>OY293304.1:28590488-31444829 GCA_958502075.1 Orchestes rusci | reverse complement strand
CTATTTTCGTCGAGCGCTCCTTCCACCTTGGTGATAAGGTGATGTAGCGCCGTGTCCGTCGATAGACCTTGACGATAGGCATATTGATTGTTATGCAGTGGCATGGATAACAGATGCGTTTCCTTGATGTATCTATCAACAAGTCGTTCTAGCGTCTTGAGTAAAAAGCTTGATAGACTGATTGGTCTGAAGGACTTGGGGTTGGTGTAGTCTGATTTCCCTGGTTTCGGGAAAAATATCACCTTTACTTTCCTCCAGCTAAAGGAAATGTAGCCAATGGCTAGGCATGAACGAAAGAGCTTCACCAAGAATGCGGTTATGCGATTTCCAGCTCTTTGTAGCGAGGCCGGAAAAACATCATCCATCCCTGGAGCTTTGTACGGGGGGAAGGACTCGAGAGCCCATTCTACCTTTTCATAGTCGACTATCCTCTCTGCAGTTTCAGAGTCGGGAGCTGTGCGGGCTCTTACCTGATGTGGGAGTGCAGCGACTTACCCCGATCCAGGAAAGTGCACTTCCAGTAGCCTGTTAACTAGGCATCCTATTTAGGCTCCAGGGTCCTTTGCTTAGATCTTGCATAAGCGGAGCGTGAGCGGAAGGTCGTTCAGCTCTTCGCAAAAGCTTTGCCAGCAGCTCTACTGAGGAGCCTGCGAACTTGCTACGGTGAGTCTCCGTTTGTTTATTCCACCAGACCGTCTTGGAGTTGTTTGGCTTTGCCCTTAAGGTGCATGCTGTCTCAAATGAATTTGTGAGGCATTCTTAGAGCTGATTTGCAGCCAGCTCAACGTCCCCTTCTATTCATATTTTTGTTAGAATGTTGAGCACTCTTGTTCCAGTGTGAACATGATGTGACGATGATCAGACAATGTGACTTCACCAGTCACCCTTCACTCTTTTACCTTGCTATATAGACTCGTTGAGCATATTGTTAAGTCTATGATGGACTCACTCCTTGCATTGGAGAATGTAGGAGCAGCACCCCTCTTTAGGATATGGAGATCCGTGGAGCTGAGGTATTCGGCTAGATCTCTACCACGTGGGTTATTATCTCTACTACCCCATATGATGTGATGAGCGTTTGAGTCACATCCAATAAGAAGAGGAAGATTCCTTTCTTTGCAGAGATTCACAAGATCGATCGTCTCGGTTGTGGGGCTATCCCTCTCATATGGGAGGAGGGCCGATGCAACAATGAGGATCTCATTGTCCTTAGTGATTATCTTGATGACAGTCAGATCTCTGGTGGAAATTCCTAACAATAGAAAACTGTTAACTTCCCTTGTTACAATACACCACCTTGGGTTTTTGCTGGAGGTGCTATGAAACAGTGAGCCTCCTACCAGTTCCAGTTACCTAATCTTACCCTGGTTAAGCAAGGGTTCTTGAATAAGGGCTATGTGTGTACCTAGTATGTTTATCGTGTTACATAGGACCGCTGTTGAGGCTTTCCCATGTTGCAGGTTAATCTGAATAGGTTTTAAAGCCATTTAAAGGACAATTTATACTGTTGTGGGATAGTCTCATGTTCCTAGAAACTAAGGTTAGTAATACTAAGAATGACATGAGACTTAACTGAGGAAGATGGTGTGTCCTCGTTGGGTGTTGTTGGGGACAGTCAGGAACTGTCGCCCTCCTCTTTATCCTCTGGAGTCGGGGTGGGTGATTGCCCCTCCTGCCCTTCCTTGACTCCTTGATCCGCGGTTGCCACCTGGTCTTTTGGCTTGGGTTTGGCTTTGGGCGCAGTGCTGGTCCATTCTATGGCCCTCCCCAAGCCATAGAATGGACGGTTGCTCAGTCCCGTGTGCAGCCTTATCGACTCACGATCGACGCCAACGATTAGCTGTAGGCCCCGGGGCTTTTTCGCCCTATTCCAAACACTCCACTTGGATGAGGATAGACCGGGGTTAGACCGTTCCAGGTAGCTGAGAGCGACCTGGTCCGTTGAGTGTCTAACACCCGGAAGCCACAGGACCCCACGAGTCAGTTAGAGGGCGGCAGTGTCAGATGCCAGGAGGGACACTCCACCCCAGGGTCTCACGCTAGGTAAGGCCCTGAGAAGCCACTTCCTCGATGGCTGGTCTGCAGCTGTAACCAGCACCTACCCCCGTCACAATCTGGACGACATGAATCGCGGCGTCGGTGTGTTGCTGCCTGCCGGTGTCGTCATAATCGTCTCCAGAATTGCATCGGAGAACTCCAGTAACTCTGTTTTGGAGAAGTCTCTGGAGTCCTTCCTGCTTATCACTATCTGAAGGGCTCTATCCATTGCGGCGTCCACATGGGAAGCGGCCCCTGACGTACCACTCGTCCTAAGGTGCTTCTCTGGGCGTTTCGCCTCAGCAGGTGTAGAGCACTTCTCTCTGAGCCTTTTGGGGGTCGCAGCAATTGTTTCCCCCATCTCTCCTCTTTTGAGAGGAGAAAGGCCAAAAGCACGTCTGGCCTTCTTCTTTCTCTTTCTCTCTGCTCCGCAAATAGTGGGCTTTTTCCTTTTCTCTCCATGTCCCGCAGTCCATGTCCGTGTAGCACGTTCCTCCGGGGAAGGGTTGATTGGATCTATCGCAGGATCTTTGAGAGCTCCTTCAGTAGGTCGGGTATGTGTGTCGGAGACAGAAGGTCCAGTCAAAGTTTCTTCTGCAAGAGATGATGGGGTATCAGAAGATCCCACTGGGGTTCCTTCCTCTACCTCCATCGAAGTGTTTTTGTTTTTGTTTTTGTGCTCCATTTTGTTCCCACGAGTATGGGTCAAAATAAAAGGACCACGGACGCAAGGAGTACCCGCCTTGGCCACTAGGCGATTAAATACTTTGGGAGGTCGCCCGGTGTCCCAAAGGCACCGTTTGAAACACCTTATTATGGCTCAGATGCCATCCACCCCTCAAGCACGGGTCGCATAAAACCTTGGGGTTAAGCCTTTGTATCACTTTTTGTCTGACCTCTAACCTTTGACCTTTTTGGCATGAGTGACCCTGCCAGTAGCTGGCGCTACCGCCGGTTTAGCTATTAGGATCGTTGAGGTGCACAAGCCTCTCCGCCCTTCAGGGAAGGTGACCATGTCTACGTCAAGGCAGAGATACGGGGGGAGGTAGAAGATACATTTCTTTGCTTCTTCTTGAAAAAATCGGAAATGATCCGAGTGAACTAACTCCAACGCACGTTTAACTTCGAACCCGTTTTTATCCACGACGACTGTTTTCATCGACCCATACTAGGAACCTTTTGGATGTAAAATTGAATGGAGAATAGCTCTGAAAAGTCCAAAATGACATATAATGCTACATGAGAAAGTTATGGTGAATCAAATTCAGGAACAACGCTGTTTGTGCCGCCCTCTTACATTAAACAAAAAATTAAGTTAATGATTGAGTTTCTCGTCCTCAATATCCCCAGTATCCCGAATAACGTTCAATTGCCATGTTGATCAACCAAAATATAAGCTAAAAAACAAATATAATAGTTTAGTTTTTTGAAAGCCCCGTATCTCAGAAACCGGGCCGTTGTGGACCTGTGTTCGTATTGTCTTGCAAAATGTTATAACTACCAGGATCGCGCATCAAGATATTTTCTGCTCTTATTACTTGGTGGGTTTGCATTGGTTTGGATATTTTTATTTGAGTTTGGATTAGGTTCGGTGAGTTTGTGTTTTCTAAATTGATGATGGGTTAATGGGTATATTATTAAGAGCGCTCCTAAAAGTGTAAATACCCTCACTTTAATCCAGGGAAAAATGTAATTCCTAACCAGATATGAAGACATTTATTCGAAAAATTTGCTATTTTCTGTTGCGATAAAGCAGTTTGAACTCCTGGTATTGTCTTGAAAACTGTTTGAATACAACGTCGACGACATTTTTTTGGTGATGATTTTCAACGTGGACGGAAAATTTTAAAAGTTGACACCAGGCTGCTATGATGTTTGAAAAAGTCAGGAAAAAGAAAACTACTCATAATGAAAAAGCCCCGATATCTGAACTTCAAAAACATACTTGAAAAAATAGCAGTAAAGTGCAAATCAAATAGCGGAGTTTGGATGATATTTGTGTCAACAAATTGCGTGAAGGAGATCAAGATCTTTGCAAGAAAAATCACAATGTCTTGTTGCATATTGTCCGGCACGCAAATCATAACTCCAACTCAATGTCTATCAAGCAGTCTTTTTCATTGATCCTTCATTATCCATTCTTTTGAAAGCCAATATCAAAGAATGCTTTTGTTAGACATTGACATGATATAAGTCTTGAAAAAGTCAATAATAAAAATTCATGAATTAAGCAGTGGAAGCTTGGCGAAAAGTGACTCAACAGAAAATAATAAAATATTCTGGAAATGTTGGTCTTTATAACATACTCTAATATTGATGGTGATACAGAAGAAATTCGCCTATCAACCAAGTCCTATTTTGTGGAAATTGTCGCAGCCACCATCTTCTTTTTCGTTTTTGCACGTGGGAAGCTATTAGGAAGAAACGAGCACTTCTACCAGCAGCAGTTGAAAGATCCATGGATTTTTATCGTCGATAATTCGTTTTATGTGTAGGCTAGTTTGCAACAAGCAACTGGCTTTGGTTTGGCACAACATTTATCCGGACGCAAGTTAATGTTCCCCACTATGTTGGCAACATCCTTAATCATTGGCTTGGGGTTTGCTGTTGTCAATAGACTGTATTTTTGTTGCTTTGTTTGCTCAATTGATTGACTGGACTTGATGATCATTTCTGTCTATTCACAATAGAACATTATAACAAGTCTTGAACGAACAGAATCACGTTGTTTTTTTCAACTACGTTTCACTGATCTCATCCTGACAGGAGGTGCACACTTCTCACTGATCCGCACTTAACAAAAAATAATGTCCATAGTTATAATGTAGATATATTTATAAATTCATAACAGTTCTCTGCCGTTAACAATCCTTTTGCCAATAGTAAGCGACATTCTGTTGTTTGGTTTGTTCATGCCTTCAACAGCATGTGAAGAAAGTTATATGTATAATGATGTTATCCAGAATGTGTATCTTTATACAAACCTGAAGAGTGTAAATAACCGATTCCACAAAGTCTCATCCACTCTGCTCGAGAATGTGTCTGGCTGAAGTTCAACCTGAAATAATGAACCATGAACTTATTAATTCCTGATCTGATAAATATGCACAATCTCTAGTTTTGAGAACAACATCAAAGATCTCCAATTTTTGACTTGGAATTGATGTTTCTCTCTGATAGTTTCGAAGTGTCTGATACAACAGAGAATTGCTTGAGAAAATGATCTATCACGCAACTGAATTTTGTAACAACGAAAATTCAGGATTTTTTATTGAACCATACTGCTGAAGAATGGTCAGAAGTCAATTTTTCTGGATTTCATGATTGATAAACTCTGGTTTAAACCATTATACAGGGTGGAAAAAAGTCTGGAATATTGATAATATCTTCCAAACCACTAGCATTTCTTTGATAAAAGTTTGCCCACCTACATAATTCTGAATGAGGGATGAGATGAAAAGAATCTCATTCTCAAAAATATACATTGTGAGTCAAAAATATGATCAACTTTTTCATTTTGAATGGATCATCCTGTATATTTTCACGGATATCGAAAGATCTTTTTGAAACAATCTCAGTGATATTGTGCTTTATTTGTTTATCTGTCAAAATAAAGGAATTATACCAATTTGATAAAAAAAAAACGCATTAATGATTTTTTACGCAAAATTCAATTGAGATAAGTCAAATTTTACAATCATTACAGGGTGACTCAATAATTATCAAGCACATAGACAATTCAGAACAATAAAATAAAATAAAAAGCAGTTGAACAACCTGAACAATAAATATTATTGTACTTTGAACAACCACAATAAAAAGAACATAGATGAATTAATCGGCTATTTGATTAGGAGGCTGGTTATCAATTCAGTTAACCCCTCGGTTAACGCAATAACCTTAGGATAACCTCAAAATGTTTGACATTTATCAATTTGGCAGGGGCTAAGTTGACCCAGGGTCAGCTAACCCATGAGTTAACTCTCAATTTATAACCAGCCCCTAAATGTTTAAATTGTTTGCCATTAGCTAAAATATTCAAGCCTATCCCTTCATTTTTCCAAAACATCATCAAAAGTGGGATTCTTGAAACAGTATTAGTTTTATCTTTCAAATGATCAATATGTTTGGACCTATTCTCATAAACTTTATTTTTCAAATGCTTCCACAGATAGTCTAGTAAGTCTAGAGGGTTGAGGTCCGGGGATCTAGCGGGCTACTCAATTTAACCTATTGTTTATATCCACCTATTCGGGAAAGTTTGGACTTAAAATTGACGCACCTGTAGGCCAAAATGCCCAACCAGCATTAAGATCTAATTTTTTTATTTTTGGGTAGATAAGAGCAAACATTCTAATAATTGAAAAGTCCAGTTCTTACAACAATAAAATTGAAAGAATCGTACTGACGGTACAACTTTAGTAATTGACCAACTATACAAGCTACGTAACAACGTAACCAATGACCTTGCCTTACTTGTGAACTAAAAAACTTAAAATAGGCATAACTCTGTCATTTCGACAGATAAACAAATAAAACAATACATTGCCGAAATTGTTTCAAAAAGATCTATCGATATTCGTGAAAATATACAGGGTGATCCATTAAAGATGAAAAAGTTGGTCACATTTTTGCCTCACCCTATATTCAGGGTGGTGCAACCAAGATGTGTTGGACGATTGTGGGAAAATGGTGAGAGATTTGGATAATTTTTTTTTGTTTATCATAGTTAGTCGAAAAGGCTATGTTTTAAAAATATAGCCATAGTACAGGGTGTCCCAAAAAGTCTATGGCAAACCAAACTTGTATTTTTTTAAATGGAAAACCCTGTATATTTATTGATATTCCAATTCTTTCCTTCAATTTTGAACAAAAATTGTGATACAACTAATGTCATTAAATTCAACCGTTATCGAGATATCGCGTTTTAAAAATGGCATTTTTGCAACTTTGACATGCTATAAAACTCAAACTATTCAAGTTAGAGGAAAATGGTTTGCACTTTTCTATCTTAACTTTTCAAGAGCCCTTCTGTCATTTGGATAGAAGGTAACGTCAACTGTCAACTTTTTTCGACAAATTTTGATATTTTTCACAAGAATGAATTTAATCTCCTTGAATAGCTTTTGAAAAGTTGAGATAGGAATGTGCAATCCATTTTTCTCTAACTTGAATAGTCTGAGATTTATAGCATGTCAAAGTTGCAAAAATGCCATGTTTAAAACGCGATATCTTGATAACGGTTGAATTTAGGAACATTAGTTGTATCACAATTTTTGTTCCAAATTGAAGAAAGAATTGAAATATCAATTATTATACAGGGGGTTCCATTCAAAAAAATACAAGTTTGGTTTGCCATAGACTTTTTGGGACACCCTGTACTATGACTATATTTTTAAAACATAGCCTTTTTGACTAACTATAATATACAAAAAAAAAATTATCCAAATTTCTCACCATTTTCCCACAATCGTCCACCCCATCTTGGTTGCACCACCCTGTATTTTTGAAAACGAAATCATTTACATCTTGTAATGTATCATACTAAAGGAGATCTGACAACGCAGTACGAGATACGCGACATGACAGAGAGTATCACGATCATCTGTTATCGGGCTTGTATATGGTTGTTAGTCATTATTAAAACCCATTTCATAAACCAAGTTATAGTGCCTTGTTACTTAATCCTAAACCAAGTATACATATTATACATCTTAGTTCTCGTTGAAAGTTATGCGGGTAGGCAAATCTTTGACAAAAAAATGTAAGCGGTTTGGAAGATATTAGCAATATTCCAGACTTTTTTTCCACCCTGTATAAAGAATGAGTGACGATAACTTACATGTATGTTGTGTGAGATTGTGCCTCTATGTAAGACCCAGTTTCTGGGACCTTCATCAAATATTGTACCACAAGTTACAACTTTCTATTGAGAACTAAATGTGAAAAGATTCATGAGAACAGATCAGGTGGATAATATTTTTTCAATTCTCCATCATACAGTATATTTCCAGGACACATCGTGCTCCTTTCCAAATTTGAAGCCATTACAGCTTTTTCTCATTTTCAATAATCTGAACACTTACTCATGAAGGTAATTATATTATAGTCATAGCAATGAAAAACATTGAACTCATCTTCTAAAATATGGACCATGTGATGAATGCGGACAAGAACGTGCCACACCAAATTACCAAGCGTAATTGCTAATAAACAGTAAGCAGATTTACCAACACTTAAGCGCAGCAGAGTCATCGTAGCGTGATCCATAATGTATAAATTAATATCTTGTTTCATAATAATTCGGGTATTCTCCAGCAGGTACGCCAAACTTGTATTCATTGCTTTAACAATTCTTGATGCTCATGCTTTTATGCTCCCTCTATAAGAAAATATAGCGCTTCTATTTGCAGTCAATCAGTGAAATGCATTGACTTTGATGAACAAAAAACTGAGTGGTGCAATATGGAAGTATTTGCTCCGTATATGATCGGATATTCGCTAATTGGTTGTTTGCACCTGATGACCATCGGAAACAATACAGGTTATTTCAGAATGAGACGCTGATCCCTTGGGATATGTATCTTCAAGTGATTCAAGCAAGACAAGTTCAAACACACCTTCGTCCTAAATTTCCCAACTTTTTTTGCAATCCACGAAACGACCTATTTTGTGCATTACGTTTTTCATAAATATAATGATTCATAATGGACATGAGATTTGAGATCCTAGGTCATTTGGATCTTATGTATTATGGATGCAAGCCCAAGTGCCGGCGCAAAATCCACGAAGTTAAAATAGGCGTGAGGACCCTTGCACACGAATGGTCAAACCGCCGACCAGCAGAAAAAAAAACAGATCATCTTACACACGATAGCTGTACCGTTTGTGTTGTGCCTATCTCAAACTTTGTCAAAATCTGATTATTTGTTATGATCAAATTTAGGACCTAGAGAAAATCGACCCGCAAATCATAATTCCAATTCTGTGAATAATTTCAGTCAGTCGAACAGGTGAATTTGTGAGTTCGGAACAGACTGGACGATAAAAATCAAATTTGCTTCCTTTGTTGAACGCCAGCAGTCCGGAAATGGAACACAATAAGCAAGCCACGCCCAAAGTGCTATTTTGATATGCTAATGCCTGCTACTCACTTGTTTATGCTAATGCGAGACGGCATGGGATTATTCATAGATATTTTTTGCACCGTCGAGGTCAATCTAAGTTTTTTGCTTGAACGGCAGTATTGCAATTGGTATCTATTATGGATCATTATAGCTTTTCTCGTCAGTATTTCTTGACTATAGAAACTAATAACTGACTAGAGAATTCATTGAAATATACATTGTTTTTTTCTAGAGTATTCATTTATGATCGACCCTAACAGGTGAAATTTCTGAAATTGAGCTTTGAAATCTCACTTTTTTGGCGAGTTGAATTTTTGTGAACAATGTCAAGGTACCGACCGAGTGGTGAAGATAGACCATATTAGACTGGCTAAGTCAGACGTCACAAGCGTAGGTCGAAGCTTAAAATGTTTCCAAACAAACTCATCATAACCTATTTTCACTGATTTTGACATTCCATGTGGAAAACCAAGAAAACTGAGTTTTCAGTGTTTTTGGATTCATCATATGCGAATAAGACTTTTAACGGTGATATTAATTTGGACAAAAGTGAGATTTACTGGATTAGTTCAAGTTTTTGATAAGGTAAGTTGATTTTAGTGTATAATTAATACTTTGAACATTTTGAAGTTACGTTGTTTATGTTTACATGCTAATTATTTTCATTTGTGAGTTATTAGTGGTTTAGATCGACTTTTTTTCAGAGTTTTGTAAGGATAGATACCTTCTTTGAGAACGACAATAAAACAATCAAAAAAGGTGAAAATGCTTTGGAATCCAATCATGTCCAGAAAATTGAGTTTGACGCCAAGCTTTCTATGACAAGAGGTGAAGTATTGGCCAGTATGAATAATAAAAGCTACAAGCTCCAAATAAAGTTTTCAATTCGAAAGAAATGTGCGCAATTGATGACGATAAAATAAAACATACTGCGATTGTGCCGACTAGTCAGGCTTCGAATGAGAAGTGGTTCCTTGCAAGGAAATACCGTGCGAGTTACTCTGGTTTGATCTATTATCTCGGCAAATTCAAAATTTGTCTTATGAGATGTGAACATAGGTTACCATGGTTACGAGTTTTGTTGTTTGTTTGGAAACATTATAAGCTGCGACATACGTTTGTGACGTCACGACTTAGGCAGTCTATAGCGGAAATATAATATTCACTTATTGTGACAGTGCAATCAGTGTGTTCCAAGAGGATCGACTATCAATGTGGACTTATGGTGTATTACTATACGATATACGTAGATCCATAAGTTTTTGGCAGAAAAAGATTCCCGTCTGTCCTCATGCCCTTGAGTGAGTCTATGCGACTTTTGTCTTCATTTCTTAAAATCAAAGTCGTGTTAAGTCTAGACAAAAATCGAGTTAACACTAATAATTTGCATTTTCAAAATTGATGAGTGACTTTGTTGCCTGGAAAGTGGTTTATCAAGAAGTAGAATGATCTTGGTTTCTGGTGGGTAATTTGGATTTGTATTGTGAAACACACAACTGGTGTTGTCAAGATTGCAAAAGGGGAATTCTCAAGAAACAGTTGTTAAGCAGACTTTGAATAAAACGTCGTATTCTCATAATCTATTTAACTCAAAATAGTCAACCACACAAATATATAAATTAACATGGTGCAGTGTGATGGTGCGTATGTCTGGTGGTGCTAAAAGAAAAGAAATAAAGACAGCAAAATAAGCGATAGCAGAGGTGTTCCTACTATGGTGATCTCTGGAAATGTTTGTGAAAACTGGAAGCTCTGGAGATTAAAGTTTGAAAATTGTTCAATTGCAAGCGAAATAAATAGAGAGGACGATGCAATCCAATGTGGACAGGTGTTTTATTACAAGATTTTCATTTACTCAGTCTGGAAAAGACAAATCGAAAATACTTCTGGACAAATTTGAAAATCACTTCCTGCCAAAACAAAATTTTACATAATAGGATGGATACAAATTTGTCACATATCGTCAAAAGTCAGATCAATCTCTTGAACAGTTTGTCATAGAATCAAAATCACTGGCAATGAAGTGTACATTTGAAGGATGGCAGAAGGATTTAACAAAAACTATGATTATTTGTGGTATTTCCAATAATAGCATTCGAGAAAAACTATCACAGTATAGTGATGATGTAAAATTAGAAGACATCCAGAAATGTGTTATTTATGAACTTGCTAAAGTCAAATGTGAAAATATTGGGATTGAATCCACATCTGAATCATCGGTGGATGCCATCAACAAGAGCAAGGCAAAGAGAGAAATAACTCCAAAGAAGATCAATGACTGTATGAGATGTGGTAAGTGTTCGTCATCTGGGAGTGCAACTTTTGTCACATCAAAAATCATTTTGAAACTATGCACTTGGTTCCAAAATGATGAATGAAAAGAGATCTAGCAATAGGATAATTGAGGTAGACTGATAATGTTGATATGATAAGAAAATGATGAAAAGTTTATGTTCATTGACGCTATAAACAAAGTGAATCAATTAACTAATAGTTCGATTACTGAGTGGGCGACAAAACTAGAAAAAAATCTGTGACTTGGTGCAAGAAGGGCCAAAGTCAAAATTAAGTGTTTTAAGATAGAGCGCGTTCAAGTTTTTCTTTAAAGAAATCGGTTCGAGAAAAAGCCTTACAGAATATTCTGAAAGCTCTTCACTAATTTTTCATTCCCCTTTATAGTATACGTATTAATTAGAGAAAAAAAAAGTTGTGAAACTCGATATTCACAAAAAAAAATTGACATTGGAGTTTCAACAAACAATTGACATTGGTCCCTAGAAAAAAAAAATGATGGTACCCATAAATATTTATTTTTGTAACATTAAAAACAAATAACACAACTTTGGTTCAAACTCATCAACCTCTAACACAAACTAAGTCTTCTTCTTCTACCACAATAGACAATGTACAGGGTAATTCATTTTCAGCGACAGGGTGCCTGTTCTCGTAAACTATTCATCGTAGAGGCTTGCGGCAAAAAATTTTAGTACTAGAACGGCCAAAAGAAAAACCTGAAAAATATTTTCCAGTTTCTGAAATGGTCGCTAGGGGGCGTAACAATCAACATCAAGTAGAAAAATATGATTTTTATGGAATTTTCTCCAATGAAAATATATCGATGAGCTGATTTTTGGATTTACTGACTATTTACCAACACTTTTTGTCTAAAAGGTTTTTTTCTTTCTATCATAATCAAGTGGTGGGGGATATTCAATTGTTTTATTAAACAAACGGAGATTTCTCCCGTTTCGCTTGACCGATTTTAACAAACTTGGGCTCTTATGAAAGAGAATAGTCTGCGCTATAAAATGCTCATTTGCTTTTTAATTTGTAACATTGGCCGTCGCCGCTAGATGGCGTTTACTGAAATGGTAGCATATTTTTGAGTTTTTTCATTCTCCTATTAAAAAAATTAAAAAAACCAAAAAAAAAATAAATAAAAACAAAAAAAACATTGATTTTTTTGATTTTTTTTATAGGAAAATGTATTCCCTTTTAAAATATATAACAATGAATATACCATTACATTTGATTTTTTTGGAAAAAACTCAAAAACATGCTACCATTTCAGTTAACGCCATCTAGTGGCGACGGCGAAGGTCAAAAATCGAAAACCAAGAAAGTTTTTTGAAGTGCAGATCATGCTCTTTCATATGAGCCCAAGCTCGTTTAAATCGGTCAAGCGAAACGGGAGAAACCTCCGTTTGTTTGATAAAACAATTGAACTTCCCCCACCACTTTATTGTGATAGATAGAAAAAAACGTTTTAGACAAAAAGTGTAGGTAAATAGTCAGTTAATCCAAAAATGAGCTCATCGATATAGTTTCATAAGACAAAATTCCATAAAAATCATATTTTTCTACTTGGTGTTGGTTGTTACGCCCCATAACGACCATTTCAGAAACTTGAAAATATTTTCCAGGTTTTTCTCTTGGCCATTTTAGTCTTACAATTTTTTGCCGCAAGTCTCTACGATGAATAGTTTACGAGAACTGGCACCCCGTCGCTGAAAATGAATCACCCTGTACATTGGCCTTTTTAACTAGAGTTAAAAATGAATACACATTGATGAAATTGGCCCTACTATTTTCGATAAATGATTAATCCTGACATTGATCTTTTTACTGCATAATAGATCAAAATAAATAGAATAGTATGTGACATAAAAGTTGAAATTGAAAATAAGTGGCCCTTCTTGCACCAAGCCACAGAAATAATAGTATTAGATTCAATATAATTGATTCAGATGCAGATGTAGATATTTTGCCGTTCAATACTTTGGAATAAAGGTGTATCACGTAAATTGATAACAAATACTGATGCCTGATTGAAATTATACACAGGCAGTGAGTTGCCAGTCCTTGGAAAATGTACACTGTGGGCCAAATTAAGTTAGAGCCTAGTTTGATCCTTGATAACTTTTTGTTTGTTCATGGATTTGGATGAATTTTGGATTTGATATTGGTCAATATGTTCTGGATGTTCCTCCAAAATTGAGTTTTTGATTTTCGGACAGGACCGGACTTACGACGTTTTTATAAAATTGGTGCATTTGAGCTCGTTGCAAAAACGAACTGCGCTACGTACAGACCAACTGATACATTTTTTGAGCAGGACATTAGTGGGAAAAGGTATCCTGATAATATCAATATTTTAGAACCATAAACTAAGAAACTATGATTTTTTTTATATGATGGTGCTTGTCGGTATTAAAACTATCTCACTTCGTTTTGATCAAGATTTCTTGAAATTCCATTGCAACGTGGATTGTTTGTTGAAAATTGTTAACATTTTTGAGATTCCAGAGTATGCCTGTTTGATTTTGAATACGTAGACATGGTTCTATCTATGAAAGATAAAATCTCGATCAAACGATTAATGGAAAACAACATTTATGCACGGCAATGTTGCGGCCCCTTTTAAATTATCGAGTGAAATTGAACAAAGTTTAAAAACGAAAAAAAAAATAATAATTGGGTATTATTTTTTTTCCAAATTAAAAAATCTAAAATGTGAAAAAAACGACAAATTTCTAACAAACAATTCACGTTGCTGTGAAATTTTAAGAAACTTTGATCAAAATGAAGTGAAATAGTTTTTATGCCGACAAGCACCATCATATAGAAAAAATCATAGTTTCTTAGGTTATGGTTCTAAAATATTGATATTATCAGGATACCTTTTTCCACTGATGTCCTCCTCAAAAAATATATCAGTTGGTCTGTACGCAGCGCAGTTCGTTTTTGCAACGAGCTTAAATGCACCAATTTTATAAAAACGTCGTAAGTCCGGTCCTGTCCAAAACTCGAAAACTCAATTTTGGAGGAACATCCAGAACATATTGACCAATATCATATCCAAAATTCATCTGAATCCATGAACAAACAAAAAAGTTATTAGGGATCAAACTAGGTTCTAACTTAATTTGGCCCACAGTGTAGATTGCAAGGTTTCAAGGGTGATGTCTGATGTATGCTACTATGTTGAGTTTTTTATAGTTAATGGTTACACCCATGCTTAGATTTGCAGTTTTGTATTTCTTTGAATCTTATTCAAAAAGTTGATTCAGTCGTTTCCGAAAAATACAACAAAATAATAAACGAGTGCAGTGAAGTATTTAAAGAAATAGGGTGTATCAGGCAAAAATGTTTAATTAATCTAGAAGTTAACAGTAGGCCAGTAATTCAACCAATCAGGAAAGTTCCAATTTCCTAAATGTAACCTTCTAAGGAAGGGTTAGATGTTAGATGATCTGATTAAAAAAAATATTTTTAGAAAAAGTGGATGACCCAAGTGGCTGGTTGAATGCTTTGGTCTTGGCTTGTGAACCGGATGGCAAAATTCGTATTTGTTTAGATCCAAAAGATGTCAATGACGTTTGTTAACGTGAGATTTATGAAATTCCAACATTTGACGAAATTTCGAACAATTTGACAGGTGCAAAAGTGTTCAGCACTCTCGATGCGACCAATGGTTTTTATCAGATTCCTCTGGATGATGAAAGCATCGAGCTTTGTGCCTTAGGGACAAGGTATAAATTCTTGAGACTTCCCCACGGGATAAAGTGTGCCCCAGAACTGTTTCAAGAAAGATTCGAAGACAACTTTGGTGACATCGAGGGAGCAGATATTTACATAGATGACATAATTGTATTTGGTGGAGATCCGTCAGAGCACGACAAACGGTGAAAAGGTTTTGGAAACTGCTAGACAGAATGACGTCCCATTTAATTTCTTTGACTGCAAGTTTGGGCAGACTTCTATGAAGTATATGGGACATATCATCTCTGCTGCAGGTATTGCTCAAGACTCTAACAAGATTAAAACAATTAATTATGGATATACCAAGACCTGAAAATGAACAAGACAATCAAAGAACACTTGGAATGTTGACCTATGTAACTAAATACTCAAAAAAACTTTTCAGACAAAACTAAACTATTAGGTAAGTTGCTTAACACGTTCACTGCGATACCAGTCACACATGACTTGAAATGCATATTCCGTTCTGGCGAAGACTGTTCAAGTCATCTTTTACCCAGCGCCGAAAGCTATAACTTAACTAAGGGTGTTATTCAAATGTTACAGGTACCTATCTGATCCTTGAGTTGTGAACAATGTTTTTAGTGGGGTAATACCTACCGGACACATACAACTGGTAATGCACAGGACAAATAACTTATTACGTCTATGCTTCAACGGGCATTTGTATGACTTGTGTGTTTTATATGACATATCTGTCAATGTTTCCAGATATTCTCATGTTTTTCTTTTGGAAATAGTCATACGTGGAAAGAAATCACGCGAGGTAGCACTTAAACGTTCTTTTTGTATATCTTCTCACTATCACATTTGAATCATTTATAATTTTTATTTTACAAATATCAATTTTCTTTCCTATCCATGTGGGACTTAAGTCTATGAAGGTTCAAGGCTCCTTCAAGAGAGTTTCATGATGAAAATTTTTATTTTATATTGACTCAAGGGCTCAGTGTCTGTTTTCATGGAAAATAATTATTACCAGACACATGAATCTGGTACCGCACAAACGAATAATTATTTTATGACTTACTATATAAAGCAAATCTGTGCAAATCATATATTTCTGGTGCCACTGTGAAAGTGTCAAAAAAGATTGTAGATATACAGAGTGTCTCTAAGAGGTCTGTACAAAATCCTACCACATGTTGCTGAGGTCAAAATAAGCCGATTTGACGCAACTCACCTCAGACCGAAATGTCACCATTTCCGAGATACGGGGTGATCAAGTTTAAAGTTACCAAATGAATTTTGTCATTATTTTGGACAGTTCTTGACGTATTGCTTTGAAAACTGGCATGCAAGGGTTTTGCTATGTGTGAAGATCTATTATGTAGTTCGTTTTACTGTGGCCGCTAGAGGGCGCCCTACACTTTACATTTTGTGGTTTAAAATGTCCATAAGTATTTTCTCAGTTATTTTTTTTAAACTTTCATCAAATAAAAAGATTCTCCAGACGATTTCAACTTAATAAGGTACTTTTGTCAAAGTTCGCTCAAGTGAGCCGTTTTCGAAATATTTCCATTTAAAGAGTTCCATGCCACATCGGATATGTTTATCAGAACATGAACAAGCTTTCTCAAATTTGAAACAAACGTCAATAAAAGAACCGATCTCACAATTTTCCAACCCAAAGAAGAAAATTTTTCTTTCTGATGATGCTTCAAAATCTGGAGTAGGAGCTTGTTTATCACAAAATAGTCTTCCTTGTGCAAACGCCTCAAAAGCCCCTAACTGAAACCCAACTGAACCCCAATACGCTCAAATAGGGAAAAAACTGTATGAAATCTGATTTCGTGTAGATAAATTTTATCAGTATGTGTGGACAAAAAATTACGACTGAAACTGATCATCAACCACCTATTACAATTTTTGAAAACCTATTTAATAAGGATCTGGCTCGTTTGCAAAGAATAATGCTTCAGCTACAAAAATTTGACATTGAACTTGAATTTAAACCGGGAAAACAATTTTATTGATCCTAGCTGATGCTCTTTCACGTGCATATTCAGCTTTCTGTGAAACTTCAGCTTCAGATCAAGAAATTGACAGTCAAGTTTGCTTGATTAGATTGAAATTGAATGGAACTGAACAGAAAATTGAAGAGTTTCAAGTTCATAGTGATTGTGATATTTTTCACCTCAATGGCAAAAAGTATCTTGTGATAGTAGATTATTATTCAAAGTATATTGAGGTTGAAGAATTGAATAATAATACGACCAGTTTCGCAATAATTAGACATCTCCAATCAATATTTTTCCGTCATGGTATACCACTCACTTTGGTAAGTGATGGAGCAATTGCGGTCAAAAGAGTCTGAGCATTTTTGTAAAGAGTATGATTTTGATCATTTATTTAGTCACCTACTAATGCTTAATCGAATGGCATGGCAGGGAGAAATGTACAGGGTGTCCCAGATAAGATCCTCTACTACCTTATCTTGAAAGATATGCGATTTACCAAAAAGAATTTAATGGAGAGTCTTATCGTTTTCAAAGGAACTTCATAATTATATATATTTGACATATACAAGGTGCTCAGTTTTCCCTGGGCTGTAATGGCGATTTTAATATTTTTTTGCAAAAAACGCATTTATTTAAAGTATTGAAAAAAATATAGGTGCATAGTATTTCGTGACTCTGCCAATCTGTTTCAACAGAAGAAACTATAATATATTAATTCATTTGGTTAGAATGGCTGACAATTATACAAGGTGATATCAGAAGTTGAACTCAATGAGGACATATAAAATCACCAATAAGTCGAAAATGTTGAATAGAACACCTTAAATATCATTACGGATTTTGATTGTTCACCAAAAATAAAGGTTAGTGTCTTTAAAATAATCCATGCCTATCTCTAGGTGTTTAGAAAATATTCGCTATTTAATCCTTTTCATGCAATAAAATACGTTTTGAGCAAATTCAATGTGGAAACAAAATTCAATATACATGGGTAGAGTCACATATCACTCAATATATGTGGGTAGAGTGAGGGTAGAGTGAGAGGAGAATTTCAATTAATTCTCAACAAAAGTCACTCAGTCAGAGATGCCTCAAGAAAACTGGAGATCATCTATACAACTTGTATGGAACAGTATGAAGGACCTGCAGGACATTCTCTTAAATTTTCTGTTGGATATTTTGTTTAATCATCGTTATATGTATGTATCTGTTCAGTTTGTGTTGATACTCATTTATTCTTATTGAATTACCACAAAAAAAAAAAAGATTAAATAGCGAATATTGTCTAAACGGCTAGAGATAGGTAAAGACTATTTCATGCAAACTTATCTTTATTTTTGTTGAACAATCAAAATCCGTAACTCAGTATGTTCTATTCAACATTTTTGACTCATTGGTGATTTCATATGTCCTCTTTGATTTCAACTTTCGACATCATCCTGTATAATTGGAAGCCATTCTAACCAACTGGAAGGACATATTATCATAGTGTTGCGTGTAGGAAAAGATTGGCAGCGACACGAAGTACTAGGCACTCATATTTTTTTCCACTACTTGAAAATGCGTTTTCTGCAAAAAAAAAATAAAATCGTCATTATAGCCCAGATTATTGGGGATCAGTATAGGTTATCCTTTAGAAAGTTACCTTCATTTTTTATGTAGAATTCATTTCTAAAACTATATACATTGTGTTCCGTTCAATTTTGTAAAGTTGGGTCTAGCCCAGGAAAAACTGAGCATCCTGTATATGTCAGATATATATACGTTACAGTAAATGTTAGGAATTCAGTGAAAGCTAGCTTTTACTAGTTGATGCTAGCAATTACTTGTACCGTTAGGAAATGTTAAATTTTGAAGAATATTGTACACTTTCACTAGTGAATGTTGGAGAAACTTTATCAAATCAACTTTTACTGAAAGCAGTTAGGAAAAGTTCTCTTTAAAACTTATTTCCGCCATTTAACTAACTCAAGGTGCACGGGGCACTAAATGATGTCGCCCACGCGACATCAAAATTTTTGCCAAACCCAAACTAACCCAAACTAACCCAAACGAACCCAGGCTAACCCCTACTGAGAATAATTAAAAATTTTCTATAATACGGTATCTGAACAATGCTCACATTGTAAACCTGCGATTCATAACTCTCGTATTTTCCAGAGCGTCTAATCTGTCGGCGAATTCCAACTCGGACCAAAAAGGATATTTGTAATGACGATAATAATTTTCAGTTTAACAGCTTTCACTAGAAAAGTTACGTGAATGCTAACAATTACTAGTAAAAGTATGATGAAGTCGATCGAATTCAACTTTCACTAGCTAAATGTTTCCAAATCAGGAAAAGCTTACTTTTCCTAGTAACAGTTAGCTTTCACTGATTACCAGGTTTTACTGTGACATATATATATATATAGAGAGAGAGAGAGAGCTAGAGGTTAGTGGGGATGCAGTCTAGTAGATTCTTCTTCTTTACGAAGTGGCCATGAGGTAAAAGAAAAACCCTTTTACCTCATGGCCACTTCGTAAAGAAGAAGAATCTACTCGACTGCATTCCCACTAACCTCTAGTTCTCTCTTAACTAGCCAGTCGTGCTACCCTTCTGCTTATATATATATATATACAGTGTGACCCATTTGTTTTGGGAACACCCTGATAAAAAGTTTATTTCTTAACCGATTTGGTTCGTTTTTTTTTTGGATTGTAGAGCTCGAAAAATTGTATATTCTTGGCAAAAAGTGACCTTCGCCATTTTGACTTCAAGGCCTACTATGTTAGTTTTTAAGAGCAAAATTTCAGGAAACCATATTAGCGATTTTTTTAGAAAAAATCTGTGTGCGCCACTGGATTCAGTATCCTTTAAAACGGGTCTATACAAATTTTCAACCGAAAATATCAAGTTGAAAAAAATTAAAAATTCGCACTTTAACAATCTTTGATTCTATCAAAAGAAATGATAAATGCATTGAAGTTGATGGTGGTTTGGTAGAAGTTACAAATTTTTAGTTTTATGTCATTTTTATTTGTTTTGATAGAATCAAAGATTGTTAAAGTGCGAATTTTTAATTTTTTTAAACTTGATATTTTCGGTTGAAAATTTGTATAGATCCGTTTTAAAGGATGCTGAATCCAGTGGTGCACACAGATTTTTTCTAAATATGGTTTCCTGAAATTTTGCTCTTAAAAACTAACATAGTAGGCCTTGAAGTCAAAATGGCGAAGGTCACTTTTTGCCAAGAATATACAATTTTTCGAGCTCTACAATCCAAAAAAAAACGAACCAAATCGGTTAAGAAATAAACTTTTTATCAGGGTGTTCCCAAAACAAATGGGTCACACTGTATATATAAGTGGAAAAGTAGTCGTATATATATATATATATAGGTAACTAACAAATTCAAAAAGATTGTTATTAACGACACCAATCGGTATATTGAGAAGCTTGAAGGCAGGAGCAATGAAATTATAGATACAGTTAGACGTACAGTTCCTTTTCATATTTTAGATGATTTCATTTTTTGTCAAAATAATAAATTCCAATTCTTATTTAACCAAATCAAAAGGAACAATATCAACAAAATTAATAAATTAGTAGCAGATAAACATATCCCTTTTTGTACTGACAATGTCGAATGGTTTAATAATGTATCAGATATCATTATTCCTGATAATATCAAAGGTTTCTTAGCTCTTGGACCCAGATTCAGTTTGCCAATTTCAGTTAAAGACATCAACATTTATAATTTATTGTCAGAAATCGAACTTTTGATACAATCTGTCCCACAAGACAAACAAGACTGGATTAGATCTAGGGTTACGAATACCATTACAAACTTCATACATGCCAGGAATAATGTAGCTTCACCTTGTGCTGATATTGAAAAACAAACGTCCATTTTCTCAAAAAATAACCAGATTTGATTATTACAAGATCTGATAAAGGTAACGTAACAGTTGCTATGAACAAGACATCTTATCTAGAAAAGTCTTTTGAATTATTGGATGATGAGATAACTTACACAAAGATTAATAAAGACCCTACCTCAGGGGTGGAAACTAGTTGCAACAGGTTGATTGGTAAACTCAAAAATAGTCAACTAATAGGGCCAGCATTGGCTAAGTCACTTACTACTTACAATGGCATTTGTTCAAAGTACTATGGATTACCAAAAGTGCATAAAGAGAGACCTATTGTTTCATGCATTGGAGCTTCTAAACAACCTTTAGCCAAATTCATTTTCTGCATTTTGGATAAATCTTTCAGTGCTTTCAATAAATTCAGAATAAAAGACACTTTTGAGTTTGCTGAAAAAAATTAATAACTTTCAACTACCTGACAACTTTGTGTTGGTTTCTTTTGACGATGTATCTCTGTTCACTAACATCCCACTTGATTTGATTTTGAGCATAATTGATGAGCATTTTGATCTGATCCAGAACAATTGTAATTTTCCACTTAACATCTTCAAAGAAATTATTTCCTTCCTCTATAATAATACTTATTTCTCTTTTAACAATATTTTTTACAAACAACAAGTTGGACTGCCTATGGGTGGGGCCACCTCACCAATTTTGGCTGAGATAGTCATGAACAAACTCCTCTATTTTATAATTGAGAAAGTTAACTTCACTTTTCCGTTCCTATATCAATACGTAGATGACCTTTCACTAGCTCTCCCTAACGATAACATACAGAGCACATTAGATTTGTTCAACTCATTTAATGATAAACTCAAGTTCACAGTAGAGGAGGAATCAGACGAATCTGTCCCCTTTTTGGACACTAGAGTTGTTAGATCCGATCGGAATGTAGTCATGTTGGATTGGTACAGAAAAAAGTCCAGCTCAGGGAGATATATCCCTTCCAGTCTTATCATCTAATGAAACAAAAACTTAATACCATTCTGGCCATAAAGAATAGAATAACAAAAATTTGTCACCCTACATTTATAGATAAGAATGTCAAGATTTTAGAGGAAATTCTACTAAAAAATAATTATCCTAAACCAATCATCAAGAAAACTTTACATGGTAATAATCAACGATCTAATAATAATGCCAGACAAAATGTGGATGTGGTTGAAGACGTGAAATTTGGAAAAACTCAGTATATCCAGGGCCTTTCTAATTTTCTAATAAGTCTGCTCAAAGATTCAAATATAAAAATTGGACAGTATAATTTGAAAAAGGTTGACCAATTTGAAGGATCGTACAGTTGCCCTTGATAAGTCTGATGTAGTCTACGGCATAAAATGCGAATGTGATCAAATATACATAGGACAGACACCACAAAAAATGTCCAAACGATTAGCTCTACACAGAAGTGACTGTAGACTTAAACCAACGGTGACTAGCCTCAGTTCACACGTTAACCAACATGATCACATAGTTAATTACAATGACGAGTGTTGACTACAGAAAAAAACAACTTCAAGAGAAGATTTCTTGAAATGTGTTACATCAGCAATTGCAGTAACTGTCTGAACCACAAAATGGATGTTGATAGCCTTAGCTCAATTTATACGTTTCTTTTAACACAAAATTATACAAAAAGAGTTAAAACAGTTGCTTGGTATATTAGGAAGGAGCCCCCTGTTTAAATAACTTTTGTTTGAAAAATAGAAACTAAAACTTACAAAAATGTTTACTAATTAAATTGTTTTATTGCTCTTAATGTTAATTCTCTTGACTCTTGCAGTTCTCAATTATAAATTACCGCCAATAACACATCATGTCTCGCATAAAAAGTCATTAGGTAGTGCGATCACCAATAGTGTTCTATATAATATTGTAGCAGGTAACTTGTTGACGTCATGTTGTCAGTTAAGTCAATTTAAATACGATGTAAATGACGTGTGTCATCAAACTTAGGTTAGGTCTAAAATTGTGTCAATTTTTCTGCGTGGTCATACCACCCACATGTTCGTTAACATCTTTCAATTTTCAAATTCAAATCAAATGTAACTTATATCGCATAGTTTTTCTGCTGTAATGCCACACCATGACCTAATCCTTGTATGGAGTTGGTTGTGGACTAATCTGTAAGTTTTTTCTGGGCATTTTTGCCAACTTGTAGTTTGATTGCTGTTTTTTCATATAGATTTCCTGATGAAGCTCAATAATATGAGCGAAAGCTTGATGTAAGATTCAAATATACAACTGCAAGAGCACCCTAGAACTTTATTGCTCCCTCCTGTAGACTTTTGGGGCGATCCTTATACTGATCCAGAATTTGCTAGTTACCAGTAGCCCCCTTACTGTCCGTCTGCTTATATATATATATATATACATATATATATATATATATATATATATATATATATATATATATATAAGCAGAAGGGTAGCACGACTGGCTAGTTAAGAGAGAACTAGAGGTTAGTGGGGATGCAGTCTAGAAAAATACTAGACTGCATCCCCACTAACCTCTAGTTCTCTATATATATATATATATATAGCTGAAGGACAGTAACGGGGCTACTGGTAACTACGCAGTTGGGGTTAACTATATATATTGGACGCTGAGCGTCCAACATCTTATTGCTCCCTCCGTTCAAGAATCTTTGGGGCCATCCCAATAGTTAACCCTAACTGCGTAGTTACCAGTAGCCCCGTGACTGTCCTTCAGCTATTTCTAGATTGAACATGGGATCATTCTACAAGAGGATTGGTGAGAAATATGGAGATGAAGTGGTTCGTTTGATGAAAAACTACTCTAACTTAAGTCGAAGTTTAGCAGCCCAAAAAAACAGAAGAGTTTTTTTACTAGAATGCAAAAGACAAGATGTCACCCCTAGATTCATCGCCGACAACACAAAGAAGCTATGGAGAATACCACAAGAAGTCACTGTTATACAACGCTAATAGTTTGGATTTTTTAACCCAGCAGGTAACTACGAAGTTCAAAAAAATTTTCATTTGTGATACTAACCGTTATATCGAGAAACTTGAGACGAGGGGTAATAAATTAATTGATACACTCGGAAATAAGCTACCGTTTGATGTTCTGGACGATTTTTTATATTGTCAAAGAAATAAATTTAATACTTCATTCAATCAAATTAAAAAGAAAAATATCAATAGACTTAAAAAATTAGTAGATAACAAACTTAACTTTTTTAGCAATGATAATAATGAGTGGTTTAGTAATGTATCAGGCATAGATATCCCCAATAATATCAAGGGTTTCTTAGCTTTGGGTCCTAAATTTAGTCTTCCAATTTGTGTCAAAGATATCAACATATATAGCTTACTTTCAGAAGTAGAACACCTATTACAAGGTGCCCAGTACAGAAACAAGACTTAATTAGATCCAAGGCCACTAATATCATTACCAACTATATTCAGGCAAAAACTAACATAAAATCTCCTTCGAACGACATAGAAAAACTCACCTCGGTGTTTCTTAAAAATAACCCAGAATTGATCATAACCAGATCAGATAAAGGAAATGTTACTGTTGCTATGTCTAAAACAGACTATATCAACAAATCGGCTGAATTGTTGGATGATGCTAATACGTATAATAAAGTGAATAGAGACCCTCCCTCGAAAGTTGAGACAAGTTGTAATAAGCTTATCAATAATCTAAAAAATAGTAAATTTATCGAACCTAACAGACTGCAAAAACTTTACTAACGTACAATGGGATTTGTCCAAAATATTATGGTTTACCGAAAGTACACAAAGAAGGTGTACCCCTCAGACCCATAGTGTCATGCATTGGTGCGTCTACTCAACCTCTAGCTAAATTTATTTCTGGTATTCTGGACAAATCTTTTGGTGAATTTAACCGGTTCAGAATCAAGGAAACTTTTGAATTTGCGAATAAAATAAATGGTTTTGAATTACCACATGACTTTGTTCTGGTTTTGTTTGATGTTGTTTCCCTATTCACTAACATTCCGCTTGATCTTTTAACAAAAATTCTAGATGAACATTTTGACCTTATAAAAAATAACTGTACCATCCCTAAAGACAAATTCCTCGAGATCATCACTTACCTATACGACAATACTTATTTTTCGTTTAATAACACCTTCTATAAACAACTAGTAGGGGTACCAATGGGTGGTGCTTGTTCCCCTATTTCAGCAGAAATTGTCATGAATAAATTACTGTATTATATCACAGAACAGGTCAATTTTCAATTTCCTTTTATATTTCAGTACGTTGACGATCTTCTTTTGGCCCTTCCGGCAGACCAAGTTCAAACAACTCTAGATTTGTTCAACTCATTTAATAATAACCTTTAGTTCACTGTTGAAGAAGAATCTGAACGGTCAGTTCCCTTCTTAGATACAAGGGTAGTGAGGTCCGAACAGAATATTGTCATGTTGGATTGGTATAGAAAGAAATCTAGTTCTGGAAGATACATTCCTTTTCAATCATACCACCCGATAAAACAAAAACTCAACACTATCCATGCTTTGAAAAATAGAATTGTTAAGATCTGTCACCCCTCATTTATTGAAAAAAACTTGTTTTTATTGGAAGAGATATTAATTAAAAATAGCTACCCTAAATCTTTAATTCAAAGAGCTCTGAGAAGTGAAACTCACATCTATGTCGATTGTAATGTTCAGAATATGGATCCTGAAGTTGAAGTAAAATATGGAAAAATACAATACATCCAAGGACTTTTTAATTCACTCATTGGTTTATTCAAAGAATTTAATTTAAAAATTGCTAAATATAATCTAAAAAAACTTAATTCCTTCTACTCAAACCTGAAAGATCGTACATTTGCTAACAGTAAATCTGATGTGATATATGGCATTAAATGTCAATGTGACAAGGTCTACATAGGACAAACTTCGCAAAAACTGTCCAAACGACTGGCGTTACATAAAAGTGATTGCAGGCTCAAACCCAATTCAACCAGTTTGAGCATACACGTAAACCAACAAGATCACAGAGCAGAGTTCACAGAACCTGTAATTTTTGCCACCGAACACAGTAACTTCAAAAGAAGGTTCCTAGAAATGTGTTACATCACGAATTGTGGCAACTGTCTCAATCATAAAAAAGATGTAGAAGGATTAAGTTCTATTTATACTTTCCTACTCTCTCAATCTTTCACTAAGAAAATAAAAACTCCTGAATGCTATATCAGTAATAATAATGAATAATTTATAAATCTCATGATAAAATTGACTTTCTACTCCAAACAATTCAATATTTTTCTTCCAACTCGTTTCATGTTTTTTCTTTTTCATTGTTCAACATCAGGACTCATCTGCTTTACTATTGGAGGCAACACGACTACGTCATAGGATAATTGTACTACCTCCCACTATGTATGTGAAATCTGTACTATTTTGCCTTTCACATAAATTGTGAACCGAATGAACGGTCGACATGGCAGTCTGCTTCCAAACACTGTGTTTTTTGCTTGTCTAGATTGAACATAAAAAACTTTCTTTGTTAGAGTTTAGTACTATGGCGTCAAACCAAAGTGAACTGATTTTGTCTATTTAACTACTAATTACCACTATCCTGTATACTCACCATGTATCTCTACCCTTCCACAAGGGCTAGGAGTAATGTGTAATAATCTGTAAGTTCTTTTAGATTCACCATTGCATTGTAGACTGATAACATGTTTCTCTGATTATATTCGTCCTGATGAAGCTCTCAACTTAGAGCGAAAGCTTGAATAAGATTCAATATACACTTTAAAACGAGCGTCCAACATCTTATTGCTCCCTCCTTTCAAGAATCTTTGGGGCCATCCCAATAGTTAACCCTAACTGCGTATATATATACAGTGTGTCCAGAATAAAATGATGTTTATGGCACTATATGGGGATATTGGAAACTTTAAAAGATACGACGTTGCGTAAATGGAAGAAAAGCAGCATATTTGTATGCCCAAAAATATTCCACCTTTGTTTTATTTTAAATCGATACCGTAATGTGGATACAGGGTGAAAAGGGAAAAGGCAAATTTTGAAGAAACCACACAATTTTGCTTATTATAAATGCTAGAACTTTCAAATTTTCAGGATATGGTTAAGAGGATACGACAATTCTAAAAACGACGTCAAAAAAATTTTAGGCCTACTATGTTGCGTCCAGCCAAAGTCAAGTCTGTTTTTTTTTATGAAAGTCATATTTTTGAAAATCATTTTCAATGCGGATTTTGAAAATGAAAAAATTCAATATGTCCCACATAAGAAAAACAAAAGTTGACTTCGGCCGGAAGCAACATAGTGGGCCTACAATTTTTTCGACACAATTTTTAAAATCACCGTATCTTCTTACCCAGATCCAGAAATTTTCAATACCTCATCTTTTATAATAACCGAAATATTGTGCTATTTAAAAAATGGCCATTTTTCTTTTTCACCCTGTATCTCCATTACGGTATCGAATCAAAACAAACCAAAGTGAGATTATTCTTGGGCACGCAAATACGCAACTTTTCTTCCATTTAACCGATACTGTATCTCCTGTAGTTTCCGATATCCCCACGTACATCATTTTATTCTGGACACACTGTATATATATATATATATCAATAAACTTTCTTTGAAAACAATAAGATATTCAATTTTTTCTCCTTAATCGCATATCTTCCGAAATTAGGTAGTAGAGGATCTTATATGGGACACCCTGTAGATTTTTTTGAAAATTTGATGATAAAAAAGATATCCAAATGGCTTTACCGCATTACAGATCAACCCCTGTTTTGAAAAATATTTCACCAGCGGCGAAATTGCTTTTGTCAAAGAGATTGACTTATTTCATGGTAGGGACCTAACAAAAAATATGTCTGAACGAAATCTTCCAAGTACATACAATAAAACTTTTATATAAAAAAATCAACAACAGCAGCTACATTTTTATAATACTGGCAAAAGGAATTTGCCCGAGCTTGATTTAAATGGAAAAGTTTATTCACAAAGAGAACCCAAAGACAACTGGTTTCCTGGATGTATTATAAAAAAAGTCAGATATAGAGATTATAAAGTGCAAATGAATGATGGTTCAGTATCGCAAGTTTATTAAAAAATCAATCCAACGTCGCAGTTTCTAATAACAAATTTTTGGGATAGTCAAGTCCAGTAATGGGGAACTTCCCTCAAATTTTTTTATTGCTGAATTCGGAAGTTCATGAAAAATGAGCAGACCAGTATTTTTTCTTTTTGATGTTGGTCGAAAATTGACGGAGATATAACGCTTTGAAGTGTGCTGAAATTGCAATGTTATGAGGTCATAACATTGTAACACCTTGCTCAGTATATCTATATATACAAAACTTTAAACTTGAATAACTATTGGAAAAATCTTATTTTCACAAAATAAAATAATACGGATCGATTTTTTTCGCCATTTTCTTTAGTTTGCAATAGAAAAAAACGATTTAATTTTTCGAGCAAGTTCCCCATTGAGTGAATCAAAAATTAGGCACCAGTCCAGAGATTGTCAGTGCATTAGAGAGCTGTCAAAATGATTGCAATGTTTCACACTACTTGATGACGCCGATTGGGAAAAAGTATTTGTCAATTGACAAGAGCCCATGGCCTTCTTTTCCAAGATAGCGCCGAAGTTAACATGCGTGATCAGACAAAGCATAGTGATATTGTAATTTCTCATATCTACTTCTTTGTGACTTTCTCCATTAAAAAAATTTCAAGAGCCCATTTTTGTGTCTAATTCATGATGAAAAAGTATTTATTCAATTATAAAACTTGCGGAGTAGTAGTTTTACTGGTCATAAATTCAAAGCAGAGTCGACCACATTGAAATCTCACTGTGACTGCATGCCCAGCAGAAGAATAAATCCCAATCTCCAACATATTATTCATATCTGCGCCGCCAAAAAATCTTTTTGCTTGGGCAAGAACGCAGTAAAATATAATCTTCTGTTTTGCCTCGTGGTAGTAAAACAATTCCCCAGTCTAGCGCAGCCTATCTCCTTTGCATTAATTTTTGATAGGTTAATTTTTCCTGACGCGCCGCTACTTCTCCATTACCACTTTGTCTGATTTGTTAGTCTGTAGCATAGTCAGTCATGAAGATAAAAGTACAGTGGAAAGTCAGTGGTACATTTTCTTTGTGATTGATGCATCAGAATACTTTTTTGGAACCGTGTAATGAGCGACAGTTATTATATTTTTTCGTTAATTCAATACAAATTTTATTTCTTCCAGATACCTTTTATGTAGCTTACATTTTGATGTTTATTAGGCTGATGGCCCCATATTTTTTGATGATGCTGAGATAAGGGTCAAAAGATATAGCCACCTGATCCATCACAATTTTATAAATGATGTATGCTTCACGGTGCCTGTATACTCTGAACTGTCCATTTGATCTTGATTGAAGAACTTTTTCATCCGTGAATACGACCCAATTCCAATTCTTCCTTAGGAAATTACTTAGCGCAAAAATAGCTCATTCATGTTTGTGATTATCAGTCAACCTTATTTTTCTTGCTGCTACATGATTGCCCAAGGGACAGATTTGTATCCTGCGACTAACAGTACTTCGAAATGCAGGAAAATTATTTGCTCCAGAAGAATTATTGTTTCAATGGATTTATTTTTGTGACGCGACGTTTCGATAAGTATAATAGTTGTCATCAGTCATCATCAGGTGTGAGCTGATGACGACTAACATAAAAACGAGTTTGCAAAAATAATTGATTTGAGACGGTCGTGTAACTGAGCTTTCTCAGACGAGGATTAAAAATGTATAGTAATAATAGTTTATTTCAGTCAATTACATGCAATTGGGACAAAATCAGTACAGATAAGAGAAAATCTGTATCTGGATGTTTATAATTGTGTAAAATGTTTATAATGATTTTTAATAATTCTCAAATAAAGACCATCATGCCATGAAACAGAAACTTTCCGATCTCAATGCCCAACTGTTTTGATTCACCTTTGTCGTAAAATATTACAAAGTACAGTTTTGAAACCAGTTAAATGCAAAAGAGTAGTTTTCCGACTTTCTACCAAACCATAATAGCACTGACAAAAATTATCTGCTATTTAGGAAAATTTATCATTATTATTATCTGCTGGCTGCGTGCTAGGCGAGCATTTGGAACATAACATTTCTAATGGATTATAGTTCACCAAGTAGTTTGGGGAATAGTTAATGGATGGAAACATTTTATTATTAGTTCATTGTATTCGTGATTGGGCCGATGCGCACAAATTGCTGAGTTCTTGAAGAATCATATGTTGTGTGGCAATTTGAAGCTTGATGATCATTGAAGTGACGAGCTATTGATGTCTCTTTGAATTATTGGGTGGAATGCATGGACATATTATGCTAATGCTCAAAGGTTTTGCTATATTTTTGAATAATCCAATACACTAAAGAAGCACCTACCACTCTCCGTAGCATATGCTACTACCTATGTACATAGAAGAAAATTGCTATGATCTGGAGGCATCTAGTAGTGTAGTAGTATCTACTTCATTTTGAATGAATTTGATGTTTGACATCGTAAAGTGTTTTTATTCACAGAGAAGGACTCAACTAAATCACTTATCATAGATTATGCAGGTTTATGCGATCCATTTGTCAGTAGACAAATGGACAAATGGATTTGACTGGTAAGTCAATTCGGTATTTCAGGTCTGACAAAAAATGTGTTGCAAATCATCTTCTTCATGATCACGATTTTTCCGTAGAAACAACCACACACTAGTAGATACATAATTCCAGTAGTGGGAACTTCGATTGTGCTGTACGTTGAAGTAGGTTCTTTCCAGGTGATGCAGATACTTCTAGGTGAAAGCAAATGCTTGGATGCACTAAGCTCGTGCTTTTTTACATTGACATTCTCGAAGTGGCTTTGCTATTAGCCAGGTTTTTCATTTGAACTTCTTCGAAATATTTTGTATGTTTTTTATGATATTCCAAAAGATTTTATGGTAGTTTTCCACGGCCTGTGATAGTGCTTGCCGCGTACTTTTTGAGTTGATCACGTCTTAAGACAACGTCTTCAGTTGTAGTCGTTTAGTTGATCATTGTCGATGATCCTCACGCAAATATTAGAGCTCGGAGAGATTTGACCCAAAGACGCCGTCATACTATTCAGTGAATATTTTATTAAACTCTTTTTCCGAAATTTTGAGTCTGTTCAACTAAATGACTCACGTGAACATCATCCGTTCATTCATTTTAATGAAATTGCTAGAAAATCAACCAGAATTTTAACATTCTCTATGATCTAATAGTCCTATTCACTACCAAGTCAGCTGTAGACTCTACTCTAGACTCTATTGTATATTTGGTCACCAATTTTTATAGAAAATTTAAAATCAACGACTGCACTGTGGATATTCACGGCTAGTATGTAGTTATTTGAAAGTTCACTACTTTTTGAATAATCATGAGAATTTAATACTATACCAATTAAAACGCATGACTCTTTAAAATTCATATGACATATAATATTGCCTTAGTTTTTCTTGAGGTTCTTGCCTTTATTACCGATTCTTAAGGAAACATCTATATGTCAAAAGAGAATTACAAGGTCCTTTTAACGGCGATTTCAACATGATACATCTTATCATAACAAGGAGCAGAGAAATACATGATACATCTTATCATAACAAGGAGCAGAGAATGAAATAGATTTAACACTTCCAACAGTCAGTTTATTCATTTTGTTTCATACTGTACTGTAATTTATCATATACCGGATTTGTTACCACTCCGGTAAATGACGCTTAATATCGTCAGATACTGTAATACAAATTCACTTTACTACTCCGCTAAAATATACTTTGCAGCATCAAAGATTTTGAAATTGCATTGGTATAACATGGTTTGGCTGGCAACTTCTCATGGTTTCAATCATTAACTTGACATAAAATGTTGGTAACATAAGTAACTTGTCTATATAACCTAAGTGGTAGCATGGTTAAACTGGCGCCATCTCATGGTTTTGATCATGAACTTGACATACAATGTTGCTAACGTATTAGTAACCTCTCTATATCACCAAGTGGTGAAATGGTTTGACGGGGCCATATATCTATCAACTCTATATGGGAACCGTCTCATTTGAACAACGAGCGACGCTTGATGCCAGGACGAGATAGAAGATCTCGCTGTACTGTATATTTTTCGCATAAGTCTATTTTTTTTATCGCGAGGGGACCAGCGACCATGCGAAAAATAAACAGTACAGCGGGATCTTTTTTTCTCATTCTGGCATCAAGCGTGTGGGATTGCTTCCCATATACTTTATTTAATAGATTTATGGGCGGGGTCATCTCATGATAAAAGTGTGAGACGGACTGCCACCACCGCTCTCTCAATGTGTGCTTTGACAATAAGAAAGCACTTTTCCTCTCAAATCGATAAAAAAAAAATTGTCATAGTATGTGATGATTTCCAAGCCTTTACAAATAATAAGCTTTATCAAGCAAAGATTCTGCATATAAAATGATAACTTCAAGAACTTATGACATTGACAAGATCAATACAAGTAACAGGTAACAATACAGAATTTTCACAACATTTTCTCCTTCTTCTATTTTTAAACTATATAAACCTCCGAGTACTTGGAAGGTTGACGTTGTCTTGCTGTTCTTGTACTCAATTGACCTGATGCGGTTTCAGAAATTGGTCTGATTATTAATCTGAATTACCTTCTATAAGTTCTGCTTTTCCAACATAAGGTTCATACTTGTTTAGTCTTACATGTTTCCAAATTAGGATTGGTCCAGGACCAAGGTTGGTATTGAGTTACCGAATGTTGACTCACGTGCATGATTAAACATTCTTTCATGCGATGATCCGTTGATTGTTGTGCAGAGAAGATAACGAATTGAATGTAATGCATCTGGTAGCACCCCTTTCTTTTGATTTGATTCATGTGTTTAGACTTCAAAGCTAGGTTGACAGATTTCCGAATAATGCCATTGAAACGTTCTATTTGTCCATTTCCTTCAGGATTATATGGGGTACATCTACTAGTGGCAATACCCATTGTATGTTAATGATTCTGCAATTCGTTGGACATAAAACTGGTTTCCTGGTCAGAATGGACATAACTGAGCATCCCAAATATTGAGAATAATCATTGTTCAAAACATTTGATCACAGTATTCGAAGTCATATCCCTGCACATAAGCAAAAATGAAAATCTTGAAAATTCATCGAAGATTGTTATAAAATATTTATTTTGATTACAATTTGGTAGAGGACTCTTGAAGTCAACGTTTTGTCTTTCAAATGGTTTAGTTTTAAGAAATATTGGTTTGATTTCAGCACAAATATCCGATCCTATCATTCTCCAGATGTCTTCAATTAAATATACCATGATTTTTGATTCTATCTATGAATCATTCCCAGGCTAACATACATTTTGATAAAGGTTGGTTGTCACTACTGACTGAGCCGCATATACTGGAGAACGTATCAGTGAGGGTATTACTTTTGCCTGATCTTTGCATTATCTCGAAATAGCATGATATTTCCAAACGCCTTCTCATCTTTTAATTTTTCATTTTACTTGCTTGTTTCGTATTAGATGATACTGATTTCTGGTCTGTGAGTGAGGTGACCTTCTTATCAATCAAAAAGTGTCTCCATTTCTTCAATGATGGCATATGCTTCCTTCTCAACAGCAGAATGTCTCTGTTCACTTGAAGATAATGTTCGAGAAGATGATGTTACAGGATGATTTGATTGACTGAGACAAGCTGCAATAGCGTGATCCGAGGCATCGGTTTCTACTACAAAAGGAATTTTGCTATCAATAGCTGTAACTACAGAGTGAGCAATATCGTCTTTGATTCCTTCAAACTGGGAAACTGTTTGGATACTTGCTGGAAAACTTTAAGAATTCACGGAATTATGTATTTTTTCAGAGAATCGAGGTATCCACCTAGAATAGTGGGAGAACATTCCCAAGGCCCTCTGCAAAGCTTGCTTAATGTCTGGAACCTGCAGGTGGATAAGGCATTTTAATTTGGATTGGTCAGGTCGTATAGTACCATTTTCTATAGAATTTCCAAGAAGACTCATTGATTGTTGTAAAAATTTACATTTCTTCTCATTAATTGTTAAGTTTCACTTTTGTACTGCTGCCCTAAAGTTTCCTAGATTTTGATCATGTTCTTCACTAGTTTTTCCACATATGGTCACATCGTCTAAGTAAGCAAAAAGTCCTTTTGATTTTTTTTTCAATTATACCATCGATTACTCTTTGAAAACAGGCAACTCTTTTGTTACTCGTGTGAACTGATACAGTTGTCCATTGGCTTCAAAAGCAGTGTATGATCGTTCGTTTTCTTGAATAGGTGACTGATGGTAAGCACTTTTGAGGTCTAAAGTAGAAAAGACTCGATACTTTGGAACAGCTGTTTTCGATATTTGGTAGAGAATAAGCATCTAGGAGCGTATATCGATTGATTGTTTGAGAGAGGTCGATAACCATTTATCTGCTAGGCTACATATAGTTAAAGCAGATCGGAAGCCTCCAAATTGTACTTCAACTTTTGAATGTTGCGTCAATAAATCATGTCCAATCAGTCCAATCACAATGTCAGCACACAAATTTTTAATAACAAATATCTTGAAATTCTGGTGAATGTAAATGTAAACAGGGTGTTGCAAAGAGAATGGGCCATAAGGTAACAGCAGATTGCTCACACAAAATATTGCGATCGACCCAAACTTGCTTTTTCCGAAAGTTGATATTAACAGAGACATAAGGTGTCAAAGTTGAATTTGAATTTTTGATTGTTTCGAATGACTTTCCAAATATTGTGATGAAATTTGATACATGCGGGTTGTTTGACATGCAAAATTCATATCTGGCCTTGGTACCGTAAAACCCCATTACTTTGAACGGTCATATAACTTTGAACAAAAAGTCATAAAAACATATTGCCTCTAAGTACAAGGCTGTATAATTTAAAATATCGACAAACACTGTTCGATACGTTTCGCCAATCCTCTACGGATACATCCCTTTAGTGCAGTTGACATTTCGATATATCTAATCGATCATAAAAACATTGAACGGTTTGTCTAAAAAGCCCAAAAGCCCGGGAAATTTGTAGTGCGAAAACTTTAGCTCGTATCTGGCTACACAATTGTTTTATAGACTTTTTTAATGTTTGTTGGGTGCCTTTGGACCGTATTATACCGTAAGTATATGGGCAATGTTTAATTTTGGCGTATAATATTTTTATAGTATATTTTATAATTTAACCTCAAAATTTCACGTACTTTCCATAACTTTGAACGTCTGTTCAAAGTTATGGATTTATTTTGAAAACACGGAAGTAGGTAAGATATCAACGCCTCTCCCAGAAAAAGGTCTGAAATAAACGTAGCTCCTGGAAAAAGTATCGCCTTCGAGGATCTGACCCCACATGAAGACAACCCATTCACCAGCAAAGGAATTGCCCGTAAAACTTTGGAAAACCAGAAGAAAGCATTGAAAAACGGAAGAGGCTCCCCAGAAGATAGCGATAGTAGCGATTCTGACAAAATCATTTATATATATGGATTCGTCGGATGATGAAGATCTTCTTGATATTGTCCAGAAGGAACGTGAAGCCTTGTGCTTTAGCAGCTCAGAAGAAACTGCTTCTTCAGCTTCTGTTTCACCGAAATCACCTGGTCGGAAATCAAATGTTTGCCTTCCATTAGATAGTACAACCAACAGTACTTCTCTTCAAACAGATTCTGATGCCCCTGTCTACAAATTTGTATTGGTCGAATGCATATACAGTGTGACCCATTTGTTTTGGGAACACCCTGATAAAAAGTTTATTTCTCAACCGATTTGGTTCGTTTTTTTTTTGGATTGTAGAGCTCAAAAAATTGTATATTCTTGGCAAAAAGTGACCTTCGCCATTTTGACTTCAAGGCCTACTATGTTAGTTTTTAAGTGCAAAATTTCAGGAAACCATATTAGCGATTTTTTTAGAAAAAATCTGTGTGCGCCACTGGATTCAGCATCCTTTAAAACGGGTCTATACAAATTTTCAACCGAAAATATCAAGTTGAAAAAAATTAAAAGTTCGCACTTTAACAATCTTTGATTCTATCAAAACAAATAAAAATGACATAAAACTAAAAATTTGTAACTTCCACCAAACCACCATCAACTTCAATGCATTTATCATTTCTTTTGATAGAATCAAAGATTGTTAAAGTGCGAATTTTTAATTTTTTTCAACTTGATATTTTCGGTTGAAAATTTGTATAGACCCGTTTTAAAGGATGCTGAATCCAGTGGCGCACACAGATTTTTTCTAAAAAAATCGCTAATATGGTTTCCTGAAATTTTGCTCTTAAAAACTAACATAGTAGGCCTTGAAGTCAAAATGGCGAAGGTCACTTTCTGCCAAGAATATACAATTTTTCGAGCTCTACAATCAAAAAAAAAAACGAACCAAATCGGTTGAGAAATAAACTTTTTATCAGGGTGTTCCCAAAACAAATGGGTCACACTGTATAACGAAGGGACAAAAAAGGAGACAAAAAAAGTTTTCGTTTCAAAAATCCTGTGTAAGGTCGAAAGTGGATTTAAAGTCAGTTGTCTTCGACGTTATGGGCAAAAGCCCTCAACTTTCATTTTCCCCCAAGTGGAAGGCGTATCGTCTATTGATTGTAGCCAAATAAAATGCTCATTGAAAAATCCTATAGAGTCTAGAGGTCGTTTTACATTCAATGAAGATTTGGGAAATATTTAATAGGTATTACTATATTTTTACCTTTTTAGTACTCATTTATTTTTTAAAGGACCTATTCACGTATTTCACTTTTTTTCACTACCTACCAAAGAACGAGAAAGCTTGGTTCCTCAATTATTTACCTAGATACTAAGCACCTACCCACTTTTTATTAACAAAGAAACAGTTTATTTCAATAAATATCATTAATTTTATGAGTATTTTATTTCTGGGCAAGTTTTTTTACAAAAAATATTATCATACATGCTTTTTTCTGTTCAATGTAACAACTACAACTCATTAAATTGAACATAAAGGTGATTTTAATGTCCCGTTCAAAGTTATGTCTCTGTACCCATAACATTGAACACCCTATTTTTTTTTAAAAAAAAAGGTCTCACTTGCCCAAATGTAAAACTTTGATTCCAAACATTCAAAGGTATTATTGGTCCCCCCAATATGCACACAACATTATTTCTCTATTGTATACTGTTTAGAATCTGCAAACGATGAAAGCCAAAAAGTGTTCAATGTTGTGGGGTTTTACGGTATGTCTTTTACATGTAGGGGACGCGACTTACACATATTTCCACTCATTCAAATAGTCATAACTTTTTTGTACGCACTCGTACTTTTTTTTAAATTGAAAAAAATCATTTTTACGTAAAAAAGGTATAACATAGAGAAGTGGCTAGGCGTAATCCATGCAATATGGTTTTAACTGGAAAATTTTGAAAATAAACATTGGGGGCTTTGAAAACGGCGTTATCATTGTAATTTTGACATAAGCTTGAATGCTCAATGCAAGGCTCAATGTTTTTGATTTAAAAAAAATAATCCAATTTTTTTTTTTAGAAAAAAAATTATTTGAAAAAAATGTATTTTTTTTCTTGTTTTTTTTCCATAAGACACATTGAACATCTAGACACTTGTTAAAATCACCGTGACAACGGCGTTTTCGATGCCCCTTAAGCTTATTTTCAAAATTTTCCAGTTAAAAACCACATTGCATGGGTTACTTCAAGCTCAAATATCTTGAAAAAGGCTTCTCCTAGCCACTTCTACATGATCAATTTTTTTAACGTAAAAATGACGGACAAATTATTATTTCAATTTAAAAAAAAATGTGCGAGTACGTACGAAAAAGTTATGAGTATTTAAATGAGTGGGGAATATGTGTAAGTGGCACCCCCTACATGTAAGACAAATACCAAGGCCAGATATGAATTTTGCAAGTCAAAGCCCCATGTACCAAATCTCATCAGAATAACTCGATAAAGTTATTTGAAAAAATCAAAAATTCAAATTCAACTTTGACACCTTGTATCTCTGTTTATCAACTTTCGGAATAGGCAGGTTCGGATCGATCGCAATATTTTTGTGTGAGGATTCTGCTGTACCCTATGATCCATTCTTTTTGCAAGACCCTGTAAACTTTTTCTTTCGGTAGTCTCGATTGATAAAGGTTTGTGAACTTTCCGTATCAATAAGAGCATCAGCAGATTTATTATTAATGTCTACCCACTTTCACCATTGATTTTTCAAGGCAATGCGGAGAGGCAGCTATCAAGATGGATGGAGTAATTGAGGAAGAAGTATTTTCCATCCTTTTTTTCATGACATCCTTAGAGTAATTTTCTTTCTTGTGACAATTTCGATAGACACTTTCTCCTGCTGGACAAAGAATCTTCTGATGTTTCCTATTACCGCAAAAGTAGCATTTTTGCGATGATGTAGCAGCTGAAGTGATAGGAAGAACATCGGAGATTTGATTTGGTAGACCATCTTTTCCTTGAGTAACGCAAACAAAGTTGGTTGATTGGAAATCAGAGTGTTTTTGTGTGGATTCTAATGAGCTTGTTCAAGAGAGAGAGTAAGATTTTCCAGAAGTCCTTGTCTGATTGTTTGTGAAGCTAGTCTATTGACTGAAGCATCACGAGTAAATTCACCATGATTCTGTTCGACAGCTCTAGCTTTGGATTTGCAATTGTTTCCAAGCTGTTTCAGTACTTGCAGGTGCTGTGCTACAGTTTCATCACCTTGTTGCTAACGTATAAAAAGGCTATATCTTACAAATATTTCATTCTTTGGCTTAACAGAATTCTGAATACCATCTTTTAAAGCCCGTTAGTATTGATCAGATTTTGGTGATCATTTTGTCCTCTGCTATATTTTTACATTTAGGTGATTTGAAATCGATAGAACCACTTTTATTTTATTGTTTTCCAAAAAAGCTCACTTGTCCCGCTCTTCTTGCAATATTAGACATGGAGTAGATAATGGGATATTAGTATAAAATGAATGTGAACTTTTTATAATCCAGTGTTGCATTCAACTTAACTTGTGCAACAGGGGGATATGCATAAACCTACGTATAATATATTTACTATAACTTACCTATATCCAAAAATGCTTCGTTAAGCCTACAGAGGGCGTCAAAGATTCAAAAAAATCTTGGTTTTTCCTACATTTTTCGAAAACGTGCAGATCGATTTTGATAATTTTTGGTACCCAGTCTTGTACCATGAAATTACGTTCTTCGTTTCTATAGCGACCCGTTGTGATCAACCGGAAGTGTTATAAACGTGAAGTCACATGCAGTTATTTGTTTTGATTTTTTTTGGAATTGACTTTTTGATAATTCAGATGCTTTTATCCAATAGTTCAATGTATTGGGGAGTTTTTCTCTCTCCCTTGAGAAATTTTGCTAAAATGAGTGGTTGTGCCAGAAAAAAAATATTTCCAATAAGCTGCACAGATATTTTATTATTGATTTATTTTTTTCTAGCATAACTACTTATCCCAGCAAATTTTTTCATGAGAGGAAAAAACTTTATTACACACTGCATTATTAGATTAAAACATCTGAATCCTCAGAAAGACAATTCCATAAAAAATCAGTTACGTCATATGACTCATATGCAGCAATATCTTTTGATTTTTTAGGGGTTTGACAGTCTGATAATTTAGACGTTTTCATATAATAATGCAGTGTACAGAAAAGCTTTTTCCTCTCTTGAAAAAATTTGCTAGGATAAGTGGTTAGTTTGGGTTAGTTTGGGTTGGGTTATGCTAGAAAAAAATGATTCAGTAATAGAATGTAGATGTAGATGTAGATGTTACAGTGGGTGGCTCACGCGAAAACCTGCTTAGGCCTCCTGGGCCCGTTGCAACCCACAATAGATAGAAGTGAGATTATTGAAGGCACGACGCTTTCGCGAAGCTCAGCAGGTCCCTCAAATAGATCCCTTCCAATTCCTGGAGTGTTGTGAGTTCAGCTCCGAAGTGTTCCATCCTAATGCTACGAAGAGCCGGACATTCCGTTAGGATGTGGGCAACGGTCTCTACGTCTTCAAGGCACCACCTACAGTCAGAATCTTCCCCGATCCCGATCCTATGGAGGTGACCCTTCAGGTTCATGTGACCAGTTAATAGACCAGTCATTGTGCGGAGGTCTTTTCTGCTCATATTTAGGAGCTCTTTGGTTCTGCCCGTATCAGGTCCTGTTATCATTGCCTTGGCATGTAGCATACCAGGGGCATTATTCCAGCATAGAGTGGCCTTTTCGAGTAGAAGTTTCTTCGCCTCGACCATTCCTATTGCTTTAGAGATGCCAATCATTGGTTCGGGTCCTATCGGCCTGTGCGATGAACCACTTTTGGCAAGTCTGTCAGCTTCAATGTTCCCCTTTATACCGCTATGGCCCGGGACCCATATTAGCCTCACCTTGTTGTTATTTTGAATTATCTTATGCAGAACCTCTTTGCATTCTAGGACTGCTTTAGAGTCTACTGCCTTTCTCACAACAGCCTTTAATGCTGAAGTGCTATCTGAACAAATGTTGAAAGTTCTGTGATTTGTGCCGCTCTCAAGAATGTTATATGCACATTGTGTTATGGCGAAGATTTCGGCCTGTAGGATCGAAGCGTAGATCCCGAGCGAGAAGGTCATTTTATTGTCCCTCCCGCTCTTGCAGAATCCTGCTCCTGTGCCTCTCTGATGTTTGGAGCCATCAGTAAACCACCACGACCCTTCTCGTGTTTGAACTGGTCTGTTCTGATCCGTCCAATCCTCTGGTCTAGGAGTAATCAGCTCAGGCGAGCTACCAGCATAGAAGATTGGAGTCATGTAGTCGGAGTGCATTAGCAGCACTCCATCTTTTATCTGGAGTTCACTCATGATGACCGAGTGTCCCTTGTTCCTTAGCTTCAGATGTTCCAGACAGTGAAGACGGTATGCTGTTCTGAGTGCAACACTCTCTACAAACAAGTGCAGTGGGGGTAGCTCCAGGATAACCTCCAACGCTCTCGTTGGTGTGGTCCGTACTGCGCTTGTTATACTGATGCATCCCATCCTTTGAACCTTATCAAGTTGCCTTTGGATGTATGCTTTCTCAGTTGCGGGCCACCATACTATGGCTCCGTAGGTGATCAGAGGTCTGATAACCATAGAATAGATCCAGTAAACTATTCTGGGTTTCAGTCCCCATGTTGTCCCTATAGCTCTTTTGCATGCCCATAGAGAGCATATGGCTTTCCTAGAGCGTTCTTCGATGTGATCTTTCCCGGACAGTTTCTGGTCAAGAGTTACTCCTAGGTATTTGACCGTTTTCCTGTATTCCAGGACTCTTCCTGAGAGGGATATCTCCGGTTTGAGTCCTGGTTTGTATTTCCTGGTGAATAACAGGATTTCGATCTTTTCGGGGTTGATCCTAAGTCCTTCAAGGGAGCACCACTGTTCTATAATTCTCAGGGCTCGCATTGTGGGTGCTCTCAGCTCCTGAATGTGGCTACCCGTCGTTAGGATCACCAGATCATCAGCATAGGCCTGTGTATACAATCCCGAATCGTTCAGCTGCTTCAGCAGGCTGTCCACCACAAGACTCCAAAGGAGAGGGGATAAGACTCCACCCTGGGGACAGCCTCTGGCAGCCATAGTTCTGACATTTTGTCCGTTTAATTCGGCAAATATCATCCTTTGTGATAGCATATTTGATATCCACTGGGTCAGTGTTCTTTCTGAGCCCCTTGCCTCTAATGTTCGACAGATCGATTCAAAGGAGGTATTGTCAAATGCGCCTTCGATGTCCACAAAAGCACCCAATGCTGATCTATTTCCGTCTAGCGCTCCCTCTACCTTGGTGATAAGGTGATGTAGCGCCGTGTCCGTCGATAGACCTTGTCGATAGGCATATTGATTGTTATGCAGTGGCGTGGATAACAGATGCGTTTCCTTGATGTATCTATCAACAAGTCTTTCCAGTGTCTTGAGTAAAAAGCTTGATAGACAAATCGGTCGGAAGGACTTGGGGTTGGTGTAGTCTGATTTCCCTGGTTTCGGGATAAATATCACCTCCACTTTTCTCCAGCTAGAGGGAATATAGCCCATGGCAAGGCATGAAAGTAATAGAATATCTGTGTACATAAATGAAAATATTTTTTTTTCTGGCACAACCACTTATCCCAGCGAAATTTCTTGATAAAGATAAACTCTCCAATACATTGAACTATAAGATAAAAGCATCTGAATTATCAAAAAGTCAATTCCAAAAAAAACCAAATAAATAACTGCATGTGACGTCACGTTTATAACACTTCCGGTTGACTACAACCGGTCGCCATAGAAACAAAGAACGTAATTTCATAGTCCAAGACTAGGTACCAAGAATTTTCAAAATCGATCTGCACGTTTTCGAGAAATGTAGGAAAAACCAAGATTTTTTGAATCTTTGACGCCCTCTGTAGGCTTAACGAAGCATTTTTGGATATAGGTAAGTTTGCCTAGATCGTCTTATTTTTGCTTGAGGAATTTGTGGTTAAACGTTGTACAGTCGTTTCAGGGACAACAACTGACCCAAGATGTTAAGAATTCAGAAATGTCAGTGTTATATTGGATAGTTCTATCTATCTGGAAGTAAAAATTGATGAAATTCCAAAATCGCTAATTTTCGACTTATCCCACTGTTGCTCTGGGACGACGAAATATACATAGGTTAGATGACTCACATGATCAATCAGAAGTTTGAGCTAATCATCATCTTTCTCTTTTAAAGATGAAATGAAATGTTCAAACGTCTTAAGCCAATGTCACCATTCCCGATCGCGTGTGGCATGTCTTGGGATGTATGAAGCTGTTCTGGTTTGAAAAATCTGTCCAATACTATCACTCTGCTTAATGAATTGTGATGATTTCGAAGCCTTCACAAATTATACGCTTTATAGTTTTCTCTCCGATAGCGAAAGGTGCATGCGTTCTAACTAGGGCAAGTGACAAGCAGCGTCGCGTTAACGAGCGTGCTTCTATCCTTGTCTTGCTGAAAGTAGAACAAGGATAGAGCATAATTTTTGTCTTGCAATGTGAACGCGAAATATATGTTACTAATATGATTTTTGCTTGAACCGAAATGGCGGTTCTTGACCTATAGTTAATATTCACGTACTCACGTTTAAATTCAAAAAATATAAAAAATTCTAAATTTTGTATCGTTCCTATGTGGGATGAATCAGTTTCAATAATCAAGTAGAATAACTTCATGATGGAGATGGTAGACACAATAACCGATCGACACTTTCATATTCTATTCCGAAATAGTGCAATATTTGTTGAGTGTGGATTCAATATTTTGACTTGAATCATAATTAAGTTCAAAAGTGGCAAGACATGAGAGTACAATTTGCGAGTTTTTTTGCAAAGGGTCCTACATTTGGGTACTGTGCCAAAAATTAATTCTAAAATCATATTCCATGCCATCCAGCTGTTAAGAACGAGATACAGAGTGGTTGACAATTATGACAAACTTATTCATTAAAACTTGTCACCACGTTACTTTTCAAGGGGCTTTCTGAAATTTTCAAACATCAAAAATAACCTACATGGAGAGAAAAGCGGTGAGAGAAAAAACGGAAATTACATAAAGTGGACACATTAAATTTTATGTTTTACGTTATTTACAACTAGGGCAAGCTCTGTGTTATAAGAGCGGTCCTGCGAATTCCGTTTGCCACAGTTAACATGCTAAACTGTAGGCTGTTAATCTTCTCAAGTACATCTCCACCAAAAAGGATGTATTTACGAGGCTCAGGCAATTACAGGCTTCCGAAAGTAACCGTAGGGAAACAAAGTAATAAAATAAGAGAATGTCTATTAGTTAACTTTACTAGTTACATCTGGATATTCTGGTCAGGTAGGTGAGTATTGGATAGAGTTGGGATGGATACGGACGTGTGTATCCAGGTCAGTTTTTGGGTAATCACCCATGCAAGCACGATTTGAACGGCTAATTATTCGTTACAGATGCCCTTTTATCAGGACTTGATAGCAACTTATAGGAGTGATAAAGTCCTAAATTAGTTTCCAAGGTATAATTAGTGCCTTGAATGGAGCTGAACATTAATGTGAAAGGTTATAGTAGACAGCAAGCTTCAGCTGTATAATATACACTGCCGATCGCAATATAGCGGTGTGTTAAAATAATGCCACTACTACAATTTGAGCTGAAATATATTTCAAAAGAGCTTTTTAATACAGCAGATCAGCGAAAGAACTGTAATCAATCAAATTTATTCTGAATCTTCCATCGTTTTTTGTACTAGACAGGAACCTTAAATCGCATGGAATCCTAAATCGTATGATATGATCAAATCATGTGAAATTGGGCGGAGAAATCATGCGATGTATTTCTAAATCGTATTTTTGAAAAAGTTAAAAATCAATGTCTGTGGTGTGAGGCAAAAGAAATGTATGCACCTTTTGAATTACTATTTTAGAAAGTGTCAACCCTATGCCACTCAAGTTTCAAGATTGAACACGTTATGTAGCTTGGTATTTTTGTTTGGAAGCTATCGATAGTGAAGTTGCCAATCGAAAAGTCACCATAAGGAAACTAACTACACGTGATTTGACATAGATAAACGATTAAATTGGTCACATGTGTTGGTTTATCTCACGTAACCTTTCAATGGTTTGTGGATAGAGTGTAGTTTAATCAAGTAAACTAACTCAAACTAACCCAAACCACTGACCTCTAGTGGTGTTTTGTATTGTATTTGGAGTTGCAATCTCGTACCCGATCATGAATTTCAAATGATATATTATACTCAATTTTGTGATTTATTCTAAAACAATTCCAATTTTAGAATTGCCCACAGAAGAAAGTTCATTGGTGTGAATCCGAAGGCCTTGCATGCTCTAAAATCAGTTTTCACCAACCAATCCACCGACCTAGAAACCGAATATTTTATGTAAGGTTCACATCCGATTCCATTCCGAAGTGGAACTGTCAAATTTCCGCTTGCCAAATGGGAATCATATGAAGAGCAAGGGGAAAAAACGATGAGAGTCCCTCAATTATAATATTGAGAAATTTCTAATTTTAAGTCTGAAACCCCTGTACATTTAATCGAAAAGTTATTCACGAGATAATTCACACTGATGATTTTCTCATGGTGTTTTCTACTAAAAGTGAAATTTGCGATACTGGGAAATGTTGTTTTCTTTATTATTTTTGAGTAAACTCTGGCTGAGAACACAAAAAACTGCGAAAGAATGATAGGAGTCCAGGGAATCTCATCGATTTTCCTCCATATTTCCAAAAAACTTTATTGTAGCTGTTTGGATAAAAGCCTTGCATTGTTGTGAAGAAAAATTTATTGTATGAAAAATGTAATATATAGAAAATAAGAGTCCTCTTTGGTTGGTAGGTTCCGGAAGTAATCTTGAGCAGTTTCTTCAAAAAATGTTGCAAGGTAGTTCATATCTTGAAGTACTAGATGTCATATCCATATGATCACAAGCACCACGTACGATAAAACTCAAACATCAACTGCGAACAATAAAAAAAAGTCATGGCGCTTCATGCTGATCAAGGCACATGGGACTCTCATCGTTTCTTCGACTGACGCATGGACCTTCATCGTTTTCTCCTAGCATGCCTAATATTTTATCCATTAGCTCTATTTGTCTCTAGAATCATGGCTATTTGTCTCTAAAATCATGGCACTGTAAATTATAGGTTGAAAGTCATATTTTGAACTGATAACTTTTTTTCGAGCCTCGTATGGACTTTCATCGTTTTTCCCCCTGGTCTTCATATGGTACCATCCACAGGGTGTTTCAAAAACATGTTGCCAAACTTGAAGAGGTTATACCTTACACAAAAATATTACGATAGAACCCAACTTGTCTATTCCGAAAGTGGATATTGACAGAGATACAGGGTATCAAAGTTAAATTTTAATTTTTGATTTTTTCAGATAACTTTTGAAATAATGAAGTTATTTTGATGAAATTTGATACATGAGGATTGTTTGACATGCGAAATTCAAATCTGACCTTGATATGGCTCTTACTTGTAGGGGGCGCCACTTACACACCCTTTAACTCATTCAAATAGCCATAACTTTTTTGTATGCACCTGTAATTTCTTTTTTTATTGAAAAATTGATTCCGTCATATTCACATAAGAAAGGTATACCATGTAAAAGTAGCCAGGAGTCACACTTTCCAAAATATTTGATCTTAAAGTTATACATGCAATGTGGTTTTAAATGGCAAATTTTAAAAATAAACGTGGGTGGCTTTGAAAACGGCGTTATCAAAATAATTTTGACGTCTCTACTGAAAAAAAACATAAAAAATAAAAAATAACAAAAAAATTAAAAAAAAAAAAAAAAAATACCAAACAAGGTTCGATTTTTTTCAATTGAAAATATTGAAGCAAATGTGAAAATAAGCATGATAACGCCGTTTTCAGCGCCACCTTTGTCTTTTTTCAAAATATTCCATATAAAACCACACTGCATGGATTACTTCAAGTGCAAATATCTTGAAAAAGGTTACTCGTAGCCACTCTTACAAAGACAACCTTTCTTATGTAAATATGCCGGAAAAAACAAATTTTTCTATAAAAAATTGTACGAGTGCATACAAGAGAGTTATGACTATTTGAAGAAGTGAAAAAGTGTGTAAGTGGCGCCCCCTACAAGTAAGAGCCAAATCAAGGTCATATTTGAATTTCGCATGTCAAACAATTCTCATGTACCAAATTTCATCAAAATAACTTGATTATTTCAAAAGTTATTTGAAAAAATCAAAAACCAAAATTCAACTTTGACACTCTGAATCTCTTTTGATATCAACTTTCGGACTAGACAATTTAGGGTCTATCGAAATGTTTTTGTGTAAGGTATAACGCCTTGAAGTTTGGCAACATGTTTTTGAAACACCCTGTACAGGGTGTCCCAACGATAGAGTAAAGTAGGTTTCATCATATAGGATATGAAAAATGTCAATATCAATATGCGTCACAGGTTAGGGGTGTAAATAGCGCACATTCTGAAAATATTTAGAAACATACAGGGTGCGTCACAAAAGTATGGCACGAAAAAGTATGATTTTTTTAAATGGAATGCCCTGTATTTGATTTTATTTCTGGATTCTATGTGTCACTATAAACATTTTTTGTTCTATAATATATGGGTCTAAATTTGATAGTTTTTGAATTATTCGAAATTAACGGAAAATTTTGAATTTTCATGATATTGGAAAATGACTGTTTTCTCCCTTATTTGAGACATTACACTCTTGAGATTTGGTGGGGATAAGGACTAGAGTCATATCAAAGCTTCCACAAAAAATATTCGCTATTTGTTATACAGGGTGTTTTTTATAATGGTCAAAATTTTTCGATTTTCAAAATAATTTTTTTTTTTTTTTTTAAATGGTACACCCCTTTTATTATCACTATAGTGAATTGAGTATTTGAAAATCTATCATTTTTGCTAATAATGTCCTATACCTATCTTCAATAGTTATCGAGAAAATTGAAATTTTCCAAATCGTTCGGTCATATTATATGGAATGTTTGGCGATCACCGGCCTTTGCCATGGAAAAAACAAAAATTATTGTTGACAGAAGTAAAAATTAATCCTTTCTTTTTGATCCATATTTTTGGCTATGGACTATCCACTGAATGATTTGATTGACATGATCTATGTATTGGGGGAAGCCGAGAGAAACCCTCTACTGGCTCAAAGAATTTACCGAACAAAATATCCCGAACGGCGGCTACCCACTACTCTCTGTTTTCGAAATGTGATGGAAAAGTTTGATTCCAGTGGAAGTGTTTCATACACGAAACGTGAAGTTGTTAACAAGAACGCAGCAAACGAAGAAAAAGAACTAGATATTTTGTTACATATTGAAGAAAAGCCCCATGTAAGTAGTAGGGCATCATCAACTTTATGCAACACTTCAAAATCCACTGTGAATCGGACAACAAAAAAATTCAAATACCAGCCTCACCATATTTATCTTCATCAAGAATTGCTGGAAAGAGATTTTGAAAAACGAGTTCAGTTTTGCAATATCATCAATCAACGAATTCAGTTGGATAACAACTTTTTGTGCAAAAGTATGTTCTCCGATGAGGCGACATTTAGAAGCAACAGGGCTGTAAACAGGCATAATATGCACTATTATGCGACTGAAAATCCATTTTGGCTACGAGAAGTCCAACATCAAAATTATTGGTCAATAAATGTATGGTGTGGCGTCCACCATAACCAAATCATTGGTCCCTTCTTTTTTGATGAACATTTATCGGGTCGCAACTATTTGAATTTCTTGCGTGAAGAAATGCCTCTGCTACTTGAAGATATCAATTTAGTCGAACGGGCAAATATGTGGCTGCAACAGGATGGTGCACCTCCACATTACCATCGTGATGTACGGGCATTTTTGGATATGCAATTCCCAGGAAAATGGTTAGGACGTGGAGGTTCTATTCCGTGGCCACCGAGATCATGCGACTTAACTCCCCTCGATTTTTTTTATGGGGATTCATAAAAGACCAAGTATACTTTACCAAGCCAACCACCATGGAAGATATGAAAAATAGAATACGGGACGTTTGTCATTCAGTGACGCCTTTGATGTTATCAGAAGTCAGGCTGAATCTTCAAAGAAGACTGAATCTGTGTATTCAACAGGGAGGTCACCTCTTTGAACATATATTAAGACAAAATATCGATTAACAATTTGAATATTAGTATTACCTTTGAATAACAACTTGAAACTGAGTTGGCATAGTTAATCGTTTTATTGCAGAACACAAGGTAGCGATTTAGAAATTTCGGAATTTCTCGATAACCATGAAAGATAGGTAAAGGACATTATTTGCAAAAATGATAGATTTTCAAATACTCAATCCAATACCGTAGTAATAAAAGGGGTGTATCATTTGAAAAAAAATATTTTTTTTATTTTGAAAATCGGAAAGTTTGGACTATAGTAAAAAACACCCTGTATAACAAATAGCGAATATCTCCGGTTCAAGCATTGATATGACACTAGTCCTTATCCCTACCAAATCTCAAGAGTGTAATATCTCAAATAACGGAGAAAACAATCATTTTTCAATATCATTAAAATGCAAAATTTTTTCGTTAAATTCGAATAATTCGAAAACTATCAAATTTAGACCCATATATTATATAACAAAAAATGTTCATAGTGAAAGATAGAATACAGAAATAAAATCAAAAACAGGGCATTCTATTTAAAAAAATCATACTTTTAAATGCCATACTTTTGTGACGCACCCTGTATGTTTTCAAATATTTTCAGAATGTGCGCTATTCACACCCCTAACCTGTGACGCATATTGATATTGATATTTTTCATATCCTATATGATAAAACCTACTTTACTCTATCGTTGGGACACCCTGTATATCGAATTTGTATTCAAAAGATCTTTTTAATACAGCAGATCAGCAAAAGAACTAAAATCAACCAAATTTATTCTGAATATTCCATCGTTTTTTGTACTAAACGGAAACCTTGAATCGCATGGAATGGCTTACGCCAGATTCAATGTAGATTATATACCATAAATGATCCAGTACTTATAAACCAGAATGATAAGATTTGTAGCTGGGATAACAGGAGAAAAATGTCTGATAAAGAGGGGAGTGACTGATTTTGGCAGAATAACTGACTTCTTGAGTTCTTGTTTTCTCTCCTTCTTCAACACAAATTAAAACTAATCTTTGAGTCCAAGACACATTTTCAGATTATTATCAATTGATAAATGTCAAAATCAATACCTGATTTTTAAATCAGTATGTATTCATATTTTACGTTTAATACAACTACAAATCAAGTAAATATCAAGTACGAGTACCCTATGGTATTAGAAATATATCATGCCCTTATCGGTTATTTGATGCTAATAAAGTTTACTTGTTGGGTAAATTTTGTTGAAAACTGAATTGCCAATGAATTGCCTAGCGAGATGCGGAGCTGTACTTTTATACAGAGTGTTACAAATTTTAATGTTCACCATTGTTAGCTTGGAAACGGTAGGATATACAGCGAAGTTCAAACCATGGCAGAGTTGAGCATTTTGGTATTCAATGAAATGCCGTCTGGGAAATCTCCAAAAATCCGATTTATTTTGGAGATAGCTTCATGATGTGTATAAGGTGAATATTTTTGGTCCTATCTCAAAAATGAATTTTTCTTGGGATACGTCACTTTGTGAGATTGACGGCGATTTGTAAAAGACCTTTTTTTCAAGTTCAACATCCTGTAGGTATCTTGAAAACAATGCTCTTTCGGACCCATGGTTATATGGAATTATCTTATGAGATAAGCACAAGAATCCGCCCCTAAATTTGATGTACGCAATCAGAAAACATGGACTAAAGTATTCGGTATCTTAAATCATTGCAAAACTGTATTAAGCAATTCAAATCCACACGACATTTTCTGAAAGAGCATGATGATATCTTGATAACTAGATCTGACAAGGGTAATTTGACAGTGATCATGAATAAGGAGGAATATGTCAACGGTATGGTGAACCTACTGAATGACCATAGTACCTATAAACGCATTGATAGAGATCCAACATCAAGAATACAGGACAAAAGTAACAAACTAGTGGAGGGTCTAAGGAAGGATCAATATATTTCTGACAATATGGCGAAGACTTTGAAAAGGTACAATTCCCTACCCCCGAGAATGTACGGACTTAGAAAAACACATAAGAGGGATTTCGCATTGAGACCTGTGGTAAGTTGTATTGATGCTCCAACATACAATATTGCCAAATTCCTCCACCACATTCTTTCACCTGTCACCTCAACTTTTAAATATCAAGTTAAGAACTCATTCCAGTTTGTGGAACACATTAACAACATAGAGCTACCACAAGGGTATATCTTGGTGTCTTTGGATGTGGTGTCTCTGTTTACTAACATTCCTAAAACATTGGTCATCGAAATTATCCTAAAACAATGGAATTTTATCAGAAGTTACACGGACATTCCTAAGAAGAATTTACTGGATTTAGTCAGGTTCAATTTTGAGGAAAGTTACCTGATGTATAACAACACATTCCACAAACAAATAGAAGGAACACCCATGGGCAACCCTTTAAGCCCTACATTGGCAAGCTTTGTGATGAACGACTTGATTGAGACAGCTCTGAACAATTTACCGTTCGATGTTGTGTTCCTTGGTCTGTATGTTGACGATACATGTTTAGCAATACCTGAGAATGAATTGAACACTGTACTGGAAACTTTCAATTCTTATCATCCCAGACTCAAATTTACTGCGGAAGTTGAGGTGAATGGTGAGATTCCTTTTCTTGATGTTATGGTGAACAGAAGTCTAGTGACTAACAAACTTACCACCAATTGGTACTGTAAACCAACTAGTTCAGGTAGAGTCCTTAATTTTAATTCCTCCTGCCCCACATCACACAAGATTGCTTCTATCAAGAATATGTACCATAGATCTAAACAATTAAGTCACCCTTCTCACCATCCGGACAATGAAATCAAGATCAAACAAATTTTGAAGAACAATGGCTATCCATCTTATTTCATTAATAAAGTCATCCACCATACGAAACATGCACATCCTAATAACAACGTCAGCAACGGAGATTGTAGATTTTTTAGAATGCCTTTTGTTCCGGAATTATCTTACAAACTGAGGGACCGTGTAAATGACGTACACAGTAGGCTGGTCTTTTATAATACAAAAACGGTTGCGAGGTTGTTCTCAAATATAAAGGACAGAGTAGGGGTTGAGATCAGAAGTAATTTGGTATATCAAGTACCGTGCAGGGATTGTGATAAAACATATATAGGTCAAACCAAACAACACTTGAAAGTGAGATTACAACAACACAAAAACAGCTGCCTTGGAAAAAATGTTGTAAAAAAAGAAAAAACCGCTTTGGCAAGTCACCATTTTGATGATGATCACTCGTTCGATTTCCATGGTGTGAAGGTTCTTGATATGGAGACAAATTACCAAAAGAGGGCAATTAGTGAAATGATCTGGATAGAGTTGACTGATCACACGATTAATCTCAGAACCGACACAGCGGGACTCAGCAACATATATAAGGGGATTCTCACTAAATATAAGAATAATTTTACACTTTGACCACATGACTTCGCCTTCTTTTTCTTTTTTCTTTTTTGTTTTGCTTTATGTGTGTCCCTTTCTGTGTTTTTTACTTATTTGGGTATGTGTATCTTGAGTGTTTTGATCCACTCTGTAGTATACTCTTTTCTGTCGTTCCATCAACATAGGCAACCTACGAGTCTTTGTGTCTAATAATTACAATGTTGTCACGTTGACGCCCAAGTATTAGCACTAATGTATGGCAGTGGAACATTTATTTGGTTCCTTCTTGTGAAATCTAGGATTAAGTTTGGCATCCATGCTTTGCGGTTTATTGTTGATAAAAAAAAACCTATTGTTCCTTAACATTTTTAATCTTTTTAATCTGTTTGTGCAAGTCACACTAATGTGTTGTTGGTTTTGATGTTTTTTCATATTTATAACATGTATTCTTAGTTTACGTTCTCTGTATTTTAACATCATGTACATGTGTTTTTTTGTTATCCAACACACTCAATCTGATTAAGTAAGTACCAATCGTTTGTTTATTAGATTAGGAATAAGTGTGATATTGTGGTTCTGTTTTTTTTTTCTCTCTATTAACTTTTGCCTTTTGTTTTCAATTTTTTAACTAGAGCACTGTCTGTATTGTCCTTTCTTCTTTTTTTTTTCTAGCCACTGAGAAAGGTCACAATAAATGACCGAAACGTCGGGAAATCAATAACTGAGTGTTTTTGTTTTACACCGTCCTTCTCCCCACTAACCCGCATCTGTTTGATCTAACTTAAGGACGCAAACCTATACAAATATTGCAAAACTGTTTTCGAAATGGGTCTATGATGTGAGTTCTTCAATAATAAATAAAGGAGGCTGTAGCAGTCCAATTCGGTAATGACACGAAAAGAACTAGAGAAGTATATAAAATTGAATTCAGCATTTCGATGTGAGCATTTATGGGCCGACAAGGGAGCTCTGGACACCAACGGTAACCCTACAGGCTACATACGGTTCGATCCGGTCACCAATAATTGAACAGCGTCATTGACTTGTGACCTAGTCACATAAATTTTACATATCGGCAAATGGAGAGCACTGGCCACAGGGCAGAACTCCACCAAATTATCTAAAAATTCCCCGTAGAAAACAGCGATGGCATAATTTACTATTTCCTCTTTCATTTTTATGGGGCAGTGCGGTGCTAATAAAATGTTTGGTTTATTGGAAGTGCCGTATGATATTGCTGGAGTAATGATCCATTGCGTCCCGGGTGTTCAAATGGCATTCATTATAAAGCGTGAAAACGACTTTAGGAAATAATTGGAAATTCCATCAATGATCGCTTCTTCTGGAAGAAAATCTCGAAAGGATGCAACAATTTGGTTCACCTGTAAACATGCCTATAGTTTTTTTGAAATCGTTACATTTATTTGCAAATACGTATTTTGATGAAGTTTTTGTTATTATTTCATAGGTATTGTATACCCTCATAGAGTCTACCAAAGAAAAAACTCTGGCGAAATCGGACCTTCGTGAAATTTTGAACTGTCACATAGAGAAGCTCTATAGAAATTCGTTATCATGAACATTAATTGTGAAAACAAAATCAATGATGTCATAACTTTTTTGGAATATAATATGTTTTGGCCTAGATTGTTGAACCGTCTAGTCCTTTTCAGAAATAGACGAACTATTGAATTTATCCGCTACTGGGTTTTGCGCACCATACATCTAGATGAACCTTATAGGTGCTTTGATAACTTTGGCTAAACAAAAAGGTTTATTGAAAATTTATATTATGGTATAGTATAAACTCGCGTAAACATTATTCTGAAACATTCTTTAGTCCCCACAAAAGCAAGCTATTTTCCAGTTATCCTTTTCTATTAACATCAGTGGAAATTTTTGCTGTCACGTCCATATTATATCCGTCTCCAGGAAACATAACTTCTTCTAAAAGAAGCTGAAACCCTTTTACCCCGTCTTTGCGCTTCACAAGTTTTATTTCATTTTATTGATAAATATTGCACGACGGAAGTGTGCCTCATTTTCTATTGCAAGGAATATGAGGTTTTACGTGGTATTACTGAGGTCATTATTGGATGCCATAAGCTGTCTGTTCCTATTGTTGAAGTCAGTTGATAAGAAACGGAAACAATGAGACATCGCGCTCGACTGTCTCTCGGGAGGACTTATTGATATTTCTATTGCTGATTGCAGTTTAAGACAAGGTTCAAGATTAGTTTTCAGTGACTCCTTGGAAAATATTATCTTGTGAGTGCAGAAGATAATATGCTCATAGATGTTCGTATTAAATTATTCACCTTTTGTCAGAAGACAATGGTAGATTCTCATTCCAAATAAGATCTGTTATTGGTGAGAGCTTCACTGATTTCGCATTCATCACGTTGATGTTTAAAAATGATTAAAACCGCGTGTATAAATGTATAGCGATGGAACAATCCTTTGATAGACGGCATAGGTACTACTTTGGCAGACAATGCTCGGTTTCCGGTATAGAAATATTAAAAACTGCACATAAACTGAAAAAAACCGTTAGCAGCGATTGGTAATATATTGAATCAGATAACACAATATGTCGACAATACATAAGAAGAAAAGATCATTGATCCAAGTTCACATTGTTATTTGAAATTACAATGAAAGACCACACTGAAAGTAACCATTGTTAAAAAACAAAAAATCTTTAATAAGTAATAATTGGAATCATAGACTTCAACAAGAAGAGTCGATAAGACCCGCGTAGTTACCATGACTGCAGCGGTAAGGGATTCATCAAGTTCAAAAAGTATCCAGTGATGAACCCGGAATAAGAAGTATTGACTCGATAGTATATGCGTGGCTACACTAACCTTATTCTATTCACTATACAGCGTTAGGAAAAATTACCAGTACGGTCGAGTTTTTCAAAAGATGCATGAGTCAGAAAAAACTGTCTATCATAACATTTCTTGCTCTTTTAAAAATCTTCATATCTCCATGAAGTTGTGGCAGACTAAAGCACTACCACCCGACGAACCTGGGTAACATTTTGATGCATTGACAGCTTACCTCTTTGACGCAAGCCGCGCACTCTTGCTCTCTTTTTCTGCTCCAATTATTATAATGTTATTTGTGTATAGGTATTGTCAAGCAACACTTCTCATCACTTTCGACATTATTATTATTTAGTGTAGGCGGCCCGTTGAAATCCGAGTCCTTTTCGACACCAATCCTTGTCCCAAAACCCAAAAAGTGCTCCAACGTTATCAAAGAAGTTATCATAGGGACAGTCACTCAGCCGTCGCGACAAACGGAGCCTGCTGACCTCCAGAGAATCGCATACACAGCAGTTTCTTGAGCGATGTCAACAACTGGATTGGGTAGGTTCTTGATGAAGCGGCGCGCCGCCCCGCGTTATGCATGGATCATCAGCTTGCAATCGGTTCAGATGGTACCGGCTGCAGTAGAGCTATACGGGTGCACCGAGAAGCGTATTTGGAATCATCTTGTCTCAATTTTCTCAAACGGCCACAATTTTTTCAATTCTCCATAATGATCTTTCCATTTGATCAGTTACCGCTGCTGTGAAGAATTTTTCGGAGTAGAGTAAATATCCACGTACCCTCTAGCAGAACGACATAAGTGCCAGAAAAATAAATTTCTCAGGAGGTAGAAGAAACTATCTATTTTGGAAAAACGTCAACTTTTTAGTATGGCAATTGTGAAATTTGATTTAATATCGTTAATCCTACATATTCCACCTAAATATCATTTCTAATTCATTCAAATTGATTCTTTACGGTGAAAAAACGTAAAATTGGCGCTCACGTCAGTTCACGCTTCAACATTGTCGTTTATGCCAAATTTTCATACGATAGTCATGTCATTCCAGTTAACTCATTTGACTTCATGTTTAATCGGTGACGCTCCTCTAATGTTTCATTTTTGGCGGTTATGACATCGTATTCAAGATAAATATCAAATGAAAATGTTGTGTTGCTGAACAAAAATTTTATATTCTGCGAATATTTGGAACAACATGGATGACAAGAAGTTAAACAAATCTTATCAAACTGTGTCTGGGTCCTTCCATCTGCAAAAAGACAGTACCTCCAAATTTGAATTACTCAATAAACGTATATTCAAATAATGTTGCAACCCTATATTCGCTACTCTACTCTACTACTAACATAAGTAGAGTGCTTTTAATTTGATTTGTCCCACTTTCGACTGTAAAATATTTATTTTTTGAGCTAAAAGGTCGAACAAAAGAAAGGAATAGATTTGAATCATATTTATACCAATTTGCGGTGGACTATTAAAAAACGGGCATGTGTGCGATTTCTTCGTGATCAGAAAAACATTGCCTTTCCAAATATCCAATGATATATAGGGTGTGTCAATGTAAAAAAAGTAATTTATGTCAATAGTTTTGACAGTTGACAGTTTAGAAAATATTTGACTCTATAACACAAAATCTAAATCTATAACTCTATTTACATCTTTTTGAAAGTGTGACAAATCAAATTGAAAGCACTGTACGTGAAATTTTTGAAAAATCAGAAAAAGTCATTATCATTCTCTAAAAAGGGGTGCGTAACACTCTCGGTAACACATGCCATTGAGCATAATGGCAAAAGCGCTATAACATTTGACGATAAACTGAGGCAATAAATAGCTTCAAAAAATATAAACTTATACCCACAAAGTATCTACAATTCAATACATTTCACCTCACAAATCATAATAACGTATTATTATTTCACTTACCTTGTCAAATTGGAGCCAAAAGCAGCAATGCTATCGTGGTGCATGAAGAGTGCGTTTTCTGCCGACTTGCCGGGTAGTATTGCCGGCGGGGGTGAGCGGGAAAAAATTTATGCGGTAACAAAGGGCGGGGTTCAGCAAATCCCTTCCACTTTTAAAACAGCCGCTTGACCACAGCCATAACAAAGATCAATCTTCAATTATTATTAGATGTACCGGTTGTCGAGCTCTTTCACAGAAAAGTACCTATGTGTTTTTGTACTCAGATCGGTAGGTATTACGGTAACGTTTTGAATACAAAAATGTTTGGTTTTCCGTGTTCATATTATGTTTCTGCGAAACTGAGGTAATTTTGCCAAGTTTAAAATCTAGGTATATACTGCTTTCAATCAATGATCACGGATCAAAAAAACCTCCCTGACTCTAATTATAAAATGATTTCACGAAGGCTGTGGGAAAAAAATCCAGCTTATTTATAAAAACCGGATTAAAGATGAGTGAGTTGTTATGCAATACTGATTTTGAGATATCATGAAAAAAATGGAGTTCAAATATTTGGAGAACAGGGTGGAAAGGCATTGTCACTTGTGCCCTGTGGGATATGATGGAAAAGACCCAAGTACAGGGTTATTCATCATACTTTGACCCTCACCTACAGCTCTTATTATGAGTGGTGGAGAACAACTTTAAGTACAAAAGTTTTAGGTTGTTTCACGTGGTAGGTATCTTTTGGTGATAGCGGAAATAAATAATCGACTCCACTACATGGAAAACATTTTTTAAGTTGAATTTTTTTAAATGGAACAATCTGTATATTATTGGCTAAAATGATAAATCTTTTTTATCTGAATCCAAAAATATATAATATACAGTATGTCCACGGATGGGGTTTACAAGAGGACAAATGGACTGAAAATTGAAAGATACGACAAAAAGTAATTCCTGATAAAAGTTTCTGCTTGGTCTAAAAATAGGAGCTACGATGAGAAAATTGATTTTTATTATGGTACATGTAAAAACCTGTAATTAAACAAGAGCAAACAGTCATTTTTTGGACTGTTATAGTGACATGATAATAAAAAACTTGCTCTGTATTTTATCCTGACCCTAAATCCGAACTTACTGAAGAAAATTTGAATCTATGAAAATTTTGAAAAATTGATCAATTTTGCAAATCCGCATTTTACCACTCGCATATCATTGATTTTATACCTGTTCATGATGACCTGTTGTTGTAGGTATAAAAGTCATGATGGAAGTAGTAAAATGCTGACTTGCAAAATTGTTCAATTTTTTAGAATTTTCATAGATTCAAATTTCCTTCAGTAAGTTTGGATTTTGGATTCAGGGTTAGGACTTAATTCAAAGCAAGTGTTTGTATTTATCATTTCACGTTAACAGGTCACTGGCCAGTTGAAACATTTATCTTGGACGAGATTCGTCACCATCTCATAAAAGTTATTTTTTCCGAAAACTCCCAATCGTTCAATCATGGTCTCTTGAGTCCATTTTATTGATAATCAAATCGGATTCGTAACACTGGAAACAACCTATTCACTGCACTGTATCAAAGCAATGAACCAACTGACTGACGCTAGAAAATCTCACCTCCAATCTGTCCGTCCCCGTTTCTCCATCTTGCTAAAAACAACAATGCAGCGATCGATATCGCCAAAAGAACCACAACTGGTAAAACACCTTGATGTTCACTTTGTCGCCCGACAATGTTTGGTGTGGGGTTCGCAACGGCGCTCGCGACGAGGTTCGCGACGGTGTTCGGTTCGCTGCATTCTTGCAAGTGGGGACGCACCTTAAGATTGTGAGACGGGCTGCTACCATTGATATCTCAAGGTGTGGTTTTACAAGAAAGTACTTTCTCTTGTGAACTGATTGAAAAAAATGGTCACAGTATGAAATAAAACACTGTACGATATACAGCCGTGAAATGTCATTAGACCACTCGTCGCCTCGTCCATGGACATCTTGACTCGTACTTTAATAAGTAATTTCTCGGTCTAGTGACGTGAATAACTGTTCCAAGTTCATTTCTCGACAACTAGACCCCAGTACAGTGTGGTATTTTCGAAGTGCGTGAAACTTTGTGAATTGCTTTCTTATGTCAAGTGTACTAACCCCTGAAATTAGTAACATTGGAGTTGGTCATGTCTTCGCACACGCTACATCTTAATTTTCATCACCTGACGGTATCACTAGGCGAATCATATTCTGGTGGTCAAGTTCACCATTCTTTCAAATGCAATATAATGAATCATTTTTGACGGAATTATTTGGCCACCAGAGATCACGCATGGTTTGATGGCTACGGAAACCTCAATATGTTAAACAACTGGGGGTTATGGAATTAGATACATATACTTCAGATTTTTACAAAAAATATTCTCTATATTGTTTCTGAAAAAATAGTATACTCGGCCACCAAAATAAATATCGCCTCGTAATACCGTCAGGTGATGAAAATTAAGAGCTTTCGTGTGCGAAGACATGGCTATCCCCAAAGTTACTACTTTCAGGAGTTAGTACACTTGGCATAAGGAAGCAGTTCACAAAAATTCACGACTATATGTTTCACTTCGAAAATATCACGTTGTACTGGGGACTTATATTCTTATAAACTATAACCTCTGAAAATGGAAACTTTCCGCTTTTACGAAAAATGATTAATGTATAATTGGCTGCCGTGTTTAGAGGCGGTTTTATATCTACCAGAGGTCTTCAAGTTACTAATCGATCCTCATAGCCCTTTTTTAATTGATTAAGTATGGCTGCGTTTTATTATGCATGAAAGGGGAAATCAAAACTATAAATATCAATATGGCATGACAAGTGTTCATCTTCATAACGACATACAGGAAGGGTGAGTTTAACTTGAAATACCTAGATTCAGTAATCTAATCAATACAAAGGCTTTTTTGTTAAATATGCTCGGACACGTCGATTAGTATTTCAAACTGCGCTTCTTTTGATGTACAAACATGTTTGACAGGGTTTCTCAAAATAGAAACATGACGGAATCGACTAAAAAAAAAAATCACGAAATAGAGTTTGATGTGGTTTTGCTATCATGAAGACACAATACACACGTGACAATCCACAGAATGCAGCAAATCAACATTGATCCCATAGTAAGCCGAATACAAATTCGATCAGTCACATCACAACGCTTAGCGTTGCTGATAAAGTTCCAAAACCGGGTTTTTTTTTAGTCTTATAACATCAATTAATCAATACTTCAAAGTTTTTTTTTCTTTACAAACTTTTACTGATATCAACATAATCAGTTTTTTTTATTTCTTTCATTTGGAACTCCTAGTAAGTTTTATTTCACCTCATTCGTGAGTATAAACGTAGATACTATCGTTTATTTTTTTAAATAATGAAAATTTCACCACAAAACCTTGCACAAAACGCATAAAAGACAATTTCTCCAATATGATGCAGCAAAACGCATTTTGTCCAGGACTTTTTAGTCTTTTTATAGAAACTTAATTCACTTTTGATTTGAATGAGCATATTTTCCATGTCCATACATGTATGTATATACATCGTTTCTTCACATTCATTCTGCTAAACTACTTTGTTTTTGTTCTTAAAGGGTTTTTGGTCATCATTAGGAATTTAGTTTTGAGTGACATAATGCGTTTTGATAAGTCACTCCTCAGTTATAAGAAATTATTTCCAAAAAAATTTGTAGTTGTATCACCTACAAGAAAGGGTTACAAATAAGATTTTTGATGTGAAATTTTTGATACAAAATGACTAACACCTTGGAAGAGTGGAACAAATTATGTACTTCCCAAAAATGTCATAATAATTGAACAAACTATAGTCTGACTATAAAATGTTGAACTTGTGGAAAATTACCAAACTCACTTGAAAAATTGGTAATTTTTGCATAGTTCGGAATGTCATAACTAGATTATTCTCTCTTCAATTATTGTGAGATTTTCAGGAGGTGCATACATTTTGCTTTGTCTTTCAAAAAATGTGAGCCATTTTCATCAAAAGTAACACAAAAAAAAAAGTTGAATTTTTGACTTTTCTTCAAAGGTGAAAAAATAACACCAAATACCTATTTTTTTGCCTGAATACGTGAACTGTCAAATGGATTGGATGTTGAGAGTTACAATAATGTTAACGGCCGTCGCGCGCCGTCCTGATACCAGTTCCATCCCGAATCAGAATCTTCAGTCAAGCAGCATGGCAGCCACTCATAGAAATGCAACACTCATCTTTTTCATTTGTGAAACGCTCTATTCACATGACTATTCACAGTTCAAACATCTTCAATTTTGAACTGGAAACACGTTTTCAGTTTGAATTTGAAATTGAATATGTATTATCAAGAATGTTATAAAACAGTTATTTATAAACTAATCATTCATATTCCCATATACACACATTTGTCCTCCAGCCAAGAATCCACTTCCATTTGACCATTATTAGGACAATAATCCACTCCACGCTTACATATGGCTAGAAAATCTCGATAGTTCAGGGTCGGCCACTGCCTGATACTGCTGAAGCCGACAAACCGTCCGGCGATGCGAAGTTGAAAGGTAAAAGACTACCAGTGACGTCGATACATTGCTTTCTACTTGACACTACTTACCTTCACCATACGGGGATATGAATCAGTGGCACTACTGGTGGACTACTACTACTACAGTTGGGAGAGCGTCAGACTAGAGATATGAATGTCGTGGGTTCAAATCCCACCTGGGGTGTCACTTTTTCATATTCCCATATACACACATTTGTCCTCCAGCCAATAATCTACTTCCATTTGACCATTATCAGGACAATAATCCACTCCCCAATAATCAATAATAGTTCTTCAATCCAACCCAAACTGAGATGCTGTCCAAATAATCAAAATTTGTTGTATTGCAGACTCATTTTCTCAACAGGCACAACCTTTAAGAAATGACTTCTTGTCGTGAAATGAAAAATAAAAAACCTTTTTGTCTTGTGCACTCATCCTGCGAATACTCTGTACTTATACTTTTTGCCCATGATTATTTTAGGATTCACATAATTGAAAATCCGTATCCAATTTTGATACACCCAAAAAATTATAGATAAATTCAGAAGCTATATTGCATATTATAGCATGAAGGTACCAATTCAGATGCAAATTTTCCTGTCAAAGGTTTAGACATTATAACAATGAATCGGAAGCGAAGAAATACGGTAAACGAAAAGATTTATGTAAAAAAGTTTTTCGATTAGAGCGAAATGATAGTTAATGAAGAAGGGGCCCGTTCTAGTGTCCTCGAAAACGTGAATAATCGGCATTTCGATCAGTCGTTTGAAGGACCCGGAGTGTTTCTGGATCAAATGTGCCGGAAAATTGCTATGAACGACCGCCTTTCTTCAAGGCGATTGTATTGCTCGGTAAGGCCTAATTAGAAATTCCAATAACCTGTATTACCGTTAGATTTGGATCAGGTTGATTTATTCTCATTTATTCCGATTCATTTTTTATGTAGAATATTAAATCGTAATATTGAGCTGGATATGTTTTAGTGGTTTTACTCAAAATGTACACTTTCGATTAGAATATGATTTTACACGTGAAGACAAACAAATGCAACTGTCAAAATCCTGCTTGAAAGTTGGATAACCTCAATTGCGCTGTATGGTGCAGGAACACAAGAGTATTATTTTTTCACGTTTTTTTTTGCCAGTCGTCACTAGTATCGGATCTTAATTGCAATGAGACGAGAACGACGTTCTAACTAATTATTCTTTTGTGATCATAAAGACAAAGTGCTGGAAAGTTGCTTAGCGACATACAAATTTTTGCCCAAAATTAAATCTCGATATTTTCGAAACGGAAATAATATATCGAGTTGCGGTCTCCAGGAAGTCATTGACCAATTATTATTATTATTAGAATTATTATTATTGGAATTATTCTTCGAGAACACGTACATGATTGAAGCAATGTATTTCTTTTAATAGGCCAAATGAGATCATGTTTTTTTCAGCAAAATTTGGTGCTATGTCAGATTCCTAGTTTTTGATCTCGAAAATTTTTCTATCCATATTTTGAATCTTTGGAACATCATGGAAAAAGTGAATCCTCAAATTTTTCAAAAGTTGCCCATTACTCAATTTATCGAATTTTTGAAAAAGTGTGTCACTATCCCTTAAAAAACGTCTTTTACAGGGTTTCTCTTCGAAACGCTATTATTTTTCACACTGTTGTATAGAGTGAATTGATTTTGGAGCAGAGAAATGATGTACCCCAGACTAAGCGTTATTGACTTCAGTGACGTGCGGTAAAAATCTTCTTCTTCAACATGATGTAATCCGAACCAAATGTTTTGATTTTGAATCAGCTTAGTGGGCAAATCCAAGTCACAACTCTTTCCTGTAGAGGTGTGTTCTACTGGCATGGCAAAAAACGTTTGATTTTTTTGATTTGGTTAGAAGTGCTTGAATATTTCAAGGTCCTTCCGAAGACCGCTGCTCGATATCTCTCTCCGTTTCGAAAATATTGAGATTTGAATTTGAGTGAAAATGTCCATGTAGCAAAGCAACTTCTTTCTAGCAGTTTAGTTAGAATAATTGATCTGAGCAGTTTTTGCAAAAATTAGTCTCTAACATTTTTTCATTCCTCGTGACGTTAAGATATCCGTTATCTTCTGATCATTCTGATGCTGATCAAAAATTCGGCCCCTCCAATTGGATCTTTTCTTAAACAATCCAATAGACGTGCGCAGGTCTTTTCCGGTGATGTTCATGACAAAAGACAGCATTCATATTCTCAGCGTAGATGTGTCGAAATTAAACTTCCACCAGCTTGCTGAAATCTATCTAGACCACTCATATCGGTATTTCATTCCATCGTCATGATATCGTTTTTTTAGCACATGATGTAGGTGGGTGAACGTTGACATGACAACGCCCGATGCACAGCCGGCGGTGATGTCAAGTCGTATTCATTAGGCTGTGTGACTCGAAAGTCTCATGCTAGTTTTTGGCAACAATGACTATCACGAAACAAGAAACCATGGTAACCTCTTGTTCATCATCCAGTGACGTCTACGCTGGATGCCCAAGAACATACCGTTATGAGTGTATCGTGATCCGGACAATAGATATGACCGCTAGACAGCACGTCATATTTTATTCATAATCATTGATTCAAAAAATATTCCACCAACATCATTCAACATTAGTTGAAATTAATTAATCTCATCGCATTAGCCTATTATGTACAATGAATTCCGTTATATCATTAGCTTTGGCTAAAACAGGTGTCAAATTCAATATCGGTGTGCAACCGTTGTAACCGAATATGTGGCTATATTAATAGGAAATATATGTATATGATATTATAATTTACTGCAGTTTCTATCCCACTTGTCCAATATAAAGTGATTTTCTCATTTTACGAAATACTGCAGTCCGTTCTGATGTTGCAGGTCTGATATAATATGATGGTGGGGTCTTCTTTCTTATTATTATGATAGAGAGTCATGAACTGGTACTCACATTAGCCTGATTAATGTTCAAGTCCAATTGATTCGCTAGATGTCGAAGTAGTATACCACCGCTTTTTTGTACTAATATATCAAATTATACTAAGTTCGACTTGGTAGGAACCAAATAATGTCGTCAAAAAACGAATTACATTTTCAAACTATAAAGGATTATACTCGGGATCATACTCCGGCCTAGTCTCATAAATAAGATGTGGTACCTCCGCCTTAGCACAAATCGATCACTCTTTTGAAAGCTGAATATTATAGTGTTTTCGATTGGGAAAACAAGGGTTGCACTGGGTTTGACCTCGGGCAAATCCAGCTATGATGAAATTTGCTCTAGGGCAATCCCAATCGAACATACATTTTTCATCGAGTGCTATAATATTGCACGGTAAAATTCCGATTTAATTGAAATTGGAATCATTGAACTTCTTGAAAATCTAATATTATGTTGTCTCTGCGTAGCGGCTGAAGTGACTCTGAACTAAACTAATTGGAATTTCTCATTGCCAAATGACAAAATCTTGAGACCAATCAATAGTTTTGTATTATATAGATCATTAGGTACCTACTAGGAACAACTTTTTTGAGAAATTAGGTATACCTATGCACCTCAAATGAAATTAATTCAGTTTTGAATAGGTACTCGTTTTCTATAAATCGTCAACGCCAGTATTTTCTTTTTTTGGCACTACTAGATTCCAACAATAATAACTCTAACTCGAAATCTGTTGTGCACTCACAGAATCACCTCACGCGACGTTTATATTTACCATTTTTCATTATTTTTTTCAATTTTGCTAATGCACTAAAATTGCACTATACAAGCACGAGCTCAAAGACCTCGTGCCGAAAAATCTGCACTTAGTGCAAAACTCATTGACCCGGTTCCCCAATAGAACATAAAAATCCACTCGATTTCTACCAATCGAAGATAAATATTGCCCGAGTGTTGCACCAGTGCTGCCCGATTTTACCAATCGAAAACGCTATTAGAGAAACATGCCTCAACCTACACTGACACACGTCACACACCTTTGATTAAGTCTTTATTTTAGTGCGAATCGGTCAAGACTCGTTTTGCGTTGAACGTGAAATTTCAAAATGTTTTTACGCCTTACCTCTGTTTTTCCGTCGAAGGCTTCAAGAAATAGGCGTAGAAGTAGAGAATTGCAACTCAAAATGGCATCTATGTATGTGGTGACGGAGGATAGAAAGTCGACAGTCTGAGGTAGAAAAGCATCATAAAAATTTGGTGCCGATATTATCGTTCAACCTCCATTGATTCTAAATCCGAATCTGGTTTATTTCACTCACAGCGAGAGTAGGGTTGATTTATAAACTTGCCGTCCGCCGTTACGGTTGACGTTCGCCGGTGACGCTAACGTTGCTGTCGCACAATGCATTTACAAACTTTTATACCGTCGATTGTCGTCGAAGATTTTCAAATTTTCTGTTTACTTACTTTGAAGTTGATTTGTTTTAGTTCAGTGAGATTTGGTGACTGACTCGAGTATATTTTGGTACAAATCTTAATTTTATGATATAAAAACATGAATTATGGGAACAGAAACCTATTGAGCCATTTTCCTATGAACGATCTCTAGCGGTGCGCCAACGGCAGACGGCATGATATAAATGTATGCAGGCGCGTCCATATGTCTATCTCGAACGTCAAACGTTACCGTTAGCGGTAACGGCGAACGGCGAGTTTATAAATCTCACTTAAGATCATGATGTAATCGAATTATAAACGTGTCAAAATGACAGATGATGGTAAGTTTTCTTTTCATAGATGATTTTGAGCTCCTGTAAGGTCAAAATCACATTCACTATGAATCTTAATGATAAAAACATAATTTTATTCTACCTGATGATCAAGGTTCACTTCTGTGATATAATGTGAAAGATTTTCACCTAGCGTGATTTGCATCAGTCGTAGAATTTAATGATGAAAACAGCATATCATTCCATAATGCATATAGGGTGGTCCAATGATAGAAATTCACTTGCGCGATAAAGTTTACTTTGAAAAGATGTACGTGTTGGGAAATTTTTTCATTCACTGTGGAGTTTAATGATGATATCAGCATTTCATTATGTCTAGGATGGTCTAATGTTACAAATTCAGTTGTGAATTTCACATTTACTCTAGATTTATGATGGAAGCATCATTTCATCATACCTATAGGGTAGTCTGATGTTACAAATTGACTTGTTTATATTGGAGACGGTCTGTCTGATCGATACAAAATTCTAAGGAGTCATTCATAAAAGGTCGGAACGTGAAACAAGGCATAAGAAGAAATCAAGAAAACCCATTCCTACTAGTACGCTGATTAAGGACGCAGTAGTCTATGGAGGCCGCCATTTGTTCAATCATTTGCCAATATATTTACAAGAAACTAGGGACTGCAGAATGTTTAGTAAGAAAGTCAATACGTATCTACTCACAGGGCCATATTATAGTATTGGGGAGTTTCTAGAGAACAAATTTGTGCCTTAATGTTCATGCTACACTGATATGTCATGTTACTTTTTATCTGTGTGATGTATTCGTTTTTCTTTAGCTCTTTTATTAACCATGTAATTATTTGTTAACAATGCAGTATACTTACTACCGTTATGTTATGTTGACTTTAGCCAGAAGCTTTGTCAATAAGACTATGTTCTTCCGACAATAAAGCATATTTGAGTTGAGTTAAGTTGAGTTACTTTTGCGATATAGTATTACATAAATATTCATCAAGAGTGGTGATGGAAACATTCAATATATCGATGGTCCAATGATAAAAATTCACTTGTGCGGTAAATTGTCAAACATATTTTTTCCTATAGGGTTGTTAATTTTATATTCACGATAGATATGATGGTCCACTATAGCCTAGGGTGGTCTTATTATAAAAATGCACTTGTGTTGTGCAATATTGTGCATTTACCTGGGTTGGTATATATTTTACATCCAATTTAGAATCTAATGATGAAAACATCATTTTAATATGTTTAGGGTGACATAATTTGTGAAATCGCAGTATAGTGTTTGAGATGTATTCTTCTAGGGTGGTAGACTCAACATCCTCTATGCACAAGTTCGGTAGTGTAGTGTTTAAGATGTATTTGCCCAGGGGTGGTCAACTTAACATCCAGCATGCTCAGAACATAAAGATGAAAACATCATCTCATTATGTCTAGGGTGGCTTCATGATAGAAAAAAAAAACAAGTTTGGTAGTATAGCATTCAAGATGTACATATTTGTCTACGGTGATAAACTTTACGTCGACTATGCTCACAACCAAGCTCACAACCTAATAATGAAATGATCATCTCATTATGTCTTCAAGATAGTATAATAACAGGAATTCACAAGTTTGGTAGTATAGTGGTCAAGATATTTTTTTTCTAGGGTGGTAGAATTTTTACATACACTAGACTCAGAACTTAATGATGGATACATCATTTCATTATGCCTAGGGTGGCTTAGTGATATGGATTCACAAGTTCGGTAGTATTGTGTTAAAGAAGGTACTTGTAAAACATTTTTGCATTCACCCACTTCGCTAGTGCTGTGCGATATATTGTCACATATGTATTTATCTAGGGTGGTAAATGTTACATTCATCATGAAATTTGATGATAAGAACCTCATTTCATTATTCCTAGGAAGATTTGATAATTGAAACCAATTATTGCGATAAAGTGTCGAAGATGTATTGACTTAGGAAGGTGGACTTCACATACTTTATAAAATGTAATAACGAGCACGATTTCGATTTTGGTCAAATTGGTCAAACGGTAAAAAACTTGTTTTGTGGTTATTGAAATATCAAAGACGTATTTATGTAGGTCAAAGTATATTACAAACATTCACCATAATAGAATTTGATGATGGAAGCATTTATTTTTTTTACGTCTTGAGTAGTTTTATGTTGATGCAAAATTCACCTGTACTATACCGTGCATATACCTTTAAAATAAAATATTCTGCGTGCGTCTCATCAGGCAACGGGAGGAATTCTCCGCGAGGATGTGAGAGGGTAAAAATGATCCGAACAGTAGAATCCCATAAGTCCATCCTTGGGTAGAATCTCGATCATCCTCACGAAGGACAGACTTATGAGTAGAATGCACGTACCGTGTATATGTCTGTTTCAACATCCTCGCGGGAGAATCGACCAGCTGGCCGCGGTATATTTTATTCATAGGTATATGATACCATGTCACTGCACTTATCTAGGGTAATAGATATCAGAAGTATTGATAATAATTGCTTGTTAATGTTTGTCAACTTGACGTTAACCTTATCTTTTTATCGAACTTTGTGTCAACTCCGTTGCTTACTCATTGATGATGTTCTGCTCTATGATTTCTGGCATGTTACTCTCATCTTATGATACATGTGGAAACAGCCTTCCGGTATTTATCTAGGCAAGAGATCGTTTCCAAGGGCCTTGCACTACACAAAATTCAATCAATACCTTCATATTCGATGACAGACCAACACTGATTTCTTCCAAAAACTTCTGCATCTTCCGACTAAAAACACTTTTTTGTGGCGGTATTCTTCTTATTCAAGACTAGCCTAGATCCGCGGCGCCGCCCGCGTCGGGTTTAGGCTAGTTCATAAATGAGATAATAATAACACCTATTTTTTTTAAATTCATTTTTTTATGTTTTAATTTTCTACATAATAACAATACATTTTTTTAAATTTTTTTCAATTTTTATTTTTTTTCCTTCCGCTGATTGTATACCTTCATATTACCACTCGCATATTATTGATTGTATAACTGTTCATGATTACCGGTTGTTGTAGGTATAAAAGTCGTAATGGAAGTAGTAAAATGCTAACTGGCAAAATTGTTCAGTCCTTCAAAATTTCCATAGATTTTTTCTTTTTTCTTCAGTAAGTTCGGATTCAGGGTAAGGACTAAATTTGAAGCAAGTTTTTTATTTATCATTTCACGTTTACAGGTCGAAAACTGACTGTTTGCTCTTTGTTTAATTTTATGTTTTCTTATTTTGAGACGCCCTGTATAATAAAAATCAATTTTTTCATCGTAGCTCCTATTTGTAGACCAAGCAAAAACTTTTATCAGAAATAACTTTTTGTCGTATCTTTCAATTTTTGGTCAATTTCACCTCATCCGTGGACATACTGTGTATAAGATATAATAATAACACAGATTTTTTTATTTCTTTTGAATTCATTTTTTCATGTTTTATTTTTTTTTCCTCCCGCTGGCCGTATAACCCAAAGAACCTACATAATAACAACACAGTTTTTCATATTTTTTTCAAATTTATGATTTTTTTTTAAATTTTTTCATTTTTTTTTCTTCTGCTGGTCATTTACCCCATAGAACCTACATATTTACAACACAGACTCTTGAATTTTTTCATTTTTTTTATGTTTTTTTATTTTTTTATTTTTCAATTTTTTTTCCTAAACCATCTTTGGGTAGAGGCTATTGACTGTGCAAATTTTCAGATAATTCTGTGCCACGATTCAAAAGCCTAAGGAAAAGAAACATACAGACTTTCACATTTTTAAATACAGGGTGGCGCATTAGTGTGTGGAAGTCCATTTTCTCCCTTGAGATAGGAAAAAGAATTCAGGACAAAACTTGTAGGGTTCCAGCAGGGTCATAATTTAAAAATATTACTGTGTATACAGAGTGTTCTAGTGAACCGAGACATCAAAAAATACACTGTTTTAAATAGCAACCCCAAATATGCGTATTTTTCAATGTAAGAGTCAAAGTAAGTGATTTTTGAAAAAAGAATCGCTATAATTTATATAGGGTGTTCTCTACAGCCGGCCCAAGCGAATTAAGAGACGAAGAAACACAATTTTTTCAAATGAAACACCCTGTGTGCTGTTATCTAGTTTTGTCAAGCACTTGAAACCTTGCAACTTTGCCATTACAATACACGTCATAAAATGTGTCGTTATCTCTCAATCTTTTATTATGTCATTAGTACCTTATACGCGACGTTTTTGAAAACGTCACAGGCACCATATGATTGGTCGTGGCCGAATTTGGTATCCAAACAAGCTTTTGTGACTTGTGGTTTTGTATTGCGTGTGTTTGAAATCAGTGTTTGTGTTTAATTTGGACTTCTTTGGACTATATTTTTGGGTGTATTACATATATCGTGTGTCCCGTTAGTGCGTATATGATTAGCCGAGTGAAAAGTCAGCTTTTGAGATAATAAAAAATAGTTTGTTTGGATATTTCCGTCTGACAGCTGACGTCATGACGTCACAGAAACCTAGCGTATTGGGATTTCTGGTTCATTCTCGGTACAGGTTAGGCGACGGAACGTCATTGGCTGGGTCTTTGTACCACGTGTTGAAATTCTCCAACAGAACATGCCTGAAAACTAAAGAGGTTGAAGATCTTTATTTAAAATCGAGTTTAATATCCGTGTCACGGGCCGTTTTTGACTCTACGTTTTTTGTTCAATTATTCTTGAGATTGGGTAATTTTAGTTCTACCGTACCTATCAGGTTGTTGCACTTTTTATAAACTCAGGCAGTATGAAGAGTGACTGCTACTTACTTGGTCGCCACACATCGTAATAGTAACTTTCCTCCTAATAACTTTTCTCTAAACTTCATCTATCCCTGTTATGAGTTTGACTGGCAAGAAATGGCCCTGTATTTACACACACACACTTTCAGGACATGCCAACGGTTCTAAATAACTCGTGTGCCATTTTAGTCACTGTTCTCATGTTGTTTTATGGGGAAAACAGTTCTTTTTAAGGGAAATCACGTTGTTTATGTTTTTAAACCAAGTCCCTTGAAGTCAGTTGTTGGTTTGAGGTTATGGAGTTTTGTTTTGTGACACCGTTGCCAGACGTGTTTTAGATTACGTGATGGGTGTATTTTCACTGTAGATCTCCGTTGAATCTATGGCACGTATGTCGTTCTTTTTTTTTCGATTGGGGACTGTTAGTGAGAATGAAGTCACTTTCCTTGGTTCTGTCCGTGTTTTCTTGATTAGGGGAGGATTGTTTGTGCAATCTACCTCCAGCCCTTTACGATGTTGCCGGTGTTCTTGTTGCTATTTTACCTTTGCTGCTCTTCTGGTACTGGTCGTAACCTCACTCTGTCATGAGAATTTGACCATGATTTTCGATTTACTTTCCAACGAGTCTTTGTGAAGCTTGGATGTTTCCTAAGCATTTTTAACCTTATCTAGGGATTTTTGGAAAATTAATCCACTTTTATATATTGCATCGTGTTGAGTTTTGTGTGCTTTGTGTACCTACCTACCTTGTTGGCGATGCAATAACCGTTTTATACGGATATTTTGGTTTCACGACCGTTGAGTAAGTTGGAAGGCGTGATTGTTGATTTCATCTTCGACCGGGTGTCGTTGGAAAGTACCTGGATGAATTCTATCGTGCTCCTTCTTTTCACGTAGAAAGGCAAAGGTGACCAGCAGCCTATTTTATTCAAGAAATTGCTGATTCTGTTGGAAACGCAAGGGTGGACTGCAACCTACCAGTTCTAATACATTACCACGCAGTTTGAACAGGACCACCAGAGCGAAACACAGGAAAAACACCACCGTGTCTACAAACCCAGAAACCCTGCAGAACTCAGGTATTTTACTGATTTCTTTACATGTTTTTTTTTATCGAGTGATATTTGAAGTGGCAATTGATTTTCATGATTTATCTGATCATTTGAGTTTATTTTTCTCATCACCAAGAGTAATGATTTGTCGAGGTTTAAATCAAACATAAATTCTTTTTCTTCTTCAATCCATCAAATTTATTGTTGTCAAAATTTATAATCGTAATTTTCATTCGAGTTTTTTTATTAAGAAGACAATGTTACAACCGTATTTCTTCTTAGGGTTTTTCTTTTGGGGTTATCAATCACAATTCAGGCGGATAGCTTGTTGGTCTGATTAGCAGCCCTACAAGAGCTGAGACTGCTACATAATTGTTTAGCCACTTTCCACTGAAGAAAGGCTGTGTGACCGTGATTGACTTATTGGTATCGTTATTAGATTTAAGTTTTTTTTATGATATATTTTTGTTTAAAAGAGTGATCACTTAGGGACTTTACTTTAGGGATAAAGAAATAGATCTTTATCCATTGAACTTCTAGTATTTTGATTTGGTTATATGTACCCTCATTGTTGTTTTAATTTTTTTTCCTTTTGATAATTTTTGTGAATGGGAAGGTGCCCGGAACATCGGGATAATTCCGACTTATTCAGTCTTGAGTCGGTGGCGCTTAACCTACTATCCTCTCCGGCATTGAGCTAGGGCCTAATTGGCCCACGCAGTAAACCACCCTCTCATTCCAGAAATCAAGTAACTTTTTCCATCCTTTGTTACCTCATTTTTTTTTTTCCCTTAACTCTTAAGAGTAACAAAGAGCGTGGCATCCGCTATGGTATAATCGAAATGGAACCATTCTTATCATTAACAGAATCAACAAAACGAACCACGGAACTAGAGTGAATGTTCAAAATGACCGCCATTATTTTGAATGCAGGCCTGTTAACGGTCTTCAAATGATCGACCAACTTCAACTAGCATGTTGTTATTATTGTTCATATCCTGGAATGCTTCTCTTGACCGATCTTTTGGATTGGTGATGCTGGTTGTCATGGTAATTGAATCGGATTCTTCTGTCATAGCAACGATCCATTAACACGTTCGAATTTGTCATCTCGAAACCCAATTAAGGGGTACTATTTTGACAGAATCAAAGATTGCAAGATAACGATACATTTCACGACATGTGTTCTGATGGCAAAGTTGCAGTGTTTTGAGTGTTTAACAAAACTAGATAACAGCACACAGGGTGTTCCATTTGAAAAAAAATGAGTTGCTTCGTCTCTAGATTCGCTAAGTTGGGCCTGCTGTAGAAAACACCCTATATCAATTATGACGATTCTTTTTTCAAAAATCAATCACTTTGTCTCTAACATTGAAAATACGCATATTTGCAAGATTTAATTCCAAAGCTCTTGTTTTTGTAGTTAATTTACCTACATAATGTTTCTCATTCCAGAAAATCGTCCATATCCTCAAGAGACTTACTTAAAATTTCAAAAACAGAAAGAACACGAAGTCAAAGTCTCAAAATGTGTGTATTGAAGCTATACGTGTTTTGCCCAATTTGAGGGCATCATCAGACCTATAACAACAAAGTAAGAACTATACAAATATGAATAAAATACAAGGAAAGTGAAGAAAAGTTTTAGATCTAGTTTATGGTCAATCATTCGGTATGTATTTGTCTAGTATTTTATTCATATTTGTATAATTCTTACTTTGTTGTTATAGGCCTGATGATGCCCTTAAATTGGGCGAAACACGTGTAGCCTTCAATACACACATTTTGAGACTTTGCTTTCGTGTTCTTTGTGTTTTTCCTATTACACTCTGTAAACACAGTAATATTTTTCAATTGTGAGCCTGCTGGAACCCTATAAGTCTTGTCCTGAAAAATGTTTCCTATCTCTTTTGATAAGGTAGAAAATGGATTTTCCACACACTAATGCGACACCCTGCAATAAGAAGAAGAAGATAAAGTAGTATTGAAGTCGGCTAAACCCTTCCAACTTGATTAATTTGACGAAATTTGATACTGCATCTGGATAGTCCGCTCCAAGGCCCACTTATAGTAGACTCGCCAAACATCACATTTACAAGATTATTTACTATTGGAAACATTATTTGTGATTTACGAAAACAAAAAAGTCATAAAGGGCACTAGAACAACTCTCCGTCAGACAAAAACAAATTAGAAATGATAAAATGCCTGATTTTCTCAAAACATATGAGGGAAATGTGTACCAACATAACTAATCCACCATTTTTGTAGAGCAGACATTTCATATGAGAAATCAAATGCTAGAACATATTCGCTCAAGAGAAACATCATCATGAATGAACAAGATTTCTTTCTTTTTTCTGTCATCCTGTGATGTGCGGCTTTGATGAAAGAAGGATGATATCGGAAACAGCAAATTGTCGGCCCAAAGTTACACTCAAGTCAAAAAAATTCTGCGGCTTACAGTAAAGTGACACTAACATCTACATAGGATACGTTTCTAAACGGAAACTGAAATTCAAGCTTCACTTATAATTCAAGCCCAATAACCTATGCAAACGCGTATACATTTCTCTGTCTTACCTGCATACTTTGTAAATAATTACTACGAATCTTCAAACTAGCTCCAATAAAAAAAAACTCATCCAGGGTTTTTGAATTTGTTGTCACTAGAATGTAAACAATAAAATAACTGAGGCGATCAGCATCTTATACATTGGATGCAGTGGATTTGATCCATCACCTTGATTGCGAAAAATGAACCATATGAATGTATAGGACAGGAGTTATGGAAAGAGTTTCTTGACCAAGTGAAGTTATTCCTCGCGTATATTCTTCTTGCGCTACGAAACGGTCGTCCAAGAAAACATATAGCCATCAATTTCATTATTTCGACATTTATGAGCTACCAAACGTATTACTAAACAATAATGGCAAAAAGGTATAAATCTTTCTGTTTTCTTCGAGACAATGTAAACATCGAGAAAACGCGTTTTTCCACTCGCAACTTTTGAACTTAATGATAAAATACGAGACCTGAATCGTCTAGGGACAAAAAGAAAGACACGATTTCACCATATGGAATCTTGCGGGTGCTTCATGGATGATTGTGAGTAATGATCAACCTCCTGTTTAGTTTTTTTACGAATTATCTTGAAAATCTCAACATCGGCCAATGATTCACTATGGTTCAGCAAACACAGTCAGTTTATGCCTGCATCTTAGTAATATAGGATATTATGAAAGCTTGAAAACAAATCATTTCAGAAAATACATCAATAAGATTAGTTCCGGTGAATGTGCTGTATAACAGAAATAAAATTGAATAACCAAAAGTATGCAAAAAACCATGTTTCCCGCACATGTTGGGCAAAATGGCATACCTTAAAATATGAGACCTGATAAAGTTGATAAAGCAAAACAAGCTCTGAAAAATTTTCAATAAAAACAAATCATTTGATAGATATAAACCTATTTTTATTAGAAAAGAAAAGAACAAAAACCATACATATATTTGTAACAAAGCTTCTATCAAAGAAAACGCAAATACTAACAAAAAAAAACTTAAACATTAGTGCTTTCCTCAATTCGTTTTCCTTTTGTTAGAGTACACCATCTGGAACAACAATATTACTGCATGCTATCATCTATTCGGGCAAGATGGCATATCATGCCATGCTGCCCAGCCGTCATATGTGCCAACTTGCCCTATCCACGTGTTTTACAAAATTCATTGAAAAAATACATGTTCCCAACAACTTTTTGTGTCATTAAGTTTCCCAAAATAAGCTTAAAAACAGAGAATTCTGCTTGCGTAAAAGAAAGTGATTTGTATGAGTAAAACTGGTAAAAAGACAGAGCATAGCTCGGAGTTCAACACGTTCCAACCGCTTATTTGCAAATAAATCGTGAACTGTCATCGCTACCTTCACATAACTTCGTCAGCTCACTGTTGCCACATAAATAAGCATTATATTGTGAGTTTGGAAATTTTGAGGGTAGTTGTTTCTGCAGAACATGTGGTATGCCATTTAACCCTAACTGCCTCTCCCTTATTATATACTGTAAGATCTGTTGAGAAATAAAATATTCGAATGATCTTGATTTTTCAATTTGAAGTTACATCATACTTACGAAAAAACAGGTTACTTCATAGCGAATCACTTTTATTTCTGTATTATCTTTTCCAATTTTAAAATAAAGACATTTACCATAAAAGTTCCATATAAACCGTGGAGAAGTTGGTTAGATACTTTTAAAATGGAAAAATGTTCCGTGCTTTGGAAAGCCAATTACATTTTCTAAAATTGTTACCACGGTATCCTTGAAGGAATCTCTAATTTGTTGTATAATTGAGTTTCGCCAGTTCTCATGAGGTTTTTTTTTATTTTAGACGTTGTTCACAAAATTGAACTATTCCGTGACACAAATGACGTATATTATCAGTACAGGGTATGACAAAAAGATAAGCACTATTTGAGAAGTCGATAAAGACCAAACTACACCGAGAAAATATTGTTTTTTATTTTTGGAATCCACACATGATGACATTTTGAAATGATATGTTCACATTAATTGAATGAGGGCCATTATTATTGTCGATACAATCTTCCAAGGTTTTCACGTAAGCTTGTGATTTTTCATCTCTTGCGGAATATTTCTTGCTTCATGTCAACAAATCTTGCAGATTTTCTGGCCTATGTGTAAAAGCTTGTGCTTTGAGCTATCCCCAAAGAAAAAAATCACAGGTTAACAGGAACCGATTCTAGACTGTATCGACAATAATGGTCAACATTTAAGTAATGACTTACTTTTTAAACATAATGTTTGAAAATATTTGACAAGTTCTTGATAGAAAAGATGTGAATGATTTTTTTTGTAGGAACCTCTGTACATCTCATTGATTTGAATAATGTACCTACGGTACACACCAAATCGTCTAGAATATTTAAATAGAGTCTAGCCAATAACATGATTTTATTTATTTATAATATAGAAATGATCTACAGTACTCATTGGAATTTCCCGAAAGATATACAAATTCTAACATTATTGTTCTCTTTCTCCATATTATTATCTATGTTTTTTTTATATTTTCCAAGATGTTTATTTCAAAGTTGAAACACTACAAATTGTTCAACAGTATTTTAGAAACCTTCAATTATCCTATTCTGGAAAACAATATTTATTTTCTGGAATAACCACTCCGGTGAATTTTGTGTGAGATGAGATGATCTATGATATATAGGGTGCGGAAGGAAGTGATGCAATTTTTTGAATTTTCAAGTTAATGCTAATTTGCTAAAAAACAATTTTACGCAAAATGTAAAAACCTCAAGGGTGTAGCTGAGAGTAGTACCTTGAGGATTACTATTCTGAAACAAAAGATAATGATATTTTATCATCATTCGTATTTTGCGATTTTTTTTTGGTGATAAGTGGACTGAACTTCAAAATTTTAGGATATACAGTGTCCGCCATAAAGTTGGGTGCATAATATGTTTTTTTTTTTATTATCTATATTTTCAAAAAACTTTCTTTGGGGATTGTTCTTGCATGTCCGACGAAATATAACCCTTCAAATAGAGGACTGTCAGAACTAAAATATTTTTGATCTGTCGCAGCATCAGCATATTATACGAGTTGCGTCATTTAAGAATTTCAGGATCATTCGAAGAGCTCTGAATATCACAACTTATTGAAGTTGATAGTTTAGAAGATAACAGGTGATACATTTTTTTGTGAGGCTTGTTTGAGTCGACAAATAGAAGTATGATACTATTCTTAGTCCATCTCGTTCATTTTAATTTGACATCACTTTTTCGTGCAACGATTCAATACAAATCTGATAGTACATTCGAGGTGTTTGTACATTTTTTGAAAAATAAACCGAAGCATCTAGGAGTTCCAAAAATTATTTTCTGAATTTTTCAGATAACAGGATTCATTGAGCACAGTTATATAGCTACCGAAAATACGACTCCAAACGTTGATTTTGAATTCATGCCGAAAATGTATAACTTTTAGTAAATGTGAATTCTCAATATAACTAATCCACCAATTAAAAAATTCACGCCTCGTGAACCTGGCTTCGCCCGAAAATAAAATCCAGTTGTAAAAATGTGGATCTTGTTGCTGTTTATTGCGCATTAATGCCGCGAATTCCAATCGTTGAGGATTATCCCTTCGCAATAAATCTTGTACAAGAGTAGAGTGGTAATTTTCGAAGATATCAACAATACAAAGATAAACATCTTGTACTTTTTTCATTGTTCTGCTAAACGCACTCTAGAAGTTCTAACTTTTCTCTACTGCTTCACTGGCATGATAATATCAACTAAATATTAATACGATTGAAATGTTTATTCATTTTTCTTGTATCTGTTTGCCTTATCAAAAGCTTGCTAACTCTAACCAGGACCCGTATTCCGTGTACCTGTGGAATTCTAACAACATGTCGCTTTCTCATCATTTTACACAGAGAGCGACGTGTTGCTATGGAATTCCACAGTACACGGAATACGGGTCCAGGGGTCAACTTACCCCCTGCCAAATGGACAAATGTCAAATATTTTTAGGTTAACCCAAGGTTATTCCGTTAACCCAGGGGTAAACTCGATTGATAAATAGTCCTTAATGTATATATGCTAAAGTTTTTGGGAAAAATATCTGGCATATTTTTTTTTATTTTGTCCAGAATATGTTTCGGTAGTTAGGGATCTTCCAATTTTTGTAAAATTGTTGTATAACTTATGCAACTTTGCCATCACAATACACGTCATAAAATGTGTCGTTATCTCGCAATCTTTGATTATGTCAAAATAGTTACCGTTATTTGGGACTTCTCTATTATTCCCCGTACAGCCACGACAAAATTATTAAATAATTGCTTCTTTTTCTAATAGGTGGAACGGGCGGAGTGGTCTAGGCAACAGAACTGGCCTCCTTGATCTTTTGATTCACTTGATATTACTGATACCGATTTTTATTTGTGAGGCTGCAACATTAGGGATCAAGTTTGCCGTGCTTTCCTCAAAAATCAGGACTATATCAAAAATCTAGAAGGGGTAGCATTTAGTGATATAAACAATGATGATTATATGTGAGTTGAAGTTAGTTTGGGTAAGTTTGGGAACCAGAAATATCAATTTAGGGGTACTATTTTGACATAATCAAAGATTGCGAGATAAAGAAACATTCTATAACATTATGTTCTGATGGCAAAGTTGCAGATTTTTGAATGCTTATTACCAGTAGATTACAGCACACAGGGTGTTTTATTTGGAAAAAATGAATTTATTTGTCGCTAAATTCTTCAAGTTGAGCCCGCTGTAGAAAACACCCTGTATAAATTATAGCGTTTTTTTTCTTTAAAAATTAATAACTTTGCCTTCAACATTGGGAAATAAACAGATTTGCAAGATTCAATTCCAAATCCTTTGTTTTTGTAGCTAATTAACATAATGTTTTTTTTCTAAATTTTAGTGAAACCTTGATAGCTTGATAGCACTGCACGTTCTGGCAAATAAAACCACTGTAACATACGAAGAATCTTACGCTGAATCCAAGTTTCTGATCAAAAGTTGGGGTCGCTATTTTAAAAAAGTGTATTTTCTGATGCCACGGAGAACACTCGGTACAAACAGTAATATTTTCAAATTGTGAGCTTGCTGAAATCCTATGATTTTTGTCTTGAATTCTTTTCCATTCTCTTTTGACAAGGAAGAAAATGGACTTCCACACACTAATGCGCTACTCTGTATGTGCGAAAATCAAAATTCTCCAAATACATTTCAAATTCGTGAATAGTTAAAGACCGGTCAAATCAAATCAAATCAAATCAAATCAAATCAAATCAAATCAAATCAAATCAAATCAAATCAAATCAAATCAAATCAAATCAAATCAAATCAAATCAAATCAAATCAAATCAAATCAAATCAAATCAAATCAAATCAAATCAAATCAAATCAAATCAAATCAAATCAAATCAAATCAAATCAAATCAAATCAAATCAAATCAAATCAAATCAAATCAAATCAAATCAAATCAAATCAAATCAAATCAAATCAAATCAAATCAAATCAAATCAAATCAAATCAAATCAAATCAAATCAAATCAAATCAAATCAAATCAAATCAAATCAAATCAAATCAAATCAAATCAAATCAAATCAAATCAAATCAAATCAAATCAAATCAAATCAAATCAAATCAAATCAAATCAAATCAAATCAAATCAAATCAAATCAAATCAAATCAAATCAAATCAAATCAAATCAAATCAAATCAAATCAAATCAAATCAAATCAAATCAAATCAAATCAAATCAAATCAAATCAAATCAAATCAAATCAAATCAAATCAAATCAAATCAAATCAAATCAAATCAAATCAAATCAAATCAAATCAAATCAAATCAAATCAAATCAAATCAAATCAAATCAAATCAAATCAAATCAAATCAAATCAAATCAAATCAAATCAAATCAAATCAAATCAAATCAAATCAAATCAAATCAAATCAAATCAAATCAAATCAAATCAAATCAAATCAAATCAAATCAAATCAAATCAAATCAAATCAAATCAAATCAAATCCACTGTTTACATGGCATTCAAGACTAAGGGCTCGGTCAAAGTGTACCCCAAGCAACTTGGCCGAAACTGCGTCTGAATCCGTGGATTTGGTCTGTCTTAGGCTCAATATGAATTTTTTGGTTTTGTTCATGTTAGCGATAAGGCATTTGCAGAGAACCAGACTTCCAGATTGTGAAGAGACCGTTCCATATCACCAGTGAGAACATCAATGTTTCTGTTTTTCAATATAGTTGTGGTGTCGTCTGCAAATATGACCAGTTGATTATCTGTCGCGGAAGTTCACTAGGCAAAATAAACGGTTAACGCAATTTTGAAGGACACACATGAAAAACCTTAACCTCAATTGTACCTGTTTAACATGAATCAAATCAAGACTTATTTGACTTTTTTTTGTATTGTGATATTAGACCACTGGCAAAATGTACATTCGTTTTTATTGAAGGACAATCAAAAAACATCACTCACTTGAAATAAGTTTAATATTATGTTAACGAAGGTTTTGTTCATTTTTTTCCATCTAGAATGATAAAATATCACATTGTGAAACGGTTGGGTTTTTGATGGTTGGTTTGGAATGAATATCAAATCAAAACATGCTTTATCGTCATTCATTCGTAAATTGGTTGAGATATCAAAATTACAATGCCAGTATACAAAAATAATAATATAAACTATATAAGATATACAGACAAAATAGATGATAGGGAAAAAAGGAATAAATATACGTGTATGAAGATTGCAGGGAGACAGTTTGCATCAAAATGCGAATCAGACAAACAATATAAAGAGGTCTCGATAACCTGGAAGATAACCGATAACATCTCGAACAGCCTGAAAGTAAAGTATATAGCTACAGCTATGATAGCAATAAAGAAAAAAATGATAGTGTGAAATTTGTCAAGAGAGAAAAAGCAAAAATGAAGAAAGACAAAAGAGAGTCAAAAGTGAGATTATACAGGGTGTCCCTGCAAGGGTGGCCACCGGCCATATCTCAGAAACTACTGGACCTAAAAGTTCAGGAAAAAAAAAATTATCACTAAAGTGGCCACGAGAAAATGCTGGGAAATATTTATAACTTCGAAATTTTTCCGCTAGGGGGCGCAATCAAAGCTTAAATATTAAAATTCGTAGTGAAAGTGTTATTGTTCAAGTGGCTGTCTCTTATAAACGACTTGTCCGATTTTGTTGCGTATAGGCTTGTTTGGAAGATAAATGTGAGTACTTTCGTATATCGTATCCAGTGATGCGTGATTGTCTCCAGACAAGTTGATAGAAGGCGTAATTTGAATTAAAAACTGTTATTTTCGTTTCACATCAAAAATTTGAATGGTACGGTATAATTCTGATAACAGAATCGAAATGAAGATTAAATTTACAAGAAAAAACCTTCAAACCGCAGGTTGATATCTTTTCTCGTTTTCGAGTTATGGCCGAGAAAATAATTTTTGACACTCGAAAAGTTGTTTGTTAGTTGTGTAGTTTTATTTAACTTTATAAATGTTCGAATTGTCCTCCATCTTGTAAAATACATTTCTCAATTCTGTGCCTACAAATAGAAACAGCTGTTTCTATTTCAATTGGTGCAATGGAATGTATAGCATTCTCAATCCGCTCAATCATATTTTCTCTTGTGGTGGGACGAGTTTTGTAAACGATGTCCTTGATTCGTCCCCACAAGTGATAGTCCAACACAGTTAAATCGGGGGATCTCGGTGGCCATGGAAACAAACTGCCCCTTCCAATCCAGCGATCTGGATAACGGTTGTTTAAGAAATCACGAACTCTCCGTGCATAATGAGCTGGGCAACCGTCATGTTGGTACCACATGGACATCCTATAAGACCAATGGGAACATCTACTTGCAAGTCATTTTCTAAAAAGTTTAAATATGATTCACCATTTAAATGGCCATCAATAATATACGGCCCAATAATTTTGTTTCCTAACTCTCCGCACCAGACGTTTACACTGCACCTGTTTTGATGATCCACTTCCCGCATCCAGTGTGGGTTTTCCCGCGACCAAAAGTGCATGTTATGCAAATTAACATTTCCAGAACTAGAGAAACGGGCTTCATCGGTCCATAAAATTTGGGAGAGGAATTGAGGATGTTCGTTGCACATTTCTCGAAGCCAATAGCAATGGTCTAGTCGCCTGTTGAAATCATCTTCTGATAGAGCTTGGTGTAAGGAAAGATGGTATGGACGAAGTTTAAAGTCTCTTAAAATTCGGAGCACTGAAGAACGACTTAATCCTAGATGGTGGGAAATTTCTCTTGTGCTCAAATGCGGTGAAGCTTCCACGTAAGCTAGAACGTTTATAATATTGTCTTCATGGTTTCTTACCGGACGTCTTCTGATTGGAACTGGATTGAGCTGTACACTTCCCGTTGTTCTTAAACGTATTGCCATTCGCCGAAATACCTTTCTGCTGTAGTGCCTTCGTTCAGGATACCTTGCAGCGTATTCACGTGCCGCAATCGGAGCATTTCCAAAACATTGAAAATATACGGCGAGCATATCAAAAGCCTCGGCATTGGTGTAAGACATTTTAACAGAGAATGTTAAGATGATAATTAAGAGATTGTTATGATTGCAATATCTGTTTCAATTATCTCCATGAAAACCTGCCGATGTTTTTCCACAGCTACCTAGATTTTTTTTTAACCCATCATTGCAATATTTAATACATAATTAGATTGGGATTTATGCTCATCAAAATATTTTTCATTCATTATGAGTTTTGTTCTATTGAAATAACAAATGAAAACATTAAATTTTACATAATTTGGACTTGTTATTATTATTGAAGCCAAAAAAAAGCAGGTTGCAATAGAACTACACAACAAACAACTTTTCGAATGTCAAAAACTCTTTTCTCGGCAATAACTCGAAAACGAAACAAGATATCCACCTGCGTTTTAGAGGTTTTTTCTTGTAAATTTAATGTACCTTTCGATGCTCTTATCAGAATTATACCATACCATTTAAATTTTTGCGGTAAAATGAAAAACACTGTTTTTAATTCAAGTTACCCCTTCTAGCAACTTTGCTGGAGACAATCACGCACTACTGGATACGATGTTCGAAAGTACTCACATTTATCTCCTAAACAAGCCTATACGCAACAAAATCGGACAAGTCGTTAATAGGTTACAGCTACTTGAACAATTACACTTTCACTACCTTCCCCTACTCACACGAAGATCGGTACGCCAATGAGCCCTGTACCAAAAAGACGTGAAATTGTCTAGGTTTTCTAACCATGTTGATAAAGATATACCTCAATCTGAGAATTTCCGGAGAAATTTCGAATTTTAATATTTAAGCTTTGATTGCGCCCCCGAGCGGAAAAATTTCGAAGTTATAAATATTTTCCAGCATTTTGTCGTGGCCACTTTAGTGATCATTTTTTTTTTCCTGAACTTTTAGGTCCAGTAGTTTCTGAGATATGGCCGGTGGCCACCCTTGCTGGGACACCCTGTATAGTCACGGTAGTAGTCGTCCAACCCATAGTACACCCTTTACACAAATAGAGTCTTACTAAATAGGTGACAACTTTTTGTATAAAAAAAAACATTTGGAACTTCAGATATGTTACCAAATTTGTAAGAAATTGGCGCACAAAATGATATGTCAAATCAAAGGCCCAGTAGATATCGCAAGTGGTGTCTTCTACAGAATGATGAAAAATAGTATCGTATTCCAATTTCTTAACCGAAAAAGTCATTGAATCAAAGTATAAAAATACATTGTGATATTTTTAGCTATTGCAATGATTCTATGAAGCTTGCTATAACCCTTTAAAAATATACATATGATTGACAAAAATGCTCTCATGACTTGTTGAATTTAACCATAATCTCAATGCCCACGCCGTTAAGCAGGATATATATCACGCCTGTTATCCAACCTATCGCCAGCAACCAGAAAAAAGCAGGCAAAAATCAAGATAATCCGGGATTAAAAATGAGATACTGAGCGGGATCTCTGTCATGTTGAAAAATAATCCTGGCTTAACCGACAAAATATTGCTGTTTAGCTTCTAAATTTTGTAGCGTTCCTATGTGAGATAAATCAGTTTCAATAATCAAGTTGAATAACTTCATGATGGAGATGGTGGACACAATAACCGATCGACACTTTTATATTCTATTCCGAAATGATGCAATATTTGTTGAGCGTGGATTCAATATTTTGACTTGAATCATAATTAAGTTAAAAAATGGCAAGACATGAGAGTACAATTTGCGAGTTTTTTTGCAAAGGGTCCTACATTCAGGTACTGTGCCAAAAATTAATTCTAAAATCATATTCCATGCCATCCAGCTGTAAAGAACGAGATACAGAGTGGTTGACAATTATGACAAACTGATTCATTAAAACTTGTCACCACGTTACTTTTCAAGGGGCTCTCTGAAATTTGCAAACATCAAAAATAACCTACATGGAGAGGAAAGCGGTTAGAGAAAAAACGGAAATTACATAAAGTGGACACATTAAATTTTATGTTTTACGTTATTTACAACTAGGGCAAGCTCTGTGTTATAAGAGCGGTCCTGCGAATTTCGTTTGCCACAGTTAACATGCTAAACTGTAGGCTGTCAATCTTCTCAAGTACATCTTCACCAAAAAGGATGTATTTACGAGGCTCAAGAAATTACAGGCTTCCGAGACTAACCGTAGGGAAACAAAGTAATAAAATAAGAGAATGTCTATTAGTTAACTTAACTAGTTACATCTGGATATTCTGGTCAGGTAGGTGAGTATTGGATAGAGTTGGGATGGATACGGACGTGTGTATCCAGGTCAGTTTCTGGGTAATCACCCATGCAAGCACGGTTTGAACGGCTAATTATTCGTTACAGATGCCCTTTTATCAGGACTTGATAGCAACTTATAGGAGTGATAAACTTCTTAATTAGTTTCCAAGGTATAATTAGTGACTAGAATGGAGCTGAACATTAATGTGAAAGGTTATATTAGACAGGAAGCTTCAGCTGTATAATATACACTGCCGATCGCAATATAGCGGTGTGTTAAAATAATGCCCCTACACCTACTACAATTTAAGCTGAAATATATTTCAAAAGAGCTTTTTAATACAGCAGATCAGCAAAAGAACTTGAATCAATCAAATTTATTCTGAATCTTCCATCGTTTTTTGTACTAGACAGGACCCTTAAATCGCATGGAACCCTAAATCGCATGATATGATCAAATCATGTGAAATTGGGCGGAGAAATCATGCGATGGTTTTTTCAAATCGTTTTCTCGAAAAAGTTAAAAATCATTGTCTGTGGTGTGAGGCAGAAGAAATGTATGCACCTTTTGAATTACTATTTTAGAAAGTGTCAACCCTATGCCATTCAAGTGTCAAGGTTGAACACGTTATGTAGCTTGGTAGTTTTGTTTGGAAGCTATCGATAGTGAAGTTGCCAATCGAAAAGTCACCATAAGGAAACAAACTACACGTGATTGGACATAGATAAACGATTGAATTGGTCACATGTGTTGGTTTATCTCACGTAACCTTTGAATGGTTTGTGAATAGAGTGTAGTTTAATCAAGTAAACTAACCCAAACTATCCCAAACCACAGACCTCTAGTGGTGTTTTGTATTGTATTTGAAGTTGTAATCTCGTACCCGAATATGAATCTCAAATAATATATTATACTCAATTTTGTGATTTATTCTAAAACATTTCCGATTTTAGAATAACCCACAGAAAAAAGTTCATTGGTGTGAATCCGAAGGCCTTGCATGCTTTAAAATCAGTTTTCTCCAACCAATCCACTGTCCTAGAAACCGAATATTTTATGTAAGGTTTTCATCCAATTCCATTTCGAAGTGGAACTGTCAAATTTCCGCTTGCCAAATGGGAATCATATGAAGAGCAAGGGGGAAAACGATGAGAGTCCCTTAATTATAATATTGAGAAATTTCTTATTTTAAGTCTGAAACCACTGTACATTTAATCCAAAAGTTATTCACGAGATAATTGACACTGATGATTTTCTCAGGGTGTTTCTTACTAAAAGTAAAATTTGCGATACTTAGAAATGTTGTTTTCTTTATTATTTTTGAGTTAACTCTGGCTGAGAACACAAAAAACTGCGAAAGAATGATGGGAGTCCAGTGACTCTTATCGATTTTTCCTCTGATCCAGGAAATCTTATCGATTTTCCTCCTTATTTCCAAAAAATTTGATTGTAGCTGTTTAGATTAAAGCCTTGCAACACCATATTTTGAACTGATTACTTTTTTTCGAGCCTCGTATGGACTTTCATCGTTTTTCCCCCTGGTCTTCATATGGTACCATCCACAGGGTGTTCCAAAAACATGTTGCCAACCTTTGAGGGGTTATACCTTAAACAAAAATATCACGATAGAACCCAACTTGTCAATTCCGAAGTTGATATTGACAGAGATACAGGGTATCAAAGTTAAATTTAAATTTTTGATTTTTTCAGATAACTTTTGAAATGATGAAGTTATTTTGATGAAATTCGACACATGGGGATTGTTTGACATGCGAAATTCAAATCTGATCCTGATATGGCTCTAACTTGTAGGGGGCGCCACTTACACACCTTTTAACTCATTCAAATAGCCAAAACTTTTTTGTAGGCACTTGGTATTTCTTATTTTATTGAAAAATTGTTTTTTTTGTCATATTTACATAAGAAAGGTATACCATTAAAGAGTAGCCAGGAGTCACCCTTTTCAAGATATTTGATCTTAAAGTTATACATGCAATGTGGTTTTAGATGGCAAATTTTTAAAATAAACGTGGGTGGCTTTGAAAACGGCGTTATCATGATAATTTTGACAGTTGTTTCAATGTCCAATGTTTTTTATAAATGAAATAATGAAAAAAAAAAATAAAAAAATAAAAAAAAAAAATAATAATATTGAAACAAATGTGAAAATAAGCATGATTACGCCGTTTTCAGCGCAACCTATGTCTTTTATCAAAATATTCCATTCAAAACCACACTGCATGGATTACTTCAAATGCAAATATCTTGAAACAGGTTACTCGAGCCACTCTTACGAGGATAACCTTTCTTATGTAAAATGTAAATATGCCGGAAAAAACAATTTTTTTGATAAAAAAATTGTACAAGTGCATACAAGAAAGTCATGACTATTTGAAGAAGTGAAAAAGTGTGTAAGTGGCGCCCCCTACAAGTAAGAGCCAAATCAAGGTCATATTTGAATTTCGCATGTCAAACAATTCTCATGTACCAAATTTCATCAAAATAACTTGATTATTTCAAAAGTTATTTGAAAAAATCAAAAACCAAAATTCAACTTTGACACTCTGAATCTCTTTTTATATCAACTTTCGGGCTAGACAATTTAGGGTCTATCGAAATGTTTTTGTGTAAGGTATAACGCCTTGAAGTTTGGCAACATGTTTTTGAAACACCCTGTATATTGAATTTCTATTCAAAAGATCTTTTTAATACAGCAGATCAGCAAAAGAACTAAAATCAATCAAATTTATTCTGAATCATCGTTTTTTGTACTAGACGAGAACCTTGAATCGCATGGAATGGCTTACGCCAGATTCATTTTAGATTATATACCATATGATTGCCATTTGAAAAGCAGAAATTCGACAGTTCCACTTCGAAATGGAATCGAATGTGAACCAGGCATCAAATGATCCAGTACTTATAAACCATAATGATAAGATTTATAGCCGGCATAACAGGAGAAAAATGTCTGATGAAGAGGGGAGTGACTGATCTTGGCAGAATAACTGACTTCTTGAGTTCTTGTTTTGTCCCCATCTTCAACACAAATTGAAACTAATCTTTGAGTTTTGGACACATTTTCAGATTATTATCAATTGATAAATGTCAAAATCAATACCTGATTTTTAAATCAGTATGTATTCATATTTTACGTTTAATATAAGTGCAAATCAAGTAAATATCAAGTACGAGTACCCTAAGGTATTGGAAATATATCATGCCCTCATCGGTTATTTGATGCTAATAAAGTTTATATGTTGGATAAATTTTGTTCAAAAATGAATTGCCAATGAATTGCCTAGCGAAATGCGGAGCTGTACTTTTATACAGAGTGTAACAAATTTCAATGTTCACCATTGTTATCTTGGAAACGGTGGGATAAACAGCGAAGTTCAAATCATGGCAGAGTTGAGCATTTTGGTATTCAATGAAATGCCGTTTGGAAAATCTGCAAAAATCCGATTAATTTTGAAGATAGCTTCATTATGTGTATAAGGTAAATATTTTTCGTCCTATCTCAAAAATGAATTTTTATTGGGATACGTCACTTTGTGAGATTGACGACGATTTGTAAGAGACCTTTTTTTCAAGTTCAACACCCTGTAGGTATCTTGAAAACAATGCTCTTTTGGACCCATGGTTATATGGAATTCTTTTATGAAATTAGCACAAGAATCCGCCCTTTAATTTGATATACGCAATCAAAAAACATGGACTTAAGGATTCGGTAACTAAAATCATTGCAAAACTTTTTTCGAAATGGGTCAATGATGTGGGTTCTTCGATAATAAGTAAAGGAGGCTGTGGCAGTCCAATTAGGTAATGACACGGAAAGAACTTGAAAAGTATATAAAATTGAATTCAGCATTTCGATGTGAGCATTTATGGGCCGACAAGGGAGCTCTGGACACCAACGGCAACCCTAGAGGCTACATACGGTTGGATCCGGTCACCAATAATTGAACAGCGTCATTGACTTGTGACCTAGTCACATAAATTTTACATATCGGCAAATGGAGGGCACTGGCCACAGGGCAGAACTCCACCAAATTATCTAAAAATTCCCCGTAGAAAACAGCGATGGCATAATTTACTATTTCCTCTTTAATTTTTATGGGGCAGTGCGGTGCCAATAAAATGTTTGGTTTATTGGAAGGGCCGTATGATATTGCTGGAGTAATGATCCATTGCGTCCCGGGTGTTCAAATGGCATTCATTATAAAGCGTGAAAACTGACTTGAGAAAATAATTGGAAATTTCATCAATGATCGCATCTTCTGGAAGAAAATCTCGAAGGGATGTAACAATTTGGTTAACCTATAAATGGTGTCATAGCTTTTTTGGAATATAATATGTTTTGGCCTTGATTGTTGAACCGTCCAGTCCTTTTCAGAAATAAACGAAAAAACGAATTATTGAAGATGGACCTTATGGGTGCTTTGATAACTAACCTAAATGTTTATTCAAAATTTATATTAAAAGTATAAACTCGCGTGAACATTATTCTGAAAAATTCTATAGTCCCCACAAAAGCAAGCTATTTCCCAGTTATCCTTTTCTATAAACATCAGTGGATGTTTTTCCTGTCACGTCCATATTATATCCGTCTCCAGGGAACATAACTTCTTCTAAAAGAAGCTGAAACCCTTTTTGCCCCGTCACCGTTCTTTGCGCTTCACAAGTTTTATTTCATTTTATTGATAAATATTGCACGACGGAAGTGTACCTCATTTTCTATTGCAAGGAATATGAGGTTTCACGTGGTATTCACGAGGTCATTATTGGATGCCATAAGCTGTCTGTTCCTATTGTTGAAGTCAGTTGATAAGAAACGGAAACAATGAGACATCGCGCTCGACTGTCTCCAGGAAGGACTTATTGATATTTCTTTTGCTGATTGCAGTTCAAGACAAGGTTCAAGATTAGTTTTCAGTGACTCCTTGGAAAATATAATTCTGTGAGTGCAAAAGATAATATGCTCATAGATGTTCGTATTAAATCATTCACCTTTTGTGAGATGACAATGGTTTATTATTATTCCAAATAAGATCTGTTATAGGTGAGAGCTTCACTGATTTCGCATTCGTCACTTTGATGTTTATAAATGATTTAAACCGCACTGAAATGTATAGCAATGGAACATTCCTTTGATAGACGGCATAGGTACAACTTTGACAGACATGCTCGGTTTTCGGTATAGAAATATTAAAAACTGCACATAAACTGAAAAAAAAACCGTTGGCAGCAATTGCAATACATTGAATCAGATAACACAATATGTCGACAATACATTAGAAGAAAAGGTCATTGATCCAAGATCACATTGTAATTTGGAATTACAATGGAAGACCACACTGAAAGTAACCATTGTTGAAAAAACAAGAAATCTTTGATAAGTAATAATTGGAATCATAGACTTTAACAAGAAGATTCGATAACACCCGCGTAGTTACCATGACTGCAGCGGTAAGGGGTCCATCAAGTTCAAAAAGTATCCAGTGATGAACCCGGAATAAGGAGTATTGACTTGATCGTATATGCGTGGCTACACTTACCTTATTCTATTAACTATACAGCGTTAAGAAAAATTACCAGTACGGTCAAGTTTTTCAAAAGATGCATGAGTCAGAAAAAACTGTCTATCATAACATTTCTGGGTTTTTTAAAAATCTTCATATCTTCATAAAGTTGTGGCAGACTAAAGCACTACCACCCGACAAACCGGGGTAACATTTTGATGCATTGACAGCTTACCTCTTTGACGCAAGCCGCGCATTCTCGCTTTCTTTTTCTGCTCCAATTATTATCATGTTATTTGTGTAAAGGTATTGTGAAGCAACACTTTTCATCACTCTCGACATTATTATTATTAGTGTGGGCGGCCCGTTAAAATCCGAGTCCTTTTCGACACCAATCCTTGTCCCAAACCCCGAAAAGTGCTCCAAAGTTATCAAGGAAGTTATCATAGGGACAGTCGCTCAGCCGTCGCGACAAACGGAGCCTGCTGACCTGGATTGAGTAGTAGGTATTACGATTACGTTTTGAATACAAACATGTTTGGTTTTCCGAGTTTATATAATGTTCTTGCGAAACTGAGGTAATTTGGCCAAGTTTAAAATCTACGTATATCCTGCTTTTAATCAATGATCACGGATCAGAAAAGCCTCCCTGACTCTTATTATAAAATGATTTCACGAACGCTGTGGAAAAAAAAATTCCAACTTATTTATTGAAACTGGATTAAAGATAAGTGAGTTGTTATGCAATACTGATTTTTAAATATCATGAAAAAAATGGAGTTCAAATATTTGGGGAAGGGGGTGGAAAGGCTTTGTCACTTGTGCCTTGTGGGATATGATGGAAAAGACCCAAGTACAGGGTTATTCATTATACTTTGACCCTCACCTACAGCTCTAATTATGAAAGGTGGAAAAAAACTTACAAAAGTTTTAAGTTTTTTCACGTGGTAGGTATCTTTTGGTGATTGCGGAAATAAAAAATCGACTCCACCACATGGAAAACATTGTTTAAGTTGATTTTTTTTAAATTGAACAATCTGTATATTATTGGCTAAAATGATAGATCTTTTTTCTCTGATTCCAAAAATATATAATATGCAGTATGTCCACGGATAGGGTCTACAAGAGGACAAATGGACTGAAAATTGAAAGATACGTCAAAAAGTTATCCTTGATAAAAGTTTCTGCTTGGTCCAAAAATTGGAGCTACGATGAGAAAATTGATTTTTCTGACACAGGGCGTCTGGAAAATGTAAAAACATAAAATTGAACAAGAGCAAACAGTCATTTTTTGGCCTGTTAAAGTGACATGATAATAACAAACTTGCTCTGAATTTTGTCCTAACCCTGGATCCGAACTTACTGAAGAAAATTTGAATCTATGAAAATTTTGAAAAATTGATCAATTTTGCAAATCCGCATTTTACCACTCGCATATCATTGATTCTATACCTGTACATGATGACCTGTTGTTGTAGGTATAAAAGTCATGATGGAAGTAGTAAAATGCTGACTTGCAAAATTGTTCAACTTTTTAGAATTTTCATAGATTCAAATTTCTTTCAGTAAGTTTGGATTTTGGATTCAGGGTTAGGACTAAATTTAAAGCAAGTTTTTGTATTTATCATTTCACGTTAACAGGTCAAAAAATGACTGCTCTTGTTAAATTTTATGTTTTTACATGTTTGAGACGCCCTATATAATAAGAAATCAATTTTCTCATCGTAGCTCCTATTTTTAGACCAAGCAAAAACTTTTATCAGGAATAAATTTTTGTCGTTTCTTTAATTTTTTGGTTCATTTCACCTCTTGTAAACACCATCCGTGGACATACTCTATGTTGGTATTTGGTTCTACCGATTTTGCGCTATTCAAGTTAAAAGTCATATTGAACCCATCTCGAAATTTTATCCAGACACAAACATTCTTGGTTTTTGTCTCTTGAAGAACAGATTCATTCAAATACAGCGACTGGGAAAATAAGTCGAAATAAATTATTACCAAAAGATACTACGTGAAAAAATATGAAACTTTTTCATCAAAAGTTTTTTTTCTACCAGTCATAATAAGTGCTGTACGCGGGGGTCAAAATATAATGGATAACCCCGTTCACCAGTTGTGAGTTGTGAAATGGGTGGAGAGGGTTTTTTGTGACTTCACAGTTTATTTGAAAAAGAGCAGAACCTGTAGGTATGTGAGAATAAGAAATCTGGATCAAAGCAAACCAAACCAAATCATGCTTTAGTATCATGGAGAATCGAAATATATTTTTTTTTGGTAGAGCAAAGAAAACACAATAACTTATTATTACCAAGAAAACATCAATAGTCATAGAATAAAACTAGAATCTACCAAAATTCACACAATAATACTTTTTCTACAACTTCATTGGATTTTCAACAAAAAAGCTCTTTTGACTTTTTTCTCTCCGAAGCACCGTTTTCGAGTAAAAAAAATAAAAACCATCACTACTTGTGTCCTTCGAAAGCGTTGATAACGAAAAATTTTCAGTTTCGGGATCAGTAGAAAATCCTACTGTTCTACTTGAGACCGTTTTCATTGGAAATTGAATGAGTATATCGGAAAAAAAATCAAAAAACAAAGGCGTGTATTTTTTCTCTCGTAAAAAACCCTGTATTTTGGAAAAGACGCATTTGCGGTCATCAGTGTTATAATAATATCTCAAATCACTTATCTATGGTTCCTCAATATGCTTCAGAAGTCTTGACCAGTTGAGGGTCACCCTGTATACAGTATGTCCCCGGATCAACGAATCAATAGGTGAAAAAGGGGTCGAAAAACTAATTATGGCATGGAAATTAAACTAGAAGCTATTTTTCTAACTAGTAAAGTGCTTCTTCTATAGGAGATACGACAAAATGTTAGAAAGTGGTTCAGAATGAAAAATTGAGTGAATGCAAAATTCAAAAACCCTTCACCTACTTGGATATTTTATATTGTTCCATCATTGTAGGTTATAAGAATATCATGGAAATATATGTTATCCTAATATTTTAAGCGTTTGCTTGAGTTTTCAATTTTGAAATACTTTTTCATTTTGCAGAATTGCGTAGTTTATCATTTGTTTATCAAGAGTCCACAATTTTTAATGGCACTTTCAATAGACTTTTTAATTTTTCATTGGATCTATCCTCAATCTGTTTATTTCAATAACTTGCTTCTGATTCAAAATTCCGATATAAAATCGTATTTAAAGTTGAAGAGCAGCTAGTGGATGACTTTATTTTGCACACTTGCCTAAATAGCGAAGCTCTCACTAGCTTTTTGCGGAATTGTTTCCCCTGATGATCCACTGAGATCCACCTGAAGCCTGGTATCTTCTCCAATGTGCCGAAAATCATCTTCCGCTCTGTTCAGTTCCTTCAAAAATACTCTCATTTTCTGGAAAGTTCCCTGATCCAAATCCGGCCTTTGACAGTTTTCTCCCCCAAAGAATGTTATTTTTTTTGCCCAAGAAAAATTAGTAGTAGTCGTAGTCTTCTACAACCTCTTCAAATTATTTAGATAAATCTTGTATTTTTGGAAAGAGAAAAGATGAATCAAAGGTTCTGTTGTGGTATTTTTGTGATTTCGTGTCTTACTTTTCTAGAAAATCGTCTCAAAAAACACCAATTTCTTAAGATATGTACCACCCGTTTTTCATTCAAAGATAAGTGAATATCGGAAAAGTATGACAATATAATCATGCAAAGGAGGATTCTTTTCAATTAAGTTTTTGGTTTGACCCTCTATGTTGAGCCGTTATCATGTAAATTAGAAAATACGTGACCACAGAGAAGCCTATACATAAAATATTGGCAGACGCACTCTTAACGATCCACTGGCACTTATGTCATGCCGATTCAGGATATTGCGGATGAAAGGCGCTTACGCGGTATTAAAATTCTGAAATACCTTCACAACGAATTTTTTGGATCTTTAACCATTTAAACCGTGAGACGCGGCTTGAAAGCGTAACGTAGATACCAACAACTAATTTCCAATTTTTTTGGCGTTTATGTCGTTTTGCCTTGAACACGTCGATATCTAACCTCTTTGTCGAAACATGAATATTTTGAAATATTGGCAGATACTAATTGTAGACTTGTGACGCATCCAGACTAAACTGATTCCCTCATTCATGTTTCAACCTACAAAACTACAAAGTATTGGCTAATTGATGCCACTGGTTTGGTTAGTCTTCTGGCCACCAGCAACCTTCATAACAACGAGCTTGGTGGCAACGATGACGTAGATCGGAAGTTTGGCGTTTACCATACTTAGTTCTCAATCGAGATTCCACTCATTCACGTTGCTGAATGAACAACAACCAATATAAACATCAACCAGTTTTTAAATACCTAATGAATATTATGGATTTAAAATGCCATTTTTCGAAAACGGTTGGTCACAGGTATGGGTTATGTTGCATTTTCACCTAGAATTCAAAAATTGCATAAGACAAACATGTTTCCATTATTTGAAATAAAGATGTTGCTCATTTTTGGTTTACCCAGTAAACATGAATTTCTCATTGAAAAAACCGCACACACAAATAAAAATCGACGTGTTCGGGAGTTTTCAAAAAAATCAAAACCCTGAATTTACAATGGATTTGTTAAAACCCTGAATTCAAAATAAATTTGTTCCATATTTTATCCGGCTACTGTATATTATAGTTATTGCAAATTTCAATTTTAGCGCCATTGCATGGTTATGACCACCCATTCGCGCGCTGGAAGGCAGGCTCATGATAAAAAGATGTGTTTGTGGGCAACCTTGAAGCCGGCTTTTTCAGTTGATATTCAAGCTCTACACTTGCACCACCGCTTTCTTACATTTTTGGGGCATTAATGAAGTTTACTTTTTGTTATGGCATTGTGTACTCCTAGCAATGTGAGCGAAGTCCGGTGACTGAGGCAAGTAATGCGGGCAGTACATGCTTCCGTCATTACACCTTCGTCTAGGAGACCCTGGAGCGTATTCACGTTCTGCAGAGAACACCGTTCTCTAACGTAGTATGGTTCGTATTTGTGAAACGTGATATATTTTCTCCAAATCATACCGCGATACAGATACACGTTATTCTGTAATGAAGTAGGATATAAAGTTACAATATGTCCATTATCGGTACTAAGTATACCGCGATACAGAGTTTTTGCAACAGTCTACAATGGATAGCAGAAAAATATCGCTCTTACAAGGTGCGGCATGATGGACTCCCACATTTCAAACTTCCACTGAATACGGCCCTTACGTAGTAGAACTGCGCGGATAATCCAGTTACCATCAAATGGAGTTACTTGGGACAACCTTGACTTTCAAGGTTTGATATCTATGATAAATATAACCCAATCGATTCAAATCGATTCCAAATTAGGCTCCACTTCTGAGTCTAGTTGTATAGGACACACCCGGAAATCAGGTTTAAACCCGGAAGCATTATAAGAAATCATGGGACATTTAAAAACAAAGGAAACGATTCCGCTTGTATTAGAAGCAAAAACTTTGACAAAATTTGAGAAAAACATGTTTTAAATGAAATACATCGCGTTTAACATGACAAAAGCTCGAACATTCTATTCATTCTAAATAAACAATATAGAACTTGAAAAACATGAAAAATATATTATTTGTTAAGGAAAAACGTGAAAGTAGTTAGTACCTATTAAAAATAATACCAAATAATACTTTCCTCTCATCATTTTATTGGGAATCATGACATCTATAATAATAACTTTATTTATTTCTTGAAGAGTATCTTGAGGATGACATGTCCCATGTTACCTTTCTAGATTATTGTTTACCAAAATACATAATATATGGAGAAATTCAAATGCAAAAATGCGTACAGAAACACTTTCGGACATACTCATGCTATCAATATTTAGACAAAATTCCAATACATTTTAAGTAACAACTTCTAGCCAACCATAGATTTTCGTGTTAGATTTTCAGATAAAAAAATCTTGTTATATGAAAATAATATAAATTACTAATCTTTTGAATTATTTTGATGAAATCTGAAAAAACATCTTCTAGCAAACTGTAACTACATTTTTATGTGCAATAATTACTGTTTCGTAAGACGTAAAAAAGACTGCCAATAGTTTCCACCGTGGTCAAAATGTCCCAAGTAACCCGCATATGCATGCATGAAAACTATTTTGGAATAGATCAAGAATTGAGGATTTGCAAACCCGGAAAAACCAGCAAAACCAGCTGGCCGTCTTAAATCCGTAAAAACACCTGGATCAGAAGGAGTGGATCAAACTTCAGGGAATGGCTCCAGGTGAGCATTGCCCGTCAAGGCCAAGACTTACCAGATATTATATGCAAAAATTAACTATATCAAAACACTATCATTACATGGGCTTTGGATAAATGTAAAGTTTTTTTTCCATAAATTTTACTGTTTTTTCACAATTCGCTGAATTTATATTTACTGCAATAATTGTGTTGATTTATTATTGTTAAAAACTTAGTTGGTTAGAAACAGAAGAAAACCTGAACACTTTGAAGGATAAAGACCAAAAAGAGGATGTAATTGGAAACTATAATTTCGTTAGCTGCAACGACTACAGTGTTATAAAAGATGGTAAGATGACTGGATTCGTGATTTTAGCATTGGCACCACAACAAACTGGATTGTCAGATACATAATACCTACTCACCCATCACTGAAGAGATTTGAATACAAAAAAGTGTTCAAGTATCATCACAATAAGGTACTTCAACAAGTCTGTATGAACAAAAAGAAAAGTTTTGTGAACATTTTTGAGTCTCATAACTTCCATGTAACGTTCAAGTTTTATTTTCTGAAACATTGTTATGTACCAAAAACATGAAGATAAATCAGTTCAATTACTTGTGTATTGATTTTCTACCGCTTTATAGTTTGGAGTTGGAGTGAAGTAATCGCGTATTGTATCTTAATATTATCCTACTATGTTATAGTATGTGTGTAATTCTTCCCACCCCCATACAACACCTCCAATGGATTGTTACCGCCGAGGGTTGCTCACCATAACCTTAAAAGTTACATCCTAGAAGTGAGAAGAGTTTGCATTGGGCTGGCTTTGCTCATGGGCATTGGTAGCTCAGTTGGTAGAGCGTTGTCCTGGTATGACGAAGGTCATGGGTTCAAATCCCGCCTGGTGCCAACTTTTCTCATTTCCCTTTCTGTCTCTTCGCCACGAAAACCCCCTTCTTCACATGATTTGGACAAAGGAACTTCCCTCACGTTATAGAATAATGTTCATTTGTGTCGGAGTTAACCTCTACTTTGGAGTACAATAATCAACGGATTGTAACTTTATTTTTCTCTATCTGTATCGCGGTATGGTTTGCAGTAAACATATTCGCGTTTCACAGATACAAATCATACCACGTTACAGATTGAATGAACATACTAATCTACAATCCAATGTTTGAAATTTTGTCAAAGTGAACCCTTTTTGTAGGTCCCCTTTCACAAGTAAAGTAAAAAGTAGCTGATTCTTGGAAACGAATATTCCTATTATATGGTACACTTGATTGAATCGCAAAATTAACATATTTCCTGTCTTCAGAAGATGTTAGCTGATGGACACTATATTGTTAAATTGTACTGAAGCTTGTATTGGTTGGTGACTTTCCTAAAAAACAGAACCCCTAACAAACATCCACTGATATCAATCGATTATTAATAAAAAGCAATGGAACACGCTGATTGCAAACAACCATAATATAAAACGTGATCACGTTATGAAAATGAAGTTTAATAGACAAATATAGCTTTCTGACCAATATTTTCATATTTACGAATAATTATGGTTTTATTTTGATTTTGAACAGTCACTTGACCATTCGGCAATGAGAGTTTCTGTTATATTCACATAATTTAAAATATATTTTCCAGATTAATTTGTGCAACGAAGTGATATTTAGCATATGTTTTGATGTGGATATTATTGAACATATTAAGCCGCGCCCATTTTAATTATAATAATCACGCATTTATGAGCGGTTGTTATCAAATTTCCATAATTTACATTGAGTGAGCTGTTGATATTTGAGTTCGATTAGTTGTGTATTTCATCAACTACATAAAAAACAACCAGAGTCAGTCAAGTATTAAAACTCTTATTACGCTTTTTCGATGCTATATAGCTTTCTAAAATTGTCGAGATAACCAAGTCAAAATATATGCATAGTAAGCGTTATTTTGTATTGAATCAATCTCTCGATAGTACTGACATATTATCTCACGATCGTTTTTCCCAAGTTCGTCCAATGTCCACATACATTTTTTTTTAGATAACTTTTTTTCCATTTAAAATTCATATGAAGTCTACATTTCAATTGTTATTTTCAGTGACATTTGCTGTGAGTTGGGAGGAATGGTGGACATATGATGGAATTTCAGGTGAGTTAATCCAATTGATCTAGGCTAGATCTTAAAATACCGAACTGGTTTTTTTACAATGACCAGAAGAGTGGAATTGATCAGAGCGAATCAAATGTGAGATGTATCACTTCGCGTTATCGTGATGTGGAAATCCATTGAAAAACTTAGGTTTATATCTATCTCTCGAATAGGCAATCCTATTGTGGCAATATCTTTAACGATCATGGCTATAAAGATTTTTTCACTCTATTTTTTTATCCAGGGATTTTACACTGAAGTGCATAGAAATTGGCCAGCGATAGTATAGTGCAGTACCACCGAAGATTACTGACAGTTAAAAACTTGATAAATTGGCCTAAATTATTGGATCCTGCATGTTCAATAATGAAACTAGGTGATGTTTTTAATCAGCACCTTATTTGGAACTGCGGTATATGGGAGAGGACAGAGGGACCGCTCTTGGGCTACGTTGTCGCCTGAAATACTGTGGCTTGACGACCTACTTGTCGCCTACGCTGAATAGCTGAGTCTTGACGACTGAGCTGTTGCCTACGCTACACCCTCACTACCATATCTACATATCTTTTATATTGAGAAGCCAGAATAAAATTTTATCCAAACTCACATGAAAACATATTAGATTGTCTTTCAAACAGTATATCTTGATCTGACAAATAGGTTGTGAGGCCAAAAGTTCAGAGTGAGAGTGGGACGATTTTTGTTCACTCAAATGTATTTGTCTATCAAGTTGCAAAGTTCGAACATATTTCACATTTCACATGCATTATAAACATTCATTTCGAACTGTTTATAATGTCAAATGATTTAATAATAATATAATTCTTCCTACACGTCAAGTTGTGAATATGTCCACCAGAAGGCGATAATATTTATATTTATAAGAACTTTGCGACCGCGCAGCCAAAAACCATAAATCAAAAAGTTTCGCCTTTCTAAAAGACTTTCGCATTGTGCTTGGAGCGCCCGCGACAAAACAGGCCCCAATTGATATATGGCTTTTTTGACTGATATTTTAATAAGGAAAAACTTTGAATGGACAAAAAGTTGCAAGGACAACTCCATTGTGTCTGTGAATGGCCTTTTATTCAGTCATGTTTTGAAAAAAATAACTGACAAATTGAGTTTGAATGTATAAGAAATTTTAATTTATCATTTTTATAACTACTGGCAGATATGAGGTCTGAAATTATTATTGCGAACAGGATTTGGATGAAGTTTCCAATGAGATCTTGGTTTGCATTAATCAATTACAAAATTAGTAGCTTTTCTCAAGATAAAATCAAGATTTAAAAGAGATGTGAACAGAATTGATCATCATCAATATCTACAACTCTACATAATTTTCTAATAAGGGGAAGGTATATCTCAACAAAGTCCAACTTGGAGAGATATTTGCATTATTGATATTGAACAATCAGTCGTTAGTATTAGAAGGTTGATCCCAATGGTGGTATCAGATCTTGCCTCAACGACATGGTTCCTTAAAGTATATGAAAATAGTTACAAGTGGTTGATAATTTTGTTACATCTACTAAGCATAAAGATCAATAATGCCCATTTCGAATTCTGTACTTAAATAATTTCAATGTAGAAAATACAGGCAATCAAGACAATAATAATATATCAATAATAAAAACCAAATTTCTAAACTTGAAAAAAATATATATATATATATATATATTGAGTGGGTAAACAAAGATATACGGCCCAAAAGGACAAAGCACTTCTTATTATGGATGTGATGAATGTATATGAAAGCTTGATTTGTCAAAGAGAAAGAAAAATCACTATCCCCAATATTTCATCACTAAATTAGGATGATTATATTCAATTGCAGGGCCGTGCGAAGAGGGCACCAAATTTTGAGATTTATTCTCAAATTCTCTTGAATAATTTTTTCAGGCAAATTTGTGGGAATATATCAACCCTTTTTTGGAATTGGTCGAGTATCTTGCTACAAGAACATGGTGACAGATTTTCGGATTTTTTAAAGTTTTCCCGTAACTTCAGCGGAGAGATCTTTAGTAAACTCAAGTGTTTTTTCCATTGAATTTGATGTTCCCTAGATTTAAACAAAATAATTGTCAAGTTTGCTTCATTTAAAGCAAGAAAAGTAAGTTTTTTCCAAATTCTTTGTCAATTCGAAAACTATAAAATTTTTATAAATACGTTTTCTAATATAGGTATTTTATCCAATGAGAAAATCAAACTAGTTTTCTTAATCGTATATTCCATATGCCTTACATTATACAGAGTGTATCATAATAGAGCGCAGGGCTTCAGGATGTGATAGCTCGTCCAAAATATAAAAGAAAAACAGATTCAAAACATTCACTAATGATGTCTTGAAAAAAATATTCCGCACAAAACATAGCTTACTAAGAGTAGGCCAAGCGACAGGGGGTTTCTATATGCAAAAGGTCGAACAGAAATGGAATTTTGTGGGATGGTAGAGATAGGTCCCCTGATAGAACATCCAAGTTTGCGACCTCGAGGAGTGCCGCTCGAGGGTTGAGGGGATGAAAACTCGTCTTCGCGGCGCTTGAAGTAAAATAGCGCCGTTGGAGTAGGTGCTATAAAAAAAAGTTCAAATAAAATATGTAGAAAATAAAATTACGCACAACTTTGGTTTTATGCATTTTTTCGCTCCGACCAATATTTTTTGCTCTACGGCGTGCCAAACTTGGGGAGTACTTTGCAAATTTTAACAAAATCAGACTTTAATCGCGGATTGAAACAAATATGGCTACCAAACAATTCTGGTACATTTTTCTGTAAGTTTGAGGTTTTCTGGGTAAACTGATGCTTGATTTGTTGCATTTGACCTCATATTATAAGAGATATGATTTTTTGAATTGCGCCCTTACATACTTGGATATGGGCATTTTTTCATCTATCATGATCTACAGTCGATATTTTCTCAGTATTGCTGATCTACAATAACTTTTTTTCATTTTAGTGCAAACATAATACTATACAACAAAATATAATTTTCAATTCGTTTCCACACCACCCTTGAGGTAGAGCTGATCGGCACGTTTTTTTTAATGTGGTATCCCCAAGATTCCTTGATATTGGAGTTTTACATTGAATTAAGTCCTCATCGTCCTTTGTTGGATCGGAAATGTTTGCGGCATCTTCTGCGATGTCTTCCTCCAGCAAAATATGGTAACTAATGTTTTCGCAGGACGTCCCTGTACAGTATAAACACAAAACCGAACATTTCAATCCTGCTTTACGGCAACCACAAGCAGGACCACAACCTTTCTGACATCTACAGGAGATAGTCTGGAGCAAAACCTCTGGAGCTGGTTCCTTTGAGATGCGTATAGCGTCTAGTCCTGTTGCGGTTTTTTGCCATCCATGATCTTCTGGAGTTTTGTGGACTCCCCGCCAGTTTTGAACTTGACAATAGGTGCGTAAGATATGATAATAGCACGCATCGGATGTTGGTGGCAGTGACGCAAGAATAAAGGAGTTTTTGGAGACACAAAGTTGGTATACCGCAAAAAATCTAACGTGAGATATTTGCTGCCTGCACCATACTGCCACAACATAAACAGTTCGCCAGCGGCTGCTACTTTCGTGAGTTCTGCATTGGGGTCATCAAACACCTGAATCGTCTCGGTTATTGTAGGATTTTTTTCCAAAGTTTTAAGGAATCGTATCTTGCCTTGATTGAATAACGCCGATTTGGTGTCACCACCACTAAAGGCATGTACAAATGAGAGACATTTCTACATTATACCAACTTTGTACGGGTCGTCTCCAAAAACTCCATTAATCTTTCGTCACTGCCACAAACATCCGATGCGTGCTATCATTATTCCTTACGAACCTATTGTCAAGTTCAAAACTGGCAGGTAGTCCACAAAACTCAAGAAGATCATGGATGGCGAAAAACCACAACAGGACTAGACGCTATACGCATCTCAAAGGAACCAGCTCCAGAGGTTCTGCTTGAGACTATCTTCTGTGGATGTCAGAAAGGTTGTGGACCTGCTTGTGGTTGCCGTAAAGCAGGATTGAAATGTTCGATTTTGTGTTTATAATGTACTGGGACGTCCTGCGAAAACATTAGTTACCATATTTTGCTGGAGGAAGACATCGCAGAAGATGCCAAAAACATTTGAGGACTCAATTTAATGTGAAACTCCGATATCGAGGCTCTTGGGGATACCACATTAGAAAACACGTGCGCATCCGCTCTACCTCAAGGGTGGTGGGAAAACGAGTTGAAAATTATATTTTGTTGTATTATGTTTGCACTGAAATAAAAAAAGTTATTGTAGATCAGCAATATTAGGAGAATATCGACTGTAGATCATGATAGATGAAAAAATGCCCATATCCAAGTATGTAAGGGCGCAGTTCAAAAAATCATATCTTCAATAATATGAGGTCAAATGCAACAAATAAAGCATCAGTTTACCCAGAAAAACTCAAACTTACAGAAAAAAAATGTACCAGAATTGTTTGGTAGCCATATTTGTTTCATCCGCGATTAAAGTCTGATTTTGTTAAAATTTGCAAAGTACCCCCCAAGTCTGGCGCACCGTAGAGCAAAAAATATTGGTCGGAGCAAAAAAATGCATGAAACCAAAGTTGTGCGTGATTTCATTTTCTACATATTTTATTTGAACTTTTTTTTTGTAAGATGTTTATTTTCCACCAAGAAGAGTTTTCATCCCCCCAACCCTCGAGCGTCCCCCACGCGAGGTCGCAAACTTAGATGTTTAATCAGGGAACCTATCTCTACCATCCCACAAAATTTCATTTCTGTTCGACCTTTTGCATATAGAAACCCCCTGTCGCTTGGCCTAGAGAAAGAAATGCTCATAAAAGTGGTTTTCTGTACGATTAAAAGTTTCGGAGATATTCGTGAAAACCGATGATTTTTTCTTATTTCAGCACCCTGTATCTCAAAAGTTGTGTAAGTTGATTTTTTCATATTTTTGGACAAACTATCACATCCTGAAATCATGCGCATATATATCACGAAACACCTAGTATATGGGAGAGGCTGAGGTAAAAGGGCGCATAACCTATAGGGTTTGCCCCAGGCGCAGTTTTATGTTTGCACGGCCCTGTTCGATAGCACACCAAAATCTCGCGAAGCTCTGGTAAAACTCAAAACCAACGATAGAAAACTAATCTCCCTGATGTACTTCCACTCGACCAGAACTGGCCTCATAATACAACAGATTCTCATCACGCATACCTAACCTGATTTTCCTAAACTAGTGGAAATACCATTTGCAGGCCCTTATAGGTCGTAACAAGTGCCGCGTTAACACCCAAGTCCAAAAGGGACAAAGGTTGATGCTGATTTTCATAATAGTCGCACAAATAGGCATTCTATTTACTCACTTACAAGGGTGTCGTAGTATTCCCGTAGGGATTATATGGGATCATTTGACGGGTTGGTTGGCGAGATCCTAGGGACTCCTATTCTGGATTATTATTTCCATTTTATTATGTCAAGAGATCAGCGGTTGAGTGGACATTCGAGAGAAGCTAATGGATGTTATTTTTATTCAATGAGGCTACAGTGTTCACCTACTTGCCTTTAGCCTGAGTGTGCTATTTCGGCCATCCACTTAGTAGATAAAATCTTACTTCTCGGAATAAATCGCGAAAGTTTTTTGGAGTGGACTTTCGTGGATAGCATGATGAAAGTTTAAAAGTCATAGTATCAAGGTGAATGACTCTGATATTTTTTCAAGTGTTAAGTCAGATGACTACAGTTAATTGTCAGTCGTATTATGTTCTAGCCAGAATAACATCATGATTTGGTGGCTTATTTTTGTTGGTTTAAGATTAGTTGGTCATTCCAGCTTTTGTTCTATTTTGATTTACTTTGATATTTGGGGATGGAAACACGACAAAAACAAAGAACATTCAACGTGATCGTCAATATCTTATACCATAACAATATCATAACATACGCAGCAGAAACAAGACCAGATACAAACAGAACTCTACAAATGATGAGAACAGCGAAATGAAGACCCTTAGAAGTGCACAAGGCAATCTATACGATAGAGTACAAAATGACAATATCAGAATACAATGCGGAGTTAAGGACATTGAAAGATGGGTGAGACAGAGAAGATGATTCTGGAACAAGCACATAGGAAGAATCAGGGACAACAGACTCGTCAAAAACGCAAAAATAAATAGTCCAATAGAAAAAAGACGACAGGGAAGACCTCCAAAGCGCCGGAGAAAATGCTGGACCTCATCCTCCGGGGAGGACGTGTTGGCAATCAATAGGCAGTAGCCTAATAATAGGGTTCCCTTTAAAAAAAAGAAGAAGAAGAAGAAGAGGAAGAATCGTATGTAATCGGATTTCATTATATAAAACATCGTTTTTCTTGATGGCCTTATGAAATCGAATGATGCTTCATTCTAGATCTGACTCAGAGAACCGAGATAAATGATTGAAAATATTATCGAGATCATCGTACACCACGCTGAAAACAAAAAATATTGTTTTTTTTCACAACTCCCATCTCGAAATCATGTTCAAGACTGCATTTAAATCAGGTATGACTGTGATTTTCCCTTGAAATATTCGAGAACAGATCATCAATAATAAAAACTATAACTATATCAACGCATTCATTGATCCGTGTATTGGCTTTGAAATACAAAATAGTCATTGCAATTTTCCCGATTGCCGACTGATTGGTATATTGTTTGTGCATGACTATTACTACTAGAAAAGTTCCCATTATCCAATTTATACTCACGTTCCAAAACTTATTTACTTTCCACAATAATCATACACCAAAACTTCCACATCAGAAATACCAAGGAAAGTTCACATCCAGTTTTAAATTTGCGTCATTTAGAGTTTAAAGGTCATAAAAACTGAAAACCTGACATTATATAGTTTTTAACTATGGCTATATTGAAAAGTTTTGAATATCTCGTTACGCTGGTTTGGGTATAGTGTATTTTATTGAAGTAACTTTAATTACTTCTGACACAATGGATAAACCATACTTTGCTGGGATGTTTCACAATTTGTGGAACTTTCTAACATCTAAATGGAATAATTCATGAATTTCAATTTGCTGTCCTCTTTATCTAGTAACTTATTGACTCAGTACAAAATAATAAAACTTTGATTGTTTTTATTGGAACAGTTTGATTTTCTCTGTATGCTATTTTGATATTTTGTCAGGATCACAGTAGCTCTTCAAATAAATCCAAATGTTAAAAATCACAACATTTATTTCCGCACCCTGTATATCATAGAAAACCTAATCTCACACAAAAGTCAGTCCATTATACGAATGTCGACCTTCAAAACGCTAAAACATTCGACAAAATTCGTGTTTTTCTTTCAAATCTAGACCTAGAAAATAGGTGAAAATCTATGTTCTTCAATCTGACGAGAAGTGTCGTTCCAGTACATGAGAAGAAAGTACAGACAGTAAGAGATAGGATACAAAATAATACGTGAATCTGAGCGCGGACGATAATTCTACTGAACAATCAGTCTACTATTTTCCAAAAACACTAGCATCGATATAGGATGACTCAATATATAGAATCACAATGAAATATTCAAGTGTGACACAATCTACACTTCTTGACTGAAACAATCAATAACGTTAAAATTCCAATCAGAATATTCCTATAGATTGATAAATATAGTCAAAATAAAATCAGAATATGCTACAAAATGCTACTTCCTCAAAACCAAGACCGCCCACTGCTTAAAAGGTCTTGAATCAAAGCACGTAAGGCATTCAACAAAACCCAATCGGTTTTTTGAAAAATTAAAATGAAAACGCATTGTATAAAAAGGCAAACAAAAAAAACCTGAAAAAAAACCGGACTGAACCAAAAAGATCCCGTCTGAAGGTTGCCGGAGCAGAAATATGAAGTATCTTTACAAAGCTTTGACTCACCCGGTCAAGTCCTCCAGTTGCCCAGTTCACATCTAAACAAAGTAAGATAGAGTCATAGGTGGTATCTTTTCTGACCAAAGAACTTCTCAGTACACTACCAAGCACTCCAGGATCCAACACACAAGGCAGCTCTTATTCCGGAAGCTCAAATTTGCCAGCATAAACTACTCAGCGTCCAGAATCCAGGTGAGGCCGTAAAACACAAAATTCAGACAGTGCTCTTTCAATGGACAATTTGCATACATTTAGCATACAGCGAAAAAAAAAATCCGAAATAGGTACCCATAAAATATACAAACGCAAATTACACTGTATGATCAAAAACGGGCGAAGCTATATTACTTTTTTGGGAGAGAGAGAAAGAGAGTTATCACAGTCAATACGCCAGACGGAGATATACAATGTATTCTGAGACGTCGTGGATGTTGATCGCCGCTCTTAAATCGGTGATAACTACATTAATAGAGGTCGTAGGCTGATTTTTTGAAGATCAATGTCATCAGTACTCACTACACATAATATTTTTCATATATCCAAAAAAATTGAAAATTTTACATTGGCAAACCGAGGGCCGATATTACAATGACACCTTTAGTGAGATTTTAGCTAAGTCACACTTGAATTTGATGAAAATTTCAAATCTGCTTACCGGAAGTGCCGTATTGCAATCGCATCAGTCATCACTCCTTTCATTTAGCCAAGAATCTGATGTGAGTGTCGAAATTGAACCACGGCACTTACGGCAGACAATTCCAAGGTCCAAATTAACGTTTAAGTGTATCTTAATCTTGAGTTGACATTGAAATATCGGCCCTGAGTCTCATAAAAGATAAGTCAGGAAGAAAAAACAGTAAACTACAAACTACAACGTACACTGGCACAAAATGTTGTTGAAAAAAGACAAACGTCTTTTAGTCAACCGATACTCACCCCTTACCTTTTCAACTTCAAATTGGGACTAGTCAACTTTGATTTGGAAATGAAAAGATTTAATATAAGTCCCTAACTTTGATGAAAGACTGCTAGTAACTAGTGAACAAGGGGACATAAACAGTACATGATAAAATTAGATCTCAATATGTTTTCAAACCCCACAGACGCTCGAGCATGTTGGGCGAGCACCTGTTGCAAGTAGGCTCGGACCAACATGCTCCAAAGTGTGTGGGTTGTTCAAGTCTAGTTGGCGGTTGGAATGTTCGGCTCGGAGCTTGGCTCCCTGACACCCACCAACACGAGACCAACACAAACATGTTCGAACGTATATGGTCGTCGCGAGCTTGTTGGGCTCGCGGTTGGGTTCGTGACGAACCCAACATGCTCGAACGTCTGTGGGAGTTTTAGACCAGATTAATATCGCTCTATAATATTATAAACCATAATAATTATAACAAAAATTTTGTTTTATTATTGTAATAATTATTATGAGATAAAATATTATGAAGTGATATTAAGGGGCTGTTTATGAATTGAGAGTTAACCCATGGGTTAGCTGACCCTGGGTCAACTTAGCCCCTGCTAAATGGACAAATGTCAAAGATTTTGAGGTTATTGAGTTAACCCAGGGCTTGACCCAATCGATAAACAGCCCCTAAGTGATTGAAATTAACTCTGCATGAAAAATGTAGCTCATATTCAGCGCTTTATCTTTTTTTTTGTTTGCCCGGGAGGAAAAATTACTTGAGATACTCACGTTCCCCTTGCACTGTACCGTCGTACTGCAAGGATCAAGTGAGCAGATGTGGGGATTCCAGTTGATAAGTGGGTACTCTCGACGTGACAATAGGTCTTGTGGGACCATGAGTGTTCTGCACGAATCTTAGTCGGGTGGTCAATGATCCCGAATTACCTTTCAGGGCTATGCAAGCATAATGTGCATTTTGATCTCACCACGTATGCTTGATTCCGGATGGCTGAAACATGGCTGATATGCAAATTTAAATCAGTTTTCCTTTTGGACTTGACTTGTTAAGAGCCGATTATACAAGACTATTATAGCTCAAGGATGGTTCAACGTTGAACTTGGTTTAAACATGCACAGAGTACACTGTATTTGAACCCAGTTCAAAGTTGAACAATCCTTGAGCTAGTCTTGCACAACCAACCTTTAACAAGACAAGATCAACGTTGAACCCTCGTTGAGCTGGTCTTGTGTTACCGGACCTACATATAAGTTAGTTGCAATTGTTCTTATTTATGTAATGGTTATACATATTATAGAAATGTTTTTATATCATATTATTATGAAAATACGTTAAAATGATAGTTGGCATAGAAACATACTAAGATCTCTTTTATCATTGTTTATATTCAGGTATAAATCAAAACTAAACAAATTATTAACATTTGTTCATTATCCTCTAAATCAAAGGTAGAAAGCCCATACGAGCTATTTTTAGAGGATTTTTTCGTGCAAAATATATTTTATCAAAAACTCATTGGTCACACAGCTCACATGTACTATATGACAATAAGGAAATTGGTATGGGGTACATTCACTTCAGTACTTGACGCTATGATTTGAAAATGACTTATGACTAGAACAATATGTTGAAATTGATTTGCATATATCAAAAAAACACTATATCCCAGAATTCGAGACTTCTGACGATAAATAGAATGTTCAGATGTAAGCTTCAGGTTCTAGCGCACTCTGTCTAGTACATTCAACTCCGACTGACTGCGATGGACCATTGGACATGGGTGTAGTTCCTGAAATGTATTCTGATTTGATGACATGTCCTGCATAGAGGTGGATTTTGTTGATTTGCTCCATGTAAGAATATTGAGTTCATAAGTACGCTCACGTGAAATTGATCAAGTTCACCGTAACATTTGTTCGAGAACATCGAAGATACATTTTATAGGGATGCTGAACAAATTGAAAAACATCTTAGGGCAGGACGCTGGCACAAATCAAATTGATGTCAATGTGCTCAGCAGCATTTTGGAAATTTGTGAAAAATAACTTTCTAGACATGCTGTATATGATTGTCTCTGATTCGACAAGAAGTAAAATCGCATCAGGTACCTAGCAATTTGCATATTGCAGTCAGCGGTAATAAGGTATCAGATGATAAAATCTATGAATGATCCAATTTTTGTTGCTTGGAGATTGTTGCTTTTATTAGGAAAAATAAACAATACATGTGCCATCTATATGATTTGAAAAAAAAAACAAAAATAAAACACTATTTATTGAGTCTCAAATTCGTTCCGCAACACGCAGCTACGTCATCTGGTTCGGATTGGCATTTTGAATTTCATTGACTGTGATATGGACATGTGCGGTTTAAAACATATTCCGGAATATTCTATAAATGATAAGAGCCATGGGCAACAAAATCGAAAAAATAGATGATTGATTGGTTATTTGGAGTAGTATGTAATCTAAATAGATAAGACAAATTACGTGCAACCACAAATAAATTTATTGATTACTATAATTATTGGTGCTGAGAATAGTTTTGGAATAGATAGGTTCTACAAATTGAAGCAGCGTCATAATAAGGCACCAGCTCGTCACGTCACACACATAACCTCAAATTTGATCGGAGGTACAACAATACGTTTTCACGTTGTAGCTGAAAATGCTCGTGTTGTTTTTCATGTTTTGTGGTATATTTGGCCTTTTTTTTTTCATTTGTGAGATTTGGACTCAAAACTTATAGTTTTCAGTGCTTTTATTTATTTATCGTATGGCAATTCAGACACATAGATCCTAAAAGGAGATCTTCACATATGAGTTGATACAACAAACTTCAGGATTTCACAAACAAATATCAAGTCGGTTAATATAATCTATCGACTCGGCGGTTGCCAGCAGAAAGTCTTCAGGTCTACCGTTGTAGGATCTTGTGGGACATTCCTCTGTGATGTGTTTAATCGTTTGGTATTCTCCGCAGTCGCAGTGTGGTGATGGTTGTTTGCCTCATTTGTGCAGAAAGTATGCGCATCTGCCATGTTGCTCTCTAAATCTGTTAAGTGTGGACCAGGTTCTGCGTGGTAGGTCAAACCCTGGGGGCTTTTGAGTAATGCAGGGCATATTGATGCCTTCTTGAATGGTCTATTCTTGAGTCCATGCATTGGTCAGGTTGAACTCCTCTTGCATTGCTGCACATGCCGTTTTTGTGGGTGGATTTCTGGAGCGGAGACAATTGTGGTTAGCGTCCTCAATATTTTGATGTATTGGCAGATTTCTGTTTTCCAAGATCTTTTTGTACTCCCGTGTAAGGGCATTTAGCCGTCGTAGCTTTGGGGGTCGGATATGGCTAAATACTGGGAGCCAGTGCGTGGGGGTCGACTTAATGACACCAGCGATTATTCGCATGGTGTTATTAAGCTGTCAGCTGGGCATCCACCTTCTTCACGTGCACACTATCAAGCCAAACTGGGACACAGTATTCAGCCATCGAGTAGACAATTTCCAGAGCGGAGCAGCGTATTGTGGATGCTGATGCTCCCCAAGTGGTACCACACAGCTTCTGGATTATGTTGTTCCTGGTTTTCAGCTTCTCGACGGTTTTAGTCATTTGGTCTTTAAATGAAAGTGTTCTGTCAAGGGTCACCCCCAGGTATTTCGGGGTTTTGTCATGGGTTAGTTTGATGCCATCAAATCAAATGTTTAGCTCTTCTCTGGCTAGTTTGTTGTTGAGGTGCAAGCAGCTGACCTCCGTTCTGGAGGCATTTGGTTGTTGTCTCCATTTGCGGAAGTATTCAACCATTGACTGCAGATCTGCTGTTAGAATATTTTCGGATAGTTTGATTGAGTCACATCTGGTTGCCAGCACCCAGTCATCGGCGTAACCGAACTTTTTTGACCTTGTTTCCGGCATATCCGCTATATACGAAATGAAAAGTAGCGGAGCGAGCACGAAGCCCTGTGGCAAGCCGTTGTTAAGTTTCTTTGGTGAGCTGATGTCGGTGCCCTTTATAACTTGAAACGTTCGATCACCAAGCATGTTCGATATCAGTTGGGTTGTTAGTTTGCAGGGTTTTTTTCGGAGAAGCTTGCAGAGCATTCCCTCCTTCCATACGGTGTCATAGGATGCTGAGAGGTCGATGAATGCAGCTGAGGTTTTAAGTTTTCGCTGGAATCGCGCTTCGATAAAGGTGGTAAGTGACAGGACCTGATCTGCACAGGATCTTTTTGGCCGAAAGCCCACCTGCTCAGCTGGTATTGTCTCCAGGATCTCTGAGCTGATTCTATTGTGGACAAGTCTTTCCAATAGTTTATAGGCTACGGACAGTGAAGCAATTGGCCTGTAGCTTTTTGGGCTGTCGGCAGGTTTACCTGGTTTCAGTAAGGCTATTACCTTGGAGCGTTTGAATTCTGGTGGAACGTTGCCAGATTGCATGATGTCCATGAAGAACTTGGCCAGCCAACATTTGGTGTACTTGCAGCAATTGATTAGGAATTCGAGATGGATGTTGTCGAATCCTGGGGCCTTTCCCGATGTGACATCAACTAGGGCCTTTAAAACTTCCTCGGTGAAAAAGGGGCGAGAGTGTTCCGTTTCCGTGGCTTCGGCTTTTAGTGCTTTGAGTTCTCTTTTTATTTTTATAGTGTGTGCTCTGTCCTTCGGTGTTCTGGATGTTGCGATTATGTGTGAGGCTACTTTATTTAAGCTCACGCGTAATGTTTGGCGTTGTTTTGTTGCTCCGCCTCCCAACTTCCTCAGCAGTGACCATGCCTGTCGGCTCGATGTTTGAAAGTTGAGGGTATCGACAGTTTCAGTCTCTTTTTTTTGTGCTGTGGAGTCGCGTGAGCATTTTGAAAAATATCTTCATGTTTTGGCTAAAGTGTCAACACCATGTCACTGTCATTGCCGTATTGTCAAGTGTATTGAAAGTAGGTAATGAACATTTTATTCCCAAAAATTATTTAATCTACAACTGTCAAAAAATAGTTGTTTTACCCCCATATGCACCGTAGAAATCTAATCCGGATGAAGTCTTTATCGCGATTATCTTCCATACCACCCAATGGAAAATAATCGCGATGAAGTCTTTATCCGGATTAGATTTCTACGGTGCATATGGGGGTTATTCAACCATCTATAGATATAAAATGTTCCACATATTACACGGCCTGAGAGAAACCCGTGGATCATAGTTCTTTATCCACGGGCAGTGGGCCAATCATAAGCGAGTATTACCAGTAACGCAGTGATCATAGTTCTTCATCCACGGGCAGGCTCTTTATTCACGGGCAGAGACTAACCCTAAACCATCCCACCCTAGCAAAATCCTAATTAAGTTGGGACTTGAAATTATCAATACTATTGAACAAACAAATATAACCATAAGCCAAATAAAGCGCTTAATTTTCTTATCTCGGCTTATATACTCACTAGAATACTTAATAATTATGGAAGAAATAAATAAAACTAGGCTAATAATAACAAAGATACTCAGTCGAGGAAAACCACTATTTCAATAACAACAGAACAGGGAGGCCTGAACACAACTATTATTGGCCTCATTTAGTGACTTTTTTTTCCAAATTTTTTGACAGTTGTAGATAAAGCATTGTATTTGGTATGGTAAGGTATGAGTTCAAACGCCTGTGGGGCCTAAACTTTTTTTATAGGTATTCCTGGAGAGTTGAATATTGAAAAAAAAGTGTGATCAAATTGATTTCACATGTTCTTACTTATAATGTGTATTGTTATTTGTACTAGAATATATTCAAGCCATGTCAACATGAACAATTTATTGTTGGAATGATGACTCTGGACGAAAAAGTAACAAGACCAACAAAAAGAAGTGAGATCTCAACATATTACATAAAATGTAAAAAATGGGTACCTCGTTTCGCGGCGCAGTCCTTCCACCTTGAAAAGCTGTGAGATCTTTTGTAACACCAAGTCAGATATTTTAGTTGGTACCTATTCATGAAAGCAGTTGCTCAACATATTTGTTGTAAACTGTTGTCTTATACATAACTACCAACATTTATTGTTATCGAATCGACATAAGGACATCTTTATTTTGTATAATGAATAAAATTACTTGGTAATCACACAATAATAATTTGCTCATAGGAATAATTGAACAATTTTCATAATGACGTGGCTGGGTATGATAGTGAACTCAGTGTAATTGCAATGAGAAGTTTGTCGGTATCTAATAACTACGACCCTTATGAAAATGCACATAATTGATCCCCAAAATTGGGTTCGAATCTTCCCTGAGGTGTATTTTTTCATACTCCTATAACACACAATTCTTTCTCTAGTCTCGATCCACTCGATCCTGGCAACTGTTTTAGAAAAAAGTTTTACTTGAACAGGTTTCACTGATGATGCTACTCTAAAAATGTATTATGTTGCCTTGTGATAAGTAATTTCATTTATTATAGAAATAAAGATGTCTTTATGTCGATACGATTACAATAAATTTTGGTAGGTATTTATTAGACAACAATTCATAACAAATATGTTGAATAAGTGCTTTTATGAATAGGTTGGTACCAACTAAAATATCTGACATGGTGTTACTAAAGATCTCACAGATTTTCACGGTAGAAGGACTGCACCGCGAGACTTGGTACCTATTTTTTACAATTTATGTTTTTGTTGAGATCCCATGGTACCAAAACTGAAAATAATCCAAACCACTTTCTTGCTCAAAGTTGTTGATATACCTATTGAAAAATATATCTGCAAACCTTATAAGTTCTGTGTTCTGACTAAACTGGTTGAATAACAAAAATAAAGTTCCGAAATGTTCTTGATACAATTCATTATAAATTGGCATTTTGAATATTTGATCACATGACTTTAGCATTTTGGAGTAAGGTATCTTTATAAATTTCAATGTTCTTTTTTTCAAGTTTTAAAATAAAACAAAAATTTTAAATCTTCGTTTTTTTATTTTTTTCTGTACCTACGGTACTCGGAAAAAAATTCAAAAAAATACAGCAAATCTCGCAGCGAATCCAAAAAATTCAAAAAGGGAAAAGGGTTAACTATTCAAAAATGAAAGTTCAACACAAAATTCTCGGAAATGGAACATCTGGCAATGTGGCCTTTACTTCCATCAAACGCAGAATGTTCTTTTTTCTCATCATTTCATTCTTTTCAAGAGTTACAATAATAGATCAAGATTGGAGGTTGAAGGTTGGCTGAAAGAAATCAAATGTCATAAAGTGCTCGGTAATTGAAATTGAATTGTCTGCCAACCTTAAACCCCCAAATTTGATCTCTCACTGTAACTTTAAATAAAAAATGAACTGTACGTCTAAGGGGATATAGTGAATCTTATAAAGTAGAAGTTGCTATCAATAATTAAAAAGTGTTTCAGATCGCGAAAAAGCCATGTTCTGATTCCTGATAAAATATGCCTGGTGAAATCATGCAATAGATGACGTGATATCTAGAAGGTAAACTCTTATTCCGCGAAAAGGCACATGGGTAGACAAAATCATGGGACCTTGATGGTATACGTTAGCCTTAGCCATGACTCGCGTGATTAGCTTTTTTTGTGGTAAAACTATAGCTGGTGAACTAAAAAGTTTCATAAGCAGGGAAGAGAGAGTAGTACAAACATAAATCAACTGCCATGGCAATACAACTCTTGATGGAGGAGTAAGAAGATATATTATTCATTAGAAACTTCATAACAGCATCGCATAAAAATGAATGTTAAATGAATTAATTATTGCAATTAGGCATTCGAGAGTCACACATTTTATGTCCCATAACTTTCTCATGGAGTTTAGACAAAAACATTTATCTTTTTCCCACATATTATCATACGGAAACTTCCTAACAAATTTCAAATCGTGAACAAAATATCCCGAATAAATAAAGTAGTTTCCTGCCGTGGACAAGAAAGTGCGAGGCGAGAGTCAACAGGCACAATGGCTTGGCATGGCTTTAGATAAAGGAAGCCGCGACATTCATTTCCGAGATCTGGAGTAATTAATGCCGCTGCAGGACAAGCAGCCTTCTCTCCTGCGGTTTTGTTTTCCTGCTGCAATTGTTCCGCAACTTCCCGACGGAGATCGCAATCCACTGACAAAAATACGTTGGCCCCAAACACCACCAAGTATACGAAGTTTTGAACAGATTAATTAGACTTTTTCCTACTTGTTTAGTTATTTGGAGCCACATTTGAAATGCTCGTGGCTGCTTCTTTAATATGATCAAAGCGCTAGTCCTCAGTGCTGCTATGCAAACAATGCTACTATGTAATGGCTATGATGGTATGCATTTATTATTCGTTGATTTTATGAAACCAGGCTTATTATTCCTTAAACCAAAATTGGCAGTCTCCGTTTTTATTTGAAGGCACATCGTTCAAAATGATTGGTGAAAATAATAACCAAATAACGTTCTTGTAGATTGGTTCCGAAAATATTTCCAACTTTTTAAAATATTGATATTTTTTATTTTTTGATCCGGAAACACAAGAACATAATGAATATTGCCACAAACCTTTGATAAATCCTTAGAATAAATGATCGTCTTGCTCATAAACGTTGTATGGAGAATGATTATGAAGAAAGCTACTATGATATTTTTTCATTCGTCAGGTATTTTTTTCACAATCATCAGCCGTTTTGCCTAATATTTGCAGATTTACATGCTATTATCATAATAAGGCAACGCCTAATAGCACTCATACGAAAAAATAATGGTTTGATTCTGGAGTCCCATTATCAAATGTCTTTTTAGGGTAGAATCCGTGAAATTCAAAAGCTTGGTTTTCTGACATTCAAAAATGCAAAGTTTTCTTCCATATAAATCTTAGATATTTGGTTTTTATCAAGCATGTTCAGTGAGATTGCGAATATACATTGAATCAAAAGGACCTTGGAATCTTGTGACCTTTGTTGGACTGAACTCGATTTTATGAAAAAGAACTAATTTGAAAAAAAATAATAGGTGAGAGATTCTTCAGAATCTGACCACTCAACAAAAACCAAGTATGTCGTGCTCGCAGACTCTGATGAATAGAAAAGTGAGAGTAGAATCGCTACGTTTCGATTCTACTCGAAACTGATAGAATCGCTTTTTGGAACTCTCATCAAATACCTTCAGAAGTAGAAACGAGGTTCGACCATTTCCGGAAATACTTGGAGATTTTTGTGTTGTAACACTCTCACTCCGCCTATACAATTCGACCAAATAGGTTTAATCGCTTCGTTTCTATTTTACAGGGTTATGAAGGAAAAAAGGATTGCGGTAGAAAACTCCATGAGAGTGCCAATTTTTGATCGAGACGTCACTTTTCCATGCCATAATACTTTTCTACTCATCAGAGTCCCACTGCAGATTTTTTCGGGCACAGTGAACAGCATTGGAAGTTGAACACAATATTAAACAACCCTCGTAAAATGCAAAACTTTGACATAGTGAGATCACTTTTGTCAAAAAGACAAGACAGTGACAAATAAAAAGCAGGTTTTTTGTTTAGGGATTGATTATTTCAGTTTAGTTCAAATAATCCTAGTACAACAAGATGCATGGTTTCTCCAATACAGGGTGGGCCATGGAAAAGTGACGTCTCGATCAAAAATTGGCATTTGATCGAGACGTCACTTTTCCATGCCATAATACTTTTCTACTCATCAGAGAGATCACTTTTGTCAAAAAGACAAGACAGTGACAAATAAAAAGCAGGTTTTTTGTTCAGGGATTGATTATTTCAGTTTAGTTCAAATAATCCTAGTACAACAAGATGCATGGTTTCTCCAATACAGGGTGAGCCAACGAAAACTCTACACTCCGGTTTTTTGGTCTTTAATGTTTTTTTTGTGAATCCTCTGACTCGTCTATTTTTGATTTGAGGGAAAACAATTTATGTGCTTTTTCATTCCCGTAACAACAACTTCCTCGCGAGGGTCAACACCAACCCCAAAATTTTAAATGGAAAGGGAGTCAAGTGATACCCTATTTTGAAGGTCTTTTGGCCCTGATTACAACTGCCAAGTTTCGAGCTGTCGAGCTCTCATTCCTGTTGATATCGCAGGTTGCCATTTTTTTTGAATTTTTTTATTCATCAAATGATCACCCGCAAAAGTCAAATTTAACGAACTTAGAGGATACGATGAGGGACGGAAAATCTTCAAAATGAGCTACCACCCAATCATTTTGACGAGTATTTATTTCACCACAATTTTTTTTTTGTGATTTACATCCTTGTCAAAATGATTAGGTAATAGCTCATTTTGAAGATCTTCTGTTCTTCATCATATCCTCTTTGTTTGGAAAAGTTGACACCTGCAGGTCATTATTGTTTGAATAAAAAAAAAACAAAAAAAAAATTGACAACTCGTCATATCAACAGGAATGACAGCAGAGGCTTGAAACTCAGCAGTTATTATCAGCGTCAAAGTGCCTTCAAAATGAGGTATCACTCGACTCCCCATCCCATATGAAATTTTTGAGTTGATGTTGACCACCGCGAGGGGGTTGTAGTTACGGAGATGAAAAAATCACATGAATTGTTCTCTCTCAAATAAAAAATCGAAGGGTTTGAGGGTTTTCTTGAAACAATACTGAAGTCAAGAAAATGGGGGTGTGAAGTTTTCGTTGGCCCACCTTGTTACATTATCCAGTGATGCGAAGGGCGAAGGGCCATTGAATTATTGGCTAGTATGTGAGATAGGTATGTAGAGGAAAAAATATAAGACGGTCATAAAAATACATCGATGGGGAACTTGCCTCAAATTTTTGTATTGCTGAATTCGATAGTCCATGAAAAATAAGCAGACCCGTATATTTTATTTTTGATGTTGGTCGAAAATTGACGGAGATATAACGCTTTGAAGTGTGCTTAAATTGCAATGTTATGACGTCATAACATTGTAACACTATGATCAGTATATCTATATATACAAAACTTTAAACTTGGATAACTATTGGAAAAATCATATTTTCACGAAATAAAAAAATTGGTATCGATTTTTTCTGCGATTTTCCTCAGTTTGCAATGAAAAAAAAGCGATTAAATTTTTCATGCAAGTTCCCCATTGCCTCTCTTTCATATTATCAGATTTCCAAATATATATGACCTTAAACAAAACCCAGCGCAGATATCATACAATACAAACCGCAGAGGCTTGAAAGTTTTTGTTATACTCAAAAATCATCAAAATAAACAAAATACACGTGATCAGAGACAGCGAAACGATCTAGCAGATCAAATGTGTTGGTTTATTCAACCCTGGGCTTTGGCATATTACGAGTGTTTTCAAAAAATAACTTAATCAAATCTTGCGAACATTTGAGTTATCAACGTTTTTTGCAGAATGATTGACAGCCACGTATACATATGAAACACAATCAAGATTCGAAGTTAGAAGGTGGTGTCGAAGCCAAAATCTAGTTTTGAATTAATCTGTTAAACAACTATCAGCAGAATATTTCTATTCGTTGACGTTTTTTGACAAAGCACCTCGAATACTTCACAAAATAAACAAAGTTTTTGCAAATCACCGTGAAACTAGTCAAAACTTCAGCTATTAATAAACATCAAGCTTATGAATTGAATAATATTATACAGCGCAAGAAGCTGCCAAAATCGTTTATAACGACGAACACAGGGGGTATCAAATAGACGACGCTTTAGATAAGGCATCATTTTTGACCAAGTTGGTAGAGTCGCGAACGTCAGATATTTTCATGCAAGGCGTCAGCTTGCTAACGTTCAATGAAGGAATATGGTGTGGATAAAAGAGGATTCGTGTCAGGTATCAGAGGCGTACCGTTGCCTCATCTGAGTTTTATGTAACCAAACTAGATCACGAAAATCAGAGATACCCACATATTATTTACAACTTCAATATACACTGTGGGCCAAATTTAGTTAGAATACAGATTGATCCTTAATAATTTTTTTATTTGTTTATGGATTTTGATGAATTTTGGATATGACATTGGTCTGGATGTTCCTCCAATACTGAGTTCTCGAATTTTGGACAGGACCGGACTCACGACGTTTTTATGAAATTGGTGCATTCAAGTTCGTTTCAAAAACGAACTGCGCTACTTACAGACCAACTGAAATATTTTTTGAGAAGGACATTAGTGGAAAAAGGTATATTATCAGAAACATAATCCAAGATTTTTTTTTTCTGTATGATGGTGCTTGTCGGCATCAAAAAAACTTCACTTAATTTTGATCAAAGTTTTATGAAATTCCATAACAACGTGGATTGTTTGTTGAAAATTTTTAACATTTTTGAGATTCTAGAGTTTGCCTGTTTGATTTTAAATAAAAGTAGACATGGTTTTATCTTTGAATGGAAAAATCTCGATTAAACGATTGATGGAAAAGAATATGGATGCACGGAAATGTCGCGGAGCCTTCTAAATTAATCTTCTAACTTTAACAAAGTTTATTCAACAAAAAAAGAATCATTTTTAATTATTGATATTTTTTTCCCCAAATTAGAAGTTTGAAAATGTGGAAAAGTTGACAAATTCCTAGCAAACAATTCACGTTGCTATAAAATTTCAAGAAATTTTGATTAAAATGAAATAGTTTTTATACCCGCAAGCACCATCATACAAAAAAAATATCGTTTCAGAGGTCATGGTTCTAGAAGATTGATATTTCCAGGATAACTTTTTCCAATAATGCCCTTCTCAAAAAATATATCAGTTGGTCTGTGAGTAGCGCAGTTTGTTTTTGCAACGAGCTTTAATGCACCAATTTTATAAAAACGTTCCAAGTCCAAACCTGGCTAGAATACGAAAGGGTAATAATCAGAACATACTGACCAATATCATATCCAAAAATCATCAAAATCCATAACAAACAAAAAAGTGATCAAGCGTCAAATTATGTTCAGACTTAATTTGGCCCACAGATACATTTTTTCTTAGTTCTTTTTGTGCCAAGTCATTCTCCACTTTAATCTTCCAAACTCGCGAACTACTTTTTCCAAAATAATGCTTCGAAAAAAGCCCGCCTGATACAATTGCGTTGTATCTCAAACAAAACACGATATGTTCCTTATTTACAGATTGTGAGAAAAGGCTGGAATGTTCTTAATATATCGGCTAACTATTTTTTAATTCAAAATTGATTACTAAAATGGCCAAGAGAAATACCTGGAAAGTATTTTCAAGTTTCTTAAATGGTCGCCAGGGGGCGTAACAACCAACACCAAGTAGAAAGATTAAATTTGTATAGAATTTTGTCCAATGAAAATATATCGATGATATTATTTACATATTTACTGACTTTTTACTTTAACTTTTTGTCTGAAACAATTTTTCTTATCTATCAAAGTAAAAGAGTTCAATCATTTTTTTGAACAAACGGAGATTTCTCCCGTTTAGCTTGAGCGATTTAAACGAGCTTGAGCTCATATGAAAGAGCATAATCAACTCTAGAAAATGCTGATTTGATTTTGAATTTCGCCTTCTTCTTGACCAGCACCCCTGGCGATGACCACGGACTACTTGAAGGCTCGATGATACCGCCTTTCTCCATGTCCTGAATTATCCTGTCCGCTCCATCCTTCTTCGCCAATGGTGATCTCCAAGCAGCTTGATGGACGGTGTTAATTTTGTGCTATAACACGCTTGTCCGACACTTTTCTCCCGTACCGTTTCCAAAGATGTCGCTGAACTTTTTCATTAGGCCTCTCAAGCCTTGTTTTTGTCCCTTATTCGGGTCCTCTGAAGAGGTAGCAACTAGCTTCTTCAAATCTCCCGCGAACTCAGAATTGGTCGCCTCAATCTCGCACACTGGTTGCACCACGGAAAAAATCGACGAGCAGAGGCCCAAAACAGTTTTTTTCGCAAGACTCACTGAGTGATAGTTGACGTTCATCACTCTGACAGGCACAAACCTCTTCACTTGTACCAGGCTCTTTCCACAAGCAATCTCTCGTCCTATTTCGGAGTCGTGAAATTTTGACTCAAACATAACGGTGCTTCCTTTCTTCAATTTTCCTTCCAAGCCAGCCCACAAAATCAACTCGCTCCTTTCTTTTTTTTCAGGTAGATCCACCTCCTTGTTGTTGACTCTCAATGCTCTATTCTTGAAATCCAATTGAAATTTTCGGGAATTCATTATGTCAAGTTCGATGATGATTTCTTCTTCAATGTCTGCAGCCAGCCTTGGATGTTTAAAGCTGGTGCTTCTCAAAGACTCTGCCGCTTCCACTCCACCATGTATTCTTGCCAGTTGCAGTTCGTAGCTGCATTGCAGCTTCCTCCGTTTGGACGCTTGTATCTCCTTGACAATCTTCCACGCAGTTGCTTTGACGATGTCTTCTTGCAGACGATCCTGCTCCTCAATCCATCGCATGCATGCAAAAACCTGCACAGACTGCTCCGCCACTTCGAGTCCCAAGGCTTTTGCCAGTGTTTCACAAAGCCTATCAGGACTATGGAGTATCAGAGACTGCCGAATCTCCTGATCTAGAAGTCCATCCAAAAAGGCCTGGACTGCAACTGCATAACGTTTTCTGGCGTGGTTAGATAAGTCACTCGTGCAAGGCGAGCAACATCTGCTTCAAACTCCTGCAGGGTCTCGTTGGTCTTTTGATTGCGATTTTGCAACTGAGAGTGCAAGACGTGGTCTAAGTGTTCTTGTCCATATCGCAGTTCCAAATGCTTGACTAGTACATCGTATTCCTCCTGCCTGGGTGTTCAGTGTCTGCAGGATTTCTGTAGCCTCCCTACGAAGTGACAGAGTCAATGCCAGGACTTTTTCCAGTTTTATTCATCCATTTGCTCTTGCTGCTGCCTGGAACTGGCTATGATAATGGTTTTAGGACAGCTTGTTATCAAATATGGGGTTCACATGTGGATTCTGATGGTCTCAGCGTCTTCACTGTGTCTCTAAATCGCTTCTCAAGGTTTCCAATCATCAAGTCGACATGATCCTTCATAAACTTGTTGTCTTCTGCCAACCGTTCGTCAATTTTCTGGTCCATAATTCTAGAAGACTCTGCGAGTTACTCTTCCAATTTTCCTTTGATGGCTCTAGAAGATTCTTCCAGCTTTTCTTACATAGCTCTAGAAGATTCTTCGAACTTCTTCTCCAATTCTCCTGCTTTTCATCCATAGCAATGGAGGATTCTTCGAGCTTCTCTTCCATGACTCTAGAAGATTCTTCTAACTTTTCCTCCATTTTTCTAACAACTGCATTGAGATCAGAAATCTCGAATTGGAACGTTTTGGGATCAATCTATTAAAGCCTGACGAAGCCGTTGTTGTAGATCAGCCTTCTTCCCACTTGTATCCAAATCACGCCCCTTCATGCAACGATCGCTAGATCCCAACTGAGCTACCTTCCCCAAATGGCGGACTTTTATATCCTCTTCCATCCCTCGATAGGTGGCGAAAGTTTCTTCATTATTCCAGATAAAGGCAACCGAAAATACTAGATCATTATAGAAAACAGTGATTCGAACATGTGACAAACGGGATAAGATCCGACATATTTAGGAGAGACATAATGGTTGGAACGTTGTCTCTGCTGTCGGCTGCCTTGAAAGTTCATACCGCTGGGAATGTTTCTTCACACAGGGATTTTAATACTTAGAATCAGAAAATGAGCGGAAAGCTGTTGACTCTCTCAATAATATGGTGACCAATAGCGCGTCATGGACTATGAATAGTTTTTTTCTGTAGCGAAAAATATTACATTATTAATAGCTTTGGTGTGAGCAAGGCTTTCGCATAATTCATGGATTAATAGGTCAAACATAATATTAGTGCCTGCACCTTGTTGAACAGAAAGGGTGCTGAAGCTAGACAAAAAATCTTATCGACGATAATTATCATTCGGTATTTACTGTAAACTTTATAAGTAGATTTCGATTCTTTTTGACTTTACCCACCAAACGTTTGGCCTGAAATATAATTTTCGCGTTTATAATCTGGTAGTGGCAGGTGCGTATACAACAATTTATTTTTTACAAGACAGATGCTTCGCTAGCTGGAAATAAAATAAAATCTGAAACATCCATCAAATCCTCAATTCCTTGGATACGAAATGCATCAAGTTGGACATAACAGCGGCTATTATACGTGACAGCAAGGGTTCAATATGCCAAAGGGCATTCTCATGTCGTGTGGTTGTTATAATGATAATTATGTATATCATCGGCATCGATTTTATGGCATAAGGCTCTATCTCATTTTTTGCAAGTTTTCAAACTTCACATGATGTCATTAAATATAAGTCTGAAGTTGCAAGAGAATTGATATAAAAATCAACAGAAGTCTTATGAACATATTGTATCCGCAAATGCTTCGTTTTCAAGATTCGCGTCGTCAAGTTCTTCATAATAATTTTAATTCTCCAGACTTGATAAATTTTTTTTCTTTGCATGTTGATTGTACAATATCAGATGCAGGATATTTTGCTAATTCACGTGTGAGCAGATGGTGGAAAATATCCATCAAGATTGTAGATCTAAACAAGAAGGCTTATTTTTTGATTGGAAACGGCTAGGGACATAGAAGTAATAAGTTCGAGCGGGTGTAGTCAATATGTACAAGAGCCTGATGAAAAAAAGGCTGTGGGTTTTTCGAAAACTATTTTGAAAACACACATTACATTATAATATAAAGTGAGTGCATAGTGTATTATCTCTAGAAAATGAAAATGGACCCTGTTATTTGAAAACGAAGCATTTCCAAATTGATGTTCATGAAACTGTTGTTAGTCAAAACTATACATATTTTTCTAGTGACGTTCTATTTTTGAATATTGTGGAGAATCGCCACATTTCTGACTCTGCATAAGGAATGACTATAGAGATTTGTTGGTTTTTGGGGTGAAATTAACTCTCACGTATAAAAAATCCCTCAATATTCGAGGTTCAAGATAATATCATGGATCACGTATTGATAGTGGACACCATTGTCTTTTTTGGATGAAAATTGGGTATATCAACATGGGACCTGATGATCAGACTTCCCTTAGCTCGATAATGCCGATATTTAGTTAAGATGACTACGGTTATGTGTATTTCACCCTGATCCAAAGCATAATTATATTTGAATGGATAATAAACGTCTAGTGAATGCATGGTGTGAAGTAACGAGATCAGGATATTTCTATATATTTTTTTGCATGATACTTTGTATGTTTTTGTCAAAAACGGTATCTCTACCCAGATCTTCGTCCTCTCTCTTGACTACAAAATATTTGTCTTGATCTTACAACTCAGCACCACCTAGAGTCCTGGAATAAAGAAAGGGGTTACGAAATAGGTACATAAATGATTATTCTGATAGCCCTAGCCCTTTTCCAGAGATGTCATTTAACAACTGCTACAAAATCCTTCACTCTATAATGTAATTCATAATCTTGGCTCCCCTGCGATTACTACTGATTCTCCCTAGTTTGCTTAACACACAATCTGAATAAATCATCACAACTCTATACGCCACTGGGATTTGTTCCTCAAGATACGCCGTATTTTGTCAACCCAAGCTGGCGCCATTGATAATGATCCGATTTCTAGAAGGCTTGTTAACATGTAAGTCTAACTCAATCCCACAAGCTTCTTCGAGTTGACAACATGATCCATAGTGCGATTAATATTGCAAAATACAAAATTTCAACTCAATCCGTCCAACAATATATATTTTTTGCAGATTATTTTGGAGACTCGTTTTGATGGACAGCATTGATATTTGTGATTCAAAATTGCAAAAATCAAACAAATATTGATTTGAAAAAAAAAAAAAGATTGACTAAACCCAACAATCTGCAATAGATAATGGTAGAAAGAGACAGGGTATGTTACACACTCAGAGAAAAAATTGGCTTCAATTGCGCAAGGACGTCATACGCAGAAATGTTTGTTTATAATAACCATGGTAACATAGTAACGTGGCTTCTCACGATAGGTGTTATAGCATAACAGATAAGTTGTTTCGTTTACTGGGGTTATTATCTTATTAATAAATAACGGGTGTTTTTTTGAGGTATGGAGCTTCCAAATGAAATAAAAGCCAAGAAAGTCATGTCAACGTCCATGGTTTTGGCTTTATTGTAAAGATAATGCTTTGTCATTCGTGCGCAAATGTGACTTGGGGCATATGTGCGCCGCGGCTGGCCCGGATTCTGTATAAAGCGCAATGGAGAAACAATTTTCCACCACTGTTTTCAGCATTTTTTTCCACGGTCGTGGGATATCTTACTCATGGAGTATTTTCTGTAAGGATAAGTGGAGTCTCTAGTCTATTCTGCCAAATTAACGACGTTGGATCAGCTGAAACTCAACAACATTCGCTCCGTTGTGGGCTATGTTGTTGGAAAAAGTTGTAGAAAATTGGCCTCACAGATTGCGCTTTATACGGACTAGCCGCGGCGCCCATATGCTCCAAATCACATCTAGCACAAATGGCATACAATTATCTTCACAATACAGCCAAAACCATAGACGATAACATAACTTTCTTGGGTTTCATTCAATTTTAAAGTTCTATATCTCTGAGTGGTTTGCCCCCTCCCCCATACCAATACCAATAATAGGGATGTTTTTTTGAGCCGCGCATGCGCATATGTCAAGGCAGCTGGTGACTGATAATGTTAAATTTTTGATAGTTTTGATTTGAAGTTATGACATGTTACAATAATTATTTATAACCTACAAAATACTGTCAGTGTCAGAGCCAAGTTTGAGTGAGTTTTTATTGAGTTTCATGAAGAGTAACATATTTGTTGATACAGTGATACACAAATAAAACGTAAGTACGTAAACTTAAACTATAGGTCAAGAACCGCCATTTAAGTATAAGCAAAAGTCATATTTTTGACATCTCTTCCTCATTCACATTGCACGGGAGGCGTTATGCTCACTTGTTTTACTCACATCTAGACAAGGATAGAAGCACGCTCGTGAACGCGGCACTGCTTGTCAGTTGAGCTGGTGAGAACGCATGCGCCATACGCTATCGGCGAAAAAAACAACCCTATAAACAACAAGAAGCTACCGCTCACGTCAACCCCTCTCATCTCATATTTGCGATAAATCACCAATATTGCAACACTGTATCTTTGCAGCATTTGACGTCACAGTGAGGTGCGCGTTGGCATACCTTGTTTTTTTTCTACCATGCGATAGAATAAATTCATGATGGAATAAATAATTTTTTAAATGTCATCAAAAATCAAAAAAAAAAGAGGATCTTTATTCTGCTGCTAACAAGCCTATGAAATCCGCTAAAATGCTATTTTAGTTTGTTTTTGGATTGCTGGATTGGTTTAGGTCTTGAACATGTGAACAGATGCGATTTTGACGATTTAATGTCAAGTAACATCTGGTTTTTTCACAATATTTTTTTCAAGAAAACATTCTTTATGCAAGAAAACATCAAAAATGTCACTGATGCACACACAAAATGGTTATCGTAATCGATCAAGTTATGAATAAATGTGAAATCAACCACTCAACATGTTTCTCAAAAAGACAATACAGAAAATATCCACCATAGTTGTCCGGCCTACTCTGCATTTAGTCGTGTGTTAAGTAAACAGGAGCCTAGTCTACACCGACAACTTGGTCCGTGGACCAAGTACTAAATTCGAATTATATCAGAACCAAATATTTGGTTCGAATTGTGTGAACAGTTACGGACTAAGCTGGTCCGCTCTTGGTTCGGTATTTGCCAGCAGGTGTACCAAACTAAATCTTGAACTCGATCAAAATTATGAGGTTATGCTGATTGTGATTATTGTGAATTGTGTTGTGATTTTGTTGGTTTTGAGTTTCTGAGGCAATCTGAGCGTACTCACTTATGTTTTTTTTTGGTTACGAATTGTGTTGACAAATAATTTCGACTTGTTTTCGAAATTTGACGAATTGCGCGCGGACTCATTTAGTTCACGCGTTGCAAGATGGTGTAAGCAGGCGAGAAGCAAGCATTGGTCCTACCGTACTATCCTCACCCACTTGGTCCTATCGGACCGAACTAAACGAGTTATCGGTTTAAACTAGGCTAATGACATAAGATTCTTTTTTTTTACTTATAATATTTGGTTTGTATGGAAACAAAGTTAAAAATAATAAACTGGTAGGTAGCGCACTATGTATCGCGGCGAAAGGTTACTTTGCAGACGCAAATGAGTATGCAAAGTGGTCACATGCTTGTTGAAAAAATTGTATTATCGGCTCCGTAACTTTGAAAATAGAAACAGTCTGTAATATTGCACAATGATCTGGTCCCCTCAATATAATGTTTACAGCAATGACATAGAACGAGTTCAAAAAAAATTCTTGAGAATGGCTGGATATAAGATCGGTGTTGATTTGGAAACCCCAAATCTTTATGACCACATGAAGTCCATATTAAATCTGGATCCCCTCAGCAGTCGGAGACTTGACCGCGACTTTACTCTCTTGTTTAAGACAATTTCTGATTATATCTTATGTCCTGAAGTCCTACAGCTTGTTGAACTCAATGTCCCTTTACGCAGAGGGCGTGCTACAGAAACATTCCATATCCCATTCCATCACACCAATTATGGTGCGAATGAGCTCATCACAAGACTGCTCAAACTGGCAAACGGTTTTCATAGTTTAGATTTATTTAGGTATACAAATGTTAAAGCGTTGAAGAAAACCATAGTTAGACATAAGCTTGATTTATCTGTGATACTTGAGCTGTGAGTAGGATTGAACTCTATGTATAATGTATAATGTAATATTCACGTGAATAAATAAATTAATAAATACATAAATAGCAAGAGAAATTGAAAAAAAAACACACAAAGTGAGTTATAAGTTAACATAAATTTTGTTGCCAGAAACAGCATCTATTGAATAAATACCATTCAAAAAGACAGTTATCGTACTCAACAAAACGATTTCTGTTGATGATGGTGATTGGTTATTTGAATATAACAGGAATTGTCCGACTTGAACAATGGATATACCTAGGTACTCTTCTAGTCCTCCATGCTCTTGGGAAAGGACGACTATTGTTCAAGTCCAGAGAAAGAAAGGTCCTTTTCCCTTTTTAATGATATTTGACCCGACGCGTATTGTCGTTCTCGGTCATTTTCAAGAGGTTTATCAATTCAGAAAATTATCGCAGTGGGGTTATGTTACTCACAGGGTTATATAGAACAGGGTGCAGCACACAGTCAAAACAACACAAGTGGTGAAAACCAAACACCAAGGGGTGAAACACCACATAACAGATCAAACGAATGCCATTCGACTAGACCCATATTATTATACGTATCTGGTTTTTGTGAATAACAGTGGTTTGAGTCTGTTTATATCGGTTATTTGTGGATTTTGTAGGATAAGTAGTGTTCCTGAGAGTTCTGGATGTTGAGGTCCCGAAAATTGAAAGTTCCGTTATCCTCAACTTCCAAGAGTGAACTGAGTTTTGGGATGTGAGGTGTTCAAGACGCTGAGGAACTGGTTCACTCCAACCCTGGATCCCTTTAAAATAACAAGAGTGTCGTCCATATAGCGCCTCAAATAAAGGATATGATACAACACCGTGTTGAAGCTTTTGAAGAGTAGATTCGATTCGAAAAACTACATAATTCTACTACATTCCGCTAGTCGTGGCGATAGACTAGAGCCCATGGGTAATCCATCCGACATCTTGCTATGAATTTAAAGAAGTACAAAGTGAGGCATTTTTTCAAAAGGTCCATGAACATGTCAGCATCACTTTAACCAGGAGAACTCCTTCAAAACTTTAACAATTGATTTATGGCTTCAACATGACGGTTAATGCAGAGTTAAGTATGAATCTACTGTTGAATTATGAAAGCACGATTTGCCAAAACATCATCAATAAAAATTGCTTGAGGAGCAATGGACAATTTGCACATTTTTTGGAAATATGCAAAATATAAGGATTAGTGAGTACTGATGCCATTGATGTTTAAAAAATCAACCTACGACCTCTAATAATGTAGTAATCACCGATTAAAGAGCGCCAATCAACATCCACTACGTCACAGAATACACTATCTATCTTTGTCTGTCGTATTGACTGAGATAACTCTCTCTCGGGAGGGTAATATGGCCCCACCCCGTTTGCGATCATACAGCGAAATTCGCGTCTTCTTTTTCATTTATTTAGTATATTTTTGGGTATTTCAGAAAAATTTTTTCGCTGGAGACTTTCTAATAATGTCTAGAATACGTATATAAAATTTCAAGTCATTTGAAAATGTATGCAAATTGTCCAATCTACCCTTAAAAGCAAGCAACACATCAAATCTTTATGGAATGTAAGACTTTTCAATAGTTTGTCAAATGACTAACTTGCCTCACCCTCTTTAATATCTTCACATTTTTGTTTTTGTTTCTACAGATTCTTAATCTCCTTGACCTTTTTCCTGCTACTATCGAGGGGATTATGGAAAATCACGGTGATTCACAGTAGAAACGATCACAATTTTATCATCAATTGAATATCTACTAGTTGACCTCAATAGGATTATGTTTCTTATACATATTTTCCCAGGCCTGATCTATTTTGGACATAACGACAATGTTATTCATTGAAGTTATCCATAACTGTTGAGGTTGATATGTATCATAACTTTCATCAGGGGCGCAAAATTCCCATCGTGTACTTATTTGAATGAAATTGTCTGAACGTCACTTCACTAACTTCCTTTCATTGAAGACCTCAGTTATCTTTCAGTCCCACATCTCTCGCTCATTGAGAGTTCATGTATTGTTATCAACAACTGAATATGAAAAATTGCTCGTATTCTGCTCTTGTGAAGGTAGTGTTTTTTTGATCTTGTGAACAATGATGTGTGGCATTCTTGAAGAGTTATCTGTTGAGGTTTTTGTGTTATGGTGGATGTGAGTGACGAATTGTGAAGAAACAGGTTGATAAATCGCTGTTATGTGTTGGCATCCATATATTTGTGATGTTATGAATATATTTGAACAAAGAGACAGTGGCAATGTATCATTTATTTCAATTAAAGAAAGCTTAAGTCGGTCATGTCCCAAATAATTTGTAGATTTAATAACAAAAATTCTATCAACAGCTCTTGACATGAAACAGTGTCAAAGCTTTATACCATATGAACGTAATTTAAACTTATATATCAGTAAAAGTGTCTATTTTATTTAGCAATAAGGCTGCCGAGTGGTGATAAAATCGGCATTTACGACATCCATATCGCCCCTACGTTCGTTTTATACCACTACTAATAATATTTCGTATTGTGAAGCATCATATTAGAAAGAATACTGCATTTTAATCAGTGATTGTTTTGAATTAATCTCAAAATCAGCATAATACAATATCTTTATCATATGAGTAGAGTTTTTTTTAATTCTCCCTATCTTTTCACACTGAACATTTCACACTGAACATTAATTTGTTTGGCAGGAAGAAAACAGTTTGAAGTACTCTGGGCAAATTTTTTTCTATTCACATAGCTGGCAAAGCGCTTTCGACTCAAAAAGCCATCTTCAGTACCCCAATAGTCAGTTGTGTACAGGCGACGCGACGTTGTTCATCAATGTGATGTTCATTGATGAACAAGGTCACAACTGACTATTGACTTGCTTCACTTTTTTTATATGATCTAAACCAGACTGCTCTTGTTCGTGCCCGCGCTTTCATTGTTGCTTTTTGTGTTTCGATGGTTTATCATGATCGTTTAAATCGCGAGCAATAGTGTCTACGTTATGGTTTTGTGTTCACGATTCTGACATTGAGGACAAATAATTGTTAACAGTCTGTTAATCATTGTGAAGCAGAGAGAACAGGAAAAAAAGTGACAAATATGTTGTTGGATATCAAATTATATTTTTCAAAGTAGATACAGATTCTGTGGAGTGAGGTTCTTTTGTTTTGTAAATTGTCGCATGATTACTTCCGATTTTGAAATACTAATCAGTATAGTTGCTCCACAAATCTGAAGAAAAGCCATTTGATATGTCATTCAATAATTGAGAAGAATGTTGTTCTTGAATAAACCCATCTTGAGGTAGAAGCCTCCGTTGATCAAGTCCAAGATTCACCTCAAATATTCTACTCTCCTCCTGACAAATTCTGATCAATGTTCTTGGGCATACATCTAGAAATGAAAATTGCACACACGAGGAAAATAATAGATTCATCAATTATTATCCAATCTATTATTGTTGATCCTACTTATAAATCCAACTTTTCACGAAAATCGAAATATGTGCTCTCGTTTCAACATCAATCATTTAATGAAAGATAGGAAATGAATAGACCCTAACCGAATCCGACCAATTGCGTTCGTGTTTCTTTTGTTTCAGACTGACTTGCACGCGAGCGTCGGTGAGAGGAAGTGTCGGAATTTCGAATAGGGATTTATTTTCTAATTTTGGATCGGTGAACGATGATGATTTCGCAGTAGTTGCGGTTGGAAAATCGCTTGTTAATGTCCGTTTCAATAATTACCACCGACGGATTAAATTCAACAATGACGTATTTTTAGGAATTGGAATTCTCAGTTGAATTTCAATATAGGGTCACACGATCAGTTCATCGGTTCTGTCTGTGAGGTTTGTCATCAATTGAGTGAAAAAAAGATGATGGAATAAAGAAAAAGTTTACACGATCAATAAAATTGGCATTCATTTTAAACAGATATTTTCTCGGTCACCTCATGTTTCTTTTAATTTAAATGAGGAATATTATGGACTCTTTTATTTTGTGCTTGTGAAAATCTTCTCAATGGATATGAGAAAATAGTTTCCTATTTAAAAAAAATTATTCAATGCTTAGGCGTTTTTGTCCCATAAGTTTGAATTTTGAATCTAACGGCAGAATAAAGTGTTAAATTGGTGTTAACTGTCCCAGTAAAGAGAAAACAACTTAGGGAAATTGTCTTCAATAAATAGGCGACTTGCTGTTGCGAAAGGTTCTTATTTGTCGCCACTATCGTTCCTCGCTGGTGTTTTCCTGGCTTTCTGCACATGGAGAAACACATTTTGTTGCGGAGCTACTTAATCGGCGGTGGTACCAGCAATTCCCAGTACTGTTGTTATCCCTAGACGTACTATCATCTCTAGCATGACGATTTCTTGAAAAGACCTGTTTCTGCAATGCTTCAATTGTGTTTTTATCTGTGAGTTTGCTGGAGACTGACTGTATGTGACCATGACCAACGGTTTCATGGTTTCGGTCTGCAATTGAGCAAAGCAGTGATAAATCATTCCCAGAAACCAGTAATATTGTTTAAATATGAGTAGGCAGTCTTTCGAGCCATAAGATTTCCAGTGCTTTATCAGCTATTCAACCCCCATCTATATTTTGCATTTTTATGAGGAGCTGCGAGGGTTTTTCATCTCCGAGAGTAAGTGTCCTGAAAAGCTTTTGAGTTTTTTTGACATAGCTGTCTGCAAAACGTGAAACCAGTTTTTTTTTCAATGTGTTGTACTTATCTGTGGCCAGTGAATTTCTCACAATCTCTGCTACTTCACTCAAAACTTCACAACTGAGGCTGGTGACAGTGTGATCGAACTTGGAGTTGTCGAAAGTTATACCAGCAGTACGAAATTGGCACTCAATGCGGTGAAACCAGAGCTCTGGCTCGGATTTCCAGAATTTCGGGGCTTTAAAACTAACACGACGCACTTCTGCGGTTACCATTGGCAAGTTGGCGTCTGTTGGTTCAGGTACAGACATCTTTTTTTACCAAATTTGCAAATCGATGATTTGTTGCAACTTTTCGGCAGTGAAAAACAGCTAGATCTAGAGTCACCAATTGTGGGGGTTTTAGTCGATGGACTAAGACACTCAATCGTCTATTTTTACCAAATATAAACGAACTTTTCACTAATGGTAATTGAACAACTCGTAATGGAAGCTATCTCGTGTCTGATGGAAATTGGCGCTGTTTGTGACCTCCTCTTGTGTCATCCGTCACAGTCCAATGTCCCCAACTGTCTAGATCTTGGCGCTGTTGCCAACCTGATAAGGAACAGCTGTGTTGCTACAATGGCAACCATTGCTGAGGAAAACTTCATCCAGCGCCATCCAATGGGTAGTTCTCTGAACAAATCCAGCTTGATTAGCTGGTTGCCCAAAACTCAACCCACATTGGCTTCCATTCAGGTTTCCTGATTGAGCTCCATACTACCTGGAAAGGACCCGGTCGTTGTCATCCACGAATCAAAAAGTGTGTCATTACAGTCCATATAAAGACCAATGACTTAGAAAGAGATAGAGATCTGTTACACTCGCTATCTCTTCTTCTACACTTTCAATAATAAGCGGGTCCGTTCCAGGGACGTAGTAGGAAGTTCAATGGGTCTTTAATACAAGGTTTCTTCTCAGGTGAAAATTGCTCGGTCATGACATTTTTTATTTTTTGTGGTACACGTTTTAGTCGTATTTTCACCTTCTTCCTGGTCGCAGGTTCCCAAAGAAAATTGATTATTGAAATTAAAATGATAAATGATAGGAAATCATTATAAATAGTATAGCTACTTTAAACTTTGAGGATATGATCTTGATAAAAATACCAATCAAATCACGTACCCCCTTTCCATTTGAAATTCTGGGGGTAGCTATGACCCCCGCTTGAGAGTTGACAGGTGGAGGTAGAAAATACCAAAAAAATGTGTCCCCCAAAAATTGTTGTGTCCAAGCGAATCTTCATGATCCACCTAACACTTGAGAAAACTTGGACGGGAAGTTTTTTGTGCCCCACCCTTTATATTTTGAGTGATATTTGAACTCACCGTCATACAAACTTTATAACTCTTGAAATAAAAAGATATCACTGAGATGAAAATAAGATTTGTGTTTAAATCTTTTTTCTGTTACCTCAGTGGAAAATGTAATTTTCCACGATCAACTGAGTGAGGAAAATAGTAGCTCTTTTCCCCTCCGGGAAAAATATCAGCTGGAGGAACGAAAATCACACGTCTCACAACTGCCAATTGAAAAAATAATGCATAATATGCTCATGGCCGAAACATCATGTCAATAATAACAAGATATGGAAATGAAGAAATATTTACATTAAAAATAATCAATACGATACCCTGCGGTTCAAAATACTTCTATGTCCGGCTGTACTTCTATGTCCGGCTGCTAAGAAAGTGATGATCATCAAAACATTGATGAATGGAGAGAAACTTCTCATGGGCAATCAATGAGTTTGACTAACAAAGAAAACAAAAATGTTTTGTACAAAATTAAAATTGAAACTAATTTTGATGTGTTAGTGTTTCCGCATATCAAGTAGTTTTATTGGAGTGATAGAAAAGCTAAGTGGCTATCTACTTGAGAGCTGTCACAAGGCAACAAAAAAGTTTAATTAAAATACCATTAATGTTCAATTTTTTATAAAAAATTACCTCTCGGTCACAAAAGCACATAAAAAGATGAACATTTTAGATGCTTTGTCCATAAAATTTATTCAAATTTTTCTGTGGCAATAAAGCATATTTGATTTGATTTGAGTTGAGGTTTGGTATTCGTGACAAAATATGGCAACGCATCAAGTTTGAACCCAGAATGATCGATTTATTGAGTTTATTTCCAAATTCAAAAGGATTCACTGTTTGCTAATGCGAATGGAAGTGTTCCATTGATAAAAAATGAAAAGAAGTCTATGGTGTGATCCTGCAAAGCAAAATCAAGTAGAAATCTATCATTCTACTTGTAGGTAAACAAAACAAACAAAACACGACCATTTATGACGCATCGGGCTATCGAACGCTTTCCGTTCCCCCTTCATTCAACTGTGTATGCGTAAAAAAATAAAATTATAAAGGGCCGAGAATAAAATACCAATGATAAGCGACAAAAACCTGTTTTCCTGATGCTTTAATGAGAACGCATCTATTTGGCATCGAAATTGAAATTGTTGACAGTGCACGATGTCTCGGACGCCGTAAATACCCCGAGCTCAGAACAAAAATCAAAAAAGGTAATTCTTGGTCCTCCCCTTGTATGACACCCGCGAAAAGGACTACGTCTCCGTGACATAACTTTGAAGTAAAGATTCGATCAACTACAGACGCTTTCAAAAACCAAAATTCATGATCAACGGATCGACAGTCGAAACTGATTGAACACTCTGACTAATACTGTTTTTTTAAACAGCTGACGAACATGATTGAGCAACAAGAGAGTGGATCGCCAACAGAAAGACATACGAGAGTAGTTACTATTTTTGATTCTATAAATTGATACGTAATCCAAAAAAGTGATCTTAGCATGATGACAGTACTAGAGGAAATAATGAAGAATTGTCACAGAGAACAAATCCTGACTACTCTTCAACTCTACTTTTTTCGAAGATATTGTTGTTATGGATTTGTTCATTGTAGTTTTTTCCAAAGGACCATTCTGAAAACAATTCTGATAAATGATTATTATTATAGTTGCTCTAGTAATCATAATCTCTGAATATCTATAAATGGAAATTTGCCACGATTAATTCTAAATAATATGCTTCAAATTAACACCAGGAATAAAGCCCCTCTGCCAAGTCTCGCTGCTATATTCCATACGAAACAAACGATATCATATCATGGCGCTGACACTGAGCTTCCTTGAAAATAAAGCAAAAACTGGGGCGTCCAGGCCCAGGGCGTTTCAATAGAGTCCAGCTATGCAAAATGACCGCCAAAACTATATAGAAGTGCTCAGCTGTGCAACCAAGATTGATTTGCGATTTAATTTTTAATTGCAACGACATAGGGTTTTGCTGGAGCGTTATCACTTGCAAAGTGATGTTAAAATCTTTGTATATCCTACTTTTCTCTAATACACTGATATAATTTTAAAGATTCGAATTAGTTTTCTTTCGAACGGAACCAATCACTTGGTGAATAACTTCTATTCTAATGAATTCCTAGGGTATATGGCTCAAACAGAGCATGATAATAAAGTCATTGTCCTACCCCTACTACAGAACCCTATTTATTCAATTTCAGTGAAATCAATCAAGTCATGAAATTGGTAGAAGCCACATCAACGTGCTTAGAGATTCAAAAGAGATATACAGGGTGTTTCATTAATGATACAAAAACATTCGGAATTAGTGTTTTTGCTTGAAAATTAAAAGAAAAATTCTGATAATCATTTTTCCGGAAATGCTTATCACAGCGCTACAGGATATCAAAGTTTTTTTTATTTTGTTGTTGAAAATCATATTTGGAAAAGGATTGCTTTTCACATTTGCTCATTATTTGATTATAATCCTTTTAACGGAAAACCACAAAGCAATGGTACAAAATATGCTATATCTTCTATGTAGTAGTGTATTTATGGCAAAATGTCAAATCTTAATCTCGCGAATGGTTGCCCTGTAGCAACATTCACCATGATCAGTTGTTCCGCATAAAAATGAAATGTATATACCTAATTTGGTTTTGAAACTTAAAAATGAAATACACTGACCTAACCGGTTAAAATAAGTTAATGTTGCACCCTCTACAAATCAGAGCTATACAGATAGTATGACATTTGTATTTAGATATTGATAATAATAATATAGTCTTTATCTCGAATTAGGTAAGGATACATTTTATGCACAGATGCACAGATAAAGCAAAGCGTGAAAACATAAAAGAATGTCTTACTGATACAAAGTTGGTAATCCTGATGTAATCCTGAAGAAACTATGGTTCTAAATCAAGTATAGTTGCCTTCAACAGGGCTGGAATTCTAATTCACTATTTCGAGACGTCACGTCACGACTACGGCCAGTTTGCGACTCTAATCGTTGAAAGCTCCCGTCCAGGTCTCGTTTTGAAATGTCAAATCAGACGAGACCATCGGAGGTCCCGAAATGAAAAACAAACCTCACTTTTCAAAAATGTTTACCACTTTTTCAAATATTTGACAGTAGTTTTTAATCTTTGAGCGCGATTGTGAGTGGATAGACATTATTATGATTATATTCTAGTTTGATTGTGGTGATCACAGATTTTGTTTTTTTTTTAATACTTTCACAAATCAATGAGGCCCCTATGAGGGTTTTGGACGAGAACCAACCCATTTTCATAAGTTGTTGACAATATCAGTTTTATTTCTTTGACTATTCACGAATTATAAAAAAATAATGATACCTCACGTCACTTCGTGAGTGGAAAATCAATTTGCTCCTCAAATTCAGATGAGGATAGTTCAACTCGTATTTCATTGATTTATTTGTATGCTTATGCCACGGATGGCTTATGCTGATGGACAACTACGATTTAAAGAAAAAGAAAGCACAATGACCCCGCAATAAAATAAAAAATGCAGTTTTCCAAATGTTGGAATCTTGTTGCATTATTGCATTAACTATTAACAAAACATTTTACAGTTCACTCAAGAATTTGTTACATGAGGGACTCAATTGAAATTCACTATTTTTGAAGATAGTCTTGTTGGCATTATAGCTTATAATGACTATTTTGAGGCAATACTATAATCTTGATACATAATTTGTGAACATCTAGCTGACTAAATTAAAAGGTAGTAGAAAATGTCAATGACTGACATAAGAACCTGTTCTTTTGTATCGAATGTCAGTTTCTGTTCCTTTTAAAACATTTAATACATTATCATACGTAGAAACTTAACTATGTATTATTTGCAATAATCTTCATAACAATAGGTTATGGGCCCAGAGTGCAAATAAGCATTGTCAGTGAAAATTACGGAAATAAGATAGTGGACGTACGAATCGGAAGTTTGTGGAGTATTCTCGTGAAACAAAAATGGCTGGGCAAATGCAGCTCAATGTAGTGCCTTTTGATGGAACAGGATTTTCTAACTGGGAATTCAGGGTAAAGTTGGCGTTGGAACAGGCAGAAGTTAGTCATGTTCTGGAAAGCAACTGTCCAGTAAACTCAGAAGAAGGAATCACCTGGAGAAAAAACGATATCAAGGCAAGAAATCTTATTGTACAGTGTTTGGCCGACAACATGCTGGAAGTGGTGAAAGACAAGAAGACCGCAAAAGAATTAATGGAAACTTTGAACCAAACCTACACAAAAAAAGGAATATCCAGTCAAGCTATGCTTCAGAAAAAGTTGAGAAGTTTGAAATTCACAGGAGGAACAACTCTCAATGTTTTCTTGACGGAATTTGAACAAACAATCTGTGAGCTCAAAGCTGCAGGTGAAAAATTGGAACGTGGTAAAATTGTGTCACAATTGTTGTCTTTAATGCCAGATTCATATGAAGCTGTAGTAACTGCAATTGATGTGATGTTTTGCCAAGACGAAAGCAAAGTGACACTGGATTTTGTCAAAAATAAGCTACTCATGGAAGAAATAAGAAAAGAAAGTAAACAAGAGGCTAGTGCAAGTGCAAGTGATACGGCTTTTGCAAGTCAAAATAAAAAGTTTTATAGAAAGTCAGGCAGTGGTCCTCAAAAGAAAAATTATTTTCCATATAAGTGTCATGGCTGTGGAAAAATTGGGCACAAGCGCGCAGATTGTTCAAAGTTTAAAAAGACTAATGAAAAAGTCAACATTGCTGCAGGAAGTGACGATGAAGAAGTTACATTTTTATCTGAAGAAGTTACGAAAAATGAATCAATGATGTCAGCTGTGGAAAATTCTAAAGAAGTCAATTTTATTGTTGATAGTGGTTGCACCAACCACTTAGTTGATGAACGAACTGGAAGCTTATTGAAAGAAGCACACAAAATTTCACATAAAATCAATGTTGCTAAGCATGGTGAAATTATTATGGCTGAAAAACAATGTAACTTGCATTTAATAACTCAGAAAGATAAAAAAATTGTAATAAAGGATGTATGGTTTTGTCGCAATCTTTTATACAATTTATTATCAGTCAGAAAGCTTGAAGAAAATGGCCTGAATGTGATGTTCAAGAATAACAAAGTGTTCATCAGAAAAAATAACAGTGTAGTACTGGAAGGCAAGCTTCATGGAAATCTTTACGTAGTTATACTGAAAATACCAGAAACTCCTAAAGTGAATGTGGCTATGAAAAAAAACATGGTTAGAACACCGAAGAATGGGACATTCTTGTAAATATCCAGCTCCAGGTGTGTGCGAAATTTGTTTGAAAGGAAAGCAGACTCGAAAACCCTTTGAACCAATAAATGAAGACCGAAAAGCACAACGTATACTGGAAGTCATATCAACAGATGTAGTGGGTCCCATAAATCCTCCCACTTATGATGGAAAAAGGTATTATGTTACATTCATTGATCACTATTCACATTTTCCTATGTGCTATTTATTGACACATAAAAATGAAGTGATGGAAAAATTTGAAGAATATGTAGCACTAGTAACAGCAAAATTTGAAACAAAAATAGAAAGAGTAAGATGTGATAATGGTGGGGAATATATAACCACAAAAATGAAAAAGCTTTGTCAACAAATTGGAATGCAAATTCAATATACAATTCCCCGGAATCCTGAACAAAATGGTGCTGCCGAGCGCTACAACAGAACAATACTTGACAAAGCAAGATGCCTAATATTTGATTCCAAACTAGATAGAAGCTTGTGGGGTGAAGCAGTAAAAACAGCTGTTTATTTGACTAACCGAACAGCGTCAAGAATTCTCATCAACAATCAATGTCCAGCTGAAATTTGGTATGGCGAAAAACCAAATTTGGGGAAGATAAGACTTTTTGGGTGTGTAGCCTACAACCATGTACCAAAAGAAGAAATCAAAATTAGATTCAAGAAGTCAAAAGTTGTTTATGGTCGGTTATACTAATAATGGATACCGGCTTTGGGATCCAGAAAACCGGAAAATTGTACTTGGAAGAAATGTTGTGTTTGATGAAACAACAAACACAATCACTGTTGAAATTAACAACGAAAGTATGGAAATTGTAACTGAAAGTAAATCTGAGACTTCAGACAGCACCATAGACTCGAACACAGACGATGAAAGTGAACATGAACCAAATTTGAGAAGAAGAAGAATTGGACTCGTTAAAGAGGAACAATACATGGGAAATAGTAAAATCACGACCAGAATCATCAGAAATCATAGACTCAAAGTGGGTTTTCCGCAAAAAATTAGTGGATGGTGAAACTGTGAAAAAGGCAAGGCTTGTGGCTCGTGGATTCAAACAAACCTCGTTAGATGAAGATGTTTATGCACCAGTTGCACGAATGGTGACAATTCGTGTATTATTGACTCTATATCTTGAGTTGGATTTGTGTATTCAACAGCTAGATGTAAGCTCTGCATTTCTTTATGGAACTCTAGATACGCCTGTGTTTATGGAACCACCTCAAGGTCTAAAAGTTGATAGAAGCTTGATATGTAAGTTAAATAAGTCTCTTCATGGCCTGAAACAAGCTCCAAAATGTTGGAACAACCTTTTTCATGCGACTTTGACAAATTTGGGCTTGCAAAGGTCAAAGAAGGATCCATGTCTGTACTTTAGTTCAGAAACTTTTCTTCTGATTTATGTTGATGACATCATTCTATTTTCAAAGTCACTAGAGAGCATAAATTATATAAAAACAGAGCTATCTAGAAATTTTAAAATGAAAGAGTTTAAAAATCAAAAGTTAACTTTTTTAGGATTAGAAATTGAGAAATTTAACGATAAATTACATATCACACAAAAGGAATTGATCAGTAAAGTTTTACACAAATTTAACATGTCAGATTGTAAATTTGCTGATGTGCCAATGCAACCTAAACTACAATTAAAAATTAAAAAGGACTTAGAGTTGAATGAAAATCTTCCCTACCGTGAACTTATTGGATGTCTTATGTATATTATGTTAGGTTCCAGACCCGATTTAAGTTATTGTATAACATATTTTGGTCAATTTCAGAATAATTACTCACAGGAACACTGGAAGCATTTGAAACTAGTTTTAAGATATTTGAATCAGACAAAAAATGTTGGTCTAAAATTTGTTAAAAGCAAAAATCAAAGTCATGATTTGAATATGTCTTTAAGTTCATTTGTCGATGCAGATTTTGCCAACAGCATCATTGATAGAAAGAGCATTACAGGCTTTGTTATCAAATTAAATGGAAATGTTGTTCATTGGAAAACTAAAAAACAAAATACTGTTACTCTTTCTAGTGCAGAATCAGAGTATGTAGCACTATCATGTTGCATTATGGAAAACTTATTTTTGGGGCAAATGCTTTCAGAAATTTTGTACAAAAATATCTTTCCTGTAACAATATATGAAGATAACCAATCATGTATTAAAATGGCTTCAACATTGGAATCGAAACGTACGAAACATATTGACATTAAGTTTCATTTTGTTCGTGATTGTGTAAATCAAAATAAATTAAAATTATTGTACGTTTCGACTGAACAGCAAGTAGCTGATATGCTTACAAAATCTTTAGCCAGAAACAAATTTTGTTATTTCAGAGATTGTTTGAATATTGTGGAAATATAAATAGAATAAGGTTTCTTTTATTAATATACGTTTATTGTAGAACCTTATGTATTGTGTTTGCATCGAGATGATTTTATTTTTGTTTAGTAACTTGATTTGATAAATTAAGTAGAAGTTTATAGTATTGAAGGAGGGTGTTGGCATTATAGCTTATAATGACTATTTTGAGGCAATACTATAATCTTGATACATAATTTGTGAACATCTAGCTAACTAAATTAAAAGGTAGTAGAAAATGTCAATGACTGACATAAGAACCTGTTCTTTTGTATCGAATGTCAGTTTCTGTTCCTTTCAAAACATTTAATACATTATCATACGTAAAAACTTAACTATGTATTATTTGCAATTATTTACATCACAATAGATTTGTGATACAAACCAAAGTTGAGTTTAAAAATACACTTTCTCAAACCAAGTGGGAAGTAGCCGTAGTTGCCTCTTGCCTCGGTAAGCTCTTTGACGTCATATTTTTGAAAATCGAGTTTCAAGAAGCCTTTAGAAACATTATATGATGATTTTCAACATCTATTTAGGAAAGGTAATCGTATTTGCTAAATAAAAATATTCAACTAACCTATTAAAATAATAAGTGTGAAGTTAGGCAGCAACGAGTGAAAACGGTACGCTGAACGAGACCGGATTAGAATCGCATTTCAGTCGATACCGACACCGATCCCGACTGCCGGTCTCGTAACGAGACGTAACGACTTGTCGAATTAGAATCCCACTGCTGTAAGTATAAAAAGGTCGACGAAAACTCCGAGAAAAGATTGCCGTAGCGATGTATTTGAATGACAGGCAGGTGGGGCAGGTCCAGATCCGTTTAATTTTCGCTCATTGCGAAATTCTTAAACATGTGTTATTTTTTGTAGGAACCATTTATAAACAGAAAATAAGAAATATTTTACCTTATAAATAACATGATAACAAAATTTTGGATGAGGGCGAAAATAAATATCTTTGAATTAAATATCCAACCTACTTCTTAATCTGATGCAACATCTGTTTCATCTTCCGACACATTTGTGTATAATGAATTCGTCATCTCCATTAAAAAAATTCTTTCCCAATATTCTATAATCTTCTTCATATTTCTTCGCTATTTCAATGGCCCTTTTCCAGACTTCTTTTCTAATATTGAAAAAATCTTTTGTCAGTTCCAGGACTTTTTTGTTTTTGAGTTTTTTCTGCGGCATCGCATTTTTGTGGTGCCCACAAAAGTTCAATGGGATTGAAGATGCAAATGTACGGTGGTGATCTCAAAACTGTATGGCCGTATTTTTTGGCTATATTGTCAATAACATACTGTTGGGGAGTTTGTCAGTTTGCCTTGGATGATAGCTTGCATTATCTTACACTCTAACAATATTTGGTTTTATGTTCAAGATTAAGGAATCTGCAAACCACTCTTCAAAAATATTTGAATCCATATTCTGGTAATTATCCACGTCGCATTCTTACAACTTTTTACCGCACAATTCAAGACATTATCAACCCAGCCATCCGTAGATTCACAATGTAAAATAACCATTCGTGAACCTCTGTTTGGAGATGTATCCTTCAGTTGACAGCGATTCGAATCATTGGTCCAACCTTTTTTAGCATTATCGTGAGTATCATAGCAGGTTTCGTAGAAATAATATATCTGATTTCTCTGAACTCCTAATATTTGTATTTTTCCTGAATATTCTATTCGCATCTTCACGATTCGTGCACTTTCCATAATGGCAGCACGCTAATTGAAAATTCTTAATTTAGGTCCAGGTTTTTTCAATTTTCTTCGTAACGTGCTTTCTGAACATGGGTGTTCGAGCTATATGAGTTTCTTCATTAAAATTTCAACAGTGGGGACTTGTAGCATTGATGCAAAGTCCAAATCTTTACATTCACCTGCATCGGATCGCTTTTTTCTTGTTCTGATATCCAAATTCCCTCATCAACTGACATAAAGTAGTATGGGGAACTTCTGTAAACTTGAATAGGTACTTTCTTCAGAACTTTGCTGTCGCTATCTTCTACGTGGTTGGGATCTTGCTTTAGGTTCTAATACACATTTAAGCAAATTTCTTCCGCTTGATAGTCCAAAAACACTGTTGTCCTTTTTTGTGATGTTTCTTGGGCTATATCTTCGTTTTTATACAAATGAACGGACTTGCTGGAGTTCATTTCACATTTATTTCGAATTCCATAATATCAAACACAAGAACCCTCCTCCCATCAATTATTTTCCAGTGGTTGAAAAATTGTCACTAGAGCTATTATAAAGCTAGACTGCAAACAAACTACACGAAATTATCAAAATTACCAAACCAGAACACTGAACGAATTGATGCAGGAACTATCAATAATTAACAACACGAACCTCCAACAATGTATACAATAATAAATGAAATAAAAAATACGTTAGTTCAAGGGAACTTGCATGCATAAATCAACGATGCAACTTTTTTGAAATCAGTTAGAACAAGTCAGACCCTGTCTCGCATGTTCTTGATGCGTTGCGATATCCGAGCAAAAAATCTCGAAATATGAAAGAATTTTCAGTCAGAGAGCATATGTTAATAAAGTGTCAATTTCTATATATAATATGTTAATATACCCACAAACACTTCTACAACCAATATATTTTTCTGGTTTGACTTTTATTTCAAAAAGATGGGAAAAAATATGTAAGCTCACTTGAACTCACTATTAGCCATACATGGAATAATGATTTCGTACAAATTAGGAAAAGTCTAAATAATTATTCGACCGGCCGATTGAGAGGTTCGAAAAACATGAACGCATTGACTAAACCATTAAAAGTTTTTGTGTGCTGACAAAAAAAAACATTTTCTACAGGAATATGACTTACTGTTGGAGGCAACCTTAACAGATTCCTCATTTTAGCTTTATATAATTATTCTAGAGTTTAGAGATCTACTGAACAATTTTAGACACGCATAGCATAAAGCAAAAACTGGGGCGTCCAGGCCCAGGGCGTTTCAATAGAGTCCAGCTATGCAAAATGACCGCCAAAACTATATAGAAGTGCTCAGCTGTGCAACCAAGATTGATTTGCGATTTGATTTTTAATTGCAACGACATAGGGTTTTGCTGGAGCGTTATCACTTGCAAAGTGATGTTAAAATCTCTGTATATCCTACTTTTCTCTAATACACTGATATAATTTTAAAGATTCGAATTAGTTTTCTTTCGAACGGAACCAATCACTTGGTGAATAACTTCTATTCTAATGAATTCCTAGGGTATATGGCTCAAACAGAGCATGATAATAAAGTCATTGTCCTACCCCTACTACAGAACCCTATTTATTCAATTTCAGTGAAATCAATCAAGTCATGAAATTGGTAGAAGCCACATCAACGTGCTTAGAGATTCAAAAGAGATATACAGGGTGTTTCATTAATGATACAAAAACATTCGGAATTAGTGTTTTTGCTTGAAAATCAAAAGAAAAATTCTGATAATCATTATTCCGGAAATGCTTATCACAGCGCTACAGGATATCAAAGTTTTTTTTATTTTGTTGTTGAAAATCATATTTGGAAAAGGATTGCTTTTCACATTTGCTCATTATTTGATTATAATCCTTTTAACGGAAAACCACAAAGCAATGGTACAAAATATGCTATATCTTCTATGTAGTAGTGTATTTATGACAAAATGTCAAATCTTAATCTCGCGAATGGTTGCCCTGTAGCAACATTCACCATGATCAGTTGTTCCGCATAAAAATGAAATGTATATACCTAATTTGGTTTTGAAACTTAAAAATGAAATACACTGACCTAACCGGTTAAAATAAGTTAATGTTGCACCCTCTACAAATCAGAGCTCTACAGATAGTATGACATTTGTATTTAGATATTGATAATAATAATATAGTCTTTATCTCGAATTAGGTAAGGATACATTTTATGTACAGATGCACAGATAAAGCAAAGCGTGAAAACATAAAAGAATGTCTTACTGATACAAAGTTGGTAATCCTGATGTAATCCTGAAGAAACTATGGTTCTAAATCAAGTATAGTTGCCTTCAACAGGGCTGGAATTCTAATTCACTATTTCGAGACGTCACGTCACGACTACGGCCAGTTTGCGATTCTAATCGTTGAAAGCTCCCATCCAGGTCTCGTTTTGAAATGTCAAATCAGACGAGACCATCGGAGGTCCCGAAATGAAAAACAAACCTCACTTTTCAAAAATGTTTACCACTTTTTCAAATATTTGACACTAGTTTTTAATCTTTGAGCGCGATTGTGAGTGGATAGACATTATTATGATTATATTCTAGTTTGATTGTGGTGATCACAGATTTTGTTTTTTTTTTAATACTTTCACAAATCAATGAGGCCCCTATGAGGGTTTTGGACGAAAACCAACCCATTTTCATAAGTTGTTGACAATATCAGTTTTATTTCTTTGACTATTCACGAATTATAAAAAAATAATGATCCCTCACGTCACTTCGTGAGTGGAAAATCAATTTGCTCCTCAAATTCAGATGAGGATAGTTCAACTCGTATTTCATTGATTTATTTGTATGCTTATGCCACGGATGGCTTATGCTGATGGACAACTACGATTTAAAGAAAAAGAAAGCACAATGACCCCGCAATAAAATAAAAAATGCAGTTTTCCAAATGTTGGAATCTTGTTGCATTATTGCATTAACTATTAACAAAATATTTTACAGTTCACTCAAGAATTTGTTACATGAGGGACTCAATTGAAATTCACTATTTTTGAAGATAGTCTTGGTGGATTTGTGATACAAACCAAAGTTGAGTTTAAAAATACACTTTCTCAAACCAAGTGGGAAGTAGCCGTAGTTGCCTCTTGCCTCGGTAAGCTCTTTGACGTCATATTTTTGAAAATCGAGTTTCAAGAAGCCTTTAGAAACATTATATGATGATTTTCAACATCTATTTAGGAAAGGTAATCGTATTTGCTAAATAAAAATATTCAACTAACCTATTAAAATAATAAGTGTGAAGTTAGGCAGCAACGAGTGAAAACGGTACGCTGAACGAGACCGGATTAGAATCGCATTTCAGTCGATACCGACACCGATCCCGACTGCCGGTCTCGTAACGAGACGTAACGACTTGTCGAATTAGAATCCCACTGCTGTAAGTATAAAAAGGTCGACGAAAACTCCAAGAAAAGATTGCCGTAGCGATGTATTTGAATGACAGGCAGGTGGGGCAGGTCCAGATCCGTTTAATTTTCGCTCATTGCGAAATTCTTAAACATGTGTTATTTTTTGTAGGAACCATTTATAAACAGAAAATAAGAAATATTTTACCTTATAAATAACATGATAACAAAATTTTGGATGAGGGCGAAAATAAATATCTTTGAATTAAATATCCAACCTACTTCTTAATCTGATGCAACATCTGTTTCATCTTCCGACACATTTGTGTATAATGAATTCGTCATCTCCATTAAAAAAATTCTTTCCCAATATTCTATAATCTTCTTCATATTTCTTCGCTATTTCAATGGCCCTTTTCCAGACTTCTTTTCCAATATTGAAAAAATCTTTTGTCAGTTCCAGGACTTTTTTGTTTTCTTTTTTTGTTTTTGAGTTTTTTCTGCGGCATCGCATTTTTGTGGTGCCCACAAAAGTTCAATGGGATTGAAGATGCAAATGTACGGTGGTGATCTCAAAACTGTATGGCCGTATTTTTTAGCTATATTGTCAATAACATACTGTTGGGGAGTTTGTCAGTTTGCCTTGGATGATAGCTTGCATTATCTTACACTCTAACAATATTTGGTTTTATGTTCAAGATTAAGGAATCTGCAAACCACTCTTCAAAAATATTTGAATCCATATTCTGGTAATTATCCACGTCGCATTCTTACAACTTTTTACCGCACAATTCAAGACATTATCAACCCAGCCATCCGTAGATTCACAATGTAGAATAACCATTCGTGAACCTCTGTTTGGAGATGTATCCTTCAGTTGACAGCGATTCGAATCATCGGTCCAACCTTTTTTAGCATTATCGTGAGTATCATAGCAGGTTTCGTAGAAATAATATATCTGATTTCTCTGAACTCCTAATATTTGTATTTTTCCTGAATATTCTATTCGCATCTTCACGATTCGTGCACTTTCCATAATGGCAGCACGCTAATTGAAAATTCTTAATTTAGGTCCAGGTTTTTTCAATTTTCTTCGTAACGTGCTTTCTGAACATGGGTGTTCGAGCTATATGAGTTTCTTCAATAAAATTTTAACAGTGGGGACTTGTAGCATTGATGCAAAGTCCAAATCTTTACATTCACCTGCATCGGATCGCTTTTTTCTTGTTCTGATATCCAAATTCCCTCATCAACTGACATAAAGTAGTATGGGGAACTTCTGTAAACTTGAATAGGTACTTTCTTCAGAACTTTGCTGTCGCTATCTTCTACGTGGTTGGGATCTTGCTTTAGGTTCTAATACACATTTAAGCAAATTTCTTCCGCTTGATAGTCCAAAAACACTGTTGTCCTTTTTTGTGATGTTTCTTGGGCTATATCTTCGTTTTTATACAAATGAACGGACTTGCTGGAGTTCATTTCACATTTATTTCGAATTCCATAATATCAAACACAAGAACCCTCCTCCCATCAATTATTTTCCAGTGGTTGAAAAATTGTCACTAGAGCTATTATAAAGCTAAACTGCAAACAAACTACACGAAATTATCAAAATTACCAAACCAGAACACTGAACGAATTGATGCAGGAACTATCAATAATTAACAACACGAACCTCCAGCAATGTATACAATAATAAATGAAATAAAAAATACGCTAGTTCAAGGGAACTTGCATGCATAAATCAACGATGCAACTTTTTTGAAATCAGTTAGAACAAGTCAGACCCTGTCTCGCATGTTCATTTCTTGATGCGTTGCGATATCCGAGCAAAAAATCTCGAAATATGAAAGAATTTTCAGTCAGAGAGCATATGTTAATAAAGTGTCAATTTCTATATATAATATGTTAATATACCCACAAACACTTCTACAACCAATATATTTTTCTGGTTTGACTTTTATTTCAAAAAGATGGGAAAAAATATGTAAGCTCACTTGAACTCACTATTAGCCATACATGGAATAATGATTTCGTACAAATTAGGAAAAGTCTAAATAATTATTCGACCGGCCGATTGAGAGGTTCGAAAAACATGAACGCATTGACTAAACCATTAAAAGTTTTTGTGTGCTGACAAAAAAAAAACATTTTCTACAGGAATATGACTTACTGTTGGAGGCAACCTTAACAGATTCCTCATTTTAGCTTTATATAATTATTCTAGAGTTTAGAGATCTACTGAACAATTTTAGACACGCATAGGATGGATTTTTTTCTACTACAGTTAGTCTATGTCCAGGATAGTTTACATTGAGAGTCCTTGTGTTGTGATCATGAAACAATTGCAAATCGAACATACATTTATTCTTGTAGAAAAACAAAAAACATTCGTAGATGTGAAACCCATATACTGTTAGAATACCCAGAGACTTGAACACACTTTCACAACTCTCCTTTAATTCTAGTTCCTAATTATTCTTTTAACACGTTTCTGCGCAATAAATGTTTTTTCAGTTAAGCTATGGCCGCCCCAGAAAATATTGCCGTATTTGAGGAAAGACTCAAAATTTGCAAAATAAATCATTTTCAAAGTAGTTTCATTGCATGGTAAATGACCACAAAATACCTATTTGCGTCAAAACAGAAATAAAAGTAGATTTCCAATACTCAGTAGTTTCTTCTTATTTTCAATAAGAGAAACTCATCCTGACTGTATTCGCTTTGATTAAGGTGGCACCTTGTATAATAATAAAATCTTTATTTGATCGAGCATTTGTGATTTTTTTCATAGGCGCGTTTTAAAAATCTCTCTTAAAACGCTGGGATAACGCATATAATGCATATAACAAAACTAGAGTTTGATTCAATCCCAAGCTAACGACGATTTTTACAGACAACCCGTGATCAAAAAAAGCAGACCCTCTCCCGAGAGTGAGAGTCATCACAATCAATACGCCAGACGGAGATAGAAAATGTATTCTTTGACGTGGTGAGTGTTGATTGGGGCTCTTCAGTCGGTGATCACTACATAAATAGAGGTCGTTGGTTGATTTTTTAAATATCAATGGTATCAGTGAGTACTTAGTAATCCTTATATTTTTCATATGTCCAAAAAATGTGCAAAATGTCCAATGTGAAAAAATAATGTCATCGATATAACTCAAAACAAATAAGTTTCATAGTGCACACTATTCACTGTAACGTGATACAACATGGAAAAGAGAAACATAATACCGATGTAAAAAATCTATTTGCATTCATCCATTGTTTCAAAGGCAAAAGTATCCTTTGAAAAAAGATCATTTATATAACATTGATTTCAATTGAAAATGAGATACTGATTGCGGAATGATTCAAATTAATTGATATTACTAGAGTCCATGATTTATGTGTCACGAAAAATACTCAGTCGAAAATACTCCATGATGTTTTTGTGACTATATTGAAATTGTTTTTTCAAAGCGAAAATTTATACATATTGTCCTGTTTGATATGTATCAGGCAAAAAAATAGAGTGAGGTGTTTGCACAAAAGCCGATCATGTAAAAGAAATAGGTTGATATCCTGCCACAAATAAAAAAGGGATCAATACATTAGGGTGATTCAAGTTTAAATACGGAAAACTGGGTATGCGATAAAATGAGGTATGGATAGCAGGGTATAGAAGGTCCGCTGAATGGTGATGATATGTTCATATGCTGCAACGTTTGAGATGGATCTATTGAGAAAAGCGTATTGTAGAACTTGAGTGAATAAACCACCGTTTTAATTATGAGAACAAGAACTCATGGTGTAGTGCAAGAGCTGGACATTCAATTTTTGATATTGAAAAATGGAGCTCTACTCACAGAAAGCGCCCTCATTTTTGTTTTTCCAGAGACACAAGAATAAATATTAATTTTCTCTCTTTATGTAGGTGATTTTTCTGTATTAAGGCTATATTTGTCCAGAGGCGACAAATATTGCGAATGGCGTATTTTTATTTCAAGCTCTTGGTAGGATATTGTGTTTTCTTTATTCTTTGTCGCGATTTGGAGTATGTCAACAAGAGAAGGAATATAATTGACTTTTTCTCCAAGAAGATTATTTGAAGGAAATGATGTGTCTCATATATTAAATAGTTATTCACTAGGATTTGTCTACATCTTTCATGAATCATTTTGGGACAAGGTTCTCCAATGTTTTTCAGATCAGGAGAATGCATCGGTTCTGATCGAGCGGACATAATCAAATCATATTCATCATCTCGCCCTCAATAAAGGGGAACAGTAGGTACGTTCCTGAATTTTTACCAAACATCATTATTATCTGATTATTGCTATTGAGTTCAGTAACTTTTGTAACAGTTACAATAATTACTGAACTCAAGCAGTTACTTGTTCCACGATGTTCATGATTCTATAACAAACAAGATATGCTCACGCGCAGGTTTCGCTGACGTCATTGCGTATCCGAACCTCAAATTTCATAGATTACCTAGGTAGCTCGGTTACCATGATACTAAAACGAACAAGATGAACTTTTGCACATCCCCCTCAAAAGTCATCACGTGACCTTCCTCAAACCTATACAATCAATGTCACGCGGGGACGTCATGCCTGATCCAGTTCAAATTTTGACCAGCAAATGGTAACTGGGTAACGTTATTGATGTTTTAAATCCAACTTCACTTTTGGCGGTGACGACATGCGCGGTTTGGTTCTTATTTCGTCCAGCAATCGATCATATCTTGTGTGTTTTGGTATCATGCACGATGTTGAATAAAATCTTGAGCTAAATGGAATTCATAGTCACATTTTTAATGAGGCGTGTTGGGATTGAGTTAGACTGTTGTACCAATTTTCTTTCAGGATAATAGAAGCAGGGGATGGATGTCACTATTTTTTTTGTATCGAATCATGCATGGACGTCACGTGTATATTAGAAGGTGGTTTTATGAAAGAGATGAAGGTGAACAGATGATTTCATGATTTGAACGCGTATTTTGTGAAACGATTTTTTCTGGATGGAAATTTCCAAGAACATACTATGACTGGTGCATCCACCTAGGCTAATGATTATGTATCTAAAATTGCCTACGAAAACTACATTGATGTCGTTCGACCATAGGTGTATTATTTCTTTGGAAAGCCATATGCAAATGCAATGTCCTATGCAAATAACCCCAGATTAATAGTCAAGAACAGTTGCAACTACAAACGTTTTGTTGTGATGCCATCATCGGTTATAAACAGCACATCACAGACGGTACCATTTGATACATTTTTCATCTTCCCGAATCATATATTATCTATCCTCGCTTTGTACAGGGTGTTCCATTTTGCTTGCAATTGCAAGTTATCTAGGTTATCACTGAAGATAGAACGTTGCGGTTTTGACGAACCTCAGCTACCTTTTTGTGGAACGAAAGATGCCGTAAACAAAAATGTCATATGCCTTTCAGTTTTTTTGGCTACAGGGTATTTTTGAAAAAGTTGCATTTTGGGACACCACTTGTTCCTCACCTATTTGATAACAAATTGGAAATGTAAAAACGGGTTCTGATAGAATTTTTTACGTAAAATTCATTGGCGTTTTTTTCTAAATTTTATCGTTTTCTAAATATTGACCAAGGTGGGCTTTTTTAAATGAGAAACCCTATATATTTATCAAAAAGTTGATTTGTCTTTTTAAAATCTTTTTGAAAATATACTTTAGTATGAGTCTATTTTGATGAACATCCAAATAATCAAAATTTTCCTAATTCTTAATCAAAATTTTGCAGTAGGCCATGAAAACCAAGGAAATTTGTTATTGTTTATTTGGTAACGGTTGTCAATTTTCATGTGTATGAAGTATATTCGCGATTATGATAGAAAACCAAACTTTCGAACATTTTTGAAATATTATCTAGTTAGGTACCTACCTACCTGTTGAAATACATCTCAGATGCCGCTTGGACATTCTCATTACCTAATACCAAACAACTTGGGTAAGGGTAACGTAAGAAGTGTCGCGGAAAAATCAAGATCAAATTTCAATTGATATAATATTTTGTCAGTGTTCGCAACTAGATGTTTGACGTCGAATCAGTGGCGGCTCGTGAAGTGTAGGTATGGGTGTGCGCTGCCAAATCAATAATGGCAATTTGCTTGACTTAATCAAAATGAGATCCAAATAAGATCGGAATAAACCAAATCTAAAAACCGATGTATTTAGTTCTTCAGCAAAATCAATAGTTAAATATTATGTCGTGAAAAAAAAAAACAATTCAATTAGGCTACCGTTAAAAAAAGTCGACCTCGGTAAAAGTAGAGATATCATCAAAAATACACTTGGTATCACCAAGGCGTTAAGCTTTCTACAATATCATGCAGTGTTAATTTTTCCCCACATTTTATTGGTTTTGAAACATTCTCAACCACGTCCATACATCGCAAGATTATCCCTACTCGGTAGGGCAACACTGTTTATCTTGAATGAATACACGCAGACTGCAGACTGCATCAGACTGACAATGACAATAGTGACAACTGACTAGACAGGATGCCTTCTTCCTTTAAAATGACAAATGTACCAGTATTTTTTTAACCACGCTTTTGAAATAAGATATTAGAGCGCGTATTCTGTGACTTCATAGAGAAGAAGTTTCTTTCTTTAAAGAATCGAGAGGATTTTTTTCACATTCCTTGAACCTATTCTATACTATTCTTTCTATGACCGCTCGGGTATGCTCGAATATAGAAATACGTGTATTATCCAATTTCAAAACGTTGAACACTTTTTATACATACATATAAGAAAGATAATAATATATTCAATAATGTGCATCAAAAAGAGACAGGGCTGATAGAAACATCATAGCAAGATCCAAAATGGTCTTTCTTTTCCTCTCTACCGAACGATGCGTTCGGACGACACGGCCGTTGCCTACGCTCCTACAGAATCAGGTAGTGTCATAGAAAGAGTTTGTAGAAAGAAATTTCTTCTTCATGACGTTACAGAATACGCGTTCAGTACAATCGGCACAATTATTGTACTAGGTTTGAAACACAGCTGAAAAAGTCAAAACGCTTACCATTCCTAGTGTGTATTCAAATAGCGCACGGTGTTGCACTTACATCGAGCGATTTTGATATTTTGACGATTCTGTGAACTCTGGGCTATATGAAAATAGTGAAAATGCACCGTTATTTGAAATAAAACTGTAATGAGGATCCACTTTTTAGAATCTTGTTTTCATTTCTTTTTCTGGTTTTCGCTGGCAGTGCACGCGCACGGGTGCTCTTATTGACTAGTTGCCCATGCGTCGAATATAACCAGTTTGCAGAACATAAAAAAAAATACTAAGAGTTTCAAGAGCTTTTTATCCAGGACTATTGACTTCATTTGCCGTAGTAAATGATGATCGTATTATGTTTGGATCAAGCTACATGATGACACATTTTTTGTAAAAATTGACTTTGAAGGTTATTCTCTGCCACCTTTCATATCAAGACTTTCGATAGTCGAGTTTTCCGCCAGAATCGCAAATTTACATCAAACATACAAAAGTTGAGACCCCGGTATCTGTTACTAAGTAAACAATAACGAACATCGTTGGTTTTCGTGGCCAACTCCAAAACTTTGATTGCGAATTATGAAAATTGAGATTATTGTCGTGATTTATCAAGATAGATCCATACTGTTTTATATTTTTGAAAAGCTTGTAGAAATACAGATCATTTTTTTGAAAAATAAGTTTGCTTTTGCAGCCTCAGTTCTGTCTTCATTCTCCGCAAATTGGACAGTTGGCTTAAATATTTTAATTTTTTTTTCTTATTTTTTGATACCATTTTTTGGACCCTACACTTCTCGTTCAGATGATGTCCTATCTTCAAGCTTCACGTTTGATTTGATAATAAAATATCTTTTAAAAAAATTAGAATTGAATATTCACTTTTTCCAAGAATATTTGAAGGTGAATCCAGTAATCCAGTAATATTCAAGTCAAATTTTGTGCTTCTCTGTGAAGTGTGCTTTGTATTTTGGAAAGGAGAAATAAAATCTTGCACCTTTTCTCTAATCATGTTTTTCCTGCATCATTGTTTGCATTCGTGCAACAATCATGATGTAATGTTGATATAACATCGATTGAGATTTATTCTGAAGGTTCAACAACTTTTTCCTTTTTCTGTGTAACTTGAACCAGAATGACCTAATCAATCTTGTTAATTTTATGAATTTCCGCTGAAAACATGATGTTCAAAACAGGGAAGGAGCTGTATGGCATTCTCTGCGATGTTTTTTTTTTTATGGACTTATTCAACCTTTCTTTCCACTTATTATTTTGTACTAATATGATTTTTTCTAGATTTCAATACAATCTCTATCCATTCAGCTTGTTCACGATTTTGTTGATTTTGACCGGGAGATAACGGCCATTTTTGGGCAACGTTTAATGCCCGTCTGCCAAGCTGGGGTAAGGTATATTTCAATATTTGAAGTCGATCAAATTCTATAAATTTTTTTCCCTTCCGTGTATCAACTCCAAGATCAACAATTGAAATTATACAAAAAAATGGAAAAAAAATACGATCGATGCCCATCTGCCGCTGTGATTTTATGATTGTGTACAGGGTGATCAGTTGAGGATAGCGAGCGGCCATATCTCGGAAACTTTCCATCGTAGAGCTTGCGGCAAAAAATTTTAGTACTTAAACGGCTAAGAGAAAAACCTGGAAAATATTTCGAAGTTTCTGAAACGGTTGCCAGGGAGCGTAACAACCAACACAAAATTTTTACCTCAACTTTCTATAAAAAACGTTTTTTCTATCTATCATGATAAAGTGGTGAAGGAAGTTCAATTGTTTTTTCAAACAAACGGAGATTTCTCCCGTTTCGCTTGACCGATTTTGACGAGCTTGGGCTCATATGAAAGAGCATGATCTGCACTACAAAATACTTTTTTGCTTTTTAATTTATGACATTCGCCGTCGCCGCTAGATGATGTTTACTGGAATGGTATCATATTTTTGAGTTTTTTACAAAAAAATCAATCATAATGGTATATTCAGTTTTGAATATTTTGAAAGAAGATACATTTTTTCATTGAAAAGAATAAAAAAAAATCAAAAAAAAAGTCATTGAATTTTTTGTTTCTTTTTTCATTTTTTTAATAGAAAAAGGTATCCCTTTTTAAAATATGTAAAAATGAATATACCATCACATTTGATTGTTTTGGAAAAAACTCAAAAATATGCCACCATTTCAGTTAACGCCATCTAGCGGCGACGGCGAATGTCACAAATCAAAAAGCGAAAAATAAGCATTTCATAGCGCAGATTATTCTCTTTCATAATATGAGCCCATGGTCATCAAAATCGGTCAGAAATCTCCGTTTGTCTAAAAATACAATCGAACTTACCCCATCACTTTATCATGATATAGATAGAAAAAAACGTTTTTCACAAAAAGTGTAGGTATATTCCCAGTCAATATGAAAATCACATCATCGATATATTATTTTCATCGGGCAAATTCTATCAAAATCCCATTTTCTACTTGGTGTCGGTTGTTACGCCCTCTAGCCTAGCCTCTACGATGAATAGTATACGAAATATTGTCGCTCGCTATCCTTAACCGATCACCCTGTACAAAAAAAAATCCATCGGTAGCTCATCGGCAGACAGTTTCAAGTGAGGTTCTGCAGGTCCTCACTATGAAATTGTTGTGAAAAATGATGAAAAAAAAAACGATTGATGCCACTCTGCCGAATCAAAGGTATAGGTTCAAAAGCTCAAAGGAAACTTTAAAAATCCTCCGGCATGCATATAGGACATATACTTAATAATTATTGAGAATTTGTTGTTCGTTATATTTCAATGTCAAATGAAATGACAAATGTCCGTCTGCCAATGTCATACATTGTCACGAGAATATCACAATTAAAAATTTCCATTAATCATGTCCTGTATGTCTGCCGATGGATTTTTGAGGTTTCCTTTGAGCTTTTAAACCTACCTTTGATCCAGCAGACGGTCATTAATCGTTTTTTTTCATCATTTTTTCCAAAAGTTTCATAGTAAGGTCCTGCAAAACCTATCACTCGGAACTGTCTGCCGATGAGTTACCGATGGTTTTTTTTTAGTACAGAATCATTCAATCACAACGGCAGATGGGCAATGATCGTTTTTTTACAATTTTTTAGTACAATTTCAATTATTGCTCTTGGAGTTTGTACACGAGGAGGAACAATTTTATTGCATTGATCGATTAAAAATATTGAAACATACCTTACCCCAGCTCGGCAGATGGGCATTGACAATTCTCAAAAATGGTCCCTATCTTCCGGTCCAATACCCAAAACTCAAATAACGACAACATAAAATGATTTTTGGTGTTGTGATTCGTGTTGTGATCATTTTTGTTGATGTTAGTTTTGATGGGTTAATTTGGGTCAACGGTTAGTGCGGTCAACCTAACTCAAATTGAATCAATTTTAGTTAGTTTGGGCAACTTGAGTTGGTTCAATTACCTTGGGTTCATCTGGCTTAACTGGGGTTATTTGAGTTGTCTTGGGTTGGTTTGATTGCCTTGGTTTATCATCAATTGGTTTGGATGCTAGGTATATCTGTATTTTGACATCCAGCACCTTCATCGTGATATACAGTGTGTCCCCGGATCGACGCATGAATAGGTGAAAAAGACAAAAAGAATGGAATCAAGATTTTCTCTTCTGAGGTTCAGCCCTGTTTGGATAGAGACTAATTCGAGTTATAACTTTATATTCGAAAAATCAAGCATGTCTTGGAAATTCACCTAGTAGCTACTTTTCTCGACAAAATGTTGTTGAAGAAAGTTGTCTACAATGAAGAACTGAATGAGAATGCAAAATTTCAAAATCCTCCGGCCACTTTGATATTTTGTATTTTTTCATTCCAAGTTTTCAAAATAGCAAGAAAATTAATTTAATTTCAATATTTTAAGTTTGTTTGTGTCTTTTTCATTTTCAAATTCGCTTGATTCACAAGATTGCATAATTCATCATTTAAAGAGTTTTTGATGATAAACTTTTCTAATATCTTTAAAAAATCAAAGTAGGCGGAGGGTTCCAAAATTTTGCATTCTAACTCAGTTTTTTAATTTGAACAACTTTGTTCAATAACATTTTGTCGTATCTCCTATGGAAGAAGCACTTTACATGTGAGAAAAATAGCTTCTAGGTTAATTTCCAAGACATGCTTGATTTTTCGGAACTAAAACTATGACAGAAATTAGTTTCTATTCAAGAAGGGCTGAACCCCAGAAGATGTTATCACAATTCCACAATGTTTTGTCTCTTTCACCTATTCATGCGTTGATCCGAGACACACTGTACAGGGTGTCCCAACGATAGAGTAAAGTAGGTTTTATCATATAGGATATGAAAAATATCAATATCAATATGCGTCACAGGTGAGGGGTGTAAATAGCGCACATTCTGAAAATATTTGGAAACATACAGGGTGCGTCACAAAAGTATGGCACGAAAAAGTATGATTTTTTAAAATGGAACCCCCTGTATATTAATTGATATTTCAATTCTTTCTTCAATTTGGAACAAAAATTGTAATACAACTAATGTTCCTAAATTCAATCGTTATCGAGATATCGCGTTTTAAAAATGGCATTTTTGCAACTTTGACATGCTATATAAAACTCAAACTATTCAAGTAAGAGAAAAATGTATTGCACATTCCTATCTTAACTTTTCAAGAGCTATTCAAGGAGATTAAATCCATTATTGTGAAAAAATGTCAAAATGTGCCGAAAAAAGTTGACAGTTGACGTTACCTTCTATCCAAATGACAGAAGAAATCTTGAAAAGTTAAGACAGGAAAGTGCAAACCATTTTCCTCTAACTTGAATAGTTTGAGTTTTATAGCATGTCAAAGTTGCAAAAATGCCATTTTCAAAACGCGATATCTCGATAACGGTTGAATTTAGGAACATTAGTTGTATTACAATTTTTGTTCCAAATTGAAGAAAGAATTGAAATACCAATTAATATACAGGGGGTTCCATTTAAAAAAATCATACTTTTTCGTGCCATACTTTTGTGACGCACCCTGTATGTTTCCAAATATTTTCGGAATGTGCGCTATTTACACCCCTAACCTGTGACGCATATTGATATTGATATTTTTTATATCCTATATGATGAAACCTACTTTACTCTATCGTTGGGAAACCCTGTATACACTGCTTAAAATAAGAAAAAAACAGGTCATAACAACTTTCAAAATCAGCTGTATCCACATGTACAAGCAAAGCATTGTGTGATAGATCAAAACTGAGAATGCAAAAAAAATAGACGTGAATCAAGTTAGTTTTCAATTTACATTAATGTTTTCTAAAAATTGAAGCTGGGAGATAAAAGATACAACTCCTATGGACAACATTTATAAATGTGAAAAGACAACATTTTTGGAAAGTTTAGTCTCTCAACAAAAAAGTTTCTGAATAAAAAACAAAAGATAATCTGGACCCTACTAAATGTTTTATCGAGGAGTTCTCAGTTTTAAATCTGCAATCATAAGAATAATCATTTCCCACTTCAATGCGCCTGCAGCTTCGTTTCGAGAAAGAACACGTTCATATTATTATCAATAAAAAGAAATACGTATCGTCCTCAAAAACTTACACAAAACGCTCTTAATTGATTGTATGCATCGCAATATCTGTTATTATGAAAGAGCATGACGTAATAGAATGATCTCAAACTTCAGCTATCATTGTTCGAAGGTCCATTAGTAGCGCACTTTCAACCCACAGCCTGACAGACTCATCTATCAAATGTAAAAAATCAGTAGCTGTGTCGTTTGAGCGGCTTTACTCCAAATCGGCTTCTACACTTTGTCCATAACTAGACCATAAAAGCTTATGACTCTATTGTAGAGTTCATGGAAATAGGACGACAATAAAAACACAATTAGAAATCAATTCGACGCTCTCACTGGAGAACAAGAGCCATGCCAGCTTTGGGGGCATACACGTTCTGATAGAGTCCATAAGGTCCACGTTAGAGTGATTTTAGAGTTGTCCGCTCTTACTTTACTGAAAAGGCTTTGAACATTGAAGTCTCGTTCAATTTTGTGAGACGACCGAGTGTCGCTAGCGTACGATGCCATTTGTTTTCTATAGAATGGCCGGGATATTAAGCCCCTCTTGTGGCTCCATTAAAATGGGAGCAGATTATTTCGTGCAGTTTTGTGTTGATAGATTTTCGAATAATTTGGTATATGTAATCCATCGATCAGCCTTATATTGAATTGGTGCTAATTTTGTATTGTGATACCAATAATGGTTAACGGCTAATGCTTCATTTGAACAATGGATAATTTCTGTTGTCTATTTCGAAACGGTGAATTTTAAAGCTGGATATGGATATGAGTGAATAGATAATAGTATGTATGTTATTAGACTGGTTAGTCAACCGTATTCTATCCACACAAGATTTCAAAAAGTGAAAAAAATCTTGATTCACATTCGGTTACTATCTTCAATATTGTCTCCGCCGTGTGACAAATCGTCAAGGGAAAGTTATCAGAATAAGTATAAAAAAATGTTTTTATGGGAAAAATGCAAAAAGTCGGGTTTCTCTCGTTTCAACTTTTGCTTCTCTTTGTCTGAAAATCGTCCTTTTTGGACTGTGTTGGTTTCTTGAATGGAATTAAAGAAAGAAGTGGTGAATGAGAATGAGACGAAAAAGTGCAAACATAATCGGAAAAATGGTTGTGAATGAAACTAAATAACTCAAACTCATCAAGTACCACCACTTTTTATTTTAACCCGGTAAAACCACCAACTCTAATATAGTCCAGATTGACAAGTATACCAAAATATTGCCAAACAGTTACACAATCAAATCAAAACTATCGATATCCATCAACCAAGTCGATACGTCTGTTGAATCAATTGAACAGAACAGTAATCAATGTGTAATGTCGAGAGTTTTTTTCAATGTTCTGTACATATTTCACGATTGAATTGATCCATATATCCAAGTCCCATAGCACCAATTTTTGTGATTATCAAAGGGTATAAAGCCAAATCAAGAAAAAAACGTCAAAACATTTTGAGAATACGTGGTTTGAGTTGATATGAACTTGTGATGAAGTGATTGTACCTTGAGATAATCTTATGGAAACCTGACTCTATAACTCCACAAAATTGTTGACTTTTCAGTTATGTACAGGGTGTCCCATTTTGGGTACTTTTGCGGGGTATCTCCGTTATTCTTATAGATAGAAAGTTGCGGTTTTCGCGACAGTGTGCTACTTTTTCGTGAAACTAAAGATGCCGTTAACAAAATTTTCATACCCCTTTTAGTTTTTAAGATACAGGGCTAAACTGAAAATGTTGCATTTTAAGGTACCCCTCGTATCTAAACTATCAGATAAGTTATGGAAAATGTGAAAACTGTTTCTTCTATAACTTTTTCCGTAGAACTCGATTCTGCCCTCGGAATTATTATACAGGGTCAGGTCAAAAAGTTATCGGACCCAACTTTATTTTTTTAAATGAAACACCTTGTATATTTATAGTCCATGAGATGTGTCTTTTCTTTACCTTTACAAAAATATATAAAAGTATGCATTTAAAAAAAAAAAAAATTTAGCCTATAACTTTTTGACCTGACCCTGTATACAAATTCCGAAGGCAAAATCGAAAGTTATATACTTTTCCCGTGGAACTCGATTCTGCCTTCGGAATTTGTATACAGGGTCAGGTCAAAAAGTTATAGGCTAACAAATTTTTTTTTTAGGTGCATACTCTTATATATTTTTAAAAAGGTAAACAAAAGACAAATCTTTTGGACTATAAATATACATGGTGTTCAGTTGGGTCCGATAACTTTTTGACCTGACCCTGTATACTGATTCCGAAGGCAGAATCGAGTTCTACGGGAAAAGTTATATAAAAAACAGTTTTCACATTTTCCATAACTGTTACTTATCTGATAGTTTAGATACGATGGGTACCTTAAAATGCAACATTTTCAGTTTAGCCCTGTATCTTGAAAACGAAAAGGGCTATGAAAACTTTGTTAACGGCATCTTCAGTTTCACGAAAAAGTAGCACACTGTCGCAAAAACCGCAACTTTCTATCTATAAGAATAACGGAGATACCCCGCAAAAGTACCCAAAATGGGACACCCTGTACATCCCAGAGCAAAAGAATAGTATGTCTATCCCAAGTACAGTCAATGTATTGATAGAGCAGTTGAGAAGCGACGAACTATTATTGTTCCAGAGGCGAGATCACGTGGACATAGCTTTCCCATCAACAAACAATTTGGTAAATTGTTAAATGTTGTAAAATTGAACGAATCCTGCATTGTCAATTCTCCGAAAGAATGTTATACAAAAAGACAAATTCACAATATTATACATATTATTGTAGGTATTCATCTCAAAAACACAATCTAATAATAAAATATGGGCAATATCCGCTCATCTATCATCAGGTGAAACAAACGGATTTTCAGTGAAGAGGATTGAGACGGGTTGTGGCTGCGTCAGTGAAATTGGACCACGGAATAGTATTGAAAAATGACAGTTAGTCGCTTCTATACCACTAAAAGCCTCTGATATAGGAAGATACAATCAACTGTTGTCTTGAACAACGGTTCAAGGCCTCAAATACAAAAAAACGCGGTCCGGTAAAATCAGAAAACTAAAAAAAAGCAAAATAAATATGAATGAGAATGCCTGTGAATAATAACAGCGATGTACAATTTGCATGCATTTTCAAGTGACTTCAGATGAATGACTGAGATTTTATATACCTATTTTAACCCAATATTTGGAGGTCATCAGCTAAAACGTTTTTTCAAAATACCCAAAAATATACCAAATAAATAAAAAAACGCAAATTTCACCATTTGATCGTAGCTAAAAAAATCCTTTCTCACTCTAACTTTTTCATTACAGTCCATATTCGACAGATGGAGATAAATGATGTATTCTGTGACGTCGGGGGTCGTCGTGGATAATGATTGGCGCTCTTTAATCGATGATTACTAGATTAATAGAGGTCTTACGTTGATTTTTCGAACATTGATGGCATCAGTGCTTACTAATCAAATTTCGGGTTGATGTGTTGAAATGCTTGTGAGCGCTTTACACAATGGAAACGTTGAAATGCTTGCACGCTTCACGTTGGTTTGGGATTTCGAATGCTTGCACGCTTTACACGGTGAAAACGTTGAAATGCTATACGCTTTACAGAGTGGAAACGTTGAAATGCTTACACGCTCTACACAGTCGAAATGTCAAAATGCTTGCATGATCCACGTTAATTTGTGTGTTCAAATGCTTGCACGCTTCACATAGTGGAAACGTTGAAATGCTTGCACGCGTTACACAGTGGGGACGTTAAACTGCTTGAACGCTTTACGTTGTTTTCTGTGTTCAAATGCTTGCACGCTTTAGACAGTGGAAACGTAAAAATGCTTGCACGCTTTCCGTTACTTAACACAGTAAAGACGTTGAGATATTTACACTCTGCACGTTAGCTTGCGTGTTTTGATGCATAACATATGTTTAAAAGCTCGTACGCATTACACATTAAGAACAGTGACATTTTTGCACGCCTCACTTTTGTTTGTGTGTGAATGCTCGTACGCTTCACTCAGTGAAATTCCTGCACGCCTTACTTTTGTTTGTGTTCAAATGCTCGTACGCATCCGAAAGACTTGCGGAAAAAAAATTACTGGGTAATATGGAAAAGAGAAAATGCTGGAAATATATCAGAAGTTCCCAAGATCGTCACAAGATGGCGTAACGGTGCTATCAAAACACAAAATCGCTGTTTTTTCGTGATTTTTAAATACAAACAAATACAAATGAGTACCGCTATGGATTCCTTGAAAGATTTCCTTCAAATTTTTTTTTGATTTTTTTTCCCAACATTTCAAATAAGACAGGTATCAGCTGTCAAACCTTACAACGCAAGAATGCTCATAACTTTGAAACAACCCAACCGATTGACGCGATCTTGGTCTCATATGAAAGAGCATGATCTGCACTTCAAAAAACTTTTTTGGTTTTGAATTTTTGACTTTCGCCGTCACCGCTAGATGGCGTTAACTGAAATGGCAGCATGTTTTTGAATTTTTTTCAAAAAAATCAAATGTAATGGTATATTTAAATGTATCCCTTTTTAAGATATATAAAAATAAATATATCATTACATTTGATTTTTTTGAAAAAAACTCAAAAACATGCTACCATTTCAGTTAACGCCATCTAGCGGCGACGGCGAACGTCAAAAATTCAAAACCATAAAAGTTTTTTGAAGTGCAGATCATGCTCTTTCATATGAGACCAAGATCGCGTCAATTGGTTGGGTTGTTTCAAAGTTATGGGCATTCTTGCGTTGTAAGGTTTGACAGCTGATACCTGTCTTATTTGACATGTTAGGAAAAAAAATCAAAAAAAACAAATTTGAAAAAAATCTTTCAAGGAATCCATAGCGGTACTCATTTGTTTTTGTTTGTATTTAAAAATCACGAAAAAACAGCGATTTTGTGTTTTGATAGCACCGTTACGCCATCTTGTGGCGATCTTGGGAACTTCTGATATATTTCCAGCATTTTCTCTATTCCATATTACCCAGTAATTTTTTTTTCGCAAGTCTCTCGGATGCCTAGTTTCTGAGATCTGGCACCTTGCCATTCTTAAATAGACACCCTGCACGTTTTACGTTGGTTTGTTTATGTTTGAATGTACCTTCGCTTTACACCTTGTGAAACGTTGATATGCTTATGGTTATAGCGTTTGTGACCCGTATATTTATTGTGAAAATGAAGAATAATCGAGTACTGCAACTTCCATTCCGGACTGCGTGACGATAAAAGTAAAATGGAACCCGTTAAGTAGGTACTGCGGAATAACAAGGACTTCGAGAGTGAGGGTCTCGCAGGAATGACCATGTTAGGTCCTATCAAAATACATGTTTTTGCTACCTGCGAATTACTTCTTTTTTTGGTTGTTTTACTGAGCCACAGCCGTAACTTGGTCGGTCGTGTGATAAACGTACTGACACCACGTCGTGTTAGAAGCTGCTCGGGCTATTCAGTGTGAATCCAGTTTCGTTTGATATATTTACGATTATTGTTGAATTGATTTGTAGATTTGAATCATTGTATGTGACCGTTACAGTCGAGTAGATTCACTAAATTTCTAATACTATTTTAGAAATTTTTCTGCTGGTGGCCAGATCGCTCATATAAGTAGGCGGCACATAATTGCTGCATCCCAACAATAAAACAAAAAACAAATGATTTCTCGAGATAATGACCTAACTTATTTTTTTATGTATTGACTTGCAAAAATATGCTTATTTTGACATGAATTAAAATTCTAAGTTTATTTTATAAAGCATTCCATCCACTTATCATCAATGATGTACAAGAAAATGGACTCGAATGTTCAATTTACTGATGAACTGGATAATCATAAAAAGTTATTTCAAGTTAAAATGCAGAAGAAGCTCTTCAGGGCTCATCAACGTTGATATAGGTAAAAATGAATTCCGGAATAATACAGCGATGTATATGTGATCAAACAAGCTACGAACATTCTGGGAAAGGAAAGTCGTACTCTTTTGACAAATAAACGGAGAAATAATAAGACTTGCTTCATTTTTCTTCAAGTTGTTCAACCTCAAATATCTTAAAAATTTTATAAAGCAATTTACTGCAACGTAATACAAAGAACAAAATGACATTTCATTTTTCTCATCCATAAAATGCCAGTTGAATAAGGAATATAACATTGGAAATCTCCGAGAAGTGATGCCTCTTTTTCATTAGCGAGGCAGCATATTGAAATTGATATTTTCCTACAAAAAGCACATTGAGGTCACATCTTCTGATATCAAAACGACAAATATTAACGCTAGGATATTATTCATTTCTATTTTTTCTTTTAGCATGTAAACCTGGAAAGGATGTTCATTTGCTTATATATTTTTCATTAAAGATGTCTGCATCTGGAAATTTCTATGAATTTGGGATTGGAAGCTTTTAGGAACTTATTTTCATTGTGATCACTACAAAGGCAGAGTATGAGTTGTGTTTTACTATCGTGCTGTCTGTGAAAATTCAAAACATTTCACATTTCTGATACTTGTTTTCAAGTAAAAAAAGTTTTGTGTTCAATCACCTTTCTTCATTGTCTGAAACAATTCTTGTTATGTTTCTACCAATAAGATTACGGTATATTATTCTAGACACACTCATTGTCCAGAAACCATAAACATACATCACACTTTGCATGAGATCCGATAGTTCTGATTTTTTGGTGACATGTTTATAATGTTTACACAATGAATATTCCAAGTTTTCGACCTCGAGGGCCAAACGCAACATTGTCAAATTTCAAACAGATCCAAAAATGTCCACCTTTTATTCAGTTCTTGGCGATTCTAACCCTGAACGACTAAGTTTTCGACTATGACTATGGAACACTTTTTTGAAGTACGCTAAATTTGCTACAATTTGAGATCAGACTAGTCTCTATACACCCGACAGTTAACAAGATACAGATTTTCAAAAATCAGCGTTTTTTAGTCACCCTTGAAGATGTTTACATAATAGAACAACACTATATCATCATAATGCCTACCTGTAAGGTGTCTTACGGCTGGTTACCATATACATTTATTGTTCTGTGGGAATTTTGACCATTTAGACTATCTTCTTCGGAATGCGCGCCTTGCTAATTTCGGAAGAAAAGAAGAATTTTGCATATTTTAATTTCAATAGAACAAGTAATTTTAATACAAGTTTAAAAGCAACTAAAAATAGATTTTGCCCTCTTTGAAGGACCCGGTTGAGTCTCGTCGGTCTTCCCAATCAGAACATCTGCAGTAGCAGGGCTTAACTTAACCCTTAAATGAACGAGGAAAAGTGGCTGCAGAACCTTTCAAGGTAGATATAATGTTGTTTTATCACCGTAGAAAATAGATTTGGATAGTCGGTTATTTAAACATTTTCAAGTTTGAAAATATAACGCTTAATCTTGGAAAGCTGTGTCTCAAAAACTATTGGGTCCACACAGACGGTTTTGATCTAAAATTGTAGCAGATTCAGGGCCGATATTTCAATGTGCATCTAAGATTAAGGTGCACTTGAAGGTTATTTTTGACGTTGAATTTGTCTCCTGTGAGTGCCGTGTTTCAATTGCGACTCTCAAATTAGATTCTTGGCTAAAACAAAAGGATTGGCGCAATTGAAAAACTGCACTTTTGGTGGTCAATTTTAAAACTTATACTTTAAGTAAGCACTGTACTACGTTACCAGCATCGCGCGGCAAATGCGATCGGTGCGGAATTATAAACAATGATCTACTGATCTGTGCGGAAAGTACGATTGACGCTAGCTTAGGATATTGCGTGATGTTCTTTCGGTGCAGTCCGTGAGCCATAGAGAAGAGAATTGATTCTTTTTCCTATGCTGGGCGCAACTGAATCAAAGAAGTACAGTCAAAACAGTGGGAGAATATTGGACGACGGAATGCTGAAACCGTTAATTCGACGGAAACTTCATCGACTTTATTTGGGATTGTCATTTCCTGCAGCTTTTGAAACCATTTTAGGCGTCCAGTCTCTTCATTTGTATGTACAGGGTGTTCACAGCTTAATGGATTTTCCATTAACTTTATGATTTAATATTTGGGAAAAAAATGTTTTAGATGAAAGTTCAATGGTTCAAAAAGGATTTTGTGAAAACAAGGTTTCCGACAACATTTAAAATTTAGATTCTGCTAATTAAAATGAACAATCTTTATTCTATGGACATTTATTCTCAAAGACGACGAATTCGCTTCTCGAACCATGATAAAAACCACTCAAACGATAGGAGTTATATCCATTTCCAAAAAAGCTTCTAAAAAGAAACTGGATATTTCAAACATTTTCATAGTGTAGGGCGGTTGGGCAAGCTCTTTAAAATACTCCTAACTCTAAATAAACTTGTATTGTGTGACTGAGGACTAAAAACAATCACTTGATTAAATAATAATAAAATCAATAACAATCTCCACAGCAACCTCCTTCTTTTTCTTTCTAACTTCACCTCTCGTCAGTCATGTCATTGTCTTTTGGAAATGTCAATAGGTGTATTCTCCGATAAGCGAGACACTATAAGGCTACATACACATTCTTGCTACATTTTCCCCCTTTGAATCACACTACCGACCCAGGTGTGATACAACACAAGAGCAAGAAGGGTTTAATGTTCTGGAAAATAGCGTTAAGGACGAGGCACTCGCGATGTACGACGCACTTTCAACAAATCTGACACACAAGCTGTAGGTCTAGTCCCTGTGGGGGTACCATCCACAGGAGGAGTCTCAATAACCTGTTGATCTGGCACCACCGCTGAAACCGACATATGGTAATGGTCCAAAGGGACGGAGTTTCTTGGTCGACCTCGTCGTCGAATAGGATTCACTGGTTTTTGAAGGGGCACTTCAAGTTGGGGTGCTACATCATTTTCAATGCAGACACATGATAGGTCCCTAACGGCACAGATGGATCATCTGGATTCACAACTTGAAATGAAGTGGGACTCATCATCTTGGAGATTCGGTTGGGTCCATCTCTTCGTGGGGCAAATTTTGAAGTAATACCTGCTTTCGCTTTACTCAAGACGTGGGTATTCACCAATACTAAGTCAGACACTTGAAAGGTTATGTCTCGGCGTTTACTGTCAGCATACTGTTTCCTGGTGTCCTGTTGCTTTTCATTATTCTCTCTAACTTGACTTAGAGTATCTGCAAGTGAACGTAGGTATGGAGTGATCTGAGGGACAAAGTTATCGCTCTCAATGATTGCTCGGAAATCACGACGAACATCATCTGGTGTACGCAGTTCTCCTCCAAAAGTGATAAAAGCTGTTGTATATCCAGTAGATTGGCATACAGTCGTATTCATCGCGAATCGTACGGAGGCGAGCTTGTCCTTCCAGCAAGTATGATCATTGGATGTTAATATTGCAAGCTGGGTCTTCTGATTCCGGTTTTTTCGTTCCACAGGGTTTGCAGCTGGGTGATATACTGGAATAAGGCTTTGCTTGAAGCCCAAAGCATATGCTACATGTTGTATCACTTCACTCACGAACTGTACGCCATTATCACTAATTACTCTTCTTGGGGTTCCGTAACGTAGAACAATCTCATCAATAAAGCATCTGGAACAGGCTTCAGCAGTTGCTTCTTTAAGTGCAAACATCTCCGTCCATCTGCTGGCGGTGTCCTCAACAATGAAAACCCATTTTTTTCCAGTAGGTGCCTCTGGAAGGGGACCAAAAAGGTCTATGGTAATTGTCTCGAAACGTTGTGCTTGAACAGGTGTTTGAAGTAGTCCAGATGGTTTCAAGTTGGAAGCTTTGTATCTATGACACTCGATTCATTTGGTAACGTGGGCGGCAACATCTTTCCGCATACCGTTCCAATAATAACGAAGGTTGATCTTCTAAAGGGTGCGCTCTACACCATAGTGACCCGCAAGTGGTAAGTCATGAGTTTCTTGAAGCACTGCCTCGATGGAACACTTTGGTACAACCTGTTGAGCTTCTTCTCCATCGCTTTCTGGAGAATAACGATACAAGATACCATTCATCATGACATACCCTCTATCACTCCATCTTCGGATATCAACAGCATTCTTATCTGGAGCTTCAAAGCAATTGATTATACAGGCAACCTCAGGGTCAGATAGTTGGTCTTCACGCATCTTCTTCAGATCGTCCGTAGGTAACGTGGCTGTTACAATACAAATCGCACAGGAGTGGGCATCATGGTCATCATGATGACAGATGGGGCGCGACAAAGTGTCTGCTAGGGCATTTTGTTTGACATATTCAATTTTGAGATTATATGATTGTAATGACAAGGCCCATCTAGCAAGTCGACCTGATGGAGATTTTAATGACATGAGCCATCGTAGGGGCTGGTGGTCACTCTTCACAACAACAGGTGATGACTCGATATATCCACGAAATCTGGAAAAGGCCCATACGAGTGCTAAAGCTTCTCGCTCCGTAGTATGATAGTTCTTTTGAGCATCAGTCAATAAACAGCTTGCATATTCAATTGGCTTCTCTTCAGGACCCTCCCCCTGGAGTAAAGCTGCTCCTGATGCATACGAGCTTGCGTCAGTCCTGATGATGAACGGTTTGGTAGGATCAGCTTGTCGAAGGATTGGTGCACTGGTCAACAAGGTCTTCAAATCCATAAAAGCCTTTTCTTGTGGGGCTTCCCATTTCTACGTAGAAGTCTTCCGAGTGAGCTGGCTTAGAGGTCTGGATACTTCTGCAAAGTTTGGCACAAACCTTCTGAATCAGGAGCAGTTCTGTAAAAAACTTAGAACCTTTTTGACATTCTGGGGGACACGCATGTCTCTTATGGCAGCTATCTGGTCTGGACAAGGAGTAAATCCTTCCTTGCTGATGATGTGTCCAAGATATTTTACCTTGTCACATTTGGCACGATTAACGTGAAGTTTGAACTGCCTGAGTCTGTGGAAAACTGCATCCAGGTCCTTGAAGTGATTTTCAAAAGTTGGGGACATGATTATCAGGTCATCCAAATACGCTAGCATAGATACATGTGGTAGACCTGACCGAAAGCGTTCAACAAGTCGTTGAAAAGTGGCTGGTGCTGTCCTCAATCCAAAAGGCATCGCATTGTACCTAAACGTACCAAAAGGAGTGATAAAAGACGTTTTATCTCGGTCCTCCATCTTCACTGGTATCTCATGATATCCGCTTTTCAAATCCAAAGTGGTAATATATACAGCCTTAGCAGTAGAATGAAGCAAGTCATCTATTTTAGGTGATGGGTACTGTATAGGGATAGTGATACTATTCAAGCGCCTATAATCCACGCAAAGCCTCATGTTTCCACCAGGTTTTGGTACTAATACAACTGGAAAAGCATATGGGGACTCACACTCTTCGATGATTCTATCTGCAAGGAGTTCATCAAGTAGATTGCGTAAAACTTCCTTCTGAGCAGGTGCGAGACGATATGGGGGCTGAAAAATGGGGTTATCATCAGTCAACTGGATTGTATGTTCAGCATATGGGGTCAGTTCCATGCTTTTGTCAAAAACTGTTTTATGCGACTGAAGCAATTTCTGTAGTTGAAGTCTATCATTTGCATTCAAGTTTTTTCCATCCGTTTCCTTAAGCTGAAACTCGACTTGGGAGATCGCAGAAGATGTATCCTGATTTGGCTCTCTGAAAAAGCCAAAGCTTTCTGAGGGATTATCTTCGAAGAACCATCGCCATTTGGGAATATTCAACACCAATTGAGCATTTGAAATAAAGTCTATTCCAAGAAGTGTTGTACTGTTTTCATGTTCAGGTATTGCAAGGGAAGTAGTAGGGATTTTTCTTTCTTGTAGATCCACTTCGGTTTTATAAACTCTAGCTTTAACTTGTCGTACATGTCCATCCGCCAAAACTAGTTGCAAATCACTCTCTTCAAATGGTAAATTTATTTGACAAAAATGTTGGAAAAACAGATGTCCAGCCATTGTATTTCTTGCACCAGAATCAACATATACAACCCCATGCCTTCCGGCAATACTGACATAAATCAAGGGTCTAGACATGGCTGCCACTGTACAAATATCTGTATATAGGATGTCCAGGCTTGAAGTATGAGTTGTATTGGATGAGCTGGGTGTACCAGAATTACTACTTGAGTTACGGCAAGTGGGACATTGGGACCTTATATATCCAGGAGCTCCACATCCGTAGCAAGATATTCCGGCGTTCGAAGAAATTTGAGGACCACTGGTTCTTGGTTGGCTTGCGGCAAATTATCTACAATTTTCTTGAAGATGGCCGAAGTTTTTACAGAACTGGCACTTTGGTCTGAATCGGGGAATTCTATTGTCACTATTTCCAGGAGATTTGGGTAGCACAGCACTTTGCCTATCTCTGGATTTGTCATCAAAATTATCTTCAATGGCTCTTGCTTTTTCGATTAGCTCCGCAAAGGTTTCAACCTGTTCTCTAGGTAATCTGTGTCTAATTTTACGATTGAGAAGCGCATACACCATATCAAGTTGATGAGTAGGATGTAACTCAGGTGCTTTAGGAAACCGAGCAATAAGAGCACGACAAGCATTAACGAAGATGTCAGTAGGTTCTTTATCACCTTGTTCACGGGAAAACAGCTCCTTGAAAATCTTATAAGAGGGCATATTCAAACCATAGGAATGTCTTGGAGCTTTTAAAGCATCATCCCAACTTTCTATGGTAGATTGAATCCCCTGCCACCATGTTGCAGCATGATGATCAAATAACATTGGCAATCCTTTTATCGCATTCTCATCTGTAATGCTGACACAATCCTTGTAAATGGTTAAACAGTTTTGAGTTGCATGCAAATCAAAAGTTCTTGTTGTAACACTTCCACATTTTTCATCGTTATCGATGTAACTACATGAGAACATAATGTAGTTGCATCAATCAACAAACACACCGTATGCCTTGAGGAAAAAACTCTATCTAGACTGAAACAACTAATATACAAACAGAGACAAGTACAACATTTGCAGGGCTATAAAAAAATATGTAGTAATAAAAGGCATCCGGCCGTTTTCAGCTGTCTACTAGCCATATTTAAAACGGTGTTGTTCCGGACTCATTTTGCAAAGTTTGCGGCTCTCTATTCCATTGTGGAGGTTTCCAGGAGCATTCTTTTTGTTCTATTACAGTGAAAGCCCCATGTCAGTGGCACACGATGCGGCGCTGAACTTGTGTTTTTTTTTGGGAAATAGCCAACAAAACCGCAGCCGCCTCTATTTTAAACGATGTGGTTGATGAACCGAAAAACCTCGATTTGAGAAAGATTTTTTAGGCGATGAGGAATAGATGTTAGTGTTAGAAAAAGAATTGATTGAGTTTTCATCTTCAAGATCTATTGTTCTAGGCTAAGATTGGATCGCAACGATGAATATGTTTGTTCATTTACAAAAGTTGCTGCCCACTGATTTCTTATCCTATAGTGGGAGAAATAATCTTTTTATGGATGCCTTAGTATTTATGGACAACAGGAAGATAATCTCATTTGACTTTGTAGATGAAGATTATCGCGATTTAATACAATCCTGAGACATTTTCCGCTGGAGATATTAATACATTAATATGAATTTGGTTTCTGGAAGGCATTTTTTTGTTACAGTTTTCCGAGATGTGAGAAGATCAAGATTTTACAAAACTATATCTGAATCAAACACTATCTGTAATGAGGAAAGCTGATTTATACAGGGTGATTCATGAGCAATTGTCAATACTACTTACTAACAAAACTGTGGGTACGAATTAAGGGTCCAAAAATAAACATAAATGTTTATATAAATACCAGCTTTCTCCCCGTAGCGTCGTAGCGTTGCGAGCACTTGATAAGTAACAGCGTGTTTGCTACTTTTTGAAATCCTCTCACACACAACAGCAAAGACAAATCCAGAAATCAAAAAACAGCTTTACTTCCGAACACAACTACAACCACATAAAAACGCCTCACATCACACCACATCACATGGTAGCCTGATACCAAACACAAAAGTTATGATATGATCAATTGCTGGACGAAATTAGAACGAAGCTGCGCATATCGTCAACGCGAGACTAAAGTGAGGTTGGATTTAAAATATCAATACCACCATTGGTTACCATTTGCTGGACAAAATTTGAACTGGCCCACGCATGACGTCCCCGCGTGAGATTGATTGTATAGGTTTGAGGTAGGTCACGTGATGACGTCTGAGGGGGATGTGCGAGAGTTTATCATGTTTGTTTTGGTATCATGGTAACCCAGTTACCTAGGTAACCTATGAATTTTGAGGTCCAGACAAGCAATGATGTCAGTGAAACCTGCGCGTGAGCATATTGGGTCCTATGATTGAAGGTTTACGTTAACTTGACGTATCTGTTTGTTTGGATTGTTTACTAATGCAAATGTTCCATTCGCTAACAGCGTTACCATGGTGAAATAGACATGTGAAGTTAACGTAAACGTTCAATCATAGCCCCCTAATCTTGTTTGTTATAGTAGGCGGATTTTGGCGTTAACCAGGTAACGTTCTGTCGTTACCAGGTTTGTTAATTGATTGGTTATATGTCGATAGTAGCTCGCGATCAAACGCCAAAACGTTCTGGTTACTAAAAGTAACATTTATGGTATGACGTTACTACTTAATAAGGTATCTCCCAAGAAATTTGTTCCTATACTGTGAAGGAAAGATAGGTTAGGGAATTCGTAGCCTCGTTAACGCCAAAATCCGCTCAGTATCATGACATGTTAGTGTCAGTGTCAAATTGTTGTTGTTGTTGAATTGACAGATTATTTTGAATACTTTCGTTTTTCCCAAGTTTCAACAATTTTTCAGAATTTCAATAACTATTATCCTTTTTGTGATAAAGACAAATCCAACAAAGCAGAAATCATGAAACTTGGTCCAGCCGTTCTCGAGTGATGCAGCATGATAACCAACACGACTTTATTTCAAATATCAAGATGTGTCCGCAAGGCCTTCGTTTTCGAAATAAAGTGTGTCAAAGTCGTTACTCAATGTTTTTATTATTGTGCTTGGAAGTAAATGCTGACATTTTTGAAAATTATAAAACCTAGCTTATTATGTTCTGTTAAAAGTAGAAAGAACACGAAGTCAAAGTCTCAAAATGTGTGCATTGAAGGCTACACGTGTTTCGCCCAATTTAAGGGCATCATCAGGCCTATAACAACAAAGTAAGAATTATACAAATATTAATAAAATACAAGAAAAGTACATACCAAATGATTGACCATAAACAAGATTTAAAAAGAAATTGTGAAAAATTTTGTAAAAAACATTGAAGAACTAACTAACGGAAATTACATGAAAAGCTAAAACAAAACAGTCAAGTCAAGTACTAGAACAAGAATAAGGTGTGAAAACTGGTTCTGTTCGGAGTATATAAACAAAAAGAACATGCCTATATTGACAGCTGTAATGACGGGCAAGACATGACAAGTGTGACAAGACATGGAACAGCTGATAATAATAACAAACAATCAATCCACAATATTGTTGAAAATCAGATGTGGCTCAAAATTAAAAATCTCGCTAACACAACTGAGAACTTCTCTTAGCTCTCGTTATTTCCATTTTTTCCAAAAGGTCTAATGTTCGGCCTTTTGAGAAGTCATGAAGAACGACCGTATTATTGGGTATGCTGAAATTGTGTCCAGTCGAAAGTAAATGAGTTTCAAAGGCAGACTTAGTTTCTGTGATATTCGTGTCCTTGAATTTTCTCACTAGAGATAAGTGCTCTTGAACTCTCGTCGAAATTTTTCTTCCTGACTGACCCACGTACACAGCTGGGCACTCTTTACAATGTAAGGAATAAACCCCAGATTTGGATAGCGCGTCAGTAGGGTCCTTTGTCTTCACTATATGTCTACTAAAATTGTCTATCGTTTTGTAGGCAATGGCGATGTTGCAGCTCTTGAAAAACTGCGCTAGGTTAGTCGAGATGTTGCCAAAATAAGTGATGCATCTATAGCTTTTATTCTCAGTCTTCACTGGATGGATGATATTATAAGTTAGCTTATATTTGTTAAAAAACTTGAAATAAAGCTTATTCAAATTGTCCAGTGAGACGCCATTGTTCGCAGCCAACTGTTTGATAATATTTCTCTCTTGTAAAAGTTCTCTTGTAAAAGCATCACGAGAAAGTGGAATTTTAAATAATCTGTACAATAAGGAATTGAAGGCTGCAAATCTGTGAAGGAAAGGTGAATTGGACTCGAACTGTATGATGTTATCAGTTGAGGTGGGTTTACGGTAAATCTCAAAAGTGATGTTAATGCCATTCTTGCCCACCAATAAATCAAAAAACGGAAGCTTGTCATCGATTTCTTTTTCCATAGTAAAAATGCAATTTTTGGATGTAATTTGTTAACGAAGTCCAAAAGACGTGAACGCTCTTCTTCTTTGCGAGTCCAGACAATAAATATATCATCTACGTACCTTCTATAAGTGAGAATATTATCATTGAAGGTGCTACTCATAATCTGCTTTTCTAGATTATTCATAAAGATCTCGCTCAAAAGAGGAGAAAGACATGAACCCATTGCAAGTCCATTTTGTTGTCTGGAAAATTTATTGTCAAATTTGAAGAAATTCTGGTCCAAAATTATGGACAGCAATGAAACAAGGTTCTCGATTACAAGGCGCGGCAGTGAGCTCTTCACTAAGAGGCCTCTGACGAGGTCTAAGCAATCATTGGGTGGTATGCTGGGAAACAGATTTTTAACGTCTAGGGAAACAAAGATAGCATTGACTGGGAGATTGATGGTCTTCAAATGTTTCGAAAAATCTACTGAATTCTTGATGGAAAAAGTGCTAGTGAGACCCGTGACTTGTCTGAGTATCACATCCAACCAGGACGATAATCTATAACATGGTGAATCCACAAAGGATACAACCGGGCTAATGGGAAGGTCCTCCTTGTGGACCCGAGATTTTTAATTTTGAGCCACATCTGATTTTCAAAAATATTGTGGATTGATTGTTTGTTATTATTATCAGCTGTTCCATGTCTTGTCACACTTGTCATGTCTTGCCCGTCATTAAAGCTGTCAATATAGGCATGTTCTTTTTGTTTATATACTCCGAACAGAACCAGTTTTCACACCTTATTCTTGTTTTAGTACTTGACTTGACTGTTTTGTTTTAGCTTTTCATGTAATGTCCGTTAGTTAGTTATTCAATGTTTTTTACAAAATTTTTCACAATTTGTTTTTAAATCTTGTTTATGGTCAATCATTTGGTATGTACTTTTCTTGTATTTTATTAATATTTGTATAATTCTTACTTTGTTGTTATAGGCCTGATGATGCCCTTAAATTGGGCGAAACACGTCTAGCCTTCAATACACACATGAGACTTTGACTTCGTGTTCTTTCTACTTTTAACATTTTAAGTAAGTCTCTTGGGGATATGGACGATTTTCTGGAGTTATTATGTTTTATTGAACATAGCTTAATAACAATCATTTAATTGAAAACCATTTTGCTCAGTTTTTATTATTTAACAGACCTGTTAAAATAGTGGTCCTGAAACACATTTACCTCATTCAGGGGTGGACTAGGTTCTTCATTTTATTGCTTAAATTTTTAACACCCCGTATGATAAAGACTTGAAAAAAATTGAATTTGGATAGCTTGAACCTTGATCTACAAAAAGGGTGTTGAAAATGTAAGCAATAATATGAAGAACCTTCTCCGCCACTGAACTAAACTGAAAATAAATGAGGTAGATGTGCTTTAAGGACACTATTTTGACAGGTCCTTGATAGTGTTTATTATATAAAATTTTCATTGAATTATATCGAGTACTTCGAAAGTTATTTGCGAAAGAAATTCCACGGGCGCGGCGCCCTTCAAGAAGGGACTCTAGCGAAATGAATTATAAGAACTTATCATCATCTTTTCTCATGTTCTACCTTTATCCGGGAGACACCCCACATTTTCCGGGACACCCTGTATACGAACCTGAAGTATTGACATGTCCTCATGAATCACCCTGTATATGACCAGACTACCAGACATCATTATGAGATGATCTTCGTAGATGAAAATCACCATATTTGAATATACTTTACTTTTGTAATCCTCTAGATGCTGAATCTTATCAAGTCCAAGATCAGCCATAAAAATGACTCCGCATGACATATCAGCTCTTATTTGGCGAAAAAAAATGAGGCAGACGAATAAATGTCAGTAGCGCGAAACAAAAATTGTCATTGATTCATAATATAATGATGGACAAAATAGCATTTTGTATTGACTTTTTCTTTCCAGGTCTATAAGGTTCAAAAAACGACAATAATCTTGAACCACATAATAGCTTACCAAATTCTAACAAACTAGACTTTACAGTGAATCAAAGAACCAATTAGGTGTTTTTGTGGAGAATATAATAAAATAAGCGGGGCGGTGTGAAATTTTAAACCTTCCTTATGTCGTGCATTCGCGGAGAATAAGGTCACTGTTGTTATAATATGATCCCTGATACTAACTAGCGTGTTTTGAGTGTACTGATGTTCAATATCAGATGTTTTATATCTACTTTGCTCTTTTGCATTATAGTTCAAAAGTGATGATTATTGATAGTTGATGTCAAATTTAATTTTTGTTAATTGATTATCATCAGACGAATCATCTCAGTATTATTTGAGAGCTTGAAGAGTGGTCAGAGCAACTTGTCAAAGTTCAGGGTTTAGTGGCAGGTGCGAGTGAGAAAGGTGTAGAAACTGAGACATGCATTTCTTTTGCTCATTGGAATATTACAACCTTTTCATTTACTAGGAAGTCGTCCATTTTCTCAAAGAGAGCCTCTTATCGATGAATCCAATAACAATATGTCTAGGCCTCATATACTTGTTGAAAAATTGTATTACTTATTAGAAGACGGTGACATGTTTCGCCCACCGGGCATCATCAGACCTATTATGAAGATAAAAACAAAATAACCAAATTGCACACGAAGAACATGATTAAAAAATTACCTTAGTCAAATTATGTCACAAAAATGTAAAAACATAAAAACTGAAGCTAATCAATATTAATACCTGCACAATACATGACCACTCACAACAGACTGCCTAATCTATATCGCTTCGGTGGATAATACGACACCACGACACAAAAAACATTCAACAAACAATGTAAAAAACAATAACTCTAGATTTATAAAAGAAAAAATACATGTGCCAGCCTGGGATCGAACCCACAACCGCTCGGCTATACTTTGAAAATCATTTATTTCGCTTCATACAATTTACAGGTTTCAGTGGTTACATAAATGTTCTTAAACTAGATACTTATGTACAAAAACAAAAACGTATATTATACAACAAGTAAGTAGCCGGCAAGGCGAAACCTTCACCAGAACAGCAGGAACCAGAATAAACTGGGGGTAGTTGGTCACCCTTCCTACTACATAACCACTTTTCCCTTTAACCACAATCAATCCACACCTCTCCTACATAAGATAATGTTTTTAGGTGTCTGTCAGAGGGCAATGGTCAACGGCTATAAGTTAATAACCTGACCATCAGGCTACTGAGAGCTCATGAGAGAACTTGAGTGCAAGGTGCAAGGTACGTGCGTACGCGTTGATTATCACGGTCAATGTGATTAAAAATTAAATTGGGTTCAAAATTGAACACCTCGTTCACACAAGTTAATACTGGACTTTTTCTGGCTCTAGTGATCTCCATCTTTTCGAGTAGGTCTAACTTCTTTCCCTTTTGGCATACATGGAGTACTTCTGCATTTGAAAAATTATGGTATCCAGCAGGTGGTTGGCGAATGCTGACTTTGTTTCGGTCACTCCAGTAGTCATGTTTCTTCTGACTTGACTCAGATGCTCTGTAACCCTCTGGGAAAATCTTTTGCCCGACTGACCAACATAAAGTTCTTGGAGGAGGGTGTCTTTGAGGAGATTCAGAGAGATCCTACCAACCCATTTTTTCAAAAGGTAAAAAAAGTCCTGGATGAATGCCAAGGAAAGACAGATTGTACCCAATGAACGCAAAAACACCTCTTTTATATGGATTGCCCAAAGTCCACAAAGAGGGTATGACAATGAGGCCAGTGGTCTCTTATGTCAGCTCCCCTAGTTACAATTTGTCTGCATGGCTGAATAACACACTTCGTGAAGCCACAGGTTTCACGAGCCCCTTCTCTACGAAAAATTCCATCGAGCTCACGAAATACCTTAAGGGGATTGAGGTTCCAGATAACGCCACGTTGATATCTTTAGATATTAAAAATCTATTTCCCAGTGTCCCGGGATCGGAGTGCTTGGATTTGGTACGTAGCCTTCTGGTGAGAAATTGCAGCCTGCCTAGATTGGTTGTGGAGGGTCTGATATCCCTTTTGGATTTGGTTCTGAGCCAGGACTTCTTCCAGTTCGACGGTAAATTCCATAGACAAAAGTCTGGCCTTGCAATGGGATCTTGCCTTTCTCCATTCCTCAGCGAGATCTTCATGAACAACCTTGAGGGCAAAATAATCAGAAGCAGCTTTGGTGACCATATATCAGCTTACAAGAGGTACGTGGACGATGTTTTCATTTTGTGGAGTGGTGGAGAGGATGGCTTATTGGAGTTCTTGAATTTTGTGAACACATTGCACAACAACATTACTTTCACACTTGAAAAGGAAGTTGATCATAAACTTCCATTTTTAGATGTCTTGCTACAACGGACCGGTGGAACCATAGAGTTTGAAATTTTCCGTAAACCTTCATCTACTGATAATGTTATCCAATATAATTCCAACTCCCCGTATACACACAAATTTGCTGCTTTCAACTCCTTATTCTATCGGCTGTTCAATATACCTCTGAAGAAAGAGGCATTTGACAAGGAATGGAGCAGTATTAGAGAAATAGCTCGCAGAAACGGTTTTCCTTCAAGCACCATCAACAAGATTTTCCACAAGTTCAGGAATAAGTACAAGCTGACTTACTTTATTCTCAAGTCAAAGGCAGAAATGACCTCGTTTAGATGCTTGACTTTCTTTGGTACCGTTTCCCTCCAATTGGCAAAGTTTTTTGAACAGTGCAGGGTGAAAATTGCGTTCAAGACCTCTGACAACCTGAAGAAACATCTTGTAAAGACGAAAGACCTGGTGGATCCACTGGCAAATTCGGGAGTTTACGCCTTGCATTGCAATGACTGTCCTTCAGTTTATGTTGGTCAGTCGGGCAGAAGAATTTCCCAGAGGGTTACAGAGCATCTGAGTCTGGTCAGAAGAAACATGACTACTGGAGTGACCGAAACAAAGTCAGCCTTCGTCAACCACCTGCTGGATACGGGCCATAATTTTTCAAATGCAGAAGTACTCCATGTATGCCAAAAGGGAAAGAAGTTAGACCTACTCGAAAAGATGGAGATCACTAGAGCCAGAAAAAGTCCAGTATCAACTTGTGTGAACGAGGTGTTCAATTTTGAACCCAATTTAATTTTTAATCACATTGACCGTGATAATCAACGTGTACGCACGTACCTTGCACCTTGCACTCAAGTTCTCTCATGAGCTCTCAGTAGCCTGATGGTCAGGTTATTAACTTATAGCCTTCAACGAGGTTTTTGTTTACTTTTCCTCGAACGACATCGCATACGCAACTATCAAACTTCTGACCGCGATTTTCACAAATTTATTTTTCTCAAGTCACTTTCGAGCGACCATCCCCATCCGTCATGCTTCTAAAAACATCGTTATGTAGGAGAGAAGCGACTTGCTCTGATTTAAGGAAGGTGGTAGGTTTTTCTGGGGCTAACACCAGTCCGCAGGCCCTTGTTGTCTGTCCCCTACTGGTGCAGAAGTTGCCCACCTAATGGTGAATGCGCTTCTGCACCATACCAATGTAATAGGCTAGGGAAACGTTTTATTTAGCTCTAAATAAAAACTACCCCCTAGTCTGTTGGGGAAGGATCATTGTAACCTTTTGTAATTTATGTGTTGAATAAAGTATATTTCAAAGTAACTTATAGCCAAGTGGTTGTGGGTTCGATCCCAGGCTGGCACATGTATTTTTTCTTTTTATAAATCTAGAGTTATTGTTTTTTACATTATTTGTTGAATGTTTTTTTGTGTCGTGGTGTCGTATTATCCACCGAAGCGATATAGATTAGGCAGTCTGTTGTGAGTGGTCATGTATTGTGCAGGTATTAATATTAATTAGCTTCAGTTTTTATGTTTTTACATTTTTGTGACATAATTTGACTAAGGTAATTTTTTAATCATGTTCTTCGTGTGCATTTTGGTTATTTTCATAATAGGTCTGATGATGCCCGGTGGGCGAAACATGTCACCGTCTTCTAATAAGTAATACAATTTTTCAACAAGTATATGAGGCCTAGACATATTGTTATTGGATTTAACCTTTTCATTGCCAAGTTGGGTAATGCTATAGGAAGATTGAGCCCTTACTAATTCCTGTAAAAAAAGGGCTATTGGACTTTGATAGTTAGTTCATAGACCTCTTAGACTCTACTGATGTCACAATCCACCATAACAATAAGATATAAGAGTCCAGGAAGTTGACAGTCTAATCTTTACTTCACGATATAATGAAGAAATTGAAATATCTGAATGTTCAAAGGTTTTATGCGCACATAAAAAAATTACATTTGTGTAGACTGGGTGATGCATAATAACAATGAGCCAGCCAGAAAACAATGCTAGTGTGGTATCTCTCGTGAATGGAAACCAATGAAATGTTCATAAAATGGATGCTGTAATGGCTTATGACAAATACGAACATCAAAATAGTCTACTACATAACGAAAAGTTCAAAATATATTTCATGGGTTTGCAAAAAAAGAATCTCAATCCTCAACTTGCCTTTTCAAAAAGTTATGGTCACTTTATCCTGAAACTTCATTTGAAGAAAAGAGAGCCGAACGGCTTTATTTTCCGTCATGGTAATATTGAATCCAAAATTAATAATATGACAAAAATATGGTAACATACTACTAAGCTGTTGAGGCAGTGGGAGCTATTTTAAGAAAAGCTCTTCAATATCTGAATGAAAGCTTTTTCTCATATCTGGTTAGAAACTGAGAAAAATCGTGGATCAAGTCTACTAAGGGCCGGTTGCATAAAACTATGAGCTGTAGTTCACTGTTGATCTGCAGTTGAAAGTGTTTATGCAACCGGCCCTTGATGTAACATGAGACCGAAGTTATACAGGGTATCAAGACGTATTCCTCTCAGAAGGGGATAGAGAGCCCTACTTGCTACTGATTAGACGTGATTTACCTGTATACCATTCTCAAGCCCTATCGACATATTTAAAAAAATATATATTTTTTTTCAAGAAATTCAGTACCTATTTCTGGAATGAAGTGATCTTCTCAAATGTCGCTATTTATATTATCAGCTGACATATTGACGCAAATATTAGCAGTGAAAATCATAATATACAGGGTGATTCACGTAGGTCGTCTGCTACAAGTATCTCGAGATCGGCTTTTCCAAATCTTTTGAAATTTGGTATGAGTCTATATGAAAATGTGATGCATCTTTTGAAAATATGTTGTTGATTGCGGCGTTGCCGGATCTAGGAGTTCGCGAGACCAAGACCAAGACCAAGGCTACGTAGTCTCGGTCTTGGTCTCAAAAAATGAATCATGGCCTCGAAACCAAGACCAAGATCAAGACCATGGTTGGTCTCGGTCTCGGTGTCGGTCATGTCTCGTTTAGTCCCGGTCTCAAAGTTTTAAATAGGTAGCAGGAAAAAAACAGTGTGATCCTTCATGCTACTTCGAGATGAGCAACACAGCCATTCCTTTTTTTTGAATAGGTGTCTTCCAATATTTATTTTCACAAAGCAAAACAATAAATATATTTTTCAATGTCTGTTGTGGTTATAGGGGGTATAAATGAAACAATATTTCAATAACAGATATTATTATACTTAGTTGAAGTTGGAGGTGATATAAAACTCGAAGCACCTAGGCTTTGCGCATAGACACAACCGAGCGTTCAATTTTGTTAAGTGATGTAATATTTAATAGATTTTGATAACTCAAGTATTTTTCAAAATGAAAATTGTTTGAGTATATTATGACATTTCATAGTGCAATATTTTTTTAGCATCGTGATGATATGAAATGATAAATATACAATGTTCAGTTGTATTTTGACAAGTCTGCTGCAAAACAACCTCCACAGACTTTAGTGGTCATTCTTAGGCAATCCATGCATTTCTACTTCAATGTTTCGTCGAGCGGGGCTTGACTTTTCGTTTTCAAGATCAAAATATTATCAACTTTCTCCAAATGATGTTGGTTTGAACAAAAAATAATCAAAAATGTCATACCTATCGTTTCTTCGCACTTTTTGATTTCAAGTACTGAATAGCGGGTATTTTGATCCAGGAAAGATCAAATTTTTGATAATGGAAGAACAACGAACATGACATCATATCATCCTATCTAGAGCACAACAAAGAAAACCTCTATGAATAAACAACACTGGATACTGATACTCCAAATTTTATCAGCTATCACTCTTCCAGGACCGTTTCAAGATTCAAGAAATGCGTGGCACTCTATGGTTGTTTTGTGACTGCATGGCCAACAAGTGCGTCAGATTATAATTCAATATTTTCAGTACAGTTCTGAAATTTTGAGCATTCATGATTTCATTCATCGTGAAATGAAAATTTTTCAAAACTAATTTTTTGTGCAAAACAGTGTCCCAACAAGTCAACAAACCAAATGTATTTTTCGAGACCAAGAGTCTAGGAACCTTGGTCTCGATCTCGATGTATAAGCTTGGTCTTGGTCTCGATTCAGTTTTGCATGTCTCGGTCTTGGTCTTGGTCTCGATTCCGAAACGGAGACCGAGACAAAACCGAGACCAAGACCATGGTCTCGCGAACCCCTTGCCGGAACCACAAGTTTCTCCTAGTAACTTTCTTTTTTCAAATAGGACACCCTGTATATTATTTGATTTTTGAATTCTGTATGAAATTCTGAATCACTTTTATGAAACATGTTATACGTCTATTGATAATAGTTTCGTGAATATTTGTCATTTTATTAAAAAAATTACAAATGTCATTAACTTTTTTAAATAAGATTTCTCAGCAACAGCAAGAAACCGAGGCGTGAAAATTTGTCTGCATTTTCTTCAAATCTCAAAGTACACAAAGATTCTTCCAAATATTTTAAAAATGTTATGGACTGTGCAAAAAATATCAATCACATTTTCGCTAATGGAAATGACTGAAACTCGTTTTTTGTTCAATTAAACACCCTGTGTTTTATGTTTGCAATGAACTTGGCATTCAATTCTGGATAAAAAATGTCATCATTTTCCTATAGCCATCTCAAGCCATTTTTGATATATTGAGGATTCCATATTAAATGTGCAGTTGTTAAATGCCATATCTTTAAAAAAGAGCAATCTAGCAGCATACGCAAATGCAACGCTATAGTTTCAATCAAATACGAATGGTGAATAGGTACTACTTCTTTTAAGATCGATCGCCAAATCTCGCATTTGATAGGAATCTTATGGTGACTGGTAAAACAAGCTCCAAAAACAATTCGGAAGACAAGTTTTTCCAATAGATGTCACAAAAGGTTAAAATCAACCGATACGGGAAAAAGGAGCTCAATATTGATCAAGAATTAAAAATTGCTATTTCCGTTAATTATTATAAAATTATTATTAGCAATGACTGAATAAGTTGATATAACTACAGTTTTCTACAGATTTATGATCTATTCGTGATTTTCGGCAGGAGCCAGAAAGTTTTTGCGGGGACCTGTCGGGTCTTCAATCAGAAATATCCAGATCGTCCACCCATTACTGTAACGAAATTGAAAAGAATACAGTCGAATCATGTCCTGCATGGACATCCAGTTATTCCAATACATCGTGCGATGCTAATCACTGGAAATGAACATAATGAAATTATGATCCTTGGCTATTTTCATGCCTTTACACGAGCATCGATACGTAACGTAGTGGAGAATTCTTTCGAGACACTCCATGCACAATTACACAGCAGAAACCATACACGAATTGATGCCTGCTGATTTCCTACAGAGAATAGACCTGTGCGAGATGTTGTTGATTCAAATGCAGGAGTATCCAAATTTAGAATATTCAACAGAAGAAATAATCATTATTGGTCCACCGAAAATCCAAGTTTCATAATTGAAAGGCATCATTTTTCACAAATTTTCTTTCAATGTTTTTCCTTTACTTATGGACAACCGATGTTTTCATTACATTTATGAGGAAAACTTGAATGATCAAAAATACTTGGAAATTTTATGAACAGTAGTGTCAGACTCCATAGATGATTTGCCGTTGGGTTATACATAGACTCTTTCAAATATCTAGAGAATTTCACTAAGTGTGCAAAAAAAAACGATCACATTTTCGCTAATGGCAATGACTGAAACTCGATTTTTTCAAATGGAACACCCTGTATTTTATGTTTGGAATAAAATAAGCCTTCAATTTTAAATAAAAAATGTCGAAACTATCCTATGCATATCGTCAGCTATTTTTGAAATATTCACAATTTCATACCAAATGTGCTTTAACATTGCTTTCATAAATGACAATTATATACTATGTTCTATGTTCTTCACGATATACTTGACGTTGCGGATCAGATGTAGCGTGAAATAAAATAATCAAAGAAATTCAAGATATTATTTTTCAGGATGATGTTCAGATTCACTCGAACAACTGTGTACCTGCATTATATTACATCTCATCATCTGGGTTGAGCTGCTTACGTTTGGTATCAATTGGTACCAGTCGAGTTGCGGAAGAATTGAGTGAAATGTTTGAAAATTGATGGATTGGACTAAGAGGTCCATGGAAGTGGCCACCCAGATCCCCTGATCTTAACCTAGGACTTTTTTTTTATGGGGCCATATAAAAAAAAATGTTTATAATGGTGCACCTATGAATAATCATGACAATCCCATTGATCAAGTCATAGTCAATGCGGCCTTTGATGAATTTCAACCAAGGCAAATTAGAAGAGCTACGACATTTCATGTTCACAAAATCATTCTCAAATGTTTAAGAAAAAATGGTACTCACATTGAATATTTGTAGGGAGATCAATTGAACTTTGGTCAATTATAACTGAAAGTCTTTTTTAAGATGTAATATAATGTAGGTACACAGTTGTTCGAGTGAATCTAAACATCATCCTGAAAAATAATATCTTGAATTTCTTTGATTATTTTATTTCACGCTACATCTGATCCGCAACGTCAAGTATATCGTGAAGAAAATAGTATCCAACATTCACGTCTGACTACTAGAATTCTCATTCATGAAAGCAATGTTAAAGCACATTTGGTATGAAATTGTGAATATTTCAAAAATAGCTGACGATAAGCATAGGATAGTATTGACGTTTTTTATTCAAAATTGAAAGCTTATTTCATTACAAACATAAAATACAGGGTGTTCCATTTGAAAAAATCGAGTTTCAGTCATTGCCATTAGCGAAAATGTGATCGTTTTTTTTTTGCACACTTAGTGAAATTCTCTACATATTTGAAAGAGTCTATGTATACTTTGATATTCAAAGAGACTGCAGTCAAATTTTCACGCCTCAGTTCCTCACTGCTACTGAGAAATCTTAGTTTGAAAAGTCGATGACATTTGTCATTTTCTGAATAAAATAACAAATATTCACGAAACTATTATCATAAGACATATAACATGAATTAAAAAAGTTGATCAGAATTTTATACAAAATTCAAAAATCAGATAATATACAGGATGTGCTATTTGGAATAAGAAAGTTACTAGGAAAAACTTGTAGATTCGGTAACTTCGCAATCATCCAAATAGTTTCAAAAGATACATCACACTTTCATAAAGCCTCATATCAAATTTCAAAAGATTTGGGAAAGCAGTTCTCAAAATACTTGTAGCAGATGACCCACGTGAATCACTCTATATATAAACATGTCGATGGCTGGCTTGAGAAGGGTATAGAGATAAATAACGTTTTATCGGTAGTAAATAGGGTCTACTTTCACCTCCTCAAAGGAATACGGCTAAATATCAGTGACCCTGTATACATACTTGAAAAAAATAAGAAATTGAAAATAGAATAGAAGTATCACGTTGAAAATGAGTTTGGTTTGGAAGGTAAGTGAGTACAACTTTGCCTTGAAAAAACTATTTTGGTGTCCCAGAAACAGCATCAGGTATTTATACAATCCAATAACCTTCCTAATACTGGCTTGTTTATTCACGAACGCTTCTCGAAATCTGATAGGTATTTTAACGGAACATTGCTCTCGTGATTCATTCACCACAAGCCAAAACACACTAGCAATGTGTCGCCGTGATAATTTTATTTGCCTGCAATGCACCCAGGCAATTCATTGAAATTTTATTTTCTTTAAGCCTGATAAGGCATTTTATTTCCTAGCTATGAAGTACCTACAACAAGCCCTTTGTTTCATCATCGATTTTCAGTTTGTTACGCCATGATACTAAAACAAATAATATCTTTTCTAGTAAAGCCGTCTTCTAAACTAAGATTTGCGGACCCTATTACGACAATCACTCACCGAACCGCTTTTCCACTTTTTCCGTTTCATCTTAAATACATTTCCGTTACTTTGCAATGAAGAAAGTTTTTGCTACGGTAACCAGTCCGCTTTGTTTCGTACAAATTGTTCAAGTTTATGAGCAACATTTACAAAGCTAACTCCATGCATGTAGTAGAGACTTTGGTCGATAAGTATGGATTTATAACAAAATATTATAGAGTTGCAAATTAGCGTCCAAAAGTTTCGATAACTGATGAGTTTCTTTTGTCGGGAATAATGGACTGTGTTTGATGAAAAACCTCTATTGTTCTTTCAGCGACGTTTCGACGTTTGGTTTACGTCTTTATCAAGCTATAATACAGCACAATGTCAAATTACACAAAAATTATTATGTCTAGGTGTTGAAAAAACTTACCATCAAGAATAGTAAGGTGAACACAATAATAAACGGCCACAAACATTGAAAAAGGCCGACAGATATAAAACTAACATATAAACTATTCAGTCACATCCACATAACATCACATTGTATGCCAGAAGAAAAACAATTACATTTGATAAAATTGAATAAACTAAACACATCTGAATACGTTAGGTTGTTAATATGGTCTAATTCTTTGTTATAAAACTAATCCTATCAGTGTCGATAGCATGGTAGTGAAACACCGTTGTCACATGGTCAATAAAGTCCGCAATTAAGGTGAACGTTCGCGCGTTGCTTTGAATTTTTCGATTAAACTATTATAGATGACTGACAAATGACTGACATCAGTTATATAATTAACCGTCACCTCTGACGAGGCTTTAATGAAAACCATTTCGGATATATTTCTTTTATAGTAATTCGTTTCATTATCTAAGATACTCACGTCCTCGCTCACGTCCTTGAATGAAAATTCGTGGTTATGATCGAAATGATGGGAGGCCAAAGCAGTTTTCTCTAGTTTGTCTCTATATTTATTTTGACAATCATAAGTGTGTCCTTTCATCCTTGTCTTCACATACTGTCTTGTCTGACCAATATAGGTCTTACCACATTGGCACGGAATACTGTAGATAACGTTAGATCTATTAGATATCGATATAGGATCTTTCAGACGTGTAAATAGTTGCTTCGTGGATTTTATATTATAGAAAACGACTTTTACATTATTAGAATTTATCAACGCCTGTATTTTTTGGGATAGTCCAGCTATGAAAGGAAATCGAACATGTCTTATATTTTGCATTCCAAAGCTCTTTTATGGTGGTGTTCAGCTCCAATGAAATTTTTTCTTTTGAATTTTTCTATTATTCCATTAACGAAACTTTTGGGATAGTTGTTGTTCCTTGCCATACGTCTCAATTTGCTAAAATTCTGGTCCCAGTAACGAGCGGAGCTCAAATGGACGATTCGGTAGAGCAGATTAGAAATAGTTGCGATTTTGTGTTTCGTAGCATGGTACGAGAAATGATTCAGTATTCTACCTGACGCTGTTGGCTTCATAAACCAATCAGTTGTCATAGAGCCATCGTCACCTCGAATGACAGTAACGTCAAGGAATGATAGTCGTTGATCGGATTCCTTCTCCAAGGTGAATTGGATTTTGGGGCAAAGTGAGTTGAAGTATTCCAGCAGGTTGTCTATCTCCACTTCAGGCGCGCACAGAAAAGTGTCATCCACGTATACAAACAAAAACGGAATATCGAATGGAATGCTCTTCACAACTTTTGTTATGACAAAGTTCATAATCAGATTGGCAAGTACAGGGCTTGCTGGGTTACCCATGGCACTTCCGTCTAGCTGTCTACAAAATTTCCCATCAAATCCGAAATAACTGGTCTCAAAACACATACTAATCAGGCGACAAATAGTTTCATAACTTGACTCGGTATAAGATGATATGTAGTTCCATTCATGTTCTATGATGTCAAGTACAAGAACTTTTGGTATGTTGGTAAATAGTGAGATGACATCAAGCGAAACCATCACATGTCCAGGCGGGACTTTAAGAGATTTAATTATTTCTACAAATTCGAAAGAATTCTTTACGTTATGTGTAAATTTTGAGGTTACGGGATAAAGAATTTCAAAAGAAAAAATTTGATTGGAGCTGAACACCACCATAAAAAGAGCTTTGAAATGCAAAATATAAGACATGTTCGATTTCCTTTCATAGCTGGACTATCCCAAAAAATACAGGCGTTGATAAATTCTAATAATGTAAAAGTCGTTTTCTAAAATATAAAATCCACGAAGCAACTATTTACACGTCTGAAAGATCCTATATCGATATCTAATAGATCTAACGTTATCTACAGTATTCCGTGCCAATGTGGTAAGACCTATATTGGTCAGACAAGACAGTATGTGAAGACAAGGATAAAAGGACACACTTATGATTGTCAAAATAAATATAAAGACAAACTAGAGAAAACTGCTTTGGCCTCCCATCATTTCGATCATAACCACGAATTTTCATTCAAGGACGTGAGTATCTTAGATAATGAAACGAATTACTATGAAAGAAATATATCCGAAATGGTTTTCATTAAAGCCTCGTCAGAGGTGACGGTTAATTATAGAACTGATGTCAGTCATTTGTCAGTCATCTATAATAGTTTAATCGAAAAATTCAAAGCAACGCGCGAACGTTCACCTTAATTGCGGAATTTATTGACCATGTGACAACGGTGTTTCACTACCATGCTATCGACACTGATAGGATTAGTTTTATAACAAAGAATCAGACCATATTAACAACCTAACGTATTCAGATGTGTTTAGTTTATCCAATTTTATCAAATGTAATTGTTTCTCTTCTGGCATGCAATGTGATGTTATGTGAATGTGACTGAATAGTTTATATGTTAGTTTTATATCTGTCGGCCTTTTTCAATGTTTGTGGCCGTTTATTATTGTGTTCACCTTACTTTTTTTAATGGTAAGTTTTTTCAACACCTAGACATAATAATTTTTGTGTAATTTGACATTGTGCTGTATTATAGCTTGATAAAAACGTAAACCAAACGTCGAAACGTCGCTGAAAGAACAATAAAGGTTTTTCATCAAACACAGTCCATTATTCCCGACAAAAGAAACTCATCAGTAAATAAAATATTATTTTATGATTTAACAAATAAAATCGGATTCTTACATCTATCATAAAAAAAAATGTTCTCGACTAGTTGATTTTTCTCGCCAAGACAGACGATCAATTCTTCAGTCACAGTTAAAACTTGTTGACATTGTATTTTTTTAAACAAAAACCACACAAAACCTTCACATATTTCTCATGTGATACAAAGGAATTGATCTTTGCCAATAAGCCCCTTGCATGCGTTTTAATTTCCATCCAAAAACATTTTAAAAACGTTCTGAAATGAAAGAGATATCCCTTTCAAATATTTTTTTTTGATAAAATCTTCGAATTACGATAAAATCGTTAAATTCACTCCGGACCTCTCAATTTCGCGTGACACAAAAACACTATGCTATTGGTTTGACGTCACCGGTTTGAATCCGTCGAGAAATCCGTTCTCTACATTTATAAGCTGGCGTGAATAAACGAGTGTTTCATTGGTTTTGTGGTTTGTGTGTCATGATCTTTCTTATTGTTATCCTACTAACCTTTTAGCTTCAACTCTCCGATGTTTAGCACATGTAAAGAAATCATTTTTGGCAAAAAATCACCACATAAATAAATCCATCAAAAGCGATTTTGCTTTTACAAATCCTTCAGACATTATCGATAATAATGTTCTTATGATACTGTTTGGAAATGAGAACTGACAGGGGCGAAACTACACTGGAAAATCACGAAAATGTATGGAAATTCAAAAACATTGCGTATAGCGTATGAACACTGTGAACAGCTCACAACCTTTGAATGTCATGTCAAGGCAGGGACGAATTTAAACCGTGGTTGTGCCACAAAGTTGTCGTTTCTCTGTCTGTTGAGTTAGGATTGTTAAGGTGAGTGAAGGATGTTGTTTGCTAATTTTGATATTTAATTTTTGTGTCTTTTATTTCATCGGCCAGAATCATCATAAATAAATGAGATGGCTTTGTTTCTTGATTTGATTTAGTTATTGATCATAAATCTGAGATGGATAATAAATATGATAATCATTATTGTTTGCGTGTCAAAAGTCAAAACACATTTTTCTCATAAGGAAATCTAGTGAACAGTTTTTGTATGAATGTGTGCTTATCGTAAATTGTCTGTATCAAATTAAAAATAAAAGTAGGTAGATACATACGAGCGGGCGGATCTACTAGCACGCAAAGCTGCAAACACACCACTTCTGGGTCCAGAACCTGCTATTGGTATTACAAAATCCTCTGTGAGAGGTTGGCTGGACTGTTGGTCCAAAAAACAACAGAAAGCTAGATGGTGCCAATCACCAGGTCTGAAACACAGTAAATTAATGATGGCAGACGAGATCGAATCATCATTTTCTGGAAGCCTACTGCAACTCAGCAGGAATCAGCTTAGGAAAGTAACAGGTATATTAACTGGACACTGCACTCTAAGGAAACACATGCATATCATGGGTCTTTTCAACGAGGAACCCATATGTAGGCTGTGCAACGAGGAGGAGGAAACAGCCTCCCACATTGTATTCGAATGTGAAGCGCTGGCGTACTGGAGAAGAGATAATGGGGAATTCACAACGACTCCTCGAAGAACGGACAGGGAAACAGTAGAACGAGTCATAAACCTTATTCGGGCAATGGAGCTCTTCGACTGAGAGACAGGCACAGAGAAGATACAATAAGCCCAACTAGAGGCTGCGGTGTCGGGGCCAACAGCCCGAAACTCGTAGCGCCTGTACTTCAGTAATCAGTAATCAGGTAGATACATAAATTTCGAATTTAAACGTCCAAAAGGGTTTCAAGGTTCATTTTGTGAATTTTCATAACGTTGCAATAATTATTGATGAATTTATTCCGAAATCTTTTACTTTGGTATTTTGTTTGTGAGTAGGGCCCGAATTTTTTTTTTGTGTCTGTAGCAGTGTAGTACTAAAATCTGTAGGTATTTGATTTACATATAAATATGAGCATAATATCATTCATTATTTATTGCCTACTTTTATTTAATACATTCTACGTAAAGTGTGTGTTTTATTTTTCATTCTATAATCAAATCTATTGATTATCACAAGTCATATTTTGCTTTTGTTTCCATAGTAAATTCAGAGGTTGATTCAACTTCCTACGAGTTTCGCATTGTTATCTGCAGTTATCACTTAAAACGCCGATATCTCGGAAACGATGAATTAAGGCATAATTAATAATACCTTTAACAAAGAAGAATATGTGAAATAAATATTTCTATTGTTGAATGATTAAAATAGGGATTTTCCTTTATTTATAACCAATAATGTGTAAATTACGCCACGCACATCAAATTTTTGCATTTCGATTTTGACGACCACTCCAAATATAAGTAGTTTTATTTTTTTATGAAAAAAATGATTTTCTTCATTTAAAAAAAAAAGACTTGGGAAGGAATGTTATTATACAAAAAACACATTTTTAACCTCGGTTTTAACTTATTTACACATTAATAGTTGGGTGATCCGAGTACAAAAAAAAACATCATGTGCAGCATCGTATATGTGTCAGAAGTGAAATTTTTTCCCTCACTATTTAATTTTCTTTTGAATGTGTTGATCAAATTCCAAATAGAACCATCATACCTAATTTCAGAAAAGTTCTTTGAAAATTAACAAAACTATGTGGATATGACCTCACTATTCTATTTTTCTGAATTTTTTGATCAAATTCGGAATAGAACCCACGAACCAAATCTAAACAAAATCCTTTGGAAAATAACTAAACCAGGCAAACATAACCTCACTATGTAATTTTTCTGAACATTTTATGATCAAATCTCAAATAGAATCTACATACCTAATTTGAACAAAATCTATTGGGAAATAACAAAACTATGCAAACATAACCTTACTATGTAATTTTTTTAAACAATGTTTGATCAAATCTCAAATAGAACCCACATACCTGATTCAAACAAAATAATTTGGAAAATAACAAAACTATCTCGAAAACTAAGTGAATATAACCTCACTAAGTGGCAATTTTTTTTTTATTCGCTTGATTCCAATTGTTAAAAAATCATTGTTCAATACACATTTGTCTCCTCGCATCTCTTTTGAAAAAGGCTGGCGTTCTATCGCTGACAACCAGCTTTCTCTTGTTTATCTTCCTTTGTTAGGTAAATGAATTATTTTGTAGGATTGAAAGTTGTTGTATTTTTACAATCCGCACGATACAATAATGATTAACCATTATAAAACTCGACTCAATATCAAACATCAACCACAAAACACATACCAATATTAATGATCAGTTTCCAAGACAAACTTAATGAACAAAAACTTTACAAGGAAAAATCCGGCCCTGGAAGACAAGCCATACGTCAGCAATTCGCTGATTTAAGAACCTCGCACTCTCCATAGGACCGATTGCGTCAATCGCCGTTTTCGCGGGTTTTTGGCCAATTTGAAATTTAGAATTTATTACGGCGTTAATATTTTTATGCAAAAAGAAATTGTAGGGATACTTACAACAAGTCTCATTGATCATTTTGATGCAATAAAAAAAATACGTGCAAGGGGCCTATTATAATTATGAACAGAAAAAAAACCCTCTTGTGCACGACAAAAGTGAAAACTTCACTAAGGCGAGATAAATAACAAGAAAAACTTTTTTTTGTTGTTCGACCACTGCGCATTCAATTTTTGTAGAACGGCATGGGTGCAGACATCTTGAACTCGATCTGTCAACTCTACTTAATTTTAATGCTAGCATTCATAAGACAAAACAGTTGTGGAACCGCTCTTTTTTATAAATGAGGCACTACTTTGGTAGCAGTTTCATAAGACTCAACAGTCAACCGTCAGTTGCCAAAGACCGCTACCGGAGTGTCGCGGTAACTGTTCCGTCCTATGAACGCGACCAATATCATTATCGTTTAGGATCAAATATTTGATTCTTTCACCCATGATTGTCGTATTTCATGTCATGTGTCATGTCGTCTCGAATTTGTTCTTAATGATGGTTGCATTTTCTGATACATGTTTTTTCTTTATATGGGTGAAGTGATTTATAATGAACAATATTTTCTCGTGGCTTCAAAAATGTTTTAGTGAAACTGTTTGTGCGAGGGAGCTTGACATGCAGCTTTTGGCGTGACGGCTCAGTTTGATTCAATACCCACAAAATAAAGTGCTTAGTGTGCCTGAGGTTTTCAGTTCAATATGTATATGAATCAGTGGAAAACGATAGGATATCTCTTAGAACTATGATTCGTCACTGGCGAAATAAAGCATGTTGAGCTTATTTGTGAGAACATGCATTTGATGAATGTATTTTGAAGAAGGAACCAAGCCATTGTATTTCGGATAAGATGACTGGAAAGTGCTTGTGAGAATCAAGATGATGATGATGAGCCTGCTGCGTATCCCTTACATTATCAAACAACTTTTTCAAGTTGGAAAAAGTCTGTTCTATCAAGCAATCACGGTTTTAATTAAAAAAAAAATGTGAGCGTTAAAATTCATTTTGGATTTTTTCACGCGTGTTACTTATAAAATTTGGAGACTCAGGAAAATGCAACATCTCATCTTGATGCCTTTCTGCTCATATTGCTTCAAATAAGTTGCCTATAAATGAGGCTATTCTTTCTTTAGATATTAAAATATCATCGGTTCTATGTTTTTCTGAAGTTTCTCAAAACTGGTCCAATCTTCGTGAAAATAAAATTCAACTAATTCATTTCGTTTAATTTAAACGAAAACTTTGTAATTTGTTTTGCTTCAAAATTTAAGCGAACTATTTCGATCTTAAATATTATGCCCGAATCCTGGCCCCTCATGAAATAGAAAGTGATGTATGGCTTGATGATCTTGCTTCATTCTGTTGGAGTTTTCATCTTGATGATACATCCTCCTTCATGTTAAAAAATTTGGGAAAGAAAAGGCTAAGTTGTTCTTGAAAGAACTTGTTGCCAAATTTTATTCATGAACCAACGAGCCTGGATCTTCTCATATGTTTATGCAGAGAATAAGCCTTGCCAATCCTGGAAACATTTCTTGACCTGCAGCCTTTGGACGTAGGTTTTCTTCCTTTAATCTAGTGCTTAAAGTGTTTTTTTCGTAAGTTATGTATCATAATCAGCTCAATCAGTTCAATGAAAAGCACCAATTCAAAACATAGAATGATCAACAATTAAATAAGTATGTATATTCTTCAACATTCCCGTGGAAACTCAACTAAATATCATATGCATATGGGTCCACCGGATATTCCCGCCATCACAGCAATACAACAGATAGTACTTGATAGTTGCCCAAGATGATTCGGCGATGATAACGTTAAACTTATTCTGATGACAAGCAATCATGTTTTATTATCATCAATGAATAGCTGCGTCTATTTTTCAGAGATGTAATCTATTATTTTTTGATCCGTAACAATCTCCATTGACGATCAAGAGCAAAATCATATTTATTTTACGCCAGCCCAGTCGATTGCTGTCGAAGTTTTGTGAAGTAGTCTAAGGTTTGCCGTCCCGTTGGCCATATGCTGGAGATCTCACGAGGATGGTGTGATAAAAACTTTTTTATTAAAAGCTGCCCAAACTTATTTCGCTTGCTCTTTCCTATAGCGGGCGCACTAGCATGTCTAGTTTTGCTTTTTCCTGTTTCGGAATCGAACAGAGGTGATACGGAAAGTTTCACCGATGCCATACTGTCCTATAATTTACTATAGCCGAAACTTTGTGCTTGAGCTGTTGTACTGTTCTTCTGACGTCTACTTCTTTCAAGACGGAGGTTTGTCGTGAGTAGAATAAATGTCATTTTTATTCCACTTGAGAAAATATAAAGTGGACATCTGGTATTATCTGTTCAACAGGACGTTTTGGTGATATGCATTATTTATTCCCAATTTGGCAAATTTGGGCAGTCGAAACAAGGAATGTACAGTAATTATCATTCAATGCTCGCTCTACTTCCGGCTTTTTGCTTGTGATGATTACATTCAAGTTAGTGTTCAACACCCTTCTTGTAAGAAAGTCGATAGACGGCTTGTTAAATAACGCCATGATCCTGTTCAGAATATTACAATTTTTAGTTCAGACTCTTCAATCTGATCTTCCAATCTGATAATCACCATAGGAAATCGCTTTGGTTTTATTATTGCCTTGAACAAATTTTTGTTTCTATCATAACCATTACCAGTGGTATGAATAAAAATGAAGTTTCCGCTTCAACTACAAGCATTAGTATCTTCTACGTATAATCTACTTTGAAACAATGTAGACACCCCATTTCCGGTAGCATCTGCTTTTCTTGACTCATAACATGCTTCAGCACAAAAATTATTTTTTCCACGACCGTTTAATAATAGGCTTATTACTCACGCATTTTGAATAGATAATAATACCTATTACTTACCCCGTGAGTAATGATTCATTACTCACGGGTCATTACTCACGGGTTTGGTTGTCACATTATGATCGTAGGTCGAAGCTAATACTTACCCCGTGAGTTATGATTCATTACTCATTGAATAATATGCTATTATCGTTTATCAAACTGAAGTTACCTGCAGCCACTGGAATCAATTTCTCAAATTAAATCTCCGAAGGCAAACATATCATGCAACAAACTAGAAAAACCATCGAAATATTAATTTGTTCAGAACTGAAACTACTCAACATCCACTTCATCATTCGATAAAGTAAGCACTCGATTAGCAATTATTCAAAGTAAACCAGCATATTATAGACTCTAACATCAAAGTATCTGAAAATACATCCAAACTCCATTCACGTTCCTGAACATTTAACCTGCTTCACTTTTTAACAGAAGAAAAACAAAACTCTGGCGCTCCTATGCGCCGTCGGAACGATGAATCTTCGAGAGTCACGAGAAATAATAGATGCAGAATTGTGAGCAGCGAGATTCAAGTTTGAGGTAAACGAGACGAGAGAAAACACCAACAGAAAAGGCCTTTCGTTGTGTGCTTAGGTTAATTTGAAAAAAGCCGTTATGGAAATGGGGAATGAAATCTGTCTTTTCAGCGGCGTTTTTGTTATCTTTGGGGCTTTATGTGTTTGTTCTGATATCTCACAATAATGCAGACTATATCCTATGTTAGCTTTTATCGACCTTGCTATCCAATGAATTATAAAATGTTTTTTGTCCATGTAGCTTTTTGGAAGGATTTTCAGCAAACATTATAGATAAGCGACTTCATTCTCTGGTGAGCCCTGAGGCATAATCTTTGAAATTTCATTCCCATTTTTACTAAACTCTGCCGTACCCATGAAAGAAGAGCAACTTGGAGGGTTTCTAATTTTATAAATAGCCACCAAAAAAGGTGAATACCTTTGATTAACTTCGAATATCCTTCCAAGGCCTTGCAAGAAATACTACAGCTCAAAATCTTACAGAATTCTGTAACAGGAGCTCGTGGGAGGCAGTCAATAATACGAGGAAGGCTACTTTAAGTCTTCTTTATTCAATTTTCAAGCTTTCGGAGAAATTTTCCCCTTCTTCAGGAAGTCCAACATGAAATGGTGAAAGATAAAATAATTAGTAAGGCAACGAAACTTAACAAAACAAGTAAAAACTCACCGAATGTGAAGGACAGTTTCAAAAGGCACCAACACATAACAGAAAATCACAAATTATACACATGATAATAATTGTAAACAAGAAATAATTATAATAACACATGATAATAATTGTAAACAAGAAATAATTATAATAATAATATATAGCGATCTCGGTCTACCGCTCTAGAGCGCTCTCAGATCGCTCTTTGACAGATCTCGACCAAATTTGAATTTTTGGTTAACGTAATAGATAGCTCTCACTCGGAGCATCGATTTCGGTTATCACATGCGGTTGCTCCGAATCTTTAAGCGAGCGCTCTATGTTGATCTGTAATTTTTGCCAGATTTGGTGCATGATCCAGAAATTCTCATTCTACATTTTTGTTTTGATTGACCCAGGGCCCCTCCTATTCACGATTCAGGTGAAGTGAATTACGCTATACAAAACCGATAAAGTTTCCACTTCATATTCACTTCACCTGAATCGTGAATACGGGCTCCAACTTGCAAACATGAGATGAGGTCATAATTAATAATAAACTGCCCAGCCCAAAAGCCAAAGATTCAGCAAAACTCCTCTGAGAGGGCTCTTGATCGGAGTTAGATCAATCGCCGACAAAGCATCATCTCCCACCGAGCAATTTCAGAGCAGTGAAACGAAATCGCTAATAGTTAACATGGCAACATCTAAATCGGGATAAAAAATAAATCATTTTTTTTGTGTGAGTTTTGAAAAAATTGGCTAGCAACATCCAAAAAAGTAAATTTGTGCACTTACCTTATGAAAATTGGAGAAAATCGCTGGTTTGATGAACTGACAAATGGATTTAAGTTCTCTGATGCACCATTACATCTTTGATAACTGTTGCAGGATCAAAGTTTTATCAAATTTTAGGCTGTCAATCTACTTTTGGCCACCAAAGTGGTGTATTAAATTTCATTTACCCAATAATACACAAAAAAAATGCTGAATAGCTGATTTTTCGTGGGTTGATGTTCGTCCACTGATGGAGGGACGTCCACTGATGAGGATAAAACCGGAAAGATCACAATTATTGTGTTTTTTTTTGCAATAGAGGTGCTCTCTTAGTTTTTTATTAGAAAGTGTCTGTATAGGAACGATTGCGCATTAGTATACTAAGACTAAGAGAAGACCGTTTTGTGAACTATTATGAATAGAAAACAACCCTTTGCAAAAAACCACAATTGTGGCGATTGTGATCTCTTCGGTTTCACAATCAATGAATCTTCCCCGATAAACCCCAAAAGGATCAGCTTCTTAGAATTTTTTTTTTTTGATAATGATATCTTCACTTGACTGCCTACCTATATGAATGTATTTTTCACTCTCTCGAGCTTGCAATCCCTTCATGTGAGGATTTTTCAAAAACTACATATCTTGCAATTCCAATGATTTTCTCAATGCACAAACAGAAGTTAACTGGAATAGCGTGGAGACTTATGGTAGAGTCAGAAGCAGTGCACGCTATGAGTTGCTTAGTCTAACGATCACTCGCATCCGGATGGCGGATATACACGCGACTACGCTTCCAATGTATGATCAGCCTGAATCCAAAATCTAAATAGAAAACAATTCTAAAAGTGTTCTGGAGAGCGTTTTGGCACATACTTGTTCGGCTTTAGTACAAAATTTGAACGCTTTTGAAATTATATGAATCAGCTAGGACATCTCTTTTTTTTCAAGTAATGACGTCATCGATGACGTGAGTATGAACCCTCGTGAAATGGACTGTAGAGCCATGGGGAATCCTGCACGTCCTGTGATGGCAAATTTTGTCATGAATGATGTGGTAGAATCCGTGACAGCTTACTCACCATTCAAGTTAGGTTTTATCAAACTCTACATGGATGACACATTGGCATCGGTCCCACGAGACCACCTCCATGATTTGTTGGTATATTTCAACCAATATCATGAAAAACTACAATTTACCATTGAGGTGGAGAATGATCACAAGATCCCGTTTCTAGATATGATGATTCTCAGGACAGACAATGGCCAACTTCTCACTGATTGGTATACGAAGCCCACCAGCTCAGGGAGGGTACTTAACATCAATTCCAACCATTCCAATTCCACTACCAACCAACGTCACAAAAAGGTAGCAGTAGTTGAATACTTACTATTTAGGTCTACTAGCCTTTCACATGAACCATTTCGTAATGGAAATCTAAAAAACATCAAGAAAATTTTGCTAGGCAACAAATATCCCTCAACATTCATAAAGCAGATAATCAGCAGCTATGAGGACACTATGACCCCTCAAAGGATCAAAGATGTCCAAATAACAACAAAACGATACTTCAAGTTTCCCTTCATTCCTGGTTTATCACATAAAATACAGCAATGTTTTGAAGACACAGACTGCCAGTTCGTTTTTTATAATTTTAAAACGGTTAAAAGTCTTTTTTCACTACTGAAGGACGAACTACCAGCTTATTACGAATTCAACGTAATTCCCTGTTTAGATTGTGAAGATACGTTCAATATTGGTCAAACGAGACAGTATCTTGAGGATCGGGTACGTCAACATAAAAATGATTGCAAGAGACTCGATAAATCGAATACAACCGCTTTCTGCCTTCATCATATAAGTAGCGGTCACTTATTTGATTTTGATAATACGATCGTCCTGGCCAAAGAAAAGAATTATCTGGAAAGAAACATTGATGAAATGATCCACATCACACTGAACAAAACAGTGAATTCCAGAACAGATACCAATGATCTGGCAGCAGTACAAAAAAAAAATAGTAGGAGAACCAATTGTGTATTGTGGCAATTGTACCAAATTCGGTTGAAAGTCTGATTTAGAGGTTATGTAGCATGACTTTGACAATAATGTAATATTCTTGTTTATATTTTGTCTTATCCTTTTAAATACACATTTTTTATTCAAATTCAAAGGTATTATTTCTTATTTGTGCCTGTTGATAGTGTGGTAAGTTTTCTAATGCATATTATCTTCTTCTTCTTCTTCTTCATTCTTGACCTTAGGCGACTCGCCTGTTCAATTATCGTCCACTTGCGTTAGGCTGTCGCTCCATCGTTTCCTGGGGCGCCCAACGTCTCCTTGACCCATTGGGGACTTGTCGCGAGCAATTCTCACAAGTCTGCGGCTGACCATCCTTTCTATGTGCTCATTCAATTCCTTCTTCCTGTTTGCTACCCAGTCATTGATGTTCTTGACATTACAGGCTGTTCTGATATTCTCGCTTCTCTCTCTATCCAGCAGTGTCTTTCCAGTGATTCTACGGAGTATTTTCATCTCAGCTGTCTCTAGGAGTCTTTTGGTTTTAGCTGTTTCTGGCCTGGTTTCTGCGGTATATGTCATCACCGGCCTCACGACGGTTTTGTAGATCCTCGATTTAGTGTCCGTCCCCATACTCCTATTGCACCATATTGTATTTAGGCAACCAGCTATTCTAATTGCTTTTGTTGTTTGTTCTCTCACCTCTGCTTCAATATCACCAAAGCCGGAAAGTTCTATGCCAAGGTAGTTGAATTTCATTTTCTGTTCGATCACTTTACCGTCAAGTTCAAGTTTGCATCTTAGAGGGTTTTTTGATGTTGTTAAGCACTTTGTTTTGGTCGGTGATATTTCCATGTTCAAATGTCATCTATTTCCACCCACTCGTGATAAAGTCGATTGAAAAAAGTCGTTTGCGACTCTTAAGAATACACACTATACGTCATGTCGTCGATATTATTGAACTCGCACGCGAGATTCCAAAATCGTGAATCGAGAATTGGCTCCCTGATCGATTTCCGGAAATTTCGCTGCTCGGGTTTTACCTATAGCGATAATTTTGTCACGACCCTACTTATTAAGGGTGCGACTAGGGACGTAGAGGTTACGGAAAATCAAATTTATTATTTAAATCACAAAGAAACATTATCTATATACGAAAAGCAGAGAATATAATATATAATTAGTAGTTCATCACAGTTTCCATTATTTATGTAATTGGTAATAAAATTGTACTTACAATAAAAAGATCTTCATTTTTGTTACACTTTGCACCAGCGGGGGAAGGACCAAGGATCACGAATTTTAGCGTGTGTTTTACTTCTTGCCGACCGAGAACTGACTGACCATCCGAACCAATTTTGGATCGTTCACCCTCAATACTGTCAAGTCTGCATAAATCAATAATTGCATCCATCACGGAAAATCCATAATTTAGCAACCACTGATTTGTTTCACTTTTGTTGTGAAATTGCCAACATCCCGTGTTTAAATTTTGAAATGTGAAACATTGGGTACTTCAATTATGGAAATGATGACTTGACAATATTGGATGCGAATTCGGTTTTTATATAATTCTTGTGAATAATATATTTAATTTAGAAATATACTTCATCGGAAAATTCCATCCTTGACATATCCCCTGGACCTGGAAAAGCTGGTCCCCAGCTTCAAAACTTAAATAGATTCTAGATGAAAATGAAGAAATTAACAAAACAAAACAAAAAAGAAGGATACAATATAAAAGTTCAAAAGTGAAACTGTAACAACAATAATTAAATATAAAAGTTTGAAATTAAAAAAAAAATAGCCTAAATTGATATCCCTATTCCCCTTATAGTTTAAAAACGTGTACCGGGTGGCCAACTAAGAATGCGAGGTACCGTTTCTCGGAAACTATTTATCGTAAAGGCTTGCGGCAAAACATTTTATTACTAAAGCGGCCAAGAGAAAAACCTGGAAAATATTCTCAAGTTTCTGAAATGGTCGCTAGGGGGCGTAACAACCAACAATATACAGGGTGTCCCAGCAAGGGTGGCCACCGGCCATATCTCAGAAACTACTGGACCTAAAAGTTCAGTAAAAAAAAATTATCACTGAAGTGGCCACGAGAAAATGCTGGGAAATATTTATAACTTCGAAATTTTTCCGCTAGGGGGCGCAATCAAAGCTTAAATATTAAAATTCGAAATTCCTCCGGAGATTCTCAGATTGAGGTATATCTTTATCAACATGGTTAGAAAACCTAGACAATTTCACGTCTTTTTGGTACAGGGGTCATTGGCGTACCGATCTTCGTGTGAGTAGGGGAAGGTAGTGAAAGTGTAATTGTTCAAGTGGCTGTAACTTATAAACGACTTGTCCGATTTTGTTGCGTATAGGCTTGTTTGGAAGATAAATGTGAGTACTTTCGTATATCGTATCCAGTGATGCGTGATTGTCTCCAGAAAAGTTGCTAGAAGGCGTAATTTGAATTAAAAACTGTTATTTTCGTTTCACCGCAAAAATTTAAATGGTACGGTATAATTCTGATAACAGAATCAAAATGAAGATTAAATTTACAAGAAAAAACCTTAAAAAAAAAAACCTTAAAAACCTTAAAACATCAAATTTATGTAATGTACCTTTCGATGCTCTTATCAGAATTATACCATACCATTTAAATTTTTGCGGTAAAATGAAAAACACTGTTTTTAATTCAAGTTACCCCTTCTAGCAATTTTGCTGGAGACAATCACGCACTACTGGATACGATGTTCGAAAGTACTCACATTTATCTTCTGAACAAGCCTATACGCAACAAAATCGGACAAGTCGTTAATAGGTTACAGCTACTTGAACAATTACACTTTCACTACCTTCCCCTACTCACACGAAGATCGGTACGCCAATGAGCCCTGTACCAAAAAGACGTGAAATTGTCTAGGTTTTCTAACCATGTTGATAAAGATATACCTCAATCTGAGAATTTCCGGAGAAATTTCGAATTTTAATATTTAAGCTTTGATTGCGCCCCCTAGCGGAAAAATTCCGAAGTTATAAATATTTCCCAGCATTTTCTCGTGGCCACTTTAGTGATAATTTTTTTTTCCTGAACTTTTAGGTCCAGTAGTTTCTGAGATATGGCCGGTGGCCACCCTTGCTGGGACACCCTGTATAAATATGATTTTTATGGAATTTTGTCCAATGAAAATATACCGATGAGCTCATTTTCGGATTTACTGACTATTTACCTACACTTTTTGTCGAAAACGTTTTTTTCTATCTATCATAATAAAGTGGTGGGGGAAGTTCAATTGTTTTCTTAAACAAACGGAGATTTCTCCCGTTTCGCTCGACCGATTTAAACGAGCACTTCAAAACACTTTTTTGGTTTTGAATTTTTGACCTTCGCCGTCGCGGCTAGATGGCGTTAACTGAAATGGTAGCATGTTTTTGAGTTTTTTCCAAAAAAATCAAATGTAATGGGATATTCATTTTTATATATTTAAGAAGAAGATACATTTTTCTTAAAAAAAAAAAACAAAAAAATTTCTGTTTTTTTTTGTTTTTTTTTTTGTTTTTTTTTGTTTTTTTTGTTTTAATTTTTTTTATAGGAGAATGTGTCCCCTTTTAAAATATATGAAAATGGATATACCATTACGTTTGATTTTTTCGGAAAAAACTCAAAAGTATGCTACCATTTCAGTTAACGCCATCTAGCGGCGACGGCGAATGTTACAAATTAAAAAGCAAATGAGCATTTTATAGCGCAGACTATTCTCTTTCATATGAGCCCAAGTCCGTTAAAATCGGTCAAGCGAAACGGGAGAAATCTCCGTTTGTTTAATAAAACAATTGAACTTCTACCACCACTTTATTATGATAGATAGAAAAAAACGTTTATGACAAAAAGTGTGGGTGAATAGTCAGTTAATCCGGAAATAAGCTCACCGATATATTTTCATTGGACAAAATTACATAAAAATCATATTTTGCTACTTGGTGTTGGTTGTTACGCCCCCTAGTGACCATTTCAGAAACTTGAGAATATTTTCCAGGTTTTTCTCTTGGCCGTTTTAGTAATAAATTTTTTTGCCGCAAGCCTCTACGATGTATAGTTTCTGAGATACAGTACCTCGCATTCTTAGTTGGCCACCCTGTGCAATGCCAAAATAATACGATACATTTGCGCATAATATAGAAAATTAAAACATGATAATCGTTACGCTAAAACCTTGACACCATAAACGCAACACTGGATATCCGTAGTCCGTAGTGCCCGTGCAATATCTGCTACCGCTGGCGCCATGGGACTTCTGTGACAGAGCGAGCCGTATTTTTATGGTATACTTCGGAATACAATGATCATGATCGCTGTTGGCCATCGCAGGATCCACAGGAACCATGTTCATCAGTTATTCAAAGCTTGGGTTCGGTGAGCGCACAGTCAGCACAAAATGTGAAAACGTCCTTTCAGCTGTTTTTATATTGTGGCATGTTGTGATTGTGTTGATGCCATGATGATGAAAAAATTAATAACGCACCTGCTGGGCTTCAGAGTTAGTCCAGCCTCTCTCAAGCGTTAGAATACTTTTCTTAATTTGTGTTGACGCTCTTGAAACGTTTTAGAAAATATTATGATGTCATCAAGGTAAATGAGCATATCCTCCCACTTCAGGTCTTGAAAAACAGTGTCAGCTAGTTGTTGAAATGTGGCTGGTACGTTACATAGACCAAAACTCATGTATAATTGAATTGCGAAAGTCCATGTCCCTGAGCTTGTAAAGCGGTTAGAGGGTTTGATTGTTCTTCTATTTTAACTTGCCAGAAGCCCGAAAACATGTCCAGGGATAAGAAGTATTTCGCGTCTCCTAGGTAGATCAGAATGTCGTCGATGTTAGAAATTGGGTAAGTTACCTTCTTTGTGACCTTGATCAATTTCCTGTATTCTACGCAAAATCTTGTCTTCCCTGATTTTTTCTTTACCAACACCACAGGGCAGGACCAGGCGGACTAGCTGGGACCGATGATGTTGTACGTTGCCATTTCTGCAATCTGTTTGTCTATGGGACACTATAAGCTCTCTGTTTTATTGGACGTGCATCTCCCACTTCTATATTATGGCTGACTAGATCGGTTTTTCCCATGAGTTCTGGTGTCTTTGAGAATATATCATTGAATTTGTCCAAACGACATTCCAGTTATTGCTTCACTTTATCATTTTCTATATGTCTGGTTTTATGGTCGGACATTGTAACCTGATGTTCCATGCCTTCCTCCTGTGCTTCATTTATGCAAAACAATGCTGAATCCATGACTAAATTATATAAGTGTAAGTCCTCCAAGTACCCTAATGTATTTCCTTTGTATATCTTCACAGCCTGGTGACTCTTCGTGGTTGCTCCGATCAGCAGGCTGTCTCCCATAAAATGCAGCGGGAAATCCAGAACTATACCCTTTGATCTCAGGAATTTGTCATTTTCTATAAATCTTGTCCTCTCTAGATCTTCCTTAGCTATGTTGCCGATATCCGTTGTTAGTATGATAAAAAATTTTACATCTGGTTTCAACACATAATCATCCTTAGCAACTATTTTTATTATGTTATTATCTAAAATATTTGAATTTGCCCCTGGACATTGATCTGGATATGCTGGGAAAGCTTTGTCGTCCAAGATTCCTCCGCCATTATGTACAAATTGTAGAGTGGTATCTACGTCTCCATTACTCAGCTTCACCGTTTCCTGTCCATAATCTTGCGACATTCCTTGACAAGAAGTCGGCTCCTAATTAGTCCTAATATTAGTTGTTTTGACAATTTTTCCACCACCAAGGCCATAACGTATCTAGATGGATCTCCCAGCTGTATGTCGACTTTCGACATGCCCAAGGGTGCAATTCTATGCCCACCTGCCGCTATCAGGGACTTTTGGCAAGTGAGAGGGTCTATATTATCTACTGTCACTATAACCTACGCATTGGCTCGATCCAGTGTCTAATATCACTTCTAAGTCACCTACATTATTTATAATTCGCTTAACGCTTAGTATATTTTTCTTACAGTCCCCTTGGAAGAGGATGACTTCGTCGGGGCTTTCTGGTTGAATCGTCCAGTCCCATTTGGGGACGGGGACCTTAAAAAGGATACTCTTCTTTGACGCTCGCCGTCAGACGAATGGTGGCCGCAACGATTGCAGGTGCCGCAACGAAGTCTACCGTCGCTACATCTGGTGTTTGGAAGGTGATTTTGGTAGTTATTTCGATAATTTCCTCTATAACTCGCATGTGAAGTTCTTGTTTGACTTCACTCCTATCTTTTTGATTCCAGCTGCCTTCTTGACGTCCTCCCCGTTGCTGTCGATACTGCTGTGGCCTAGATCCCCGATGGTACGATCTTTCCTGATTCCCTCTGTATGATCCTACAAAATTATCCCTGATATTTGGATTGTCTTGGTGGTTGGTGTATGTACTATTATCAAATCCTTGATCTTGTCTCCTCGTAAAGTTTATCACCATTATTGTAATTATTATGTTGTCCTCTGCCTCGATTGAAACGAAATGGTGGTCTGCTTCTTGTTTGTTCTTGCGGGGGTTCCCGTGGCGCGTCACTAATCGCCAAAAGTGATGTTTGGACAGTCATCTGTCTTACTAGAGCCCTTTCGCGTATTTTGCTTAATTTGAACACTAGTGTTTTGAGGCGTTCATGTCCGATGAGCTCATCTGATAGTAGGTTTCGTGAAAGGAAGAGTGGAGACCATTCTCGAAGTGATCCTTGAAGGTGTCAAATGGCATATTGGGATCCACCTCCTGGCTTAAGGATAGGAGGTCATAATAGTACTTCTTTATGTCCTCGTTGTCGTTTTATTTTCGAGTATTCAGACGGAACTTCATTTTTCTCGAGGGTTGGTCCTCCTTTATTTGCTGCCAAGCCTTGTTCTTGTTAGCATCGCTGCTTGAATATGTAATGTACCAAAAATTTGCCGGGCACTCCAGGAAGTTTCCCAAGTATGAAATTTTGTATGCGTCCGTCCATCCGTTGTAAGTTGATGTTTTGCCGTATTTAGATAGAAAAATTATAGATGAGTCCAGGCTTGGGTCAAAGTGAGGTGGTTCCATGAACTTGGGAGTGGCTGGGTGTTTCGCTTCGGCTACTGCATTGTCCAGTGTAACGTTCGCCATATTATCTTGATTTGCTATGAATTTATTTTTCGTTGATATTTGCTTTGGTGGTTCTTTAATAAATGATGGTCTCGCTACGTCTTGTGTGGTGGAGTCTCTGTGTTTTGCTTCCGATGGTGGTGATGGTGGGTTTGCTTCGATTGGTGTAGAATGTGAGGTGCTCGATGTCCCAGTAGTGTATTTGTATTTGATATCAAATGTGAACTTATTGGTGTTTATATTTGTTATTGGAGATTTTGGTGAACTTCTGCCAAGGGTGTTATTAGGTTTAAAAAGGCATATATTGGTACTTCTATGAGTTGGTTTAAAGGTACTAAAATTTTGTAAAACTGGTTCTGCGCTGTTACTGGAAGCCTTGCTTCGAGTTACCCTACCGTCGTTGTTACCCATCGACTCAAACAACAATGCATACAAAAAAAACCATTGCGCTCAAGTAATGCCTCAATTTCAAAGGATACAAGTTGTATGTAACTGCATACGTAGTAAATCAGTACACTCGAAATTAAAAATCAATTCAAATACCGTTAAAAAGAAAACAACAATAGAAAATAGGATATGAATTGTAATGGAAACTGTAACGAATCTCACTAAATATATATTATTAAGAACCGAAATATAAATATATTCCATAATTGAAGTACCTTATGTTCTACATTTCAAAATTTAAACACGGGATGTTGGCAATTTCACAACATAAGTAAAACCAATAATTATTAATGGTTGCTAAATTATGGATTTTCCGTGATGGATGCAATTATTGATTTGTGCAGACTTGACAGTACTGAGGGTGAACGATCAAAAATTGGTTTGAATGGTCAGTCATTTCTCGATTGGCAAGAAGTAAAACACGCGCTAAAATTCGTCATCCTTGGTCCTTTCCCTACGGAAGCGCTGGAAGCTCACATGGAATATTTTTTTAAGTCGTTTGTTAGCCGACTTTTATCTCGTCTAACAGACAACTTTTTTCTTGGACGACTTTATCTCGACTAACAGTCAACTTGTTTGTTAGACGACTTTATCTCGTCTAACAGTGAACTTCTTTGTTAGACGACTTTATCTCGTCTAACAGACAACATCTTTCTTAGACGACTTTATCTCGTCTAACAGTAAACTTCTTTGTCAGACGACTTTATCTCGTCTAACAGACAACTTCTTTCTCAGACGACTTTATCTCGTCTAACAGTGAACTTCTTTGTTAGACGACTTTATCATTCTTTTAAGTCGTTTGTTAGCCGACTTTTTATCTCGTCTAACAGACAACCTCTTTCTTAGACGATTTTATCCCGACTAACCGTCAACTTGTTTGTTAGACGACTTTATCTCGACTAACAGTCAACTTGTTTGTTAGACGACTTTATCTCGTCTGACAGCCAACTTCTTTGTTAGACGACTTTATCTCGTCTAACAGACAACTTCTTTCTTGGACGACTTTTTCTCGTCTAACAGTGAACTTCTTTGTTAGACGACTTGATATGGCGCATTCTCCATTTGAGAAACATCATTGGGTTGACTGCAATGATTATTATTAATAAATTATTACAGAACTATTTGATAATATCGATATTCAACCAGAATAATATCAACAAGAATTTAGATATACAGGGTTTTTCACGTCTGTCGTCACGAAACATTATGACTGAAGTATCTGATTTAAAAAAAGTTTTTTATTTTCCGGATGGATAGGGTTTTAAAAATACAGTGGATTTTCCATGAGTCGAACGTCGATAACTCGAACTGATCTTTCTTCAAGTAGGTACGGAAGATAAAGACTTGCATATTATTTTCGTTTAGTCGAAGTTTCGATAAGTCGATTTTATTTTTGGACAAATATGCCCCTTCGAGTTATCGAAGTTCGACTTTATATATATATGTTATACAGGGTGTCCCCAAAACTTAAAACGTATCAAAGTTGTATTTTTCCAGATCGAACTTACTTTATATTAATTGATATCCCAATTCTTCCTTCAATTTTGAACAAAAACTGTGATTCGACTAAAATGTTCCTGAATTCAACCGTTATCGACATATCGTGTTTTTGCATCTTTGACATGCTATAAAACTCCAACTGTTCAAAATAGAGAAAAACGGTCCGCACATTCTAATCTCAAAATTTCAAGAGCTATCCAAGGACAATGAATTGATTCTTGTGAAAAAAATCAAAATTACTCATAAAAAAGTTGACAGTGTTGATAGCATAGTATAATAAACAACTTATACTATGGTTGATAGTACCATCTATTCAAATGACAGAATAGCTCTTGAAATGTTAAAATAGGAAAGTGCAAACCATTTTTCTTTAACTTGAATAGTTTGAGTTTAATAGCATGTCAAAGGTGCAAAAATGCCATTTTTAAAACGCGATATCTCGATAACGGTCGAATTTGGGAACATTAGTTCTAGGGTTGTGGATTTGACCAGTCAAAGATTTTTTGGTCAATTGACCAAATTAATTGCGAAGATGAAATTAAAGAATTGAAAAAAATGAAAAAAAATGCAGTGGATGAACTTGACTATACTAGTCAAAATTCTCATTTTGCAATTTATAAAAACAGTAATAATAGCTGTGTCCGCGTGTCGGTTTCGAAATAATTTCGAACCATTTTATAACTAATTCACATGAGCAGTTGATACATTCTCGTGACATTTCATCAACTGCGCATGCGAATGAGTGTTTGTAACTGACACGCGCCAACATAAAGATACCTTAACTTGGGGATAATACAGGGTGATCATCAGAAAGGTAGTATGATTAGGTCCATTCAGGGGCACATTATACAAGCCGTCCCCGCTCTACTGGTTAAAATTTCAGGAAGTTTTTTTGCAAGATTTTTGTTTTTCGAATTCTAGGTAGGTATGAAACTACTCATACTCAACGAGGTTTCTTCCTCCGACGCACGGTTTTCAAGTCAAAAAAATAAACCATACTAGTGTCCTTCAAAACGTTCCTCAGGTACCTACCGGAAATTTCTAGTTTTGGAAACAGCCAGTTTTTTGTCACAGAGAATTAAGTCGAGATGATTTAATTAAAATGGGTAATTCTAAAAAAAATATCTTTTTCCAAAAGCAGAGGCGTACCATTTTTTCTCGAAAATACAACACACAGAAGGACGCGTTTGCGACCATCGGTGTCAAATTTCAAACTAATTCATCAGTTCATCGGGGACACTTTGTATAAATCAAAAATGTTTATATTCACATGAACATTGTCAACATAAAAGTAGGAATGCTTAACAAGCATAATGATAAAACGAAAAATATCAATTTCGGTTACTATAATTTTTTAGATATTTGACCGAATTTCACCGGTCAAATAGGTGTTGGTCAATTGACCACCCACCCAACTCTGATTAGTTGTATCACACTTTCGTTCAAAATTGAAGGAAGAATTGGAATACCAATTAATTTACAAGGGGTTCCATTTAAAAAATACATCTTTGATACGTTTCGTGTTTTGGGGACACCCTGTATAACTAGAAAATATTTAAAAAATGTAGCCTATCCATCCAAAAGAAAAAAACTACTTTGAGATCAGATACTTCAGTCATAATGTTTCGTGTCGAATGACGTGAATAGCCCTGTATATCTAAATTCTTGTTGATATTATTCTGGTTGAATATCGATATTACCAAATAGTTCTGTAATAATTAATAATAAGCATCGCAGTCAACACAATGATTATGTTTCTTGAATGGGGAATGCGCCATAATAAGTCGTCTAACAAAAAAGTTTATTGTTAGACGAGATAAAGTCGTGTAACAAAGAAGTTGTCTGTTAGACGAGATAAAGTCGTCTAACAAAGAAGTTCACTGTTAGACGAGATAAAGTCGTCTCAGAAAGAAGTTGTCTGTTAGACGAGATAAAGTCGTTTAACAAAGAGGTTCACTGTTAGACGAGATAAAGTCGTCTAAGAAAGAACTTGTCTCTTAGACAAGATGAAGTCGTCTAACAAAGAAGTTCACTGTTAGACGAGATAAAGTCGTCTAAGAAAGAAGTTACCTGTTAAACGAGATGAAGTAGTCTTACAAAGAAGTTCACTGTTAGACGAGATAAAGTCGTCTAAGAAAGAAGTTGTCTGTTGGACGAGATAAAATCGTCTAACAAAGAAGTTCACGGTGCGAAGAGATAAAGTAGTCTAACAAAGAAATTGGCTGTTAGACGAGATAAAGTCGTCTGAGAAAGAGGTTGTCTGTTAGACGAGATGAAAAGTCGGCTAACAAACGACTTAATAAATTATTCCATTAGAGCTTCCAGCGCTTCCGTACTTCCCCGGCTGGTGCAAAGTGTAACAAAAATGAAGATGTTTTTATTGTAAGTACAATTTTATTTTCAACTAGCTGACCCGGCAAATTTCATACTGCCTCATAATGTCATTTTTGTCTTGATATTGAAAATGACCGCCACTGCTATGCTGTAGAGTTTAGTCTCTTTCATTTCTCGGGTCTATGATTTGAATTGACATCAATATCATTAGGTGAATTCGAGTTTCCGCTCTTCGTGCTCAGAGTGTTTAGAGCGAAAACTCGAACGCGCCTATTGAATTTACTCATTGACATTGACATTAGTTTGTTTTGTCACGGAAAGGTGACATGTGACATCCCGAATGAGAAGTTGTGTTTTCAGGTTTTTTCGGGGGATTTTCCAGCTTTTCTAGAGGTTACGGGAAATCAAATTCATTATTTGAATCTCAAAGAAACATATCTATTTACCAAAAGCAGAGAATATAATATATAATTAGTAGTTCATCACAGTTTCTAATAATTATGTTATTGATAATAAAATTGTACTTACAATAAAAAGATCTTCATTTTTGTTATACACTTTGCACCAGCCGGGGAAGTACTAAGGATGACGAATTTTAGCGCGTGTTTTACTTCTTGCCAACCGAAGACTGTCTGACCATCCGAACCAATTTTTTATCGTTAACCCTCAATACTGTCAAGTCTGCACAAATCAATAATTGCATCCATCACGGAAAATCCATAATCTAGCAACCATAAATTGGTTCTACTTTTATTGTGAAATTGCCAACATCTCGTGTTTGAATTTTGAAATGTAAAACATTAGGTACTTCAATTAGGGAAATGATGACTTGACAATATTGAATGCGAATTTGGTTTTTATATTATTCTTTTGAATAATATATTTCATTTAGAAATATACTTTTTCGGAAAATACCATCCTTGACAATCCTTTAACGATTTACGCTGAAGCTGCTGGTTTCACAAAACAAATCGCAACTAGTCTATAACACCAGTAGTAGTGTGATAAAAACAAATGATATCAAAGTGGAACAATCCCACAAGAGTAATTTTGAGGATCTTTTCAGCAAGCTCGACAAATTCATTTGAAAAAATTTGCATCTATACGAGCGCTGGTTGCTCGTACAATTCGCCGCAGCGACTGGTTTACATAAATATTTCCAGCCCAGTTGAGAATTGTAATTTCACCTCAATGATTCCAAAGTAAACCGCAATAAATCTCTGACATGGGAGGCCCTTTGTTCTTCTGTCCGATGGTTTGCAGTTTGTATAGAGGGGATGACTTATGTTTTCACCTTACTACACATATATATTTGAATGTAAGAACTGAATAATTGGAAACCGTTCTGAAGTACAAAATATTTCATTGGAAGTGGCACCATAACTTTTTTTGATCCAACGATGGGCCATGATGTTCTCTGATTGAGAGAACTTCGCCAATATCAACTACACGCCAAGAAGTGAAACGACTTGTTTGTTTGATCGTTGGATTCATTCTTATTCTCAAGGCGATCTCGACATGGTTTTGGTACCTAGTTTCGTTGGTTAAAATGACCAACCAGTTCCAAGAGAATGGACGGTGACCTCACGTCAGATTTGAGATTGTTAGGTAAGCGTATATGGTCTGTCAAACGGGATACCGACATCTGAATACGGTTTATCGTATTGGTATAGGCCTATTTTTCTCAAAAACGCAGGTTTTCCTTCTTCACTTTCACAGGTAAATAGTGGATGAAATAATAAAAGCGGGCAAGTAATGGAAGTACATGACTGCATGTTTATGTGTAAAATGCCTCTGAATATGAATATCAGAAATATGAGTCTCGTTTGTGGATTGTGATTAGAGTTTGAAAAATTGTGTTTTTTTGTGTTTCGTTATCAGAAACCATGACGGATCGTGGACTTGGTGTGAGGTGTTATGTTATTCATGTCCTTGATAAAATAGCTGTGAAGAATAAAGAGTGGAAAAAATTAAGACATGCCGTTTGCCGCGAACCAATAACTAATCCACTTCTCATCACAACGAGTTTTTGTAGCACTATCCACTCTTCTGGACTGCCACTTTCCAGACCACAACATTGTCTGTGTAGCTTTAACATAGCCCTCATCTGAAACTCCCAGTTGCTGCATTTGCGCGACCTGTGAGCTTTTCAACATTCACTCTAATGTTTGAACTTTCATTAACCGCCATTTTTTTTTATCACGACAACGAATGCATAACCTCGTGAACTACCGAATTAAAAAACAAAAAACTCATTGTCTGATTGTTATAGTGATTACTTCAACGAGTCCTGGGCCCATAGAAACTACACATTTTTGGAAAAGGGTTATGAAAATAGGCAAATCTAGCGCTTCAGGTCGAAGGTATTCAAAAAAAAAACGGCAAATGCTTTCGGAGGAAATAAGTAAACTGTACAACAAGCATGAAATATGATACTCATTTCCTACGGGTATAAAGGTTGTATTCAATCCATACGAGTAGGAAGGAAATGGTCATTTCATGCGAGTTTTACACTATACTTTTTCTACGATTGTCAATTGATATCACTATCGTGTAATCGATAAATCGATATTGGGTGTGAACGTTGCACACCGTAGAAAATGGAACCATTTCCCATGGGTTGCTAGGCAACGAGTAGGAAATGGTTTCATTTCCTACGGTTGCACGATGTGCTACGTTTCCTAATCGATATCGATTGCACAATAGTGATATTCCTTGACAGTCGTAGAAAATGGTATATTGTACAACAAGTATGGAATGATCATTCCATGCGAGTTTTACACTTTACTTTGTCTACGATTGTTAATTGATATCACAATTGTGTAATTGATATCGAATCCCAATTTCTCTTTTGGTGGAGGTGCCAGTTCATGTGCTAGTTCACGCTCATTTTCCACTCGTTGCCTAGCATTTAGTGAGAAATGGTTTTATTTTAGTTCAGTTCTAAAATGTACTATCTTTACGAATCGATATCGATTGCACAAAAGTGATATTACTTGACAGTCGTAGAAAAAGAAAATCAAAGTTTAATTATTCAATCATGAAAGGTTATATGGAAGGGGCAGAAATATGACTTATCAACCTGATTCGGAACAGAGGTTTGTAGATCGATTTGGAAATGTTCAAGAGCATTTTGTGTTTTCCTATCAAGAATTCAAACATGAGAACAGAGAGAAGGATAATAGGGTATCAAACGTTAGAAAGACATAAAAAAAATTGATGATATTTGGTGGAATGTTTGCATGAATTCTAACATATATCGACCAAAAATATAATCCATAAACCAGTACAACAGCAGACACCTTCAAGATGTAGTGCTATGTAGAATAAAGAAAATCAATAATAAACTTGAACCTCTAAACAACTGCACACAATAAGAAATCGGATAAAAAATAATTCTAGATCTTTCATTTCCTGAAAAGTACATCTACGTAAACCAAATGATTCAGTCAAGAGTTTTGTGCGGAAAAGAAAAATAGCTTCTCTCTGTATGCAAATAGGACGCTTCCCAAATGAGTTTTCTATTGTGTTCGGATAAGAACTTTGAATAATGTTATCTTATCATGCTCAATTGATTATTTGATTCATATAAGAAGAATAAGTTCATGAGTTCTATGATATGTATTAGAATTTTCAGGTCTTTGAATGAAGATCTTCAGAAATAAGAGCTGAAACGTGTTGTGTTCCACTTTTTAGTCGCGTTACCTTCTATTTTCAAGGATAATTTCACGGTCTTTAGATCATTGGAGCCTTTCATAATACCCTGTCCAAATGATGTTTTCCCATATATACTTGATTGTATACTATCGCTCATATTATGTAGAGCAACTTCAAGAAAACCGAACTAACATAGTTCCCACCATAATTTTCAAAGAATCCGATATGAATATGGTTTGGTATTTGCTGAAAAAAAATATAGCAATGTTTGTTGTTATCTGATAAGACTGCATTCTTTGCAGTTATATATTTTTTTCTTTTTGCATGGCTCATATGTAGAGCAACCAAATTTGATATTTATTTATCATACCATTTGGCTGTTATTCTTCGGTTTGTATGTGGTAGATTTGAAAGTGTAAAGAGTTACATTGCCAAGGGGTGTACATTTTTCGCTGCAAATTAAACAAAAAATCTTGAGAAAAATTAGAAATAGAGAGAAGCAAGTTAAAATTGCAAAAGTCTTAAATTTGAATTAATCCATACCTACCAAACATGTTATATAACTGAAAGATCATGTGATATTATTTTTAATTTTGAAAATATATCAATGTAATGCAACACTCGACAACAACCTACTGAATATTAATTTGAAATGTTTGTTCAATAATTGTACCACATTATTTCACAATCACAAAACACTCCTTTATAATATCAAGTTTAAAAAGTACAACACGTGATGACCTGACGATAACGAAACACACGACACATGCCGAGATGTGCCGAACTTCGCCCTTCGCAGAGTCTAAGTCCACGACCATTTTGTTTTGATTTCGGCGTCGGCCATTAGGTATTTATTATTTTGTGTCGAGACGACGACAGTGGTAGTGGAGTGAAGTACATAGGACAGTGTTGTGCAAAACGTCTTTGTTAATAACTTTGTTGTGCGGTTGAAAACCTAATACCTCTCTTGAAATGAGTTCTAATGAGCAGTCGTGTAAACCCAAAAAGGAGGTGAGATATTAATAATATTATCCAATCGAGAGCTGTGTTCTTCTTATGAGCATTAACAGATTAAACTCTTCTTCATCCTTCATATTATTACAGTTTTTTACTTCATAGTGGTGTGTAGTTATTTGAGTATCAACACACTCAGCACAACAGATAGGTATGTAATAATCAAAAAAGTCAAACCCCTGTATTTTTGTTCATAGTAGGTATGCCGATTTCATCAAGTTTTTTTTTAGTTTGGTAGGTATAGGTCTGACTTTTTCTCTTAAGTGAGTGTTCCTCCAGTTCCATCTCCGTCGTACAGAAGTGTGAGAGAAGTGAATTTCATAAAGTTTTAGATAAATATACCGCGAAAACGGTTTGAAATTTGAATTCAATAAGCATGCAAGTTGGGGCTTAAGTTTGTGGCCCGGTGTATGGTAAACTTTCCACAAGAAAAAAATGCTTTCATTTGTTGCTGACGGAAATGTTTTTTTTTTTTTAAATTGTACAGAAAATTCACCACACCCGCATATCTTTAACTTGGGTGTCTATAAAATTGGAATTTCACCTACCCATTTTGACCAGAATATATCCAGGTATTCAACATTTTATAAAATCAACATGATTTTATCACTTTTTGTGTTTCTCTGTCACCGACGAAGTTAAAACTAAATAACTTTTATCAAAAAGATAAAAGTCATGCCTACCAAACTCAAAGGAAACCACAATATCGTCTTACCTCCTACTGTTGATAAAAATACAAGGGTTTGCATTTCACTCTCGTTTTTAAGTACCTAGGTATTTAATAATTATTGTGCTGAGTACGAAGATTTTAAGGGCATAATCACCAGCCCAAAATGAAGTTTTCTTCTTTTATGAACATACTTGCTTTGTTTTCATGATACAGGGCACAGGGTGTCAAAGTTTTTTTAAAAATTCAGTTTTTTATTAATTGCTCAAAAATCTTTTAGTTGATTTTGACAACATTTTGCACGATTAATTGCCGTCATGAGGGTAAATTTTTTGTCTAATCAAAACACCTTTATTTATTTCAGTGGTGTCCCAGAGGGTCATTATAGATGGAATTATGATACGCCACTGCTTTTTTCAAGATTTTGACACAACATTTGGCACGATTATTTGTCGTCATAACGCCCACATTTTTGTGGAATCAAAACCACATTATTATTTGATCACTTAACGCTACATATTCAGGCGGCTACCCAATTTAGAATCTTTGGGCTGAAATCGACCGAAGAATTCACAAAAAGTACCTGTCTAATGTGAATGAGTTGTACGAAGAAATTCAAATAGTTTGGAAATAATTACCCGAGGACTATATTGAGAGACCTTTGAAATCAATGAAAGTAAGATGTCAAGAAGTCATCAAGAACAATGGGTATGACACCAGATTTTGAATAAAATGTATAGGTGTTTTGTAAAAATGAATTTTATTTCAGTTGCTCTACTTTTGACTAATGTATTTTGAAAAAGGTTTTGGTGAATAACATAATATTAGGTTTTATAAATTAAAACTGTGTTTGCAATTGACGTGTCTCATTATTATAGATCCATTAACAGACAATACATTGAACCACGAAATCAAAACGGAAAGAAAATGAGAAAAATCGAAAGTTGCTCTACATATGAGCGATAGTATATGTGCCAATTGAGGTACATTGAATGAAAAAGATCAGAACTTCTTGTCAAAAAGGCATTTACAATTTCAAAAATATTTTCTACTAGCTGACCCGGCAAATTCAATACTGCCTCATAATCAATAACTAATGTTGTGCTAAATAAATTTGTTCCGTGGTTTCACAATTTTCTTTTTTTATTTGTTTTTCCGGTTTCACTAATTATTCTGTTATTCGGGGCGCAAACATAACAAACATATAAAAAATAATATAAAACCTCCCAGCGATTGTTCAGTTAGGATGATATGTTAAATGTCTGACAACATTTCTAGCGTACTTTTTTTAAAATGTTCAAACTGAAAACGTATCTATTGTTACAACACTTCAAATCCCAAAGAGAACTTACATATCTAATTTGAACAAAATCATTTGAAAAATAACAAAATTAGGTATTTTGGTACATTTCTTGATCAAACCTCAAATAAGAACCTTCCTATCTTACTTGAACAAAATTCTTGAATAACAAAACATTTCAAACATAACCTCACTATGCCATTTTTCAAAAAATGTTTTGATTAAATCTCAAATAAGTAGAACATACGATATATTATCCAATTTGAACAAAATCCTTTGGAAAATAACAAAATTAGGCAAACATAACCTCACTTGGTCAATTTAAGTTGAATTTCTTGATCAAACCCCAAAGTAGAGTCTGCATAATTATTTGAAGAAAATCCATTGGCAAATTACAAAACTATGCAAACATAAACTCACTTTGTATGTAATGTTTCAGATTCTTTTTTTATCAAATTCCAAATAGAACCTACGATATTATTACCTGATTTGAACAAAATCTTTTGGAAAATAACAAAATTAAGCAAACATAACCGGACTTGGTCAATTTTTGTTAAAATTTTTAATCAAACACCAAATTAGAACCAACATAATTATTTGATCAAAATCCATTGGCAAATAATAAAACTATGCAAACATGACCTCACTATTTCAAAGAAAGGGAAGTTGTGTTTTCAGGGTTTCGGTTTCGCCATAAAAACAATGCCAAGACTTAAAGGAACAATCAAAAACAATGACTCAAATTGCCAGAGCCGTTCTCAAGTTATGGATCGTCCAGAAGAAATCGGTACTCATTTTTGAATATTAAGATTTAGAAATGGTAAGAGATTTTATAGCTTGTGATGAATATTATTATCCACGATTCCACTGATTTTAATGGAGAATTAACATTCACCATAGCTCTTTTGCTTCATCAAGCTTTGTATTGCTTAGTGATGCATTTTCACTTAATTTCTCAACAACTTCAAAAGTGATGAGCACGATAATCCTATATTATTATTCCTTCGATCATAATATGTTGACCAATCCAAATCAAAGGTGAGAAATGGAAAAATACCTGTGATTGATTCATTGAAAAATAAGTAGTTTGTAAGCTTTTCAGAATCCAAACACACCAATTGGTATTTTCCTTTCGACACAATTCTTGGCAAACCCGCAGAACACGCAATAGGTAATCCTGAAAGCTTATCAAGAACGTTCTTGTTAACACTTTCTCCAAGCAAAGATCTATTGATTGAAAACAACATAACTCCCATGTACCAAATATGAAAACTGCAATGAGTGCTCAAGACGCAGAATCATCTCTTTACATAAAATCAGGTGCTTGTAGCGATGACCGTCTCGCCATTATCAAAAAATTCACCATGATTAATTTATCTCATAACACTTTTAGTTGAATCACCATGTGTGATATTCGTTGAACGTGAAAACAGTCTAAAGAATGCACTGTTTAGTGCGAAAGAATGCACTGTTTAGTGCGTACTGCGTAGACGAGAAGAGGTTGAATATCTATAGACCACTATAATCGAAATTGAAAACAAAGATGGATCTCTTTGGCAGACCCAAAAAGCATATTATGGCACAATCAAAAATGTGTAATTATCAATGATTCAAATCAATAAAATACTTGATGGATAAAAGTCAATCTCTTCACACCCAATGAACTTCATCAAATCCAAATAAACAAAACAGTTACAAGAAAAGTCTTCGTACAGATCTGGAGATCCAGATCGCTCAGCGAAATGTCGACGAATCGTTGCAGTACAATCACGAAATCCACAATTGACTATGTGCAACATCCGAACACTGACATCTGGTGTCAGCAACTCAAGGTTTCAGCAACTGGCAAAACTGTGGGCCATTTTCATACATGATCAAAAAAAAATGGTATCATGTGATCAGTACGAATAATTTTTATCAGGTTCATTTGATAATGATTATTTGTATCAATAAAATAGCAGAGGATTGTGATTACAATACTTACGTGTATAATTTATCGTTTTTAGTGTTTTGACGTTGAAAACTGAGGTTATGAAGATGTAAACATCAACTACACTGTTGCCAACTTTGCAGAATTCTCAGTAGTTCTGGTAATTTTGAATAAAGGTCGCGAAGTGGATTATTTATAATTTACCAGGTAGGTTGGAGAAATATGCAATAAACATTATAAGGAAGAGACAATAGGCAAAAAACAATAAAGAAGTAGAAAAAAAAAGGAGTACAAGCAAAGAATCGAAGCCTTGAAACGGAAATCTATCACGGATACTGGAGACCGCAAAATGAGGCGAGTTTTGGCTCCATTATGAGACTCGGTGCCCTCCTTGAGGCGGACCCCAATCACAAGGCAGAAATCCCCAAAACGAGTCTTGGCTCCATTATGAGACTCGGGGGCCCCCTTGAGGCAAAGCCCTATCATGGGGCCCGAGGACAAAAGCGAGGTGGCCTCCAGAGTGGAGGAAAAGGTCCAAATAGCATCAGGAAGGAAGGCAGTAAGATGAAGATGAAGATGTATCAAGAAAACTTACAGCTATATGCACCGTACCTGAGCTTAACCAATCTCGATTAATTTTCAAAGTTAGATTAAGCGGTGTTTTCTATGCACCGAAGAATTCGCTGCAAGGATCGTTAATCCCTGGTGAGACTTTTGACGTCACAAAATAACCTAGAAAAATATATCAATAACAAGTTTGAAATTTACGTTGCGTGATTTGTTTTGAGTTTTGCTATTTGCTTCCAAGTTTTATTTGAAAATGAGCAACTATATGGATCAGTAACATCCGCAAGCCTGATATGACGTTTAGCAAACATTAGCCAAGGGGTTTTTCTTGTGAATTCAATATTTGGTGTAGGTATCAACATTTATTCTTGAACCATTCGTTAATTTGCTTTTCCTCTTTTATTGGGCTTAGATTTCATGCAAGTGGGTGGTTATTATATACTGTATACCTAGTCTAATACACCAAGAATAACAATTCCATCCACCTGATGATAAATAAAAACATCACCTTTCACAACACAAGAAAATATATTTTGGTAGAAACAATTGGTTAATAAGATGATTTTGTAAGGAATGCCCCGAGGAATGCCCATTGATAAATTGACAATATTGTATAATTCTCAAACTCATTGTCTACTTTGAAACCATTACGAATATGCACAACTCGATGTACAAACTTTGGAAAACGCATCGTTTGACAACTCAAGGAAAGAGGAAAAACAAATATAATTAAAATTATCTCCTATTTAGTTGATAAAAACACATATCTTCTTCTATTGGGATATCTGTTATAAATTGGAACTTGGATGAAGTCAAGAAAATTGAATGAAAAAATCTCATTTGGGAAAACAAATAAAAAGTGATGAGACCATCAGTTTTGAAAGTTTTTATTTTAGTTTATCTTGTAGAGATGATGATATAGTTGATGAAAACACAAACCTTTCTCTATTGGGATATCTGTTATAAATTGGAACTTGGATGAAGTCAAGAAAATTGAATGAAAAAATCTCATTTGGGAAAACAAATAAAAAGTGATGAGAGCATCAGTTTCAAAAGTGTTTATTTTAGTTTATCTTGTAGAGATGATTAGTATCCAAAGCTTGAACAAAAAAAGTGAATCAACAAGTCTATTTGTTTATGAGTCTGGGTTTACGCATAAACTTCAAATTTTGAATTGAATTAGAATTAGACAAAACTTTGAAATAAGTAGCCATTAGATACCTCTACAGGATATAGATAGATAGGTACACCAACCCCAATCCAAATTTAGTCGATCGAATGTACGATAAAAAATCATAGGTAGAATATGCGGTAGTTATCAGAGTGTGATAGGTACACGGTTTTTGTTTGTACCTACCTACAAAAATAGGTAAATATTCCATTCAATATTCTATTGAGCAATTCGCATTATTATGAGTGTATTGTGGAGCGATAAATATTGCTTGATATCGAGATCTATTTTGTATATAGTATCCATTGACTACCTATTGGAATTGGAAAAGGAACCTACTCCAATCGATGATTTTTTAAAAATCTAAATAATCCTTCCTTGATATTTCACTCTCATAGTTTTGTCTTTAGTCGCAAAACCCCAAAATCTGTAGAAAAAACATAGACCAATGAAAGACTCGGCTAGATTTCGTTGAAATTCTTTGGTGCATCCAAAAGTTGGAATATAATCGCGATAGAGATTTAATCCGGATCAGATTTCTACGGTGCATATAGGTGCAAGAAAACAGAATGCTTCTTAAAATACTGGAATAAATTTAGTTGATTCTCTGCTAAGCCCAATGTTTTCATTCGCTTCTAGTGGTAGGTCTTGATTCAAATTTGACAACACTGCGCCTCCACAAAACTGCAATTTTTTTCCGCTAGTTGCGCGGGATCGTTTCTCGTCTCCCCACCAACCAAATGCACATAGCTAATTATAATCGAGAATGATATTATGCTGAAAATACGAACTTCAAGATGCCTCCCAAAACAAAGCTATACACTGAGAAGAGGGAACTGTGGGTCAACCCCGGAAGTCACATGGAGCAATATGGTATACAGACAGTTCCAAAACATGCCGAGAAATAGGCGCCAGGCTCGTAGAGGAGGACCAAACGTGAAGATCATATGAACCACTTGGGGAGCCTGCTACTTTTTACGTGCAAGTAAGTCTCAAGAGACACTATGAAGGAAGAAGAATCCTTATCTTGATCGATAGTCAAGCGGCAAAAAAAACACCTCTCCAGTCGGTAAACTAAATTCAGGTAGTCTGGGATTGTCAGCAACACCTTGGCTCTCTGGGGAGTTCCAAAATGCTATTACTCTAGGATGGATACCGGAGATAGCTGGAAATGAACAAGTAGACCCACTCGCACGCGCACGCAAAGCTGCAAATAAAACCACCTGCTATTGGAATCACTAAATCCTCTGTTGGTCCAAAAAGGAAAACGAGGCAATATGGTTTCAATGACCAAGACTGAAAAATATTGAATCAATGACGGGAAAGGAAATTCCACCATCATTCTTTGGAAGTCTGAAACTCAGTGGAAATCAGCTTAGGAAAGTAACAGGCAGATGAATCAAGACTTTCTCAAAAAAAAGTACAGATGAATAGGTAATCCCGATAAATCAACCTCTGTAAACAAACAGAAATTTCATGCAATCATAGGTTAATTGCACACGCCTGCTGCAGAGTCAGTCTAGGAGACAGAAGTGGGGATGAATTTAGTGATTCACGGCTTGACTTGATTTGCAAGTTCAAGCTACTTGACTTGACTTGACTTGAAATCAAGTCAATCTCAAGTCAAGTATCTGGTTTTGGAATTCAAGTCAAGTCAAGTAGTTAGACATCAAGTAGCTTGACGATCAAGCCCAAAATATTCAAGCTACTTGAGTTTGATTTCAAAAAATGTACATTTATAACAATAATCTGAACTGCCCAAACGTAAAAAGATCAAAAATCTGAGTACAAAAAAAAAGCAATTTTTTATAAAAAATATATGAAAAAAACAAACGGACATACTTTGTTAAATGAGAAATAATAAAACAACAAAACAAAATCTTGTAATAATACAAAAAACCAAAAATGAAAACAGTAAATTATTATTGTTATTGTTTTCGCGGCAGGCCGGCAGGTAAGCTTATAGCGGTTTCGACTGGCTGCACTAAGCTGCACTCACTGCAAACTCGAGCGGAATTACAATTTCGACTGGTTAGGAGTGGAGCAAGAGCAATGGAAAGTGCGTGTTCGACTCGCTTTGCACTGACCCGGTGCAGATTGGTTTTTTTGTTCGGCTGCATTAGAGCGATTCCGTAACTTGGCACTCAGTGCAATACGCTAGGTTTCTGTGACGTCATGACGTCAGCTGTCAGACGGAAATATCCAAACAAACTATTTTTTATTACCTCAAAAGCTGACTTTTCACTCGGCTAATCATATACGCACTAACGGGACACACGATATATGTAATACACCCAAAAAATATAGTCCAAAGAAGTCCAAATTAAACACAAACACTGATTTCAAACTCACACAAGACTAAACCACATGTCACAAAAGCTTGTTTGGATACCAAATTCGGCCACGACCAATCATATGGTGCCTGTGACGTTTTCAAAAACCTCGCGTATTATTTTGGAACTGTCATACATGATCAGTTCTGTGCATTCAGCATTTTTTTCAAGTGGTCTATTTGTGTTTTTTGCTCAATAATAAATCAATACATGGGAAATATTAAAAAAAATATTTCTCTAGCGAAATTCATCTAGTATTAGCAAAGACGAAGTTTCGTCAGGTGAAGAACTTATCAGTATTCTTCTAAACGATAAGGAGAACATTCAAAAAATTACAAAATATATCAATGTTGTAGAAATGTATTCAGCTATTATTGAGGTAAGTGTGTGGACTAGTGATATACTGTAGCTGAGTTTATAGCCCAGCCGAATGTAACAAAAGAGTCAATCCACTCTCGAACGGTTCTACTTTGTTATTGCTCCTTGATAGTTTTGCACCGACTCCGGATATAGTGCTTGATTTTCATACTCTGGAGCAAAAAAAATGTATGATTACAGAGCGTGGGAACTGAGAAGATTCGAGCCAGTCGAAATCGTCATTAGTAAGCTACGTTCCTGGTTGACAGTAGTGACATTGGCAGGGATGACGCATATCACCGCATCGATCGAGATCAACATTGCCAAGCTGCATAATTGTCTCAAGTAATTGGTTTAATGCCCTACCAGCTATACAGCTGCGATTTAAAATGTAGCAGAGCTTAGAGCTTGTCATTTTTCTACCGTACGTGAACTTCGACATGGAAAGCTATCAAATTGAAACTAAGCAGAATCAAATTGATTCCTATATCTTGATACATAAGAAAATCGAAATAAATATTGTCTGGCAAAAATAATAAGATGCTTTGGTCAGTCAGTCATAATGATAATTATTGCTTAATAATTAGAATCATTATTATTATGTACATTTTAGATAAAAAGTGGAAAAATACATATGTAAGATAATATCATAATAAATAAGTACAATACTTAAGTACCACGAAAACGAATTTGATGTCATTATACATTATAATTATTCACTTATTCGAATGTGAACTTAGCTCAAAGATTCTGGAATAAACCTTTCAATGTGTGCCACATTTCTTGCGCAGTTGTTGATGTTGATTTATTGCAAATTAATAAATGAATTGACTTACTAATTTATCTTAATCTTAATTAAAAAATCCCCAAAATAGTTATATTCCGTCTACATAATAATAATTAGTTTTTATTGTGTGAATATGTAAGTATGTACCTATGTATAATATGTTATTTGATTCTGATTAGTTTTAATTTGAAATAAGTTTTTCTCAATTTGAATTTATGAAATCTCAATTTGAAGTTGAAGAGGTCACTATAGATGTTTCCACATACACGCGGGCTAGACGTAAGTGCCTGCTTGCTGAAAGCTCAGTGAATCCCATGGGTTCATTTCACGGATTCAAGCATCAAGTAGCTTGATTCCAAGTCAAGTCAAGTCTAGTAGTTCTGACCGTAAATCAAGTCAAGTCAAGTGAAAAAAAATGAAAAGCTGGAGTTTTCAAGTCAAGTATCTAAGAAAATAGTCAAGCTACTTGGCTTGATGAATCCCTAGGACGATCTATCATTGCCTCCTTCTTGTCATGTAGTTAAACGTTGTTGTTGTCGTCAAAGGCAAAGCCAGATCTGCATTGTAGCCCAGTCATTGAGTGTGACCAGTAACTTACCTGCAAGTTTTTCAAGGAAAACTGTTTCCTCGACGTGTTCTGCACTAAAAACATATCTTCTGCGAGCCAGAGATTCACAGTCAGAGATGACGTGTAAGGCAGTCTCGTCCCCTTCACCACATTTCCTGCAGGTTGTTGGACCATCGAAGACACTCAATCTCTGCATACTATGAACTCTTGTGTGGCAGTGTGCGTCAGCAGTCTCACCACATGTCTTATCTGACCACATGTCAGACGCAGTACTTCGTCAGTTAGTTTCGATGAGTTGCCGATTGTTTCCTTAGAGTGTCATAACACTCGTGTTTCATGTTCGCTATGCTGGTATGCTGGAGAAAATTCCCAAATCGCCTTCTTAACTCTCTAAATGAAAACAAACGTCCTATTCACCGGAGTTGCCAAATCGCCCTGTGGCATCTGAGTAGCCGCCTCTAGTGACTTCAGTGACATAAGAAAGATGGCCGCATAGCGGAACTCATAAATTACCATTCAAAGTTCCAGTTTAAGGAGTTTCATTTGTTAGAACTGAAAAAATACAAATTTAAATCCAGCATAAGGTCATAATCAATGTTTGGGATAATACTTTATGAAATTCGGTAGTCATATTTTCTACCGAATGTTATAAATATTGATTCCGGCCTTCTGGCACCAAATTTTTGTGATTCTTCTAGCTCTTACCAATAAAAGCCGTGAAATCCCAGCTTATAATGGTATACTATTTAGAACATAGAATCCACTAGAACTAGCGTACACCCTAGAATTCGGGCAAATTGTGTGTCACTAGAATAAACATGTTATTATTCACATCTCCTCCGTTGAATTCGTTCAACGTTCGTTCATCGTTGCCTTCTTGCAAATAAAAATCACTCAGAATTTTCACTTTTCATCAAAAGGAAATGTTTTGATTTTTTATTTGTTTCAATATCGTTGGTGTTGTGGGACAGTTATAATTTACTGATTATTGATAAGTTTTGTTCACATGAATCAGCTGTTCGGCCGTCAAAAATATTGAATTTTGAACAAATTGAAAGAGCCGACAGTGTTCCAAGGGAGCTTCAGGCTATGATTGTTCAAAATGACTATTAGCCGTGATTGGTTGATCTCAAATAGGCATTTGTGTCGTGTTGCCAGATTTATTTCGTTGCATCGTGTATACATAAGTAACTAAGGTTCCTGGAAAAACATGGGTCTCATTGAAAATGTTTAATTATCACTTACTAGTGATCTAAAAATGTATAAATTATATAATTGGTAACTACCGGAAATGCACTCATAGAGTAAAGAGTATTTTTGATTTAAATAAAAATACCTCGAATACAAGGTAGCTACTTATTAAATTTGCAGTTTGGCAAACTCGCAAAAATTCTCGCAAGAATTCCTCTCTCCCCTCGATGTATAAACATGAGACACACAAAGAGACGTTGGGCTTTATCTAGTGGTTGGAAAATCATTGTAATACTACGATTCCACTATTGATTGCGTGCCTTCATGATGAATATAAATCACTATGCTGAATTTAGCCCCCCTCCAGGAACAAAAAAAAAAACGTACATTTGTGAACAGTTTTCTCAACGTCCAGCATTATTCAAGATATATTTTCTCCACCTGCAGTTTAATAGGTTTCTCCTGATCCCAACTTATCAATGGCGTTCGATATTTCTTTTTCGAAGCACATATAATTCGAGATAATTATTAATTTTGATCAATATTTCTGTAACCCCCATTCACCCAAACAGGGATTTTATTTGTTATTATTATAACTATTTTATTGATGATTTTATATTATATTTTAGCGGACTTCATGCTGATTTGCATCATTTGTACCAACAGTTTGATTTGAGGCTAGAATTCGAAAGCATCCTACTTTTTTTGTTTTTAATGATAGTTCTTATTGTCAACGATCAATAAGAACGTATGGAGCTGTTTTTCAATTCAAACTTCAACTTAGAGTGGCACGATTTGGAAAACTTTTACACATTTTGAAGCTATTGGGCCAAAATAGATGACTATTTCACGGTGTTCACTTGGACGTTGAAATAATAATATACTCCATTATTTTCCTGTGTCTATTTCAAAGCAATCCGGTTATCAATCACATACCTTGATTGTTTATATGAGCTCTAATGACCTCTCCATTAGTGCTTCATGCCGTAGCATCATACAATAATGTGAGATTTTGAATACAGGATGGGTCATTGAAAACATATCGGAAGGCATAAAGGCTAGGAAATACATTTAAAAAAAAACAAAAACTCGTCAATTTTTTTTGGAAAAGGACATTTTTTGACGATTTTGAAAAACTAAACAGCACTTGACTTCTACTGCCACATGAAAAAACGTGGAAAATAACTTCCCCGCTTATTATTAGGTTCTCCGATGATTTTAATGTCGAAAGTGGTTCCAATGAAACATTTTCACGTCTTGCAGCTGCTGTTTTTGCCTAAACAATAATTGGTGATCAACAAATATCTCTCTTGTATTTATATAATTTTATCCAATCACCTCGAACCATCTGATACATTAGTTACTGACTATAAAATACAGGTGACCATTTCCGTAACCAGCTTCAATTCAGAATTACAACTTTCCCGGCTACTTCGTTTACTTGAATATGCTGCTTAAAATTTAATGACAGGTGATTTAGCTGCACTAGCAGATGTACAGCGAAGCGTCAAAGGAAAGTTAGCCTGACGACAGAGCTCGAGAGAAAACTTTGTAATTGCGAAAGTCTAAGGTCTGACTAATTGAGGGGAAGTCTGAGATCAGGAAAGCTTATTCCGTTTGGAATACGAGCCGATACAAAAACATCTGAGAAACTGGGAAATAGATAAGGGAATGATTTTGAACGAACATGAGAATCATGTTCTTCCACTTCCAATTCAAAAGAAACAATAACAACAAGGAAAGTCCTCCGATGTTTTACATAAGTTATCTTATTATTTGTATTTTGATATCTTTCACATGAAAATAATCAAAATTATGTTTTGTTTTACCAGAAAGAGTCTATTGAGGCTGAGGCAGAGACGGGTGCGCATTTTTTCACTTTTTGGTAAATAGAGTATAGGATTATAATCACTTTTTGTCTTTGTACAGGAACATGTTCGCGTCCGCAGATATTCCGTATACAGAGTAATTTATCAATATGGCAAACAAATTTGGGATGAGTTTCCTTGCTTTAAAACAAGAACAAGACTTTTTGTGAACATGTATCCGAAAATGCTTCGCCACAGAGCTACAGGGTGTTGAAATTTGATTTCCAATTTTGTTTTATCTGAAAAATATTTGAACCAATGTTGGTTTTTTTATGAAAATTGGTGTTTGAAGTTTTCTTATCATGTGAAATTCGAATTTGATCTTAGCATGGCTCTAACTTGTAAGGGGCGCTACCTACACCTACTTTACCTGTTATGAACAGCACTGTTTTTTTTAACGATACCGCATCACATTTTTAAGTCAAAAAACAGATTTCTTCAACATTTTGAAGCACAAAATGTAAAATTGTCAAAAGTCGCTGAGTGCAACGATTCTCGAGATATTTGGATTTGAAATAATCAGTAAATGTGATTTTGAAATCATGGCAAAGGTAAACTGCTGGTTTATCACATTATTTCGTATGATTGCTTCATATTTTCAGTGAAAAAGATCAAATTCGACTTGTGTAATGTTATCAACAACTTTTATTCAAATATTATTTAGACAAAAAAATAACTGAAAAAAATTAAATAAAACGATAGTTATTTATTATGGTTCTAGTGGATTATATTGAAATTAAGTCAAGCGAGAGAGATTTATACCAAGAGGCCGTTAGGCCAAGTGAAATACATTCTCGAGTGACTTGGGAAACATAATATGACTGGAAGTGAGCCAATATTTATTGTTGTCCTTGAGCAATTTCCATTAAAATTTGAATTTGACAAAATATTGGAAAAAAATATTCGTATTTTATTGTTTCACGCACTCACGTGGTGTGTTATCATGTTTTGTATTGTTTTTACTTTAGCGTTTTGCATTTGTACTTGCTTTGTCGATAAAATGTGTTCAAATTTTTCTGTGGCAATAAAGCAAATTTGATTTGATTTGATTTGAATACACGAGTGGAATACGATGTTTTATCCAACAATTGGAGAAAATCGTTTTTCATGAGATAATTCTCTACCAGTATTATTCCAAGATTGAACAGATAATCAATGTTTTTTCTTATGAAAATGAACAAAAGGGCTTGATGCGTTCCGAATCTACAGGCAAAACATCTACATTTTTCCAACAAGACGTTTGCGGACACTCTAAAAAAATGATAACTTCACTATTATTATGGTCTATTTACCATGACCTATTTCGCATTTACCCTGTATATGATTGAAACATTATTTGCACGTACTTGTATATTATTGTTATATGGATAAGATTTTTTTTTAAATGTTTGTTGACCAGCTTTGTGATAAACTGGTGGTGGCTATTATCATTTTTTATCCACAAAAACTAAATCTGTTTTGTCAAGTTATTTCAGCGAGTATTGAACAAAATAGTGATATTATATGTCGTTGAGGTACATGAACAAATTTAATTATCCATTCATAAATAGAAAAAATGTTGATATTTTGTTCCTTCATATTCCAAAAGCCATGACTCATTTTGCCTTGCCACAGCTCTTCTCATTTTTTATTACTCATGATTGAAAGATCCACAATTATCTGATATTATTCTTCAAGAAAGAAATTCCCGAAAAGTATTTATTTCCCTATTCCCAAATCACAGCGCTTTCTTTGACGGTCTTTTTTGAGATATCTTGTTATATTTTTCGTATGATCTTTTTTTTTATTATTTATTCAAAAACAATAATAAACTCAACATTCGAGCTGCTTTTTAGCGCTTTGAAAAACTAGATACATAAACGAAATTCAGTTGACATATTCTTAGGCAAATTCAAATCAGTTTCCAAATAAGCGATTCACGATATCTTGCTCTAGAAAGTATCAGTTCTCAATTTAAACATACAACACAAAAAGTATAACTACGATCAATGATAACCATAGAGGTTTTTGAGCAAAATCGGTCACAAGTGCCTCGGTCTCAAACGGTCTATATTGGTCTATCAAATCCACGAGATGGTCAGCGACTTGACAGACTACTTGATTCTTACATTGCGCCTGTGTGTAGGAAAAGAAGTGACGACACACACGATTTGGATAAAGAGTTTACAGTTCACTCATTTTTGTTCAAAAGTACAACACCATCAAAACTGCACACCCCTCAAGATTAAGCGGTCCGATCAAACAAAGAGAACCTGTTGAGCAGATGACAACCTAATCCATATTATTCAAGTACTAATCTTCAACAAATTCAGGCTGCCAAATGTGAACAAGATCTGTCCTAAGCGTCATTATGTAAATTGGCTGAGGCTCGTGGTTCGTTCGCCATGGCTGTAATATCCGCCGATTATGCCCGGTGTGCGAGGCAGTTTGTGCCGAGATGGCAAATGGACGATCACTTCCTCCCTCTTCCTTTCATTCTCCCTCGCTATTCTGATGCTGTTCTGCCGCAGCCGACGGTGTTTTAATAATACAAGTTCAGCAAAATCGCCACATAACGTGAAACAGAATTTGCATTTCTTGTTGTGTTGGATGTGGAGTTTTTGAAGTAACTGGAGAAGGGTTTTTCACCTGATGGTTGACAAAATGTGATATATTTTTCTACATACTACCTATTCAGTCTTTGTTGAACATAAACTACATGGAACTGCTGCATGCCATCTTATTATTTATTGTGCACATTTTTTTAAGATCATATTGATTGCAAAATAATTGGAAATTATCTTTTACATCGTAATCAAAAGTTTACGATCTCAAAAATAATGTTCGTCTTCCTTACTGAATAATTTCACAGTACCTATTCATGACTCCATTATTCTTTAATGAAGCCCTAGTGCTCCTAGAAAAATCATATTATATTTTTCTAGGAGCACTAGGACTTTAGTTTCAGAAGATTCACAGAACACATTCTGTCAGGTTTCGAGAATAATGGAATACGGGAATAACACTGTTATTAGGTATGTACGATCATAGGTGAGTAATTTATTACAGTCAATGATAAAATTCTAGTTGATGATAAATAACATTGTTTTTGTTAAATGCTCAGTGGAGGGTGGAGGATCACAATACATCTATATTTATATTGCATAACTCGCCGATGAACGGAACTTGTTCAAATTGTAATTGTAAAAACGATTTTTTTTTTAAATTGCACAAGTTCTGCAACCCGAAATCAAGTCTTAAGGATGTGGTGAATTTGCCCCAATAGATGTATTGATTTTGCAACCTCTTGAAATTCACGAAAAAAATATATACTTGTTTATTCATTTGTTGATGTTATGAGCCGCTATTTGTTCAAAAAATCACAAAAGTAATGAAAATAAGATGAAAAGACGATTCATTTTTTTAACGAGTTTTCAAAATTCTGCATCCAACAACCATTTTTTTTTTCATACAAGCTGCATTTTATTGCGAAAATTAGATGGAAAAAATTATTTTTTTCTTGAGTTATTCCTCAGTTTTACAACCCCCTATGCACAAACGAAACCATCCCATAATTGAATAAATTGCAAAAGTTCTGCAAACTTGAAAACAAAGTTCCATAAATTTTGAGAGATTGCAGATTCAAAACATATTTAGAGATATCATTTCAAGTTTGCGGAACTTTGCGATTTTTTTGCAAAAATATAGCAAAAAACCATTTACGTTTCTCGCAATTTACACAATTTTTCGATCACTGCTTGGTTATGCAAAATTTCATAATTTTTTCGCAATTAGGTATTGTTAGATTCTCTGAATCGCATGTCTAGATCTACTGGCCTAGAAATCTAGAAAAGAAATCAAACGTTCTGTTTGATACAATTTCTCCTTACCGATTATGATCTGATATATACAGGGTCATCCAGACTAAATTTCCCTGCGATTTGTTCGAACACCTTGATATTTTTCTCCATTCCATGTCCTCTTCATAAAAATACGGAAAAACTGGGAGTGAAGCAGGTCAAATTGAATAATATTCCAAATATCGATAAAAACATAAATTTCTCAATAAATCGGACACGACGTGAGATATATGGGACATGGTACATATTGATGTAGAATCAATAGAATGGCATACCTTGTATATGTTATATTTTCCTTTCAAGAATTCACTTTCAAAACTAAACACTTTTTATATAAAACATCCTTCTTTTCACGTAACGTTTTCGAAAAAACGCTGGCTTAATAGGTCTGGATGACCCTGTATAAAATCAAAACTGCATATTATCCATCAAATTCATGCTTTATCTTAACCAAGATATATTTGAAACTATGGAGTCTTCTCACGTATTTCTTGATTCTATGTAGTCGTCTTGATATTCGGATAGGATCTTCATAATGTGGTTATGGTGAATCACGAGTCGCATTCAGCCATTTTATGATGTCTTTGAGACAAAATTCAATCCATGGACAAGATATTTTTGGCTAGTAAGTACTGACAGTCCTTTATTTGGATAAAATCGTTTCAACCATAATGGAATCTTCGTAATCTATAACTTTACTTGAATTGGTGAAGATATTTTTTTCAATTTTAGAAAAAGTTGACGCTCTTTTTCCTTAACCTTTTCTCCAATTGAAGCTACGATACAATATTCAAAAACTATTTTGTTATAATGTTGAAATAACTGGGATAGTACCATTCATTCTTGATATAAGCTCAAACTTGTTGACAAGGCTTATTTTGACCATGTTTTGTGTAGACTTGAATAGTGCAAATTTTATCCAAGATAAAAAAATTATGGAACCAAGGTCACTTACTCTCTTTTTCTTGAAGATATAGAAAACATACATATTAATATCTATTGTTTGAATATCTAATGGAAACATTACTCGAAAGTTGAAGTTTATGCAACATTGGAGACCACGTCACAAACTGTAATTCACGAAAACATATATTTTGATTTTCACTTCCTGATAACAAGTAGGTGGGTATTTCAAATTATCTTAAAACTCCTCTACATATTATCTATTTTTCACAAAAATCTGAGTTCTTATCGATCTGAGTTTAAAAATAACATTTTTCGCCGACACGACATTAAAACTGAATTTTACTGACACCAAAGAGACGAGAAAGTGGGACTTTCTAAGGCTAGGCAGACAAAAAAAGAAAAAAGGCTAGGCGGTGAAATTTTTTTCAACTATTTCTAATAGGGGGCGTTACAAGATTATTTTCTGAATGCATGTGATTGAAGCATAATAGGTATATAAATATTTAATGAAATGTAATACCATCTTATTCAGATATTTCTTATGGATTCTGAGTAAATTAAATCGTATGAATTCAGGATACAAAGTAAAGTTCACAATTTTACGCCGCTGTTTGTTTTACAGTAACTAATACAAGATACAAGACAAATGCAACATGGCGGCTGAAACCTGATATTTGAGTATTTCCGGCACCGGTGGCTCAGTGGTTCGATCTTAGCCTTGCGTGCGGAAAGACCTGGGTTCAAATCCCATCCCGGACATGCTTTTTTTTATAAAGTCCTGTTCTTTTTTCACTGTTTTTCTGTGTTAGCAGAAACGTGATAATGTGTAGACCACGGCGATAAGGTGATTTTTCCAGGCTTCAAGAAGTGTCCGGCCTCGCTAAAGCTCGCCCGTGCAGTTCTTCTTTTAGCCTGGAAAAATGTCACTTTACCGCCTAGGACTACAATATACTATTTGTGCCGACACGACATCAAAACTGAATTTTTCTGCCTCCAAAAAGGCGAGAATGTAGGCGTTTCTAAGGCTAGACCGACAAAATAGTGAAAAATGGCTAGACGGTAAAATCATTTTCAACTTTTTCTAAAAGAGGGCGTTAGAAGATTATTTCCTGAATTCACGGGATTCTAGCATAATAGTTATACCGACAAATTAATATTCAACATATTTCCATGTAGATGGATGATGTAGATATCGGGGTGAGGGTGGTAAGTACCACAGGTAGGCCACACAGCAGGCCCATGTCCAAGAGGAGCCTCCAGGAGGAAAGAAGTTGCTCTCTTGAACCATTGTCGTCAAGCCTTAGCCATTCATCATAGGCGACAACTAAGTCGTCAAGCCACAGCATTTAGCTCAGGCGACAACGTAGCCCAAGGGCGGTCCCTCTGACCTCCCGTATGCCACACTTCTAACTAGGGTGCTGATTGAGAACATCACCTTGTTTTCGTATTGAACATGCAGGATCCCAATCATTTAGGCTAATTTATTAACTTTTTGACTGTCAGTAATCAATAATACTACAGCCTACTCAGTTTCATTAGCACGTTGAGAGTGCCACTAAATACAAAACAGAAAATAATTTATGCTACCCGTGGGGATCGAACCCACGTCAATCAGAACTAACGATCCCTCAAGTCAGCGTGTTACACACTAGACCACCGTAGCCCATATTACCATAGTCGATTTCGGCTCGTTTGGTACATGCTTTGGTACATGCTTTGGTCTGTCAAACACCTACCAACCAATTTCGGATCCTGTAACGATGACGTCACATCAAGTCTGGTATGTGTTTTGGTCTGTCAAAATGCCTACCGCGGTTTGCAGAGTGTTTGCAGCACGGTTCTTTGTTTGGTATAGTGTTATCTTTGTCTATTCTTCTTTTGTCTTGCTCGGGAGTAGTAAGTTCATCGTGAATGATCAAGTGAATGACGTAAATAAACAAATCAACCAGTTTTCTTCAAATTTGAGTCAGTGCTTCAGTGGTTGTAATAGTTTATGTTCTATCTGATCTAAAAGTTGGTTTGCTGTTAATTGGAGTTTAGTTTTTTGTCAGTTTTGTTCTACGACTATACATATTTACGTCGATCATTTTTTTCTCCAATTGATAGTTGAGAAATGGAAGAAGGAAATGAGTGAATTTGGGGACGTTTAAATAATTCCAAAACAGCCAAAACCATATAACTGCTTTTCTTTAAGGCATTTTGAGTAATGCGGCCAATACGGCCACAATCTTCTTTTTACCAAATCACTGCACAAAGGTTCAAGTTTTGACTTTATGACGAATAAGACAGATGAACTAAGTAGTGATAAACTATAACCTTTGACATATGAAGAGTCAGGGGGAAGAATGATGAAAGTCCATATCAGGCTTGAAAAAGAGTAATCAGTGCAAAATGTGGTTTTCAACCTATAATTTACCGTGGTATGCTTGCAGTGACCAATAAAGCTGACGGTTCAAAGTTTTAACGCATAAAATATTAGTGGCCGATTGCACCAACCTATTTTGAGGATACTTAACGCTAAGCGACCCTTAACTTGACAATTTTGCATAAAAAACTGTCAAGTTAAGGGTTCCTTAACGTTAAGTTTTCTCAAAATTGGTTGGTGCAATCGGCCATAGGCATGCTAGGAGAAAACGATGAAGTTCCATGCGTCAGTCGAAAAAACGCTGAGAGTCTCATGTGCCGTGATCAGCATGAAGCGCCACGACAAATTTTTTTTTGTTCGCAGTTGATGTTTATGTTTCATGGTACGCGGTGCGTGTGGTTATAGAGAACATCACATCTAGTACTTCAAAGATATGGGCAACCTTGCAAAATTTTGTGGAGAAAGTGCACAAAATTACTTGCGCAACCTACCACACCAATGAGATTTCTTATTTTCGATTCAATATTTTTTTCATACATTAAATTTTTCATCACAAAAATGCAAGAATTTTATCCAAACAGCTTCAATCAAATTGATGGAATCAAGGGGGAAAATCTATGAGATTCCCCGGTTCAGAGGAAAAATCGATGAGAGTCATACCGGACTCCCATCATTTTTTTGCAGTTTTTTGTGTTCTCAGCTAGAGTTTACTCAGAAATAGTAAAAAACACAACATTCTTCAGTATCGCAAATTTCACTTTCAGTAGGAAAGACCATGAGAAAATCATCAGTGTCCATTATCTCGTGAATAACTTTTTGGTTAAATGTACAGTGGTTTTAGACTTAAAATTATGATTATCTCAATATTATTATGAATGGACTTTCATCTTTTTTCCCCCTGGCTCTTCATATATTTTTTTACCTATGCCTGTTTGCCTGTAACTAAACATAAACAAAAAAGTTGGGTGATATAAACACTCTGCCTTTGACTGTTTTGACCAAACACCTACCAAACGATTTCGGTGAAATGTTGATCGTGACGTCATCACCATGACGTTGCAGTTACCGTTTGGTTAACGAAAATGTAGACCAACCAAACGAGCCAAAATCGGCTCATGTCATTTAGATAGTTCTCATAAATTTTCAGTTAATTAAATCCTATACATTCATCAGGATACGGACTAAATTCACACTTTAACGTCCCTGTTTGTTTTGCCTTCTGCCATCTTTGGCTCTAAAAGCTGACTGCTGTGAAGCAGTGTTGCCAAGTTGAAATACTGGATGGATGACTTTGATTGTCTCGTGGACTATCAGGATAATAATTGTCAAATCACGGTTTAAAGCTATATTATTATCGTTGATGAAGATTAATTATGAAGATTAACTCCAATGATATTGAATAGTTTCTGGGACATGAAAATGATGTGATAAAGTTTGAATATTTTTGATTAACAGCTATTTCGTACTTTTTAAAGTAAGTAGTGGGAAATACTATCATCTACAATGGGGTATTGGCAGAAAAATAATGTGTAGACCACAGCGATAAAGTGATTTTTCCAGACTTCAAGAAGTCTCCGGTCTCGCTCGAGCTCGCCCGTACATTACTTCTTTCAGCCTGGAAAAATGCCACTTTACTGCCCAGATATACAATATACTATTGTTCGAATTCGTCTGTGTTTTCTCTTAAAGGTATCACTTAACATATCAGAGGAATTTGAGTAAATGAAGTTAATGCAATGTGAAAACTCAACAACGTATTGATCTTTGAAAGAGGCTTAACAAACCAACTTTGGTTACACATCAAATCAAAAAGCGTGGTAATTATAATGCAGTAATGCAGCAGTGAGGGTAAGAACATTGAATCCTTGCTTTTCCTGAGAATTTTGGAAAATACGCAAAACAATTTTTAACATGTGGAGGGGGTCATCAATAGCTTAACTGTGAGTTTTCGGAAGAATCTAAGGTGAGATTACACCGCCATCTTGAAAATAAGGGCGCGTGTGTTTTCTTCGTTCCTATCAGACTTATTAAAATATCATAGAACCAATGCTGTACAGAATTACATTTCCAAACATTTTTATCCCTAACTTTTTTCTTTAATCAATAATAAAAAATCTACATGGTGATTCCTTAATATGGCATTTGGGAAAAAAACGCATAGGACGAAAGTAGTGCAGAATCACCTTCTCAGCTACCTTTCTCCATTCATTATAATGGTTGCTGGAAATGAAATGCTGCACAGCAGGCTTCCAGCCTGCATGATCTCTTTTCACCATGGAACCACTCTGTAAATGTTCATAACTGATTTTAGAAAAAAATATATAGAAAAGTTATTGAGAATGTAAATGCGATCAATTTTGGTTAAATGATATTTTATCTCAATTCTGAAATAGGAATGAAGGAAAAAAGTCGCGCCCTTATTTCCAAGATGGCAAGGTAGGCTCACCTTCGATTTTCCCGAAAACTCAGAGGGAGCCTCTCAAACATGTTAAAAACAATATTTTGCGTATTTTTCGAAATTCTCAGATGACCGCATTTTAAGCACTACTGTACTAGGTAGTGAGCATATTAGGAAGGAAGCATATTAGTTGGAAAACTAGGCTGAATCTCAACTGAGCATTATGTATGACGAAGAATCAAATCAATCGACTCGGTATGTATGATGTCCATATCTAGCAGTTAGAATTTGAATTTAGTCAGTTCTGTCTCATTTCACGATGTTAACAAGTTCTTGCACAACAAAATATCCACAAGATTATCCATGATCTTGTCACTATTGGTAATATACAAATAGCTGTTGTTTGTATGCAGCTGCTGTTTGACAAATAGTCGGTCTGCAGTCTGTCTATCTCTCTGAGTTCCTGTCTGTGTATAGCTGCTGGCACTCTAGCCGTCAAACTGACTCCTTAGCTTTTATTTGGGAGGAGTTGAAGTCCCTTTTTCTCTCCTTTTCTGTATCGAAGATTTTTTTTAATGTCAAACAAGGAGGAAACAAGATTTTTGACTTCAAATCAGGATTTATGGTTTGTCATATCAAGGGATCTAGGAGCATCATACAGTTTCAGGAAGAATGGTAAATATTTTAGAATTTTGAAGAATCCATAATTATTCTGAAAAGAATAGTTCATAGCAACATGTATCCTGATCTAAATCTGAACGAACACCATATCGGCCAAAAAAAAAATAACAAAGAGAAGCTACAAAAACCTATTCTTCTATCACTTCAATGAGGAGGCATTTATTTGGCCTTGAAATCGTTGACAAGTTTCATCTTATCCAATATAATTTTTCAAAGGCTGGACAACGAGAATAAAAATAACGATAACTTCATTGACGTAATAAGAAAGAGGACTCATAACTCCTTATAAACGTCATACGACGAAATTGCGGCCTGTTCAGAGTCAGTTTCGACACAAAAAAATGGCGTCCGTCAATTTGTGATAATTTGTATCATTGCGGATCTTACTGATTTTGTGAATTTAATATCTGCAGTAATTAATAAACATAAGTTGAATTTAAAATATTTGATGAAATAAGATCATGAATTCTGCACGATCTAAGAAATTATCACCTACTTTGACAGTGACGGCCATTTTTTTTATGTCAAAAGGTCACAAAACAACCCATGTTGTGGAGTATCCTCTCTTTTCCCTTATCCAAGGATAAACTACATACTATGGTAATCATGAAATTCGATAATCGAGATTGCTTTGACACTCGGACTAATAAACAGCTGACGAAGCCAATGACAGAAACCATCAGATCCCTTACCTAAATCTTTGCCGGTAAAAGTTTTGTCGCTTTTCATGTTTTTTTTCTCGGATATCGGCATATTCTGCGTGCGTTAAGACTTGCGGCATTCTTAACAACTTGCGATGACAATACCGTAAATACTAACTGATTATTGCAACTCTCACCCATTACGACCTTTGTCATTCACCGCCTACTTAATCACGTAATTTCCTTCTGCTATGCTAGACCAACTTCGGATAGCTGTATTTCAGCAACTGTTGAGCTTAGGAGACATTTTTATAAAATCTTTTCTATTCCTACTTATGGATACTACATCATACTAAAATATCCACCATTCCTCCTGAACCTATAGAGAGAAATGTCTTCTCTTGTCATAATATGTTTGTGGGTTTTTAAACCGGGTGTCCCAGCTAAAAGTATACACCCCAAATACCAGGCCCATAAGAAAAAAAAAACAATGCGCTGGGTTGGGTGGTGCCTTGTTTTGAAGGCCCTACGACTCTGATTATAACTGCCGAGTTTTAAGACTCATGCTGTCATTGCTGCTGATATGACAGCTTGTCAAAATATTATTTTTTTTCAAGATGATCATGATGGAAGAAGTGAATACGACCAGTGTTGTGCATTCCATTTTACATGTAAAATGAAAAATACACTCTAGTAGATAAGTACAAAACCAATGTCGTTGTAGTTATCAAGAGTAAGCTCCAGAATGTTAGTTTCATTCGACTTAGTCAACTTTCAAGCAGAAAATTGTAGAAATCGATTTTGAGCTTGCAACATTGAATAGTAAATCGTAGTCGAGATGTTTCTTTTGTTTTTTATAGTGGAAAAGGCGGTTGAACTTACGAATCCTGTATTTCAAACTTAAACCCAGAAATGCAGATCTTTGATGATAAAACTGCGAAATTTCCTCGTCATTACAATGTATTTCAATAATACAAATTCACGAAAAGCGGCTCTCGTAAGGCGAAATGGATTTGCAGCTCCTGTGTTCTCGCCAAACAGTTCTCTCAAGTGTCATTGCAGAAAGCCGCCTACGCTTTGTTTCGAGACATGAAAGTATAAAAACATATTGTATTCTACAACATGGATACAAATCTTTAAAGTTCATTCAAAAAAACAGTAAATCTGTTGAGAAGTGCTTCACAAAATATTTGTTTAAAAAGCCTTCTTTCTATTCAAACGCTATAATCAAATGAATATTTGTTCTTGTTTGAACATACGTAACCAATAGTATGGAGTTAAATGCAATAACCAAAATATCAGATGAATGGGGAGACAGAAGGTTTTTTCATTCACTGTATCATACGACGAAGGCTCTCGTCCTATTCGAAACTATATCATCGGGAGTGATATTTACCACCAATGCTGTACCCTGGTAATCAATGAGATGATAAGCAATCATGCACCGTATCTAAAAATACGCGGCTGCTGGAAACCCTGGAATCAGTTAGGTCCAAGTCGCAATCAAAAATAGAATTATCACTTGAAAATCCGGAGATTGGTGATGGCATATTTTCCTATTATTTAGAGGAAAAAGCAAAAAAACATCTTGAAAAAAATATTTTTGGAGATTCTCGTCAGAAGTGTTAGTGTCGAAAAGTCTGAATTACATTCAAATCAATTTCAGCGTGATGTTCAAAGTGATTTTTCAAAAATATTCTGAGATTTTCGTTGAACTTTCAGTTTTTGAAACGTAAGGTTATGATCCGTTCAAATTTATGTCCAATTCGAAATCTTGGCCATATTTCAAAGTTTTGGATCTGAAAAGAATGAAAGCACACAATTAGGTATGAATGTTGGTAGACATTTTTGAGTAGGTATTTGAGGCACTATGAAAACTTGTGGAGTACTAATCTCTTGTGAAATTCTCAGGAAATACATAATTTGTGCCCCTCTTTCGGATGGTGCTATTTTTATCAAAAATTACACAGAAAAAAGTTTTCAAAAGTGTCTTTTTTCCAAACTTGAAAAAAGGGCACTGAACAATTTCTTTAAAAAAATCGCCAGGGCACATAAACTGACAAATCGATTGAAGTTTTCAACTGCACAATCACGTCTTGGAAAACTGATGAAGGATCAAAGTTTTCTCATTTTTTTTGCGATTTCTCCACTTTTGTCGGTAGGTGTATATGTATATTTTTGAATAAAAAAAATGCGTTCCAAAAAAGGTTCTTGAGACATCTTGAAATTTTTAATTATTCAAAATTCAATGTTTGGAGAGTGAGATGATGAATTTGCTAGGCGATTTATCTCTTGCTAGGCCCTCTCAAAGTTGGTTTGTTACAAGTATTTCAAGAACTGCCTTTCCAAATGTTTTTAATTTTGTTATGAGTCGATATGAAAGTGTTGTGCAGTTTTCAAAAATATGTTGATGATTGCAGCATTGCCAGATACACTAGATTTTTTTTGGTAGCTTTCTTATTTCAAATTTGACACCCTGTATATTATTCGATTTTTGAATTCTGTATGACATTTGATTCTTTGACATCAGACATTTTCAAAATAAAATGACAAATAACAAACCACCTACGTCCCAATAAACACCCGTACGTATAATGAACGTTAAAATTGGTACAAACACCAACCGCAAAATACTTTCTTCAGTAACGTGTATTCAATTGGAAAATGTCGCTGCTTTTAACTAAGAAAACACCAAAATTTAAACGTTTTAGGAAAGGTATGATATTACGGATCAAAAACGTGGATGGTATCTGTCCAAATTACGACAAATTACCACGTGAGAAGGACATTTATTTACAAATAAAAGATTCTTCAATTTCAACGTTTCATTATTGAACACTACAGAATTAAAACAAAACGTATAAAAATATACCTATTCATATATTCTTAATACTAAAAATAACAGACAAAAATATAATACATATCACCTAAAATAAAGACTCCATAAACACTGGAAAATACAAATAGATTCTCTTAAAAAAAAAACGTCGCTGAATGTTTGAGCCATACTTTCACGGCCCAGGGTACTTGCAAATCATTTTTCTTGTTCTTACAAAGATTCAGTTTTGCTGCATGTGAAATCTGAAATACAACGAAACACTGAAAAAGTAATGTGAATTTTACAGTGTAATTAAAACAGTAGTGCATGTTCACATCAATCGTATCTACTCATATCAAAATTCAAAACACTTGGAAATTCTTGTAACAGACGTACATGAATCACCCTGTATAATAAAAAAGTTGGCATGTTCCTTGAAAACCGTACAATTTGGAAAGTATCAAAATACTATCTAACACATAATCGCAACACTTATACTATTAGTAAGGTACATGGTACACCTACCTGGATATTGAAGAGCACTGAAACAACAAAGGCAAAAATTATTATTGTCATGTTCACTAATCATAATTTCATTTTGCAAGAGCCAGAGCACATGGCTGGATAAAACACTTTGATGCACTGAGCAGTGAGCAGAAACAAACATAGAAAAGCGGCGAATACGGCAACGCTACCACTTTTCTACCAATCACGTATGATGTTTTGAAGCATAGGTATCTGTAATATCTTACAATGTCATGTATTTGTACGTTAGTTTTTAGGTTACAGATCATTGAACAAAGATACATTGTTTTACGGTTATCCGATGTTAAACGGGAAGGTTGGTATACAGAACCGTGATTAACTTCGAAAGTAGAGCCCCCATTCATCAGCGGATGAGCTCGCCGGATCGGTCAGCCACGACTCGTTCGCCGACCAATCCGTTGTGAAGAAAGTCGGGTCCGTGTCGAGTCGCAGGCTCACCGGTCTTGACAGGGAATCCCCGACTCGACCGCGACAGATCCTGGCGAATTTGTGTGTGTGTGGCTAGAGCCAGATTTGTCCTGCGTCTCAAACCAAGTTCAGTTGGTTTGAGGTTAATCATAGTAACTTTTGAAAATAACAATAATCCAGTAAGCATGTCGTCTGAAACGGGAGGAACTTTGCGTTAAATCCGGTAGATCTGATTTTTTGCTGACTTGTTTAGGATGATGATGAACATTGTCATATTTCAAAAAAATCCCCAAATTTCAACTTTTTATTCTGTTTTTGGTAATTTTAACCCTGAACGACTTACTTTTTGATCGTAACTATAAAATAATTTTCAAAGTAGACTAGATTTGCTACAATTTGAAATAAGAACCGTATCTGTAGACCCAATAGTTTTTGAGATACAGCTTTCCAAAATTAAGCGCTATATTTTCAAACTTGAAAATGTTTAAATAACCGACTATCTAAACCTAACTTCTGCGGGGATAAAACAACATTATATATACTTAGAAAGAGTCTGCGGCTATTTTTACTCTTTTGTTTCAGCCATCTAAGGGTTAAGTCAAGCCCTGCTACTGCAGATTATATGTTCTGAGTAGGAAGACCGACGAGACTCAACCGGGTTCTTCAAAGAGGGCAAAATCTGCTTTTAGTTGATTCAAAACATGTATTTGATTGACTTTTTTTATTTAGATTAAAATAATTATGCGTAATTCTTCTTTTCTTTTGGCAATGTGAAGGCGTGAATTTACCAAAGAGAATATGTCTAGAGGGTCGAGATTCCCACAGAATAATAAATGTGTATCGCAACTATCCTTGAGACACCTTCCAGGTAGGCATCATAATAATAAAATGTTGTATTATGTTAACATTTGTAAGTATGAAAAAATATTACTTAATTTTGAATATCTGTATCTTGTAAACTATCCGGTCTACAACCATTCTGTCTAATCAAAACTTAGTCTTTCTGCGTGAAAATTACCAAAAACTGGATTATTATTCATTGGGCAAACATGATAAACAAGTCAGCAAAAAATCAGAACTACCGGATCTAACGCAAGGTCTGATGCATATGGTTACTGGACTACATGGCATTTTAGCATGATTTCATCGTTCTTTTTCAAAAATTGAAATGCCTATGTGTTAACCGAGTGCGTGTAATATGTGTGCGATCACGGATGTGTCGCAAGTCAGGTGCATGTTGGGAGTCGAGTCCGGGCTAGTAGATGAATGGAGGATTTACATCTATGTGTAGATCAGTAGCGCCCTCCTTATACCGATTTCGTCCCGAATGTGGACTCGTCAGTAAGGCCTCATGCCAATAGCTGAAAACAATGGCCTTGTTCTAGCAACGATTTCAAACGCTACAGCAAGAGCTTGGGGTACTGAAGTTCGCGTTTTAGCAAATCGAGACTGGGATTTTGACTGTCAGTCAGATGTTCTTGCGATAACCAATTTTAGTTTTTGAACTCGTCAAAACCGTCAAAACTGTCTAGAGAAATTTGAGCGGATTTTTAGTTAGTAACATGCGCTAGAGTTGTCAAGTGTTCTTAGTTCTGCTCTCGATCGACTAGTTTTGTTGTTTTGAATTTTTGGTCATGTTCTGTTAAGTCTATTCAAATAATCAATTATCAATTAATTATTTAATCTAGTTCTGTGAATAATTGAATTATTCATATTTGAAACAGGGACAGGATAGTTTTTTCAATTTTTAGAAAATCCCTAGTTTATTAATTGTTTTTTCATGATTCGAGGGGCAAAAAATGTCATCAGAGTCTTCAACTTCAAGTCCAGATGAGTCAAACTGTAGCTCTGCTTCTGATTCATCAGTCGATACACTTTTACAGCTGTTCTAATTGATAATAATCCCAATTCGTCTGCTACCCGATCCTATGCGACGTAAGACAATCCACGAACTTGTTCTCAAACCGTCAGCAATTTTATGCTAGCACAAATCTGATGTTAATACTGACAGTTGTGGATTTCAGTTTTCGAATATAATATTATACCAATCTAGCGTCTGAGAAATATATAATATACATCATCCATATACATTATATCTGTATAAAATGTATATCATCATGCAACTTTCCATCGTATTGTTCATCATCCATGACAAGTTTCATCATTTTCGCTTTCGAGCATCTGATTCGTGAAACAAAACACGTCGAATGTAGTTTGAGTGGCTTGGTGCAACACTGATGGCCATTGTCTAGGGATGATCGAGCGTACGTGCCCTGTCCCTTTTCCAAGAGAACCAAATTACTTTTGCGGAAAATTCAAAAGTTACACGTGGAAGTAGCAATTTTATCCACGTCAAATTCAGCAGTTCGAAGTTTTGAAAATGTGATGAATCGGGTGGTTTTCTTAAGCAAATCTTATTTTAATACAAAAACTACCGTCTGAAAAAGAGACACAAACACAATCAAAATAATAAAAAAACAAACGTCGATTTTCATTGTTTGCCATGGATCCTTTCTTTGGCGAAAAATAAAATAAAATATGTTTTTCTGGGAACGGTTTCCGAAATAAGCGATCGGAAAAACATGGACGATATTTTTTCAAGAAATTGCTCCATCCTTCTTGAGTCTTCTGATCGGTGCTGAAATTGTTATATGGATAGGCCGTTCGTCTTTCAGGCTCTGATTTGATTGCTGTCTAAAGCGAGAACATTTTTCGGTGTTTAGGTTAAGTGGCAAGGGGGATGTTTTTTTTTCGTAATATATCGTGGATTTGTAAGCGATCGAGTTGGTTCGAGATCTGTGATTGATGTAACTTGAGAGATGAATGTATGGTATACGCTGAATAATGCCGCTCTGGATTAGGTCTCCCTTGCTTGAGCTGTCTAGCCAGTAGTGTGTAACAGAGATGTCTTTTATTTTCATAAATTCTGATAGGTCAGCGTGTGTATCATATACATTATCTACCCTACCTTATGTTTTTTTTATTGTATTCATATCTACAAATTGTTACAAAGTGTAAATGAGATCACCCTACTTGACAGTATATCACCCATCATTTATATTTGACGAGAATAATTCACAATGTTTGATTATAATATTTTTGCAATACAGAATATGAGAATTGCTGTCATGAAAACTCATTTGGTATCACATGATAAAGAAGCAGTGTAATCATATATTATCCATAAAAGTCTAGACCAAAACGTTGTTCACCACAAAGTTTTTTCGAATGCGATGGGCTACTAACTAAATGAACACACATCCGCTGTTATCTCCCACAAGGAAAATAACGTGTCAATTTGTGAGCTAAGTCAGCCGGAAGACTTTCTGGATTAGGAACTCCGAAAAGTTTGGATCAACGTTAGTTTTGTTTTGGATTAAGAGCAAAATAACCTTCTGATTTCCGTTTGGGGAAGAAATTGATACAAGAACCGAACGTGATATTTTCCATGTAGATAATTATTATTCAACGGTTGTGAAGCCTCCAAGATTTCTTGGGTATTTCATTATTCTTCTTTATAAATCCATACAATCAAATGTTATGTTAATCAAAATCTGAGAGTGTAAACCAATATATAATCTAAGGTTATAATATGAAACGGATAAACTTTTTATATAAATATCGATTAGTCATGCAATAAACAGGATAGAAGAACATAATATTATTATAAGCGACGTATTTTGACAGTTTCATAACGTTTCCACAATATCAAAAATGCACTGAATTATTTATAGATACAGTTGTCATATACTATTTTTGTTTCAGGTAAGCCAAGACAAAGAAACAAAATTTTTGAGAGCGTAGGATTATGGTACAGTGTGGTCAATCTATCTTGTCCACATGTCAAACGTGTGTAAGTTCGTCATTTTTTATCTCATCGAAGTGATCCAAAGAATATGTTGTAGAATATCTGACAAGTTTTTGTTTTCATATCGGAACAAATGATATACCTACGGAAATTGGAAAAAGTTATTCACCTAACCCACCTTTTTTCAATTGGTAAGAGCCCCCTTTCCTTAAGCTTAACTTATGTTAAAAGGTCTTTTCAACTCTATTAAACTCTAAAAGTTTGAAGTCTCGTTCTAATTTTTGAATCTTGGGCAAATATTTTTTTCCAAATGACGCCCATTTGACGTTTTGACATTCTCAGCTGTCACTTCTGTGATGAGAAATGCAGAACGTGCTCATATGACAAGGATTCAAAATTTGTTCAACTTTAATTAGAACAAAAATTCCAAATATCCATGTGAATGGTGGTTCGTGTCTTTGATGTAACTAACAAAACAGAATATGAGCACATTTTGCATTTCTCAACGCAGTAGTGTCACCCGAGAATGTCGTTTGAAAAATAATACTGGCCTCATATTGAAAAACTAGAACAAGACGAGTTCAAACCTTCAGGTTGTGATAAGGATAAAAAGACCTCCAAAATGAGGGATCACCCGACCCTCTTTTCAATTTAAAAAAAAGTAGGTCTGGTAAATAGCTTTTTCAATCCCCGTTTATCATTTGTTTCGGTATCAAAAGAGAAACTTGGCAGGTAGTCCTACAATATATTCTTTGGTTCACTCCGATATGACGAACTTACACACTTTCAAAATATGGAGAAGATAGATTGACCACACTGTACGCGACTAATACAAAGGGTAAGTCCAAAATAAAGGCGATAATCACTTTTTGTTCGAGAACGTGTTACGCAAACGTTAACAAAATAATTATAATAATGATTTCGGCTATTTGTTCGTGAATTCGAGAGGCCTTAGCAGATTTTTATAACATTGAAGCAAAAACGTGCATGCATGCATCATTGAGCAGTTATTATGATATACAGGGTGTCCGGTAAGTATATGGCATAATTTCGGGAGCGTATAGGAGAGATCAAAATAACCCCAGTTTGTCATAAAACTTTTTTCTTCAAAGCGCCTCCTGACGGAGATACAGAGCCTGAGAGGGGTATACTCATCGATTTAATTTCTTAGCTCTAACTTTTGAACCGGCTGGTATAATTGAATGATATTTTATTATATTGTGTAGGCCATAAAGACCCACAAAACCATAGTGGAGTCAGAATTTGAAATCGTAAGGGGAACCAGGAACGAACTGGCCACCAAACCATTTGGGTCCAATTTTTGAGAGGTGTCATTTTACAGAGCTGAAAACTTCTCTTTCAAATACTCTGACCTTCTTTTTATCAAAAAAGGTGCTCTTCTATTGTTCCGATAAAACCAACCGTTTTCGAGAAAATTAGGTTGTCGTTCTACAGGCTATTGCAATATTACACTCAAATACTATGGCAAGACACCCTTTGTTGTTATTGTTGGTATTTAAAAAAAATTGACACTCCCAGAGTGATTGACTGTACTAGAACTTGTCAAATAAAAAAATAATAATAGAAAAATAAATAGATATACTTGATTTTTATTGAAAATTTCATTTTTTTTGCTTTTTTTTTAATTTTTGACCATTTCTAGTTTAGTCAATCAATCTGAGAGTGTCCAATTTTTTTAAACTACAAATACCAACAACTGGTGTCTCGCAGTAGTAGTTTAGTGTAGCATTGCAATAACCTGTGAAACAAAAACCTATTTTTCTCGAGCAAAAGAAGAGCACCTTTTTTGATAAAAGAAGGTCAGAGTAATTGAAAAAGTAGATTTCCGCTCTTCAAAATGACACCTGTCAAAAATTGGGCTCAAATGGTTTGATGGCCAGTCCATTCTCGGTTCTCCCTACAATTTCAAATGTTTCACTTTACTACGGTTCTATGATTCTTTATGGCCTACACAACATACTAAAATTTCATTGAATAATACAAGCCGGTTCAAAACACTAAGAAATTAAATCAATGGGTACCCCTGTAGGGCTCTGTATCTCCGTTAGGAGGCACCTTAGAAAAAACGTTTTATGACCAACTGGGTTTATTCTGACCTCCCCTTCACGCGCCCTAAATTATGTCATATACCATACCATATACTCACCGGACACCCATATCAGTTTGTCCAAGGAGTGAATTCTTCAGACATTACAATGATTTTCCTTTTCAATTTCGAAAAAACTCATTGAAGAAGAAAAAGTCACGTTGGCATTTTATTAACATTTTACTTTAAATCAAAACATTATTTTTTCACTTTGTGGAAATCCATTATCATGTTTCTATTTATTGAATACAATAGAAATAATAATATACATAGTATTATAGTAGGCAACATGTTTTTCTTACCAAATAAATTTTTCATTGTATTTGAATTATTTTTTATAAGCATGTTGAAGCATATATCTCCAATCTTCGAGACTAAGTTCAACTAGTTCTTGAGAACCCTCTCATGTTATCCCATTGTCTCTGCCTAAGTATTTGATCCCAATTTTGATATTTTCAATTGACATTCTATTTCTGAATAGCTCGAACAATATCTTTCAAGAACAACTGATTCTCTATTGAAATATCGAATGGCAGAAAATTCATCGCAAAGCTTTCTAGTAGGGGTATTTTCTTTGAATTTTTATATGATGTGGCTTGACCATGCAGAGAACACAATGAGAAGCGACAAAAACCTGGTTTTCCCATTACTTTAATGAGAACGCAATTATTTGTCCTTTTTCATCCAATTCCGCAAAGCTCAAATAGAAGGCAGGGCTTCAAACCGCAATACACTTCTATCACCACTTTGATCACAATGAATGAATGAATTAAAATTAAACATAAGATAAACATGAGCCGCTAACCATGACAACTGTCAACGGAGAGGGCCGTTCTGTATTGTAGGTTGCGGGTTGAATTCAGAGTCACTATGTGTGTTTGTTATGCTCCACAAGTGCACACTTTTCGACACTACAATACTCAGTGTGGCTTTGTTTGTGAAATGTTTGTCTGTTTTTTACATTGAACTCCATACTACCTGGAACGGACCCGCTTATTATTGAGAGTGAAGCAGGTAGAGATAGCGTTAGTTACGGATACCTATCTCTTTCTAACTCATTGACCTATATTCATGGAGTAGAGAGAGATAGCGATAGTTGAGGATACCTATCTCTTTCTAACTCATAACAGGAATGACACACTTTTCGATTCGTTGTCAACAACGACCGGGTCCTTTCCAGGTACGTAGTATGGAGTTCAATGGTTTTTTAGGATAAAATATCTTTACTAGTTTAGTGGAGATATTCTATACTAAAAAACAGACAAACTTTTCTCAAACAAAGCCACACTGAGTAATGTAGTGTAGATAAGTGGAGCATAACAAACACACCTACTATATCCTTGAAATCAGAGTTTGACAGCTACCTGCATCTCAGATGACGGTATCTGACGTTACCTATAGTTAAAGTCCAGACCCCGAATACAAATAGTGAGATATTCTCAAATTTGATTTTTGATGTTGTTTAACAAGAATTTGACATAGCTCAATCGTGTAAAAAATCCCGGATATGTTTTTTCATACTATAGGTAATCAAAAATATTGAACAATAATAACAATGTCATGTGACAGACAATTTAATTTGCGAATAGCCCGTAACATGACCTAACATCCTCAGATGTTGATGTCGATTCATGTGTGGACTATTCGAACTTATCTCTAAACAGCTGACGAAGCCTATGATATTGACAAATTTCTATATTATACCACACACCCTACTCAAATTTTTTGACGGGAAAAGTTTAGTCGCTTCTCATTGTAACTTTTTCTCCTGCTTGACTCAGATACATTTTCTAGATTCTTGACTCCAACATCCATTTCAGCGTGTCTTTCAACATTTTTTCTTGTGTCTGTTGATAGCAATGTCTGATTGGAGATTAAAAATTGTGAATAATGAATTCCCGGCAAACTATCTGCGAGTATTTCATTACATAGGGCGGACACACAGTCAAGTGGGGTTCATATAGATGCAAATCACGAATTGCGAATCGCGAGGACCACAGGACAGCTGTCATATGCCATTTTTTCACAAATTCGCAAAATTTTACATCTGGGGGGCGGATTGATAGTTTTCTTGTCGTTGCTCATTCTGTTTGGTACTTATTGTTTCTCGTTCTCAGTTGTCAGTGACGCCAATTTGAATTGTGTGTGTTGTATTGTCTGTGCTGTGCTCCATTTTCAAGATGGTTTTCCCAATACAAAATCGAAGTCTTGTTTGGACCTTCTATAATAATGATTTCAAAACTTTTTGAATTGTTTTTCTTGTACAGTGAGTTATGATAATATGCTTTTTGTTGTTTTTTATAGGTACGTTTATTAGCACCTTTTTTATTATTTCATTTCATTATAAAAATATACTCACTGATTTTCAATCTCATCAGAAGTCTCAGTCATTCTCGAGAAATAGATAATTGTATTAAAGTATTTATTTGAGAACCTTTGAAATAATAGTTATAGAATAGGATTTTCTACAATTTTCTTCACAACATTATTTGATTATGTGATGTTGTCATTGGAACTGCTACATTTACTTGAACCTTCCGCTGTTATGAACATTTATGTAGAACAATGTATTATGTTTTCGATTGTATTTGATGTGAAACACGACTGTAAACAAATAAGATCGAGTTTAGAACTCCTCCAGGTTTGCACCCATCGATCGTTAGTGTAGGCTAGGATGCTCTAGCCTCCATGCTGTCTGGTCGCTTCCTAAGTTATCCAACTCTCTTACATCATTGCATCATTGTAGATGTGAACTGCATTTTATTATCCTAATAATTCATAACCACAGTAAAAGGAACTGCATTTGAATGACAAGACACTAGACAAACCTACATTTTTGAGTGTTTCAGAGCTACTGCAGCATGTCATAAGTCAAACGCTTGATATCATGGATACTCTTCATTCAAAATTTGTGAATAAAACTATACCTTTTCAACTTCAAATTGGGACCAAACAACTTCAAGTTGGGAATTGACAAAATCAAATTGGGCATAATTATATTCAATTTGGAACTACTCAATTTCAAATTGGGACTAGTCAACTTTGATTTGGAAATAATCAAATTCAAATTGGGAGTAGACCAATCCAATATTAATCCTTTACACCAATGAAAAACTGCTAGTTACTAGTGAACAAGAGGAGATAAACAGTGATAAAATAAGATGATTAATATCAGTTTATAATATGTTATATCGTGATTATAACATAAATAAAAATCATTTAAATTTTCAACCCGGCAATAATATTGACGTGGACAACTCTGCCAGAAAAATATAGCTCATTTTCAACGCTCATTCCTTTTTTTTGTTTGTTCAAGAGAAAAAATCCCTTCAGATACTCACGATCCCCTTGCACAGTACCGTCGTACTGCAAGGATCAAGCAGGGAAATGTGGGGATTGCACTGAATAATAAGGTACTCTCCACGTGACAATAGAAGACAATCATGAGTGCTTTGCACGAATCTTAGTTGGGTTGTCGTTGATCCTGATTTGCCTCTCATAGCTATGCAAGCATAACGAGCATTTCACCATCATCACGAATGCTTGATCCCTGATGCCCAAAACATTGCTGATAATATTCAGATTTTTTATCAGTTTTTGTTTTGATCTTGTCTTCTTGAGGGCCAGTTGTACAAGACTATTATAGCTCAAGGATGGTTGAACGTTGAACTCGGTCCAAACATGCACAGAGTACAGAGTAAACTCTGTATTTGAACTCAGTTCAACGTTAAACCATCCTTAAGCTAGTCTTGCACAAGCGACCATTAACAAGACGTTGAGCTGGTTTGGTACAACCGGGCCTACATATAAGTTGGTTTTAATCATTATCATCATTATCATACCATATTACTCTTAAAATATGATAAAATGATATTTGGTATAAAAACATACATAGATCTCTTTTTTTACTGTTTATGTTCCCTTTTTCATTAATATATTATCTCGTATATTATATTGAATAAGTCTATTTCCAATTTCAATTTGTTTATCCCCAAATCAAAGTTGACTAGTCCCAATTGGAAATTGATTAGTTCCAAAATGAATGTGGTTATTCCGAATTTGATTTTGTAAATTCCCAACTTGAAGTTGTTTAGTCCCAATTTGAAGTTAAAAAAGTATAGATGAACTGATAGGAGCTAAAATGTCTATTTTGGGGTTCCCACAAGTAGCCCAGATTCACGTAAGCCTACAGCACTTCTAGAACACTCAATTTATTCATGCATGTTTGAAATGTTTGACGAGAGCGTATTGCTTTATATACTTATGAATAACAATAAAATCGAAATGCTTTGAAACATGTCCGTATCAATATATAAACAATTAAGCAACGTCAGTATCAGCAACAGTCTCGAACATAGTTAGTTGTCTTTGTAGAATGATCATACCATGTCCATAATGAAAATTATAATCATTCATTTGCAAATATTCTAACGCCAGTTTGAACTCCAACAATACTAACAGGTAAGGGTATGTTATGTTTTAATAATTAACGTGGATAGAATCTGTCTTCAGTCTGTTGGGACTATCATAATCAAGATCAACTTACTCGACCTAATTCTACTGTCAATAAGTACTCAGCTCTTATCCAAACTATAGTTTGCAATTATTTGGAGGAGTTCCTATGAGATGATGTATCAAGAGTCATGACTTATATAGGTGATCTCGAAATGTCGTGATTTATTAAATTACAAAAGATAGAGTTAAATAGCTTGATTTTCCAAACAATTCAAGTGCTGTACATTTTGTTCTGGATGAAGAATGAAAAGCTGTATGACCTTGATTACTCAATGACATCTATAAACGCTTCAATTTCATCGAAATTGACATTTTCAAGTCTATCTCATACTCCCGCATACTCATACTCATACTTCCGCATACTCAAACTATTGGTCTCAACGCTATCACACATATACGTCGATGGAGAGCCCGTATCGCCCCTATTCTCCAACGTCAATTGAGAACATTGGAGCGTCAGAGTACATGTGAAAAAAGATACCTGGAAATGAGCGGAGCTGTCATCGGCACCTGACATCGCCCGCATCTTCCACCAAACTCAATTAACCTAGACAAAGTAATTCATTAGCTGATAAAAATTGAACGGTTTGATACAGATGCAAGTGACATTAATCCTTGGAAATTTGTATTCTTCAGCGATTAATTTGGATTGTCAGAGTTGGTGGATCCAACACGAACTAATTAGGTTTATTTTAAGTCAGTTTGTTGGAATAGACCAGTTATTATGAAGAGTGCTCCAAAAGTCATGGATAAAAAAAAGGAGATAGGGGAGGTGATTTTCAACAAAACATTCAGATAAACACCTTTCCGATTGTTGAATGTTTTCGAGTTATCGCTATTATGCAAGTAATATGATTCTCTGCAACGTTGTTGATCATTTTTGCTGCACTAAATATTGAAATAGTTGTCACTGGAGATGTCGTCACCTTCTGTTTGGAGCACAATGGTTACCACTTGTTGAGTAAAACAAGAATTATTGCAGTTTCTTTTATATTTTTCTGACTTATATTTGTTTGCTGATAATCAATATTATTGAACAGAAATACACACAAAATTATCGATAACTCGAGAACAGTAAAGAAGCGGACAGGTGCGTTCATATGAAATATTTTGATGCAAACCACACCTATCTCCGGTTTCATTTTTTTATTTTTATCCATGACTAAAAAGAATAAGACATAAGAAAAGAATGAGACATAAGGTAATAGCAGACTTCTTCCTTACAACAAAATATTGCGATAGACCCCACCTGCACAATCCAAAAGTTGATATTAAGAGAAACACAGGGAGTCAAAATTAAATTTTTGTTTTTGATCTCTTCAAATAACTTTTGAAATAATGAAATCATTTAGTTGGAGTTTGGTATGCATATTATGTATAAAGTTGTTTTGACATGCAAAATATTAATCTCGCCTTATTGCTCTGTGTGTGAGTGGCGTCTCCTACAAGTAAGAGCTATATCAAGGAGTATTCGAGTTTGGCATGTCAAATCACCTTCATGCGCCAAATTTCATCAAAATAACTTTATCATATCAAAAGTTATTCCAAACAATCATAAATCAAAATCCAACTTCGCCAACGTAGATTATCTCCATCGTAGGTAGGCCCATGTTACGACGACATTTCACAGTGTAAAAACTCATTAACAACATAGAACCGGAACCAGAAAAACAACAAATACACATCACCATATGACATCAATTTTAGTACTGCATGGGTTTGGTCGATTTAGGCAGTGATAAGCATCATTAAGAGTACCTATGTTGCAAAAGTCAGATAATTTTGTGATGACTGGATAATTTTACGATTTGAAATACATATCGCAGAGAAATATGTTGTCACAGACCGTTATGCAAATTATCTCAAGAACTATCCTACCTTTGGTTGTTATCACAGTATTTTCACAAGGTATCACTATAAATCACACTTAGACCTTGAGAATCTGTCCTTACGTTCACTGTATCTCTTAGGTTGATGTGGATCATTTCCCCTATGTTCCGCTTAAACCAGTTTTTCTCCTTGTCCAGTATTTGTATTTCATCAAACTGGAAAGCATGTCCTGTATCAAAATGGTGCACTGCAAGAGCTGCTTTTTCGCTTTTCCATTGATTGTCGTTTTTGCAGTCGTTTTTATGTTGGTGAAGTCTGTTTCCCAGGTATTGTTTAGTTTGGCCAACATAAGATTTTCCACATGAGCATGGGATGTTATATATAACGTTGGACTGTTTATCTTTTGGAACTGCATCTTTAAGCCTGGTGAATAAAGACGAGGTTGTCCTGATGTTGTAAAATCCTAATGTTGTGTTGGAGTTTTTGAAGCAATCTTTTATTATTTGGGAAAGGCCATTGATGAAGGGGAAACGGTAGTATCTTGCCGGTCCTATCTGGGGGGGGGGGCTTTGAACTTTGTGTTTTATTTTGTGTGGACCAATGCATAAATAGATTCAAACACAAAGTTAAACACTAAGTTCAAACCCCCCTCCCAGATAGGAACGACAAGATACTACCGTTTCCCCTTCATCAATGGCCTTTCCCAAATAATAAAAGATTGCTTCAAAAACTCCAACACAACATTAGGATTTTACAACATCAGGACAACCTCGTCTTTATTCACCAGGCTTAAAGATGCAGTTCCAAAAGATAAACAGTCCAACGTTATATATAACATCCCATGCTCATGTGGAAAATCTTATGTTGGCCAAACCAAACAATACCTGGGAAACAGACTTTACCAACATAAAAACGACTGCAAAAACCACAATCAATGGAAAAGCGGAAAAACAGCTCTTGCAGTGCACCATTTCGAAACAGGCCATGCTTTCCAGTTTGATGAAATACAAATACTGGACAAGGAGAAAAACTGGTTTAAGCGGAACAAAGGGGAAATGATCCACATCAACATAAGAGATGCAGTGAACCTAAGGACAGATTCCCAAGGTATAAGTGTGATTTATAGTGATATCTTGTCAAAATACTGTGATAACAACCAAAGGTAGGATAGTTCTATTTCTCTGCGATATGTATTCCAAATCGTAAAATTATCCAGTCATCACAAAATTATCTGACTTTTGCAAGAAAGGTTCTCTTAATGATGCTTATCACTGCCTTCATCGACCAAACCCATGCAGTACTAAAATTAATGTCATATGGTGATGTGTATTTGCTGTTTTTCTGGTTCCGGTTCTATGTTGTTAATAAGTTTTTACACTGTGAAATGTCGTCGTAACATGGGCCCACCGACACTGAATTTTCAGGTAACATTAAGAAATTATTTGTTTGTCAAGTTTATTTATAAAAAACTATTCCATTATAGTGCTTGAAAAAGTGACAATAAAGTCGCCAAACGTCGCACAAAAATAATTGTGTAGTTGGTCTTTTCCCTCGCCCCACGATTATTTGCCTACATTTATATTATTCTCTCTTCAAGTGAAATATTTGTAACTCTGAAGTTTGATCATTTTTTGCAAGAATATAGATAGGTGCATTTGTCCAACTGTGGGACACATATGCCTTACAGTGAGACACTTCAAAACCAACAGTGAGACAGGGAAAATAAATGAAATTATAATATAATCTATCATGTTAATTTTTTTTATTTAGGCTGTGTTTTGTTAAGGTTCAATTTATCTTTCTCATAAGATAATTTTGACATACCTACTGATTGTTGCGAACATAGTTTATAGATCATATTTATTGAACACAAAAGACACTTCCAAAATAAACAAAAAAGAGATACAGAACATGAAAAAATGAGTAGACATAAAGATATAATATCTAGGTATGTATACATGATGTCCAATAACCCAAAATCTATCTCAAACGTAAAAGAAGCCATCTGTCGGCTGGTGTGCCCACAAGGAATTGGGGGTGGCATGATGAGCTTGATATCTTTTGAAGCAATAATAGCTTCATCTGGAATATTGGAAAATATAAATTCGCTGGTGCCCCTCGTTGGTTTTCCAAGATACGAAATTTCATACTCTTCTGACTCATTTACTTCCAGGACTTTTCCAACATAGTACACACCTTCTTCTTCTCCAATTTTCCAGGTGATTCCACGAGCACACAATCATTTTCTAGGGGCTTTCTATGAAGCACCTCAAGTCCATCTGGATTTATTGTATAGCAGCAGTCATCCCCTGAGAATGAACCAAGTTCAAGTTCCACCTCTGAGCTTTCAGAACTATCTTCAGATATTTGGGTGTGTCGGTAGCTACCTCCCCTCTTTGCCTGACCCCCATATTCGCCTTATCACTCGGCTCCTCAAAGTCCAGATCTTTGTCAACATCCGGCTCGTCAATTCCATCTTGTTAGAGGGAGCTAGTGCAGGAGCTTCCCTTGTCATCACCACAAATCACTGAGCACTCAATTTCAGCATTTCGACTCCCACACAACCACCTGCACACCCCTACTTGCAATTACAGAAAATTGTGGAGAGAAGATACTGTGGTGCTGGTTTCTTGAAGACAAAACGGGACAAGACCAAACTAAGATAGAAGCTTGTCATCCCAGATGTGCGGATCCTGATGTCCTTACCACATTTTTGTTCTTGTAGGTAAGCTCTCAAGCATTGTTTGCGGAATGTTTCGAAAGTTGGTGGTAGAGATGCTAGGTTGAGTTTTGATTTCACAAGGGATGTGGAAAACAGGTCGAATCACTGTTTATTCAAAGTATCCTCCTCCCTATCTCCGTAGAAGTCTGTTTAGATTCGAAGACCAGCTTTGACAATATCTTCAACTTCAGTGTCATGCTCAAAAGAAGGTTCGATTTCTTCGAAAAGAGATTTATCTTCAACCAACAGCCTTACCACTTTCTTCTCGCCTTCCTTAAAGAGTGATGATGTTGTGTAACATTCGATTATGGAGTAAAGAAAAATGATTGGCCTTTTAATGCTGTCTGAAAGTTTGAAGCTGTTGGGACCAGATGAAGTCGTCCCTCTTCCAACTTTTGAGAAATCTTTATTTGCTGATGGTGTAGCTGATGGGACATCAAGTTCAATGATGAGGTCCGTATCCTCACTAACTACCGCAAACAAATCGGTTCCAGAGATATGTAAAATTTAACTAACTTTGCTGATGACTCTTGACTGGTAGAGGAACGAGTGATTGAAAAATGTGAGCTTGGTCTCATTTATTGCAGGATTCAATGCTTTGAATTAAATTGTTAGTTTATCACATAGGTAGTTCATGTTATGTATTAGCGCAACACACAACTTATACTGGATGAAGAAGAAATTAAGATAGCAGCAGCATATAATGTTTCATCAACTGGGATGAAGCACAAATAATTTTGGGAATGACCAACCCCTAACAACGACACCTTGAAAAAAAATTATGTTCATTGAGTAAGAATATCCAAAGTCAGTTTAAAATGTCTTGTGAATGTCTGTGATATCGAATTGCCACTGGGACAGATTGCTTTGAGGATTCAAAAATCAGATACAAAGTTCTCAGAAGCCATGCGTCCAAGTACTAAGCAATGTTTCACAAAAAGTTCTGTTTCCAGTTGCAAGTTTCCTGGATTTTAGACCAAGTTGAATAAGAAATCACTAGTTAATCCAGCTTGAAATGCTGTTCAATTTAAGAGTTTTGACTCTTTCATAATAGATCAGAATATTAGGTGCTCAAACAGGTTGCCCAGCATTCAAAAGTCACCCGTCATTGTTGGAGAAACATAATTTATTTCACTCTCTAGAAGCCTGCAAGCCAGATGCTCAAAATGGGATAAAAAAAACAATTTGTGATGTAATTTTCAAATGCATTTTTTTTCAAAATTGAATAGGATGCTTCAATTTAAAAAAAAATGCATTTGAAAATTACATCAGGAACCTGGAGAGTACCTTATATGTGTGAAAGATTTCAGATTTTCAAACTGTAGTCAAAATAACTGAGAATCAACTTCCAAAAAGTTAGGAGTAGATTCTTGCTAATCCCCCACTCTATTTTCTACCTATGAAGTTTGGCCAATCCTCCATCGTATTTACCAACTATGATTGAATTTTTGTCCATTGAATACAGCTAATAAGCCGTACCAATTTTATTTATTACTTTTAACAGACTACCTATGTGAATCACTAAATCACCCTGTATATTTCGAATAATGTTGATTTTTCTTGGGTAGATTTGACTCTTTTTGACTTTCATTTTATTCATAATATTTAAATATTGTATATTTTGACAATTTGCAATGGTGTCACTTTCAGAATCTAAAAAGTTATACTGCAAACATGGTTCATTCGTTTTGTATTTTTTGAGGTTGCTTCTTTTCCAAATTCGCTTCTCATTAGCCTTCTTTATAGTCACTTTTCATAACTCCAATATCTTTGTAACAATCACGGACGCAGCTTTTTTTTTTCATTTGACTATCCACAATTAAAAAAATACCCCCAGAGACTTGGGCCTATGAGGTTATGTTCAATAGGCCAAGTTCAATGGAATTGGCGACCTCAGAGTGCTCCCATGAAAAAGTTCACCTGATTATTCCATTCGAAAGTTTCTTGTGATAATCATCAATCAAATTCCATAAATCCTGTCATAAGCTGTACAAATTTGTTTTTTTTTGTTGATGCTTATTTGTTTCGCCATTTATTAGGGTACTTCTTTGCCATCTACATCCGCGAAAGATATCTTTTTTAGAACCTCGAAATGCTTGTAAGCTAGCTCTGAGTAATTAACTTATATCAGATAGTATAAAATCGCGGTACTAGATAGCTCCGTTTAAACCAAGCGTATGACAGTTAAAAGAGTAAGTGTTCTTTGTGATATGCTGCTCCGATATGTCAACACAAGGCGACAACTACGACAATCAACAAGAGACCCTCGGTAAGTGAAACCAAGCTGCATCTCCAACAGAAAATTGCTAGTCAGAGTCTGGAAATGACTACTGTACGCGGTGCTGTTGCATGAGATTTCAAGATTGAACTCTTTGTGCAGTCATTGTTTAATTTTTATATTCACATGTGTGTTTAAAACGATAACTCAAGAATAAATCAATCGCAAAAATGTATTACGTGAGAGCTATCATGTCACTGACTGGTTAAGAAAATAACGCGGCATTATGGACACTTTCGATATCAAGGATGTCATATTTATATTGATAATGAATAATCCTTGGATCCTCACGAAATATCTCAAGAAGTATCAAAGACCATTATCCGATGTCTTTGCTGACATTTGCGAATATTTATTGTCCTCTGTGTTTTTTATGAGCATTGGTTGTTCCAGAAAATTCTGGAGGGCAGGGTAAGATGTGAATAAAACAATAATACTAAAACTTCATGAAGCCAATATTTTGATATTTTACTTACAAAAAAGGATTCATATGACATTTTATTCAACAAACGAGCTCCACGTTACAGTCTTTCCGCTCACCAGTCTCCAAATTAATTAGGGTCTGACGTACCAGTGAGCGTCGCCTAATTAACACTGACAAATGTAATAATTATCCTGCAAAGTGATTTAGAAAGGATATGCTGGGGAGATTTCTCTGGAAACAATATAGACTGCCTAATGATCCAAGAATCTTGTGCGAGCTGTTTTTGAATGTTTGGTTATTTGGGTGTGATTGATTTGATCGATCATTGTACAAGGTCAACCAAATTTTATTGTTATATTCAGAATATGTTTTTATTAAATGAAGCCTCATTGTGTAGTGTATGTAGATTTGTATGCTTTATTCTGAATAAATAATCAAATTATTCAATTCAAATATAATCGTTTTCCATCTTCACATTGATGATGTTGAATCCTCATTCACGCGTAAGATCACTTTATTCTATAGATAATTTTGAGTCAAAAAACCACATTATATTCCACTTTCACCGGAGAATGCGAACACATGTTGGGCGGCAAAAACGGCCCTTAGGTCAATCCATCTTCCCGAACTCCACCTGGTAACGCAAAAACTCCTAACGCCCCTTGAACAGCAAGAAAACCGATATCTTTTGCTTGAACACATATTTACAGCTTCGTTCGAGAGCTGAAGGGATCAGTTTTTACTTAAGTGTTTTTTTTGCGGCGACACTGGAAATGGGTACCTTAAATATGTATAGGGATGTGAGTGCATTTATTTATTCATTTGCATTACAGAATAGTTATTGATAATAAAAGAATGGAGCTTCCCTTGACGTGCAGATGGAGGCCAATTTTCTAGTTGGATTGTGAGTAGATCATGGAAAACTGTAAGGGATAAGATGGTTCTTCTTTCATACTAGGTATATGTGAAATATCATTAGTGGTGAAACCAATATCAGACAAATGTCTTGGTTTTTCCTAAATAGCCTTAAATATGCATAAATCGTGTATTTCCAAAATTTGGAAAATCAACTATATTAAAAAAGGCTGGGTATGGAATCTTTCATCAAATTTCCTCGCTCACAAGAAAAACATTTTTCTTTGAAGAAAAAATGAAGAAACATTGATAACTGAACCGATTTGATATCCAATGATTCGCGAATAAACAGCATAATAGTCGATATTTCATTCTCCCTTGATCAAAGTAGCTACTTCTCCACAGCATAAATAATGAGTAATTGGTATAATAGTAAATATTAGCTGAGTTGCCGCCGCCGCAGTGTTTGCCGATCTAATAATGCTGTTATTTAATGACCTGACAATGTATTATTTTAGGGTTTGTTAACGGAAGGGTTAACTGTTATCTTTGCTTCCAGTATACAAAGTGTTTTTAGTTCAAATGAGACAGTTTTGTATCACGCTGATAAGACAGAACTAACTATAGTCCTTGGTATAGCGTACAAAAAAAGTTGATAACCATCAAGCTGTAAGTTCGTGTACAAATTATCCGTGACGAGTAAAACAACCTTTCCATGTGGAAAAAAAATGTCCGTGGGAGGTTTTTTTCCGGCACCTCGGAAATATTTCGATGTCATGATTCTAGATTATGTGATGACCAAGAAAGCTGATACTTCCAGGAAAAATTGACTAGGTGTAGTCATGCGTCAGTATTACATTACCAATCACTAGTGATTGTTCATCAGCCGATCAGTATTATAAATACGAATAGTGGACATGGTTCCAAAACAAAAGTATCATTTCTTGCTAGATTCTCATGAGAAAATATAAGCGGGACACAATATGTAGGCTTCGAACAAAAGCCCATAAGTCTTATAATTTCAATAGAAGAACATTGAAAAGGCAGTACGTCATGAGCACTATTTTTTTTTATACGTCAAGTTTACCTAATGGATCAAAGTACGCATCCTTTGGCGGCCACGTTCAAGGTGAATTGATATGTAAAGTTTGCGCCGTGACAAGGAAATCAGAAATGCACGAACATTAAACCAAGTCGATTCCATATTGGTGACGACACCAAGCTCATTGCTGTTCCTGTCATCGGTGTGTCATCTTGATGTCATAACATATTTATCCGTATTTCAGGGTATTGAGACTCTGTTAACCAAGTTTTTTGGTATACAGTTAAATATCTTTTCATTGTCAAGTGTGAACCATATTTTTTCTTTTTTTTAGATGTGTATTTGAATTTCGGAATTGAATCGGAGCCGACTGACGTCATTTTTTCTGGATTCTGATCCATCTGATACCCGAACGTTTAACGATGCAACTTTATTTCTATCAATAGACTCAATTAGCGTGACGTCATAACAAAGGTTGGTATCCCTGAAAGACAGCGGCTGTTTCCAAACAAACTATTTCCAATGCGTTTTTCAATGAGGGTTTTGAGTAATCGTCGATAACTTACTTATTTAATACCGGTTCATTCAAAAAAGTATACTGTTGATGCCAATAGGTATTCTTTATTTGATCACAAAATAAATAATCACTTCCCTAACGGAATTGAAACTCGTTTTGAACATTTCTAATTACTTCAGCGGAAATTAGCCTACACTCCTGTCTTATTCGTTCTTTCAACTCCTCAATATTTTCCGGTTTGGTCCTAAAAACTTTGTTTTTCAAGTGCCCCAATAAGAAATAGTCCAGAGGTGTAAAATCCGGAGACCTGGGTGGCCATTCAAAGGGTCCTCTTCTACCAATCCGTCTGCCTGGAAATGCATCATCCAGATACTCACGGACAGGTCTAGCAAAATGAGGAGGCTTGTTGAAACCAGATGTTTCAATTCGGGACATCAGCTTCAACCGGATCAGGGAATAGAGTAGCCAAATTCGGAAGTAGTTCTTCCTGCAAGAATTCTAAATATCTTGCCTCATTGAGATTTTCTTGGAAGAAAATTGGTCCTATTACTCGATCACCAATAATCCCTGCCCAAACATTGACTTTTTGTGGACGTTGAGTATGACCTTCCCTCATCCAGTGTGGGTTGTTGTCTGCCCAATAACGATAATTTTGTCGATTTACCTACCCATTTAACATAAACGTTGATTCGTCAGAAAACAGGACGTTTTCTATGTTTAGAACAATTCTGTCTAGTAGGTCCATCATTTGTTCGCAAAACTGGAGTCTTCTATCCGGATCATCTTCGGTGAGTTCCTGGAGAATTGTCAATTTATAGGGATGAAATTTTTGCGCTTTAAGAGTTCTTATAACTGAGGACTGGCTAATTTCGAGCTCCCTAGCTATCTGCCTAGTGGGGACATGAGGATTTTCTTGAACAGAGAGAAGTACATTAATTTTGACCTCTTCATTGAGCGCACTTTGACGATGATTATTTGTTTTTCTTAAATGTCCGTTTTCCCGAAACTGTTTTTCAATCTTGCTTACGGTACTTTGTGATATGGGTGGTAAATTAGGATACTTCTCTCTGAATAAATGAATAACTTCATTTTGTGTTCTTGTCCTATCTCCGTAGCCAATCATCATTAAAATTTCAATTTTGTGGGTTTCAGTTAAGTACGGCATGTTCGTGGATTTTTCAAAAAACGGTGTTTCTCACAAAACCACAAACTAATAGGGTTCTCGCTCAACAACTCGAATACGATGCAGCTCTTCTTACTTGTTTTCATCAACTTGTTTCCTTGTTTTTATAACATTGTGATAAGACGTCAAACCGATTTGACAAAAAACGAATACCTTTTGACGTGCCATTTTTAAACTGCATAAAAATTTTATTGACTTGAATCAGATTTCTTCACTTTTCGAATTAGTTAATGTTTTTGTTAAATATCTTTTAAATGACAAGGAATAAAAACTTGAAATTTGGTACGCATGTGTAACTCGATATACTCTTTGAGAATAGTCATAAAAAAATTAGGGCTACCATTTAAAAAAATAGTCGATGACGTCATATCTCAAATTTGGGACACACTGTATAAAATTTTTCTTCATGAAAAAGAGCGCAATTTAAAATACAAATCGATGTGTCCGAGCATATTTCCGAAAAAAAAACGGTCTTTTGTTTACTGAATTTATTCCAAGTTAGAGAATCGCACTGTATAATAGTTTATTTAGATAAAACATGTCAATTTTATCCAGAATCTAGACTGGATGATGGTTAAAGGTGATGATTTTCAGGTTTATTATGGTATGCGTTTTGCTCCAGACTCCTAAATATTACAGTGCAAAAAAAAATGCTCCTCCTTCAGATTCCGGAAAGACCCATTCTTAAACAAGGGATGGATCACCACTTTTGTTCAAGGTTCTTTCCTTATTTGTTACTTTTATTGAAAGGTATCATCATGTTGAGCAAATATATTTTGAATTTCTCCACGTATAAAATTGTGTAGACGAGATGATAAGATTCACTTTTTTTCATTCAAAATGATGGCCACTACCAAAAACAATCATTCTGATACTCCACAACATTTCTGTTGAACAACATCAACTTTTCCTCATCCGTAAAAATTTTATGATACTCATTTGTAACTTCATGATGTGCTTGAACCTCATTATTCACGTAAAATCTATAATATCAATAGAGAATGAAAATCACATCGCCAAACCACCATTTCGAAAGTGCAAAATTTCGATATTTATACCAAAAACCATAATTAATTCACAAAAAATGGATATCATAGTTCACCGCCCACCACCTTCAGAGTACTTCAAACTTTCTAATCACTATAATTCAAGTCCACTTTATCCACAGCAACTTGAAAAACTCTAATACTGGACAAAATTCCTCAACATCTCTTCGATATTTTCAAAAAGTGTGTTCTTAGAAAATATTATGTAGTTTCACATCGGCCAATAGTTTATTTGGAAACAGGCATTGTCATTAGTGTCACTTTTGAGTTAAATTCAGTGCTACCAACATAGTGATGACGTCACGACTAATCGAGTCTATTAGCCTTGGGCCACGTTGTTGTTCAGGCAGCGTCTGTTCAACATATTGTTCATTATTTAGTCACTGATGTCAAATCATCATGGTGAGTTACACTATCGAGGAGCACTTCCAAAAGGTAAAATTCTACCATCAAAATGATTACAAAAAAATACGGCTTTTTTACTTGTCAGATTTTGCATCGGGACTTGAGCCTGCACCCGTGAAAAATCCATTTGACCCAGGAGCGAATCAAATCAAATGAACTTTATATCTCAAGAGAATGGTTTTGTTAACAAAGCAATTACTACTAATAAGAAATACAAAAATATTTATAAATAATACTACTATATCTACATACACAGATCAACAACACAACGCATATACCATCATATTCAAGGTATCACAGGTTTTTGTGGAAAAATTCATCACTTGTATAGTAGGCCTTATCTGAGAAAAACATGTGCATCATTCGTTTTAATCTTTTTGCTATTTGATCTTTCTAGGGCTTTGAGGTAAATGATCAAATATTTTCACTGACTGGTACAATCTAGATTTTTTTGTCTGCTTTGGGTATGGGTAGCGGCAGCAAATAAAGGTCTGCAATGGTCCTCTCTCCTGGCCCCCACCAGATATCGGACTGCTCTCTTCTGAACAACAAACTAAAGAGTGATCAATAAAAAATACAATCAAGTCACCTTTGGATTGCGATTGTTCCAAAAAACGTATGTCTTGGTTAACATCGCAATTATGACATGACATCCACTTTCTAACCGTCACAGATGCCATGATGACAAACCATACAAACTAGCCACGACCTACGTTCATGACAGAAAAAGAAATCCAGAGGTGACTTGATCGTATTTTTTATTGAACACTCGTTAGGTGTTCAAAAGTGATTTGCCCACAAAGCCCCAGAATGCAACTCTACATCTGAGTCAATATTCCATCATGGCAAAGTAAACTCATCGTCCAATGCCAGCTCCATCATCACTGTTTTCACCGCGAAACAACCGACTGCAATATTGAATTTCAGATCCTGGGCAATCATTTAAGAACTTGGATACTTTGTGTTGTGGCACCCAGTTGGACCGAAGAGATAAGTTCTCTGAGCCACTCTTGAAACATACCATTTTAGTTTTGTCCAAGATAAGAACAATGAAGTTAGCATCACACCACTCCTTCCGTTTGATCAAGTACCGTGATACCAGCACTTAAAGAGCCTCCATTTTATTCGTGTTCCATAAGATGGTCGTGTTTTCAGCAAAAATGGTTAACCTGCCCGTTATGTCCAGTTGCGAGAGGTCATTGAAATCAAGTGGTAGGCTAGTTCCCACACTGAACCCTGGGAAACACGCCAGTCTACTGGTGGCTCACACGAGATCGTTGTTTCGAAATTGACGTGCTGGGTTCTTTCAGTCAAATATGATTGAAACCATGAGAGCTCTACTCCACGAAAACCATAGTGAAAAAGCTTCCGGAGCAGAATTTCGGGATTGACGCCACCAAGAGCCTCGGAGATGTCACAAAAAACAGCTGCAGACACTTCACTTTCATTCAAACCTGTACACAAGTCACTGAGGAAATTGTACATCAGTTGTACCTTTGCTTGCCAAAAACGCAAATTGAACATGGGAAATAGTCTTGTGCTGACATGAATAAGCCAGCACACGTGACTTCACAAGCTTTTCTGTAATCTTCGAAAGGGTTGATAAAAGTGCAATAAGTCAAAAGTTGGAGTAATCCTCCAGATTGCCACCCTTGTGAAGCGGTATTATTCTCGCATTCTTTACGCAAGGATAGAAAAATCCCTCTTTTCATGATCTGTTTACAGCCTGCCCAACAAACAATACAAGAACACTTGACCAGAAGAAAAGATAAATGTCTTGATTTGGTATAAAACTACCTCCTTTTACCTTGCAATTCAACTTCAATGTTGAACAGCTGTCAGTTATTCAGCTCGAGGCAACTTTATCTTATTCGCGACATAAATGAAGTTCTATAAGATAATTTTTCTGTAAGCTTTTCAATATATTTAAAGTTCACTTAAAATAAACATTAATTATGTCATATACAACGACGACATATCAAGTTATACGAAGAAGTCTAAACTTACTTGAAAATGACCAAAAAAGTAGCCTTCAAGGACAAGAATATATTTCCTCTGATTAAATTCAGTGGAATATCACTGGGTTAAATTATGACCAACATCCTGTCTTCATCGCTACCTGTCAGTTGTTTAAAACAAAGGTCGTTCAACTTCATCAATAACCTCAAACGCTCAAATTATTTGAAATATTGACCTGATGTCCCAACAAACAATCTAAGAACTCTCGACCAGAAGATTAGGAAAACATAGACATGCATGGTCTCTTGTACAATCATGACATATATAAGGTGTGAGAATAAGTCTAAAATTACTTGAAAACAACCAAAAAGTTACCTTCAAGGTCAAGACTATTATTTCTTCTGAATTCAAGTGAAATATAACTAAATTATCACCACAATTCTGTCTCTATCGCTACCTGTCTATAAGGTTATAACAAAGGTCGATATCTAGTCAATTTTGACCTGAGTTGCGGAATAATGTCATCAAGGTCGTAAAATTAACTTATAGGTACACAACATATGAGATCGGCCATGTTTCAATGTCAGCATCTAAAAAAACAATGCGTTATGTCCGGATTTCAAATTTCTGACTACTTTTGGGGATATTCACATATTCAAAGATTATCACAACCACTGGCAAGTTTGTTCATAACATTCCTAGGCTAAAATAGTTATTTTGGATTCAAGGTTATGTTTCAAAATTTTGCATACTCTGGTAATAATGTATTGAAATGGAAATGTAATTAGGGCGCATCAATTTTCTGCAAGTATCTTCCCGATATAATACAGAAAAGTTTTTCTCGCAGTTACGTTTTTTTCCAATAAGCAATAAACTATACTACGTAAATATTATACCAAGTGAGATGCCATAGTTGTTATTCTTTCACTTCGACACGTGTCAAAATCCATGATCCATTATTTACACATGTACGCGACGGTGCCATAATTCTGTATCCTTGTCCATCTCACATCAATATGCAAGTGTATTTTCCTTGTCATTGTTATTTACCAACAGGTAAAAAATAGGTTTTATTGAGGACCAGCAAACGGTCAGATATCCCACATTTTGACGTAAAACAGGTTGACCGTTCCTCAATTCACCCTCAACCGACTGGTTGGAAAGGACCTATCGACCTCTTTATTACTTCCAAATTACTTTAGTTTCTTTTCCCACATAGGGAAATATGAGGACCAATGTCGGTAATTTTGTCCCTTTCATAATTGGACATATTATTTCTCGACCAATTCGTGGGTCAAGAAGCGGTAAATTTGCTCTTCTATGTTTGTTGAGTGCACAAATATGTCCAATGCTGAATCAGGAAGACTCAAAAATATTTTTGCTGAGAGGCCATCATCCCCCGAAGTGTTCTTATTTTTGATAGATTCAATGGCAGTTTTTATTCCCTCCACATCTGTCGGCATAAAGAAAAAAGAAAGTTGTTCGAGAAGTGAGAAGCGCCCAGGTGTCTTCAACAGAAGGCTAATCAATATTCTGCTGGATAAATGTTTTTACTCTGAAGATGAATTTTTCACAACCAACTGTACTGACATGTAGAATTTGTTTTTTTTTTTCTTTTTTATATTATTGATTGTTGTCGTACCTTGCCTTTCAAGTTTTTGTATGTATTTTTGGTGTGTTTTGTCAATAAGTATCTTTGATCTTACGACAATAAAGCTTATTTTGAATTTGAACTTTGAATTTGTGTCGGCGTGCCAAGAAAGGTCAAAGGGTACTTATTGCATTGTATAACACTGACTAGATTTTTTGCAATAGAGCAGTAAAAGTTGTTGATTTGATACGGTGAGAGCTTTATCTCAGCCCCATGATCAGGTGTACTACATTGCCTTATCTTAGTTACTATTCTCCAGCTTTCTCTCCAGCAGTTGGATATGACCCGTTCATACAGACGGTGTAGTACATCTCCTCAGCAGCCCTTACTGTCTTGAAAATTGACTCTAATCACTCAATAAGTCCGTAAGATAACCAAGAAAAACACATTTTTTTAGCAAAATTCGATCTTATTCCCAACGCCGCTCTAGCATTTCGACACCTTTTTTGTAGAACCATTCGTGTTTCAGCGATCACCTCTTCATTCGAGCCAAATTTCTTTCCGGCGAGCATTTTTTTCAGGTCTGCGAACTGGTAGTAGTCGCTGGGGGCCAAATCTGGAAAATACGGTGGGTGCTAAAGCAATTCGAAGCCTATTCGTGCAATTATTTGGCCATCGTTGCGATCGACTTGTGACACGGTGCATTGTCTGGGTATCTTGAAAAACTCAAAAGTAGCTTCACTTGAACCTCTGTAACTTGTAAACTAATCGTCGGATTGTCATGAAATTTTGACAGATATCTTTTTAAGGTTGGTACTTCCTACAAATCATATGGATTATTACATAGCAACGCCATCTATGTGTCATCCTGCGGACTTATTGAGTGATGTAATATGAGAGCAGAAATACTTGAACAAAGAGGAATATTCATTTAACCTCCACAGAAGTCTGAGACAACCAAGTTCCTTGAAGATATCCTCAAACCCTTTGTAAACCATGACTTCCTTCTCCGTCTCGCTCTCAATGTCATGATTGGGAAAGCCTGGTGGAAATTGGCAACCACGGTAGAGTGAGAACTCGCGACTGGCTCACCCGTGTCCAATCCAGACCAGTCGGTGGTGTCACACACCTGACTAAAACAGTAAAAATTGGTTTTGCTGTACAATCTTCCTATCCCCGTCACCTTCTCTTCACTTTGTACGGAGCCAATTCCAAATTGCACTGCAATAGCCTCATGTTCAGAAGGTGCGACACTCTGCACCAAGCAACAGACAAGTTAGACAAGTTGTGTATGAAAATTTGAGCAGACATAATCTATTAGCGAGGAACCAAATTCAGTTATAAGAGTAGGGTTTTCCACATGCTTCCGAACGTCACAGGATTCAAGTATACAGGGTGTCCCAGATCAACTGGTTACTACTTATACAGTGAATAGAGGAATCATAAATAAGAAGTTTGTAATGGGGAACCCGTGGCCGGAAGTGCCTCGTTTTCTACATACAGGATGTTTTGTTATTCGAGAAAACAAAAGCTACACGCCACTGTTTTTTGTACAAGTTGTGTTCACCTTCAAAATACTCATTCAATTTCCAATGAAAAAAGTCCCCTGAATTTTTCTCTTCGACGAGCAGAACAGTAGGATTTCCTATTGTAACAAAAACTGAAAATTTTCGGTTATCAACGCTTTGAAGGATATTAGTATGGTTTTTATTTGTTCACTCGAAAACGGTGCGTCTGAAAGAAGAAAGTCAGAAGAGCTATTTTGTTGAAAATTGAAAGAAGTTTCATAAAAGAAATTGTTCTGAAAAGATCATGTTATACCACTTTTTTTTGGAAAAATAGTGCTCATATGTTCTACAACTGCGGCCCTGGATGAGTTTTTTTTCGAATACTCAGAAACATGCAATACCAGTTAGTATTTGAACCCTGAAAATTACATCAAAATCGGTTGAGCGGTTTTCAAAATAATTTCAGATATTCATTTTTTTTAACCCGGGAGGACTCTCGCTGTTAGGTTGGATCTAACATCTTCAGTTCCACTGTAGACTTTTTTTTTATTCATTAACAAAATTATCCCATCTTCTGAAAATGCTATAATATCGATCTTCTACGACAAAAATGGAAGGGGAAAATCGTGCAATGTTGTTTCTAATCTAACGCGCGAGCATTGAGGTTGATGTGTACTGTTAGGAAGAATCTAAAGACGCGAGTAACCGCGTGATAAATTTAAAAAAAATGAATAAATAGAAAGTTCATGAATATGAATAGATATAATAAAAAAAGTAGAACAATAATTAAAATAAATGAATCAATTAAAAATAAAACAAAAAAAAATAAATGAATAGGTGAATGATAAATGAAAATGATAAATAATTATAAAATATTATTAATAAAATAAGCAATAAATAAATAAAAATAAATACATTTTTCAAAATTACTATATGATAACAATATTGAAGGAATATACACGCAAGCGTGTGTTGGGAGAAACCTATACACGAGAGCTCGCGTTAGGAGAAACCTATACACGCGAGCTCACGTTGGGAGGTTTCTATACGCGATAGTCATTGCGTGATTAGAATAGGCGCGAGTCCTGCCGGGTTAAAAAACTTGTACACCCTGTAACGGGGCACTTCCGGCCATGGGTTCCCCATCTCCTCATTATGGTTTCTCTATTTGCTGTATAAGTAGTGACCAGTTGATCTGAGACACCCTGTATTTGATAGTCGGATGGTTGATTGAGACAAACGATCCTCAAAGTTAATTTTTCTCCTGAAGTAGAGAAGAGGGAATATTCAATAGACACCTTACTTGGATGGGTTTGAGCAAGGTAGTGTGGGATTCCCACCTAGTACCACCTCCTTTACAAGGCATGTCATGGATGCATGGATAGAGTTTGTTGCTCTTGAAAAAGAAGAAAAGTATGTTCTCGAAACTCTTGTTCCTTGAGTTTCAGAAAGTCGAGTTGACTGTCGGCATTTTCTTACATTCACTTTTATTATATAACTTTCATTGGATTCAATTGCTTCCTGGATCAGTCTAAAAGAAGCGGAGTGGAAACTATGAATTTTTAGCATTTTGGACTTGGACATGTTCTCTGCGTTGAAATAGACGGACGGTTTTTTCTACATCTCGGACATGCGTGCGTGTTCGACGACGTCCACTTCAGGGCAGTATTTGCACGTTCTCGACTCTGCTTTGTCCCTTTTCTGGAGAAAATCTTTAACACAGTCACGCCTCTATAATGTCTGCGTTACGAAATATGGTCTATCTTTGCATGTGGCCTTCATAACCAAAAACGCAAATCGGGAATAAGTTTTTGTCCTCATCTTCTCTAAGAATTTTGAATCCAATTCTCTTGCCACTGATTTATGATAGCTTTCCGTGTCTTCACTTTTGGCTCTCCATTGCACTAAGATGGACTTCTCTCAATCAATAGTCCTATTGGTGTTATTCCAGCACGGCAAATAAATGCTTCTGTAGATATTGATTTGTAGGAACTTACTATGCACACCGTCTCTGAAGTGAAGCGAATCTCTCAAGCAGACGCTTGTTCCAAGTTATTATTTTATGCCATACTGGGTGATGCGAGTTGTTAACTCTAGCTAGAACACGCCTATTCGACGCTCGAGACGTTCCAACGCTTTGCATTATGGATGCTAAAGCTGTTAGTATTTTTTTCGTTTTTCAGAGAATTTGGTCGAGATGTGTCGCAAACGTCAACTTCTGGTCCAGCCATACACCCAGCTATTCATGAATTGGAACATACAGGGTCGGACATGAAGTAATGGCAGATCAAAGTAATTTTTTTTTGGATAGAACTTTCCGTTTATTGATGGATATTTCAATTCTTTCTTCAATTTTGAGCAAAAATGTTGACACACGTTATGTTCCTAAATTCAAGCTTGATAACGCTTGAATTTAGGAACATAACGTGTGTCAACATTTTTGCTCAAAATTGAAGATAGAATTAAAATATCCATCAATAAACGGGAAGTTCTATCCAAAAAAAAAATTACTTTGATCTGCCATAACTTCATGTATCGCGATTTGAAAATGACAGTTTTGCACTTTTGACGTGCTTTAAAACACCAACGGTTTGAGATGAAGAACAAGGTTTTCTAGATTTATTCATTCTGCATGGGATTCCTGAAGTGTAATCTTGTGAAGCGGCCAGCGCGTCGAAGGGTTAGTGAAGCCATAAGTGGAAAAATGCATCAGCAACCGAGTATTCTTTTACAAGATAGCGCCTTTATTTCCACAATCTAAGTTCGTGCTAACCTTATTGCACTGTTTTCTTATTCTGAGATTGTTATAATATTTTATGTGTTGAAATGCCATCTCGTGTATGGCATTTCAATAAAAAAATAACATTTTTTTTAGTAGAAGTGAAGTTGATTATCAGTATGCCTGGCACACGTCCAGTCGCTAAATTTTCATTTTCTGAGCTCAACAATTGGATTATTTTCAGTGGTTAAAATGCACACGACGAGAAAATCAGTCAGCAAAATGAGTCATTATCTGACGGTCTTCCGTTATAGCACTCAATAATTATCGCAGTAGGTCAACTTCCCACTACGCAGTTGAACTGCTATAGCAGTCAAATGCTATATGAAACTGCCGCTTTGAGTTGAACTTTTATTTTGCTTTAAGCAATCGGTTTTGTATCACTGCTCTATGTCTTTTGGTTTTCAAGTATTGCTGTTCAACTATACAAGCAATGTATTCAGGTGAAAAATGATTAATAAAGGCAGATTTCTCGATTTCACCTGAAATCAAAAAGACTGACGTCAGCGCGAGAACACGCCCAAATTTTTTTCAATTTTTTCAAGGGCTGAAGCGTTTGATGAGCATTTGAGATTTTGTATATGACATAATATTTTCGAGTTTCGATTTGCAAAATAAAAAAAGTGAAACGGACTTAATGAGATACTGGTGGGTGCAGACTACAGCAAAAGATTATAAAAATAATCAGTTATCAATGAGGAAAATACCAAGTAGAGAAATAAGCTAGAAATCTGGAGTTGAAGATCCCTAAATAAAATATATATTGAAAAAAATATTTTTAAAGAGGTAAGGTTTATTTTTTCACTTGAACTGTCCATTTGATACATTGAACCTTTCACCGTAATATGCCGATACACACTACCTATCAATAATGGTAGCGTCAAAACTTTGGATAATGCATCACTTCAAGTTACAAGAATAATTTGTCCATTCCCAAAGTTTCATAACATAAGTTATCCATCAATTGGTGGCGGTCACGTATGAACTATATTCTCCGTCGAGATGCTGACTTGTTCCTTATTTATTAAAAAACTGTTTTTTCATATTTCAATGAGTTCCTTACCACTCAGACATGAAAAATACCTAGATTCATCTTTTATGAAAACTTAAGAACGCCGACGGGGTAGCCTTATTTACGTTATGGAATACTTTTTGTATTAAAAGTCGCTCAAAACAAACGTCTCCGTTTACGTATGCAAAATATAAAGTAAACTTTATGGCTCAATAAATCCATATGAAAAATCCTTTGCATAGACGCGAAGCTTTGTTTGCCTGCATAAAATGTACACAATGCATTATAGGAATCAGATTTGCCGTGAGGTTTAGAGCTTACGAATTTTCCATTCCATTTCTGTTATTCGAGACATTTTATAAGAGTGTCGTAAGATGTGATATTCATCATAAATTATTCATGAAACGTTCAAAGTTTTCCACGATTCTGTAGTATAATGATCACATTGCACGATGTTTCACAATAATCTCCTGATTACCAGATAGGAGGATTGAAATTTTCTTCCAACTTCCATACGTTTTGGGAATAGTAAACCGCTCGCCAGATTGATGTATTTCAAAAATATTCCTCAAATTAGAATTCCTATTTCTTATTCAAACATTGGATAAAAATAGAATGTCTTCTGAAGTTATCCAGACAACCAATGAGGTGTTTCTAACGCCACAAAAACATTTCTTTGTTTTTTTTAAGTACATTGGAAAATGTCTTAGAGTAGAAATATATTACAAAAACCAAAATTATTGCATGATCTGATGATAGAAGGGACATGTCTGGTTTTTCCCTGTATCGTTCACGTTTTAGTAGTCCCTGAGATACAGAGCTTGAAAGTGCCTCCCTCAACCTCAACTGTCCGTATTTTTTCTTGGAATGCAAAAAAATACCGGAATTGAAGAGATTTTTTTTCCATTCAAGTAGGAGTCTGTGTTTATGACACAAGATGTCACTCTTACTACTTTGTGCCATAAACACAAAAAAAGCCAATTTCTTTGCAAAATCACACAAAAACCAACAATATTTTTTGAATTTGAATTAATTCCACTCACGACGAAAGCAGATTCGCTTCCGAAACGTTTGATATTGATAGGTTTTATTGTTTACTAATAGACTTCTTCTCAGGTAATATAGAAGATCCGGTATATAAACAATAGTTTGATTGTTTTTTGATAGGGCGAGGCGAAATACTCAAAGAAATCTGGTAAATCATGGATGCGCCACAAAACTACAAAGCATTTCTAATTTAAGTTTTGAGAGAGATATCCGCTCAGGTTTCTGTGTCTCACAAAAAAAAGCAGATTCATGGGAGAGTGGTCAGATTTGTTGATAGAAAACTCTTGGATATTGCACAATGATAACGCACCATTTCACAAGTCTATAATAATTGCAAACAAATTCCTGGCCAAAAACTCAACAAATACTATCAAACATCATATTCACGTGATATGGCTTCAGCCGACATTTTCTCTTTCCAAAACTGAGAGTATCACTTCAAGAAACCGGGTTTCAGTTGATAAAGGACATAAAACAGAATTCGCTTCGAAAACCGAAGTCGATTCCAAAACAAGCGTTTGAAAAATGTTTTGATGATTGGATCATTTGTTGGAATGAGTGTATCAGTTCGAACGGGGACTCCTTTGGCGATAAAATTAATTTGAGCTGATAATAAACATTTTGTGTCGTGTTGACTGTGAAATAATACACAGTTCATGGTAAACTGCTTTCTTTATTCGTGGCCCAGAAATATCGGCGTGTTTAATATAAAAAACTAGGAGATAAATTCTGATGTGCACATGTGCTGTGTTGCCACATACAAGACCATCATCATCCCATTACATTCCCCGAGAAGACTACATAAGTGATTCTTCTGATCAAATGCTGCTAAGACTTAATCAAATGTGATTGATTACATCATGCATATTTGAGTCGATCTGGAATCTTAACAACCCTTCCAGATTTTGTAGTTGTTGGTACAAATATGACGTCACCATCCAGACTCGAACATTGTGATTCATTACCATCAGTACAATCATTTTTCTCATGATTTTCCTCATCAAGAGACTCATTTACCTGATCATTTTCCTTAAGTTTCTACTCATCGGTGTGTTTCTGTAAGAGAGGAGAGATAGGTATAGATCCTTTTTATCATGTTTTGCTTTGCATAAAATGTTTTTTAACGTCTGGACATGTCTTTCCACTACGCCATTCGATTGAGGGTACACAGGGCTAGACATAACATGCTTGGAATCTCAACTTTTTGAAAAATGTCTAAAATGAATACAATTGAATTGTGAACCCGCATCCGTTATCACCACTTTGGGAATGCCATGTCTCGCAAATATCGATTTCAGATGTATTATCACTTCATTAGATGATTGACTGTCCACTGATTTTGCTTACTCTATATATTTCGAAAAGTAATCTACCACTAACAGAAATATATCTGAATCAAAATGAAATAAGTCACATGCGACTTTTTCCCAAGGTTGGTCAGGTATTTCATGCGGAAGTAAACATTCAGACATTTAATTTTTTGCAAAAGTTTGGCAAGTGAGGCAATTAGAATTAAAAAATTCCAATTTTTTATTCATGTTTGGCCAGAAAAACACTGCCTTGCTCTAGTTTAACATTTATCGATGCCTAAATGTGCATAATGAATCTTCTTTAAAATATTATCTTGAAGACTAGGTGGAACTATCAGTTTTTTGTTCTTGTATAACAATCCATCAGCCTCTGTGATATCTGCTTTGAATTTAAAATACTGTTTAACTGCAGGATTTACTCGTTCAAAAGATGCAAGCCAACCTTGTTTCACGTAATTCAATAAAACATTGGTTTTATTATCTTGCGACGAATATTTTTAAATTTCGAAAATTTTCTCGTCCGTAGCGTTCAGAGAATAACGCAACAGACAAATTTGACTTTCAACTTATTGATCAAAATCCCGATCATCAGAATCAAGTGCTGGCATAGCTGCTCTGCAGAGTGTATCCGCAAAAAAATGTTTTTTTCTTGGAAGATACACAAGTTGTGCGTCGTATCTTTGAAGTCTCATGAACATTCTTTGCAATCGAGGAGGGCAACTATACAACGGTTTAGCGGAAATTTGTGTCAATGCTTTTTGATCCGTATGCACAATGATTTTTCTTCCAAAAATATACTGATGAAATCTTTCACATGCAAAAACAATGCTAAAAAGTTCTTTTTCCATCGTAGCCCAATTTAATTGAAATTTGCTCAATGATTTGGATGCATACATGCATGGAAGACCGTTCTGCGTAGAACTGCAGAATTGGTTGTTTTGTCAACTCTTTTTTCAAAATATTCATGCTCAGTGTCCCATACCGACGCAATATTCTTTTTTAATAAATTGCGCAATGGGGCAGTGATAGTCGAAAGATTCTGGATAAACTTGACGACATACGTGACCATGCCCAAAAATCGCTGCAAATCATCTTTCATTTTTGGTTGAGGCATTTCCAAAATGGCATTTATTCAAGAATCATCAGCTTGGAAACCCTTTTTCGAAAACTTATGACCTATATATACGATTTCTTCAAAGGCTATTTCACATTAACTTTTGTTGAACTTGATATCATTTATTCGAGCCGTATCGAGGACATGCTTCAAACGAGCATCATGCTCAGCCCCTGTTGCACCCCAAACCAAAATATCATCAAGACAAACTTCTACCCCTTCGAAATTAAAAATTTTCCTGAATTTCTTATGAAACACTTCTGGAGCGCAGTTTAGTCCAAACGGAAGACTCAAAAACTCAAGACGCCCAAATGGCGTAGCAAATGTACACAAATCCAAACTTTCTCTATCCAGAGCAACTTGCCAGAACCCGGACATTGCAACTGAAGTGGAAAAAAATTAAGCTCCACCTAATTTCGCACTATTTTCTTCAAAAGTAGGAATCGGAAAATATTCTCGGCGTATATTTTTATTAAGATCAACAGGATCTAGACATATCCTCAAGGACTTATCTTTTCAAATCACCAAAACAATTGGGTTAACCCATTCCGTTGGATTATTCACCTGACAAATAATTTTATCTTTTTCTAAACTCTGCAGAGTTTTTTTAAAATTATCCAAAAGCGGAAATGATATTTTTCGTGCTAAATGAATAACTGGGGTGGCATCATCTTTCAACTGAATATGATATTCAACATTTATGCAACCAATACCCCTGAATAGATCTTGATAACTATCAAAAATGGAAGATTCTGTCACCGCATCTATTTTTCTAATAATGTTTAAATGTATACAAGCGTTCAAACCTGAAAAGGACGAAGAATTTGTTTGAACCACTACAAAAGGCAGCAAATATCTTTTTGATTTGTACCGACACTCTAGAATGCATTCTCCCACAACAGGTATCAGTTGGTTCGAATAATTCGTAAGTTTCACATTCGATTTACGCAGAATTACATTGTTTCCTACTTTACAAATCTTATCTAATGTATGTATACTTATTGTATCAGCCATTGCGCCGGTATCATGTTTAAAAATTACGTTATCAGTTCCATTGATCAACATTTCAATGTTCCATTCTCTAGGAGTCTTTTCATGATATTTTGATTCCGATTAGATCACACCAATAAAAATATTACATTCCATACCTTCATTGTCGGAGTCATCAGGGGAATCTTGCACAGCATGCACATTTTTTAGTCTGCACACCTTTGCAAAATGGTTGAATCCTCTACACGGACTACACTGTTCTCCAAAAGCTGGACATTTCCGTGGTATATGCATCGAGCCACATCGAAAACAATTGAACATACCTCCTACATAGTCTATGTCGGAGGTATGTTTGCCCCATATCCTTCCATTCAGTGATTTTATATTTTTCCAGCCGGAAGCACTGAAGATGGCCTTGTGAGCCGAAAGCGCTCTGAATTTTAATAAACATATACACGATTAGTACATATTTCACTCCGTTTCACTTGTTAAATGATCTGCTACAGCTCATTGTTCCTATAGCGTAGTTCAACTACATTGGTATGAAATATAATCATACTTGTGGTATGGGAGTTTGTGAATGAAGTGATCTCAAGTTATGAGTAGTTGAATATCATCCATAGGGCTATATCGACTTGCCACGGCTCTTCTTTGAAGGCTTGCGTTAGAGACTTAACATATAACGCGTAGGTTTCACATATTGGCTTGACGTATTTAGCTATGGGTTGATATTAAAATTGATTAAATAAGTAAGCTATTTGTGCCAAGTTACATGGTTGTCCTGCAGCCTAGGGACGCCTTGGAGGACGTCCCCATATTGTTGTTAATTTTTGGGATTATGTGAATGATACACCAATATTTGTGTGGTGGTGAACCATTGATCAAATATAATATAATGAAATGTCTGCCTATTTCACTTGCATTGTATTCGGAGGTTGATTATTGCAATTATCCCTGGCATTGTACAGTGGTATAGATTTAACAATTGGTGTATTTCTCTTATTTTGATTTCAATTTAACCCATACTAAAAATCTCTCAAACGTGACAAATACCTCAAAGTATGTAAACATCAATAAGGAAGCTGACTCAGCCTACTTTTTAATTCCAGGTGCGTTTGTTCTGGCCAAGAGTGAAGCTGAGCTCGGTGAACCAGTCAATTATTTATTTGTTATTGTTACAAATAGATCCTGACAATTGTTGGAATTAAATTTTACTCCACAATTTATCAGAAGTGGGATAGTAAAAATATTCCCAATCGCTCATTTTGAGAGAAAAATTTTCGAAATTATCAGCTTCACTGTGGCTAGAAGTGTTGAATGGTTTGTTTTCCACTACATTCATAATCAGCTGTCGCTGTTGTAGTTTAAGGCGTGACCAAGACAGTTTTCTTTACGATTTGTAGTGCAACCCTGTGGCCTATTGTGCTGTCTTTTTCTTGTCAGACAAACCAGTTCAGTCACTTTGATTAGATCCAGCAATTTTCCAGCAACTTTCTTATGGAAAAGTGGTGTGTTGCACTGTATGCTCTACATATGTCTTCTAGGTGTGAATGACCTGTCAGCAACCTCACCATTTGTCTTTTGAGTACGATGACTTGCTGATTGTTTTCTTGGAGTCTCTTCATTTTCGTACGCTCTTCGATTGGTCGTGTTTTTAGAGTGTTTTGAATTTTTAATTTTTGAAGTGCGAGCAAATGGTTTTTGATGTGTACTATACCGATTTAGAGACTTTCAAAACAGTTCCTGTGATTTTGGCACAAATAATCAAGATACAGTCAAAATAGAGGACGTGATCAAAACAGTTTTTTTGTTTGTGGTGATAAGAACAGGGATCACCGAATCCACTAGATATTTTGTGTAAAGAAGTAGCCCACTATGAAAACAAATGATATGATGCAAATGGGGATGTTGATGAGGAATGTTTCAAATGCAAAATTCAGTTTGATAATGTTGATGTAGTGATGGAATTCACAGTATGTAAGTATTGTTGATGATTTAGAAAAAAAAACCTATCAGAGGGAGATCAAAGATTTGGGAGATTTGTTCGTTATCAATTTGACTTTTGTGCCTATGTTGATCATACTACTACGTACATCCGAACCCGATTTGAGTTATGAAAGTTGAATTTTAGATGTGAAAAGTACAGTTTTTGACATAGTTGGTAAACACACTTGAACCATTTCGTACACATTAATTCAATATACAACTCAATTTTCGAGTCTAAAATCCAAATGTCTGCGCATCACTTTCAAAATGGATACCTGTGCTTTAAGGGGAGCGTTTCGCGGTCACGTGCCAGCCATGCAATTTCGTGACTTTGGTGAAGACGTCAGCTCACAATTCACTCCGTGAGATGAAAATCATCGCACCCAACGCCAGCCCGTAATAATCTACACAATTACTGACCGGCAAAGAAATTCTATGATTAGATATTTTTCAGGTACATATTTTGTGGAGCTATGTATTCTGGGTATAAATTCTCGTGAATTTTATCCATATTTTATCTGCGGGTGCGGATATAGGATATACTACTTACGTAGTTTTTCTGGTTCCGGAATGAACATAATAATTGATTTTTACGAACATTGGACTATTTTTTGTTGGTGCAAGTTTTTGAAAAAATAGGTTATCTAGATGAGTACCATAATATAAACTATCATCCGAGCTATCATCAATATATTTTATATTTTATTCATTACGTATTATGTACAAGATCTTTGATTATATTCACGCAGCTAATGGAGCGTTTATTTTTTAATATGTAAAAAATGTATAATCATATCAAAGTTGTAGGTTTTTTCCTATGTTATCCTCTAAAGTTTTAAAAAAATTGTGACATCGATAAGTAAATGGAAAAATCTAGACAACTTCAATTTTTTGAAATGGAACAGTCAGATAATATTCACGGTTATTATTGCACTTCCTCGAAATTCGATTACAATAATTGAACAAAGGAAACCTATAAAGTTTTGAACTTGGCAAAAATTACCAAAATTTTATAGCTAGACTATGTTTTGTTCAATTAGATATATAAGAAAATTTTCAGGAAGTGCATTAATTTTGCCCTACTTTCGAATAGTGCTAGAATCAAAAGTTTCACAGAAAAGTTTTTTTTTCAACCCTTTTTTTAACGCGACAAAAAGGCACTAAGCAATGTTTTGGAAAAAATCGCCAGGGCATGTACCTAAACTGCAAACGAATTGAAGTTTTTAGATGAACTATTACTTCTTCGATAACTGCTGGAGGACCTAAAGTTTTATCAAATTTTGGGATGTTGCTCTAGTACCTTGGTATCTATTGTAGTTTGATATCTTTCTGATGAGCCTTTCAGGACATTTTTTAATTTGAGATTATTTGAGTGAGTTTCGAGATGATACTTTTTTCAACACAGACTGTCCACGGTTAGGCGGGTTTACAAGAGCACAAACGGATACAAAATTTCATTTTTCGGGAAAAACACATTCTTCATAAGAAAAAAATTGCTTGTGGAAAAAAAAACGATTCACGAAGAGGAAATTTTGATTTTTTATACAGGGTTCGCAAGAACTCCAAAAACCTGAATTTTGTCCAAAAGCAGTAAACTATCTTTATTTCTATTTTTAAGCAAAATTCAAATTCAATTTGTTTTTAGACAGCATTAGAGGTGGAGATACATACAGCATTGATGACTTTATCGTTAATACAAGAGTATCAAAAAGTTTCAAAGAATTATTTTTGTGTTATCAAAAATATTTGTTTTCAAAAGAAAGGTTCCGTGTGTACTCCAAAGGGGGTAGGAATGCATTTAGAAATTCAAAATAAGAATCTACAGTTAAAGTGTAGATGTTAACCAAAGATTTGAAAAACCAAAAAGATTCAAGATTTATTTGAAATCTCGGATTTCACTACTTACAAATACAAACGTTATTCTAAACAACTTTTCTAAATGACATTCAGCTCAAAAATAAAAATAAAGGCAATTGACTCTTTATTAAAATAAAGGTAGTTATCCATTTGTGCTTTTGTAAACCTTATCCGTGGACAGTCGTAGTACAAAACTTTCATTTCAACATTTTTTTGGCATCTCCTTGAATAGAGTTTCTGAAGAGGTGACAAATTACAAGGAAAAATCCTGTTACTACTTGAATATTTGGTATAGGTATCATAATTATTATGGGTATTTGATATTCTTTCACATTCAAAGACAATTAGGAATCACCAGGAGGAATCATTGTTACTTCGTACTTGGTATATACATCAGGATATACAGGATACGAAGAGACAATGATCTTTTTTCGCTAGTTCAACCTCCCGCAAGCGTCACAACATTCTCAAATTGGTCCCGGGTGGTGGTTTTTTTCAAAGGAAACCCTGTATTAGTATTTAGATTAGGTACAGGGTGTTTCATTATCTTTGATAACATTTTGATCAGTTGTAACTTTTTTGTTTTTGCAGGAATCGAAACGGAACAAATATCAGATTGTATAGTTATCTAGCAAGTTTTTCACTGTTAAATAATAATAATAAAAATAATACAAAAGACTAACGATTTTCTGAGATATTAACCTAACTTATGTTTTTTCTTTTAATGGAATGCCCTAGCTGTATATTATTGGATACTTCGATTATACTCAAAATATTAAGTATATCTCATCTGTCTCGAGAATCAGGTCCCAAGCAGACCCATGTTCTGTAAACACAAAACGTACAATACAAACATAGGTAATACAGGAATCTATGGAATACGAATTTCCGAAACCCCCAAATCGATAATGTTCAAATTACAGTTTTCTCTACATCATCACTCGCCGCATCTATGAGTGAAAAGCTGAACCCCAGAAAAATGTCAAGTAGTGGTTCCTACCTGACCTACCCACAGATGATTCCTTTCCATCTCTGTTATCCTATGCAATATGCCCCATCTTCTTTCTTTGTCTACTGTAAACCTTGGAAAAATCCCAAAATATTTCACAAAAAGTTTCCCCATCCAAGAACGGATTGTTTGTTGATAAAAATCGCGATGTTATATTGATAAGCAAATCCATGTGCCTCGAATAAGTTATTTTGGTGATGAAAAATGAAGAAATAGCCGAGAAAACAGCGATCGATGTGACCGTTTCGATACATCCAAAAATAGGTCATTTTTGATTGCCCAGAAAACTCTTCAAATTGAATGTAGCTAATTCATGTTACTTCATTGGAATAGTACATCATTGTACATCATGTACATAACATGATCGCGTCTCAAAGTTGTGTTGTTCTCCCGAATTAAAACATTTAGTGGGTCCATGTCGGGTATAGGAGAATAACATTGCGATACGCCCACCTTAATGAGCGATACAATAGAAAAGTGAACCCGGATGCACCTACTCGATAAATGAATAATTATCAGTCCCCCTTAATTTTGATGCTATCATGTCTTATTGATCTTGATCAACATGAACAGAAGAAATTTTATAAAGAAAGTTAATAATCATGAAGATTTGCACGTATCGGCAACCGCGGTGAGGAGCGCAAGTCAGCTGTCGGTGAAGGAGAAAAAAATAATTCAACAAAGATAGCGGAACAGTGGAATCTAAAACATAAGATCCGAATTATTGGAAGATAGATGCTACTCTAGTCAATGTTGAACTCGCTAATGCATGGAGATTTAAAATGATTCCAACAAGCTACTTTCCAATCTGTAACATCGTGATGGTCCTGAGCATTTCAAATGTATTTTGAGGAAACATCCTCAAACAAAGTTGTGAATTATTGATTTTATTCTCGAAACTGGGATGGAGTCAGTGAGTGTCAGAGCTTTGTAGACTGTACGACAGTATTCTGCATGCTTAAGCCAACGTGGATATTGTTTTATTTTTACCATTCCTTTCAATACATTATTTTGTTTTTAAATATTATTATCGTGTGACACTCTGTAGCTTCTATGCTATAATAATAAAGATATTATCATCATTATGATTGTCTTATTGACGGAGTTTAAGCAAATTTCTGAGACGAGATGTTGTTCACATGAACATCCCTCGACTGTCAATTTTATCACTTTTTCTATTGAAAGGTTCAGCTCATCTGAGTGGAATATCTGTGCCGCCTTTTGCCAACATATCAGTTTCAAGGACATTGTTTACGTCTATTCCTGACTAATGGAAATCCAAAGAAGTTTCATCCAGTTCTTTTCTTTGAGCCAACTCTTCTACTTTGTGCAAGAGACGGGTAGATGTCTGAGAGGTACTCCTCATGAACTTACTATATGAAAAAAAAAATTATGTACAGGTCAGACTAGCTGAGGAGTACCTCTGAACTTATTGTAGTGAAAAAGTTACTCACAGGTCAGACGGGCAGCTACCTGCCTCTGAATCAAAAGACGAGAAAAACGAGATGTGAGTGTATCTCGAGGCGAGATACTTGCAGGATGGCCGACTATAGCAACCCATTTTTCTGATGACAAATTTATATGCTTTCTGATCATTCTTCTCACCAATAATAATCATTTTTGACAGTGGTCGAAGTGATATTCAAAAGCTAAATTCCTTTTGATGGTATTTTGAGTGCAGAATGATAGGGCTCTTATGCTGCCAATGTATTTTGTAATGATGAGCCAGATACCTATTTTACTGATTATGGTGAGTCGAGTGGTGAGTGGTCTCACAGACTTACCTAACTTAATTTAATATAAAGCGTTTTCAACTAATTGAGAGAAATCCTATTGTGTTTTCTATTCTGCAGCCACTTCTGGCGAATTATGGTGAGAAATATCTTACCAGCGGTCTAAAGAGTTTGATTCTTGAGCTATCAAGAATTAGGTTGAAACGATCTGCCGCCGACCCTTTTTCCGAGTGATGGAGATTGAGGAATGCCTCACCATCAGTAGTCTAAAGAGTTTGACACTTGTAAAATGATCTGCTACAGCTATTTGTTCCTATAGCGTAGTTCAACTACATTGGTATGAAATATAATCATACTTGTGGTATGGAAGTTTGGTCTTTGTGAATGAAGTGATCTCGAGTTATCAGTAGTTAAATATCATTCATAGGGCTATATCGACTAGCCACGACTCTTCTTTGAAGGCTTGCGTCAAAGATCTAACATATAACGCGTAGGTTTCACATATTGGCTTGACGTATTTAGCTATGAGTTGATTTTAAAATTGATTGAAGAAGTAAGCGATTTGTGCCAAGTTATATGGTTGTCCTGCAGCCTAGAGACGCCTTGGGAGATGCCCCCATATTGTTGTTAATTTTTGGGATTATGTGTAGAATGATACACCAATATTTGTGTGGTGGTCAACCATTGATGAAATATAATATAATCGAATGTCTGTATTTCACTTGCATTGTATTCGGAGGTTGATTATTGCATTTATCCCTGGCATTGTGCAGTAGTATAGATTTTACAATTGGTGTATTTCTCTTATTTTGATTTTAATTTAACCCATATTAAAAATATCTTAAACGTGACAAATACCTCAAAGTATGTTAACATCAATAAGGAAGGTGACTCAGCCTACTTTTTAATTCCAGGTGCGTTTGTTCTGGCCAAGAGTGAAGCTGAGCTCGGTGAACCAGTCAATTATTTATTTGTTATTGTTACAATTAAATCCTGACAATTGTTGGAATGGAGTTTCACTCCACACCATCAAACTGTTTTCTCGTCAGAAATTTATGTCTCTCGAAGACAAGGTTAATTTTTGGCTTGAAAAATGTGATGAACTGTAAAATAACATGTTCAATTTTGTCCTTTTGATCATCTTTCAATTAAAACGTGTTGAAAATACGTATTCCCTCATTTCTAATGAACTGCAGCAATTGAGCACACTGCACATCTTGATTTTTCTTCTCAATTTCGGTAGCTTTTGAATAACTTGTGAACTTTTGTATCCAAAACTTCCAGTTTTTGGAGACGTCTCCACTTATATCAAAAGGTCCTATACCTCTGAACTCCGCCATTCTATCACTTTTCACTTTTTCACGATGTTACTATACTATTATTTCATTTTATTATTGAAGTTGAATATTTTGATTCTACCATCGCAGCGCCATGGTGAAATAATACACAGTTCACAGTTCACAGTTCATGTTGAACTGCTTTCTTTATTTGTGGTCCAGAAATATCGTCATGTTTAATATAAAAAACCAGGAGATGAATTCCGATGTGCACAGGTGCTGTGTTGCCACATACAAGACCATCACTTTCCTAATATATTGACCAAGTCTCCAAACTTTCTTGACAGAGTGGTATTTACCATAAAAAGATGAGAATCTAAAAACAAAAAAAAAAGAAACAATGAATGCTAGTTGTAAAGAATCAAGTTACAAATAAACCCAAAAGCAACAGAAAATCAAAACACACTCCAAAACCATTTTCAATAAATGCCTTTCAATGGAACTGTTACTTCTAATACAATGTGAAAAATATATACCTGGTTATAATAGTTGTACCCACATTGTGGACTTCAACTGCGGTGTAGGAACATGTAGGAAGGAAACCCTTTCATGACTTTTAGTCCATTTTACATTCTCTAAAAGTTTTGAACTTTGTCTCTTGATAAAAAAACAACATAACAAATTTGAGCGTACAAACCATTTACCTCAATAACTTTGGTTTTTATCCAATATTCTCCCTTGAGTTTTAAATCGTCTCCACATGACTCAGATGTTGAAAGATCACTTTCTTCTTCGTCACCGCAAATTGTTCCAATGTAAAGTTAATCAAGTTCTTTACACAAATCCATGAAACGTCATCATGGTAATCCAGTTACCTAGGTAACCTATACATTTTGAGGGGTTCGGAAAGATAAAAACGCCACTCACTGCCATATTTGTAAATACATATTTTGATACGCTGCGCTGCAGAGATTCGACACATTCTGTGTTCGTTTTTGGCCTCCGAGCTGTATAATACTTTTATTCAATTATTGAGCTTTTATTGAATATCATTTATAGTTTTTTTTGATAAAAACCGAGATAAAAACCTTTTGAAAATGCTCCAAAAATAGTTTTTTCAATTTACCGGCGTAAAGAATTGGACATTTTAAAAATGTGACTCGTTTCGTTGATTGTGTAGGCAAAACCTGGGCTTCGTCAAACTGATAGTTTTCCAGCAATTCCTGCAATCCACTTTCCCATTTTTTTGATGCTCAGTCACGCGAAATTTAAAATCTCTTGTAACTTTGTTATTGAAGAAAAAAGCCATTTGTATACAGGGTGCCTTCAATTAAGTCGGCATCATTGCTAACTTCTTTATTACTGAAGATACGGGGTCGTCTAAATGAGAGAACTAGTAGTATTTTTTCTGCGGATCAACATTATGCTGCCAAAAAACAATTGAACAACGCGTTCTCGATATATTCCAAAAAACGTTTTTTTTTTTAATTGGACACCGTGTATATTTCTATCATAATTGATCAGTCACTCTTTTCTGAACATAAAAGGTTATTATGATTTTTTTTCTGAAACAAAAAATAACGGAGTTATGCGTATTTTCCTCGACTTATCAATAAACGTCAATGTAACAAAATTCAATGATTGAATTGTTTCAAGATGAGCTTAACAAACAAAATATGTTTAGAACGATATAATAACTTTGATAGCAAATATGGCAACCGATATGTATTATTTTGTCAATATTTGAAATTTCATGGTCAAGTTTCCAAAAACTTTCCCATCAAAATGTCCCATTCAAAATAAGTACATTTTTTTCATTAAATCGAGAACGCGGTGTTCGATTGTTATTCTCTTGATACCATGTTAATCAGCGGAAAAAATACTACTAGTTCTCTCATTTGAACGACCTCGTATCATCAACAATAAAGAAGTTAACAATATTGCCGACTTAATCGGAGGCACCCTGTATACAGAGTGTCCCTGAAATGACTGTACAACGTTAAACCACAAATTCCTTAACCAAAAATAAAGCGATCTAGGTAAACCTACCTATATCCAAAAATGCTTTGTCAAGCCTGCAGAGGGCGTCAAAGTCTTGGACCATGAAATTACATTTTTTGTTTCTATAGCGACCGGTTGAAATTGACCGGAAGTGTTATAAACGTGACGACACATGCAGTTATTTGTTTTGATTTTTTTTGGAATTGACTTTTTGATAATTCAGATGCTTTTATCGAATAGTCCAATGTATTTTGGAGTTTTTCTCTTTCTTGAGAAATTTTGCTGGAAAAATTATTATTTTCAATTAGCTGCACAGATAATTTATTATTGATTTATTTTTTTCTAGCATAACTACGTATCCCAGCAAATTTTTTCAAGAAAGAAAAAACTTTCTTATACATTCTTGATTATTAGATAAAAACATCTGAATTATTAGAAAGTCAATTCCATAAAAAAATCAGTTACATCATATGACTCATAATATGTAGCTATATCTTTGGATTTTTTATGGATTGGACTTTCTGCTAATTTAGACGTTTTTATCTGATAACGCAGATAAAAAATGATTCAATAATAAAATATCTGTGTACCTAATTGATTTTTTTTTTTCTGGCACAACCACTTATCCCAGCGAAATTGCCCAAGAAAGAGAAAAACTTTCCAATGCATTGAACTATCAGATAAAAGCATCTGAATTATCAAAAAGTCAATTCCAGAAAAAAATCAAAACAAATAACCACATGTGAAGTCACGTTTATAACACTTCCGGTTAATTACAACCGGTCGCTATAGAAACTAAATGGCAATTTCATGGTCCAAGACTAGGTACCAAAAATTATCAAAATCGATAAGCACGTTTTAGAAAAAAGTGGGAAAAACCAAAATTTGTTTGAATCTTTGACGGCTTCTGTAGGCTTGACGAAGATTTTTGGATATAGGTAAGTTTGCCTAGATCGCCTTATTTTTGGTTGAGGAATTTGTGCTTCAACGTTGTACAGTCATTTCTGGGAACCCTGTATTTTGATAACATGCTGCAGATAAGAATCGACACGCATTCCATAAGTGGACATTATTTGAAAGTCACCAGCGAAAAAATTTTTTCGAAATACCCAAAAATATACTAAACAAATGAAAAAGAAGACTAGATAATTTCACTGCATGATCGCAAAAGGGGTGGGGCCATATTACCCTCCCAGGAGAGAGAGAGTCATCTCAGTCAATACGTCAAAAGGAGATAGATAGTGTATTCTGTGACGTATTGCATGTTGATTGGCGCTCTTGAATCGGTGATTACTACAATAAAAGAGGTCGTAGGTTGATTCTTCAAACATCAATGGCATCAGTACTAACTGATCCTCATATTTTTTATATTTTCAAAAACTGTGCAAATTGTTCATTGATCATATCTTGTTTCTAGTATCATGATGATTTTGATATGCTAAGTGAGCAGTAGCACAATCAAAAATTCAGCTTCGATAATGAGAATGTATAGAATTCACATGTTGTGGAAAAGCATTGGAATCTACCAGGGCCATCGACCTCAGATGGTTGAAAGAATACTGTGAAAATGTGGAATTTTCAATAAAGAACTTATATTTTTGCCAAAAAAATGTGATTTTTTAAGAATGCGTGATTGTTGGTCCTCATTTAATCTGTATATGAATATACAGATTAATTCACGGAGAGATAAAAGTTGTAGAGAACTACAAAGAAGTTTTTCCAAAATTTGACATAATATTATTATGGTGATTACATAAAGAATAATCTACAGTTTGTCCCGCTATTTATGAAAACATTTTCTGTATCTCATCAGTTGGCAAAAATAATAATATGATTTTCTTGAAAATGAAGTAGGTAGTATTTAGGTAGGTAGGTAGAAAATCAAGAACATTGGCATACACTTCATTAAGTTACAGTGACAGATCAAAATTGGAGGTTGAATATTGGTTGAATTTTGTAAAAAAAAATCAATGTCATAAAGCGTTCGATAATTGATATGAACAAATAAAATATCAAATAATTAACCACATTTCCTCCATTAAACAAGTTTTTTTTTTAATATTGCAAAATTAAATGGATCAACATGTTTGCCATCCTTTGACCTACAATTTTGTCGTGTCACTGTAATTAGAAAAAAAAAATGATGTGTAGTAGACAGTTGGTTTTTTGGCAAAATGATATTAGGCTTCATTTGAGATAATTTATTCTAATATGATGAATTCAGTTTTCCAATTTACAGGGTGTCTCACGGTCTATGGTACGTTAGACGTTTACGGAAAACTAGACATAGGATCGATCTGAAAATTTGGCTCAGCACAAAATCGAGTATGATCTATATTTTAAAAATATGTTCAGTTCTGCAGTGTTGCCGCTTCTACCCAAAAGTCGTAGCAACTTTCTTATTTTAAATGGACCACCCTGTATATTATTATTTTTTTGAATCCGTTGACTGATTCTAATCACTTTTGCTTGATATACTACGATACCAATCAGCAGCGGTTTTCGAGATATAAATTAATTTATAATATTTTTGTCGTAAAACACATCAGTGGATTGAGTTCAATAATTTCTTACTTGAAAACGGTGGAGAGTTGAAATTGCTATGCCAACTAGAGAAAGCTAGGTTTATATGGTTCCAATGGAGAAACCGATCTGTGAATATACAGGGTGCTTCAAATTTATTAATCTTTTTCCTATACACAAAAATGATAAAAAAGCTATTTTTTCAAATGGAACCCCCCCTGTATATTACTTGAAAAATGAAAAGACCAATAAATTTCCTTTCAAATGGTATCTCATGTTCCTATACCTTAACCTTCAGGTTCTACAAGAAAAATGCATTTGTCTAAAAAATAAATTATATTGGTATTATTCATATGAAACATAATGTAGTTGCGGTTTGCTACTAAAAATAAATTATTATGGCTGTGTGACCTGGCAACTATAGGTTGCCCTAGAAACTACATTATGTTTCATATTATGAATACCAATATAATTTATTTTTTAGTAAAATGCATTTTTCTTGTAGATCCTGAAGGTTTAGGTATAGGAACATGGATACCATTTGAAAGGAAATTTATTGGCATTTTCATTTTTCAAGTAATATACAGGGGGTTCCTTTTGAAAAAAATGATTTTTTATCATTTTTGTGTGAAGGAAAAAGATTAAAAAATTTGAATCACCCTGTATATTTACAGATCGGTTTCTCCATCGGAACCATATAAACCTACCTTCCTCTAGTCGGCATAGCAATGTCAACTCTCCACCGTTTTCAAGTACGAAATTATTGAACTCAATCCACTGATGTGTCTTACGACAAAAATATTATAAATTAATTTATATCTCGATAACCGCTGCCGAAAGGTATAGGAGTATATCAAACAAAAGTGATTAGAATCGGTCAAGAAATGAAAAAAAATAATAATATACAGGGTGGTCCATTTAAAATAAGAAAGTTGTTACGACTTTTGGAAAGAGGCGGCAACACTGCAGAACTAAAAATATTTTTAAAATATAGATCATACTCGATTATGGGCTCAACCAAATTTTCAGGTCGATCCTATGTCTAGTTTTCCGTAAACGTCTAACGTACCATAGACCGTGAGACACCCTGTATATCTCTAGCTGACTGCATTCTCCCAATCGAAATATCACAGATCCTTGCTGCAGTATTAACTTTTTGAATAGCCATTAAGTGTTTGAAAAGTCATTTAGCTAATACATATGAAAAGTTTTCAAAACCGTTTTCAAAATCACAATCCGACTTGTCCGACTACTGTACAGGGTTTCTCATTTTGGTTGCAATGAGGAACTTGCCATTTTTTTTTATTGTATTAAAGTGTGCGTTCATGTCTAAAAACACCGTATACCAAATATCAGCTCTTAAATCGCACTACTTATTTTACAATAAATAATCAAAGTTGACATCGTGGGACTGAGCAAATTCAAACAAAGCAAAAAGCGCCGAATCAGTACATACACTGCGGCACAATATTTTCAATACCATCCTCTTTTTCTCAAAAACTATGAGTTAAACCAACACAATGTCACATCAATGTATAATAATAATAATTCTAAGTTAGTTTTTTTTTTTTTTTTGGTGTTTAATATGGTTTGGTTTGATGATGAACTAGTATGTATACAATGATACAATGTCTTTTTCTAGTAAGATGCTCTATTCATGTTCCTTGTTACATGCCATACATTTTGTTTTCTGTACTTCCTTATCGAATGCCCTTCACAAGTGGCCATAGTGAAGGTCATTCTCTAAAAAGGAGTGATGTGGAGGACCAATAATTAGGCATTATATAAAGGATATATTACTTTGAACGTTTCATTATTTTATCATAGTTTTGCATAGCAATCTTTATTGCGTATCGACAAGACCTAGTTTGAGGTTCATCGCTCTTTACGAAATATGTAATAAGACGGAGTAAGCATATTGTATCGATGTCACAGTAAGACCTGGTAATCAGTAAAAGCCAACCCTTACTAGGAAAAGTGAGCTATTCCTGATTTGGAAACATTCAGCTAGTGAAAGTTGAATCCGATCGACTTCATCATACCTTAACTAGTAATTGTTAGCATTCACGTAACTATTCTAGTGAAAGCTGCTACACTGAAAATTATTGTCGAATTCACTGGACGTAATTATAAATATCCTTTTTGGTCTGAGTTGGAATTCGCCGACAGATTAGACGCTCGGGAAAATACCAGAGTTATGAATCGCAGGTGTACAATGTGAACATTGTTCAGATACCGTATTATAGAAAATACTTGAGTATTCTCAGTAGGGGTTAGTCTGGGTTAGTGTTTGGGTTAGTTTGGGTTAGTTTGAGTTTGGCAAAAATTTTGATGTCGCTTGAGTGACATCATTTAGTGCCCCGTGCACCTTGGGTTAGTTGAAAGGCGGAAATAAGTTGTAAAAAGTACTTCTCCTAACTGCTTTCAGTAAAAGTTGATTTGATAAAGTGTCTCCAACATTCACTAGTAAAAGTGTACAATATTCTTCAAAATCCAACATCTCCTAACGGATCAAGTAATTGCTAGCATCAACTAGTAAAAGCTAGCTTTCACTGAATTTCTAACATTTACTGTAACATCGACATAATAATCATAATGTACTGATTTCTGGCATTCATTGAATGGATGTATCGAACGATACTTGTTTTACTGGATATGACAACGATCCTTGATTTGTATCAAAGTGCCACCCTGTTGTGAATTCTTCCTACAGTATACAGAGGTGATGAAATAGTTGGGAATATGAATGATTTCATGAGTCTTAAGCCAATGTTCCGTCAGGAGAACAACGCTGGGCATTTTAATCTCGTCAAGAAATACAAAAACTTCATTTGTCTTGTTTCTCAAGGACTGTATAATGAGGAGTAATACAGATAAACCGTAAGGCGATTTTTCCCCACCGGGATGATGCGGCTCAGGAACTAAAAAACTTGCTCCTTGTAGTCAAAGTGAGTGTCATACATATTTACCTCCGATGCTACTTCGGGAAAATTAAGATGAGGTGTTATTCGTAAATTAGGGCAAGCTTCACTTGGACTCATCAGATCATCGGTTCCATGCTGCTCAGAAGGAAGGATCTCTGTTCTTTTGACAAAAATGAGGTTCTCTTGATCAACACAGGATCGGTTTCTGATTATATCATGTACTTTCCCAGTTGTTGTTGATTCTTTGAAACATACATGACTATCTAGAAAATGTAAGCTTCCTGGAGTATAATTATCCACCCTATCAACGAACTCGCTCAACTTAGATTTAAATTTTCTAAAAGATTGTATTATGTGTCCATATTTGCAGTATTTCGGAACAGGTACTGCTCAGAAAATAATATCAGCTTCATCGTGTCTTCTTATCAAGTCCAAGATGTTTTTGAACTTTGGAAACTTTTTGCATCGCAAATCATTTAGCCCAGCGCTGACGACAAGAAAATCGTTATTTGAAAGGTGAAAGTTCATAATGCCAAACATTATTCCGTGACAACCCTTGCGAAGGTATGATGGATCAGAAAACCACGATTATTTCATTTGTAGGGTTCGACAAGACAACAAATCTTGTCTTGACGCTTTCTTGAGAACTCCTATATCTTGTCTTGATTCAACAAATTTCAAGATCTTGATGAAACGGGGAATCCTCTCACTTCTGGTTGTTATGGCCAGGTCTGGCAATGGAAGAAGACCGTTGATTTCTTGGAGTTCATTCGCTTGATATAATTATCAAGGGAGAATATTCGATTTCGACGGCAGTAGTACGTGTCCGTATAGTCTGAAAGTCTGCCGGCGCCGTCGTACCTAGCCAAAAGTTTTTGAGGGTTGGGGTTAAAATAAAAACAAGGAATTCCAAATTGTATGCATAATATGCATTTTTTGCGTTCTTCAAGTCTTTGGGGGGCGATGCCTCTTCGCCCCCCTTTCTTACCTGGGCACTCCACTGTCTAAATTGATCCAAGTATCTTTACTTTTTTTTTATGGGATGAGTGATTCCGTAACTCGACAGATACATATTCGCCAACAATTGTAGCAATCTTGGCCCAACGATTTGTGTACAAATATGCCTGCAACACATTTGCCATAACAACAAACGATCTGCTACATGGGCGAACTGGGACAAAGTTTGCGACAAAAAAAAATATCCAGCAATGTTGATCTGTCACTGCACACGGCAATCATACCAAACATATGTCGATAAAGAAGCTCCATTGTGTAGGCGGCACAAATACTGGCCAAATGACGCCGAAATTTCTTGATTTGTCGTGATTCACCAAATTCGGGGCAAAGTCATGCAAACTTGACCCAACCGTGGCAATTCCTGGCAAACAGACTAGCTACACATTAATGTTGGCCGACGTTTGGCACACTTGGCCCAATGTGTATCCCTGGCATAAGAAGTCGTAGGTGTCTCAATTATTTCTTTCCAATTTTTTGTTTATGAATGGAAAATAATAAAAAAATGTTGGATAATAATGGGGAATTACCAAATTTCTTTGAGTTTTTACACAAGAAAACAATCAAAAGTGTTTATATACCGTATCTTCCATATTACCTGGAAAAAAGTCTATCAGTAAACGATAAAACCTATCAATATCAAACGTTCCGGAAGCGAATCTGCTTCCGTCGTCAGTGGATTCTAGAATAGGGATAATTAATTCAAATTGGGTCTGGTAAAGTTGACGACCCACGGATTTTCGCAAAAATTTGTTTAGTAGAAAGCTCTATTGGTATAGAACAGTTTAAGGGTTAAAAAATTGCGGATGAAGCACTTTTGTAGAAAAAAAAACTCTTTAACCTGACCCTTCACATGCAGTGTTGCCAAGCTAAATTTTTACCGACATCATCATGGTCACCCATTTTTGAAAATTACAAATAAAGTAATAGAAAAAGCACACAAAAAACGTTTGACATGATTCAATTAAGTGGAAAGCGTGAGAATATTGGGAAACCGCGCGGTAAAAGGAACACATACTAAACCAAACTAGCCCAATCTAACCCAAGAGTGGGAAGTTCCTACCATATATAGAGAGATGATGTCGCTAAGGCGACATATTTTTTTTCCAAACACAAACTTACCAAAACTGAGACCAACTAACCAAAACTAACCCAACCTGACCCAAGAGTGAAATGTACCACAGATCGATGATGTCACTTTACATCAAATTTTTGCCTATCACAAGGACAAACCAACGTAGTGGTATAATGATAATTATCTCTAGACTGCAAACAAGAACTAGTACAACACTAGTTGTCATCATGTCGTGTTCTGTAGTAGTAGTCGTCAGAACTTCACATTAGTAAATAGCAAATTTATTGGTAACGTTGCGTAGCGCTATTTTTTCGAACAATAGCTATTGTTAGTTGTCATCGCATTTTTTTTCAAAGATGAAAGCAATGCGTTCGTGTTTAGACCAATTTATTTTGCAAGCGTGAAATATTTATTTATTTATTTTACAAAAATTACTGGTTGTGGTTACTCAAGGTACCTATATGGGTCTGTATGTGTGTGTTTCGAGTGGAATCATCGGGGGAATCATGTTTAATTATCAGGGGATAGTGGCATTTTTTGTTTATGAATTGCCGGAAACAGTTTAACATGTTTTAGGTTTATCTTGGGATTTAGGGAGAAAAACTAAACGATCCACCAATTTTTATGTTCCTTTGGCCTCTATTCGATGATAGCTTTGAATAAAATCAAGAAAAACTATAAAATTTTTTGGGTCGTCAAGTTTACCAGAGCCATTCAAATTCAAAAAATATTGTTCGTTTTATTTATGTATTCGCAGTAAAATTGGTTACTTCACATAATATGTTTAGTATTTATAATTCACTTTTTTGGGCTATGTTCAATTTCTTAATAAAGGTAACCATGCATTAGTTAGATTCACAGATCAAGTTTCTACACATTCATTCGAGAATTCATTAGAATTTAACATAATATATGCACTTTCTTTAAGTTTACGTTTTTTAGAACATGGCTCCTTTGCTAAGATTTTGAATTATCCCAATTCATGTCATGATTATTATCAAATGGTCAATCTCTTGCGTAGCCGAAACGCGTTGAGCTAAGAATTAAAAATTTTGTGAAGACTGTTGGATTTTTTACCTCCTCTCTATCTGTTATTATCAAATGCATGTTGACAAATTCCCGATCTATGAAATTTCCTCTTTTTTTTTTCACATATGATTTTTTTCTTCAATTATCTTTTTTAAACGACGTGAGGTCTCTCCGATATGTCTCACGGTGTCCATCCAAGAGAATATCTCGGGAAACAAAGCGATTGTAATAATTCTGGAAATTTATATGGTGGGGTTTACAAGGATGCTCTCTACAAATGAAATAGTAGCTACGTTGGGCGACATCCGGCTTTACCGGAAGTAGGTGTCAGATGGAACACCCTATTTATTATTGCATTTTTTAATTCTACGTAAGATTAAAGGCTAATTTCATGTATCATGTCCTTCACATAAGTATAAGCGGTTTTGAGATATTTTAGTTTTTATGTCAAAAAGGACGTTTGTAGGCTCCTGTTCAAATGTAAACTTTTAGTATAAGAAAGCCTTCATTATTTAATTTGTATTTGATTTCTTGTTAGAAGAGAACTATTTTCAAAGATTTTCACAACATTTTGAAAACAATTATTGCAGGGTGGCCCAAAAATAAGTCCAAAATTAAAATTAAGAAAACTGCCCAAAAATCCATTTTTTCAAATGGAAGCCCCCAATTTCCATCATCTTTTCTTATTGAGCATTGAAAATAAGGGTGAGTTTGTGAAAGATTGTCCATTCCAAAAATAAAAAAAAATAAAAAAAATAGAATTTTTGGAATTGACAATCTTTCACAAACTCACCTTAATTTTCAACGCTCAATAAGATAAAATGATGGAAATTGGTAGTTTCCATTTGAAAAAAATGATTTTTGGCAGTTTTCTTGATTTTGATTGAACAACCGCTGCACATTTACCCAGATTAGGGTAAAGTGCCTAGAGTTGCATCGGTGTGAGTGGTGCCAGCTGCCTTACTGATGAGTCCAATTTCGAGACAAAACCGGTATAAGTAGGGCACTACTCACATGGATGTAACTCTAGACATTTATTACGGTTCTGTACCAACCTTACCGTTTAACATCGGATAACCGTAAAACAATGTCTCTTTATTCCATGATCGAGAGGTATAGCTCGAACATACCCCACATCTATTCGCGTTCGCAGACTTGCGAGCCAATAGATGGCAGTGGTTGTCTAAAAACAACCGCTGCACATTTACCCAGATTAGGGTATAGTGCCTAGAGTTGCATCGGTGTGAGTGGCACATGACACCTAGTGAGTGGTGCCATTTGCCTTACTGAATTCCAATTTTGGGACAAAGCCGGTATAAGAAGGGCACTACTAACATGGATGTAACTCTAGACATTTATTACGATTCTGTACCAGCCTGTCCGTTGAACATCTCTTATAAAAACCTCTTTGGTTTCAAAATTATCATTATCACAAATTATTTTTGCTTTATCATATATACCACACCTTTTTTAATATTCAATGTATGATTGGAATTGAAATTCAGATACCTATTTGTGTGAGTTGGTTTTCTGTAAATTTTGGTTTTAAAATTTTGAAAATCTTTTTTTATCAGTTAGATATACTAAGGGAATTTCATTAGTTTGTTCTTTTTCAATTGTATATTTGATCGTGGGTTCTTTATCATCAATGTGAATCAAAAAATCCTCAAGTTTTTGTTCATCATATTCATGTATAGAAAAAATAACATCTACATATCTTCACCAGATCATTGGTTTGTATCTATTTGTTTCTACATGAATCGTTTCAAAATGTTTCATTAAAATAACACTTAAAAGTGAATATAAACGTGAATTCATTGCCATTCCAAAATCTTGTTCATAAAATTCATTAGTATATTGAAAATATGTTGTAAGACAAATTGCTAAAAGTTCTAGAATATCATTAATATCCAAGTCTGTTCTTTTTTTTAAATGTGTATCATCATCAAGTTTATCTCTTATGATCATCAATGTTTTATCAGCAGGTACATTAGTGAAAAGACTTACTACATCAGAACTTACAAGAAGATTATTTGGATTGTAATTGATGTTTGATGATTTCTCTACGAAATATTGAATTTTTCATGTATGATTGGGTGTTGCCTGTTAAAGGAGTGGGTGTGTTTGTGAAAAATCTTGCTAATGCATGAGTTGTTGAGTTATTACTACTGACTATTGGTCTTAATGGTCTATTTTGTTTTTGTATTTCAGGTACTTGTGAAAATGTGGTGCTTTACTATTACGTGGAGTCAGTTTAGATCTTTCATTATTTGAAAAAAATCTTTTACGTTTTTTAAGTGTGGAATAATTGGTCTTTCAAAACGTTCTGTTGGATCTTTATTCAGTTTTGTGTTGATTCCATTATTAATTAGAGACATTATTTTATTTTTATAGGTTGTGCTACCTGAATCTACTGTTGCATTACATTTATCTACAGGGGGTAGTTTCATACTATGATCTGACTTGAAATTTTTCATCGCTAAACGTTCTGCATGATTGATATTTTGTTATGTGTTATAAGATATATTTAGAATCAATTTTGATCTCATTCTAAATTCTTCTTGTTGTTTTCTGGTGAATTTTGTGTTGTTGCTTCTATAGGTGATATGATTTATATTATAATATTGCTGTAACAGCAAAATTCAAACCTTTTGATAAAACATTCTTTCCATCATTTGAGAGAATTTTATCAGATAAATTGATAACAATTTTTCTATCATGTCATTGTTTGCAGTTTGTTCTGTATTATGATTTATACCTCCAATAATCAATTTGTTAAATTAATTGACTGGAATATTAAGGAACTTGCATCATTTTAGATAGAACGCTTGGAAATATACTAAAATAGCTAAACTATGATTTGGGGCTTAGAAGAAAGTCATTACAACCGACCTTTTGGTGTATATGGCAATGTTGCCAGTCTTACAGTTTCTCTGCAAACTGACCATACTCTATTTTTTCAAATGCAATGATATGTCTGTATAAATCTCATTCTATTTCTCGTGTTTACCTCATTAAAACCTCAAAATTTCAAATTTACATAGTATGGGGCACATATGGTTTATCTGGGGGGGAGACTTGATATTCCCATAAGGGCAAGATCGATAAGCGGAGGTGTGCAAAATTTGAAAACGTATGTGTGCAAAATTGTGCATAATTCAGAGGAGAGATCTACATTCTACATGGAAAACACTTGTTTTGGGAAATGTCGAGGAAAAAACTTGAAATTTTCATAAGGGCATAGATCGGTAAGGAAGGGGGTACAAAATTCGAAAACATGTGTGCATAACTGTGCAAAATTCAGAGAAGAGATCTACATGAAAAAATTGATTTTGTGCAATGTCGGGGGGGAAACTTGACATTTTCATAAGGGCATAGATCAGTAAGGGAGGGTGTGCAAAATTCGAAAACATGTGTGTAAAATTGTGCAAAATTCAGAGAAAAGATCCACATAAAAAAAAATTATATCGGGTGATGTCGGGGGGGAAACTTGACATTTTCATAAGAGCATAGATCAGTAAGGGAGGTTGTGCAAGATTCGAAAATATGTGTGCAAAATTCTGCAAAATTCAGAGAAGAGATCTACATGAAAAAAAATGATTTTGGGTGATGTCGGGAGGAAACTTGACATTTTCATAAAGGCATAGATCGGTAGGGGAAGGTGTGCAAAATTCGAAAACATGTGTGCAAAATTGTGCAACATGCGTTTATAATGCCTGTATACTTGAAACCCGCATCCCGCAATATTGGGGGGAAACCTGAAGGAGCGGTATAATTTTGTTTTGTGACAGTCGTCAGTTCATTTGACAAAATAATATGTGTTTTAGACATTGTAGTATCACTCATTGACTATACCATGTCTGTATTCCCTAACTAATACACATGCGGAGTGATTTATTTTTTCAGACTCATTACATATCGTAGAGTCCGGAGTAAAGAGCATTTTCAATTTCCTTGATATACAGGGTGTTAGTTAATAAGTGCGACAAACTCCAGAAGGTAATTCTGCATGAAAAAAATAATGACAGTCTGCTATATAAACATATGTCCGCAAATGCTTCGTTTTCTGAGATACGGGGTGTTAAATTTTTTTTAAAAACTGGATATTTATTGTTTGCTCTGGAACTGGTGGACATATGCAAATCAAATCTAGTGGGTTTTGAGAGGTAGTAATTGAGCATTTTTTGACATGCAATCAAGAATTTCATGGTAATCAGTGACGCGCATGCGGGTAATGAGTAGAAAATTAAGTAGGAGAATAATTGGATCAAAAATTTAAAAAAACGACTGAGTTGCTATGGAATTTCAAAAAACCTTGATTAAAGTGAAGAGAAATAGTTCACTGCACATAATATTATGCACCATTATATAAAAAATATCGTAAGTTACGGGATACTAAACAACTCTTTCTATTATATCCAATTTATGCTTATCAGTGCAATAATTAAGCTTAGTCAGCAATTGTTAGTTCATAAATATAGTAACAAGCCTTAGTCTTAAGCTTTATCATGTCTAAAGTCTTAACCAGTAAGGTCTAGATGTTTTAAAGTTCACATACTCCAAAATAAAATCTTTTTTAAAAACCGTTCATCTACGGCTCAACATTTATTTGGCGCAGTCGGTAGGATTGGCAAACATATCCGACACACATCGCGGAGTAGTTCTGTCTCAACAGTTATTTGCCAATTCCGAAACAACGTAGTGGACGGTGAAAAGTACGATTTTGGAGCCGTTGATGTAGGACACACATCGCGGAAGCCAACAACCCCTTTTTGGTGGAAGACATACATCGCTGACACCAAAAACAACCCCTTTTGGTAAATGACAAACATCGCCAAAGCCAAAAACAACCCCTTTTGGTGAAAGACACACCTCGCTGAATCCAAAAACAACCCCGTTGGTAGAGAACACTCATCGCCAAAACCAGCAACCCTAGAGTTATATTAAAAGTACATATGTACTACAGGAATGCAGATCGTGCTTTTATCTTTGAAAGTATACAGGGTGTTTTTTTTAACGGGACAATTAGCCTTAAATGGGAAAGTATAAATGATAGGCTCATGAAAATTTGTACACATGGGTTATCGACCACGATCTATCTTTTAAAAATAGTGGCAGTTCTCTGCGACTTTCGGTAGTACCGGTACTAGGTACCAACTTCCTTATTTTAAATGGCAACCTCCATTTTTTATACGATATTTAGATTCTTTGTTCAAAATTAAGGTAAGGGTATGTAGCAATGTCTATGGCTATCTTTGACCGTTTTCGAGAAATTTCGATTTTTAGAAAAAATTTGACAGTTAAGGGGGGTACTTTGAAGCTGTGTAGCTCAGTGACTATTGGACGAAAATTAATGAAATTTTGGGGGTGCCTATAATAAATGCTGTTTATTCAAGTGATGATAATCATTTTTCAGAAAAATCTACAGGGTCTTCACAAACTTTGAAAAAACAAAATCTTCAGTTTTTAACGAAAAAGTTAGTTTTTTCAAATGGAATGCCCTCTTTTTTGTTTGAGATATGGATTCTAGACAAAATTCTCTTTCGATTAGGTATAAACTATCCTATACCTAAAATTGCTATTTTTCAAGTTATTTACATTTTTCTGAATAAAACAGCAAATCGTGGTTTCTATAGAAACTTAAGACAGAATATCCCTATAGAAACTCATAACTAATAAAATTGTCAAATTAAGCATCACTCATTTATAAGATTCAAATAATTATTATTATGGCCAATTTTTCTAACGAAGATTATTTGAATTTGATAATAATTTATGGAGAATGCCACAAGAACGTGAATCGTACTTTAGATTTGTTCCATGTACGTTTTCCCGGAAGAAGAAGACCAACAAGAAAAAATTTGAATGCAGTGTTGAATAATTGTAGAACGTTGGGAAGTTTTACTGCGAAAAGGGTCAGGAAGAGTGTAGTGGCAGAAGATGAAGATATGGTGATAAACGTTCTATCATTTTTTGAAGCCCATCCAACAGCATCCATCAATGACGCTGAAAAATTTCTGGATATATCAAGGTCATCTATTCATAAAATTTTAAAGAAGAATAGATATAAACCATTTTCTTTTCAACTTCTTCATAATCTTAAACCAACAGATCTTCCAAACAGGGTGGAGTTCTGCGAGTTTATAGTAGTAAAGTGTCAAGAAGATGAAGAGTTTTTGAAAAATATTATATGGAGCGATGAGGCAAAATTCTCAAAAAATGGTATGTTCAACCGGCATAACAGTCACTATTGGGCAACGGAAAAACCTAATGCAGTAAGAGACAGGAATTTCCAAGATATGTGGAGTTTCAATGTTTTCTGTGCCTTGAAGCATGACCAAATATTCTGTTATGTCATTTATGACCAAAATTTGAATGGAGCTCGATATCTTAATATTTTGAATACCACTGTGGACGAGGCTCTTGACAATTTGCCTCTTCAACAGCGGATGAATGTTTGGTACCAACAGGATGGCGCACCGCCCCATAATAATAACGATGTTGGAAGACAACTTGATGATTTGTTCGAGGATAGGTGGTTTGGCAATAATGGTCCCCACATGTGGCCTCCTAGGTCTCCTGATTTGACGCCTTTGGACTTCTTTCTTTGGGGACACATCAAACAGACCGTCTACAAAGACCCAATCACCACAAAGGAGAACATGTTAGAGCGAGTCCATAATGCGTTGCAATCTTTAGCACCCGAACAAATCAGGAGAGCAACAGGAAGAGAATTTTTCAGAAGAATTGAAATTTGCTTGGGAAGACGTGGCAATAGGGTTGAAAGCTTTAATTATTAAAGTTTCTATAGAAACCACGATTTGCTGTTTTATTCAGATAAATGTAAATAACTTGAAAAATAGCAATTTTAGGTATAGGATAGTTTATACCTAATCGAAAGAGAATTTTGTCTAGAATCCATATCTCAACAAAAAAAGAGGGCATTCCATTTGAAAAAACTAACTTTTTCGTTAAAAACTGAAGATTTTGTTTTTTCAAAGTTTGTGAAGACCCTGTAGATTTTTCTGAAAAATGATTATCATCACTTGAATAAACAGCATTTATTATAGGCACCCCCAAAATTTCATTAATTTTCGTCCAATAGTCACTGAGCTACACAGCTTCAAAGTACCCCCCTTAACTGTCAAATTTTTTCTAAAAATCAAAATTTCTCGAAAACGGTCAAAGATAGCCATAGACATTGCTACATACCCTTACCTTAATTTTGAACAAAGAATCTAAATATCGTATAAAAAATGGAGGTTGCCATTTAAAATAAGGAAGTTGGTACCTAGTACCGGTACTACCGAAAGTCGCAGAGAACTGCCACTATTTTTAAAAGATAGATCGTGGTCGATAACCCATGTGTACAAATTTTCATGAGCCTATCATTTATACTTTCCCATTTAAGGCTAATTGTCCCGTTAAAAAAAACACCCTGTATTTTGATTATCAATGTGATTTCTGCTCTTTATTGATTTTTTTTATCTTATTTCGTTATCTGATTCTGAAAGTGACTGACAAAATCGGTATCTCAATGGTCAAAAAATACGAAAAATCTACATATTCCGCCCTTTTGTGAGAGACGTATAACCGTTAAATCAAAAAAATCGATAGTGTATTAACTAAATTGAACCTTTCTGAGATCATTTCTGACAATCTCCGTTTGATATAATCAAACAAAAATCAGAAATGACTTTCACAAAATCTCATGTGATTCACAAAAAATTGCCACCGTCTTCGAACAAAACCTATACCCATCTCTTTTGAGAGTAATGTTTACTTAGTTCGGTTGCCGGTGTGATAAATACCCACTGTCTGGAAACTAATTTTGCTAGCAGTGCTTTTTGGAGCGGATGAATACCCTCAATACCCAACAAGCCATGTTTTTCTTAAATTGTTTTTTTTTTGTACATTAAGTTGCTTTCACTTGAGTTCATGATACTTCATATCCAAAATTGAAGTCAACGCGTTCAAGAGATAGATCGCCAAGACAAAAAGATTCAAGTGAATGTCATTTCAGAACTCGAAACACCTCAAAATGTGCAAAAAGCCAATAATCTGGAGAAATAATTTTCATATGATAACAATAATTTCCTTTGGAAGAAAAGTAAATAGGAACTTTCTATTTATACAAAACTATCCCAACCAAAATACTACATGATAATAATAATTTTAAATCCAATCACATGTATCGACATTATTCAAAGTGCTCACAGATTCAAACTAACAAACTGTTATCAAACAAAACTGTCACAACTCCAAATGTGTCACTTTAGGTCAGAAAAGCAAAAAAGTTCCGTTCGACGATTGTACTTAGACTAAGAAGTGTCACCTTTGACCAAGATATTTGTGCCGATGTCAGCGAATGCAAGAGTGACACTGGATCCATCTAGTTCTTATGTACGTCAATCCACTTGTAACGCTTATGTACAGTAAACTATGCAACATTTATGGTTCATATCCTTACAAAAACAAAATTTTGAAATTTTTGAAGAGAGTGTACGATATGTTTTCAAACATTTACCCAATACAATATCACTATTCACCACACAACGCAAATATTTATTTGATGTGAATGCGGCTTGATCTTTTGTACGTACCAATAAAACATGCATCAACGTCAAATAAAATTACTCTGTCCAATGGCGAATGCTGACAAATGTCATTTTATATCAAAAATTTGAAAATTGATTATTGATTATTTTATTCGCTTTTGCTATGTTTAGTTTACAATTATGAGACATATTATATTTTATATTTCCTATTTTCAAGAGCTTTGTCAATGAGTCTTTCAACTTTGGATAATAAAGCATTTTTGATTGATTGATTGATCTTGATTTCTCAAAATCAGCTACGGGTTGACGCTTAAAACCATATCCTTGGACAATTCCCGGATTAAACTGATAACTCTGCAAATTTTAATTCAACTTCTTATGTCGGTTTTTGAGTTATAAGAACCTAAACACGGAGATTTTTCTTTTTTATATAGTAGATACGATTTGGAACAATTTTGGTAGAGGGTACAATAATACATACATTCTCAAGACGGTTATTGAGTTGTGTTCACGACTAACTTCTGAAGGTCCAAAGAATTATGGAGTCCACACATGACTTCGAAATCAAAAAAGTCGATACATTCTTTATATCCAAAATATTGCCTTTGACGTAATATGACGTCCTATTCTAAATAATTGAAAGTACAATCACATCATTTATTTTGAACAGATCAAGAACATGGATAACAAAACTATGTATGGTAAATTATTACAGAAATATCGTCTGCTCATATCACTAGATAACTACGTACTTTTACATTTGTTTGACATCTTTGGTTCTAATACCACACTGACTTCTGATCTGAATAATTTGAAACCTCTTATTATGATCTCTCTATAAACATTCAAGTCAATTCCCATTCAGTTTTGAATGTTTTGATATATTGTGAGTAATCGGTTTCAGGTTATTATAAGAAGTGCATACTGATAAAAATACATTTTTAATAATGAATAAATAATTCAAGGTTATAATCTTTGGAATACTGGGAATTTCACTGATTATTTTTTATCCAAAGGTTATTTGAGTCAAACAGAATCGTATAAAATCCACAAGCAACAATTTCCAAAACTCATTCTTCACAATAAGCTTTGCTGTTTTCTTCATTATATTACATATTGAGAGAAGCAATGGAAATGAGAATTTGTTTAATATTACTCATTTGTTTCTGTACACTGGAAGGTGTATATTCGGCACCTGTAAGTTACGACTGGGACAGACGTAAGTACTTACTTATTACTTCAAAACACCTGAATAATCCTTGGTGGGCCTTCATGTGCGCGGGTATGTCAATGTAATGATGACAGTCAAATCAGGAAACAATCAGATAGCAAAACGCGAAAACACACATGCGGTCCCACCATCATGGTTGATTCTCATGAGCGTCCCGTCCAACTTTTCTTTCGAAAGAACGTTAACGGTACAGGGCGGGCGCAAATTTATAATAATTATGTAGAAAGCAAAATGATCAATCGACTATGCCGAACGTTTCTTCATGTGTGACGTGTACGATAGCAATGGATTTCGCGACTGCTACATAGGATCAAGAAGTTTTTTAGTTTTGACTTAGGATTTGATTGGGTTCATTTTAGTTATGTTGGGTTATTTTTTGTTGGTTAAAATGTATGTCGCAGAACATATTCAGAAATAATTAAATTTTACTCAAACAAGTATTTAGTAGGTTTATGAACAAAAAATCATTAAATTCTCTGCGAAGTACTTGAAAAGGTGTAACAGTTTATATCTTTCTATCTCTTTTTTTTTTTTTTTTTTTTTTTTTTTGTTTAGGGGTTCCGGCCCCAAGGAGAGGAATCTGAAACCAGACACTCTATGGTCCGAGACAATAGAGTAGTGTAGGGTTCTACCCACTAAACCTCTCCTCCGCATTAGGACGTCAGGGATAAGCCCTTTGGTTGTCCCAATCACTCACTCAAGTTTAGCTCTTTGGTACCGGGTAACCTTCTGAAGGCCTCTTGGTCACAGAGTAGGATCGCAGCAAAACTCGTCCTTCCCGTGTGTATCCGCACTAGTAGTTACGGAAAAGAAAAGAGAAAAAAATAAAAGGGGTGAAAATCTGGAGCCACTACCAGAGGTGAGTACACGGTTGCGACGCGTTTGTCCTATCTCTAGACCGCTGTCTAGTTGTTTTGTGCAGCCTGGAAGCCTTGCACTCTTTTCTTAACTTCTGCGTCGACGCAGCTCCTTGATCTCAAAGTTCCGCCTAGCGTCGGTTTTCACCAACACTAGGGGCATGACTTGTCGGGTTTTCCGGCTAGTCATGCGGAGCGGCACAGCATCGATGCCAAAGCGGGTGGCAAACTCTGACCTGACTGTCTCTAGGTGTGCGTTGGCAGGTGGTCAGCGAATGACTACCTGCAACGAACGCTCCTCTGGTCGAGAGAAGGTGTGATAGTCAGCTGCCATCTTATCCAGAACGGTCTGTATGTCTTTGCGTACATCCAGTGAAGCTGGAATGATCCTCACGTCGTCCCTTACAACGGAAGCCTCGGCATAAGATATGCTGGCTGCTTGGAGCTTTGCACGCAGCTCACTCAAAAAGCGGGTTCCGTTCAAAAAGATAGCGTGAGCCCTCTTGGAAGCTGCTGCGGCAGAGTCCGTCGCGGTCGCGGGTGGGGGTACGAGCGGGACGTGTCCCGAACGTTCGTCGTCGAGGGTCGGTACCGTGGGCACCGGTGCTTCCTCTGCTGGTGGGAGGACGTGGTGACATGCTTGCCCTTAGGCGAGCCGTTCGGAGACATGCCGTCACTGCCCCCAGCTTTTCTTTTAACTCCAACATGGGGATCAACCTCCATATCATCAGAGACCCTTGTTTGGGTCTCTGAGACATGGTTCTTTGATCCCGATACTTTCGTTTTCGTCCTCTATGCCGTCAAGGATGGAAACGCGTCCTTCTCTCTTCTCGAAGCCGACGTTTGGACATTCCCCACTTTAGGTGTGTCCGGGCGCTTCGCGATCACCTGTACCTCCTCCTTTGAAGAAGGTGAAGGGACAGATGAGTCTCTCTTTGTCTGTTCCGTCCGCTTCTTTGAAGTAGGCTTCTCCACCACCTTTGAAGAAGGTGAGGGGGCAGCCTTCTGCCCACCCCCTCTTTGAAGAAGAGGGAGAGACAGCCTCCCTCTGAAAATCCACCTTTGAAGAAATAGGGGGGTCAGAGAGAGCCTTCTTTTTTAGCTGGGATTTGAAGTCCTCTATCTCTATCCTCAGACCAAGAATAGACCCACTATGAACCTCCTCCGTCAGAGAAGAAGAAATAGGTTCAGGGGAGGCATTTTCAGCGGCCAAGTCTTGAGTCGAGCAATCTCATTCCGCAGCTCTTCTTTCGTGGAAAGATAGCATTCAAGCATGCTATCTTTCCTTTTGCGTTCCTCTTGGTACGCGTCGCGTCTTTGTACGAAGAGGACGTCTAACTTCTCTTGGCTCTGACGGAGCTGTTCATGAGATTTTGTGAGTATTTTGAACTCTTTCGCTAGGGTTTTGGCATCCATTGTCATAAGGACTAGTGGCTTGAAGAGGCCGGATGGATGTGCGTGTCGTTCTTTTTAAGGGGCAGAAGGTTTTAGTTTCACAATCATAAGAGCCTAATTAGGGAGCAAAGCCTGAGAGATTCGATTCACAGAGGTTTTACTGTTGTATCAGTAACTCTCCTGGAAATAAAACCAAGCAGGTTAACTATGCTCTTGGTTTTACCATTCCAAGAACACTTATAGAAAAGCTATAGTGCAATAGGGTTTCACCAGCTCTGAAATAAACCTGAAACGTTATCAAAGAGGGAGAATGAATTTTCTCTTCTTCGTTAGAACGAAGGTTTCAGGGTATGGGTGGTTAGACCAAAGTCTAACTCCTCTACTCTGAATATTGACCAGGTACCATGTAGTACCTTCGAGTCTTTTCAGGTAATTCTTGTCGCTCTCGGGTCAGGACCTCTCTTGACCGCAGTTGTGACGGAATTGATGTGTGAGTTTATATCGATATCCAAATGACTGCTATTGCACACTTCACCCATGAAGAAACGCATAGCCGAATGGAGATCCTGCCTGTTACATACGAATTTGCATCCGGCAAGGTGACGTTCCGTGACGGTGCCTGCATACCATTGCAGGGAAGTCCATTTTTTCCATATTAATAAAGATAGGGAAAACTTTTCCAAACAAAACCTATAGGGTTACAACAAAATAATACTAGGTATACAGAGTGTTCTAAGAAACCGTAGCGTCAAAAAATACAGTTTTTTTTTATGTAACACTAGTTTTAAATGGGAGATTTTCACTCAGCGTATAATTCTGCGTATGGAACAATGTTTTCATTTGCCACGAAGGCGGTGCTGCCAAGCTATTGGAAATTCACTAACGACTAGGGAAAATACATCATTTGGTAAATTTGCTTCAAAAACAAACGATTCAAAATTTAATCTTGAAAATATGCTTAATTGACAATGTAAGAGGTGATTGATTTTTGAATATATATTTGCGACAATGTAAACAGGGTATTTTCCACCGCGTGCCCAACAAGGGGAATTTAGCGACGAAAAAACTTGATTTTTTCAAATAAAACACCAGGTATTCGGAGGTCCACATTTTCAAAACAATTTTCGATGTTGTCAAAAATACTACTTTGTGTTGGACGAAATCCATATTTTATGATGAACCTCGTAAACGACTGAAAAAAAATGATATCTGATGATTGTATTCTAGATTATAGAACATGCAGAACTTTCTGTAAAGAAAAACTTTTTCTACTAATTCTAACAATAAAAAAGTGTTCCATATTGGTGGGACACACTGTATAATATTATATGGACCTAATTTTCATAGTTTTTGAATTATCCGAATCTGAAACTGTGAAATTTCGCGTTTTCATGATACCGAAAAATAATAATAATTATTGTTTTCTCCGTTATCTAAAGGTACTTCACCACTTGCAACAAAACATCGAACCGGACGTCGCGACGTCACGGACAGTGCAATGTCACATTAAAAAAATTGAGCAATTTTTTTTCAAATGGCATCCCACCCGTATTCTTATTACATTGAAATTATTCAATATTCACTTTGTCCATAAAATGTATCCAAATCTTGGCAATGAAGCATATTTGATTTGATTTGATATGATTTAAAAACCTGTAATTTTTGTTGAATATGTCATATACTTATGTTCAATCATTGTAATCGAGAAATTTCAATTTTTCTAAAGCGCCGTATGTCTTGTGATAAGACCATCAAGTATGCCTAAATTTAAGTTTTAATTGAGAACTAAAACTAATATGTATGTAATCAATTGATAATATTACGTCTTGATAAATGTTCAATAAATGGCCTTCCTGTTCAATACATGCGTTTATTCATTGTTCAAAGATTGAAGTCTGACTTTTGATAATATTGGGTAGAATGCATAAATGGTAGAAGATGCTACTCCTTGTCCGAAAAGAATCCAAGTAAATACTGCTGAACTACTAGATGCTTCCAAAGCGTAATACATTCTTGTATGTATCACGTAGGTAAATAGGAGCAGATGCTACGGAGAGTAGTGGATCCTTCATTAGTGTCGTAGACTCTTCAAAAATGTGGTAGCTCTTTGAAGCATTAGTATCTTCTACGGTTTATGCATTCCACTCATTGCCTCGACAATGGACAGTTTGCATACATTTCCAAATGTATTCTACCCAATATTCGAAAGTCATCAGTGATACTTTTTTTCAAAATACCCAAAAATATACTGAATAAATGAAAAACAAAACGCAAATTTTACTATATTATCATACTCGAAAACGAGGCAGAGCTTAACAATCATATCACTCTCTTTTTCTCATTACAGTCATATACGCCAGACGAAGATAAAGTAATGTACTCGTGGATGTTGATTGGCGCTGTTTAGTCGGTGATTTCCACGTTAATAGAGGTCGTAGGTATAGATTTTTTCAAAACCAATGACATCACCACTTACTAATCCTTATATATTTCATATTTCCAAAAAATGTGCAAATTGTCTATTGTATTTCCATAGCAACCGCTTTACACGGCAGTCGCTTTGAATTCCATAGAGTGTGTAGCAATTTGAAAAAATCGAAATCGAAATTTTTGATTATTGAAGATAGGCAAAGTGAATACTTGACAAAAATGATTGACTTTTAGATCATTAATTAAATGTGATATGAATATGACGTGGGGTGTGCCATTCGAAAAAAGTGAGATTCTCTAATTTGAAAATAAGAATGTTTCGACTATTACAATGGACACTCTGTATAACTTATGGCGAATAATTTATGGACAAACTCATATCAGACACTCTAGTCTTCATTCCCACCAAATAAAAATCAAGTAGTGTCTAATATAATCAAACAATTAATTTTCGGAATCATAAAAATGTTAAATTTCACAGTTGGATTCAAATAATTCAAGAAAATTCACTTCTAGACGTATACATTAAAAAAAAAGGCGAGTTTGTTAAAGTGTCACAACGCGATATGTCGAAAACGGCTCCAAATTGTTTTAAATTTTGGTGTAATGACAAGTTCACGCCGGGGGGACACATCTTACGATATTTATCACATTTGTCCTTTCAGGGGGTGAAGAGGGGTGAGGGGTAACTTTCAAATTTGAAATGGAATGATGTATTTTTTATCTCAAAATACGAATCTACATAAAATATGTAGAATGATAACATTTTTTTTTTAAAATAAAAAGTTTACTTAAATTATTATACAATGCGTTTTTTTAAGACAGAACATAGCGATTCCCATGTTAAATTTTCAATCTCATGTTAGCAGTACTTCTATTCGTAGTACACAGCTGAAACTTGCCGTAGATAAACTTTGGTGCTTCGAGATTAAGTAGGTCCATCAATTACGCCAGAATAACTTGGAGAAAGACTCAAAAAATGCTTTAATATATCAGAAAGTTCTACCTTCAACATGCCTTGTATGTGACGGTGACAACCAATTTTCTGACGTGTCTAACCTCATTGTCAATTTGTTTGACCAAAAAGTTATTTTTTATTTTTATGACCATCAAGGATACTGCTTGGCCGTTAATAGGGGACATTTTGAACAATTCATCTGGAAAATAATGTTTGATTTTCATAATCGTATTATACTGTTAGAAAATGAATCAAAATAAAATTTGACAATGCAGTTATTGGTTGACAGTGGCATATACAAGGCTAGTAGAACAGTTTCACTTTTCAATTGATAAAAACATTTTTTTTATCTTTTTTCAATTTATTCTGTGTTAATTGATGAAAAAACAGAATCTCTCTCCAGGCACCAAAGTTTATCTACGCCAAGCTTTAGCCGTGTACTTTGGATAGAAGTACTGCTAACACGGGACTGAAAATTTAACATGGGAATCCCTATGTTTCGTCTTGAAAAAACGCACTGTATAAAGTGTCACAATGCGATACGAAGAACGGTTTCATTTTTTTTTACATGTTGGTGATAATTTTTACGATTATGTACATTGGGGTATCCAGGGGGGGCCAGGACGCACACGCCTAAGACTTGAGGAAGAACACTTAAAAATGTCTACTTTGAAAATTACATTTATTGTTTATTAGGAAGATCATTATTCGAATTTTCCAGAGTTATAGAAATAACCATAAATTATTTTAATACATAATGAATTATGATTATGGGAAAGCTAGGTTGCGCCTAAGCCGTTAATGATATCGAAATGAACAGAATGGATTTGAATACATGATGCCCCAGTGCGGTTTGTGAATTGTATATTGTACAACAAGCAAGGAAATGGTCATTCCATGCGAGTTCTACACTATACTTTTTCTACGATTGTCAATAAATATCACTATGGTGTAGTCGATAAATCGATATTGGCAGTAAACGTAGCACACCTTAGGATATAAAACCATTTCCCACGGGTTGCTAGGCAACGAGTAGGGAATGGTTTAATCTCCTACGGTTGCACAATGTGCTACGTTTCCTAATCGATATCGATTGCACAATAGTGACATTTCTTGACAGTCGTGAAAACATGTTTTTCCTACGAGCATGCGGAAAAGTTACTTTCTCTACGAGCGTACGCAAAGTAACCTTCTCCCGCACTCAAATGTCAACCCTTAAGCCTAGTACAGACCACTCAACATTTGTTGCCAACATTGTTGGCAACATGTTGTAACGATGGTGAACCACAAAACATCAATCAATTTTGTTGCGTGTTGCTTGTATCATCTAGTACAGACCAGTCAACATTAGTTGCCAACATTTTGTTGACAACATGTATTCCGTCAACTCGCAACTTGGTGATGGATACTGGGCAACATAGTTACCATGGTGAGCCAATAAACAAAATCAATATTGTTGCTTGTTGAATGTATCCAGGTTTTCCATTTGAAATGAAAATCACGGTGTTGTCAACAAAATTATCTTGCCAACAGTAACAAGTAGATAATGGCGAAGCGCATGAAAGAAGTTGCGTTATACCTATTTGGCTATGCATTTCTTTTCCTGGGGGCGTTTGGTGAATTTCACTGGCTTTTTTTATAGAAAATATATTATTATTTTGAATACAAAAATATGAAAAAGCTAAAATTATTGCATTACTGTCAATGGTTACCTGATTTTATTTCTATCATATTCAATAATGTGAAAACATTGAATGAAACAAGATCAAGTGGCAAATAACCTTTTTTGGCCTTTCAACGTGGAATAATTAATAAAAAACTTGCTCCAGATTTAGTCCTTACCCTGATTCCGAACTTACTGAAAAAAAATTGAATTTATGGAAATTTAAAAAAAAAGAAGTCCGCATGCAATTTACCACAGTTTTTTTAATATATTTACTACAATCATAATTATGACTTTTATACCTGTATATCATCATGTTGGTTATTGTGGTAAAATAACAATAATGATAATAATGATAAAATTATAAGTGAAGTGCGAGCTTGGAGAATTGTTTACCATTTTTTATTTTTGATCGTGATAAATAAAAATTTTCTTCAGTAGGTTGAGACTGAATTTGGACCAGATTATTATTGGAGGATAAGAAATGTTTGCTTTTGTTTCATTTTATGTTTTTACATTTTTGAATAAAAGTCAATGTTCTCATCGTAATTAATTTTGCTAGGTTTGTCCCGAATTTCGTCCACTTCTAAACCGCATCCAGGGACATACTTCACTTGCATATTCTCGAGATCTACTTTTTACAAAATCCGGTCCAGTTGAAAAGTACAGTTTGGAGATATACAAGTATGATGTTTTTCAATGTTTGCCATTTCTTTCATGCCCCTCTATTTCGTCGGTTTATTTCAAGATACACAAAAATAATATAAACCGCGATTTTTATACAGGGTCCAGAATAGGTGCGAATTTTGTCATGTGCTATAGAGTACCTATATTAAGATAATCACTTTCTTTATGGGAACATGTCATTGTTTTCGCAATCGTCTCGTTGGGAAAGAACAGGGTGTTACAATTTTGGAAAAATTTCGATTTTTTTTAGGGATTTTAATCCAATCAAGTTGTGTTTATTTACAAACAAAAACGTGACAACACTTGGATCTATCCTGTTGTTATAATATTCACTGATTTGAATACATTTTTCTAACAATTCAATAATTTTTTTCATATCTCGAAAACGACTCATCAGGGAAGAAAAATGTTAGTTACCTTTTTTGCTCAACATAAAAAACATCATTTTCACTTTGTGAAAAAAAAGGGAGCACTTTTATGCATTTCGAAAACTCTCCTAGTTACAGTCCTCCATAGTTTGTACATGCCTCAATACCCACAAGTTTGTTGTTTTACTTTGTTTCCATACCAACTCAATTGTAAATAATGCACAAAAATGTTCTTGTCACTATTCACTTTCCAGTCGAGATAAATGACATGATTCTGTTCTGCGAAAAAAACACTATTCGCGACTTCGTGATTTTGCAATCGATCGCGATGATGATGGAGAAACGACTTAATGCAGTCTGCCTAGCTGCCAAGTTTTTCACGAGGTTTTTGTTAGTCCGGCTAAAACATTATTAAAAGTCTTTCCTTTCTAATTTGTGAATTCTTATAGAAAAAATATTGTTCCTGAAACATGCGCAAATTATATTTTCCACCCTTGAAGCATATCCGTCTAACTGCTTTTGCGTGTTGGAGAGCATCACTTTGCGCACGTTAGGTAAATTACCATTTCCGCACCATTTTTCGTTTTGAAAGTTGTACTTTTCCACACGATTTTACTTTTCCGCAAGATTTTCTCACTTTTCCGCCCGATTTTTAGTTTTATGCAATCAATCAAATTTTTGAATTCATATTTGAATTCAGCATATTCGACTTAGTAGGATTCCAATGTTTCAAAGGTCAATCTTGAACCGTTCCGGAAAGAATTGCAAAACTCCATCCTCAGATGTCCCCCTTTAAGAAGGCATAGCTCCCAGAAGACGTTTGCTGATATATTATATTATGTTCTTAACATCAAGTCATGTTATTTTTGACCGATAAATACAAGACTGAAGTTTCGTCCACTAATCATGAGACACCCTATATAGATACGTTCTGTTGCTTGAAGAATATGAATGTACTGAACAGAGACAAACATTTGTTTTTTTCATTATTTTAGAAAATAAAAAAATAGCTTAGGGGATTTGAGGCGGAAGGATTCGTTTTTTAGGTTAGTTATGGTAAAATTGAGTTCATTTGGGTTAGTTTCTGTTTGGCTGAAATGAATCTTGCTAGAGCGACATCCGAGTAGATAGGTATTCAAAAATATTTTCTTAAGTTTTGGTGAATGCGCCTAAGCTGACAAGTTTGAAAATGATATTTGGAAGTAATTGATTGACTTATGTTACTATTCTATCTTACAAAAACACACGTAGGAAAAACATGGTAACATTTTATAATAAGACTTTACCAATATAAAATGATGCAAGTAACGTTCAAGCAAGATGATTGTCTAGTTTTGAATCACTACCTAATGAACATGTTTTTACTGTTCCAATGCGTTTTTCAATAGAAAAGTTCTCACCAATGTGTCATTTTATTGTACCATTTTCAAATTTTGATTTGAAAGTTCCAGTGATTTTGAAAAAACCACCACAAGATTTTTATTTTTCAGCAAGTAGCTCATCCGTAACGAATACTAACACCATAAACTTGAACGTTGGTTATCCATATCAGAGCGAGGGCGGAGGAAGTATGTTTGCTTGCAAAGATGGAAGAATAGTCCCAAGCAGGGATAGGTGCTAGATAGTATAATTTTATAAAAATTGTTATTCATTTAATTTAAAATATCAAATATACACATGAATATGAGGAATATAATTGCAATTTTTAAGATTGTTTTGACTTTTTACTTACAAACTATAAAAAAAAGCAGAGTCGCACCTTGCATAAGCTGAATATTAGCACCAAGGTTAGTCACTACAAAATGATACTATCGTACGCTGTATAAGAAAATTTCAACTTCACTTGAATATTTTCACTATAAAATACCCTTCGACCCATTTTTTAAACGTGACAAAAGGGCACTAAACAATTCGTAAAAAAAACCTGCCAGGACACGTGAACTGACAAATGGATTGAAGTTTCTCAATGCACCATTACCTACTTCCTTAATAACTGATGCTACAGTAAAGTTCAATCCAATTTTAGGCTGCCTCTAATACTAGGTGTCTGAAAAATAACAATGGCAAAATCCTGTCGTCAAAAAATGTCAATTTACCTATACCCAAAATTGCTTCGTTGAGTTTGCAGAAGGCGTCATGACTTAAAAAAAAAAATGGTTTTTCCTACTTTTTTCAGAAACGTGCTGATCGATATATTAATAAGTTTTGGTACCTAGTCTTAGACCATAAAATTACGTTTTTTGATGACATAGCGTTGTACTTTTTGGTTTTTTTTTCGGCATTGTCTCTTTTATTTTTATCTAGTAGCACAATGTAGAGTGTGACCCATTTGTTTTTGGCTGACTCTGAAAAAAAGTTAATTAATTGACCGATCTGGAGGTTTTTTTCAATGGACAATTTGCATACATTTTCAAATGACTTGAAATTTTACATACGTATTCCAACACAATATTTGAAAGTCAACGGAAAACGGAGCGGAGCTAAAGCAATCATGATACTAAAACAGACAAGATAAGCTCACTAGCTGGACAAAACTGAAACTGATTCACGAATGGTGACCATTTGGATCACCATGCATAGGAAAGATATGGGAAAATAGGTGATAAAATCATAACCCAGCGATGGGCACCGAACATCCTATGCATTTTGAAAACCGGAAAAGATACGCGTGACCCTATCTTGTTTGTTGTAGTATCATCAAAAAACGTGATTTTATGGTCTTGGACTAGGTAGGCTCCTACTAGAAATTATCAAAATCGATTTTCACGTTTTTGGAAAATATATGAAAAACCAAAATTTGGTTAAATCGTTGGTCTGCAGATATAACGAAGAAATTTTGGATAAAGGAAAGTTTGCTCAAATGGACCTTTGTTGACGACAGGATTCTACAATCAAATGTGATTCTGCATTTTTATAGTTTGTAGGTAGAAAGTCAAACGAATTTTCCAAATTGTAGTAGATATATTTCTCATATCCGTGTGCATAATTAATTTTTCAAATCAGGTGATTGACAAATTCAATAAAATTATTCTATCTTAGAACAGTTCCTCTGCTTGCGGCTGTTTTTCCATCTTTGCAAAGTACCTAATAATATCTTCTGCTTTCGACGGGATATGGATGCACTTGAACGTTGACGTAATTCTGATTCGTTATGCGTGGGGCAAGTACTCGCCCTATTTCTGAAAAGTGAAAATCTTATGATTGTTCTTTCAAAATCACTGAAACGGTTGCAACAAAAACTCGTTGCAGACGTTACAGATGTTGTGTCAGGTTGTGTGTTCAAAGTTTTGAAAAAATATGTATGTTGCAATAGTTTTATAAAGTGTCAAACTGCATCATCGTCTTTCACGTTTGAAAATAAAAAAAAAAAACGTTTCGCAATATTGGTCGGAAAAGCTTATTTATAAAAAGTATTTTATCTTTCGAGACCAAGACTTTGCTAGTTCCGGTCTTGGTCTCAGTTTTGCGAATCCCTAGTCCATATTAAAATTGAAGTTGATGGTGGTTACTCCAATACGACGTCGTATGAACAATTTGAAGATATCATATTGTAGAACGGAAAAAAATATGAAATTTCCAAATCCACACTGTGTCAAAACAATGCAATTGAATTTATAAATAATAAACACAATAATAACGGTATCTCGCAGACTAAATAAAATCTCTCTGACTCCCCTCCTCTGTGATTGAATCCTCAATGATCATTGAAAACCTCTTTTTTCATTTAACAACCTACATTGGGCCCTATGATTGAATATTCACGTTAAGTTAACGTATACGTTGAGACTGTTAACTTATGCAAATGTTCCATTTGCTAACAACGTTGCCATGGTGCAATGCATACGTTAAGTTGATGTTCAATCATAGCAGATCGGGCTTTGGCCCCATTGGGTCCTATGATTGAACGTTTACATCAACTTAACATGTCCATTTCACAATGGTAACGCTGTTATCAAATTTAACACTTGCATTGGTAAACAATCTCAACGTATACGTCAACTTAACGTGAATGTTCAATCATAGGACCCATTATCTCGTAGCTCTAACCGTTTCGAAAATGGCAATAATGGTACACGGTATTTCGGATTTATGCAATAGGTTCATAAAATCCGGAAAATAATTTTGTCGTTAGATTAGCCTATATACATATACAGGGTGGCCATTTGGAAACGAAACAGAGCTAATTTTGGAGACCTCAAGTAGTTTATGAAAAAACCCGCGGACCCGTCAATTTTTGATTCAAGGGGGAACCCTTTTTTGCTTGTTTTGCCCCACTGAGAGCAAAGCCCGAGGAAAAGCCCTAGCGCGGTTGACAAGCGCCCCCAGAATTTTAAATGGAATGGGGAGTCGAGTGATATCCCAGTTTGAAGGTATTTTTATGTAGATTTTAACCCCCAAATTTTATATCGATACCATTATTTGCCTAGCTTATACAGGGACTAATAAAAGTTGGAAAAATGTGTCAATATTTTTTATGGAAAAAAATGCTTGTAAATGAATCAGTTAAATACAAAAATGTTGTTCTACATTCTGGGCTGTAAATTTTGTTGTCGTTTTTTCTTCTTCTTAATTCTCTGCAACGGAGATCGTGGTTATTGTTAAGACCGTTACTATAGCTACATTATGAAGTTTAATAGTGATTGTCAATAACTGTTGTCAGATCATAGTAGTGACAAAGAAATAGCACTTTGAAGTGATCTAGTTGTAAAATGGGCACAGTGAACACTGATAATGGTTTATTCACGTGCTGAAAGAGTTGAAATTATTTCTCTTTTTTTTGCGAACAATGAAAATGCTAATGGGACTGGCCAGCTCTTTAATCCACAACACCATAATCGACAGGTCCATCGCGAGTATATTTTGGAATTCGTTCAAAAATCTAGGAAAACTCGGTCTGTTTATTAATAAAAAACGTTAATCAGATAACCCAGAGGTGAATGTAGCTTCAGAAGTGGCTATTTCAAAACATATTGTGCAAGATCCCACACTAAGCACAAGGAAGTTGTCTACCGTGTCTGGTATTAAGAGAAGCAGCATTCAGAAGAAATTAAAAAAACACCAGTTTTATCCATACAAAATACATCTCATACAAGAACTAAACTCTAACGATTTTTATAGGCGAATATAATTTTGCTAAACTATAACTGAAAAAGCCACAAATGATCAGCACTTTCTGTTTAATGTATGTTTTTCCGACGAATGCTTTTTTTCCTAAACGGAGATGTGGATCGTCACGACTGTCACTATTGGGCTGATTCAAGTCCCAGAATATACCGTGAGGTGCATACACAACATCCCGAAAAACTGAATGTTTGGGCTGGCATTTTTGGTAACCATATCGTAGGTCCCTTCTTTTTACCTGGCAATTTAACAGGAGAGATGTACCTGGATTTATTAGAAAATACGAACCATCCAGCCTTGGTAGAGATGCTGGAAAATAACAACGAATACTCGGAACATCATCTAGTATTGCGCCTCCCCACTATGCTGCAGGGGTTCGTCAATATTTGGACGAAACGTTTTCACGACAATGGATTGCAAGACGAGGAGCGACTGAATGGCCTCCTTGTTCCCCGAACTTAAGTCCGTTAGATTTTTTTTATGGGGCCATTCAAAACCCAAAATTTGTGCTAGCCGGCCAACATCGTTAGACAACTTGCGGCAAAAAATAATTAATGAATGTCGTCAAATCACTCTAGAACTTTTTCAAAATGTACGGGAGAGGTTTGAACAAAACCTATATTATTGTATGGAAGTCGAAGGCCAACATTTTCAACATTTACCCAACTGATTTTAGCTTTGACTACTTTATTTTATTAAATACTTTTTAACATGTTGTAACTTTCATTAGTCCCTGAATTGGCTAGGCAAACGATAGCAATTTGAAATTTGGAAGTTATATTCTACATAAAAATACCTTTAAAATAAGGTATCACTTGACCCCCTATTCCATTTAAAATTTTGGGGGCGCTTGTCAACTTTGCTAGGGCTTTGCCCTCAGGGGGGCAGAACAAGCAAAAAAAGGGGTCCCCCTTGAATCAAAAATTGACAGGTCCGAGGGTTTTTCCATGAACTATTTGAGGTCTCCAAAATTAGCTCTGTTTCGTTTTCAAATGGCCACTCTGTATATTATTTCTTATTAACTAATAATCTGAATAATGCCTTCAGGGTATATTATTATTTTTTAACGACTCGAGACGGAAAATATTTCTGTTCAGGCAAACATGCTGCATGTTCGTCAATGAACACGAATCTTTCATCCTCACATGCGGTACATTTGCCAAAACAAATGACGCGTGTTCGATGCCAGGGAATGAATTTTCAATCCGGTGTTTTGAAAGAATCAATAAGAAGTTACCTACCTTCCATGATTTCATCGAACAATACACATCTCGAAAATACTCCTTCCAGTGTACACAAACAAATGAGTAATATCAAACGAACTCCTATTTTCATTGTTTCTCTTGATATTTGATATGTAATGAAGTGAAGAAGACAGCTAAGGTTACTGCGAAGAATGAATTTTGGAAATTGTAACTCGCGAATTATATATAAGTTTCTTTGACTTTTAGATAACCTTTAAATAAATAATCAAACAAATTCACAGAATTCCGAAGCTTTATCTGTGGAATACTGGGAGACTAAATCAAAATCTGTTCAAAATATAAATGTTGGGATTGTACATACATTCAATTAATCAAAATATTGCGTCATCCTGCATCACAGGCATTATTTTAAAACTAAAGAATGTATCAACTTTTTTGATAATGCAGGCATCCAGGGCACATAGTTTTTGAGATATCCAGTTGGGACTTTGTCGGTGTGTTAATAAATGCCTGGGGTATATTTTGATTGGACTTGTGGTATCAATTTTCTGTGACACATTAACTTGAGTGAACTTCAAAGTACAATGATTTGATTTTTTTTATTGTACCCTGCCTCTTGATTCATGAGAACCACTAGAAATCTAAAAAATTTGAAGTGACACCATATCCCAAACTTTGTTTTGGAAAAATATATTAAGGGGTGAAAAATATGTAGAATGTGAAGCTGATTACGAATAAGTAATAATATACATTGAGTGCCCTGTGGTTTCTTTAATCAATACTCGCAAACGCATCTAGTCTGTCGATCTAATGTGGTTGAATGAAGTCAATAAGCAAAATAGAGTGAACTTTGGATATAACGAACGACAAAGGGATCGTTAAACATTACGTTATGGCCGAACCATCTCCTATCCTAACCAAGAAAAGTAGGGTACAGGATGTAGCGGAATCATCCTGTACCCTACTTTTCTTGGTTAGGGTAGGAGATGGTTTACCAGGCCACTCAGGGAGACTGAGGTGTGAGTTTTTTAAAGTTAAGTTTAAGTGTGATTTTGTGTTTAAAGGGCGCCACCTAGTTTGTAAAGAACAAGAAAAATTGAAGATAAAAATAAATTGAGGTCCACAGGAAACCAGGAAATCTGTGGGGTTGTTTAAAAACACCAAGTCCAAAAAGTTGTGTTGCTATTCAAACAAAAACTCCAAATTAAAGTTAAGTCGTTTATTTCTACTTAAGGAAAATGTTCACTTACAGTGTGAGCAAGTGACTACAATACAATAATTATTAATATAAATGGAAAATGAGTACGTGACAACACCCACGTAACAACACTAATATACAATTTTATGCTCAATAAATCATCAACATTAATTGCACACTTAACTGGATCAACAAAATATATGTAGCCAACAACAGTTATTCGCCTTGCAACTACAGTAAAACAATCAGCATTAATTTCTCAAATCAAATGATCCCAACTTCGTAACGAATGGGTATATACGCAGATATGTATACGCTGAATGAGTACTACCGAATCTCACAACAAATTCCACCTAAAAAAACAACCAAATTGCGATAACGCGCCGCTACATTAATAGTACCATAAATGCGCCGTGGAAGTAAAAATAGACGTGGTTATGATCACAATGGGTGAATATTATTTGATGCGAGAATTCAGCTACAGTAAATACTACTTCATCACAAAATGACTACGAAATTTATATAATTTTATGAATGACGGCTGGAAATATTTTTATACGTTATTGATAATGTTACTTATAATAGAAATATGATAAAAAAATGTTACTAGTTACTAAACACGTTTAGAAATGATATTTTCACGATACAATATATGAATGGTTCGTCAGTCGAAATATATTCGCTTTGAGGTAAATATTACTCAAGAATTTCCCAAAATATGTATGTGCTCACCCTTCTTGACGTTATTTATCAATGGGTGGTTACTGCTTGAGGGGTTTTTATGACTTCAGGCTGGAGCACGCAAATAGGTCAGGTTGCTGATTAACGAGTTGTTCGGCTACACCAGGGAGAATCTGAAACGGGACGGGTTTCTGGACATCGGGACGCCTGATGGACCTTGCTTCCAAGCCAACCATTCACATTCAATAATTTTACCTCAAGCCCATCAGCCCATTACGGGGTTGAACAGTAACCCGTAACTGGCTTCAGTTACAGAACGGAACGGCTTTTTGTTGGCTCTCTCACGGAGAATTTAAAGTTTTACATCGAAGGATCAAGGTCGAAAGTTGGAGTCGAAAGTTGGAGGCCAGTAATTGGCAAGAAAAATGCCCATCAAAAAAATGTCAGGAAATGCGTAAAAATTGGGAAATCGAATTCTTCGAATTTGTTGAATAGGTTAACAAAGAGAAAACTCACCTTAGATGTTATGTGGCCTCATTTGTGGAAAAATCACACCAGGGCATGGTCACGTGTCACATACAAAAAAAACGGAACGAGCACTAGAGTACAGTGTACTCAACAAAGGCACAAACTGAAGAGAGCGAGACTTCTGTTCCAACGTCTTGAATAGCCTCGTCGACAACCCATACAAAAAAGATTATTAAAAAAATGACACTTTTCATAGAGACATTTTCCGGTGTAGGCACGCAACACATAGAATTGGGAGCTTAAGAGAACACTTTTGTGAGACAGGCCTCACGGAAATTCTCACGGGGTTTTCTGAAAATTTGAAAATAACAGTTTCGGCGATTTGCCTTGTTGCCACATATTTCGTTCATTCGATGGAAATTGAGACGGAGTATGCCCGGTTGCATATAAGTAGTACGCGTTTCGCTGATTTATAGGTCCGGTTACGAGGGTATGTTCAAAAATAAAAGATTGTTCCTGTGCGAAATTGAAATTGCTACAATCCGATTTATCAAAATGTAATTTTGTTACCTGTTTGTGTCGACGAAAGTCACCGGGAAGAATAGTCGCGATGATCGGGTTCAAATCCCAAGGTGGGCAGAAATTATTTCTGTTTGACATTTAGTGATACTCTCATTGGCTAACGTTACTGAGTAGACTGTAGTATATGTAAATACTGACCATCAAAAACTTTGAATAATTAGCCTAAATTAATTGGTCCTGCTAGTTTAAATATATAACCAGGTGATGTTCTCCATCATCAACTTAGTTAGATCTACAGTGGTCCTAGGGTAGACGAAAAGGGTCATCAGGCCTACTCGCCGGGCAGTGGTTGGTTTGTCCCCCCACCCAAACAAATACCAGATTTTATTTATTTGAGAATTTTAATAACAATAGCCTAGTTTATACCGACAACTTGGTCCGCGGACCAAGTACCAAATTCGGACTATATCCGAACCAAATATTTGGTTCGAATGATGTAAACAGTTGCGGACTAAGCTGGTGCGCTCTTGGTTCGGTACTCGCCAGCAAGTGTACCGAACTAAATTTGGTTCGATCTGGATCAAAATTTTGAGGTTATATTGATTGTTATTATTGTGAATTGTGTTGGTTCTGAGTTTCTAAGGCAATCTGAGCGTACTTACTCATATTTTTTTTGGTTACGAATTGTGTTGATGAATAATTTCGACTTGTTTTTGACATTTGACGAATTGCGGGCGTACACATTTAGTTCACGCATTGCAAGACGGTGTAAACGGGCAGGAAGCAAGCATTGGTCCTACCGTACTATTCCCACCAGCTTGGTCCTATCGAACCGAACTAAACGGGTTATCGATGTAAACTAGGCTAATGATAGTCAGATTCTGTCAAATTCAATAAATAACTCACAGTGACAGAAACAGCTGAGCATTTGAGTCTTGGGACCCTATGTTCAGTTCACTCGACTTGATATCGCATACGGTATCTGCATTTCATCGAATGATATGCCAAGATTGGTATGTTCGAATACCACCAGTGATAATTGTCGACCATAAAACAACGAGCGGATATCTAGCGTGCGGTTTTTATTATCGATCATGCGATAGTGATAGTAGTACATAAAGCATAGACAAAAAATGGCAAATTTTTGTGATATTGCGACGGTGACTATCGCAGAAGAAGCAGACGATGCTGCTGATGCTGTAGCAGAACAGCGAAGGCCCTTCTTCCCTCATAGCGATGCACTTCCACTTGGAGATAGACAATGAATCAGAATGTTTCGTTTAACAAAAAAGTTAGTTCGTGAAGTGATTCGACTAGTTTCGCCCTATATAAAAAAAGGTAGTAGAGAGTCAGCTTTCACTATTGCGATAAAAGGGAACTTTGACTTTGGGAAAACCGACCACTACATAACACCGTCCGGTCTTGCATCAACGTTGTCTTCTTTTGCTCCTCCGGAAACATACCCTCGTGCATACATCGAACGTTTCCTTTTCTCTTCACTAATAATTGATGATGAATAATCATAAAAATGAACAAAATTTGGGGTCTGTATAAATGAAACACTCGCCGTTAGACATCAAGATTAGAAAACAAAAACAGATAACAAAAGTCAACTGACAAGAGACTTTTTGCACCTCTTAAAATAACATCAATTATTTTATCCGTTATGGTTAACTTTATCAAAAATGACATTTACTTCATCCGTGATCAAGAGAGGTTTTGCTCCACTATACTGATGACAGTTTTCGTAATTATTTCTTGTTAATCAATTATTTCTACTTTGGATAGTAATCTCCATGATGTTTTCTAATTGCGTACATGGAATTTGAGGGCGAATTCCTGAGCTAATTTTATGAAAAAAAGACCATATAAACATGAGTTCGGAGATTCATTCTTTTTAAAATACAGGGTGTTGAACTTTTTTTTTTAAATCGGCGTTTTGAAGACTGCAATATTTCAAATAAATCGGTTCAAGGATATCTGAAACACTCGTGAAAAAAAACGATTTTTCAAAAAAACGGCAACCTGTAGTGGGTGTCTTGAAAACAATGCACTTCCGGTCTCATATTATATTTGTAGGGATTTTTTTTACGGAACTAGATCAGGAAGACTCCCTTGAATTCATTGTACACAATTAGAAAAGACTTTGTATATCTCCAATTAATTAAGATTATTATTGGCCCTGATTTCACTTGTGTCCATCTCGAAACGCTCTCCACTCAGCTAACATTCAATAAATAAATGCCGTTGATTTAATCAACGGCGACAACCAAGGACAAAAACTATTCACAGCAAAACGCGGAGGTGTCAGGTAGAAGTATCGTTCAAGCAAGAATGATGGGAAACTGGAATACATACGGAGTTTACTGGGTTCGGCTGACTTCGGTCCGAAAACGCTAGATTCTTGGACTAACTAAGCATCATTAGTTGTCAGAACGAAGTTGCCACAACTAACTTTTGAGTAGAATTTTGTTTTTGATCTAACCCGCTCACTTAGTGAAATAAACATGTTGCCACAACCAAAATATTAGTTAGCTTTGTCTTCACAAAAATGTGTAGTGTTCGGAACTAAAATGGTTAGTTGCAGTACCTTGCAAGGTGTCTCTTAATCAAAATGTCTGTAACAACAGAAGAAGGGCGACTGTGATAACTATTTTTCTTGTCACGACTTCTAAAAAAATTCAACTAACGTATCTAGTTAACGCGTTTTCCTCAGTGTAGGATCAGTTTCTGTTGGATATTTAATAAAAAGACAGGAATCTCACAATTCCAGTGCAACTGTAGTCATTTTTAACAATCTAAATTGTACTTTGTGTTTGTTTCACGATTTCTATGTAATAATTAAATAATACTGTATATCAATATGACAACATATGAAAATTACCGACGGTTATTAGGCGAACGTTAAGTCTCCGTGGATAACGTAACACGTTATCGGTTAATTACTGATTCGGTTATTTCCAGACATCTGCGCAAGCTCAGAATAACCGGCAACGTTAATAACGGGTCAAATAAGAGCTTCAAAAACTCCCTATTAACCGATAACGTGTTACGTTATCTACGGAGCCTTAACGTTCGCTTAATAACCGTCGGTTATTTTCTCATGTTGTCATATTGATATACAGTATTATGTAATTATTACATAGACATCGTGAAACATACAAAGTACAATTTAAATTGTTAAAAATGACTACAGTTGCACTGGAATTGTAAGATTCTTGTCTTTTTATTTAATAGCCAACAGAAACTGATCCTATGTTTTACAGCTTGGCAACAGTGTATTTCATGTTGATGAAGATCTGCTTCTTATCATTCCATTCGGTGTTTTGCCCATGATACTCGTGGTTTTGCCTGAGTTACATTTAATTTAACTTCGAAGTGGAAGTGACAGATTTTTGCTTGCCAAACGGGAATTATGTACTACAATCCACATTGAATTTGGCGTAAAAGTAACTTTGAACACAGATTCAATGTAGATGGTAGCATATTATTATGATTCCCGTTTGCCATGCAAGCGGACGTGAAATAAGATGTAAACCTTACATTTGTTAATCTGAATCTGGTCCAATTTGGACCAAAATATCTTCCATATTTCATAATTCGTGCTGCTCTGCTAGGAATTTGGCGAAAATATCACAAAATCAAAATCAAAACATCAAAAACCAAAAACACAACAAATATCACTATGTTAACAGATAACATGGTGATGACACAACATCAAACGTCAAATACGAGTTTCAAAATCTCTTTTTTGGGTCCTCTCCGTTATTAATGTTTTGTTTTCTGCGCATGCTTAGTATAGCGGGATACGTTAATAAGGTTGAAATTAATAAGGGGTTGAAAATCTCCCTAATAACGATAAAGGATTGTGATTTCGTCACTGCGCATTCTCAGAATAAAGATAACCACAACGGAATGAAAATTTAAGAGGTTCAAAAAGTCTCTTATGTCAAAATCAGTTTCAGCTATTGGTTAAATTCATGACTCATGCAACGACATCGCTCAAAACATTCGAAACCGTCAGAGTACATATCGATCAAGAGTTTGTACCAACAATGATTGATTGCGGTTGTAGAAAAGCAGCACATGAAGGTTTGGCTGACTGCAGCCCACTGTAGCGGTTGATCTTATAAAAACATACCAGACTCTGTGTCGACATTGATGATCCAGTATCAGATAACGATTTTGACCTATCTTATCCGATAGATGGAGAAATACTAACGGAAGAAACTGCCTCAAAAAAAAGTGCTGTGGATTTCGAGTATTTCATATTACAAAAATGTCTTTCATATTACAAAAACAATTTTTCATATTACAAAAACTTTTCGACTTCAGCAGTCGTAGTTCATTTCACAAACCATTTTTTAAATATCTGCTTCCCGATCTCATCAACTTTGGACAGCTAGCTAGTTCTGATTGATACTGTATTTGATCACTTTTACCATTAAATGAGTTCTTAGTGGTCAATATTGAGAAAAACTGTTTTTTTTTTATTTTTTAAAAAATATTGTAAAACTTCAAACTGCTGTATCTTAGAAACCATTTCATGTACAAAGACCAAAGTATGTTCGATAGATGAAAAAGATTATACGGGAATAGATTGGAAACTGTCAGCCTTACGTCTGAACATTGCAATTTGCGCCACCTGGTGAGTTAAGGAAATAAGACAGGCCGAAAATAATGTGGCGGGCAATTAAAAATTTGCGATTTTAATACTTTCAGTTCAAAAACACCATAGCTACGACAAAAAAGAAGTAATAGTGAATTAAAAACGTGTATCGATTTATCAGTTTACGTATTTTGGCCACGTTTTTCAAAAAATGGTTTGTTGCAGTTTTGTCAAGTTTGAAAAAGGATCAAAAAAACATTTTTTTAGTGTGATTTTCAATTAAAATAGCTAGAAAGAGAGGCAAACATTGTGTACTTTCTAAAAATGTTATAGTTGAACAAAGGATAGTCAAGCTATCAAGTTTTAAACGAGAACTTGGCTAAAATTGCCCCTTTATGATGATTTCTTCAAAAATAAAAGGCAATGGTAGGTTGAAAATTTTAGTGAAATTTCCAAGAAGTCCAAATTTTTGTCTCTTATATAATAGTTATATCAAAAATTACACCGTGAAAAGATTTATTTTTGGCGTGATAAACAATGTTTCAAAAAAACTGGTAAATTGAAGAATTACCTGATGCAGTATGAAAGCTTCATCAAATGTTGGGCGGTTTCTCCACTTTTGTCAGATACTAAGTATAAATGTTGAGAATAATTTTGCGCCTTTTTGAGCTGGCATTTCGGCATTTCAATCAACAACTCAATAATCGCGTCCGCTATAACATTTCTCAACAGCTGCTGGGATGAATCGATAAACCCTGCGCTGTCGCGAAGCTTAGTTGCGCTCCCTGGTGCATGAGTCAAGGAAAAACGACGACAAACATTTTGAGAATTTTGTTGGTCATCAAAGTCAATGAGAGCCTAAAATATTTTGAAAATGGCGAGGAAAATGGTGAAACTTCCGGAAATACCAGGTGTACCTAGTTGTCAATTTTCTCATTTCAAATAAGACACCCTGCGTATTTTTGGATTTGCCAAAAAATGTTAGACATAAAAATGGGTATTATAAGATATCAAAATCCAAAAAGTGACTTCTGGTGGTTTTTACTTATTTTGGAAATTCAATTTGCCATAACAAACTTTAATCAAGATTCACTGATATACTCAAAGATATAATAGTGTTGAAGTACCTGAGAGAAGTTCATTTTTTCCCTACACAAAAAAATAATTTTGAATTTTTTGACCAGCCCTGGATTTTACTTATATTTTTTCTTCATCGTACAAAATTAAAAAAATTATGATAAATATCACCCGATTCTTTCGAGTAATTTTCAAGTTTGGCAGTTTTTTGTCTAGTTGTATATTTGAAGAATTTTTTTCGACAGATGTTATTTTAAGACCAAGCAAAAGCAAGGATTTTTCCAAAAATCTTCGGAAGTATTTGATATTTTTTCAATTTCGAAAGGGTGCTCAAATGAGCTCCAAATTGCGCAACTTTGCTTTCATTCAACCGACCTCGTATTTCTTCTAGTTTCCGAGATCCCAATGATGAAGTTCGAATTTGGGACACCTTGTACAATCTTATCATTCATATTTTGAACTGATTTAAATTCCACAGTATTCCACAGACTTATAGCTCATAATCTTCGGAATACTGGGAATTATATTGATTTTATTCAAAGGTTATATCATGAAGTCAAAACAAAATCGTATATAGACGGGTAACAATTTCCGACATTCATTCTTCACAGTTACTTTAGTTGAGTTCTTCATTACTTATAGAAACAATGGAAAAAAGAGTTTGTTTTATATTATTCATTTGTTTTTGTACACTGAACTTGCAAGGTAGGTGCTGACTAATTCTTTCAAATTACATGATTGAATATTCATGCCCCGGCATCACAAACGCGTAATTCACCAACGAATAATAAGGTTTTGCATCTCTAGTTGGTAAATTGAAGAACATTAGAGCGTCCGAATATAGGCAATACTATTATATCATGCCAATGTCTGGTCATCGCGTTTTCAAGATTTTCATCATACTAATGAATAAACAGGGTGTGTTCGGCAGAGGGTCAGCCCAACTTGAGCGTATAGATAAAGCCATTCTGAACATCTTAATTTTTTCAAATTATTTTTCAAAATTTACAGAAATGGACATTTCTTTTTGATTTTCACAGAACATTTGTAAGTAGTTCCGTTACAAGGTAAAAGTCCAGGTAAAAGTACAGAAGAGATTTGTCAGCTGCATAGATTGTGACGAGAATCAGTTCGCAATGTCAATGTTCAAAAAATCACGTGAAATTAGGTTATTAAGACGAGCTGAAAAATTATTCCCGTTATCACTTTTCGCACGTGAAAAATCATTTAACAAGTGTCGGCTGGTATTGCGATTTGGCTAAACCTGTCAGCTTAGCCATTGGAGTATACCTCATCGCACAGAACTTTTTGCGTAGACATAAACCAAACACCCAAAAGGTTTGAGTTTGAGTACATTGTACTCCAAAGGCCTTGATTACAGCTGACAATAATAATTGTTGAACACATTTTTCACATTGATAGTGTTTGTTAACCAAAGAACTCAAAAACCAAATCTAAATAACCAACTTTCAAACAAAAAACTCCAATTCAAGTCGAAAAAGACACAGCAGAACTCCTATCCTCTGACAATAATAGAGCAAAATCAACCTCGCGTTCCAATCTATTTTTTGTAAAAATTATGTAAATAACTACCCCATTTAGGTTAACTATATCATGACCGATTTTTGTATAATTACCAACACATAAACTTTTGTCCAAATATGAGCGTCTGTAAAACTATTGCACTAATGGAATCTCCTGGACTATGAGCAGTATTGGGGCAGTCGTCTCATCGAGTGGTATTGGGATTTAGTACATCACTTCTAGTATGGTAAATGCAAATAACGTTCAAGATGACTTTTCTAATCTTTCAATCACCAACAAATGAACTAGTCTTCACTGTATCATTGTGTCTTTCAAAAAAATAAATAACATCTCTGCAATGTGTCATTTTAATGTAGAATTCTCAGATTTTGATTCAAAACCAAAAGTCTCAGTGATTTTGAATTAACTATTATAAAATTTTTACTTTTCAGCGAATACCCACGTCATATCTAATACTAATAACATAAGCGTAAACGTTGTTATTCCATATCACGACAAGGGCAGAGAAGATTTGGTTGTTTGCAAAGATGGAAAAATAGTCCGAAGCAGGGATGACTGCTATGAACCGTTTTGAGATAACATAGTTTTAAAAAATTTGTTGAAAACCTCATTTTGAAAATATATATATTATACTTATGAATATATAATTGCAATTTTGAAGATTCCTTTGACTTTTTACCCACAAACTATAAAAAAAAAATCACACGTTGCATAAGGTGAATGTTAGCTTCGAGCTTATAGTTACTATGAAAAATTGTTACTATCGCACTTTAGATTGCGAGAATTTAAATTGAAATGTTGTCAGAAATCAAATGCCACCAACGAGCCCATTTCGATTTTGTTCATTTTATAAATCTAAACTAGAACCGTATCTGGTGTACCTACTTTGTGACAGTTTTTGTGGTTTTTTGAAATTTTTCAACATTTCTGTTCCGGATCAAATAAAAAAAAAACATATAATATGTATATGTATATCCGTCGTTTAGTTAGAAAATAGCAATTCTAGAAAGTGAAAAATAATTTAAAATCAAAATTAGCCACTTTTTACTTTGACAGTGTAATAATAATTGTAGACCGTGGTACGGAGCACGATACGCCTATTATAATACACTAAACTACAGGCTAAGGCACTAACCATGTTAACCCTGGAATTATGCTACAAAGGTACAGGGTCAATACGTATATATTGACCCATATGCTAGCGGCGTTATCCTTGGAGATATGAACATTTTGTAAATATGGAAGTTCCAGATATTCATCTGAACTCTTCAACTAACCATATCATTGACTCCTGACCTGTGACTGGAAATAAACTTATTGATAAATCGATCTAATTTTGTCGATTTTGTACATATAGTTCAGTAATGATTTTTGATTCTCTTGCAATGAATGATTTCCTGATATTATGACAGTAGAGCGATTTCCTGAGAACAGACATGATAGTGAGTATAACGTACTTACGTTATCTTTAGGTCGATATAAAAACTGCGGAATGATAAAAATACATATTTGAATATAATCAACAAAATTCCAAGTATTCCGCTATTGAGTTTAATTTCTAGAAAAAGATCACCACAAAGGTTATATTGAAGTAAAACAAAAACATAACCGATAATAATTATTATGCTCGTGTAGCAGTTGGAAGTTCGTTCTTCACAATATCAATTGCTGTTTTGTTTATTGCATTACATTCCCAAGGAAACAATGGAAAAAAAAGTTTGTTTGGTATTATTCATTTGCTTTCACTCAATGGAAAGTGTATTTTCGACAGGTATCATATTCAATACTTTGAAAAAAGGAGTCCAGCACACAAAGTAAGTGAAACACCACAAAACTTTTTTTATAGGTCGATATCATTTCTAGATGTAAACTACATCAGCTTGGATCAAAAATAATCCAGCATGATCACAAATATGGTGATCCATGTCAACAATATAATGAAGATGATAATATACAAAAAAATGAGGTGGATTTTAATTCTGGTAAGTTCTGAACATCGAGTAATTATCACCAAATTCCATTCAGAAACTTCAAAAACATTGATTTGACTAAACTTGAATCAGAATCAGATCAGATTCTGAGATCTTCTTTGATATTATTGTTTGAAAATACCAAATTGAAAATTAAACGGACTTTTTGAAGGTCAATAAATATTTTTCAGGATATGTTGATCAACACTTATATCTCAATGGTCATTCATATGGAGATAGGTTTATGAATCAGCAAAGTCATGGCCAAGAATCGCCAGAAGTTCATGGGCAAGACAACCATGATAATCTTTACACGGAACCCAGCAGAAATGAACAAAATATCAACACTTATCAAAATAAAAGCAATTCGCCCGACATAACCAGAGCCACAGAATCACCAAATGAAAATTTGATTGTAGACATAGTTGACAATGATATATCTAATGTGAACTCAGTGAGTTCAAAAAATGAGCCAGCTCAAACCAGCACCAAATATTTTTCAATCACCGAAATTGGTACTAATGGAAAGGACAGAAACGTTGAATTCTCAGGAGTGGATAACAGTATCAATGATGGGAATGGAGAATATAAAGGTGAGTGATCATTTTTTATACGATTCAATAGACAATAGAGAAGTCGTCAGTCATAACGGAGCGGCACAAAACTATAGTTTTTCAAGCGAATATCATCACGCAATTGTTCTACTTGCTTGGAACCTGTCGATTATGACTTACTTTCAAAAATCTAGAAGGAGTATCTGCGAATTATACTCATTTCTAACCTTTGAGTGAGAAACATCACGGTAACTTTCTTGAATAATATCATGCTAAACGCATTTCAAACAGATTTATATCAATTTTATTTTGGAAAGTGGGACTCCACTGTTTTCAAAGAGCAATCACGATAATTCTACTTTTCAGCAACGACCCCGTCCATTACCGATTTTCCCACAAACCTAGACATTGATATTCGTCTGGGATTAGCAAAGCCAGTACCCGTCGACGGGGGAAAAAATTTGGGTAGTGTTCCGTGCAAAGATGGAAAAAAAGCAACCAAGAATGGGTGCTTAGAAGCGTTATGAGATAATATGATTATGTCTTCATGATACAAATAAAATTATGGGTCAAAATATTTGGTGATTTTGTTTTCTTTTTTTTTGTCAATCGTGATCCCACTAGTAAGACACACCTGAAAAAATTACCTGTTAAATTATTATTTTTTGATGATATGAGAGTTATAGATTCCCTACAGATATTATGAAGTAGTCACATATTATTGAATGTATTCCGAGAGGCGCGATTGGTAAACAGCACTTTCGGTGGCCAATTTTGAAATCCACATCAACTTCAAATAATATACCTGCCCTAGCTAAAATGTCACTTAGGGCAGGTATTTCAATATCGCGGTGGCGCATCGATCGAAATTGATTTATCAGTCCGACGTATAATGACGTTGGCATCTACAGATCACTTGTCACCTTTTGAATTGTTTGAAAACCTATGTGTTTTTAGACATTAATAAAATGGTATTGTGAAAAAAGGAATGTATCAGAATACAATTCAACGGCGCGGTGACTGCCATAGATGTGTTTTTCTGGTAAGTAAACAGGGTTTCACTTAATGATACGCCGTCATTCCAAAGACGCTTTTCTGAACCAGATTTAATAAAAAAATGTCCTATAAACATATTTTTTAAATAGTCTAGTTTCCGAGATACAGGGTGTTGAAAATGTAGAAAAAATCGAATTTATGCCTCCAAGATCCTCTTGCCGATTTTGGCAGTATTTTCCATTGTGATAAGACGCTAAATGAGCATTAACTAGATGTTTGTTCTAGTGGAGCCCGAGGGACAATTTGGAGAATAATATTGACAACAAAATGTACACCACTAACATTTTCTGATGATCTGTTTTTATTTCAAATGAAGCAGCAAAAAATACAACTTTTTTGTGTCTTACATAGTTTTTCGTAGGTATATTATTTTTTCCTTTTCGAGAAAAAAAATCAAAACGTATAAGAATGTAGGTATCAATTTTTTTGCTGCTTCATCTGAAAGAAATTAGAAAATGTTTAGATGAAGTCAGTGGCGCACATTTTTTTATAATAATCAATCCGATATTTGTCTTAACCCTTTTCTCCTTGAATTTGGTTCCTGAATGCGTCTTTGGAATTACGACCTATCATTTAGTAATACCTTGTAATCACCTTGGTTCATTTTATCTTTGAAAATAATCATTATGATCTAGTGGAAGTGGAAGTGTTGCATTTTTCGGACTTCATAGCCAATTAGTAATTTTTGTTTCAGGTACCTTCTAATACAGTGCTTTTTTTTTAAGACGGAACATAGGGATTCCCATGTTAAATTTTCAATCCCATGTTAGCAGTACTTCTATTCGTAGTACACAGCTGAAACTTGCCGTAGATGAACTTTGGTGCTTCGAGATTAAGTAAGTCCATCAATTACGCCAAAAAGAAAGACTCAAAAAATGCTTTAATATATCAGTAAGTTATACTTTCAACATGCCTTGTATATGACGGTGACAATAAATTTTCTGACGTGTCTAACCTCATTGTCAATTTGTTTAACCAAAAAATATCTTTTTTATTTTCATGACCATTAAGGATACTACTTGGCCGTTAATAGGGGACATTTTCATCTGAAAAATAATTTTTGTTTTTTATAATCGTATTATACTGTTAGAAACAAATCAAATCATATAGCGTTTTCGATTGGTAAAATCGGGCAGCACTGGTGCAACACTCGGGCAATATTTATGTTCGATTGGTAGAAATAGAGTGGATTTTTATGTTCGATTGGGGAACCGGGTCAATGAGTTTTGCACTATGTGCAGATTTTTCGGCACGAGGTCTTTGAGCTTGTGCTCGTATAGTGCAATTTTGGTGCATTAGCAAAATTGAAAAAAATCATGAAAAATGGTGGATATAAACGTCGCGTCAGGTGATTCTGTGAGTGGACAACATATTTCGAGTTGGAGTTATTTTTGTTGGAATCTAGTAGTACCAAAAAAAGAAAATACCGGCGATGACGAGTTATGGAAAACGAGTACCTACTCAAAACTGAATTAATTTCATTTAAGATCTGGTGCATATACCTAATTTCTCAAAAAAGTTGTTCCTAGTACCTATCTATGATCTAAATAATACAAAACTATTGATTGGTCTCAAGATTTTGTCATTTGGCAATGAGAAATGGACTTCTAATTAATTTAGTTCAGAGCCACTTCAGCCGCTACGCAGAGACAACATAATCTTAGATTTTCAAGAAGTTCAATGATTCCAATTTCAATTCAATCGGAATTTTACCGTGCAATATTATAGCACTCGATGAAAAATGTAGGTCGATTGGGATTGCCCTAAAGCAAATTTTCATCATAACTGGTTTTGCCCGAGGTCAAACCCAGTGCAACCCTTGTTTTTCCAATCGAAAACACTAATAGTTTGACAATGAATTTATTTGGTTGACAGTGGCATATACAAGGCTAGTAAAAAAGTTTTACTTTTCAATAATTGATAAAAGCATTTTTTTTATCTCTTTTCATTTTATTCTGTGTTAATTGATGGAAGAACATGATCTATAAGCACCAAATTTTATCTTTCGCCAAGGTTTAGCCGTGTACTTTGGATAGAAGTACTGCTAACACGGGACTGAAAATTTAAATTTTTGAGGATGATGGCTCGTAAATTTGTCTCACTCTGCAAAGTCTCACATGATTATACTTGAGATGTATTTATTTTATCATTTATTAATTTTTTTCACAGATATTGCCAGAAGATGACGAAATTTTTGACAATAATAATTAATTATCGAACATGCCTTGTCTTGTGACGTCACATCAACTATAAGCCCCATCTTCCGATCAAACTACGAACGAAATGTTTCTCACCATGCTGCTGGGAGGGCGCTGTTTGTTGCTCCAATTTACAGTGACTATATACAAGACAGTGAGGACAATGATGGAGGTCTCAATTTCTATTGGCCAGCGACGGATCCGTCATGTTGCAGCTAGCATTCATTGTTTATATTTGTCATGTGTACGTCTTTCGTGTTTTGTGAGTGTTTTTGTATCAAATTTTATAACTGGCCGACTAAACATCGATTTCAATGCCTTACAATAAAAAAAAGTGCAAAAAAACTAAAAAAAGTACGTTGACTCCATATAAAAAAACATATCTGAGCTGAAATTCTGAAAACTGTAGTCACTATACTCCAATTGTCAATATGGAAGAGTCCGTTCTATTCCCCCTTGAACATTTTCTATAAATATCAGCGCTCAGTAACAAAATTAAGACATCTCATACCAATCAATCAAAATCAATGACACTCGATAATTATTTATTACCTTCAGGCTTTGATACACAGATCTCAAAATGACTTTATTTGTAATGAAAGGTCATATTGTGTGTCGTGAAACTATGGTTGAAAGTTTTTGAAACCATTCGAATATGATCCTAATAAGACCAATCCAAATTCTTCGCTTTAAGATTTTTTCCAAAGCGACGTCTACATGATGCAAATTTGTTTGACTTTTGATGTTCTTCAAGATTGCATGGTCGACACGACCTTTCGAACTCTCGCAGCCATCATCAACTTTTTTTTTCAAATACGAACCCAACATTTATTTTTGAATTAAAAAGTCTTTGCTTCCTGAAAATAATGATGTCTCACACCTTGCGATTTTGAAATGATGCAAAAGCCACGAAAAAGTCTCATTCGTTTTCAATCATCTCTCCAAATTAATTCACGACATGAAAAAGGATTTCGAAAAAATCGGTTATTGTTGAATATTTTTGGATATCCTCTGAATTTTCCGAATTTCAGAGCGATTTTTTTTTCAAAATTCAAATTGCGCAACTTTGCCTTCATTTAACTGACGTTGTATCTCTTATGGTTATCTAGTTACCAATCTTGGTACATAGACTCTCATTTTTTACCTCCTTCATTACTTATTTATAATAATTGTCGGGATAATTGTGAAAAGGATGAGAAAATTAAATTGTATTCGCCAAATTTTAATATGAATGATTTGTTAATAATATGATCGAGAATCATGCCAAAAATAAGCATTTATTTGAAGTGGATACGAACAAATGATGGCTTTTGACAGGAAAAGTTGATGGGTGACCATGATACTATAACGAACAAGACATGCTCACGCGTCATGATACTAAAACCAACAAGATATGATCACGCGTAGGTTTTGCAGACGTCATTGTGAGCCCAAACCTCAAAATTCATAGGTTACCTAGGTAACTGGGTTACCATGATACTAAAAAAAACAAGATGAACTCACGCCATAATACAATAACTCTCACACATCCCCCTCAGTGGTCATCACGTGACCTACCTCAAACCTATACAATCAATGTCACGTGAGGAGGTAATGCGTGAGCCACTTCAAATTTCAATCAGCAAATGGTAACTAGGTTATGGTATTGATGTTTTACATCTAACCTCACTTTGGGCTCGCAGTGACGACATGCGCGGCTTGGTTCTAATTTCGTCCAGCAATCGGTCATAATATCTTGTTTGTTTTAGTATCATGCTCACGCGCAGGTTTCACTGACGTCATTGAGTGTCCGAAGCTCAAAATTCATAGGTTACCTAGGTAACTCGGTTACCATGATACTGAAACAAACAAGATACAGTCTGGCACATTCCACTTCAGAAGTCATCACGTGACCTACCTCAAACGTATACAATCAATGTCACGTGAGGACGTCATGCGTGAGCCAGTTCAAATTTTGAACAGCAAATGGTAAATAGATAACGCTATGGATGTTTTATATCCAACCTCACTTTTGGCTCGAGGTGACGACATGCGAGGCTTGGTTCTAATTTCATCCAGCAATTGATCATATTATCTTGTCTGTTTTAGTATCATGATGAGCGACATTATTATTAAACAAATGAATGAATATATGAATTTGACATAGGTAACAAATTACGTTTTATTGGACCAAACCACTAGAAATCTTGTAATATCATGTTATGTCTATGAAATTATGAAGTCTATTTATCTCAAATTCAAAAGGAAGTCTTCTTCGGTATGTTTCCTATTATGGACGCCAAAACTGCCTGACAGATTTGGATGAAAATTTCATGAAACCTTCACGTGAGCTTAGCCTTTGATTCTGTGAAGTTTGGGTTAGCTATGGATCGGAGAATAGTTTTATTTTTGTTTTACTATTGGTTTTTTAGCAATGTTGTTCGATGTTGTCCAATCGACATTTGAGGTCCTGTCAACATCAACCCATCGGTGCGGACAATCACCCATTGAAATACACTCCCCGACAATAAATTCCGGACAAGAATAATTTGAGTCAAATTGATATCCTCATAACTTTTTTAATTGTTGTCCGATTTTGTTAAAATCTTTACCAAAGGGTAGACCTATGTCTTGAGATATTACCCTTGATTTTGGTTTTGGAAAAATACTGAAGGCTTGGTCATGATACAAGGAGGAACAGAACCTACTTTCTTACCCTTAAGTTTTCAACACCCTGTGGAAAATTTGAGCGGCAAAATTTTGGTCCATTATATTTTGTTGTGAAGTGCGATCTTTTCTCAACAAAATATTTTTTTGGTCAGGACAGTATCTGCTTTTTTGAGAAGATACAGCTGTTTAAAGAAAATGCTGCAGTTTTTCGATATTTTATCAACAATGAATAAAAACATTTTTATGGATTTGCATGAACAAAAATGTTCTAAAATATATAGCGCGTATTGTCATCTCGTATCACTATGACGTCTGCCATGAGCATGGCATGGTTTTGATGCCTCTTGAGAAATAATTGCTATTTTTCAAGAAGGGCTTCTCGCAAATCAGGCATGGTTTCCAGATGTCTATTGCGAACATGTCTACCTATAGCAATCTTATCATACCTATCTCATGTTTTCGATTTCTTATTTTCAATTAATACAAGATCGTACGGCCATGTAGTGATACCCCAGTCCACACCATGATACTACCGCCTCCAAAGAGTGTTCGAGGTGAACAATTTGCCCAATATGGAACATCGGATAAATTGGGACGATATGGAATTTTGGAATATCTGTTCATACAAGTCTCTTAGAATGTTTTCATTCAATGTGGATGAAATATCGGAAAACAGCAGCATGTTCTTTGAACACCTATATCTTCTCTAAAAAAACAGATATTGACATGACCAAAAAAACATTTGGTTGAGAAAACATCGCACTTCATAACAGAAATCAATGAAGCTAAATATTGCCGCTCAATTTTTCCAAACGGTGTTGAAAACTTAACGGTGAAAAAGTAGCTTTTCTTCCTCCCTGTATAATTCGTCCAAACCATCCGTATTTTTCAAAAACTGAAATCAAGGGTAATATCTCAAGACATAGGGCTAAACTTCATGCAAGTCTATAAAAATGTTTTCATTAATTGTTGATAAAATATTGAAAAACTGCAGCATTTTCTTCACATCTGTATCTTCTCTAAAAAAGCAGATACTGTCCCGACCAAAAAAACGTTTTGTTGAGAAAAGATCGCACTTCACAACGGAATATAATGGACCTAAATTTTGCCTCTCCATTTTTCCACAGGGTGTTGGAAAATTAAAGGTAGGATAGGAACGTAGCTTCTGTTCCACCCTGTATAATGACCAAGCCTTTGGTATTTTTTCAAAACCAAAATCAAGAGTGATATCTCGAGACATAGGTCTACACTTTGGTAAAAATATGGCCAAAATCGGACAAAAATTAAAAAAGTTACAGGGATATAAAATTGACTCAAATGATTCTTGTCCGGAATTTATTGTCGGGGAGTGTATTAGGTCTGTTTGTAGAAAAATCACAAACTATTCAGAGCCAATCAGCATTTGCAGTTTGCAAACTATTTTTGATTATTTTTTTCTACGAACAGATTATAATATTTCAATCACCAATATTTCCGAGGAAAACAAATAAGTACTGCATTCCGTAAGCCATGCCTCCCCCAAGATAAAATTATCACTGTCCCAATTTTCGGGAATGTAGAATCGACATTTATGGTCAAGAAGTCACTAACTACTGTGTATGTAACACAACTCTTTATGAAACACAATAATCAAGTTAAATAGTGAAATTGAAACAGAGCCCTGAATCATTTTGTTCAGCATGATTATAAATGTATTTTTTTTCCACTCAATAAAAGCCTGGAACAAAATTCACTCCACTTATTCGACATTTTTTTTTTCAAGATAAGTATAATTTGGAGAAGTTTCGAGTTTTTTTGAAATGCGAATTAAAAATTACATTAGAATTAGAAAAAAGATAAATTTGAATGAGTTGATAACCAATGTGAGTTCATCATATTAATGATCAAAAAACGGGTTCAAATATCTCACAGATTCCAAAAAAATGTCTCTATTCACTCAAACGACATGTTTCGGGGTCAACATCTTACACCCCATCTTCAGGTTCGTAGGTACATGGGCTGTAGAAGATAACTTATATAAAAAACTGTTGGATCACAAAACATTTTTTTAACTTACAATATCAGGTTACAAGGCACGTTGAAGTTGAAGAGATCGTCACACAATTAGACATTGAACATTAAACGTGATAATAACAGTCACAACAGGGAGGACAAGGGTACAAGTTGGACGAAATTGCAATTTTTACAAAGTAGGTACCTCCATACCCTATCAGTGGTTTCAGAAAACTGCTGAAAGTGCTGAATCATGAACGTGATTAGTGACAAGTGACAAATCATAACCTCAACTTTGGCGAGCAACCTAACCTCACATCAAACCTAAACTACTAACAGTGTGGAGTGTCAACCTTCCATGAAACTAGATGTAGTAATGTGGACTTGGAAAAGTGTTTTGCGAGTGTCAGTTTTGTAAAATCATGAGAAACAATTGATAGGGGAAGGGTTCACCGCTATCACCATTACTGGCGGATTTGTTCATGAATGGTTTAGAAACGAATTATACCCTGGCCATTTTAACCCTTTCTCCTCACATATTATGTACTACTATAGGTATGTGGATGATTGCCTTTTACTCTGGAATGGATCAACTAGATGGTTCCCTGAAATATGTCAACAACATACATAATAACATCAAATTTACTTTAGAAATTGAAAAAAATCGATCCATTAATTTTTTGGACTCAACCATATCCAACGTCAACAGTAAACATGATTTCAAAATCTTTAGAAAACCAAGTCATACAGGCGTTATAATGGACAACCTATCTTTTCACCCAAAATCACACAAATTGGCCGCCATAAACTCATATATCAATAGAGCGATAGATATTCCGATGACGGATGATAACAGAGAAACGGAGTTCAAGATTATCAAACAAGTAGCAGAATCACATGGATTCACAGATACTCTAGTGGACAAACTCAAATATAAGAGAATTGATAAGATGACGCTTAAATCCCAGTGATGCAGGAACAGGGCTTGACTACAAAATTCATGAGGTTGACTTTCGATGGAAAGCCCTTTTACCAAATTCAAAAAACTCTCATGACCAAAAACACAACGATTTCTTTCAGATCCAAGGATTATCTGGGTGACTTATTGCTCAACAACAAAGACAAGACGGACCCTCTTACTGGTTAAGGAGTTTATCAACTATGTGTGGCCATTTCTATGTCGGCAAAACCAAGATAAATTTTAAAACTAGATTTTCAGAACATCATAGATGCTTGAGGAAACACGATACACAATCTCTCTTCCCGAAACATTAATTAGAGACTGGACATTCCGCAGACTTTCAAAAAACTACAAAATCCTACATCGGGAAAAATCAAATGCTAAACTCACTAACCTTGAGTTTCTGGAGATCCGAAGAGCAAAGAAGTTACAACCTGCCCTTAATCTAAATGCACAAAGCAACATTGAAGACACCTCACTCATCAAAATTATTTTTGAATACGTTCAACAAATTTTTGTCCTGATTGCGCCGACATCTTTCGGGATTAAGCTTGGATAGTACCTATGTGGTAAGCTACGACTAAGTTACCATCATCTAGTTTTCTGTGTATTGTCGGTAGATGACACTGGGCATTTCACTGTGTATAATTTGCTTTTTAAAAAATTGCAATCCTCTCGGACTCCATCAGTTACAGTCAAATAACCGAGAATGATGTTCCATTGAACCTAACAAAAGTTTTTTGTCAATTATTGTGAAAGTTTTAGTGTGTTATGTCATGTAACATATATTTGTAACGCTGGGGTATGTCCTGTCCATACACTTTTCCGACAACTCTCGTTTATGTATAAAAATTTAAGTACCCATTTTTTTATGATTTTGTATGTTTTCATGCTTCGCCATTTTGTTTCTTTTGTCCACGCACTGGTTCCTCCCATGTATTTTTTACACCCCCCTTTTCCATTTCTTGGTCTTTGAAGCCTGATGATGCAGTGTCATGCTAAGAAACCGGTAGCTTATTTTACATAATTAAGAAGTTTTTTGGGAAAATCAAGACTTTTCAACACCTCCCCCTTTTTCAACCGAATCCCAAAAATGGACAGAAAACTCCATGAATCAATAATATGATGATATGTATCATCAAACATTTAGTTGAATTGAGAAATTCTGGTTTTGCCTCCCTATTTGATTTCTCTTTCAAGACATTTAAAGAAACGCTGAGTTGAATTATTAATAATTAGGCGGCAAATTGATGTTGTGACACGCTTCTCAATATACAAAATATCGACATTTGAAAATCTCATATGATGCAGATCGCCTCAATTCATCATACCTAATGAAAACTAAATAAGAAGCATTTTTGCAAAAAAAAACAACTACGTTAGGCCATTGACGATGTCTAAATTTACTTTGTAAATCTTAAGACCTAATGAAGAATATGAATATGAATAGACTCAAGAGGGAACAAGAATAATAGATTTATTTTGGGTTAAGGAGTTTATCAACTATTTCCTTTATCTGCACTTTATCGGAAAACGGATATACTTCTGCTATTGCTTCTTAGAACTGCTAGTTACCACTCTAAAACGTTACATGCAGACCATGTATTGAACGTTTTGTGTTGAAAAAAATTGAATTGTAAAATATCCCGCCTCGATTTATTATCGAATTTATTCCATTCGGCCAATACACACAGTATATCATTTCATTCGAAAAGATTCCTTGGAAAAATTCTCCTATTTCTATAATTCTAGTTTTCAAAACAAGACTCAATTTCAACAAACATTATTGATATTTTCTAATTAATTCATCTCATAATTAGAACTTTCCATTTCAAGCACCTATTATATTCTAATTGCTAACCCTCCATTTTTCAATGCTCTGAACCTCTCCTGAACTCAATAACCTCCATTCTATTACCTTCTTTAGATATCTTCTACTTTGGACATCACTTATTCAAAGAAGAAATCGAAGAACGCGAAATAAATCGAGAGGGGCGAAAATAAAGACCAAAGCTGCTGGAGTTTTAAGACTAAACACTCATTTATCGTATCCAGCGGAATCGCATCGAGAGCTCGTTTAGTGGAATTGGATTTCAAGCTGCGTAGGAACATTCGAAATGATTTTGTTGGCTTTTTAGAAAGGAACTTGAGCAAGACAACTAACTCAATCAACAAGAGCTCGGTCTATCTCCTTTTTAAAAGTTTTTTTTAAAGCTTTTCGCGATGTTGAGTTGAGTGCGTAAGTAGGGAAGCCAAGCTACCGTTGAAAAACGATGCGTAATTTGTTTGCCTCAAGAAGCCTCATCAAAATGCGAGGTTTGGTAATTGACTTTGTGACCCGATTGCCTGTTGAGATTTTTTCAAAGGGTTGAGTGGCAATTTCAAGTCAATTTGAATCTAAAGGGGTTCTTTAACCAACTTTATTGCCCGAGATTTGATTGAGGTGAATGGAAAATATTACATTGGGGTACGTTTACTTCCGGATTGGAATACTTGTAGGAGGTATTGAGTATTCAGGGAGAATAGTCTGAGCGTATGTTTTGCGGTGAATATTGTGAAGACACATGGGCAGATTACCATGGAAATAGTGGTAAGCTGTATGAATTTATAGCCCCATTGAAATGATCATGTACTTGAAAAGGATAAATATCTTGAAATAAGAATAGTTATCATCCATTTATCTTCTCAAAGTATTTTTTTACTCAAAAATTAACAGATCATCAAAGAACGGAATAATTATTGATTTTCTACAACTAATCGGGCAAAATCTCCAGGGACAGTCTTGGGATATTTTTTTCCAATTCCTAGCTATTTTCCAATTTTCAATTTGAAGATTATTATAACATTATAACAAACCAGATATGGTCATGCGCTGACGTCATCGTATGCCCAACTTTCAAAATGCATAAAGGTTACTGGGTTACTAGGATACCAGGTAACGTTTTCGATGTTTCACAGCTAACATTAAATGAAATTTTTATAAATTCGGGGTGACGACATGCGCAAGTCTGTTCCAGTTTTGTCCAGCAAATGATCATTCCTTGTGTGTTTTAGTATTATGCTGCAAAACCAACTCTTCGTATCAAAGTCATTTGGACTCGTCACTGATAAGGAGCGCATGGCTGAATGCTGGCTACCAAGGTAAACACAGAGAGAAACACAGATTATACTCTCTACACATCAAAAGGTAAAGAGAAAAATGAGATTCAATCATTATTCGACGAAATCAGATAGATTCTTATTATTTAGCGACCCAATGCGTAAGCCAAAAAATTATCCCAAAGAGCCCGAAAGTTTGAAAACAATGATACTGTCAGATGTTGAATACCAATTCGGAACTTGGGACATGTTCAATAAAAACATCTCTGATATTGACGAGGCATTTATTAACTTTTTACCACGAATGGATATGTTGGGGTTTTTAGTATTTTAGATCCAATGATGCCAATACCTGACGGAAAACGTGAAATCGTTTAAATGTTAATATTCGACGCAAGACAGTTCTGTTGTTGTTTGATTGAATCAAAAATTGTATATACCACATATTTTTCTATGAAATGATTCTACTTGGTGTCTGCGATAAAAATTTTGTCAATTTTACAATGCTTGTTTTTTTGCTGGTACATGCAAAGCTAGATTATCTACACCGGAAGATTTTGGATGATCTCTGGAAAACTTCATGTGATCTACAGGGTGACCGTGAAAAAAGTACATTGCATAGTGCCACACAATTGAGGACACTGAAATAAGAAAAAAAGTTCCCATGAACATGGGTCCGCAACATGGGTTTGTTTGGGTTTTTTTTGAATATCTTTAGCCAGAGACGCAAGAAATGGATAAAATGTGGTATTCAGGTTTTTTTTTATCATGCTTAATTCAAATATGATCATAGTTACGTGCTTACTGATAGAGGGCGTGTCAAATGAGACAGTTATCAGCGGTCAAGCCTAACAACGCAAGAATGCTTATAACTCTGTAAAAACCCAACCGATTGACGCGATCATGGTCTCATTTTTAAGAGAATGTTTTCCATGTTCTTCAATGATGTAAGGACTTCAAATGAGACGATTTTATTTAATAAAATCTGCGGACGACGGACATTTTTTTAATTTACTCAAAAATTTCAAATGTAAAGGCGTACTGAACATTGCGATGGTCTAGTACACAAATGTTGTAAGTGACAAAAAGTTAGTTTTGAGTTATATGAAGTTTAATGTTCAAAAGTTCGACATGATTCACACGATTCTTTTTAAAGATCAAATATACTTTATTAAATTGGGATGTAGTATTGTCTTGAGCCTGAAAATGCTCATTTGTGATATTTGATCGATAATGTACCAAAAATGTTGAAAAATAATCTTGAATGCCACATTTGCCGATATACAATTTTTTGTCTGATAGGAATAATTATTGTACCACATTTTGCGATATAAATTTTGTTTGATGAAGAAAAACACAACATGCATTATTTTGAACTCATTTGACATACTTGCACCGGAATTTGAGCAAATAATGTTGTAACCTCACTTTTCACTAGACCCAAATGTGTTAAATACAAATAGCGCAATTTGATTTAGCACACAATATATGTTTAGTACGCAATAACCACATGTGGAGTATGGTTATTCACCCTAGGAACAAGGAACAAGGTTCACAAGTACTCAACAGTCTTAACACGACTGGAAGATGACACTGGCACCCACCAATTTGATTATTTCACTTTGCATTTGTGTGCATGAGAAAATATATGTCTCAAATTATTAGTAAGTGTGATTAACTCAGTTTTGCTGGAAAATGCACTTACAACATTTGTGCGCTAGGCCATCGATTGTTCGTCTGAATTCACGACAAAATTTCGTACGACTTGCGTGTTTCATATTTGTTTCTAGATTTCGATATAGAGAAGGTTTTTTGTAATTCAATGTAAAATACTGTCACTATTCAAGATGCCCTCGTAAAGATGACTTTGTAATCAAATAACTATAGACGAAAAGGTGTTTTTGAAAAAATAATATTATGAGTATTGGATTGGACAACATAAGTCATGTTAATGCTTTCCCAAATGCACGAACTGCTGGCCATTGTTGTCGATGCATTCTTGGATGCAGTTATTGAATAATTTGACAAAATTTAGTATATCGACAACTGAGCTATGAACAGATGTTTGCGTTACCTTAAAACCATCAACATTTTATCACAAACACTGTGATGTGACTGTTATGCATTTAGTCACAAAAAAACGTATGGCTTCTTTATTCCAAGAGCTAGGAAAAAGTGTAATGCAAAGTTGTGCGAAACTTTTTCGACATTCCAGACGACCTTTTTTCACTATGCCTTTGTATTTGAGAATTTTAAGTAAATTTGGAAAATGTCCGTCGACCGCATATTATAATAAATAAAATCGTTTCTTCCAATCAGAATTATCTGAAATCCCAAGATTGTGAACTCGGCAAAACAAGACCAAGACGGCGTGAATCGGTTGGGTCAAAAAAGTCATCACAGCGTCCAGCAATACTGTCTCACACAGTCCTTAATCTTATAACCTGTTCATCTTTTAATTAGCGCACCTCCTTGAAAATCATTATGTGCAGTATCGTACAAGTGGCAGAAGTCAAACTTCATCCAAACCAGAGAATGAGAGAAATTTGAGTTGAGACCGAGAGGGAGTAAGAGAGGGAGAGAAAAGGATAATTCCAAAAGATATTATAACAGTACAGAATTTGTGCAACAAATATTCGGTATATTCATTTAACTATTATCGGTTGTTACAAACTTGAAAACAAACTTACATACAAGCACTCTCAGTTCGGAATGGAAAGGAAGGTCGAGTGATACCTTATTTTAAAGGCTCTTTGACCCTGATCACAACTGCCGACTTTCAAGCCTCTGCTTACATTCATGTTGATATGACAGCGTGTCAAAATATGCAAAACGTCCTCACAATATGGTGTGTCCAAATTTCGTTCGCATAATATATCAAACGGTTTTTTATGTAAAAAATAAAAATACCAGTGGCGCTCGAGCAAGATTTGTATTGATTTGAAAAAAAAAAACTCTATGTCGCGGCTTTTTCTTCAAATACAAATTATTTTTGAAATACTCATTCACTTTGGAGTTGATCTGGTCTCTTGATATTTTGAACGGTTTTTGTTTAGCCATTTGGATGGATGGCAATATCGCTAAAGTCTGTTATAGTGTTTTGTTTGAAAATTCGTTTTTGTCTAATTTGTGTCAGAGTGAGGTCAATCACTTACATCACCACAATTCAAATTCAATGATTTTTTTTTTATTTTTATTTATATTTATGATATTTTAAGTTTTTTTCTTTAAACTTCAACACCCTGTTTGATAATATTTTTAAAGTTTAAACTGTTATACAAACTTGCATAATAACGGTTCAAGGATACTATCAAATGATCACAGGACACAGCCTTGACAAGAAAATAACATAGGCAACGATGCATATCAGACGGACGGTTCAAGTTTAATGCCCGGTTTCTCAACATTTGACACCAACTTATGGATCCGATAAGTTGACATAAATGACATATTATCATTGAGATATAGGTGTTTATCGGATCAATGGACTCATCGAATAGATATCTTGTTGTTCATAAACTGGATGTGAGAATCACAGTCCCGTCAAAGCGTCAACCAGTTTTACATTTACCATCTGTTTGACAGTCTGGGCCTTTAAAGTGGATCAAAATCTAGATCCAAGTTTCCATTCGGTATGTAGCTCTCTTTCTCATTCTCACCAAGTTATGTCAGTCTTCTTTCTTGGACAACAAAATCTTGAAACGTTTCATTTTTTCTCATTCACTCCCCGCATTGTCGACCAAATATCAGAACGCCACACGAGGGCGTACCCAGGATCTGAATGGGAAGGGGGGGATCGGTTCAAAAAAGGCACAATAGATTTTCTATTTTTCTTTTTATAAGTTCAAACATTTTCCATTAGTATTAAATTTTCTATTGCAGTATCCTAGTGGTTTTTGATACATCTGTTTTTATTTTTATCACCACTTCAAATTCCATTTTTATATTCTCTATAGTTCTCTCTGCTTGGGTACGCCCTTGGCGCCACAAAACAAGTTTCACTAGAAAAAAGTTTGTTTTACTAATTCCAAAAAGATGGAGTGATTTTCTGAATCATTAGATTTTTGATGAACAAGGATTAGAATAATCTTATTGTTTACTTGATATATCAAAATCTGTTCTATAATTTTATCAAGACAAGTTAAGACTATTTAACGATTTACTTATCCTACAGGAAAAACCCATCATCAAATTTAAACAAAATCTTCTTTTGCACGTATTGGATCTCACATTTTCTCGGATGAGGCAAATAAAAAATTCTATCTACCATTTGATCAAAATCGATACCGACAAGATAAATTTGTCTTAGGTTTTGATAACTTTCGGGTAATATGATGTTATCTGCGTTTCCAATAAAAGCACATTTTCACTTCAAGGAACAGATGTTCACGTTTTCGCTTTTTCCCTGTTCCAGATGTTGAGTTCATGACTAGTTGAAAAAGCAACAATTATGTCGTTGCTGTTTTGTGTAGGATATTTTCTTGTTGTCAATGACCCAATTTGACATTTCGAAAAAAAGATTTTGGTTAATAAAAGAAAAATAAAAGGAATTGAGTGGGTATATATCTTTCTCCAGATAAGACGATTAGAACAAAAACGTTTTTGAATTTTCAATTTATTTTTATCGAAAAAATATACAGGGTGTCGCACTTCAACTGGCCACTACTTATACACCAAGTAGAGGAACCATAAATAAGAAGTTTGAGAAGGGGAACCCATGGCACGAGGCGGGAAGTGTCCCGTTTCCTAGATACAGGTTGTTTTGTTAATCGAGAAAACTGGAATTACACGCCACTGTTTTTTGGACAAAATTTTGTTTTCTTTTCAAATACTCATCCAGTTTCCAATGAATAACTTCTGAGTTTTTTCTCCCCGACGAGTAGAACAGTAGGATTTCCTACTGTTACCACCACTGAAAATTTTCAGTTATGAACGCTTTGAACCACACTAGTGTGGTTTATATTTTTTTTACTTGGAAACGGTGCGTCGCGACGGAGAGAAAAAAGTCGAGGGAGCTTTTTTGTCGGAAATTGAACAAAGTTTTAGAAAAAGTATTCTGACAAAATTATGTTAAACCATTTTTTTTTTAAATAGAGTACACAATGACATGTTCTTCAACTCCGGCCCTGGACGAGGTTTATTTTTTTCAAATACTCAGAAACTAGTCCAGTAACCATATACATCAGACCTTGCGTTAGATCCGGTAGTTCTGATTTTTCGCTGACTTGTTTATGATGTTGGCCCAATGAATAATCCAAGTTTTCGACCTCGAGCGCCGAACGCAACATTGACAAATTTAAAAAAAAAAAAAACTTCTACCTTTTATCCAGTTTTTGCCATTTTCAACCCAGAAGAACTAAGTTCTCGATTATAACTATCAAACACTTTTTTAAAGTAGACTAGATTTACTACAATTTGAGATCAGAATGGTCTCTGTAGACCTAATAATTTACAAGATACAGATTCTCAAAATTTGGTGTTATTTTTCACACTTGCAAATGTTAACAATACAACAACATTATAGTAATAGTGCCTACCTGGAAGGTGTCTTCAGGCTAGATACCATACACATTTATTATTCTGTGGGAATTTCGACCCCCTTGACATATTTTCTTTGGTAATTTCACGCCTTGTCAATTCCGAAAAAAAACAAGAATTATTATGCAAAATTGTTGTAATCCTATCAAAAAAGTGGATCAAATACATGGTTAAAATCAACTGAGAGAAGATTTTGCCCTCTTTGAAGGACCCGGTTGAATCTCGAGGGTCTCCCCACTCAAAACATATCTGCAGTTGCAGGGCTGAACTTGACCCTAAGATGCTTGAAACAATAGAGTAAAAATGGCCGCAGACTCTTTCCAGGTAAATATAATGTTGTTTTATCACCGCAGAAAATAAGTTTAGATAGTCGGTTATTTAAATATTTGCAAGTTCCAAAATATAGCGCTACATTTTGGAAAGCTGTAGCTCAAAAACTATTGGGTCTACAAAGACGGTTCTGATCTCAAATTGCAGCAAATTTAGTCTACTTTAAAAAGTGTTTTAGAGTAATAATCGAAAGCTTAGTCTTTCAGGGTTTAAATTGCCAAAAAACGAATAAAAGATAGAAATTTGGGGATTTTTTTGTAATTTGACAATGTTGCGTTCGGCGCTCGAGGTCGAAAACTTGGATTATTTATTGGGCCAACATCATAAACAAGTCAGCAAAAAATCAGAACAACCGGCTCTAATGCAAGGAACCCCCCTTTTTAGACGACATGGTTACTGGATTTAGTTGTTAAGCCCCGAAAATTTTATCAAAATCAGTTGAGCGGTTTTCAAAATAAATCCAGATATTCATTTTTTTTGAAAAACTTTTACACCCTCTATCTAGGAAACGGGGCACTTCCGGCTATGAGCTTCCGATTTCAAACTTATTATCTATGGTTCCTCTATTTGCTGTTTAAGTAGTGATCAGCTGATCTGGGACACCCTTTATAAAAGCTCTATTCACCATTTAATTAAAATCGATACCTCCAAAATGACTTTGTATTCGGTTTTAATAACGATCAAGTGACTTGATGGTCAGGGTGTCTTTCCAATAAAAGCACTTTTTCACTTCGAGGAGCAGAGATCTTTTCGTCGCGAAATTACATTTTACGGTGCTCATCCTACCTTTACGATGCAGGCATTTTATAGAGCTATGTCTGAAAATACATAGTTCCACATAAAAGTATAACAAGAACCCCCGAAAACCAATAAGCAATAAAACTTTGACATATTCTCGCCTCTGACGGTCTTGAGACAAGTCACAACTTCGTTCAAGATTTGTTCTGTTGGATTTTTTTGTATCGGAAAGATGAGTTTAAAGCTGATAACGCAGGATTCATAGTAATGATCAATAGATTCTGCGTCAATCTCAAACTAACGGTTTAGATAGCCACGGTTGGATTTCTTAAGCGTGCCTAAATAATTTTGAATATATTTTCTTTTGCGCAATGATCATTCACTCCAGACCGTTATAAGTACATAATTGACTTTGGACTTACTAGATAAAATAATAATAATTTTGGAATATTACGTCACAGTCCTTGTCAGAAGCAAACTGTAGTATTTCCAGGCTTGGCGACAATATTGAGGTGAACAAAAGCTTAGATGTATACTGTCCAACGTCAATGTGGATCTTGAAATTGTCTACCGAAAGTGCCGTATCCATTGCTCCACTCCTTTCAGATAGCTAAGGATATGATATGAGCGCAATTGAAATATGGCACTCATGGCAGACAATTTCAAGGTCCAACTCAACGTTGAGGGTACATCAAGATATTCTATAAATTCAGGTGACATTCAAATGACCGGTATTCCAACGGATTTGAATATTAATTCCATCTTGAGAGACAAACAATAATAATTACTCCAATTTGATCAATAACTTCACAAAATAAACAAAATCTTCATTGGAAACCATACTTCGATTGATATGCTCTTGCACGTGGGCAAAAGATGGACTCGATATGTCTGATCGTAATTCAAAATGTATACCATCTTTGCACCTTTGTTCTGCTCAGTTCGGAAATTGTGACTTATTACAGTCTGTTAGCTAGGTAAATTGTTTATCGATTTTGCTATTGACAAAAATCTATAATTACCTTTTTGAAGCGAAAATGTTGGAGTTCTGAGACATACTTTCACCAAAATGCCAAACGAAAGATATAAGTTTTCGTGGAGCTTATCCCGATCAATATCATAATCGTATTTGGAAATTCAAATCAAGCTGTTTGTATTCCGTATTAAAAATCTTATGCTCCTACTATGGAGGACTATAACTAGGGGCGATCGACATCCGAATATCCTTGAAATTCTGTACCTCTTTTTTTTTAGTTCATTTGAGGGCGCTGTTTTTATGGGCGCTGTTGCTAGTAGCGCCTTCATTTATTCATTGTCATAATAATGTTTATTGCTTGTCAATAATTTTTCAAGAAGTCTTTATCAGAATTTCATCATTTTTTCCAAATTTCCACTCCACATTCCACATGCAATGCATTTTCAATAAGGCAAAAGATTGGGGATGAATCGTCGCAGCATCGTGTTTCAAGCCCATGGTTTAATCTATGATAACTGTTGTCAATGAAGGATATGACGTCACTCAGTTACTCTATCAGTGAATGCAATCAAACAAAAAAATATGGAAATTTTAAAAAGAAAAAAAGTGCTCTCTATATTACAGTCAAGCAGATCGCAAAGTCATTTTGTCTGTTTAGAAAATTTGCTGTTGCTCTGTACTGTACAATCACTGAATCGGTGCTGTACTTGATCAAGAAAAACAATTCTGAGTTTTAGGTACTATGTCTTTTGAGTGGTCTACACAGTAACAACCAATAAGGCATATTGATATTGTTTTAGTATGATACAGGTAGAAATCACGTCAGTTCGTCGGAGCACAATATTGACAATGTACAGGGTGGGCACCTGAGAATGCAAGGTACTGTATCCAACTATTCATCGGCAAAAAAGATTATCACTGAAACGACCAAGAGAAAATCCTGGATAATATTTTCAAGTTTCTGAAGTCGCTAGGGAGCGTAGCAACCAACACCAAGTAGAAAAATTGGATTTTTACAGAATTTTGCCCTATGAAAATATATCGATGATACTATTTTCATATAAACTGGATATTTATCTTCACTTTTTGTCAAAAACGTTTTTTTCTATCTTTCAAAATAAAGTGAAGGGGGTAGTTTAATTATTTTTTTATACAAACGAAGATTTCTCCCGTTTCGTTCGACCAATTTTAACGCACTTGAGCTCATTTGAAAGAGCATAATCTGCTCTTCAAAATTTGGTTTTCACTTTGTTACCTTCGCCGTCGCCGCTAGATGGCGTTAACTGAAATGGTAGCATATTTTTGAATTTTTTCAAAAAAATCAAACGTTATGGTATATTTATTTTTATATATTTTCAAAGGGGTTACATTTTTTTATAAAAATTTAAAAAAATATATAAAAAAATTATGTTTTTTTTCAACTTTTTCATTTTTTTCTTGTTTTTTTTTCTTCTTCTCAATAGATAAATGAAAACCCTTTTAAAATATTCAAACATAAATATATCATAATATTTGATTTTTTTGGAAAAAAACTCAATAACATGATACCATTGCAGTTAACGCCATCTAGCGGCGACGGCGAAAGTGACAAATTCAAAACCAAATGAGCATTCTGTAGTGCGGATTATGCTCTTCCAAATGAACCCAAGTCCATTAAAATCGGCAAAGCGAAGCGGGTGAATTCTTCGTTCGTTAAAAAAAAATAATTGAACTTTCCCCACCGCTTTTTTTTTGATAGATAAAAAAAACGGTCAAGACAAAAAGTGTAGGTAAATAGTCAGTCAATATGAAAATAACATCATCAATATATTTTCATTGGGCAAAATTCTATAAAAATCCAATTTTCTACTTGGTGTTGGTTGTTACGCCCCCTAGCCACCATTTCAGAAACTTGAAAATATTTTCCATGTTTTTCTATTGGCCGTTTTAGAATTACCATTTTTTACCGCAAGCTTCTATCATGTTCGGTTTCCAAAATAGAGTACCTCGCATTCTTAGTGGCCCACCCTGTAGAGGGTGACTCATTTTCAGCGACAGGGTGCCAGCTCTCGTGAACTATTCATCATAGAGACGTAGAAAAAAAACTGTATGGTAATATGCCCAAGAGAAAATGCTGGAAATATATTTCAAGCTTCTAGGATCGCCGCAAGGGGGCGTAACGGTACTGTGAAAACAGAAAATCGATACATTTTCGAAATTTTTGCTGGTGAACTACCAAATAAGAATATGGAAACAGATTTTGGAAGATATTCTCTACAAAATTGCTCCCCGACACTTCGATCTAGGTTGTCAAATGAGACAGCTACATGCCACCAAACTTGCTGTTACTAAATTGCCTATAACTTCGAAATTCCTTGACCAATTTTATTGATCATGAGATCATTTTAAAGAGGAAAATCTGCTTTTCTGGTGCATTTACTCGGGGTCGATTTCATTCGCTTTAGCCAGTCACACAACATGGATTGTGAGGGTCAAACCTGTATTTGAGGTTTTTTCGAAATTTTCAAATGCAAACACACAAAAAAGATGCCTCCATCGTGTTATTTGGATACTTTCCTGCCACTTTCATGAAGGTAATTTTTCTATATCTTTTGAAATAGAAGAGTTACGGAGAGCTCTTCAGGAATCCCTCGAGGAATACTTTTAAAACAACACCTGTGAACTTCAATGTGTCAAAAAGATAGGAGTGCCTTGCCAACTGTAAGGATTTTGAGCATTTGCACTAGTTTTTTTGCTTTTTTTTGGGTTAATTTAATTTGTTTTCAAATATTTTTGGAATAAGGTGTTTAGTGGTCCACCGTATCATTTTTGGCGAGTGGTGCACTGTATTCTACCTGTCAGCAGCTCGTAGAAAAAAAAAACGGAAAATAGTTTGCTTTCTCACTTATAGGCCTTTCTTTTCAACATCAACTGGAGAGAATGTTAAACGCGAATCAAAACAAATCTGATGTGTATCTTTTTGAAACATTCAAATTTATAGGAGCTGTTTCAAAAGTATTCCTCGTGTGATTCCTGATGAAGTTTCCGTAACTCTTCTATTTCAAAAGATATAGAAAAATGATCTGTATGAAAGTGATAGGAAGTTATCCAAATAACACGATGGAGGCATCTATTCAGTGGGTTTGCATTTGAAAATATTTAAAAAACATCAGATACAAGTTTGACTTCAACAATTCATGTTGTGTGGTCGGCTAAAGCAAATAAAATCGACCTCGAGTACATGCACCAGAAAGGGGGTTCTTTAAAATGAGCTAAAGAACAGTCAAATCGGTTAAGAAATTTAGAAGTTATGAGTAGTTTAGTGACATCAAGTTTGACGGCTTGTAGCTGTCTTATTTGACAACTTAGAGAGAAGTGTCGAGGAGCAATTTTGTAGAGAATATCGTCTTAAATCAGTTTCCATATTCTTTTTTGGTAGTTCAATGGGGAAAATTTCGAAAATGTGTTGATTTTCGGTTTTCACAGTACCATTACGCCCCTTTGCGGCGCTCCCAGAAGCTTGGAATATATTTCCAGCATTTTCTCTTGGGCACATTACTATGCAGATTTTTTTTCCTGAGTCTCTATGATGAATAGTTTATGAGAACTGGCACCCTGTCGCGAGTCACCCTCTACAGGGATATATCTTTAATTGACAAAAAAATTGATGCATCGATAAACATCGGAGTCTTTGGGGTGTCGTTACTTTTCTATAGAGAAAGTACAATCTCTCTGAATTATTTATTTGTGCGGGGTAGATAAACATGACCTTACAAACTATTGATTTTTCTGGGCCTAACAAAGAGAGAAGAAATTTTTTTTAAATAATTTTATTTTTTCCTGACAGCCTATTCATAATTCTACACACTTCTTCTGTCGTGTTTTTTTTTATATGAACATTATGGCCAAAGATAACTCCATTCAAGTCTTCAATCACCATCCCAAAATACTCTCGCTTTTATTTATCCGACAAAACCGTTTTTCTTTTTTGTTGAGCCCCCTTTGATGAGAGTGTGGAAATGTTCATTGGAACACGGTTTTGGTCTAACGTGGGCAAACGAAGACATCAAAGTTGTTTCCAAGGCCTGAATATTCATTATTATAACAAACACTTTCTTTGGAGATTTATAGCTGGGTACCTTTGTTTTGTGATGAGTCAAAAAATATATCCAAATATTATTTTGGCACTTCACCAAAATATATCACGGGCCGGCGTGGGCCTCTGATGTCACTGTCACTTGAATTCGACGTTCGTAGCATCATTTTTTGTACGTTCAATCCTTGGACGTCACGAACGTTGCACGGTGCTCAATGAGGCACCAAATATAGCGCCAACTCAGCTTTGATTTGCGTATTCGTTTTGACTTGCAAAAACAAATGTTTAATGATAGCCTGGTACTCGATTTTGTTTTTCCATTTTCACAAAAAGACACATTTCGAATAAATTTAACCATTGACAAACATTGTGGAGACTCGAGGCTAATTCAATAGAGTGGTCAAAATAAATTGATTTGTGGAGTGGAACAACTTAAACATTTGGTCATAAATAATTGTTAAGAGCAACCATACCTCTAACATTTACCACAATATCTCATGTTTAAATATGAAAAAAAAAACAAAGAAAGAGAATACATGATTGAAATTCACCCTCAGTACGATTGTTATTTATTCCAAAAAAGTAAAAAGTACCAGTATAAAGACTCGGCATTCACTCACCTATTCTTCATATTGTCGTATAGAATCATTCCTCATTATACAAAGCCCAAACATTCATGAAATTGACTTGAATTCGAGGCGTTTTTCAAATGTCAAACTATCTCCTTCATTTAAATTCAAAATTTCACTCATGAAACAACGATACGACGGATCCAACATTTTGAAAAAAATCGCTACCGATTACCGATGTAATGTAAACAATTCGGCAGCAAAATCAGATCAATAGAGATCTATCAGCTGTCTTGGCATCACTCGAAAATCCTTAAAAAATAAGCAAGACGTTCGAAAACGGGAGCGTGGTCGCAAATTAACCCCGTCCTGGCGGGACGCGCCTTGGTCAATGCCTAACATGACATATTTTTTCTCATTCTAACACGCTGATCTTACGATAATTACTTCTCTCTTTCTCCAGTTCCTCCATCCGCTTATGTGTGTTGATATTGCATTTAGATATGCAAGCGACTTTTCGGCAAAACTGAATTTTGACCAAGAAGATCTTTGCGACGCTTAAGATGTGTTGGAGGGGAGCTCTTCTCGGGTATTATGACGTGCGCGCATTATGTGATGTATTAATGGGTGTTTTTCATGACAAATATGATCAAAATAAATTATTCTGAAATCTTTATGACTATTTGGGAGGTCAATGACCATTATTCGAACCTATTGTTAAGGTGCCGTTGGTCAAACAACTGTGCATCCAAATAGCTGGATTGCAGTCACCTGATTGCTGCGCTACCATTTCCTAGCTTTTAATATTGCCTATAGTGTCTTTATCTTCACTTAAAGGTCAGAAAGCTCTTCTGCGCTCCTTATGCTCTGTTTTTAACTGCTTCTTTTATTTTTATAAATATGTCGAGTGGCAAGTAATATTTCCTCACTGGAATAAAAAAATATGGTAAACGATATTGACCCACGACTATATACTTGAGATTTTATAGAAACGGCATCTGTTGTTCCCACGTTGCCATCCGAAAACGACAGATAGCTTAATCAGTAGCTTTATCAGCACATTTTGATTGCATTATTTGTCTTCTTTCTCTAACAGCTCCAGCAAAATGAGCCATTTGATCATTTCTTGGACTTTGCATAAGGTATTTTGTAATAAACATTCTGTGATATTATTAGTTTATTTTGCGCTCGAACTTGTTCATGATACATTAATATTTTTCATTAAAAAAAATCAAAATTTTAGAAAAGTCATGTACTTATGTATTAAAATGTGATGTTATTATTCTTCATTTAGCTGCATTGATCAAATAACTTCTCACTGCTCACTACTATCCAACAAGGGAACGTTATCTGCACAACTCTATCTACTTTTCACAAAGGCTTGACTTTCTCTTCAACAGGCGTTAACAGAAACAGTTCTTACATCAATCATTGTCACTTCAATTCTCGTCCAATGCCCGGATAGAATATCACAAATGTGAGTCCAACAAGTGAAACGTCATTTTCTTGTATTTTCTTTTTATTTCATGGCAGATTTTAAGGGCTGATCATCTGTACACATTTTGACGTGGATTTTTAACCAAGATATGTCAGAATAATACAGATTGACAGCTATATGCACCGTACGTGAGCTTAGCCAATCTCGATTAATTTTCAAAGTTAGATCAAGCGGTGTTTTGTATGCACCAAAGAATTCGCTGCAAGGATCGTTAATCTCTGGTGAGACTTTTGACAACGTCACAAAATAACCTAGAAAAACATATCTAATAACAATTTTGGAATTTATGTTGAGTGATTTGTTTTGAGTTTGGCTATTTGCTTGCAAGTTCTAATGAAAAATGAGCAACTATATGGATCAGTAACATCCGCAAGCCTTATATGACGTTTACCAAACATTAGTCAAGGGGTTTTTCTTGTAAATTCAATAATATTTGGTGTAGGTATCAACTTTTATTCTTGAATCATTCCTATATTTGCTTTTCCTCTTTTCTTGGGCTTAGATTTCATGATAGTGAGTGTTTATTATAAACAGTATACCTAGTCTAATAGGTACAGCAAGAATAACAATCCCATCAACCTGATGATAAATAAAAATATCACTTTTTACAACACAAGAAAATATATTTTAGTAGAAACAAGTGGTTAATTGGATGATGTTCTAAGGAATGCCCCAAGGAATGCCCATTGATAAATTGACAATATTGTATAATTCTCAAACTCATTATCTACTTTGAAATCATTACAAATATGTGCAAATTTTGGAAAACGCATCGTTTGATAACTCAAGGAAACAGGAAAAACAAATATAATTTAAATAATTTCTTATATAGTTGATAAAAAAAACACAAACCTTCTTCTATAGGGATATCTGTTATAAACTGGGACTTGGAAGTCAAGAAAATTGAATGAAAAAATCTCATTTGGAAAAATAAATAAAATGTGATGAGACCATCAGTTTCAAAGATTTTTATTTTAGTTTATCTTGTAGAGATGATTAGTATCTGAAGCTGGAAAAAAGAAGTAAATCAACAAGTCTATTTGTTTAAAGGAGTCTTGGTTTACCCATAAACTTAAAATTTTGAATTGAATTAGATCAAGACAAAACTTTGAGATAGGTAGCCATTAGATACCTCTACAGGATAAAGATAGGTAGTTACCTACTTTCAACACCAATCCAAATTAAGTCGATCGATTGAACGATAAAAAATCATATGCGGTAGATATCCGAGTGTGATAGGTACACTGTTTTTTTTTGTACCTACCCACAAAAATAGGTACCTATCCAATTCAATATTCTATTGAGCAATTCGCATTATCAAGAGTGTATTGTGGAGCAATAAATATTGCTTGATATTGAGATCTATTTGGATAGTACTCATTGACTACCTATTGGAATTGGAAAAGAATCCTACTCTAGTCGATGATTTTTTAAAAATCTAAATAATCCTCCGTTGATATTTCACTCTCATAGATTTGTCTTTAGTCGCAAACCTCAAAATCTGTAGAAAAAACATAAACAAATGAAAGACTAGGTTAGAATTCGTTGAAATTCTTCGATTAAGCCTAGAAAATGGGGCGATCAGAGTTAAGCGACCGATTCAGGCTTAAGCGCTGCGGTGCATACAAAAATTGGAATATAATCGCGATAAAGACTTCATCCGGATTAGATTTCTACGGTGCATATAGGTGTGAGACAATATGAAAATGAATCACAGCTCTATCTGTGCATGAAAGCATAATATACTGATAGAGTTTAAGTATTCATTTGACGGACATAATACTCGTATAACAAAAAATAACTGTAGAGAAAGATTGTAAATACCTTCTCATTATGAATTTCCATATACTTTTTCAAGATCCATCACAGAGAAGTATCTGGAAGCGTTACAACATCGTTCCATGTATCAAATGAAGTGCGTAATATATACCGCCATGTTTATTTAGTGAACAAAAACAATATTGCAGAACTTCTCGACGTAAACTGAACGCGTGTGTATCTGAGAAGAGATAAGTCAATATTGCATAGTCTCTATTTCTCTTGCAACTTCAATGTGTGTTTAGGGAAATAGTGTTTGTCTTCAGTCGCGTTCTTGACAACTTGATGGTTTTTATCTAACAAAAGTTTTGTTGGTGGTTTACGTTAGGTAAATTTTGACTGCGGATGTTGCATTTCTATAATATGTTGCATTAACAGTTTATTTGGAGTTTGCTTTATAACTGCAATTGGGCGTATTACAATGATCACTGGATGTCGAAAGAGATCTTTCAAAATAATGAATCGACTATAACAAAAGAGAAGTCATTATAGTATCATGAAATTATGTATTCCGCTTGATATTAACCAGCAAGGATTGATCAATTTTGATATAAGAAAAATAATGTAGACATGGGAATTTCAGATCTATAATCTTCTCTAAGCGTCCATGCAATTGAGACTGTTACCATGAGAAGATGTTCCCCAAAAAATACGTTGATTCAACACATGTCAAGCAACTATGCACAGACGGTTACCAAATGAGTCCGTCACTCTTCCATCAACATAGAATTAAAAACTGTAAAACAACCACAGACGGGTGATTTCGTGGGGTATGAAAGAACAGTATTCTTGGGTTTCCTGGCTCGCTACTAAGTTGATCACAATGACATACTACCTATATCTTAGAAGGTAATGCAAAATGTTGAGAATGAATATTTTAGCATGAGTGAAATTCCATTTTTACCAGGAAAGTGTATAGAATGTTTTGAATTTCCAGCACATTCCACCCAATGCTGATTGCATTACTGACTAGTCTTACTACATAATTTTCATACACTTTATGATGTTTCCTGGTAGAAATGGAATTTCTTCTATGCTGAAATATTGAAGTTGCATTCATTGTGAACATTTTGTTTTTTTTTCGAAGGAGATATGAAGCTGTGTATTCGGTCCTGTTCTCATTGAGTCTTATGGGAAATTAGTTGGTGTAACACTTCTGATGTCACTGAGTATACAGGGTGTACCTGAAATGACTGTACAACGCTTAACCACAAATTCCTTGACCAAAAATATGGCCATTTAGGCAAACTTACCTATATCCAAAATTGCTTTGTTATGTCTACAGAGGGCGTCAAAGATAAAAAAAAAATGGTTTTTCATACATTTTTCAAAAACGTACAAATCGATTTTGATAATTTTTGGTCCCTGGTCTTGGACCATGGAATTACGTTTTTTGTTTCTATAGCGAACGTTTGTAATTGATCGGAAGTGTTATGAGAGTGACTTCACATGTTGTTATTTCTTTTGATTTTTTTGGAATTGACTTTTTGATAATTCACGTGCCTTTATCTAATAGTTCAATGTTTTGGGGAGTTTTTCTTTTTCCTGGGAAATTTCGCTGGGATGAGTGGTTGTGCCAGAAAAAAAATATTTTCGATTAGATACACAGATATTTTATTATTGGTTTATTTTTTCTAGCATAACCACTTATCCCAGAAAATTTTTTCAAGAGAGAAAAAAACTTTCTCACACACTGGGTTATTCGATGAAAACATCTGAATTATCAAAAAGTCGATTCCATAAAAAATCAAAAGATATGCATATGACGTCACTGATTTTTTATGGAATTGACTCAAAAGATATGCATATGACGTCACTGATTTTTTATGGAATTGACTTTCTGATGATTCAGATGTTCTCATCTAATAACCCAGTGTGTAAAAAAGTTTTTTCCTTTCTTGAAAAAATATGCTGGGATAAGTAGTTATGCTAGAAAAAAAATCAATAGTAAGATATCTGTGAAGCTAGTTGGAAAAAAATGTTTTTTGGAACAACCACTTTATCTTAGAAAAATTTTTCAAGAGAGGGAAAAACTCCCCAATACATTAAAATTTAGTGAAAAATATCTGAAGCATCAGAAAGTCAATGCCAAAAAAAAATCAAAAGAAATAACTACATATGACGTCACCTGTATAACACTTCTGGTTAATCTCAACTGGTCGCTATGGAAACAAAAAACGTTATTTCATGGTCCAAGACTAGATACCAGAACTTATCAAAATTGATTTGAACGTTTTTGAAAAATGTAGTAAGTAAGTAAATTCAAGTAAGTTTAGACTTCTTTCTACACCTTATAATATGTCATCTTTAACCTTAAGTAAATCTATATTATAGGATTTGATTTATCTCTTGAATGGAATATAGCTAATCCCTGTTCATGACAATACTGCCAAGCTATGCAGAAAAGCAGCAACTGCTAACCAGCAAGTTTGTGGGATATCGACTTGAACTTTGACGGCTTTAGCCGATGCTTTGGCAGGAGAAATTACTGGTAAAACCTAGCTTTAGCAATAAAAACAGGTTTCCGAATTCAGTTCCGTTGACCAAAAAATAAAACTTTGTCTTGATAAAAGTTTTTGCTTGGTCTAAAAATAACATTTGCCAAAAAAAAATTGGAATATTGAAGGAAACAAAAATATAACAGAATTTAAACAATTACTTGGAAGACACTGCTGATATATTATCATTTTTCTAATTTTGGACGGAAAACGATGGATGAGAATTTCTGATTATCTCTGTTAATCTTGATTTAAGTCTCATGTGGAAAATTGAATTGTCAAAATGAGTGGAAATTTCACCAGTAATAACATTTTGGATTCTCAAGATAGTTTCCGAGTTCCAAGGCTGGATTGTGGTTCCAGTAGGGGAGAGACCACAAGGAAGACCACCAAGTTTTTTTCTCTCTTGAAAAAATATGCTGGGATAAGTAGTTATGCTAGAAAAAAAATCAATAATAAAATATCTGTGAAGCTAGTTGGAAAAAAATTGTTTTTTGGCACAACCACTTTATCTTAGCAACATTTTTCAAGAGAGGGAAAAACTCCCCAATACATTAAACTTTTAGTGAAAAATATCTGAAGCATCAAAAAGTCAATGCCAAAAAAAATCAAAGGAAATAACTACATCTGTACCTCAGAGGTAAACTGTACTATCTCCATTTTTCGCGAAAATCGGGTTTTTAGTGATACTGACATAGTTTTTTACGGGGTATCAACTAAAAATACTTTTAAAATCCAATTCAAACAGATCAACGAAAAAGCCAAAGGTAAACTGTACTAAGTCACAAAGTCATTGAGAGGTAAACTATATCAAACGGAGATAGTATTTCTGGGATCTTGTACTATCTCCATTGAAGGTGGACTTGGTACAGAACTCAAGATACTATCTCCATCAGACGTGGACATAATATAACAAAAGTATTATTCAAAACGCCCGCTCATACGTTTGAACAGGAAATTCTCTGTTTTAACGGTTAACGTAATTTTATGTCAGTCTTCTTTCGATTTTTGTGATGAGAGGGTGTGTTGGAAATGAGCTCCAGATCTGCGAAAATTTTTGCCAACTTGAAGGCGGCGGCCACGGTTCAACCAACGGAAGATGGCCACGTGTTACAAAACGGTAAGTAATTTTGAAGTTTTTTACTTTTTAGTAGCTATTCTTAGTATTTTGTATGCATACCACCATTATTATAAGTGTAATATAATAATAAATATTAGTTCAGCAAAAAATACCTGTAGATAAGTCACAATAATATGCCCATTTATTTTGACAAAAGGTAGGATACGTTCATTTAAGTAATAGATATTGTCTTTGTTCTGGTTTTTGTGTTATAATCATAACTTTCCTTAGTGGTTACATCACCATCAAAAGCATAAACGATGTTTTTTGTAATCATGTGAATTTTTTTTATAAGGAAATTTAAGGAAAAATATTAGAATTATTTACTTTTTAAATTATATGGTGGGTTTTTAAGCTGTGTAGTAAAAAACTGTTGTATTGGGATTTAATTTATACGTAACAATATTTTGTTTTATTTTAGAATCTTCAGGTGTCTATCATGGTCCAAGTTTGCCAAAAGAATATTATTATAATGATACCAGTGGTTTGGTTGGGAGCCCTGAATCTCTCGTGAGTCCTGTGTTCGATTTCCAAAGTGAGTTTATACTTACTTCAGCACAATGCTTTAATTTATTTGTTTAAAGCTGATGTTAGCTATTTTCTAAAGTTGGAATATTTTCGTTGCAGGTGTGGACGAAGTAAATCAGGAGCTACCTGCAGAGGAGCTTATCACTCTTGAACATTTTTTCTCCGGTGATTGCAACAAGCAATCTGAATTTGAACAGGAAACAAACCAAGTTTCGCCGTCATCGACTGAGAGTTTCACTGTCGAGGAAGACTTTGATCTGTTAGTCAATTCAGATGATAGTCTAAAAGATTCAGATTACAACACAGGAAGTAATGAGAGCAACAATGCGACTAGCGATAATGAAAGCAGTGATAATTCTGAAGAAAGCCGTGTTTTGAATGATGAAGTGAATACAGAGGAAAAACAAAAAGTTCGTAGACCAAGTAGGAAACGCCAAAAGGATCCTGACAGCTGGAAATGCAACATAAGGAAACGAAAACACCATTCTGGACAAGAATACATTTCCAAAAATAGAACTTTAATCAAGCCCAAGGCCCTAGGTCCTCCATGTAGTGACGCATGCAGATTTAAATGTTCCTTAAACATAACGCCGGAACAACGACAAAATATTTTTAAAACATTTTGGTCACCATCCAAGTCAATCGAACTTAAAAGGCAGTTCGTGGCTTCCAGCGTCCATTTAGTTCAAATTAAAAGAAGGCGTCCAAAAACTGGAGAAAGGGAACACCAGAAACAGTATAACAGAAAATTCACTTTTAGCATTGACAATGTTCAGACGGAAGTATAATAATATATATTACGTAATTTTTAACAATTCAACTGCTACATATCAGGTTATAAATGTAATAGGATCTCACATTCAAATAATATGCTGTACCTAGATGACAGATCATCTGTATGTACAGCAAATCAGTATCTCATTTTAATCAGTTAAACATTAATAACAATTTATTGATATGCAAGGTATTTTTTTAAATTACTCTGTTAATCTCCCAGACTTTTGTTACAACAGCTTTTGCAAAAAAACTGGAAGGTGGAATGACGCAAGAAGATCAACGTGGCAAGAAAAATCCACCAAATAAACTACCTGTCCACGTAAAAGAGAGCATAAGAATGCACATATCAAAATTTCCCACTATTCAATCACACTATAGCAGAGAACGCTCATCTAAAAAATATCTCGATAGCAGTTTAAGCATTTCCAAGATTTACGAAATGTACAGAGAAGAAATGTTGGAAACTAATGTTCCTGAAAATGAAATCCCTAAATCTTGGCTGTATTATGAGCTATTTAATAATGAATTTAACTACTCTTTTTAGCTCCCTGATAATGATACATGCGACCAGTGTGATGAATTTCTGATAAAGTTGAAGGATTCTTCTGGAGAAGAAAGGCAACATATTCAAGAGAAGTATGATCAGCACTTGGAAGAAGCATCAAAAAGGTATGATCTGAAAAACAAAGATAAAATAAAGGCTCAAAATAGCACAAATAAAAATTGCCTTACGGTAGATTTGGAAAAGTGTTTGCCAACACCTGCCTTGACAAATGCCCAAAGCTTTTATTCTTTAAAACTATGGACCTTCAATTATACAATCAGAAACACTACTAAGAACAATACTGCATGTTGTATGTGGGATGAAAGTGTAGCAGGGAGAGGTGGCAATGAAATCGCCTAATGTTTGATGAAATATTTATTGGTAACAAATATTGAACCATCAACTGAAGAAGTAACAATTTGGTCCGATAATTGTCCATCTCAGAATCGGAACATTAATGCAATTTTGGCATACACTCAACTTTTAAAACCAATTCCAACTTTAAAGGTGATAAATCACAAATACCTGCTAAGAGGGCATACTCACCTTGAGGTTGATAGCGATCATTCTCTTATAGAGAGGGCCAAAAAAAAGATGCCTAAATTCCAGATCATGACGCCGTGGGATTGGCAACAACTTGTGAGACTGGCCAGTACAAGATTTACTGTAGTTAACATGGACATAACAGATTTTAAAGATTTCTTGTCTTCAATTAATGGCACTAATGCACCACTTATTCAAAGAAAAAAATACGAAAACGGAAAAGACTTTGAAATATCACAGGTGGTTCACCTACAAGTTCGGTCTGAACAACCAGGAAAAGTTTTCTGCAAGACTTCTTTTTACGAAGAAGATTTTAATGTCCTGGATTTAAACCGAAATACACGCAAGTCTGTGGCATTTCCAAGCGAGATACCAATTATTAGAAATGCACCAAAACCTATTGGGGAAAAAAAGTATAAACATCTTCAAAATTTATTGAAGTGGGTGCCAAAAATGTTTCATGGCTTCTACCAAAATCTTCCTTATAGTAATGTTCCCGATGATGAAGATTAGTATAAGGTTATATAGCTAATAGGTTAGGTACTTTTATTTTTATTACTATACTTTAATTTTATTATTATTGTAAACAGTGTTTAGTTCTTGAAATCTTTGTTCTTTAGAGGTTTTTCTCTTCGTTTTATCACTGTATGGTATTGTGAAACTACCAGTAAATATAGTAAAATTATAAAAAAACTGTAGTTGAAGTAGCTCAGAATTTGTGTTCTTGTGGTGCAATCTTGTAAACCTAAGTTTGAAAATTTAAAAAAAATAAAAATTAATGCGTTTTTTTTTTAGATGAAAATACCAAATCCTGCGTATTTTCAAAAATAAACTGTACTAAGTCACATCTTCCGAGATTTTCAATACCAACTCCAATTTTTTATAATTTCTTTTTTTGAGGTAAACTGTACCAAGTCCACTAAAACCAAAAATATATATATTTTTTTTTCTGGTTTTTGGTATTTTGTACCTTACACTAAACTGTTCCTTTGTTCCAATTTTTAAGAAAAACGAAACAATAATTAACAAATAATGGTCATTTTCGTCACAATAAAAACTTTAAACCGCTCCCCTGTAAAATTCGGTAAATGGTGCTTAGTATAGTTTACCTCTGGGGTACAGACATATGACGTCACCTTTATAACACTTCTGGTTAATTTTAACTGATCGCTATGGAAACAAAAAACGTTATTTCATGGTCCAAGACTAGATACCAGAACTTATCAAAATTGATTTGAACGTTTTTGAAAAATGTAGAAAAAAACAATTTTTTTTTGAATCTTTGACGCCCTCTGTAGACTTAACAAAGCAATTTTGGATATAGGTTAGTTTGCCCAGATCACCTTATTTTTGGTTAAGGAATTTGTGGTTAAGCGTTGTACAGTCATTGCAGGGACACCCTGTATATCATCATACCAAATGACGAGTGAGGTCAATTACACAAACGTATTGGTTTCTTTTTCAAGACCATTATGTTTATTTTGGTACTCACCATTAGTCACCATCAATGTTAAGAATAGTTTAAGCTCTTGCGTTGCTCAAACCGTCTCTGGCTTTTTCCTTCTGATTTCAAGATGTTGTATCTACTGCTGGCATAGGGCCAAATTTCTCCTAAAAAGATGGTGCTTTTCAGTTGATAAGTCACATTATGTGCAGTATTCTTTGATATAGACATACCAACTGAATATTTCGATAATAATCACTTTTTCCTTGAAACAACGGTACATCAAAACAAAAACGCAGCGTAACGGACACTGACACTTATTACACAAAATTAAAAATGTAACTGGTAAACGTGTTACTGTTATCATTCGCAGTACATAGAAATAAGTGTCTTGGGTGCAGAGTGAAAAAAATGGACTGGAACAATAATTAGGAGTGAATTTTCAAATTACCACGAAATGATTTATCATAAAACTGGAGAAAGCTGTACATACTATACTCAAAAAACAATTTAAGATCTCTAGACCAGAACAAATAAAAAACGTCTTGATTGGGTATAAAACCACCTCGTTTTCCCTTACAATTTGACTTAAATATTATTCTGACCAACTTTGAAGAAAGGCAGTAACCAGCGAAATAAACGAAATGCGTTTTTTAATAACTTTGGATCATTCTGCATCTAAAATCAACGCAAGAAAGCAGTTATTTCTTCTAGATTTTATAAACATGTAAAAAAAACTTAGGGTTTACAAGTCAGAATGGCGGTAAGTAAAATATAGAACATAAGAAAGCAGTATGCTGCCTTTTCGCGTTGTATCAGCTGACTTTAAATATGACTTACTGGACGCGGTGGCCGAGCGTGTAACACGCCGGCATGAGAGACCGTTAGTTCTGATTGACGTGGGTTCGAGCCCCGCGGTGGGCAGAAATTATTTTCTGTTCTGTATTTAGTGGCACTCTCACTGGCTAACGCTACTGAGTAGACTGCAGTATAATCAATAACTGACAGTCGAAAAGTTTAATAGTTGGCCTAAATTAATCGGTCCTGCTAGTTCAATATATAACTAGGTGATGTTCTCCTACTCCTCTCCTAAGGCCTACTCCCGGGCAGTGGTTTGCCCCCCCAACCATACCAATACCAATACTGCCTCACTACTCTTCTTATTTTCTTCATAGAAGTTACAAGAACCAATATTTCTGTTTAATTGCGAAGAAAATGAAAGATGGATAAAAAGAGGCAAGGAATAATAAAGACGATGATATACAGTATGATCCCAGATAGGTTTTACAAGAGAACAAATGGACTTATAACTCAAGGATACGACAAAAAGTCATCCTTGGTAAGAGTCTTTACTTGGTCTAAAAATAACATCTGTCAAAAAAAGACTTGGGATATACAAGTAGACAAAAAATTAACAAAATGTGAAAATTACTTAGGAGAAACTGCTGATATCTATTATTTTTTTTCAAATATCCAAAAAATTACAAATTGTTCTTTTATGTAAGAGAGAACTATCTTCTTCTTCGTCTTTTTTCTAATATACATGCATATGAGTAGGCTACTGCCTGTTCATTGCCAACACGTTTTCCCCGGAGGTTGAGGTCCAGCATTCTCTCCATGCAGCGCTTTGGTGGTCTTCCCTGTGGTCTCTTTCCTACTGGAACCACAATCCAGCCTTGGAACTCCAAAATTAGAAAAATGATAATATATCAGCAGTGTCTTCCAAGTAATAGTTCAAATTCTGTCATATTTTTGTCTCCTTGTAGACCTGTTTTCAATTCTCATCCATCGTTTTCCGTCCAAAATTAGAAAAATGGTAATATATCAGCAGTGTCTTCCAAGTAATTGTTTAAATTCTGTTATATTTTTGTCTCCTTCAATATTCCAATTTTTTTTTGGCAAATGTTATTTTTAGACCAAGCAAAAACTTTTATCAAGACAAAGTTTTGTTTTTTGGTCAACGGAACTGAATTCGGAAACCTGTTTTCAATGCTAAAGCTAGGTTTTACCAGTAATTTTTCCTGCCAAACCACCGGCTAAAGCCGTCAAAGTTCAAGTCGATATCCCACAAACTTGTTGTTTAGCAGTTGCTGCTTTTCTGCATAGCTTGGCAGTATTGTCATGAACAGGAATTAGCTATATCCTATTCAAGAGATAAATCAAATCCCATAATATAGATTTACTTAAGGTTGAAGATGACATATAAGGTGTAGAAAGAAGTCTAAACTTACTTGAAAACAACCAAAAAGTTAGCAATGATAAGGAATATTACCAAACTATAACATAATACCTGTCTGTAAGGTTATAACAACAACATGTAGTCAATTTTGACCTCAGTTAAGGAATAATGTCATTTGGATCGAATGAAAAAAACAGCTAATAGGTACAAAACATGACAGCGACTATGTTTAAATTTCACCATCTAAAAAAAACAATGTTGTGTCAAAATTTTCTCAAATTACTGACAACTTTCAGGGATATTCACATAATCAAAGATGATTATAACCACTGGCAGGTTTTTTTGTAGCTCTTTTGGGCTATTATAATTATTCTGAATTCAAGGTTATGGTTATGTTTTGAAAATTTCGCAAAGTCTGGCAATAATTTGTCAAAAACATGTATTCATGACGAGATAATTTTCTGCAAGTATCTGCCCAATATTATACAGGAAATTCCCGTTCGCAGTTGAATCTCTCCACTGAGCAATCAATTACTACGTAAATATTATAGCTAGTATCCGCCATCGTCACTACGAAACGTGACAACATTCAAATTTCATTATTCAAAGGGGCACTGACTTTGTCCATCTCACATCAATATGCAGTTGTATTTGTGTTGTCATTATTTTTTACCATTTTACAATGCGAAGCAACAAACGGTCAGATTTTCCACATTTTGACGTGAAACACGTTGATAGTTCCTGTATTCAACTTTAACATGGTGGTTGGCGAGAACTTATCAACCTATTTTTCACTTCCATATTATTTAGTTTATTTCCCCTCATAGGGAAATATGTAGACAAATGGCAAACTTGACCTTCTTTGTTGGTTGGGTACAAAGGGCCGATATTTTAATGTCACCTCAAGGTACATGATAGGTGAGAAACACTACTGGATATTATTGTGAACAATAAAATCGTCTGCCGAGAGTTTCAAATTTGCAAATTTTAAAACTGTTGGTTTTCAAGTGACTATTTTCCTAATTTCTTTCTTCTTTTAATAATCGATTTCGCATTTATCGTGTATTTTTCTTTTCTACAAGATAAGTATATTGGATATCTTTTATATAATTATATTATATTATACATTTTTCCCAACGATCATTACTTCACATTGATGATGGTTTCATCAGCTCGAAAAGTTGAATAAATTGTAAGTGTGTAATGTAACCGAAAGAGGAATTGAAACTTAAATCCAGTAGGCGAACCCTACTTAAAAAGGATAGAAACAAAGTTGATAATGGTTGCTCGAAGACGAAACGTCGGATCATAAATTTGATGACACCATTTTGTAGAGGAAAAAAAGAGGCTATGGAGATGTGACATAAATTTTGAAATATTTCTTCTAATAACCTAGAAAAACAATAAAACCATTTTGAAAAATTATGTGTTCTCGCGGATATCTTCGGAAGTATTTGGAATTTTGTGGATTGTTCAACTGCATCTTATTGAGTACCAAAATGCGCAACTTTGTCCTGGAATGAACTTTTTTGTATATCCTACCGTTTCCAAAATATGATGGTGAACATTGAAATTTGTAACACCCCGTATGAAAGTATAGCCCTGGATTTTGCCAGGCAACTCATTCGCAATCTATTTTTGAACAAATTATCTAACATTATTAGCATCAAATAACAGATGATGGTAGATATTTCAAAAACCGTATCTTAGACTTCTACGTCTAATACTCTCTGAGATAAAGAGCTTCAAAATACTTCCCTTAACTGTCAATTATTTTCTTTGAATGCAAATATTTCCAGAATGGTCAAAGGTGGACATGGATATCATTTGATAATCAAACTGTCCTCAATTTTCAAAAAGGAATCTGGATGTGCAATGAAAAATGAGGCTTCCCTTGGTATGCTTTCTTTGAAGGCTAATTGTCCCTTCAAAAGAAAGACCCTGTATAACTTTGGTCAATGTCCTAGAGCGTTCATTTTATCCTGAGTCTTCAAAGTAATATTTTCTGATGTTTGAGTGAATCCGAGAGAATGAATCTAAATGATACTGGTTGAACTGTGATCCTACGGCCTACGGTCATCTATATCGATCAGAGTAGCACTTAGTTATTCGCCGTGGTGCGAAATTGTTGCCAATTGTCGCAAATTTAAGCGTCAACCTGATTCTACTTTGGTACTGTTGGGAACATTGGTTTATTTAGGAGGTGGTTTGTCAATTGTCACGAATTCAGGAGTTTTCTCCCGTGTGTGAAGGCAGACACACGTACGTTTGGAAAACCAACATTTTTTTAATTTTCTTGGCCACATTGTAAAGTGATTGTGTTCAATAATCGAGTGCATCTCAACACTCACTTTTCAAAAATTACAGAGAATGGCCCAGATACAATTGGATTTATAAAACCTAGCAACGTGAGCGTGATATGTCAGTTTCATGCCTTTCTCTGTTTGCTACTTCTCTTTTGGCAATTTTCTAATCTCTTCCATTGTTCCAGGGTTTTTTTCTACCATCATTTATTCAAACCGGATACGTAAATCTGAGTAAAAAATTTCGACAATCTAGTCGATCGATGTTTGGCGATGTTCCCATAAATAACCTCTGCGACGTTATGGCTACACTGCTGGTTAGGCGAATTGGTACATGGTCCCCTTTTGGTTCTGGTACTGGAAGTTGAGTGATCAATGACTGGTGTTAGCTCGTAACATATCCCAGCTGCATTCCACGAAAACGGACCAGGAGCCAGGAGCAACAGGCCAGTCGTTCCAGTCACCAATAAGTATTCCAGTAATTTCGTCAATATCAATCGGATCGTCATTCACGAAAATTTTCCATTTGATTCAATATCAATTGCATTAACCACTACTTGCCATTTGATATTTTTATATTTATATCAATACTATAAAAAAAACATCACGTTTGCATGGACAGGCCTTGAATTTACACATTCTCATTATTTAATCACTCTACATTACATGTACACTGTGCGGTACTGCTCAGCGCAATCCCCAAATCGTTGGAACCTATTTTCTCTTGCGAGTAATTGATTTCACGCAAAAAAACAATCACCGACATTGTTTGCTTCAGTTCCAATCAGTATTTTTTTTACAAACAATCATAATTGTCAATTAACACGAAAATGTATTCGTATTCCACCATTTCCATTCATTCCCATTTGACCACTGGTCAAAACTTTTATGAGAGGGTTATTATTGATATTTTCTGAGTGAATAGAGCAACATTGTTTGTATACCATTAAATGTGTTCTTTTTTGGAAAGTCTCGACATCTCAAACTAATTCCTATCATCAAACAGGTTTCTCAGTTTTTCCTTATAAAAAAATGAGTGGCGCCTAATCGGGATTTTATAAGTGAGTATCAACTATCTATCAGTAAATTGATCAGCTGGCCATTATCCACGAAATCCAAGCCTACCGACGCAGAGCTGCTGAACGCAATTGTTGTACGTGAAAATATTAAATTATTTACACGGTACAGTTCCCCCATTTCTCGTTAACGGTTAATGGTTCATTAGAATAGACAGATTCTCAGTTGCTCTAAGCATTCATCTTGTTATTAACTATTTTTCAAAAGAGTCAAGTCACTGTCCCACAAGATTGAGCTATTTCCACACATTTGTTATGCAAAAATGTGTTGCGGATTGACTGTGGAATGAATCTTCCGTCTATGAAATGAGGCCGTACTATGATCAGAAGCATACGAAAAATAAATCAAATCTGCTGAAAATCTCACATTAAACTGAAGCGCACTTAGATAAACTTCTAAAGCCGTACTTCACCAAAAAATGTTTTCAAACTGTATCTTTCAGGCTTGTTTCGAAATTACACGATATTATCAGTTGGTGTTTATGTATAATGTTTAGCAAGAACTCTGTTCTGTGTTATTTGTGAAAGGTTTCATTTGGTCGCCCAAATTATCAGTTGGAAAACTTAGTTTCTCAAGTCATTCAGCTTGATGAATACGCTGATTAGGAGCATGTGTATGAGAGAAGTTGCTTCACCAGCGATTTCTGTTGATTTTATAACGGCAGAAATGTTTGTAGACTATGTATATTAGTGAAATGCTAATAAGATGTGAGTTGGTAAGTTTGATGATTCGTTAGGTCGAGACACATCTCAAGTGAAGCGAAAGTCCTCAAGTCCTCTTGTACACATAAGGGATACTATAGATCTCAAGATTCGGTAGTCTCATGTGCAATCAATGGATCTTATTATAGATCCTAGATTCTGGAACCAACAGAGAGCTTGATGTATTCTTTTCACCAGATAAATACAGGGTGTGAGAAATCATTTTTTGTGGACACCTTAAAAGAAAGCAAGATTTTGCTCTGAATAATAACTACGACATAAGAGCCATTCAAGAAATATACACCAACGATGTTTTCGTGTCTTTCAGGCTATATAAGGCCCTTATGCAGCCTAAGAGAGAAGGATACTTTGTCGGAGTTCATTTCTTATCTGATTTCTACTCTACAATACACAACGACATACTGCTCATTTTGTGGAGAAATCGAAAAAATATTTAAAGAAATCAAAGATATTTTTGAATTCTCATTTTTTAAAAAAGTAAAAAATGTTAAATCATATGGTTATTACATCTTCATGACTTACAAGTTCGTTTTTCATTTCGAAATCGTGCAGTGCATCGGTAAAACAGATGTGGTGCCATGAGAGTAGTACGGTTCCACGATTTTTTCTAACGGAAGCCAGACTTACGATTTCAAAGTTCACCAAGGTTATTTGAATAAATTCGAATCACTTCCTTTTTTTCAGCGATAATGATATGTAGAAGGAGAATACGTTTATTTAGCCAGTGCTATATGATGAGCAGAGAAAATATGTTGCATAAAAAACGGTGATAAAGTTGTTGAAGTAGAACTAAGTTTAGTATTGATATCACAGGCACAAAAATTTATCAAAAAAAAACAGGTACATCAGTTATATAAAATTAAAGGGGAAATATCACAGTCCGTCAATCAATTATTGTTAAAATATAATATAGAAGTTTCTTCTTGAAGATGTCCAGTCTTTGCGCATTTTTAACATCAGTTGGAAGATCATTAAATTGTGCTAGTCCTTTGTAAAATACGCTGCTAAACGTTTTGTTCAGGCGACTAGTGGCAACATAAAAATTTGGGAAAATGCGTGTTTCATAATTGTGAACATATTCAAGTTCTCTACAGAGATATTCCGGTGCCAAGCCAATTCTCATTTTAAAGATGAGAATGAATGTCCGATAAAAAATTGTTTGTTTCACATTCATCACCCGTAGTGTATTCAACATTAGCTTTGTGAGCGTGTACCTATTGCGAAATAAAATATCACGAAGCGCTCGGTTCTGAATCTTCTGGAGTTGTTAAAACTTTTCCTGAGTTATGCCGTGAAAAACTGTGGAACAATACTGGAGATAAGGTTCAATTGAGGACTTGTAGAGAAGCAGCTTGACAAAAATTGATAAATGTTATCCCAGTCGTTGACAAAAGAATACCTTCGTTGACATTTTTGCACATATGTAATCGACATGGTTATTGAAGTTCAAATTTCCGTCCAACATTATTCCTGAATGAATGATCGTGTTCTGGCGATTTGCTGTCCATTCAGAAATATGTTAATGACTTGATTGTCCAATTTTCTTGGCATTCCAAACACAACAAATTTGCATTTATTTATATTGACCGCCATGCTATTGTTGTCAAACCAATTTTTAATTCTTGAAAGGTCTTCATCGAGAGATTTCAACATTGAGGAGAGATTCGAACAATAATGATTAGCAATATGATTGAAACCATTGCAATGCTCTTCCTCGCATACCCATTGTGCATAGTTTTTCCAAAAGCAATTTCCTGTTAATGGTCTCGGATGCGCGCCTAAAATCCAAAAACAATGTGATCACGAACATGCCCTTGTCCATACACTTCAACCAGTCGTTGACTGATTCACATAAATGAACATTTCTGAACCCGACAGTCAGGGTTAGTTTGGGTTAGTTTATCAATTGGTTTTCCTCACAATACTCCTGAAGTGGTTCCTCCACGATAATTTCCAATAGTTTTTCGTACGAGAGTAAGTTATTTATTGGTCGAAAGTCCTCCACCTTGATACTGCTTGGAATTTTCTGGATTGGCGATATCAATGAACATTTCCATTCCTGAGGAAACGCTCCATAGGTCAGTGAGGTATTTATTACATCCAAAAATCTGTTTCCAATCATTGAGAAAACGTTTTTCAGAATTTTACTGGAAATTTGGTCTTCACAGCCTCCGGTATTTTTGAGGTTTCTGACTAGCTTATTCAAATAAAACATATCGACGGGCTTAAAATTAGAAAAAATATGTTTACGATCCACAAAGCTCAAGACATAGTTAAAATCATTCTTTGATTTGATTGACGAGACAATGACTTCAATACTGGACACAAAATAGTGATTAAAACATTCGGCGATATCACAGACTTTATCACATAATGTACCTGAATCAGACTTTACATGACATAGAACCTTTTTGTCCCGGTAACAGACTCTTCAAGTTTTTCCAAAGTTGTTGTGAGTTTTTTCTATGTCCATCCAGGATCTTGAACAAATAGTTGTTTTTTGAATGTTTGATAATCGGGACAACTCCATTCCTGAGCAACTTGTACTTTGCCCATAATTCATCATTTTTCCATAGAACAGCGGCCTTATATTTATTGTCCCTTCCAATCATTTTTTGTAAAATTTCTGGAGTAATCCAGCAATTATTTTTGTGTTTCACGTTGACTTTTTTTTTGTACAGTGGTCATTTCTTGCAATGAATGAGTTATGGACGTTGGATGGATGCTATCGTATCAACGTTTGTAACACAATTATTCCAATGTATTTTTTCCAAATTATTTTTCATTACATCGCAGTCATAATGTGCCCTTTTGTAAACTTCACTTTTGTTAGAAGAAAAGTATGGTTCGATATATATTTCAACTATGTTGTGGTCACTAATAGTTGGTGTTAATAAGACAAGACATTTCAAAGACTTGTTATTGGTGATCACGTAATGAATGAGGGTTTTGCTTGTTTGGGTGATTCTTGTGAAGTCATTGACAATTTGATACAGTCCATTGGTTCTGATTTTTTGTTCACATTTGTTAGTATAGTGAGAATCCTGGAAAAAATCGTAACTGAAATCGCCCATAATCAGTTGAACTTCTCTTCCGCCCAGCAACTCTTCAACCAAAACTTCAAAATTCTCAAAAAATATCCTATCTGATCCAGATGGTGATCTATAAATTCCTGTGAGAAGTATGTTGCTTTCTCCTACTTTCAAAAATGCTGATATTATCCATATAACGCCATAAATTGCTCTATTTAATTTGAGTTGAAAACTAAGATTATTTTTGATGAAGATGGTTACACCGCCAGTCCTATTGTTGTTCGTGTAACAGTTTATCACGTTATATCCCTTTATGTATATTTCACTGTCTTGAATATCATCACACAAGTGGGTTTCTGATAGACATAAAGCAAATGGCTTATATTTTTGATCAAATCTGATTTGGTCAAAGTTATGTAGAATACCCTGAGAATTGGGATAAAAAATCCTACCTTCATTGATCTTATATTCCATTGGGTTTTCTAGTTGCTACCGTCAGTATTTCCGTTTTTGAAGTTCCTCGTGATGTTTAAGAACGGCACAGTTTGTGTCAAACTCCGCGTGATTTGTCTTGAAGTTCATACCGAGGTTTTTGTTTGCCAAAACCCAATCATTACATTTTTTCACAGTCACATCACATTCACTTTTTCCGTGATTTCCGCGACAATTTGGACAAACAACGTTTTCTGTACAGTTTTTCACCAAATGTCCATATTAACAACATTTATAACAACGCACTAGGTACGCCAAATTCCGGAAACACACTGCATCTATTCCAACCAATGTTTTCTTTTTGGTTATTGTTCATTATTTTCTCAAACGAATCGGCGTCTACTTTCAAAATAAGGTTGAATTTTTTATCGATGACGTTCGTTTTTCGTAGAGTTTTGGTGTTGACTTGATCGCTCAGATTCTTTTGTTTGACTATTTTCGGGATAAGTTCTTCTTCAGACTCAGAATGTTCGTTTTCGTTGATTCCTATGATTTTGATCCTTTTTTCTTGAATCTTTGGTTCAACAACTTGATAACTTTTTCCCATTTTTTGCTGGATTGCAGTTTGAATTTGTTCGATGTCTTTTTTCTTTCCACAATTCAAGACACCTGAGAAGGTTATCTGCAAAGCGTGCTTTTTGAAATTCCATAGTTTTGAGTTGAATAAGGTTTTTTAATGTGAGTGAATGAAAAAGAAGAATGCTCAACCAAACATACCTTCTTAAATTTTGGAAGTAATGCAAGTACTAAGCTCACGTCAAAATCTGTACCATGTCGTTACTGAATTATTGGAAAAAAGCATTAAAAAAACTGCATTTTGATTTTCCACCTACATAAAAACAGCGTTTTGAAAAACCAAAATGGCTTTTTATTCGAAAATTAACTGGAACTGAAAATTTAATTGAAACAGAATGTTATAATTTAATGTGAGTAGATAATTAAAAAATAGTTCTTATATTTTCAAGTCGATGTCTTCCTCAGCGCAATTACACAGGTCTGGATCTACACCGTTGTTTTCTGTGTCCCCCTCGTCCCCTGCTTGATGTCTTAGCCCTTCATCCAGCAGGTTCTTGTACCAATCAAAGGTTCCGTTATCTTCCCATTTTTCTTCGTAATGTCTTAACAGAGCTTTAATGTTTTCTAGCTTGACCTTTTTAATACTATTTCGCGGTTCAATTTGCTTAGGTTGTATCTCGTCTGATCTTGCACCCCATGAGGGTAAGTAACTCTGATATTGTTTGTCATTGTCCACTCTGTAGAAAATTTCTAATGTAGTAAAACACTCGTCACCAATCCTTTTCAAATTGACTAGCTTGATTTCTTGAATACCATCAACTTTTTTAAATTTCGAAGAAAAAAGATCCTTCCAATGCAGCCAGATCCAATCTTTTCCCAGCACCTGAACATTCCCAACATATTTGAAGATATTCCAGTATTCTTCCTTCGTGATAATTTCAGTACGCTTTCTGCAGATCTTCTCTATTCGACCAAATACTCTGTCCGCAGGTAGATAAGAATGTTCTCTCGCACCGGAAAATAGAGCACTATGTTTTGAATATGTTCGGGTGCCTTGTTGGAGAGCCAAAACATCAGTATGTGAATAATAAAGGAGTTCTTATTCTGACCTCCACACCTATCGGCGAATAGTCTAACCAATTTTTAACTCTTTGGAAACTGGCGATTTGTCAGGAAATGGTATAAAGCTGATCCTATCTCATTTGGGCCCCTTTTCGCTTGATTTTCTGTCCATGTATAAAAGTAAGGACGTCTTGTACTAGGTTTTGTTGTACAAAAGTTGTATAAAGCGAGTTGTCGCAAATAAAATGTTTCTCCTATATTCATTTTTGGCGGAGCATGAACTTGCTGCAAGTCGAAACATACTGTCAAGCTGTTCTCTGGATTTTCTTTAAAAAAAGCGTGGAATTGTTTGGCCCTCAATCTATGAACTCTCAATTCAGTCATGGAATGTACTTTCGAAGCTGCATCGTTTGTGCATTTTATTGTGTTTTTCAAACGTGTACATAGGCTGCATACATCTTTTGCGGGATTTCCAAAACCGATATTGAAATGCCCCACGACAATGGTATAAAAATATCTACGGGACACTCTTAAATTCCGATCCACAGAGTCATTATGAATTCGTGATAGTCTAGAGATGTTTGAGTCTGATGAGAGATAGGGTCTCTTTGATTTTTGACGATTGTAATGACTTTCATGTGCATGTAAACTCCCAATGAATTTGTTCACACTATTTTTTCTTATCTCGCACCTGTTGCTTCTTCGATCACCGCCTCTTTTCTCAACAATCTGCCTCTCTGCCTGTTTTCTTTCCAATAGTAAGGATATTCCGTTGATATACCTTCAAAGCAGCCAAAAAAGTTTTTTGGCACAACAACAGTTTTTCAAAATTGCAATTTCTAAAAAAATATTTTAGCCTGATTGCTTGGCCTTTATTTTTCAATGTTTTCTCACTTCTTTTTCTTTTTGGATGCTTCACTTCAATCATGTGAGATATTTTTTCGTCTATGGTAGCTTTGACAGGTTTTTGATACAGAAACTCTCTTATACGTTTCAAATTGTCTACAGAAATTTTTCATTGCACTGGAGCGCAGTTTTAACATGCTTGCACTTGTTCACTTCAAAATCTTTCGCATTGGGCATATGATTCATGTATCTGAGTTTGAAAAAAAATACAAATAAGGCATTCATCTACTTACCTTAAATTCTAACTTACCGCATTTGTTTTGCCTTTCCGTATTTAGACATAGTCTTTCTCCTTTTTCTCGAACCATAAGATGCTTCGCCAACCAAAACTAGACTGCTATCATCCATTTTTATCTTTGAAATGACACTTGACCTATCCACAACAAATAAAAAGAGTCAATACCTCACAACTGTCGGTAAACCACTAAAATATTCACAGCTGATCTTAAAAACCTTTCTTCTATTCCAAGAAATACCGCATTTTGTCGTGCAAACGTGATTAAGAACCAGAAATAGAGATTTGAAAGGTTGCATTATGATTTTCCAAACATGGAATAATAAACTGCATTTTGCTTTTCCTAGATGAAACAAAAAACTGCGCTTTGCAGAACACCACGAGAATTCACATGCTATGACATGCAGAAAAACTGCCATTTGGCGTTTGCAATTAGGTTTATCGTGTAGAGGACCATTGAAAATATGCCAACACATGCCCAACTCAATGTTGACAATTTTGCAAAAACTGCGGTTTGCAGATCATCTCCTCGTTTTGTTGTTCAATGTGTATCCAATTTGAATACCTGCACCAATTTCTTAGCGGTTAACCTTACATTTTGGTTGTCCAGTGATTTGTTGCGCATTTTCCACAGAGTTTTTCTGTTTAACTATCAAAACATTCGTTGTTGAAACAGTTGCAGCATATGATTTTTTAGATAATTTGTCAAGGGCATCATTGTTTGTGACAAGAAGAGTTTTCTGTTGATGTAGGGCTGCGATCTCTTTTAAGTTCTGTGTTTTCTTTGATCAATGTGTCCACTTTAATATGTAGATCACCTGTAGAATCGAGTAGTTTTTTTAATGATGACTGAATAAATTCCAACACATTTTCATCCACATACAGTTATTCGTTACGGCTACGTTTCCGATTTCGTTCTTTGTTCGTCGTAACCTCAAACTCGGCCGGGCCACAGTTTTTGCAACTCCAGATCTTTTTCATGTGAAATCCACGCAAATCCACGCCTTCACACTTTCCGTGATTGTAGTTCTTGCAAGTTATACACTGTATAATAGATTTAACATCGTCAAAGTCTTTTTTACACGTAAAACATTGACTATCTTCCGAAATATCAACTGCTTTTGTCGCCATCTTGGAAGGAATGATATAAATGTAGCACCATGGTGTCATACAAACATTATGTGTTTGACTTTGAAGAAGACTCTGCTTTTGATAACTTTCATTTGTTGAACGATACGTGTTGAGAAGAGTACAGATTTTCTTGAAGTTATTTTTATTTCAATCTGTTGAAGGCAATAAAATTTTTCCGCTCTCCTTCCAGAACAGGATTTATTCATGAAGAAAATTGTAGGAATATTCGTCCTCAATTAATCTCTACAATATCCATTCAAACCCAAAAATAAAAGCTGCGCAATTTTTCTTCGATTCCAAGAAATCCATTGTGGAAGCATCCAAGTGGTTATTTTGTTTTCAATTTTACAATCAGCCCTTTTGCCGATTCCCGCTCAGCTCTTCTATCTTTCCCCGAGATAGTAGCATTGTGATTAAAAACAAAGATGAACGGATGCCTGGGAGAATAACAGCCGGAAATTAGCGGTTGGGGATAATGGATAAGAGCCTGGTAATCGCTGTGTACAGGTTGTCTCTCTTTTAATTTTGTGAGTTTTGTTCATTACTGTGGTTATTAATCCATTGTTGTTGGGTAATAACAAATCAGGCTTCGTCTTGATTGCTACCAAGTGTCTATTGTTCCGAAAACAAAAAAAGAAGAAGATGACTAAGGTGAATGACGGCAATTGGATAATAAGTTAAGTTCATGTCTGTTTGTGCGGGTGAGACTTCTGTCATCATTGCTATTTTGTCTCCATTTAGCGACAAAACAGAGTTTGTTGTACACTAGAAAAGATATTCCAGAGATTTGATGAGCTTGGTCGAATGCTTCCAATGTTATGAACTTGAATATGGTATACTCGGTATAAATAAGAAAGAAAAAAATGTGGGGCCAGTATTTCAAGTGGAATTCAAAAATATGCTTGACAAGATATTATACTAATTGTGATGTAAATTATGGACTAGATACTTCATTGCTAACATTTTGCGATATAACTTGTTGTGTGGAAATAAGACCAACACCTGAAAAAAACACTCACATTTTGCACCAAGGGGTGATAAGGATACTACTTCTCTTGTACACTTTGATATTTTCACACAGCTATTAACTAATTGGACATTTCAGGCTCATTATCAGGCATATAAATAAACGAGAAGGGAGGTATCATGACATAATATATTGACCTCTGGTCGTTCGAAATTACCTTGAGGTGTGGCTCCAGCCATGTTATAGTTGGATCGCGTGACACTCGTAACTTTTTGTTGTAATACTGGAAAACGGGCCTCGAAAAACTTGTGGGTGTAATAATTTCTAGTGAATAGGTTAATAAATAAACAATTATTACAAAACAGATGTGATGGCATGATTATTCGGAAATAGGTGGAACATTGTACAGATACTTTAATATGTCAACGGAAAGACCGATCAATGACCATACAGGTCTTGATTTAAAGCGAAGCAGTCAATGTGATACCGTCAAACGATACTTGATAATATAATATATTTCTGGAAGTCTGAGAACTTATTTGAAAATATGAAAAATAGCCTGAGTCGGTATTGCTTATTCATTTTTAAAAAATGCTTAATAATGTCCTTTTGAAGTTCTAGACAGAAGGCACGCTAGTTAGTGAATATATGCTTATTCCGATACTTTAAATGGACGCAGTCATTATTGCCTTTGCATCTATCAAGATACTGAGATACTCTAGATGGCTTTAATCTCCACTGGTTTGTTGAGCTTCTTAATGTGTCCCACAAGTCTTAGGCATTCGACACTGATGTTTTTATTCTGGTTTGAAAATCATGATTATCGAAATTCACAGTACGGTAAAATAAGTTCCTATCTCCTGGTTTTTCCGCAAATGCCATTTTTGTTCAACTGTAAGTGTAAGGGTCTATCATTCCAGATATTTCTTAAAAGCTAACGCGAATATTGAGAGATTGATAACATCGATCAATTTGTCATTGCGTATTTATAATCCTACGTAGTGATTGGACATCAAAGCATTAAAATCGGTATTATACATCAATGTCATTTGATATATCGACGCTAAAACATTGATGTTCTTGCATTGACTTGGTGAAACAGATTTGTTTTCTCTAAATGAGGTCGTTTTTGTTTGTAATTTTTGCCTTCAGCTTGTTTAGTAACAATAATGTCTTTTTATGGTCCTGTGGTAGTTTTTGCTGTTTGAAGATGATATATGAAGATGGCTCCATGCCTGTTCATCCGAACAACATACGACTTTCACTGTTGCCGAGCTACCATGAATATGCGACGGTTTCATCATGACAGTCATTAACACACTATCATACCATTTGCTGTCTGAATTTGAACCGGACTTTATGTTTTAAGACGAAAATTTCTGGCTCCTCGCCTCAATAATTATAAATATGGCCTAACAACGCAATGATATCTCACGATTGAAGTTGCATCCATGTTCACCAGATTGAAATCCCATTGGGCACGTATGAGACCATCTCCAAAGTCTACTCTTTAATCGACAGCATCAGCCACAAAAGATGGAGGAGCTCACTGAAGCTCTGTGAGAAGAATGGCAAGGCATGCATGGAACAACCAGAAGAAGATTAAGGAACGACACGTTTTACAAACGATTGCATGTAGAGACATAATCATCAGAATAGATATATCTCACCCGGAAGTTCTCTCGAACGTTGCGTAGAAATTGAAGTACAGTATCAGGTACTTACCATGACAATAATATGTATTAACACTGTCTAGAAATAATACACTTTTACTACTATACATACTTCTCTGGCCATACTATGACTCGTGATATACTCTCTATGATCTAGGTTTCTGCGAATATTAATTTGACCGTGAAACAATGGTTCTGGAGATTGATAACGAGTACCAGTCAAGCTTGCTTCACGCTAATTTTTCTCTTGTCTCTCGAGCTTTTGATCAGCGTTTGAGTGCCTCTCAAGCTTGCTTGGCCCTTATTCATCGAGCTGATCACTAGTCCTCTGGACACAGGCTCACGGTTTAGTAAATTCTTCCTCGAGATTGAGGACCATCGAGTCTCGAAAAGCCAAGAAAACTTCTGATTTCGTGATTGAAAAGAATACAGCTAAGGTACCCTTAACCTTAATGTGCCTTAATCTAATGATAATATGAGTGGCATAATTGGAATATGGCACTCACGGCAGACAATTGGAGGTACTGTCTGTTCATGGCTTTTCTGCGGTCACGTCACAGTATTTGACGTTTGGCAGTATGTCGTAGATTGATCGCTCCACATGTGACATTTGTGAAATTGATCCGAAAGACCCTCGTCCAGACGTACGTGATTTTTTTTTCAATGTGTAAAAGAGAGACGGAAAAGTATGACGTAACCGCAGGAAAGCCATGAACAGACAGTACACTAACTTGCACAAAAAATGCGTACATAGACAGTGAATTCTGTTTTTTTTTAAAGCAAGGTAATTGACAGTCTGAATATTCACATGCCATGCACATGATACTAAAACACACAACATATGATCAATTGCTAAACGAAATCAGAACCAAGCCGCGCATGTCGTCACCGCGAGCCAAAAGTGAGGTTGCATTCAAAACATCCATGACGTTACCTGGTTACCATTTGCTTGTCAAAATTTGAACTGGCTCACGCATGACGTCCCCGCGTGACATTGATTGTATAGGTTTGAGGTAGGTCACGTGATGACTTCTGAAGGGGGATGTGCGAGAGTGTATCTTGTTTGTTTCAGTATCATGGTAATCCAGTTACCTGGGTGACCTATGAATTTTGAGGTTCGGACACGCAATGACGTCAACGAAACCTGCGCGCGATCATTATCTTGTGTATTGCCCACAAACTTTTTATCATTTTATCAAAAAATGAGAATGATATATAGTGGGTACAACTTTGAATTTATCTACCTATTTCACTAGGAAAAATTAAGATTATTCTCATTGATATCCGGTAGCAGAACCATTTCTGGTCAAAGATTCTTGTCGTCGTCAAACCATGAAACTTGATAAATTTTGACAATATTAAACATCATCGGCGAGCTCATTTCACGCATCAAGAATGGCATCTAGTGGTTTCGCCCGATTCTGAGCTGAGGCCTCCAGTTTTTTCTTTGATAGTCAATTTTTACCTCTCTTCCCCACACATTTTTGATCAGATTTAGATCTGGTCATTTAGTTATATAGTTCTTCTCACCGACCATGGGTCTTCACTGAGGCGCGTGAGTATTTGTGTTTTCGAAAAAGTTGATAATGATAATGATTGTCTTGGCCATAGACGTTTAAATTTCAACGTCTATGGTCTCGGCATAATATCCTTTTTCTACCAACGATTCCAAACGGTACAGAATCGTCCGGAGCTTGCGCATACCAAAGTTCGCGCTCTAGCAAATTGAAACTGGGTTTCAAACTGGTTGAAAACCATCTAAGCAGTCCACAGGAATTCGAGCGGATTTTTAGTAAGTGACATGCGCAGAAAGTTTTCAAGTGTTCGTAGTTCTACTTTCGATCGATTGTTTTTTTGTTTTGAATTTTTGGTTATGTTCTGTTAAGTTAATTAATTTGAAAAAATTATTATCAATTAATTATTTCTTTTGATCGAGTTCTGTAGATAATTAAATTATCTGTATTTGAAACACAGGTTGAAAAGTTTTTTCAATGTTTAGAAAATGTTCAGGTGGTTTTTTTCGGTTTGAGGGGCCAAAAATGTCATCTGAGTCTTCAACTTCAAGTTCAGATGAATCAAATTGAAGCTTTGCTTCTGATTTATCAGATCATGAACTTTTAGAGCTGTTCTAGCAAATAAGAATTCCAAACCGGTTGCCACCCGATCCCAGGATAAACATGCGCAATAAGACAATCCACCAAATCAGTTTCAAACCGTCAACAATTTCATGCTAGAACAAACCTTTGCAACTGACAAAACATGACGTTCACTTGTCATACACTGCTCAACCCAAAAGAATTCAACCATTTTAATGTACGCAATTCATGTGCAATTTAGTGTACCTACCTCAAGCTATTCTAATATTGAAATACCGGTCGTAGGATGATCTGAATATTTTGTAATGCTGCAAAATCTCAAACCAATTAGAGGAGAGCTCGTTACTTGCCTTTCCAAGTTATGGGAAAAATCCTAGGCAAAATCGATACTCATGAGTATTTATGTTATTCAATTTCAGCAGTGCATACGGTTAATCGAATCGACTAAACTCATAAGCTCAATATTCATTTCAGGTTTTAGAAAACAAAATACGTCTGAGGTCAATTCACACAAAAATAGCCAGGGCAGCTTTAAAAATTTCAATTTGGATCTTGCAGTGAAGTTGTATACGAATGACCTTTTTTCATTTAAGCCGATAGTCGGTTCAATTTTCCAGCCAACCAGTAGAAAATATTTAATATCGCAGCCAGCGGTGGCTTCGTCATGCGACATAAAGCAGTTATGAAGAGGGCAAGGCAGGCGAAGTGCTCAATGAAATTCATTGAAGCCTCAGGTGACAACGATCATGACACGTCCAGCCCAAATTGGAATTTTGCTTTCAAAACGTGATGTCTTCTCTTATCTCTCAAGAAAAATGTATGTTCTCAAGAAGGTATTATTCTTGAGAATTTTCAGATGAAATGAGACGCTGATCAGAATATGGAAAATCAGAAACTTTTGCATGCTTACTGCAATTACTGATCCATTAAAGAAAAAGCAAACAAGTCACTTGAAACATTCTCTCCGCTCTGAAGGTCAATTCAGATAAGTGCTTACAAACCCAGAAAAGCTCAAATTGTTCCTCTCATAATGATCACACTAATATCACTATTATGACTCAGCCATATGGTGCCATAATAGATCCTCGATCTCCGAACAAAAAATTTGAACTACTCAACTCTACAAGAACAATCAAACTATACAAGAGCAGGGAAATTGGATAAATTATTCCATTTTCATGCTAACTTTCTTGATAAGTATCAATTCAAATTTAATAGCTTCTCTGTGAATATTCAAATTTGTTTGTTTTACCTTTCCGATTTGAGGATTTGCGTTCTAGGACGATATTGTCGATATTGATCTTTATTAACCCTAATTAGAATTCATTTCCTCGACGTTATTTTGAAAACTAGGTTTGAGGTATAGTTTGTCGGTTTTGTTTTGAACTCATGTCGAGATGGTAGCTATAATGGAAATTGAAAAAGTGTTGTGTCAAAAGTATTTTGCTTACCAAACTGGTACTGAAGTTTTATGAATTCACTTTCTAGTTCATTACATTCCAAAACCTTCGAAAGACATGGTTTTTATTTTCTTATCCTTAATTTAACCTGAAGTTATTTGAAAACGAGCGTGTTTCACACTATCACTGTCGAGGAAAAATGTGGTCTGCAGATTGAAACGAGAAGTGTGTTCTCGGAGGAGTTTTATTTTAGGCTAAACACACAAAAAGGCTTTTACTAAACTTTTTTAAATAGCTGAAAGGTGAGTGACGTTTTTCTCACTCCCGTTTCCTCGGCGATCAACCAACTATCTCATTTTATGGCGCTCTAGACGGCGGCTGGCGCCTCTGATAAACATGAAGCGTGCTGCAGTCTAGAAAAAGGGCCGCGTGAGTAGAATTTGCTTCCTACGCGAGGGCGGCAACGAAGTTGGTATGGTGGTGCCACAGCTATTCCCTCCCCAGTGTCCTTCGCGGGTGGCGAAGGGAGCGAAAAGGTAACTCTCTTGACTGTGCGTTGTCCAATGGCTGGCTGAGGAGACCGAGGTGACAAAAGCTGTGGATGTGAGGGCTGTTTAGATGATGAAGGCAATGGAATGAGAGGAGATTGTGGTTGCTGCGACTGTTCTCGAAGCGGCGGCGTCAACTGAGAGTTTGAGGTCGCCAAACGGTCCAAGTCGGCTTGAGCGAGGTAGGCTGGCTTCAATTGGCTTGTGGAGAACGTTTTTACGACCCCATTAACGTCAATGACAAAGTCGAGGTCGTTCAAACGCTTGATGACTCTGTGTGGACCGGTGTGAGGCGGTTGCAAAGGCTTGCGGACCGCGTCACCACGCCGAAAAACGTAGTCACAGGAGTTCAAGTCTCTGAAAATGAAAGGTTTGTGTGAAACGTGCCTGGCAGGAGGAACAGGGCGGATGGCAGCAAACACGCGCCTAGGCTCAACGACGTAATCCCCAGGAAGTGGAACTGGCTGGGTGGATGGCTCGACGAATTCCCCTGGGATTCTTAGAGAAGTGCCAAAAACCATTTCAGCTGGTGAGGCCTGGAGCTCTTGTTCAAAGGTGGTACGCAAACCTAGGAGCACCAAGGGAAGCGAGCGGGTCCACGGTACCTCTGGAATGCATTCCAGAGCGGACTTCAGGGTGCGGTGCATCCTCTTCAAGAGACGCCCGAGCTGGTCGACAAGACTGGACTCGAACTGGGCACCCCGATCTGCAGTTATGTAGAGCGGCGTTACAAAAAAACTGATTCAACCCTCCATGAGGGTGCGAGCGACTGTTGACGCCTTAATGTCCTTTACAGGAATTGCCTGAGGCCAACGGGTGTAGCGGTCGACAATGGTAAGGCAGTGCTCGAAACCGTCGCTCATGGGTGACTTGATGAGATCCACATGGATGTGATCAAAGCGGCTGTCGGGGGTGGTGAAATTGCCCAACTCTGCACGGTAGTGACGATGAACCTTGGCACGCTGACAAGGGATGCACTGTTTGGCCATGAACGTGGCATCTTTGCGGAAGCTGGGCCAGAAATATTTCTCGGCCAGATGCTTGGCTGTAGAACGGCCACTGGGATGTGAAAGGCCATGAACGGCGTCAACGGCAGCATGACGGGAGGTAGGGCCGAATGGCGCCATCATTCTCTGCGTAGTAGAACGGGCGACCTTCGATGTCCAACTTGTGGAACTTGTAGCGAGGGCAATCCAGGAGATGCGGCAGCTGCGCGTCCAATGACTGTTCGGAACTGATGGTAGTGGAGTCCAGTGTGGTAGGTAGAGAGACCACTTCCACTCGAGAGAGGGCGTCGGTCACGACGTTTTGATCGCCCGGCGTGTAGACCAAACGCACGTTGAATTGAGCGATGAAATCCAAGTGACGGCATTGTCTTGGCGATGCTTTATCCATGCGCTAAGAAAGAGCGTAAGTGAGTGGCCGGTTGTCGGTGTATACCGTGAATGACCTGCCCTTCAAGACCCGCTGAAAGTGCTTGATGGCGGCGACGATGGCGAGGAGTTCCCTGTCGTAGGTGAGGTAGCGTTGCTCGATGTCGGAAAGTTTCCGAGAGAAGAACCCTAGAGGGACCCAGGTACCATCAACACGTTGCTGGTCTAGGGCTGCGCCTACGGCGGTGTTGGACGCGTCAGTGCGGAGAGCGAGTGGCTGATGCAGGCAGAAAAAGGAAGAGGTGGCTGCCGCAGCTATGCTGCTCTTGCAGCGCTCGAATGATACGTCGGCCTCGGAGGTCCGAGTGAGCTTCGAATTCCTCTTGGTAGAACCCTTTAGTAACTCTGTGAGAGGCGCCTGCAGAGACGCTGCATAAGGGATGCAAAGTCTGTAGAAGTTTAGCATTCCGATAAAATGCCTGAGCTGGGAAGAGTCAAGTGGCTTTAGATAATCTGCGATGGCCTTGACTTTGTGCTCGGGCGGGCAAAAACCACTGGCTGATACCTGGAAACCTGCGAAAATCACCTGAGACTTTGCGATCTGACATTTGTCCCAATTCACGCAAAGGTGAGCGTCTCGCAAGGCTTCGAGGAGCAGGCGCAGATGTTGTTGATGGCTGTCGTGATCGGACGAAACGACAAGAATGTCATCCTGGTAGAGTCGAACGAAATCCAGTTTGCGCAGGACGTGATTATTGGTCCGCTGCATGGTTTGAGCTGTGTTGCGAAGGCCCAGGGGCATCCCTATGAACTAGAATAGGCCGAAAGGTGTTGTGAGGGCAGTCTTCTGAAGATCCTCAGGAGCGACCGGTATTTGGTAAAAGGCCCTGTGGAGGTCAATGACGCTGAAAATGTTACCTTTGGCGTCCTGGAGCAGGTCTTCGATGATTGGCAGCGGGTAACGCTGGTCGAGTGCAGGGGTTCAACTGGCGGTAATCACCAGTGGCGCGTCAACCTCCCCCTGCTTTAAGGGTCTGGCCCACTGGCTAGAAGATGGGCGGATGACGCCACGGTCGAGCAGGAAGTCGAGTTCCTTCTTGGCGGCTGCGAGGCGCTCCCCCAGGAGTCGACGGGGACGAGCAAAAACTGGCAGACCGTGCGTGACGATCTGATGCTGGACTGGCAGGTCGCTCACTGCTGCCATTTCTCCTGGTGGAAGCACAACCTTGGTGAATTCGTCCAAAAGTTGCTGATAAGCACGGCGAAAAGGGCCTTCGGGCAAAACTATGTTCGAGACGACGCTGACAGAGTGAGTCGCTGGAGCTGGGCCGACGGAGCAAGCGGTGGACAAACTGGTGAGGCGGTCCTGCAGGCGACGGTCATGGAGGTCGATGACCAAGCCGTGATATTTGATGGCGTCGGCTCCTAGGATGGCGATGCTTCCGTCGGCGACGGTAAAAAGCCATTGGAAAAGCCGACGCAGACCAAGGTCCAAAGTCGGTGCGTTCCAAAGGTAGCAATGGACGACCCATTGGCAGCTTGAAGAACCAGGCTCTGCTTGGCTGACCTGGGAAGGAACCTACGAGGCAGAATTGACAATACTGGACCGGAATCCACTAAAAGACGCAAGTCTGTCCTGCGATCCGTTGCGAAAAGTCGAGTTTCCGAGCATGAGCGGGGAGGGAACTAGTTTTCCTGGCTAGTATGGGCGACTTGTTGGTTGTAGAAACAGGGTTGCTTGCACCGACGCGCGCCTGCGCCAAACTTGGAATGGTACCAGCAGTAACCAAAACCTGGATCAGGACCTGGCTTGAGATACCGGCTTTTTTGCTGTTGAGGCTACCGTGAGAATGAACGGCCTTGGTGAGAAACTCGAGCAAGCTCGCTCATACGAGCGGAGTTTTCCCGCGCCAGGCAGGTGCGCCACAGACTGTTGTAGGGCGGCGAGCTGGGTAGTGAAAGTCTCAGTAGCCTTTGGAAGAGAACCCTGCGAGGGCGACTTGGAACGTCCGACAGACGTCGCCATCACTGCTGGACCCGTGTTCTGTAACGCGTCGGCGAACTTTGCGAACTCCTCCAAGGGCTGCTCCTTGACGAGAAGAAGCATGCGTCGAGTCGGCTTCGGCAGCAGGTCCAATCTTTTGATGCGCAGGACATCATCTCCCACGCGCGAGCCGGCCGGAGAACGCATCTGTCGCAAGAGCTGAGAGGGCCGCTTGTCCCCAAGCTCAACCTCAGTAAGCAGCTTGCGTAGCTGGATATCTTGAGAATCGGAGAGGCGGCCTATAATTGAGGCCTTGAGAACTTTGTACTTGTCCAACTCTGGAGGCGAGCGGACGACGTCTGAGATATCTTTGATGGTATCGACATCCAAGGCGCACAATGTGAGAATATACCGCGTGCTGTCTGCAACCACTCGGTGTATTTTGAACTGAGCTTCAGCCTGGATGAACCACAAATCTGGATTTGACCGCCAAAATAGAGGCAATTTGTAACCACCGACCGCTCCAAGCTCATTAGCTTGGATCGGTGGCGTGTTGGTAACTGCGTTTTGATCGTCTGTGGACATGTTGTGTCGCGTGTCGAAGATGCACTAACTCGGGGTCACCACTTTGGAAACGAGCGTGTTTCACACTATCACTGTCGAGGGAAAATGCGGTTTGCAGATTGAAACAAGAAGTAAGTTCTCGGAGGGGTTTTATTTTAGGCTACACACAAAAAGGCTTCAACTAAACTTTTTTAAATAGCTGAACGGTGAGTGACGTTTTTCTCACTCCCGTTTCCTCGGCGATCAACCAACTATCTCATTTTATGACGCTCTAGACGGCTGGCGCCTCTGGTAAACATGAAGCGTGCTGCAGTCTAGAAAAAGGGCCGCGGGAGTAGAATTTTTGCTTGATGAGAAAGGAATGCAGTGAGTGAAATGTAGATAGTATAGGTTTATAAAATGATACGCTAATATCACTCTTTTCCTCTAGCTAACTTGGGGCTTTACCATTTTGGATATGAAGAATCGTCACTCGTGAGCTTCTCAAAAAAACGACAAACGACGGACCAGATGGAAAGATCTAACTTCAAAGTAATTGCGATATGTGGATGATGACCTGAGTTATTTTAATATTCCCAATGAATTGGCCACCCAAGTAATTTGAGCGTTTGAGTTTATTTATTTTAACAATTTTCCATTTTGTACCTCAAAAGATTTTTGACTTCCAAGACATCAAAAAAGTCGAGACTATTTAGTCAATCTTTTTCGACATTTGTTGTTACTTAACAGACAGGTAGCGATAAAGACAAAATATTGGTCACAATTTAGTAATATTCCACTTAAACTCAGCAAAAATATGTTCTTGCCCTTGGGGGCACATTTTTTGGTTACTTTCAAATAATTTTAGACTTCCTCGTAAACCTTAAATATGTCGTCGTTGTATATGGTTGTTTGATAATTTATGTTTATTTTGAGTAACCTGTAACTATATTAGATAACTTACACGAAAATTATCGAATAGGACTTTATTCATGTCGTAAATAAGATAGTTGTCTCTAGTTCAATAACTAATATTTGTCCATGACATTGAAGTCAAATTGTAAGGTAAAAGAAGGTGGTTTCATACCAAATAAAGACACTTTTTTTTTTCTCCTGGTCTAGAGTTTTTGAATAATTGTTTGTTGGGTAAGGTGCCGGTATGCCGGGAACCATGGACGCTGGAGTGGGGCAGATCAGGACACTCGAGGAAGATATGTCATTGGAAACTTTCATGTCTCTATACTCCTGTGACAGTATTTTAACGTGAAAGATATTTTTGGTAGGTAGCGTGTGTTTGATACTGCCGCAAATTTATAAATAAAATAATTGTACTCTAAACTTGTCGGAGGAGGGCTCGTTCATGTGATATATACTTCCAGTTGGTTAATTTGTTATTTTCCAACGACTTACCAATATCGACTTTAATCCACTTACAGCACAAGTTAGCTGATTCAGGAAAATAACCTTCACTCACTCACTCTCGCGCTTGGAAATCGGATCAGGTTAAAATTCTAACTCTTGTGAATTGGAACACCAAATTTAAGCACCAAAGGAATTATGTATTCCAAAATAACTAAAATTAGAGTTCACACAAAAGTTTAAATAAAGAGAGAAAACAATGAAACAATGAGAATGAAACAGAAAATAGACAACTAGCTTTAAAAATTATCTGGGACGTTGTTGCGAACTCTCTTAGAAAACTGAACCCACAAATATTCCCAAAAATGATAAAACAAAAAAAATTAACAGAAGCGAAAGAACTCAAAACTCAAGAAGTCCCACCCTTGAAGTGAAAATCCCTTTTTACTATTAAATCAGCTTCAGATTAGCAAGAAAATTCCAAGTACTTTAATTTGAGTGAAAAGATCAGGACAAAACACCAACTGAGGTAAAATACACGAACACGTCTGTTCAGAAGAACAAAAGTCTAAGAACTAACTAATTCGCTCAAATTAAGAAACCAGCTAAGCTTTTCCACCCAGATCTATGACCAATGAGGTCGTTCCTTGAGGTTGCAACCCCCAAGTACCACCCCCTGGACCATCCCCTTTCTGGACCTTTAGTTCCTGAGAAAACGTCCCAGATGTCGTTAGTGGTATCGTTTCAAATCAAGGATACCTGTTTCTATAATAACAAACATGCAAATTATTTTAAAACTTGATACATATTCTCAATGCCGTTAGGCTTTACAAGGATAACGTACTAGACAGAAATGTGAAAAAAACCCTTTCTACGTGGTGCTTACACATAGATATATATCTCTTCAAGGGAAAAAACATTGATGTCTAAAAACGATCAAAGATTATATACATGATCAAATTCATTTTCTCCATCAATTCGCATTTTTAACAAAGTATAACTGTTGCGAGATTCTAATTACAATTCGATTGGCCCTTAAAAGTATGGAGACCACCTCCATACTTTTAAGGGCTTTGAGTTAGGGTTAATTAGCTTTCGACAGGGGTCGTATCTTAATAAATACCGTCAAATATTTCTTTGTTGATTTTTGGAGAACACTTGAGCAGTTGAGTCATAAACATTGATTTTAAAAGTCATAATGTGACATTTCTAAGGGTCTGTATTTGTTTCCCACAACCCAAAATCCTTATGATGAAATCTATATTTATTGATTCTTGGAGTTGAATTTTATGTTAATGACTTCCTGCACAAATATCTCTTTTGCTCAACCCTGTGTGGTTTATTATTTCTAAGAACGAACCCCAACAAATGTGAAACATAATAATGTTGAACCAAAACTCCAGTGACGTAGGTTTCCCTTTTGTTACAAATTACCCCCTTCTTAAACACAACTGAATTGTAAGCTCGAATCACTCAACAATCATTATTGAATCAAGGAGAAACTAAGCGTGATGTATCCTGACAATCATCAGATTCTCTTCCGCGCACACGTTTGGAACCGCACTACCATACCATCCATACCATCGGTTTTTTCAGGTGTTCTCGGGTGAATCTTCTCGTTTCGGGTTCTGGAACAGTGATGGTCGTTGTTGGTTCCCGTTCAACTGGTTATTGAACAGCTGGTATCCTCACATACCGGATTGTGTGTTCTTTGGTACTGTGAGATACATGGGAGCTCTGGTTCAGGCGATGTTGGGTCAATCACCACCTGCTTCAGTTCTGCTGTCGTAGTAGCTCCCTGCTCTTGCTTCTATCTGCCATTCTTTCTGCCCACCAAGCTCCTCAGGTTTGGTTACCTTCCAAGCGAAAACAGAGAGTCCTCGTTTTCAATAAATTCATACCGGTTCGGTGGATTACGGCTCATTATCTGTAATGTGGCATTTCCTTCGTATAACACAACGAGTCCATGCTGTGTACAGAGTCGTCCAATGTTGTCGCCAGACCACCTCTTTTTCAATGTCATCGAAACAATGTACATCATTGTAGGCACAGGTAGTTCCAGGCCTCAGGGTGATCAGATTTCTCTCCACATCGGCTGTGGTGGTATAGTCCTGAAGTTTGACTGTAATTGCAGCTATCACCACCACATTGGTGTATTGTATGGAGCCGACGGAGAATCTAGCGCCTTCACACTTGTCATTGGTGTCAGCATGACCGCGTAAAGTGGCGGACACTTCAGTCGTCCCATTGAGGTTGAGTTGGGATAGTGTGCCTGCTCCAATATCATTCAGAACCAACTGTCTGAACCGTTGAGTCTTCTGACATCGCTCGGGGTCCAGGTGTTGATGTTGTTGCCAAGAACCCCGGCCACAGTACTTCGATGACTATGCATTCCACAATGCTCAATCAGCTGCTGGACCGTCACATGGCAGGTGACAACATGTAGGGGTACATATTGCCTCTGCTGGACCAACTGGATTTTCCGAAAGGTCGTCTCGGAATGATTCCTTGGATCCTGGCATGGCTCATCGATAGGAAGGAAACTTTGATCCGCTCCGTGGCTCGGTCTGCACAATCACATGCCACGATACCGCTCAGCACTCCTCTTGGAAGCAGTTGTCGTCATGAGGAGGGAAATTACCTTCAATAACCTGATCATGATAAGTAATCTAAATCATAACAAAACATTACAACGTTCATATAAAATTGACAAACCGGTTGTGGAATTTCGAAATTCCTGATTCGCGACGAAGAGGTTCTTCTTTCATTGGTTGGACATCTTGGGGCGTTCTTGGATGCATATCTTCACGTTGGTCCGGTTATTCTCCAACCTGTTTATCTATCTTCTCCGACGTCCGGTCCAACAAACAAGGCGATGATGCATTGTCCGCAGGACTCGTTTGAGAAAGCTTAGTCTCATTTTTACTCGACAAAATAGAACTATGGTGACCTAAACTTTCTTCATTGGAATCGAACAAAAAAAAAATTGGTTTTTCGCGAGCCTATAGAGGGACATTAACTAAACCGTTTCCTGAACATTACAAAACATCAACCTATTACATGCACCTTCTTTACTTTCCTGACCATTCATCTCCTTCGATTCTGCGGTGAGACCTCTTAACTTACTCGATAAGGCTCACTCCACCTTTTTCGCAACTTTTACTACTATAATCCTAGGTTTATTCGCTTTCTCTTTCTACTCCCAAATAAACCGTATCTCCTTCACTCAACCGGTGTGATTCTATTTCATTTTTGATTAAAAGTGTTGTGTACTAGATCTGTATCTTTTGTACGTTGTGTATGGCGTTCATATGGGCCGTAATAATTCTTTTCTGCTTTGATCAATTGACGGCTGGCGTACGCCACCGGCCATTCTGACCGTCATAAATCTGATGAATTATTGCGCCTATAGCAAAACCAGAAGCATCGGTTGACAGGTAAAAGTTTTTATTGGGGTCTGGATATTTGAGAATTGGTTCATGAATAAGACTATTTTTCAGGTACTCAAAAGCTTCGACGCACTTTTGATCCCAGGTAAATTTTGCATTTTTCTTTGTTAAATTGGTTAAAGAGGCTGAATGGAGTGAAAATTTGGAATAAAACGGCGATAATACCCAAACAAGCCTAAAAATGAACGTATTCCAGTTACTGAAGTAGGTTGAGGATAGTTTGTAATGGCTTCAATCTTCTTACTGCACGGCTTGATACCTTCCTTTGATATCACATGTTCTAAATATGGAGTTTCCTTCTTTACGAATGAACATTTTTCAGGGTTCAGTGATAAACCCGCTTTTTGAATTTCATCGAAAACTTCTCTCAATTTTTCAAAGTGATTTCCAATGCCTCCTTTTGAGAAGACAATGATGTCATCCAGATTGACATAACAATGTGTTCCAATTACTGGTGATAACACACACATCATCAATCTTTGCCAGGTAGACGGTGAATTGACTAATCCAAATGGCATCCTATTACATTCGTAGTATCCCCAGGGTACAGAAAAAGCTGTCTTTTCTCTATCCTTAGGATCTACCTCTACTTGCCAATATCCCTTAGTCATATCCAGAGTCGTGAACATATCTGCTCCTCCCAAAGAATCAATTGTTCCTTGAATATTGGGTATCGGAAAATAATCTCGTTTAGTGATACTGTTCAATTTGCGAAAGTAACACAGAATCTGTACTTTTTCTGCCCGTCTCCACTTTTCTTTTCTACCAGGACGACGGGTGCACTCCAAGGAGATGACGATGGTCGTATAACATCTTGATCCAACATTTGATCAATTTGTTTTTCCATTTCTTTCCGTAAAGCAAATGGAATCCGATAAGGCTGCATTCTTATAGGTGCGTGATTACCAGTATCGATTTTATGGGTGACAAGGTTCGTTGAATTAAGGGGAGAATCTCTACTGACAAACAGGTCGGTATACTCATGTGATAAATTATCCATGGGTATTCTCTCCCGATCTTGCAAGTGACACAACTTTTCTACTTTTCGGGCTACCCCCTGCTGAGGATTTCCGTCAACTATTTCTAGTCCGCACACTATAGGAGGAGGGTTCCCCATCTCTTCATTATTGACTACTTTCACCAGGTAAGAGGGATGTGTTTTTATTAATGGTCAGAGGTATTGGTGAATAATATTCCGTCAACTATTTCTAGTCCGCACACTATAGGAGGAGGGTACCCTGTCTTTTCATTATTGACTACTTTAACCAGGTAAGAGGGATGTGTTTTTATTAATGGTCAGAGGTATTGGTGTATAATATTGAGCATACGAACTACAATTTGTCGAGAATTCATGTCTTCAATATTATCTACCAGACTCATCGCGGTAAAAAGTTTGTGTGGTTCAAAGGCTCACAGACTTTGATGCCGGCAAAGATTTTTATTTTTTTTTTGAATCGGGACACCAAAGTCATGATGATAAAAGTAGGAATAATAAATGATTCACGCAATCGGACCACATGCGGCACCCCACGCGCGTTTGGATTCCAGAACATGCCTGATAGGGTGATCAATCCTATCAGTGTCGATTATTGGTGATTGAGAGTGAAGATTGTGGCTCGTATTCTCTTCCGGACTATTGTTAATCTGGTTCTCAATTCAATTTGATTCGGCTGAATCAGCAGGAACATTGAGAATATCGGTTGGTGAGTTGGTTCCGTCGCACTTGTAATTCGCAATTGTAAGGATTGGTACCTGATGTATAATCGCATCCTGTTCCTTACTAGCCCACCCTAGTACCCCGCCAGCTCTATAAAGCGAATTACAGTCAGAGGCATCACTGTCTCTGAGCGGCACGAAACCAATCGATCTACATGTGTGAGGCACTGTAGAGTAGCAATCCTGAAGGTCACTACGCAAATCTAAATAACATCCATCCAAAATCATATGCTTGCTTTCAATAAACTAACCTTCCTTTTCAAGGCAAAAGTCAATCCCTAGAAACAATTCCCTTAGTTTCCCCACCTTTCCGTTTCTATTGTCGTCCAAAATTCCTTCTGAGAGTATCAATGAATATTCCACCGACAAAGCCCGAATTCTTGGTCACAATGACCAGAAATTTTAGAATGGCGTTATCCAAGAAAGACAGCTGGATTTGTTTCAAGCACCGGGGAAGTACACGTTGGGTCACTGGGTCACTGAGGATCTCAGCATGAAGAGTGGACTTGCTGCGGTTTTAAATGGTAATTCGGCCATCGCGACGACAAAGGCCAGATTTGGGGAAGGCTCTCCAAATCACGGAAGAGGCACAAAACCTGACAACCTACAGTGATGTCTGGAGAGCCATTAATCATCTTCGCGAGTTGATGCTGTCATAGGACCTGACTCAATTGGTTATCCCAAAGATGACCAATGACCGAGTGAACGAGCTACTGGTGAGTAGCATGCTGGAGATGATCTTCAAGGGAAGTGGCATCCTTCCCGGAGGATGAACCAGAGGACAGTGGACTGCTATTTCCACCAAAGATCATATTGCAGTTCCGGAGACACTTGCCGATACCGACATGAAAACATTTTGGGGCGAAATGCTCCAAGGAGGAAGCAATGTGACGAAATAAGGTCAGCACCTCTACACGCCACATCCTTTGCTCAAACATATTGGACCTTGTCCCTCTTGGCACTGTGAGTGGTCATCGAATTTTCGAGTGTCAGGCAGTTCCGGCGAAGGGGCTGAGGTATATAAAAGAAGGCTCTTCGCCATGGGAGGAACAGTATTGTTCCGGTTCTGGTCGTTGGACAATTAAAGTTGTGAACGGGCAATTCAAAAACATAAATAAGTGACTGCACATAAACAGTTGACTGGAAATAGATTCATCAAAGATGGACAGTGTTTTCTGTAGCCAAAATTTGCAAAAGTATTATGAACTATTGATTCTATTCTGGTTGCTATGCAAAAAAATGAAAAACGAATGCGTATAATAAAGAAAGCGGGGGGGGGCTCTGATCAAGGTTAATTGATAGTAGTAAGGTTGCGTCGTTATACGTTCGGGTTTCGGACGAATCAGAATTCAGACAAAAATGACGTCAGTCGGCTCCGATCCGGTTCTGAAATTCAAATACACATCTAAAAAAAAGATAGAATATGGTTCACACTTGATAATGAGAAGATATTTCACTGTATACCAAAAGCAGTGTGATAACTTACCCTCAAAAACGTTTAAAAACGGCCGACACTCGGTAAAAAAAGTGTAAAGACCCTGAAATACGGACATGTTATGACATCAAGATGACACACCGATGACAGGAATGTCAATAATGGAGCTCGGTGACGGGATCGATTCGGTTTATCGTTCGTGGATTTCCGATTCCCTAGTTACGGCGCAACCTCTACATATCAATTAACCTTGGGCTCTGATTATGTTTTTTGATAAATTCCTTTCTGCCACATTTTGAGAAGGTTTGAAACATCTTTGATAAGCTATAGGTCAGCTTAGTGCCTTCAATCAATGCTTACATGATACTAAAAATGTTCCTCCATTCACGTCAGTTACGACAATTGTGATGATTGTTACTTTGGGACACAATATAGACGGCCCTGAAGATTTTCATGTTCATCATCGAGATGGAAAATGGAGATGATGTAGGTATGGGATATCGTTTGGTGCGTTTTAAAAATTTATTTAATTTTGGAAATATGGGTTTATTCATTGTGGTTTCTTTAGTTTCAACTGACAAGTCTGCCGTTCTTTTATTTCAGTTTAAGAAAGGCTAAGTGGTATCTGAGAAATTTTCAAAGACGATCATTTGCCTGATAAGCATCATCTAGGAAGATCAATCTTATTATCTTTATCTTCAGCCTCGTTCATGAAAGTCATCACGACATTATGATCAATTCCAATTTCATAAATATCTATCCAAAACGATGTCTTCAAAAATAACCATCAAAACGTGAAAGCTTGATTAGATTGTCAGTGATTTCATGATACTAATGCGCAAGTTTCTTATTAAATTGTACACGTTATTTTGGTCGTAAGCAAAATTCCAATAGAAAAATTCTCATGTGATGTGATCACTTCCGGAATACGAAGTTTCTGTTTGCAGTAGAATTATCGCTTCTTGAAACTTGAACACAATGAACTCTACATCATTTGATGAAAATATTAACAATAAAATAACAACAATTCTGGTCACAGTGATTTCTAACTAATTGAACTAGAAATATTGTTAGAGTGTTTTTCACTCACTCACAACTTAATCAATCAATCCTTGAATAATAATTAATCTTTGTGTGAGCTGTGGAACCCACTACCTGATTTACAAAATGCCGTGATAAACTATCAATTAATCAAATCAACCAGCAAAAAAAAATAAAGCATTCATTTTGCAAAATGGAAATGAATATAAAGTTCTGAAACGTCATTTTTGGTCGCGATGATTTTCGAAGCGGTAAGAGTTTAACTCCATTAGGCAAACATAATACCGCTAATTGCCGATCAAGCTTTCTCTGAAGAGATCATCTACTGAGCTTTTTGGATTTTCAGTCTCCGCTACTCTTGGCTCTCTGCCTGCCATTGAAATTAATAAAAAACGCTCGAGCTGGAGCATTTTGGCCTACGGTTTTGATGCTTTTCAACTCGTTATTATTGTTTTCAATGGGCCGCGATGGTGTTTGCTGGATATTCAAGTCAAGTGAATATTGATTGGGACATATAGTGAAAATTGATGAAGGAAGATTATCATCAAATAAACCAAACTATGTGGATAATTGTTGATGATTTAGTTTTTGAAGTAATTTCACCGATGGCGCCAAGTTTTCGAAAAGAATTATTGTTTGTTTTGAAATTTATGATTTTGGTTTGATGTTTTCATGAATCAAGTTCATGCATAAACATAATGTATATCATGATAATAGTACATTTTGTATCAACGGCGGAAAGTAGATGATTTTGACGAGGGTATACGTAGCAGCACGAGCGAAGCGAGGTCAGATATTAGCCGAGTCAAAATCAACTTTCGTCCGTGTTGGAAACAGTTCTTTTTGTACAACCAGTTTGTAATAATTTAAAAAAGAATAATTATGAAAATCGCAAATAAAAAATCGATACACTGATGACAAGTCAAACAACTGACAAGTGACAACCGTCAATCATGGTTTCAATATAGGTGTGTTCCCGTATTCTTTTGTGGTGCGGATTCATTGCCACCAAGATTGTCACGTGATTAGTTCCTCTAGTATGCTAGACTGTCACGTGGATATTATATTCAGAGGCATTGGGAACCAAGGAACCGTTGCTAAGGACCTACTTTTGCGCCCGCGGGCGCGAAAGTACTTTTAGGCCCGGCTGCCAAAATTAGCGACTTCCCTCAGCTTTGCATGCATTGAAAAGTGAACTTTACGTGTAGGTTGTACAAAAACTTATTTAAAACTTGATTTTTTTTTTGAAAAATATAGTCCGTCTAGAAAGTATCCAGAATTTTATAATTTCTTTTATCTTCATATTCTTCTTTTGTGTAAAACTCCAAGTCAACAGTGATGTAATACGCATGTTATGCCGATGATAGACTTCGACAAAAATCGCTTGAAAAGATCACTCAAGAAGCATTTTGCTGACTACCGGACTAGTTCTGCACCAATCACAACGTTGGGAATTGGTGAGATGACAGCTTTAACACTTTTTATACCTGTTAAGCGTCGGATTGACGTAATCCAGACATTTTCAGGGCAACGTGAAATAATTTGCACTTAGAGAATGTAGTGCGAACGTCGGCTACCTCACCTATTTACCAACGTTGTCTTAGAGTCACTTTGCGAGCTGCACCATCGTTGGGTAGTGATTCAATTCTAGAAAGTCGGACTGGCTACCCCACCCAACGTTAGATCGACGTCGGACGTCACTACGTTGCGATTTGGTTGGCATTCGTACAGACGCCGTGTTTTGATTTAAAAAATACATAACCTCACTTTTAGTTCAAAGCTTCAAAGCATAATGAATACCATAGTATTATGACAGGCAAATGTAAGCAGTATTCAAATATTAAACAATATTTTATAGAAAACTTGAACTGGTTCAGCTGCAGATTTCTCTTCTTGCTTTTCCTGAAGTGGTTATTTGAGGTCACTGGCAATGACGTCATCATGTTACTGTCATACTCTCCCATCAACAGACTGAAAGTGCAGAAAAAGGAGTCTCTTGCAGTGTTTTCAGTTATATCCAATTAGTTTCGTAGAATGATCTTTGTTTTTGTTATTAAAAATTATTTTCTACTAGCGTTGAACAGTTCCATTTGTTTGTTGAACTTTATTCCAATAGATGTCTAATCTTTGTTTGGAAGTTTCCGAGAGTTGATGGAAAAACCTGTATTTCTACGTTGGCTAGTGTTTGGATTGGTGTTGGAATGTCCACCGCTAATCTCGCCATCTTGAAATTCGTCGTTTTGAGGTCAAGTCTCTTTTTGGGTTGTGAAGAAGCATTTTAAAATATTTTTCGAGTAATATTGAAGGCAATAGGTCATTTTGAACCCTACTGAGCGTAAGAAGATTTGTATAGGTGGTTTCTTGATGATTTGGTTTTTTGAATGAAATATGAAGTCTTCTCTGAAATTAGAAAATAGTAGGGGCGCTTGGAAGGATTTGGTGGTAGCATCGACACATTTATCAATGGAACTCACTGGGTTCTAACTAACGATCCACAGTTGCACTTGAAAACAGAAAAATAATCTTCAAAATGGTAGCCATTTAAGTATGATTATGATCTTTTGATTGCGACTACTGTCAATTTGCTTGTTTGCGCAAAGAGATATCAAGATATCAAAATATAGGTGCAGTCTATTTAACCAAATCATATCACACTTCAACTTATTCCGGACTAAGGAAAATATATGCGCTTTCGCGTACATTTACGAATTGTTATTGATGTGCCAGAATAGAGTCGCTACGAGGACGCCTCAACGTTGTCACGCCCGAGTTGCATATGACAACGTTGGGTGGACGTTGCCTTGCTGCTTGGGATCTATCAAATATTGTTGATTGTAAACCAGCTTAAGAGATTTGTGAAACAATGTTACAAGCAGAAAAAAAAGGGAGGTGAAAAAAACTGTATAGAAAATGTTTTCGAAACGTTAAGAAATCAGTGGAGTTGACAGAAACTGGAAAAAGTGCAGTATATGACAATAAAGTGAAAAAAGGCACAGCAGTTTTGGAAGATATGCGTGAGGTTTGCGAAAACAACTTAGACGCATTAGTAGCCTCAAAACGATAAAATCTGCACCTAAGGCTTTGTAAATTGACAGATTTGAAAATCAGCAACGACTAAAAGTGTGCCCAGAAACTGTTCGCATGCCACTGGGGCCGGATATCAAGGGAGCCAAAAAAAATCCACCATCACCGACATCATGGTGCTGATCTGGGTTTTGGGTATATCCGAACGTAAAGTTGAGTGTCTAAAGTTGAATGAAGGTTGAATAAGGAAAAAAGATGAATTATTGGTTAACATTTTGTGATTCAAATACTAAAAATATATACCCAAAAATTTTAGTTGGGCTTACACGCAATGCTTTAATCCGGCCGGTTCATATGACGTACACGGATGCATCAACATTTTCTAGTTATACAGTGTCTTTTTGTTAGAGTTCATGTATTCAGTAACAGTAACAGTCTCCTAGATGCCCGGAATCCAAACTGCTTAGGGGTGATTAGATTCTATTTATTCAAGTAATCCCACATTCTTCTCTTAACGATTTTCTCTATGACTTTGGACAATGTTGGCAATAGAGACTTCAGACATGCGGGTAAGGTACCATAGGCAAAGACGTGATTAATGGCATCGCACAAAGCAGACAAGGCAGAAGATGGAACCTTAGATAAGACTTCAGTGGAGATTCCATCACCACCGCATGATTTCTTATTTTTTATGTCTGCTACAGCTTTCAGAAGTTCCAAAGTCTCGACAGAGCTGAACTGAGAAGATCTCAAGGCGCTAACATCACGGAGATACTCCAAGGGGTCCGTATCTGTTGGAAGATTCTGTGTTGAAGTTATGGAAATACTACAATAGAATTGGTTTAGTTTATTCACATCAACGGCCGCTTACGCATCAAGGTACGCTCACGGATCCGTGGGAGTTTGAGAGAAATGTTCAATCTAGAAACCGACGTGATGGCATAGTAGATACACTAACCAGTAATATATCTCGTGACGTAGCGTACATTTGAGCTGGTGACCTTCAAAACTCTTCGGTTGGGAGAATTCCCAACCGACGATGGTAGCAGTGCAGTCCCGGCCGTTTTTTATATGACAAACATATACCTTCACCTACCCATCTATGGTTGCTATGCATGAATACTATGGAAAATAGTGAAATATTGACAAGCGGGCCCGATCAAGGTTACCGGTTACTCGGGCGATTTATGAATGAACGACACAAGAGATATACTACTGGTTAGTGTATATACTGTGGTGATGGCCTCATGCTCAGATAGACCAGAAGGTAGAGCAAAGCATGATACTTCAAAAATATTTGAGCAAACATAATCAGTTATTGTTGATGATTTATCCGTGACTCTTGTAGGTGAATCAACTTGCATCACCAAGCCATATACAGGTGACAAGTTAGATAACAATGTCGTATTAACTATATTCTTATGGCTTAAGTCAACGTTGAAGTCCCCCGCAAGAACTATATTTGCACCTGGAGAAATAAGACATAAAAGAGAATCAAGTGTATCTAAAATTAATTTGGAGGAGGGGGGACGATACAAACAAAATATGACTCTGCAGTACGATGCCGAGAGCTCAAAGCACTCGATCTCGTAGAGGTCATCAAATTTGTGTACATCAGTGAAAGCGTAAAAGTGAATGATTTCTTCGAAAGAAGCATGGTTTCTTCATGAAGAGAGTCTAGTTGACAAGACAGTGAAACTATTTGATAATTTGGAACGCAAAAACACTAGTCAAGATGCAATCAGTGTTACCAATACTAAGTCCGGACAATTATTTGATTCCAGAAACAAAAAAAATTCACTGCACCTATTTCTAATGGAACTGATGTTTTGTGATATGACTCACAATTTTGTACAGTTTTTTATGTTTCTCCTGCAGGAAGTGGATCCTCTAAAAAGTTTTGCTTCTCAAGCTGGTTCTGAGACAAATCCTCACTACATATTGCAGAGGAAGTTTCCAATTCGAGATGCAATACCTGTCCTTCAGTCTCTGAAGTCTTTGTCCACAGCTTCACCTTCCTATGAACATCTTTATTTGCGTTATCACTTTTAAGCTGAACTATCAGATTATATATTTTTCAATTTTCATGTCTCTTACATCACTTTCCTGCTTACGAGTTTTGATTTTGTTCTTTAGACTGGAGATAATTTTCAGCTGATATTCCAATTTTTGCTCAAACTCTCTTTCCAGTTCCAGAGCCAAATCTTCGAAGCATTTCGATCCTCTTTGAACACGCAAAATAAATCTGTTCCTCTTTCCTACCCTTGCTTGAAGTTGGTTCAACTCAGATCAAAGTTCCTATTTTTTTTAAAAAAAGTTCCACATAACTGTTTTGACCTTGAAAGTCAGATCGGGTCTATAGTAATTTTGGCAAATGAGCCCGTTATCACTATAAATACCGTTACCAAACTTCAACAGAATCGAGTAAAAGATAAATTAATTGAAAATAAAAAACTATTAAAAAAAAAATTAATAGCCCTGTATTTTGGAAACAAAGTGAAATTCGAAAAAAAGTTATACCACATTTTCGTCTTGAAATTGAGCGAAGAATCACCCCTTTTATTTCGTCACAGAGGTTAGGAAACACCCTGTATTTTCCTACCAAACCCATTCCGCCATTATTGTTCATCAAAACTCAAAGCTTATCAAGAAATTATGTTGATAAACAATAATAATTCAACCAATTGTTTTTTAATGAATGAATTTTTTTTTTCAATGAATTTAAACCTTTGCTTGTCCTTTGGAGACATTCATTATTAAAGTTTGTAGGTATGTTATTGTGTACAATTTGATTTTAAAATAGTCTTCACTGAATATTATAGTGGCCCGTTCATCATTGTGAGTATCTCATCTACTTTTACACTAAAAATAGACTTGCACCCAATTATTGATACACAATAATTACCAAAAAGTCTAGAAAATCATACTTCAAGCAGACCTTCACTCTTGCACATGTGTCTATATTTTTATGTGTGATCTTGACAAACCCTATTCAGAAAAGAGAAAGATACAGGAAACATTAACCAGAAAAAAGAAAGATACAGGAAACATCATGGTAACGTTGTGTTAGAGAGAGAAGAAAATACTTGATCAACTGGATAACTTGACAAGTGACAGATTTGACAGTGGGAGGTTACGAACAATTGGTAACGGAAATATCTCCAATATCATTATAGGCAAGTTTTATGAAGGTAACCACAACGTTTCTGTTAATTCTAACAAGATAACTTGAAATTATATAGCGTTACTAATCAAAGGTGTTCACAACTTTCACAAATGCCAAATTTAAGCTCTTCAAGTGGATTATAAGAGTTACAGAAATACTTCCGTTACTAAATATATGGCTAGAGGTTTTTTAATATAGGTGTTATAACAGTATCAGTCAATATTATATGAACACTAATGTTTATTTGGTCCAATCATGAAATCTTCTGAACCCTTATAAGATTTTCCAATTATACCATATATCAGATTTTTCCAAATCAATAGGCACTTTCAGCTTTTAAAAACACAAATTAATCAACATCTATCAAATAGCACGTTTAACTCTACGTACGTTCTAGAATTATCCACCAGTTTGAAATGATCAAATTCCAACCTTGTTCTCTTGGTCGCTCGATATCGAATTCTCGAAACAGTGTGAAGGACTCATGAGTCAATAGTCATTGATCTTTCAAAGAATTGTCAGTTATCGGGCTGAACTAGTTTTATGTTGTGAGAATGATGTTTTTCCTTCAAGTGATATCCAGAAATATATTCGCGTTCAAAAAAGCACAGTGTAAAGGGGCGTTCTCAGATCTTTGCTCAATTGCTGACGATAGATTCTCGACCAATAGAAATTGGTGACACAAACTATACCAGACTAACACAAACTAGGGGAAGATCGTCTATGTCTTTCTTTTGATCAAAAATCTGTCGCCAGCAAGAGAACGCGACTTAATTGAATTGCGATTGAGGGCGGCTGCTCACCATGACAAAGCAGTCGATAGTTTCTTGATAATGCCGCGTGACCCAAAAATACTAAACTGACAAGAACCTATGAAAACGAATGAAGCACATACCCACATCTCAGCCTACATCACAAAGAATAGATGGATACGCTTGTGAATGAGTAGTTTCATCATATTGTCATGTGAATACGAACGGATAAAAGGAACATGGAATAAATCACCTCATTCACATGAACAACGTCATGCAAAGTCAGCACATTTTCGTGTATAAATAGAAGCCGCAACGCTAGTCAGGTATTTGGAAGAGCAGTGATTACTCTCATCTTTCTTTCCATGAGCAGTGCCAGTCGCAAGACAAAAAGTCTATTCGTATTCGCATTACACCTCTGCCCCCGCAGCGAGGCTACTGACCCGGACTGGCCAAGGTTCAACATGCTCATTCCACTGTGTAAGCTGAAGGCTGTATTTGGGAACACGATAGATGTTGTTATGTGCTGCCCGAGTTTTGCTCCCGTCTGACTACGTCCCTGGAGCACGATAGGTTAGGGTCCAGACGAAGATCCAATCTTACGCTTATCGTGACATTTGGTAAGGGCGCCTCACGATCTTTCTCGCACGCTTAGCGAGTACAGTGGGCCTACAGAGTGAGTGCAGAGTGCAAAAAGCCTACAAAATGAGAGCAGTATGACCTGTGGCCCAGGAATAGAGATGATGAGGCAGAGGAACTTCGTCCGGATCAACGAAGCTCCACACTCCCGGGGGCATCCGCAGTGATAAGAGGCTTGACTGGCACTGCTCTTCCGGCACTGCTTTTTCAACTTATTGATAGAAACAGTCAGGTATTGGGTAAGAAAAATGAAACCGAGACATTTTTTTTAAATATCTTTAGACTTTGGATCGAGTAGGAGTGACATGTATTGCCCCGTAATCCAGCACAAATAAAACATCACCATCAAGGTCAAGATGCGGTTACAAAACCTGAGCCGACCAGAAAACTTGTAGCGTCAGCAAAAATCTTAACGAGGGTGCCATTGAAGACGATATAGATTGCCATGGTCACCGTTGGTGTTGGTCAGGAACATACTTACTCAGCATATTATTATTTGTGAAATTTGGTTTTTGTTGTTGGTTTTTGAGCATTGGAGGCCAATGCTATCAAAGAAGCCGCAACGCTAGTCAAGTAGTTGGAAGAGCAGTGATTACTCCCATCTTTTTTTCCCACGAGCATTGCCAGTCGCAAGACAAGAAGTCCTCCCGTATTCACAATACACCTCTGCCCCCGCAGCGAGTCCACTGACCCGGACTGGCCAAGGTCCAACATGCTCATCCCACTGTGTGTGCCGTAGGCTGTATTTGGGAAGACAATAGATGTTGTCATGTGCTGCCCAAGTTTCACTTGATCCAATCTTATGCTTATCGTGACAATATAGTTTTGATAGAAAGCGCAGACCGTCTCAAAAAGGTGTAGGTAGGTATGCGATAAGTTCACGAGTGACACCTTCACTGAGTCAAAAGTTTCTGATAAAAATCTTGTTCCGATAAATGAAAGGCATCTTACCTTAAGTTTAATTGACGACCATAACCTGCTTATGCATCATCTTCCTTGGCACCCACAACGTCGTTAATAATCTTTTCTTCTACCATATTTTGAGAAAAGCGAGTTCTCTTAAGTTTTAGGAGAAGGGCATCATCGGATGATCTCGAGAATACGTTCTCAAGAAGAGTTGAGAGAACCACGCCCACTTTTCTCATGCGGACACCTTCTGTCAACTCAAGAATTGGCGCGGCGTCAGACCGCAAACTTTTGCGTTGTCAAATTGTTTCCATATTGGCAGCAGTTGGACAATGGAGGTAAAACAGTCGACTGCACAACCTAGAATAAGTACAATCTCACCGTCAGATTTTAAAAGAAGGCTGCAAAGACTTTATCGAACTATGAACTATATGAGAATGTGAGCTTCTGGTCCCTACGACCTGCAGCCTCACATTGCTTCGGCCTACCGAGATCTGCTCGGTAGCTTGCCTGTTTCAATATGGTCCTGCATACAAAAATATACTTCAGGAAATTCTGAAGAAAGCTGATATTTTCATCGAGGTTTACGAAAACAAGTAACATGCACGGTGATACCGTTGAATCAATCGGTTTATTTAGTAAATTTACATTGTTTTTCTTCGAATCACCAGCATAGTATAATAAACAACGAATAGCGACAGCTATAGGTGGTCAAATTTTGCTCTCTTTGTTCCGATGACGGAAATTCGCCTCATTCATTCACTGCTAACATGATGACATGTAAAATTGTTTTTTAAATCCAGACTTTGAAACTACGCATACATTTTTAGACATACTGCGTAGCAATCGTATTTTCTAATTTGATAGAAAATTCACCTATGTGTCAGTATCATCAAAATCATGAAATCTGCTACAGCAGTTTAGAATTATTCAAATTATATGTTAGCAGTGTATAAATGAGGCAAATTTTTGTCATTGAGACAAAAAGAAGTTGACGTGAGCTGTCGCTACTTTTCGTTCATAATACTATGCCTTTTGTTTTGACAAACTATCAGAATATCTTGACATTTAATTGACAAATGGTTTTCAAAATCAAGGTTGTTGACTCTTTTTGAGCTAACAGCGAACAATGATTCCACAAACATTCACCCAGTGGACCATAATAGCCACATAACCTTTTTCTCGTTAAAGTTTCGTGCATCAGGAAATTGTTCCAGATCTTTCTTTCCTTCCTTGCAACCCCCTAGCAGCCCTCTCCACCGCTACCTAGCCAGCGGACGCTTCTCTGGCATCTCGGGGACGTGAATTCAATCGGTTAATCACGAAACGGACCATTAAGAAATCGTAACCTATTTTGTAAGTGGGAGGCAGGGTTATTAGTATCATATTCGATTGTTATCAATCACTACTGATCAGACCATAAATAACCGAAACACACATTATTATGACCAGCCTTTTATTAAAAAATTTTGAAGATCTGCGTGTACAAACGAAGTGATGATTTTTATTGGTCTAACTTTTCAAAAAATGTCTCAATTTCTCAACTTGATCTCACATAACATATATGTACGAGACTGTCAAGGCCAAAGAAAGGTTATCATCGTTCGAAGTATTACGAAAAAAATTCATGGTACTTGAGTTGTGTCTTGATATCGGTGAGTAGTTCCACTTCCATTTATTTGGTGCATATTATCAGAAGATATTAATTCCACTAAACTTGCTTAGATGAGTCTTATAGTTCCGACGGAATACTCGATCGTATAATTTTTCAAAATCAAGTGATTAACATTATTGATAAAATCATTATCCTTAAAACGCTTCCAAGCATCCATTCTTGATGGCTATTTTTCCATCTTTGCATGGAATATTACTGCGATTTTATTTCCTCGTCATCTGGTACTGGCTCTGATAATCCCATACGAATATCAATGTTTAGGTTTGTGGGAAAATTCGAAATGGACGGGGCAGTTGCTGAAACGTAGAGATAAAATGAGTGACATTTTACTTACCATAACAGAATCGCAAAAAAGTACAGTTGAGTGGAACATAGATAAAGAATAATTGGGGAATAAGCGCATTCAAGATAAGAAGAGGAATCACAATGGAAAAAACTTTTTCCAAAATTTTTGTGCTATTTCTGAAAAGGTATTGTTTCCCAGAATATATTATTATTCATTCTAGTTATTTGTTCTTGACCGTAACTCTGCTGGTTTATGTAACCATTTCCATATGAGTGAGTGTTTAAATATTGATGTTAATCCGGTATTTTCGAACAATCATAAAGAACTTTTCAATAATCTCAAAAAAGATCTCGGATTCTTCCGATTCAAATCTAACGGTGAGTCTAACCAAATGTTCTTCAAATTTTAGAATGCAGTTCGTTGAGAACTTACCTGAATCTGCGCCTGCTCCTTCAACGTCCATCGCAATTTTTTGTATATTATCATCTTTATTATATTGTTCACATGGATCACCATATTTGTGATCATGCTGGATTATTTTTGATCCAAGCTGATGTAGATTACATCTAGAAATAATATTGACCTATAAGATAATTCTTGTAATGTTCCACTAACTTTGTGTGTTGGATTCCTTTCTTCAAGATATTGAATATGATACCAGTCGAAAAAACACTTTCCATTGTGTAAAAGCAAATGAGAAATACCAAACAAATGTTCTTTTCCATTGTTTCCAATAGAACCCAATGCAATGATCAGCACAGCAGAATATTTTTGTGAGGAACGAGTTTCTGTCATAATAATTGTTGCCCGAGAATGATAATCAAGTATGTCATGTTTTTGTTGTGATTCGATGTAACCTTTGTGATGATCCTGTCTGGAATTTAAACTCAATAACGGAATGTGTACTTGAAATTTTGTTGATTATTCAAAACATGTGTTTTTATCATTCCGAAGTTCTTTTATCGAGCTAAATAAGATAACGTATGTTTTACTTTACTACCCTCACTGTTTTTTTTTTCACAAATCGCTCCATGAGATAAGGGAATAGTTCATAGAATCAGCATCAAATATCATCACTGAACTTGATTCAGACAGGGTGTCCCAAGCATAGATTGCGCATCTGGTAATATCAGTCCCTATCAAAACCATAATATGTGCCAAATGCTAAAGGTTTGACAGGCACACACTCTGAAAATATTTGAGAGCATTCTGGGTGTATCACAAAAGTGATTCGAGAAAAAATATGATTTTTTGAATAGAATACCCCGTATTTGATTCTGTTTCTTGATTCTATGTGTTATAATATATACTTTCATCTAACACATGATGGTTATAAGTATCATCATTGATGTCATTTTAGACGAGTAAACTAACAAAAACTACACTAGTGAGTTATAATCCATAACTCACTTGTGACTTATGGATTATAAGTCACGTACATATTCAAAGTAGTATTCTATTCATACCAGCAGAATTGACATTAACATTGAAATTGAAGGAAAACGCGAACGGTCTATTCGAATTTGGAGTGATAGTGAAATTCGTTGGTTCATTGGAACCAAATGCTCTCATATCGGTAAAGCTGCTGGTAGTGCTGAAAGACGCCGACTCATTGGAACCCTGTGTCTTCTCTGCAATTTGTATCTTGTTATTCAGCGATTCTTCTAGGTATCCTTCTGCTACCGTCAAGGACTTCCATCCAGCCCTTGCATTGGTCAAAAGAGTCGCCGAAGACCTTCTTAGACAGTGACCAGTGTAGAGCGCTGGTTTCTCCAAAAACATCGCAATTCATGAAGGTATCTTCGACATCTCGGGACTTTTCTGGTGAAATCTGCATCGCTGCCTCTTCTGCTTTCGTAAATATACCCTCAGGAATGTATTTTTCATCGATTACTTCCATTTTCTATACGTTTTTTTTCAAAAAAGCTTCTCTTATCTCAGGGTAAACTGACAAAAGTGTCAAAATGTATTTAAACATTTGCTAACAAACCGTGACAACGGAACAACCAACCCACTTTGACCAAAATGTGAAAATGTCACTGTCTAGTCATGTTGATACTGACATTTATATTTGATGATTCAATATCTCATGAAAGAAGAATTTCTTCAACTTGTTGGATAAAATATTGTATGGCACTCGTGCGTTATGTTTCACAAGTCACTTGAAAATTTATACAAACCTTTCTCGCGTCACATATTTTCAACATAACGCACTAGTACTATTATTAACTATTATTTTGATCTGAAATATATGGGTCTAAATTTGATAGTTCTCCAATTATTCGAATATTACCGTGAAGTTTTGCATTTTCATGATACCGATAAATGATGTGATTGTTGAAGAAAAAAGGTTTCAGCTTATCTTGGACAATATATTGACGATCAATGTCAATAAGCCAACGTTTCGCAACGCAACTATATAGTCCAAGAAAAGCTGAAACCTCTTTTCTTCAACAACTAAACTAATACTGGACTAAACCACACTGCTAATGATATGATTGATATTTGGTAGGGATAAGAACTAATGTCATGTAAATGTTTGACATGAAATATTCACCTTTGGTAATACAGGATATTCAAACTATCCGATTTTCAAAATATATATTTTTTTTAATGGCACGCGCCTGCGACACGACGGCTACGCAACCAGGTTTTATAGCGACCACGTTGCTTGGTGATACTCTGTTGTGATAAGAATGTGAGGGGAGTGCCATAAAAAAAAAGAGATTTCCTATTTTGCAAATGTAAAAACCGATTGCGCAGGCTTGATCTGTCAAGGACTTGTTTCTTACAGTCGTGGAAACAAACCTGAGGATTGGTGTGTGCTTTTCACACCTCTATCATTAGTCATATTATAGTTAGTTCTGATTGACGTGGGTTCGAGCCCCGCGGTGGGCAGAAATTATTTTCTGTTCTGTATTTAGTGGCACTCTCACTGGCTAACGCTACTGAGTAGACTGCAGTATAATCAATAACTGACAGTCGAAAATTTTAATAGTTAGCCTAAATTAATCGGTCCTGCTAGTTCAATATATAACTAGGTGATGTTCTCCATCATCAACTTAGTTAGAACTGCAATGGTCCTGGGGTTGGCGAAAAGGGCCTTCAAGGCCTACTTGCCGGGCAGTGGTTTGCCCCCCCCAACCATACCAATACCAATACCATTACCAAATACCAATGTCATATTAAACGTATGCTTTTGATACTAATATTATCAGATACGCAAGAACTCACTTTATTTTATCGAGAGGACCCTCTGTGCAATATCGACCAAAGTAAGTTGATTTATCCAGACAGTTATTTCTTCTGATTTCAGGTCCGAAGTCAGTGATATGTTCTGTTGAAAGAAAAATGTCATTGGAATACACGAAGGCTAGGAATACTAGCTGCTTTTCATTTGCATCTTAAATCAGGTCAATTTGACCCAGATCACTAAAGTTTGACATTTAGGACGTTTCATTTACAAACTGATCTGATTCGTAAGTGATTCGGTTACTTCCTCCTTTGCCCCTAACTGCCCCTAACTGCCCTTGATCCAAAATGTTGAAGAAAAAACTTTTTTTTGGCTAAAAATGATGACACTGAGAGTGACATGATCCGAAACCAACGACAGAATAACAAATGCAGTGGGGAGCAGTCAAAAATGAGAGGTCTACGATACGTGAGTTCTTATGTATTGTTTAATTTGTAACTTGATTAAATTTTAACAATACCTACATGACCACCTTCTCCTTCTCAACCACAAACCAGTCACGGAAATTTCCACGTATCTTTCATTCTAGGCATATTATATTATTATTGGCCGTACTTTTTTTGGACAAGGAAGTAAGGATAATTCAAAGGATATTGTATTTTTTACATTGAATTATCATTGAAAATTGCCATGAGAAATTTGAAATCACTGTAACGCAAACTTTCTCCCAACATTTCGGATCAAGTACAATTATTATTATTGTCTAAATACATCTTTGAATGGAATGATTAGGCAATCAATGGTCAAAAACCAAGGCTAGTCGGAACATTTATTGCATATAAAACTATGGACAAGTTCTCACCAATTCAATGTATTGTTTTCTATTTTGGAACAGAATATTGCTTGGTGCTCTCTAGATTAATCTGATAAACATTTCTTTACTTATTTTCATTCATTTTTCAACGAAATAGGACCCGCAAAATCTGGAAGGTGAAGAAGATTTATTTGAGTAATAGTACATCAAAAGACAAACCTAGATACAAAAATAGGTTATGAGAAGAAAAAAAGGAAAATTAATTGGAACATTGTCACACGTCACAATAATCCAAGACAAAGTCAGTTTTATCACCTGATTCAAAAATGTCTAATCAATTGTTTTCATGTTCTTTTACATAATGGTAATTTGTTTCGAATATTTTGAAGCTGAATTTCTTGCTGAGCATTTGATCACCATTCCTCAACAGTCAAACATCTTTTCCTGACTAGAGTCCTGGTCCTACATGGAATATTCACCAGGAACCGGTCATCAAGAACAGGCAATTCATTCGAATCTGCAAAATTTACGAACAGTGAAATATTTCAGAAACGGTGCACACTACAGAAAAACTCCGATATAAAAGTTGTAGGTCGTGAAAAAATCAATCAAACTAGAAATCTTGCAATTATACAGAGTGTCCCAAAAAGTCGTGTTAAACAAAAATTCTTTTTTTTAATGAAATGGTCTTTTTTTAACCGCATTTCCTGATTAGATTCTAAACAACAATTTTATTCAACATATCATATGGCTCAACACATTAGTTTCAGGAATAATTCCAATTAAATCGTGGGTGGAACTTTTTTATTGTGCACAGTACGAAAAAACTGTCAACATCAAACCAATCAAAATTCTGATGACTATAAGCGTTTTCATGGATTGGCTGAAAGTGACGTTACTGACAAACCAGACTGGAATGGTCTCATGATATCATACTCCATGAAAACGCTTAATGGAAAACTATGATTGAAAGTGTTCCTCAAGTAACATCAGCTTGTATGCAAATAATGCGAAAACAGAAACGGATCCATTTAACTCACCTTCTTTTCGACCCTCATTATCCACCTGTAACTTGGCTTTGACATCAATGCGCTTTCGTTCTAAAACAAATTTGTGATGAACATAATTCATATTTGGTGTGGACAACTCACCAAAAATATGTTCCAAATCTTCAAGCTCATCAGGATAATAAATTCTATTGCGGTCAATCACTACTGACTTAACCACAAATGAACACCACATAAATATAATCAGGCATTTGAAGATATATATAGTCATTCTGAATAACTGTGTACCCGATGCGTGAAGTGTAATTAGTTTTTATTGGTATAACTAGCAGCAATACGGAGAAAGAATAAAGCGTCATTATCATTGAATGCATCACGGAAAACATTCAATTTTGTTTTAAGACGAGTTTTAAGATGATATGTGTGGGGAATCTCACTCAGGATTGTTTGTTGCATATCATCAAGTGGTATTAATTTGAGTAGTAGGTAATTTGCTTAGATGGTTCTTTGATTTATATTTTCAGGAAAAAATCATTTGACTGAATCTACTCATGGAATATCTTAGGGGTAAGAATCGAATGCACTTCAGAGAACAATAGGATAGTCTTGAAAACATATGATTAAACATTATTTCAAGCTTTCATTAAAGATGATGCACGAAAGTATTTCATGTCACATTTGATAGATAAAATTCACTTGGAGAAAATAACGTCAACACTACGTCTGCTACAGTATGGAAATAATAGCAACGACCTGATGTGATAACGAGTGTGATAATTAAAAGTGATTCAATTTTTAAATAATATCATCATACGCTCTTTTGCTTTGCACAAATGAACTATCCATAGCATTTGATATTCTTGCAGGTAAGCGAAAAACGCCAATTCTCCATCAAATCAAGAAATACATATTGATATGATGATCGTTGAATAATTTAAACCAAGTTTTAAAGGAGGCTAGCACATGCATCAGAAACCTTGATTATTTTTTGTTTCCCAACCGAGTATTCTTTAGGGCATTTGCATGAGCATGTGAACATAGACTAGAAATAAAGTTTCCGACACATGTATTGTGTTTTATATCGTGGAGGTTCAAGTGAAGTTGAAATTCATCAAATCCAAAGTGCGATTGTATCCTTTTATAGTGACTACCTATGCTCAAAGCTAATATTCACCTTATGCAAAGTCTTCTTTATTCTGCCTTTTTATAGTTTGAAGGTAAAAAGTCAAACGCACTTTCAAAATTGCAATAATATATTCCCAAGTGTATAATTATTTTCCAAAATCATATTTGATTAAATAATATTTTCTCATTTTATTTCCGAGCACCCATCCCTTCTATTCCTTGGTTTTCTTCCATGGTTGCATAGAACTTAATATGTTGTTCTTTGCTCGGCGTCAACGTCCACGTGAATGTTATTATGATTTATAATGTATGGGGTATTTGCTGAAATGTAAAAATCGCATGATAATTTATAAAAACGTCACATAAAAATAAAAACTAAAAATAGTTCAATGAAACAGGGGCGCAGCCATAGAAAGCGGCGCTTAGGCCTCCCTCCCGAGACATCAAATTAAAAGCACTGTGGTATTGACAATGCAGAAACAAGGAACGTGAGGAAGATTTGGACAAAGTGTATTCCGTATGATGACAATATATTCCCTTATATAAAAACCCTTTTTGTTTTTTTTTAATTTGGCTATTACAACCGTCACATCTTAAGGTCGTATTCAAATTTATTTTAAATATGTGAACACTATTCTGCATGGCACCACGGGAAAGGACAGATTATTGCTTGGGCAGTTCTTTTTGCGAATCACGATATTGAAATCACCGCGGCGGACATTCTGGACGAGATGGCAGAAACATAATGAAGAATAGTTTCACTTTAATATTAGTGTTTACTTATAACTTATTGTGTGGGGTTTTGATCGTTTTCAAGTATAAGTATGATAATATGTAGGTACAGAGTGTTTTTCAAAACATTGGTAAAAATGTTTGAGGTTGTTCCTGTGGCATTTTTATCATTAAAAGTTTCTTTGGATTTTTGTCGAAAATTACTTTCTGAGGGAGCCCAGACGAATAGAGCTTCCTAAAGACAGGTTTTCCTCAATATTTCCGTAACCGTTCATAAAAAAATCATGAAATTTTGTATATCGCATAAACTTCTATTGCTGAATTATAATTTGAGCTCAGAAATTCAAATTTTAATCAGGGGCATACCATACTGGAGTGATTAAAGGTAGATACAATCTCACTTCTGCATGGTATTTTTCTTAACATTCTGATTCAAGTTTATGATATCTGAAGGTTTTTCACGTAAAAAAAGTCATGTCAAATAATGGCTAGTGGTTTTCGAAAAAATGGAAATTTTCTACATGAAGACAGTTTTTTTCGAAACCGCCCACAATGAAATATCGAAATTTGCATCAGAGGCGTGTTGAGGGGAAGGAAGAGCCGGCTACGTACCTGACTAGATTATAGCAATATTCATTGCTAACGATCAAAAAGGTCTACAGAGAAGCCCAAATAAAAATGCTCTGCTGAGTTCATTTACACTATGTGATGTATGAATCATCACTATAGACTGAATTCAACAGGAAAATCGGTGGCACAATAGACCCTGGGAGGTCGCAGTGCACTGGATTTGTGGCAAGTCCACAATCCAACACCCTTTCGAATCTTTATCTACATCTTCAATGGGAAGGAACTTCTGTTTGAAATGTCAGTTTCTTCAAAAAATATCTGAAGGAACTTTTTTTTATAGATATACCTCGAGAATTGCTTCACGAATATTAACCAATGTTTTGGAAACAGAAGAGAAAACATCTATGTCCCCATTTTTTTTCCTCTATAAGATGGAAATATCAAGTTTAAAATTCACAGAATCCAGAAGACATGTGTTCTGATGGTTTGGATTTCGTATTCCTTTCTTGGTTGTCAACAAATTGTCCAATATTCTTGATCGTGTCGATTTCTAAATGAGTAACTATTCAAATACTAATCCTTGTCGACACACCCTGAAAGTATCTGGGGAAGACTTTCCTTAGACTTGCGTATACGAACATTCAAGAACTCAGGGGATATTTCGTGAAAAATGATCGCTTCAAAACCATCCATGCAGACATAAAACCAAAAATATACATTCGAAAAACATCCGGAGAATATTCTGGTCATTAGCTCCATCTATCATTTCTCATTGAGTAACAAACCAAAACGATGCCCTTGGAGAGTTTTTTTCCAAGAGACGGTTCAGCTTGACAACATGATAACTTTTCCAAAACTGTATAACTACTTCATTTTAGCCCACACCTACAAACACCTAGTTTTCAGATACTAAGGGCCGATATTTCAATGCCCATTCAAGAGCAAGGTACACTCAAAGGTTATTTTGGACCTTCAATTTGTCTCCCGTGAGTGCCTTGTTTCAATAGTGACACTCACATATTAGATCCTAAGCTAGATGAAAGGCGTGACGCAATTGAAAACAGCACTTTCGGTGGCCAATTTTGAAATTCACATCCACTGTAAGTAACCTAAGCTTGAATGTCACTTAAGGTGACATTGAAATATCGGCCCTCAAACTAGTAACATTACAATAATATTAATCAAGCGCAACCCTTCAATTTCTTTCATTCCCTTGACAAAACTCATTTTGTAGATGCAGGAGTGGACGATCGCAGAGTCATATACTTAACAAATGACACATATTATTTGGCCGCTTTGACGTACAGGGTGTTCCGTTATATTTTATTCGGTGAATATCTTTCTTATTATTCGTCCTAGAAAAAAGTTTGAAGGATCAAAGTTAAAGTAAAATTGATGAGGATTCAGATTGTCAAGTCGAAAAAAAAATCAAAACGCATCAGAAATAGAACATTTTTGCAGATGCTAGAGTCTCTTGAATATTTTTGTTTTAAACAAAAGATATCTTTTCTATAACTTCAGAAATACCTTACCAGTCGATGTTTGGTTCAGTCATTTCTGCGTTTTTCACTTTTAAGTTTAATTTTCTAGCATTTGAGTGGTCCTAATGAATCATGTTGCTATGGGAAACTTTATGTCATGGCTCAATAGTTCAGGTTCTGATGGCAGAAAATGAAACTTCAAACTGAAATAGTACAAAAACGGCTGGATAAAAATCAACTTTCATGGTCATTTAAAAAAACTCGAGAAAAAGATCTTCCGTTTTAGTTAAAAATATACGGAGTGTCTTATTTGAAAAACTGAAACATAATGTTAAAATGTACTATTTTCGAAGCGTTTGCTGTACTTTATTTTAATTTACCGACTCGAGTTGGAAAATTATCGTGTTCAGACAAACACACTGAAGTTTTGTCAATAAACACGAATTTTTACATCCATACGACGCAGTATTTTTTTCAAAACCTCATTATTCGTGTGCGAATAATACATGCATGAAGTTGAAGTGGTACTTTGAATCCAAGCTAAGAAACATTGCGCGTTTCTTAGCTTGCGCGATGAGAATTAACCGATGTATAGAACTCACCCGGATACTCAGCATTCCTTTTATAAGCACATGGGTCACCATACCTATGTTCATGCTGTATAAACAATTCTGTTAGCTCATGTAGGTGACACCTAAAAATGATATCGATCTAAAAAATAGTTTTGTAATGTTCCACTTACATTTTCAGTTGAATGAGATCAAATATTATACCACGCGAAAATACCCCTTCCAGTGTACAAAAGCAAATGAGTAACATCAAGCCAACTCTTATCCCCATTGTTTTTCTTTATAATATGCGAGGCAACGGAAAAGACAGCAAACTGATTGTGTGAATGAATTTCGGAAAATGTTATTCGTGATTTATATAGGATTTTGTTTGACTTTATATATCTTTTGGAAACGATTAGACAAAATTAAATTATTTCCAGTTACTGCAGGTCAGGAGTCAATGATATAGTGAGTTGAACCAGAAATGTCAACGGAATAAATAAATGTAGAAATAATTAACTTACTCAAAAGATGAAAATTGTGAATTCAATTGATTAGAACATTACATCTTACATCCCAGGCAATATCTAGGAAATGGAGAATTTATCGACTTTTGTGATTTTCAAGGCAAGCGTAGATTCCGTATACAGCGTGTGCCCAAATCAGGTTAAAAAATTAATCTCTTTTATTGTCGATTTCAGCGATTCTTCATAAAAACTTTTGCTTAAAAAAACATGATTTATACAAAAAATAAGTAATTTTGCTGTTAATTTTTTATACGGTGTGGGTAGCCAAAAATTGCAAAAACATTAATTTTACCTTGTAGTTAACATTCAATTTTGAACTAAGTTGTGTTGTCTTGGTACATTGGTTTGATTGGGTTTGTTCAAAATTTAAACAATAGTGGAGTAGGCAGCCATAGCTCAAGTCCGACGTAGTGAAATTGTCGGTCGATGATCCCCAGAAAACAATTGGTCAGCCACATTCCAAAACACAGTATCCCACATTTTTATGAAAAATGCGTTCTTCAGCCCAAGTAGATATTGTGTAAATTCTGCATCTATCGAGCTACTCGAAATGGTTCTATCTATCATAGTAATGAAGATAGTTTTTACCAAAGCACAGTATCTATAATATTATTTTTGGGATTCCAAGCCTTACCAAAACCCAGCAAGTAACATTTTCCAACACTAAAATTTAGACAAAAGACAGTATAATGTGGTAGGTACTGGTTATTAGAATCAACACGATCGCAAGATGTTGAGCAGAAATTTAGCCGTAACATAGTAGGTGACAGTTACCAAGTATTGTAAAACATGTATTTTATCAATCTCAATATCGAAAATCTACGCAAATACGTCTTTATGGAATAACCTTATCACATACGTTTGATTTTTAATTTCACAAAATAAATAATAGACGACTGTTAGTGATTTGTTGGGTTTGAGGATCAGTGAATTATAGTCCAGTTAGTTTTAAAGTGGCCGACGTTTCGCAATATATAATTGCATCATCAGGGCGATTTTAACATTCTGGAGTCAAGTCGCAAAAATACATATTTACACGACACACAAAAGAAAAACTCTTTGGTATATGGGACAAAAGATACAAAAAACTAAATACAGACAACTGGTCTTCATCAAAGGTAGTTGCATTGTTACTAGACACTTTCTGGGTCATTGTCTGACCGAGTGATAACGTACCCTGATTCAAGCAGGATTTGCTGATTCAGAAGTTTTCTCCATGACATTTTTCATCCCTGGTGATTTTGGAATTATCACCATAAACGGTTTGCCGATCAATATTGTAAATTGAACCTTTTTGAAGGAACCGTGACTCAAGCCTCAAGCACATGGAAAGCTGCTAGGCTTAGAGGCCATCCCTCATCTCTGGTGAGTCTCATTATTTCATTCCACTCCCATATAGGCTAATGAAAACCCAGTATTTTGCTCTGGGCCTCTTCTGTTCTCTCTAGTCTTGTTTCACGATCTTCTTGAGACCTCACTTCCAAGATTAATCCTGAGACTACCTTCTCTGTTCGAAGATTATGAATGTCAGAGTACTTTTCGATTTGGAGTGGTATCCAACCTTCTGCAAGGCTAAAGTGCCAAAGTAGTTTGTGAACAGATTGGACCAACCCTTGTCAAAATCAGCCCTTAACTCTTGAAGGCTCACAAAACACCCAGGCACCGAGTAGTACCAACACATCATCAATCATCATATCCAATTACAGACCCCTGAGACTTGTGAGTCTGTATCGAGTCAATATCCATTTAACATTCAATTCAACATATTTATAAACACCTTTATTTAACACATGATAGTTAAAGGTGTCATTATTGATGTCCATTCGGACAAGTTAGATGTCAAATGACACACTAGTGCGTTATAATCCATAACTCACTAGTTTCATTCATTGAGTAATGGATTATGCCTCACGTTCTCGTGGCAAACAAACAGACAAGCTATCACGTTCCCGTGGCAACCAAACAAACAATAACCTATTTTGACCAAAATGTAAACATGTCACTGTCTATTTATTCTGACAGTTAAATGTATATTTAATAATCAACTTGATAAAAAAAATGTTTTCCTCCATTTCTTGGACAAAACATTGCAGGCCACTCGTGAATTATGTTTCCCAATTCACTTGAGAATGTATGCCACTCGGCCTTATAAATCTCTCTCGCGTGACTTCATTTCAACATGATTTACTAGTATCATGAATAACTATTAATTACTTACTGTTTATATTATCGTATTCATCACAAATTTACGCACTTCTTTATCTATCATAATATGTATCACCCTGGCGTTTTCCTTCATGTAAACCCCTTCTGTACATACATACCCAGTATAACGAGAAATACGTCGCGTGAAACTAAACAGAACTAGGCATTTGTCGTGAATTGAAATGAAACTTATAACGTTCATATTTGGTTGATAATGAATGCACATGGTTAATAATCATTGAAACTTCAATTTATTGTTTATTTTAAACATCAACGTCAATACACCGACTAAATCTGGACTGAGATACATGATTTTCCGCATAAGAACCGACACAGAGCAGGAGCATGTGGGGAAACCCAAAATATTTATACCAAGCTGCACTTGTGAAGCCTCATTCGCATAAGGTCAGTAGTAGGTCGAGTGGCGAGTAATTTTGTAGATATGGTTATAGCTTCGCACATGTTTGTTACTAAATTACTCATCACTCGACCAAATTACTGGCCTAATGCGAATGAGGCTTAACGCCTCCCAATAATAATAATTGAGGTTTTGAATTTCGAAAAAAAATCAATACCTTGGTTATGCCTGAACTTAGAAAGTCCAAACCTGTTACACGTTCCAAGCGTACTGAGAGCATTAGTCGACAGTGAATGGAGTTCAATTGAGGTGTTCTAAAGTGTTGATAATGAATGATGCACCCTCAAATTAAGACAGATTTTTTAACCTATTAGCGGAAAAAAATATTGTTCCATTTTATGAGGAATTAGGTTCTTAAACTTTTTTTGGTCATGCAATAAAGAAATACGTATTGTAGCTGTCATTATGAGTCGTCGAAAATTCCAACGTTGACTACGGAATCAAACTTAAGACTTGACCATATAGAAAGTGAGTAATTTGATCAGTGATTCTTGCTTTGTATTGTCCACATAGCCGGAACATTTTCCTCTTCGAAATACCAACGCCTGTTTATAATAATGGATCTCTTTCACTTATTAATCAGTATTAAACTGCTCTATTTATTTAGAGTTTTTTCAGAACACATTTCAAGATCTACTTAGACAGGAACATTAGTCTATGCACGATGGAGCATCGACTAATTTTAATAATAATTTTAGAGACTTTCCATACCATCAGTATACAAATAAATGGATCGGAAGAGGAAATAATCGTTTACAACTTTGACCTCTATGATCACCAGAACTCAAATGATACTTATTCTTTCTTCAGAAACTATTAAAATAATTTGGGTGCTCCTTTTCAGTTGCTTATTGAGCCGAATTGTGAAATCGAATTACAGATTAATGCACACTCACTAGAAACAACTAACATTTTGGTGACTTTGAACAATTTTTGTGCTGATTGTATGTTGTTTATTGTTCAAATCGTTACTTTTTCTATTAATTGATTGTATTTCAAGTTTATACGTTATTGTAGAGTCTCAAAGTTATTTGAAGTATTAATTTTAAAAACAACAGATGTTTATTCTCTTGAAAAATCGACCTTACGCAGATTTACATACAGCAATCGGTTTTCTACCCATTCCATTTGTCCAAATAGTCGAGAAACAGCAGTGGTCCGGCTGACACCGCATGCTTTGATACGGTTAGTTCTGGAAAACAGATGTCCACGCGTTTTGATGATGGTCATTATATCATGTGTGCGAAAAACAATCATTGACAACCAAACTGTTCAAAAGTTTGATATAATCTCACCAAAATCCGCCTGAATGATATTAACTATATTATAAGTAAGTTGATCAGTTTACTCAATTTTCCCAACATTTCACTTTTTAAACATCTGCCGCTTTTCAAATAAATGCTTCAATTTCATAGTCAACGTTGGTATTTTCGACGATTTTTAATATGACAGCTCCAATACGTGTCATCAGCTATTTGGGTTTTTGCTGGAAACGTCAATTCCTCAAAAAAAGACAAGAGCAAGAAAAGTTCTAGAACTAACTGCTTCATACAATAAAACAATCATTTTTAAAGTCCGTCAACGGGTTGAAAAGTTCTTTCTTATTTTAAGGGTGCATCATACCTCATCAACCCCTTAGAACGTCTCAATTGAACTCCAATTACTTTCGACTAATACTCTTAGTACACTTAAAATGTGTACAAAATTTTGTATTTCTAAGGTGAAAAATGACTGAGATATTGGATTTTTTTGAAGTTCAAAAACTCACTCGCAATGCGAATAACTTCTTGGTGGTGCAACTTGGTACATATATAAGTTGCGTTAAATCATAATATTTTGGCTTCTCCTACATGCTCCTGCTCGGTATTCGGGACACCTTGTACATACAGGCGGGCTAAAGGACAAAATCTCATTAATTATTGTTCTTTAGGTTAATTCGATCTGGAAATGTCCTTAGAACATGTGTCCGGAAATGCTTTGATACAGAGCTAAAGACTCTAAAAGTTCTACTTTTATTCATATTTTTTTCAAAATAATATTTGAACCAATGTCGATATTTAGATAAAAATTGATTTCTTGACATGCGAAATTCACATATGACCTAGTATGGCTCTTACTCGTAGAGGGCGCCACCTACAGCTATTTTTCCTGTTATACAGTGTGTCCCAGATTGGCTTCTCTATACAGGGATGTTGGCTCCTATTATACCTAGAGCAAAGGTTATATGGAGAAAGTTTTAGAGGAAACTCAGTGCACTCGATATCCGGTTTCAGATTTGCGATCGATGAATTGGTTTTGTGAATATCGGCGAAAAACCGAAGATGGCAGATTTCGTTTTTTGCCAGTAAATCCGAAACGGCTAATTGGACAGCTATGAAAATGGGATATTATCGGGACACTTTTTCAAGACGAAAAAAATGGTGTGTATGACATGTCTCAATCGTCTTTTGTTTTCCCGCAACCCGCCTCAACTTTAATTTTTCTTATGGCCACCATATTGGATTTTTCGATTTTTGGAAAGGGTGTAGAATTTCCAGTCTAGTGATGTCTCACAAGTGTATAAAAGATTGAAGTATCTTCCGAATATCACATTTCGTAGTTAGGACTCAATCTTTTCTAAGAAGGCCATGATTTATTTGACAGAAAACTGGTTTATAAGCAAAATCCTAGGAGGCTCTGATATGTCGTTCAATAATTTTGCCAAAAGATGGCGTTGTGGTCTATATCAAACTCAACTCAAACTCAAATATGCTTGATTGTCGGAAGAGTATAATCTTATTGACAAAGCTTCTGGCTAAAGTTAACATAACATAATGGTAGTGAAACATAATGCATTGATAACAAATAATTACATGGTTAATTTAAGGGTTAAAAAAATACAAGAAAAAAAAAACAAACAAAACAACAAATTCACCACACAGATAAAATGTAACATAACATATTAGAGAAGCATTAACATCAAGGATCAAATTTGTCTTCTGGGAACTCCGCGATACTATAATATGGCCTCGTGAGTAGAAATATTTTGACTTTCTTACTAAACATTCTGTAGTCCCTAGTTTCTCGTAAATATATTGGCAAATGATTGAATAAACGGCGACCTCCATAGACTACTGCGTCCTTGATCAGCGTACTAGTAGGAATGGGTAATCTTAATTTCTTGATATGCCTTGTTTCACGTTCCGACCTTTAATGAATGACTCCTTGGAATTTTTTATGGATCAGACAGACAGTTTCCAATATATAAAGACAAAACATCGTGAGTATCCTCCGATTTCTGAATAATGGTTTACAACTTTCTCTTGGCTTCGCTCCACATATATATCGTAAGGCTTTTTTTTTGCAACATGAAGAGACTATTCAACAGTGTAGCCGATGCCGATCCCCAAAAACAAATACCATATCTGAGATCAATCAAAGCAAAATAAGAATTTCTCACAGTTGAGCCATGAAGCTCTCTAGAGATTACTCTGAGTGCATAACAGTTAGAGCTCAATCTACTGTGGAGAGTTCGTATATGTTGATCGAGCTTCAATTTTTTGTCGATAAACAGTCCCAAATATTTGCTGTTTAAACAATTATCAACAGACTTGCCTCCAATACAAACACTATCAATGCTACATTTGAAAGTCATTATTTTCGTTTTCGATATATTAAAACGCAATCTGTTGCTGTCGCACCACCGCTTAACAAGATGAAGATCTGCATTAATCATATTGGAAATTTCTAAAGTGTCTTTACCAGTCCACAGGAATGTTGAGTCATCAGCAAATAACCTTATTTCTCCTGATATGTTCAAATTGGTCAGATCATTTATGTATATCAAAAACAGTATTGGACCAAGTACTGACCCCTGTGGCAGCCCACACTTCACAGCCTGATCCTCCGATGATTTATCATTCAAGATAACGCTTCGCCTTCTTCCTTCCAAATACGATCTGAACCACTTCCAACAGACGCCACGAATACCATTAATGTACAATTTCCTCAAGAGAATTTCGTGGTTGACTGAGTCGAAAGCCTTTGAGAAGTCGCAGAAAACCGCTGCTGCCAAATCCCCGGAGTTGATTTTCAGGTAAAGCATCTCGAGAAAACTGTAGATTGCGTCCATTGTTCCTTTCCCCTCTTGAAATCCGAATTGATGGACGCTTAGCAGTTTATGTTAAGCTAGGAATGTTAGCAGTCTCATCTTTACCAGCTTCTCCACAACCTTGGCAAGAACGGAAAGCAGTGCGATCGGTCTGTAGCTGGCAGGATCATCTTGATTTCCTCCTTTATAGAGTGGCGCTATAATTGCTATTTTAAGGCAATCTGGAAACACTCCGAAAGAAAATGATTGATTGATTGCTTCAACAAGAGCCTCAATCGCAGTACAGGGCAGCTGACGAAGCAGTCTCACAGAAATTTCATCCCAGCCGCATGCCTTACGAAGACTCAAATTAGATATCACCTCCAGGATCTCTTCACAAGAAGTAGGTGCAAGGAAAAACGAATCTTTGACATCCAATGGTTTGCAAAACTCTTCAAAGGACCTGCCATTACCCATGGGATTCATCATACTACTACCAATTGTACAGAAATAATCGTTGATATCATTGAGAGTTAGATTTGTCTCTAAAGGTCTTTTAATTTTCCTCCCACACAGCTCATTGACTATTTTCCAGGATTCTCTCTGTTTATTCAATGAAATAGTGATCCTATTGTGATAATATATCTGCTTAGCTCTTTTTATTACTGATCTGTATATAGACCTGTATTTCTGGTGATATATTCGAAAAGTTGCATTGTCCTCACTAAATTTATTGATATAATGAAGAGACCTCATGTTGGATGAGGAGACAATAAGGCCTCTTGTGATCTATGGTTTCTTTAGTTTATGTTTCAAATTCTTCATTGGAAAACTTGCATCAACAATCTTACAGAGCTTCTCATGAAACACCTGGAGCGAGCTTTTAGAAGGAGAATATTCTATCCAATTTACAGCCTCGCCCTTAAAAATAAATGATCTATAATTTTCCTCTGTGAAAAGTCTGCCCTTTCGTCTTGGTCTGCACCTTTTTTCTTTTTGTCTAAAATGTAAAATCACCCCGCAAATAATGATTCAGTATGAAAGATGTGTTTGCAGTCACCGAGAAATGCCGACATTACCTCAGCAACGTATTTGGAGATGTACCCCGAACGACGGCAGCCTCATAAAACCCAATTCAGTAAAATAGTTGTTAATTTGATCAACTTTGGGGCCTTCGAACAACCCAGAAGCGGATACATTGAGAATGAAAATTGCAACAGAAACATTTTACAAGCTGTCAACGAAGACCCTAGTAAATCGGTAAGAACTGTAGAACGGGTAATTGGTGTGTCAAAATCAACAGTACAGAGAGTGCTAAAAAACAATAAGTACCAACCATACAGACCCACAGTAGTTCAAGGACTTAAAGAAACTCATTTTCCAAGACGAATGCGCTTCTGTGAGTGGTATACAAGGAAGTGTAATGTCAATCCCGATTTTGTAAATCATATCTTGTGGTCCGATGAAGGTAGGTTTACGAATTGTGGAGTTTTTAATAAGCACAACACTCATCATTGGGCTGTGGAAAACCCTCACGAAGTGGCAGCGAGACGTCTACAGACCAGATTTGGGTTCAACGTTTGATGTGGGGTCATTGGTAATTTAATCCAACTCACCTTTCTCAATCAATCTATCTATCAATCAATCATTCCAGGAAATCGACTTATAGGACCATTTTCATTTGACTACAGCCTAAACGGACAGAGATACCTGGTGCTTCTGCGAAATCAGGTTGTGCCGGCATTACGAGCTACTCTAACCGAAGATGAGTTCAGAAGAATCTGGTTTCAACAGGATGGATGTCCGGCTCACAACAACAACGAAGTCAGGAACTTCTTGATAGAGCAGTTTGAGAAAAGGATCATTTCATTGAATGGTTCAATACCCTGACCTCCTGGATCCCTCGACCTTTCGCCCTTGGATTTTTATCTCTGGGGTCATACAAAGAATGAGGACTATGAATTTGATCCTCCTGCGACTATAGAAATCCTGAGACAAAGAGTTTTTGACACATTTACAATATCAACAGAAACATGCTTGCGAGGGTTGTACAAAAAACTAATTGTCAAAAATGCCTCGATGCAAATGGTCATCATTTTGCAAACTTGTAAATCAATACCGGGACATTTGAGAACACATTACAGTATTTTCATTTTCAATATACAGGGTGTTTTAGAATAACATGCTAATAATAGAGGGGGTGATTCTTGGGCTCATTTTAAGAAAAAAAATTCATATGAACGTATGTCCTAAACTCCTTAACTTTTGAGATACAGAGTGTCAAAGTTTTAAAAAATAGATACTTTTTTTACAATAACTTTGTCATTACTGTAGATATCTTTATGAAATTTGAGTCATGTATTTTAGGCATCAATACTCATTCTTTGATGCACCAACAATTTAATTATTCTGACCAGTGCCGTCCATGCGGGTTTTGGTTTGCATATTTTTTGGGAAAAAAGTTAAGGCGTTTAGGACATACGTTCATATGATTTTTTTTTCTTGAAATGAGCCCAAGAATCACCCCCTTTATTATTAGCATGTTATTCTGAAACACCCTGTATATACCTGTAAGTTATTCGAAAGCTTAAGTGTTGATTGAACAAACAATGATTTTTCTGACTTTTTATTCAATACACTCAAAGACTCGTTGAGAAGTCATTATTTACGTCCATGTTCTATTGAATATTCAATGAGTTTAACACGTTCGCTGCACACCAAATAAGGTGACCTTATTTGGTGTGCAGTACCTATTAATGATGTTTTGCGACAAATAAATCATGGCCTCCTTAGATAAGATTGTGTTCCAGCTACGAAGTGTGATATTTCGATGATACTTAAATCTTTTATGCACTTGTGGGACATCATTGGACTGGAAATTTTACACTCTTTCCAAAAATCGAGAAATCCAATATGGCGGCCATGAGAAAAATGAAAGTTGAGGCAGGTTGCGGAAAAACAAAAGGCGATTGAGACATGTTATACACACCATTCTATTCGTCTTAAAAAAGTGTCCAGATAATGTCACATTTTCATAGCTGTCTAATTAGCCGTTTCGGATTTACTGGCAAAAAACCTAATCCGTCATTTTCGGTTTTTCGCCGGTATTTCCAAAATAAATTGACCGATCGCAAATCTGGAACCGAATATCGGATGCACTAAGTTTTCTCTAAGACTTTCTCCATTCAACCTTTGATGTAAGTATAATAGGAGCCAAGATCCCTGTATAGAGAAACGAATTTGGGACACACTGTATACAGCCATAACTACTTCGGACGTACATGTATCACATCATTAAAACCGATTAATTTGTATTAACCACGTAAAAAAAGTTGCTACGGGCAAGCATTCCCGAGATATTTGTATTTGAAATAATAAATATATGCGATTCTGAAAATATGGCGAAGGTAACTTGCTAGAAGTTTCAGAATATTTCGTATGATTGCTACATATTTTCAGTTAAATGATAAACTGCGAGTAGTGTGTGATGTAAACAGCTTTCATACAAATATTATTAAAAAAAACAATTGGAAAAAAATAAGAAAAAAAACAGCACCCGGTAGCCACAAAACATCCCTTATAGAATTTTTTCTTAAATGGAAGCTGTCAAATCACTGTTTGAGTTGTGCCTCCTGTCACCGGCGGCGCTGAAGTCACTACCTTTGATTTGTATCACCTGTGTACTTGTCAGCTGGTTTGTCACTGTCATTCGTGGTTTAAATTCGAAATTTCAATTCAATTATTATTGATTTGGTTTTCATTGTGCATGTCTTTCTTCTTACAATGAACATTGTAACTTTATTTAATCTATATTCCGGCGAGCAGAAGTCTGCAGAAAATAAATGCTGTGTTCCCGACTGTGAAGAAAAATACATCAGCAGCAACCGTTCTCGGTTTTCAAATTCTGAAGACTATGAATATATCTCTCCTGAGTGGATAAAAAAGATCGCAAAATAATGCTTATCTGACAAAAATGCCAATATAATTCTGTTTCTAAATAAACGATTCGACAATCTTGATTCAAGAGGTTCAGCCTGCCTGGAAAAACTCTGCAGGCCGCGCAGTAAGGTCGGAGTCAGGACATGTGGCTTTCAGATGGTATGGAGCCTATTTTATCATTGGTAACTCTTGTTAATTATTAAAAAAAAAAGATACAAAAAAAATATTTATAAGCAAGAAGAATAAGTAATGCCAATCAGTCAGATCTGATTTTATCATTGGTAACTCTTGTTAATTATCAAAAAAGGAAAAGATACAAAAAAAATATTTATTAGGAAGATATCTTTTCATATTGAGAACTTGAAATTTTTCAAATCCGCCTCAAGAAAGTTGATTTCAACGTTGTATTTAACGTTCTTTATTCATAAAATAGGGTGATTCATTTAGACCTTTTTGTTTTCAATTGTTAATAAAATACATAAAATGGAACTGCATGGCGGAATCTCTATAATGACCTGAAAGAACAATCATTAACATATAATTTTTGACAATAGTTTTACTTAAATGATGGTCGAGACTACGCCGAAGGTCTAGAAAGGACCAATTTTGAATCACTTTTTTTAGCATTGTGACCGGTACCTATTTGCCCAATACGCGAGTGATGTTGGCTTCGATGACCTGAACCAAAACTAGCTTGGACTTTTCTTTTTGGGGCTATGTGATGTCAAAAGTCTTACTTTCCGTCCGTCCAGCTACGACTCGAAAATTGCAAGCCATAATCACTCGCCTAATCGGACAGATACCGTTCGCAATACTTGAAAGAGTGATCCAAAAATTGACTTTCCGAATAAACCACTTAGGGCATAGACACCGCCAGCATTCAATCGAATCATTTTCAGGAATCAAATGCCAAAGATTTTTCTTCCAGGTTATGATAAACATTCCGCATCCAATTCCATTTTATGTATTTTATTAACAATTTAAAACAAGAGGTCTAAATGAATCACCCTTTGCTTATAATTTTCTGATGACGAGCAAAACTAACTCAAAACAAGATTTATAATAAGACCGAACATACCCTACCTTTAACTATAAAAATCGATCACAGCATTAGATGAACGTCATGTTCCTGACGCATCCACCATTTACACCTAAATAGTTTGTCTTCCTATCACGAGCGGCGCACTAATTTGGGACTGTTCAGTAGCATTACAGATGATGTTCTAAGGGGGAATGTTTTGTGCCTGTAGCTATGTAACGAAGCATTTGCGGACCCATTTTCAAAGGACATTTTCGACTCAAATTGACCTAAAGAACACGTATTGAAATTTTGTCTCTCACCTCACAGGACACCCTGTATAGCAGGTTGTGGAATATTGGACGTAGTGGTTCCCTGGAATATTTTGATTTCCCGTTTACTGGTCGTCCGATCAAGGGTTGATAAAACGGGTGGCGCCTTATATATTTAACCGTTTTTGAAAGTGATTTGATCCACACCACTCTGCGACTGAAGCTGGAACTTCGACAACTCGAAGATCATTTTTGGTAAATATATACCAGGAGTCCCGGAGTGTTACTACTGCCTACTGATCTCTCTGCAATTTTGTCGACCACTCCAATTTTATCCGTGAATATACTCAATGTCAATGAATGACGAGATCTCATGTTGAAATTTCACTTTTTTTAAAGTGTGTCCAAATCAAGTAAGCAAAAATGAAACATTTTTATTATCGATTTTAGCGAGAAAAAGTATTAGCAGCAAGTAAACAGTTGGTATACTCCCGGAAAATTACTTTTAACCATCATCAGTGCCCCAATAGTAGGTTGTATAAAGGCGACTTGTTCATCATAACGAGATTCATGAGCCTTCATCAGAGGGCACTTTTTATGATATAGCCTAGCCGCTAAATAAAGGACCCGAAACAGTGGTCTAGCATTACAATACAGGCACAAGCCAGTGCGTGGTCAGTTGAATCAAGATCAATCTGAAATACAATAAATAGATGCACTAACAAGATAGTCACAAACACTTTGAAGCATGAATATCCTGTCTTGGCTTATAATAGTATGAGAGCTCGCAGACATTTTTAAGTAAGTATCTGTATAATTTGTGGATCTTGCTGATATGAGCTTAGGCTGCAGATATCCACTATTTATGTGAATAATAACTCAACTCGTTCAATTTTACAACGGAGAGCTCTTTTATTAAACTTTTGATCAGATTAAAATATGTCAAAAACATTACATAGCAAAAGAAACTTGTTATTTTGGCGGCCTTCGTTTTTCATCCAATTTAGTGGGTATGTTCGGTATCTCGTGTCGTGCTTCTACGCTACTAAACTTTATCATACCACCGCCTTTGAAATGACTGGTAAATTCCAAAAAAAAATGGAACCAAGTCTATATAATGCTAATAGTGTCTTTACCAATAGTCTATTCATCATGAATTGGGACTTTCACTACAACGCGCTTCAAAATGGTCCCATTGGCCGTGCGTACATTGACTACACGGGTGATTCCATCCTTCCCTGGATGTAGGGCAGTGATTCTAGCAGTAGTCCACTTTGATGGAGGGTTGTTTTCATCCTTTAGCAGAACTAAAGCTACTGATAGATTTTGCTCGTCGGCCTTGAAGCGTCACTTGGATCGTTCATGAAGAGTGTGTAGGTACTGTTCGGAACATCTCCTCCAAAAATGGTAGCATGGACCGGAGCATCTGGTATCTGGTCAAATGGTTAGCGGTAATTGGTTGAAGGTCAACGTCAGGAACCATATTTAAAAGATGACCGACAAGGAAATGTCCAGGGGTTAAGGTTTCTAGGTCATTGGGATCGTTGCTCAGGGGTAGCAAGGGACGGGAATTCAAAATCCACCTGAACCACATAGATGTGATATTCCTCGTAACTAAGAGGGTTTTTATCGGATAATACTCTGCGCAAGTGGTACTTGAATGATTTCACTACTCCTTCCCATAAACCGCCAGAATGTGGGGAACGCGCTGGGTCAAAATGAAATTGAATCATGTTGGCCTTAAGGTAAGATTGAAATACGGATGATTGATAAAGTTTGTATATCTCTCGTAGTTCACTGTCAGCTCCAACGAAATTTGTTCCGTTGTCGCAATACAAGTGCTGACATAGTCCACGTCTTGAAACAAATTCACTGAGCATAGCCAAAAAACCTTAAAAGTATGGTCAGTGACCAGTTCCAGATGTACCGCTTTGGTAGCCAAACACACAAAAACGCATAAATATGCCTTGATGCAAACTCGATTTCTCAATTTTGATTTTTTTATCAAAAAGAAGCCTGCATAATCCACGCCAGTGTGTAAAAAAGGTCTGGAGGGGTTAACTCTGGCTTGGGGAAGATCTGCCATAAGTGTACTTGAAGGCTTAGGCTTAAATCTATAGCAAACTATGCATTTACGAATAACAACCCTAACAGCGGATCTGCCATGTATAGGTCAAAATGTTTGCCTTATGAAAGACAGGGTGGATTGAACTCCTGGATGAAAGTTTCTTTGGTGTTCATAGATTATAATCAAACTAGTAAAGGGATTGTTTTGGGGCAGTAACACAGGATGCTTGCTTTGGTACTCAAGGGCAGAATTTTCAAGTCGTCCATCAACTCTGATTACTCCGCGATCATCGAGAAAGGGATTTGGAGATTTCAACGTACTTTGAGACCTTATACCATTTCTTGACTTAAGGTCTCTTATGTCACAAGAAAACTGCTCATTCTGAACCATGATAATTGGGATGTTTAAACTGTTTTGTAGTTCTGAAGGAGTCAGAAGTCCTATTTGACGAAATGTCCTGGGTTTTCTTGAGTTTTGGATGAATCGGATACAATTATTGTATTATATTATAGGCGTTGACATTAATCAATTTATTGAAATTGGAAAACTTGTCAAATATGCAATTTTTTCACATAGTAGCTGAGACAAGAACTATAGATTTGAGGTGGATTTCTGAATCTTCAGGATCAAATTTCCTGCGATAAAAATTAGAAATATGTGTTTCGCTAGGCCAGAATTCTGTGGGCTTTGATAGAAACGATGGTCCATGCCCCTACAGGGAACTATCTTTCAGGTCTTCGGGACCGATGCCCCTGGAAATAATATCAGCGGGATTATCCGCCGAAGATACGTGGTACCAATCGTTAACATAAGTAAGTTGTTGGATCTCAGATACTCTGTTACATATATAAGTTATCAATTGGCGAAGTTGTAGAGAAAGCCAACAAAGAACGATGGAAGAATCGGAGTAGAAATTAATTTTGTCAGGATTGTCATTTAAAGCAATAATTGCCTTATTCATTAATCCCGCTAAGACTAAAGCTCCGCAAAGCTCAAAATGTGGTGGTATAAAAGGTTCACAGCAATATTTCCCAATGAGTCAATTGAACGTATATAGATGGATGCGCCAGAAGCATTTATTGATGTATCGCTAAAACCAAGGATTTCCAAAAAATAGAATTTTTGATGGTGACCTGTCTAGGTATTGTGAAATAATCAACTAGAGATAAATGGTTGGTGAAATTTTTCCAAATTTGATAAATATCGATAGAAACTGGTTCGTCTCATTCTGTTTTGAGAATCCATAGTTTTTGAAGAAGCAGTTGAACTTGAATTATCATTCATATCATATCCAAGAAGACCCGAAGAGTCAAAAATTTGTGAAAACCAAGACAATATGGTACGTTTAGTGACAGGTTTGGAATTGGGTTCAATGGTTGAATTGTATATGAATAAGTCACGTTTAGAGTTCCATGATATTCCTAGGGTCTTTGTGGTTTGGTCTTTGTTCAGATATAGATTGGTATTAGCCGAATCTTCCTGGTGCAAATCAGCTGATACATCGGGGTCATCAGAGCAGAATCTTCTGAGATCAAAACCAAGCAAATCAGTAATATTTTTCTTAAGAGTGATGAGTTGTTCTTCAGTATCCGAACCAGTCAAAATATCGTCGACGGAGCAGTCGTAGCGAAGTACGTTTCTTTCGTGAGAATAATCATGCACAGATCGATAAGAAACTTCAATTTTGCAGCGAGTAGCTAAATATGCTGAACTGGCCATGCCATAAGTGACAGTATTAAGCTTGAGATGCCGAAGTTTCCAACCGATTGGTCGCGCCATATGATGCGCTGAAGATTGCGCTGGCTAGGATCCACTAGAATTTGCCGGTACATTTTGACAATATCACCAACAAAAACAAAATTGTGTTCACGAAATTTCAAAATTATGTAAAATAGGTCATTTTGAACATTAGGTCCGACCAAGCGGACATCATTAAGAGATACTCCGGTACTTGAGTTGCATGAGGCATCAAAAACTACCCTCAATCAAGTGGTTGTGCTATCAAGTTTCTCAATGCAGTGATGTGGAAAATAGTAGATTGGGTTTTCGGAATAAATTGGTTGGCCAGGATCCACTTTGAGCATGTGATCCAAGGATATACATTCATTAATGAAATAAGTGTAGGCATTTTCAATTTCAGGACTTTTGCTAAATTTCCGCTCTAGTGAAAAATACCGGTTCAAAGCAGGTAGTCACCTAGTTTGAAAACAGTGGGTGTAAATGGAATGGCTCTACTATCAATCTGCCTGTTGGGTCATTACGAGTGGTGGCTTGAAAATAATTTTCGCTTTCAAGTTCTTCCTTAGAAAGGGTTTGCGAAGTTTGCTGCGTAGTTTCTTAAATCAACTAGAATTTTTCTAGGGTATTCTAGAGTGCATTGTTGCATAGTATTGATTGACAAGAGCCTTTGTTATTAGAAACATTGGCAAGTAGGGATATTGGACCGCCTATGATCCATCCAAGTTGAGTTTCGGCTAGAATAGGATTTCCTTCACCAGCTTTTATCTGTCTAGAACCAATGAGGTCATAGAACAATCCTGCACCTAATAGAATATCAATTTCTGATGGAATGCAAAAGGCTGGGTCAGCAAAAATCAAATCTTTGGGGATTTTTAATAGAGAAAGATCAATGGGTAATTGGGGTGTAAGTTCTGTGATTTTGCTGATCACTAAAGCGGGTATGTTAACAGAATAATTATGTACGGAGGATTTGATATGTAGTTGGGTTCGTTTACAGAGGTTGGTTGTATCAAAGTTTACTGATAATAAACAGTTGGACCACTTTCGAAAACGCGCGAAACCGGCTCCACCCTTCTACTTCGTTTCTCTTGGAGAGCCCAGTTTCCATTAGTTCGGAACGTCTGTCGGTCGCTTTGAACCATTTTCGCTGGGCGGGTTTCTTTGAGCGGCATGCTTTGACGCCGCGCTTGTATACGGGTTTCAAAGAGCCGACTTCTAAGTGACCTAACTTATTGTATATTAGTAAACTTTGGTTGTATCTGGACCTATACCAGAAACAGACATGTTTATTGATTGGTGAGGCAAATCTGAAATTTTGAATAACCTTTGACTGATGAAATTGGATTGACTGCCATTATCCAGCATAGCTTTGCATAAAACTGGTTCACGATTTTTATCGTAGACATAAATGGATGCCGTAGACAAGAGTACAAAATGGTCTGAATTTTGGATAAAGCAATGCAAATTTTGAGTATTTTGACTCATATTCGGTTTGTGTTCATTATAGAGATTTGGGTTTGAGGATTCATAGATTCTGCCATGATTTGATACAAGACGCTAGTCGGGTTTAGGGCTAGAGGATCCCACAAGGTGATTGGCAGTTTCGTTGATCATCAAATTTGTAGAATTGGAGCCATTTATGGAATGCGAATTTGGGCCTTTGTTGGGCTGGGCTTGATTGCTGGGCATATCTCTAGAGTAAGATGGGTTTAAAGACATGTTGAGATGGTTCACATTGAAACTCGAAGCATAGTTTGAATCTTTATGTAAAAGGGAGTGATGTTAACCATGAAATTTTCTGCAGGTGTGGATTGAGTGATTTACCATTTTGGTGCCCTGTTCGCAAACAGTTGGTACATAGGTTGGCCTTTTTTGTTTCAAAAAATTTGCTCGATACTGGTAAATCTAGAAAATTCTCGCAGGAGTAAATGAAATGGTTATCTTCGCAGATTGGACAAGGTGCATTAGAAATCTGGAAAATCAAAATTTTGCGTTCAAAAGGCTTCTCAATTTCGAACTGTTGTCTTTTGTTATTTAATTCCTTGTCACACTGGGAGTATCTAACGATGTCACTCTTGGATGGATACCAGGACACACAGGAATAGCTGGGAACGAGCGGGCGGATCTACTAGCACGCAAAGCTGCAAACACACCACTTCTGGGTCCAGAACCTGCTATTGGTATTACAAAATCCTCTGTGAGAGGTTGGCTGAAATGTTGGTCCAAAAAACAACAGAAAGCTAGATGGTGCCAATCACCAGGACTGAAACACAGTAAATTGATGATGGCAGACGAGATCGAATCATCATTTTCTGGAAGCCTACTGTGAGTTTCAGTAGGCAGGAATCAGCTTAGGAAAGTAACAGGTATATTGAATGGACACTGCACTCTAAGGAAACACATGCATATCATGGGTGGAAACAGCCTCCCACATTGTATTCGAATGTGAAGCGCCGGCGTACTGGAGAAGAGATAATGGGGAATTCACAACCACTCCTCAAAGGACGGACAGGAAAACAGTAGAACGAGTCATAAACCTTATTCGGGCAATGGAGCTCTTCGACTGAGAGACAGGCACAGAGAAGATACAATAAGCCTAACTAAAGGCTGCGGTGTCGGGGCCAACAGCCCGAAACTCGTAGCGCCTGTACTTCAGTAATCAGTAATCAGTGTTATTTAATAAGTCCAAGGATTCCAGAAAACGACAACGTTGAGACAAAAATTTCAAAAGATCTTGTGTTATAGGTTTGTCAATGTCTCTGGAAGAAGTTTCTCATTCTTTGCGTGTTTTAAAATCTACCTTTAAGTTTAAAAGGTAAATGTTGACGTAGACCATTGCACATATCACCCAAAATATATAGGAAACTGCCATACAATAGTTTGAAATGAAATTCGCCAGCGCCCTACAACGGGTAGTCCTCGTACTTTTGACTTGTTTTTTTCAAAAACGTGAAAAAATCTGTTTTCAGTGCATACGGTGGAGCCGTCTATTGGATAAAATAGGATTAATACCACGTTCGAAATTATAATTCAAATATTATCACATGGTATATCAAAAGTTATTCTGAAAAAATGCATAAATATTTTTTAAAAACGTTCATTTTATAATGTCTCAAAACTATGTCCTGGACAAATACAACCTATGCATATTTTTCAGTTTATAACTTTTGATAAGCCATGTGAATCAATATTTGAATTAAATTTCGTATGTTGAATCTATAAAATGCAAACCACAAAATTTATAGGACTTGTATACCCAGCTGTGCTTCAGTTTTGTTGTTCAAAATCGGATTTTTAACATGCTGAACCAATTTTTCTAAAACAGTGGAAGAACTATTATTGGAAAGGATGTGTTCTGTTGAAAATATTCACACATCCAGGTGACGATACATTTCTCAAAGAACTCACAATAAGCTTACATCATAGTCCAATCCAAGGTTCAAACACAAATTACATGATGATCTAGGTACTGGAAATTAGAAACTTTCGGCACAAAATTCAAATCACACGTGAAATGACAATGACGGGTTAGGGATTGGTTTTTATAGCAACCGTTGTTGAGGAAAACCTCCGTCTCTAGTGCCATCCAACGGGTAGTCCTCTAAACAAATCCGACTTGATTAACTGGTTGCCTAAAACTTTATTTACATTGGCTCCCATTCAAGTTTCCCATATATTTTGAGTGATATGTGGACCATTGATCTACAGGCTCATTGAGATTCTGCAATGATTTGAAATGGTTTTGAAATAAGTCTAGGAATTTTCTTAACTGAACATGAGAATCGTCTTTTATAATGGGTTAATCAAAAATACATTTCACATGAGAGTAAATGATGGTCTTTTGGTTTTCATACCTTTTCCGAAATAAAGACCATGCTGTTGTGTAATTTTTTTCGGTGGCGGCCAAAGAGCTTATGATTTGGGCTGCTTTCCCTTGTAAAGCTGATTGCAAATAGTAAAATTTTTCTACATTGTTTATTTGGGTGCTTTTGTCAATGAGAGATATCAAGGTGTCCTTAAAATTTGTCCAAGTTTCATGAGTGCCATTGAATTTGGGTAAGGGTATGGGTGGAAGACGTGGACCATATTGAGATCCTGATTGAAAAATCACCTGATGATGACTGATGCACCGAATTGACTCTTTGTAAAACCAATTTAGCATTGGACACATTGTCATAATAAGAATTTTCAAAAGCTAAACGTTCTTCTTCTTGATCTTTATATTCATCGAAGTTATTTTCAAGACACAAATTTTCAGTTGAATCTGTTTGGATTCACTGAGAACTGTTTCGATTTTTGCTTGGCGGGTATCTAGGTCAAATTTGAGTGTTTGGCTGTCTAAAGAGACACATTCATTTTCCAAAAACGATTGAAATCGACTAACTTGATCCTAAAGAGCGTCACGATGAGCTATGAGTTTATTATACGTATCTATGTGCTCCTCTGAATGAGCTTCTTGAGTCTCATTCGTATTAGCAATAATGCTGCTTAGCTTTTTAGGTTTAGGCATTTGGGAGATTCATGGGTTGGGTAGTGGGATATTAACATTGAGGCTTTTACTATAGTCAAGTAATAATAGAGATTAAGAAGACTGGTGAAAAAACTCGCAAAAATGGTTCAGATGGTTTGAATTTTGAATATTATACGACCTTGCTCCTTTGGCTGTACCAGTTTTGTATCTTGTGATCTCAGTTCTAAATTACACAGCAATGCCGCTTGTTCTTACTCCTTGCGGGTTCAGGTTGTCTTTTTCGGACTGTTTATCTACGATCTTCTATCCGGTTAAACGACGGATCATGTTTAATTTGTCGATCTCGCCGGTATGACCTTTGACTGCAAATATCCACTATTTATGTTAATAATAACTCAACTCGTTCAATTTTACAACGGAGAGCTTTTTTATTAAAGTTTTGATTAGATTACAATATGTCAAAAACATTACATAGCAACAGAAACTTGTTATTTTGGCCGCCTTCGTTTTTCATCCAATTTAGTGATTAGGTACGGTATCTCGGGTCGTGCTTCTGCGCTACTTAACTTCATCAGTATCTAAGGCACAATGAAAACTTGTGGAATACCAAGGTGTCTGTTAACCGGTATTTCAAGAACGGCCTTTCCAAATGTTTTGAATTGATGATTGCAGCGTTGCCAGATACACTAGCTTCTCATAGTAACTTTGTTGTTATTCGATTTTTGGATTCGTACTAGATTCCAAATAACTTTCAAATGTCAAGTGATGATAGTTTTCCGAATGTTTGTCATAATATAATAACAAAAATGTCAATGATATTTTAAGATAAGATTTCTCAGTAACACTATAGAACTGGGATGTGAAAACTTGACAGCAATCTTTTCAAATATCAAAGTACACTACGACACCTCCAAGTTTTTCAAAAATTTCACAGGGTGTGCGAAAAAACGATCCCATTATTGCAAATTGGAACTGACTGAAATTCGATTTTTCCGAAATTAAAACCCTCTATTTGAGGTTTGCGATAAACTTGCCATTGAAGAAGCAGCCAAACTGCTGCACAGACTGGACATCACAAGAAAATACCTTCGTCACAATCCATGCGGACAGCAAAGCAGCGTTGAGACTACTATAATCTGACACAGTAAGGTCAAAGGTAGTGATGATTGAGACATTGTCCTGGATCAGGAACAAGAAGCTCGTTCTATGCTGGTTTCCTGGACATAGCGATATTGAAAGGAACATGATGGAAGATGGACTGGTCAAATCAGGACTGAGAAAGGACCGAACCGAAATGGAGAACACATCGCTACCAACGATCAAACTATTGAAAGTATGATACAATTGAAAACATTGTAAAGCTACACAGCGACAGGTGGAGCAATCGAAACGACCGCAACACATCGAGAGCTCTGTGGCCAAATTTGGATATGGAAAGAACAGGGAAATTACTAATGCAGATCAGATCCTCTGTGAGCACCTTTGTGAGAGTAATCAGAGGACTCTGTGAAATCGGGACCATGTTTTGAAAATGGGGCCTAGGGACTGATGATCTCTGCAAGAAGTGCATCGGAGAGGATGGAACGAACATCTACTGTGCCATTGTTCAACGCTGAAAGAAGAACGCCTCAGGAGTATGGTTCAATACTACCCTGAAGACTTGGATGAAGCGGCAAATGTAGACATAGTGCCAATTTTGAACTTTGTGGAAACCATTGGACGATGAAGAGGAAGGATGCAGATCAAGAACAAGAGGACATCTTTGCAAACAAGGGAACAGGGCATACCCTTCGCCATCTTACCTAACTCCACCTGGCTTCGAATTTTCTTTGAAAATGTTTATATTGTCCTATACTTATCTCCAGTCATTTTTGAAATATGGCGAATTTCGAATCAAACATGTATTGATTTCACTTTTATAAAACCAAAACCAAGTAAATGTTAGAAAGGCGAATAATGAAAATATTCACTAGAAACATTGCTTGACTTCACAAATCATGGAAATCAACTGATACTGTATCTTACCAGTAGATTCACAAGCTCACACTCAAAATCTTTGAATGGGTCAAGACTAATAAAAGCGATTTCCGCATAATCCCATTACCTACTTTTTCTTAACAGGTAATGCCAAAGTTCGATGTTAACATCATTGATGCATTTATCTATCAGAAATCCATAGTAGAAGAAATGTTTGCTATGTTTTAACAACCCAAATATTATCAATTATCTCATAATTAACTATCGTGCAATCCATAAACTTCCGCCAAAATCAGTCACTTTGAGTCGTAAAAATAACATATGAATCTTCCTGTAGATGGTAGTCGGTGGTCGGCGTGCGGTTTGCCGCCTGTCTACAACTTATCATCTTGCGGCCAAATTGCTAAATTTGAGGTCTCACGATGCGGCAGATCGCACTAGATTCGCTTTCATATTGTATCGGCAAAGATTTGGAGATGTCAGCAAAAAAGGAAATAGTTTGCTATGTGACTAAAATGGATCAATGAGTTTTCAAATTTGATTGTTGCGAATTTCATTATGATAGATAACTGATCATTAGAGAAATGCTTGAAATAATGAGAAGTGACGATTTGCGACGTAATTATCTATTGTATAAACCAAATTTAATAATGGCGATTTTTTCATGGACTGTAGTGGATATTCCCCAGACATACAACGTTTGGCTTACTTCATTTTTTCTTGTAGATATCAGTAACAAATCTTTAATCATTCTTATTCTTCATATGATTTTTTTCAGGCAAATAGAGCTTGATCATATCAATCTGATGACTCATTGAAAATAGACTGTTTTGCATGGTAAGAATCAAGAAAGGTATCGAGAGAGCTGGTAAAGTTCTGGCAGAAAAATCTTCATTCCATCAGTCTGTATGATATATTGTATAAGCGATGATTCTCACCTCTCAAAGGTTGTACCAATAGCTATTAATCCGGAGAATAGCTACGAAGTGAGCAGCGTAGCGGCGAGGGAGTAACATATACACCGTTGTTGAGTGAGCCTTATAGTTTTATGTGTGGTGGTAGTACACTCTACTTTATTTAGGATATCTATTTATTTGATATTTTCAATGACATTTCCATTCATCTCAATACAAACGTTAACACTGACACTTTTGAGTTTGTGATATGTTTCCATGGTATAAATCAAATAAATTTTGTCATTTGACAGCAAGAGTATTAGTTTTTTAAAACCTGACAGGGGCCAACTTTTTATTTGGAGAGATAGACTAGTACTTCCAGAAGAAAAGTTCGGTGAATTGATCTAACTATGAAAAATAAAGAAAAAAAAAGTTTAAGCGTTTCCAGATTTTGCAGCAGTCGTGAAAACGATATTTTCTCAAATGGTAACATGGCATCTCTTACACAGTGTTGGTTAGAGAACTCGAAATTCTGAACAAAAATTGTGATACACATAGGTAATGTGCCGCAACTCAGCCGTTTTCGAGTTATCGCGATTCATAAATGTAATCTTTGTATCTTTGACATCAGATAGAGCAAAACGGTCTGCACTTTCTAGTCTTCACTCTTCAAAAGCCATCTTAGGATAAAGAATTAATTCTTGTCAAAAAATGTCAAAAGATGTCAAAATAGTTAGCAGTTGAAAGTACCATCTATTGAAATGACTGAGTAGCTTCTGGAAAGTCAAGATGAGAAAGTGCAGGTCACTTTTCTTTTTGTGAAGCCGTTTGAGTTTCAAAGCATCTCGAAGATGCAGAAATGTCAATTTATGAAACGCGATAACTCGTCAGAGTTTAGAGACATTATGTCTACAACGAATTTTTGTTCAGAAATTCGAGATCTAAAACACTTTTTAGAAAAAATGTCATGTTGCCATTCGAGAAAATATCGTTTTCACGTTGCTGCGAAGTCTGGCGACGCTGACAATCTTTTTCCTTCATTTTTTATAGTTGGGTCATTTCACACAATTTTCCTCGTGGAAGTACTAGTCCATCTTTCCAAATAAAAAAGTTGACCCATGTCAGGTTTTAGAAAACTGACACTGTATACAGGGTGTCCCGCAAGGTGAGGGACGAAATTGCACTATGTGTTCTTGAGGTAAATTCGAGTGTCCTATGAACATGGGTCCGCAAATGCTCCGTTTCAGAGCTACAGGGTATTTTTTTTGTGTTTTTCTTTTTTTTTAAATAATATATGTATGGAGTTGTTATTTACATCACACAATACTCGAATTTTATCTTCTTACTGGAAATATGTAGCAATCATAGGAAATATTCTACAGGGTTAGGAGAAATTACCAGAACGGCCGATTATTTCGAAAGATACATGAGTTGGAAGAAGATGTCTTGTATAAAAGTTGTGCGGCTGTTGAAAATCTATTTGAGGAGTTCTATTTTAACAAACATTGTATGTGATAGTGCTAGATAAATATCCTGTTATTTTTAACTTTTAGTTTCAACTTTTTAGTTTTACTTCAATAACTATTATTACTGACGTATGTAAGCATTTTTAAAAATTCACTGAACATGAATAAACAATTTGAATTTGAATATATATTTAAGATAATTTCAGGCATAAGGTAATGACAGATCAAAGTTGCATGATTTTAATGGAACCACCTCTAGGTTAATGTATATTCCAATTAATTGTTAATTTTTGAGTGATAAATATAATGTTCCTAAATTCAGCCGTTTTCGATTTTTCGCGTTTTACAAATGACATTTCAACATCATTGACATGCTTATATAGCCGAACGAGTCAAGATCAAGAAAAACGGTGTGCACTTTCTTGTCTTAACTTTTCAAGAGCTATTCAAGGACATTAAATTAATTCTTTTCAAAAAATGTGAAAATTTATCAAAAAATATTGACAGTTGACATTCTATTCCACTGGCAGGATAGCTCTTGAAAAGTAGAGATAAGAAAGTGCAGACCATTTTCTCCAACGGTTAAGTTCAGTGACAATATGTGTATTAATTACAATTTTTGCTCAAAATTGAAAAGAAAATTTGAATATTCATCAATATATGGGGTCTCACTAAAAAAAATGCAACTTTGGTCTGCCACAACATGATGCCCGAGCCCGTGGATACCAATTTTTATAAAAATATGTAGATTTTTAGAACCCCAACCACTTTTATAAAAGACAGTTTTATCTATCTTGTGTATCTTTTGAATAATTTCACTTTTCTGGTAATTTTTTCTAACGCTGTTTAACCTCTAGCAGGTTACCTCCGCCATATTTTCAAAATCGCATGTATTGTTTATTTTGAATACGAGCACAAATAGAAGGAGACCTCACAGAACCAATACCAGCGGGAGCGGTATTCGCCAGGGAAACTTCCTGGATCCTACTCTTCTCAATGTGATAATGGAAGAAACTTTTCGAAGTGTCGGAGGCTAAAGAGATACAAGATGGGGGATGCACTAAATCAAAATAGTATGTTTTGCTGATAATGCCGCCCTCATTGCAGAAAGTGGAGATGACTTACAAAGGTTATCACACTTATTCAACCTAACAGCAAAGTCCGTAGACATGGTCACAGACCAAAACAAAGTGCTTGACAACATCAAAAACCCCTCTAAGATGCAAACCTGAACTTGGTGATGAAGTAATCGAGCAGAAAATGAAATTTAACTACGTTGGCATAGAACTTTCCGGCTTTGGTGATATTAAAGTAGAGATGAGAGATCAAACAACAAAAGCAATTAGAATAGCTGGTTGCCTAAATACAATATGGTGCAATAGGAGTATGGAAACGGACACTAAATCGAGGATCTACAAAACCGTCGTAAGACCGGTGATGACATACAGTGTGTCCCAGATTCGCTTCTCTATACGGGGATCTTGGCTCCTATTATACCTACAGCAAAGGTTAAATAGAGAAAGTTTCAGAGAAATCTTAGTGCATTCGATATCCGGCTTCAGATTCACTATCGGTCAATTGGTTTTGGAATTATCGTCGAAAAACCGAAAATGGCGGATTTCATTTTTTGCCAGTGAATCCGAAACGGCTAATTTGACAGCTGTCAAAATGTGACATTATCGGGACACTTTTTGAAGACGAATAAAATGACGTGTATGACATGTCTCAATCGTCTTTTGTTTTCCCGCAACCCGCCTCAACTTTAATTTTTCTTATGGCAGCCATATTGGATTTTTCGATTTTTGGAAAGAGTGTAAAATTTCCAGTCTAGTGATGTCGCACAAGTGCATAAAAGATTTGAGTGTCATCGAAATATCACATTTCGTAGTTATGTCATGGCCTTCTTTTCTAAGAAGGTCATGATTCATTTGTCTGAAAAATGGTTTATAAGCAAAATCTATTTTTGGTTGTGTTTTGATGAGTACTTACGCTTTTCAAATTAAAATGAAAAATCTGATTAACAAATCGTCGAAACCTGTTAAAAATGCCCGGTATTCTCTATTTCTCTATTCAAATGAAGAAAAGCTAGTCATGTTAGCGCTGTACTTGCGGTCAAATAGAAATTTCGGGTTTCCTTCGGCAAGGTCAATGTATTTGGAGATGTATCCCTCGTATCCCGAACGACGGTAGCCTCATAAAACACAATTCAGAAAAATCGAATAATAATGATTAATTTGGTCAACTATAAACAGAAATAAACTTGTAAGAGTAGTACGAAAAACAGTCGCTAATTGTCAAAAATATCACGATGCATGTCCATGTTCTATTGAAAATTCAATGCGTTAAACACATTTGCTGCACACTAAATGCGTTGACCTTGAGCTGATACAGTACTTATTCTTGGATACGACTGAGTCCCAACTACGTATTGTGATATTTCGATGATACTCAAATCTTTTATGCACTTGTAAGACATCAACTAGACTGGAAATGTCACGCTCTTTCCAAAAATCGAAAAATCCAATATGGCGGCCATAAGAAAAATGAAAGTTGAGGCAGGTTGCGGGAAAACAAAAGAAGATTGAGACATATCATGAACGCTATTTAATTCGTATCCAGATAATGTGACATTTTCATAGCTGTCAAATTAGCCGTTTCGGATTTACTGGCAAAAAACAAAATCCGTCATTTTCGGTTTTTCGCCGATATTTCCAAAACCAATTGACCGATCGCCAATCTGAAACCGGATATCGAATGAAGTAACTTTCCTCTAAAATTTTCTTCATTTAACCTTTGATGTAGGTATGATAGGAGCCAAGATCCCTGTATAGAGAAACGAATCTGGGACACACTGTATACCGCAGAAACCAGGCCAGAAACAGCAAAAACCAAAAGACTCCTAGAGTTAGCTGAGATGAAAATACTCCGTAGAATCACTGGAAAGACACTGTTGGATAGAGAGAAAAGCGAAAATGTGAGATCAGCCTGTAATGACAAGAACATCAATCACTGGATAGCAAACAGGAAGAAGGAATTTAATGAACACATTGAAAGGATGGACAACTGCAGACTTGCTTCTCGCAAGTGGACGATAATTGAACAGGCGAGTCGCCTAATGTCAAGAATAAAGAAGAAGAAGAAAACGAATATTTCGAGAATGTTTGCCCGTAGCGACTATTAACAAATATACTTTTTCTGCGTAGAAAATACAAATATATCTGTTTTAATGCTTAAAAATGTGATACAGGTACGTTCGAAAAAGTTTTAGCTGTATATAACAGGAAAAATGGGTGTAGGTGGCTCTCTCCACAAGTGAGAGCTTAAGTAAGATCAAATTCGTATTTCGCATGTCAAGAAACTTCCAGACACCAATTTTTAATAGAATATCGACATTGGTTCAAATATTATTTGAAAAAAACCTCAGAAAAAACATAAATAAAAATGAAACTTGATCACCCCGTAGCTCTGTGATGAAGCATTTCTGGACACATGTTCATGGGACATTTTCGTCTCAAATTTACCTAAAGATCACGTAGTGAAATATTGGGTCCTATGATTGAACGTATACGTTATCTTATCATGTCCATATCACCATGGTTACGATGTTATCAAATGGAACATTTGCATTAGTGAACAATCTTAACAGATACGTTAAATTAACGTAAACGTTCAATCATAGCACCCATTGTCTCATATTTTGGAGGACATCCTGTATGAGTGCTATTCAGATTATTCACCAGCCTCTTCAGAAATCCACCGCTAAAAAACATCGAGTTCCATTGAGCCCTGTAGGACTTCACTGTAGTCGATAATCGCGCGACCTTTTGCCAAGTTGGTCGTTGGCCTTGCCATCTGATGATAAGCTACAAGTCTGGATCTTTATAGTTTTCCTCGCAGTTGTCATGCGAACGCTTGCTTCCTTTTCTCCAGCTCTGTGAAGGAGCTTTGGTCTCCTGGACATGCATCAAATTTTTTTTGGCTTGATCTTGCTCGATGTTTCGTATTTTCCGACGGCAGAGAAAGTGCCCGTTTCTCTTTTCAACAGCGGCTACGGATATGTCCTAGCTCTTTACAATTCCTGACCCGCAGCTCCGTTCGCTTGGAGGCTTGAATTTCTTTGATTATCCTTCTCACAGTTGATTCAACGGTGTTGTTTCGCAAAATACTGTTTCTTAAGCACAAAACACATATACAAAGTTTAGAACAAAAAGTAAATGGAGGGTGGGGCCTGGGTGAAAGCTTTGATTCGCATCCACGGCGAGGCGCTGATGTGCCTGAAGTTTGTTAGATCTCGAAAAGATGGCGGTATGTGGAATGCCAGATGACAGCTTGTTCCAATACCAAGGCTCTGACCAGAGCATCGACCAGTTTATCAGGACGTTGAAGTATGAGGGACTGCCTTATCTCTAGGTATTGAAGTCTATCCAAGAAGGCCAGAACTGCAAGCCTCTCCATAACATTTTTTGGCGTGGTTTAGTGAGCCAGTTGGGCAAGGCGAGCAACATCCGCTTCAAAACCCCGCAGGCACTCGTTGATGGTGTTCTGAGTGCGGTTTCAGTCCATCCAATTTTCCTTTGCTGCTGCCTCCAATACTATGGGAATTGTTCCAGGATAATTCTCCATCAAACTATGGTGCTTCCATATGGATTCTGATCACGATTGTTACCTTTGGTTGTTTGGTGATAAAAGTTTCTCAGTTCCTCAATTTAGTCTTCCAAAGTCTTCACTGTGTCTTTAGATCGTTTCTCAAGGTTTCCAATTTTTTTTTTCTGCCACGTGTTCCTTCACATGGTTGTAGTTATCCGCCAGTAGTTCCTTGATTCATAGCTTTAGAACATTCTTTTCACTCCTCTTTCAAAGCTCTGGATGATTTTTCGAAGTTTTCTTCCAATAATAAGGAGATTTTTTATTTGATTTTTTTTCTGTTAATTCTTTGATGCATACTTATGTCAAAAACAATTTTGTCAAATTCTCTAGGCCATATTTATTCTTGAAAAATCATTGGATATCTGCTAATTTTCTAACGGTTTCATTCAAAATACTCCTAGGGAAACTACGTCACCGACACGTGATCCTGATCGACAAATAAAAGGGCTCGAGAGACTGATGACGCCCCATCCTAAATTTGTTGCCAGGTTGTGAAATTGAAGTAGCATTTCATTTAGCTCTATCGCGCATCCACCGATAAAATTACTCGTACACCAAGGTCTATCAGGTAGATTGCGAACGAGCTGACAACGCCGCATCATGTGGGTAACCCAACCTTGTTTACATCCGTGATTTGGGATTTGGGTATTGTCACTGTTATTATTGTTTCTAAATATATTCCAAGATTATGGAATGTTCATCTCCACCTGTTTGGATTCTCCATAGAGTGTTTCAAAATTTTTGAGACAAAAAGGCCATTTGAAAAGCATTGCCTGAAATATCCTGGAAAGCTCTTTGTGGATTATAATTCAGGTGCAATGGACTCTTTCTTATTTTTAAATATTGTAGCCTCATCCTTTCTGAACATTTTGATGTTTGAAGTGACTCAATAACTGTTTTTTCAAAGGAGTTACGAAGCTTTGTATTGGAGTATGTTTACATTGAATCTTGAACAATAAAGGACAATAATGAGTGTTTACCTTTCATTGTCACAGAATATATGAACTGTTTTACTGATATGTGACAGCATAAAACCCGGAAGTCATTGATACAAATAATGCACACAGCACTTTTTCTTCATTTTTGTCGTAAATTCACAAATCCAAGCTTTTCCTTTTTGAATGAGAGGTTCACCGAACATATAACATATATGAGGTCTTCTGAACGGTTCTAATTGGGTCTCAACTTATAAAAAAAGTCGAATAAGAAGTTTGCAGTTTTTGGGGAGCAAACAGCAAAATCAAAACAAACAAAATTTTAGGTTAGGAGTGGATTTTGTAGTTGACACAGAAATCAAATGAGATTATACTTGTCCACCAAATATTGTATGATTTAGTCTTGAATGAATAAAAAAATTGGCTAGAACTTGAATAAATAAATGGTCAATCAATTTGATTACTGTCTTGTTCAAGAGAAAATGTTTGAATTGTTTCTAGATAACCCCATCCATCTATTTTCCGGAGTGAAACGTGAACTGTGGCAAACGCGCAGAACGAGGGGCAGAATGCACGCTAAATCGGACAAGGTTGTCTCTGTTTATTCAAGAACGATGGAAAAGCTAATGATAGTACGTCAGAGCGCGCCATCGAAATTGGTTTCAAACAGCTCTAGTAAATTGACAAATTCACCAAATCACTTCACACTTTCACAAAGTACTGTTTGGGCAGTTCTGAAAAACATATTTATATGTTTTTGTTGAATTTCGAATCCATGTTTTGATGCTAAGGCGCTCTCTAAGCCATGCCCACATCAGTGAATGATTGCGTTCTGTGTAGCATTCGCCACAAATTTGTGTGTCAGATACAAATTTATGCCCATGTGGACGTGTTTGCCGCATGCAAATGCACGCACAAATTTCGCCACATTCGCAAGCCACGTCCATATCAGTAAATATTTGCGTCGTTCTTAGCATTCTTCAGAATTTTGTGTGTCAGATACAAAGTTGTTCCAATAAGAACGTGTTCGCCGCACCCAAACGCACGCACAAATTTCCGCCACCTTTGACTCACGCGACCCGTGGTTTGTCGAATCTTTTCCAGACGTGGGACGTCTGCATAACATCACATACTTGTGGAGCAGGGACGTATACGACGCACAACGTGAAAATTTGTGCAGACCTGTGCGCCAAAAATAATAGTGCCAAATGCTAGATTCAAAACACAACGCAAATATTTACTATTGTGGACGCGACCGTGAAAAACTTACTTAAAACACTACATAACTTCTTACACTTGAGCAGGGATGCACGATGCACAACGTAAAAATTTGCGCCGCACGTGCCGAATGCTAGATTCAACACGCAATGTGAATATTTACTGATGTTGACGGGGCTTGCTGGCTCCAGACGTAGAAGCGTGAGGCGTGGAGTGTTTATGTGTGTGTGTTTTTTGTAGATATATGAAACAGCACCACCTTGCGTCAACCCTTTATAATAATCCATTCAGATATGGTTTGTAATCTCTCAAACGGTGAAGTTTTCTGGACGCTATCAAGAGTTGAGCACTTTTTTGTTTTCAATATTATTTTTTTACAGTTCATTTGAGATATGAAGGTTGTGCCACACAAATATCAGTTTTATCGCTAAAAAGGAAATGATAATTTTGGGTTGACATCTTCAGTTGCTGATGTTTTGATGATTTTTGATTTCAGGTATATAAATCTCGTTAACCCATTTGATGTTTCCCAATTTGATTTTTGTTCAAGTTTGGACACGTTGGATTGTCTTGGGTAGAAGAAGAATTGTTATTTTTGTTGCGACAAATGAGCGACAACGATCTTCGTTGCAAAGCTCGGACAACTAATGTAAATGTCCTCATGCCAGAAGTACATGAGATGCTAGAGAATGAAATACACTGTTATAGGCTTGTACTGGTGGTATATTAGTTCTCTTTCCAGATTCTCGGAGTTTTTATTGATATTTCACCAGCAAACATTATTCAACATGTCTGTAAAAACTCAACGTGTGATCCAATTATAATGTACTCAAGAACGCAATAGGGTTTATTCCCTCAATGTGTCTCAGACCAAATGTCATCCCCTCAGTTCTCGATGCATTTGATGTGAGTCTATTCGTGTCAAACCAATCCCTCAAAACTTTCATACAGTCGCTCACCTGCCCATGAAGAATTTCCTCTTAGGAACTTTTAAATGTGATAGTCACTGGCAAACAATATGACCTTGGATTGAGGTGTAGGGATATTTCAGTTTATACATATACAGTGTGTCCAGAATAAAATGATGTACATGGGGATATTAAAAACGGTAAGAGATATGACGTCGCTTGAGTGGAGGAAAAGCTGAGAATTTGTTTGTCCAAAAATATTCTTCCTTTGTTTTATTTTAAATCAACACTGTGATGTAGATACAGGGTGAAAAAGGAAAATGGTCATATTTGAAAATCCACAATATTTTGCTTATTATAAAAGCTAACATTTTCAAATTTTCAGGATATGGGTAAGAGAAAACGACGATTCTAAAACCGACATTGAAAAAATTGCAGGCCTACTATGTTGCATCATGTCGAGTTAACTTTTTTTTTTTTCTTCTTCTTAAAAATCGTTTCCAAAAATATGACTTCCATAAGAAGAACGGAATTGACTTTGGCTGGACGCAACATAGAAGGCCTACAACTTTTTTGACGCCGTTTCTAGAATCGTCGTAACCTCTTATGTATCCTGAACATTTGAAAATTTGAGCTTCAATAAACAGAATATTAGGGTTTTTCAAAAATGGGCATTTTCATTTTTCACCCTGTATCTACATTACAGTATGGCTTCAAAATAAAACAGGTGGAATATTTCTGGGATACAAATACGCTACTTTCCTTTCATTTAAGCAAAGTCGTATCTCTTACAGTTTCCAATATCCCCATACAAGGCCATGTACATAATTTTATTCTGGACATGCTGTATATTGAAAAAAAGTAAAGAATCCAATATTGATCTCTGCGGAACTTCATAAGCCAGGTCAGCCTCATCTGAAGGAAGACGCATTCCAAAATGTTGTTACTTGTATAATATCAATCATACGACGTGAGTGCGATGAATTATTGCAAACTTTGGATCTCATTATTATCAAATTTTGATTTCACAACACGTATATATCATCAAAACATGTGTCATTTTATCATGGTAATAATAATGTGAACAGTTGAGCGAATACCTTATAAGCAAATGAACTTCACGGAAGCAGCCGACAAGTGTCATCTACAATGCGTTTGAAAAGCAATTTCTTCCGCAGTCTAGACATCCTTATGGATCCAAAACAAAAGTGGGCTAACATTCCTTTTGAAGTTCAAAATTTGGCTTGACGCTTATATAAGAGATTGAGGAAAGAAAAGAGCTCAGCTTTAATTTTATTTTACCTTGGTGTTTGTTTTGTACCGGGGATATTCTAAGTGGTTTGTCGCGGCTTATCAAATAAAAAGGTCAAAAGCTGAATAGGACGAGTGGTTGGCTTTAGGTTGAAATGTTTTTGATCTGAATGGCTTTTCTGTTTTGCAAATAAGCCATTTATTTAATTTTAGTCGGTGGGTAAGACGATAAATGGATATAACCAGCAATCGTCGGAATTATCTATAAGATATTTTATAGTAAGGAGTTTATTTGTATAAAGGGGCTTTTGCATGATACATTGATATTTCCTGTAATAAATGAAGCAATTTTCCAAAGACAAAAAAAAATTTGTGGAAGCTAAGACAATAATTATGATCGGCCTCCCAATCATTATGAAGTCTTTCAGTAGAAGAATTGATTTACTTTCATTCATATCAATAGCTCTTCAATTAATATGTTGTATAAATAGCAAAGACACACATCATAGGCTATCAAGATTCTGAATCTATAATAACTGAGGAGTTTTCTGCACTGTGTGGTGCACCCTCCATCATTTTTTGTCAATGTTGGGACATTGAAAAAATTTTGAAATTTTGTGATTATCATTTCTTCAACTAACAAGTGAAATTTCAATCGTTCAGGAAATCAGACGCCGCTAATCCAACGAACGACAAAAGCTAATAAGATATGACTTATTTGAAGTCACGTGGAAAGTACCGCACGCATGCATGGAAAACAAACAGTAACTATATTAACACTATCACAACCGGTCAAATCATCTTTACCGGGGCGAGACAATCCGAAACCCCTACGAACATTCACGACCGTTTGGTGCAAAATGCAGCTCCGAAGTCTTTTTTACACCAAACCAATAAAGATATGCAGACTTGAAAATGCACATACTTTCCTCATTTATTATCGGGTCTGCATAATTTTTGCACCGTATTTTGCTGCATGTATATTTTAACTCAAAATGACTCAAAAATGGAGCTGCATCCTTTTTGCAGCAGGGTCATCAATCGTCGATTTCAATTCACAGGGACCATTTGAATTTTGGAACCCATCGAGACGGAGCCACCATCACAACTTAGATTTAATATGCCAATACTGGATTGCTGGACGCGCGCCGCTCTCTGTATGTGCGGCATGCTGCAGACCACGGCCAGAGCTCGCTTTGCTGACCTAAGTTCCTAATCTGATTTTTCTTCTTTCTCGTCGGCAGACTCTAATTAAAGTCAATATTTGTCTGGGCCATTGCACAATATCATCCATTCTAGAGACATTCGAAGAGTCAGCGAGATTCGGGCTGGCTGAATCAGAAATTTGAGTTCCCGGACACTCCTCTTGGGTTGCTTGCTTTACTAGTCGCTTTGCGTTTTTCAATGTTTAGAGTGCTGGTAATCGATGTTTGCGGAACAATATTTACGACGGCATGAATGTAATACAGGGTATTTCAACTATAGGCAACAGAGGTGTTTAAGGGGGATGGATGCTCAACACCAAACATTGTCAAAATAGTTTATTTTTGTAAAAATAGTCTACATTGATGGGTAAAATGAAAAAGTGAAAATTCGAAGATAGCTCGTCAAAATAATCACAATAATTATGCATGTTATAGTGATAATGGCGTTAGTCCGTCCACACCAATCTGTCTGTTGCTGTTAGTCAAACTATTTTAATTATGGAGTGGATTATTGGCCTAATAATGGTCAAATGGAAGTAGATTCTTGGCTGGAGGACAAATGTGTGTATATGGGAATATGAAGCCGACAAACCGTGTGGCGATGCGAAGTTGAAAGGTAAGAGACTACCAGTGACGTCGATACATTGCTTTCTACTTGACACTACTCACCTTCACCATACGGGAATATGAATCAGTGGCACTACTGGTGGTTTGAATTCCATGCCTCGGTAGCTTAGTTGGGAGTGCGCAGACTAGAGATATGAAGGTCGTGGGTTCAAATCCTACCTGGGGTGTCACTTTTTCATATTCCCATATACACACATTTGTCCTCCAGCCAAGAATCTACTTCCATTTATTTTAGTTATGTGTTTTACTTTTTCGATTCTTTTATTTCGTCTAACTGTCAAGATTTACAATACCCTAAACGTATTTTCACAAGTAATAGTGATGTGTATGTCTAAAGTGATGAAGGAGAAGGTGGTCTGACTATGATCCAAGTTTATGTCTTGATTAAACAACTCGTATGTTGAATCCTTCATTTCTGTATGTGCTATTTTTATGTCCCTCTAATTGTCTTTCCTGAAAAAGAAACAAATCGGTTTCAAAAGCTTGAATAAACAATAGATGAGAACTTACGCATCGTAGGCCACTCTTTTTTTGACTGCTCCCTTTTCCTTCGTTTCCTCGATTATACATACAGTAAGGAGCCGACAACTTGATGATCCCTGACAACATCTGAAAGAGCAGAGGGGATTTTGGAAGCGTGAAAACCATCTTTTCATCTCATGGACGTGTGCAGTTTTTTCAATCAGATACTTGAAGCTTGAAGAGTGATTACAACCTACGAATATATCACCAAATAAATATGAAATGTGCATGAATAATATTCACTTTATCATCATTTATTGATCAGTACTGAACAAATTGATACCTGCGTTCAGCTGTGCTGTGCTGTGCAATATTCCACCAACTTCTGTGAACAAATTTTGAAAGCACATAAATTTCATCTATACAAAATGAGAATTTCACTTGAGTTGACAGAGAATTATGGCAGGAAAAATTTCGAGGAATCAAAGTTTGCAAAATATCTGCTTCGGTGACGAAAGAACTTTTTCACATGGAATGGTTGTTACTGAAAACTGTAGGTACTGGACTGGCGGAAACCCTCTTGTTTTTAGGAAGGGGCATCCCCGGTTCCTTCAAAAAATAAACGGAGACTTGAGGTGATTACATACCTAATAGGTGTTATTCTTCTAGAACAAAATCTTACTCGCCCCTCATATTCAAACTCATGTGGGTTTTGGGTAAAGGTTGTATTTCAGCAAGACAGAGACTCGCCCCACTATTTTCGACAGGTTGGGAATTATTTGGAGATTCACGAAAATGTGTCGATTGATCGTCGAGGTCCCACAGAATGGCCAGCCCGATCGCCATACTCACGCATCTAGATTTTTTTATTTAAGAACGTTGAATCTCAGGTTCACAAACTGGCTCCTGGGTCATTACATGAACTCAGATAGAGAATTAGAGATGCGTTTGAGAATGTGTTTAAGAATAACGCCACAAATATTTCACAACTTCAGAGAATGATAATCTACTCATCGAGGGATATCAAAATTGGTTTTATATTATTTGTATTGGACATTACTGACAAAAATACATCGATTCGAAAGTTTTGTCGTTATCATTTTCAATAAACCGTCCAATTATCGTCTTTCTCGAAAACGTTTTGACAAATGAAGTCTCATGAGAATTATGGCGATTTGATTACGATAGCATTATGCCTCATCTCTTTTCCAGTTTCTTCATTGTCAGATGATATTTGTGTAGCTATAAACATTTGTATCGATTGTGATTGAAAGGATTTTGCATTTTGGAATAAATTGAATTGAATGGTATTCATATATCTTGTTTTGGTTTCAGGTCCAGCATTCTGGGGTCTTATCAATCCAGAATGGTCTTTATGCAACAAAGGCAGACGACAATCTCCCGTTAATCTGGAACCAAGTAGATTACTCTTCGATCCAAACTTGAGAGAACTGCATATTGATAAGCATAGAGTAAGTATCTGAACTGAAGCATATCCCTTTGATATTTTTTATATCTTTAGAATAAGTTTTGTTCCATTAAAATGACAAATGAAAAAAATTCACTTCATTTGGACCACTTATTATTTAATGAAACAAAAAAACCTTAAAAACCATCACTTCTCCAATGAGTGTCATAAATTTTTGTTGCGACAATAAGTTGAAAACGAGACAAGATATCCAGCTGCAGTGTGCAAGATTTTTGTTGTTAATTTGATCCACTTTCCGGTTCTGCTATGAAAATAATCATTATAGGTACCGTACATTTGAATTTCCTTGGCAAATTAAAAAACTATTTTCAATTAAAACAACGCCACCCAGCAATTGTACTGGAAACCAGTGCCTATTACTTGATACGATATTTTTAAAAGTACTCAGAAGTGGAATCTCAGCAATTCTGAATCTTTCCAAATTGTATAAGTTGTTTATAATTTCAAGCCACTTGAACAATCACACTCTCACTACCTTCCCTTACTCATATGAAAGTAGGTACGTCAGTAATTAGCCTTGAGCCAAAATGATGCGAAATTGTCCAAGAATTTTAACTATTTTAATAAAGATGTATCTCAATTTGGGAATTCCCAAAGAAATTAAGAATTTTGATATCTAGCTCATAGTTGCGCTCCCTAGAATGTGGTCTTGGTCTTGATATTGGTCTCGATATCTCAAGACCAAGACAAGACTGGCTCAGTCTTGGTCTTGATAGTCTTGGTCTTGGTCCTGCTGGTCTTGAAAAAAATATATACCGGATTTTTAAAATACACATATCATATAGCATAATTACAGCACAGCATAATTACAGCACAGCATAATAACAGCAGTTTTGTCTCATTTTACTAAACTTTTTTCAAATCATGTGACGTCGAAAACGTACGTCTTCCGCATTTTTTTTTTTTGTCCGGTTTATTTTTTGTCGGTCTATTTCTGCGACCAGGGCTAATCACGGACGCCAATCTGGAAATTTGTCTCACCCCATCTGGAACTTTTGCGGGAAGTGGGCGTGACCTCACAATCTGATCATTAAACATTGTTGTTGAAGTCGATTTTGTATGCTGTTTGTAAGATGGTAGTAGATGATTTTAATCATATTATGATCTAGAAGATGTAGATGAAGAGTGCATTGAAATAAAAAGGATGATTTCTGGGAGCATTCCCGGGAGTGCTCCCGTCACAGACATTCAAGAATAAGGGGCTTGGTAGTTTTGCCAAATCTCTCTCTGTAGAGGGTAGGGTTCTTTAACGTGCCAACATCCATGACACGGGACCAACAATTTAACATCTCTTCCGAAAGACGGTGGACCTCTTAAAACCAAATTCCAAATTTTATCGTCGGCGTGTTGGCCGGCCCGTAGTTTGAACCTTGGACCAGATGCGTAGTAGTCGATGCACTTAACCACTGCACCACACCGCCAATGTCTACCACAATTATAAAACGTTTTTCTCCATCGTCAATTATTAGGTAATTATAGATTTAAATTGTGGAACAGACTTGTGTTGTCAAGGGGAAAAAGGTATATTGTCAAGTGACGGTTGTTAGAAAGACTGGGAATGAAAACGTACTCTCATAATAGCTATTTACCTCGTATTTACCTAACAAGTGCGGAAAATTAGTTTTTCCGCACGAGTCTGCCGTTCACCGACCGACGCGTAGCGGAGTTCGGTGAAGCAGCCGAGGGCGGAAAAACATTTTCCGCAAGTGTTAGGTACAATAGTTTTCTACAGACGTGCGGAAATAAGGATATAATTCGTAATTTAAAAGTTTCTGATGCAACTAATGACAAATAAATAATGATGAATGTCGAAATGTGTAACTAAGCGACCATAGTTATCTGGAAACCTGGTTGCTGTTTGCTTATGATATTTTTAATTTTGACATATCCGTGCGGAAAAATCTGATTTTCCACACGGATATCGGTGCGGAAAATTGAATTTTTCGCACGGCTGTAGAAAAACTATATTTTGTTACAAAATAGTCAAGTACACAAATATATAAAATAACATGGCGCAGTCTGATGGTGCGTGAGTTTGGTGGTGCTAAAAGAAGAGAAATAAAGACAGCAAAATGGGCGATAGCAGAGGTGTTCCTTCTATGTAGATATCTGGAAATGTTTGTGAAAACTGGAAGCTATGGAGATCAAGGTTTGAAAATTATTCAATTGTAAGCGAAATAAATAAAAAGGACGAAGCAATTCAATGTGCACAGGTGCTTCATTACATAGGCGAACAAGACTTCCGTATTTTTACAACATTTTCATTTACTCAGCCTGAAAAAGACAAATTTGAAAATCACTTCCTGCCAAAACAAAATTTGACATATGATAGATACAAATCTCTCACATATCGTCAAAAGTCAGATCAATCTCTTGAACAGTGTGTCATATAATTAAAATCGCTGGCAATGAAGTGTAAATTTGAGGAATTGCAGCATGATTTACCAAAAACTATGATTATTTGTGGGATTTCCAATAATAGCTTTCGAGAAAAACTACTACAGGAGAGTGATGATGTAAAATTAGTGGACATTGGGTCCTATGATTGAACGTTCACGTTATCTTAACATGTCCATATCACCATGGTAACGCTGTTATCAAATGGAAGATTTGCATTAGTAAACAATCCTGATACGTTAAGTTGACGAAAATGTTCAATCATAGGACAGGGATACAGAAATGTGTTATTTATGAAATTGCAAAAGTCAACAGTGGAAATATTGGGAGTGAATTCACATTTGAATCATCGGTGGATGCCATCAACAAGAGCAAGGCAAACAAAGGAATAATTCCAAAGAAGATCAATGACTGTATGAGATGTGGTTTTTCTCATTTAATCAATAAGTGTCCGGCATTTGGGAAGCAGTGCAATTTTTGTCACATCAAAAATCATTTTGAAACCCAGTGCATGAAAAAAAAAGTCTGGAAATAGGATAAATGAGGTAGAGACTGATAATGTTGATATGATAACCAAGGAAAATTATGGTGAGTTTATATTCATTGATGCTATAGACAAAGTGAATCAATCAACTGATAATTCAATTACTGAGTGGGCGACAAATCTAGAAATAAATAATAGAAGTATCAAATTTGAAATTGATTCAGGTGCAGATGTAGATATTTTACCGTTTAATACTTTGAAATATATAGATGTATCACGTAAATTGATAACAAATACTGATGCTCGATTGAAATCATACACAGGAAATGAGTTGCCAGTCATTGGAAAATGTAGATTGCCATGTTTCAAGGGTGATGTATGCTATGATGTTGAATTTTTTGTAGTTAATGGTAACACACAAGCTATTTTAGTTAGCAGTCCTGTTTTCCTTTGAATCTAATCAAAAAAGTTGATTCAGTGGTTTCGGAAAATCACAACAAAATAATAAACGAGTACAGTGAAGTATTTAAAGGATTAGGGTGTATCAGGCAAAAATGTTCAATTAATCTAGAGCTTAACTGTAAGCCAGTGATTCAACCAATCAGGAAAGTACCAATTTCTTTGATGCAACCTGTAAAAGAAGGGTTAGATGATCTGATTGAAAAAAAATATATAAAAAAAGTAGATGGTCCAACTGACTGGTTGAATGCTTTGGTCTTGGTTCGTAAACCGGATGGTGAAATTCGTATTAGATCCAAAAGATGTAAATGATGTTTGTAAACTTGAGTTTTATAAAATTCCAACATCTGACAAAATTTCGAGCAATTTGACAGGTGCAAAAGTGTTCAGAACGCCCGATGCGACAAATGGTTTTTATCAGATTCCTCTGACTGATGAAAGCACTAAGCTTTGTGCCTTTGAGACACCTCATGGAAGGTATAAATTCTTGAGACTTCCATACGGGATAAAGTGTGCCCCAGAAATTTTTCAAGAAAGATTTAAAGACATTTTTGGTGGCATCGAGGGAGCAGACATCAACATAGATGACATAATTGTATGGGGTAAGGATCAGTCAGAGCACGGAAACTGCTAGACAGAATAATGTCAGATTTAATATTTAAAAATGCAAATTTGGGCAGTCTTCTATAAAGTATATGGGGCATATCATCTCAGCTGCAGGTATTGCTCAAGACTCTAACAAAATGAAAGCAATCATGGAATTACCAAGACCTAAAAATAAACAAGACATTCAAAGAGCACTTGGATTGTTAACCTATGTGATGTGAGTAAATTTATAAAAAACTTTACAGATAAAACTAAATCATCACGTGAGTTGCTTAAAAAAGATTGTGAGATTATATGGTTACCAGAACATGAACAAGCTTTCTTCAATTTGAAGCAAACGTTGATAAAAGAACCAGTCTTACAATGTTTTAACCCAAAACAGAAGATTACGCTTTCTGTTGATGCTTCCAAATCTGGAGTAGGAGCTTGTTTATTACAAAATAGTCTTCCTTGTGCATACGCCTCAAAAGCCCTAACTGAAACCCAAATTAGATACGCTCAAATTAAGAAAGAACTGTATGCAATCTGTTTTGGTGTTAATAAATTTTATCAGTATGTGTATGGACAAAAAATTACGGTTGAAACTGATCATCAACCACTTATTTCAATTTTCAAAAAACCATTAAATAAGTGTCCTGCTCGTTTGCAAAGAATGATGCTTCAGCTACAAAAATTTGACATTGAACTTGAATTTGAACCGGGAAAACAATTGATCTTAGCTGATGCTCTTTCACGTGCATATTTACCTTCTTGTGAAACTACAGATTTAGATAAAGAAATTGACAGTCAAGTTTGCTTGGTCAGATTGGAATTGAATGCAACAGAACAGAAAATTAAAGAGTTTCAAAATCATACTGATAAAGACACTGTTTTGCAAGATTTATAACAAGTTATTTGAATGGATGGCCAAATTCAAACAAAAAGTTAAAAAATCCAGCTTAAATTTTTGCTCTATATGGAGCAATCAGAGTTGACAATTTCGGATGGTTTGATTTTCAAGGGTGAATGTTTAAAAGTTACCAGGTCATTACAATCTGAAATGATCAACAAAATTCATTACAGTCACTTAGGCTTTCAGAAATGTGGTAAGTTAGCTCGAGAGTCTTTATTTTGGCCAGGTATGACTCAGCACATCAAGGATAAAATTTCTCTTTGCCATCAATGTTTAACTTACGCAAACTCTCAAGTTAAAGAACCTTTAAAGTCTCACGAAATACCTTTGTTGCCCTGGAATAAGGTTGCTTGTGATATTTTTGATATCCATGGTAAAAAGTATCTAGTAAAAGTAGATTATTATTCAAAGTATATTGAGGTTAAAGAAATGAATAATAATACTACCAGCTTCGCAATAATTAGACATCTTGAGTCAATATTATACAAAAGAGTTTGAGCATTTTTGTAAAGAGTGGGAGTTTGATCATATTATTACGTCACCTACTAATGCTCAATCGAATGGCATGGCAGAGAGAAATGTACAGGCCGCTAAGAAAATGTTTAAAACAATTTTTGCTGATGAAAAAGATATTCAAATGGCCAGTAAACCAAATCTCACCAGTACATACTATAAAACTATTATATTTAAAAATCAACAGCAGCAGCAAAATTTTTATAATAGAGGTAAAAGAAATTTACCCGAGCTTGATTTAAATGAAAAAGTTTATGTATAAAGAGAACCCAAAGGCAACTGGTTTTCTGGATGTATTATGAAAAAAGTCAGAGAAAGAGATTATAAAGTGCTAATGAATAATAATGGTTCAGTCTTGATTCGTAATCGCAAGTTTATCAAACAAATTAATCGAACGTCATTGTGTGATAGTGATGATCATTATTCATTGGCAAAGAAGAAAACAGTAAGTGATAATACTGATGTTCCTAAAAAAAAAAAGAGATTAGGTATTTTATAGAGGTGAATAATACAAGTAATAATAGTGTAGACAATATTGATCCTGATGTAGAACTTTTAAGTGATAATATAACAGAATTTGAAAGTGACAATCGAAGTGGTAGCAGTTATAATGAAGCTAATAGGTGTACAAATGAGGAAGTTTATCCTGAATGTAACAATATAGACACTAGTGAGTTCCATGAAAAAACTAAAGTAGAAATCGATGATTCAGATTTGGAAAGACAGATTTTTGAAAAAATACTAGTGTTGTCAAGGGGAAAAAGGTAAATTGTCAAGTGACGGTTGTTAGAAAGACTTGGAATAAAAACGTACTTTCATAATCTATATATTGTTCATTACAAAATAGTCATAAATATATAAAATAACATCAATGGTTTGAATATTTTATTGCCTATTGAGCCAAATTATTCGGAGTCTTTCTAATTTGACGCCAGTTGACGCCATCGTCGAACATGGCCGCGAGCGGAAGTAATGGCGACGTCGATGATGAAAGTCTGTGTTTTAGTTGTAAAATATTGTTTGAAGATCCGAAATCTATTGTTGTATGCAATGGTTGTTCAAAGGGCTTTCATTCAAAGTGTGCGAATGTCGAAATGAGGGGTTTTCACCTGAAAAAAGCCACTACTTGGAAGTGTAACGAGTGTGAGAAAAAAAGTGACAGTTCTGCTTCAAAAGTAAACAAACCGGAAAAGGCGAGGAAAAGACTTCGAACTGAGGAAAATGAAGATCAAGATATCAATACAACTCTTCTATATCTTGTTAAAAAATCGATGAGCTCAATAATAAAGTCGATATTTTAATGCGTGACAATAATAACCTCAAAGATGTAATCTCAAACCTTTCAATGATGAATAATCCACCTACAGTGATGAGCAACACAAGTAACACTGCCACTGGATCACAATCAACATATGCAAATATCACTGCGAAATTTAGTAACGACAAAGTTCTTGTTATAAAACCCAAAACAACAAACACCCAGAATAATGCAAATCATCTTAAAACTGTATTGAAGCAAAAAGTTAATCCTACAGATCTGGGAGCTGGAATATCAATGGGTCCACCAACAAAAAATGGGGGTCTGATTCTCAAGTGTAGTAATGAAAAAGAAATCACCAGTATTCAAACAGAAATTCAAAAAAGACTTGGTGATGATTATTCTGTGGACAAACCAAAAAGTTTGCAAAATAAAATCAAAGTAGTTGGATTAGATGAGTCGGAACAGAACGTTGGTGATGATGAAATGTTATCTAAAATCATGAAACAGAATAACTTGAGTACAGATGCTAAATTGCGAATTGTGAGAAAAACCAAGTTACATAATAATAGATTCAATATTGTGATGGATTTGGATGCTGGTTCATATGAACATTTCATACAGAGTGGAAGGATGAATATTGGCTGGTCTCGTTGTCCCGTCTATAATGAGTATGGAATAATCCGTTGTTTCAACTGCAGTCGTTATGGACATTTGATAAAGGATTGCAAAGAGGCTAAAGTGTGCTCAAAGTGTGGTCTAAATCATGATGTTGGTGAATGCACCAGTGATTTCATCAGGTGTTCAAATTGTGTCTCATCCAACAAAAAATATGGTTTAAGTCTCCCAATCGATCATGTGGTGTGGGACATAAATAAGTGTTCATCTTATAAACGAATTGAGCAGATGCAAAGAAATAAATTTGTCAAGTAGCAATTAGATTTCGATGTTGTTTCTAATTCTATGGTAGTTTATTTGAATTGTCAAGGTTATTTAAATAACAAAGACCAACTTGATGTTTTGATCAAAGATTGGAGGCCGGAAGTGATAATGTTATCCGAGACTCATGTGTCTATTGATGTTGGCATGCGTGAACTTCAAATTGAGGGATACAGATTGGAGCAGTGTACTACCACAAACAGACGTACTGGTGGAGTGATATCCTTGATAAGATCAGGTATTAAATATAAACTTAGGACTGCAGAATGTGTGGGGAACTACGTCTGGTTGATGTCTATTGAGTTTTCTTTGTCTTCTGTGAACTATCTTTGTACAGTATTGTATCATCCCCCTCAAACTGAGAACGCAGCATTTGTGAATTATTTTTCAGACTATTTAGACATTGTGAGTGAATTTGATGGTGTGAATATCATTGTAGGTGATTTTAATTTCGATCTGCTCAAAAACTCTTTTTATGGCTCTAAAATACTCAACTGTGTATATTTGAATGGGATGAGTCAAATTGTGTGTTCCCCCACAAGAATAGCGTCTTCTAGTCAAACTCTCATTGATTACATCATAACTAATAATAAACATATTTTACATAAAGTGCATAATACACCGAAAATTAGTGATCACTCTATACTGTCTATAAAACTAAATAATAATATAAAAGAGCAGCCCATCATAAGGTATCATAGATCGATGCACCTGTATGAAGTGAATGAGTTTCAAGAACAACTCTTATATTCTCCATGGAACCGAGATATATCTGATGTCAATATTCTAGCCGACTTGTTTGTTGCCAATATTTCGGGTATTTTGAATGATATGTGTCCAGTATCCAAAATTTGTGTGAAGCCTGAATATCAGCAAAAAAAGTATATTACCCATGAAATTAGGCAATTAATGTATCAAAGAGATATTTTGTATAATAGAGCGATACTTCTCAAGAATGTGGAATCATGGAATGAGTACAAAAGGAAAAGGAATGAAGTAGTAGCGAGAATAAGATCTGAAAAAGAAAAATTTTATCATAATATATTGGACAACAATAAAAGCAACTCAAAGGAACTTTGGAAGTATTTGAAGACTCTTCTGCCCGAGAAAAACAAATCTGCGCCTGATGAAATTATTTTTGGAATGGAGACCCTAACAGATAATGTAGAAATAGCTGATAGACTAAATAAATACTTTATCAACAGCATTGAAAACATTATTGGAAATATTGATAAGACCATATCCGCATCATCGCTTCATGTAAATTTTGGTGCAACCATTTGCGAATTCTCCAGCTTCGAAATTATAACCATGTCCCAATTAAAAGAAACCTTAAAAAGCTTAAGAAGTGTAGGGGGAGGAGAATCGGGTATATCAACAAAAATGTTATCTGATGTCTGTGATGTTGTGTGTGATAGACTTTTGGATGTGATCAACACTTCATTATCGAGAGGTATTTTTCCAGAAAGTTGGAAATTATCTACTGTTATACCAACACCAAAAGTATCCAACTCAAAACATCACGAAGATTTAAGACCAATAAACACGGTACCAGTGTACGAGAAAGTTCTTGAAATTTTTGTGAAAGATCAGCTACTTAGCTACTGTGATAAAAACCGCCTAATAGTTCCTAACCAGTCGGGGTTCCTAAAAAATCATTCTTGTGAAAGTGTTTCTGTAAATATATGTGATCTATTCCTTAAGGCTATTGATGATGATAACTTTGTATTGGCTGTATTCCTGGATTTTAAACGTGCTTTTGAGACTGTTGATTGTGATATTTTGTTGGAAAAATTAGAGCATAACATGGGTATAAGGGATACTGCTTTGAAGTGGTTTATATCGTATTTGTCTAATAGAAAACAACGTACTAAATTCAAAAATGGTTTGTCAGATACTGTTGATGTGAAGTTTGGTGTTCCTCAGGGAACTGTTTTAGGTCCAATTTTGTTTTTACTCTATATTAATGATATTGTCAAAGTTATATCAAAATGTGAAATTGTTTTGTTCGCAGATGACACAATGATATATTTGATTGGTAAGAACATCAAACATATGGAAAATTGTATAAACAGTGAACTTGATGAACTAAATACCTGGCTGTGTCATAATAGTTTAAGTTTAAACACTAACAAGTCTAAATGCTGTGTTTTTGCAAAAAAGTCAAAATTAAATAGCTTAGATATTCGTAATTTAGATATTAGAATAAAGAATGAAAAGTTGCAACGGGTAGATACTATCAAGTACTTGGGAATAATGTTTGATAGTAGTTTGACATTTCTTCCACATGCTGATTATGTTATGCGCAAACTGTCTCAAAAAATTCATTTCTTGGCCAGAGTTGGAAAACAACTGTCTGTTTTCACCAAAATGAAAGTGTATAATGCCATAGTAGCACCCCATCTGCAGTTCTGTTCAACACTGTTATATATGTTACCAAAATACATGATTGAAAAATTGCAAAGAATTCAAAATAGAGGTATGCGCGTGATACTTAAATGTGATAAATATACACCAATCAAATTGATGTTGGATACTTTGAACTTGATGTCTGTTAAACAAAAAATAATTTCCAATGTATGTCTGTTTATATTTAAGATTCATATAAAACTGGTACCTGAATACATATGTGATAGAGTGAAATATTTTTGTGATGTGCACAACTACGATACGAGAAATCGCAAAGACTTTATTTTAACAAACAAATGTAACACTACACAAATGCATAATTCCATTTTAAATAAGGGGTTGCAAGAATACAATGGTCTACCTCGTATTATCAAAAATTGTGAACATTTGGTCGAATTTAAAGTAATGCTTAGGGAACATGTGTTGTCTACATTTTAATTTGTTTTTAACTTATCATATTATTATATTTGTTTTATACTTGTATTTTATTGAAGAACATATCTATATTTTATATTTTTGTACTTATCTTAGCCTTGTAGTTTTCAAATTATTGTATATTTTGTATAGCTACATGCTAAATAAAGATTATTATTATTATTATTATTTTAACCGTAAGAAAAAACCTCTCTGGGCATCCAGGCCAAACATAGGTTTCTAAAAAGCTTCACATAGCTCATTGCATTTTATTCGGCTATTCCAGAACCGTCTTCATTGTAAAACGACGGTTCTGGCTATTCACAGAGTAGATTTTGACTCGGATTTTGATTAGTTTGTGTGAGTTGCGGGGTTTGTTTAACTGAGAGCGCTGCCATGTCTACCGATCATTCGTGTTTAGCACAGTTTATGAATAGACGGACTTTGGCTTTAACCAGGTTACGATTTGTCGTTACCAGGTTTAATAATTGATTGGTTATACATATATCGATAGCAGCTCGGGATCAAACGTCAAAATGTTGTGGTTACTAAAAGTAACATCTATGGTATAACCTAACTACTTTATTGGGTACCTCCAAAGAGATTTGCCTTTACAGCGAAGGGTATTCAGTGAATTCGTAACCTGTTTAACGCCAAATTCCGCCTAATATAGAGAACTAGCTCTTTACCCGCTGCGTTGCGAGCGGTTGATAAATATAATGAAGAAAGGAATATGTGGAAATTGTACAATAATATCAGCACCTATTTTAACCCCTTCCAGATATTTTTTTTTTTATAAAGTCTCAACGCGTGTTTTCTGACCTTATATATTGAAGCTCAAAAGGTATTTTTGTTCCCTTTCTCATGTTGCTATTGCCAGACCGTTTTTATTGATTTTTCTTTTAAATGAAAGGTCTTTGTCCACAGATGAATGACACCTGTTTATATTTTGGATCATAATTATTTACATAAGTAAAATAATCAAATGGACAGTTTATAACAGCTACATCACCAAGGGTATAAAAGTGATAATAGAATTCTGTATCTAAAATATGTCTTATGAGGTTTGTTGGTCGTGTGAAAAAATATTCTGTCAAATAGGTTGTCTCACTTCGGATTTTATGATTGCTCACAGCTCATAAATGTAAAAATATCTGTGTATTTGGATTGCTCTGTTCGAAGAAGACATTGGCTAACTTCACGCGACTGACAAACATCATAAGGAAAACCAAGGAACCCAGAAATCAAGAAACCAAGAAACCAATGAATCAAATATCCCGGGTACCAAGAAACCAAGGAACCAAAAAATTAGAGAATCATAGAACCAAAAAACACAGGAAGGAACACATCAAGGAACCAAGAAATCACAGAACTCACTAACCAAGGAATTAAGAAACCAAAGAATCACAGAACTTCCAAATCAAGTAACTGAAAACCAAAGAACGAAAAAACCAAGTAGGTAACTGGGAAACCAAAAAACCAAGGAATCAAAATACCAAAGAACTTAAGAACCAAAAAACCAAAAAACCAAAAAAACAGAAAACCAAGGAACCAAAGAACCAAAGAGCCAAAGAAATAAAGAATCAAAGAACCAAAGAACAAAAGAATCAAAGAACCAAAGAACCAAAGAACCAAAGAACCAAAGAACCAAAGAACCAAAGAACCAAAGAACCAAAGAACCAAAGAACCAAAGAACCAAAGAACCAAAGAACCAAAGAACCAAAGAACCAAAGAACCAAAGAACCAAAGAACCAAAGAACCAAAGAACCAAAGAACCAAAGAACCAAAGAACCAAAGAACCAAAGAACCAAAGAACCAAAGAACCAAAGAACCAAAGAACCAAAGAACCAAAGAACCAAAGAACCAAAGAACCAAAGAACCAAAGAACCAAAGAACCAAAGAACCAAAGAACCAAAGAACCAAAGAACCAAAGAACCAAAGAACCAAAGAACCAAAGAACCAAAGAACCAAAGAACCAAAGAAACAAAGAACCAAAGAACCAAAGAACCAAAGAACCAAAGAACCAAAGAACCAAAGAACCAAAGAACCAAAGAACCAAAGAACCAAAGAACCAAAGAACCAAAGAACCAAAGAACCAAAGAACCAAAGAACCAAAGAACCAAAGAACCAAAGAACCAAAGAACCAAAGAACCAAAGAACCAAAGAACCAAAGAACCAAAGAACCAAAGAACCAAAGAACCAAAGAACCAAAGAACCAAAGAACCAAAGAACCAAAGAACCAAAGAACCAAAGAACCAAAGAACCAAAGAACCAAAGAACCAAAGAACCAAAGAACCAAAGAACCAAAGAACCAAAGAACCAAAGAACCAAAGAACCAAAGAACCAAAGAACCAAAGAACCAAAGAACCAAAGAACCAAAGAACCAAAGAACCAAAGAACCAAAGAACCAAAGAACCAAAGAACCAAAGAACCAAAGAACCAAAGAACCAAAGAACCAGAGAACCAAAGAACCAAAGAACCAAAGAACCAAAGAACCAAAGAACCAATGAACCAAAGAACCAAAGAACCAAAGAACCAAAGAACCAAAGAACCAAAGAACCAAAGAACCAAAGAACCAAAGAACCAAAGAACCAAAGAACCAAAGAACCAAAGAACCAAAGAACCAAAGAACCAAAGAACCAAAGAACCAAAGAACCAAAGAACCAAAGAACCAAAGAACCAAAGAACCAAAGAACCAAAGAACCAAAGAACCAAAGATCCAAAGAACCAGAGAACCAAAGAATCAAAGAACCAAAAAACCAAGGAACCAAAGAACCAAAGAACCAAAGAACCAAAGAACCAAAGAACCCAAGACCCAAAGAACCAAGGAACCAAAGAACCAAAGAACCAAAGAACCAAAGAACCAAAGAACCAGAGAACCAAAGAACCAAAGAATCAAAGAACCAAAGAACCAAAGAACCAAAGAACCAAAGAACCAAAGAACCAAAGAACCAAAGAATCAAAGACTAAAGAACCAAAGAACCAAAGAACCAAAGAATCAAAGAATCAAAGAACCAAAGAACCAAAGAATCAAAGAGCCAAAAAACCAAAGAACCAAAGAACCAAAGAATCAAAGAATCAAAGAACCAAAGAACCAAAGAACCAAAGAACCAAAGAACCAAAGAACCAAAGAACCAAAGAATCAAAGAACCAAAGAACCAAAGAATCAAAGAACCAAAGAATCCAAAAACCAAAGAACTAAGAAACCAAAGAACCAAGGGATCTGGGAACCAAAGAACCAAGAGACCAAGGAATCGAAGGATCAAGGAACCTAGAAACCCAGGAACCAAATCCAAGTCCAAAAAGAAAAAACAAATTCTTACATTTGTAGCAGTATATTCTTATTTCCTTGACCAATTCTGTTCATTAATAATACATAGTTTCATTATTATTTGTAAACTTCTGCAAAGTACCAAATAACCAAGGAACCAAAATACCAGAAAAGAACCAAGGAACCTGGACCAAAGAACCAAAAAACCAATAAACCAAAGAATCGCAAAACCAAAAAACCCAAATTCAAGTTCAAATAAAACAAATACTTACATTTGTAGCAGTATTTCTGCTTCGTTGACCAATCCAATTTATCAATAATCGTAACAGTACATTTCGAACAATATCACAAAATAAGCACCACATGAATAATTCTACGTAAAAGTCCCATAACCGAAATGACACGCTGCAGTCCGGTGCATACCGATGATGTAGTACTTCCCCTTGCTGTCTGGGGACTTGGGTGCAAGCTGGCAACGTTCAGTACAAAATCAATTTGACAACTGTCATAGTTGTCCGGAGTTAGTCGATTAAATGTTGGCCATGTCCAAGGTTAATTGATAGTAGTAAGGTTGCGTCGTTATACGTTCGGGTTTCGGACGAATCAGAATTCAGACAAAAATGACGTCAGTCGGCTCCGATCCGGATCTGAAATTCAAATACACATTAAAAAAAAGGATAGAATATGGTTCACACTTGATAATGAGAAGATATTTCACTGTATACCAAAAGCTGTATGATAACTTACCCTCAAAGACGTTTAAAAACGGCCGAAACTTGGTAAAAAAAGTTTTAAGACCCTGAAATACGGACATGTTATGACATCAAGATGACACACCGATGACAGGAATGTCAATAATGGAGCTCGGTGACGGGATCGATTCGGTTTATCGTTCGTGTATTTCCGATTCCCTAGTTACGGCGCAACCTCTACATATCAATTAACCTTGGGCCATGTCGGCATGATAACCCCCATATGCACCGTAGAAATCTAATCCGGATGAAGACTTCATCGCGATTATTTACCATTGGGTGGTATGGAAGATAATCGCGATGAAGACTTTATCCGGATTAGATTTCTACGGTGCATATGGGGGTAAACAAACAAATATAACATACAATACATTTCACGATTCAACGCCCTTAGGAATTGAATTTTCAAAAATCCTTTCTTAGTGCCCGCCTACGTTGTATAAAGAACCTTTGTGCCAAATTTCAAGCCTCTCAGGGGTTCAGGCTGTGCGTTGATATATCAGTCAGTCAGTCACCTTATTCTTTTATATACATAGATTGGTACAATTTCTCCTAGAAAAATGTTCTTTTTACTTGTATTGTATAATCGCTTATAGCTTTTGTTCAATATTCAGTAACAAATTATTTATTTTCCATGTAGGCATGCAGGTACACTACTTCTTGATGATTCAATCATTTTGTTATATTTATTTATAATTTGACAGTTAAATATCTTTATATATTTTTTGAACATTGTTATCGTTGATTAGATGATATAATATTATGAGTATTTTTCGTGAAGTAAAAAATAAACATTCAGATGATAAATTTGAAGCTGCTGATTTTTCACAAAATCTACTGGAAAATTGCGGACAAATTCATGGGTACTCATTTCAATTATTTGGCAGAACTGTTCTATAATAATAACTGTGAATTGGAAACTTGCAAAATACATTTTTGAAGAATTATTGATTCAGTCAAAAGACTTATGAGAAGTAGATAGAGACATTTGCAGATTTTGCTAAATATTTTGTCGATTTTTTTTTCAAGACCAAGACCAAGATGAGACTCTCGAGGACGAGTCTTGGTTTTGGTCATGGTTTTGAACGTCAGGTCTTGGTCTTGGTCTTGAGAAGATTTCCAGGTCTTGGTCTTGGTCTTGGTCTCAGTCTTGTCACCAAGACCAAGTCTAGTCTTGTAATCTCGCGAAGCCCTAATTTGGAAAGCATACTGCAATGATGGTCCCCTAATTCGAAGGCAAAGTCACACACGACAAGTTCCTTTGGGGAAAAAGACAAAAAATGGGGTTCACTTGTGTAGACGTGAGGTTTGATTGATTCGCAGAGTGCAAAGAAACTTGATGATTTATAATGTATATTATATACAGTCTACTTTTTCTCCCTCCTTTTTTCAATGTTTGTAATTTAATTGTTGATGACCAACTTTTTTGTTTTCAGTTTTTCTTTCCATCAGAAAAAGGGTTAGATGATATGTATTAATTCAATACATAATCTCATCTTTATAGAGAATATGATAACAGTTTCGCTCAAAAATGTGTAGTGCATTTTATTTTTATAACGTTTTTCCGATGTTGTAACCCGATAATGGTTTACACGGCATCATCTTCGATCGTCACGATTTCGTTCTTTTTTCGCATGACGTGGATGACTGACTTTTGACATGATAACGTCTGAAGCACAGCACAGTGTTGCCAAGCCACATGCATAAATCTGTCTATCTACCATCAGACTCGACATTATTTATCAGCAAGACCAACACTGACCATCGTTGTGAGTTGTGAAGCGGAAGATCTTGATCCGTGGATGCGCAGGAACATACGATTGTGAATGTTGCCAAAGGGTCAAGAAAAATAATTGACATCAATAGTGTGGAAACATCTACAATAGCTCGCACTATTCTGGAAAAGTTGATGAACAAACAGAATACTATTGACACTCTACTGAACAAAGATTTATCCATTTGATCAAATTATTCAAATTGTCCTATTGGTTGGGTCTAATCGAGTAAAAGCTGATATTTTAACTTTATCCACTTTCTTTCTGCCTCAATCAGTCTTCTTGTTATAATGTCAAGGCATGCATACATTCTGGTATTATGGTAAACATATTAATATGATATGTTCCTTGAGATGACACTCAACATTTTTAAAATTAACCATATTTTCTCAGTAGCTTCAATTATAAACTAGGCTAACTTTTTCCAGAAAAAAATATTTTAAACGTTGCTTGTCGATGCAGTGATAGGTGTACAGCGTTGATTTCTAAAAATAACAAATGTTTGGAATGCAATCTCGCGAAAAATTTATGACGGTGACATTTTACATCAACTTTTTTAGCCAAACAACCGTCCATTCCCAAAACAACCAACAATAAATCGTATAAGTTGAGATCCCATCGGTTTGTTTCAAAGTCATCCAGCCGTTAAAGGAAGACTTACAAAACAGAATGTAAGCCACTTATCGGACTTGTCTTGTCGGAAAACTTCTGCTCTGTTCAGTCTTTCAGATCTGGCGCCCTATACCGTGCTATTATGAGAAACATCACGTTGAAACTTTCAGTGGTCAACCTTCGCTTACTTGTCTTACAGCCTCAGATAAATTTAGAACTTCCGAGTTGTTATTTCCAAAGCCCTAAAATGGAGCTATACTCTGATGAATTTTTGGGCCTTGTCAAGAGGATATGATGACTAGAAAGAAGGCTGTTTGACTTTATCATATTAACAGAAAAATGTTCAGAGGGTATTTGGTTATCCATATTTTCACGATAAAGGCTTGAGGGATATTCGACTGGACCCCTACGTACCGTGCTCTAGAGACGTAACAGTCAGATGGAAAGGAAACTCGGGTTCCACATAACACCATATGAGTTTTGAAGGAATGATCTCTTAAGCATTATCCGGGTGTAGGTTTCCAAATTAATTCAATCTATGTTCATCAAAGAACTATTCGGGGGTAATACCACGAGTGCTTAAAAATTACCGATAAATTTTCACGAATGCGTGTTTTCTCAAAATTTCACGACACCGAAGGTCGAGTGAAATTTGGAGAGAAAACACGCATGAGCGAAGATTTTACCGGTTAATTTCAAAGCACGAATGGTATTTAGAAAAATATACGAATTCTAGAATATAACTTCACTAAATTTGCGTTGCCATGTTGATTGCCCTGACAACGTGGTTATTTGTGTCAAAAAATTGTCGTAGTCATATTGATTGCTCTGACAACGTGTTTATTTGTGTTGCCATGACAGAGTGGTATTATCGATTTGGTGTTATCGCTATAAGCCTCCGAAAATTCAGCTGCTCTTATGGGATTTTTTGTACATGAGTGGAATATTCGTAATCAGTCATCGCGTCATCATTCGGATGAGAATAATAAATCAAGATGCAAAACCAGCAAAACCATAACTCCAACTTGGAGTTAAAAAAATTATGTCTAATGCGAAGAAACTCTCAGATTGGCTTTCAATCAGCTCTTTGATGGCAATAATCAGCTCTCTTGCTTGATTGCGATGCAAAATCAGGATAAATTCTCGAAATTATTAAATACAGTCCCTGAAACAAATGATCCAAAAATAAAAACTACTTCATCCTATCCCCAAAACGATCTTGGATCATGAATTACAATCTTGTACAGTTTAACCGGAATTATTGTGAAATGGGGATGGACTGCTGATATGAACAACTAATTAGAATAAACCTCTACTTCACGGTAAATCATGAATATTTCCAGCCCAGTAGAGTTGTTATCGGCTTATACCGGGTGTTACTTAATGGTATGTCATAATTTCAAGGAAAAGTTCCTGGATAAATTTCAAGTCGAAAAGGTCATATAAACTTGAGTCTTAGAATGCTTGGTTTTTAAGATACAGGGTGTTGAAGATTAATCTTATTTTCAGTTTTTAATACATTTTCCAAAGACGGTTTGAGATATTGAACTGAAATTTTCCACAGGATATTATGGTATAGGAACACACTTTTTTTATTTTTATTTTTTTATTTGTATTTTATTTTTTATTTTTTTTTAACCCAAGTTTATATGACCTTTTCGACTCAAAATGTATCCAGAAACTTCCCTTTAAAATTATGACAAACCATTAAGTAACACCCTGTAGATGTTGGCCAAACAGAATGATATTTTCAGGGATGCTTGTGGACTGCCTCGTGAGCATCCAACCAAAAAATCTGACTTGAAGTCCTGGTACGTTTTGCGCTGAAGAGGTGGTTTTCTAAACATTTTCAAAGCAAAATGACAATAATAAAAGTTATAAAGAACCAAGAACTGAACAACTTTGCCGCATAAAACTTTTTGACAGCTCTAACACTTAATGAGTTACAGCCACGTACTTATTAGATATATCTGTACTGCTAAAGTGTATTATTTCGGCTTCTAAAAATGGTTGCAGCATGGGGGCCGCCATGTTGGCTCGACGTTGACCAAAAAGTATGTCTTTGCTTGATTCGCCTTTCAGTTCGACAAAATGACATCACCACACTTAACCCAACTTTTCGTTTATTTATAAATTATATCAATAGTCACTCATAATAAGTGATTTTGAGCTTGTATATGTAAAATAATCATCAACTGAAATATATAATGTAGCAATAAAGCAGACTAGAAAGTTGCTAGGGATAGGTAGGTACGGTGGGCTGAGTGAATGAGTGACAAAAAACACCTCTAAAGAGAATAAACCTCATTGATGTAAATTCACATATTTACATCCAAAATCATTGTAAGTACAAACGAACCCATGTACCATTCATTTTTCATAAATTCTCCAATGCCAATGTTGTAATCTTCAATGTATTTTTGTCATGTTGAAGAGTATTCATGAATGAGTTCAAACTACCTCGAAAATTATACAAAACAATGCGGCATGAAATTTTTATTCTTATTTTATTCAAGACAAAATATCTAATACCTACCTTCCTATCTATTTTCAAATGGTTTAAGTCTATCTAGCAAAATGGTAGTACGTATAAATCGGGGTATAAAAATGATGAATTAGATACATTTAATAGATTTTGAATAATTGATAATACAAAAATATCACCAAAACGTAAAATAATATTTCATCAAATACACTCCACTCGAGAATAGGCAAACCTAATTCTAACAAAATTCGCAAAACAATAATATGATTATCCAATAATTATAATTCTGACGTTCAAATGACACAACGAACGATCAACGAACGAACGCTTGGCTATGCTTATGCTATCGTCTACATTGAATTTGTGTTCAAAGTCACGCTTACGCCAAATTCAATGTGGTTGGTTGCATATGATTCCCGTATGTCAAGCGGAAATCTGTCAATTCAACTTCGAAGTAAAAACAGCTGAATCAAGCTAAGACACACTTTTTAGTCAACGTCGAGTCCAATATGGCGGCCCCCATGGTGCAACCATTTTTATCACCGCTTTAGCAGTACAGATATATTTAAGACGTACGTGGTTACAGCGCATCAAATGACAAAATTCCGCTGGTAACAGGGGTGGTGTCAAAAACATTTCTTTAGGGATCATGCAAAAAGTTATGTAGAAAAGTTGTTCAGCCTTTGATTCTCTGAAACTTTCATCGAGGTACTTTTTTTGCAAAAAAAATATTTCTAAAACCACTCCTTCAGAGCTTATTTTTGACATTTGATGCGCTGTAACTCGTTTAGTATTAGTGCTATCATAAAATGTAATGGGGCAAAGTTGTTGAGTTCTTGGTCCTCTATAACTTTTATCCGGTTCATTTTCCTTTAAAATGATGTTCAGGAAACCACCTCTTCAGCGCAAAATGTACCAGGACTTCGTGTCAGATTTTTTGGTTGTATGCTCAGGAGGCAGTCCACAAGCACTTCTGAAAATACCATTCTGTTTATAATAATTTTTTTGAAAAACCGACATCTTTACTGGGCTATTCAAATCACCAAATAATCAATTCGCTCATAAATGATCACTCCGTAAAAATCAGTTGAAGTTATTGTGAATCATGATGAGGAAAATCCTGTTGTGACGAGTGTTTATGATTTAAGAATGTTCAACTCTTAGTGCAAAGATTTGTGAAATTATATCAGTTATTCAGCTTGTCTGAAAAATACTGGTAAATCTGTGACCACCACATATTATTAAACAATTACATTTATCACTAAAAGGAGAGGTTGGATAATTTTGTCAATCAATTCGGTTAACAAAAGTTTCGAATTGAAAACGTTTCAAGAGAGACTAAGTTTGGCATAGAGTGAGAAATGAAAAAAGTTGTTGAAAGCATCCAGACACTCATAGTAACGGACCAGCCTAAAATGTATGAGAACTTGATCCTGCATAAGCTAACAAAGAAGTAAGTGATGCATACAAAAACTCTAATCAATTTGTCAGATCACATGTCCTTTTTCAAAAAATGGTTTAGTGCTTGGTAGATTTAGTAGTCACGTTAAAAAAAAAGGTAACAAATAAAACTATTTTCTGTGTAATTTTGGATAAAAATCGCTAGCACCATTCTAAAGGGACAAAAAGTATGTACTTTCTGAAGATTTCACAAGCTTTCAAGGTTCCGTGGATGTTTTGTTAGGTAGAATGCGGAAGCTTTGTAGATCAAACAATTCAGTCTTGAATAGTTTTCCATTATTATTTCTTGAAATCTATGACAAATCTAATGCATGTATGTGTTCATGCGGTAGCTGTTGTTGCCGCTGTTGGTTGATGGTCAACAACTTGTGGGACCATCGTAGGTACCCACCCTCTGAAAAAATTCAAGATTCTAAGTTCTAAGTATGAGTAAGGGTTGGTCGCAGCATTTTCCCAGAATGTTTTTTTCGACGGGTTGCCGATTGTTTTATTAAAGTGTGTTAGCTCCGGTGTTGTATGCCAGTTCCTGAGATGTTCATAAGATCATCCCGGTACTTTCGCTTCAACTGTCTTTGTAGATACTCCTATTAAGCTTTATTGTTCCTTTCTATTCCTGAGTGGTCGTGAACCGAGATATGCTTCAATCTATTTTTCTTTTGTGTAGCGAAGGGAATCTATCGTGATCTTCGATGTAAATCCATATGAGTCCAGTGCCTTCAATGTAGCCCAACTATCAGATATTCTGGTTATTTTGCAATCTCTTGTGAGAATGCGCGCTTGTGGATTGCATGAATTTTTGCTTGGTACACAGTTGTAGTATTCTCTAGAGGCGTACTTGGATTTATGCAGGATTCTGCGGCATATACGTCGGCTGTAAACCCATCATCCGTCTTTGAGGTGTCCGTGTACTGAACCAGACCTTTATTCAAAAAAAGGGTGCTTTTTTCTGCCAAAATATGGGGTCGCATATTACATAATATGAGTTCCGGAATCTTTGTATGTGGTTCAACATCACTCTAAAAATGTCATTTTCAATGATTGACTTTGTGGCTATGTCGAAGGTTTTCCTCATGACTGTCGTTACCTGTATTCTCCTTGACCACCATATTGCTCTAAATGGAACTGTCTTCATCAACAGGCATCCAACGGTTGTAGGCGGTCTGCAAAATGCAAAATGATGACTACCAATAACTATTATCGAACCAAACCTGCACTGGGACTCTGTGCTATGTGCAATTCCACTGATCAACACGATCATGATTCGATACTTTGTGTTGGCCTCCAATTGACATGTGTCGACCTCTTTGGTCGCTTCATTTCTACCGCTTGAAATATGTAGAATTCTATTGGCAGCTATCGCTTGAGAGTGCCACTTCTTGAATGAACAGTGAATTATTGTGGTAGTATATTTGAGTTATGTTGCCGTAAATAGGATTTGGTTTTGGGAGAGGTCCTCTTTGTGTATATGAAAAAAAAACTACATCCAAGGAAAATCGCTTTTTAAAGTAAGACACTTTCAAAAACCCAATCTACGACTTCTTCAATACGCCATAAATTTATTATTTAGTAGACGGCGTGGTTATCAGCGGCATTATTATGATTACGAAATCGTTTTGGGGGGGGTCCGGACCCCCTTGGACTCCGAATACGTACCAAGAGAACCAAATTAAAAGACTTTGGTCCTGATACACGGGAAAATATTGTAAGACTTACGATAATAATTATTGTATTGAGTAAGATATGTGCCTTAAAAAAAATTATCACATTGTTACTGAATGCCTGCACAATTTCAATGAAGAAGAAAACTTTCCATGTACAATTTCACATAATATTTGGATCAACGATAATAATAATTCGAGGTAGGAATTTCAAAGCATATTCAAATTTCGAATGGTTGTTTTCAAATGAAAGCTTTGTTTGAACGCGTGGTAGTTCCAGCATTTGAAATAATCATGTCTCTGTTTATCTAGACGTACGTCAAACAAATAAGGAATGTGACAAGACTACTCGAAATCATTCTTGAGAAGTCGTATCATTCAGATTTTGTACTCACCGACAATAAATTCGGAACAAGAATAATTTGAGTCGAATTGATATCCTTATAACTTTTTTATATGTTGACCGATTTTAGTGAAATTTCTACCAAGGTGTAGCACCATGTCTTGAGATACTACTCTTGATTTTGGTTTTGAAAAAATACCGATGGCTTGGTCATTATACAGGGAGGAACAGAAGATACTTTTTAACCCTCAAGTTTTCAACACCCTGTGGAAAAATTGAGCGGCAAAATCTAGCTCTTTCATTTTTTGTTGTGAAATGCGATCTTTTCTCAACAAAATGTTTTTTTTGGTCATGTCAATATCTGCTTCTTTAGAGAAGATACAAATGTTTAAAGAAAATGCTGCAGCATATCCGATATTTTATAAACAATGAGCCAAAACATTCTCATAGACTTGCATGAAGTTTAGCCCTATGTCTTGAGATATTACCCTTGATTTCTGTTTTCGAAAAATACTGATGACTGGGTCATTATACAAGGAGAAACAGAAGCTACTTTTTTACTCTCAAGTTTTCAACACCCTGTGTAAAAATTGAGCGGCAGAATTTAGCTCCATTATATTGTGTCGTGAAGTGCGATCTTTTCTCAACAAAATGTTTCTTTGGTCATGTCAATATCTGCTTTTTTAGAAAAGATACAGAGGTTTGAAGAAAATGCTACAATCTTCCGAAATTTTATAAACAATGATTTCTATAGACTTGGATGAACAAATGTTCTAAGATTCCACATGGTCCCATTGAGGTCCTATATTGAGCAAATTGTTCACCCCGAACACTCTTTGAAGGCGGTAGTATCATCGTGTGGACTGGGGTATCACTACATGGCCGTACAGATCTATTGATTGAAAATGGGAAATCAAAGACATGAAAAAGGTTTGCTGGGATTCCTAGGTAGACATGTCATAGGGATACGATGTGACAATACGCGCTATCAGTTTGAAAACATTTTGTTCATGCAAATCTATGAAAATGTTTTTATTCATTGTTGGTAAAAATATCGACAAACTTCAGCATTTTCTTTAAACATCTGTATCTTTTCTAAAAAAGCAGATATTGAAATGACCCAAAAAACATTTTGTTGAGAAAAGATCGCACTTCACAACAGAAAATGATGGAGCTAGATTTTGCCGCTCGGTTTTTCCACAGGGTGTTGAAAACTTGAGGGTGAAAGAGTAGCTTCTCTTCCTCCCTGTATAATGACCAAGCCATCAGTATTTTTCCAACACCAAAATCAAGAGTGATATCTCAAGACATAGGGCTACACTTTGGTACAAATTTCACTAAAATCGGACAACAATTAAAAAAATTGTAAGATATCCTTACAACTTTTTTAATTGTTAATTTAATTTGACTCAAATTATTCTTGTCCCGAATTTATTGTCGGTGAGTGTAGTATGCTAAACCCAAAATTGAGTGCGGTTGAACGCTATAATCGCTTTCTACAATAATCGTTTACACAATGGAAAGTCATAGTAGAATTCTTTACATAGAATGCTATAAGAGTCCCACCACAACTTTGTCTTGTATCCACACGTGACAGATTTGCCATACTCCGTGCGAAATGTAGGGGAACACCGATTCTCCGCCTATATCGTCAGAAGGTATACAAATAAAAATCGACGAAAAATGTTCTGTTACATTTCAAAGTTTTTCAAATGAAATCATCTGAATTTCGATTGAATTAAAATAAAATAACCTGCCACACTAAAGTTTAGGACTTGTGAACTTCGTCGTTGCAATAACAAATGCGAACCATATTTTGTGGAGGACTATGACTTCACGGACTAGTCGAGAAGAGCGCTAGTCCCCTTTGATATGTGCAAATCTACCGACACTCGTCAAACTGTTAACCAAACCACAATCTTTTCGATCTGGAAGCATCGGGTATATGTTCGCCAATATTTATCATGTGGGAAGTTTTTCAAAAAGTATGTTTGTACATTTGCTAAACTTTTTCGACAGTTTGTATGCGCCTGTAACAAAAAATGTTTCCACGTTTTTATTTAGCGCTACTTGCTTCACTCCCATATTTAACTTGAATCTACTTTTTAACCTTTCGCAATTAACCATTCTTACTTTTTTTACATTTTACTGGCTGTTAGTTGAATTTTCCGCAAAACAACCGCTACACACACCCTCTCTCATGCTTACTCTGCATTTACTGTGATCATTTTTTCTTGTCATCAAGGAAAATGTTATCATATTTAATTTGAGAAATAAATCTGTATATTTCAACCTTGTCTTATGATGAATTCGACGTATAGATCCAAATTTTATGCACAAAGATACTCTGGCTGCTGATTCAACCAATGTTCGAAGTGATACACCCTGGACTACCTTTTTTCGCTGTCCAAAGGCTACTTGGAAGGCACTGTGGGCCCCCTACTACGTAAATTATACTTAGCTTTGGGACATGATACGTCGAATCTGTCTAAAATTTTATGTATTATCCGAAAATGAAATTATGTATAAGGCGGATTTTGACGTTAACCAGGTTACTATTTGTCGTTACCAGGTTTGGTGAGTAATTGGTTACTATATCGGTACCTGCTCGGATCAAACGCCAAAACGTTCTGGTTACTAGAAGTATCATTTATGGTATGACGTAACTACTTAATTAGTTTCCTCCCAAGAGATTAGCCCCTTCTGCTAAGGAACGTTAGGTTAGGAAATTCGTAACCTGGTTAACGACAAAATCCGCCTGAAGTAAGGGTGTTCCATTTGAAAAAAACATCAACCTGTCAATATTTGACAGTAACCATTATTTTTTGACATCTTAGCCCACAGTTCTTGATGAAACATGAAACTTTGATATCTTTTCAAATAAACTCTCTAGATGGGGTGCAAAAATATATGGGAAGACCCTGTACATGAAACTACTACAATATTTGTCTGCTATCTTGCAACCTTTCCAAATTACTTTGGAAAACAAACACTCACCCGAAAGAAGTTATACTGGACGGAATTGGAGATTGAATCAAACGATAAAATAAATATACAGTTAGTTTCCCATATTGGCCTTTCCGTGTGTTATGCGCTATGCTCAAGAACTACTAAGTATTAGATTAGTGAAAATAATATATACAACCATAATGTGAAATTAATGTTCAAATAATAAGTGTGATTCACATGTCATGTCATAAGGTTAGGTTTCAGATTGTGTCTTGTGATAAAAGAAAGGACATATCATGCAATGTATAATTCTGAATTACCCCTAGATTCTGCTTTATTCAATGACTATTCTCTTTTATTATGATATTTTAACATTGTTGATTTGTTTTTAAAGCCACCTATCTGTTGTCAGGTTAGTGGCACCATCCTGAATACTGGCCACAGCGTCATATTCACAGTCTTCAATGATACACATAGTCATATCAACATCACAGGAGGACCTCTATCATATCGTTATCAATTTCAAGAGATCCACATACATTATGGACTACATGATCAATTTGGCAGTGAACATAGTATCAATGGATATTCTTTTCCAGCAGAGGTAAGTACGTTTGGAAAATATTAGACAAAAAAATCATTCAACATCAAAAAAAGATAAAGCGATCCAATGTCTAGTCTCTTTATGTCGTCTATGGTAAAGTTGAAGAGACTATGGTATAGGAACACACTTTTTTTTATTTTTATTTTATTTTTTTTTTTTTATTATTTTTTTTTTCAGACCCCAGTTCATATGACTTTTTCAACAAATTATGACATATCACCAAGTAACACCCTGCATATTATTATGTTGGTTTGAAATCACTTGCGTTTCTATTTACATGAACCACAATACTCATTGAGCGGTATGCCAATTTGTTACATATCGATACCCAAAAGCGCGAAGGTCTTATGTCCACATTCTGCGAAATTGAGACTATTGACACCACTGGATTCCTCATCACAAACCAAATGTAATTCACATTAGTTCAATGTTCAATAAATAATTATAAATCATGAAAATGGTGGTAAACCAAAAATCATATGTTCCTGCAATTTTGTTTATCAGGTCCGTTTAGGTGTCCACATATGCTTGTTGATTCTTATCTGATAAACAAGTGTTTTTGGAATTTCGATGGTTTTCAAAATATTTTTCAGATCACGGAGTGCTTTCTTTGGTAATTAAAATCAGGTAGTTACTCTCTTTTCTTTCTTCATTTCTTTTTACATTTTCAAAATGTCTCCTCTAAACGTATGATATGAGCCCCAAAACCGAAAAATAACTACTTGTCTTTTGGTAATGCAAGTTTCGAAACTTATTTTGCGAATCCCTACAAATTACAAAAATTGGACATAGCACCTTTGCGCTTTTAGGTATCGATATTACGTCACACGCGTGCCATTACCAAGAATAATAGTTTCTTCTTTTGTCATTAGCTAAGACCAGAGTTGTACGTATTTATTATTTATATCGTAATTTAACTGTTATTTTTTCTTTCTATTTTGAAATTGATTTTGGTAGATTTTGGAGTAATTAATTACTCCATTGTGATGTCACATCGTCGTCAATTTCACTTGGTGACGTATCTCAAAAAATCGTATTTTGTGATAGGACCACAAACTCTTTACTTTAAATAGAGCTTTTCAATCTCTCAAGTGTCGTATCTTATGGAAGTATAAGTATAACAGATTGAATTACGACACTTTGTTAGATGAAAAGTTGATTAAGCTCTATGTAAGGTGAAAAGTTTGTGGCCCTATCACAAAATACGATTTTTTTAGATACGTCACTTCGTGAAAATGACGACGACATATACGTATCAGCGTGACGGAAAACAACTATTAAAATTGTACTGGAACAATGTACAGGGTGTCTATTTAAGAATGGCAAGGTGCCAGATCTCAGAAACTAGGCATCCCAGAGACTCGCGGAAAAAAAATTACTGTGTAATATGGATAAGAGAAAATGCTGGAAATATATCAGAAGTTCACAAGATAGCCACAAGATGGCGTAATGGAACTATCAAAACACAAAATTGCTGTTTTCTCGTGATTTTTAAATAGAAGCACATATAAATGAGTACCGTTATTTTTTTCTAACATGTCAAATAAAACAGGTATCGGCTGTCAAACCTTACAATGCAAGAATGCTCATAGCTTTGAAACAATTCAACCGATTCAGGCGATCTTGGTCTCATTTCAAAGAGGAAGTTCTCCTCTTCCACAGTATTAGTGCAAATATTGAGATTTCAAATGGATCCGATCAAAACAGACGATTGTATTCAGTATAATATGCGGACGACGGACATTTTCTGATTTTACTTAAAATTTTCAAATGCTAAGGTATACTGAAAATTATTCGTCTGAATTCTTGACAAGATTCCGCTCAACTTTTATGTATCACACTTGTTTATAGATTTCGAAATAAAAAACTACCTATACGCTTTTCGGAAATTTAATGTAAAATAGTAATACTTTTCAAGATGCCCTCGTAAAGAAGATATTTACAAATTTTTGCGTTACCTAGTAGCCATCCAGTCACTATTTCATTTCAAACAATTTATATCTTGAATAGTGGGACTTTTTTGCATTGAATAATTACAAAAAAGCATTTAGCTTATTTATTTCGAGGGCTTGATAAAAGTGTAATGTATGAAAGATGTTCGAAATGTAGTCGACATTCCAGACGAACTATTTTCACTATGCCTTTGTATTTAAAAATCTCGAGTAAATTTGAAAAATGTTCGTCGTCCTCATATTATGTTGAATAAAATCGTCTCTTCTGATCAGAATCATTTGAAATCCCAAAATTGTGGAAGAGGAGAACCTTCTCTTTAAAATGAGACCAAGATCGCGTCAATCGGTTGAGTTGTTTTAACGTTATTAGCATTCTTGCGTTGTAAGGTTTGACAGCTGATATCTGTTTTATTTGACATGCTAGAAAAAAGTCAAAAAAACATATTTGGAGGAAATTTCTCAAGAAATCCATAGCGGTACTCATTTATATTTGTTTCTATTTAAAAATCACGAAAAAACAGCAGTTTTGTGTTTTGATAGCTACGCCATCTTGTGGCTATCTTAGGAACTTCATATATATATCATATATATTTCCAGCATTTTTTCTATCCCGTATTACTCAGTAATTTTTTTTCCACAAGTCTCTGGGATGCCTGGTTTTTGAGATCTGGCACCTTGCCATTCTTGAATAGACACCCAGTACTAGATTGCTTCATTTTTAACTAAACTATCACTACAATAAGCAAAAATATTGAACAAGTTTTGGGACACACCGGAAAAAGTGAAAACGCTTCCCGGCCTAGTGTGCCTTCAAATAACGCACGCCGGGGGCACCATTATATCGGGTGATTTGCCGAATAGTTCCGACTGATTTCCATAGAAAAAATGCATTTGACTTGAGCGCCGAATGAATCCACACATGGGCTGGGGCAGACTGCATAGTGACTGTTCAACGGAGAAGATTCGAAAAGCGCGGGTGCTCCTGATAGATAGGGTATTCTTGCACTTCTGAGCAATACAAAAATAGCAAAAACAACCCCCTAATATGAAAAATATTTTGTTATTGGGAGTGACTTTTTAAAATATCATTTTTATTTTTATTTCGTTTTTTCGCCGGCAGTGCGCGCGCTCGAGCGCTCTCATTGACAGGCCGCCCCTGTCACCAGCAAATGATAAGTCCAGTTTTTTTTCAGTTCTTTGAACAAAACGTACAGTTATTATTTTCAATCTATTTTGAACTCCAAGTATAATAATAATAATAATAATAATAAATGCCTTTTATTCATACATACAAAATTTTTATAAACGATAACAATGAAAGTTGACGGCGAGATCTAGCTATCGCTACTCCATCTAACCGTCTTATTGGAATAATTTATGATAAAAAAAAAAACAAAAAAGTAAGATACTTAATTGATCTAAAAATACAGAATATAATTTTATTAGATCTAACTTAAATACTAACAATCTATTGATTATTTCGTCGGCTGTAAATGAACAATTTCATAGATCTTTTGAAGACATGGGCGGAAGAGCTCGATTTTACATTGTCAGGTAGGGCGTTGTATAGTTTCGCGGCACTATAACTGAATGAGCATTGAAATTTCGAGGTCCTGTGCCTGGGAATGTTTACATTTGTGTTATTCCGCATCTGGCGACCATGGACACTAGCACTAAGGACAACCTTCTCCCGAAGGTATTTTGGTTCATTATTGGCATTGATATTGAACAGTAAAGTTGATAGGTGGAGAATGTATCTTTCTTCAAGAAGGGAGTTACATGGTCAAATTTTCTAGCATTATAGCAAAACTTAAGACATGAGTTCTGAAGTTTTTGAAGGCTATTTTTTTCTCTTTGAAGTGAAGCTGGCCAGTAGATTACATCACCATATGATAGAAGAGAGAGTATTAAAGAATTACATAGTCGAAGTTTAATATCAGTAGTTAATATTTCTTTATGCATATAGAGTAGTTTGAGTCTGTAGTACGCTCGTTGAAGAATGGTAGAAACGTGTTCCTCGAACCTCAGCTGATTGTCAAGATAGATTCCCAAATTTCTCTCACATTTTGTTGGGTTAAGCACCAGCCCATCAATGGTGATTTTGAAGTTAATCAGTGGTCCCGTACCAAATATGAGCATCTTGGATTTGCGTCCATTTAAAACCAATTTGTGATGACGTGACATATCAACAACTCTCTGGATGTCTGCAATTAGAGCAGATGCAGCTTGGCTCTGATCATGTTGATTGAATGAAATATAAATTTGCAAATCATCGGCATATTGATGTGAGATACAGGAATCAAGGCAATCACCGAAGTCAAATGTGTAGAGAGAAAATAATAGTGGACCCATGACACTGCCCTGAGGTACACCTCTATTCATTTGATGATAATCCGATGCAAGGTATCCTAGCTTTACTAGTTGATTTCTGTTTGACAGATAATTTTTCACGAGATCGACAGCATCCATATGAAGTCCACAGTATTCCAATTTAGCACAAAGAATCGAGTGATCGAAGGTGTCAAATGCTTTACTATAGTCCAAGAGTACTAATGCTGTTGTCTTTTTGGCATCAAGAGCCCTATATATCATCAGTTACGTGTAAGAGTGCTGTAGGTGTGCTGTGCCGAGTGCGGAACCCTGACTGTGTACCTGGGAGGATGCTGTTGCATTGAGCATAATCAGATAGTTGATCGTTAATATTTTTTTCCATGATTTTAGATAGTGTAGGAAGTATACTTATTGGTCTATAATGCGCCAACTCAGCAGGATTAGCATTTTTTGGTATTGGGATAATATTTGCATATTTCCATACAGAAGGAAATTTTTTGCTTAAGATGGCCTGATTGATAATGAAAGTGAGATAAGAAGTCAGGTAAGGTATTAGAAGTTGAATCATTCTCAGGTCAATCCCATCCGATCCCATAGATGTAGTTTTTAGGGTAGAAATTATTTTCTTCACTTGATCTCCACAAACTTGCTTAAATTTGAACTGGTTCTGAACTGGTTATGAACATTCTGCACATTAGGGTGTTTCAAACCTAGGTACCTCTGGCTAATGAAAACTTTTGAGTCAACATCAACGTTTGGTACACTTTCAATAAAGAATTCATTTAGTTTTGAAGGAGTAACCATCATATTTTGAGAAGAATTAGGCCTATTGCTTATGTTCAGTTTTCTCAGGCAACTCCAAAATTCTTTAGGACCCGTCCCAAATTTGAACTGCAGATACGCCTTCTTCTCCCTGCGAACAGCTGACTTCACCAGATTGCGAAGCTGCTTATATTCAGTCAAGGATTTAGCAGTCTTCAATTTTTTATACTTTGTCATTGATTTTTTTCTAAGCTTCATCATAAACTTAACATTCTCGGTTATCCAAGGAGCATATGCTTTGGTGATTCTAGATGTCTTGACTGGCGCATGCCTGTCAAATACCTGGAGAACCTTTTCATTGAAGAAGCTCATCATATCATCCACGTCGTCCATACTGTAGATTGAATCCCAGTCCACAGCAAATAGATCACTTAAAAAGTCGGTAAAAACCAATGATGAATAATCTCTGTAGGTTCTGTATGATACTGGGACTTTAGGTTTCTTGAATTTCATTTTCAAGTAGACTAAATGATTATCTGAAATGTTATCCATATTTATAACGTGTGTACTATCTACTAAGTTTGGTTAAGAAGTAAAGATAATATCGATAAGAGTGCCGGTATTCTTTGAAACTCTGGTTGGAGAATCCACAACCTGATGAAGTTTATATTTGCCGAAAAGTCGACTCAATTGTATATATCCCGGGGTATTCAAGTTCAAGAAGTCAATATTCAGATCACCACCAGCAAAAATATGTGTGTGGGAAGGTAGTATCTGTTATCCTTGAGAAGCCTCTCTGTGAGATCCTGCGTAATTATATAATCACCCATAGGTTGTTAAGCCTTAGTTGGAGTCGATATTTTATTGTCACCCTAAAACACAGAAGTTTGAGTTCCATCAACGTTGATGTGGATTTTACAAATGTCAACCGAAAGTGCCGTATTATTCGTTCTTTGAGCATTATACCATCTTTAACAAGGTTATAAGCGGAAAATGCTGAAACTTGTTGATGCTTGGCGACAATATTATTTGGACTTTTTTCACGAACGTTATCAGTGAAGTTTCAACCGCATATTGTATCCTTCGATTGATAGCAGATGATATATTTAGTGAAACCCAATATAGTATAAATTATTTGTAAGACTCAACCGAAATAATTATAAATACATCCACTATATTTTATTGATTCATCAAAATAAAGTAATCCAAGGAGCTTGACCTACACACACGAGAATCCCTTTCAGTTTTTAAATATCTTTTTATTGGGAGAATCACAAATTTTCCACAATGTCACCCTACTATCCTAAAAGTATTCCTCAATCTCAAGGTACACGAATCTTATTTTCCCGTTGCAAAGAGCAATTTCTCATCGCGATAAACGGCTTTTCTCCTTTGATGTAATTTTTCACGTCTCCGGAGCTTCGCAAAATCACATCTTGCTCAAAAATCATAACCGATTTCATACGTTTCTTTATTTTCGCCAGCATCCCCTTTAGCCAATCACCTTTTTATTGGCCGCTCGAGAGCGTTCATCGAATTTTCCCCTCCGTCTGTTCCGGCAGCCTTCATGAGACATCGTTCCGGATTAAGCGACACATTTAATATCAAACTTTCAATATTTTCCACGTTGTTTCGTTACATTCTTCCTATTAGCTTCCGGGTTTTATTTAGGTCGTCGATTTTCTTGTTATAGAATGGTGGATTCAGTTAAAAAATTGTATAAATAAATAAGACGGTATTTTTCACATAGATTCAAAAGTTTTGCATCACTTCAAATCTCCAAAAGTATTTTTTGAACAATAACAATGGATTAGAGACTTATTATTTGATACGTTTTAATGAAGGAAACCTGCAAAACAGAAAAATGTATTACACTCTCTTCTAAAACATAGGAGTATTTTCAAATGAGAATCAAAATTTATGAAATTCTTTGAAATTTGAGGACCTTCATCATTGGGAACTTTCACCTCTAGCATGTATGCAAGGCTGTCCATGCTGTCTGTCAGATTGATGATATAACGTTGAGAGATATTTGGCCATAATTTCCAAGCAGCGCGAATAAGTTCTCGTATAGTCCTGAGAGGGTTTCTGAGAGCATGTCTCAAGCATGTCTTAACGATTGATGCCCTTCGATTACAGATATTCATTTACAGCTCTGGTACGGTTAGGTCGGGCGTTATCGTTAATTAAAACAAAAGCTTGACCAATAGCTCCTCGACATACCTTGACGTAAGGATCTAGAATTTCTCTCATGTACCTATCTGTATCCAGGCATTGTACGCTGGACATGAATCAATTCTGTGTGACCATGAGACGACATATCAGGCCAGAACATAGCATTTTCTCCTGCAAAGGGTGGCTGGGCAGCTCTTACTGGTTCCATCCTCACACACGTACGCACAAACCAACCAAACTCTTTTTTCGTTATATAAAAAAAATCATCACGTTTCAAAATGGGTTGTGGACGAGGTGCTCTCATTGTTCGGTGACACCTCAAACCAATTATCACGCATATCTCTCTAAAGTGCATGACGCATGCTCCTTGGAGTGCACCAAAAATGTGAACCTTCAAAAAAACATTGTGAACATTTTGTTCTTACAACAAATATGCGACGATTCAGAAAAATTAACATTGATAAAAAAGCCCAAAAAAAAATTCTGATGCTGAAAAAAGTCCCTTGTATAAAAACAAGGTGATGCAAAACATTTGAATCTTCGAGTAATTGACCTATGCTCCCAGTATTAAATTTCAGAGAAAATGTCATGTACAGTGGAAAGCATATGAATTCGCACACCCAGTTAATTTTTGACAACCCTCGTAATATGCACAGGTGAAATAGACCAGCACACATGAGGAGCAGACTTCCAAAAAGCGTCAAGTCCTTATAAACGACATTTTGGAAAACAAGCAAAAACTGTTTATGCTTTTATAGAGAAGTTGAGGTGATTGTGAAGTTCACTTGAAACTTATGCTAGTCTGGATGAATATTTAATACGATTTTTCAAAACTATGCACTGGTTTTTAGTATAATTTTCTAAAATTTATTGGTTTTTCAAATCTATTAGAAAGACTTAGCATCACTTAATTCTGTTTAAATGTCAAAACATGAGATAAGTCTATTTGAATGTTGCAATACATTCAAATTAGGTGACTGTTCACCCTTCGCCTGTTGAATTTAGATAGGTACCTCAAGTTTTGATGGCAGTATAGTTAAACAAGTTTTATTGGACAGAACAAACTTTTAAAGCAAAAAATTTGATTAAATTGGTGACATTTTTAAAAATTACGAAATTGGATTCCACCATCATCTTCTTCGCAATTGCATAGATTTTCGCGGAATCATTGCCTTGGTGTTCTTCATTCACAACATTCATATTATTCTCCATTTCGTGAAAAATTATTGGGAAAGGCCAATTTAAATCAGGATTTTGGCGCCAATTTTATGTTCCAAGCTGTATAAATAGCTTCCGTAGACTGGCTAGCTTTTTTGCTTTGATCTCATGAGTTAGTGAAGCCTCCAAAAATCGATGTTTTTCAATGGTTTTCCTTTGTTTAGTGATGATTGAAACTGTTTGGTATTAACGCTGTTTCTGTACCAATTTTCAGTTTTAACTAGACAGTGGGGTAATCTGATCGTCTTATTATGATCCGCTCCAAAAAACACATCCAAGTCGACGCGTGACTGTCAACAGTGTCAACTGACAGGAACGCGTTTTGTTTGTCCGGCTCGGATGCACTTGCAGTTCTTTGTATGTCCAAACGATCTATTGTGATTAATTCAAGTGCTATTCATATCTGTTTGGAAGTCCAAGAACTAATAAGAATGTGAAGATATAATAATCGAGTTTATTTGTATACTTTTTGCGGAATCTGCTTCTCACATGTGATCTGCTAGATAGTTTCACTGTCACTGCCACGTGTCGTTTGTTAACTTTGATGATTTTTGGTTTCAAACCATGAATAACAAAATTTATCAAGCCACTTCGGTGAGTATTGTGTAGTATCTGCGCTGGGATTTGTTTAAGGTGATATATATTTAGTAATCTAATATGAAAGAGGTGCAATTGATGTATTTTTTATTGCCTTCTTATATTTTGTTTTCCACATAAATATCTTACATACTAGCCAATAATTCAATTTCCCTTCGCCCTTCGCATCACTGGATAATATATTTGAGAAACTATGCATCTTGTTCTTGTAAGATTATTTGAACTAGGCTGAAATAATCAATCCCAAAACCAAAAACCAGCTTTTTTGTTTACTTATGACTTGTCATTTTGACAAATGTGATGTGTTACTATGACAGAATTTGGCATTTCACGAGGGTTGTTCAAAATATTGTGTGCGAATTCAAAAATGCTTTTCACTGTACATGTCGGTATGACTTTCCCAACAATCACATTTGTTGGTGACACTGGTAAATAACTGATTGTGTCCACTACTGATCCCATTGGTGTTATAAATAAATATTATGAGCCATCCACAGTTCTTCTTGATATGAAAAATAAAGTGTAGTCATGTAGGCTATTTAATCTTCAATCTTATTGAGACATACAATCATTATGCTGCGCATTCACGTTTGCTTCCGAAAATATTCAATAAATTATATTTCATTGAAGTACTGCATGCTCTTCCTTGTAGTCCTGTTTTTTTACCTCTCGAGGGTTTAAATCATGTAATATTGATTTCTATTACAAAATGCACAGTTAGTGCATACATGTGCTAGAAAGCGCCTCACACTCTTATCACAATAACATTGATTTGTTTGTTTTGAAATTATTGTCTTGTTAAACAATTGTTTTTTTTGAATATCACTTTAATTAGAATTGATTAATATAGAGAGAACATGCATGTAGATTCCATATTTATTTTGTGATATATTTTTTACCACTCTAGGCTTCAAATATCTCATCGGAATAACTTCACACGCCTTTGAGGTGACAATATCTTTCACACGCCTCCGTCCTTCCCATTTCGCTACAGCTGTTAGACTGGGTGCATACTAAGACGCGACCCACGAGACTTGGCACGACGTACGCCTCACGTTAACATAGCGTGACGTGAGGATGCGATCGACGACGAGTTTTCGTGACACACATAATTGAATCTGACAGCGCATATTGACAACGTGAGTCGTAGCTGCGCAGCTCACATGGCACGATATACGCGAGACGCAGTCGTCAAAACACAGTTTCTCGCGCAGCCCGTCAGTATTTTGTCGTATGTTCGGTGATGCATAATTTGCATTTTTCTTTTGCGATTTAAGATGTTGGTCAAGGAAAAGCTGATAGAGGCCGTAAAAAATAATTAGCCAGTGCCTTACGACACAGAGAACTGGAATTGAATCAATACCTAATTGAATACAAACATTTATTTAAAGTAGCATTGCAAGATACCTGAATTTGAAAGACGGTGAGTGAATTGACCATTGACATGTTCACGATTTTCAACATATTATAACCATAAATCAAGTAGACGCTTGTGGTTTTTTCTAGTTTTTCTAAACCACAAAAAAAAACTTTGGTCACTTAATTGGTGAGTTGACGATACATTATTGTCATTTTTAATACGTATGTTCTAGCAAAATAATCCATACTTCCATACTTGTCCGGGAGGATGTGTCACTTTTTAATCAGTGATTTATTTGCGACTTGAAAGTGATTTATTGATAGGGCCGTCAGATTTATAAAAATAAAAAGCGGGAGGCGGGATGTTCAATTGTTGAAAAGAAGTTCGTCACAAAAAAAGTCTTGGCTTTATTGAGATGAGAAGAGAGATCTAGAATTATCATGAACTTCTATGGTTATTTGATCAATAACTTAACAATAAAATAAGAATAAAATATGTAAGTAAAATAAAAAAATCACCATTTTTTAACAAATCAAGTAGGTATTCTACATAGAACAAACAGGGTGTCTGTAAAAGGTGTTTACAAAATCTCACCACATATTTCTGAGACCAAAAGAAGCCGATTTAAAGAAAAATCTATAAATTCGGGATTATTCGGGAGTTCTTGATCAAAATCGGGAGTATTATGACTATGTTTAAGAAGCGCGAGGGACAGCAAAAAATTGATAGACTCGCGCCCAAATCGGGAGGTCTGGCTATTTATTGAATAGTTTTACCATTACTGTGATCAAAATTGAAAGTCAGCCGTGGTGAGTGTATGCGTGGGAAGCTGAGGAGCTCGTCGGAAAAACTATGAAAAAAAGTGATTTATCTGCTCATGAAAATTTGATAGAATAGTAATTATACATAACTAAAAGTGAAAATGTACGCCAGTCACGTTCCCGACAATACGCGTTGGTAACATTTGTCCAACAATCAAATCTCTTGACAGACGTTTTAAAAGTTGGCAACAAAATTTTGCTGGAACGGGAAATAAACTGGTTGTGCCTTGATACTGATTCCACTGGTGTTATGTATAAACGTACAGCTTCAACAGTTCAGAGGTTATGATAGTTTTTTTTTTGTGAAGGATAATGGAGTCTTGGACCCGAAGTAGAGATTGTCTATTAATAAAATCTTGACACATCGCAGACAATACAAAGATGTCCGATACTCGAACAAAGAACGAACATACAGATCGTTTGGACGTCCATATACGATAATAATTACACAATAAAAGGATAGATGTACAAACATTTTCAGGCTCTACTTGTATCAAGCATGTAAAATGAACTAAATCATGTACACACAACACCACATATGCCAATGTGAAAATTGGGAAACTGTTGACAACATAGACATAGAGTTTGAAAAACTCAAGACGCATCGGATAATGATCAAGTTCTGAGGGGGAGCTATTCCCTCTACCCCTATGTATCTACGCCCTAGCAACAGTTTGATTGAAAAGAATTGCCAAGAAGTATGAAGTGAACTTATGTAGGATTTGATGTATTAGTGTATGTATTTTGAATCTTGATAAAATTTCAAATTGTGTAATTTTCTATCGAATACAACAATCATATTGTTCTGCAAAAGCATTATTGTGTTCAATAAACTAAAATGCTGCATTCTCTTCATTGTAATTATGATTTTTTGTGATCTTTCACTAACTAACCCGATACAAATCTTTGATCCATGTACATATTATGTCTGTCGAATGAAAGTGAATAATAATCAAATTCCTGATAAAACAAAGCTATCAAGTATTTGCTCCGGGAAAATTCTTTCCGCACAAGTCTGACATTAGAAATAAAAAGTTGGGTGAGGATATGGAATGCCCAAAAATGTTTGAATAAAATCGCAGCAATTCAGTTATGAAATTCTGACGTCATTTTTGATATTCAATTTGTCCATGGGTTTTTAGATTGGAGAGTTAGCAGTTCTTGGATGATTTCACTTTTTTAGAAATCCATGTAGACATTGAAAGCTCTTCTTCATCAGCATCACAATCCAAATCAGAATCTGACTCTGCGCTCTGATCTCACAAACATAATTTATTCATCATGTACGCGTGTCAAGGAAGTGATGAGTTGCAATATGCGTTGAATAACGCGATGCGTTTGATGCGATCGCGTCGTGCTATTATGTTACGTGAGTTATGTCAACTCACACTCATCAATCGAGTCCCAATATGCGTCTAGTCCAATGTCAAGCGCATATCAAGAGGTGACTCACGTGACCTAGCTCGACGAGGCAAAGCGCTAGATTAATAACACACTTGATTGGATAAGTCAGCGCATATTGAGAACGCGTGTTGCAATAGGCGCTGACAGATGCGATTGGGTGTGTTACAAAAACTCGCGCACTTTCAGGCACCACGTCACGTGCGTCGTGATTCAATATGCTCCCATGATACTAAAACACACAAGACATGATCAATAATTGATGAACAAAATTAGAACCGACACGCGCATACCGTCACTTAGAGCTTGAACTGAGGTAAGAAATTTGAACTGGCTCACGCATGACGTCCCCGTGTGACATTGATGTATGGAAATGTTGAGGAAGGTCGACTTTCAAATCACTTCGACAAGAGATACTTGATCTTGTTGATGGCTAACAGGTACAGGCAGATTACATGAAGGTAATCATCAACATAATCTATGGGTTTGAAGTTTGAGGTAATGTCACGCGATGACGTCGGCGGGGGTTATCAAATCATTGCTCTAGTGTATCTTATTTGTTTTAGTATCATGATTACCCAGTCATCTAGGTGACTTATGAATATTGATGTTCGCGGGCACGCAATGACGCCAGCGTAACCTGCCTAGCTCCAAGTCCAGGTGCATAATGGGACGCTGTTAATCCGACGTAGCGACTCGTGATATAGCGCGAGTTTTTTAGTAACATTAGCATTGTCAATATGCACTAACGGAAAAATCACGTTTCTCATAAAAACTGAGGTTGTCACGTTGCGCCACCTCATGCCACGTCGCGTGGGTTTCGTCTCAATATGTGCCTGGCCTTGAGGTTGATTCTCTCGTCGCACTGAGATTTTTAGTTGATTTTACGTGTTTATATTTATGTTTCTTTACACGATGATATTTTGTTTTTTTTAAATAATATGTACCAGTCTGAAACTCGTGAATATACTGGATGATGATCGGATGCATCCAGCACTTTTTCAAAAACATAAATATTCAAATATGACTGTTGAGTGCAAACCAATCATGAAGCTATGACAATCGCTATTTAAATATCAAAACAACTATTCAATTGTTTTCACTTTCATGGAGATCATTTCTGAGAATGAAATATTGTCATCTCGTTCTTGGCTTTAGTAGGTTTATATATGAGTGACAGCAACATTAATAACATGAATCCATAAAATACAAGACCAGAGAAACCGAACATGTTAGCAAATGCACTCGAGAGTGAATCGAGCCACTGATCTCTCTACCCAGTTAGTTCAGACTATCGCGATAACAAACAAAACAAGTGGAAAGTCAAATATGGACGTTACACACGCCAAATAGAACACGAAACAGCTTAAATTCGCTTTCGAATTAATTTGTACCATTGCGATTCCCGTAGTTTGGCAATTATTTCGTTGTAATAGCCATCACAGGTGATGGGAATGGTTGTAGCATAGGTTTCAAGTATTTTTTACTTGGGCGCAAGAGTTGTTACTAGAGTGATCCATCTGTATTTAGAAAATTCTATTTTTATTTGAAAGGCTTATGAAAGGCATGCCATTTTGTATAGAAGATGACATCGTTCAGAGCTCCGTGGTGGACCTGATCAGTGTGGTTCAATTTTCCATGAATACCGCATATATCGGGCTGAATTTGAGTTTGTGTCATGTTGAACTTAAGGTCATTAGTCGATTGCTGCTGATAAACATCAACCTGCGATATCAGAAAACTCCACAAAAAATCTAGCGAGGTCAACTATTTTTCTTGTTAACGTAGTCATTCTTCGAAAAAATCCGCCTGGTAGCTGTAGATTAATTTTCGGGAAAAAATGAGATTTCAAATCGCTGTGAAGTCCGTTTAGGGAACAAACTGCATTTTTCTTTCACATGGACTTTGAGCTCCTGAGTCAACTGGATCTGCAAATTGAATCAAATCAAATATGCTTTATTGCCACAGAAAAATTTAAATAAATTTTATGGACAAAGCAAATGCAGATGCAAAATGCTAGAGTAAAAACAATACAAAACATAATAATAGTAAACGTTACGTGAACAAATGAACAAAACTAGTACAAATATATTTTGTCAAATTTAAATTTAATTGGAAATTGCTCATGGACAACAATAAACATTGGCACACTTCCAGTTATGTTATGATGACAAGTCAGTAAAACAATAACACAGCAAAATCAAAAATTATGGGTAGAACAATTAATAATACTGCGGTGTTGAATATCGAACAAGGAACCAACGATTTCTCACGTTTTTTTTTCGCTTCCCATTCAAAAAATAAACATCAGGTGGGGTGAGCGAAATCGGTGAACTCGAAATTTGATTTATAAATCAGAAGTCATCTTGTTTTCGTTTCTTCACGGAAGCTAGTAAATGTGGGAATAGATTTGAGGTGTAGCGGGAGATGATTGTATAGCTTCTTGGCGTTGTGAATGATAGAATTTTTTGTTAGATAGGAGGTGGGGAAGGTGGGATCTTGTTTGGATGCAGGCTCAAGTCCCGATGCAGATGACCAAATTACACACGTTCACGGACAACAGCGATCTTCTTCACCGATATGGCATTTCTTCAACGTACTAGTGTTGACTGATGATTTACCAAACTAGTCATCGTCCAGACTTTTAGGTGGTACTGCAACATGCTTCATAACAGGCGAGCAAATAGGAATTTCAAAATATTCGCAAAGATGTCCTGATTGGAAAATGATGAACTTTGTTGTAAATTGTACTAAAATTCACGATTTTGAAGATATTACCGACATCTTGAGTATTTTTTTTACGTTTGTAGATCTTATACCCCTGTTCTGAATGAATAACTTCAAGGTGGCATGATTATTTTGATGGAAGTCCGACAAAAAAAATCGTTTCAAATCAAAACTCAAAAAATCTTCGAGTTTAGCTTCCCACGACTAACAGTTTGTAATAGATAGACATCTTTTTTTTCCACACATCTCAATCTTTCTAGAGACCTATAAAAATAATAACCAAAAAAATGTTTGTTATCAATCCAAGTTATTTGTTGGTGGCAAGCTGCACATCCAACTTTCGACCCATCTTGACAATGACTGCCCTGGCAGCATAGCGTACACACATTCTATTGAAATTAATTAAATGGCGCACGGTGGTTATCTGCAAGATTCCAATTGCGGACGTAAGACCACAAATATCAATTAAAGCCGCAGGCTCACTCATAACTCACATTTACGATTTTACTTGCATTCTCGTCGAGACTGCAAACGGACGATTCCAGAGTGGCGAGCCAGATGGACGGAAAGTGTTTTTGCCATAAACCTTCATTTGTGCTCCAACTTTATGGTTCTTGGATCTCTATAGTATAATTTTGGATAAAAATCCATAAGGATTCGGTATACTATGGTGATTTTCATAAATAATAGTGTTTTTCTGATTCATCCACTATTACCTATTCTATTTCAAAATAGTCCCCGATGTTTGAAATACCCTCAGAATTTGATTTATCACTATGTAGACATTAATTACTGAACAGTGGCGAAAATGAATGTTTCATAATCAATCATCGTCTAGTCTAGATTAGTACATTTCCAAATGATTACCTCAACTCTTATAACTTAAATCTTGGGTCACATTTTAGAACACTCAAATGCCTTATTTTGTGTCCAAGTACCAATATTATTCTTAGCGATTACTGATTTTGAATCATTTATTTTGTGAATTGCAGCTACATTGACTGGAATATCTGTGCATATTGATTTTCACTGGTTATTCCGTTGTTATTTTTCTTGAACAAATGATCAGAAGAGAAGCAGTTCAATGCAATGAGGGATTACATCGATTGTAGATATTTCTTGTCATCAGGTCATAACAAAGCTGAACTGTTATACTCCAGTAAGCAAATGTCGTTTCCAGGACAATGATGTGGAAGTTTTTCTCCCCCTGGTTCTATATATTTTTTGGTCTGCTGAATCCTAACCTGAGATTCGCTACCTTGCCAGGTGTCGGCTTCACAACGAAAATTGAAGAAAACCTCTACAGTCGTCACTTCTTTCAGTGTTTCAAGTATAACTCGAAAACTAAGCGTTGATAACATTATTTTGAGTTCGCGCTTTATATTCCTCCGAAATCTTTAATTTCATGACCACCTGGTATGTTCTGGTTACATCCAAGGAGTTGACAAACGTGAGTGAGGATCACTCATGGTCAGATAAATAGCACATGTCAAAAATTTGATGAAACTTTGATTCTTCATCAGTGATCAAGCATGTAATGGTGCATTTTATAACTTCATTTGTCAGTTAAAGTCAACTGATAACAGAGTATTCTTCAAATTACGGAGTATTTTCGCTATTTTTATATGTTCAGAGTACCACAAAAGTACAAAAACACACTATCTCTTAGCACAAAACTCCCTCGAAAAATGGTGGATATGCCTTATTTTTCTTCTGAGATTTCATTTTGGTAGCGCACAACCATACTAACACAGCCAGAGCCGCCACTGCTTTCCATCATTATTTCTTTTGTTGAACTTTCACCGCAACTTTGTTGTACTGAACCGATCTCCTTTTCTTTTTAATCACAAAGTACAGATTGTAGTTGTCTTATTTTTGTCTTTTTGGTAATAATATTTGATATTGAATTTGCTCGATAAGTGTGTAGAGAATATAGACTCCGACAGCTATCAGGTTAATTCAAGATTACAATGAACTGAAATAAAGGTCTTTCAATCTCATCGTCGCTTTTCACTTAATTACTTTTCGCTGTGATCAATAAACGAGTGATTATGATATGAACAAGAAAAAGGTACTCTGTATGCTTTGCCAAAAAAAATGTGAATCATTGGAGACAATGAAACTCAACTGATTCTCAGAGATACCTATAATATTATGTCTCGGTGGTTCAGGTGGTTCTATTATTTAAGTGTTGATTTGGGAACCAATGTAACCATCCTAAGTCTTTTCTCCCGGCGAAGTTGTGCTCAAGTGTTGGGGTGTTGATATGTAACTCCAAAAGAGGTATTTTCGCGGTTTTACGGTTATACAGGGTGTCCACTCTGAAGTGTCCCACCCCTGTAACATTTTTGTTTATTAACCGATTTTAATTTTTTTTTGTTTCTTAGGTCTCGTCAAACACTTTTTGAACATTATACCAGAACAGTTCCAGGGACGTACATTTGGGTGATTATGGGGGTTCAAAGTGGGTCAAATCTCAGAAAATCGTAAAAGGGGATTTTTTAGAAAAAAAACTGACAACGGAATCTCAATCAGAATGACCAAGAACCTCCCTGTTCACATTTTCAAAAAAAAAATGTTACTGTTTTGGTTATTTTTTATTTGTTGATGTGTTAATTTAATACTTATACTGCTCATTGAGTTTTTCTGTACGATCTAATTCTAATTTTCGATCTAATTAGTTAATATAATCTCAGAATGTGTGTTTTAAATCTTAACCGTATCTCGTTAAGAAATACCAATATCAAAAATTTGATCCCCAAAAAAGCTTCAGAACATCGATTTCTGCACCAAATGAGATGAAGCGCATTCTGGATCACCCGTTTTCATGCGAGTCCTCATCAAAGTTGGGTGAATTTTACATATTGACGGAAAAAATTCGTTCTTCTCCACGACATAAACGACATAAACCAACCACTGACTATCATCTTGCTGAACTTGTCTATTTATAGCAACAAGACTGCTTGCTCGGCGGTTCCACTAGAGGCAAATTGGGTGGATTAACACTAACCAAGTATATTTGCCTCCAATACTCAAATGACATATGCTCTCCCCCCGTGAGCATTGGACCCCAATGCCAGACGAGAACATGCTTCATGCCTTACAAAATAAATCTTTAGACTATTTACAAATTTTGTTGCTAAATTCCCTTACTCCGGTCTTGCCATCCATTTGACAAGTTTTCCTAAATTCTGGCCTGTGACACTGCACCACTGTGTGACGTGTGTTCAATGCCTGTTCACTGCTGATGCTCGCATTCGCCAAATTGTTGACCATCTGATCTTTCCTGACCTCGTTAATAGTTGCCTATTACAGGCTGTGTATATGGTCCCCTTACTCAGTTCAGAGAGCCGGTATTCCTGTGATATGGCCGAGGGTTGATTGATGAATTGTGTAGTTAACAGTTGGATGACTTTGGGAAGCCGCTACATGAAAAACAGAAAGTATTAATACATTACCCTAGACAGTATAAAAAAACAATATTGAAAAATAAAAAAAATCACCCCATATTACAATTATTGTAAACATATACCCACTAAAACCTTATCTATGTCAAATCATTATGAGGAACGCCAACAGGCGCAAGTATTCGGAAGCGGAGATCTTTGTGAGGTGACTGTTGAGGCAATGGATTTTTTTCTGGAACGGAATTCTCATCTTCCGTCCTATACAGCGTCTGCTAAGGTGGGCCAATGACCCTGGTTGATAAACCATGGACCATGGACCGTTCAAGAAGGACATCGTCATCCTCACAGTGAAGTCTCACAAACGCCGTCTCTTGGTTTTTACAGATAAGTATAGACAATAAGTTATAGAAAAATATGTTGTTAATTATTGAATGAGAAAAGAAAAACGAATATATACCTAACAATAATTTGCCACACAAACTAGGTTCACCATGTACATTCCAAGGTATGAGATCTCTGCTTGAATGGTCCACGTCCGTAGCGAGTGGAATGAGCTGACAATCATATTGTCTCTTGCTGTCCTGTTCGGCTATCGTCAGCAAATGGGACGTTGGAGACTTTTTCTTGTCTCCGTTTACCGTTGCGAGGGTTAGACCACCATAACACACGAGGAATAGACTGCTGATCCCTTTGTACGCATTTGAAGCCTCGCCGGCATTTTTTGAACAGTAGACACACTAGGACAAGGAAAAGTGCTACACACTTCAACGCAAGACTATTTTCGTGGCGACGCTGAGCTGCGACGCCTTGTGCCAATTGATTTCTGTGCGATAACAGGTTAATCAGGGCCATTGAAAGTACTATGTTCCAAATCATCAGCAGGACTTGACTCCCTTCATACCAACTACAGCCACCGATGGAAGCTTAGACTTCCATTACTTGACGGACACTGCCGATAAGATTGACCCTCGAAGCTTGGAGCGTCACGCTCTTGTCCAAGGACACATCAAACCAAAATTTTTCTTAAGCCTTCCTTGGCAGCAGAAGTGATCGTTAGCGTATCCACCAAATGTCACGCATGGTGTCAGACTGGACCTTCAGTTAGACCCACACCCGTCGTACTCTAGGAAAATGTAGCTTGGTTGAGCAGTAGGAAAAATCGGCAGTGGTAACTCAAGTTTATTATCGTCTATGTTGCAGTCTATATCCAACACCATAACCACTAGCATGCTAGCATGTGCATGTTTTTTGAGGCTGATGAAGGGTGAGGCTACACTACTCACAAGGAAGAGTAGTTGGCTAGTCCAACCACTGACTATCATCTTGCTGAACGTGTCTATGTATAGCAACAAAACTGCTAGCATGTGCATGTTTTTTGAGGCTGATGAAGGGTGAGGCTACACTACTCACAAGAAAGAGTAGTTGGCTAGTCCAACCACTGAGTGACGCAATCGGCCCTATGGAGAGTGGGAGGTTCGTTCATCTGTCGTTTCGCATGTCTTAAAGGGCCGGATTTTTGTTCATTATAGATAGGTGTGTTTGTTAGTTCGGTGATCCTATACAGTGTAATGCAGATTGATTGTGTAACTCATGGCTAACAATGTAAAGGAGATTCACCAAACACGTAAGTACATTTATTGCAGATATTTTAACCCAAAAAACCAACAAACATTTTTCATGATCATCTAAGAATGTTGACAAACGAGTTCATTGATACCTACTACGAAAAATCCGGCCCTGCCGTGACGTTTGTCATTCTTGACTTGACTTGTGGGTGCCTGTACGCCTGTTTACAATTGTCCATCGATTAGGTTGTTATTGCAATGTTTTTTAAGAAATTTTCGTGATTTTTGAGTGTACTTTCGTCCGTGTCAATCCTCATAGCCAAAAAGTATTATGAGAAAATTATTATCGATTATTTCTGAAGGATTTATTAAAGCAAAATCGGAAAATTTGCCTTTGATGGATTTATTAATGGTGTAGTGATTTTTTGCCAAAAATGAGTCCTTTACATGTGCTAAATATCGAAGAGTTGAAGCTAAAAGGTTAGTAGGATAACAATAAGAAAGATCATGATACACAAACCATTCAAGTCAATAAAACACTCACTTATTCACGCCAGCTGATAGTGGACAACGGATCCAACTCCGGTTTGACGTCATAGGCTTGGGACCAATAGCATAGTGTTTCCGTGTCACGTGAAATTTAAAGGTCTCGAGTGAAGTTTAATTTAACAATTTCATAGTAATTCGAAGATTTTATTAAGAAAAAATATTGAAAAGGGATATCTCTTATATTTTAGAAGGTTTTTAAAAGGTTTTCAGGTGAAAATTAAAACACATGCAAGGGGCCTATTCCACTAGTGGCAAATTGGGTGGATTTATACTAAGTATATTTGCCTACAATACTAATATGACAAAAGGACTACGATTATTTCCAATTTTCAAGCCACTGGCCTCACACTGGAGCATTATATTCTTCATTCATCTGTTGACAGTTTTGGACACTAACACTAATAATTATAGTATTCTAGCATAATCATTCATTGTCTTAGGGACTACTATCACGGAGATTATGAAATGTTATCCACGTACAATAATAATGCTTCAACTAATATCCTCTCAGGGAATTGAAAGCAGCACTGCCATTGATGATAATTACTATCCATCTGACCAAGATGTCTGATCATCCTCTTGTGGCATAAAGAAAATTGGGCACATCAAATTGACAAACCACTTTTCACAACTAAGCTTATATTTCCATCACAAATAAAAACGTTTTTTTCTGAAAGGTCGTTTCCAGTTTGACACTTTAATTGCCTTGGCATATTTTATCGCCCTCAATGCTGGAAAAATCTCTATAGAAACCACTCAGGTTAAGATAATACAATAAATTCTTTGGCAGTATCTCGGAAGGGATGATTTCTTTTTCTTCTTGATATTGATTTCTGTAATTACAAGTTTTGAAGAAATATCAAAATAATTTTCATCCTTTTATCATAATCATCATTAATTATCTTTTGAAACATGTCTACACGCTAAAACTCCCAATCTGTTCACTCGTTCACAGATTATAGAGAAGACGATTCACGGTTCTCATTATAAAAAATTGTGAGGGATCACAAAAGCAATCTTGTGAAAACATTTATTCAAACTACTTTTCTATCCGTGGCATTCGATCAGATCTTGGAAGAATAGGAATCTCTGGTAATAATCACAGTCGATGGATAATTACCAGAACATAATAATAATACGTGTATCAGCTAGATGAATGTATTATACAGGGTGACAATTCAAAAACTTGCCGCCCTGAATAAAGGGCTTCAAAGAAAATGGGATAAAAAACGCTTGAACTCGTCGATTTTGGTTTCGAGGGTGAAACAATTTGTGCCTATTTTCAACTATGCAACATCACCCCCTGAGCGAGGGTGATATCAACCCCCAAATAATAGATGGAAAAAGATGTCGAGTGACCTCATTCTGAAAGTTCTTTGACCCTTATCACAACTGCCGCGTTTTAAGTCTCTTGTAGCAGTTCTCTTGATATGACAGCTTGTCATTTTTTTTTTCTTTTTTCCTATCCGATAAATAACTAACCGCAAGAGTTAACTTATGCAAACTAGGACGATATGATAAGGGACAGAAGGTCTTAAAAATGAGCCATTACTCAATTCTTTCAGCGGAGATCTATTTCACCCTATTTTTTTTTGTGAAATTTATTCTTGCCAAAAAGATTAAGTGATAGCTTATTCTGAAGATCTTTTGTCCCTTATCATATCTCTCTAGTTTGGGGAATTCAACTCTTCCGGTTGATCATTTATTGGATAAGAAAAAAATTGAGAATTCATTTTTCACAAGCTGTCATTCCAACAGGAATGACAGCAGAGACTTGAAACTTGACAGTTGTAATCAGGTCAAAGGAACCTTTGAAATAAGGTATCCCTCGATTTACCTTTCCATTTAACATTTTGGGGGTGGATGTAACCTTCGCTCAGGGGGTGATGTTGCAAACTTGAAAATAGGTGCAAATTGTTCCCCCCTCGAATGAAAATTCGACGGGTCCAAGCGTTTTTCATCCTACTTTCTGCCGACACGAGATTAAAACTGAATTTTACTGACGCCAAAGAGACAAAAAAATGGGACTTTTTGAGGCTAGGCCGACAAAGTAGTGAGAAATGGCTAGGCGGTAAATTTTTTTTCTACTATTTCTAATAGAGGGCGTTTCAAGATTATTTTCGGAATGCATGTGATTGAAGCATTAATATGTATATTGATATTCAATGGAATGAAATACCATCTTATCCGGATATTTCTCATGGATTCTGAGTTCACACTTTTACGTCGATGTTTGTTTCACAGTGACTGATACAATATACAAGACGAATGAAACATGGCGGCTGAAACCTCAAATTTGAGTATTTCCGGCCTCGGTGACTCGGTGGTCGAACTTAGCCTGGCGTGCGGGAAGACCAGGGTTCAAATCCCAGCTCGGACATGTTTTTTTTTATAAAGTCCTGTACTTTTTACTGTTTTTCTGTGTCAGCAGAAGAAATAATGTGTGAAATAAGAAGTACAGTTCTTCTTTCAGCCTGGAAAAATGTCACTCTACCGCCTAGGACTACAATACACTATTTCTTGAAAGTCCATTATTCAGATTGGGAAGTTTTCAAATTGACACCGTGTATGTATTATCAGGTATGCTCATAGCCGCCGAGAGACGAGATAGGCCCTGGGACTTTTCAGTCATCCGGGCCCCCAATACCTCCCCTCAACCGGTGTGATCACTCAAAATAGAAAAAACTGAAGTACAGGCGTGGTTTAGCTACCTATATGGAATATCAAAATGAATGAGTGTAGTAAATTCATCATAATATGCTTCGTATTCTTGATATCTCTTCTAAAAACGCAGCTATCAAGCTGATCAAAGAATACAACTATTCAAAAAGAACAAGGCTTTGAGATTTTGCTCAATAATTTTTGCCAATAAAAAAATTCTATTCTTATCACGATAACTAGATTCGCATTTCACTTCGTGTTTAGTATAGGAACACTATTGCTCTGAAAATTTGAAACTCTGTGGAATTTAGTAATAAGCATAGGTCTTATTATTGCCAAAGCCTTGAAGCCTTGTTTTTTTCAATGTTTTCATTTCTTGTCCAGCTTGAAAGTTCTTTTTTTTAAGATATGCAGATTTACCCAAGGATATTTTTACACATAGTCTTATGTGAAATTATTTGGACCAGTGTTGCCTACGTGACAAAATAACATTTAAAAAACGATAACAAACAAATAACTTCTAAGTAAAATCATATAATGCATTAAAATTAACGATTCAACGAACTGCTTTCAAGTGAAATCACAAATTATGGGATTCCCTTGGTAAAAAAGACGTTGACATTACACGGTCTAGATGCATTACGGCGTCAACGACCTCCTATAATTTCATTTGTAATTCATCACCAAAGTAGGTCAAGTTGGATGGCGCCACCTGAATCTCGCGTGATGAATAATGTCGCTTTAAAATACTCAAGTACAAAAAATGTCAAACAACTTTCGATTCACATCATAATTGCCACCAAGCAAGCTATTATGTGATCTACTGGTGACCAAATTTGGCCAACAGCAAGCTTGATAACAACCAGCTTGGTGGCAACTATGTCGTGGATCGAAAGTTGTTCGGCGTTTACTATACCATGCGCTCTTCTTTTTAGATGATGTATTCATTTTTCATTCAATTAAACTCGGGGCGACTGGGCCTCATGACTTCACGGGCCCCGGGAATTTGTCCCGTCTGTCCTCCTCCTCTTATTGGCCCTGGGTATGCTTGATCTGATCAAGTTAATAACGACTTCAATATTTTGAAACAGTTCTTTTTGATACTTCAAGTCCATATTATTGATCAAAACTTATTTTTCAACCAACCCACCCACGATGTGCATCGTGAACCAACCCATTATACTAAAACACACAAGATACGATCAATTGCTGGACGAAATAAGAACCAAGCCGTGCATGTCGTCACCACGAGCCAAAACTAAGGTTGGATTTAAAACATCCATAACCTTACCTAGTTACCATTTGCTGGTCAAATTTGGACTGGCTCACGCATAACGTCCCCGCGTGACATTGATTGTATAGGTTTGATACTAAAACACACAAGATATGATCAATTGCTGGACAAAATTAGAACCAAGCTGTGACAAGGTTTGAGGAAGGTCACGTGATGACTTCTGAAGGGGGATGTGTGAGAGTTTATCTTGTTTGTTTGAGTATCATGGTAACCCAGTTACCTAGGTAACCTATCAATTTTGAGGTCCGGGCACGCGATGACGTCAGCGAAACCTGCGCGTGAGCATATCTTGTTTGTTATAGTATCATGTGTTTGAGGTAGGAGGTAGGTCACGTGATGACTTCTGAAGTGGGATGTGCGAGGGTTTATCTTGTTTGTTTCAGTATCATGGTAACCCATTTACCAAGGTGCCCTATAGATTTTGAGGTTTGTACACACAATAACGTCAGCAAAACCTGCGCGTGAGCATATCGACACCTCATTGGCCAAATGACGTAAGCCACAAAAAGTAAATTTTTCAGGAAGACGAAAAAACCTTATAAATTTCAGATAATAACTTCTCTATGGGTTAAACTGAACTATATAATGGGTTTTTACTAGAGAATCATTTATTGAGGCAAATTTGAATGAGAAAAAACTGAATTGAGGAATCTAATTCTGCGATTAACCCATTTTTAGCAATTTTGAGGGTTACGACTTTTGGCCTATGGGATGTCGATATCTTGTTTATTATAGTATCATAAAACCAGCCTAAACACTCCTAAAATCATTTTTATTTAGTTTAGGGCCGATATTTCAATGTCCATTTAAGATTTAGGTACACTTGAAGGTTATTTTGAATCTTGAATTTGTCTTCTGTGAGTGCCGTGTTTCAAAAAAACGGCGAAACGGCACTTCCGGTAGTCAATTTTAAAATTCACATATTCACATCAACTTTGAGTATACCTTAGCTAAAATGTCACTTTAGGTGACATTGAAATATCGGCCCTCAGTGTTTCACATTTTGAGTTTGACAAGGTCTCTTACCCAACACACTGGGGGCTCAGTACTTGAGACTAACAAGTACACTGGATAGTGAAACATTTGAATTTGATAATTCTCTTTCGCATTTCAATAGATAATCTGAATATATCAATAGTCCGGGAGGTATTGTCACATTTGACCGCCTAAATACTCTTGAATTTGCCGCCAAACTGTAGCGTTTGTTATGGAAACAATATAAAACATTGGCAGCTGGCGAGATTAGGGGGCTTGACGGTGAAAAAGGCCTTCAAAGTGGTAATCTTTTTTTTTTTCTTCTGGTCATTTCAATACAGCTGAAACGCCGTCTATAGTTTCAAACAAACCAAATAGTTTTTCCGAATAACTTTGATCTTTATCCAAACTGATATTATCTTTGGGCTTAGGGCATTGGTACTTATTATGTAGTATCCAAGAACCTCACTAGAGTGTAAACTTTGATATCCCAGATCAGGAATCCGTACAAGTAGAGGTTCCCAAATATTGTGGATTTCTACACGAGCAGGGATTTTTAGTTCTGATTTGGTCCAAAAAACGTAGAGAATGAAGGAAACCTTTTCGCAAACCTTGTACAGTGTATCTATCTATCTTTTGCTGTATCCGGTGAAAAACACCCACTACAATCAGATTTTAGATGGAAAACAAGAAATTCTGAATTGAAGGTCCATCCTCGCATCAATAAACCAACATTATCATACTTCAAAAACACTACGATAAGTACGGATAGTATCGATATCGAATACTCGTACCTGTTGTTGATTCGATGGTTCACTTTTCTCCAAATGTCAATTTTGAATCAAACTTAAAAATAAGTTATGCCAATGATGGTGGTTTATCTACAGACTTGCTCGTTTTTTCACAATTCTAGTGCTTTTCATCGCTCTTTCGCAGATTTTGCGTCGAAAATTATGCGCCTGCATCCAAACAAGATCCAATTGACCCAGATGCTCCAAGGTCATGAACATAGACAATGCCCTTAGCTTGAATAATTGACCCTGCTAGACTTTTTATTGTGAGGTTTTTTGATGTTACTGGTCCATCGAGCAATGACCTCAATGTCAACATAACACATGCAATCGATCAAATTCAGACCAATCAACTATAATTGGGCAGTCATTAAAAATTAAATCACTCTAATCCGGACTTCCGTGAAAACACTGACGGACATTCCAACGATGTCATCTTCCCTACAAAATGGCATACATACGCCTTTCAATTTAAAAAAAACGCTCTATAGACTACAATACTATTTAACCTCAAGAAAAATCTTCAGTCGCACACTATTCACCTGAATAAATCACGTGATAGAAGTGAACTGGAAATTGATTTTAAGGCAGCTTATAAATTCAACGGAACACCAGATGATGATCGGTGACAATATTATTGATTGTCAAGTCGGGTACATGGCAAATATAGAATCAAGGCTATGAAAGTTTGAAACTCTGCATATGAATTGGGATTCAGAGTGTCAGTAGCTTCATTATTCTGGCCATTATTAATTTGTTCGCTTATTCAAATTCTGCATAGTCTGAGCCACCCACATTTTAGAATCAAAACGTGGATAATGATAAAATACGTTAATTTCATAGGGTTTGAGTATGGTTTTCTCAAGATTTGAAAAATCCCACGTGAAGTGTTAGGTTATGTTAGATCACTTATATTTATTTTCTATCACTTAATTGATGATTGATCTTGGTAACATCGTTTTCAAGATAAATTAAGCATTTTGAAAAATCTGCAACTATGATTACTAGCAACATTCCCACCAAGATTTGATTAACTAAATGAGTTTTTTGATGAATCATCTGGAGTAATTGTCTATTTCGTGTTGGCTTTTGGCAAATGTTGGCTGTTCTGAAGAGAAACTGGTTCTTCGGACCATCTGAGATTTTTGAAAGAGACGTTGGTCACTGTTAGAATCTTGAAATACGGTTTGTCTATCATCGTTTTCCGGGAACCAGTACTTTATGAGACTTTTCTCCGATTTGGTTTCGTGATTGCACTTGCACATTTGGTAATAAAGAGTGTTTAAGAAAAAATACGATCAAGTCACCTATGGATTGCAATTGTTTCAAAAAACGTATGTCTTGGTTAACATCGCAAATATGACATGACATCCACTTTCTAACCGTCACAGATGCCATGATGATACAAACTAGCCACGACCTACGTTCATGACAGAAAAAGAAATCCAGAGGTGACTTGATCGTATTTTTTATTGAACACTCGTTAGAAAGGTTCAGAATTGTACCCTCTGTTGCCAAATGGAATTTTTTCGCTGCCGAAATTTGACAGAATTATTTTTCAAGAGGTTTGTTCTTGACCTGCATCGACAGTGATTGGAATTCAATCGAGGTGCTCTAAAGTAATGATGAGGGATGGTGTACAATCAAAATAAGATTTTTTCAACCCATTGGCAGACTTGAAAAATCATCATTTCATTTTATGGGGAATTCAATTCTAAAACTTTTCTTGCTCTTGTTATTTTTCAAGAAACTTTGTTGTGTTCAGCAACAGCCCAAATACCTGAGAATTCGTATTGTAGCTGTCATATTGAAAGTCATCGAAAATCTCAATGTTGGCTATGGAATCAAATGTCAGACTTGACTGTTCAGAAAGTGAGTCATTTAATTATTAATTTCTGCTTTGTATTGTCCATATAGAAGGGACATTTTTCTCTTCAAAATTTACAACGCGAGTTAATGATAATAGATCCGTTTAATTGATCAGTATTTAATTACTCTATTCGTTTGTGGTTTCTCCAAAACCCTTTCCCGGTTCTACTTGACAAGGTTTTACTACAATTAAGACTGGAGCATTGGTTTATGCACGATGGATACACAATGGAGCATTGTCTCCTTTCAATAATAAACTTGATAATAATGTTATAGCCTTTTTGAAGCATCACTATTCAAATAAATGAATCAGAGCAGAAAATTGTTCACAACTTTGGCCTTCGTGAACACGAGTACCTACCGCAAATGAGACTTCTTTCTTTAGTTATAGTTGAAATAATTTGAGTGTTCCACAGTTCCACGTCAGTTGCTTATCGCGGCGAATTGTGGAATAGTAACTTATCAGTGCTAACGGTATGTTATTTTTATTGTTTAAATTGTTCCTTTTTTCAATGCAATGATTTTTATTTCAACTATTTGCCTAATTTTAGAGTCTGACATTCAACCTCGTTCCGAACTTTGAAATTAATATGACAGCTACAATAAGAAAGGTCATCAATTATTTGGGTTTTTTTCGTCTTTTTTTTGAAAAATAACAAGAGCAAAAAAGTCTTGGAACTAAATGCCCCATAAAATGAAACAATAATTTTTCAAGTTCGCAAACGGATTAAGGAGTTTTGTCTTATTTTAAGGGGTGCGTCATACCTCATCAACCCGTTGGAGGGTATAACAGAGATATGAAATTTTTTCGAAATTTGAAGCCTCACTTGCAAGGCGTTTAACTTCTTAGGGGTGCAACTTGGTATACAGAGGTTTAATGGAGAGAGTTTTAGAGGAATCTTGATGCATTCGATATCTCGCTTCAGATTTACTATCGGTCAATTGGTTTTGGAAATATCGGTGAAAAGCCGAAAATGTTGCCAGTGAGTCCGAAATTTGACAGCTGTGAAAATGTGACATTGGGTACTTTTTGAAGACGAATAATAAGACGTGCATAAAATGTCTTAATCGTCTTTAGTTTTCCCGCGATATGCCTCAACTTTCATTTTTCTTATGGCCGCCATATTCGATTTTTCGATTTTTAAAAAGAGTGTAAAATTTCCAGTCCAGTGATGTCTCACAAGTGTATAAAGGATCTGGGTTTCATCGGAATATCACATTTCGTGGATATGTCATGACCTTCTTTTCTAAGAAGGCTATGATTCATTTGTCTAAAAATTGGTTTATCAGCCGAATCTTTTTCTTATCTGAGAAGGCTCTGATCTGTCGTTCATAAATTCAGTATGACAGTTGTTGTGTTTTGACCTACGCTTTTCAAATAAAAATGATAAATCTGATAAACGAATTGTCGAAACCTGTTAAAAATGCACGGTATTCTTTATTTCCCTATTCAAATAAAAAAAAGGAGTCATGTTAGCGCTGTACTTGCGGTCACATAAAAATGCCGGCATAACCTCAGCAAGGTCAAGGTATTTGGAGATGTATCGCGAAAGATGGAAGCCTCATAAAATACAATTTAGAAAACCGTGATTAGGTTGGTCAACTACGATCAAAAATAAACTTGTAGAGGTTGTACGAGAGACAGTCGTTAATTGTCAAAAATGTCCCGATGCATGTTCTATTGAAAATTCAATGCGTTCAACACATTTGCTGAGAACGAAATGCGTTGACCAGTTGATACCGTACTTTTCCATATTTTGCGACAGATAAATCATGGCCTCCTTAGATAAGACTGAGTCACAACTACGAAGTGTGATATTTTTATGATACTCAAATCTTTTATGTACTTGTGAGACATCACTAGACTGGAAATTTCACGCACTTTCCAAAAATCGAAAAATCCAATATAGCGGCCTTGAGAAAAGTGAAAGTTGGGGCGTGTTGCGGAAAAACAAAAGACGATTGAGACATGTCATTTACGCCATTTTATTCGTCTTGAATAATGTCACATTTTCGTAGCTGTCAAATTAGCCGTTTCGGATTTACTGGCCAAAAAATATTTTCAAAACCAATTGCCCACACAACACAAGATCGTTCAGAAATATTTATGAAATGTGTCAAACCTTTCATATATGTTACACTACAAAAGGTAGATGTCTGAAACATTACCCTCACAAATCATCTGCAATATTTCAAAAACGATATTTCAGTAACATTACTAAAGTTATATTTCGAAAAGGTTGATGCGTAATATTTCAGAACTCTTTCTGAAATGTTTGATTTTTGTATGTATTCTGAGAAATCATAATAAAAGTCAAATATAAATAAAATGGAAATACATTGAATATTAGTATACAAAAGGCAAGCAAATCAATACATTCTTCAATGTTTTTGATCTATAAGAGTACACATAACTCAAGAACTCCATGGTATCGAGTATCGGGCAGATCGGGGTTGCATGCTATTTCCTATTCCTATTTCGTTTCCAAATAAAGCATTATGGCTGCCCTTGCATCAAGTCTCAAGAATCTCAAGTGTCTAAAGAGTCTTTCCAAGCAGACTTCAGCAAATACATATAACAGATATCACGTGATACATATATTAACAACGTCGATCCGTATCACGTGATTTTATACTTTCTGGAGGGATCAGGTTAATCGATCGAAGCCTCTGATATAACCACAAAAATATTTTGCTTGCTGTCTCTGCCATTTGTCATTCCGTCACTGTGTGTTTGAGTGTTGGCAAGAAAAGGACATTTTTGTGGAAAAGGACGCCATTGCTCTGTGAAACTATACTGTGCTGTGTGGGTGACCAATCGCAAACCCGGAACCGGATATCGATTGCAATGATTTTTCTCAAAAACCTTCTCCATTTAACCTTTGATGTAGGTATAATAGGAACCAAGATCCCTGTATAGAGAAACGAATCTGGGACACACTGTGTGACCCATTAAAATTGGAAACATCCCTGTAAAACCTCAGGTCATCAACCGATTTCAACCTTTTTTTTTATAGCTGTGACTAAAATTTCATACAAATATATCCATAAATAACAAAGTTATAATAACTTGAAATTCAAACATTCTCTTGGTCAACGGTCACAAAAGAACACCCTGTATCAAAAGTTGCCATGAAGATGGACCAACTTAATGTCATTACTTAGTGTCGATGTGGAATGACCTATCTATCGGAAACAATATTTAATTATAGTTTGTTTGATTCTTTTGTATCATGGCTGATTGAGCGTTGGAACGATAGAAGTGGCAGAGAAGTTTGTGAAGTATTTAATGAAAGACACGCAGATCATCCCTACATTTGCTTTGATATGGTGAATTAAAAGAACAAAACCTTTTGTGAAACTGGTGCAGTATCAGAAATGGAATGTTATCCTGTGCGAAGAAGACACAAGAATAATCAAGCTATTCTAGATTATTTCAAAAATAATTCTAATGCCAGTTAAGATGCATCTCTACTATTCTCTACAAAATATTCGGCTCTGTCTCAAAGCACACAATATTGAAATAGCATAACATTTGATGAAAGTAACAGAATCTCATTCACATTACAATCAAGAACTGATGATTTTTTTCATAAATGATGAAATTTTGGTTTGATACAAAATTTCATAATTAAAAAAAACCTTCCATAACTTGACATTAAAAAAAAAATGTTGAAATCGGTCCATAACCTGAAATTTCACAGGGGTGCTTCCAATCTGAATGATGGGTCTTACTGTATGTGTAAGTTGCGTTGAATCATAATATTTCGGGTTCTTCTACATGCTCCTGTACCTGTATCTGAGTATCTGATCGTATCTCTTTAGAAGAATGATTTTTATTAAAATGATTCTTTTGTTGATCACTTTATATTCAAATCGTTTATTTTTGAAACACCCCAAGCGACATTTTTAAAAAATGATGTGAAAAAATTATCTCATTTTGACACAACATGCTGTTTTTTTAAAATGGTTTAAAGATGAAGTTTGCGTGCATTTATTTTGTATCAAAGAGAAAGGAATAAAAAAAATATATATTTGTGCCTTGAAAATGATTTTGAAAAACTGCACTTGGGTTGTTTCTGCAATATAGACAAATTTACATTTTTGATTAATTCACTTTAATGATACAAAAGTTAGCAAAACTTACTGCTTAACCTAATCAGGTATATTTCTTGTGAGATTTTTATTTTTCAACATTCTCTGGCTCACGAGCATAGGTATTTTAAATGTTTTTGAAGTAGCCCTGATATTCATCAGGCACCCAACGCAAGAAAGTAACTAGATTGTCCATTTCATCTGCTCCTCTTGGTAGTGGACCTGTGTATGCCATATCAGTTGGCAGTTTTACTATTTCCTGGCATGTTTTTGATTGTCGAAAATCACTAAATTCATGCCAGGTTAATCCGTCTATATATTCGGAGGCCTTGACAACATCATTCTTTTCATGAATCAAGTGATGGTACTGAGAAATTGAAAGCTGTACTTTTTCTGGATGTCACTTAGGTTGTTTCTACACTAAACGGTTTGAACGTAAAGGGAATAGGAGTATTAAAGCATTTCCGTACTTGGGTTGTTTCTGCACCAAAAGATGCGTTCAAGTGTATATATTGTATTGTGTATAATAATATTCAGTAATAAAGTCACCAAATATGTCGCTTGGGGTGTTTCAAAAATGAACGATTCATTTATATCCAGCGTCAATTTGGCGAATAACAGCTATATTTATTCTAGCTCTTTTGCAGTTTCCTGTAAATATAAAAGTTCATAAATCTCATTTTTTCAGGGTTCTGACGATTTGACACAAAAAAAAATGCACGAATAAACTCCATGATTGCTACCTTTCATTCGAGGAGAAAATCACTTGAAAAATCTGTACAATAAAATTTCTTTTTACTTATTGCCTGAAATTCCTCAAAAGTTGCCGAAATTCCCTGAAACTGCCAAAATTCCCTGATAAATGTGATTTATTCTGTGATGTCTTAAATAAAAACACGTTATTTTATGAAACATTTTATTGCTTAAACAAAATAAACAAATACTTCTTCTACTTTTTTGTCCTGGAAAAAACCTTTGCTTACTGGAGTACCCAAATACGTTGAAAAGTTTTCTTCATTGATGGATTTTAAAATTTGTTTATCAATTGTTGCTATTATCAGTGAAAACAATTATTATATTGACTTTATGAAGTTTTTTGGAATTACTTTTTGTTTTTGCCAAAGTTTTGAAGATACAAAAAATCATAACACATTATCAAAAAAGGAGATCAAACTTCTTACAAAGTGACGCTAAATCGAAAAATCCATGTAAAAGTTGAAGCGTTTTGAAGAACTTGCGGAAATTTGGAGAAAAACGATTTTTTTGACAAAAATTGTCAAGTTAAAAGCTCAGAAAAATTCATGAAGAAAGCTGATTGAATTCCCTTATACAAGCGGAAATTTTGAACAATCGAATTTTCTGGATTTTGTCAAAAATTGTAAAGATAAAAAAGTCACAAAAATGGATCAAGAAAGTTCAACAAATTTCCCACAAACTGACGGAAATTTAAATGTTCAATTCTCCCCCGTGTACCAATTTGCCCCCCGTATACCAATTTGCAAAGCAATATGTGAAAAATGTCCAAAATAATGAGAAAAAACGTTTTTTGTTTTTAAACTTGACGACCCTGTATCTCGGAAACTGTGTAATTTTGGACTGAGATAAATTGCTGTGAATCGACATATTTTGACCTCAGGGGTATATGGTAGAGTTTTTTCCGCACCTTTTAGGGACATTCTGTATAATATTGGAGATCTGAAGTCCACATGCTCTTCCACTACCCTTTATTTTGCCCTGCAACGCCACTGTGTTGCAGCGCGAACGCGGTGGAAGCTTATAGACAGTTCTAGAAAGATCTGGAGTATTCTTGAATTTTTGGTGAACGGGCTGGCCTGGGATTTATTATGTATAAGAATTCGGAGGCGCAGCCGCCAGTTTAATTCAGTTCAGTTATTGATTGGCCGCAAAATATAAATCGTTAAAACATAAATTCGCGATTGTGAACATAAATATTTTTGGTGTTGTGATTGTGCTGTAGTGACTTTGGATAAATAAATTAAAACTGGACAAGTGTTTTCTTTGGCAAAACTCGTTACATTATCAACAGTAGCAAAAATTCTATGCAAAAAATCAGATCAAAAATCTCCCCCAATGAACCAAATGCGATATTTAGCTTATCAATTTATGCGGTTTATGCAAGATTTTCCTGCATCATGAGGAATATATTATGAGATGAACTGAGCGAAGGTGTTAACCATTGTAGATAATATTTGTATTCATCGACATCATGAAAATTCTAGCCAGAAATGGTGCTTGTATTCAATTTTGAAATTTTGTAGTATTTCTTTCCTTAAGCTCTGTAGTTTTGTGGCGCATCCATGATCTACCAGATTTGTTGGGTATTTCGCCACACCCAATCAAAAAACAATCAAATTAGTGGTTATATACCGGATCTTCTATATTAACTAAAAAAAAAGTCTATTAGTAAACAATAAAACCTAACAATATCAAACGTCTCGGATAATAATAATTATGATCATAGAATAAATTGGGATAATTCAAAAATCTTAGCAAAAGAACCATGTTCTAAAAAACGTAAACTTATAGAAAGTGCATATATTATGTTAAATTCTAACGAATGTGTAGCAATTTGCTCTGTAAATATATATATATATATATATATATATATATATATATATAAGCTTTATTCGTTACCGAATATATACAAACAAAACATATAATACAGAAACTTATGTTGTCGCATCTGTGTGTTCTCCTATGACTGAACATTCCTATTCTGGGTGAGATAATTCGGCCGCAGTCTGGAAACTTGTAGTTCTCCTCCGCATTCGATCGCGATCTGATGTTCCTGGGGACAGCGGAAAACGTGGCGACGGTATTTCTCCACTCCTTCCGATCTTTTGCCAGTTCTTCCCATTGTGTCTGTTTGTTCATAGACTTCAGGTTCTCGTGCAGGATGTCTTTATACCGTTTGAACTGCCCTCCAGGTTTTCTACGACACTCATCTATCTCGCCGTATAACGCACACTTCGGCAGGCGATTCTCTGCCATGCGAATCACGTGACCAGTCCAACGAAGGCGGGACTGTGCAACAATATCGGCAATACTCTTGGAATTCGATCTTGATAGTACTTGGATGTTTGATACCTTGTGGTGCCATTTGATTCGCATAATTTGGCGTAGTTGTCTTTGTTGAAGACGTTCCAGAGATTTAATATGCCTTCTATAAGGTACATAGGTCTCACAGCTATATGTTAGCGCGGGAATTATGACGGCTTTATAGACTGCCGTTTTGGTGTTCATGGATAGGTTGTGGTTCTCGGATACTCTTGTTCTCAATCTCCAGAAAGCACCGGTAGCACAATTTATGCGATGTAAGATTTCTTCGTCAATGTTTCCTTTGGTGTTGATGATGCTGCCAAGATAATTGAAATGTTCCACGTATTCCAAGGGGTTCTCTTGGACGTAAACTGCAGTCTGTTCTGGTATGGCGGGGGTTGTCATTACTTTGGTTTTATTTACGTTTATCTTGAGACCTAAGGCCTGGTATGCCCACTCGTAGGTTTTCAGTATGGTCTGTAACTTCTTGGCTGTTAAAGCCACTAAACCGCAGTCATCCGCATACTGAAGGTCTGTTATGTATCTTATTCTGGTCTTAGCCCTAAACCTCTTGATGTTGAAGAGGCCTCCGTCGAAGCGGTACCTGATGGGTACTCCATGCTCGTGTAGCTTGGCGTCTACTATTATGGCCAATGCGGTGGTGGAGATATTAAACAAGATTGGAGCCAGCACACATCCTTGCCTCACGCCTGTTTGTGTTAAAAACGGGTCTGTAGGTTCTCCATGGATCAGGACTTTTGCAAAGTTGTTTTGGTGCAGACTCTTGCAAACCTTTAGGAATTTATTCGGTATTCCAGAGCGAGCCATAATCGTCCACAGCGCTTTTCTATTGATGGAATCAAAGGCTTTTGCGAGGTCGATAAAGGCCATAAAAATCTGCGTCTGCTGTTCTTTTGCTTTCTCCTGCAACTGCCTTAAGGTGAATATTAGGTCCGCAGGCAGTGCCCCTATGTGGTCTAAACCCGCTTTGTGTCTCGGGTAATATTTTTGCAGCATGTTTCAGTAATCGAGTGGCCATTATTTTAGCAAGGATTTTACCGCCAATGGGCAACAACGGAATTTCACGATAGTTACCACATTCAGCAGGACTACCTTTGTTTTTGAATAAATTTACGATATAAGAATCTCGGAAATCTTGAGGTGCTTCCCCGTTGGACCAGATTAGGTTGAAAAAAGTTGTAAGGTTTTCCATGGTTTGCTCGTGTTTTACCAGTGCTTTGTATATTTCGCCCGGAATATGGTCGGCTCCTGGGGCTTTGTTATTTTTCAGGCTATTGATAGCGCTTTGTATTTTCACTGAAGATATGGTATCGTCCATTGAATGTTCGTATTCGTACTGCGGAATTAGTTTTATTGTGTTGTAATCTATTTCACTGTGTTGGTTTAAGACGTCCATGTAATATTCTTTCCATCGATTTTTGATGTCGTGTTGGTCTTTTAACAGATTGCCCTTCTGGTCTTTCAAGGAACAGGACTTTTTGTGAGTAACACCGTAGACTTTATTGATTGATTCGAAAAACTGCTTTTGATTGTGTTGGTCTGCATATCTCTGAATTTCTTGAGCTTTTTCTTTTCACCATTTATTCTTGATTTCCCTGATTTTATGTCGAGTTGCTTTCTTTATTTCATGGCACTCTGTTTGGATCAGTATATTGTTTGGGTTGCTTTGGACAGACTGGAATGCTTTATGTTTTTGATCAAGCATTTTTTTTATTAACTGATGATTTTCATTGAACCAGTCTTCCTGTTTCTTGCCTTCTGTTACTCCCACAGACAAAACACTAGCTTCTTAGAATGATTCCTTTAGGTCTGACCAGTAATCTTCGAGGTTTTCTCTTTTGCTGTTAGTTATGTTGTTGAGTCTTATCTGCATCTGTTGTTTCAAGCTCGTAACCGTCTCCTGAGATAGATTTTCTATCTGGATTCGTTTCTTATTGTTTGTTTTTTTCTTCTCTCTGAAGGGTGGTCTAAGTTTGGTTCATAAGCTAGAAATGACAAGACGATGGTCCGTCCAACAGTCTATATTTACAATAGCTTTAGTAGTTTGCACCTCTTTCAGATGTTTTTGTTTAACTATGACGTGATCAATCATGTGCTTATGTCCAGAACGAGGGTGACGCCATGTGCCTTTGTATTTGTTTCTGTGTCTGAAGTGTGTGTTTGTGATATAGAGATTATATTCGGCACATTTTGTGAAAAGAAGTTCACCGTTGCCGTTTATATTGCCTACACCATGTTTTCCGATTACGTTTTTCCATATTTCGGTATCCTTGCCTACTCTTGCATTGAAGTCACCCAGTAAGATAACGCGATGGCTTTGAGGTATATGTCTTAACACGTCTTCAAGTTGTTCGTAGAATGCTTCTCTCGTGTGTCAGTCAGCATCCAAAGTTGGAGCGTAGGCGCTGAATACTTGAACCACGGATTTATCTTTAAGCTGATATTTGAGCGTCATCAGACGTTCTCATATGTTGTGGGGCAATTCCGTTAGGCGTGCGATTAAGCTATAGCTTAATAGCGAAACCAACGCCATGCAGTTTTCTAGATCCATACGGAAGACCTTTCCAAAAGAACGTATAGTCTCCATCAACCATGCTACCCTCATCCAGCAAACGAGTTTCGCTTAATGCTACGAGGTCTTTATTCAAGCGTTGTAGTTCGTGGGCAATAATGGCAGTTCTTCTTTCAGGTCGGTCGGATACTGTGGAGTCCTGTAGCGTGCGAATGTTCCATGCGGCGCAAATGAAAGCTTCTTTGGTATTGCGATTTCTGCTATGAGTATAGTTTGTTCGAGTAGACACCCCCGGAAATCCGAATGAGGAGGTATTTTGCTTCCGGAGAAATTTGTTCCACTAAAACAATCCATCTCTGTAAAAGTATCTCTGTTAGCTGCGTGTGTTTATAGCTATGAGTAGTACGGGGCTATCCTAGCTCTGGTTGCAACGTAGATATACCCATGGCACAGAGGGTCTGTGACGATGAGCTGTACGTTAGGTGGTAAATACAACCAAGTTGCCTCTGGCCGTCAGTATTTTCAATCCCTACGGACGCCCTCTAGAGCCTGAGACGTGGCTTTCCTACTGCGCTAAATCCACCGTGATCTTATGCCTATCGACGTTGTACGCCTTCAGTACCGCAGTAGTCTTCGTGCATATGAAGGAAGATATATTCCTTTGGCCCCCTTCAACTGAGACTGCCTCGACCAGGTTTAGCCCGCCGACCAAAGCGGTTTACCGGTGTGTGGCCGGTGTTATGCACAACACCTACTTGGAGTCACTGGCAAGAACTTGTGGCTGCCTTGAGGACCAATAGAACGATGCCCAACTGCAAGCAGGAGTGGTTGGCACCATCCTAGAGGTATTACCTCTAAGAACAGCCACTACACACCATAAGTAACACATGGTTACCTTTATTAAGAAATTTAACATAGCCCAAACAAATGAATTATGAATACTTAACATATATAAAGTTAAACAATCAACACCAAACACTTCAATGTCAGTAAAAGTGACATTTTGTGCCAAAAACACAAAAAAGCCAATTTTTACTGCGAAGTCATGTATGGTTTAATGAACGCATAAGCATAATAATAATGATCAAGGCGTAAGTCACTTCATTAATGCATAGAGCATAAGAGATAAGGGTGTTTATGGAATGTGGTATTTAATACACAACAACTGTCAAACATATAAAAAACATATAATTCTCGCCTACCAGTAGACGCGGTGATCGTTGATATTTTGGTCCAGGCATTCTCCAACATAATTTTATTTTTATGATCGACATGACTCAGATTTCAAATGCATGGAAACTGTTCAATGGTCTCAATAAAAAATCCCTTCTCAAAACTCATCACCCCACTAGACTAATTTCACTCAAATTCACCTCAATATTTCACTATTTCACCGTTGTAAACGACAAAAATAACAAAAGAAAGAAACCAGTCCGTCCAGCAGATTGTCAATGTCATCAGACAGTCCCTGATCATGCATAATTTAGTGCATAAAAGTTGGGAACTTTTACGCTTATGCATTATGTTTATGCTTTAATCATTGAGACTTATGTTTTCAATAAACACTGTAGTTTGTATTCATACATTTAACTGTTATGACTTGTGCCCTAGAATAACGCTTTGATCAATAAGTTATGCTTATGCCTTCGCAAAACCCGCCATAACAAAAAGACGAAGAATGTTATTTGAATTAATTGTTTTTTTTTTAGGTTCCACTGACGACGGAAGCAGATTTGCTTCCGAAAAGTTTGATATTGTTAGGTTTTATTGTTTACCGATAGTATTTTTTTCAGGTAATATAGAAGATCCGCGGTATATTAACACAAGTTTGATTGTTTTTGGATAGGGTGTGGCGAAATACCCAAAAAAGCTGGTGAATTTACTTCCTTATCATTTATATTTTGTTATGAGTTCAATAAACATCAGTGCTACAAAAATATCAGAAATGTGACCAATAGATTTATTGAACAGGCAAAATTTCAAAGTACGCACTATTACTAATTATTGAATAGTGTCGTTTTATGATGAATTATTTGCAAAAAAGCTAATAACGTGAATTCTATTCCAATTCCGACTTTTCACAACAAATGTTTGCACTTATAAGGGGTGACAGGCAGGTTCACAATATAAATTTTTTTTCCAACGGATAGTTGCACACGACTGTACATGTGAAAAGTGAAAAAAAAAGAAAATCTACCTATTCTAAAGGGTCATCGGTTGAAACTCGGTGGCATCATAGTTTGCCTTTCTTCTCAGTATGCTGCCTACCTTTTTCTTGTTCATACAAAATGATGGGATCAATCAATTATCACTTGAAAGGTGATTGAACATTTTGATATAAAAACTTTTTGAACATTGTAGCTGGTCTGGTTGTCCTGTATACAGTCTCCATGATGAAGAGAATAGCCCATTTTGGAGCTATTCTGTTCCTTATCGTATCCCCTGGGTTCAAAGCAGTTGAATTTTGCGGTCAATTTATTAAAATGGAATACAAAAACATGGGAGTGGCACCAGAGACCGCAAACTCAGCAACAATTGTAGTCAATGGCAAAAGTCCAGCGATATAGTGACCTTTTGATATTTTCATAATTAAAAAAAACCTTCCATAACTTGACATTAAAAAAAAAAATGTTGAAATCGGTCCATAACCTGAAATTTCACAGGGGTGCTTGCAATCTGAATGATGGGTCTTACTGTATGTGTAAGTTGCGTTGAATCATAATATTTCGGGTTCTTCTACATGCTCCTGTACCTGTATCTGAGTATCTGATCGTATCTCTTTAGAAGAATGATTTTTATTAAAATGATTCTTTTGTTGATCACTTTATATTCAAATCGTTTATTTTTGAAACACCCCAAGCGACATTTTTAAAAAATGATGTGAAAAAATTATCTCATTTTGACACAACATGCTGTTTTTTTAAAATGGTTTAAAGATGAAGTTTGCGTGCATTTATTTTGTATCAAAGAGAAAGGAATAAAAAAAATATATATTTGTGCCTTGAAAATGATTTTGAAAAACTGCACTTGGGTTGTTTCTGCAATATAGACAAATTTACATTTTTGATTAATTCACTTTAATGATACAAAAGTTAGCAAAACTTACTGCTTAACCTAATCAGGTATATTTCTTGTAAGATTTTTATTTTTCAACATTCTCTGGCTCACGAGCATAGGTATTTTAAATGTTTTTGAAGTAGCCCTGATATTCATCAGGCACCCAACGCAACAAAGTAACTAGATTGTCCATTTCATCTGCTCCTCTTGGTAGTGGACCTGTGTATGCCATATCAGTTGGCAGTTTTATTATTTCCTGGCATGTTTTTGATTGTCGAAAATCACTAAATTCATGCCAGGTTAATCCGTCTATATATTCGGAGGCCTTGACAACATCATTCTTTTCATGAATCAAGTGATGGTACTGAGAAATTGAAAGCTGTACTTTTTCTGGATGTCACTTAGGTTGTTTCTACACTAAACGGTTTGAACGTAAAGGGAATAGGAGTATTAAAGCATTTCCGTACTTGGGTTGTTTCTGCACCAAAAGATGCGTTCAAGTGTATATATTGTATTGTGTATAATAATATTCAGTAATAAAGTCACCAAATATGTCGCTTGGGGTGTTTCAAAAATGAACGATTCATTTATATCCAGCGCCAATTTGGCGAATAACAGCTATATTTATTCTAGCTCTTTTGCAGTTTCCTGTAAATATAAAAGTTCATAGATCTCATTTTTTCAGGGTTCTGACGATTTGACACAAAAAAAAATGCACGAATAAACTCCATGATTGCTACCTTTCATTCGAGGAGAAAATCACTTGAAAAATCTGTACAATAAAATTTCTTTTTACTTATTGCCTGAAATTCCTCAAAAGTTGCCGAAATTCCCTGAAACTGCCGAAATTCCCTGATAAATGTGATTTATTCTGTGATGTCTTGAATAAAAACACGTTATTTTATGAAACATTTTATTGCTTAAACAAAATAAACAAATACTTCTTCTACTTTTTTGTCCTGGAAAAAACCTTTGCTTACTGGAGTACCCAAATACGTTGAAAAGTTTTCTTCATTGATGGATTTTAAAATTTGTTTATCAATTGTTGCTATTATCAGTGAAAACAATTATTATATTGACTTTATGAAGTTTTTTGGAATTACTTTTTGTTTTTGCCAAAGTTTTGAAGATACAAAAAATCATAACACATTATCAAAAAAGGAGATCAAACTTCTTACAAAGTGACGCTAAATCGAAAAATCCATGTAAAAGTTGAAGCGTTTTGAAGAACTTGCGGAAATTTGGAGAAAAACGTTTTTTTTGACAAAAATTGTCAAGTTAAAAGCTCAGAAAAATTCATGAAAAAAGCTGATTGAATTCCCTTATACAAGCGGAAATTTTGAACAATCGAATTTTCTGGATTTTGTCAAAAATTGTAAAGATAAAAAAGTCACAAAAATGGATCAAGAAAGTTCAACAAATTTCCCACAAACTGACGGAAATTTAAATGTTCAATTCTCCCCCGTGTACCAATTTGCCCCCCGTATACCAATTTGCAAAGCAATATGTGAAAAATGTCCAAAATAATGAGAAAAAACGTTTTTTGTTTTTAAACTTGACGACCCTGTATCTCGGAAACTGTGTAATTTTGGACTGAGATAAATTGCTGTGAATCGACATATTTTGACCTCAGGGGTATATGGTAGAGTTTTTTCCGCACCTTTTAGGGACATTCTGTATAATATTGGAGATCTGAAGTCCACATGCTCTTCCACTACCCTTTATTTTGCCCTGCAACGCCACTGTGTTGCAGCGCGAACGCGGTGGAAGCTTATAGACAGTTCTAGAAAGATCTGGAGTATTCTTGAATTTTTGGTGAACGGGCTGGCCTGGGATTTATTATGTATAAGAATTCGGAGGCGCAGCCGCCAGTTTAATTCAGTTCAGTTATTGATTGGCCGCAAAATATAAATCGTTAAAACATAAATTCGCGATTGTGAACATAAATATTTTTGGTGTTGTGATTGTGCTGTAGTGACTTTGGATAAATAAATTAAAACTGGACAAGTATTTTCTTTGGCAAAACTCGTTACATTATCAACAGTAGCAAAAATTCTATGCAAAAAATCAGATCAAAAATCTCCCCCAATGAACCAAATGCGATATTTAGCTTATCAATTTATGCGGTTTATGCAAGATTTTCCTGCATCATGAGGAATATATTATGAGATGAACTGAGCGAAGGTGTTAACCATTGTAGATAATATTTGTATTCATCGACATCATGAAAATTCTAGCCAGAAATGGTGCTTGTATTCAATTTTGAAATTTTGTAGTATTTCTTTCCTTAAGCTCTGTAGTTTTGTGGCGCATCCATGATCTACCAGATTTGTTGGGTATTTCGCCACACCCAATCAAAAAACAATCAAATTAGTGGTTATATACCGGATCTTCTATATTAACTAAAAAAAAAGTCTATTAGTAAACAATAAAACCTAACAATATCAAACGTCTCGGATAATAATAATTATGATCATAGAATAAATTGGGATAATTCAAAAATCTTAGCAAAAGAACCATGTTCTAAAAAACGTAAACTTATAGAAAGTGCATATATTATGTTAAATTCTAACGAATGTGTAGCAATTTGCTCTGTAAATATATATATATATATATATATATATATATATATATATATAAGCTTTATTCGTTACCGAATATATACAAACAAAACATATAATACAGAAACTTATGTTGTCGCATCTGTGTGTTCTCCTATGACTGAACATTCCTATTCTGGGTGAGATAATTCGGCCGCAGTCTGGAAACTTGTAGTTCTCCTCCGCATTCGATCGCGATCTGATGTTCCTGGGGACAGCGGAAAACGTGGCGACGGTATTTCTCCACTCCTTCCGATCTTTTGCCAGTTCTTCCCATTGTGTCTGTTTGTTCATAGACTTCAGGTTCTCGTGCAGGATGTCTTTATACCGTTTGAACTGCCCTTCAGGTTTTCTACGACACTCATCTATCTCGCCGTATAACGCACACTTCGGCAGGCGATTCTCTGCCATGCGAATCACGTGACCAGTCCAACGAAGGCGGGACTGTGCAACAATATCGGCAATACTCTTGGAATTCGATCTTGATAGTACTTGGATGTTTGATACCTTGTGGTGCCATTTGATTCGCATAATTTGGCGTAGTTGTCTTTGTTGAAGACGTTCCAGAGATTTAATATGCCTTCTATAAGGTACATAGGTCTCACAGCTATATGTTAGCGCGGGAATTATGACGGCTTTATAGACTGCCGTTTTGGTGTTCATGGATAGGTTGTGGTTCTCGGATACTCTTGTTCTCAATCTCCAGAAAGCACCGGTAGCACAATTTATGCGATGTAAGATTTCTTCGTCAATGTTTCCTTTGGTGTTGATGATGCTGCCAAGATAATTGAAATGTTCCACGTATTCCAAGGGGTTCTCTTGGACGTAAACTGCAGTCTGTTCTGGTATGGCGGGGGTTGTCATTACTTTGGTTTTATTTACGTTTATCTTGAGACCTAAGGCCTGGTATGCCCACTCGTAGGTTTTCAGTATGGTCTGTAACTTCTTGGCTGTTAAAGCCACTAAACCGCAGTCATCCGCATACTGAAGGTCTGTTATGTATCTTATTCTGGTCTTAGCCCTAAACCTCTTGATGTTGAAGAGGCCTCCGTCGAAGCGGTACCTGATGGGTACTCCATGCTCGTGTAGCTTGGCGTCTACTATTATGGCCAATGCGGTGGTGGAGATATTAAACAAGATTGGAGCCAGCACACATCCTTGCCTCACGCCTGTTTGTGTTAAAAACGGGTCTGTAGGTTCTCCATGGATCAGGACTTTTGCAAAGTTGTTTTGGTGCAGACTCTTGCAAACCTTTAGGAATTTATTCGGTATTCCAGAGCGAGCCATAATCGTCCACAGCGCTTTTCTATTGATGGAATCAAAGGCTTTTGCGAGGTCGATAAAGGCCATAAAAATCTGCGTCTGCTGTTCTTTTGCTTTCTCCTGCAACTGCCTTAAGGTGAATATTAGGTCCGCAGGCAGTGCCCCTATGTGGTCTAAACCCGCTTTGTGTCTCGGGTAATATTTTTGCAGCATGTTTCAGTAATCGAGTGGCCATTATTTTAGCAAGGATTTTACCGCCAATGGGCAACAACGGAATTTCACGATAGTTACCACATTCAGCAGGACTACCTTTGTTTTTGAATAAATTTACGATATAAGAATCTCGGAAATCTTGAGGTGCTTCCCCGTTGGACCAGATTAGGTTGAAAAAAGTTGTAAGGTTTTCCATGGTTTGCTCGTGTTTTACCAGTGCTTTGTATATTTCGCCCGGAATATGGTCGGCTCCTGGGGCTTTGTTATTTTTCAGGCTATTGATAGCGCTTTGTATTTTCACTGAAGATATGGTATCGTCCATTGAATGTTCGTATTCGTACTGCGGAATTAGTTTTATTGTGTTGTAATCTATTTCACTGTGTTGGTTTAAGACGTCCATGTAATATTCTTTCCATCGATTTTTGATGTCGTGTTGGTCTTTTAACAGATTGCCCTTCTGGTCTTTCAAGGAACAGGACTTTTTGTGAGTAACACCGTAGACTTTATTGATTGATTCAAAAAACTGCTTTTGATTGTGTTGGTCTGCATATCTCTGAATTTCTTGAGCTTTTTCTTTCCACCATTTATTCTTGATTTCCCTGATTTTATGTCTAGTTGCTTTCTTTATTTCATGGCACTCTGTTTGGATCAGTATATTGTTTGGGTTGCTTTGGACAGACTGGAATGCTTTATGTTTTTGATCAAGCATTTTTTTTATTAACTGATGATTTTCATTGAACCAGTCTTCCTGTTTCTTGCCTTCTGTTACTCCCACAGACAAAACACTAGCTTCTTAGAATGATTCCTTTAGGTCTGACCAGTAATCTTCGAGGTTTTCTCTTTTGCTGTTAGTTATGTTGTTGAGTCTTATCTGCATCTGTTGTTTCAAGCTCGTAACCGTCTCCTGAGATAGATTTTCTATCTGGATTCGTTTCTTATTGTTTGTTTTTTTCTTCTCTCTGAAGGGTGGTCTAAGTTTGGTTCATAAGCTAGAAATGACAAGACGATGGTCCGTCCAACAGTCTATATTTACAATAGCTTTAGTAGTTTGCACCTCTTTCAGATGTTTTTGTTTAACTATGACGTGATCAATCATGTGCTTATGTCCAGAACGAGGGTGACGCCATGTGCCTTTGTATTTGTTTCTGTGTCTGAAGTGTGTGTTTGTGATATAGAGATTATATTCGGCACATTTTGTGAAAAGAAGTTCACCGTTGCCGTTTATATTGCCTACACCCTGTTTTCCGATTACGTTTTTCCATATTTCGGTATCCTTGCCTACTCTTGCATTGAAGTCACCCAGTAAGATAACGCGATGGCTTTGAGGTATATGTCTTAACACGTCTTCAAGTTGTTCGTAGAATGCTTCTCTCGTGTGTCAGTCAGCATCCAAAGTTGGAGCGTAGGCGCTGAATACTTGAACCACGGATTTATCTTTAAGCTGATATTTAAGCGTCATCAGACGTTCTGATATTTTGTGGGGCAATTCCGTTAGGCGTGCGATTAAGCTATAGCTTAATAGCGAAAACAACGCCATGCAGTTTTCTAGATCCATACGGAAGACCTTTCCAAAAGAACGTATAGTCTCCATCAACCATGCTACCCTCATCCAGCAAACGAGTTTCGCTTAATGCTACGAGGTCTTTATTCAAGCGTTGTAGTTCGTGGGCAATAATGGCAGTTCTTCTTTCAGGTCGGTCGGATACTGTGGAGTCCTGTAGCGTGCGAATGTTCCATGCGGCGCAAATGAAAGCTTCTTTGGTATTGCGATTTCTGCTATGAGTATAGTTTGTTCGAGTAGACACCCCCGGAAATCTGAATGAGGAGGTATTTTGCTTCCGGAGAATTTTGTTCCACTAAAACAATCCATCTCTGTAAAAGTATCTCTGTTAGCTGCGTGTGTTTATAGCTATGAGTAGTACGGGGCTATCCTAGCTCTGGTTGCAACGTAGTTATACCCATGGCACAGAGGGTCTGTGACGATGCGCTGTACGTTAGGTGGTAAATACAACCAAGTTGCCTCTGGCCGTCAGTATTTTCAATCCCTACGGACGCCCTTTAGAGCCTGAGACGTGGCTTTGCTACTGCGCTAAATCCACCGTGATCTTATGCCTATCGACGTTGTACGCCTTCAGTACCGCAGTAGTCTTCGTGCATATGAAGGAAGATATATTCCTTTGGCCCCCTTCAACTGAGACTGCCTCGACCAGGTTTAGCCCGCCGACCAAAGCGGTTTACCGGTGTGTGGCCGGTGTTATGCACAACACCTACTTGGAGTCACTGGCAAGAACTTGTGGCTGCCTTGAGGACCAATAGAACGATGCCCAACTGCAAGCAGGAGTGGTTGGCACCATCCTAGAGGTATTACCTCTAAGAACAGCCACTACACACCATAAGTAACACATGGTTACCTTTATTTAGAAATTTAACATAGCCCAAACAAATGAATTATGAATACTTAACATATATAAAGTTAAACAATCAACACCAAACACTTCAATGTCAGTAAAAGTGACATTTTGTGCCAAAAACACAAAAAAGCCAATTTTTACTGCGAAGTCATGTATGGTTTAATGAACGCATAAGCATAATAATAATGATCAAGGCGTAAGTCACTTCATTAATGCATAGAGCATAAGAGATAAGGGTGTTTATGGAATGTGGTATTCAATACACAACAACTGTCAAACATATAAAAAACTTATAATTCTCGCCTACCAGTAGACGCGGTGATCGTTGATATTTTGGTCCAGGCATTCTCCAACATAATTTTATTTTTATGATCGACATGACTCAGATTTTAAATGCATGGAAACTGTTCAATGGTCTCAATAAAATATCCCTTCTCAAAACTCATCACCCCACTAGACTAATTTCACTCAAATTCACCTCAATATTTCACTATTTCACCGTTGTAAACGACAAAAATAACAAAAGAAAGAAACCAGTCCGTCCAGCAGATTGTCAATGTCATCAGACAGTCCCTGATCATGCATAATTTAGTGCATAAAAGTTGAAAGTTGGGAACTTTTACGCTTATGCATTATGTTTATGCTTTAATCATTGAGACTTATGTTTTCAATAAACACTGTAGTTTGTATTCATACATTTAACTGTTATGACTTGTGCCCTACAATAACGCTTTGATCAATAAGTTATGCTTATGCCTTCGCAAAACCCGCCATCACAAAAAGACGAAGAATGTTATTTGAATTAATTGTTTCTTTTTTAGGTTCCACTGACGACGGAAGCAGATTTGCTTCCGAAAAGTTTGATATTGTTAGGTTTTATTGTTTACCGATAGTATTTTTTTCAGGTAATATAGAAGATCCGCGGTATATTAACACAAGTTTGATTGTTTTTGGATAGGGTGTGGCGAAATACCCAAAAAAGCTGGTGAATTTACTTCCTTATCATTTATATTTTGTTATGAGTTCAATAAACATCAGTGCTACAAAAATATCAGAAATGTGACCAATAGATTTATTGAACAGGCAAAATTTCAAAGTACGCACTATTACTAATTATTGAATAGTGTCGTTTTATGATGAATTATTTGCAAAAAAGCTAATAACGTGAATTCTATTCCAATTCCGACTTTTCACAACAAATGTTTGCACTTCTAAGGGGTGACAGGCAGGTTCACAATATACAAATTTTCTCCAACGGATAGTTGCACACGACTGTACATGTGAAAAGTGAAAAAAAAAAGAAAATCTACCTATTCTAAAGGGTCATCGGTTGAAACTCGGTGGCATCATAGTTTGCCTTTCTTCGCAGTATGCTGCCTACCTTTTTCTTGTTCATACAAAATGATGGGATCAATCAATTATCACTTGAAAGGTGATTGAACATTTTGATATAAAAACTTTTTGAACATTGTAGCTGGTCTGGTTGTCCTTTATACAGTCTCCATTATGAAGAGAATAGCCCATTTTGGAGCTATTCTGTTCCTTATCGTATCCCCTGGGTTCAAAGCAGTTGAATTTTGCGGTCAATTTATTAAAATGGAATACAAAAACATGGGAGTGGCACCAGAGACCGCAAACTCAGCAACAATTGTAGTCAATGGCAAAAGTCCAGCGATATAGTGACCTTTTGATATTTTAGGGGTGCATCTCACCACCGCTCAGGAGACGAAGTTGTGGAGCTGTTTTTATTTCGCTTTTTATCCGGAGGCCAGTTGATTGGGGTGGATAGTTCAGATTGAGTCAGTCTGTGAGGATAAATAGGTTCCGAACATCCAATACGGTGAATAATTGTTGTAGTATTCAAGTTCAAATTTGCTTGATCCGAAGAGAACACGACCTTCACCCATCTGTTTATTTGATGAAATGTCTTTTAAATCAAATTTATTATGAAAAGAAATATATCGCGAAGTGGTTGTCTAAAAATGTCCTGCTCAGATTCCGGTGGAAGTACAAAAAAAAACTGATAATTAATTATGTCAGAAAAAAAATATGAAGGTGGGAAAAAATCATATTTATTGTACAGTTGCGCCCAATACCAACAAGGACACTAGAGAGCTCAGCTATCTCCCAGACTTATGCGAAATTTATGAGTACTTGATGCTGTCAGGTATAAAGAAACGTATCTTCCCTCATGCGTCCCCTTTTTGATATTTTTGATTTCCTTGATAGTAGGTTAGCCTATATTCATGATAGACCAGGAGCTGCAATAATCCATATCTTAACTTTTTTGTACCTCTCTTCAATCATAGTCTTCACTCAACGAACTGGCGATATGTTTTTTAATACAGTGTGACCGTGAAGGTTGGAACAAATGTATTTAAAATTCAGTGGTTTGTTTTATACAGGGTGTTTCCTAACCTCTGTGACAAAATGAAAGGGGTGATTCTTCACTTAATTTTAAGACAAAAATGTAGTATAACTTTTTTTCGAATTTCGCTTTGTTTCCAAAATACAGGGTGTTTAATTTTTTTTATTATTATTATTTATTTTTATATATATTTTTTTTAATTTATTTAGTATTTTTGGATTCTCCATTAAAATGATTATAATTGATTGCTGTATTTGTTAGAAAATTCAACATCAGCGATAAAATTACTTTTTGCGTCAAAACTCACTCAAGTAGATTTAATTTTTTATCTCAAAAATTAGGCAAGATACGATAAAGATTCAAGAGATTAAAAAGTTGCGTTTTTAGTTGAATAACTTGAGAAAAAAATGAAAATGACACAAAAAGTCAGTGGCGTACATTTTTTCCCCAATAATATTGGTTGAAGTGCCGCTCGGGACGCCACTGTATTCGATAATTTTTATTTGTTCATGGCAAAATGAGCCCGTTATCACTATTAATACCGTTACCAAACTTCAACAAAATCAAGTAAGAGATAAATTGATTAAAAATAAAAAACTAATCAAGAAAAAAATTGAACACCCTGTATTTTGCAAACAAAGCAAAATTCGAAAAAAAGTTATATCACATTTTCATCTTCAAATTGAGCAAAGAATCACCCCATTGATTTTGTCACAGAGGTTAGGAAACACCCTGTAAAAAGACGCCCGGACACGTCAATTTTTATTTTTGACTGCGGTTCTTTAATGATACTTTTCAACTTCATTTTTCCAAATAGAAACCCTCATTTTCTATTTTATTTTCAAATTATACATCAAATTCCAAGTAATATGATGATGATAATCTTATGTATACAGGGTGAACCAGAAATAATTCACGAGCATCAACCTCATTTGTTTAAATGGAAACACCTTTTTTTTAATTTTTGAATTCCACATTCTTACAAATTTGAGTAAGTTTCATGAACCATGTCTTTGACCTAACTCCAACAGTTACGAGAAATTTACGGTTGATCAAATGGATTGTGTTTCTGAACATTCGTAAATTTCTCGATTACTGTTAGGATTAGGCTAAGGATATTGCACATGAAACTCACTTAGAATCTGAATGGAAAGTTGATGGACATAATCTATTTTTGATTCATTCTATATACATGAAATTATCGTCATAATATTACTGAAAATTCATTGTAGAATTCGAAAATTAATAATAATAATAATAATCTTTATTTAGCATGTAGCTATACAAAATATACAATAATTTGAAAACTACAAGGCTAAGATAAGTACAAAAATATAAAATATAGATATGTTCTTCAATAAAATACAAGTATAAAACAAATATAATAATATGATAAGTTAAAAAAACAAATTAAAATGTAGACAACACATGTTCCCTAAGCATTACTTTAAATTCGACCAAATGTTCACAATTTTTGATAATACGAGGTAGACCATTGTATTCTTGCAACCCCTTATTTAAAATGGAATTATGCATTTGTGTAGTGTTACATTTGTTTGTTAAAATAAAGTCTTTGCGATTTCTCGTATCGTAGTTGTGCACATCACAAAAATATTTCACTTTATCACATATGTATTCAGGTACCAGTTTTATATGAATCTTAAATATAAACAGACATACATTGAAAATTATTTTTTGTTTAACAGACATCAAGTTCAAAGTATCCAACATCAATTTGATTGGTGTATATTTATCACATTTAAGTATCACGCGCATACCTCTATTTTGAATTCTTTGCAATTTTTCAATCATGTATTTTGGTAACATATATAACAGTGTTGAACAGAACTGCAGATGGGGTGCTACTATGGCATTATACACTTTCATTTTGGTGAAAACAGACAGTTGTTTTCCAACTCTGGCCAAGAAATGAATTTTTTGAGACAGTTTGCGCATAACATAATCAGCATGTGGAAGAAATGTCAAACTACTATCAAACATTATTCCCAAGTACTTGATAGTATCTACCCGTTGCAACTTTTCATTCTTTATTCTAATATCTAAATTACGAATATCTAAGCTATTTAATTTTGACTTTTTTGCAAAAACACAGCATTTAGACTTGTTAGTGTTTAAACTTAAACTATTATGACACAGCCAGGTACTTAGTTCATCAAGTTCACTGTTTATACAATTTTCCATATGTTTGATGTTCTTACCAATCAAATATATCATTGTGTCATCTGCGAACAAAACAATTTCACATTTTGATATAACTTTGACAATATCATTAATATAGAGTAAAAACAAAATTGGACCTAAAACAGTTCCCTGAGGAACACCAAACTTCACATCAACAGTATCTGACAAACCATTTTTGAATTAAGTACGTTGTTTTCTATTAGACAAATACGATATAAACCACTTCAAAGCAGTATCCCTTATACCCATGTTATGCTCTAATTTTTCCAACAAAATATCACAATCAACAGTCTCAAAAGCACGTTTAAAATCCAGGAATACAGCCAATACAAAGTTATCATCATCAATAGCCTTAAGGAATAGATCACATATATTTACAGAAACACTTTCACAGGAATGATTTTTTAGGAACCCCGACTGGTTAGGAACTATTAGGCGGTTTTTATCACAGTAGCTAAGTAGCTGATCTTTCACAAAAATTTCAAGAACTTTCTCGTACACTGGTACCGTGTTTATTGGTCTTAAATCTTCGTGATGTTTTGAGTTGGATACTTTTGGTGTTGGTATAACAGTAGATAATTTCCAACTTTCTGGAAAAATACCTCTCGATAATGAAGTGTTGATCACATCCAAAAGTCTATCACACACAACATCACAGACATCAGATAATATTTTTGTTGATATACCCGATTCTCCTCCCCCTACACTTCTTAAGCTTTTTAAGGTTTCTTTTAATTGGGACATGGTTATAATTTCGAAGCTGGAGAATTCGCAAATGGTTGCACCAAAATTTACATGAAGCGATGATGCGGATATGGTCTTATCAATATTTCCAATAATGTTTTCAATGCTGTTGATAAAGTATTTATTTAGTCTATCAGCTATTTCTACATTATCTGTTAGGGTCTCCATTCCAAAAATAATTTCATCAGGCGCAGATTTGTTTTTCTCGGGCAGAAGAGTCTTCAAATGCTTCCAAAGTTCCTTTGAGTTGCTTTTATTGTTGTCCAATATATTATGATAAAATTTTTCTTTTTCAGATCTTATTCTCGCCACTACTTCATTCCTTTTCCTTTTGTACTCATTCCATGATTCCACATTCTTGAGAAGTATCGCTCTATTATACAAAATATCTCTTTGATACATTAATTGCCTAATTTCATGGGTAATATACTTTTTTTGCTGATATTCAGGCTTCACACAAATTTTGGATACTGGACACATATCATTCAAAATACCCGAAATATTGGCAACAAACAAGTCGGCTAGAATATTGACATCAGATATATCTCGGTTCCATGGAGAATATAAGAGTTGTTCTTGAAACTCATTCACTTCATACAGGTGCATCGATCTATGATACCTTATGATGGGCTGCTCTTTTATATTATTATTTAATTTTATAGACAGTATAGAGTGATCACTAATTTTCGGTGTATTATGCACTTTATGTAAAATATGTTTATTATTAGTTATGATGTAATCAATGAGAGTTTGACTAGAAGACGCTATTCTTGTGGGGGAACACACAATTTGACTCATCCCATTCAAATATACACAGTTGAGTATTTTAGAGCCATAAAAAGAGTTTTTGAGCAGATCGAAATTAAAATCACCTACAATGATATTCACACCATCAAATTCACTCACAATGTCTAAATAGTCTGAAAAATAATTCACAAATGCTGCGTTCTCAGTTTGAGGGGGATGATACAATACTGTACAAAGATAGTTCACAGAAGACAAAGAAAACTCAATAGACAGCAACCAGACGTAGTTCCCCACACATTCTGCAGTCCCAAGTTTATATTTAATACCTGATCTTATGAAGGATATCACTCCACCAGTACGTCTGTTTGTGGTAGTACACTGCTCCAATCTGTATCCCTCAATTTGAAGTTCACGCATGCCAACATCAATAGACACATGAGTCTCGGATAACATTATCACTTCCGGCCTCCAATCTTTGATCAAAACATCAAGTTGGTCTTTGTTATTTAAATAACCTTGACAATTCAAATAAACTACCATAGAATTAGAAACAACATCGAAATCTAATTGCTACTTGACAAATTTATTTCTTTGCATCTGCTCAATTCGTTTATAAGATGAACACTTATTTATGTCCCACACCACATGATCGATTGGGAGACTTAAACCATATTTTTTGTTGGATGAGACACAATTTGAACACCTGATGAAATCACTGGTGCATTTACCAACATCATGATTTAGACCACACTTTGAGCACACTTTAGTCTCTTTGCAATCCTTTATCAAATGTCCATAACGACTGCAGTTGAAACAACGGATTATTCCATACTCATTATAGACGGGACAACGAGACCAGCCAATATTCATCCTTCCACTCTGTATAAAATGTTCATATGAACCAGCATCCAAATCCATCACAATATTGAATCTATTATTATGTAACTTGGTTTTTCTAACAATTCGCAATTTAGCATCTGTACTCAAGTTATTCTGTTTCATGATTTTAGATAACATTTCATCATCACCAACGTTCTGTTCCGACTCATCTAATCCAACTACTTTGATTTTATTTTGCAAACTTTTTGGTTTGTCCACAGAATAATCATCACCAAGTCTTTTTTGAATTTCTGTTTGAATACTGGTGATTTCTTTTTCATTACTACACTTGAGAATCAGACCCCCATTTTTTGTTGGTGGACCCATTGATATTCCAGCTCCCAGATCTGTAGGATTAACTTTTTGCTTCAATACAGTTTTAAGATGATTTGCATTATTCTGGGTGTTTGTTGTTTTGGGTTTTATAACAAGAACTTTGTCGTTACTAAATTTCGCAGTGATATTTGCATATGTTGATTGTGATCCAGTGGCAGTGTTACTTGTGTTGCTCATCACTGTAGGTGGATTATTCATCATTGAAAGGTTTGAGATTACATCTTTGAGGTTATTATTGTCACGCATTAAAATATCGACTTTATTATTGAGCTCATCGATTTTTTTAACAAGATATAGAAGAGTTGTATTGATATCTTGATCTTCATTTTCCTCAGTTCGAAGTCTTTTCCTCGCCTTTTCCGGTTTGTTTACTTTTGAAGCAGAACTGTCACTTTTTTTCTCACACTCGTTACACTTCCAAGTAGTGGCTTTTTTCAGGTGAAAACCCCTCATTTCGACATTCGCACACTTTGAATGAAAGCCCTTTGAACAACCATTGCATACAACAATAGATTTCGGATCTTCAAACAATATTTTACAACTAAAACACAGACTTTCATCATCGACGTCGCCATTACTTCCGCTCGCGGCCATGTTCGACGTCAAAAATGACACAATCCGGTTATAAATACTTTGTTCCTTTGATTTCTTTTTTGAAATTGAGTCTGATTCAAAATCACAAAATACATATAATAAATATTATGACAGAAGGTGGTGTTGCCACAGTTATATTCATTGATTTTCGTTTAATCAAATGACAACTGTCGGCTATTTTTATAGTTGAAAATTGAATGAAAAATGAGGGTTTCCATTTAATTTGAAAAAATTAAGTTGTTGGTCGTGACTCATTTTTGGTCCAGCCTGTTCACATAAAATTATCATTAAAAAAAAAAAACGCAGCCAAAAATCAAAATCGACGTGTCCGAGCATATTCCACCAAAACAAACCCCTGAATTTCAAATGAATTTGTTAAAACCAATGATCTGATAACTATAGATGAAACAATTCAATCATAAACTGTGAAAAATTGTGTTGCCAACATCGAACATAGAAGAGACGTGAGGAGGAGTTGAGCGGGGCACTGAGTGGGGATAGAATAAAATAGAATAAAATAGATTTTATTCACGAATAAACCATTTCAAAATACAAAATATAAAAAATCTTACTGATCTATATACACACATATACAATATACATACATTATAAAATATAAATACACATCCATAAATCGTTTACAAAACTATTTTCCTTATTTTGGACCTAAAAAGGCTTAACTTAGTATCAAAAAATCTACTTTTTTGGCAACGGAATTACCTAGTTTACAAAGTCTTTGAGTTGGTTGAATTTGACAATAATTTGTTTTGTGATATTCAATGTAGTATAGTTCGGTATGTCTTGATGTAACTTGAGGTACTGGTAAGGCAATTTTTGGCAAAATATTTGGAAAGTCAATGATCCCATTCATAATCTTGTATAAAAATATCAAATCCAGAAACTCTCTTTTTGTTGCAAGCTTTGGTAAGTTCAGCAACTGGCGGATTTCATCAAAGTTTATATCTTCAGATGAAATATTCAGTTTGTGAGCGGAGAAACGTGAACATTTTTTTTGAACTTTTTCAAGTGGTCGGATATGAGTATCGTAGAATGGTGACCAGATGTTTGAAGCATATTCCAACACAGATCTGATAAGTGAGCGATAGATATTTTTTTTTTGCGTTTGCACCTCACTGGAATGTGCTCTGGTTACTACACGCGAAGCTGCCAGCGGCGTTAATATTTTACAGAATTCCTTAATTCTCATTTACTGCAAGCTTGACACTCGCGAGTCAATTCAATATACAATATTATAAGTAGATAATAGAGCACTACAAACTAAATCACAATAAAAAGACACTGAACATTCACAAGATCAACACCAAACCCCACTCTTAAAACAAGAGACGCCATTGAGACGAAATATGAATGAAACGTGTAGACAAAATCTGATCGATAGGGGCGGACTCAATTTTGGTGCGTTGCCGTACTTCAGATTTTTCAATCTTCAGAAGAAAATACTGGTTGTTCTCAATCCTAAATACCTAAACAAATCTTGAAGAGATGTTTCAATTTAAACAAAAAGGTTACGATAAAGTTATTTGATTAAATTCATACATAGAATGGTTTGAAAAATGATTCCAAACATTGTTTTAATCTTTTTGCTGCGTAGTAATACTTTTAATAGAGTTAGTTTGGCAAACAACGTGGTGGAAGAAACTCTGCACCTGAGTGCACAGTTCGATGTTCTCCTCATGTTTATGTCGCTATGTTTCATCTATAGTTATTAGGTCATTGGTTCCAAACTTTACGATCGCACTTGTCAAATAAACATATGGGTGAAGGTCGTTTCCTATTTGGATCACCCACAATGGAGTACAGTTTCATTAAAAACTAATAATTATTGAATTAAATGTTAGGTAGGCAACGTATCTGCTACGTGGATGCAAATATTTCATCGCTTCGATATGACAAGTGATACAAAATAAAAGACGATCAGAATACAGCCACATGCCTCAAACTAGTATATTATTCAGAATGGTGAATCACAACTTGATAATAATTGATATTTTCTTGTTCTCTCAACAAATCAATAACCATACAACTAGAGGGCAATAAATTTTGGTCATCGGTTAACGTGGAGCAGATAAATGCAGGAAGTTCCGCTATTTCTACAACTATTATTTGTATTAGTTGGCAACACAAAACCACTTTTGGTGTCAACGGCCAAGCGGAAACTAGTCCTTTAGGTTATCTTGGCTGAGAAATTGAAACATTATTTTCTAGAGCTAGCTGACGTCACTCAACATTCGATATTAATATGAATAACATTTATCGTGATATTTTAAAATACCTACAGGACTAGATAACCTCAAATTATCATGTTTGGATTTGAGAGTATTGTACATAATATTATTGAAAAAAAAATCCGTGTGACTATTGGAACAATCCACAAAGGATTAGTCTTCACATTCTCCCAAAAAACTTGATACTCCAAATATTTCAAACACATTACAATGAGACTGAATGAGAATCTAACGTCTTGCGTCAAGGATTAAACAGATTCTGTTCACTGAAGAGGTATCATCAGTTGAACTATTAAACCGAGTTGGGCCTGCACAGATCCAGATATACGGTTTTAGTTTGCGCAAGTTCTTTGTGCATAATTAAATTATAAACATAGTTGGCAAAAGCAAACAAACAAGTTGAAGGAAGGCAGGAGATGTGTGCTATCTTCACAGACAGTGGTGTAGGACGGTCCCATAATTGAAGAAAATCATTATAGCAAATGAACCTGGGTGGGTGATAATCATAAACTCACAGTGACAGTATTTTTTATTGGTATCTTATTATATTGTAAAGGGTGCCCCAATAGGGACGCATATTTTAAATTTCTCGTCATTTCTACATCATTCGCAGTAATCCAAAAAACAAATGATGAGAGTAGTTTGCGATTATATAATTACATATGGTTGAAACACATCACAAATATGGAGAATGTTGTGCGGGAGCAGTTCGTAGACTGCGTGTCATTTTTGGTTGACACAATGCGTCAAATCACACAACCGTTCAAAGATTACTGATCAGATTATTAATTACTGATTACAGCGATTACGCTAAGAAAAACAACAATTCTACAGTTAAAGAACGAAATTGAACGCGTTATTAGCGTAGTTGGGTCAGAATTATGTGTAAATGTGATTGAACATTTCTCAAAAAGAAAAGGGCGGCCATTTGCCAGATATTATTTTTCACGTTCAATTGCAGTGTATATTGACTCCAAATCACAATATAAATAGCACTCTGAATAAAATACATCGAGACTTTTGTCTAACAATTAGAATGTGCGTTCTTATTGGGACATGCTTTACTTGATAGTGTCAATTTTCCTATATTTTCTTTAAACTCCACCACTCATGTTACTAAAAAACTCGTCATTCACCAATGTTATGCCACCTCTATTTTGTGTTGACCTGACAAAATAGCAAATAGTTTTCATAGTGATGTTTTCAATATATCTACCTGATCAAAAACAAACTATCTTTATTGAAATGGTCAACGTTTGACTTCATTCTGTGTTCTACAGAACTCTTTGAAGCATTAGTTGTGATCAATTCAGGACGATGTGGATGATATGTATATATTTGTAGTACTATAACAATCCTGAATATACCTTGGTTGTGGAAGAACGTGATCCTGGGACAATCCCTACAGAAAGCTCGAACTAAAATCCCCTCAAATTCAATCGTCCAAAACAGCCATAGAATACTGATCACGATGTACCAAAATTAAATAATTCACGAATAGAAAAACATCGTATAAAAAATTATCGACAATGGATTGTCAGCTAGTTAGGGTTAATGTCTATTGCGCAGGCCGAGAGGTAGTTTCGAAAAAATGTCCGATGTTAGCGGCCTTACTCATAGGATGTGGAAGACTGCCTCATCTGAGCGTCTATGCTTGAATTTAAGAGAACGCTTCTATGTCAAAGTTCTTCAAAAAACTGACTCTCTGGGCCTTTATGCTTGAATCTGTAGCGTGGTTTGCGACGTGACGTGTGACTTATTGCAAACATACTTCTCACAATGAAACCTTTGGAACTATGGTAACCAGGGCTGCCATGGTTGCAAAGGTTACAAGTAAGCTACATATTTACAAGTCGTGTATCGCATGCTAATTGGGTGTATACATGGCCTAACAAAACGACCTTATATGCGAAAGATCTATCAAAAAAGTGACTTACTTCACAAGTGATACTTCTGAATAATGACATTTGGATATTCTTGAAATTGAGAAATGTGAATCGTTCTCTCGACTCTCGACGAGTATTTTACTGACTCTTCCCGTGACGTTCTTGTGTTCCAAATATCAAATATGGGCTTTATTGGACAAATAATTATTTTTATCAAAAAGTTTAGCTTTGTCGAATTTTTGTTAAAACTAATTGCAGAATTTCAAGCGACCATAATATCGACATATTATGATTCACAAGAAAGTGCATAAATTATGTTACATTCTAATGAATGTCTAGCAACTTGCTCTGTAAATCTAAGTGATACATGGTTACCTTTATCAAGAAATTAAACATAGCCCAAATAAGTAAATTATAAATGCTGAACATATGTAAAGTAAAACAATCAACACCATACACTTCACTCCAATGTCAGTCTACGTGACATTTTGAGTCATCAACACAAAAAAAACAATTTTACTGAAAAATCACACAAAACCGAACTTGAATCTGTCATTATTTTTTTTTTTTAAAGGTTTCACTGACGACGGAAGCAGATTCGTTTCCGAAACGTTAGATATTGATAGGTTTAATTATTTACTAGTGGAATTTTTTTCAGGTAATATAGAACATCTGGTTTATGAACACTAGTTTGATTATAATTTGATAGGGTGTGGCGAAATACCCAAAAAAATCTTGTAAATCATGGATTCGCCACAAAACTACAGAGCATATTATCTACTTGACGTATCATGAGTCATCAAGATATAATTCTTTAACATTGTCTACTTAGATCTTTTTACAATTTAAAACTTTAGTTTCAGAAATTTGGACTTCATATTCTATCTCTCTAAGAGCTGATTGCACCGACCGTAATTTAAGCCCTGCGTTCAATTAAGCCAAGTTCTGTGAAAAAATCTGTTGCACCGCTTGGTAAGCTTAGCTTGAAGCAGCCAGAGCGGAGCTTAATATAAGCGGTCAAATTTCCAGGCTTAATTGTATAAGCTTAGCTTCAAGTGGCTTTCTAACCTCAAATTTTACCCAAAACTTCAAAACTTAAAAGGTGTTCATTATCTACGCAAAAAATGGTCAAATAGTTCGTTTGTACCATCGGATATAAACTAAAGACTAGGGGTGGCAAGAGGGTTCACTCGTCGTCAAAAGTGGCTCCGGTTCGTTGCCAAGTCTCGCTCTGGTCCCAATATTATACCAGCTGTTGCCGATCAAAAATTCCGGCTGAGATTCGTCGTTGGTTTCTTACACTGCCTGGAAAACGATAGCCTTTCTTCAACTTGTCTTCCTGGTAAAGCTTGTTCTCGGCCGGTTTTCTTCTTTGATCATAGAAATTCCATCAAATAGCTTTGAGGACATCAAAGGTTCCGATATGGAGTAAGCCAACTGTATGTTATATTAGCTGTCTGTGCCATCGAATATGAACTATTCTACTAATCCCGTTAGTGCAACAACTAGATAACTCCAAATTTATGCATTTTGACTTATCCAGTTGAATCTGACCTATTTTGTATGCTCATTTCAATGCAACAACTAGATATCTTGTATGAGCAACCAGAGTCATTCAAAAAGTCACCACAATTAGATAACTTCAATGATGTACATACTATCACTAGACATCTTGAGATATCTCGTTCTGGCACTGAAATTACGGAGTTTTCCGCCGCAACTTTTTTGGACTTTATGAGATGTCTAGTTGTGCAAACTGGCCGGCAGATTGGAAAACTATAGCACGCTGTGCAAGAAGAAGAGGTGATAAACCTTATTTGGTTCACGATGTTGGATATAATCAAATTCTTGACTGGAAGACTTATGCAGACCGAACATTGATAATTAGAAAAGAGGATGAAAGCCGCAAGCCTGTTAGTTGGCAGAAAATGTGCTAGCTAAACTTTTCAAAATCGACGCCATTTTACATCAATTTCAAAGAACATTTTGACGGGGAGTTCAGACGACTAAACTGCAATCGTAAAACACGTATATCATCTGCAAATAATAAGCTGGAGCCGTTGTATCGAAGTCAAATACCTCAAAAAAAAAAAATATGACGACCTTATGTCTTTGTTCAAAATGAATCCTCCAGCCCTTCCTAATGAGTATAAGGCATTTTTTGAAAATCTTCCATTCCAAGGGGATCAACGCAAAAAGTCTCAAAACATGGAAGTTTCTGAAAGTGAAATCAGTGGTTTCGATATTTAAGTCAGTTGTTATGAGTGAGAAATCTTTTGGGTTTTATTTTAAACTAATCTGTGATAATGTTTCGTTACAAATAAAGTATTGAGTTTGTTATTTGAGTTTATTTGATGGTGCTTATAAATAGATTACTTTATTTCTTTGACTAGATTGTCAGCAACAACTAGATATCTCAAGTTTTTGATCAAATTCTGCAAAGATATGAAACCTAATTATGCTCAAAATTATCAAATTATAGCTTGATGTGAAATACATACGTATAGATATTTAGTCTTTCGGAATAGTCCACGGTTGTATTTTTTCTGCATTTTGAAACTTGAAAGTCGATTTTCTCAAAACTATGAATTTCAAGTTATCTATTTGTGGCACTAAGGGGGCGATATCTTCAAAAATCAACTGAATCAGCACATGATAAACTATTATTTCGTAAGTATATTGAACGCAGACAACGGTTTGTCCAATGAGATAATGCTATTGAACTTCTTGATCTGTACATCTCAACCAAGAATGTATGAATGTATCTTTTAATTCAAATGGAAATCATATACTAGAATTTGTGTTCAAAGTCACGCCAAATTCATTGTGAATGGTAGCATATGATTCCCGTTTACCAAGCGGCAACTAGACAGTTCCACTTTGGAATGAATTGAAGAACTAAGGCATAAGTTTTGCTTTTATCCGTGGAGATCAAAAGTTAGGACTCAAGAACATGAATGCTTGCCGTATTCTGAGAAAAAAAAACAATTTTTCACCTGTTTGAGATTGTCATGAACACTGGACCATCATCTGCGTCGATGGTCGCTTGGAGTTTAGAACAACGTTAACCTAATTCTGCTATTTTCAGATGAAACTCATTTTTGGTTAATTGAGTATGTACACAAGCGAAACTGCCTATTTTAAAGTGGAAACAATCAGTGACAAACTCAAGAGAAGTACAGTTTCCGAAAATTGGGTTCGTTGAATTCGCTCGTGTACATGAAGTCGAGATGAAAATCTAAACGATGTGTTATTCAAGCATCCATTATCGGTATCGACCTTCGAATATTGAGAAAGTTTGGTTCTACCTGGGATGGATCAGATTTAATTCAATTTTGAAATTATATCGTTTATTGTGGAAGACACATGACTTAGGATCTTTATGAATACGAATCGGATATTTCATCATAACTTGAGATTATATTTAGATCAGGATCTTTCATGAATTGAACTTCCGCGGAAGTATTGTAGGGAACATCCCCTGTCATCAGAGACATTCTTAAGAATCATGCGATATTTTGCAGTTGATTGTCGACTTTAACAAAACGGTACCAATAGCTGTTGCACTACTAATCTATTTTGATCTTTTTAAAAGACAAGATTAACATAAGTATACTCATCTGAGATCATTATGCTGAGTTCACCAGGGCTTGATAATTTCGTATGTAAGCCTACCATCAAATACACAGGCCTGTATCTTATCAATAACAATCTCTGATCTTTTCATCGTGCTTTGCCATTATAAAGCTACATAGGCCAGTCTATGGATGACGTAAAATTTTGCTTTCAATTAGTTCTCACATTAATACCATTCCTGGAAATTTGAACTCTAGTCCAACGGCGCTACTGGTCGAAGTTAGTCGGCAGAGGTTATACATTTACTTCCCACTACTACCTATATAGGAAATGTTATAACCGAAATGTAGTCCCAGAAGTAACTCGATATGTCTTTATTGACCGCAAATTCTGTTTGCCTCGAAGACCTCTCATTTATACACGGAAATGATGCTTAATTACTGGTAGTTGTATCTTGTAATGTAGCTTGGAGCATCGAAATCTGAAATTCATGAAAGGGATTGGTGCTTACAAAATAAACCAAAATGGCGTTTAATTTAAATAAAAAGTGACAGAGTCTTTAATGGTAATAGCAACTTTGTGTTCAAGTCTATTAAAGCTAAGATAAAAGAGCAGTCTTGAAAATATTTACAATGCAAGTGATGCATAATGAATGGCAATTGTTTCTGAACAATATCAACTGTCGTATCTAAAAAATGTGGCCGCATGCACGATACATGGCCGCATGTTTGAAAACAGCAGGTCTCGTATGTAACGATGGAAATTAAAAGTTCAGAAGATTCTGACATCCAAAACAATTTATCCAGTCAGCTTATAAATCTAAAAACAAGCCTTGTAACGATGTACCGGAGCTATAGAATGAAAACGGCACCCATGAGACACATTTTCAGAGATCCAGGGAAATTATACCGGACTGTCTACATTTTCGTTTTTTGTTTTTGTCGAAATATAATCAGCAGACTTTGATCAGGCATCTTAGCTTGTCGGCTTTATGACTCTTGAAAATGAGTATTCAGATGATTAAAGTATTATGTTGCATCTTATAATGAGATGAGGTGTCCCAGAACAGATGTTAAAACGTTTTTAAACGGAAACTGTGTGAAAACATCCGGGAGTAGGTAGAGTCTACAGTTTACACAGAAAGAACGGACGTCGGATCGCATCGATCCTCAGCTTTAAAAATCAATTGAGAACAAGATTCTACCAGATAGAAATGGACTTTTAATAAAAATAAATATCGAAAGGAAGGTTTTGTGAACAAGTTACTTTGACCTAACAGCTAGTCAGAACCTATCGATTTGTCTATCAGTTTAGGCGACGAAGACAAAAAAATGACGGATATAGGAAAAAATTGGTTCATTTGCGAATTTTTGTATAGATAGGTGTAGGTTGAGGTGTCCTGAACAACATACCAAAAGTACTGATCAGTAGAGGCGAGCTGAAGTGGACCCCCTTCGTTGGTAATTTTTGTACGTTTCTCTAGAATAACTTGAAAACGAGACTACCCAGCAAAAAAATACTGGAGTACTAAATTATTTCATGTAAAATTTTCTACAAAAAAGGTCTCTTGTATTTTTTCAATAGAAGTAAAAAATAAACTGGAGAAAATGGAATAATGTTGAAAAATCAAATTTTCATATTATGAAAATATAAATTAAGTTAACTGCTTCCTCTATCAAGCCACCGATGCACTATCACTCAGTCATCGGCCCCACTCCTCACTGTGTAAGGTGGTCTACTAAGATTCTTCGTACACCTTCATTTATCGAGGTCTAAGCTGTACACTCAACCTACCCCAACCCTTCCAGTTTGGTACACCACTGATTGAAATTTTGAAATTTTTTGCTCAAATTCTAAATCATGCGATATATGAAATTTCATGATACTTGTATGAACGGTTCCGGAAATATTGAGGAACAAAAGTCTTTGGGGTGCCCAATTTGAAGGGGCGTAGGATACATTTTTCCGTCAAATTTTAAAAGGAACTTTTTTTCATGAAAATACCCGATGAAAATACCCTGTGAGAATGAAATACCCCACGCATTTTTCAACCAAATGACTAGGAAACACCCTGTATAATCATATAGTTTTTTCTGCATCCATATCTCCTTACCTGTCAATCTTAGCGACAATATGTACTGAACCTTTTTTGATGAGAATTTTAGGTAAATTAATTAAGTAATCCAATGTTTAATTCCTAGAGGTCTTGGTTCTCCCGCTATTCATGAAAAACCAAAAAAAAAATCTTCAGACACCCTCCACCATCTTAGCTCACACCTCACCAATCAGGACTTTTAGTATGTTGTTCCGGACACCTCACCCTACACCTATACCAAAATCCGCAAATACACCTATTTTTCCCTCGTTGTCTGAGATATATTATGTTTTCCGTGTTTTGGGAAATATCATTTGGTTTGATATTTATAATTTTGTCCTATTGATTTTTTGCCTTCTTGTTTTTAGGAAAAAGAATTTTCTACCTCGATTATTTAAAAAAAAAATACATCTATGTTTTTTTGAAAAATCAAGAGAATCCAAGACTTCTAATATATCAATGAATCATACAAAAAAACAACTCTTCGCTATTCATCCGACGAAAAATCGTATTTGAAGCGTATTTAAATTTAGCACCAAATTTCGAAGAAGAATTATGCATGATCTCAGTTTTACAACAAACTACAAATCCTCGGGTGAGCAGCTATTGTGTTGATAATTGAACCATTTATATCGTCTGAGACCGCACTCACCAGAAAACGCAGCAAAGGTTTCTTACGGGAAAGTTTCCGAGTACAGTGTCACTGAATGACAGAGAAATAGTGCAGTAGTTGGCAACTTTTTGCCACCAGTCTCGAGTGAGTTACAGCAGCCACGGCACGGTAATTGCATTTTCCACGTGGAACTTTCAAGGTTTCAGCGAAAAAAATAATAATAAGCACTGTGGTGGAGATTAGTCGAGTTAATAGTTCAATGCTCCATGTTTTCTACAGTCTCTATATTCTCTATGATCTGACGATCAGGACTACTGACACTTATGACGCTCAATCTTTCTCATCGCGAATAGGTGTCTACGTCGCATCGAAATGCATGAAACTTCACCAACAAAAAAGAATAGTTTGAATTGATAGAGCTAGACACGCTCAATTTACTACTAGGAAAAATGAATTATTGGGTCAGAAACCTGCTTCAACGTAAAATGTTATTTATATATTCTCTTGATGATTGGTATCTCAAGAACAAAAATAAATATATATACTGCAGCATCCATCGTCTCAACCTATTCTAAAATTGGTTCATAAATCAAAATATGAATCAGAATAAACCGATCCTCATTCTTAAGATTTAATACAAATTTTAATAAAACGGCTAATTTATGTGAATTCCAAATATGTTAAAATGCCGCTTGTATTAACGGGTAATAACTGAAATTGGATCATGCTCCAGTCGCTGCTAGTCCTAGCAGCCGTTTAAGTTTTTAACTGAAGGATTTAGAGAATATTTAGATCATTTATCAAATTGGCGGTCTAAACTAATTAAAATCATTGATAATTTTGGAGTCTCAATTTTAAGTTGGAAGTGGCTGAAATTGCCCCGAGAAAACCATATTTCTTATTATCTAGTTAGGATTACTTCAGTTTTTATCTTGTTTGGAAGAAGTTCAACGATATTTTACTTAACTGTTGGAGTTTTCTCAGCACTTGAATTTGCCGCAGGAAGTAAGATTATTGCATTGTTATATAGAAATTGAATTTGAAAACGGAGCCAATTCAATATTTCAGTGTGCGGGAGTATTAACCATGATCTATTATATCAATCCTGTCTAATTGGATTCGTGATGTTTCTCTTCCTCATATTCAGTAGGTAACATCCTGAAAGTGATTGTGAACCAAACTCTGGAAGCGTGAAGGAGAGTTTGGTCGTAATGTAGTAGATTAAAATAAAGCCTGAATAATGTTTTGTGAAATTGTAAGCTGTGATTGATGATTGATCCAGCATTTTCTCATAGATATTAACCTTCTTTAGTTAAAACCCGCAATGGTGAGTTTTTGTATAAAAAAGTCAATCTTATATACAATAACACGTTGTCATTTTTACTTCATAAAAAATCCTGATGAAGAGAAAATAAAGTTCTCCAAAGCTTTATTTAGCATTAAATAGTACATTCTGTATCAAGGGCGGAAAGTGGATGATTTTGACGAGGGTATAAGTAGCAGCAAGAGCGAAGCGAGGGCAGATATTAGCCGAGTCAAAATCATCTTTCGCCCGTGGTACAAACAGTGCTTTTTGTACAACAAAGAATGAACAAAGAAAGTAAATAATCAATACACTGCACTACACTGCTGACAAGTCAGACAACTGACAAGTCAAGTGAGAACTGTCAATGTCAATCATGGTTACAATAGGTGTGTTCCCGTATTCTTTTGTGGTGCGGATTCATTGTCACGTGATTAGTTCCTTTTAGTATGCTAGGCTGTCACGTGGTTATTAGATTCAGAGGCGTTGGGATTCAAGGAACCGTTGCGGGCGCGAAACTACTTTTAGGCCCGGCTGCCAAAATTAGCGACTTTCCGCCTGCTTTGCATGCATTGAAAAGTGGACTTTACGTGTAGGCTGTACAAATGTTATTTTCACAATCCCCGGCCATTTTCTGACTGCATCCCCACTAGATTCAGACTGTTCGTTCTTAACTAGTCGGTCAAGGCTACCCGTCCACTCTATATACTTTATTGCTCCCTCCTGTAGATTTTTGGGGCGATCCTTTTACTCATCCAAATTTTGTTAGTTACCAGTAGCCCCCTTACTGTCCGTCTGCTTATTTATATACGTATGTATATTTATTAGATATATATATATATTCATTAGATATAATAGTTCTGTAAAATCCATTGTCAGAAAAAAATCGTTCAAACTATAATAGTTTAATCAAGGTAACTGAGTTATATCGTGTGCAGGCATTTAAATAAATTATAAACTTCATTTATATCGACTATCCAATGATATTGAAACCCATCCTTCATAATTTCCAGGAAAATTCGGTGGTGATCATGATTTGGAAAATGAATTTCGAGCTTTTGTTCACGAGAATCTTCTTGATTAACATAATAGACTAGCTGACCCGGCAAATTCCATACTGCCTCATAATCAATAATAATTAATGTTGTGCTAAATTAATTTGTTTCACAATTTTCTTTTTTTTAGTTTTCCCGACGTTTCAATATTTATTCTGTTATTCAAGGCGCAGACATAACAAACATATAAAAAATAATGAGAAACCTCCCATCGATTTTCCAGTTAGGATGATATGTTAAATATCTGACAACATTTCTAGCGTCCTTTTTTTGAAATGTTTTAACTGAAAACGTATCTATTGTTACAACACTTCAAGTCCCAAATAGAACTTACATATCTAATTTGGACAAAATCCTTTGAAAAATAACAAAATTAAGCAACATTTATGAAAAAAAAAATTGATCAGATCCCAAATCGAACCTCTATAATCTGATTTGAACAAAATCGTTCGGAAAATTACAAAGTGATGCAAACATAACCTCACTTGGACGATTTTTGCTAAATTTCTAAAATCAAACCTCAAATTAAAACCTCAATATCTTATTTGAACAAAATCCTTAGAAAAATAACAAAACTTTCCGAATATAACCTCACTATGTCATCTAAAAAAAATGTTTTCATCAAATCTCGAATAGAACCTACGATATATTATCTAATTTGAACAAAATCCTTTGGAAAATAACAAAACTAGGCAAAGATAACGTCACTTGGTCAAGTTTTGTTTAATTTCTTGACCAAACCCCAAATTAGAGTCTACATGATTATTTGAACACAATCTTTTGGCAAATTACAAAACTATGCAAACATAACCTCACTATGTATGTATTGTTTCAAAAAAAAATGTTGATCATATCCCAAATAGAGCCTACATATCTGATTTGAAAAAAATCGTTTGGAAAATAACAAAACTATATGCAAACATAACCTCACCATGTCATTTTTTAAAAAATGTTTTGATCAAATCCCAAATAGAACCCACCATGGACTTAACATAGACAAAACAAATATTGTTAACCCCAACATCTCCCTCATGAAGCTATAAACTTTATTCCAGCACCGTTGTCATGTGCTCTTAATGTTCTAGAGCTTTATGAAAAATACCGGCAAAAATAATTTAATTCAACTACCAAATCATCAATCTTGAACACCTATAATTCCGTATTCTCAGTTTTCCGTCACAAATGACTTTTCTGTCGTTTAAAAACATTGTTGAAGGTGAACATTTGTATGAAGCTCTACATTTCATGATGAAATATGGAAACATCCGGTCGCAACTTTGAGGACGGACCAGCTGACGCATTGTTTACAAACGTCCGCTTAAGTGAGGTCAATGCGTTTATAGTTTGCTTATTTCTCAATGTTTCAGAAAAAGTCTTGCTCTGTCTGTTCTAAATTGCGGGATTTAGTGTATAATTGATAAACAGTGCCTAAAAAGTGTGTAGTGTGTGGCCAGAGAAAAAAAACAGGCGAAAATCGGGCGTTTCACCGATAACTAAACAAAAACAAAACTGGCCTATCATCATTGTGTTGGGACCTCGGTTGGGACCAAAACATTCAATGCTAAAGGTCTGGGCGTAACGTGTCTTGTTATTTTAAGTCTATGGAACCCACGATATTATTAATAAATTTGAATAAAATCTTTTGGAAAATAACAAAATTAGGCAAACATAACCGCACTTGGCCAATTTTTGATCAAACAACAAATTGGAACCTACATATGTATTTGAAAAAAATCCATTGGCAAATAATAAAACTATGCAAACATAACCTCACTATGTCAAAGAAAGAGAAGTTGTGTTTTCGGGTTCTTAAGGGAAATTTTCCAATATTTCTTTTCATAACATCACTCCTCATATTTCAAAGAACATTGAAAAAAAAACATCTAAATCGCTTCAGCCGTTCTCAAGTGACCAAGAAAAACGGGATTCAAATTTATAATATAGGGTGGCTCAACGAAAAGGTCCCACCCTTATTTATGACTTTCCTGGTATATTCTGGGAAAAACGCTCGGACACGTCAATTTTTATTTTTAGGGGGACGTCTTTTCGTGTATGACTGTATAATACAGGGTGTTCCAAAAATAAGATATCGCATTACACTTGACATTTTTAAATGAAAACCCCCATTTTTTTTTCTATTTTTGGATTCTCCATGAAGTTTTTAGTAACTTTTGTATTATACAGTTTATACTTATCTTCAACCGTTTTAAAGTTATTTGAATTTTTCAAAGAAAAGGTCCCACCCTTTTTTATGACTTTCCTGGTATTTTTTGGGAAAAACGCTCGGACACACCAATTTTTCTTTTCAGGGGGACGAATTTTCGTGTATGACTGTATAATACAGGGTGTTCCAAAAATAAGATATCGCATTACACTTGACATTTTTTAATGGAAACCCCCAATTTTTTTTTATTTTTGGATTCTCCATGAAGTTTTCAGTAACTTTTTTATAATACAGTTTATACATATATTCGACCGTTTTAAAGTTATTTGAATTTTGCATAAAATTGGGCCTTTTGGTTGAAAAATTCAAATAACTTTGAAACGGTTGAAGATAGGTATAAACTGTATTATACAAAAGTAACTAAAAACTTCATGGACAATCCAAAAATAGAAAAAAAATTGGATGTTTCCATCTAAAAATGTCAAGTGTAATGCGATATCTTATTTTAAGAACACCCTGTATTATACAGTCATACACGAAAAGACGTCCCTAAAAATAAAAATTCATATGTCCGAGCGTTTTTCCCAAAATATACCAGGAAAGTCAGAAATAAGGGTGGGACCTTTTCGTTGAAAAATTTAAATAACTTTAAAACGGTTGAAGATAGGTATAAACTGTATTATACAAAAGTTACTAAAAACTTCACGGAGAATCCAAAAATAGAAAAAAAATGGGGGTTTCTGATTAAAAATGTCAAGTAGTGTAATGCGATATCTTATTTTTGGAACACCCTGTATTATACAGTCATACACGAAAAGACGTCCCCTTAAAAATAAAAATTGACGTGTCCGAGCGTTTTTCCCAAAATATACGAGGAAAGTCATGAATAAGGGTGGGACCTTTTCGTTGGGCCACGCTGTATATTAGATAGGATAAAAGCCTGGATAGAATCAGCATCAGCACTGTTTTAGTGTTATGTTTACGTTCACTGAATGCACCTATTTTAACATTATGGCAACGTTGCTTTACCAGTCGTGACCTATATGATTCTATTTTAGTTTTAATTTTTGTATGGACGTAGTATCAACCCTGAAAATGAATCTGGACTTTGTCTTTGTCTTAGGGTAGATATTTTAACAGACGCAAACAACATCCCTGTATGGGAAAAAATAGAAATACTCTTCTCTCATAATGTCATTTTTGTCTTAATATTGAAAATGGCCGCCACTGCTATGCTGTAGAGTTTAGTCTCTTTCATTTCTCAGCTCTATGATTTGAATTGACATCAATATCATCAGGTTAGTTCGAGTTCCCGCTCTTCGTGCTCAGAGAGTTTAGAGCGGAAACTCGAACGCGCTTTTTGAATTTACTCATTGACATTGACATTAGTTTGTTTTGTCACGGAAAGGTGACATGTGACATCCCGATTGAAAAGTTGTCTTTTCAGGTTTTTTTCGGGAGATTTTCCAGCTTTTTCGCCATAAAAATAATCCCAAGACCATGAGTCAAATTGCCCCAGCCGTTCTCAAGTTATTGATCTTCCAGAAGAAATCGGTACTCATTTTTATTTATTAAGATTTATTAACAGAGCCAGTTTTTTGGCCTAGTCTATTCAGCCGAAATATTTTTAAAAACCAATGTTATTCGGCAAGGTAACATGATTGTTTATATTTTACTCAATATACAATATACAGGGTGAGCCAGAAGTAATGGAACATACGGTAACAGTACACTGAGGAAAAGAATTATTATCCATGATGGAAATTCTATTGACTGTTAACAAAATCTGTATTGATATAGGAACTCACAAAATTGTTTTTAGTCCCTAATAAACTCGTTTTATGAAAGTTACTTTTTAGCGGTAAAAAGGTCAACCTATTAATAAAAAACTTATTGACTGTCAAAAAGACTTTTTATCACCACGAAAATTATTATTTTTCATGCTGAATATTCTTATTTATTATAAAAGAAAAGGTTTTGTAGTCATCAATAAAGTTATTTTTGGTGCTTGAAATAATTTTATTGGGCTTTCACACCAAAGAATCATGTGACGAGTGACTCGTTGCAAGCAAGCAAGCTACTTATATCAAAACCTTTACAACCATCGCAACCCTGGTTGCCATATGGTTGGAGAGGTTTTGATATAAGTAGCATTTTTGCAACGAGTCGCACTTTGGTATGAAAAGTCACTGCCACTGATGAAGGATGAAAGCATTTCCTTGAAATCCGGCTGCATTTTTCACTTCTGACACTACGGAAGAAAAAGAAGAACTATAGAACGAACTGTTATGACGAATACTGCGAAAATTCAAAATATTGTTCCGGCAACAATACCGAGACGATGCGGACATACCGACAATAAGTAACGTATTAATCATTCGTTCCAGTTCCAGATCAGAGTGTGTCATGGCGACCACGCTTTCTCCCAATACTTCTCTGATTGGTCAGGATATCACGAACACTCACGAAAATGACCGATCCAACACGCTTTGCCAAGTCTAGCTAATAAACGAGTTTTGAGGGCTAATAAATATTATTTAACGACCAAAAAATTTACTGTGATGAGCAGTAAAGGAATTGATTTTTGTTTTATTTTTCACTATGATTTAAAATTTTTGACTGCTAATAAAAAACTTATTGCAGCAAGAAATGATTTTTTGGGTCAGCAAAATTTTTATCTTCATCAAAAGATATATGATTGGTGGTCATAGAGTCAGTCTGAAAAGATCAGAATCAGAATCAGAATCAGAATAAGCTTTATTATCAAAAAACCAATGGTTTAACAGACAAAGCACAGTATAATATTCTAAAAATAAAATCACAAAAAACAAAAAGGAGACTAAAAGTACAATAAATAGAAAAAAATAAAGAAAAAAGTAATAAAATTTAACCTAAAACTATATATCATAATATTTAAAATAGGGCAATGATCACAATAAAAATACTACATTAAATGAAAAAATAAAATTTACTAGCCATAAAGTTTATCTTTATAAAATTCATCCAACGTATAAAAAGCTTTATTCAATAAAATATCACAAACAGAGTTCTTAAACTTAGGGAAACTAGATAAAGATTGCACACTTTTTGGTAGGTGGTTGAACATTCTAATTGGCTCGTATATCACAGATCTTTTTGAAAATTGGGAATTAGGGATAGGCAAATGCAACAAATGTTGTTGACGAGTGGGGTACCTTGCACTTCCCTGAAGAAACTGCGACTTGTTTTGGAAAATAAGGCTCACAGATTCCAAAATATACAGACATGTGATCGTGAGGATTCCACATCTTGGGAAAAGAGTCCTGCAGGATTCACGAGGCTTAGCCTGGCACAGATAACGAATTGCTCTTTTTTGGATCTTGAAGAGGATATCCATCAAATTATTGCTTGCAGATCCCCAGAACACTATGCCATTACGTAGACGCGATTCGATGAGAGCGTAATAGACATGTTTTCCAACATCAAAACCAAGTTCCGCAATTACCGTGCGCAAAGCAAAACAACCCGAAGCAATCTTTCTACTCAGATCAGTGATGTGAGAGCTAAACTTTAATTCATCATCAAGAAGTAGACCAAGAAACCTTGTTTCAGACTGCGCAGATATTGGAAAATTTTCCACAGACAAATTAGAGATATCACACTTGAAACACATTATCCAGTTATTGACATCCAAAAATTGATTTCCTCAATATGAATAAAAATATTATAGTGGTAAGAAAAAATTGTCTCATAAAAAAGATTATTAACTGAATTTTCTCAGTGTATATTTCTCACACAAAAATATTGCGATCGACATCAGCTTGTCTATTTCGAAAGTTGTATTAACAAAGATACATATCAAAGTTTAATTTTTATATGTTATTTTTTCAAATAACTGTCGAAATAATCAAGTTATATCGATGAAAATTGATAAATGAGCATTGTTTGACATGCAAAATTCAAATCTGATCACGTAATTGCTTTGAATTGTAGGGGGCGCCACTTACACACCTTTTCACTCATTCAAATAGTCAAAACTTTTTTGTACGCACTCGTACATTTTTTCAAAATTGAACAAGTTATTTTTCCATCATGTTTAAATGAAAAAGGTATATTTTGTAAAAGAGCCCAGGAATAACCTTTTTCAAGATATTTGAACTTGAAGTAATCCATGCAATGTGGTTTTAGATGGAAAATTCTAAAAATTAACATAGGGGGCTTTGAAAATTACGTTATCATGGTAATTTTGACATTTGCTTGAATGCTCAATGTTTCTTGATTTAACAAATTTTAATGCAATTTCCTTTATTTTTTTTTTTTTTTTTCATAAGAAACATTGAACATCGAGACACTTGTCAAAATTACCGTGACACAGACGTTTTCGATGTTAATTTTCGAAAATTTCCATTCGAAACAACATTGCATAGATCAGTTCAAGGACAAATATCTTGAAAAAGGTCACCCCCATCGACTTTTACAAAGTATACCTTTTCACGTAAAATGGACGTTTTTTTTTCTAATTCAAAAAAAATGTTCGAGTGCGTACAAAAAAGATATAACTATTTGGATGAGTGGAAAGATTTGTAAGTGACGCCTCCTACATACCAAGGCCAGATATGGATTTTGCATGTCAAAAAACTCTCATATACACAATTTCATCAAAATAACTTGATTATTTGAAAAGTAATTTGAAAAAAAAAATTAAAATTCAACTTTGGCATCCTGCATCTCGCTTAATATCAACTTTCGGATTAGACAAGTTGAGGTCTATCGCGATATTTTTGTGTGAGGAATCTACTGTTACCTTATGTTCCATTACTTCTGGTCCACCCTTGCTAAATGGACCTCACCATTATATGGGAAAAAAATGTTCAAATTGAAGTTTGATTGTTAAAAATAACAAACTAACCCAAACTCAACCCATAAGAAGATATTAACGTCAGAAATTTGCAATTTTATCAAGCTTGTTTCAAAATGCTTGATATTATTTGGAAACCCTCGAAAAAAGTTATTGTTAATAGATAATAGATGTCAACTTGTTAAGAGAGATGAACATGGTATATTGCGAAGAGGAAAAATTTAAAATATTCTCTTCATTCATACAGGACCCAGTTTTATCCGCCTCAATATTTAAAATTTAGAATCAACTAATTGAAACGAACAATTTTAATTACATAATTCTAAAAGGTGACGAAATGCCCTCTCGAGCCATAACAAAAACCGTTTGAGTGGTTTTTCAAAGCTTCTAAAAAGTGACAAAACCGTTTAACATTTTTCACAAAATAAAAATTGTTCGTTTTAATTGGTTGAATCTAAATTTTAAATATTCATAAATAAAACTGGGTCACCCTGTATGTATAAGGAATATATTTGATTTTTTTCTTCGCAATATACCGTGTTCAAATTTTTCTTGGCAAGTTGACATCCATAAACAATTTCTTCGTTTCCAAGGTTTCCAAATAATACCATACATTTCGAAAGATGCTCGAAAAAAAGTTTCTGACGTTAGTATCTTCTTATTTGTTGTATTTGGGTAGGTATAGGCTGTGCTGTATAAGAAATGTTTGAAATTTTCAGGAGGATGCGAAAATCAAATAAAAAAAGGGTTGTAATTTGGAATAAGAAAGCTGAACCACGCCCAGGACTTCTAAAACACCTTAACAACTTTCATTTAATTTTTTCCCCCAAACATCAAATCAAAAAGTTGATGGGTGGTCCATCTAGCTGTGAGTACCCTGTACATAAGTTATTATTGATTGATGTTACCAAAAAGTCCAAAACAATAAATATGAAATTTTTTCGTTAAAATCTAATTGGACATGCGGATGATAAGACAAGGTTTGTTTCATTTATTTATCCATTGAAAGGCGCCAAAAGATGGTTTTGATTACTTTCCAGAAAACGATAAAATTTCAGCTTTTTTTAAATATACAGGGTGCCACAGATTCGAGTGCATGCATGGAGATCATAAGAGGTACAGGGTCGGATAAATGGATGCAAAGTTGCGCATTTTTATGCCCAAGAAAATGCCATTTTGAAATTTGAAAAATTCCGACCACTTCCGAAGATATTCGGAAAAAAACCAAAATATCGCGATAAAGTTCTTATTATCTCCTGCGTTTGTTTAAAAAGACATTTTAAAATAAATAACACTTTGTCATTGCGTCTTTATCTTCTCTACAACATGTTGGTATCAAATTTGAAAATCTGACGTTTCCTCTTAGAGTTGCCATCAGTGCGATCATCAACTGAATCTTTCAAATACCGATCTGAATTTTATAATTTATTTTTAGTTATATTTTGACGTCCTTGAGGCATTGAGGTGATAAGATGGGGTTGTAGAGAAATGGGTTGCCTTGACAACCTCAATATTTTTGGTAACAATAATTATTATTCACTTATTATTCTTATTTTTCAATATTTTGTTAAAATGGCAATACACTTTCGCAGAAATTGGTTCAGTTTTTTAGATGTATTTTTTTTATTCTCCATGTCATTTGTGAATTTGATGAATTTAATTAAATAATTAATCGTTATTGAATGTTATTTCGATTCTGGTTCAGTCAACTAATTTTGTTTAGTTGTGCAGGTTTTCTGATAAGAATAACGTGTCGAATAAAGATGGATTTATGAACCAAACTATGTGTTAGGGAGACAAGGGTTGCCTAACTAGTTTTTTTTGGTGTTACTTTTTAAAAAAATAACTAAAAATAAGATAGATAATCCAGGCCGTATTTGAAAAAATGAGCCTGATGATGGCCGCTCAAAGACGAAAAGTGTAGATTTTTAATTTGATACCGCCATATTGTAAAGGAGAAAAAGTGGCAACGGGAGAGAGCAAGTCATTTTAAAATATCTTCTCAATTAAACTCAGAAAACAATAGTAACATTTTTACGAAATTCCGTTTTTTTTCGAATGTCTTCGGAAGTAGTAGGAATTTTGCAAATGTCGGAATGACATTTTATTGAGCATGAAAATGCGCAACTTTGGATCCATTTGATCGACCCTGTATTCAGGGGCGTAGCCACGGAAGGGGTTTTGGGGGTCAGAACCCCCCTCTTGATCAGAAAGTATAATTGAAAAACACATCTAGATTTAAATTATGAAATAGTAGCGGTATTGCAATCTCTTGGAAAATTCATGCATTCCAGCAAAGAGAGGTCATTTGGGAGGCGTAAATGTCAAAACTAAGGACTACTAAGGAGGTAGGTACAATATGAAGATGCACATTTTGTGTATTCCTATGCTCACCAATTTAACTAGGAACAAGCAATGCCAAGTATAACGAGCGTAATTTTTCTTTATAAATCTGAATGGGATTTCCATTTTTGTTTCAAATTCCTCTGACATAACAGCAGCCTTAAAAGATGTTTGTGACAAACGATTTAAACAAATACCAAGATCAGTAGTTTGCACAAACGCGTTGGAGTACTAATTCGTACTTTAGAAGACGCTGGAGTACCTATAAATGTTATGAGTCATGGATTTGAGGAAAAATTGATTAAAAAGGAGGGGAAATTCCTCACAATTTTCCGCCTGCGGCGCGCCGTTGGAGCACTTATTCGTACTTTAGCAGACGCTGGAGGTACCCATATATGTTATGAGTCATGGATTTGTGGGGAAATTGATTAAAAAGGAGGAGAAATTCCTCACAATTTTCCGCCTGCGGCGCTCCATCTGTCCTATCCCAAAACCCCCCCCTTACAAATTGTCTGGCTACGCCACTGCCTGTATTCCTTATAATAACTGAGTTCCCCATGGGTGCACTCGAATCTGTGGCACCCTGTATAGGTGGAGGAATGCGTACTTAGGCACAAGTAGGCCCGAGGCCTACATAGTGTGGGACTCCACATTTAACCGTTCACTCACTCAACCTAACCGTGTTATCCTCGATAGCTACAACTTGCCGAGAGAGAGTCTTCTAAAAGTTTTAGTCATCCCAGTTAGGCGGCGATTACACTGATCGAGTTGTGTCAATCGATTGTCATCCAGTAACAAACAAAGACACAATACCTTATGAGACTGGTCACACTGATCGATCAATCGCTGTCAAGTGCTATCGTGTTGTTTGATTCTCAAACTTGTTCTTGAACGGCGGCGCAAGCGTATAGTTGTCTGTTTTCCACTGAAGTGGCATTCGTTTAGTTTTTTTTGACATTTACAATGAAAGTAAATTGTTAATACGTTCACATTTATCAAAAAAGGGGATTGATTTCATAAACGGAAAGTTTATTCGACTCGCTACCTCAGGGCACTTGGACTGGTTGAAAGTGTCCACCCATCGCTCATCAAAGAGAATTTGATCTACAGCTGTATACTATACTAAACTACAACCTCCTCCAAGCGTTCTCATTATTGCCCTCACAAATGGGTATAGTAGGAGGGAAGAGAATATCGAGGTCAAAGCTTGCAGGAATCAAGTCCATAGTGCTACGTTTAAAAGTAGACTTGTTTCTGCGAGCGATAAGCTCGATATTTTTTTTTTTATCATTTATATATTTTGCCTCAAAAGATAAATAGGTACAACACTCTGGCTGCGTCAGCTCCGTGCGCTGGTGTGACCGAAGTTTTGATATCTTAAGCATTGTGATTTACCAGATTTTTTGGGTATTTCGCCACACCCTATCAAAAAACAATCAAACTAGTGTTGATATACCGGATCTTCTACGTATATTACCTAAAAAAAAATTCTATTAGTAAGCAATAAAACCTAACAATATCAAACATTTCAGAAGCGAATCTGCTTCCATCTTCAGTGGAACCTAAAAAAGAAACAATTAAATCAAATTCAAAAATTATTCTTCTTTTTGTGATTTCGCAGCAAAAACTGTTTTTTTTGTGTTTTTGTCACAAAATGTCACTTTTACTGACATTGAAGTGTTTGGTGTTGATTGTTTAACTTTATATATGTTCAGTATTTATAAATTATTTTTTTGGGCTATGTTAAAAACAAAATAATAAGCTCTATTGTGAATCTATGTTAATCGTCAGACGTCTTTGTATAGACTCTGACTGCACCTTTTACAACCATGGCCTTGCCAAAGAAAATGTGTTGCGCCTTTAGCCAATCTCGGATGTTAGCCCAGTACAAATTTGTAAAAAACTGAATCATGATTTTGAAACTTCACACAAATCGTTACATGCTGCATAGTAATCGTCTTGCATACATTGATACCATAAACCCACTAATGCTCAGCGCTCTCGCTCTTCAAATCAACCAGCAGTTTATATGTGAAATTGCGATATTTTGACAGACGCTCTTGTAGCAATTGACGATAGTCAATTATCAAAAGCGGGCTAACTCTAGCCCTGGATCAATTTGGTCCCTGCCAAATGCACAAACAATAGGGCCCCACACACGGAGCGACATTTTCGGCGACTTGATATGCAGCGGACAGTGTCTGTCTAATTTTGCATACTTCGACGGAACGACGGACCCGGTCGGTGAAATACGTCGTCGGTGAGAGACCTTGTTACAACACTCTACAGTCAAATTTTCATCAACAACTAACGTGAAGACCAAGCCGTTACGCTCGTTGTTTGATCGAGATTCAAATTTTGTTCATGTGGGGCTCTATCAAGGGGTTGTGTCCTTGCAAGAACAGATCGTTTGATAAATCGCGGACCAGGTATGTCCGTGTGTGGACACGACATATCAGATCGCTCACAGACCAAGTCGTCGGATATGGTATGGCAGACCTGCTCGACCGACCACGTTGCTCCGTGTTTGGGGCCCTGATGTCAAACATTTTGAGGTTATCCTGAGGTTATTGTTAGCCCTGGGGTGACTCTCAATGGGGCTGTTTTTCTCGAGCCACGCATGTGCATATGTGGGGGCTGGTAAATGTCAAATTTTTGAAAGTTTTGACTTTGAGTTATGACATGTCATGATATTTATAGCCTCCAAAATACTGTCAGTGTCAGTTTCAAGTTTGAATGAGCTTTATGGCCGATTGCACCAACCTATTTTGAGGATACTTAACGCTAAGGGACCCTTAACTTGACAATTTTGCAAGCAAAACTGTCAAGTTGAGGGTTCCTTAGCGTTAAGTATCCTCAAAATTAGTTGGTGCAATCGGCCATTAATTGAGTTTCATGAATAGTACCTAACATATTTGTTGATACAATGATACACAAATGAAACGTGAGTACGTGAACTTTAACTATAGGTCAAGAATCGCTATGTCAGTTTAAGCAAAACTCATATTTTTGACATTTCTTTCGCGTTCAAACATGCTCTATCCTTGTTCTACTTTCAGCTAGACAAGGTTAGAAGCATGCTCGTGAACGCGGCACCTCTTATCAGTTGCCCTGGTTAGAACGCATGCGCCTTACGCTATCGGCGAGAAAAACAACCCTGTTGATAAACAGGTCCTGAATTTATTGATAATATCAGTATCTATGTTTACTGGAGATAAAATGAGGATTATCGTATAGCCTGCTTTTTCAGTTTTTCCTACAGACGGACGTTTTTGTCAACAGCATATTGCGCACAGGCATAGAAAATCGTTAGTGTACAAGTGATGACCAAGAAAGTGTTCAACTAAGTTGGCAGCAATAGCGAGCACTGCTATATTTTGGATTCAGAACCACTCAACAAGTCAATTATGAGAAAATACAGTGATTTAGTTATATTATATCCGTATAGGGATCGACTTTTTTATTTGATGAGAAGTGTTTTATATCGAATTTAATATGAAAAGGATTCTATTTCAGGGTGGTTGCCTGACAAATTCTGGTCCAGTCTTTGATTATTTATTAAAAGTACAAGAATGAGTTTTTTTGATGATTTCTAGACCCACTTGTTTTTTGAATGAATCATATAACAAATTGAAGACAATTTTGAACGCAGAAATATGATATTGCCTGAGAAAAATCGGTTATGAGTTACAGTTTCCGGGCATCGAAAAGTGACAGTTTCAAGTTGGTGGATAAGAGCACCCGAGAGTGCGCATTAAATTAATAAGAAGAGCACCTTTTTGAAGCAACGGGCATCAGACTTTAAATCAGAAAATATATTCACACGAAAAATTACACAGGGTGCGCCATAGTAAGTGGCCTATTAGAATGGCCGTGTTTATCAAACCTCAGCAGCTGGGTTGCTGACCTAATCAGAAAGAATAGTTTGCCAGTCTGCTTACTTCCAGCCGCTGAGTAAAACACGCAGCGAATATAATTCAAAGTGATTATCATCAAAAACAAATCGCAACCTATCGTTATTCGAATTTGATTAGGTCAGCAACTCAGCTGCTGCTGATGGCAACTAAGTAGTTATGAACAAAAACTACTGAGAACCTACCACAGAACACATATACAAAGTTAAGAACAAAAACGTAAATGGAGGGCGGGGCCCAAGTGAAAGCATTGATTCGCATCCACGGACGCGCTGATGCATAAAGCGTTTTCATGGAGTGTGGTATCATGAGACCATTCCAGTTTGGTCGGTCATTAACGTCACTTTCAGCCAATCGGCGAGCAGCAAGTGACGATAATGACAGACCAAACTGGAATGGTTTCATGATACCATACTCCATGAAAACGCTTATAGAAAAGTCATTAAAATATACTGATATAGAACGTCAACTCCTGTACAATTTATCGAACACTATTTAGACTGTCAAACGGTGCTGCCACCATACGGTGTAGTCATGGAACTAAGGCTGCGACAATTTGGCGGGTGATTTGAATGACCGGGTTGATAGTGCCCATCATGAAGTTCGCCAATAGCAAACTTTTATTATATAGCAAAGTTTAAGGCCATGTAAGTCGAAACTCCCTCGTTCGATTTTGATGATTTTTTTTTGGTTTTGGAGCTCATTTCTTGAGCTTTGTGTAGAATCATCAAATTCGAACAAAGGATTCTAGAGTAACACAGACTCAAACTTTGCTGTGAAAGTTTGCTAAGGGCGAACCACCTTTGTACCTACCTATTCTATTTGGTTAACTTGGTTATTGTTCATTTTTCCAAGTATTTATTACAAAGCAATATAACAATAAATAGATCAGTAAGACAAAACAAATTGATTAGTTATATATATTTTTTATTAGGTACATCTATTAAGCATTTCACATAGAGTTAATCGAGACAACGAGACAAACAGAACAAGGAGTTTGCAATGTATAAGTGAATACAAAATATGATCTGTATACAGAGCATAATAATTTGAAGTGACAAATCAAAAAACAAGATTTTCAGATACCTCACCTAATTTTTTTTCCATAGGAAAAAAAGAAGGTCAACGTCGTTGCTATATTTTTGTATTGATTGACGCATATATTATAATGTTATTATCTTGGTTATTATTATTAAGTTGTAAGGTATAACATTGAAGAGTAGCACGTTTAGATCATAATAATTTCATAGATAAGGAATTTTTTAAATTTCTAAACGGCAATTTATTGTGTACCAGAAGGCGCAACTATGCCATGATTTAAATGATTTTCATGCGCATAGAGAAAAATTATTCATCGTCGAAACTTACCAGGCAATCTAATAGTTGATAAACTTTCTGGTTTCAGCGGTACTCTTGGGAATCGTTCGTCCATACAAAATGATGCAGAATGATGTTCACATATTCTGTAATTCGTATAAACAGGATTGAGCTGCTGCATTGTCCTGTTTCAAATTCGTGAAATCCAAATAGAAAATATCTGTAAAATGTAAATTTTCAACAAATAATATTATTTGAAATGCGAAAATGCCATTCGAAAGATTCATAAAATACTATCATAATAATAATTATTTTTGATATTTTAACTAATAGAGAAGGATATAAAGCAAGTAGATGAAGTTAAGTAAGTGATAAAAAGAAAATAAACGTGTAGAATAGTAAATTATATCTGTGAAGCAGCGTCCAGAACAAGCGGAGGTTGAGGTTACGAATAAAATAAAAATACTTACCGATTCATCAAAGTATGGAAATCTAACCATGGTGCAAGATTTATTTGAGTTCTTACAGGACGCAACACAACAATAAAGCATTCTTTTGAATGTCAAAATGACGTTCATTTCAGAATTGTTTGATGTCACCATGGCACCAAAGGTCACATGATAGCGATTCGTACGCCATAGCGGTGTAGTCAAGGAACTAACCAATGTACCGGGGGGTGTGTATTGAGCTAACCTTCTATATCATATACAGGGTCCTTCATTAGTGCGTCGGGCAATCCTAGCGTGGTTATTTACAAAAGTAGAAAAAAAAAAATTATACAAAAGTTGTGGAATGTGACTTTATGCATATTTTAAAAATATTCTCAAACATACAGGGTGCGTCACAAAAGTATGGCACGAAAAAGTATGATTTTTTTAAATGGAACCCCCTGTATATTGATTGATATTTCAATTCTTTCTTTAATTTGGAACAAAAATTGTGATACAACTAATGTTCCTAAATTCAACCGTTATCGAGATATCGCGTTTTAAAAATGGCATTTTTGCAACTTTGACATGCTATAAAACTCAAACTATTCAAGTTAGAGAAAAATGGATTGCACATTCCCATCTTAACTTTCCAAGAGCTATTCAAGGAGATTAAATCCATTATTGTGAAAAAATGTCAAAATGTGCCGAAAAAAGTTGACAGTTGACGTTACCTTCTATCCAAATGACAGAAGAGCTCTTGAAAAGTTAAGATGGGAAAGTGCAATCCATTTTTCTCTAACTTGAATAGTTTGAGTTTTATAGCATGTCAAAGTTGCAAAAATGCCATTTTTAAAACGCGATATCTCGATAACGGTTGAATTTAGGAACATTAGTTGTAGCACAATTTTTGTTCCAAATTAAAGAAAGAATTGAAATATCAATTAATATACAGGGGGTTCCATTCAAAAAAATCATACTTTTTCGTGCCATACTTTTGTGACGCACCCTGTATGTTTGAAAATATTTTTAAAATATGCATAAAGTCACATTCTACAACTTTTGTATAAAACTTTTTTTTCTACTTTTGTAAATAACCACGCTAGGATTGCCCGACGCACTAATGAAGGACCCTGTATTATGTTCACTTTTTTATGCGCTGATGTGCCTGAAGTTCGTTAGATCTCGAAAAGATGGCGGTATGTGGAATGCCACATGACCGCTTATTAGCTTGTCATGATGATAGATGAAGTCACTTGAACGTCACCCTTTATCTTCATGTTGTCTGTCATGCTTTGATTTCTCTCTAAGTGAAAAAATGCCCTGGTAGTCCTTATCAAAAAACCTATAAGAACGCAGAATACAACCCGGAATACTAGAGGCTCATCATTGTTCCAGCCGCCGGAAAAGTTCCAGAGAAATGCATCCTCCACAAAATAAGGAATGACACGATGGCAAAAAACTTTCTGCCAGAAGAACAGATGGGATTTCGCCCAGTGTATTCTACAACAAATCAAACAGTGAGGCTAAGTGACACCATCCTGAAAAGGTCTATCAAAGGGGAAGAAACAGACGCAGTGTTCCTCGACGAGTTTCGTACAGCCCAGCCGTCCCACACCACATGGAGCCATGCACCGCTTCCCGAGACCTCCAGAGTGAGTGGAATTTCCTCATAGTCACCATCACACAGTGTGAGCGCCCCGCAGCGCAGATATGAAGCCCACACTGACCCCCATCCCCAGATGGTCCTGGACATTCAAGAAAAACCGATAAAACTACATTTATTCAAAGTTTTTGTCTTTATTCAATAAATAAGGACATTTTCAACGTCAAAGTCAATGTCAGTGCTTTTATGTAAAGGGAACTGTATAATATATTACAGAAATCTTTAATAATACATTATCCAAGTCTGACCATAATTTTTCAGGCAACCAATATTTCTAGGTGTGCTAAGAAAGGATTTTGCGAAATTTTATTCCTAAGGGGGTAAAAAGGGTAGAGGTAGAAAGATGAAAAATTATGCATTTTTGGTCACATCGACTTGAAACTTCATATTTATAATCTTGAATGAAATCAATGAAATACGTGTTTCGTCGATTTCCAAAATTCAACCCTTAAGGATGTGGAAGGGGTGGGGGTGTGAAAATCATAAATAAATAAAAAACTGTATTTTTGATCACATCGACTTGAAACTTTCAACCCCTAGGAAGGTGAAAGGGGTGGGGGTGTGAAAAATCATAAATCAATAAAAATACAGTTTTTTTTATTGATTTATGATATATTTATAATCTTGAATGAAATCAATGAAATACGTGTTTCGTCGTTTTCCAAAATTCAACCCTTAGGAAGGTGCTAGAGAGGATTTCGCAAAATTTTACTCCTAGAGGAATGAAAAGGGTGGGGGTAGGAAAAATCATATATTGATGAAAAATTATGTGTTTTTGGTCACATCAACTTGAAAAACTTGATTGAACACATGTCTCGTTATTTTTTGAAATTCAACCCATAAGGGGGTCAAAGTCGGGCTCAAAGGAGATAAGGTGAGAAAAATCATTAATTATTGATAAAAGATTATGTATTTTTGGTAACATCATCCTGAAACATCGTATAAATAATCTCAAATTAAATCAACTAGATACTTGTTACGTTATTTTGCGAAATTCAGTCCCTAAGGGGGTCAAATTCGGACTCAAAGGAGTGGGTGGAAAAAATCGTTAATTGATAAAAAATTATGTATTTTTGGTAACTTCATTTTGAAACTTCGTATAAATAATCTCAGATAAAATTAATGAATACGTGTTACGTTATTTTGCAAAATTGAGCCCCTAACGGGGTCAAATTCGGACTCAAAGGGTGGAAAAAAGAATCGTTAATTGATAAAAGATTATGTATTATTGTTAACATCATGTTAAAATTGATCATATGTATCGTTGTTTTTTAAAATTCAACCCTTAGAGGGGACAAAGTCGGGCTAAAATAATCTTGTTTGAAATAATTAATGAAGCACATGTTTCGGTTTTTTTTTTCAAATTGAAATCTTATCTAAGGGAGCGAAAGCAGTGGGTGGCAGAAATCCGAGCAAAAATCACACAATAAAAATAAAAATGTGTGTATTATATTTTTGATCACATCAACTTTAAATTAATAATCTCAATTTAAAGTGTTTGAAATTTTATATGACACCAGCAGTAGCCGTCACGGCTTCGCCCGCAATGATCATCATAGTGAAGTTTCAAGTCGATGTGACAAAAAATATATAATTTTTCATCAATATATGATTATTCACACCCACACCCCCACCCTCAAAGTAGGCGGAGGGTTTTGAAATTTTGAATTCTCACTCAATTTTTCATGAAGACCAACTTTCTTCAATAACTTTTTGTCGTAACTCTTTTAATCGTGAGAAAAATGGCGTTTGAGTTTATTTTCAGGACACTTGATTTTTTGGGACTAAAATTATTACACAAATTGGTTTCCATCCAAGCAGGGCTGAACCCCGCCACAAGAGCAAATGCGAAAGGCTTCAACCACATACAGAAAGAAAAATCTTGTAGTACATCATGCAGCTGCAGCTAAGTACCAGCAAAGCCATCTTGAGGATTATAGATCAAATGAAACACGGGTTTCATTGATTTCATGCAAGATTATTGATATGAAGTTTGACGTCGATGTGACCAAAAATACAATTTTTTATTGATTTAATTAAAATTGCTGTCGAAGCGGGCGAAGCCGTGGCGGGTACAGCTAGTTAGATATAATATACTTTTCATTGAATAAACAGATGGTTAAAGGTCGTTTTCTATTCGGATCTCAGACAATTAGTGTGGCTACTTATAGTCAAGACTTGACAACGGCTTGAGATCAGAAGTACTGCCTATAGACAAATCTTGGCCTCAGATCATAACAACTGGGCATGCGTTGTTTGAGTCGTGAGTTTGAGTCGTGAGTTTGAGTCGTGAGTTTGAGTCGTAAGTTTGGTCAGACCCTACCTTGAGCAACGGTTCAGAAAAAATGCGGGGTTATATTATGTTATTATCATTATTATGTGCTTCGATTGAGGTATTGGGGCTGTTTGGTTGACGTTCACTGTTATTTTTTTGTGAAATTGATGTTTACTTTGTGATTTTTCACCAAATACCTCATTCATTTACACCTTTGGAAACGTTTCTGAAATATATCTTTTTATTCAAAAATACATAACAAAATCTGAATTACTCACTGAAACTTATGAATAATTATTAAACAAAAGAACACAATAATATCATATCATGTTGAAAGTGGCTTTATTAGATAGGTGAGCTATATTCCGATTAGACATTTTTGGCATTGATCAGACGACGTATTATTTTTTCCTATAAAATGTTTGTATTCATCGCCACAATCAATAAACTGAAAAAAAAATAAACAATATCTTCCCGGTGTACAAAATTCGTCAAAACACAATGAAAAAAAATCAAGGAGGTGAAACGTTCGAATTTACGGAAAATACTTCAAAACATCATACCTCCTCGACGTTTTATTGAAAAGAAACATGAGTTACCGATGGATTTTTTCATTGGCGACCAAATGGTAGAAGTCTTTCATTAGATTGATGGAAACTCCATCCTTAAGATTGACAAATTCTACCGTTAGGTACTGCAACATTTTACATTTCATTTACTCGTCAGCTAGACGCTAAGCCCCTTGAAACCGTTCTCTTCAGTCTGACTTAGACCCATAGCCATGCTGATGAGTCCTAGTAGGACGAGACGTACATGGATTGGTCATGGTCAGACTGAGAAAACTGTTTCAAGATTTTCCTCGTTACCCAACAATGTCAATTCAATGTTAAAGAAACGGCATGCAGAACTATGGATTGGAGTAATATCGTCCTTGAGAAATTGACCTACCAAGTTCCTATCCAAATTTCATATATTATTATTCTGAAGAAATGAGGTGGTTCGAATCCGTGTCAGGAGCATTATTTCAGCAAATCTTCATTGGAAATCAGCTTCATAACAAAACGATTACAGTTAAAAGGCGGCGCAGCACATTATAGATTCCCCATAAATACTATGGAACATGTTCAGAAACACAATAATCATTCTGAACTGGACTACAAAGATAAGGACTTCTATTTGCCAGGAAAACGTATTTGCGAATAATGGGGAGGCTTCGCATAAAGCCATAGTTTTGCGAATAGCAGAATATAGAATTTTCATATTTAGGTAGACTACTGTACCTACTCCACATATAGTTCTATGAGAAAATAACAATTATTGTTATATGAGCTCCAAAAAAACTTTTGAATAAAACTCTTAGGAATTTGGACTTCAAAATGGCTTCTGCTAGAAGATAATGTTTTTATGAAAAGTAAATTTCAAAATAATGTTATCATCCAGACTATTTTTGCCCGCATGTCAAACTGGTCGTTGATGAATTGAGCGATGAAGAGGAGTGGTAAGACAATAATGCTTTTCTGGTGATGGAGAGAACTGAATTATTGATACACGTACTCATCACTGGGACATGTACAACTGCACAATAATACATACGACATTGGAGAAAGATCGTATCCAGCTATAAACAAAATAATAGGATTCTCAGTTCAAAAGTCCACTATAATTCAATCGAGTTACTTGTCCCTCATTTGGAAAACTCCCCGTTATCAAAAACTTACGAAATTGCGAGCGAATAGAGCTCACAGCTATCGAGAGAACATCTTTGGAAGAGCACACAGCCAAAAATAATGCTTATGGATTCGATTTAAATGCGAAACAATGACAACGAGACACAAAGAGTTGCCGCGTCACGGATCTCGAATTACAAATGAGTATCAGTCCTGTGTATGTGCTAGCTTTTCTGACGGTTCGCTGTTTTGTTCGAAGGTATTCACTATTGTGAGCTAATCAATTAAGAGAAAATACCCTGTATATAATGGGATATGTGTGTTTGAGCAGAAAATTTGAACTCTTAATGACTATACCGCCCTCAGCTGCGAAGGCTCATTCAACTGTATGACAATTGGAATAAAGAAAGAAGGGCATTAAGTATCAAAAAGTTTTAACCTGCTTTAATAATCTGAAACTAAAATTGATATTTTATGTAATTCCAGAATCTAATACTTTCACTGATAGCGTCTCTGGCTGGAAGTTTTCTTCCACGAGAGAAAAAAACGGCAAAACTCAGTCAAAGACTGATTGGATAAAGGAGGATTTGCGTCTTTGATCCTTGACGATGCGTCGGAAACTTGTAACGAGATTTGCTCAATCCTGTTCATTTCTTCTAAATCCACAGCGTCGACGTATTTAGGAATTATTTTTACAAAAAGGATTCTTCAATGAAAGTTTCGTTTTAATTTTTTCCTAAATGAGACAACTGTTGGCGTTAATTACGCCAAAATATCGGATAAAATTTTTCTTGATTAAGAAGATAATACAGTCAAAAAATGTCAAACAACTTTCGATTCACGTCATAATTGTCACCAAGCGAGTTATTATGTGATTTGCTGGTAACCAAATTTGACCACCAGCAAACTTCAAAACAACGTGCTTGGTGGCAATTATGACTCAAATTGAAAGTTGTTTGGCATTTGCTGTACAAGATAGTGACGACAATTGAGCTCAGGTTAGCTGCAAAATGGCGACTGTACTGAGAATTTTGGATATTTCCGGCATCGTTGACTCAGCGGTCTGATACTTGCTCAACGTGCAGAAGGTCTTGGGTTCGAATCCCAGCTCAGGAATGCTTTTTCTATAAAGTCACCGTACTTTTTTTAGTTTTTTTGCACTTTTTTTTATTGTAGGGCATTGGAATCGATGTTTTGATCGACAAGTTATAAAGTTTGATATGAAAACACTCACAAAACACGAACGACGCACACATGACAAATATAAACAATGAATGCTAGCTGCGACATGGCGGATCCGTCGGTAGCCAATAGAAAATAAGACCTCAATTGTCGTCACTGTCTTGTATACATATAGTCACTGTAGAAAAAAGTAGGCAGATATCACTTTTCCACAAATTGTCAAAATGGACTTCAAAAGGGACGTTTGCTTGGTGAATGGTAAGGGTGTATATGATGGAGTTGATACAAATAGCACAAGAGCTTTCCAGAATGGTAGAATCATATCAGTATTTAGATACTTCCAATAAAAAAATCCACTGACTAAAAAAAATAGCAAAGAAGATAATCTCAATTCCAATGTCAAGAGAAACAGTAACGCTGCCCATGTATTAACCAAGGTACAAACGGCGCCAAAATTTGCCGAAAACCGGTGTAATGAGGAAGGACTCGATTAAGAGGGGACTCGAGGTATATCATCCAAAAACCACTCTAGTTGCTATAACTTGTAGAAGAAAAGTAGAGCCCGGGAAACCTTGCTCCTGATGAATGAGATCTCATTTGGAATGTCACCAGCTTATGGTGCCCAACTATGCTGAGACTCATATCATACGCGTTGCACCATTGATTTGGTAGCAATCAACGAGGACAAGGACTTATACAAAGACCAGCTAGCCTAGGAATAACCGGTGCAAAGACAACCACAATACAACTGCAGCCATTTAAAATATTTTATGTCTACCCTTTTTTAACATCAAGATAGAAGCAGAGGCTTTAGCGGGTGCACAGAGATTATGTAGTATCAAAAGTCAACACAATTCTACTATATTTGAAAAATTGGAAAGCTGTGAATGTTTTTCTATCAGGACGGACAAAGCAAAGAAGAGAAATCTCAACAAAGCCTTTATCTTGAAAAGAATAAAAGTTAAAGAATTAAATAACCAGATTGTCAAACTCAAACAAGAGCAATATCAAAATCTGGTATGTGGAACACAAACACTCAAACTTTGACGTACGTGTGGGTGTGTGGCGACACTTCGTGACGCACTATGCACCTCTGCCAGAATCCGGAACACACCCTGGGAATGACGGGCACCAAAGAAAAGAAAAGAACACGCTTAACGCTAGGAAACAGAAAAAGAAGTTAACTTTATCTTTGTTAATTATATAATATATCGCAGTATTCAGTTACCCAAACTTGATTTTCATCAGGGATACTTATTCTCACACGTGTAGGGAAGATTGAAGAGCAATCCTACGAAAAAGTAAAGGACAATTTGCATACAATTTTTAATTACTTGGAATTTTATATACTTATTCTGCCCAATATTTGAAAGTCATCAGCAATTTTTTTTTCAAAATACTCAAGCATACATAGGACAAACTAAAAAGAAAAAGCAAACTTCACAAAATACCCGAAAAAGGGGTGTGGCCATCATGTTTGCGAATGAGTCAATGGTTTACCGGTCTGTCCTATCATGTCCAATACCTTGTCGACCGCTCTACATTTAGTCGTTTGTCACAGAGACACTTTTATAAAAAGAAATACTTCCACTGACCGACATTTCCATTTTACGGTGATTCCACAGCCCATTAGGAACAGCCGCCACACGCCACTGAGTCGTGATAAAATTATCAATCAATTGTAAACTTGGTTTTTTCTTGATGATGAACCCATACTCACAATTGTTCTCCACAAACAGCACATCTAACAGACAATGGGGCATCACTTGTATTCAATGCTTGAAACCACTTTCTACGCATTTCAGGATTTTTTGGAAACGCGAAAAAGATTTTATTTTTTGTGAATAGGCGAGAGTTTTTGCACACTGTTACTACATATCTGCTGAATCAATCATACTTAGTGATGAAATGATAAACACGACACAATCAAAACATCACTAAAGTTTGTAGGCTATGGTATGGTTATGGCGCGACCAGTAGAAAATAGGGAGATAGGGACGACCGACTTGACGGGTGAAATGTAAAATATTCGACTACTACTGTGACGTCACGTCCATTTCGACAGCATAGGCGACTTTTTGGTGAGCAGGACCAGAAGCAATTTTCAAAAATTAATAACTACATTATTGAAGGCCACAGGTTGAGTTTTTCAGCGTTAATGGCATCATCACGCCCTAATATTGATATTTTTCCCATTTCCAAAAATTGTGCAAATTGCCCGTTCTCAATCATCAACCACAATACAGAGGCAATCAAGGCACTAGATGCTTATCAACTAGAGGAAATCAATTCAAAAACCGTACTAGAATATCTGAGAGAAACAGCTCCAGCCAAAGCACAAGACAATATGAGTATTATCTAGGTATAAGGAGGAAAAAGTGGCAAAGCAGTGAGATGGAAACCACAGTTCGCTGCGGAAAAAGTGAAGACCGCGCTCGTGGGATCAACGCGCACGTACGGGATCAGTGAGGAATCCGACAGGACAAAACCCTATCAACTGGACTGTACTACAACTTAAGAATCAATACATGGGAAAGCCTCCCAGGCATGGAGCATTTAAGGGCTTCAATTGCTGTTCCATCTGGAAAAAAGCCGAATGCAGAAGACTTACACCAGGACCCAAATGAGGAAAACAACTGGTTTTAGTATCGGCGTTGTTCCCTCGAAAGACATCTCAATACTTCAAGCGTAATGGTGATTGCAGATGACTCATCATGCAGAGGATGTGGGAAAGAGACTGATGGCCGATTGCACCAACCTATTTGAGAAATACTTAACGCTAAGGAACCCTCAACTTGACAGTTTTGCATGTAAAGCTGTCGAGTTAAGGGTTCCTTATCGTCAAGTATCCCTTAAAAAGGTTGGAACAATCGGCCATGAGTAATCAAACGATTTGAGCGTGACTCAAAGTATTTTCAAAAATAAACGTCATCTTGGCATTATCGAGCGCTGTCAATTTGTTTTGCAATGGCAGCTCTGGAGAATGTCATGGTGTAGGTACTCAAAATGGTGCAAGGAATATGTTCATCTGACGCGCTTGAGCAGATCCATGAATCCCCCATTGGGCTTCCACACTATGACAAAAAAGGTTGGATCGGTTCATAGAGTTACATCGATCGCGATTAAATAAAAAAGTCTAAAAAAAGTCGTTCAAGTCCAACTCAGGACAGGACCTAAAGCGACTTTGATTTTTGATTTCGAAACAAAAAGTGGTACAGCATTGAGTTTTCACAAAGTATATAAAACCCATTCACCATACAATGGTGTAGGTTGTGGCCCTACAAATAATTTCATTATTTTGTCCAAACTTCCGCGTCTGTATCAAAATCCGTATCATCTTTTGTCTTCGAAATTGTCCAATAATTATTGTATTGAAGATACGATAGGTACTTCCATCGAGTAGATCGGTTTCAAAGTCTTGCAAAAATAGACCATGTTATTTAAAAATAGCTTTTCCATGTATTGATCTTTTTTTATTTTTATGCATCACTATTACGGTTTTCACTTGCATAATATACAAAAATTACTTTCAGCCAATCCAATAAGAAAGAAAGCACCAATATCTAAAGCTTATCCTGTCGATTTTCCAAGTCTGTTTTGTTCTAGATCCAGATTTTCGGCTTCAACTCGCAGCTTTACACAAATTTTTCGGAGGCATTGCATAAAGCCCAGGGGATTGTCGTTGTCTCTCTACTGCTCCAGGTGAGTCGACCTTTTTGTATATTTGTTTTTTTTTTTAGTAAAAGAATATTCTTTGTGTAGATTGCTTTTTAAACAAATTGGAGAAAATTGGATTATATTTGAAACGTTGGAGAATATAAGATGGCAAATTTGAACATTTTAAATCCTAATACGTATGTTGATACCAGTTAAACTATATCAGATTGCAAATCCTCCGATATGTATATTAATTTTACATATTCACTTGAGTCGTCAACAATAATTTTAATATTATGGTAATTTAGAATAGTTTAGATCAACAATCAAACCAGCATCTTGGGTGGATGATGATTGTCAATTGATGAATATCTGATATCTGGAGCGTTAAGTGTTTTTTTGGAGCGCTAGTGGTTGTGGTGGTTGTTTCTCGATCCAAACAGGCTATTCAAACCCAGATTGGTCAAACTCAAAGTTGCTGAATGGGGGAAAAAGATAGGTTCTCCTTTCCACCAGACCATTTTTATTTTTATGGGTTTAAAATTAATCTATGTAGAAAGGTAACATCAATCGTTATTCAAAGTGGTCTTTGCACGGTTATTGTAGTACCGTGAACTCATAATAGATAAATCAAAATCCGGCTAGAAATTGCTTCAATAAGAGTCACGCCGATAAAGTTTAAAAACGCTGAAATACTGTCCTGTATTAAACATAACCAATTTTTGAATTATTCAAAATTCAGCCCTTATTTCTACAGCAAACTGACACTATCGAGGTCAAATGAATATTTTCAATGACACCGTCGAGTGATATACTACGTGCCCAAGATAAGGAGGGCCAGTACAGGGATCTCCGTTACCATGAGAGATAAAAAGTCGGGTGAATGAGAAGAATCTAGCGGCTTTTGGTGCTCGATAACATACCGCTTTGAAATCTGAAAGGTTCCCAGTAATTCCGGAAATATCCGAAAAAAAAAAACGAATTTTGAATAAATTGTTATTTCTTTTGCTGAGTTTACTACAAAAGATTTTTGAAAATGAATGACACTTGCTCATAGCCACTTATTCTCCTCTTTAAGATGGCGATATTGAATTTTAGATCCGACGTTTCGTCTTCGGGCCACCAACATGTACTGGCCCTCCTTATCTTGGGCACGTTGTATATATGCTTTATATAAGTTATGGTCGTTATGCTGCCGCTGTATGGTCGCCGGCAGGCGGGTGTTGTGCAGTGTTTGTTTTGTTTGTTTTTTCGTTTCTATGAAAATAATAAATATTCGAATATTCGACCAATGTATTTCACAGTCTCAAAACAAGCGTGAAGAAAAAAGAGAAGTGATGTAATCTAGGGGACCTCTCCACTCACACGCCTATCGTCTGGAAAACGTATAGGATGTTTAGCCGAACTTATCAATATTGATGGATGAAGGCTTCGAACAAACAAACGCATCTGAAATATTCAAATCACTTCATTTTGACCAAGTTAAATAAAGCAACCATGATTATCTCCAATATCATAACAAGAGAACCTCTATTGCACTTTCAATTTTTGTGGCAACATCGTAATGACAAATCATTCTTTAACACTAATCCTTGGCGAAAACACGGATACAATTTATTTGCAAGGTTGCCATTTTTGTGTCGACAGTCTTTCAGGAAAACGACAAAACGAGTCGAGGTTATACACGATCTTAGCACAAGATAGGTTGGGCAGGAGCGTTACTTTTCAAACGATATTTAAGAGAACATCCACCGGCTACGCTGGGCAGGAGCGTACCTTTTTACTCGGGCAGGAGCAGCCATATGGGCAGGAGCGTTACCTATAAATCTGCAATATATCTTAATAATTGAACCTCTACTCGGTGAGTTGGCAACACAGCAAGACGTGCCTTGTGATTTTAGAATTGTATCCGTGTCTTCGCCAAGGACTTTAATTCTTTAACGTCCTTGCGAAATTTGACAAACGTCAGTTGAATCAACCCGCCCAAAAAAGCAACAACATTGTTAGAGGGCCTAAATCTTCAGGACTTACAATGGTCCTGGTTATCTTGACTTACTAGGTTTTTGAATCTTAATCCTGAATGATAACCTAAATAAAAACCTAGTAAGTTGACTAACAATTGATGTTAGTCAACTTACAAGGTTTTTATTCTGGGAAATGGGTGAAAATTTCATTTTCTACAAATGATAGGCCAATTTTATACAAATACTATGAAAGAGCATGAAAAACTCTATAGTTAGCCCACATTCCCATAAACTAATATAAAAATTGAAAGATGTAAAATCAATAATACTAAAATAAATGTTTAAACGCCTCTACCCAAAACTGACTTTTTCGACTCACTAGGTGGTTGGATTGTACGGCAGAAATGGATACCCTAGATAATCTCAATGATCCCATAATAAATTGGGAAATGGTTGACGGTCTGGAAACAACCGAATCCACTACAGTCAGTGTTGGAGACATCATCAACCTGAACGATGTTGAAATAATGGAACTTGACACGCTAATTGATGATTTAGAGACGGTTCCATCGGAGGATTCTGCCATCAATAAAATAAATGGACGTGAATGTTCAAGGGATGATCAGATCCAGATAAACACAAAAAATAGCTCTAGAAGTTTATCAGAAACAACAGCATCCAAAAATCCACCAATTCTTTCATTATGTAATGCAAACCTTAGCCTACAAGATCATTTGCATTGGCCTTCCACTCCTATTAAAGGAAAGAGGCAGGTTGAGAAGTTACCATTTGTTTTGACTTTATCAACCTACAAGGAAATACAACAGAGAAAGAAAACAGAGAAATTAAATTTATCTTTGCAGAAGGAAAACATGAACAAAGAGAAAAAGTTACAAAGGAGAAAGAGAGAAGAAGAGAAGCTTGATAAAAAGACGAAAGAAAGAATGAGGAAACCAAGTAACATTCAGAACATTGTAACTATAAATAAATCACCATCTCGATCACCCTTCGCTGAAGTCAATGGTCAACCTGATAAAATATTTAAACTGGATGTCTCATCTGCCCTTCAGAATGCCAAAAGAAACTTAAGTTTTGACATTAGCGCTGAAGAACACAAGATCAAAGGAGAAGATATCACCGATCACACTTCATTTGAAGACTATTCCCTACACCAATTCACAAATAAATCACTTTTTGAAGGGTTGTAGTTTTCATGCACTCTGAATATACAGCAAAAAAATTGCGGTATAAAATGTTCATTGTGTGCAAGGACCTTTCATATTAATGTATTGGGATAAATAATCTACATAAGTCTTATGTTGATACATTTACTTGTTTAGTATGTTGCAAAGAGATGTCTGATAAACTGTAATGTCTGTTTTTCACTGTTTCTTGAGCAGATTTCTGCTATTTTTGTTTCTATATCTTGAAATCTATGTTTAGCCATAAAATAACATACATCTAACGTCTAACTATGAAGCATATTTTCAAATCATGTTCCATCAAATGTGGGTATTTTGTTTTTTTTAGCAGGAGCTGCTTTGTTTGTTTTTATATTTTCCAAGAATTTTTTTCTTTGCCGTAAAAAGCAAACGTTCAGTATTTTGTTAGGGTTACAGAAAAATTGCCTCAGTAAATATTTGTTTTCATGTTTTACTTTATTCTCCTTAAGCGTTTTGTATTGTTGTATTTTTGTAATTTTTAATATTCATAGTACATTCAAAATCATTTATTTTTTATAATTTCTTGGTTTGGTTATTTATTTTTCTAGTTATTGTACGAAATTCCTCACACTTCAAGAAATCTAGATGCACAGTTTCCACCTTCAAAGAACTTGATTAGATAGGAATTTATCCAAATTAATGACAAGATATCCTTAAGGGGTCAATAATTGTATCGCTTCCCCTATTATGCAGGTTGGTCAAGTTTTGCAAACATGACCTGAAAAATATGTCTTGAAAAGAAACACCCTGTGTATCATATTACTATCTGAAAGACAACATCATTAGCTTTCCAAAAACTTCATACATCATATCTTTCAGATCAATAGTTTTTCGGAAATCATCCGCGAATACAAAGTTTTCTTATTGTATGCATAAAGCCATGACAACATCAGAAATTAGTTCATGAATCGGTTAGAAATTTATTAAGTGATCAATTGATCAGCAAGCAGGTATTCAAAATTCCCCTTTTTAATTCAAAGTATTGTGGCACTGACACTTAACTCAAAAATAATGGATTATGCTTTATTATACCATCGAACATGTGTAGTTGCATCAAGAGACAGCCCACCGAGCCATTCGGGAGCACATCGTTTCCGTAGCACAGAACATACGTGCCCGATATTTAAAAATCACGAGTCAACAGCGCTTCTCATAATAAACTGATAGCGTCGGTCGTTTAACAGACTGGAATTCCCGACCGGGTGGACGGACGAGGTATGGTGTCGGGAGCTTCGGCACTCCTCGTGTCGGTTTCGCGTGCATGTCGGAGTGATCCTTCTTATTGTTATTTGGAAGGAAACTGTTTGACGTACTCAATTTATTTGAATAGCTGGCAAAGCGCTTTCGGCTAAAAAGCGATCTTCAGTGCCCCAATAGTCAGTTGTGTACAGGAGACCTTTTTTATCAATGTGATGATCATCTTAGCTCTTTTATCAAAGGTGCTTGCTAGTCGTGCATACATGGTCCATCATTAAGGTTAAATTATAAAGTAAAGATACTATGGTCAGTTGAGTGAACAGCTACAGATTAAAATGACACTAAACAAAGGCACATACAAGACATTATAACGCTTTTAAATTGAAGATCGGTCCTAGCTACGCATTTTTATTTTGATTGAATTGTCCACGAGGAACGATGTTAGCGATGAAGTGATATACAAACAACTGTTTTCTTCCTGCTATTTCGAAATGAGCAACACAGCCTTTCCTTCCTTTTTATTGTTATTTGTTAGGTGATTATACGTGGTAGCTTCAACTTGTTATCAATATTTTGTTTTATTCGTGATATTGTCATGGCTTCATTACCATATAATTTTATAAACTGAGTAAATAATACTAATAAACTAACCCAAACTTTGTATTGTATTCGCGGGTGATTTCTGAAAAACTATTGATCAGAAAGGTATGATGCATGGTTTTTTTTTAAAGCTTATGATGTTATCTTCAAGATGAAAATATAATATACAGAGTGTTCCATTTCAAACATTGTGTACAGGTAGTGTTTGCAAAAGTTGGTGACCCTGTATAATAACAAATAGTTTTATTCAAAATGTACGTGATTATTGTATTCAAGGATAAGTGATGTTTTATGGTAATGTCAGTTGGTTTTAAGATACTTTTTTCCATTTCGCTTGAAAAATAGCCCAACTTTGAGTTCTTTTTCAACTTTGATCGTCTTCCATTCCTTTATTATAAGACCCGACAAACCTCATATCAAAATAAACGTTCGTGATAGGTGAAATAATTAGAATTCATTCATACAGGTTGTTCCATTTAAGAAAATACAAGTTTAGATTGCCACAAATGTTTTGGGACACCCTGTACTATGGCTTTATTTTTAAAACATAGCATTTTTGACTAACTCTAATATTAAAAAAAAAAAAAAAATCCTACCAGTTTTCAGTACAAATAATAGATTTTCCCAATATTTTGTCAAATTTAAATTTAATTAGAAATTGCTCATGGACAACAATAAACATTGACACACTTCCAGCTATGTTATGATGACAAGTCAGTTAAACAATAACATAGCAAAATCAACAATTATGGGTAGAACAATAATACTGCGGTGTTAAATATCGAACCAACGATTGTCCACGTTTTTTTTCGCTTCCAATTCAAAAAATAAACATCAGGTGGGGTGAGCAAAATCGGTGAATCGAAATTGAATTTATAAATCTGAAGTCATCTTGTTTCCGCCCTGCCTGCAGCATGAATCTTCTGTGAACTTTTTAACTCTGCACTCTCCATCAGGACCATCAAAGAGAAATCTAGGAAATCGTGGATCACAAGTGAGCTACGCATTTCTTAAAAAAATTGAAATGCTTGAAATATAACCTCCACAACATATATTTCCAAAGATACTACAAGAAGTACAGGTCAGTGTACAGAAAAACAATACAAAGAGCAAAACAACTATATTTATCAAACAGGATAAGGCTTTCTGGCAACAAACAGAGGGAAATCTGAAAAACTGTCATTGAATTGCGAGGGAAGCAAAAAACATTTTGAACCACCTTAACTTTTATTGGTAAGGATAATGAACATCAAAGTTTGATTTTTTTTTAATAACTTTCGAATGAATCAAGTTCTTCTGATGAGTTTTGGTATATCTTTTCACCCATTATTAGTCATAATTTTTTTGTACATGCTCACATGGAGCATTGTTGTGATTCTGAGCACCAATTCATTGAAGTTTTTAGAATCGTGTTATATTTCATCTCAAGAGTTCAGTTGGTTCGATTTGATAAAATAAGTATTATAGCTCCAGTGATGATATATCCCAAGAATTAAAAAAATCAATTGACAAATAAATAGGGTGCGAGATTGAAGATTTCAATTATCTACCTGATACAATAGGGTACTGGACTATTATTTGCTCTTGTGATTCTCATTTTTCTTTTCAATTACAAAGTCCACATCATAATCAGTATTCTTGAATGTGATTTCTTCCTAGAAGTACGTGCCTGTGAATGTTGCAGTTCTTCAAAGTTGTTGATCGTCATGTTTGCGGGATATATGAGTATTTATCTTTCACAAGTAGAAGATTTGTAATAACTCCACAGTGTCATCACGGGAATCAACCCAAAGGCGTATGTATCAAAGCGCCCTCGTACCACTACGCCGAAGTTCATTGATCGAAGCGGCACCGGCGCCGCCCGGACGGACGAGTGTGGTGACCAGTGGTGGAAACTCATGGTGAGGACCGAATGTGGGGCTATAGATAAAGAAGCAGGACAGTACGAGAGAATGTTCCGATCGACGCGTTGAGTCGAGAAGGACTTCCCCTCCCTATCCAGTTGGACGCGTTGAGTTCAATCACCCAAATCTGTTAGACGAGTTGAGTTTGACTACCTGATCCTGTTGCTCGCCTTGAGTTCAACAGTTACCTGATCCCGTTAGACCAGTTTAGGCTGACTACCTAAACCTGTTGAACACCTTGACTTCAACAGGTAAAGTGCTATCAATTTGATTTGTCACACTTTCAAAAGGCTTTGAAATATCTATTTTTTGGGCTAAAAGGTCTAACAAAACGAGTATTTGTAGGATTTTCCATGAAGTTTTGTGCTATTGAGTCCAATATTTCCTAAACTGTCAAAATAATATGGCACACCTTGTATATCATTACATATTGAGAAAGTCGTGTATTTTCTGGTCACAAAAATATAGCACACATGCCCTTTCTATCCAATAGTTAAGAGAAAATTGGTATGAATCTGATCAAAATTGTGATTTACAGGCGTGTTCTATTCTGTTTCCAATAATTGTTATAGTTCTTGTTCTGAATGTATGATATAATATAAAAGATTTTCTGATTTGTAAATACAGAATTTTATTGAATTACTCAAATCAAGAAGTAACACCCTAATTTTTTCCTACCAACTCATTGTAGAGGAAGAGTATTCACGTTCAACATCGAACAATTCGAGTGCAACTATGACAATTATTGGAAACAAATGAATAAACTGTATCTTTGGGCGTGTTTGGAGAGCATGCGATCGCGCTAGACAACGCAAATGCTATTTTCGCTGTTCGAAGAGGTTTTATCGCGTTGGCGCTATAGAGTTCCGTGAACTTGAGCGTATTGTTTTAGACACATGGCGGATGATAGACACAATGTTTTGAATGTGGAAATAGCTACTCAAAATTCTCAATACCTCAGTACTAGTGCCTACTTTAAACATTTCAAACGAATACTTCAATAATCTCCTTCCGTCTTCCGATTGAATAACTGTATAGCAAAGTAGACATTTATTCTATCCCCTCACTACAAAACTTGACCAATTCGGAATAAACGCACATATCACGAATCACTTGTTACGTTTTAATTCACAAGAGACAAGCAATTTCGAATTAAGCAAACATAAACAAACTGTTTACGGAGCACTTGTTGCACGAAATAGCGCTAACGATATCTACTGTCTCACCTAGAAGAAAATAGCATTTCATAGCGTGCGTGATCACGTTGTCTGCAGAAACAATGACGTCACAGGTGCGCTATATGCTATAGAATTGCTCCATAGCACCAAATAGCGCAAATAGCGTCTCCCCGAACACAGCCTTCATACTGTAAAAATACAATTTCAATCATATTTACACTAATTTGCGCTAAACTGGTGAGTAAAACGGGCATGTGTGCTGTATTTTCGTGATATGAAAAAAAATGCCTTTCTAAATACAGAGTGACCCATTTGAAAGCGGGTCACCCCCATAGCATTTTTATTTTGACGATTTTTTTTCAATATGGAGAGTGGTGAGGTTTATTTTGAGTCCAGACGGCATCAAGTTTTTTTCAAATTCAAGGCCTACTAGATCATATTTAGAGGCTCAAAAATCCAGAACTCATATTAGTGATCTTTTAAGAAAAAATCTGCCTAAGCCACTGGATTCGTCACACTCTGAAATGGACCTTTACCAAATTTCATGAAAAAATATTCAAAATTAACGATTAATTCTATTATGCACCAGGAAGCATTTTGACTCATAACTCATGCGATAGCAAATCTATAACGACAAATTTATCACATAATAACATTTTATAAATATTCTTTTGTTTAAATACAATGAAAACAAACAAACGACAAAAAAAAAATTACACACAGAAATAATATTTTTGATTTGAATATTTTTTCATGAAATAGAGATCCATTTAAGGGGATGAAGAATCCAATGGCATTGACAGATTTTCTCTAAAAAGATCGCCGATTTTATGTTTTCTGGATTTTTCAGTCTCTATATATGCTCTAGTAGGCCTTGGTTTAAAAAAAAATCAGGGCGACGTAAAAATAAACCTTACATTAAAAAAAAAATCGTCAAAATCGATCCATAAATCAAAATGTTATGAGGGTGGCCCCGAGGGTGGCCCGCTTTCAAATGGGTCTTTCTGCATGTGATGATATACAGGATGTCTCACGGTGACCGTCCGATAAAATATTTCGGGAAATAAAGCCATTGAAGTTCTGTAAATTTGTATGGTGAGATTGCGAGAGATGCTCTCTTCAAATTAAATATAAGCTACGTTGTGCGACATCCAGTTACACCGAAAGTAGGTGTCAACTCTTTTGTTTTAAATAGATCACCCTATATATCATTCCATTGTTGGATTCTACGTAAGATTCTAGTCACATTTGATGTATCGTTTTATACCTAAGTATACAAGTTTTTGAAATATTTGAGTATTTATGTCAAAAGTAACTTTAGTAGGCTCTAATTAAGATGTGAATTTTACCTATAAGAAAGCCTTTGTTATTTAATTTGTGTTGGATTCCTTGTTGAAAGAAAACTGCTATGAAAGATTTTTAACAATATTTTAATAACTATTAATACAGTTTGGTCAAAAAATATGATCAAAAATGCAATGAAGAAAACTCAAAAATCCATTTTTTCAAATGGAAACCACCAAATTTTATAATTTCATCTTATTGAGCATTGAAAATAGAGTGAGTTTGTATACGATTGTCCATTTCAAAAATTGTAAAAAAATAAGAAAAATTTGGAAAGGACAATCTTACACAAACTCACCTTTATTTTGAATACTCGATACTATGCAATGATAAAATTTGAGTGTTTTCATTTATAAAAATTGATTTTTGACAGTTTTTTTGATATTATTTTTGATCTTATTTTTTAACCACCCTGTATTAATAGTTATCAAAATATAGTAAAAAATCCTTTACAGTAGGTTCCTTTCAACAAGAAATCCAACACAAACTATATAATAAAGGCTTTCATGTATGTAAAATTCACATTCAAATTAGAGCCTGCAAATGCCATTCTTGACATGAAAAGTCAAATATTTCAAATACTCTCATTATTAGGTATGGGGCATGATACATCAAATCTTCCCACAATTGCACGTAGAATCCAAAAATGAAATAATATGTGTGTGGTGCTCTATTTAAAATAAGAAGATTGACACCTACTTCCTGTATAACCGGAAGTTGCACGAGGTCACTATCATTTCATTTGGAAAGAGCTTATTTGAAAATCTCACCATACAAATTTTCAGAATTCTAATCGTCTCATTTCCCGAGATATTCTAATGGACGGTCTCCGTGAAACACCCAGTATAGGGTGTGACATTCAAAAAAAAAGTAAGTTATGTCCTTGGGCAGGTCAATAGATTTGACACTAGACAGTTTGGAAGAAATTGGACTCGATAGCGCAAAACCTCACGAAAAACCCCACAATTTCTTTTTTTGTTCGACCTTTTAGCTCAAAGAATAAATAGTTTACAGCATTTTGAAAGTGTCACAAATCAAATTGAAAGCACTGTACCTGATCCCGTTAGACGAGTGGAGTCTGGCTTTCTTCACCTGTTGCACGCATTGAGTTCAACTGAGTACCCCATCCCGTTAGACTAGTTGAGTCTTAGTACTTGCACGTCTTGAACGCGATGAGTGAGTCACCTTTCCTTTTAGACTAACCCTAGAGGCCGACAAGCGACCATAGACTGGTACGTGGACGATCAAGAGAACAAGGCTATTGAACCTAGCTTGAAAATAGCGTTATAGGAAAAAAAATGTGTAAAGTATACACTTGGCAATTTGACGTATTAAGGGGTGTACCTCCAAAATCCAAAGAGTTCCCAACCGCCAAATGGTAGCCTTAACTCTTAGACTCACCCCCAACGTGCAATTTGGCGGTTTTTTGCATATTTCTCGAAAACCGTTGGTCCTCAAAAAAAAAATACTCACAAAAAAATGTTCTCTTGAAATATTCTATTAAAAAAGTTTTTCTTCTTAAGTCGTCTAGTATAGCTGTTTTCGAGAAATCAGGTATTGAAACATGGGCGTGCGTTAGCAGAGATCAACGAACACTGTGTATTCACCAGTCATCCGCACTAGCCACGGTGATCTCTATCAATACCGGTAACAACTGCTCATAGGGTTTTCTGCTTTTTTTTTGGTGATTTCCAAATTTTTCTATATAGTATTATTCTAGGAATTGCAAATTAACGGAGGAGAAAAATCAGGAGAAAAATCATGGTGTTTGATTTATATTATAAACAAAGTAATCAGGATGCCGCTAACGTGGCATTCATTCATGCCAGGAAAAACCAACTCAAACTAACCAAAACCCACCCAAACTGACCTGATATGACCTGAAAAAAAAAATTTTTCCGCCAGTAAATTTGCAATCCTTGAAGACACTATAACTTTTCAACTCCAAATTGGGACTATACAACTTCAATTTGGAAATCAACAAAATCAAATTGGAAATAATCAATTTCAAAATGGTACTTGTCAACTTTGATTTTGAAATAAACAAATTCAAATTGGGAATGGACGAATTCAATATAAGTCCCTAACATCAATGAAAGACTGCTAGATGCTAGTGAGCAAGGGGACATTAACAGTGATTAAATAAGATCTCCATATGTTTTTAGTCCAGATTGATATCAGTTTATAATATTTAACTTACGAAAATTCTAATTTTCAACTTTAACTTTAACTCGACATTAATATTAACGTAAAAAATAAAGATGTATCCCATATTCAACGCCTAAAACCTTTTTTTTTGTTTGTCAGGGATGAAAAATCCCTCTCAAAGCTATGCACGCATAACGAACATTTTACTATCGTCACAAATGCTTTATTCTTTGATGCCCAAAACATGTCTGATATGCAAATTTGAATCTGTGGCAAAACTTTATAATTTTTTTTTCTTTTTTTCCCAATATCAATGGCCTAAATCCAAAGTCACGCTGATCGACGGATGAAGCCCTAGTCATTCCAGAGGGACTCATAAAGCGGACATAAAATTGTTATAATCTTATTTTGGGGTTGAATAAAAATATTTTGTGAACCACGTGTAGTGATTGCTGAGCCACCCACGAACACCATCAAAACTGGCATCCGAGCAAAATTGTACCGACAAAATACGAAAAATGAGCAAGAACGAAGTAGTTGGTCTAAAGATAGCCGACAAGACCGTCGTCAGTTGGATTTATCGGCTCAGCAAAGCGGAACTAAAACAGGCAATGAGAGATGTTGGACTGTACACGGACGATAGACTCGTCGAATTACGGACCAGAATATCTAAACAGCTAAAAAAGGCAAATACCAGAAATGACGATACCGACGCGGAAAACAATCCTTCACTGCAGACTGAATCGATACTTGCTGGCAGAACAGCAGACGACGAATCAGTTCTGGACAAAGTACGTGAATGAGGACCACACTTTCGAGGGCCAGACGACTCCATCGAGTTCCTAGAGACGTTAGAAGAACTGAAGTTGTTTTATGAAGTGCCAGACAAGCAGATGTTGAGAGCACTTTCCGAATTCTCAGAAATAAGACAATTTTATGGTATAGAAACAACTCTCGCGTGTGGAAAAACTGGGACCAATTCTTGGATGACTTCAGTATGTACTTCATCCCATCTAACAAGGAATCAGAATCAAAAGAGGGCGATTGCAGAAAGAAAAAGAAAAGATCAAAGACTATCTCATAGATTTACAAATATTGATCAGAAGACAGGGCTAGTTGACGACGGACCAAGAACTGGAAAGAATATACAGAAACATGCAACTGAAGTACAATATGTACGTGCACAAGGGTCACTTCAAGTCTTTGGAAATTTTCATACAATGGACAGCGGGCCAAGGAATTCGAAGCCATAGAGAGCGATACAGAGCGGAACCGAGAAAACAATAAATACGTCCTTCAACATCGGGCACTTTCTTTGGAGACTAAGAAGCCACCACGTGGTTGACATCAGAACCAACCGAACTTCACTTTAGACAACTTGACAACTGATCCACTACAACAGAAGGTCGTGCCACTGGAAATTCGGAGGAAGAAGACACCGTCGCGTCAGCAAGAGTATCGCGCAACCGCAAGATATATCTGTGGTAACTGTGGGGACTTAGGGATCAGTTCCAATGACTGCAAATGCATGCGTGAAAAACCAGGAAAACGACTACGTGGCCTTCATAGACAGAGAGTACGTTGTTCAAATCTTTCCTGAGAAGTTGACATCCATTAACAAACACCTCGTTCCCAAGGTTTCCAAATAATACCATATATTTCTAAACATGCTCGAAAAAATAGCAAACCTCTGACGTTAATATCTTCTTTTTGGTTGAATTTGGGTATAGGGTATGCAAAATGAAGAATGTTCAGTATTTCTCGGAGATTGCAAAAATCAGACAAAAAAATAGGGTTGTAATTTGAAATAAGATAGTTGGAGCACGCCCAGAAGTTCTAAAACACCCTGTATATGAGAAGACCTTGTTTTCACAAAATTCATTTTGAACCATTTAACTTTCATTTGAAACATTTTTTTCCCAAACATCAAATTAAAATGTTAATGGGGGGGTCCATTTATCTGTGAACACCCTGTACAAAAGATAAGTGGTTAGAAAATTAAATATCCTTAAATCTGATAATTTATCGGTACCAAAAGAACTCGCTAAGCCGAATGAAATCAATATTTTTTTTGCCTATTCAGCAGAGGGTAATGACCACTTGGATATCGATTTGATCAACTTTTATAAATCCCAAAGTAGGCAAGGGATTTCAGGAAAGCTAATAATTTGCAACGTGTCAGTGGAGGTATTCAAGGAGATATCGACAAAATTGTCAATATATCGAATCGACATCAACAGTATGATTTTGATGTGTTATACCGCCAAGGCTCAGCGAATCATCTACCTACACAGTGACCATATCGACAACCTATAATCGCTACAAAGGAGCGTGGATGCATGGTACAATGGCAAGAAAGATAGGGTGGATAGATTCCCGAACAATTTTCCAGTTCACAATAAAAGACGATATTCTTCATCGATATTTCACGGGACATATCGATACAGTTTTGCAAAAGTATCGTAACCCTCAGATCGGCCGAAAATGACATTTTCGTGTATCTTAAGCGGATGCATCCAAGAAATGTCCTACTGCAGTATCATAAGCCTATATCTACTATTCAAGCGGAAAAAATAAGTTTCATTTTAACGTAAACGAACACGTCCAGAAACCTGGATAGCCAAATCAACTTAACTAGCATATTCTTTCGAAGTAGGCGCGGACATAGTATGTTACATCACGTGATGGCGCTTACAATAGGCGTATTTTGACTTACGATATCAGTTTGGTTCAATTGTGACTTTGAATGCAGTAACATCGGTGAGTACTTTTTAATTTTTATTCCGAATTTAAGTGCATTTTGCCAAAAAATTGTGAAAAATACATAGAGATACGTACAACTATTATGAGAAATACTTGTTAGCATACTTTTGTCAGTTTTTTTTCAATTTGGAGTAGAGAAAAGGGCAAACAGGGCTGCTAACCCTAACGCAGTCATTTTCTAGATGCTCTAGCTTTGTTGCTTTCACAAAAATACTGAATCGTTCAAAACAATGCTGATCATTGCTGATAGTTTGGATTCTACGTCATTTCAATGTATCTTTTCAATGACCTGATTCCTCGTTCATTGTTTTCAAAGCTTTGTTATCAGAAAATTCATTATTCTTATGAATTGCGCTATTCAATGATACCTTTTTTCTAGAGAAATGATGCAATCGAATACAAGAGCTGGGGGAATATTGCAAGCGGCTCTCTACAGCAATGGTATCAGTCTCACCGGATAATGGTCGAGTGACATTCTTTTCGCAAAATGATTTCGAAAATATGCCTATACTTCTTGAGTCCGACTTGGCTGAGACAAACGAGAACCAGAGTATGATGGATGATGCTTTATTTTGTAAACAAGACTTAGCAGTTCCCAATAACCAGCTAGATAGTAGGGTAGAGTATGGGATTTCAGATGTCATAGTCAATCTTTTGGATAATTTTCACGACATTATTGACAAAGAATGTAACCTGTTGCCAACTACTAGCGACAGGATGGCAAAACCTAATCTGGAGATGTTTATTTCTTTATTTTGCAGATCGCAGAAATACCTTTTCCCTAACAAAACTCTATGATGGAAACTAAGCTATTTCACACAAAAAAAAAAGACCTCGATCATCTTTGCCACCAAAACGTTATACCAAAAAGGTATCACAAAGAGTATTTTAAATTAAAATCGAAAAGTTCGGTCAAAGACGTTCTTCCAGAGACGGATGCTGAAGATGCTCGGGATGAAGAGAACAATGATTAGATTTTTTTTTATTTCTTCCCAAATTTGTGAGCTTATTCTTGGAAGTTGATATATTTTTATATTTTTGACCCATGATATTTTTATCAGAAAAATGCAAGTATAGGTAGTTATTGAATCAATAAACATCAACTTTTCTCATTAAATTGATTTCATTATCTTGAATGATCATCAAATTGACTTTCACTATAATAGTACTTACCAATAGGACGTAAACGTCTCGGGTTCCCACCAAAGTATCGTAAATCTGTGACTTGCGACATTCTATGTCTTATTTTATCTTTTGCCTCAGTAACGTAAGTACGAAAATAATAGCAAACAGTGATTTTGAAGGGCAGTTCATCCTTTTTTTGTTAAAAACATAGCTCTATTTAGTTAACGTACAAGTTTTTGTATACACAGAGTATTTGATTTCTTCGGAAGAAGAAAACTGGCTCTGCTGAAAAATGTTCACTTAGTGGCTCACGATACTTTGGCAAAAATGTATCGAGTACGACATTAAAGAAAGCTAAATGTCAAATCCGCGGAAAATCTGTTCACCCGAGGAAAATAGGGAAAATATCTTGGAGGAGAATCTCGAAGCGAAGACAGCAGGACACTTCGGAATCGCGAAAGCAATAGCGATATTAGTACAGAAATAACACTGGCCAGAAATGTTCAATAACGCAGCCGATTTTGTGAGGAGTTGTACAAATTGTCAACAATATGAAGTATCACAGACGCAGACCAAAGGCAAGATGGTATCCACTCTCATACCTGAATAACCGTTGACCACCGTATCATGTGAGTTATCGTACCACAACCAATATCAAGCAAAGGGAACAACTATATAATGGTGTTCCAGGACAGGTTCACCAAATGGGTAGGAGTATGTCCAGAACGGAAAGTGATAACTAGTGTGATCTGCAAAACTTCCAAAGACGAAGTAATTTTACGATGTGGTGTCTCGAAACAGACTTCAACTGACAACGCTAGACAGTATGATAATCAAGACTTCAAGAACCTTACGAAGGAATACCAAATCGAAAAGTTCGACATCCCACCATACAGCACACAGACGAACCCAGTAGAAAGACCCCACTGAGTGATAAAGACGATGATATCAGAATATTGCGAGGACATCCATGCACATAAAATTGGAAGGAAGTTTATCGAAAATCAACTCAGCAAAACTAGGTTCACTGGTTTTTCTCCGATATTTTTGAATTTCGGTAGAAAATCGAGAATACCCAGTCACCGAGTTATACCGGTCACCGACATACGTCCTGACGGCTCCCCAGATGAACATAGCCGATATTTGGATAGACCGAAGATATCACTCGAACTAGTAAAAGTGAACCTCGCAAAAGAATTCACATCGCGAAGCCATTACTATAATTTAGGACGACAAGATTGGTCCTTAGAACCAGACGATCAGTTGATGAAAAAAGAATAATATTAGTCCAACGCTGCCAAGAATTAAAACGTGAAGTTAGCTCCAACATTCTCCGGTCCATATAAAGTCATGAAAAAATGGTCAAACAACATTTCTCGGTTGGGAGGTTGGAACAGAAAAAAAAATCTACAGAGTGCAAGTCAAATATTCGAATCCAGCTCATCAGGGTGAATGCGGCATCAGTGTATCGCTGAAATCAGATCAAGCCAGACGCAACTAGGACACACAAAAAACTTTACAGCTGGAAAGATATATATTTTTTTAGAAGTAGAGGGGAGTGTGTAATGACATTCATCCAAGGAATCGACTCAAAGACGGTATCAAAGCGCCCTCTTACCACAACGCCGAAGTCCATTGAGCGCGCCGCCCAGATGGACGAGGCTGGAGACCAAATGTGGGGCTATAAATAAACAAGCAGAACAACGAAAGAGAGTTCCGATCGACGCGTTGACTCGAGAAGCACTTTTCCTCTCTATCCAGTTGCACGCGTTGAGTTCAACCTCCCAATCCTGTTGAATGAGTTGAGTCGGACTACCTGAACCTATTGTACGCGTTGAGTTCAACTGGGTACCCCATTCCATTAGACGAGTTGGGTCCAACCACTTGCACGTGCTGAACCCGTTGACTTCAGCACCCTAGTCACCTTTCCTGTTAGACCAAACCTAGAGGGCCACCAGCAATTATAGACCAGTACGTAGACGATCCAGAGAATCCAAAGTCACGCTGATCGACGGCTAGGTCTGTTCCAGAGGTACTTGTGATGCAGACATAGAATCTATATGATTCTAGAAACATCACATCAGCTATCATTTCTTCACTTATATGATTTTATTTTGAGGTTAAATGAATATATTCTGAAAACCACGTGAAGTAACTGCTGAGCCACCCACGAAGACCATCACAGATTCACAACTCTTTTTCATTCGGTATCTCTGTCTTTTGGTTCCCTATGTGTTATACTGTCCTAGTGATTGATCAGCATTCTCAAAAAGCGGCAGGTTTCTAGAGCTCTTATCCCACTGAGCAAAATACCTGTAGCCGCTTTTTTACCATACTTTTGAGACTTTCTGGTAAGTGAGTGAACAATGTTTTGAATGTTAACCGAAAATCCGCCTGAAAATCATCGTTTTGTGAGACTACTTATGATATACAGTGTCGTACCACAGTATACTGTAGATGTAGATGTTACAGTGGGTGGCTCACGCCAAAACCTGCTTAGGCCTCCTGGGCCCGTCACAGTATACTGGTGAATGTGATAACTTCTTTTTAATGATAAAAGCAATGTTGAAGAGTCACTTAGAGTAATACCGATTTTCAAAATGGGATAGTAACATACGAAGTCGTGACGAGGCAAGGTCCCTTGTCACGATTGATACCTGCTCAAACGCAAGTGCTGATTTGCCAAAGATTCATGTGAGCAGCGCGGAACACGGCAGGTTTTTCGTTTCTAGCTATAAGCTAGAGATACATCGAATTCATCGTGACGTGGTTGGGATCTGGAAAATGATAATATTGTCACAATAAGGGCTTGGCAAGGGCACAACATCTCTATTTTCCTTAAATACCAACAATCACAGCCGAGGTTTAACCTGGGCCGCTGGCTCGAAACAAAATAGGAATTCTTGCCAAGCTAGAAGCTTGACTGACACTACTTTTCCCTCTCCCGAACCATCGTTTCGTGATCAAATTTATATCCAAAAACTGTTGCGTCAGCATTGTGGGTCATGCGTCATAATATCATCATAACATAAATGAGTGGTTTCATTCAGCGTACTTTCCATCCCATTTTTACGATGGCTTATGCCTCTTCTCCGCGGCAATGGCCCCCAATGCTAACTGACAACATGCTCCATTCCTTGACGAAACATGACTTAAAACTAATAAAAATAAGTAACCAAACTTGCTTTGGTCCTGTGTTACATTATGTCAATCGGCTGGGTATCGTTTTGTCCCTGGCCACCACCAACAGCAAAACAACTACAATCGCGATCTACTGTCACCGGTCACCGTGCCCCCAATTCCTGATCCTCGCTGACGGTGCGAAGATTTGCTGGCCGGCTCATCAGGGTTTTGTAATTGCAGCTTGACTTGTTATTGGTGTTCCGTCAGTACAGGACAACAGACAGGGTGACACATGACACTCCCACTTAGTCCGGAGTGACCTGTATCCCCGATCATGGAACCATATTCTTCAGCTGAGTATCGGAGGACCGAAAGCAGACATTGAATGCCCTATAAAAGAAACAAAAAATATATATACAGTATGTCCACGGATGGGAAAGGCAAGAGGTGAAATGGACCAAAAATTGAAAGATACGACAAAAAGTTATTTCTGTTTAAAGTTTTTGCTTGGTCTAAGAATAGGAGCTACGATGAGAAAATTGATTTTTATTATCTCAAAAATGTAAAAACATGATATTAAACAAGAGCAAACAGTCCTTCTTTGGTCTTTTAACCTGAAATGATGAATAAAAAACTTGCTCCAAATTTAGTCAAAACCCTGATTCCAAACTTACTGAAGAAAATTTCAATTTGTATTTTTTTTTTTTAAATAAATAGTTTTGTAAGTCCGCATTTTACCACGTACATATTATTGATTTTATACCTGTACCATGATTATCTGTTGTTGTTGTAGGTATAGAAGTCATACTGGAAGTAGTAAAGTGCTGACTTGCAAAATTGTCCAATTTTATAGAATTCTCATGTATTCAAATTTCCTTCAGTAAGTTTGAAATTAGGGCTTTGACTAGATTTGGATCAAGTTTATTTATCATTTCACGTTAAAAGACCAAAAAATGACTGTTTGCTCTTGTTCAATTTTATGTTTTCACATTTTTGAGACGCTCTGTATAATAAAAATCAATTTTCTCATTGTAGCTCCTATTTTTAGACCAAGCAAAAACTTTTATCAAGAATAACTTTTTGTCGTATCTTTCAATTTTTGGTCCATTTCACCTCTTGTCTACTCATCCGTGGACATACTGTATATAGAAACAAGAGAAGGTTTGATCTCAGAATAATAAAACACCATATATACAAACACAAGGAGGCTGGTAGTGTCAGTCAAGCTTTCTGTTACTGTGGTTTCCTCCGGTGCTGTGGTACTTCTTGGACTCGTTCAGACCTCTTCTGGTACGCCATCCTCAATTCTGGGCCTTAGATCATTATTCACTCTGTACACTTTACACGCTTGGCGTGCGAGAGATGATCGTCAGGCGCATCCACCAATTGTCACAATAAGGGCTTGTGGGGTCTTCAACTGTCCTCTACACTTATTGCGCGCTAGGGACGTAGCACTCACACAGAAGGGAAACTTGTATCATTTCACAACATCTCTATTTTCTCTAAATACCAACAATCACAGCCGGGGGATGAGCATGAGCCGCTGACTTAAGAGGGAGAATAGGAATTCTAGCCAAGCTAGAGGCTTGACTGACACTACTTTTCCCTCTCCCGAACCATCGTTCCGTGACCGAATTTATATCCGAAAACTGTTGGGTCAACATTGTAGGTCATGCGGTCATGCGTCATAATATCATCGTAACATGAATCAAATCAAATCAAATATGCTCTATTGCCACAGAAAAATTTAAATAAATTTTATGGACAAAGCAAATACAAATGCAAAATGCTAAAGTACAAACAATAAACATGATAATAGTACACAATACGTGAGCAATAGAACAAAACTAGTACAAATATATTTTCCCAATATTTTGTCAAATTTAAATTTAAATGGAAACTGCTCATGGACAACAATAAACATTGGCACACTTCCAGTTATGTTATGATGACAAGACATAACTGAATGGATTTATTCAGCGTACTTTCCACCCCATTATTACGATGACAATATCATGAAGTCGAGTCCCTACATCACTGACCGATGAGACAAAGACACGAGCACGTTGCAATTCCATTCTTGAACTGATACTTCTCTGATAGTCCAACTATCTATTCAATTATATGGAACCAAAACGATTTGTCGCTTCTTCACTGCTTCTTTTAAATTTAAACGGTTTATGTAAAGCCTTCGTTAAAACCTAAATGATTGCATTATTTTGTGAATAAGTTTGAGTTTACCAAAACAGTTTTTTCTAGCATAAAAGATAATATATTTTCTTGAAATGTTGCGGTAATAATAATATAGGTTGGATGGTTTGTGACTGGCCAAGTTGAAGTTGAGCAAGGAATGGTGAGGGAGCAGTCAGTTATTGAAGTGGGCAAAGTGATGCTCAATTTATTGTTAAAGTCAAGCTTTCGGAAGCATTCCTTCCTTCATCAGGACAAACAATGATGAGTATATCATAAAAACACAATTCACTCATACAGGGTAAAATATTTAAAATTAGTTAAAATGATTAAGATGATAAAATTTTTAAAATTAGCATAGTTTTACTTATGTCTATGAGTAAAATAAATAAATTATTGATAAAATACATGAAAAACTGTAAAAGGGACTTTGAACAAACGTTAACTGATGAAAATGGTGGTACAACTGATGGATAAGTTGTATCTATGCTAATTTTAAAAATTTCAACATCTTAATCATTTCAACTAATTTTAAATTATTTTATCCTGTATGAGTGAATTGTGTTTTTATGATATACTCATCATTGTTTGTCCTGATGAAAAAAGGAATGCTTCCGAAAGCTTGACTTTAACAATAAATTGGGCATCACTTTGCCCACTTCAATCACTGACTGCTCTCTCACCATTCCTTGCTCAACAGTAATAATATTAATCTAAAGGCCAACGTTATTTTTCAGAATCACCCGATTTATGATTGTGTTTCGACAAATTCTATGGCTCATAGTTGTTTGATGTTTGTTAAACTTCAACACTTTCCAGTCGGCTTGACTCACTAATTAAGTAGGTTCCAATTAGTTTGGACTTTAGCGCCTTTATATAATTAGACGGAGATTTTGCTGCAGTTTGCTCGATTTTTGTTGGAATAGTAAATTCGGAAATGGCAAAAGTTAGCTAGTCGGTATGTGACTGGAGTTTCTGCATACTATTGATTTTATTCATTGAAAAAGTAGTTTCGCTAAGATCCAGAAATGCTTATATTTCAACAGGAGTAAGGTTTCATTTAGTTGGTTATTATATCCACAGGATCATGAAAGCCTTGCATGATATTATTAGTAGCTTTCATAATATATTCATGTATTGATAAATTTTTATCGTAAAGTGGGGAAACTGGATTAAAAAGGTAAATAATCAATTTTCCCACAAACGTGCTCAAGATGTTTGACTATCTATCTTAAATACTTTAAACAGTGTATAATAATTTATCATTTCAATGCAAAGTTCTGGTTGTGGAGAATCAATGTCGCGCCATGATTTTATTTGATGATTCCGTCATGCTGAAAATTTCAAAATATTTCCTTGAACTTTCTCCTCGTTGATGAAAGTTATATCAATATCAACTTCAGTGTTTTTTCTGCATGATTGCAAAGATGCTGTTTTGAATAAAAGAATGGCTTTCATTTATGTACCTTTGTGAGTTTCCTGGTCTTTGTGTCTATCTGATAAAAATCTAGCCATCAAACGCGTTTATAAATCATCACAATTGGTTTAACTTAAGCAACATCTGGAATGCGAAGTGGTTGAAATGGGTAATAAAGGGATTAATCTACAAAGAAATACGCATATTCAAGAAAATACAAATACGAAGATATGGGTGGTTTTTCTAGTATTCTCAAAACATGTTGGACTGTAGCGAAATCGCTGAAAAGCGATGGAAAACTTTTTTTTGAAAATTACTACTTGCGGGATCATTGATAGAATATGACTTTCGAGGTATCATACCAATGAGGATAAGTTGTAGATGTTCTTGCGGAGGCTGATTTTTTATTCATGTTTTCACAAATTCCCATCTGTTTCTTGATTATCAAAAACAGTTCAATCCGATACTTTCTTTCATCTAAAAAATGAAACAAATCTTTCCACCACTTTTCCTGACTGTAGTCATACGGTATGTCCGGCCATGGGGTATCGAATAGGTGAAATGAATCAAAAATTTGATTTTACGAGAGAAAGAAAATTTTTGCTTGCATGCTAAAAAAATATGATTGTCGATAAAAGAAGTTTGTGATTGGTTTTTCAAAAGTTTTCAGCAACTCAAAACAAGATTATTTTATAAGTGTACGTAATATAAATCATGAAGAGAGAAATTTTCAATTTTTACTTCAAAATTACTTCAAGAGAGAAACAGCAGGTACCCAGCAGTCCAATGGATATTTTTTCTGCAACGTACTGGAAATTTGGTCTTTTGGTGTGGATTGTTTTTCGTTGTGACTTCTCGTTGTATGGAGGCAATCCCACGGAAGAGAGAGGGCCCTCTTCAACTCTGCAGTGAGGATTCCGATGAAGGCCATCCTCGTTATTTATGATCTGTTAGCAAGATTTGAGTATACTTTCTTCTAAAAAAAATATTATTTTTTCACCTTTTGAAGACTGTATAAAATTTCGATTTTTTTTAATGGACGACTTTCTCGAATAATGAAATTTTTGGTACATTCAACCATCACCAGACATACAGTATAGTTTCTCGACTTCTTCTCCAGCATGAAGTTTCATAATTAATGTGATTGGTTTCTTGGCAGAAATAAAAGTTTGATTCTTCACAAATGTATAATAAACTTAGTGCACTCGACGCGTTCCGGTCAATGAACCATTATCAAGAGTGACTTAAAATTGTCTGCAAGAGTGTCAAGTCAGAAAGTCAGGAGAGAATAGTGTTAAGTTGATCGTGCTTACATAACTATTCAAATCGAAACATAGAGACAAACTTGTTCATGATGGCTAACATACAGGTATACTACAATTTCTGAGAAACGTGTTGAAAGTTTCGCTGCACACAGAATCATCATCTCCACTTAATTTTAAGAAAGTCTACAATTTCAAATTAAACAAATATCTATACCAGTTAAACTTTGCAGCAAAAAAAAGGTATACTCGAAATTTTCACCTATCTTTGAATTGTCATATTTAAAAAAAAATCGCTGGGAAAATATGCGGTTTGCAACACGATTCGGAACATGTCTTTGCGATTAATATACATGGTGTAAAAAATAAATATCCTCGATAACATGGCGATACAGAAAGAATTGTGGGAAAACTTTATTTTCAATATCCCTCTTGCCCTCAAAGATTTATTGAAGGTTTTTTTTGACATGCTCAAATGTTTGTCATGCTCATACCTAGAAAAATTTTTGGTTTTTTTATACTACTCTTCTTTTTTCTTTTTTGAAATATCGTCTTTTCTTCGAGGTACTCACACTCAAGGCTTTGACTGGTTGTCCAGCCGATTCTAAATTAACAACTGACAATGTTATGGCATAAACCCATTGTTGAGATGTCTTTCTGTCGTACAACCGTACCGAATGGTTGTGTTTTCATTGCTCTCGAATTATCAAAGTTCACATACGTGTTGTGGACTTTTAAATACGCGATTTTCGCATGTATAGTGAACATAGACCTTGTAGTATTGATCGTGGAAGTTTGATTCGTTGAAAGTGACGAGAAATAGGAAAAATAGCTGAAAACATCGGTCTTATCAGTAGTGGGTGAGATAAATTTGCATCGCAAAAAATATCAACGTGAATACAGCTGAGATACGTGCACTAGAGATGGACGGTAACGAGGATCGACCAAACGAGTCCGGAGATCGAGAGGAATGTGCTGTTTGCTCTGTTGGTTTCGATGATCTTAAATCGATATTGGTATGCAATGGTTGCAAGAAGTGTTTCCACGCCAAGTGTGAAAATATTGAGACACGTGGGCTTCATATGAAAAAACTTGCTTGGAAATGTAGACTGTGTGAGACAAGTAAACCGATTTCCAGGAAGAGGATCCGGACGGAGGACCTGGCGGATCAGAGCAGTATGGAGTTTATGACGGCTATGAATAACACTTTGATGCAGCTAGTCGATAAGGTTGGTGATCTTAATGACAAAGTTATTGATCTTACTGGCAAAATCGAGATTGTATTGAATGAAAATCAAGAGTTAAGAAAGGAAATAGAATGTCAAAAGAAATCCGAAACGTCTACCACTGTGAATGAGTCCATCTGCTTGGGGTTAAATCGTGATTCTACAACAACATATGCATCTATGACAGCCACAAATGGTAAGAAACAAGTTTTGATTGTGAAGCCTAAAGTGACAGAAAAAGATTCAGTTGAGGTTAAAACAGTTCTAGAACAAAAAGTGAATCCATCCGAAATAGGAGCAGGAATTTCCATTGGTAGGAAAACTAGAAATGGGGGACTGATACTTGAATGTGGAGACGAAAAAGAAATTGTCAATATTCAAAATGAGATCCAAACTAAACTGGGAGAAGATTATACTGTTGAAAAGCCTAAACACCTAAAAGGTAAAATAAAAATAGTAGGATTAAATGAGGAAGAATATCAATGTTCCGATGATGAGATAGTTTCCAAAATCAAGCGCCAAAATCAATTGAGCCCTAGTCCAGAATTGAAAATCTTCAGAAGAACGAAAGTCAATGAAAACAGATTCAATATTATTATGGAGGTGGATGAAGGTACACACCAAATTGTTCTACAAAATGAAAAATTGAACATTGGGTGGTCTCGATGTATGATCTACAATGATTTCGGTGTGATAAGATGCTTCATGTGTTGCCGATACGGACATGTTGCTAAAGAATGTAAGGGAGAAACAGTGTGTCCCAAATGTAGTGTGAATCATGAGCTGTCTAAATGTACGAGTGATGTCATCAAGTGTGTTAATTGTTTTAATGCCAATCAAAAATTCGGACTGAGGCTGGATACTGATCACATGGTGTGGGATATGAGCAAATGAAACTCTTATCAGAGAGTAGAAAAAACGCAAAAAGACAAGTACACCAAATAGCAATTGGATAATGAAACTGAGATGAATTCTCGTCTGGTCTATTTCAATTGCCAAGGTTACCTGAACAACAAGGATAATATCGAAGTACTTGTCAAAGATTGGCAACCAGTGTTGGTGTTATTGTCCAAAACGCATGTGTCAGAAAATGTGGAGATGATTGAGCTTCAAATCGAAGGTTACAAACTGGCCCAATGTGTAACTACTAATAGAAGAACTGGAGGAGTGATGGCCCTTGTTAAGGAAGGTATTAGATACAAATTGAAGCAGTCAGTGTGTGTGGAAAACTATGGATGGTTTTTGTCTGTACAGTTTACAATGTCATCAATAGACTATCAGTGTTGTGTCCTGTATCATCCACCCAAGACGAATGATGCCGCATTTGTGGACTTTTTTTTCGGAACAGTTGGACAGTCTTGGTGAGTTTGAGGGTGTTAACATTGTTGTGGGCGATTTTAACTCTGATATTATGAAAGACTCTTTTTATGGACTCAAAATTTTAAATTTTGTGTTTGCAAGCGGTATGCATCAACTTGTTAATTCCCCTACTAGAATATGTCTCAATAGCAAAACGTTGAAAGATTACATAATCACAAATAACAAGAATATTCTTCACCAAGTGCATCATACCCCCAAGATTAGCGACCATTCCATTCTATCTGTTGCCCTGAAATCAAATATTGTAAAACAATCTGTGATAAAATACCAAAGATTGATGCACCGATACGATGCTGAAGCTTTAAAAACACAACTCGTACAGTCTATGTGGAACAGCGATTTATCTGATGTAAATATTTTAGCTGAATGTTTTGTTACCTTTATCTCAAATATTTTAGATGTTATGTGTCCAATGCATATCATACGTGTCAAGTCTGAATATAGTTGCAAAAAATACATCACCCAGGAAATAAGAGACCTGATGAAAAAAAGAGATGTTTTGTATAAGAAAGCTGTATTTTTGAAAAACACTGACTCGTGGGAACACTTTAAAAAGGTGAGAAATATGGTGGTCTCGAAAATGAAAATTGAAAAAGATAGTTACTATCATTCAGTAATAGACAACAACAAGGACAATCCAAGAATCAAGTGGAAGCACTTAAAAACTCTATTGCCCGAAAAAAATGTCCTATCACCTGATGAAATCACATTTGAAACCAAAACGATTTCAGACGAGCTACAAATTGCTACTAGATTCAACCAGTACTTTGTTGATAGTATTGGGAGTATCGTTGAAAATATTCCAACAAGTGACATGGCTCTACCATCCACAGAACCAGCTGCAGAGTTTTCCAACTTCAGGTCCGTCACCATGGCTGAGATGAGGGAATATTTGCGAAGTCTGAAACAGGTCGGAGGTGGTGAACTGGGGATCTCTACACAAATCCTGCGTGATGCTTGTGAGGTGATTGGAAATAGACTATTAGATGTCATAAACACGTCTCTATCCAGAGGAGTTTTTCCACAGTCGTGGAAAATCTCGACTATCACTCCAGTACCAAAAATTGCCAACTCGAGAAAACATTGTGATTTCAGGCCAATCAATACTGCCCCAGCCTTCGAGAAGGTGTTGGAGATGTCAGCCAAAGCTCAACTTTTAAAATTCTGTGATAAACACCAAATCATTTTTTCTAACCAATCCGGCTTCTTGCGAAATCATTCGTGTGAAAGTGTTGTCGTAAATGTATGTGACGAGTTCCTTAAAGCATTGGACTGTGGTAACTATGTGTTGACTGTTTTTTTAGACTTTAAACGAGCCTTCAAAACCAAAATTTTACTACAAAAAATGAAAAATATGGGTGTAACTCAGAATGTTATGAAATGGTTCACTTCCTATTTAACAAATATATCGCAATGCGTAAAATTTAAAAATTCTGTTTCCCCACTTATTGATGTGGAATATGGTGTACCGCAAGGAACTGTCTTGGGCCCGCTCTTATTTTTACTGTACATAAATGATACTATCACGACGACGGATAAAAGTAAAGTAATATTATTGGCCGATGATACCATGTTGTATGTGATCGGTACGGACATTGAACAAATGGTAGCTGATATGAACCATGATTTGAACAGATTGTAAGGGTGGCTCTGTCGCAATAGATTGAGTTTGAATGTGTTGAAGTCAAAATGTTGTATATTTGGAAGAAAACAAAAATTGAGTAGTATTGATTTGAGTAGTATAAATGTAAGGATAAATGACAGTATATTAGAAATTGCCAAAGAAATCAAATACCTGGGAACAATATTTGATGCACACTTGAGTTTCATCCCACACGCCGATTTTGTAATGCGGAAATTTTCTCAAAAGGTTCATTTTTTGGCCAGAATAGGAAAACATCTATCTATATCAACAAAAATTAGATTATACCATGCTATCGCCGCGCCGCATTTGCAGTTTTGTGCGACACTGTTATTATAGCTTCCAAAATACAAGGTTGACCAACTGCAAAAAATTCAGAATAGGGCAATGCGGACTATTTTAAAATGTAACAGGTATACGCCAATAGAACTAATGCTTGATGTGTTACATATATTAACTGTCAAACAAAAAATTATTTTTAACATCTGCGTTTTTGTATTCAGAATAAAACTGAAATTATTGCCAACATATATAATGGACAGAGTCAAGTTCTTTGGTGATATTCATGAATATGGCACTAGGCATAGAAATAATTTTATACTAGATAGAAAGGTTAACAGCAGTCAAATGCTAAACTCCATTTTGTATGGCGGTTTACAAGAATATAACAAGTTACCTGATCGAATAAAAAACTGTGATACTGTAAATAATTTCAAAAGACTGCTCAGGCAACATGTACTGTCAAATCTTTAACCTGTTTGTACTTCAGTCGCTTATACTATTTTATATACATATTTTATTTTATTCCAGTGTTTTTTCTATATTTTTAAATTTTAACTTTTATTCTATCCGTTTTATTCTACCTAATACAATAGTTACACTTGGATATTAGATTATAAGTTATATATATTGTTGATTGTGAAGCTGTACGCTTAATAAAGATTATTATTATTCTTTCTGGAGAATCATTGAATACGCGGCAACATTTTGTGTATACGGGATATGCCAGGAAAGTTTGACTATTAGAAAAGTACTTTTCCGTTATTTTTGTAGGTTTTCTTGATCTTGTCGAAAAGAATTGATCAAGTTCCAATTGATTTATAGTTTCTGTTGAACTTTCAGTTTTTAAACAGTAAGGGAATGATTTGTCAGACCTGTTCAAATTTCTTTCCAATTTGAAATTTTGAGCACCATTTTCTACAGAATGTTATCAAATCAAAACATGCTTTACTGCCATAAAATTTGTTGACAAAGCAAATGATTCTGATGCGAGTATACAAGAATAATAATATGAACTATAAGATATACAGACAAAAAATTTAATAGAAAAAAGAAAGAATAAATATATGTATATGAACATTGCAGCAGAACAGTTTGCATAAAAATGCGAATCAAATAAACAGTATAAATACAGAGGTTTCAATAACAGCCTGAAAATACAGTATACAGGGTGTCCCATGAGTCATGAATCAAACGACTCTGGGTAATAGGGGATGTAATTTCCAATAAGAAAAACCACATATACAGGGTGTCCCAACGATAGAGTAGAGTAGGTTTTATCATATAGGATATGAAAAATATTAATATCAATATGCGTCACAGGTTAGGGGTGTAATTATCGCACATTCTAAAAATATTTGGAAACATACAGGGTGCGTCACAAAAGTATGGCGTGTAAAAGTATGATTTTTTTAAATAGAATGCCCTGTTTTTGATTTTATTTCTGGATTCTATGTGTCACTATGAACATTTTTTGTTATATAATATATTGGTCTAAATTTGATAGTTGAATTATTCGAATTTAATGAAAACATTTTGCATTTTAATGATATTGAAAAATTATTGTTTTCTCCGTTCTTTAAGATATTACACTCTTGAGATTTGGTAGGGATAAGGACTAGTGTCATATCAATGCTTGAACCAGAGATATTCGCTATTTGTTATACAGGGTGCTTTTTACTATAGTCCAAACTCTCCGATTTTCAAAATAAAAAAAATCATTTTTTTCAAATGATACACCCCTTTTATTATTACGGTAGTGGATTGAGTATTTGAAAACCTATCATTTTTGCAGATAATGTCCTATACCTATCTTTCATGGTTATCGAGAAATTCCGAATTTTCTAAATCGCTACCTTGTGTTTTGCAATAAAACGATAAACTATGCCAAGTTTCAAGTTATTACTCAAAGGTAATACTAATATTCAAATTGTTAATCGATATTTTCACTTAATATATGTTCAAAAAGGTGACCTCCCTGTTGAATACACAGATTCAGTCTTCTTTGAAGATTCAGCCTGACTTCTGATAACATCAAAGGCGTCACTGAATGACAAACGTCCCGTATTCTATTTTTCATATCTTCCATGGTGGTTGGCTTGGTAAAGTATACTCGGTCTTTTATGAATCCCCATAAAAAAAAATCGAGGGAAGTTAGGTCGCATTATCTCGGTGGCCACGGAATAGAACCTCCACGTCCTATCCATTTTCCTGGGATTTGCATATCCAAAAATGCCCGTACATCACGATGGTAATGTGGAGGTGCACCATCCTGTTGCAGCCACATATTTGCCCGTTCGACTAAATTGATATCTTCAAGTAGCAGAGGCATTTCTTCACGCAAGAAATTCAAATAGTTGCGACCCGATAAATGTTCATCAAAAAAGAAGGGACCAATGATTTGGTTATGGTGGATGCCACACCATACATTCATTGACCAATAATTTTGATGTTGGACTTCTCGTAGCCAAAATGGATTGTCAGTTGCATAACAGTGCATATTATGCCTGTTTACAGCCCCGTTGCTTCTAAATGTCGCCTCATCGGAGAACATAATTTTGCACAAAAAGTTGTTGTCCAACTGAATTCGTTGATTGATGATAATGCAAAACTGAACTCGTTTTTCAAAATCTCTTTCCAGCAATTCTTGATGAAGATGAATATGGTAAGGCTGGTATTTGAATTTTTTTGTTGTCCGATTCACAGTGGATTTTGAAGTGTTGCATATAGTTGATAATGCCCTACTACTTACATGGGGATTTTCTTCAATATGTAACAAAATTTCTAGTTCTTTGTCTTCGTTTGCTGCGTTCTTGTTAACAACTTTACGTTTCGTGTATGAAACACTTCCACTGGAATCAAACCTTTCCATCACATTTCGAAAACAGAGAGTAGTGGGTAGCCGCCGTTCGGGATATTTTGTTCGGTAACCCCCATATGCACCGTAGAAATCTAATCCGGATGAAGACTTCATCGCGATTATTTTCTATTAGGTGGTATGGAAGATAATCGCGATTAAGACTTCATCCGGATTAGATTTCTACGGTGCATATGGGGATTAATTCTTTGAGCCAGTAGAGGGTTTCTCTCAGCTTCCCCCAGTACATAGATCATATCAATAAAATCATTCAGTGGATAGTCCATAGCCAAAAATATGGATCAAAAAGGAAGGATTAATTTTTACTTCTGTCAACAATAATTTTTGTTTTTTCAATGGCAAAGGCCGGTGATCGCCACCGAATTTTCTCGATAACTATTGAAGATAGGTATAGGACATTATTAGCAAAAATGATAGGTTTTCAAATACTCAATTCACTATAGTAATAATAAAAGGGGTGTACCATTTAAAAAAAATGATTTTTTTTATTTTGAAAATCGGAAAGTTTGGACTATAGTAAAAAACACCCTGTATAACAAATAGCGAATATCTTTGGTTCAAGCATTGATATGACACTAGTCCTTATCCCCACCAAATCTCAAGAGTGTTAAGTCTTGAATAAGTGAGAAAACAGTCATTTTCCAATATCATGAAAATGCAAAATTTTCCGTTAATTTCGAATAATTCAAAAACTATCAAATTCAGATCCATATATTATAAAACAAAAAATGTTTATAGTGACACATAGAATCCAGAAATAAAATCGAGTACAGGGCATTCCATTTAAAAAAATCATACTTTTTCGTGCCATACTTTTGTGACGCACCCTGTATGTTTCCGAATATTTTCAGAATGTGCGCTATTCACACCCCTTACATATGATAAAACCTACTTTACTCTATCGTTGGGACACCCTGTACATGGTGTTTATCAATTGAATGCCGATACTTAAGGGTGATAATCCTTGGATGATTTTAAGACAAAAAGTTCATATGAACATAGGTCCGCAAGAGCTTATATTCCAAGATACAGGGTGTTGAAATATTAAAAAATAAATGATTTTTTTATTATTACTTTGATACTATTCCAAATATCTTTATGAAATTTGGTACACGTCTTCTTGGCTTCAATATGCATTTTGTGATGTACATACAATTTCATTATTTTGACCAGTGGTGTCCGTACGGGCTTTGCACTCAATATTGCTGGAGAAAAAACTTGTACGCCACTGCTTTCTCCCAAAATAAAAATCATTTCTAAAATCTCTATTTATTTCTGAGCCAATTAGTTTTCTTGATTTTTTTCAGTCCGGCGCATGGATTTCGCTTAAAAAAATAAAATCTACTTAATTGCGTTGACACCCTGCTGTGTCATCCAATATTTTTAAATCAGTGGCGCTCTCTCTGACATTCCCATGCATTTTGATGCATAGAAGACGTGTACCAAATTTCGAAAAGATATCTGGAATGGTATCAAAGTGATGATAAAAAAAAAAAAAATTTCTATTTCAACACCCTGTATCTTAAAATCTTTGCTCTTGCGGACCTATGTCCATATGAACTTTTTGTCTTAAAATCATCCAAGGATTATTTCCCTTAAGTATCGACATTCAATTAATAAACACTCTGTATTGTTATCCAATTGTTAATCGTTTTCGGGATAGAAGGTGTTGTGTTGGGTTTTCATGATAAAAAAAAAGATTTTTTTATTTTTTGGCCCAACCAGAAATCATATTTCAACAAAACTTGATAAACGAGCATGAAGAGCTAAAATATCCACCAACATCAAGCTTTTCAGTCGACCAGTGGCGGAGATAGGGGTTATCGGAAAAAATAATTTTGCAAAAAAAATAATCTAGCACTCGGTGTACGACTCAAAAAAATTCTATTTTTAGACACACGATTTATTTCACAAGGAAAAAAATATTTCAAAATGTTTTTTGTATCTGCTACCATTTCACAGGAAATGAATCTTCCTTTGTTTTTTAACATTATTTTCAATCGACTTGGTAACGCGAAAGTGAACCTAGGGGTAAAATCAAATTCAATTTATTGAGTTATTCAAGTATTCCTAATATGTTCCAAAAACTCCCCACCTGCTTACAATCTGCATCTGCGAAAAAAAAATCGTTTAATTCATCGTAGGGTTTGTTTATTGCCCCTGATTTGCTCCGCAACCGGTATTTTTTATAAAAATCAAGTGGGATCACGTCGCGTCGGACGATCAAGTTGGATAACAATAATTTGTGGTTTTTCTTATTGCAAATGGCATCCCCTATGGCCTAGAGCGTACCGAAATATACATAATAGTCTTAAAATTTATCAAAAACCAGCCCATGCATTGGTTAAAAGAGAAAAAACAAAAGTTCATCCCTCCCCCTCTACTACTGTAAAGAAATAATAGAGCAAACAGGAAGAAAGAAAAAGGAGGGTCAAAAGTGAGATTATACAAAACTCTCCCGGTAGTAGTCGTTCAACCCATAGTACGCCCTCTCAACTAATATAGAGTCCTTATTCCACTTTGAAAATGCTCTAGGATTTGAATACGTCGTTAATCAGCAGGCAAATAATGATTATAGATCCTCCGACTCTCATATATAACAGAGCCAAAAGTGAGACTTGATACGGGAATAGGAAGAAAGATTCCCCTAGCTTGTCGGGTGAAGTATTCATGCTGGCAAAGAGTGTCTATGCTTGTGGATCATGAAGACGGGATCTATTATAAAAAAAGCTGTCAAAGTCAAGGTTAGGATATTTGGAACATGAACGGAGGTCTGCAAGAATCCCTAGGATTCAGGCCATAATATGTTTCTCAGAGCACCCTTTAGAGAACAATCAATGGTATTAACAAATACTGGTGAGTGTTACCCGAGAAAGCGATGCCGTGACCCATGTGATATTCCACCAGCGCATAATAGATTGTCTCTGCCAAATCAGAAACCATTTCTCCAACTACAGCTCTCACCACGTAGCAGTCAAATTGAGATTGATTAAGAGACCTTCGTTGTGTTTGCCGAATTTCAGTTGAGAATCAATATTCACTCCCAGAAATCTTGTGACAGCTTTGCACTCCAGAGAAAAGTTTCCAGTTCTCAAATCATCAAGGATGCACTGAAACGTGCATGTCTCTCAAGTAGTCCATTGGATTTATTGTTGCAGTGACCTTCTCAACAACGTAGCAGAAATATTCTTTAGGGCAAGATAGCTTTATTTCGTTTTTTTTTGTTGCTTGGAATCGGTCTTGCTCGACCTGTCGCCTGTAGACACGTCTATATTTATAAAAGCAGTTCAGAAAAGAAACAGTTATAAGCGTCATTTCCAAATTGTATGGAGACATTTCATGTTGGCCGGGAAGATGCGGAGTCCACGCGTCATCCACTCCCCACGTCCCTTGGGCTGTTTAATTCTTTGACGGAGTATTAAAACATTTGAGAAGACATTTGTAGAAAGTTTCGAGAAGATCTGGGGCCTTTGATAAAAGATTGTACTCCCAACAAGTTGCAAGACACTCATCACGAAACTTTTCCAAGTTTGTCCGACAAAACGGTCTAATACACACCCTGTATATTCTAAATATATATATATATTTTTTCATGAATGGAACAATTCGAGATCTTCAATTTGAAGCTCCATGCTCCAAGTCAGTCGGGTTTTAGCCGAATAATCGAAGAACCTAATATACATGTATCAGCATGATATTATGCTGATACATAGCAAAGAAGTGAGCAAAAAAAACTTATCCTTCGAGAAAGTCTTATCCATCAATCTAAAGATGAAAGACAAATTATATTAGATGTAGCTAATCTGGATAAGAATTTGCATGATTAGTTCGGCTCACCTCTAAGAGAAGGACTTCAACCGCCCTTCCAATTTGCATGAGAAGAAGGGAGATTTGCCGCTTTACTAAAACATAGTTACTCAGATGTAATAACTCTCTCTTGTCCTCCAGACCAGTCTGTGGCTAATTTACAAGCTAATTCTTTGAATTGTATTTTTTTATTTGTGGTGAACGATGACGATATTCTTTATGTTGGAAGGAACCATTTTTTTTATCGCCTCATCAGTATGTAACAAATAAAGCTCTATATAATTCAGCTATAAGTGTCTACTGTCAACTATTTTTATTAACTTGAAGATTCTTTCAAGGCACGAATGAATGTCTTTCTGCATAAATAAGCATTTGTGCTACTGTATAAAATGCTTTTGTCAAGTCATCGCATTTGGTTATATCAAAAACAAAAGCCTTTTCAGAATTATTGTCTAAATATGTTTCTATATAATGTGGAAGTAATATGAGTTTTTGGGTGCAAGCATAACTGCAATTAAGAATCAAGCACTTGGATATTCACTGAGCTAGATGAATAGCAATCTGCAAAAATGCATGCATGTGTACCCAACCGTACGACTCACACGATTTTAGATAAAAAAGGATGATTACTCGAGCTTGAGATTGGAAATCCAACCAAGTAGATGTATCTTGATATTTGGAACTTCCATAATGTTGTCGCCAGAAATTCCCTCATTCAGTTTATCAAGTAGCTTTTAAGAATTTATGCTCTCCACAATGATGCTTGCTGTGCAGGAATCGTGCCTTGACCACTTTTTTTGATGATGATTTGACCAGACTTCTAGATGGAGAAGCTAGGTTTATTGAGGCTTACAAAGCCTTCTGAGAGGGTTTAAAGGGCATGAACAAAAACCATAAAAGCTACTATTTTTCAAAACGTGAACACATTACATTTTACAAGATTTGATAAGTATTATATACGTGTATTTTACCTAGCGTTGCTATGGCAACTTGTTCCACAAATGACTTTTATATTTCTATATTTTTTGATTTTCTGTTTGAAAGTCAACTTTCCCATCATTACTCGTTATTTTTAAATTCATAACAATTTTAGGAAATCCTCTTTTAACAAATGTCAGGATTTATATGTAACAAAACAATTAATGATTAACTAATTCTACCGACCTTAGCTTCACTTTTGACCTAAACAAACGCACCCGAAATAAGGAATAAAAATCGGTGTCGAGTCAACTTCCTTATTATTGTTAAAACCAAATTTAGTATTAGACAGGGTGGTACTGATATGAGTTGAATCAGGATCAAAAACAAACAAAAATCTTCAATTGCAAAATCCATTCTGCCAGTACAGATTTTCATACCTTTGTCGCTAGGTGGTATAAAAACGATAGTCAACAGACAAGTATATAGTCACAGAAAATCTCGAACCAAAGGTTGACCACCACATTAACACAAGTGTACAGCTTTCTATACCGTGATCACAAAGATTGAACAGAGGTTGGGCGTCCCCACGGTGGTAGGCCAGTCATATAACCTCTGCCACCAATAAATTTTTTCTTTGGACAGTTTAAATAATAACTCACAGCTAAATGTTAGTATCAAGTCATCCCTCTGTTCAAGGTTTCTATAACGTAACCACCAAACAGCTGTGGCAAATCATTGAAACCCTATGAATGTTATTTTATTTTTTCAATAAAACTCTAGGACTCTTGATTCACATGAACCAAACCCCTCAACCACATGTATGACCTTGTACCGTAATCGCCAGAAAAGAAGAAGCTGTGGATCTCTTCTGATAATGTTCAAGAATCAAATTCTTTAGAACCACTGGTATGACTTTTTATACCGTTATCGCTAGAAGCAGAGGCAGAGTAGAAGATACAACCAATAGGATTTCTGTTGATCAACTAAAAAATGCAATATTGAATCCAGTAAGGTGACTCCGTGAAAGACTCACAAAAATTAGCAGAATAGATGTCTTTCCCTGAACACAAAATATCAAAGGAAATCAACCACTGAGTATGGTTACATAGGTAACAAAAACTCACAGAATATACGTGTTTAAAATTGTTTTGCACAAATAATGAATATTATGCAATTAATTATGCGAATTAGAACTTGATGACTGTTTTCCCATTTCCCTACAATAGTTTAAAAGCTATTTCACTTCTGAGAAAGTCTTTGTAAATACACGACATGTTAACAAACATCAAACTTCCCAATCAAATTGAATCGTATAGCGCACTTTTGCAAGTATCAATACAATTAGTCACGTTGATTGCGCTACGAGAGGGTATATTTTACGGGATAACTGGCACATTAAGTTAATACGGTGTATATGTATTGAAGTTATGCAATCCTCCATACTGTCATTACGGGAGCACGAAGGTCATTACATGTCACGCTATTCTATACAGAATACTGAGCATCGTGATTGCTTGGACGGTCTGTTAAAATAGAAAGTCATTGACTATGATCATCTTTTTTCATTGACTTTCTGGATGGCATAGTTCATAAGATCTTTCTGTCTGTACCTACAGGTTAAATCCTGTTAAATCCTTTTTGCAAACATTGAAACCAAGCTCTGGTTTGAAGTTAGCAATTTGATCTTTCACAATCATGTCATTTGAAGAGGATCAGCCCACGAATAATGGATGGGCTAAAAAATAAAGATCTCTGGTCATTAACTTGCTAAGACACAATCAACAGTGAGATGTTCTCTTGATAATAATGATATATTCTTTTTGTACACTAGTCACTAGTGATAATTACAGCAAACATTAAGTAAAAAAAAGTGATTTATTCAACCACACTTTCCTACAAATATACCTTCAATCACAATTTTTTGTATAGATACATAGTCTTGAAATCAGAAGATTTTGTGGTTGCTTAGACCTTTTGCGCCCGTTGCAATCCACAAATAATTGAATTGAATCTATTGAAGGCCTGACGCTTTCGCAAAGCCTAGCAGATCCTTCAAGTACATCCCTTTTTCCCTGGAGTGTTGTGTTTTTTTCCGACGTATCCCTTCCTAGTATTGCCAAGATCCGGACATTCCATTAGAATGTGCAATACGGTCTCATCATCTTCAAGGTACCACCTGCAGTCTGGATCTTTCCCGATTTCAATCCTGTTGAAGTGACCCTTCAGTTTGATATTACCTGTTGATAGACCTACGATTTTGCGGAGGACTTTTCTGGTAAAATTGGAGAGCACTTTGATCCTGTCCGAGTCGGGCTTTATTATAATATAAGTGTCTTTGAATGTGACATTCCTGGGTCATCGTTCCAGCATGAGTGGTCTTTTTGAGTAGAAGTCCGTTCACCTCATCAGGGTACTTCTTATTTACCTGAAATAGACTTTAATTGTCTATCTTTATCTAGGAGCTGAGCTGTCACAATACAGTGAATTTCTTCAATCCGGTGTTATTGCATATTTTTTTAATATTCCATACAAATCTTCATCAAATTTTATGATAACCATATTTTTTCATTTAACTCCAATTTCATTCCAACTTTGGAGAAAAACCAATGACAATCTATCATTACAGATCCAGAATAATTGCGCCTTCCACATCATGTGTGATCCAATATACCATAAACTTACAGTTTTTCACTTTTTTCAGCTCAGTTGCAAGTAACAGTCGGTCAAGTGACTTGCACATAACCTTTTTTGTGATTTGTTTCTGTTTTGATTTTCGAGCATCGTAGTTTTGTGTTTTTGGGCTCTATCTTTTGCGTTCATCAACAATACACAAACAATCTAACCTAGCAATCCTGACAATGTCAAAATTTAAGTAGTGCTAAATGTCCGACTTCGATTTTCAAAATAGGCTTTAGAAATATTACAATTCAAATTGGTATTTTTGCAAGCGAAAAATGTCCGACCTCGATTTTCAAAATAGGCTTTAGAAATATTACAATTCAAATTGGTATTTTTGCAAGCGAAAATATTATAATAAAATTGATGTCGCGATAACATAACGTCGGCGAAACCCGGAGAAACTGTAACTCCAATTCAAGAAATTTTATAGGAGAGACTAAAAATACTTTTGATATGTACCTACTGGTCGAGTGTGATAAAAAAGCCTGTTTGCTTAAGAAATAGAAGCACGATGAGAAAATTGATTTTTATTACACAGGGCGTCTCAAAAATGTGAAAACATAAAATTGAACAAGAGCAGACTGTCATTTTTTCGCCTTTTAACGTTTATTGATTAATAAAAAACTTGCTCCATATTTAGTCCTAACCCTGAATCCGAACTTACTGAAGAAGACGAGTGTGAGTGATTTGTTGGGTTTGAGGATCAGTGAATTAAAGTCCAGTTAGGCCACTTTAAAACTAACTGGACTGCAATTCACTGATCCTCAAACCCAACAAATCGCTCACACTCGTCTACAAAATTGCTGGATCGTTAAATAAACAGAAGTTACTGAAGAAGATTTGAATCTATAAATATTTAAAAAAATGAACAATTTTGCAAGTCAGCATTTTACTACTTCCATATTATGACTTTTACTACTGCATCATATTTAGTCCTAACCCTGAATCCGAACTTACTGAAGAAGACGAGTGTGAGTGATTTGTTGGGTTTGAGGATCAGTGAATTAAAGTCCAGTTAGTTTAAAGTGGCCACTTTAAAACTAACTGGACTTTAATTCACTGATCCTCAAACCCAACAAATCGCTCACACTCGTCTACAAAATTACTGGATCGTTAAATAAACAAAAGTTACTGAAGAAGATTTGAATCTATAAATATTTTAAAAAATGAACAATTTTGCAAGTCAGCATTTTACTACTTCCATATTATGACTTTTACTACTGCATCAACAACAGGTAATCACGTACAAGTATGAAAGTCATAATATGCAAGTGGTAGAATAAGGACTTGCAAAACTGTATGATTTAATAATTCAATTATTAGGGGGAAAGAGTAAGACAAAAAATCAAAATGGTGGTTTATTGAAGAATCCGAGGCCACAAAAATTTAGGCTTCGCGGGTGCCGCCATTTTGAAAAAACTACCATTTTTTGTCACTTTTTTCAGTTTATGACCCATAACTCATTCCCCGTGCATTTTTCGTCATTTGGTATATCATGAAAAGTTGTAGAAGATAAAATCTACTCCAAAATTCATCCACGACGTTTTTCTGAAATAATAATTAAAACGTAGCTATGACGAACTAAAAAATGACGAAATTGTTGTATTTTGTGAAATTTCATGTTTTTTGCCTTGTTAGCTATCCGAAGTATGTAACATTATTATTATGGGAACAAGCAGTGAAAATCACAAATTGTTGGCAAGTGTCGATCACAAATGTATCAAATTCTCTTGGATACATTACAAACACGTGAAATTCTTACAAAAAAATTTCATAATGTATGGGAAACGAAATCTTCATCATTTTCGATCATTTCTATCGTTGAAAGTAGCGTGAGGTCAACGTCTGCCTCGTCTATATGAACCTCGACGTTATTTTCACATGCATGACCACAATAGTATTTACAAAGGGTGGAGCACTCGATGCCCGAATTTCGACATTTACATGCTCCCAAGCACCCACTTATTCATTTGCACGACATTTTTTGGAAAAGGCTAGGAGGAGCGGCATCTTTTTGCGTTCGGATGGGCTCCAGCGACCTGTTGCCTCTCTTCCATCCCCAATTCAAGGGATTTTTGTAGACTCCCATCCACGCCATCATCTGAAATTAAAAGTAGAAGTTAAAAATGCGTATCACCATCTAATAATGTGTGATTTTTACCTGGTGATACGCCCCGAAGAAGTGGAATTTTGCCGCGTCTGATGTTGGTGGAAGCTTGGCCGAATTGATGTCAGTGTTGTAAGTTAAAAATTCAGTGTGTCGGAGATTGTTGATCGTCATAATATTGTTATCCTTCCCATAGAGGGCTACCAAAATCTTCTCTCCAGCTTCAGTGATCGCATTTGAAGTTGCATTCGGATTCCAACCAAAATACTCCAGCCACTTCCAGCAATTGTGGGTATTTTTCGAAGAGCTGGCAAAACTTTGTGTAAAATACTTTGATTAACCATGTATTGGGAAAATCACAAGACGGAAATCAGGAATATATTTTATATTCACACACGTCTAAATCTACTACAAAAGTGTTCTCTCCGCAATGCCTCGTGTGGTACCAGACCGGTACGACGATAAAAAACACATTCCTATTAAACTAAATAAACAGTTGTTTCTTGTCTTTTTTATACACTTAAATATCTCACATTCTCCCCCCTTAAAATAAGGTTTAATTTACATAATTCAAAACAAGAATTACATTCTATAATAACATAAGTCCTAATTATTATATACTATCCCCATAATTTAATACATATTTTTAACGAATACCTTAAACAAGGTAAAAAAAACTATGATACATAAACTACCCCTATAACCTACTCATACATTAATCTTTCAGGAGGCTTAATTTGTCTTTTCGGCCTTTGCGTTCCAGAAGTTGAAGGAAGATCATCTAGTGGTAGTGGTGTGTCAAAATTTTCAAAATTTTCTTGACTTTCTTCAACTTCTGTGACGTCATCGCCATCGCAAATACTGTTACTCCTATTGTTTGAATTTTTCGAAACTTCTGCATTTACGAGACCACTTTGAACATTAGTTTTTTGAATTTGGTTACTATGCCGTTTCCATGTTTTATTAATATTAGGAATTTTCACCATATAAGTACATTTACCAATAACTTTTTCAATTACTCCCGGAATCCATGAAAATTTATTTAACTCGCGATAATCTTCCACGATGACCTTATCTCCTATTTCAAACTTCGGTCTTTCTCTGCCACCAAAATTTCTAATTTCCGATTGCTGTTTATTTTCGACTCGATTTTTAATTTTTTCCAAATCTGGTTTAATTATCAAGAAACGCGTCCGTAAATCGCGACCAAACATTAACATCGCTGGAGAAACGCATGTTGTAGCGTGAGGAGCGTTTCTATAATCAAATAAAAAATTATACAGTGCCACTTGTATATCTACTCTTTTATTACGCCCCAACGCGTTTTTCAAACTATTTTTAATATTTTTTACTGCATTTTCTGCAGCTCCATTTGACTGGGCACAGTATGGTGCTATTGTCGTATGCTTAATGTCATATTTTTCTAAAAAGTTCTTGAATTCATAGCTGGTGAAATTACGAGCATTATCTGAAACTATAGATTTCGGTAACCCGAATCTCGCAAACGTACTATGCAAAGCAGTAATTGTAAAATGTGATGTGATGTTATTAGTTGGGAATACTTCGACCCATTTTGAATGTGCGTCTAACACAATAAAAAAATATTTATTGAGAAAAGGGCCCATATAATCAATATGTAATCGTGAAAAAGCTTCTACAGGCCATTCCCAAGGGTTTAATTTGACTTTAGGTGGACATACTTTATGAACTGCACAATTTTGACACTTTAAAACAAAAGCTTCGATATCTTTATTTATACCAGGCCAAAAAAAACAAGACCTTGCTATACTTTTTATTTTAATAACTCCCAAATGAGATAAATGTAATTGTTCAAGCATGCGATTTTGGAGTATTTTAGGAATAACTATCCTGTTATTCCAAAGCAAAATTTCATGTTCAATAGTAAGCTGATGCCTTATTACGTGAAAAGATTTAAATCTGCTATCGTTTTTTGAAAATTTTGGCCACGATTTTTTAACATACGTCATAACTGCTTGCAGAATATTATCTTGTTTAGTATGTTCTTTAATTAACTTAAAATTTGTGGATATGAAGTCATTTTCGGAAAAATAATTGACATAGTCTACATCCACAGATTGCCAAATTTCGTTACGACTATTTTGAATGGGCAATCTTGACAAAAAATCAGCAGAATTTTTCTTTGACTCAATATATTGGACCTTATACCTGTAATTTGATAGTATTACGGCCCAACGCCTTAATCGATTTGCAGAATATTGGGGAATTCCTTTTTGAGGACTAAAAATAGCAACCAGTGGTTTGTTATCTGTTACCAGAATAAAGTCCCGTCCGTACAAATACTGATTGAATTTAGCTAGTCCAAAAATAATGGCCAGCCCCTCTCTTTCAACTTGAGAATAATTTTTTTCTGCAGCCGATAACGTACGTGATGCATATGCAATGGGACGTTCTGTTCCATCCGGCAGAAGGTGCGAAAGAATGCAACCAACTCCGCATGGACTTGCATCTGTTGTCAATTTAATTTCATAATCGGGGTTATAGTGAATCAAAACTTCAGCAGAAGTTAAAATTTGTTTAACCTTGTTAAATGCATCGTTACAAGCACTATCCCAAAACCATCTTGAATTTTTCTGCAAAAGTTTATACAATGGATTTAACAAGGTTGCCAAATTTGGTATAAATTTACCATAATAATTTATTGCTCCCAAGACCGACTGCAACTCTTTAACATTTCCCGGTACCGGTGCATTTTGAATTGCAGTAATTTTTTCCGGCGAAGTATGAAGTCCGTTTTTGTCAATTTCGTAACCCAGATAACATACTTTATCCTGGAAAAAACTGCATTTTTCAGGTTCAATTTTTAATCCCACCTTTTCTAATTTAGACAAAATTTGATGTAGCCTTGATAAATGTTCAGCTTGGTTTCTACCACTTATCAAGATATCATCCAAAAAACATACACAGCCTTCTATATCCTGAGTCAACGACTCCATAATTTTTTGGAATTTGGACGGCGCACACGCTATCCCGTATGGCAATCTCTGATACTGAAATAAACCTTTATGGGTGGAGATTGTTACAAACTGTTTCGAATTTTCATCCAAGCAAATTTGTGCATAGGCTTGTGAAAGATCGATTTTTGAAAAAATAGTACCTCCCTGCAATTCAGAAAAAAGATCGTCTATTCGAGGCAAGGGAAATTGATCAATTTCTAAAACAGGATTCAGGGTTACCTTAAAATCACCGCATATTCTAACGGCTCCCGATTTTTTTAAAACCGGTACGATAGGAGTCGCCCAAGAAGAATAATCAATTGGTTTAATAACCCCCAATTTTTCTAAATTTCGTAATTCCTTTTCTACTCTATCCCTAATACCGTATGGTAAAGGTCGAGCCTTGATGAATTTTGGAACAACCGAGCTATCTTTCAATTTAAGAGAAACAGTACCTTTGTTAAATGTACCTAGGCCCGGCGAAAAAAGTTCACTATACTTTTTAAACAAAAAATCAATTTTATTTGAATCCCTGCAAAAATTAATTTGCGCAATGTTTAATTTGTATAGCGACATAAAGTCTCTACCTAAAATAGGAGGGCCTCCGTTTTTAATAACATTTAATGTTTTAATTAAATTATTATAAAGCACCCTTATTTTGCAGAATCCAAGAGTGAGCATTTTTTCCCCGGTATAAACATTTAAATTTTTATTGGGTGGCAATAAATGATAATCTCCAAAATTTTCTTTGAAAAAATTCTCTGAAATTGCCGAAATGCTTGCTCCTGTATCCAATTGAAAAGCATAAAGCTTGTTTTCAACAGAAACATAAACAACGAAAGGATTTTTTATGACCGGATTTTCATCAATTGAAAAAATGTCCTCGGACTCTATAAAGTTTTGAATAGTTCTGCCCCTATTACTAAAACTTCTAGCTCTATTATTATTGTCATTACCTCTTTTCTTTGCACACATAGGGGCTAGATGACCTTTTAGACCGCATATATGGCACTCGTAATCCTGATATCGGCACTTTTGCGTAACATGATTATTCCGCCCACAACACTCACACTTTTCCACGATCCTTGACCCACTAGCACCAGATTGTTTTGAAATGCGTCTACTTCCAATCTGTTGAACGGGTTCCCCTTTAATTGACAATTGCTCCATACTCTGAGAATCTTCCTTTGCAGCTAATTCTGTCATGGCTACTTCTGTGACCTCGGAAAACTTGCTGGAAATATCCTGTTTGAAAAGTTTTGACTGCACTGATCCCTTATCAAATCCTACTATGAAGCGATCACGTAACATCATATCAAAAACTGTTTCTTCAAACTTGCAGTTTATGGCCACACTTCTTACTCTTGCAGCCCATTCTGTAGCACTTTCATGAATATTTTTAAATGTCGAATAAAACCTTGACCTTGCCACAAACACTGATTCGGCAACTTTAAAATGCTTATCGAACAGCTCTGTAAGTTCACCATATGACTTATCTTCTGGTAGTCTCGGAAGAGCCAAATTATAGATAAGTTTATAGGCCTCCTCATCCAAAGCGTTAAGCAATAATGCTCTCTTCTTAGCTCCATCAGTAATCGAATTCACTGTCAAGTAATTATCCAAACGCCTTTTGTAGATCGTCAAGTCACTATTTTGAGCGCTAAATTCCCGAAGTTGTCCATAATATGATGGGTTATCGTTATCCGGCATTTTAGAACTTTTTACAGTTCACACAACTCCGTGGGTTCCAACACTTAAACTGAAGTGTTTCACTACTCGTCGCCAATGTAAAATACTTTGATTAACCATGTATTGGGAAAATCACAAGACGGAAATCAGGAATATATTTTATATTCACACACGTCTAAATCTACTACAAAAGTGTTCTCTCCGCAATGCCTCGTGTGGTACCAGACCGGTACGACGATAAAAAACACATTCCTATTAAACTTAATAAACAGTTGTTTCTTGTCTTTTTTATACACTTAAATATCTCACACTTTGTTTTTCCGAAGCTGTCACACTTGAAGCATATAGGGATGAGACGAATGAAACGTGTAAATATATCGATAGTCGATGCTCTTTTCACAGCTAGCGATTATGAATTAATTCATTAAGACAGATTAATAAACTTTTTTAAAAACACTTTCTGCATAAGAAAGCTAGCTCGAGCATTATTCTATCTATACTCTGCAAGTTTATGCAATTGCAGTGATTACTGCAATAAATAGTCGTTATTGGGGATATCGGTTGCGATTATCCATCCCAGGCCTTGAGCCCTAGAAAAACCAAACCAAATTAGACTGTATTGTTATCTTTATCAGGTGGTGTTTTGTGATTTTGGATCTAGCAAGATTTGGATAACTACAATTATTCATATAATCACAGATTATCAGATAAGTTTTAGAAATAAGTAAATTGGAATTTTTGTTTTGACATTTCCATTTTTTGGGACAGGATTTGTCCACACATAGAGGTAGAGTTTAGTTTGTTTGGTAGTTGTAGTTTTTTTCAGGATATTCATCATTCATTTTGGCATTTTACGTAAGTTTTTTTTATTTCAAAATGACTTTGCCAGCTCATGACGTTATTTGTTCCTTATTCGAGGAACCGTTTTCTAGGGTTGAGGTTGAAGATCGAAATCAAATGATCGCTGTAGGTCGCCCTACACCCTCACTTGACATTTTGAAACCGGATTAAAAACAAGGGCAACATTTTTCTCGCACTTTCAACACCCAATGGTAAAAAAGTCACGGATGGTTATGCGGTAGTTTCTATAAACAGAGCCTTTTTTGTTGACTCTGTTTATTGCTCGCGAAAGGAAGAAATAACGTTTGGGTACTGCAAGAATATACAGATTTGAAAAATTTGTCTGCATGTATTAAAAAACATGACATTTGGGGGACATAACGAGAAAAATGAATCTTCAAACGTTGGAAATTTCATTGAATTTTTCAAGGTTCTGATTAAACGCGATATGGAGATGCAAGAACATTTGAAAAAAATTGGCAACATATTTTCCGGATTATCTAAAACTAATCAGAATGATTCAATTGTATGCATTTCCGACCATCTCATGGAACACATTAACCAGAAAATCGAAGATTCTATTTTTTTGCGGTACAGACGGATGATACAACCGATATAGTCGAAAAATCGCAGTGTGCAATTTCGGTTCGTTTTGTCAATGAATCGAGACAAACTCAAGAAAGATTTTTGGGACTTTATGATGTGAGCCAAGATAGAACTGCTCTTGCAATGTACAAACTGGTATCTTTGGTTTTGCGTCCGTTTGACTATAAAGCTAAGTTAGTTAGTCAGTGTTACGATGGTGCGAGTGTCATGGCTGGTTCATTGGATGGCTTACAGATGAAAATCAAATCTGATGCACCAATCTCTCTATTTACACACTGCAGCGCTCATAGATTGAATTTAGTCTTGCAAGACGGAACAAAAAGCATTAAAAGCTGTCGTATCTATTTTGCCACCGCTACTTCATCACCGGGATTCTCTAATCAATCAGCGAAACGAACATTTGTTTTAGATTTGGTAATGGCTAGGAGAATTCCTTCCTCTGTGAAAACAAGGTGGTCCTCCCGCTCTAAAACCGTCAATATCAAAGATTCAGAGTGGAAAAATTTGCCTACCAGTTTTTACTAAGATTATTAACGATACGTCATCAGGAAAAGAGTCCATTTTTGGCGCAAGGATTTACCTAAATTTTTTTGAAGATATTGAATTTTCATTTTTAACGGCTGCTTTCAAAAATACATTTGAATCTACCGATTTATTATTTGACATTTTACAAAAAAGGTCTTTGGATATAACTTACTTCAAAAATCAAGTTTTTTCTGCCAGGAATCGCATAAAACTGCTGAGAACTGAATTGCAGATTTGTCACAAATGTCATTTTTTTGCGTTAGCTGACTGGTCAAATTTAAATTTTTCAATAATAACTTTTCTAGCAGGAAGGAGAGAAGTTGAAGTACTCTGAGCAAGTTTATTTAGTAATAACTGGAAGAGCGCTTTCGGCTGATACGCCATCTTCAGTGCCCCAATAGTCAGTGTAATGTGCAGGTGATATTCAACATCAAGATTATGATTAGCTACCAATAAAACTAATACCTATACCTATAAACTAATTTTTAAACTAATTTTTGAACCATAACGGACCATTATGTCTGACCGACAAACACCTTTGAAAAAGGGGCTCAGAAGCTAATCATAATCTTGATGTTGAATATCACCTGCACATTACACTGACTATTGGGGCACTGAAGATGGCGTATTAGCCGAAAGCGCTTTGCCAGTTATTACTAAATAGACTTGCTCAGAGTACTTCAACTTCTTTCCTTCCTGCTATTCTGAGATGAGCAACACAGCCATTCCTTCATATAATAACTTTTCTGTTTGTTTTGATTGCTACAATTTCCGTAATAAGCGTCTCTATTGAGCGACATTTCTCGTGCCTTAAACGTATCAAAACATATACGACTATATATATACTATACTCCATGAAAAATGAACGTTCATCTTAACTGGCATGGTTAGCTATAGAAAAAAAATTGTTTCTCAAAATCCAGGCCATTGAAAGTTTTGAAGATGATATAATCCAGAAATTTTCGCTTATAAATGATAGGTGAATAAATCTAATTAATAAAAAATAAATTCTTTTTTTTCCTTGTTAATATTAGTGTATAGTGAGGTTCAGAAAGGCTGCATGGAGAGAAGAAGGCCTTATTTTCACGCAATCAAGAAACATTCTTTGTAATATTTCAAAATCAAAATAAAATGAGTGCAATATTAACTATAAGTCGAAGTTTGGGCAGAGTCTCGATCAATGATTTGTCTGCCGCGCATTTACCACTAACTGAAAATGAGGGGAAATTATTTATAAATGAGGGGGAGTCTCACGAAAAATTCGCCTGCGGCTGCTAAACTCTGCCAATCACATCCCTTCATCATTGAGTCACGCTACGCCACTGGATTCCGCCTACCAAAATATAGGCGGCACGAGCCGCCACTGTTTGGTACATCTTGTCCAAACGACCTTATGGAGAATCCACTACTACCCGATTTTTTGTCTTATTCCCCCCTGTTTTCGACCTTTATTTATTGTATTAAAAAAATATATATAAAATATATTTTTTTTTCGTTCGGTTCGGAATTATTAAGGTTTTCTCTGTGAAATGAAAAAAGCTGTGGGATCCAGAAAAAACTTTGCACAGAAGACCTTGAATATCAAAATATCATTGATGTGATGCATGGTGCAATCAAATGATTGGTGAAGAAAGTCACGGAGTTGAACAACAAGGCTGATGGCCTATTAGATGATGATGAACTTTTCAAAGGGGAAATTCGTGAAACCAAACTTCTGAATCAGAAACAAAATGAAGAGTTAATCAATAACGATAATAATGCCACGCCTAAGGCATCGTATGCTTCCGCCATGAGAAAACATAACAATATCCTTGAAGTGAAACAGAATGGAAACGCAAATGATCCAAACAAAATCAAAGAAGATCCACGTAACAAGGTGAATCCTGGAGAAATTGGAATTGGTGTGACAATGGGTCGACCTACAAAAAAAGGAGGATTGATTAATACGTGTGGTGATGAAATGAAAATAGCAAGGGTTCAAAGTGAGATACAAAATAAGCTTGGTGACAATTATGAGGTGGAAAAGCCAAAGACTTTTGAACAGCGCATCAAAGTGGTGGGAATAAATGATCACGAACATTCACTCACCGATGATGAAATTCTTGATAAGATTGTGAAACAAAATGTCATAGATCCCAAAAATATGAACATGAAGCTTAAAATTTTACGCAGAAGAAAAATATTTAATATAAGTTCAATTTCATATTTGAAGTGGATCCGGTTACCTACGATTTTTCATGATTTCATGAGAAGGGAGAAAATGAACATTGGCTAGATTCCGAGTAGTGAGTGATTAAAATGTTATGAGGTGCTTCAACTGTTACGGGTATGGTCATCTCCAAAAAGACTGTGAACACAATAAGACATGCTCAAGGTGCAGTGGAGATCATAACTCGACCGATTGTGTGAGTGATGGAATTAAGTGTAACCACTGTGTAGTCGCCAACCAAAGATATGGTATGAACTTGAAAACTGACCATACAGCATGGGATGTTTAATGTAAAAAGTACAAACGCATCGAAAGAATCCAGAGAGACAAATTTACACAATAGCAATTAGACGACCCAAGCTCAGTTGTCGCTGACTTCAATTGTCAAGGCTTTCTTAACAACAAGGATCAAATCGAGGTACTTGAACAGATGTAGACCAATATGGGTCTTACTCTCGGAGACTCACTTATCGGATGATGTATTCGAGAATTAACTTGAAGTGGACGGATATCGGATGTAACAGTGTGTGACTGACAATAAACGAACTAGGAGGGTGGTTGCTCTGATCTGGGAGGGAACCAGGTGCAGACTACAAACTAAACAGTGTATTGGAAACTACGTTTGGATACTATCCTTCGAGTCGACTGCTTCTAAATCTAAGTATCTTTATAGTGTAATTCACCATCCACCAAACAAAGGGAATGCTTTTTTCCTGGATTATTTTGAAGAATATTTGGAACGAGTTAGTGACTTTGATGGAAGTAATGTTATCGTAGGGGAATTTAATTTTGATATACACAAAAACACCTTTTATTGCAATAAAATAATGAACATAATTCACAAACATGGATTCACGCAGACTGTCAAAGAACCTACAAGAATAACAGATAGAAGTAAAACATTGATTGACTACATTGTCACTAACAACAAATATATCAAACACAAAGTTCATTTGAATCCCAGGATTGGTGACCATAATATATTGCCGATTGCAGTGATGGTTATGTGGATGAAAACCGCAAAGTAAATGTCCACTAGCGAAACATGAAAGGATATAGCACTGATGAATTTCAACATCGTATATTGGATATTCCTTGAAACAATAACACTACCGATGTCAACGTATTGGCTGATTCCTTTATCGCAAACCTTACTCGTATTATAGACCAACTTTGTCCTAAAACAATTGCCATAGTCCAACCACAGCATAAAGATAAAAAATGAATTACCGAAGACATACGACATTTTATGGATGAAAGAGACCGACTATACAAGAGAGCAACCATTGAGGAAAACGAAACAATTTGGAATCAATACAAAATCATCCAAAACGCCGTAGTGATGCAGATAAGAGTTGAAAAAGATGAAATTTTTTCATAAAAATATCGACAACAATAGAGGTAATCCATGTGAACTATGGAGAAATTTGAAAACTTTGCTTCCCAACAAAAAGTCGGATCTACCAGACACCATAATATTTCCACATGCTTCAGAATCTGAACAGTCCCGCATGGCGAATCAGTTGAATATTTATTTTGTTGAAAGCAACAACTCTATCATTTCAAGTATCCCAAAGTCCACAACGTTGGTTAATATCACGGAGACCATCACTATTGCAAGCCATGTTTTGCTTTGCAATTTCCAAAAAATAACGATGTCACAATCAAAAGAGTACGTCATCAAGCTCAAGCCAGTAGGAGAAATATCTCTGAGTATTTTCAAGGACGGATTCTATGTTGCAACTGATCAGGTCCTGGATATAATAACCACGTCGCTCACTTAGGGAGTGTTTGCCGTGTCCTGGAAAAGGTCTGTTATTACGCCGGTGCCGAAAATCCCCAACACAAATAAATGTGAGGATTTGAGACCAATAAACAAAGTACCAGTTTATGAAAAACTCCTGGAAATAACAGTGAAAGACCAACTGCTATAGTTTTGCAATGACAATGATATTATAATGCCAAACTAATCAGGATTTCATAAAAAACACTCATGAAAAACGGTTTTTGTCAACATATGCAATACATTCCTCAAAGAGCTGGATGATGGTTATTTTGTGCTGGCGGTTTTCTCAGAATTTAAAAAAGCCTTCGCAACTATCAATAGGGACATTTTAGTGAAGAAACTGGAAAAAATTGGATTGGGAGAAAATGTATTGAAGTGATTCCAGTCCTACTTGACCAACAAAAGTCAGTTTGTGAAGTTCAAATCCAAAATATCAGATCCCATACTTGTAATTAAGGGTGTTTCACAAGGAACAGTGCTTGGATCATTGCTCTCCCTAAGCTACATAAACGATTTGGTAAACGTGGTGGATATAGTAAAACTTTAACTTTTTGCAGACGATACCATGTTATACATCACGGGAAAAGACGTGAACCAGTTGCAATGTGACATGAATAAGGACCTAGAGTTACTTTAGCAATAGCTATGTAGAAATAATCTCATGATTAATTCATACAAGTGCAAATTATGTCTGTTTGAAAAAAAAGGTTAAATTGTCCGACATTGATGTAACAAATGTTACCGTTCATACTGATGTCTGTAAGTTGGAATATGGAAAAGAAATCAAATACTTAGGAGTGGTACTTGATGCTCAACTTGATTTTATTGCACATGCTGAGTATGTTATGCGAAAATTTTCAAGAAAGGTGAATTTTATCTCCAGAACTGGCAAATATTTGTCTATGTACACAAAATTATTATTATATAACAGTATTGCATCACCTCATATAGAATTTTGTACCACCCTGTTTTACAGTCAAGTTGACATTGAAAGTATAACTCTAGAAATAAATGGGGAACCACTACAACATCATAGAGAAATAAAATATTTAGGTGTAATTCTGGACGCTAACTTGAACCTGCATGCTCAAGCGGATTATGTGATGAGACAATTTTCCAAAAAAGTAGGCTTTATATCTAGAATAGGAAAACCACTGTCTCTATATACAAAAATGTTGTTATATAACACCATCGCAGCGCCACATTTGCAATATTGCTCCACGCTCTTGTACAATCTACCTATGTATAAAATGGACCAACTACAGAAAATTCAAAATAGGGCCTTAAGAATTATTCTCAAGTGTAACCGGTACACTCCTATCTATGTGATGTTAAAGGTTGTTGATACGCTGTCAGTCAAACAAAAAATTGTATTTGATGTAAATGTATTTCTTTTTAAAATAAAAAATAACCTGCTCCCAAATTATATCTGTGATAAAGTAAAAACTTTTAGAGATGTACATAGTTATAAGACTCGAAACTGTGATAACTTTGTTTTGTTCGAAAGATGTCATTCTAGTCAGCTGCATAACTCCATCTTGCACAAAGGTTTACAAGAATTCAATCGGCTTCCAAACACATTGAAGAACTGTACTAGTCTTGGTCTTTTCAAAAAACTATTGAAGCCACACATCCTGTCATCTCCATTTTAATTTTTTACCTTCAGGTTTTTAATTGTTTTAGTTTTTAACTTTTTACTGCTCTATTTTACTGTTACTATGTACAATGCTTGTATTATTTTTTTTTTTAATATTTGTTCATACATATCTGTTATACACTTTTATTATACTTATACAATAATTTAAAACTGTAAACTTGTGTAGCTTTATGCTAAATAAATGGATTACTTACTTACTTACTTACTTAACATGCCAAACTATATACTGGATAAATTTCAACGCACTCAAAACAGAGCAATGCGTGCAATACTACGATGTAACAGATAAACTTCCATCTACACCATGCTAAATACTCTTAACTTATTGTCCGTTAAATAAAAGATCGTCCTCACTGTTTATGTATTCATTTTCAAAGTAAGGAATAGAATCTTGCCAATGTACGTCTTTAATAAAACGAATACTTTTAAGAATACCCATAGCTATACTACAAGAAATAAGAAAGACTTTATACTCATACATAAATGTAAATCAAGTCAACTTTATAGTTCAATTTTGTGTAAAGGTCATCATGACTTTAGTTGTTTACCAGCTTTAATAAAAGACTGTGATAAAATACATACATTTAAGATTTTATGAAGAAAATATATTTTACAAGAATGTTGATTGGCACGCCATTTCTATTTCTTGTTACTTTCTATAATTTTATAGTTTTATTATATAATATCATTCACAATATACCGTTGACTTTTCAAGTCCCATAATAGCTTTATGATCTCTGTGCCCACAAAACTACCATAAAACCACCCAAATCTACAAAGATTGCAGACAGGGTTGGAGTGAAGCTTTTGATTCACCTGCACTTTTCTTACCATCATTAAGCACTATTTTAGTGGACAAACCATTCCGATCCTGTACCCGTCTATTGCGGTTTGAATATGGTGAGTTCTACATAATAGGGTCCAATCATCAGGTAGCTAATTTATAGGAGTAAAAGTCAACGGTATATTGTGAATGGTATTATACCTATTATTGGTGTTCATTGTGAATCATTCATTTTATTTTTGTACTGTGTATTTTGAAGCTTTTGCTTGATAAAGAACTATTATATTAAAAATAATAATATTTTCAACGTGGTTCTAAATCAAATCTAAATCAAATCAAAAACAGTTTTATTGTCATAAACCAAGATACTACATCCAAATTAACAAGAAACGTTACTTTAATGCAAGGGCCATAACAATATGGTCTAGCATCACGATTCTAAAAACCGATATCATAAGCCACTGAAAGTGTGCTTATGTGATGCAAACCCAGAAAAACAAAAGACAAAAAAAATAGAACACTTTTTAGCATATCACATAATATTAGGTAAGTAATTATTCAGTACCTATAGTATGATTTACCCAAAAAACTGAAAATAAAAAAATTGACGAGTACGGAATCGTTCGACGCGGAAGGGAGCGGCGGAGAAGTTCGCGCGAAAGTTCATCTATAGCAGATAAATGGGGTGCAGGGAACACTTGGAACTTCAACTAACGTTGTTGGTTGTTCTGTTGGTTCGGCAGATATTTTTTTACTAAAACAGTGAAATTTTTTGGCAAGACCTTCTTTTACTGTGCTGGAAGGTTATTCCACACGCAGAGTAATGAGAATATTTTTCAAAAATTGTTTGTTCCATGAGGTGAGGAATTTTTCCGTTTCTTGTGTTATGAGAATTTGCGAAAGATTTGAAACATTCTTTTAATTTTGGAGGCTGACCTGTGACCAGGATTTAGTTCATGAAAGTGTAAATACAAACACCGGATTAAGGTAAATGGAAGTTTTTCTATATTGATTTCTTTTCTGCGGTTCAGTCTTGGCAAATACTACAAAGTTTTTTGATCAACTAATTTATTGCGTTGACGAGATGCAATTCATTTACATCTTTTTCGTCTGTGCATGACTATCATTTTTCATGAGTATCTTCCGATATACAGGGTGCCACAGATTCGAGTGCATGCATGGGGATATCAGTTATTATGAGAGATACAGGGTCGGTTGAATGGTTCCAAAGCTGCGCATTTTTATGCTTAAGAAAATGCCATTTGAAATTTGAAAAATTCCGACTACTTCCGAAGATATTCGGAAAAAAAAACAAAATTTCGCAAAAACGTTTTTATCATTTCCTGCGTTTGTTCAAAAAGACATTTCAAATAGATTACACTTTGTCATCGCCACTTTCTCTCCTCTACAACATGGTGAAATAAAATTGAATATTTGACGTTTCGTCTTCGAGCTGCCATCATCAACTTTTTTTTAAATACGGGCTTGGATTCTTTATTTTATTTCTAGTTATCTTTTGACGTCCTTGAGGCACTGAGGTGATTAGATGAGGGCGTAGAGTGATGGGTTGCCTTAGCAACCTCAATATTTTCAATTATTATTAACCTATTATTTTTATTTTCAATATTTTGTTCAAATGGCTATATTTTTGAACACTTTTGCAAAAATTGACTCAGTTTTTTATATGTAATTTTTTATTTTCCATGTTATTTATGGATTTGATTTAATTTTATTAAATGTATCATTGTTGGATGTTATTTTGATTTTGGTTCAGTCAATAAGTTTTGTTTAGTGGTGCAGGTTTTCTCATAAGAATAACGTGTTAAATAAAGAAAAATTTATGAACCAAACTGTGTGTTAGAAAGACAAGGGTGGCCTTAGTGATTTTCTCTGCTACTATTTTTAATTTTTGAGTATTTTTATGATGGTTGCGATACCTCAATACATTAAGGACGTCAAAAGATAACAAGAATAAAATAAAAAATCCAGGTCCATATTAAAAAAAAAAAAATTATGATGGCAGCTCGAAGACGAAACGTCAGATTTTCAATTTGACACCACCATCTTGTGGAGGAGAAAAAGTGGCAATGACATAGTGTAATTTATTTTGAAATGTCTTTTTAAACAAACGCAGAAAATGATGAAAACGTTTTTGCGAAATTTCGTTTTTTTTTCAAATTTCAAAATGGCATTTTCTTGAGCACAAAAATGCGCAACTTTGCAACCATTTAACAGACCCTGTATCTCTTATAATAACTGAGATCCTCATGCATGCACTTGAATCTGTAGCATTATCAAAGGGACTAGGACTAACACACACATCTGCAGTGCACGAATCGACAGGCAAAACTCCTGCTAGAATAACCATGGGTTGCTAACTCCGGCTGCCCTGCGATCTGAAGTTTGGCTGTCCGCCTGGTGAAGATGTCGCTGGAGAAGACTACGCAAGCGATCTTCGCAGACAAATGGTAGATATACACCAGCGGCTCCGTCTCAACATCCAAAGTGCTAGCGACAGGATGAAGGAGGCCTAAGACATGAATGCCGTCGAAGGCGGGTTCCAAGTTGGGAATCTGGTTTGGCTACACAACCCACAGAGGCGACGTGGCTTTTTTCCAAAACTGCAAACTTCTTGGGAGAGCCCGTATTAGATTCAGGTGCGAGTCAATGACGTCATTCACAGGATCAGAAAGCGACCACGAGGAAAACCTAGGGTTGTTCATTTCAAACGTTTGGCCCGATATGCTGGAAATCATGATGGTCAGGAAGCTGAAGTGAGCCCTGCCTCACCCAAGGAGGACGTCACTTGAAACCTTCATGTCCCTCCAATGGCCAGACAGTGGAGAATGGCATTGTTAAGGATAGGCAGCTGGATTTGTTCGAAACACCGTTCGAAAACTCGTTGGCTCCCTGGGTCACTGGAGACCTTAGCATAAATAGTGGACTCGCTGCTGCCTTTTCTTTAAGAATCCGATTCACTTTTGCCTTGAACACACGAAGCGACATTCTAATGTCTCTTGGTAGATGGTTGAACATCTTGATACTTTCATAGTATTTCGGATTGGGCAATGGAATCAGATCGGTCTCACGAAGCTTGTATCTGGTCTGTCTGTCCTGGATGCGCTGTTTTCTAAATCAGGCAAACAGACTCCAAGATGAAGATGCATGGAAGCGTAAGTATAGCAAGCTGTATGGATGTGGGCCTGCAAGATTCTTTCATCCCCACTCTGTATAAAAATCGTTCATTTCTCTTCTGAAGAACAAAGACAGACTTGAACAAGGCTTGGCTGCAAAAACTCCAAAAACGAACTTCATATCGAAGAAGACTGTCAACCAAAGCAAAACAGGCGGTCCGAGCAACCATTTCACCTAATTCGCTGGATATTATTTTGATTGAATAACAAGCCCTTGCTAGTTTCTTGCTTAGCTCTTCAATGTGGGTTGAGAACTGGAGCCTATCATCAACGTAGATGCCCAACTATTTCACTGGAAGTTTCTGTTCCAAGTTTCTACCATCGATAGTCAGAGGACCACTGTCGTACTTGAAGCTCAGTAGATTGGTCTTGTTGAAGTTGAGGGAGAGTCGGTTTGCATCACATCACTCTTTGACTCTCAACATGTCCTCTGCTACCATACTCGTCATGTTTTTACTATTAATATGTGTTCACAGTATAACGGTATTATCAGCAAACAGCGTGAAGTGACCTGAGATATCGACAAATGTCAGGTCATTGATTATATATCAATGAGAACAAAATAGGTCCCAGTACAGATCCTTGTGAGACACTTTGTTTATTGTGTAGTGGATTTGAAGTGTCGTGTCTCGTTATCACTATCTCCTGCCTTCCGTCCTAATACGAACTGAACCAATCCAATTCCTTGCTCCCTATGCCGTAGTGACTTAGTTTATCGCCAGTGGTGGAAATGAAGAGTAACGCACCGGAACGCCGTTCCGGTTCGTGAAATTATCACAAGCATCCGTTCCGGTTCGTGAAAAACCAATACGTCCGTTCCGGTACGCAAATATCCATAATTTATTGTCTCGAAATAATTTTTCTAAGGTATGTTAATGAAAGCTTTCTTCTGGTATAATAGAATTCAACCGAGACCAGCCCTGAACCATTCGCTGTGTAGCGTCTCCGATCTATTGTACCCACTGACCTAGAGGTCAGTGATTGTACCTCAGTGAAGTCGTACAATTAGTGTTCCCAGCTTAGCAGAATTTCCGCTAGATCAAGTGGAATTCAATTTACATTGACGAAAACGAATGTTGATTGCGGACATCGGATTCCCTATCGGAAAAAAACGAATTCACTTCTGAATTTTTTCTGAAATGGTTTTTGTAGATGGTTGGAACCGGCCATTTATTTTCAAATTTTGGTAATTTTTTGTTACCATTATATTTTTGTAATATTATTATCAAAAAAATGTAAGGCCATTCCACAATTTAGTGTCCTTCGTTTATGAACGAAACAGCGACGGATTAAGAGAGGTGCAGGGATACTAACTGCACAATACATGGCGTCAAAATGTATCAATTATTTGTGAATAACTTAAATGCATTTTTACAAAATGGCGAATGCGCACTCGAAAATTTTGCGCTATATATCCGCCTTACTAATTGACAGTTACCGTACCGGTTCGTGAAATTTCACAATTCCAGTGTTTATCCTGAAGTATTTCACGGCTGACGCAGTCAAACGCTTTTGAAAAATCACAGAAGACAGCCGCAGCCACATCGCCTCTATTAAGGGAAATAAATAGAGATTCAAGAAGATCAAATATAGTATCAGAGATCCCTTTACATTCTTGAAAAGCATGTTGAGATTCAGTAAGAACACTATTCACCCATCTAGAGTTGACCAGCTTTTTCACGATTTTGGATATGGTAGAAAGTAAGGAAATCGGCTGAAAGTTTCCCGGATCATCCATATCCCGTTCTTTGTAAATTGGTATGACTACAGCCAGTTTTAAACAATCCGAGAACACACCAATATCGAACGAGTTGTTGATGACTTGAGATAGAGCCTCCAAACCCTCGTCACATAGGCACCCGATTGACTTTTCACATAGGCACCCGATGATATTTCATCGAATCCACTAGCATTTTTATTTTCAATTGATTCAAAGATTTTCTTGAGCTCATCTAAATTTGTGTGAAAAAACACAAAAGAGCCTGAAACTGAGTTTTTGAGGTGAGTGAGGGGACCAGCGTTCCAGGAAAGTCTTCCTGTCAAACGTTCAGCCACTGAGCAGAACTGAAGATTCCATACAGGCTTGGTTGGGGAAATTATATTCACCCCGCAGCTCATTGATGATCTTCCAGCTCTCCTTTGATTTGTTTGATGATTCAATCAGTCTCCTTTCGTTATGTTCCTCTTTCGCAGCCTTGATAACCGATCGGTAGGTTCTACGATAGTCACGATAATATCTGTGAAAACATTCATCATTTGTACATTTTCTCATATTATGCAGGCATCTCAGATTTTTTGATAATGTCTTCATACCAGAGGTCAACTATCGTTTTCTCTTATTATTTTTGAGAATACTCAATAGGAAACTACTTTCAAATGCTGTCTTCAGATTGTCCATAAAAGATTGAAAACTTGGGCATTCCATTATTTTTTCCAAATGACTTGAGAAACTGTTTCTTTGAATTTGCGGATATTTTGTTGAGAAAATATTCTTCTCTTCTCAGGAGGCTTCCTCACTGAAGACTTCCTGAGTGAGATTTTCGAAAGAATTGCCTCGTGATCAGACAGACCAGTCGAGATCACAGATAGACTGGACTGGATCTCAACTTCGAAGTTAGGACACATGTAATCAATGGTGGTATGGGTAAGATACGTTATTCGTGTTGGTCTATCAACCAACATGGATATGTTAAAAGACAAAACAAATTCTTTAGATAAGTTAAATCACAGCCACTATCCATAAAATTAATGTTGAAGTCACCAACCAATATGAATTTAGATTCTTTTGGTAGAAGCTTGAGCATCATCTCTAGTCTTGTAAGAAAGTCTTGCGCACTATAGCGTGCGACGACAAAGGTCAAAAGTGGGGAAGGTGCTCCAAATCATGGAAGTGACACGACACATGTTCTACATTGTAACGGAGAAGCTTCCACAATATCTGACCATCTAAAGTGATGTCTGGAGCGCCCTTAATCATCTTCAAAACTCGATGATGTCACAAGACCTGACTCATTTGACTATTCCAAAGATGACCAATGACCGAGTGGTCTGGCGTGTGGTAAGAAGCATGCTGGAAGTGATCCTCAAGGGATGTGACATCGACATCCTGGTATGCTGCTATCCTTCCTGGAGGAAGAACCAAAGGACAGTAGTCATTTTCAACGTACATCGCGCTGCAATTTGGAGAAAGATGCCGACACCATCGTAAAGACATTGCGAGACAGAATGTTTTGAGGAGCCGATATTTGCCTTGCAACGCCACTGTGATCCAATACATCATAAATCTTTCCCTAAACAATGACTTCTAATCATCAACGTATAATATACTTTTATTGATAAAGCGAATCTATCGGTCCCACTTTGAAATATTCAACGACTTTGTGTATCTAATCGCTTTTCTATGTCATTTCAAACGATCCCAGAGATTTTCAGAGTAATTTGTCGAGGCAATTCAACTATTTTGTTAGACGTCTAGAGCAATTAGGATATCATAAATCAGAATAATTCTTGACAGGCATCTCTTATGTGCTTCCAGTATTGAATTGGTGAGACAGAAAAAAAACTAATAATTTCCCAAATTTTTCATCAAATGGGAAATTCAAACATGAAGATATGATCATTATAGTCATGTGCAGAAACGATGAGTCTTTCAATATAAGAACCAAATCAGCAGAACAGCTGCTTGAAGACTGGATGGAATAGTGTATACGTGTGATCTATTTAGATTGAAAACAAAGCTGTGAAATTTTAGGCAATCAACCGATCTCCACCAATTTTTATTTGAAATATGATTGTTATGAGAGGTCTTCTGAGGAACACATTTTGAAATATACAGGTTATCTGGAAATAATGAGCAAAAAGATCACAGTAGCATTCTAGACCGAAAATAAATGCTACCTTTTCCTTGACAATTTTGCGAAAATTGATTATTACCGCTTGAAGACTGGATGGAATAGTGCATACGTGTGATCTATTTAGATTGAAAACAAAGCTGTGAAATTTTAGGCAATCAACCGATCTCCACCAATTTTTATTTGAAATATGATTGTTATGAAAGGTCTTCTGAGGGACACATTTTAAAATATACAGGGTATCCGGAAAAAATGAGCAAGAAGATCAGAGTAGCATTCTAGACCGAAAATAAATGTTACCTTTTCCTTGACAATTTTTCAAAAATTAATTATCAACGGAGTTACAGGGTGTTAAACATAAATTTTATTTGCAGTTTTTTGACCATGTCTTTTGCCACGCTCATAATATTTTGACAAAATCTCGTATTTGGGGCTTTTCCGAAATTAGGGCTTCAAATTTTCCCACCGTTTTTTCACATTTTGTAGAGGGTGCCACATACGAACCTATCTTTGATTTCAATGGTCCTCACTTTTTTGTGCTTCACTGTATGCGACTTTTGAGTGAATATTTTCATTTTCCCAACCTTTTGACATGAAAAAGGTCTACTACTTTTGTTGCGATGAACTCGGGGATAAATCTAACATTTTTCGCGAAATACGCTAAAACAACTTTGCTTGCATGTGATGAATACGAAATTATTTCATCTTATTTTCAACTTTTTATATAGCATGCTTTGGAAGCATGCTATAATTTGCCGTAGAAACAAATTGGATAAGATAAAGTATATGTGGAGAAATGGTCCGAAAAGTCTACACAAATTTTAATATTAAAATCACACTTGATGCGTTTCGGCTAATGCCATTTCCAAGAGTTGAGCGGTCTGGAAATAATTTTCATTTTTTTTTTTTTTTTTTTTTTTTTTTTATCATTGAAGGTTGTCCAAAAAATAAAGTGAAAAAATTCACATATAAAAATAATACATCACATTTACAAAAAGAACAACGACTCACGTGGAATCACATCACTTAAAACACTTAACACAGAAATATAAGTAAAATAGTAAACATCAATACTGTCGATCATCAAAACCAACATACATAACCCTACTAATCCTACCATCTAAAACTTGGGAGTGTTTAATGCGCCTTCTTGGGGGTTCAAACAACTTCATCAGCCCTGCTGCCTCTGACAAATTGCCTCCAACTTGTTCATTCAGCGAGATAACACCCTGTGTACATGATGTCCTTGCTATTTCTAAGTTTTCTAGAACATCCAAACGTTAAAAATCTATCAAATTGCCGTTAATTATGGTTACAAGAAGGAGTTGGTTGAAACTTTGATAAACAAAAAGTTCAAAAAACTTCAAAGAGGCCTTTTGGATACAGTGGATTTGTCAGTTCCTCCTTGGCAACCACCAAGATATATAAAGCTAACCTATTCAGGCCCCTTATCATTCAAAATAGGTAATGTTCTGAAAAAATTGTGTAACAACATAAAAATAGTCTATAGTTCAACTTGCAATATGAGAAATTTATTCTCTAGAGTATAAGATAAGATTGCGGTGTCAGCAAAGAGTGGAGTGTACAGGCTGTCATGTAACGATTGTCCATCAAAGTATGTAGGAAAAACGGGTAGGAATTTTGAGATCAGAGTACAGGAACATCTAAACTCTTCAAAGTCGCCCAACGATAATAGATCCTCGTTTGGAGTTCATCTCAAAGAATTCGGACATACTTTTTCTTTCGATCATAATTTTGAAATTCTACACAATGTCAACGTTGGTAAACGTTTGGATGTTCTAGAAAACTCAGAAATAGCTAGGACATCATGTACACAGGGTGTTATCTCGCTGAATGAACAAGTTGGAGGCAATTTTTCAGAGGCAGCAAGGCTGATCAAGTTGTTTGAACCACCAAAAAGGCGCATTAGACACTCCCAAGTTCAAGATAGTAGGATTAGTAGGGTTATGTATGTTTGTTTTGATGATCGACAGTATTGATTTTTACTATTTTACTTATATTTCTGTGTTAAGTGTTTTAAGTGATGTGATTTCACGTGGGCCGTTGTTCTTTTTGTAAATGTGATGTTTTATTTTTATATGTGAGTCTTTTTACTTTATTTTCTGGCCAACCTTCAATGATTAAAAAAAAAAAAAAAAAAGATTATTTCCAGACCGCTCAACTCTTGAAAATGGCATTAGCCGAAACGCGTCGAGTGTGATTTTGATATTAAAATTTGTGAAGATTTTTTGCTTTTTTCCACCTATACTTTATATAATGGATCTTCAACCGTGAAGGCTGATTGAAGGAATTGGATAAGAATTAGTCTTGACAGTTAGTAATTTTTTACATTTTTCATTTTTTTTTCTCAGTATTTTTGTCAATGACCACCATAACAACAAATTTTCAAAAAACCACCAACTTCCAAAACTTGTTTCTACGGCAACTATAGCACATTTTTCCAAAGCATCTATGTTTAAGGTTGAAAATAAGACGGGAACTTCAACCTGAATTTTTAATGGTCCAATTTCAGATCTGTTGTGGTTCTTGACATATCCTTGAATCTTTTAAGTCTCGAAGATAAATAAATACACCTGTGTTGTATGACTTTCAAAAATGACTGTCCAAACCTTTATAATCTACCATCCACCATCTTGATTGAATTGAATTATCAATGGTAGTTAAACATTCAAGAACACAAGTTTTGTCGCTCAGCCTTTCATATTGTCCAGCGTCCTGGATCAATATTTGTCCAATTCAGCAACAGTTGAGGTTGCCAAACGATAAGGATGATGAATTGGGCCTGTCCATATCATGCGTTATCTTTCTGCACTCTAACATGGGAATTATACTCTTAAACAAGATTTGAAAAGAGAATGTAGTTGGTTTATCTTTTTTCTAACTCGTAGGATTACTTAATTAGAAAAAAAAATCATTTATCAGAGAACACGTAAAACTTATCTCGTCGCACATCCTTGGTTTACTGTGAAGAATCACAAGTACGTAATCAATTTTAAAAACATTCACAACAGATAACATTCTTTAGTCTGAATATTGTTATACAATTCGGAACAGAAATAAAAACTCTTTGTAAATGACAGACAAAATGGCTACATTCTCCAAAGCAGATGCTTAACTGTAACAACTATTTAGTTTAATGAATTGGCCAATTGGAAACAAAAAAGATCCATTAGAGTGTTCAATACCAGCCTATCTAACGAATATTAAGACTAGGACATCACTGAGACTGCTGTCCATTTATTACCAGTTGCGGTCCATTGTCCATTGGTAATCATGCCACAATTCGTAAAATCATATTTTCCGTACTTTCATCGTTTCACTCAATTGTTTAAAAACAAATTATCAGCAGTATTATACATTTAATTTTACACACATCGCTTTTTGGAAATAAGTATTACTAAAACGTCTCCCTTATTTCTCCGTAATTTAAGAAAATCCGTTATGGTTATTTTGTAGCTCTTATTTGATCATTGAATAACGTTATCGGTTATTTTGAACATGCGCTGGGGTCTTGAAATCACCAAGTCGGTAAATAACCAATAATGTATTATGACATCCACGCCACTTTAGCGTTCGATCAATAAGCGTCGATTATTTTCTCATGTCAATTTTCATAACAGTATCCTAAAATGTCCCGGTATTCTTGTTTCACCCTGCAATGTCATACTTTCACAATCTGTTGTGAGTAAAGATATTTTTTCTAAAACAATTTTTAATTTTTAACAAATACCGATGGTGTCTCAATCTGTAATAATTAAGTCCTACAATCGTACGATTTTACAATAATGGACATTTTGCATACCTTTTCAGATGACTTGAAAGTTTATATACGTATTCTGGACAATATTTGAAAGTCATCAGCGGAAAAAGTTTACCAAAATACCCAAAAGTTATAGACTAAATAGATAAAAAAAAAAACGCGAATTTCACTATATGATCAAAAACGGGATGGAGCTAAAACAACCTTTCGAGAGAGACAAAGTCATACAGTCATATACGCGAGACGGAGAAGATAATGTATTCTGTGACGTAGAGATTGGCGCTCTTTAATCGGTGATTACTACGTTGATACATGTTACTAAAACACTAAAGATATGATCAATTGCTGAACGAAATTAGAGCCAAGCCGCGCATGTCGTCACCGTGAGCCTAAAGTGAAGTTGGATTTAAAACATCAATAACGTTACCTAGTTACCATTTGCTGGTCAAAATTTGAACTGGCTCACGCTTGACGTCCCCGCGTGACATTGATTGTATAGGTTTGAGGTAGGTCACGTGATGACTTCTGAGGGGGATGTGCGAGAGTTTATCTGGTTTGTTCAAGTATCATGGTAACCCAGTTACCTAGGTTACCTATAAATTCTGAGGTTCGGACTATGGAGTACTGTAACTAGGAAAGGAATCGAAATGCATAAAATTGGCCAGATTTTAGATTGTGATTTAGCTTTAATTGTTACCCGTCGTTAGCCCTTTCATGTCAAACAAAAATGTCACCTAGGTAACATAATTGAGGCAACGTTATGAACGCACTATCAAAATGCAACAATTTTTATTAGCTAGGTTGCATCAAAACTCTCACTATTTGATGATAATAGGTAACATGAATATGTTTTTTGTTATATAGATTATCCCAAAATTTCTAGATTTTTTATATTTTTTTGTTTCATCGCATTAATTGATAGAGTAACTGGGTGACGTCATATTCTTCATTGACAACAGTCATCATTGAACAAACCATGGACTTGAAATCATAGATATATATAAATAGATCAGCAGAAGATAATTTCAAATGTTGGTAATTTACGACCGCGCACTGAAAAATATTTTATCTGTCATATTTAAGGCTAGGACAGGATCGCATGAGAAAATAAGTAGTTTTCAAGAAGCTCTAGAAATACGTTTTTGTACATTTGATTGTCAAAACCTCTACCTCTTCACCAACATAATAATAATATGCAATGTTTGGCATCAGCCTTATTCAAAACGCAAATGGCGTCATACGACAAATACGGTACTGTAACGTGTCCAAACATTACAAACAGCTGAAGAGAGGCTGTTAGTGCGCACACTCACTAGTAATCAGACATACAAGCTTCTGACCACAGGGGCAGAACACCGACGCGTTTTTTCGCCCATGTTTTGCCGTTTTTGGATTGTTTGGACAGGGTGGCCCAACGAAAAGGTACCACCCTTAATTATGACTTTCCTGGTATATTTTGGGAAAAACGCTCGGACACATCAATTTTTATTTTTAGGGGGACGTCTTTTCGTGTATGACTGTATGATACAGGGTGTTCCAAAAATAAGATATCGCATTACACTTGACATTTTTAAATGGAAACCCCCAATTTTTTTTTCTATTTTTGGATTCTCCATGAAGTTTTTAGTAACTTTTGCATTATACAGTTTATACCTATCTTCAACCGTTTTAAAGTTATTTGAATTTCTCAACGAAAAGGTCCCATCCTTATTATTCATGACTTTCCTGGTATATTTTGGGTAAAACGTTCGGACACCTCAATTTTTATTTTTAGGGGAACGTCTTTTCGTGTATGACTGTATAATACAGGGTGTTCCAAAAATAAGATATCGCATTACACTTGACATTTTTAAATGGAAACCCCCAATTTTTTTTCTATTTTTGGATTCTCCATGAAGTTTTTAGTAACTTTTGTAAAATACACTTTATACCTATCTTCTACCGTTTTACAGTTATTTGAATTTTTCAACGAAAAGGTCCCACCCTTACTTATGACTTTCAAATAACCTCAAAACGCTTGAAGATTGGTATAAACTGCATTTCACAAAAGGTACTAAAAACTTCATGGAGAATCCAAAAATTGGGGGTTTCCATTTAAAAATGTCAAGTGTTATGCGATATCTTATTTTTGGAACACCCTGTATTAAACAGTCATACACGAAAAGACGTCCCCCTAAAAATAAAAATTGACGTGTCCGAGCGTTTTTCCCAAAATATACCAGGAAAGTCATAAATAAGTGTGGGACCTTTTCGTTGGGCCACCCTGTATCTATGGTTGAAGCACGATGCTGCGACGATTCAACCTCAATTTTTTCCTTACAGAGAATGCATTGCATGTGGAACATGGAGTGGAAATTTGGAAAACAGTTTTGAAAATGTAATAAAATTAGAGACTTTTTGCACCTCTTAGATTTTCATTCCGTTGTGGTTATCGTTATTTTGAGCATGCGCAGTGACAAAATCATCTCCTTTATCGTCCTTAATCGTTTTAACCATAACGGATTCCTTTGGAAACGGAGAAATAAGGAAGGGCTCAGCGTTTATGGTAATGCTTATTTTTCAACAGCGATGTTGCCGTAACGTGTAAAATTGAATGGATACTACTACTAATATTGATTTATTATCAACCAATTGATCAAAATAAGATGCAGATAACTACTCTACATGCCAATAAACGATTGCGGAAACCAAAATGGAATGTTTTACATACAAAAAATAAACCCAGTACAATATTCTCCTTTCTTTCATACTTTTCCGGATTGATCTACTCAACAGTCTGACACATCTTGTCACGAACCCAATTACAGAACACGATCGGACTCGGACCTAGCCTTACTTCTCTGCTTCTGACGTCTTATCTTATAAATATTATTATACGCTAGGTTTCTGTGACGTCATGACGTCAGCTGTCAGACGGAAATATCCAAACAAACTATTTTTTATTACCCCAAAAGCTGACTTTCCACTTGGCTAATCAAATACGCACTAACGGGACACACGATAATATGTAATACACCCAAAAATATAGTCCAAAGAAGTCCGAATTAAACACAAACACTGATTTCAACTCACACAATACAAAACCAAATGTCCCAAAAGCTTGTTTGGATACCAAATTCGGCCACGGCCAATCATATGGTGCCTGTGACGTTTTCAAAAACGTCGCGTATTGTTGTTTGATGTTTATGCTCTGTACCACTAACTAGTTTGTGTGTGTCTGTACTTCATAGATCATTTAAAAATAGCTGAGAGTCGGAGGAAGATCTCGGTTTTTAGCACTGGTGCTGTGTGTAGTTTAAATTCTGTGCTGTTTAAAGATAATTTTATCAATCCCCAATTTTATTGGTATGGTATCGTTCAGGTATGTCCGATGTTTAAAAAAAATGATTATAGATATAGAAATAAATACTGACGAAATAATTTATCAACAAGAAATAATTACGAGAACTGTCATCAGTTCCGCCTGTTAGTCAGACGCAATAAGATAACATAAAGTGAAATCGTAGTGGAGCAAAACGTCTCTTAATAACGGATGAAGTAAATATCATTTTTAATAAAGTTAACCATAACGGATGAAATAATTGATGTTAATTTAAGAGGTGCAAAAACTCTCCATTATCATGACAAATCATTGACAAACAACAAACTTTACGATGAGAATGTATAAATAAAAGCACTTCTAGCAACAGCGCCCTCAAATGCACTAACCAAAAAGAGAAACAGAATTCAGGGATAGTCGTATGTCGATCCGTCTTCTTGTTATAGTCCTCCATAGTTCGGACGCGCAATGACGTCAGCGAAACCTGCACGTGAGCATATCTTGTTTGTTATAGTATCATGACATTAATAGAGATCGTAGGTTGATTTCTTGAACATCAATGGCATCAGTACTTACTAATCCTTATATTTTTCATATATCCAAAAATTGATTGTCCATTATTATTAGTGTAGATGACGTGTCGAGGTAAAAGAGAGAAAGTTGACACAATGGGTCCTATGATTGCACGTTCACGTTAACTTAACGTGTCTGTTAGGATTGTTTACTAATGCAAAAGTTCCATTTGCTAACAATGTCACCATGGTGAAATGGACATGTTAAGTTAACGTGAACGTTCAATCATAGGACCCAATATTGGCACTTTAACGTCCTGGCTACCTTTAGGAATGTTGATTGCCTTGACACCGGTTGCACGTTTTCAAGTGATGTGATAGTCGGCGGCGATTCTGGTCAAATTCTCTTGAAAAAAGTTTTTGAGGTAAAAAGAATCATCAAATAAATAATGCGGATTCTCACCTTCTACCTATTTAATCTGTTTCTTTTAAGTGAACACAGTTGAAGCCAGTTATATTTGATACTTGGTAAATACATAGAAACAATTTCTTTTGTGAATATGTGTAAATTTGGCAGGCTCCACGAGCACGGGGAACAAAGACTCTTCTCTTGTCGCAGTTGTTGAACTCGAAGAAAGTCGTCCTCTACTGATTATTGTTTTAATGTTCTAACTTTTGACCGCTATAAAACCATTGCACGAAACAACACGTATCTACTTATAGATGATGTTGAAGAGTAGAATGTCTAATGAATCAACAACTATTGTATCGATGACAATGTCATACTCACACAGGTCTTCTCGTGAGTCTTTACAGATCTATTTGAATCCATGACTTATTTAGTAGTTTTAACCAACAACTCTTTTTTAATCCAATTTGATCACCAAATAGCATTTTGTTCTATTGTTTTGTATTCTTAACCTATGACGATGTAAAATCAATGTTTTTGATGATATACTGAATTAATTAAAACTGAAAAAGTCCGTTATAGTACGAGATCCGGCATAAGAAATATCTACCCTCATCTGTTATTTGATTATGATAAAGATTATATGTTAGATAATTTGTTCATCGATAAATCCCGCATGGGTTGCCTAGCAAAATCACGGGCCTTCACCGTTGAATAATATTTACTTGGATTGATTTTTTTTGATCAACTTCCCTCATTTGTTTTTATGAAAATCGATCATTAGTCGAAAGAAAATTGCACAAGGAATTGGAAAAATATAGGTTGCCTACTTTCCTTTGGGTATAACTATAAGGTTGCCTGGTACAAACAGGTGGACAGGCGCCGTTAATATACCCTCATCTGTTATTTGATCGTTTTTTTTTTTTTTTTAAAGGAAGCTTATTTAATTCTCTATCCAACAGTATAGGGTTGCCTGATCAAAAGTGTGTCCCATCCACGGTTGCCTAATGTCAAAGTTAAATTTTAACTTTTGATTTCTTCAAATAACTTTTGAAATAATAAAGCTAATTTGTTGAAATTCGGTATATAAGGGTGGTTTGGCACGCAAAATTCAAATCTGGTCTTGATATGATTCTAACTAGTAGGGGGCGCCACTTACAAACCTTTTCAGTAATTCAAATATTCATAACTTTTTGGTACACACTCGTACATTCTTTTTGAATTGAAAAAGTGTTTTCTCCGTCCTTTTTACACAAAAAATGTATACCTTATAGAAGTGTCTGGAAGTAGCCTTTTTGGAGATATTTGCTCTTAAAGTAAACCATGCAATGTGGTTTTAAATAGAAAATTTTGAAAATACAAATAGGTACATGAGGGGCTTTGAAAATGACGTTATCGTGGTAATTTTGACAGTTCGATTTAATCTTCAATGTTTCTTGATAAAAAAAAATAATCTATTTTTTTATCATTTTTTTTTATATAATTTAATTAATTTATTTTTTTCTACTTTTCCTTGTTTTTTTTTATAGAAACATTGAACATTGAGTCACTTGTCAAAATTACCATGACAACGAAAAAAAAAAAGAAAAAAAAACAAGAAATTCCAAAAAAGATTAAAGGCATTGACTCTAATTTGATCCCACCATGTTGGATCTCCCTGAAAGAGAAAATTTTGCGCACAATTTTTGTAAACTCTATGTGGCTTCACGCAAGTGATGCATCTTGCGTCACATCAAAACCAGAAGAATGCGGTTGGTTTTTCGATGGGTATTTGAAGCCAAAGTGGTTTGTGGGGGACGCAACACCCTTGCAAGTCGAGGATATACTCCACAAATAAAAAGAAAAAGAAAATGAAGATGAATCTGAATTCAATATATTATGCACTTCTGACGAGTCAGGGTCAGAATCAGAATAAATGTCTTAATTTGTACTGTTGATCAATAAATGTGTGGATGATAAAAAAATGGATGTCATTATTTATATTTACAGTGTTGGCCAAAATTATTGAACCTCCCAAAATTTATTATTTTGATCCATCAGTTATTAGAGAAGTAATGGTGCATTAAAAAACTTCAATCCATTTGTCAGTTTACGTGTTCTGGCGATGTTTTGAAAAAATGTTAATTGCCCTTTTTCCAAGTTCAAAAAAAGCTGGAATTTTTTTTAAATATATAACATTATTATTAAATATCGAACATTAAATCAAACTGTCAAAATTACCACGATAACGTCATTTTCAAAGCCCCTCATGTACCGAGTCATGTACCTATTTGTATTTTCAAAATTTTCCATTTAAAACCACATTGCATGGTTTACTTTAAGAGCAAATATCTTGAATAGGGCTACTCCCAGCCACTTCTACAAAGTATACATTTTTTGTGTAAAAAGGACGGAGAAAACACTTTTTCAATTCAAAAAGAATGTACGGGTGTGTACCAGAAAGTTATGAATATTTGAATGACTGAAAAGGTTTGTAAGTGGCGCCCCCTACTAGTAAGAATCATACCAAGGCCAGATTTGAATTTTGCGTGTCAAACCACCCTTATATACAGAATTTCAACAAATTAGCTTTATTATTTCAAAAGTTATTTGAAGAAATAAAAAATTAAAATTTAACTTTGACATTAGGCAACCATGGATGGGACACACTTTTGATCAGGCAACCCTATACTGTTGGATAGAGAATTAAATAAGCTTTCTTTAAAAAAAAAAACGATCAAATAACAGATGAGGGTATATTAACGACGCCTGTCCACCTGTTTGTACCAGGCAACCTTATAGTTATACCCAAAGGAAAGTAGGCAACCTATATTTTTCCAATTCCTTGTGCAATTTTCTTTCGACTTATGATCGATTTTCATAAATAACAAATAAGGGAAGTTGATCAAAAAAAATCAATCCAAGTGAATATTATTCAACGGTGAAGGCCCGTGATTTTGCTAGGCAACCCATGCGGGATTTATCGATGAACAAATCATCTAACATATAATCTTTATCATAATGAAATAACCGATGAGGGTAGAAATTTCTAATGCCGGATCTTAGACTATCAAGTTATAATCAAATGCTTGACAGTAAATTCGCTTGATTAGCAACATTCAATCAACGGAAATGATCAAAAACATTCAGTAATTAAAAAAAAGTAATTACTGCACTATACCAATATAACGTTTTGAGTTCATTACATGAACGAAAACACGAAAATTGGCAAATCGATTGCAATTTTCCACTATTCATAAATCTGTTGAATATTCATGGTCAATAGAAAAATCGGACAATAGTTATAAAGTTTCACAATTTGTTATATGAAATACATTTTATACGAGGAAAATACAGGTTTTCAATAGTTTTGATGTTCATAGTACAAATATTATCCGTATAGTCCGGAAACGTGCCGATTTTGGGTTTTCCGGAGTGGACAGAAAATATGTGATTATTATCGAAGTATCCATCGATGCAAATTTATTACTGTCAGTTTTCTAAATGGATTGTTCGCGTGATTAAATGATTTTGGATTTTATGATATGATAGTAAAGGAGAGTGCTTCATCATCCATCTGCATTCTATACAACAAATATTATGCTCATACGATTTTATTCATGTAACTCCTGAATTTTTAAATTGTGTCCAGGAAGATAATCGGCAGTTTGAATGATTTTCAAATTTTATATCCAATTGATTCTTATCCATAGGTTTGAATATGTTTTGAGTTGTATCAGCATGAAAAGACACACAATTTTCTGAACAGTATTGCTGCTAGCATCATTTTATCAAGAGAATGAGCTGATTCAAAATTCATGTTTAAGTAATAAAGGCTGTGGTACCGTCAAGACTAGTTAAGTTCATCGACATGATAAAAGTACGCAAAAGCAGAAGTTTGAAAATGGACCAGCAACTAAATACTTTGGACACGTTTATTTAAAAAATGCGAGTTGGTTGAGCTTCATCCGCTAAGTAGCTTCTGATCGTAGTTCTAGACGATGATCATAGGGCGATAAACTGTCGGTTAACATAACAAAATGTTCAGTCGTGAGCCTCAGAAAACAACGTACTACTGATCATCGTATCATCTGTCTTCAAAATTTAGAAGTTACACGAATGAAAAATAGGTCGTTGATGTTTCTAAAAAGATTAAGATTTATTCAATGGATTTAACAAAAACGACCCTATATTATGTGTCCCATGATTAACCAAGAATATTTCAACCACGAATTTTACGTCCAAAAGAGAAAAACTTCTTAAACTATTATATAAGAATCCTTTGATTTCGAGGTGGGCTATCATTGAACGTTTAAGTTGACCTGACGTATCTGTTAGGACTGTTCACTAATGTGATCAGGTTTGTTTACACAAAAAATCCACAACAGATTTCTGACAGTTTCCAAACTAACCTAATTCCAACATAAACACGTCATATGCATTGCACGTGCATTAGACGTTCACTTTGGAAATGAGCATATTCCCTGAGACATGCCAGGCACATGAAAAAGACATTCCTGGAACATGCTCACTATTATATGATATTTTGTTGATTGAGCAGGATAGAACATTAACAACGATTTTTAAAATGTGAGGTTTATTTACCTACGTTTTTTGCACAACACATTGACAGAAAAAAAAACACATCAATCTATGCCAGGTAGATTTTCATTTTCTCCTGTCCCAGCCCTAAAAAAATGATCTCAGTCAGTGTCAAGTGTTTAACTGAGAAAGTAATAAGAAAAGTTATCTCGAGAAATGGAAGCGAACGATTGACGAGAAACCTAAATCGCTACAAATTTCTTGACAGTTTTTCATATTTAACGGGTCATATTTGAAAAACGTTACCACTCAAGTAGAAAAGTGAATATAACATTTGAAGGGACATTTTTAATCAGCTTTATTTTTAAATACCTACCACATTTTCTGTCCGAAGCACCGTTCCCAAGATAAAAGCCAAAAATCCCCACACAATCATGAAAAAATTGTAACCCACCATTTGAGGCCGGTGGTACAGGGTGTCCCATATAAGATTCTCTACTCTTTTTTAAAGGTACTTTATTGTTATACAGGGTGGAGACTTCAAATGGAACGCTGTTTATAGCGGCCCAGGAAGTAAGATTTTTCTGTAATCCAAAAACATGCCATACAAGATTTTTTATCTAGTTCACTTTCGTCATGTGAAAAAAATGTGGGGCCCCAAAGAGAAGGCGCAGCCCCAAGCAAACTTTGTTTTCTCAAATTAAAAGACAACACTTTTGTGGAACCTCTTTTGAAAGCTCATTCAAAAAGGAATTCGTCCATGATATTTTTTTTGACATCCGTCAAACCGTGTGTCAGAAATGTAGTGAAAACTGATGTTGAACTATTTAATGAACAATTTCATTTCCTTAGATACAGTTAGCTCAGATTCAATTGTACGCATAGAAAAGTGAATATAATATATGATACAGAAGGTAAGCTCAATACACACATTGGTACATTGGTTAGTTCCTTGACTACACCGCTATGGCTTACGAATCGATATCATGTGATCTTTGGTGCCATGGTGACATCAAACAATTTTGAAATAAACGTCATTTTGACTTTGTTCGTTGTCATTCGATCTCGAGTTTTTGTGTTGCGTTTTGAATTAAATTCAAAAACATGCGTTAGTGTGTTGCGTCATGTGAGTGCTCAAATAAATCTTGCACTATGCTTAGATTTCCATATTTTGATGAATCGGTAAGTAGATGTTTTTTATTCGTTACCCCAACCTCCGCTTGTTCTGGACTCTGCTTCACAGATATAATATACCTACTAGACGTTTTTTGTCTTTTTATTACTTACTCAACATCATCTACTCCCCTTATATCCTACTCTATTAGTTAAAATAACAATATTGATTATTATTATGAAATGTTAGGTATTCTATGAAACTTCCGAATGGCATTTTCGAATCTCAAATGATATTATTTGTTAAAAAATCACATTTTACAGATATTTTCTATTTGGATTTCACGAATTGGAGACAGGACACTGCAGCAGCTTAATCCAGTTCGTACGAATTACGAAATATGAAAATATCATTTTGCATCATTTTGTATGGACGAACGATTCCCAAAAGTACCTCTGAATAAACCAGGAAGTTTACTAACTATAAGACTGCCGGGTAAGTTTCGACGATGCATGTATAATTATTTAATGAACTGATAGGAGTACTGAAAGAATACATCAACTTTTCCAATTGAAAATTTCTTTCCATTTGCTCGACGATGAATAATTTTTGTCTATGCGCATGAAAATCATTTAAATCATGGCAAGGTTGCGCATTTCGGTACACAATAAAATGCCGTTTAGAAATTCCAAAAATTTCTTATATCATGAAATTATTATAATCTAAACGTTATTCTCTTTTGTAATACCTCACAATATAATAACATGATATCATATTCATTGGTCAATACAAAAATATGGCAGCGACGTTGACCTTTTTTTCCTATGAAAAAAAAACTAGGTAAGGTATCTGACAATTTTGATGGTCTTTCCATTTTTCAAAATAAAAAAATCACATCCAATCAAAATGGTATCAGGACAAAATGACCACAATAAAGGTACCTACAGGATGAACCAAAAATAAGTTATGACGATCAAATTTATTTTTTCAAATGGAAACCTCATTTTTTATTTCATTTTCGACTTCTACATCAAATATCAAGTGGGTTCCATGTATCATATCCTTAAACCAAACAGTTATCGAGAGATTTACGATTGATAAAAAAATGGACTGTGTTTCTGAACAATCGTAAATCTCTCGATAACTGTTGAGGTGAGGTTAAGGAAATGGTTTATGCAACCTAGACTTGGAAATTGATGTAGAACTCGAAAATGGAGTAAAAAATGGGGGTTTCTGATTGAAAAAATGAAGTTGATGGTCGTAAACTATTTATGATAAAATTATCATAAAAAACTGCAGTCAAAAATGATAATCGACGTTTTCGCGCGTTTTCTCACCTAACCAATCCCTGAATGTTGAATGAATTTATTTCAACCTACGCGTCCTCACGGTATAAAGTCTATTTCACTGCAATTTTCTCAACTGAAAAGTTCTATTTTAACTTTCAGGTTCTCATGATGATTCTAGAAAATGCTCAAATTCATTTTTTACCCAGATAAAGCCTGCAGATGATGATGTTCAGTCTTCGATTATTGAAGAAGGCGGCGAGAAATTGATTGAAACCGCAATGGATAAAGAATCCCAGAAAAATCAGACAAATAGAAAGTCGTGTTCCATTTTCAACATCACTTCAAATTATTATGCTCTGTATACAGATCAGATTTTGTATTTTTACATTGCAAACTCCTTGTTCGGTTTGTCTCGATACACTCTGTGTGAAATGCTAAATAAATGAATATAATGAAAAATAAACATGAATAAACAATTTGTTTTGTCTTACCCATTTATCTATTGTTATATTGCTGTGTAATAAATACTTGGAAAAATGAACAATAACCAAGTTAACCAAGTTGAATGGGAAGGTAAACAGGGAAACGAAATAATAATATTATTAGGTAGGTATAATAAACTGCTCAGCATAAAGCTCGCCTATAGCAAACTTTTACAGCAAAGTTTGAGTGTGTGTTACTCAAAAATCCTTCGTTCGATTTTGATGATTTTACTCAAAGCCCATGAAATGAGCTCCAAAACCAAAAAAAAAATCATCAAAATCGAACGAAGGAGGGAGTTTTGACTTACATGGCCTCAAACTTTGCTATAAAAGTCTGCTATTGGCAAACTTCATGATAAGCACTATCAAACCGGTCATTCAAATCACCCGCCCAATTTTCGCAGCCTTAGTTCCATGACTACACCGTATGGTGGCAGCACCGTTTGACAGTCTAAATAGTGTTCGATAAATTGTACAGGAGTTGACGTTTTATATTAGTATATTTTAATCACTTTTCTATGATTGTACGCCAGTGTTACGTTTGACAAACAGTTTCAAATTGTCAACGTTTTGATTCAAATTTAAAATGTATCTAACTGGAACGTTAAAAATTGAAATCTTGATGATGATCGGGTTTGGAGAAAGAAAATGAACTCAAAAAGAAGTTTCTGCGTTGGTCCTTGACAGACATCCTGATTTGCCACCTCTGTCGCGAAGAACAGTCAGCAAAATTGAAAAGCAATGGGCGGATTTTGGCGTTAAACAGGTTACGATTTGTCGTTACCAGGTTTTGTAAGTTATTGGTTACTATATTAACATCAGCTCGGGATTAAACTCCAAAACGTGCTAGTTACTAAAAGTAACATTTATGATATAACGTAACTACTCAATTAGGTACCTCCCAAGAGATTTGCCCCTACTGCGAGGAAAAGTTAGGTTGGGAAATTCGTAACCTGGTTAACGCCAAAATCCGCCTAATTTAGGGTATTGGGTCATGTGTCATGTAAGACATGTTCCACGTAGAAGACTCTCAAAAGTATCGGATGAAACTGAATTGGACATCCTATTGTCTTATCAATTACACCAGCAAGGCAAATATCTCACGATCACAATATCAATCATAAAACGGTGTTGAAGGGTTTCACAATGTCTGGTCACCATGTGGTTATGAGTTAACCCTGAGATGATAAACCGTTTCACATTCGATAGTGAAGCCCACTATTGAAGTTAACTACAGGTTAAGTTGATTTCGAAAAAGTCGTTTTTTTGTCGGATATCTCCGGAAGTCTTTGGAGTTTTCCAAGTTTTGAGGAGGCATTGTTTTGAGATTGAAATTGCACAACTTTGCCTCAATTTGACCGACATTGTATCTCTTGCGGTTCACGAGATCCCCATGTATACACTCAAATTTGTACACTGTCGGTCTTTCAATTCGATCCACAAGGCTGCTTCGAAGCATAGTAGGTGAATAAACAACATACAGCAGTACCGGAAACTGAAAGTAAGAACCCATCACGATGATACTCTAGGAGTAATAGTGTCACAAGAATGCCCCAAGCGGGTGTCCTATCGCCGCTTCCGTAGAACCAGATGGTAGATAAACTGCTCACGCAGTTGCAAAGGACATGCTCAGCACTCTCGTCGTCTTCGTGGCACCCCCTACAAGTCGGATCTGTTACCACACCCAGGGTCTGGAGGTGCTTATTCAGCTTACAGTGTCCTGTTGGTATTCCTGTCAGTTTTCTAAGGTTTCTCCGCGAGAGCCCAATGAGACAATTCGTTCACGCAGCTTCGGGGCCGTGTATAGCGGCACGCGAGTGCCCGATCCGTCGTGTCACCCATCTTTCCCTCAGAGCCTCTACTGTTTCTTCATTAATTCTACGATTTACTGTTCTATATACGCTCTGTATATTAGTAGTTATGGTTTTTCAGTTGGGTATTTATAACAAATATTTCAAGGTCGCACTACTGAAGCGATCGAACTGGTTGTTGGGCGGCAGTACTTGCCGACCCGTTGTTTTGACGTTACCTACTTTTTAAGGTGATGAATAAACGTGCTAAAAAGTAAAGTATGTTTCATTCAAATTAAGTGCATACTTAACAGTGGCGACGAAGGATTTAAAAACCCACGATGGCAACCGCGAGTATAACAAATTTACTCGGGGCAGTAAATATTTTCGATCCAAATGTATCAAATTATGCAGTGTTTTCCGAACGTTTAGAACAATTTTTTTTGGCTAATGGCATCGCCGATGAAGACCGTAAGCGAGCAATTCTCTTAAACACGCTTAACGAGGAGTGTTACGTATTATTGAGGAACCTCTGTGTACCAAAAACACCAGCAGAACACAAGTTTAGTGAACTGGATCAGTTGCTAAGTAAGCATTTTTCGCCAGTTAAGTCTTATTTCGCTGAAAGGATTAAGTTTTACACCGCAAAAAAAATGCCAAATGAAAAAGTGTGTGATTGGGCAGCTCGTATCAAGAGCCTAGCCTTTGTATAATTTATTAAGGAAGGATATAGAGTGGGACTGGAACCAAGACTGTGACAAGGGTTTTTCAGAAATTAAAAAAATACTGACATCTCCATTAGTTCTTGCTCATTTTGACCCTAAATTGCCAATCAAATTATTGGTGGACGCATCGTCCGTGAGTCTTGGTGCAATTATTAGTCATGTATATTCGGATGGTGCTGAAAAACCTATTGCGTTCGCTTCTAGGTTATTAAATAAGAGTGAGTGTTCTTATTCCCAGATTGAAAAAGAAGCCTTGACTATAATTTTTGGAGTCAAGAGATTCTTTCAATATTTGTATGGAAGCAAATTTATCTTGTGTACGGATCATAAGCCACTTTTGGCAATATTTGGGCCAAAAAAGGGTTTGCCAGTGTTTGCAGCCAATCGCCTTCAAAGGTGGGCGTATATTCTCTCTTCTTTCAATTACGAAATGAAGTATGTCAACACAAAACAAAATTATGCGGATTTTTTATCAAGATTAGGGGGCAATGTGGAAAATATGTTTCTGGTTGCAAGTAACTCACTTTTGTTCACTGAAGGAAAACATGATGAAGTTTCTTATTTGAATTACTTGAAAAATTCAGAATTTCCGGTAAATTTTTTACAAATTAAAGAAAAGACAGCACATGACCCGATTTTAAGTAAAATAATGTTTTATGTGCGTAATGGTTGGCCTCAAAATTGCCCTTCATCAGAATTTAGGCCATATTTTATTAGGAAAAACGAAATTTCTTTGGAACAAGGCTGTTTATTGTGGGGATACCGTCTAATTATTCCTCCAGTTTTTCAAAATAGCATCTTAAGTGAACTTCATTTGACTCATGCTGGTATCGTCAAAATGAAGGGTTTAGCGCGATCTTATGTATGGTGGCCCAAGATGGACGAGTCAATAGAAAACATTTCTCGAATTTGCAAAACTTGCGCAACCTTTGCCAGTAACGCCCCCAAGCCATCTTTAAAACTATGGGAATATCCTCAACAAGTTTGGACAAGATTGCACGCTGATTTTTTTGGTCCTTGTCTGAATAATCATTTTTTGGTTATAGAAGATGCCACCTCGAAGTGGATTGAATGCTTTGTTGTTAATAATTTTTCTGCTCAATGTGCAATTAAATTATTTAGAAGCATATTTTCGCGTTTCGGCTTACCTCGGGAGTTATGCACTGATAACGCAAAGACTTTCACGTCTGAAGAATTCCAGGACTTTCTTAAAAATCTGGGTATTATTCACAAGACCGGAGCACCCTATCACCCTGAAACAAATGGATTAGCCGAATCGGGTGTTAAAATTATGAAAAGGGCTTTGCTTAAGGCTTTTAAAGATGGAGTGACGGACGTTCAACTGATTCTGGATAGTTTTCTTTTCCAGTATCGTAATACTCCTCACACCACTACGAGTGAAACTCCTTCTAAGTTGCTTTTAAATCGTGCGCTGCGCACAAGATTTGATCTCTTGTTACCGTCGGTTGAACATGTAGTAAAAACTCATCAAAGAAAGATAGAAATAAGTCATCAGAGAAGAAACGATATATCTTTTGTAATAGGAGAAAAGGTTTGGGTTCGTGACTTTCGAACTAGAAGTCACAAGTGGTGTCAGGGTGTAATTCGAGATGTTCTTGGCTCTAGGACTTACACGGTTGAAGTGGGTCATGGATTGATGTGGAAAAGACATTTGAGTCAGTTAAAAAAACATTATGGTAATACTAATATCCAAGATAACAATTTAACTATCACTCCACGATCCACTCTTTCTTTGGACCCTTCCCCAAACTATGTTGATCAATCTTCGGCTAGGGTATCACAAAATCCGGACGACAGTACTGGAAGTGATGGTTCCGAAAATATTAGTGCGCGAGTGTTGAGAAGACGTAGTCAACTTAATGGGCCGGATCGGTTCAAAGCAACTCATTAATGTTAAGTGCCATTGTTATTTTTCGTTAATGTTTGTCAAGTATTAAGAAATTGTTTATCGAGGTTGTTTTAGGTTTATTGGGGAAGGTGTTCTATATACGCTCTGTATATTAGTAGTTATGGTTTTTCAGTTGGGTATTTATAACAAATATTTCAAGGTCGCACTACTGAAGCGATCGAACTGGTTGTTGGGCGGCAGTACTTGCCGACCCGTTGTTTTGACGTTACCTACTTTTTAAGGTGATGAATAAACGTGCTAAAAAGTAAAGTATGTTTCATTCAAATTAAGTGCATACTTAACATTTACGGTCTTTGAGGACAGTGGGACGAAGGGTTCTGGGTCGCAAGGTTTGCCTCTTGCTCCCTTTCGCGCTAAACTGTCCGCTTTTTCATTTCCCCTGATTCCACTGTGTCCCTTAATCCAAGACACTGTGACCGAGTTCTCATTGGAGACCGACTGAAAAATCTGGTGACATTCTAGAATCAGTTTGGATGTTATTTTATTTTTATTCAAGGATTGCAAAACTTGTTTGCTGTCGGTAAGGAAGATAATGTTTTTACCCACTATATTTTCCTTTACTATTTGTATTGCCCCTTGCATCATGCTAAGCAGTTCTGTCTGGAAGACAGTTGCTCCCTTGCCCAGGGTTCTGCTGATTTTTAGGTTGAGCTCCGGTATAAACACGCCCAGGCCAGCACCACACTGGCCCTGTGAATCGTCTGTGTAGATGTGTATATCCGCCGCTCTATCCTCTTCTGTTGAGCCACCTGTATTGATCTTTTAGGCTCTCTTAAATATACAGGGTCTCCGGATATGATGAGAAAAAAATTCAGGTGTGAATTCTAGACAAAAAATAAATGCTACCTCTTCCCATCATATATTTTCAAAAATTGATTATTAACGGGGTTACAGGGTGTTAAAGTTGCATTTTATTTGCAGTTTTTTTGCAATATCTTTTGCCACGCTCATATTATTTTGACAAAATCTCGTACTTGGGGCTTTTTCGAGATGAGGATTTCAAATTTGCTCACCGTTTTTTCGCATTTTGTAGAAGGCGCCACATACCAACTTATACTTCGATTTGAATGGTCCAAACTTTTCTGTGCTACACTGTATGTGACTTTTGACCAAACATTTTTATTCTATAAACCTTTTGACATGAGGAAGGGCTTTTTCTTTTGTTGCGATAGATCGACCGTTTTTGCTTAAATAACTTTGCTTGCATGTGATGATTCCGAAATCATTTTAATATATTTTCAACCTTGAACATAGCATGCTATGGCAACATGCGCTATAGTTACCGTTGAAACAAGTTTCGGAAAAATTAGTCTTGAAAGTTGGTAATTTTTTTAAAATGTATTGTCACGCTGATGGTGGTCCATGACAAAAATTCTGAAAATGAAAAAAATAAAAAAATGTGAAAAATTACCAACTGACAAAACTAATTCTGATCAAATTTTATTCTACGGCAACTTATAACGCATATTTCCAGAACATCCGATGATAAAAGTTGAAAATAAGTTGAAATAATTTCGCATTCATCACATGCAAGCAAAGTTATTTTAGCATTTTTCTCGAAAACGGTTAGATTTATCGAAACAAAAGTAGTCCACCTTTTTTATGTCAAAATGTTGGGAGAATGAAAATATTTACTCAAAAGTCGCATACAGTGTAGCACAAAAAAGTTAGGACCATTCCAATCAAATTATAGGTCCCCATGTGGCGCTCTCTAGAAAATGCAAAAAAACGGGGGGAAAATTTGAAATCCTCATCCCGATAAAGCCCCAAAAACAAGATTTCGTGAAAATATCATGAGCGTGGCAAAAGGCATGGCCAAAAAACTGCAAATAAAATTTATGTTTAACACCCTGTAACTCCGTTAATAATCAATTTTCGAAAAAATGTTATGGGAAAAGGTACCACCCATTTTCGGTCTAGAATACTCTCCTGATTTTTTTGCTCATCATTTCTGGACACCCTGTATAGCTCATACAAGCTTTTTGTTTCGCACATCATTGGGGAATTCTCTCATGAGATGCAAATCAACTGGAATAATTTCGCGAATATTCTGTTATTTAAACAAGTCCATAAATAGAACTACGTTTATGCATTTGTCCAACTGCATGATGGCGAATAAAGTTTTGAGATTCCTGGAGTTGAAAACATGCCAAATAAAATTTTAAATAATTCGTCCGCCCGTTGTTTCTCTAGTCTACGAATATCCAATCTGGTCTTGATTGTAGCCTCGATTGTAGCTTATGTGTTAGTGATAAAAAGTCTTTTGGAATAGACCTTAATGTGAGAATACATCCAATAAGCTAAAGACAAAACATCATCAGAAAACGTTGCAAAAAATTCTTAAATGTGTACATGAACGTAACGGAACAGGTCAATATTTAGTAAACCTTTTTAATTTCAAATTGGAAATAGACCAATTCAATATACAGGCTGTCTCACGGTGACCGTCCATTAGAATATCTTGGGAAATAAAACGATTGGAATTTTGAAAATTTGTATGGTGAGGTTAAGAAGAATGCTCTCTTCAAATGAAATAATAGCTACGTTGGTTATACCGGAAGTAGGTGCCAACTCGCTTGTTTCAAATGGAACACGCTATATATCATTACATTTTTGGATTCTACGTGAAATTCTAGGCAGATTTCATGTATCATGTCCTATACCTAAGTATGAGCGTTTTTGAAATATTTTAGTTTTGATGTCAAAAATGACGTTTGAAGCCTCTTATTTAAATGTGAATTTCACCTAAAAGAAAGCCTTCATTATTTAATTTGTATTGGATTTCTTGTTGAAACGGACCTACTTTAATAGATTTCTCACAGCAATATGAAAACTATTATTACAGGGTGGGCCAAAAATAAGATCAAAAATTAAATCCAGATAACGGCCAGAAATCAATTTTTTTAAATGGAAACTCCTAATTTTCATAATTTTATCTTATTGTGCATTAAAAATGCATTTAAAATGAGCGAGTTGACACCTACTTTTGGTATAACCGGAAGTCGTGCAACGTTGCTTTTATTTCATTTGAGAAGATCATATATGAATATCCCACCATAAAAATTTTCAGAATCCCAATTGCTTTATTTCCCGAAATATTCTAATGGACGGTCACCGTGAGACACCCTGTATGTAGGTACTGATATGAACGAGAATATAAATGAGAGAATGCTTGTTGCTCTTGAAGAAGGAAACATAATAACCAGCTAAACAGTAATAAAATGAGATCTCGATATGTTTTCATACCAAATTAATATTATTATGATTTTGTCATATTCTACATTGGAGAAGATTCAGATAGAAGGATGTGCCTTGAAAAAGTATAGGCTCCAGCTCACATCCTCACGGAATGTCCGACTCTTGAAGCACTAGGATGAAATATTTTGGAGAAGCAATCACAACACTCCAGGAAATGAAAAAGAACTATATAAAGGACCGGCTAAGCTTCGCGAGACCGTCGTGCCTTCACTACACCTACTGCAATCATTTGTGGGTTGAAACGGTGCCAGGAGAAATAGATTGAACCGTCTATGATTGATGATTATATTAGGGACATAAAGCAATAACTGCATTTTTTGCGCATGTGTAGAAGAAAAACCGGGCCTACAATAGCAAACGTTCAACGTAACGTTATGCTGAGGTTACGAACATGCCGAAGATTCATGGATGAGCGTGATGGAGGTAGCGGTCGCGGTTTTTGTTCTCATCGATGCTGGGCAGAACATAACGAGGATACTTTCTGTTCAGGTCAGTAAGCGTATACATATTATACGATCTATCTATCTATTTCATTCCACTCCCTTGTCAAACAACACCATGTTTTTTTTTATCCCATCAAAGAGGAACACAAAATATTAATTCTACAGGGTGAGTCGGGAGGAATGGCCCAAATTTCAGTAGTGTATTCTACACGCGAAAACAATGTGAAAAAACCCATATGTTCTCATCCGATATTCATCTCTAAATATATATAAAAGTATTCGGCTTGCAACCCTTTAATCATTGAGACTTGAAAATAAACGTTTAAGTACTGCTAAAATACACAGACACATTGTCAAGAATACGTAGATGTAAAATAGTTTGTAGTCCTGAGCATGGCATAATCTGATTACGTGAAAATTTTGAAAAATTTTAAAAAAATTGCGCTATAACTTGAAAACAAAAGAATATCGGATAAGAACATATTATGTTTTTTTTCACATTTTTTTCGCGTGTAGAATACACTCCTGAAATTTGGGCCAGTCCTTCCGACTCACCCTGTATAAATTCGTCGTCATTTATTGTTGTTTCCACAGCTCACACGTGTTTTACAATGATTATTCACAATCGTGTCACATTTTCATGCATTGTATCAAAAACTGGCGCCACGTGGTTTCCAAGGCTCATGAACATGGAAACTGTTTCGCGCTAAAGAGGTGCACCGCGATGTAAATCGAACAGTTTTGATCTCAAGTGAACATCAATGTAAATAACGAGGATAGGCGGTGAGGACGGATGACTGAAACATCTTTGATATGTGCGCTCCCATACCCACTAGAAGATGTAGGTTTATTTCTGAAATCGATGTAGCGATCGCGACCGCGTCCCTCAGCGCCATCATCCATGCATCTTTGGAATCTTCGTAAGCTACGTTTCCACTGGAGGAACATTTGAGCAACTTCAAGAGACTTTGTGTTCCCTTTTTAGGTTTCACTGGATGTGTACTCAGAAGTCTATCGAGTCGGACGTACTCATGAGTAGTAGGAAGATGAAAACAAACACCGGCTGATGAATTCAGCCGGTTTTATTCCATGTGAAGTGTACACCGACTACAAATGACAAATACGACCGGCTCAATTCATCAGCCAGTATTTGTTTCCATCGACCGACTAAGCACGAGTTTATCCGACTCGATACTTACCAGAGTACGCAATGCAAATGTCAAAAGACCGTTTATGTGATTTTACTGTTGATTGAATTTGCCATAGATTTGCAATGTATTGTCAATTATTTGCAAATCTATTTTCAAGAGGTGACGTATTTTCTAATAAAAAGATTGGGCAAATTAACATGATAAAAACGTTCAGGACTGAGTCTTATGTCACTGTATTTTGTTGCACGGTGAGTATAATATTCTAGTTAAAACGCAATAAATAAAAAGCATCACATTCATCTATTGCTCGTATAGTCAGACAAACATACAATACATGCTCATAAGACTTAAAAAGCGAACAGAAACCCCCATGTCATTCAATCTTTGTTGCTGATAAAATACAACCGACAATAACACATGTGAGTTTTTGTTATGTAAACAAGACCTTTATAGTAAAAAAACGATCCAGGCTACCAAATATTAATAAAACCTATTCAATTCATAATATCATTCACTTACCTTTCGCCAGAAAAATGTTATCTTTCGTCGAGGGCGTAAGCAACCTATTAACACGTGTTGGCGTCGGTTAGGGATTTTCGGGTCGAGTTCGGTTCGGTTCGGTATTGGCGGTTAGAAATTAAAATATAATTTTCTAGGCATTAGAAAATTTCACCGGTTAAGCCGTTTGGTCAAGTTGTGGGCAGTTATCAGTACTATAGGGTGACATACAAATATCATTTTCTCAATTTTGACGCTTACACCCTTTTGTCGTGACTTCGTAACGCCTTCGATATGATAAACTTTTTATTTTCAATTTTACTAAGAGAATCCATTCTTTATAAAAAGCTTTGCATGGTCCAAGACTTGAAATACAATCATCAGTTGACAGATTTCATCAGTCATGTACGGGGTTTTTGAATAAAAAATTATTATCGCTCAAGAGTAAAGTACCTTAATTCATGATAAATTCGAAAGTTAATATAAAGAAAAGTTGATTAGAATTGAGAAGTACGTTCACATATCCAACTACATCCATGTACGATGGTACTTCATGTTTTGTTATTTTTCACAATTTCTCCAAGTTTATACGTATAGAAGACTTTTCCATACTTAATTTATTGAAAAAAAGTTATCTTCATTACTTTTTTGAGACTCATTTCCATTTTCACCTGAGAAAATCTAAACAAAACCTTACTTTCATCGTAGATAGGTGAAATTGGAGATTTGAACGTATTTCTCAATTCTTATTAACTTTTCCAAATAACAATTTTAGATTTTGTTCAAGGATAAAAATTATAAATAAAGGGGCTTGGAAAAGTAAGGTCAAGAAAATACATAACTTTTCAGGTTATGATAGACCTTTACGTTTACCGAAACAAAAATAAAGCTTTAACAGTTTTTTTGCATGTCGTTACGTTACGGATGCGCAAACCGATACCGGCAATTTATTTGAGCTAGCTTTAAGTCCCTATTGTTTTCAAAGTACACCCTAATGAGAAGCGTGGGTACTCGTGGAATAGTGCAGCGGAAAACTCGGAGCAACATTTTTCCCCATTTCATGTAGACGCGCTATCTTATCCCTACTTGAATCAAATGCAGTGCTCAGGAGTCATCTCAACACAAGCACAGGTTCTCAATTCTCCAATAAATCCGTAAACGAATATGCATTTGATTTTCTACACTATTCGTGTACGGATTTGATTGGAGAATTGAGCAGCAAGTGATAATTTAATATATATATTTCCGAAACTCTTTCTGATAAAATGACAAAAGTTCACAGGCTAGTTTGGATCCAAGATATTTTATATCTACAAGTGAGTTAATCTTACTATTTCTTTGTTCTAGTTAGGTGACCTGTCCAATCCGGAACTTCGAATACTGACAGATCAACTAGACAAAATCAGATATGGAGGTGAGTGTTTATTTGGAAATAAAATATTATTATTCACTGTCATGTTTCCATATCCTAGGGGATGAGGTTGAAATAAAACGATTATCTGTCAGAGGACTGCTTCCAGAAACCGAATATTACATGACTTACGATGGATCCACGACAATGCCAGCCTGTCACGAGACGGTTACGTGGCTGATTTTGAATAAACCCATTTATATCACAAAGCAACAGGTGAGTACAATTAATAGGCAATTATGCTTTCCTTAAACGGTGTTTATATATATGTTTGTCAGTCTTGAAAACCGCCGGAAAAAAATCGATGACTTATTTACCAACTCAATTATAAAGGGTGTCCAAATAGAAACTCACATATTGTACGGCATTTTTACATTATTCGCACTAGGCCAAAAAAAAAATGATAAGAACAATGAACACAGTTTGCGATTATATACGGTCGAGCAATGAGTTATCATTGTTCAAACACACTACAAATATGGTGAATGTTATGCGGAAACAGTTCGTAAATTGCGTTCCACAATGCGCCAAATCAAACAGCCTTCCAAAGATTACTGATCAGATTAATAATTACTTATTACATAGATTACGCTGATGAACCAACAATTATTCTACAGTCAAAGAACATGATTGAACGCGATATCAGCAAAATTGGGCCAAAATCATGTGAAAATGTACTTGTAAGTAAGAGTCCCTTTGCAGTTTTTTAACTTTAAATTTCGGGAGAATCAAGTCAATTCTTACTCGGCAGTTATAATAATTATAACTGGTTCCTGGACCAGAAAACCAACGGAAAACAAATCACATACGGTGATTCAGATACATAGTTTTCAAAATAATATATTTGAACGGTTAACGATAAAACAAAACTGCACGCGTAAGAAGTTTTATAAGCGAAAAAACAATAAAAGGACCAGCAATGTTATCAAGACTATCAATCGGCGCGGCGATGCGGTGTGAATAATGAAGTGGAATACGGACGGAAGCGGCGCGCTGTTCTGAATGTGATTTCAGTACAGCTCCAGAAGACTCTTTTGACGAGATTTTAAAATAACGGTGATTAAACATAACTCAGGACCAAGGAAAAAGATATCAAAGAAAACGAGGCAAAACCTCGGAGGCCAAACGGGAATCATATGGTGGCATCTACATTGAATTTGTGTTCAATACCTGGGATAAGAAAAAGTGGGAAATCAGTGCACTTGGATGAATTCCGGAAGTGAAACTGGTGGAGTTTCGGCTAAGCTGATGTGGACGGTCACTGGTATGATAAGTGCTCTTGAATTGAATCTAGGTGGTGGATCTCTCTATATTGAAGTGGAGACTTTCTGTAGTTGCGAAAATCTCTATTTGGCGGCCAGTAAAACGGGGTTACTTTGGCATGCGTGGAAATACCTTGGCTCCCACGTTTCTTCTTATTTTTTTTTCAATTTTTAAAGGTTTTTTGAAAAAACAAAAACCCTCCAGAAGATATGTAGATAAAAAAAATAAATAAAAAGACTTGGTGCTAAAGGAACCCCCGCAAGCCAAAGGAGCCCCCATTCCACCGGTATTGTTTAATTTGACAAACAATTGATGAAGGTTGTTGCGAGAGATATTTTTACGGAAGTTTGCGATGCGGTCCATGATAAAACGGTATTTTGGTCTAGGCAAATTTTTGAGTAATCGATATTTAAGAAGCGATCCATATTACTTTTTGGCAAAGGGTGTTTTATAACTATTTCGTCCCCGCTGAATCCAAAAATTCCAGTTGCCAACGCGAAATCGCAACAGAATGATATTCAAGATGGCGCCCGAAATTGCATCAAAACCTAATTTGGGCGCCAAATCTTCCTGAACGTGACCAAAGGGTCTTTCTATATGTTTTCAGATATGAATAATCCAAAAATACACAAAGTAAACACGTTCTTTGGATATGTAATAACTGGAAATAATTTCATAAGCTGTCAAAATTGCACTTTTTGTTTTGTAGCAAACAATTTACTACAATCATCGTTTTTTGCACATAAGACAATTTAGGTATAGGCATATAATATTTAGTTGCACTAGCTAAACACTCGATGATGCAAACATGAACATCACCAAAAACAACATCAGAAAATCTAGATATTATACTTCTGGTATTGAAATTCGACGTTCGACTTCTGGAAGATCACCCAAGAACTTCAACGTGGATTTGATAGATCAACCAACAGATAATCTATCACTACTTTGCGCAAGCTGTAGGGGCCCGCATTCAGTGGACTGGATCGGTCGCCCGCACAATCCAAATACACCATCAGCAAATCCAAGATATCCACGACACACTGGCTTTAGAAGCACCAAACCAAACATCGGGAGAGCGGGACTTCTGTGGTCTTCTCAAGATCATCATGAACGAAGTAAGTCACATCGAAATTGAATTAAGCACCTTCAAAAAGCTCCGCAAACATTCAGTGGACTGGATCGGTCGCCCGCACAATCCAAATACACCATCAGCAAATCCAAGATATCCACGACACACTGGCTTTAGAAGCACCAAACCAAACATCGGGAGAGCGGGACTTCTGTGGTCTTCTCAAGATCATCATGAACGAAGTAAGTCACATCGAAATTGAATTAAGCACCTTCAAAAAGCTCCGCAAACTAGCATCAGCTTTCCATTGTCCATTATCAGAATCAAGTAAATGCTCCTACTATAAGGAATAAGGTGCCTCTGAGGACACTAGAACTCAAAACAGCTTCAATGAACAAACATAGTTTAAAGATTACAAATGAATACGAACAGAGATTTATTTATTAATACACATAATTGAGATAAAACATTTACGAAAACTACTACACTATGATACACTGATCGAACAACAATAATTAATGATAATGAAATATCAATACAATCATCAATACATTGATATATCACGGAATAAATGACGATGTGGTAAAAATTATAAATCAACGATACTATTCACAGCATAAAATCACTTACCTATACAGACTTTACACAAATGCACACCAAAAAACTGAAGGAGAACGATGTATTCGTCGACCACACTGAACCAGAAGCATAACCACACGAGACCATTGAAGTGAATTAACAATTCATAAGACCCTTCTGCAGAAAACAGAAAATCACATCAGCACCTTAATACTATAGGTAAACAACACCGTAAACTTGCAATGGTAGACAGGAGAAAAATATTGATAACTTAGTAACTGCAATAAAAAACTTTGGATAATGCTACTGTCTCTGAAAGAGCTTGTCAAGGAACGAACAAATAACGCAAGGTTGAAAAAGATTTGATTATTTTTCGTGAGAAGAACTGTGCTAATAATATTAACAGGCAGAAAATCGTCAACTTGGGAGGATCTCACTCTGAGAATGGATGAAATCTCATGGATTTTTTATTGCAATGAAGTTGCCATAGACCACTTTATTTTCATTTGAGGGGATTCATCCGCTAGAAAAAGCACTGCTAGCAAAATATTTTGTCATCAAGTCAGCCCGCGGGCTGACTTAATATAAATAATAATATATAAATATAAATATTTTCATGATCCCTAGCAAATTCCAGTCTGGCCACTCGATGACGTCGATGAAGTTGAGAAGCTTTTTTTGTTCTATAAGCTCTCAAACCAACTTTTTCAAGCCTTCTTCTAATGGTCCGATAACTTGTCCGCCTTCCACGTACTTCCTCCAGTTCATTTCTCATTTGTGGTGCTGTTTTACGCCGGTTTCTCAAAGATTGTAAGACTATAAATCTGTCGTCTCTAGCAGTAGTTGACCGTATTCTACCTTGGCCTCGTCTCCTCCTATAATCTCCTGTTTCCCTCCAATGGCTTACATTACGGTATATCGAGGACTCCGATTTTCCTTACTTGTCCGCAACATAAGCGTAAGATCTATCATTTTCAATCAACGCTACAGCCTTCGCCACATCAGTAGAAGCCATATCACCCATGTTGGATTTTAAAAATGAACGATTGTTTCAAGTGATTTTTGCTTGACTTTGACAATAATCAAAGACAAATAAAAATGCATTAAGAAACCATGGCAACAAATTGGGTACGTTATTATGTAAATTAAAAAATGAAGACTAATTTCAGACTTTTCTTAGAAACCCTGTATTTTCGTTAAAAATTGCGATATCACAGAAAATTAAAAACGGAAATGTTTAGAAAAGATCAGACTACAATGTGATGCTGAATACCATATCCAACTGTCAGCGGTTCACTCCACAGAGTGTCTCAAAAAACACCAAAAAATCCTTACTTTTTTTTCGCCCCTGTATATACTAAAAAAAACGAATAATTTTAAAACGAAAATTAGTCAGATGTATTCTTGAAAAGCCGATCAACAATCCAGTAAAAAAATATCGAATTCGAGCATTGAGTTCAAAAGAAAATTGATGTTAAACTTTGTATACATTTTGTGCGTTCCCCTTTATTTTGCCATTGTTTGTATTTCTTGGAAAAAATTGTAGTATAACATACCCGGGTTCGTTCAACAAAGTTGAATGAGGTTAGTTTAATGACGTTCATGACGAATACCTACGTTGGACCTACGTTGTGATGACTCCACCTTCCAAAAATCTACTTACCTCGAATGCGCCCGACAAGTACAAAATTAGGAAAATTTGAGGATATTGGGATGTTAATCAAAACGCAACATTCGTAATACACCTACTTTATTACAAATGTGAATGAAAAAGTGAAAAATAGTGCCGTACTCAGCCTGGAATTCATGTGGGGAAAGAGCACGGCAGAGAAACCCACAATCGCAATTCCAAAAACCGAACCATGCTGTACAACTGTTTTGTATTTTTAATGCAATCAATAAATTACTGTTTTTCCGCGTCTAAATTGCAGTTCCACGTTTCAAAAACACAATACCTACAAGCAAAACTGAAGAGTTGTTTGTTACTGATCCTTTATAGACTTCTGAGGTCCCTGGGTTGCGGAAAACTACTCAGCCACTGTGTGGGTCTTAGGAAGAATATCTCTAACTTTTGTTTACTTGTTTGTTAGAATATTCATCCATCACGGTGTATAGGAAAATGTCAGTAGATTCATCAAGGCTCACACATACTCTCAATCATACTATAACTACAATCCCAGTACGGAAACTTAAGTAATTATTGAGTTTTTCTACCTGGCGTCCATTTTGACCCGTAGTCGTGTACAGCATTAACCGGTTTCTTTCAAACACTCACATGTTATTCAACAGAAGACAAATTGTACACCACAGAATAAATGAAATAAAAGGACAATCTTCAAGACATATAGTATCAATATAGAGTTTGTTTAACTGACCTGTAATAACACGTTATAACACAATTTTCAACTCCCAAGCAACTTTTTCACAGCCCTTCCTCAACGCCCCTATCATACTTCCTCCCTGGCTGACCGGTACACTCGTAAACTCCTGCGCGCGTATCACGTGACAGGAAATTAATACAATGATGCGCGCGTATATAGTATGTTCGCAAAGTATTTGCATATCAGTGTAATATAGGTCGTTCATAAGGTATATGGGTTAACGACTATATTTGATTGATCTTAACTGACAGTGTGATTGATGATAATCAGAGAGGACGGTATTTCTCAAAATGCTCATCATAAACTAGCATTAACAGCGACTTTGAGTCCATAGTCCATATACAGGGTGTCCCTGAAAAGACTGTACAACGCTTGACCACATATTCCTTGACCAAAAATAGGGCGATCTAGGCGAACTTACCTATATCCAAAATTGCTTCGTTAAGTCTACAGAGGGCGTCAAAGTTTCAAAACAATTTTGTTTTTTTGTTTGGACCACGAAATTGCGTTGCGAATTGTTCAAATAGCGGACGGTTGTGTGTCAAGAGAGGAAAAAACTCTCTAACACTGTGTTATTAGAATGATAACATCTGAATCATCAGAAAGTCACTTCCATTAAAAATCAGTGACGTCATTATGCAGCTTTATCTTTTGATTTTTTATGGAATTGACTTCATGATAATTCAGATATTTTCATGTAATAACCTAGTGTGTTAGAATGTTTTTTCCTTTCTTGAAAAAATTTGCTGGGATGAGTAGTTATGCTAGCAAAAAATAAATCAATGATAAAATATACAGTGTGTCTGCTTAAGTTGGCCACATATGGGAAACTTTTTTATTATTAATTTTAGGAAAAAAAGTTATTCTTTATTAAAAGATCAGCATGTTCCAAAACCTAAAATGCAACCATCAGATATTACATTTTTTCAGTCGTATACGAGGTTTGTCAAAAAATATGAATTTCACTCAAGAGTAAAATTTGACAATATCGAAAATTGTTATAAAGAAAAATAAACACTACCATTAAAATGATTGTTTTTTTCTTTTTTAAATTTATTAAATTTTATAAATAAATTAATATTAAACAGTAATCTCTTATTTTAATTATTGGACATTTAAATCAATGCATTAATTCAAATGAAAAAATGTAATATCTGATGGTTGCATTTTAGGTTTTGGAACATGCAGAACTTTTTATAAAGAATAACTTTTTTTCCTAAAATTAATAATAAAAAAGTTTCCCATATGTGGCCAACTTAAGCAGACACACTGTATGTGAACCTAATTGAAAATATTTTTTTTCTGGCACAACCTCTCATCACAGCGAGATTTCTTAAGAGAGAGAAAAACTCCCCAATACATTCGACTATTGGATAAAATCATCTGAATTATCAAAAAGTCAATTCCAAAAAAAATCAAAAGAAATAACGACATGTGAAGTCACTTTTTTAACACTTCCGATCAAGTGCAACCGTTCGCTATAGAAACGAAAAACGCAATTTCATGGTCCAAGACTAGGCACCAAAAATTATCAAAATCGATTTGTACGTTTTTGAAAAATGTAGGAAAAACCAAAATTTTTCTGAAACTTTGACGCCCTCTGTAGAATTAACGAAGCAATTTTGGATATAGGTTAGTTCGCCTAGATCGCCCTATTTTTGGTCAAGGACTTTGTGGTTAAGCGTTGTACAGTCTATTCAGGGACACCCTGTATAACTCAAAAATCCTTTATTCGAACTCATACTTTGGATTGTTGTCAAATCAACAGAATCAAATCAAAGTGACCCAATGGAGTGCAAATGAACAGTATCCATCAATTTTCCGAATTTTTCAATCAGGTTCCCAATCGGCAAAACAATCCGACCAATAACTATTGCGGTATTGCAATTCAAAGAGAGACTAACGGACCGACTAACAAGACTTTAAAAAGCCCCGTCTGTATGAGGATCTTAAAAATAAACCATTCAGGAGGGTAGTTTGGGTCAAATGCTCCATGATCGAATAGCTTGGGACGCTTTTAAATATCTCATTTGCCAGGGAAGACGATAAGGACGCAAGTCAAAAGCGCTTGAGAACAACAATATTTTTGCTCTCCATAGACCTCACCCCCTTATTTTATACTGATGGAAATTGAGTCTGTATGAATTCTAATGAGTAGATATGCTCTGTAGTTTTGTGGCACATCCAAGATTTACCAGATTTTTTTGGGTATTTCGCCACACCCTATCAGAAAACAATCAGACTAGTGTTTTTAAACCGGTACTTCTATATTACTTGAAAAAAGGTCTATAAGTAAACAATAAAACCCATCAATATTAAACGTTTTGGAAGCGAATCGGATTCAGTCGTCAGTGGAACCTAAAAAGGAAATAATTAATTCAAGTTCAAAAAATATTGTTCGTTTTTGTGTGCATTGCCAAGATTTTTATTAAACATACTTACTCCTTTAACAGGTAACACACAATCGTACATGAAACATTCACAACATTTCTAGGAGAAATTATCAAACATCGATTATAATCCCAAAATCTTCTTGTTTTTTTGAAGTTAGTCTTTTCACAAATGTACCTGTTGATAAAACATTGAATCATAAGAGATACACTTGAAAATGATACACATCTAAAAGAAAGAACAAACTTGGATATTTTTGCTATTCTGGAACTTTTAACAATTTCTGCTAGAACATATTATGTATTCTCAATATACATAATAATGAATTTTATCAACAAGATTTTGGAATGGCAATGGGTTCTCCCTTATCTCCACTTTTAAGTAATATTTTCATGGAACATTTTGAAACAATCCATGTAGAAACATATAGATACAAACCAATGATTTGGTGGAGATATGTGGATGATATTTTTTCTACATATGAATATGATGAACAAAACCTTGATGATTTTTCAATTCACGTGAATGATAAAGAACCACAGAACACATATGCAAACATTGAATATGTGTTCTGTGTAAAAAACCCACGATCAAGTTTACAATTGAAAAAGAACACAATAATGAAATTCCCTTTTTACATATACTAATAAAAAAAGATTTTCAAAATTTTAAAACCAAAATTTACAGAAAACCAACTCACACAAATAGGTATCTAAATCTCAATCTCAATCATCCATCGAATATTGAAAAGGGTGTGGTAAAAAGTCTATATGATAAAGCAAAAATAATTTGTTATAATCATAATTTTGAATCCAAAAAAGATTTTATAAGAGATGTTTTATCGTAAAATAATTATCCCATGAATTTTATTGAAAAGTGTTTTGATAGTTTTGAACAAACAAGACGAGAACAGAATATACCTATAACTAATTTAATTGTTTCATCTTCTTTTAGTGCCGTGCCTGTCTTCAAGCGTGGGCTATCTCCATGACAATTTGATTGAATTGGTCTCTATCTGTCGCTACCCGGAATAGTTGTTCCACTCCCAGTTCGGTCCAATTTCTAATGTTTCGTAGCCACGATAACTTTTTGCGATCTATCCATCTTCTGCACTCAACCTTTCCCTGAATGATCAGGCGAGGGATATGTGTCCAAAAGTTCTTGATCCTTGTTCAGCTGTCCGAGTACCTCCTCATTACTGGTATGTGAAGTCCAAGGAATCTTGAGGATTCTCAGATTCACCACACCACATCTCAAACGCTTCTATTTTATTCATGATGTCAGCTTTGACTGTCCATCTCTCACATCCGTACAATAAAATGCTCCATACGTAACAGCGGAGTGTTCTCAACCGCGTCTGAACTGTGAGGTTTCTTGTTTCATACATACCTGGAATTTTTCATAAACTGAAACGTTCAGGTCAAACATATAATATACGGACAATTTTCAAAACTAATAACACACCCCGCTCTAATTTAACAAACACTAGACCTAATAATATTGATGAGTCCGATTGAGTCCACTAAAAATGTGATTTAAAAAATGTCATGTAAATGTTATAAATTCTATATTGGAGAAACCTCACGACCTTCAAAAAAGAGAATTGAAGAACATAGATCATACATGAAAAAAAGGGAATTTCATAGATCGGGAATTTGTCAACATGCATTAATTTGATAATAATCATAAAAGAAATTGGGATAATCAGAAAATCTCAGCAAAGGAGCCATGTTCTCAAAAAACGTTAACTTAAAGAAACTGCTTATTATTATGTATGTTGGATTCTAATAAATGTGTAGCAACTTGTTCTGTAAATCAAAGTAGTGCGTGGTTACCTTTATTTAGAAATTGAACATAACCCAAAAGAGTAAATTATAAATGTTACGGCTAATATAAAACTTGAATAGTTTATAAACTAGCTGGATAGTTTGTGAACTAACCAGACCATTGACTATTTTGATAAAAAAAGCAATTTCCACTAAAATAGCATTGCAAACTATCCAAGAATCTTGGCTAATTCACTTGAGATTATCAAGAAAACCAAAATATTTGGTTAGTATGTAGACTATCCAAGGCAATCTGGCTGATATGAAAACCATAATTTCTAGTATGATAAAATAGCCAAACCCTTGGCTATTTTTCTGGTTAATTTACAAACAAAGTAAGGTTATTAATATGAAATGAAATGTTATAGATTTTCTGTTGTCCCAGCCGGGTTGGTCTTCTTTCACACTAACGGATCGAGAAAAAAATTAACGCCTCTTTATCAATTATGGCTTTTCTGGAAAAGAATAAACTCCTCTCCGAAAGCCAGTTTGGCTTCAGACCAGGAAGAAGTAGAGTTTTGGCAGTGTTGAATCTGATTGCTCATATTACCAAAGCTTTTCATAACTGTCAATATGCAGAAGTGCTTTTCTGTGACTTAAGCAAGGCTTTCGACTGTGTGGATCACCAAATCTTGTTGGGAAAACTGAAGAACCTCAATTTCTGTGAAAAGAGTGTTTCTCTCTTGAAGCCCTTTCTCAGGGACCGGATTCAGGTGGTGAAGATGGATGGAATAATGTTATCTGAGAGTGTAACAAATATTGGTGTTCCTCAGGGCTCCATACTTGGATCCATCTTGTTCCTCCTAAACATCAACGATCTACCTGAAGTCAGGGGGAGTGAGGCATATACACTCTATGCAGATGACACAACAATTTCTGTCATTGGAAGCAGCTTGGGTGATGTTCTGGCCGATGCCAGTGCAGCGCGGAGCAGAGCTGAAAGATGGTTTCGACGAAATAAGCTTTTGCTAAACGAAAACAAAACTCGACATTCTGTCTTCACTCTCAAAAACATAGAAGAGACACTAAGAGTCAGAGATGGTGATTTCGGGTTCCTGGGTGTACAGCTGGATGAGAGACTGCATAGAGATGGGCTGTGTGCAAAGCTCAATTCGAGTATCTTCGTTCTGAGAAACCTCAGGACATGTGTGTCAGAGGATGTCCTTAGACATACATACTTCTCCATTTTTCACAGCCATCTCAGCTATTCAATGATAATCTGGGGACACTCTCCACACATGTGGAGGATCTTTGGTCTTCAACGAAGGGCGATACGAGTGGTTTCTGTGATACCCCACAGAGATGACTGCCGCCAGGCATTTATTCGGCTTGGTAAACTGACAGCTCCTTGTCCGTTCATATATGAGTGTTATCTTCATGCCAGGATGAACCTTTTCTCACTTGCAACACATGGAGATATTCACAATCACAATACTAGAAACAGGCAAAAACTGGTCCCGGCCTATAAGAGACTTAGCAGATGCCAGGGTGGACCTGGATACTGGGCAGTGAAGTTTTACAATAACTTACCTAAATCACTAAAAACTATGAGAATACTCAGATTCAGATCCTAACTAAAATGTATTTTGATAGAAAACTGTTTTTACAACTATAATAAATGTATGCAATACAATTTTTAAAGAGTGCTCCATCTATAATAATACGTACTCAAGTGATATTTGTTATACTTATATATTTTGTGGCTTATGTAAACAATATCACTGTACTTTCATGAGTAAATTTATTATGATTAGAACATTATAATAAGATAGCAAATAAATTCAGACTGTGAAATGAAAGTGGCTATAAAAATTTTGTGGAGAGGTTTTTTTAAGATGTTTTTAAATACCTATCTTGAGTTTATTTGACCTATTTATTCAAGAATATTTTTGATTTCGTTTGTGCGTCCGCCATACACCCAAAGATATTCTTTATTTCTTACTGTCAAGATATACATTTTATTAAAAGAAGATATATTGTACTCATTTAATAATAACAAAATAAATCAAAACTTTCCGTTTTATTTGTATTTATTTTTTTATTTGTTCTGAATTTGAATCTGAAAATTCAATTCATCAAATAAGAAATGCCTAGCCTAGTTAGTTTATAAGCTAGCCAAAGGTTCCGCCATTTTATATTGCTTTGGATAGTTTACAAACTAACCAGCTATTTTGGTTTTCTTGATAATTTCAAGTAATTTAGCCATGAATCTTGGATAGTTTGCAAAATAACTGCAATTTTTTCTATCAAAATAGCTAAGGGTTGGGTAAGCTAGTTTATAAACTATCCAAGTTTGTGTATTAGCCGTAACATAAATACTCAACATGTGTAAAGTTGAACAATCAACACCATATCATAGTATAATAAACAACAAGTAGCGACAGCTCCATATATCTGTGGTCAAATTTCGTTTTGTCTCAATGACAGAAATTCGCCTCATTTATACCCTGCTAACAATTTGGAGTGTAAAACTGTTTTCTAAATCAAGACTTTGAAACTTCGCATAAATCATAAGACATACTGCATAGTGGGTAATCGTATTGTATAACTTGATTGATAATTCACCTATGTATCAATATCATTGAAGTCATGGAATCGGCTACAGTATGGTTTTATTTTACATTTTATAAGGTTAGCAGTGTATAAATGAGGCGAATTTTTGTCATTGAGACAGACGAAATTTGACCACCTTTAGGTATATGGAGCTGTCGCTACTTGTTGTTTATTATACTATGACCATATACTTCAATGTCAGTAAAAGTGACATGTTGTGCCATAAACACAAAAAAAGACAATTTTACTGCGAAACCACACAAAAACGAACAGTATTTTTTGAATTTGAATAAATTTTTTCTTTGGCAGGTTGTATTGCAGAGGATATTGGCCGAATGTCGTTCAACAATACAAATTTTAAAGCGTGTGCAACTTTTTCCACTCGACTTATGTCGCATGCAACAATAATTTTCGAATGGTTTTGAAAATACAAGCCCTGAACACGAACAACTTTCTAGCTCCAATAATTATAGATTTTTTTCATCATAAAATATAACAGAAAATTCAATATCTTAGATAAATTGTTACTCTCTTTGAGGTCTTGATGTTGATCCACTCTTATTTATACATTCAAATGCTACGGTCCCATAACTATGCAGAGAGAAATTGCAATCGTTAAGCATGTAAAAACAATAGACTCGCTCAATAAAAAAAATCTCTGCAGAACTATCCATCATGTCCAATAAACGAAAATTTAGTGTGTCCTGATAATTTATCAGCGTCATTCCAAATTCATAAACAAATCCATAAAAAATGATTTTGCCGTATTTAGTGACAAAAAACGGGATTTACTGCTTCTGTCAATTAACGCATAAAACCTAGTGTTGACGTGACGATCGCGCCTAACAATAACAAACGATTAATCGAGAGTATCCTGAATGATTTTATATTTGAAACGAGTGAAGAGGAAATGGTGAAATTAGTGCCACAGGCACGTTGTGGAAACATTTGGATTATCTAGCTAAAAAAAAAATATAAATGGATTGCTGTGAACTAACACTTATAGTGTGTTTTAGAATGATTGAGGTCTTTCAAATGGACAAGTGGCCAAAATGTCTACCTTAGAATTAAGTCAGTGAAGAATCTCAAGCCAAATCTACTAAACAATGATCATTATATTACCCCAACGATAAAACGTTTTTGTCTAATTATGTAAACAGAATCTATTAAAAATGAGTTTCGATCATTAACTCTTTTTTTCAAGTTTATGCAACTGTTTTTAATTTCATTTTTGCGTGGAATTCTAAGTACAGGGTGGCCATTTGAAAACGAAACAGAGCTAATTTTGGAGACCTCAAGTAGTTCATGGAAAGACCCTCGGACCCGTCAATTTTTGATGCAAGGGGGAACTCTTTTTTTGCTTGTTTCGCCTCCCTGAGGGCAAAGCCCTAGCAGGGGTGACAAGCGCCCCCAAAATTTTTGATGGATTGGGGGTTTAGCGATTTTGAAGGAATTTTTATGTAAATTATAACCCCCAAATTTCAAATCGCTACTATTTGCCTAGCCGATACAGGGACTGATGAAAGTTACAACATGTTAAGAAATATTTATTAAAATGAGAAGTGCTTAAAGCTAAGATCAGTTAAGTAAATGTTGAGAATGTTGGCTTTTGACCTCCATTCATAGGTTTTTTTCAAACCTTTCCCGTACATTTTAAAAAATCTCTGGAGTGATTTGACGACTTTCATCAATGGACAATTTGCATACACTCTCAAATGCGTTGAAATTTTATATACGTATTCTAGACATTATTAGAAAGTCATCAGCGAAAAAATTTTTCGGAAATACCCAAAAATATACTAAATAAATGAGAAAGAAGACGCGAATTTCACTGCATGGTCGCAATAAGGGTGGGGCCATATTACCCTCCCAAGAGAGAGAGAGTCATCTCAGTCAATACGTCAGACGGAGATAGATAGTGTGTTCTGTGACGTAGTGGATGTTGATTGGCGCTCTTTAATCGGTGATTACTACATTATTAGAGGTCGTAGGTTGATTTTTTAAACATCAATGGCATCAGTACTTACTTATCCTTATATTTTTCATATTTTCAAAAAATGTGCAAATTGTCCATTATTCTTTGCCGCAAGTTGTCTAACAATGTTGGCTGGCTAGCATTTATTTTGGTTTTTAAATAGCTTCATAAAAAAAATCTAACGGACTTAAGTCCAGGGAACGAGGGGGCCGTTCAGTCGCTCTTCGTCTTCCAATCCATTGTCCTGGAAACGTTTCGTCCAAATATTGACGAACCCTTGCAGCATAGTGGAGTGGCGCACCATCTTGTTGGAAAACTAGGCGATGTTCCGAGTATTCGTTGTTATTTTCCATTATCTCCACTAATGCTGGATGGATCGTATTTTCCAATAAATCCAGGTACATCTCTCCTGTTAAATCACCAGGTAAAAAGAAGGGGCCTACGATATGGTTATCAAAAATGCCAGCCCAAACATTCAGTTTTTCGGGATGTTGTGTATGCACCCCTCGATATATTCTGGAACTTGAATCAGCCCAATAGCGACAGTTGTGACGATTCACAGTTCCGTTAAGAAAAAAAGAGCATTCGTCGGAAAAACATACATTAAACAGAGAGTGAAGATCATTTGTGACTTTTTCAATTATAGTTTCACAAAATTATATTCGCCTATCAAAATCGTTCTCGTTTAGTTCTTGTACGAGATGTATTTACTACGGATGAAACTGGTGTTATTTTAATATCTTCTGAATGCTGCTTCTTTTGATACCAGACACGGTTGACAACTTTCTTGTGCTCAGTGTGGGGTCTTGCACAATATGTCCTAAAATAGCCACTTCTGAAGCTTCATTCACTACTAGAATATCTGTTTCATGTTTTTTATCAGACACTGACCCAGATTCCCTGAATTTTTGTACCAATTCCAAAATATACTTGCGATGGACCTGTCGATTCTGATGATGTTGTAGATTAAAGAGCTGGCATGTTCATCGTTCGCAAAAAATAAGAGAAATAATTTCAACTTTTTCAGCAAGTGAATAAACCATTATCACTGTTCACTGTGCCGATTGTGCAACTTAATCACTTTAAAGTGCTATTTCTTTGTCACTACTATGATCTGACAACAGTAATTGACAATCTCTATTGAACTTCAAAATATTGCTATAGTAACGGTTTTAACAATAACCACGATTTCCGTTGCAGAGTATTAAATATAAGAAAAAACGATAACAAAATATAAGGCTCCTTAAAAAAAATTTGACACGTCTTTGTAACTTTTATTAGTCCCTGTATAAGCTAGGCAAACAGTATCGACTCAAGGTTTGGGGGTTATAATTTTCATAAAAATAACTTTAAAATAAGGTATAACTCCCCATTCTATTTAAAATGTTGGGAGAGCTTGTCACAACCGCTAGGGCTTTGCCCTCAGGGGGGCAAAACAAGCAAAAAAAGGGTGTCCCCTTGAATTAAAAATTGACGGGCCGAGGGTTTTTTCATAAACTACTTGAGGTCTACAAAATTAGGTCTGTCTCGTTTTCAAATGTCCACCCTGTATATTCTATGTAACAAAATTGCATAGTATAGGTTGAAACTAAATGTGAATATTCAAAATGCTATTTCAATAGCTCATTATTCTACTACGTATGTCTCTATTGATAAGTTTTGTTTTGACCTGAGCGAGTAATAAATCCGTAGGATCGCATCTATTTTTAGAGTTAGAAAATTCAGCTTAAGTTTGCCATAAATGCCCAAATTGAATATTGTATTGTTCAGTCAGTAGCCTTCTTGTCAATTTACCTGTCGGGTCGCGCTTGAATAATAAGTATTTATTTCTACGTATGTGAACTTTTTATTGGGTAGGTTATGGGCCCAGATACGTGGACGTTTTTACGCTCCCCACCCCTAAAATTTGGCCAAGTTTGATGTTCAATAACTTTTTGATTTCAAAATGCGATAACTTGTCAAATAATGGGTCCTATGATTTAACATTCACGTTAAGTCAACGTATACTATGAGATTGTTTACTAATGCAAATGTTCCATTTGATAACATCGTTACCATGGTGATATGGACATGTTAAGATCGTAATCGTTCAATCATAGGACCCAATATGTACATCACTTAAGCTGTTATGTGTGTACACTCCTTTAGCATTCATGTCATATTAATGATATCTGACAGCTGAAGTCTGAATGCTGAGCTGAATGACAATTTAGTTCCTGTGTTTGTCCAGGACGTAAAAAGTGAAAGTATCGATTTGTTGAATAAAATTCAATATCTTGTGTTATTATAAGTAGTTGTGGGTTGCGGCGTTGATTAATATTTAGTCCATTTGCTCTATGAACATAATCACATATCTCATTTCGGACTCATTAATACTCATGATGTTTGATCAATTTTGAATGAGACAATATAAAGAGCTGATTTCATCTGATAATAAAATGATCTATACCTACATAGTTATTTATGTACCAAGTAATGACTTACCAAAAATAATAGCGATATCACTTAAAAGTAGGCACTAAACTATAATATGTCCAAGTTTTTACACAATCCCCGTCACAGAAATCACTGTTGCACAATTTTAATTTTTAATCAATGTCTTGTGGATGGATGTGTGGGAGAGAAATACATGTCTTTCGCAACCCCTAGCCTTTGGGCTTTTGGTTTATGACTTAAAAGTTCACTAAATACTAAGGCGACCAACCGTCCCGTATTTGCTGGGATATGGTTCGTATTTCTAGAGATCATCCCGTCCAAAAAACGTGGCCCGTATTGCCCAGTATTTCTCAGTTTGGTTCCATATTGTCCCGTTTTAAACTTTAACAAAATCATTAGAATAATATATCTTTCATCCACGTTGGCAACAGTGCTTTCTGAACGCGCAACATGTTCGCGGCCTTATGTAGGTTTACATTTACTTTTACTTCGAAGTGGAAGTGACAGATTTTCGCTTGTCAAACATTGAATTTGTGTTCAAAGTCACGGTTACGCGAAATTCAATGTGAATGGTAAAATATGATTCCCGTTTGCCAACGGAACTCTGTCACTTCCACTTCGAAGTAAAATTGTATGTGACTAAGGCACTGATAGTTTGTAATTCGTAGTTTGGTAGAGGTGAGACAACTATTTGAATCACTATTTGATTAAACACCGTCCATTTTATTTAACATACTATCTGAAATACTATTCTAGTTGTTTTCTCAACCGCGCTCTCTCGACAATCTTTTTATTATCAGTAAAGTGAGGGGTACAACGTTAGTCTGACCAACTCAAAATTGTACCTTCATTTTACATTTTTGTCCTTTCCGTTACAAAAAAGAATAAATAGAATAAAATTATACATCATGAAAATGGCCACTTTGGGTATGTTGTCCCGTATTTTGGTTTTCAAAAGTTGGTCACCTTATAAATACCAATCTACCAATTTATCAAAAACCACATTAATCAAAGATCATCAATTGGATTTGACAGATCAAAATCGTGGGTTATAACCTAGGAAACGTAATTTCTTCATGACAAAATAATAAGTAAGTTCGAAAAAAATGTCAAATCATACGTGCCGCAAAATGGCCGATATAACACAACTGACCAATCAAAAATGATGCACTCACTCGTCGCCACTGTCTTGTATAAAGACTCTGTAGGCTCAACCAACTCCCCCATACTGGTTAACTATGTTCTGGATGACCTCATTGACAGTTGTATCCAGGGGCTGCCTTTTCAAGTTCCTTTCCTAAAACGCTACGTTGATGATCTAATACTGGCCTTATCATCGAGTAGTGTTAGCTCCACATTGAACTTATTCAATTCATACAATCCACATATACAGTTAACAGTTAAGAGAGCTTTCCTTTCTTGGACATGAGGGTACATAGAAATAATAATAAACAATCACTGTTTACTATCTGGTAGAGAAAACCTATGGCCTCTAATAGATTTATCAGTTTTAAATCATAGCACCCTACGAAAGAGAAGATAAACCTCATTATTGCGCTATAAAGAAGGGCTTTTCTCCTTACTCATCCTACAAAAAGGAACATCTCATTGTCGGTTCTGGCCGAGATATTGAAAGAAAATTCTTACCCATGGAGGATGATAAAGCACTCGACATGATTTCCAATTGGATGTTGACTCACCTACCCAAATGGCTACCTCACCTGTTGCTACACCTGAAGTGACAGCTTAATACTATGTTTTACCATATTCAGAGGAACTAACATCTAAATTGATTAACACCTTGAATCATAAAGGTGCAAAGTTCATGAAAAGACAGACTAATAGGACAACTTTACACAAGGGCCAAAACTTCTTTTGCCACTAAAGAGATGAGAAATGTGGTATACAGCATTCCGTGTGGAGCGTGTAATAAGGTGTACGTTGAACAAACCTCACAAAAACTCTCTGCCCGTGTGTCTTCGCACAAGAGTGATTGCGATAGGGGAGTTCAGACGAGTGGATTGGCCCAACATCATGTCCACACTGGTCAAATACCAAACCTTGAAGAGGTCAAGGAGTTGACTTGGTCCAATGGTTATCACAAACGTCTGTTTTTGTAGATGGCTCACATCACGATCACTGAAAATGATTTAAATAATCAGAGTGATTATCAAAACTTAAGTTTTATTTATAATCACTTAAAAAAAATCTACAAATAACTAGTTCTGACATCAAACTATGAGGAAGCTAGGTTGCATAAAAAACTCCCACTATTTGATGATAGTAGGTATCATGAATATATTTTTTGTACAACCTACACGTAAAGTCCACTTTTCAATGCATGCAAAGCAGGCGGAAACTCGCTAATTTTGGCAGCCGGGCCTAAAAGTACTTTCGCGCCCGCGGGCGCAAAAGTAGGTCGCTTAGCAACGGTTCCTTGGATCCCAACGCCTCTGAATCTGATAACCACGTGACAGTCTAGCATACCAAAAGGAACTAATAACGTGACAATCTCGGTGACAATGAATCCGCACCACAACAGAATACGGGAACACACCTATTGTAACCATGACCATGATTGACAGTTATCACTAAATTTGTCTGACTTGTCAGCAGTGTATCGACTATTTATTTTTGATTTTCATAATTATTCTTTTTCAAATTATTACAAACTGGTTGTACAAAAAGCACTGTTTGTACCACGGACGAAAGATGATTTTGACTCGGCTAATATCTGCCCTCACTTCGCTCGTGCTGCTACTTATACCCTCGTCAAAATCATCTACTTTCCGCCCTTGATACAAAATGTACTATTTTGTTATACATTATTCTAACATTTCCAGTTTTTTTTTGTTTGATTGCATTGATTGATAGAGTAGCTGAGTGACGTCATATCCTTCATTGAACAAACCATGAGCTTGAAACCCGATGCTGTGATGATTCAACCTCAATTTTTTGCCTGGAGAATGTGGAGTTGGAAAAAATTCATGAAATTGTGATAAAAGTCACTTGACAAATTATTGACAAGCAATAAACGTTACAATGACAATGAATAAATAGAAGCGCTACTAGCAACAGCGCCCTCAAATGAACCAACATGAAAAAGGGACAGATTTTCAAGGATATTCGTGTGTCGATTCGTCTTCTACTGTTTCTCTCCTGAAGTTATTTTAAATAAATAGATGTTTATTCCTTTCTTCATGTTTAACATTTGTACATTGATGAAATATCCATGTTATATTTTGCTTAAAGATTTTGAATATGGGTACTCAAATCTTGAAAGAAAAAATTTTGTTTCAATTTTTTGAGACCCTGTACAAAATTTAAAACTTTTTCCATCGACAATCGTATTTTTTCAGTAAGCCAACACTTTCACGAATTTAATTATGAGTTGGTTCTTGAGCCAACAAGATCTACAATACAGTGTGTCCCTGATTTGTTTCTCTATACAGGGATCTTGGCTCCTATTATACCTACGTCAAAGGTTAAATGAAGAAAGTTTTGGAGAAAACTTAGTGCTTCCGATATCTGGTTTCAGATTTTCTAACGATCGATTGGTTTTGGAAATATCGGCGAAAAACCGAAAATGGCGGATTTTGTTTTTTGCCAGTGAATCCGAAACGGCTAATTTGACAGCTATGAAAATGTGACATTTTTGGGACACCTTTTGAAGACGAATAAAATGGCGTGCATGACATGTCTCGATCGTCTTTTGTTTTTCCGCAACCCGGCTCATCTTTCATTTTTCTTATGGCCGCCATATTGTTTTTTTCGATTTTTGGAAAGAGTGTAAAATTTCCAGTCTAGTGATGTCTCGCAAGTGCATAAAATATTTGAGTATCATCAAAATATCACACTTCGTAGTTGGGACTCAGTCTTATCTAAGGAGGCCATGATTTATTTGTCGCAAAATATGAATAAGTACTGCATCAGCTTAAGGTCAACGCATTTAGTGTGCAGAAAAATGTGTTGAACGCATTGAATTTTCAATAGAACATGGACATGCATCGAGACATTTTTGACAATTAGCGACTGTTTTTTGTACAACCCTTACAAGTCTATTCTGTTTATAGTTGACCAAATTAATCATCGTTAATCGGTTTTTCTAAATTGTGTTCTATGAGGCTGATGTCGTTCGAAATGCATCTCCAAATACCTTGATCTTGCTGAGGTAATGCCGACATTTCTATGTGAAAGCAAGTACAGCGCTAACATGACTAGCTTTTCTTTATTTGAAAAGAGAAATAGAAAATACCGGACATTTTAAACAGGTTTTGACAATTTGTTCATCAGATTTAGGTTTTATTTTAATTTGGAAGGCCTAGGTACTCGTTATCAAAACACAACTGTCATACTGAAACAATGAACGACAGATGAGAGCCTCTATCAATAAAAAAAAAAAACAATTTTGCTTATAAACCAATTTTCAGACAAATGAATCATGGCCTTCTTAGAAAAGAAGGCCATGACATTACTACGAAATGTGATATTTCGATGACACTTGAGTATTGTATGCACTTGTGAGACATCACTAGACTGGAAATTTCACACCCTTTCCAAAAATCGAATTGAATATGGCGGCCATAAGAAAAATGAAAGTTGAGGCGGGTTGCGGGAAAACAAAAGACGATTGAGACATTTCATTCACGCCACTTTATTCGTCTTCAAAAAGTGTCCAGATAATGGTACATTTTGACAGCTGTCAAATTAGCCGTTTCGGATTTACTGGCAAAAATTGAAATTCGCCACTTTCGGTTTTTCGCCAATATTTCCAAAACCAATTGACCGATAGTAAATCTAAAGCCAGATATCGAATGCACTAAGATTCCTCTAAATCTTTCTTCATTTAATCTTTGCTGTAGGTATCATAGGAGACAAGATCCCTGTATAGAGAAGCGGATCTGGGACACAGTGTATAATAGACTTTTAATAAAAAAAATATACAGTACAGCGGGATCTTCCATCTCATCCTGGCATCAAGCGTCGCTCGTTGTTCAAATGAGACGGTTCCCATGAAGAGTTAATAGATAAATGATAATAATGATATGTATATAATATATAATATAACCGTTTTGTAAATAATCAACTGACTAACTTTGAGAATTGGTTGACGATGAACGAGTTTCGGAACATTTAAAAAAAAACTACATTTAATTCAATATTGTAATATGAATATATTGTGATACTGTTATTAAATATAGTCAAAGATATAATCAAAAAAACTATCAACAGTTAGAATTATTGATTACAAATTACAACGACCTCTATACAAACACATGTATGATTCCATGACGAATCAAGGCAGAAAAACATTGATTAATAGATGAAGAGTATAAATCAGTGAATTGAATAAGAGTTCATTGCAAAGACAATAACTTTAACTCCCGACTTTTGTGCAATGGAATGCGGAAATGTAAATGCCAAGGACTCATTGAGCGGTGGGACTCGTGTAGTTGGTTAAGAATACATTTTTTGCTAGCCGTAGCAGAGAGCATAGGAAAAGAAAAAAATCTCTTTTCTATAGCAGAGACTGAGGCTGCTTTCTGGCAATAAACTATACTTTTTTCCGGCTGCTCGAACGACTCGAGTTGAGCAAGTGTTATCTACAACCTAAAGACAAGCTTGTACACACTCAAAGTTTGGCGTATGTGGGTGTGAGGGTAAGGAGATCTCTAGACAGCAAATGTAAGAAATTAGTGGATTCGATCTTTGAGCAGGCATCATTGCCGTTCAAATCGGTATCGTGAACATGAGGAAGACAATCCAAATCATCACCCACAACACAGAGGTAGTCCAAGCACTAGAAACTTCTGGAATCAATTCAAAGAATGCCTGGGCTGTGTTAACGGCTACAGCCGAAGCCCAACACAAATGAATCTCATCCTGGCAAAAGGAGAAAAAAGTCGCAGAGCAGCGAGATGGAAACTACATTTATCTTCTGGAAAACTGGAGGCAGTGGAGAATAGATTATTGTGAGGAAAAATGACATGACCAATAATGTGTAGTATTGAAGTTTCAACAGGTTTTTGAATATTTGGAAAAAAAAATGATAGGCCATTTCTTCCAACAATGATCATCGCAATGATATTTTGTGGTAACATCGACTGATATGTAACCGTGGAAATTCATGTCTATATCATATTTTTGAATCATCATCTCAATCAAACATGTCAGAGCGCTGCTGGACACATGATTTTCACCAAACAACAATACCAATCATCATATTGGGAGCTGGTGAATAATTAAAAAGGTCATCAGTTTGAATGGTGCTTGGAAGAAATTCATTATTCAAGATAGTCCTTTTCATGTTATTCGTCAAATAAATGTCATATTATGTTGACATTTGAGAGGTTGACGTGAAATAGTTAACTACTTGTATGATTAATTGATTTTGGTTACTTACCCCTGATTTAACATTATGTGATCTCATCAACTTGTTAAGAACAAACATAGAAATTGTTTAGATAATTGAAAATGAATCTTTGCACCATCATTATAGACCTGCAGATACTTGAGAATTTGAAAGAAAACCAAGACAAAATGTATGCAAGATATTATTTATTGTTTGCAGTTAACTCATTACTGTTTATACTTGAGAAGATACTCATCAGTTAAAGATATTACCACTAGATAGACAATTTAAAAATAAAAATCACGTAGAGCATCTGAATTTACAGTCGCAAAGCCGTGACTATTACACAACATAATGCAGCGAAAATATACAGACTTGGAAAATTTACCTAAATTATCTAGATTAAGCAATACTTCGCCAACGAACGGTAATAGCCCTGATTAGCTGGAGTTAAATGTTGAGCATTATCCGGCAAGCCAGCGAGACGAAATGGTTGGAGCAAGTTGTTGCAAATATTGGTCTACGATAGAAATGACGTACCGTATTCCGGCGCTTCATCACACCTAACCTGAAGTTGATTCAGTTTTTGTTAGTTCTTGCTGAGTGATTCAAGAACACGGTCATGTTGTCGAAACTTTCGATAATGTAATGGCCGAAAATTTTAAATATTCATGGATAATACTTCTAGTCAAAGAATCCTGCCTGCATACATCGATTTATAAATTTGTTTTTGTGGTACATTTCACTAATTCGTCTAACATGGGCAAATGATGATTATTCACAAGATAACAATCAATAATCATTGTGGGAATCGCTAAGCTCAATATGATTATTTTGTAGTTCTGCGCTTTTCCAGAATCGTTTAACTAGATCCAGTCTTCCTGATGGATGCCATGAAGCAGGTATATCCAGAACTCATCAAACAAAGCATATGGACATGATTTTGGTACACTACAGGTATCGAGAATGTGATGGTAAAGAGTAGGAATCTATCTATTTGGAAGAAACTCGATTTTCTATCAAAAATCGTCATTGCTCCAGCTTCTAAACCTTTTAACAAGTCAATAATCTATCCGGAATTTGGATTTTTCTTATGTTCATTTGTTTTTCATTCATTATTATTATTTTTATCTCTTTTTGTATAGTAAAACAAGGCATACGAAAGAAATCCAAGAAGAGAAAAAGTAGTATTTTTGTTTGCTTCATTCAAAAAGGAAATAAAAATAACACATAAGTCAGTTGCGTACATTTTATTTTTCTCCTAATTTCAACACCCCGTATCATAAAAACAATGCACTTCCGGCCCCTGTTTATATGGAATTTTTTCCATGAAATCAGCTTTGGAAAGTTGCTTTGCGACATGGAAATTTTCACCAAAAATCAAATCTTGGTATTTTCGAAACGGAAAGAGATACCGTCTTTCCATTTCAAAAATATCGAGATTTGAATCTGGGTGAAAATTTCCATGTCACAAAGCAACTTTCTAGCAGAATCTTGTTTGGATGGTCATATCATAAGCACTGGCTTCACCCACATTAATTTCTCTACTAGGGTTTTTGGTATAGTTAGGAACCTTGGGTGCTCCAATTATTATTTTGACAAAAATCACAGAAACAAAAGGAGTTCTTGCTAGTCACCTTATAATTTTTTTACATAGGTTCAGAATACATCCGAAGTGGTTGACTGACCCTGTCTGATACTACAAAGATATCTGCGTCTTGGATCATGTCTTCTGGTAGTTGAAATTTGTTGCTGCTGTGTCCCGAATAAGTGGACATCGATAAACGATTTATCGCCTGGTATGTCATGGCACTATCGATATGTAGCCGATGTCCTTGTTCATGAAGGCGTTACGCACGAATCATATCGGGCACCAGTCATTTCAAATCAACAGCAATATTGTATGGGAATCAACACAAAATATCGCCATTGATTTGGAATGACCGGTGTGACTTTCTTGGAGATTTTTGTTTTGTTCAAGAGAAAAGCACCGCCTGTGATTTGAAGGGTTCATATTGATTCTCCATTTGTCCACCCTGTTTTCCAGCATGATTATGTGGCCTTGAAAGATCCCCCCTTGCCACTCCATGATGATGTAGTTCATAGGAGTACAAGATAAGAACATTCATCATTGGATCCCTGAATGTATCCACTAAATCTCCACTTGGAACATGCTCTTGATGGGAAAATTCGTGGCGCCTAGCTTGTAATGTCGTGATGCTGAGCTATTTGGCTGTTACCAGTTCTTAATACACGCCGACAGCTACATTGAACATAATTATCCTTTATCATGAAAGTTTCTGTAGATATAACCATTTTTAGTACTTCCAAACATTTCAGAAAACGTCAATGACTCCATTAACATCTATTGAAGTGAATATAGAAATGTTCCAAGATAGGTTGTGTTAGTTTGGGTCAGAGAGTAGTTCAAAGTCGAATATCTCACAAACGACTTGAGATATCGATATTAATCAAGAGTACATTTTCCACGTAGATAGACTCCAAGTATGAATTAGTCTCACCTCTACAGATAAAAATATTGAAAAAACATTGATTTATCATTGAATCTTAGAAAGCGTCCTCTAAAAAATAGGTACAAACCAATACCAAATTCAGATTTCCCACCTTTGAAAACGCTAGTATACCGACTGTGAATCTGTTATCTATATCCGTTTGAAAAATATTGAAAAATAAAGTTCCATTTTCAACACCCAGAATTTTTTTAACGACTAGCATTTGCCACCATATTTATTAGACGAGTCTTCTTATTTTCATTTATTTTATTACCTGCTGCTCTATGGCGGATAAGTTATGGGACACCCTGAATAATCGGGAGTATTGAATAAAGTGTTCTTCAGACAATGTTTCCATTTGGTTTTGCTGCCGATGATAGAATTGAGGTCGCCAGAATCTTCTAAATCATTGTTCCAAAATTCCAAATAATAATTCCTTCGTCTTTCACTCAAACCAACTCTTCACAACTTTTTCTTGACTCTCTCGGTTTCACAAAGTAGAATACTCTTCGAGAGAACTATCCATATACTCTATCTACTAACTATCCATAACCTTCGCATAGAAACGTACTCAATTATTTTCTTGAGAGATTTTTTGAGGATTAGAAATACAGGAGGATAATAGAGATAGCGGACCTGCAAAAAGATATACCTACTTATTACCCGAAGAACTCTTTTAATCACAACTCAAAACTTTATTGCGAAATGTGATCAATGCATCTCATCTGAGAGTCGCAATGGGGAACTTGCATCAAAAAATAGATCGATTTTCTTTGATTATTGCAAACTGTTGAGAATCGCGTCAAGAATGATACGTATTTTTTTATTTCGTTTATATATGATTTTTTCAAAAGCTATTCAAGTTTTATGTCCGGTATATATAGATATACTGAGCATAGTGAAACTGAGGTGCGACGTCATAACTCAGTGATTTTAGAACATTTCAAACCATAAGATCTCCATCAATTTACGACTAACAAGAAAAAGAAAAAATACCTGTCTCCTCATTTTTCGTGGACTTTCGAATCCAGCGATAAAAAAAAATGGATGCAAGTTCCCTATTGTGAACGATATTCGCAATAATCGATGCACAATATGAAAGTACAGGGTCATTTCGTAAATATTGACCCAGCTATCTAGCGGTGTCATCTATGGAGATATGAAAATGTTGTAAAAATGAAAGTCTTAGACATTCATCTGAACTTTTCAGAAATCCCATCAAAAATAACAAAAGTCTATCGCAATGTCAACATTTTTTCACAAGTGGATTTTTTTTTCAATGGAATATTATCATATATTATGAAAGAGCTTATTTTCTTGATTTCATAGTAGTTTGGTATCTTTTTGATGAGTCGTTCAGGAGATATTCAAGTTTGAATGAATTTGAAAATTGAAATTCATAACCCTGTTGCTATGGAAAAAATTATAGAATCATGATTATAAAGATTGAATCATTAGAAAGGAAGGTCGAATAACTTTATTTCTTAGACATTATGCCAAAAATTCACGAGTTAATAAATTTGTGCAACTGCATTCATTGCAACCGGGATCTAAATACTAATTTTTACAAATATTTAAACTTAAATATCTTCTGAACGACTCATCAGAAGGATATCAGACTATATATGTATTTTTGAAATCAGGAAAATTAGCTTTTTCATAATTTATGAAAATATACAGTGGGTTCCATTGAAAAAAATGCTACTTGTGGGAAAATATTGACAATCCGATTGTCTTTGTTTTATTTTGATAAGATTTTTAAGAATTTCAGATGAATATCTTAAACTTTCATTTTTGCAAAATTTTCATATCTTCATTGATAACGCCGCTAGCATATGGGTCAATATACAGGGTGACAATTTAAAAAGGACCAGCTTTTGATTGTGTCCAAGCCACTGATATAGTATAAAGATTTGGCAAGACACGTCAATCAAGATGTCGAGGGGACAACTCTTGAGGTATCTGTTGTTCTTCTGGAATCAACCCTCTCACGCCCAGGGTAGCTACCCCTGAAATTTCAAATAGCGACACCCACTTATTTTACGATTTTTGAAATCTTCACGTTATTATCAATAAGCTACATAACTTTTTTTTCAAAATTGAAGTTCCTAACCTCACAAAAATGTTCAAACGAACAGAATTAAATTAATTATTCCGTGAACTGATGATAGTATGAAAATTTGGTGAGGCACATCAATTTAGATATCGAGGGGGACCACTTTTGAGGTATCTATTGATTTTCTGGATTCAAACCCCTCACTTCCACGGTAACTACCCCTGAAATTTCAAATAGCAGCCTCCACTTATTCCGCGATTTTTGAAATATTTATGCTATTCTTGATAAGTTGCATAACTTTTTCAAAAATTGGACTACATAACCTCAAAATTGTTTCCAAACGGACAACAATAATTATAATATCTTAAACTGATTGAGGTATGGAGATTTTGTGAAAGATATCAATGCATATATCAAGGGTGACAACTTTTGAGGTGTAAGCTGTCATATTACTTTTAACACCCTTACCTCCAGGGCGCTTTTGTCATTTTTGGGTTCCTCATGTATCTCTAGATTAATTCCTTTTTTTCAATTGAAATTCTCAATTTCACAAACAGAACAATTGTGAGGTTATTGATTTATTTTTGAAAAAAAAGTGATGTAGCTTATTGAGAATAACATGAAGATTTCAAAAATCGCGGAATAAGTGGAGGCTGCTATTTGAAATTTCAGGGGTACTTAGTTACCTTGGGAGTGAGGGGGTTGAATCCAGAACATAAAAACATAGCTTAAAAGTTGCCCCCCTCGATATCTAAATTGATGTGTATTACCAGATTTTCATACCATCATCAGTTCAAAGAATAATTAATTCTGTTCATTTGAAAATTTGTGTGAGGTTAGGAACTTCAATTTTTTTAAAAAAAGTGATGTAGCGTATGGAGAATTACGTGAAGATTTCAAAAATCGCGAAATAAGTGGAGGTTGCCATTTGAAATTTCAAGGGTACCTACCCTGGGCGTGAGAGGGTTGATTCCAGAAAAACAATAGATACCTGAAAAGTTGTCCCCCTCGATATCTAAATTGATGTGTCTCGCCAAATCATCATACTATCATTGATTTGGACACAATCAGATGCTGGTCCATTTTAAATTGACACTCTGTATACGGAATGATCCTGTACATCCCACGTTTCTCACAGTTTTGAGCTCAATTGGAATTATTTGATTTGGCGACGGATGATATCTGTTCTGAACGGTGTTTTGGCAAACAAAGTTACCGTTAACCCCTTTGAATAAGAGTATCTTTACAAATAAAACCATGAAAGGAGAATAGTCCGTGCACATTATTCCAGTACTTCAAAACGATGATTTCAAAATAGTCTAGACTATTACAGCAGTAAGTGTCTCGAGCGTACTTAAAGGCAAATGTCTTTGGGTATGACGACAACGTAAATCAAACTCCTTGTTTTTCAAAAATTGAATATATATAGTTAACTATGAGGTATTGCATAGGGGGCATTATCACCCAATTCTACTTTTACTCTGACGTCTTGGTGTGATAAAAAAGATCACTATCACAACTAACCTTTTTTATATACAGAGTTAGTAAAAATTACCAGAACGGTCGATTATTTCAGAAGATACACGTGCTGGAGAAAAATGACTCAAATAAAAGTTGTGAGGCGTTCAAAAATCTACATATCTGTGGTAAATTGAAACATACAGGATCGGACATAAAGTTATGGCAGATATTTTTTAATTAGACGCCCTGTATATTATTGGATATTTCAATTCTTCTTTCAATTTTGAGCAAAAATTATTGTGCACATAATGTTCCTTAATTTAGTCGTTTTCGAGTTATCGCGTTTTATAAATGATATTTTTGTATGTTTGACATGCTATAAAACTCAAACGGTTCAAGTTAGAGGAAAAGGGTCTAGTCACTAGTCTCAACTTTTCAAGAGCTTTCTAGGTACATAAAATAATTGTTTTCGAAAAATGTCAAACTGGGTCGGCAAATTGACAGTTGGCAAAACTTTCTAGTAATATGACAGAATAGCTCATGAAAAATCAGGATTAGAAAGTACAGACCATTTTTTTCTATCTTGAACCGTTTGAGTTTTATAGCTTGTCAAAGGTGCGAAAATGTCATTTTTAAAACGCGATATCTCAATAACGGTTAAATCAAGGAACATTATTTGTATCACAATTTTTGCTCAAAATTGAACGAAGAATTGAAATATCAAATAATAGAAGAGGGGAGCTATTTCAAAAAATGCACCTTTGATCTGTCATGACTTTATGACCGACCCTGTATATTCCAATTCAATACAGATATGTATATTTTTTAAAGCCTCACAACTTTTATCAAAGACATTTTTTTTTTAGTAGCAGTCAGTATTGCGATTGATTTAACTTTCCAATCCAATCGATTACTCTCCTACCCTCGTGTTAGTAACCTGAGAATTTTTCCTCTCACTTGATCCTGGAAGTCATTATTCAGAACTGTGCGTCGATGAACAACAAGATAAACACTTCAACGTGTTAATTTATACTGTTGGAGGCGATTACTCCATGCTGCGACAGAGTGGATAATTATTTCGTCAACAGCTATTATCTTGACATCGATCTAAATAGTCTTTAGGCGTAATCGTCTGAAGTGGCCCCTTTAGCATTATATCCAAACCTATCAATCATCCAACTTGATGTACTTGTCAAAATAGCAAGCCTCCGATGAATGCAATGGTCTCTATCAATTTCCGCTATGAAAACAGAGTCTTCAGACCTTCCTTCTGTCTATTTCATTTAAATATTATGAATAGTTCACGCCAACTAACGAACAGTTTTGAAAATTACTATAATCCGACTTCAAAAGATACCCTTCACTTCCAACATCTCTTCTTCGTTCGAGATTGTTTTTCATAAGTATTTTGGAGGTTGTTATTTTATAATATTTGTGTACTTGACTATTTTGTAATAAACAAAAATAGTTTATGAGAGTACGTTTTATTCCAAGTCTTTCTAACAACCGTCTCCTGACAATTCACCTTTTATCACCTTGACAACACAAGTGTGTTCCACAATACAAATCTATAATTACCTAACATCTTTTTTTCAACTACCGATAACACTAAAAAAATCTTAACTTGAAAGAAACTGATCACTCATTTGGAAGGTGGTTTTGAAAGTCTACCCGAACTAGTAACTGATATTTTTTTCAAAAATCTGTCTTTCCAAATCTGAATCATCACTTTCCTCTGTGATTTTTACTTTAGTTTCTTCATGGAATTCACTAGTTTCTATATTGTTACATTCAGAATAAACTGTCTCAAGTGTCTCATTTGTACACATCTAAGCTTCATTTTAACTGCTTCCACTTCGATTGTCACTTTCAAATTCTGTTATATTATCACTTAAAAGTTCCACATCAGGATCAATATTGTCTATACTATTATAACTTGTATTATTCACCTCTATAAAATACCTACCCAATCTCTTTATCCTTTTTGGGAACATCAGTACTATCACTTACTGTTTTCTTCTTTGCCAATGAATAATAATTATCACTATCACACAATGACGTTGGATTAATTTTTTTAATAAACTTGCGATTACGAATCAAGACTGAACCATTATTCATTAGCACTTTAGAATCTCTTTCTCTGACTTTTTTTATAGTACATCCAGGAAACCAGTTGCCTTTGGGTTCTTCATTTAAATCAAGCTCGGGTAAATTTCTTTCACCTCTATTATAAAAATTTTGCTGCTGCTGTTGATTTTTGAATATAATAGTTTCATTGTATGTACTAGTGAGATTTGGTTTAGACATATTTTTTGTTAACATAAAATAAGTCCTCAATTTCCTTGACATCAGTAATTCCGCTGGTGAAATATTTTCAAAAATAGGGGTTGATCTGTAATGCAGTAGAGCCATTTGAATATCTTTTTTATCAGCAAAAATTTGTTTAAACATTTTCTCAGCGGTCTGTACATTTCTCTCTGCCATGCCATTCGATTGAACATTACTAGGTGACTTAATAATATGAACAAATTCCCACTCTTTACAAAAATGCTCAAACTCTTTTGATCGCAATTGCGAGCCTCTATCACTTACTAGAGTGAGTGGTATACCATGGCGGGAGAATATTGACTGAAGATGTCCAATTATTGCGAAGCTAGTAGTATTATTATTCATTTCTTCAACCCCAATATACTTTGAATAATAATCTACTATTACAAGATACTTTTCACCGTGGATATCAAAAATATCACAAGTTCCAGGGCAACAAAGGTATTTCGTGAGACTTTAAAGGTTCTTTAACTTGAGAGTTTGCGTAAGTTAAACGTTGATGGCAAAGGGAGATTTTATCCTTGATGTGTTGAGTCATACCTGGCCAAAATAAAGACTCTTGAGCTAACTTACTACATTTCTGAAAGCCTAAGTGACTGTAATGAGTTTTGTTGATCATTTCAGATTGTTATGACTTGGGAACTGTTAAACATTTACCCTTGAAAATCAAACCATTCGAAATTATCAACTCTGATTCATATGGAGCAAAAATTTTAACTGAATTTTTTAACTTTTTGTTTGAATTTGGCCATCCATTCAAAATAATTTGTTTTAAATCTTGCGAAACAGAGTCTTTATCAGTTTGATTTTGAAACTCTTTAATTTTCTGTTCTGTTGCATCTAATTCCAATCTAACCAAGCAAACTTGACTGTCAATTTCTTTATCTAAATCTGTAGTTTCACAAGAAGGTAATATGCACGTGAAAGAGCATCAGCTAAGATCAATTGTTTTCCCGGTTTAAATTCAAGTTCAATGTCAAATTTCTGTAGCTGAAGCATCATTCTTTGCAAACGAGCAGGACACTTATTCAATGGTTTTTTGAAAATTGAAATAAGTGGTTGATGATCAATTTCAACCGTAATTTCATGTCCATACACATACTGATAAAATTTAGAAACACCCATACAGTTCTTTCTCAATTTTAGCGTATCTAATTTGGGTTTCAGTTAGGGCTTTTGAGGCGTATGCACAAGGAAGACTATTTTGTGATAAACAAGCTCCTACTCCAGATCTTGAAGCATCAACAGAAAGCGTAATCTTCTGTTTCGGGTTAAAAAATTGTAAGACAGGTTCTTTTATTAACGTTTGCTTCAAATTAAAGAAAGCTTGTTCATGTTCTGGTAACCAGATAAATTCACAATCTTTTTTAAGCAACTCACGTAATGGTTAAGTTTTATCTGAAAAGTTTTTTTAAAAATTTACTCACATAGGTTAACATTCCAAGTACTCTTTGAATGTCTTGTTTATTTTCAGGACTTGGTAATTCCATAATTGCTTTTATTTTGTTAGAGTCTGGAGCAATACCTGCAGCTGAGATGATATGTCCCATATACTTAATGGAAGACTGCCCAAATTTGCATTTTAACATATTAAATCTGATATTATTCTGTCTAGCAGTTTCCAATACCTCTTTAAACCGTTTTTCGTGCTCTGACTGATCATTACCCCATACAATTATGTCATCTATGTAAATTTATGCTCCCTCGATGCCACCAAAAATGTCTTTAAATCTTTCTTGAAAAATTTCTGGGGCACACTTCATCCCGCATGGAAGTCTCAAGAATTTATACCTTCCCCAAGTCACTGTCCCAAAGTCTTAAAGCTCAGTGCTTTCATCAGTCAGAGGAATCTGATAAAAACCATTGGTCGCATCGAGAGTGCTGAACACTTTTGCACCTGTCAAATTGCTCGAAATTTTGTCAAATGTTGAAATTTTATAAAACTCACGTTTACAAACATCATTAACATCTTTTGGATCTAAACAAATACGAATTTTACCATCCGATTTACGAACCAAGATCATTAGGGCAATTAATCGACGAAACTATTGGTCTCATTGCAATCTCTGGCCAAATTCCTCACTGACATATTATCCAGAGCGTATGACTACAACAATGAATTCCACGTCAAGGACGCCATCGCCTTCAGTAACTACGCTAACGATCTAAAGTTACCTGATAACTACATCTTAGTAAGCTTTGATGTAGTGTCCCTTTTCACCAACTTACCCTTGGAGGTCATCCTGGAAAGCATCAACAATCATTGGGAAATAATCTCGCAACATTGCAGTCTGGACTTGCCCCTGGTGAAGAAAATACTGGAGTTTGTGTTCGATTCCAATCTCTTTGTCTTTGAAAATGATTATTACAAACAGATTTTTCGCACACCAATGGGATCCACCATCTCCCCTTACTAGTGAACTACGTACTTGATGACCTCGAGAAAAGCTGTCTTCAGAAGCTGCCTTTACATGTCCCTTACATGAAAAGATATGTTGATGACCTCATACTTGCCCTACCTGTAGACAGTGTGGAATCAACCCTTGAAGTATTTAATTCTTACAATCCACATCTGCAATTTACGGTTGAAAGGGAATCGAACAACAGCATCCCCTTCCTGGACATGAGGCTCCACAGAAATGATGACAACACGATAGTCACGAGTTCGTACAGGAAGCCAATGGCATCAAATAGGTTCATCAGCTTCAAGTCTCACCACCCCACGTAGATGAAGATAAATCTCATTCTGGCAATGAAGAGAAGAGCTGTTTTGTTGACCCACCCATCCAAGAGGGAAAACACTTCACGAACTTTAGTTGACATCTTGAAAGAAAATTCTAGCCCAATGGGAATGATTAACAAATTTCTTTTCAGTACTAGACATGATTTTGAAGTCCAAGTAGTTCCTCCACCAAATGATGCTGAACTCCCACCTACACCAGAATTGAAGAAACGGGTTTATTCCACTCTTCCTCACCTGGAAAATTTGACACCTAGACTGATCAATGTACTTGGCCAAGATGGGTTCACTTTTGCCAAGAAACAAACAATAACAGTGGGATCAATTTACAGCAAAAGAAAAACACCTTTCTCCATCAAGGACATGAGGAATGTGGTTTACAAGATTCCCTGCACAGAATGTGAGTGTTCGTATGTTGATCAAACATCGCAGAAACTTTCAGCTCGTCTGGCATCACACAGAAGTGACTGCAAACGAAAACTCCAGACTAGTGTCTTAGCACAGCACCATGTCAGCACAGAATACACTCCTAATTTTGACGATGTCACAGTACTGGCTAGGTCTAACAACTACTACAAGAGACTGTTCCTGGAAATGGTACATATAAAAAACACGACCTCAAACAGTAATTAACAAAGTGACTACCAAAACCTAAGCATCATCTACAATTACTTGCTGCGAATCCACAAAGACGGTCTCACTTTCCATGCTGTGGATGGTAACGATGGATAGTTTACTGCGATACGTAACAGTGCCCTTGGTTTTCACGTGTTCTATCAAGTGTGGCAATTTACTTAGGTTAAGCTAATTTTTGACACACTCTGGTTTCTATATTTTAGGTTTTTCTGCTGTGCAAGCGCAGCATGGCAGATTTCTTTCCATGTATTTTCAGGCTACCATTGTTAGATGTCGCGTGTGTGTTTTCCCGCGTCTCAATTTTTATGTCATGTCAATTTTGGTTTTTATCAATCCCTTTGTTCATTGTGCTTTGTTCCCTCAAACTTGTAATATGCGTCCTTCACAGTTTTAGCATTTTAACCCCTTTTACAAGTTTTAAACCATTTTATTTTTTTAACATGTTCAGTGTAGTGAAAGTTCGTTTGTGTATTTTAAACATTTATTTTATTTCTTGTTTACAATTATTATCATGTGTATAATTTGTGATTTTCTGTTATGTGTTGGTGCCTTTTGAAACTGTCCTCCACATTCTGTGAGTTTTCACTTGTTTTCATGAGTTTCGTTGCCTTATTATTTATTGTATCTTTCACCATTTTATGTTAGACTACCCGAAGAAGGGAAAAATTTCTCCGAAAGCTTGAAAATTGAATAAAGAAGACTTTAAGCAGCCTTCCTCGTATTATTGACTGCCTCCCACGAGCTCCTGTTACATAATTCTGTTCTGCTCCAAACACGAAACTAGAAACAAAATTTTGTTTTGGCAGGAAGTGATTTTCAAATTTGTGGAGAAGTATTTTCAATTTGTCTTTTTCAGGCTGAGTGAATGAAAATGTTGTATAAATACGGAAGCCTTCTTCGCCTATGTAATGGAGCACCTGTGCACATTGAATTGCTTCGTCCTTTTTATTTATTTCGCTTGCAATTAAATAATTTTCAAAACTTGATCTCCATAGCTTCCAGTTTTCACAAACATTTCCAGATATCACCATATCAGGAACATCTCTGCTATCGCCCATTTTGCTGTCTTTATTTCTCTTCTTTTAGCCCCACCAAACTTACGCACCATCAGACTGCGCCATGTTATTTTATATATTTGTGTACTTGACTATTTTGTAATAAACAAAAATAGTTTATGAGAGTAAGTTTTATTTCAAGTCTTTCTAACAACCGTCTCCTGACCATTCACCTTTTATCACCTTGACAACACAAGTATGTTCCACAATACAAATCCATAATTACCTAACAGAGGTGAAGGTGGAATAGTTATGAATCTTTGAAATATCATATTTGCTGATGTGGAAATAAATAATTATAAAACAATATCTACAATATTATTTGAAGGTTCAAAATCAAAATCGTCAAAGGTCAATTTCGATTTAAGCCGTTCAGGCGAGGTTATAGGTACACTATCAAGAAAAATATGATGTTCATCAATTTGCCAACCTGTTTTTATTGCTTTCACAGGCCACCCAATTGATTACGAGTAGAGATGGTCGTGATTCACCCTCTACATCAAAAAACATTTACGGCTAACTTGAACAGGGCCTGCCTGTACACTTATTTTTAACAAATATGTAGATGTTTATCATTGGGGGCAACACCTTATCATCGACGTTAGGATTCATTGAATCATTTGTAATTTCTATGGTCATGGCGACGAAGAACCGACAAGGAGCTGACATAGTTCAGCACGTGAAAGCTGAACGAGTCAGATGGCTGGGCATATAGTGCGGAGGGTAGAAGAATACGAAGGAGAATTATTGAGTGACAAAACGTGATAACTCCCTTATATGTTATGATTGAATTGAAAAAAAAATGGATTTGTAGAGGCAGGGGCCTAAAAGGCCTGCAGTCCTGTAATATATATATATATATATATATATATATATATAGAGAGATAATCTGACGCATCTTAATATATAAAAATGAGTACCGATTTCTTCTGGAGGATCAATAACTTGAGAACGGCTGGAGCAATTTGAGTCATTTTTTTTTTAATTGTTCCTTCAAGTCTTGGGATTGTTTTCATGGCGAGAAAAGCTGGAAAATCCCCCGAAAAAACCTGAAAACACAACTTTTTATTCGGATTCGGGATGTCACATGTCACCTCTCCGTGACAAAACAAACTAATGTCTATGTCAATGAGTAAATTCAATAGGCGCGTTCGAGTTTCGGAAGAGGCCCAAGAAATGAAAGAGACTAAACTCTTCAGCATAGCAGTGGCGGCCATTTTCAATATCAAGGCAAAAATGACATTATGAGAGAAGACTATTTCTATTTTTTCCCATACAGGGATGTTGTTTGCGTCTGTTAGAATATCTACCCACAGACAAAGTCCAGATTCATTTTCAGAGTTGATACTACGTCCATAGAAACATTAAGACTAGAACAGAATCATAGGTCAGGACTGATAAAGCGACGTTGCCATAATGTTAAAATAGGTGCATTCAGTGAACGTGAACATAAAACTAAAAAAGTGCTGATGCTGATTCTATCCAGGCTTTTATCCTTTCTAATACACTGCTCCAAAAAATTAACGCAACACCTCGGTGCCTCACCAAAACTTTGATCCTGCATCAGTTATCAAAGAATTGATTGTGCATCAAAAATCTTGAATCCATTTGTGAGTTTACGTTTTCTGGCGATTTTTTTCAAAAAACTGTCTAGTGCCCCTTCTTCACGTTTTAAAAAAGGGTTAGTTTTGGTTAATCTCTCTGCGCGATTTTTGATAAAAATGGCTAGCTCTATTCGAAAGAGGGGCACAAATTATGTACTTTTTGAAAATTCCTCAATAATTGGATAAAGGATAGTCTAGATATAAAATCTTGAACTTGGCAAAAATCACACATTTTTGAATTTAAATTAAAAATTTAATTTTGGCAAAAATCACACATTTTTGAATTTAAATTTAATTTAAATTAATTAAATTTTTAATTTAAATTCAAAAATGTGTGATTTTTGCCAAGTTCAAGATTTTATATCTAGACTATCCTTTATCCAATTATTGAGGAATTTTCAAAACGTACATAATTTGTGCCCCTCTTTCGAATAGAGCTAGCCATTTTTATCAAAAATCGCGCAAGAGATTAACCAAAACTAACCTTTTTTTAAAACGTGAAGAAGGGGCACTAAACAGTTTTTTGAAAAAAATCGCCAGGAAACGTAAACTCACCAATGGATTCAAGATTTTTGATGCACAATCAATTTTTTGATAACTGATGCAGGATCAAAGTTTTGGTGAGGCACCGAGGTGTTGCGTTAATTTTTTGGAGCAGTGTATATTATAAATTTGAATCCCGTTTTTCTTGGTCACTCCATCACTTGAGAACGGCTGAAGCAATTTAGGTGTTTTTTTTTTCGATGTTCTTTGAAATATGAGGAGTGATGTTATTGGAAAATTTCCCTTGAGAACCCGAAAACACAACTTCTCTTTCTTTGACATAGTGAGGTTATGTTTGCATAGTTTTATTATTTGCCAATGGATGTTTTTCAAATAATTATGTAGGTTCTAATTTGGTGTTTGATCAAAAATTGACCAAGTGCGGTTATGTTTGCCTAATTTTGTTATTTTCCAAAAGATTATGTTCAATTAAGATAATAATATCGTAGGTTCTATATGGGATTTGATCAAAACATTAAAAAAAAATGACATGGTGAGGTTATGTTTGCATATAGTTTTGTTATTTTTCAAACGATTTTTTTCAAATCAGATATGTAGGTTCTATGTGGAATATGATCAAACATTTTTTTGAAACATTACATACATAGTGAGGTTATGTTTGCATAGTTTTGTAATTTGCCAAAAGATTTTGTTCAAATAATCATGTAGGATCTAATTTGGGGTTTGGTCAAGAAATTTAACAAAAATTGACAAAGTGAGGTTATGTTTGCCTAATTTTGTTATTTTCCAAAGGATTTTGTTCAAATTAAATAATATATCGTAGGTTCTATTTGAGATTTGATGAAAAAAAATTTTTTTAGATGACATAGTGAGGTTATATTCGAAAACTTTTGCAATTTTCCTAAGGATTTTGTTCAAATAAGATATGAAGGTTTTAATTTGAGGTTTGATTTTAAAAATTTACCAAAAATCGTCCAAGTGAGGTTATTTTTGCATAATTTTGTAATTTTCCAAAGGATTTTGTTCAAATTAGATTATAGAGGTTCTATTTGGGATTTGATCAATTTTTTTTTTCAAAAATGTGAGGTTATATTTGCTCAATTTTGTTATTTTTTTAAGGATTTTGTCCAAATTAGATATGTAAGTTCTATTTGGGATTTGAAGTGTTGTAACAATAGATACGTTTTCAGTTTAAACATTTCAAAAAAGGTACGCTGGAAATGTTGTCAGATATTTAACATATCATCCTAACTGGAAAATTGCTGAGCGGATCCCTATTATTTTTTAACAATGTCTGCGCCCCGACTAACAGAATAATTATTGAAACATCGGAAAAACTAAAAAAAAAGAAAATTGTGAAACAAATTAATTTAGCACAACATTAATTATTGATTATGAGGCAGTATGGAATTTGCCGGGTCAGCTAGTAAACAATATATTCCCCTTTTTACAGTCTGGCTTTTCAGAGCTTGAAAAAATGCGCCTGTCCGTTGCAACTGCACTGACGTCAAAAGTAGGGGTTTCAAAGTGAGTTTTACGAGCCCCTTCTGTATTGAGATAGTGCTGAACTGGCGAATACCTTATTTCGCTAAACAGCTATGCTGGTCAACATTTTTAATGCGTTTGATGCATTTAATCCTATACAATTTTCACACAATAATCCACTCGATAAGACCTTTCGAATGATGTGTCACACGACCCCCTTTCCATTTAAAAAATTGTTCCAAAATGGCGCCCAGTCACCATCTTGAATACTAAAAGAACGTCAGTAAAATCAAAAAGTGGTATCTCGACAGCAATTATAGTATGCCAAGTTTCAAAATTTCTGATGCACACATTAAAAAACTAAGGGGGGGAACCTTTTAGAGCCGCAGATAGATAAGTGAGAAAAATAGGTTCTTTTCTGACTTCACATCTTTATCTGTTCGGTGTCCGAAATTCACCTCTTCAGCCAATTTAGGAGGTGGTCAGGTTGAACTTTTCAAAAATGTGAATGGGAAAATTAAAAAAAAAAAAAGTGGACATAGGGGATGAAAAGTCTGTTGCAGTGAAAAAGTCCCCTGAAATAAACGATTGTCGCAACAAAAAATATCGATTGTGAACAAAATGAGAAGTCCACATTTATCACATTTCCAACGTTCGGTATACCTGTGGGACTCCGAATAGTGCATGATTATTCAATTGTTAAAATAAATGAGCATGTGAATCGTTATTTCCCAATGAAATAACGACTTTCAAATTTGTCCATTGCTGCAAAGCATACATATATGCTAAACCAAGAACATTTTTTCAAACCACCGGAATTAACATTTTTCGGAGAATGGTTAATGGCGGGAATATATATTCATCTAGCTTTTGGTAATCATGCCATTGTATTGTTCAGATCATGTGTCTAGCAAGAATCAAAAAATTAGTCTTTCACTAAAAATTAATCACTTTGCATTCACAAATGATAGTTTCTAGAAATTACTTCTGCGTTAATTCTCTAGATTATATTGAGTATTTTTTCATCTCTTGTGTTAAAAGAGTGTTCGAGTAGCATAGCTAGCCTCAGTAACAATTATTGAAAATTGAGTTTAAACATCAATTCAATTTACCCACCAGCTCTTATCATTTCATAATAAAGACTTATTAAAAAATGCTTTTATACAGTCCATCGGCAAAATATGTTCGTCGTTAACGTTGAGGTCTCTCTTTTTAAATGTGGTATTTTTCCGAATCTCTGTCAATCGCAATACATACTTGAAACCCAATATTTATCGGTAAAATGATAATTCGTCGATTTTATTTTGCATATATTTTCAACATATCAATATTCAGACGAAGTAAGCACTTTGCATTCAAAGCTCATTCTGTGAATCACATATTCACTAAATATCCATTTTCAATAATAATTATTTGCATTATGTATGTTGAATAGAGTAAATAGTGGGTGGTATAGTATTTTTACCTCCCTACTTTATAAGAGTGAAAAACGTGGTATGATCATTGTTGAATGTGGGGGGAACCTAAAGGTCGCGTTATATCTTTCAAACAGTTTGTGAATCAATCAATAATAGGGTTGTCCCAAGCACTCACAAGAACCATTTCGAACGTTTCAGTCAATCAATTCATTTGTCAATCTTGACACATAATTGATGTCTAACTTATGAAAAATTACGTGGGCCACTGGAAATTACTAGTTCCGGGACGGTTCTATGGGCGGTTGAATGTATTAAACTTCTACAAAAAATGATATGTCCAATCACATAAAAAATTATCGAAATTATTCTTTACACTTGCCACATTGTCATGAATGATGTCTTCTTTTTCCTGGTAAATCTCCACAATTCTTCACAGAATCCACTTCTGGATAGGAACGTCTTAACGAAGTAGCACGAAAGATCTGATTGTAACTGGGTGTGGACCTCCAGTTCTCCATTTGGTTTTCACTTGAAGAGAAGTTGGATATTCTTGTGATCGGCGTCAAAATCATTGTGCTAACTGCTGAAGGCGATAAAACAGATTAAGACGGTTTTCTGACATTCCAAATTCATCCCGTTGAGGTACAGTCGTTAGTAAGTCACTAGTTAGAAAATGACTAGATGTTGAAGCAAAAAGGTCCAAAGGATCGTTAGATAAAGAAGTGAAGGGTCAAGAATTTAAAATTCCCACTTTCTGACATAAACCTGTAGACAACGATTTAAAAGTTAAATAGGCTTCAGTAATCCACGGTTTAGAAACGGCGTTTCCAGGACAAAAATATAGAAGTAGTTTTCTCAAAGGTTCTGTATGTTTTTTGATCTACTGAATCCAAATCTGAGGTTTGACACCTCGCCAGGTGTCGGCTTCACAACGAAAATTGTAGAAAACATCAACATTTTGGCACTTTTTTCAGTTTTTCAAGTATAACTCCAAAACTTAAACCAAGCGTTTTAAGGGGATAACTATGGAGCACCAGATTAAAGTTGACAAAACTTGCTACAGATTCATGTAATAACTTTGAACTATAGACATTCCATGAGGTCGATATATCGGGTAGAAAAAATGGCATATCTTGACATTCCGTCGAAAAGTGGATAAAATCATTTTGAGTTCGCGCTATATATTTCTCGAAAATCATTCTCTTTATGACTACCTGGTATGTCCTGGTTACATCTAAGGAGTTAGCAAACGTGAGTCAGGTCCAAATACACCCATGGTCAGATAAATAGCACATGTCAAAAATTTGATGAAACTTTGATTCTGCATCAGTGATCAAGGCAATAATGGTGGATTCGAGAACTTCAATCGATTTGTCAGTTTATGTGTTCTGTGGACTTTTTTCAAAAATTAGTCAAGGGCCCATTCGTCACGTTTGAAAAAATGGCTACAGATTAAACTTTTTCCTGTGTGAATTTTGATAAAAATGGCAAGCACCATTCGAAAAGGATGCAAAATTTATGCACTTTCTAAAAATTTCACAATGGTTGAACCAAGGATAGTCCACGTAACTGATTTTTTCAAAAATGGGCAAAAATCAGTCACTTTTGACAAGTTTTAAATTTCATAGATAGACTATCCTTGGTTCAATCATTGTGAATTTTTGATAAGTACATAGATTGTGTCTCCCTTTCGAATGGTCCTAGTCATTTTTATCACCAGTCATCAGAAAAAAGTTTAATTTGTCACCAACGTGACTAAACAACTTTTTAGAAAAAATCGCCAGGTCTCATAAACTCACAAATGGATTGAAGTTCTAAAATGCACCATTATTTCTTTGACCACTGATGGCGGATCAGAGTTTGATCATATTTTTTAAATATATTTATCTTACCATGAGTGTAATATGGTTAACGGGCCACCCAGGTCAAACGAAATCGTACTACCTACTCTTAATTTAAAGAAAATAACGTTATGATAAAAGGGAACATATTTGGAACAAATCTTTATATACAAGAGAAAAAAGCAAAAATACCATTATTTAATAATTTCCATATTATTCATTCCTCATCCGCATACACATCATCTGCATAAACATCAATGGCATCAGTACCTACTAATCCTTATATTTTTCAAATTTCCAAAAAATTTGCAAAGTGTCCATTGCCTATACATTGAAAAAAATGAGGATCTGACAATATGAATAGGGGCATGAAGGCTAATATTATTATTTTCAATATTTTGGCACTTCCGATTACTGGATAGTGAGGCACCAACGCGTACTCAAAATAACGTTTTCAACTTTTTGTCAAAAATATTGAATTTACCCAATTTTGAAAAAATCAGTTAGTTGGACTATCTTTGGTTTAATAAAATAAATAAAATAAAATATTCGTTTATTTAGAAAATATGCTACATACATAAACATTCCAATGAAACAATATAGCTTAGATAAAATAAGTTAAAAATAGATAGAGCAATAATAAAATATACATATACGATTACAACAAAATAGTCTCATTTCTTAAAATTTCATAACTTCATATTCACAAGCTAACTTCTTGAATAAAAATAAATTATGACAGTCTTTCAATTCTATTGGTAAAGAGTTAAACTCATAGAGCCCCTTATATAAAATAGATCTGTAATGTTGACTAGACATGCACTTATCATATAGTATAAAATCATTCCTATATCTCGTATTATAATTATGAACATTTTTAAAAACATGGTTTTATCACATAAATATGCCGGTATAAGTCTATTTCTAATTTTGTAAATGAAAACAAACACATTAAAAACGATTTTTTGCTTAACGGACAATACGTTTAAAGCTGTTGATTTTATGGAGGTATATCTATCACATTTCAATATCACCCGAATCAATTGAAAATCTTGCATTATATAGTTAGGAACATTATAAAATAAAGTGCTGCAAAACTCCAAGTGTGGTGCTGCTATACTGTTATATAATAAAAGCCTGGTGTTTGTTGACAAATGTTTTCCTATTCTTGCGATGAAGTTGACTTTTTTTGAAAATTTTCTTATTATGTATTCAGCATGAGCTTGAAAATTTAGATGCTTATCCAATATAACACCCAAATATTTCATTTCATCGACAATCTGCACCTCACAGCCAAGTATACGAATATTTATATCATTAACATTGATACAAGATAACCTATTTTTTTTACCAAACAGACAAAACTCACATTCAAGAGCATTAACACTGAGATTATTCAAACACAGCCAATCAAAAATTGAGTCTAAATCAGTATTTATAAGTGTTTGCAACTGTCCTGTATCTTTGCCTGTGACATATATCATCGTGTCATCAGCGAATAATTGCACTTTTAAAAACTCCACAACGTTGACTAGATCATTAATATATAACAAAACAATATTGGGCCAAGAACAGTACCTTGAGGAACTCCATGTGTGACGGACTGCATGTCAGACAACGAATTTTTGAATTTCACAATCTGAGATCTACTTGTTAGATAGGATTTGAACCAATTCAGCACATATTCCAATATTCTATTTCCACCCACTGCAAAAACATCTCTAAAAACCTCCGTCGAGATACCGTCATCTCCTCCTCCCACTTTTTTCATGTTGGATACAAACAACTTCATCTCTCTCATTGTGACTGGTCTAAATGATGAAAATAAGGCATACGGTAGAGTAACATTCATAGTCCCATAATTCCTTGTGTCAGCAAACTTTGGAATATTAGCGATTATCTCTTCTATGCTTTCAATGAAATAGTTGTTGAATTTGTTTGCTATGTGCGACTCTTCACTAACAACTTCATATGAAAATTTGATGCTGTCTGGAAGACTTGGATTTTTACTAGGAAGAAGTTTTTTGAAATGTTTCCATAGCTCTTGAGGATTTTTCTTATTATCGTCGATCTTCTCTCTGAAGTACTGGTCCTTGGCAATCTTTATCTGTTGTACCACTTTATTTCGAACGATTTTATACTCACTCCAGATCATTGCATTTTTTTCTTGGCATGCTCTCACATACAGCCGGTCTCTTTGATGCATGAGGTGTCTGATGTCTTCAGAAATCCACTTCTTGTCCATATATTGCTGTCTCACTACAATTGATCTCTTGGGGCAAAGATGATTATAGATACCTCCAATCTCACGAACAAATGTATCAGCTAACATGTTCACATCAGTTATACTGTTATCCCAATAAGTGTCCAAAATTTGACTTTGAAACGAATCAACGTCATATCCTCTCTTATTTCTTCTTCATATCTTTACAGAATGGCACTTTGACAATTTAGTGTCAATATCGACGGTCACTATATTATGGTCACTTATTTTTGGCGACATATGAACTTTGAGATGAATGTTCTTATTATTTGAAATCAAGTAATCAATCAGTTTACTACTTCTATCTGTTATCCTAGTGGGCTCAGTAATCAACTGCACAAATCCTTGTAAGTAAATTTTCTTCACAATCTTATCGCCATGAAACGAAGGTTTGGACAAATCGAAATTAAAATCTTCCACGATTACATTAAGTCCGTCAAAATCACTCACTCTATCCATAAAGTCCGCAAAATAGTCTATGAAACTCGCATTATTGTTGTTTGGTGGATGATACAGCACACTGCACAAAATCTCTGAAGCTCCCATGGATATCTCCACTGACAACAACCAGACAAAATTACCTGTGCACTCCCTTATTTTGAGCTTATATTTGACTCCATCCCGAATAAGAGCCATCACTCCACCTGTTCTCCTATTGCCAGATAGACACTGTACAGTCCTATAGCCATCCACACATATTTCACTTTCAGAAACATCAGGTGTCACGTGAGTTTCAGACATCAACAGCACAATAGGTCTCCAGTGGTTGATGAGAAGTTCAATTCCGTCCTTATTGTTCAAGAAGCCTTGGCAGTTCAAATATACCAAACCAGAAGTTGAGCCAGCATCAAGGTCTAATTGCTATTTGTGAAATTTATTCTGCTGCATCTGTTCTACCCTTTTATAAGTATCACATTTGGCTACATCCCAACATGTATGATCAATTTGTAGACTCATTCCATACTTTTGATTCGAAGAAATGCAGTTTCCACATTTGGGAATGTCACAATCACAATCTTTCACATTATGATCGCCAGCACATTTCGGACACACTTTTGGGCCTTGACATTCTTTTTGTATGTGACCATATCTGCAGCAATTAAAACAGCGTATTATACCATATTCATTGAATACCGGGCATCTATTCCATCCAATATTGAGCTTTCCTTTGTTTATCAGAACAGTATATGTCGTGGTGTCAACTTCAATAATTAAATTGAACTTTTTATTGATAACCTTGGTTTTTCTAAGAATGTTCAAGATCACCTTCTCATTGTTTGTCAACAAATCATTTTGCTTCTTGATTTTGTCAATAATATCTTTATTATGCAATCATGTTCCGACTCACTTTTTTCAACTACTTTAAGACGCCGATCAAAAGTTTTAGGCCTATTCACTTGATAATTATCACCCAACCTACTTTTTATTTCAGTTTGCACGTTTGTGATGTCTTTCTCATTGCCACATGTCAATATGAGACCGCCTTTTTTTGTGGAACGACCCATTGCCAAACCCACTCCAATTTCGCACGGATCAACTTTATCTCTCAAGTCCTTTTTGATTTTTGACACATCGCCCTGCTCCCCTTTCTGTGTGACCACCAAAATTTTTGAGTCATTCCTCATGGCAGAAGCGTACGTTTTTTTGTTAGTAACACTTGCCTGTTCTCCTTTACTTTCTCTCAATAATGCTAGCTCCTTTTTAAGTATCGAGTTTTCCTTTACTAAAAGATCAATTTTAATATTCATCTCATTCGTAGTGTTCAATATGGTTCGCAGCATTGAAGACATTTGTTGCATATCGTAATGATCCACCATATCATCCAATTTTAGTTTCACATGATTTACATTTCCATGACAATTTTTTCATATGAAATCCCCTCAATTCCATGTTTTCACATTTGCCATGAAAAAAGTGTTTGCATACATTACATTGTATAACAGCTTTGATATCATCAAATGCCAGCTTGCAGTCGAAACAAATTCCATCGTCGTTGGTTTCACTCGAGGTTTCACTAGTCTCATTACCTTCCATTCTCGTAGGGTTCCAAACTCCAAAATACCTGGGCTACGTTTAGATTGACAAAAAGTTACTGCGATAACTGCTATCTGTTTATCAACCGTTGGTGCACCTTGACCCGTATATATCGGAAACAATATTTACATATAATCACAACATTTTTAGATGCAGTTTCCAGTTTTTCACACCACTACTGTCTAAATATGAAAATATTTGAAAAAAACACAATTTTTAATTCACTTAAAACTAGTATATCAACTATTTATTCGGGACTCGATATAAACACGACCGTCTCGCTCGCTAACCGTTATCGATTTAATCATTGTGAAATTTTCAGGAAGTGCATAAATGTTGTCTTCCTTTCGAATTGTGCTAGCCATTTTTATCAAAATTTACACAGAAAAAAGTTTAATCTGTATTTTTAAACATTACGAAAGGGCCCTAGACACATTTTTGAAAAAAATCGCCCGGACACATAAACTGACAAATGGATTGAGGTTCTCGGATCCACCATTATTTCCTTGATCAATGATGCAGAATCAAAGTTTCATCAAATTTTTGACATGTGCTATTTATCTGACCATGAGTGTATATGGACCTCACTTATGCTTGCCAACTCCTTGGATGTAACCAGGACATGCCAGGTAGTCATGAAATAATTAATTTTGAAAGAGTATAAAGTGCAAACTTAAAATAATGTTATGAACTTATTGACGGAATGTCAAGAGATGCCATTTTTCTACACGAGTTATCGACGTCATGGAATGTCTAAAATTTGAAGTGTTTATATGTAATTTGTAGCAAATTCTGTTCACTTTCATTTGGTGCTTGATAGTTATCTGCCACAAACGCTTAGTTTTCGAGTTATACTTGAAAAACTGAAAAAAGTGCCAAGATTTTGAGGTTTTCTGCAGTTTACGTTGTGAAGCCGACACCTGGCGAGGTGGCAAACCTCAGATTCGAATTCAGCCGACCAAAAAACTTATAGAACCAGTGGGAAAAATACTCCTACATTTTTGTCCTGGAAAAAAATTTGCTTACTGGAGAATTTTAAAATCCTAGCCAAATGGATTTTGTTTATTTGACAACAGCTTTCCATAATCCACCAGATGAGGGTGAACGTGGTGGTATCACATGCCATCCAATATTATTCTGAATCAAAAACGAAGATACCTCTACGCCCTTTGGAAATTCCTAATTCGAGATAAATGCCATTTCTAATTCCAAGGTTGCCTTACAACATTATTTGTAATATAGCTGTTTATATCTTTACATTGTCATAGTCCTCCCCTTAATCTTTCTAAAGCATTCACAAATGAATAAGTGCTTGAAACGCCAACTGATATTGGATGGTGTGCAAGACATATCAAGATACAAATAAAAGCTCAATCGGCTGCTTGAGACTACAGTAAATTGCAGCTGGGTACGTCGCCGTGATTGAACAGGAATAAATACATTAGGCGGGTGATTCGAATAAGAATTTTATAGTAATATTCCATCTTGCCCAACAATAGATATTGTTACACGTCACTGGAATGACATAGGTCAACACACAGGAATGAACTTTTTTTTTGCAAATCATACCTACATTTCATCTTTGAAACTTCCTATTTCAGATCTAACAATCAATTTTATTAACAGATTCTTGGAACTCCATTGAGAGCAACTTTGTCTCCAATTATTTCTCAATATATCATGGACGACTTACTCAATGAATGTATTCCAAAACTTTCCTTCAACTCACCATTCATCAAAAAATAGGTGGATGACATTGTCATAGCAGTCCCTAGTGACTGTATCGATGAAATACTTGATGTTTCAATAGCCATTACCAGTATATCAAGTTCACAGTAGAATTGGAAAATGATTCCAAATTCATCAGAAATGATGACGATTTGGTGATCCTAGATTGGTATATGAAACCTACGAGCACAGGGAGAAACCTTGATTTCCAATCTGTACACAAAACCAAAACTAAAATCAACTTGGTAAAGGGACTAAAATATATAATTTCGAGGATTTGTCACAATTCATTGAAGCAAAAAAATTTGGCAAAACTTCATCAAATTTTACCTAATAACTCTCATAAAAAAAAATAGTATATTTCATTACCAGTACAGAAATGAGGATTTTTTCGTGCGCGCGTGACAAATTCTCTTCTGTGAGGCGCAGCCGAACACGGGAAGTCATGCAAGAACGGAAAATCCATTTCTGGACGAGTAATGAACGATATTTTTTATTATACTTAGGTACCTGAAATCAACATAAACAAAAAATATCGCAAAAAATTATTAAGAAAATCGGGAATTTTTATTTTTAAAACAGTAAAAATGTAAGTACATACAACTCAAATTAACAAAAAAAATACAAGTAGGTAATTCTAAGAAAATTAATTTTGGACAGAACCGTTATTATTAATAGTTATATTTATTGTACAATTCGAATTATTGTTGAAGCTCAATCCCTTTTGCATTTTTTTTTTGTTGAACTAAAGACTCTGCTAAAGATGTTGAAGCGGAGTGTTCGTGTGTGCTTTGGTTCTCTTGATTGACTGTTACAGATGTTGTAGTTTCCAAGTTACAAGGGCTAAACAACTTCCGTCATACTTCAATTTTTTTTTGTATGGACTCTCCGATATATCCTTCTGCTACATTGGAAGAATGCCATCCTCCGTGTCTTTTCAAAGTTAGCAAATCACCGCCGCTTTCCACCAACATGGTTGCCGAAGAACGCTTTAGCCCATGTCCGGTATATTCTTCGGGATTTTTTAGTTTTAAGTATTTTGCAACAAGTTTTGGAATACCACTGATAGTATGGCACCCAACATGTTGAGCGTAACATCTTTGGTTTCGGTATGCAACAAATAATCTTCTACTCTCCATATGTTTGGCGGAGATCTGCGTATTTACGGTAAATTGTACAGGGATCAAATTTGCAATTTTCATTGGTAATGGTAAAACTTCTTGACCTGTGAGTTTTTCCATCTCGTAAGAACACGACAAGGAAACGCCCATTATCTTCCACATCATCTAAACTCAAACGTATTAAATCATCTCTGCGGCATGCACCGAAGATGCCAAACACTAAAATTACTTTTGCTAGTAGATATTCTCCATCTGAAGCTGCACATAAAATTTGGTTACTTGTTCTGCTGTAAGAATCTTGGATTTCTTTGGTATACATATATCCTACAGCTTGTCGTTTCAAAAAAGCAATCGTTTTTGGATATTGATGGTGAGTATTTTCTTTTATTGCCAAACAACTCTTTAACAAAGAGAATCGACTCCATAAAGTGGAGGATTTCATAGTGTTGGCTTTTTCAGAAAAATATACGTCAGAATATCGTCACTCACAATTTTGATTCGTTTCCGCCATTCGGTAAAACTGTTATATTCTTGTTCATATCTCAACCTGGATTTCACTGGTAATAAATCTGCACTCACTTCTGCCGCTCGTTGTGAGATATTTTCGGGAATATCCCGATTTTCTTCACAATCTGAATTCATTTTTGCAAAATGTAATAAATACATAAATACCTAATTTTCACTGACAGAAAATAAAATTTGCCATTAATAAATAAATCGTTGCTATAGACACATTACTCGTTTTTTTTTTTCTTCGGGTTGCCATAGGATATCTAGTATCATGGATATCTATGTTTATTATCAAGCGCACGGAAAGAGGGATCGGGAAAAAATTTCCGTGCGCTGTTCCGAAAATGTCATATTTACTGTATTTTATAAACAGTTGAAAATGTAGTATTTTCTGCTAAGTATAATAAAAACTCATGTTAAGTACTTTTGACATAACTTATCACAATAATACTCCTCGAGTAAATCCCCAGAATTCTAACATTGCTAATAATGAACCAATTTTCTATTTTTTCATTCCTTTTGTTAAAAAAATAAACAATAAAATTATCATTTCTTTACTTAAAATACTTAAAATTAACAAAGCTAAACCGATTTCTCGAATCAAAATTGCCCACAAACACACAAAATCAATTAACAATATTTTTACAAAACCAAAAGACAAAGATGAAACCCCACAAAGATCTTGTGTGGCTTATAGCATCCCTTGTATCGAGTGACTGTGAAGAAGTGTACATAGGACAAACAGCTAGGAATCTGAGGGATAGAATTGCATCCCGTGAGCGTGATCAACGTCCAAGAAGAGATACAAGTGTCCTTGCAATACATTGTAATGACAACAACCATGCTATGAATTATAATGATACTAAAGTTGAAATTTAGGAATATGGGAATTGAAAACTTATTTTTCTTGAAATTTCTGAAATAAATCAGGAACCCATCAACAAAAGAACAGACGTAGAAGGGCTAAGTGTAATTAATGCTAACCTATTGGCAATCTCCAGCAAAAACAGAAACCTGGATAATTCACACATTTCAATATCAAGTCTTCAAAAGCAGTAATAACTTTCCAGTTCTACCCCTTTTTTATTTAATTCATAATAGTTCAGAGTCACATAAAAAACATTCATGTGAACAATTGACCCTCTTAAGGTAACTTTTTGGCATTCTTCTTGACACATTCCTTTATAGATAAGCAATACGTTTTTGGTCTTACTTTGGCTTAAATTAATTCTTTCATTATACAGCAGTCTATCGACCATGTAGCATTAAATTTTCATCAGTATTTCCATTTTCCGTGGCATGAGAGTGATTGTAGCTTTGATCATACTACATTAGCAGTAAGTACACTGTTCATTTGTTGTTTCTGATGATTTTTTAAGGGTTGTTTCATATTTTCAACCCTGAAGAAGATAATAGATATTCTCAAAAGCTTGGCGTAGCTTAAAACGTGGTTTCTTTCTGAATCTTGCCTAGGGCCGAATACCCAAGATTTGACTACTTCTATGATTAGTCGGTCAAGACTACCCTCCTTCTTCTATGAATGTAACTCTATAAATAATAAGTGAACACTGAGAGTGTATCTAGGAAGATAAAACATATTAAAATAATTGGATGTGAGAGTTATGAGACTGCCAACGTCAATGTAACCGTACGTGGTTACGCTAGGCGCTTTAGTCATTTTTATTTCGCATGTCAGTTCAGACGAAGTTTTTCTATTGAGGAAGCTTCATAAATGGCGTGTAATGATGATTCTGATCTACCTATCAGATCTTTTCAAGGCTTCACCAAATTTTGAAGAGCTCTCTGACGAAGATTGTGGAGACAAAGATGGCGACTGCTTGATTGACAATTTACATGAACCGCAGCAGAATGCACTTATCAAGCTAAAGCTTTCTGATGACAACAGAAGCGGTGAATGCTGGGAGGCCCAGGCCAGGATTGAACAGATTGTAGGATGAAATGTCCATAATATCAGGTGAACATTTTCAACGGGTCAGCGTTTTTCTTGTGAATCATCATGACAATTACAGAGTCACAATGCCTTTTGAATTATCAGAGAAGTTCTTGGATGATTAAGTTGTGAATCTTCCAGTACAGTAATCAAGGAGATACGCTTTGTTTTTGTGCAAATTTACTGCTGTAGAAAACAACATGTTCAGGTATTTTCATTCACATGCCACATAAGAAGAAAAGACGTTGCGCGGGTGACGTATGCATGTGCCAGAGTTGCAATGTTTTGAATATTTCACTCAATTTCGTACTGAATGAAACATGCTCTTCCTAACTAATGGACAAAAACAGAGACACCGCCCACAATTTGAGAAAACTTTGACCCTGCATCAGTCAAAAGACAGAGTCCAAAAAACAAATCATAGTTCAATTTGTAATCATTGTGATAAATACAATTTTGACAACATAGCGACTTGAACCTGAGCTTTTAAACTGTCAGTGTACTTAAAAAAAAACATGTCACATGATTTTTCAGGAATCAGATGTTTTCTACGTCATATGGAATTCTATTGACAATAATTTCACTCAAATGATAACCACGACTATGCCGAAGGTCTAGAAAAGTCCAATTTTCGATCACTCTTTTCAGCATTGCGATCGGCATTAGCCCAATACGCGAGTGATGTTGGCTTTGACATCGTAAACCGAAGCTTGTTTGGGGTTATGTCATGTGAAAGTCTTCGTCGATAAGCCAGCTACGATTCAAAAATTGCAAGACATCATTACTCGCCTAATAGGGTTGTTTTTCTCGGACCGCGCATGCGCGTATATCAGGGCAACTGAGAGTTGGGAAATGTCAAATTCTGATCAGTTTTGAGTTTGAGTTATGACAGGTGACAATATTTATAGCCTCCAAAATACTGTCAGTGTCGGTGTCAAGTTTAAGTTTGAGTGAGTTTCAATTGAGTTTGAGCAAGAGTAACATCATACTATAACAAGTAGCGACCGCTCCATATACCTGAACGTGAAAATTTCGTTCTGTCTTGATGACAGAAATTCGCATCATTTATACACCGCTAACATTACGAAATGTAAAATAAAACTATACCGTAGTAGATTCCATGATCCTGATGATACTGATACATAGGTAGATTACCTATCATGTTATAGAATACGATTACCAACTATGAAGTATGTCTTAAGATCTATGAGAAGTTTAAAATTCTTGATTTAGAGAACAATTTTGCATTTCAAAATGTTAGCAGGGTATAAATGAGGAAAATTGCTGTAATTAAGACAAAAAGGGCATGACGTGAGCTGTCGCTACTTGTTCTTTATAATACTATGATAACATATTTGTTGATACAGTAATACACAAATAAAACGTGAACTTCAACTATAGGCCAAGAAACGTCATTTCAGTATAAGCAAGACTCATATTTTTAAATCTCTTCCGCGTTCACATTGCACGACAGATGTAATTATGCTGTATCCTTGTTCTACTTCAGCTAGTCAAGGATAGAAGCACGCTCGAGAACGCGGCACTGCTTGTCAGTTGCCATGATTAAAACGTATGAGAGAAGACGGCCCAAAGACGATGCAATTTGTTGTACAACTGTATCGTAAAACAGCGACAAACATTGACAACTATTATAGTTTAGCATGTTCAGTCAGTATCTATTACATCGTTCAACATGGCACCAATTTTTTGAAAAAAAGCATCAGCTGCTGTAGTCGTCGGGTTGTTTTCGGATGATTTGCGAGAAAAAGAAGAGAGAGTTGTGATGTACAATGGTTTCCTAAAAAGACATATTTATTTCCATATGAATTCACGTAACAAACTACGCATCACATAACCAATAAATAGACACAAACGTCAAGCTTGACGTCTATCTAGTAACCAAGTTGTACGACAGAGTGCATCATCTGTGGGCCGTTTTGAACGAGCCACAGACGATGCATTATGTCGTCCAACAAGTAGTTTGACGTTTGTGACTTTTTTTGGTTTTGCGTAGTTCGCTCGGTAGCTTGTTTTGTAATTTCATATGGGGATAAACATGTCTATCTGAGGAACTATTTTTGAATTACAACTCTTTTTTTTTCCACTCTGTCACTCCAATCATCCGAAAACAACCCGACTACTACAGCATCTACTGTTTTTTTTTTGTCAAAGTTGGTGCCACGTTGAGCGATTATGGATACTAGCCTAGTTTACACCGACAAGTTGGTCCGCAAACCAAGTACTAAATTCGTTCTATATCAGAACCAAATATTTGGTTCGAATGGTGTGAACAGTTGCGGACTAAGCTGGTCCGCTTTTGATTCGGTATTCGCCAGCCAGTACCGAACTAAATTTGGTTCGATCTTGATCAAAATCATGAGGTTATGTTGATTGTGATTATTGTGAATTGTGTTGTGATTTTGTTGCTTCTGAGTTTCTAAGGCAATCTGAGCGTACTTACTCATGTGTTTTTTGTTAACGAATTGTGTTGATGAATAATTCCGACTTGTTTTTGAGATTTGACGAATTGCGCGCGTACTCATTTAGATAACGCGTTGCAAGACGGTGTGAACGGGCAAGAAGCAAGCATTGGTCCTACCATACTATCCCCACACACTTGGTTCTATCGGACCAAACTGAACGAGTTATCGGTGTAAACTAGGCTACTGAACTTTAGTTTTCAATGTTGTCATGCATCTTGACACGTTGTACGATTCAGTTGTACAACAAATAATTGCATCGTCTGTGGGCAGTTTTGAACGGGCCACAGACGATGCAATTTGTCGTACAACTTGATCACTAGAATACAAGTCAAGTTGGACGTTTGTGTCTTTTATTGGTTCTGTGATGCGTTGTTAGTTATGTAAATTCATATGGGAATAGATATGTCTTTTTAAGAAACCATTTGCACATCACATTTTTTTCTCCTTCTACACCCTATCACTTAAATCATCCGAAAACAACCCGACTACTATAGCAGCTAATGTTTTTTTTGACAAAGTTCGTGCAATGTTGAACGAATATTGAAACTGGAATGTAACCTTATGATCATGACTTTGAACACAAATTCAATGTAAATGGTAGCATTGATTCCTGTTTGATAAGCGGAAATCTAGCACGTCCACTTCGAAGTAGAATTATTGAAAGTAGTTGAGTCTCACATGATGCGGTGCGTATTTCAAACACGGCGTTTTTTGATATGATTGGTTCGTGATATGCCCACCATTCAAGTACATTTATGTGTTTTATTTACAATTAAAAAAAAGGTCTTAATGAATCACCCTTTACAATAGTGGATTCGCGATTCAGATTTTGTTTCCACCTAAATCGTTTCTCCAAATAATAAAAACGTTCCATATCCAGGTTCATTCTGTACCAACGGCAAGCCAACTTCAAAACGCCACTGTATAGTTAAAGTGTATTCCGCATGCTGAAGCCCGGTTTCTCAACTCTAGTTCAACGAAGGTTCAACGTTCAACTGCGGTGCGTTCAAATGGATAAACAGCAATTGAACAAGCCCTGGCATTGAATCTGGCTTTTCGTGGGTAGGCAACGGAAAACCTGCAGACGTTGAACACCCAATAGCAGAAGGACTATGATGTATTGGTGGAGCACCTGGAGCTTCGATATAAACAGGCTCACCTGGAGCACGTTTACCACTCTCAGCTCAAGAACCGCTCTCAGAATGTAGTTAGTTAGCTCTAGTTATGTAGCTCGCCTTGCAAGACTTGCTTATCCAACTTCGCCAGAAAATATTATGGAGAGACTTGCAGTTCAGGCCCTTTTTAAATAGACTTCGGGACCAAGGGATAAGGATGTTTCTGATTTTTCATCCACCTGACAATTTGGCGGATGCGCTGGTCAGAGCCTTCGAACTCGAAGCGGCGAAATGGGTCAAGCTTCCTGCTCTCAAACCAAGTTTGAAAGAACAGCATCCTGCAAAGAAGAACACCTTCGAAAAAAACCGTGAGAAGTATCATCAAAGAAGTACTACAGGCCTTCAAGCCAAAGGAGCTGCAGTGGTGCAATTGTGGAGAACCTGGGCATATTTGTAAGAAAATGATACGAACGGGCCACAGACGATGCAATTTGTCATACAACTTGATCACTAGAATACAAGTCAAGTTGGACGTTTGTGTCTTTTATTGGTTCTGTGATGCGTTGTTAGTTATGTAAATTCATATGGGAATAGATATGTCTTTTTAAGAAACCATTTGCACATCACAACTTTTTCTCCTTCTACACCCTATCACTTAAATCATCCAAAAACAACCCGACTACTATAGCAGCTAATGTTTTTTTTGACAAAGTTCGTGCAATGTTGAACGAATATTGAAACTGGAATGTAACCTTATGATCATGACTTTGAACACAAATTCAATGTATACGAGCACCCTCTTTGGCATTGGAAAACACCGCATATAGAGAACGACCCAGATCTAAAGTTCATTATCGGAAGCCAACTGGACAGGCGATTTTCTACTACAGTGGAATCCTACTAACTGGACTCTATAGTTTTTGGCGACGGCAATCCAACGAGGCTGGTGAAAAATCTAGATGGCACGGTTCGGAGGCAGATAGTGATTTTTTGAAGCTGACAGCTGGAGGTTGTGCGAGAAGTCCATGATGGCGTCACTGGTGAACATCTGGGGGTGACCAAAACGCTGGGAAAGCTAAAGCATATTAATTATGGATATTTCAAAGAAAATTGACTTGTACCCTCAAGGCAAAGATACAGCATAGCAGACAAAGAAAATTTATTGGAGCTAGTCTGGCTGAGATGACCTTTCGTTACAAGGAGCTTACCATCAAGAAGATGTACCTACAATCGAGAATATTTTTTAACAATCAATGCTTACAATTCAATCTACAACCCAGATACTTCAGTTTGAAGTTTAACCACAACAACATCACTGGACAGATACAACGCAACCTCCATACCCTAGTGAGGTCGATTATCAAGGATGAAATCAGAAAAACTTACCAATCCCTATTCATGTTGGATTGCCAATTGAAAATGTTGTATGACCAATTGAAGGTAGGTCTGAACTTTTATGAATTTGATAACTATCTACAGAGTGTTCATGGTGTTTGTGATTTTCTTAGACTAAAACAATATAAAAAACTTAAGAATAAAATTAATTTGCTGAAAATTTCGAAAAATAAAAAAACTATTTATTAATTATTCAAGTACTATTTTCACTGAACAAGAGTCGACTTTTATTGGCAATGGTCTTAGTTATAATCCATCTACTGGCACTGAACGTACAGCGTTGAGGAACCTTGAAATGGTGGGTGTGGAGTCTGAGTCAATAATCCAATCATTGAATTTCTTGAATGAAGAGGACAGAAATATTTATAGAGATAATATAAAAATGATTTTGAGGAAAGAAAAAACTTCCATTTTAAATAACAAATTTTGTCGTGGTTCTTTTAACTCTAAATTAATTAAGGACATTCAGAATAAGATTAAGTCAGATAATCTGATCGTTACCAAAGCAGATAAAAGCAATTGTGTGATTATTTTGGAAAAAACTGATTACATTTCTAAGGTCGAAAAGTTTTTTGTGGACAACGGTTTTGAAAATTCTAAAATTAATATAAATACTTTTTCCAATAGAGTTATACTTGTCATAAAATCTTCAAAACAACTTTTAGATGATTCCCTAATTAAAAAACTTTTACCTTACCAAACTTTGAAACCTAGATTATATGGTTTGCTTAAAATTCACAAGTCAAATATTTTTGATGAAATACCGATTAGACCTGTGGTTTCATATTGTGGTTCTCCTACATATGAATTATCTAAATGGATCAATGCTCAGTTGAAACAGTTGTATAATAATAAATTTTCTTATTGTATAAAAAAAAACCTGGCCCTTATTGATAAGCTGAAAGGAGTACAATTGGCAGCTGAGGACATTTTGATATCCCTAGATGTCTCCAACTTCACGAATATTCCTAAAGGTGAAGTTTTTAGTCTTATAGAAAGAGATCTATTGGTTGGATCTGACCTTTCAAGTTCTGAAAGTCTTGATTTACTTAACTTACTTAAAATTTGTTTGGATCAGAATTTTTTTGTTTTCGAAAATAACCTTTATTGCCAAAAGGAGGGCTTAGCTATGGGTTCTCCATTGTCTCCTATCTTAGCAGACCCTTTCATGTTTAATTTTGAATCCACTAAATTGTTGAATAATAATATCTTTTCTAACTTTATCAAATTTTATGCTAGATATGTGGATGATATACTTATTGTTTGGAATAACAAGGACAAGAATTTGAAACAATTTCTTTCTTCTATCAATGAACTGCACCCTTCAATCAAGTTTACTTTGGAAATACAGAATGAATATAAACAACTTGATTTTCGTGATTTAACATTGTCTATTGTCAACGACAAGGTGGAGTTTGGTATTTTTAGAAAACCAACCCACACCGGTATTGTTATTAATAATGACTCAGACCACCCCATTCAACATAAGTTAGCTGCGTTTCATGGTTATATAGACAGACTTCTCAAAGTACCCTTGAACGATAGTGAATTTCGCAAAGAACTTGACATAATCCATCAGATTGCAGAACTTAATGGATACACTCACAGTCTGGTTTCGAAACTTCTAAACAAAAAACAAAATCTTATTTTACAGAATCAAACTTATACACAGGATTTTTTAGATGATAATTCTCAGAAACCTTATAGATCGTTAACTTACATTAATAATTTAACAAATAAAATTTCAAATATCTTTAAACCTATTACAAATATCTCTTTCAAAGCCTCCAATTCTCTTGGCAATTTTTTCTTGAATAATAAAGATAAAGTAAACCTTATGGATATCAGTGGTGTTTATCAACTCAAATGTAAGGATTGTGAAGCAGAGTACATTGGTAGAACTTATAGAAGTTTTGGCGTACGATTGAAAGAACATTTGAGATGTTTAAATGCTAATTCTACAGGTTTTTCTCACTTCGCATCCCATCTGTTGGAGAATGGACATAACTTTGACTTTGGAGATTTTAAGATTTTACATCGTGCCAATAAAGGTTTGACTCTTAACAATTTTGGAACTACTGGAAATACATAAATCTTTCAAAAATACAACAACATTAACTCTTAATCACCAAATAAATCTTGATTATTCACCAATTTTTACTTCCATTATTTAATTAACAATTTACCCCCTCACTACATCATAGCACTCGGCCTCTACTTAGAGGTTTTCTTGGTAGGTTCATGGAAGTTCATGACTGATTTCAATTGTTGAGCTGTATTACTAATTTAGGTTAGGTTAGTTTGGGTTAGTTTGGGTTAGTCATATGCTATTCATTCATTTATATTCCACCAACTAAGTGTGACATTTGGGGTGGCACCTCACACATGGAGGTTCATTTTTGTCCTGTCTTTTGTACCCCCGTTCATAAGTTTTAAAAATGTTTTTATGTATTCATGTATATTTGTTAAATTTGATCGATCGAATTACGTCTTGGCCTTGTGATTGTATCGTAAGTATATTTTTAATGTGGATTTGAGGTTAGGTTTTGAACATGTTTTTTCTTCTATGTAGCCCTTTTAACTGGACCTGAAGATGGAGTGTAAAGTTTAGACCCTGAAACTGGTAGTCCTTTATTAAACAAATTTATGGAATTGTGAGATTTGACTTTTTTTACCTATCATTTTAAAGAAAAGGGACTTTACATATAAGAGTTGGATTGTGAATTGAAATGTGAATTACATCAGCTTGAACGATGAAGTAGTGGAACAACATACATTATGAATCAACATGGGTTGTACAGAGACAATAAATCCTCCACTTGTCCTCAAGACAACCCATTTATCAAGTAAATCATATTTGGTAAACAAGAATATCAATCCTACTCTTCCTATATAATTTTCATGATATTTTTTATTCAGGGCATTCCGCAGAGCAGGATCTGGGGGAGCTCCAAATATTGTGATTTAACGCAAGTTACAAATGAATGACCATTCATCTCAGTTATACCTTGACATAAAAACCCAAAATTTGGTACAAGGTGTAACTGTACGAAAGGCATTGATAGAAAGTACTTGGGGTTCAATCGAGGCATTCTAAAGGGTTGATAGGATATGATACACTCTTAAAATGAGTCAGGACTTCTTAACCCACTGACGGCCTTGAGAAACTTTGCTTTTATTTTATGAGGAATCTGATTCTTAAACTTTTGTTACTACTGTTATTCAAAAGAAAACTTTGTCGTCGAAAATTCCAACGTTGGCTTTGATATTGGATGTCAGACTCGACAATCCCAAAAAAAGTAAGAATGATTTCATACAAAAACCAAAGCCAAACAATAGAAAAATAACATACCATTGATCATCAAAATGATGACCACTTCTGATAACATTGCATGCAATTATTGGTAATCCGATTTCACAATTTGGCTCGGGACGCAACTGATGAATAACATGCGAATTCACTAAAGAAAGAAGTCACATTGAATTTTGGTAATCGACTAACCCAAACTTGTGAAAAATGAACAATCATTTTATTTTGAGATCCATTTATTTCAAAAAGTCTCTGAAAAGAGGCTTTGTTTCATCGTGCATAAGCTAATGTCTGGAACATCTAAGTTCTAGTGGCACCGCGACAAAGTTGATCCTAGAACTCCAAATTAATTGGGCAACAGAATACCGAACAACAAAATGATTCATTATTATAAACTAGCGTTCAAAATGTCATGGAGGAGAACGTCCCAAACATTTAAGCAAAACATTTTTCATCAAAGAAGTTGAGTACTTTTTTGGATTGTAAAGTCTAACGAGTTCGGTCAAAGCAAACCTTGGGATTGTTGCCAAAATTTAAAAAGTGTTTTCAAAGATAATAAAAGTAGATAAGTAGTCTTGGCATTGAATTTTCCATAAAAAAAATATGTAATGATTTTGAGTTCGGAAACGGGTTGGCAAAAATCTTATTTAAAAGATGCATTATACTTTATAAACCCTCAAGAATGCCCTAATTGATATTCAATTATTATATACCAAGTAGAGTGTGGCCTGGTTAAGGCGTAATCGATGAGATATTGTTGTTTTTCGAAGTAATCCAAAACCCCACGTGCAAGGCGAATAACTTCTAAGAATTTGAATGATTTTTCGGATTTTCCCTACATAAGTAGCGACAGCTCCATAAACCTAAAGGTGGTCTAATTTCGTCTGTTTCAATGACAGAAATTCGCCTCATTTATACACTGCTAACCTTATGAAATGTAAAATAAAACCATACTGTAGCCGATTCCATGACTTCAATGATACTGATACATAGGTGAATTATCAATCAAGTAATACAATACGATTACCCTGCATAGTGAGTATGTCCAAAGATTTATGCGAAGTTTCAAAGTCTTGATTTAGAAAACTGTTTTACATTCCAAAATGTTAGCAGGGAATAAATGAGGCGAATTTCTGTCATTGAGACAGAACGAAATTTGACCACAGATATATGGAGCTGTCGCTACTTGTTATTTATTATACTATGCCTACATGCTCCTGCTCTGTCTCGGTTTTTATGCGAAACACCCTTATATCGATTGAATAATTTCCAGGCTACGACATTTCAGATTTGTGAAAAAACTGTAAAAAAAGTTGGTTCAACATTCAACCTCGAATTGACTCGACGCTAAGGCCATATAACGCTTGCGATCTGTTTCGACAAAATGAAGCAAATTCTCTCAACCTCAAAATGATGGATTTGTTAGTAGCTCCAAGTGGTGCAAAGCTGTGCCCTAGCTCAGAGTTGAGAACTGGGTAGGTTTATTTATTTTAAAGGGGTACCAGTAGCCTTAGCAGACAGACTACAATCTTCAATTCACTGTTGATAACAAACAGATTGTACTCCAGAAAGAAAAGAGAAAAATTGTTAAATAAAAAAAACCAAAGTTTGGGAATTCAAGAATCTGTTAGTTTATTTACCGACCGGCGCAAAAACTACAGTTAACGAAATTACGTAGATTTGTGAACTGCTGTGAACCAGTTCTATATGATATTACAAGAAGGTTTCAACAATGCATACGTATTTGAATTTGAGAAGAGTATTAGTGTCCCCAATCACATGATTGTCTTACGGAAAAAATATTCACCAAATTTCAGCAAGTGAGCAATATCATAAATAAACGCTCGAATGGAGTAAATGGTAATTTTTTTTTCAAATTTACTAGTCATCTAGACGAAAATATTGGCTTGTGCAGAAGTAATATCCAAATAAATAAATTTTTTGAAAAAAGAAGTCTTTGTACGGCTTACGCAACTATAAGTAGATCTAGCTTGTTGTTGTGAGGGTGAGGGTAGGTACAGATGGGGTTAAGTGGGAATCTACCTTGCCAATTAACAGGTGTCAGCATTCGCAGGAGAACAGGCTTGGTATTGATTCGAGCTTCAAGCTTACAGTGAAAAACACGGGGGCAGGAGAACCCTTATGCAGAAACAAGAATCTGAGCACGCCGTTTATGAAACGACAAAGGACTTTACCTTTTTCGGAGGGACAACTGGGAAAAAGTTCTCCTTGATGATTCGGATCGTGCGTCTGTACGGTGTTTGTTGCACAAGGATATGGCAATGGATCCACAATTTTTATCGTGTATGCAAAATCTGAACTCAAATGCGAACAGGTGAATATAGGTATCGCGGACTTACACAATTCAATCAGATTCTACTAAGCGACAAAATTCCAGCACTAATGGCACCAAAATGCACAAAATCTATCTAAACATTTATAAAAGGGAAGGTATGTTTCTCCGTAAAAAAGATAGCATTATGCAGGTATCTAATGAGGGTGAGAGAAGGCTTCATTCTGGCAATCTCTGATTGGTCGGATTTGTTGACATGGTGATCGCCGAAGTAACACTGGCTATATTCTGGTGGCTTCAGCAGTTTGAGCTGCTTGATAAGAAGCCCATCTGAACGTGATGCTGTTGTAGAGCGTCACGTCAGCGTAAAAAAATGTTGCTTTTTCGAAAGCGGATCTCGCTTGACATGTATATTTGGGCTATGCTCATTTGTTAATGATTACATCTTCATTTTGTGGCGGACCTGTGGCGAATTCCCATGTAGCAACACGTCCCAGATCGGTAAGCAACACCGCCGATACTCGCGGCTGGATATAGCTTCCGTCCTCACAACAATGTTGCCTTTTCTCTGTATGTTGGGTTGAGATTGTTAAGGTGAGTGGGGGAGGTTGTTTATTCTGATTGTATCCCATCGGAATCCAGAATCTTCATAAAATAGCTTTGTTTGGTGATTTGATTGTGCTACTCATCATAAATCCTTGGATGGATAATAATAAGATAATAATTGTGCTATGTGTCAAAATCAAAATAAATTTTCAATTTACAGGTTTTGTGTGAAATTTTGCTTATTGTTACCTATTTGTCTGTATTAAATTAATGATAAAGGTAGATTAGTAGATTTTAATTTTATTTTAATTTAAAAAAGAGTTTCAAGGTTCATTTTATGAATTTTCATAACAGTATAAAGAGTAAGTATATCGGATTTCACTTTGCAATTGATGAATATATTCCGAAATGTTTTTCTTTGAGTATTACGTCTTGTGGTTAGAGATGATACTAATTATTTTTGACCAAAACTATTGAATTTTACAAGTTTTGCCCGAATTTTAGCGGAGGTAAGAAAAAAACATAATGTTAAGTATAACATATGGCGTTACGTCATATTCTGCTTTTGTTTCTATTGTAAATTTGGAGGTAGATTCAACTTCTTACAAATTTTGAATTGTTGCCAGTTATCACTACTTGAAACGCCGATAACTCGGGACAAATAAATTGAGGCATAATTCATGGTCGATAAAAAATTCCAAATTGAATGGACAATCAAAATAAGATAAAATCAATTATCTACATAATTCAAGGTTTTATGTAAAAAAGTTTAACTTGAATAACTTTTTTAATTCCGATGTGATCCACGTTCTGGTAATCTTTCCTAACATTGTATATTTATAATCTTCCAAGAATATGTTACTGATATGAAATAACATGTAAAATATATTCACATAGATATACAAAAGTTACAAGAGTTTACCTGATAATTTGTTGTCTCCAAACCAAATAATAAAACTCATTATTTGGGTTATCACAGGTTTTCACCTTTTTTTTGCAGTTCAATTGAATTTCAAAAACGATTGACATCGATTAAAGCATTTCTACCAGAATTCTTACACCTTATATTTTATAAACCTCATACATTGGTATCATGTGGGAGTGGGAGCTACATCCAGTCGCAAGTCCGCCGATGAGGTCACAAGGCTGAGGGATGACAGAAGACAGCTGATTCTGAAGAACGAATCCTGTCATTTGATTGCATCAGTCTGCATCGTATCGTGTCATGTGTCATTCGCAAGGTTGCCAGAAGTACTGTTTCAACAGGAGATCTACTGATTTGGCCCATGGGTTTCTGTTCTACTGTTTTTTTTTATAGGGATCATCTGGCAACACTCGACACAGATGACGTCATGACCGTAGAAATAAGGCAACCTGTTATCAACAGATCTTGGAACCAACCGACACGCGATTTTCCGGTTATTCGACCAACATCTGGTTTTTAGTTGTATTTTGTGTAAATAGAATTTCTTATTACCAGTGTGTCTATTTTGCTCGCCAGCAGAAGACCCACAATTATATTATCATGATGATAGTTTTCGTCTCTTTGTGGCATCAACAATATCAACCGGCTGTACAAATTTTTCTACAGCAACGATGCCACGAATAGAGAATACCAACCCATCAAAATGAAATAATCCTTAAAATAACTTCCCGATGATTTGGTGTAACAACAGATTATCTGTTTTCTTAGCGTTTCACTTCGAATTTCATCTGATTCGCTTTTGGATTTATAGTAATAATAATAATAATAATAATAAATCGTCTTCAAGAATAAAAGAAAAAAAATGAAGTAAATTGCGATAATAATTGACATTAATCATTCCTGATGGGCGATTCCTGATAGGAGCAGATCGACGGCGGGTGACGAGGATTTGTTGGATGATTTTTCGATTTTGTTGTGTTATTTTGGAATTTCAGCGTTAATAATAATAATTAGTTGGTAGTTTTTTTTGGTTTTGATTAGATGAAATAAGAATGTTCCACTTTGGTTTTTGATTTCGTGTGTTTTCTCCTGGTTGAGGATATTTTACATTATTGTGCAACGTCAGAGCAGACAACGCCGACGCGACGGTGATTTGTTGGATGGTTTTTCGATGGTGTTGTGTTATTCTGGAGTCCCAGCGTTGATAATAATTAGTAGGAAGATTTGTTAGGATTAGGATGTTTCAGTTTGGTTATGGATTAAGTATTTTTTCGTTTGAATTAGGATATCTACATTCTGTGCACAAGGTGCACGTCACTTCTTTTGTTCTCACAAGTTGGATTTCAATTTTGAGATGGATTTGAATCAAAACTGGGTTTTGCCTGGGCTACTCGGAGAGCGGGTAATTCAGCTAGTACCAAATAAATCAGCAAAAACAATGAACTGGAATCAATTGACAAGGTCTATTGGAAAAAAAAATCCGAAGGATGTCTATAATAAAAGTAGAACAAAACTTCAAAAGCCTCTTATGAAATGGGATTTAAAAAAAAAATTAAGTAACCGAAAAGAATGACGGTTGAGATTAATTCTCAGAACCATGAACGGGCTTGCGCCCAAAAGTGTTTATATACCCTGTTGCCATGATAAGCGGGAGATTCAAACAAAATCTCATCACAAGGAAGATTAAAAGAAAATTAACTGATATGAAGATCGCCAAAGAAAATGAATATGAATAAACCAATCAGTTGCAAAGGTTGATTTCAGAAGAACATCACGTAATTGAGAAAAACCAACAATAAAGATCTAAGGGAAGACTGACCCATACATTTTGCTTGAAAGTGGCAACGATGCATGAGGCACGCTGCAGGATTCCACACTACTAGCAGGTACAAACGAACTAAGATCGATACAGAATACGAGGGTAAAACAAATGGTTCGATACAATTACTTCGGGACTTTTTCAATTGAATTCAGGTTAATGAAATGAGATCAAAGGAAATTTGTGATTATTAGAAGTTATGAATGAAATAAAATAACCCTGTGAGACTAAGCCGAAGACTGTTCAAATTCCCAAACAGACAAATGACTGCATAAAAAAAGCTTCGTCCGTTGTGGACAGACTGAAGACCACAAATGCACTTTGAGTGGCCTTTTACCACAACCATGTGACAGGTGCAGAACTATTCCTAATCCGAACCAATAAGTCGGACGCACTCTCTGCAGGACAGTTCAGGAGAATGTGGAATGTAGATGTACAACCAACAACCAGATATACCAGGTGCTTGACCAGGTGTAACTGTATAATTAAAAAAATACACTTGATTTAACTTTATGTAGTTACTTGAAAAATTGACTCGCGATGGTGCAAATGTGTACACCTTATTTATTGATTCATTGAATAATTTTCCATCTTATGTCGGATGCGACGTATTGTTTGAAATTTTTCACCTTTACAAAATTGGAATGTAGCAACCAACCAACGCCGTACACAATCATTTGAGATTCAAATAAAACTATAATTTGATCAAGTATTCCAGCTTCTGATATATACTTAGTGACAATAAAATGAGCATATAAGTAAGTACACTTAGAGTTGGAATTTTGCATTAACAAAAACAATCTAGTTCTCGTCTGTGGAATTCGACCGGCTTCGGCGTTTACTCGATTTATTCACACTCCAAACTAAAATATATGGCAAAATAAAGCATTTAATCATTTGCTCATCTGAAACTATCGCTGAGCTGTCGCTAGTCCATTCATCTGTCCAGTGATCGTTCAGGCTGTGAAATACAAATCACGCTGCTAAAGGGGCACGGCGTTAGGTCCAGCACGCAGTCCTGCGGAAACTGCCAATAAAGACTCAATTTGCACAACAATAACGACATTGAATAACTCTGCTCGCCCGTAACACCATATTCGAAAGCAAAAGTCTGTCCATGATTAGTAAATGGGTGCAATCGGTGAAAATTTAGCCTATGGTTTCTGTTAGAGTATTGTCGTGATAGACTATTTTTACCCCTTTGTGAGATAAAGCTACTCAATTCCAATTTCAGATTTATGGCCTTAGAAGGCTGATGCAAGGAGATGCCAAGCATCCTAAAGCTCCATTAGGAAACAATTTCCGACCTCCACAGCCTTTACATCATAGACCTGTTAGAACGAATATAGATTTCAATGTTAAGAATAAAGCACTGGTGAGTATTTTCAAACTTTATTCTGAAAATGCTTTCATAATCACTTATATCCGGAGAGTTGATGAAGACATTATTTGCGCTCAATGAACACAGACGCAGACATTGATGTTATGTATATTCGAAGACAATCTTAGAAACTTAAGAATACAAAAATATCATGAATGTCGTATACTATACTATACAGCCTTTTTTTTTAGGGACACAGTGACAGATCCAAATTGTAGGTTAAAGGTTGGCAAACATTTTCTATTACAACGGTCATATATTGAACTGTTATCATAGTATAATAAACAACAAGTAGCGACAGCTCCATATACCTATTCGTGGTCAAATTTCGTTCTGTCTCAATGACAGAAATTCGCCTCATTTATACACTGCTATCATTAAGAAATGTAAGATAAAACTTTACCATAGCAGATTCCATGATTTCAATGATACTTATACATAGGTGACTTACCTATCAAGTTATTGAATACGATTACCCACTATGCAGTATGCCTAAAGACTCATGCGAAGTTTAAAATTTTTGATTAGGAAACAATTTTGCATTTCAAAATGTTGGCAGGGTATAAATGGGGCGAATTTCTGTCATTGAGATTGAAAGGGGTTGACGTGAGCTGTCGCTACTTGTTGTTTACTATATTATGCTGTTATTCGTTCTATTTTGCTATGCTCAAAATGTATGTGCTTTGATAGAAGAAAATGTACAAAGATAGACAGAAAACTCCTCAATCGAGAAAATTAAAAAAAAAAAACAAAAATGTTGATGATTGAATATTTCATAATTGATACTAGGGGAGAAGGAACTGGAGTCCTCAATTCTTCACAACGCGTTTCGGCTTATCTAGCCATCATCAAGAGGAAGTTTGCAGATAAAAATTGACAAAGTAATGTTAAAATGTCTAAAATAAAATAAAAGGTAACTTACAGACTAACAATTATTGTATATCACATTACTGTAGGACGGACGAAATGGAGCGCACCAGACTAAAATGAACATTGAACATTGAACATGAAAAACATCAAATGCAAATTGCAACCCTTAAAATTTTTGACAGAAGTAAACAAATTAACCTAACCTCACATAAACATCAGCTGTTGTTGTTTGACAAATGTCAGGAAGAAAAGAAACCATCAGTATCAGGAATGAGGCGTTCTGTCGAATATATGGACTAACCTCGCTGCTTCAATGAACGTGGTCCCCACTTGCTCGTTTGGGAAGATGACATCGGGAGTCTGCATTGTTCTGGCTATCTCTAAGTTTTCGAGCATGTCGAGTCTCCGGCGCACACTGACCTGGTATAACATTTGAAAGTTTGAGTCAAAGGTGAGAGTGTGGCCCGCTTCCTTCAGATGTACCCCAAAGGCGGATCGATTGTCATTAGGGGACTTGAGTGCGTTTAGATGTTTCTGACCCTTTATTTTGAATTTTCTTCCCGTCTCCCCCCCCCCCCGTTTTAGACATTTTAAAATTACTTTGTCAATTTTTATCTGCAGACTCCCTCTTAATGATGGCTAGATAAGCCGAAACGCGTCGAGGGTTTTAGTTAAATAATAAATTTGTGAAGAATTGAGGACTCCACTTCCTTCTCCCCTAGTATACTATGGATCTTTATCCTGGAACTTCGATTGATAAATTTTATAATTGAATCACTCATCCAAACAATGTCTTTAGGCCTCAAATGATATAATCCTGAAGAAAGGTTCAAAAGGTGATTGTCAATTGACATTACCTTCTCTCCATTTTATTAAATCATCAACTTGATTTGGCTGAGTACGCTAAGGTGTTCCATGACATACATTATCTAAAGCGAGGTTTTTCATTTGGTTTTCCTCGCAAATGGGAACAGGAGCATCAATTTCAGGACATCGCGCTTTGTTAAAAATTTTCAAAAGTCCACTCGTTGAGCATTGCCCTCTGACAAACACCAGTGAACGTTACATTACGTAAGAGAGGTGAGATTTGATTGTGTTTTAAGGGAACAGTGGTTATGTAGCAGGAAGGGTGGACAACTACCCGCAGTTTATCCTGGTTCCTGCTGTTCTGGAGAAGGAGTAGCCAAGCGGGCTATGTATTTTATTGTATAAATACTTTTTAGTTTCATATTTAATAACATTGTACATTATGAAGCGGAATGGATGATTTGAAAGAGTAACATACATCTTATCTTTGTGGACCAGGTTCGAGCCCCGGTGTGGGTGAGATCATTTTATTCGTCGTAACTCAGATTCAGTTTTTTACTTTCGCATCTCTGTTTTTTGTGGTACCGCTACAATTGAATCGTTCAGTGTTTGACCGTTAAGTGGATTGTGTGCGTCGTTTATTTTACATCTTCTGTTACGTTTGAGGTATAACTTATTATTACTTTCTATGCACCAATATCTTTTGTTAAACATTTTCTGGGTCTGATGATGCCATGTTATGGCGAAACATATGTTGCCTTTTGAACCTTCATCAAGGATTATATTATTTGAGGCCTAAAGACATTGTTTGATTGATTAATTCAATTCTACAAGAGGTCCTCTTTGTGAATATGGACGATTTTCAACCATTTGAATATTTTATCTTTTCATTTCAATTAGCGAGAAGGATATGACATTTGATTTTTTTTGTCAACCTCTAACCTCCAATTTCAATCTCTTACTGTAATTCATACTATGGTATCTTTGATAAAAAAATAAACTTTCGTTGTTTATTCGTAGTGAGTTACACTCAAATATTCCGTTCTCTCCTACCTAAAGTATCATATGACGTGAGAAGGTCCTAAATTGATCATTATTCATAGAGGATCGTTTTTTTCTCAAGATTTGTTCTTACTATTATTGGTGATATTATTTCACAAGCTAGGTGGTCGGATAAATTTTGTATTTTACAAAGCCGACCTCGAAAGCTAACTTTTAGAACCCTTTGTGTTTTCTCTTGATTGATTTATTCCTTTTTCAAAATTTCGGGGATTATGAAACAAAAAAAACGTAGATTTTTGATTTCCAAGAATTTGCAACAACGTAATTTCACAAGGCTGAAACTTTGTCCGTTGATATGTAGTATTGTGCAGCTTATTATTGGAGCAGATGATAGAAATCCAGGTAGATACAAAAAAAAGTGACAGCCAAACAATAGATCTATGCCATAACATTGTCAGTTGTAAACTTAGAATTAGCAGAAAAGCCATTCAAAGCCCTACGTGTCATAATTTTGAAAAAAATTCGATATTTCAAAAACGAAAGAACTTGGGCATATCGAAAAAAAGCTTAAAAAAATCTCTGTGGAAATGGGGGGACAGTAAAGAAAATGAAAATTTACAGTACTTTTTTTACCACCCTGTATAGAAGATGTTTTTGAGAAAATTAATTTTTTGAACCATCCGCATAAACCGCAAAGAAATGCTCTACATCGTGGTGCAAACCGCATATTTTTTCAGTTGAGTAGTTTATTTTATCGTCATCGAAGATGACTGATTTTGAAATACTGCTAAAACAAAAATGGATAAATAATCGACTATAACAATATAAAACGTGTATTGCTGACGAAAATCATTACGAACAGGACAAAAATCAGAAATTAATTGATAATTATCAATTTCATAACATAGGTACTTGCAAAATCAAAGAAGGCGGATTTGTCTGAAAATTGAGACTGCTTATGCTTTTAATTCTGAACAACTTCTCTCGATAAATTGATTTGGTTCATTCTCTCAATATCTTAGTTTGGGACCGAACAGAATTCTCAGAATATCAAAATCTAGCTCGGAAAATGGTTGTCATTTATACATACCTTACCTAAACCCAATCCGTGGACACACTGTATATCATAATCAAAAAATATTTTATAGGTATATTCTACTTTATTCATTTGCAGAACTGTCCACGTGATTTTGTTAAATCGGGCATAATATAATCTATTTTATCAAACTATCATTATCTACATAAGATATGAGAAGAAAAAATATAGACAAAACTTGGAACTTGGTCATCAAATATTATTATTTTTAAGTCTACAACAACGCTATTGATGGGCATGGGAGGAATATAAATGAACCATTTTACCATTCTTATTATCAAATTATTGAATATCATTTAAAATTATGTCCTCGGAAAACAAGAAGAATATACGAATCTTTCGTATCCTTTATATTCCGCGCTACACAGAACAATAAGATGATATTGAAATAACAAACAAATCCTTAGATTGATATTGTTCGATTTATGAACGATTTATATAATCGATTTATGAACATCGATTTATGAACATCGAACCATAGTTCACGTGGTTGGTAGCCGCTTCAGAAAAAAACTATATTCAGGTGGAATAAATTTGCCACCGGTATCTTTGAAAGTCTTTCTTGCTCTCGAAAGAAATAGTCAATTTTAGTTGAGAAATTTTGTTGCAAACATTTTGCAAGAAAAACATTATTATTTATGGTAATACTCAATCATTGTAAAATTTTTAATCTTTTTTTTTTAATTCCCCATTCCAATTCCGATAGTATGATGTTCATTAATTGGGAATACGGATCAAGAGTGACGTGAGATAGGCAAGAATTTTAAGAAAGCTAGTGGAAAATTTCAAACTCATATACTTACCTAAAGTAGGTGTTTTAGAATGTTTGTGGAAAAAATCCTTTTCAATATCGGTTACTATGAACAATAACAACAATCTACCAGGGTTTAAACAAAATCGGTGACGTGAATTGTTTTCACCTGACACACTTGAGAATACTCTCCCATACAAATCCAAAGGCTATAATCAACATCTCCGAAGCAGTTCAAAAACCAAATCACCATCTGTTGGTACTTGAAAGTTCTACTTTGACCAGAGCCCTCTGCTATCTATCTATCTAAGTTTGTGATTATGGTGAATATCGAATATTTTCCGAATCTAGTTACCGTCCTCGATTGTAGGTGGAAACATCGATTTGGAGATGTTTGAGGACGGGAGAATTCTTAGCATGGGAAATATCTTAATATAGTCTTATTATAAAATTATGACATCAAGAGGCGGCGGGCACAGCAGCACCTGCATTGCCATCGTTGATTTGGATCTTATTGCACCTGTGATAGACAGGCAAGCTTATCTTTGTAGATGCTACATTCAGTTCTGAGCTGTCACTTGTTTGGTTCTCATCCACCACTAAATAGTTCCATACACAAACATTGGTCTGATTACGGCCGTGTAGATTCAGTGGAGAATTCTGGGCGACAACCCCGAGACCCTGCCAATCGCACCTCCACATTGCCTGAATGCTCTTTTGACCTTTTTTTTTGCTCAAATGCTTGCTTCAATTGAGGGCTCCATCTAGAATGATCTCTAGGTATTTAACCTCTTTAGAAATGCCAAGTAGTCTTGGGTTGACCAACTTCCTTTTCATGTTTTTTTGTTGGGTTTACAGTATCTTTCTACCAGTTTCAAGGCAGTCTGCATGATTTCCATCAGGATTCCTTCAAATTTTCCAGTCATCTCAACAGTGATGTCATCTGCATTAAAGTGGTGTGGAATCCCTGTTCGTTGAGATTCTTTATAAGTCCGTTGACTAACATGTTCCAAAGAAGGGGTGACAGCACGCCTCCTTGGGGGCAGCCTTTGCTCACCAGTGACCTCACCTTAGTGTTTTCCGTTTCAAGTGGAACTATTCTGTTTCTTAGCATGTAACCGATCTAGTCAGCAATTGCTGGGCCTACGTTGTGCCTAGCAGTTCTACACTTTTAGAAGTCGTTTTGTCGAAGGCGCCTTCTATGTCTAGAAAAGCCTCTAGTGCCAACTGCTTTTGAGAAAACGCTTTTTCTATTCTTTGAGCTACACAGTGGAGAGCAGTTTCTGTTGATTTTCCAGGTTGATACGCATGCTAATTGGGGTGAATTTCCCACAGAGGCAGGTTCTCAGAATCTTCATCAGAAATGAAATTAAACTGAAAGGTCTGTAGGCTTCTGGGTGGGTGAAGTCGTCCTTTCCAGGTTTGGGAATAAACGCGACTCTCACCTCTCTCCACCTTAACGAAATATAGCTTATGGCCTTGAATAAAAGTTCCAGGTGTCCGATGATAACCTCCAGACCCCATTGAAGCATCGTCAGGAACACGCTGTTGGTTCCTGCGAACTTGAATGGTTTGAAGGTCTCCATTGCCCAAGCTATTTCTTCTTTTGTCACCACTGTCTCTATAGTGTTTCCGTCTACTCTGATAGAGTACGGTTGATCCTCTGGCCATGCGTGGCCTCTAGTTGTGATGACGATTCTACATTCTGGCAAGTGAGTTTCCATTAATTGTTCCGCTGTTCGCTACGCCGTGTCTTCAGCGGCGTAGTTATCACTTGGTACATTTATGTGATGTGTTTCAAAACTGAAGCTGATAAAACTATATTTAATATGGGCAGACTCATTTTTAAGTTAAGTAATAAAAAATATGGTACAAACATAAGTGAGCATGGCGTCGCTTGAGCCAGGGGACTTCCATGTCCTTGGCTCAAGCTACGCCATGGAAGGTCATCGACCTTAACATAGGCAATATTTTCTGGGGTTTTGTTAATTAGGGGTTTTATCAGGGGGTCATTGGACTTTGAAATATTTTGGGGTTCTATTATTTTTGGCAATTCAATTATCATATTTCTACGATTTTTATTCAATTAATTATTGAGCTTTTTATTCAACTATCAATATATCACATTATTTAATTTTTGAATAATGCAAGTTTGATGTGTTATCTCTAATACCATATTATGACTCACCTTTTCTGAAAAAGTCATTTTCATCGTGGGGGTTCGACCCAGAGATTTCCCGCCATGACCACTGATGCATAGAATAGTTGAGAAATCAATGACAGGATGTAAATAAACAAGACACATGGCTTATTACGTGGAGGGAGATCAATTAAAAAAAAAGGAGTGGGGTGATTAAATCATAAAAAAGGAGTGAGGGGATCATTTGTTTGCGAGAACCTCAATTCAGTCGTTGGTTTATCTTGATATGGAAAATAAAAACACTGTATGAAATGGGGTTAAGAGGAATAAAACGCAAAGATGCTATAAACTGGTTGTTCAATTATCTAAGAATCATATTTCTATGATTTTTAATCAATTAATTATTGAGCTAGCTTAACCCCAGCCTGAGCCTTTTTGTACAAGGTTCATTTTCATCAACGCTCAACTAGATCAGTTTAGATTCATCGTAATATACCATATGTACCTTGCAGATCATATCTCGAGAGCTACTAGAAAAGATTCGTTGAAATAAAATGTGTATAATTTTGCTAGGGGCCTTTTATTGCTTGAATTTGGTTGGAAAAGTGTGACGGAAAAAAACTTAGCTTTGGCTGCAGAAACCAGCGATGAGAAAAAAATCTATTATATCCAGAAAATCGTTTCTTTGGTCAAGTTCGAGATTTATCAATAAGAAAAACCAGTTCATGTTCACCATACTTCTTACACAAGCTAGGCCGTCGAAGCGGAGAAGAGAAATGAATGATTTATATAACTATTTGAGAACATGCGTATCACAATAATAATTGCTTGACTATTTTTGAAGGATTATAGCTAAATAATTTATCATATAAAATCAGACAATATACTAATAAATGTATCCTTTTTGTACTATTATTGGTTTCGAATTCAACTCTCAGAACAACAGTGCCTGCTTGAAGTGTTTCTTTCTGATAAGAACAATCAATGTGTTTGATTGCACACTTAATAAAGTTTTGAGGGTTGAAAATTTGTGAATACCTGTGAATATTTATAAAAAGGTGTTTGAAATAAAATAAAAAATGTGATCAAAAATGTGATTTATTCAATTATTAAACATGTTTTATACAAATTATAAACATTATTAAGTGCACACATTGCAGGTGATGATTAATGGTACAGACAATGTGGTTCTTCCAACGATAAAGATGGAGTGTCATCAAGTTCAATAACGAGCTCACAAATCCAAAGGCTATAATCAACATCTTCAAAGCAGTTCAAAAACCAAATCACCATCTGTTGGTACTTGAAAGTTCTACTTTGACCAGAGCCCTCTGCTATCCATCTATCCAAGTTTGTGATTATGGTGAATATCGAATATTTTTCAGGCGAATCTAGTTACCGTCCTCGATTGTAGGTGGAAACATCGATTTGGAGATGTTTGAGGACGGGAAAACTCTAAGCATGGGAAATATCTTAATATAGTCTTATTATAAAATTATGACATCAAGAGGCGGCGGGCACAGCAGCACCTGCATTGCCATCGTTGATTTGGATCTTATTGCACCTGTGATAGACAGGCATGCTTATCTTTGTAGATGCTACATTCTGTTCTGAGCTGTCACTTGTTTGGTTCTCATCCACCACTAAATAGTTCCGTACACAAACATTGGTCTGATAACGGCCGTGTAGATTCAGTGGAGAATTCTGGGCGACAACCCCGAGACCCTGCCAATCGCACCTCCACATTGCCTGAATTCTCTTTTGACCTTTTTAGATTTTTTGCTCAAATGCTTGCTTCAATTGAGGGTTCCATCTAGAATGATCTCTAGGTATTTAACCTCTTTAGAAATGCCAAGTTGCACACCACACAGAAGAGGTAGTCTTCGGTTGGCCAACTTCCTTTTCATGTTTTTTTGTTGGGTTTACAGTATCTTTCTACCAGTTTTAAAGCAGTCTGCATGATTTCCATCAGGATTCCTTCAAATTTTCCAGTCATCAGAACAGTGATGTCATCTGCATTTAAGTGTTGTGGAATCCCTGTTCGTTGAGATTCTTTATAAGTCCGTTGACTAACATGTTCCAAAGAAGGAGTGACAGCACGCCTCCTTGGGGGCAGCCTTTGCTCACCAGTGACCTCACCTTAGTGTTTTCCGTTTCAAGTGGAACTATTCTGTTTCTTAGCATGCAACCGATCTAGTCAGCAATTGCTCGGCCTACGTTGTGCCTAGCAGTTCTACACTTTTAGCAGTCGTTTTGTCGAAGGCGCCTTCTATGTCTAGAAAAGCCTCTAGTGCCAACTGCTTTTGAGAAAACACTTTTTCTATTCTTTGAGCTACACAGTGAAGAGCAGTTTCTGTTGATTTTCCAGGTTGATACGCATGCTAATTGGGGTGAATTTCACACAGAGGCAGGTGAACGTCCCTAATCTATCTGTCACAGTGCCTTTCCAGAGTCTTCATCAGAAATGAAATTAAACTGAAAGGTCTGTATGCTTCTGGGTGGGTGTAGTCGTCCTTTCCAGGTTTGGGAATAAACGCGACTCTCACCTCTCTCCATCTTAACGAAATATAGCTTATGGCCTTGAACAAAAGTTCCAGGTGTCCGATGATAACCTCCAGACCCCATTGAAGCATCGCCAGGAACACGCTGTCGGTTCCTGCGAACTTGAATGGTTTGAAGGTCTCCATTGCCCAAGCTATTTTTTCTTTTGTCACCACTGTCTCTATAGTCTTTCCGTCTACTCTGATGGAGTACGGTTGATCCTCTGGCCATGCGTGGCCTCTAGTTGTGATGACGATTCCACATTCTGGCAAGTGAGTTTCCATTAATAGTTCCGCTGTTCGCTACGCCGTGTCTTCAGAGGCGTAGTTATTACTTGATACATTTATGTGATGTGTTTTAAAACTGAAGCTGATAAAACTATATTTAATATGGGCAGACTCATTTTTAAGTTAAGAAATAAAAAATATGGTACAAACATAAGTATGTATGGCGTCGCTTGAGCCAGGGGACTTTCATGCCCTTGGCTCAAGCTACGACATGGAAGGTCATTGACCTTAACATAGGCAATATTTTTTGGGGTTTTGTCAATTAGGGGTTTTATTAGGGGGTCATTGGATTTTGAAATATTTTGGGGTTTTATTATTTTTGGCTGTTCAATTATCATATTTCTACGATTTTTAATCAATTAATCATTGAGCTTTTTATTCAACTATCAATATATCACATTATTTAATTTTTGAATAATGCAAATCTGATGTGTTATCTTTTATACCATATTATGACTCACCTTTTCTGAAAAAGTCATTTTCATCGTGGGGGTTCAAACCAGAGATTTTCCGCCATGACCACTGATGCATAGAATAGTTAAGAAATCAATGCCAGGATGTAAATAAACAAGACACATGGCTTATTACGTGAAGGGTGATCAAATAAAAAAAAAAGGAGTGGGGGGATCGAATCATGAAAAAGGAGTGGGGGGATCATTTGTGGGCGAGAACCTCAATTCAGTCGTTGGTTTATCTTGATATGGAAAATGAAAACACTGTATAAAATGGGGTTGAGAGGAATAAAACGCAAAGATGCTATAAACTGGTTGTTCAATTATCTGAGAATCATATTTCTATGATTTTTAATCAATTAATTATTGAGCTAGCTTATCCCCAGCCTGAGCCTTTTTGTACAAGGTTCATTCTCATCAACGCTCAACCAGATCCGTTTAGATTCATCGTAATATACCATATGTACCTTGCAGATCATATCTCGAGAGCTACTAGAAAAGATTCGTTGAAATAAAATGTGTATAATTTTGCTAGGAGGCTTTTATTGCTTGAATTTGGTTGGAAAAGTGTGACGGAGAAGAAGTTAGCTTTGGCTGCAGAAACCAGCGATGAGAAAAAAATCTATTATATCCAGAAGTCTTTTCGAAGAAAGCTCTGCAATGTATTGACTTTCTCAGTACTCTCGCTAGACATTCGATGGTTTGAAAACCGTTCACTAGATGCTATCTCATTTCAATACAGGCGAGGCGATACACACTTAATATTTTTAGCACTTAAAATCGTTTCTTTGGTCAAGTTCGAGATTTATCAATAAGAAAAACCAGTTCATGTTCACCAGACTTCTCACACATGCTAGGCCATCGAAGCGAAAAAGAGAAATGAATGATTTATATAATTATTTGAGAACATGCGTCTTACAATAATTGCTTGACTATTTTTGTTGAAGGATTATAGCTAAATAATTTTTCATGTAAAATCAGACAATATACTGATGTATCCTTTTTGTATTATTATTGGTTTCGAATTCAACTTTCAAAACAACAGTGCCTGCTTGAAGTGTTGCTTTCTGATGAGAACAATCAATGTGTTTGACTAGACACTTATTAAAGTTTTGAGGGTTGAAAATTTGTGAATCCCTGTAAATATTTATAAAAATTATTTGAAATAAAATAAAAGATGTAATCAAAAATGTGATTTATTCAATCATTGTTAGTACATTTTGTATCAAGGGCGGAAAGTAGATGATTTTGATGAGGGTATGAGTAGCAGCACAAGCGAAGCGAGGGCAGATATTAGCCGAGTCAAAATCATCTTTCGTCCGTGGTACAAACAGTGCTTTTTGTACAACGAGTTTTTAATAATTTGAAAAAAAATAATTATGAAAATCAAAAATAAATAATCGATACACTGCACTACACTGCTGACAAGTCAGACAACTGACAAGTTTAGTGACAGTTACAATAGGTGTGTTTCCGTATTCTTTTGTAGTGCGGATTCATTGTCACCAAGATTGTCACGTGATTAGTTCCTTCTAGTACGCTGGGCTGTCACGTGATTATTAGATTCAGAGGCGTTGGGATCCAAGGAACCGTTGCTAAGCGACCTACTTTTGCGCCCGCGGGCGCGAAAGAACTTTTAGGCCTGGCTGCCAAAATTAGCGAGTTTCAGCCTGCTTTGCATGCATTGAAAAGTGGACTTTACGTGAATGATGTACAAAAACATGTTTTATTCAAATTATATACATTAGTAAGTGCACACATTGCAGGTGACGATTAATGGTATAGGCAATGTGGTTTTTCCAACGATAAAGATGGATTCTCATCAAGTTCAATAACGAGCTTCGATGAATTTTTCCCGATGTATTGCGCCTTTTCTTTTCCTTTCACGTACACATGATCCACGTTTTTTGTTATATTTTTCCCAATGTCGGAAAACTTATGTATTTGCGTGAATCCTTCAGTCCATGAAATACAATGATGATTTTTCATCAACCAGTTTGCTTGTTTACGCAGCTCTGGAGGCAAGTGTTTCATAGAAAAGGGAGATCTAAATATAAGATGGCATATTTTTTCTCCCTCATAGGCAGCCAGTTCTTAAGGAATACATTTTTTGTTTTCAATTATAAATCCTTGTACATCCAAAACGAGTAGTTTCATATTTTCAATTGTGAGAATTTCACCATCATCTGCTTTTTACCACAATTATCTTGAATTTGTTTTTTTAATTCTTTCAATCTCTTTAAATGGTTAGATGAGCGAAGCCTCTAGTTGTGTTGACGATTCCACATTCTGGCAAGTGAGTTTCCATTAATAGTTCCGCTGTTCGCTACGCGGTGTCTTCAGAGGCGTAGTTATCACTTGAGACATTTATGTGATGTGTTTTGAAACTGAAGCTGATAAAACTATATTTAATATGGACAGACTCATTTTTGAGTTGAGTAATAAAAAATATGGTACAAACATAAGTAGGTATGACGTCGCTTGAGCAAGGAGACTTTCATGTCCTTGGCTCAAGCTACGCCATGGAAGGTCATTGACCTTGACATATCTAATATGTTTTGGGGTTTTGTTAATTAGGGGTTTTATCAGGGGGTCATTGGACTTTGAAATATTCTGGGGTTTTATTATTTTTGGCTGTCCAATTTTCATATTTCTACGATTTTTAATCAATTTATTATTGAGCCTTTTCTTCAACTATCAATATATCACATTATTTAATTTTTGAATTATGCAAATTTGGTGTGTTATCTCATATACCATATTATGACTCACCTTTTCTGAAAAAGGCATTTTCATCGTAGGGGTTCGAACCAGAGATTTTCCGTCATGACCACTGATGCATAGAATAGTTAAGAGATCAATGCTAGGATGTAAATAAACAGGACACATGGCTAATTACGTGGAGGGGGATCAAATAAAAAAAAGAGGAGGGTAGGATCAAATCATAAAAAAGGAGTGGGGGATCATTTGTGGATCATTTTGTGGGCGAGAACCTCAATTCAGTCGTTGGTTTTTCTTGATATGGAAAATAAAAACACTGTTAAGGAGGAATAAAACGCAAAGATGCTATAGACTGGTTGTTCAATTATCTGAGAATCATATTTCTATGATTCTTAATCAATCAATTATTGAGCTAGCTCAACCCCAGCCTGAGCCTTTTTGTACAAGGTTCATTTTCATCAACGCTCAATAAGATCAGTTTAGATTCATCGTAATATACCATATCAGACCCTATCTCGAGAGCTACTAGAAAAGATCCGTTGAAATAAAATGTGTATAATTTTGCTAGGGGGCATTTATTGCTTGGATTTGGCTGCAGAAACAAGCGATGAGAAAAAAATCTATAATATTCAGAAGTCTTATTGAAGAAAGCTCTGCAATGTCGAGTATTGACTTTCTCAGTACTCTCGCTAGACATTCGATGGTTTGAAAACCGTTCACTAGATGCTATCTCATTTCAATACATGCGAGGCGATACACACTTAATATTTTTAGCACCTAAAATCGTTTCTTTGGTCAAGTTCGAGATGTATCAATAAGAAAAACCAGTTCATGTTCACCATACTTCTTACACAAGCTAGGCCGTCGAAGCGGAGAAGAGAAATGAATGATTTATATAACTATTTGAGAACATGCGTATCACAATAATAATTGCTTGACTATTTTTGTTGAAGGATTATAGCTAAATAATTTATCATATAAAATCAGACAATATACTAATAAATGTATCCTTTTTGTATTATTATTGGTTTCGAATTCGACTCTCAAAACAACAGTACCTGCTTGAAGTGTTTCTTTCTGATGAGAACAATCAAAGTGTTTGATTGGACACTTAATGAAGTTTTGAGGGTTGAAAATTTGTGAATTCCTGTAAATATTTATAAAAAGGTGTTTGAAATAAAATAAAAAATGTAATAAAAAATGTGATTTATTCAATCATTAAACATGTTTTATACAAATTATAAACATTATTAAGTGCACACATTGCAGGTGATGATTAATGGTATAGACAATGTGGTTTTTCCAACGATAAAGATGGATTGTCATCAGGTTCAATAACGGGCTTCGATGAATATTTCTCAATGTATTGCGCCTTTTCTTTTCCTTTCACGTACACATGATCCACGTTTTTTGTTATATTTTTCACAATGTCGGAAAACTTATGTTATTGCATAAATCCTTCATTCCATGAAATACAATGATGATTTTTCATCAACCAGTTTGCTTATTTACGCAGTCCTGGAGGCAAGTGTTCCATAGAAGAGGGAGATCTAAAAATATATATTGGCATATTTTTTCTTTATCATAGGCAGCCAGTTCTTGAAGAATACATTTTTTGTTTTCAATCAAGAATCCTTGTACATCCAAAACAAGTAGTTTCATATTTTCAATTGTGAGAATTTCTTGGTTTGGTATATCATAGTAGGAATTTTTAAAGTTTGCAAACATTTCATAGAGCTGAAAACTTGTTATCATGAAAATTCAAATATAAATGATGATATGGATATCTTTCAGAATTCAAACATACTCTTATATTTGTGGGATTTATATTATCGAATTGACTAGCATCTTTCATGATGTGTCCTTTTCTATTTTCTTGAAAACCAATTATTTTATGACGAGGTGCTTCAAGTTTACTACTTGTTTTAACAGGCCAACCATGACGGGTCGCTTCAGGTAGCAAGGAATATTCAACAATAATATCCCAACTTCAAAATCCAAGTAACAGATCTTTATTAGTTTCAAGAATTTGTGTTAAAGCTAGTTGTTTTGGTATATCATCTTGAATATGAGGTACTTTCCAATGGATCTTGTCAAATGTAACTTTTGGATTTTCCGCTTTGGGTGATGGATTTTGCGCATCTTCAACATATAAAACTGCATCAACATCATCGCTGGCTCGGATCAAAATCAGTTCTTGTTTCATATTCAAGATTATTTTTTTATAGTCTTTAAAAAATCACATCAACATTTTCAAAGGTATAGATACATCAAATTTTCCTTTATCACCAACTAAAATGTTGTCCTTTTCATCTCTATTTGGAAACCATCCAGCATTTTGCAGCTTTAAGCTTTCATTTGTATTATACGAAAGATAACCCTTCAAGGTTGAAGCTGAACCAACATTTCTTACGGAATCTATAGTAACTCAATTAAGTTCATAGCGAATTTCTCGGAACAAATAAGCTATACCATTGTTGACAAATTGTAATTTTTTAGAATAGGCACCCTTATTGTTGATCAAGGTACCTTCAATGTTAAGATGACTCCCTGAAGGTAGTGTGTATATATCAAGTTCTTGAACAGGTATACGAATTTCATCATTGTATTCAAATTTTGAAGAGACAAACGATTGATACGAATGAAGCTCAGAGCTTATTATTGAATTATCTACATATAATTTTTCATCAACGTCTAATTTATCCATTATTCCAATACTTTTGATCCCAGAGATATAAGAAATTGGCGATTTTGTGATGTTAACTTGTTAGAGTTTCGTCTTGGACTGGTTTTTATAGACAGCTTCTCCTTTTTGTATGGCGATTGTTTGAAATAGCGATAGTGGGGAACTTGCCCATTTTTTTTATTGTATTGGAGTGTGCGTTAATGTCCAAAAACACCGTATACCAATATCAGCCCTTGAATCGCACTAGTTAGTTTACAATTAATGATCAAAGTTGACATCGACGCTGAGAAAATTCAAACGAAACACAAAGCGCGGTTAAATTTCGACGTCATAACGCGTATTCTTGGCAACCATCTGAATGTTTGAAGTCTGAATTGACATTGAGTTAGTCCATTCCGTAGTTTTTGAAAAAAAAAGACGATGGTATTATAAATATGGCACTCTGCCGCAGGCCGCAGTGTAGGTACTAATTCAACATTGAAATTCCCCAACAACTTTGCTCTCGCGTGCCTGGGCCTGATGACGAAAATCGGCAAACAGAATTGCTAAGAGTATGCAGAAGAAATGTGGAGAATATCTCATTGAAAAACAGTGCTATTTATGTATGTGGTGATCAATTTTATGTAAGTATAATGAAATGAATACCAATAATTTTTTTTTTACATTTTATGAGATTTTATTCTTAGGTAGGTACGTATTGCTCCGCATATAACATAATATTACCATTAAAAAAAATGGACCTTGTTATCTCATTTTATCTGTATCCTACAGTATTTCCGGCGATGAGGTATACAAAAGGACAAATGGACCAAAACTTTAATCTCTAGAGCAAAAGTCATTCTTTATGAGAATTTTTGCTTTTACTAAAGAAAAACCTCGAGAAAAACGATTGTCGATGGAAAAAAAAAACAAATTTTGTACAGGGTCTTTAAGAAGTTGGAAAAACAATTTATTTCAAGAGAGAACTACCTACATTCATAATATATTTAGAAGTTGTTAGCAATGATGAAACTTTAGACATTCTATAGGTTTACAGTGTTAATAATGGATCATAGAAGACACATTTTTTTTAATCCCAATTATGTATTTCGAAGAAGGCGCAAAAATTAAAACTTTTAACATGATACGATAAATATAATAAAATAAACCAAGGACGATCTTGAAACTGTTTCCTCAGTCAGACCATGACCAATCCATGTACGTTTCGTCCTACTAGAAGTCATCAGCATGGCTATGGGTCTAAGTCAGACTGAAGAGAACAGTTTCTTGAGATTGACAAATTCTACAGATAGATGACGTTAGGTACTACAACATTTCACATAAAATAAACCAATAATTATTATTCATAATTAGCAAAGGCATGATCTATACAAATATGTAAACCAATCGAGACCACACCTAACAATAATAATGATTACCCAAACAACATAAACCACCTTTCAGTGAAATACAGATTTGAATTGAAAAAATCCAAGATTATTTTATGAGACATCAACACCTACAAGACCTTCAAGAACTCCTATTCTACCGATGGAAATACCATCATTTTTTTATATAAGCCTTGCATCTGTTAGTCAGGTATCATCTATACAAGATACAAGAACCTAGTCAGTTACCTAATACGATACAAGAACGTAGTCAGTTACCAACTATACTAGAAACTAGTGTTATAGCTCAAACCAACCTCCTCGAAAGCTCGGAAAATAAAAATATTTTAGATATATTGGAACAGTCAAGGCAATCGGTCAAAATTTAATCGACACGCAACCATATGAAATATGGTTAAAAAGTTTGGATCCACTTCCAAGAGATTATATCGATGCTAGTGTAAAGGATACGGAACATAATTTTGATCATCATTATGTAATAGTACATGATATAGATACTGATAAATTCTATTTGGGGACCACACTTGAATTTGTAGAGATTATTGGAAAAATGTAAAAATGGAAAAATGTATGATGGTTCAAAATGGTTGTACGAATTACTATTTGAAAAATATCCTTAAGACTATGAAAATGAGGATTTGGACAATTATATGGATATTTTAGCTAAAACCAATGCATATCGAAGAAATTATGATCCAAATGAACAAGTGCAGGAAAATGGATCTTCAAAATATATAATTGTAATAGGACCATACCTACAAAAACATGGCATAACAAAAACACGACTCATCAAGTCATTATATTCTCGTTTTAAGAAACCAAAACCTCCAATAACTAGAATGCGAACAGGAAAGGAGTTGTGGAAGACTAATAAAAACGATATAGATTATGTTTATTGGGATAATATCAACGAACTTGTCAATAGATTAAGACTAATAAAAGATTCTATGAGAGCTGGTCATACTGGTCATAATAATGAAATGCTATCAATAATCGAAGAGTTACGTGAAGCTAAAGTAATTGCATAAATACATCCTCAAATTTGTAAACGAATCAATCCAAAAATGTCACTCAACAAGTTTGGTTCTCATTTATTCAAGAGAGATGAAACAGAAAACAATATCAAGTTACTCAATCTTTCCGATGTAAATTTATCTTATGTAATGGTTTCACCATTTATTGGTCGATATGTAGAAGGCGAGACAAATTTTGTTTTAATGCCGGATGGAAAACAATCATATAGATTTCCTTTCGAACAGGGAAACATTTCGTATGGAGAATATTCAAAGAAAGATGTCTCATTGTTAATTAATGGTGAAGGAGGAAAAATAGAAAACAGAAGTATTAAAAAAAATTACTTGATACCGTTGATTGAAAATAAAACAGTTCAATAATAAATACTACCAAAGAAGATGTGGTGAATGAGCTACACAAACCAGCAAGAAGATTTTTTAAAAGAAGAGAAGTGATTGTAAAGGGGATCAATGATCTTTTTCAAGCAGATTTAGTTGAAATGCAACCATATTCAAAAAGAACAAAGGATATAGATATATTTTGGTCGTAATTGATGTGTTTTCTCAATTTGTTTGCGCAATTCCAGTCAAAACAGAGACTGCTAAAGATGTAACCAACGCAATGGAATCGATCTTGAGCAATGCTGAAATCCCACCAAAAAATTTGGAAACAGATCGCGAAAAGGAATTTTGTAATACAAATTTTCAAAAATTGATGGAAAAATATAATAATTATCACTATAACACTTTTTCCAACATGAAAGCAAGCATTGTAGAAAGAGTAAATAGAATACTTGAAAATAAAATGTTTAAATTAAATTTGCAAGGAAATTATAAATGGTTGAAAATATTACCTGATATAGTGACAGAATACAACAATACCAAACATTCTGTTACTGAGATGAAACCGTCTCAAGATACTGAAAAACATGAAAAGTAGTTACTATCAAAAGTTTATCGTCATATAAAAACAATGAATCCCTCCAAATATGAAAAGGGTGACTATGTGAGAATAAGTAAGTTTCGTGAGATGTTTTCAAAAGGGTATACACCTAACTGGTCAAATGAAATCTTTGTGATTAAAAAAATAAAAATCAAAGATCCAACAACCTACATATTGGGGGATCATAGAGGTGAAGAGATACAGGGTGCATTTTATGAGGAGGAGTTGCAAAAAGTTAAACATCCTGACGTGTATTTGGTAGAAAAGATTCCAAGACAGGAGGGAAATAAAGTTTATGTTGAATGGTTGGGTATGATTAATTCACATAATTCGTGGATATTAAAAAATAAAGTCTTGTAATAATTAATAAAATAAAACACTGGTTAGTAGATAATTCTTCTATTTTTATACAAATATAGTCTTGAAATGGGTAACACAATACAAAAAATGAATGCAAAGATTGACATAATAGCTAATTCTATATGATTTTTACATTCAAACGAATCAATAAGTACATTCCAGTTGGTTGGTTCATAATTTTAATCTACAAAATAAAGTCTTAACTTAAAAGGTAAATATGACAAATTTCTAATTGACTCATTTTATAGCTAATCAATCCATTATTAACAATAAATTTTTCCCAGTTTGATGGCCAAGAGTCATTATGATTGTTTGATATGCAAATAAACGTTTCTTGTATATTTAAATCTACTTGTATATACTAGGTATTGTTGAAAAAGGCGCTCAGAAACAATACTCCTGCTGGAAGTCCTGTTGTCATCATTGTTAGTTTTTATACTGAATGAATTATACCACTGTGGCAATATTTATCTATTTCACCCAACAGGTATTATTTTTCAATCTAAACTGATCTAGTTGAGCGTTGATGAAAATGAACCTTGTACAAAAAGGCTCAGGCTGGGGTCAAGCTAGCTCAATGATCAATAGATCAAAAATCATAGAAATATGATTCTTAGATAATTGAACAACCAGTTTATAGCATCTTTGCGTTTTATTCCTCTTAACCCCATTTTAAACCGTGTTTTTATTCTCCATATCAAGAAAAACCATCGACTGAATTGCGGTTCTCGTCCACCAAATGATCCACAAATGATCCCCCCACTCCTTTTCTTTTTATTTGATCCCCCTCCACGTAATAAGCCATGTCTCTTGTTTATTTACATCCTGGCAATAATTTCTTAACTATTCTATGCATCAGTGGTCATGGCGGGAAATCTCTGGTTCGAACCCCTACGATGAAAATGACTTTTTCAGAAAAGTGGTATAAGAGATGACACACCAAATTTGCATAATTCACTAATTAAATAATGTGATATATTGATAGTTGAACAAAAAGCTCAATGATCAATTGATCAAAAATCATAGAAATGTGATTCTCAGATAATTCTTTGTTTCATATAATGGAAATTGAACAGTTGGAATTATCAGTATGATGGCAGGTGAGATTTTATAGCGCAAATATATAAACACGTTACTTGAATATTGATTTCACACCTGGTGATCTGCTACTCAATCGTATACCATAAGATAATCATTAACATGTAGAACGGCAATGATACAGACAGAGTAAACCTCTTTCCACATTGCAGCTTTCATCAAAAGACTTTCGAGTTCTAGTGTATGGATATATAGGAGTCGTGGTTGCCTAGCATTTAAAAATGTGATAAGTAGATATTGATTCTTGGTAATGTAGTACTTCATATCAAACAATGAATCAAAATACAGCAATCTACGAGAGAGTTCATTACCATGCAATATTAAGCCATGTGCCTTGTCTGTTACATGCTGATTACCTATTAATTGAACACCTGTGATCTGCTACTCAATCGTATACCATTATCATGTAGAATGGCACTAATACAGAGTAGACCTGTTTTCACCTGTGTATAGGCTATTTACATCTCGCATATATTTATAAACGTTTCTATAACGCAATGGTTAAGGCACCCGACTTACCACCCAGAGGCATTGGGATTGAACCCAGGCGACGGAAATTACTTTTTCAAAAAGGTGAGTATGGTATAGCGCATAAAAGAGATAATAATAACACACCAAATTTGCATAATTCATGATTATGATTCAAATATAATTAGCCCAATGATTAAATGATTAAAAATCGTAGAAATATGATAACTGAACAGCCAAAAATAATGAAACCCCAAAATATTTCAAAGGTCAATGACCCCCTTATAAAACCCCTAATTAACGAAACCCCAAAAAATATTAAATATGTTGAGGTCAATGACCTTCCATGGCGCAGCTTGAGCCAAGGACATGAAAGTCCTCTGGCTCAAGCGACGCCATACCTACCTACTAACATAGTGATCTTCCATGCAATAATCAATGTGTGCGAAACGTCCGATTCATAGAATATTGTTTATGACCCGTTTGACTTTTGGAAAAGAAGATAGACAAAACAGGGGTTTTCAAAAAAAAATCCATTGCAGCCCTCACAAAACCACGGTTTCACCGTGGTGGCGGCGCTCAATGGACAATTTGCATACATTTTCAAATGACTTGAAATTTTATTTATCCAAAATACCCATAAATATACTGAATAGATAAGAAAGAAAACGCAAATTCCACTGTATTATCGAAAACGAGGCGGAGCCACATAACGCTCTCTCTCGAGAGAGAGACATCTCAGTCAATACGTCAGACGGAGAAAGATGATGTATTCTGTGACGTAGTGGATGTTGATTGGCGCTCTCTAATTGGTGATCACTACATTAATGGAGGTCGTTGGTTGATTTTGCAAACATCAATGATATTATCATACTTACATATCCTTATATTTTTCATATTTCCAAAAAATGTGCAAATTGTCCATTGTCAATGGTTATTTATCTTACCGTGAAAATTATTCGCATCACATCTTCACTTAAACGGAGCAGTTTTTCTTTCATGCAGATTCATTTTCAGATTGTTGATTTAGGGTTTCGGAAGCGAAATGGATTGGGTGCAATACTGCCAGATCAACCATGACGTTTCATTGGTAAGCGGTATCAAAGGGCATGAATTCAACCATCATTTGATGTAAGCCATTGGCATGTTAAGTTCCTCATAGCTGAATGTCTAATGAATAGTTATCAGATCGAGACGGGTCCTGATCGACCTTATACCAGCATCTCCAAGAGAGCGCAGAGAAAGGCTTGGACTATCATTCCAGTATAAGCGACATGCTTTATCAATCAAGTCAGAAGTTTGGATTCTCTTACAAAGGTCAGATTTGACTCAAACTAGAAACTATGTACCGCTGTGTAGTGATAAAACATATCAAAATACATACTTGAGATTTGAGGAGTTCCACGACACAATGTGTGTACATCGTGACCATAAATCAAACAACAATGTTAGAGCCAGCCGACATGACGAAAAGACCTAAAAATGCAAAATGTCTGTTAGGAGTTGAAGCGGTTTATTTATTATGAAGCTTCAAGGGCACTTATGCCCAGTTTCTCAACATTTGACAGTAACTTATGGATCCGATAAGGTGACATAATATCATTGAGGTATAGTTGTTTATCGTATCAATATAGACTGATCGAATAGATATCTTGTTGTTCAGGGGTGTTGGAGAAGTTCAAAATCTCTCAGTCACCAGAGAATCCCTGATACATTTTCAATGGGATCAAATATACTTATCTAAGTGTTGCCACTACTTCGACGATTAAAACCTCCAAATATATATTCAGAATTCACTGTATCCTCATACCATCCAAAATTTGAATGATATTTGATGATCACAGTTTGATCCGTTGCTTGACCGTTGTTCTTTTGGAGTTCATCTTACTTCAAGCAAAGTTCTTGATGCTTCTCACAATTGCATTTTTCGGGCGAACTGTAGCTTCTAGATTCAAGTCTGTATTCCAAAGCCACGACGTAATTTCTTTTGCATCTTGCGCGGTGCGAACATGCGTTGCCATATTGCGGCTTCATCTAGGTGATAGATTCTAGATTTTTTTAAATTGATTTTCTAAAAAGAGATTTTATTTTTACCTATCAAAATATGTCTTACTCTTTTTTGACTGTATGCAAGATGTGGTGAGATATATTTAATGTCATTTGACCATCAGTTCATATAATTTAACAAATTGTATAAAATACTCTGTATTGTGGTGAAAAGTAATTGTTTTCAAACACCACTCTGATAACATCCTAAGGTGATCTTGTCAGTATTATTGGCTAGCTTCCATGTCATCCCAGCACACAAATTTGAAGCTGTTCTGTGTTGATGATCATATTCAATATCTCAATTGCAATTAAGGATAATGATTGGACAATATTATCCTGCCAACCCTTATCACACAACAAAATGGAAAACAAGAATGGTTTATTTCAATTAAACACCCCCGTTCCACATGCCTTCGTGGTAACTCTACCCAAACATTGCTTTTTAACAAAGCTTCGGCAACAATGTATACTCTAGCCTCCTCCCGTCTTTGTCGTATCAATCTCGCGAGTAATCAGGGATTTGACTAGACAATAAGCTCATCATAAATCATCGCTTAAGCTGTCTCAACATCCGTATCAAGTGAGCAAACAATTGTTATTAGCAAGCAGATTTCCAAACAGCACACGACTGACGTGCTGCATGACGAAAGCGACAATGTTCTGACTTAACGTCATTAATTACTGGTCTAGGCAATTAATTTTGGATCAATTACTCTTGATCAATGGAACATTTGTTGAAAAATCGAGAAGACAGATCGTAGAAGTGGTCGATTCTTTTGAATTGATAATACAATCATACACAATAAACAGACAGAATTAATCGTGATACTTTATGAAAATGAAACATGTTCTTGTTCTATCATAGATGAATGTTCTTGTTCTATCATAGCGTGAAGCTAAAGTATGCATCCAAATTTCAAATCTGGAATTCAGAGCTCATTCATATGAGATGTTTTTTTGCTTGGATATATCGTAAAATTTGAGCAATAATTCTGATTTGTTCAACGAAATTCGAGAAAAACTTTCCATCTCATCAAGAAACAAGTAAATCTACGTCGATCGTCGTTGCTCCTACAAATAAAGGGTCCAGTCAAATATTGACATTCACGCCAGGCGACAATCGAACAACGCGCGAAATGGTGCAGCTGTTTGCTTTCATCCCGTCAACCTCCTAGCTTCTAAATAAAATAGAAAATGGTCCGCAATCAAGTGCGGAAGTCAGCATTTTTCACTTGACGATATCAAATATTTGTCTCGAAATGATTTGTTCCCTTTCTTGGTATATAATCGAATAGAACGATTTTGGCATACAGATTGATTTTTAAACGGCTCTTCCATTAATGAATCTAGTCAAGTGATGTTGAACAATAAGGTTCATGATTTTTCATTTTTGTTGATAGTTCTTGTGTTGTTGTTTGGCGTCGTACAATATTTTTCAGCATATTACTGCACAATCTGGAAGATTTTTTCTTCAGAGTTAGCAATCGTATATCAATAATTTTCGGGGGTCCACATGACAAATTATACTACCTATATAGAATGTGTTCGGAATGAACTTCTTGGTATGAGGAGATGGAAAGTATGTTCTGAGCAGTGAGCATCTGTTAAGAATACATAATACTAGTTATACAGGGCGATTCATTAGGAGATGTCAAAACTTAAGGTACGTATTCAGGGCTCAAAAATCAACATAAAAGTTTATTCAAATTAATATTTTTCCGCAAGGACTTCGTTTTCTACATACAAGGTGTTGAAGTTTTGATTTATTTTTAAAATTAAAATCTATGATGATAGATCGTTCGCAAGAACGTCACCAATCTCAGCTTATTCCTGAAAAGTGAAAGATCAAAATGATTGTGACAGATTTTAAAATTTTAAGTTGAAGTTGATCAAAAAATAAAATGCCCTCACGTGCTCACTGATTGAAATAATCAAAATAGAGTACCCTGCTTCTGTTGTGTTGTGAAACATGTTAAATGGTACAGTGACAACTACTATATAGTAAACGCCAAACAACTTTCGATCTACGTCATCGTTGCCATCAAGCTAGTTGTTATGAAGCTTGCTGGTGACCAAATTTGGTCACCTGCAAATCACATTATAACTCGCTTGGTGGCAATTATGACGTGAATCGAAAGTTGTTTGGCATTTGCATTTGGATTTTGGCGTTAACCAGGGTACGAATTTCCTAACATAACTTTTCTTCGCAGAAGGGGCAGATCTCTTGGGAGGTACCCCATTAAGTACTCACGTTATACCATAAATAATACTTTTAGTAACCAGAACGTTTTGGGGTTTGATCCCGAGCTGGTATCCATACAGTAACCAATTACTTACCAAACCTGGTAACGACAAATTGTTACCTGGTTAACGCCAAAATCCGCCTATTGTTACTTGTGACTGTAAACGTTTTTTTCGGACCATTTTGAACATATCTCGAAAAATGAGTCACAGTTCAATTTGTGTTCGTAATAAAAACAATTTAAGCAACCTTAATGACTTCAACCTAAAATTTTGAACTGTCACAGAACTTTAGAAAAAAAATACTGTTTACGCGTAACATGATATTTTAGAAATCCGATGTTTTCTTTGTCACATGGAATCGGTCTATTCAAATATTCAAGTGAAAATTGTTATCCGGAGGTTTTTTGGTATGACGAATTCAAATTATATCTTAGTATGGCTCATGGGTACTTCAATGGGGCGCTGTCTTTTTCACTTTTTAGTAGGAACACATATCAACTTATATTAACTTGTATGTTTATTTTTGGACCCTGAATACGTACCTGAAGTATTGACATTTCTTCATGGATGACCCTGTATAAAATAACTTGGGAGATGTTGAGAAGAAGTGGGTATCCTACCTCACTACCTATACAGACAGGCATCTATTGAAAAAAAACTAAAAGGGATTGAAAAGCATGTTTTATTGTTTATTCCTTTTATAGTATTTTACAAGCAGATTCTACACACGTACTAAGACATGGTGAGAAATAATTCCAGTTAAGCATATTCATCAACATATCATTAAAGTCTATATATTCCAATAAGTCCGGTCACTCCTTTGATCCGTCCGAAAATACCGGCATTTTTTGCGAGGTGTCGTGAATCATGAGCAACACCTGTTTTAGATAGTCATTTGGTAGTATACGAGGTGCGGATACACGGACGGTGGATCTATTTAGCAAAGCGTGGTTGTTGATGCATACAAATAAGTGATCCGATCAGAATTATTATTAGTTTTGGATATCGTGATAATGCCTCCGGAATTTTTATCAAAATTGAACTTCCAGCAATTCCAGAGCTTTAAAAAAATTTCCTATATAAACAGCCGGAACCAATTATCTTGACTTAATTTTCTTTTCCCATTCGATCAAGCATAATATGTTGAAATAATGTGACCAATCCACATCATTCTGTGTAAAAGAAGTTCATGAAGGTAGTCCAGGGAGGGTTTGGAGGGTTGACAGGTCCTCCAAAAAGTTACAGTGAATATCTGATTTCCTTAGAAAATACAGGGTGTCTCACGGTGACCGTCCATTAGAATATCTTGGGAAATAAAGCAATTGGGATTCTGAAAATGTGTATGGTGGGATAGTCATAGATGTTCTTTTCAAATGAAATAAAAGCAACGTTATACGGAAGTAGGTGTCAACTCGCTTATTTTTAATGGAACACCCTATATATTATTACAATTTTGGATTCTACATAAAATTCTAGGCAGATTTCATGTTTCATGTCCTATACCTAAGTAAGAGCGTTTTTGAAATATTTTAGTTTTTATGTCAAAAATGACGTTTGAAGGCTCCTATTTAAATGTGAATTTCACCTATAAGAAAGCCTTCATTATTTAATTTGTATTGGACTTCTTGTTGAAAAAGACCTACTTTGATAGATTCTTCACAGCAATATGAAAACTATTATTACAGGGTGGGCCAAAAATAAGATCAAAAATTAAATTCATAAAACGGTCAAAAATCAATTTTTCCAAATAGAAACCCCTAATTTTTATAATTTCATCTCATTGTGCATTAAAAATAAGGGTGAGTTCTATTAGGTGAAGATTCCAAAAATTCCAAAAAAAAATAAAAAACAAATTTTGGAGAGGACAATCTTATACAAACTCTTCTTTATTTTCAATGCACAATAAGATAAAATTATAAAAATCAGGGGTTTCTATTTGAAAAAATTGATTTTTGGCCGTTTTCTAAATTTAATTTTTGATCTTATTTTTGGCCCACCCTGTAATATCAGTTTTCATATTTCTGTGAAAAATCTATTAAAGTAGGTCCTTTTCAACAAGAAATCCAATACAAGTTGAATAATGAAGGCTTTCTTATAGGTGAAATTCACATTTAAATAGGAGTCTTCAAACGTCATTTTTGACATAAAAACTAAAATATTTCAAAACAATCATACTTTGGTATAGGACATGATATTCATCTGCCTAGAATTTTACGTAGAATCCAAAAATGTAATAATATATAGGGTGTTCTATTTAAAATAGGCGAGTTGACACCTACTTCCGGTATAACCAGAAGTCGTGCAACGTTGCTTTTATTTCATTTGAGAAGAACATCTATGAATATCTCACCATAAAAATTTTCAGAATCCCAATAATAATCCCAATGCTTTATTTCCCGAGATATTCTAATGGACGGTCACCATGAGACACCCTGTATATTCATTGAAAACTCGATTGAAAATGTCGATGATTCATGCGTGCAGTTTAGTGTAGGAATGAACTTAAAGACCAAGTTGTCTTGCATTTTCTCACCCTTGCACAAGCTTGCCATGAGAATACCTGCTATCCTTATACTAGGATGCAAAACTGTTATACGTTAAAATTTGCAAATTCAACACGAAGAACCTCTAGAAAGAATAAAGAACATCTCAAATTGAAAATCTTGAAAAATGTAAGTATTTAATAATTGTTATGAATGTACTATAACGTCGATACCAATAGCACAATAATTGATTGAAATAACTGAATATATTCCCAATCGAAAATCAAATATAATATGATGCCGGCTCAAAAGTAGCGATTCAACTCCTTGCCTGGATTCCGCGCTCCCTCGATCGTCCGATGTTTTAGACGGTGACTCAGACGTTTTTGTGCTGAGAAATTTCTGTCACCACAAGAACTCTTTATGCTCGTGGATGTTTGGTTTGTCACAGTACATTATATTTATTTGTTCATATTTTATTATTATAGGTTGATTGTATACGTTTTTGTCTCTAGCAGAAGTTCGATTGTGTTATTTCCGAGGTTATTTTCTCTTCCATTGATTAGATCAACACAAATATTCATTTGCTGACATTTTGATCATTATGCTCCATTAGTTATATCTTATGGAAGCTCATGTATACGAATTTTTTTATTCCATTTCTCGGTGTCCTCCAAATTTCCAAAAAGATTCTCACGTTTTTACACGTGTGTACACACCCATCATAACCAATGATCAAAACATCGTTTGTAGCATTGAAAAAATAATTTAGATTAATTGCAAATATTTTCCAAAGCATGATCGAAGTAAGCACATTTTCCAATTGCACCCGGAAGATTCCCTCACACATCAGCTGTGTGTTTTGCCGGCGGAACGGATAGTGGCGGCATGAGGGGGATTTTCGCGTCTTCGAAAGAGTGGTCGGACTTATTGGAATATATTAGACTTTCATATTATGCTGAAATAAACTCAGCCCATGCCTAAGATTATACGCGAATATACGTCTCCATCATTCTATGTAGAAGTCCTGCAGAAAGAAAGAAACGACTCCAAAAGCTAGACTAGTCAATGAAAAAGACATGAATTGGCCTTTTTTGTATTATTGACTGCCCTCCAACGAGTACCTGAAGATTATACTTCTGTCCAGTCACGAAGCAGCTACTAGGTATTAAAATTATTTCGTAATATGAATGTTTATGTTCGTGAAAAGTGCTGAATATTTGAACATGCTTTTCATCGTTGTGATGGTTCATTCACTGTATTCTGTTATCAACCACACTTATCAATCATCGAAATATCATAATGATAATGACGTTCCACTTTTTTCGTCGCGCTGGTGGTATTTCTATCAATAACTGGAGTCCTGTTAGGATCAAAACCTGCTATATTTTTGTAACGTTTCAAAGTTAGATCGGTAGCAAATTCTGGAAAACCTCTGGTTTCAAGCTGTCACGTTCTACCCTGGGCTCGACTTTAGGCTCGACTTTAGGCATATGGGATTCATAAAAAAAATACAAGTGCGTACATAAAAATATGACTACAAATTTGAATGAGTGAAAAAGTTTTCAAGTGGCACCCCCTACAAGTAGGTGCCATATCAAGGCCAGATTTGAGCTTTTGCATGTGAAGCCATCGTCATATTACCAAATTTATCAAAATAAAATCATTATTTCAAAAGTTATTTGAGAATTCCAAATTCAACTTTGACAGCCTATATCTTGAAAAAGCATTTTCGCGAACATGTTTCTTTAGCAAACTAGTTTTTTTTTCAGTGTAGAATATACAGTTCAAAAATATCAACCCAATCTCGGGAGAGGCTGTATCTATTGCTAGCCAGTGATAAATCTGTAAATTAATACTATGATTGACGGAGGTGGGCAATAGCTGTGAACTGTTATCAAAATTACATTTGGAAATAAACAATGAAAATAAGCGGTGATTTGTGACAGCAATAATGATCAAGACATAGAGCTCACCAAAATAAAAAAAAATCATCTTGAGGGCACAATAACAATAACAAGGAGTTAATCAAAGTCAAATAATAGAGTCACTGTTGCCTATACACCGGTACTTATAGTTATTGACAAGAGTTTTGAAAAAAAAACTCACACAAGCTTTTGCATAAAAACCAACACGATAGAAACCCTGAATACGGGCGATATCAAATCAACGGCGATATAAATGATAATAATTTCTCAAAAGAGAGCTCAAACATCTTCAGGTTTCCTTGCGAATTTGCCGTCAACTAGTAATTAATTGAAAGTATGAATACTTAGAATTTGAACTCTCCATTCAGTTATCTTCTTACTCATAGTTTTCGTGCTAATAGTGCGATCTAGTACCTCATGCACATTATTCTGGCCAGTAAAGGTTGGTTTGGAGCCAACGTTATTGACAAATAACCCCTCCCCTAGTAAGTATTGAAAAAGAGACTCACCCCTACCATTGATGTCAGTGCTGCCCCATGCTATGTAATCGGTATTTGCGTCACATCCCATGACGAGCGGTGAGTTCCTCGATTGGCAAAAGGCGACTAGGTCGCGCACTCCTTGTGGAGGAGGCTGCGGTGCTTGCTTGTCTCCAGGGAAGTGAGCAGAGCAGACTATCAAGTCCTTCATGCTATCTTCACCCGGGATAAATACCCGCAGTGCTACACTGTCATCAGTGCAGAGATCTCAAAAACAAAGTAGTTAATATCCTTCCGTGGAAGAATGGCCGCCCGTGGTCTGTTATGGGGCTGCTTACTATAGCTTTGCCTATGGAGAAGCCCATTCCTGTCACTTGGTTCGTACTCGTGAGCCATGGTTCTTAGATCAGTGCGATGTCTATCCACTCCTGCTGAAAGACTCTGCCAAGAGTGTACGTCGCCGTCTAGGTATGGCGTAGATTTATTTAAACGCATTCAAGGCCCAGATGCGATTGTTGTTTCTGGCCTGCCATTTAACTAACCGTTGGTCTAGTTGATAGTCTGGGAGCGTCCCTTGTCACTACCATCCCCAGAGAGATGATCCCTTCTTGGGAGTGGGCTTGTTGGGAATATTCTTCCCCTCACCCTCATCATTACCCTCCTCCTTCCGAAGTTGCTCCGTGGAGGGGTTATTCAGCGCCCCACGTTTCTACTTGGACTCTTTTGAAGGAGCTACCTTTGCTCCCCGGGCACTTGATTGCCCTTACGAAGCCTCTTTCGCCTCCGGGTCCCTTCGTCCGGACGAACTGGCAGTTCCGGACGCGTATTCATCGACCCTCCAGTGATAGATCCGTAAAAATAAAAGTGCCGCTCCGATTGGACAAGACTTGATTAGTCGTGACGTCACAGTTTAAGTTGGCAAAAACTCACTAATTCCAATCACCAACTTAAAATCAAGTGTGGTGTGTATCTTTGCCTTTGAATGCTTTGAACCTATATACCTATGTACATTATTTTGATTCTGCACTGGAAATACTGTCCAAGCTTATTCATAGTAGTAATAATTATTGTCATGATAATAACCTCTAATTATTTTATCCCAGACTTTCTAGCTACTGATATATCAGTTTAAACGCCAGCAGCCGTGCCGTTAGTCTCTAATTGGAGAAATAATTGACATATGATAAAACGGGATCGTTTTCATTCATGTATTTGTCACACGTGGCAAAATTGTTTTCCAAACTTATGATATAACCAAATAACATCATCGTTTTTGGTTTTGTCTTTGACTTCTTTCCAATGATCCGAACGCTTGAGAAATTTGGAAGCTGGTCTATCTGACAACAATGAGAAAACCTTCAAAAACAGCATTATCTCGGTTGCTGCTCTTATAGGCCCGTGCATTGCCAGCAAAAACAAAAAGAAGAAATAAAAACAAGATTTCAAAAAATAAATCCTCATAACAATTTTATTTCGGATGACGGTACATTTTCACTATTTTCATATAGCCCAGAATCCAACAGAAATGAAAAAATGGCGTCATCCATCAATACCAACCTTCGGCGTCTCTAGCATCTTCTACTCCGTTGCATAGTCACAGTTCTCCCAGTCTGTCCCAGCCCATGCCTGCATGCATTCGGCGCTTTAGTCAAATGCATTTTCACTATTCGGTAAATCGCCCGATGTATGGGCGCCACCGTGCGCTATCCGAATACACACTATAGACGAGAAGCTTTTTTACGTTTTTGGCTGTGTGTCAAACCTAGTAAAATAATTGTGCTGATTGTACTGATATCTTTGTTCAAAGCCGTTGTTCAGAACAAACACATCTACTACATTTGTCATTTTCCAGTACAGTTTGCAGTTTGCGGTCTACATACTCATTCAAGATAAAGAGTGTTTTCAAAAGTAGGGATTCTTTCTTACGAGTAGGGATAATCATGCCATGTATGGAAGTGGTTGAGAATGTTCCAAAACCAATAAAACGTAGGGAAAATTAATTGATTGAGGGGGACTTTTTTAACGGTAAACTGATTGAAATTTTTTGCAAAACAATATCTAACTTTTGTTTTTGTTGAAGGAATAAATACATCGGTTTTTAAATTTGGTTTTTCCTATTTTATTAGGATCTCATTTTATTTGAATCACGAGCCTCGAGTGAATAACCATTATTGATGTGGTTTTCTTCTGGTAGCGCACACCCATACCTACACTTCACAAGCCGTCACTGGTATGATTCTGCTATAAAACTCACACGAGATGTCCTCTTATTGTATCAAAAATGCCATATTCAATCTGCAAAACTGTGCAGGAAAAAATGGTCTTAGTTTGAAGAAGGATCAACATGCAGTACACCTCGCAATCCATGATGTATATTTACAGGATGTAGAATAAATTCTTTATCACAGACAAATAAAAAAAAATAAGGCAAAGGACGAGCCATTCAAATATTGAAGAAGCTATCTAATCTCAGGACAGTGCGAAGCAGTCGGAAAAGCACATGAGTAGAAAACCATCAATGAAAGGTTCTCATTCAACAGGTCTCCAGCAAGTATGTCAGAACATTTTCGCGGATGTGGTTAATAGGGGATCCAATGGAAAAAAACTGAAAGAAACGCTGAGTCAAGGTGGAAAAACGTTGGCTACAAATCAAAAATAACTGCACCTTCAAAATTCGGGAGGACTGGTTTGGTGAAAAATCAGTCAACACTGGTACCTAAAAAGCAGGAGAAAATCGCTGCTGACCGGAAGAGAGTGCAGAAGAACCCCAGTCATACAAATTTTCAAATTCAAAAGAATTCGACCTTGCGCAGATATTAACTTGATGGATTTTGAGTCGGTACTTGAGCCTACATCCAATCAATATTCAATCAACCCACGACCTTGAAGTTTTGAACAAAGACAATCTCCTTTATGCTGAATCCCACACGTTAACTTATCGTGTACATTTCGCAATGGTAATGCTGTTAACAAAAAATGGAACATTTCCATTAGTAAACAGTCATAACGTATATGTTATCTTAACGTTAATGATACAGCAGAGGGGGGAATGCCGTTTATTTCCTGATGATTATTTCAGAGCGAATGGAAGGGGATCCTAATGTGTGCCAAAAAAAAATCTCTAGCGAGTGGCTATGTTTATAAGGAAAATTGACCTTCTTAGCATTTTACTTGAGAGATTTTCTGACGTCGCGGGTCCATGCTGATAAGCCGCGATCGTCCAATGACCTTGGAGGGATTATAATCCAGGCAATCGCTAAAACTCAGCCGGATATGCAGCAGTCATTAAAAATTGCACCACTCGGATCTGGGCCATCGTAAGAAGACGAGACGGATGTTTGGACGATGTCATCTACTATACAAAATGACATACCTACATAAGCTTTCCAATTAAAAGTTAATTCCCGGCAATATCTTACGTTTAGGGTGATTCACTATACAGGGTGTTAATTAAGTATCTGGCCAAACTTCAGAGGGTGATTCTTTGAGTGATTTTAAGGTAAAAAGTTCATATAAACAGGTGTCCATTTCCGCACATTTTTTTTGTTATTTTAATTCGTCAAACTGCCCCTTACGACGCCACTGGAAGTCATAATCAACAATCAATCGGTTCTTACTTAGCGTCTTATCGTAGTCCATAATACTGCCAAATTTCAACAAAATCGATCAACAGGTGTTTGAGATATTAATAAATAAATGTAAAAAAATAAATTTTTTTGACACCCTGTATCTTGAAAACTCTGCATTTCCGGACACCTGTTTACATGACCTTTACCTTGAAATCACTCAAAGAATCACCTCCTGAAGTTTGGCCTTAATTAACACCCTGTATAGGGTGTATTTCAAGTTGACGTTTTCCTTGATACATGAGACAGGACTTGATAAAAGAAGCAAATTTCCCAAAAATTTTTTCCACTATTCTCCTTTTTCTTTTTTTCTTATCCTAGCTTTTGCCGCTTTTGAGATAGAAGATATCAAATGTTGTAAGAAATCCTTGATCCTTGAAACTGAATATTTTGGATTTAGTACCAACATCCATTATATATTATGTAGATATCTTATTTCATTTTGGATTCTACCTTAAATTCTTAGTTGAATCTAAATAACGTAGATCTATCTTAGCTTTTGCCGCCTTCGGAATAATTTTTTTTGAATTTTGCCGTTTTTTCAATGTGTATGAGGGAGACTGAAGCTATAAAGCAAATAATACGTGTTCGTTTCCTTGATTTAACCAACAAAACAAAATATAAGAGCTCGTTCCGCATTTTTTAACAAAGTAGTGACCACTCAGAATACAAAAACGTCAATTGGGCGCCATTTTGAAAGAAAATACTGGCCTGATATTCAAAAATCAGAACAAGATAGCGACTTTAATCTTTCAGGGTGTAATAAGGATGAAAAGAGCTTCAAAATGAGGTATAACTCAACCCTCGCTTTCCATTTTAAAGAAAGAAGGTTAAGTGAATAACTTCTGTAAATCCCCTTATATTACTTGTTCCGATATCAAAATAAAAACTTGGCAGGTAGCCCCACAACATACTCTCTCGTTCACTTCGATAAGATAAAAATTATAGTTAAAGAAAACTAGGAACACGCTTTGGAACTTAGAAGTATAGATTCATTTTTAATTCAAGAATAAAATGATTAACGATAAAATTAATGTCACACAACACTTACTCTGCATTTTGAAATGGAAATTAGTAAGAAATTATTACTATAATGGATATCGAAGTCCCCCACGCTGTCATCAAAATGGCATTAATTTTCTCGTTAATCATTTTATTCTCAAATTAAAAATTATTTTTTACTCTTAGTTCGAAAGCGTGTTTCTATTTTTTTTAACTATAATCCTTTCAGCCCCTTTACAAGAAAATTAGACTACGATCAAAGTTAGAACCATACACCAAAGATGTGTTCGTCTTCCTTAGGCTACGTGGGGGCTTGATATAGCCTGAGAGAGACGCATTGAAAATTACCGCCCCGTTCTTCAACCAATCTTTCACCACCTGTTAAACAAGTCAAATGTCACTAATGTCAAATATTTCCACAAGAACCAAATTTTCTCCAATTAAAAATCACTGTAGTAACTCTTTTCAAATTGAGATAATTGTATTGTCCCTAGTGCTTGACAAGCGTGCAAATTTTCGAATCATTCTGTGCATTTGAAGTGGGTGAAAATCAACTTCCAAGATTCCGTTACCAACATACATACAAGTGAAAGTGATATAAAGCGTGTAAAAAGTGACAAACCTACACACGCTTGAAATGTGGAGAAGATAGATTGACCACACCGTATCTCTAGGCCGCATATGCTAGTTTGGATTCATCTCAAGTTAGGAGAAATTGTTATGCCAACAATTAAGAGTCAACTTGCTTCATAACGAATACCGAACTGTAAATTGATTTGATCCACAAAAAATCCTAATATTGAGTGGCAAAAGTCTATCAGAGTTCAACTTTGACCATCAAGTTAGACACAGCTGTTTGGTTGAATGACCGTCAGTTTATTGAACTTCTCAATATCTGCAACATTATTAACAAGGAAGTATGATTGATGACATGTGTAACAAAGTTACACGAATTTTTCAATTCTCTTGCCGTATGAAATAAAGTAATTCTTTTTTTCCCGTAACTTCTTTATTTATCTGTCGAAAGACCCCGTATTTTATAAATAATAGTCGCCGTGAAACTAGTACTATTTTTCTGTTCGATTTTTGATCGAAACAGTAAAAACTTTGTTCACCAGCGATCAATCAAACAATAATCCAATTGCTCTAATCACGGCTCAATGGAATCTACGCAAATTTAATAGTACCGCTCCCCTCCAGTCGACGCAAAAGTGGAGACGCGAGAAAACGAGCTGAGAGACATAAGGGAAGAACAGTAGCAGTGATCCACAATCCGCGAACGATTGTTGCCGTCACACGTGCTACCCGACCCGTTGCGAGATTTCCAAAACCCGCATTTTCTAAATCATAATTCTTTTAGCACGAAGTTATACTTTTCATCCCGTGAATGTGTCTGATTTTGCCAAAATTCTCTCAAGTAGAGCCGCGTTAACGTATGGGAATAAAGTACGATTTTCCGAGCCATAAGTGTCTTTCGGAATAAAGCTCTCAGATAACTGGAATGTTTCGGTGGATTTGCTTTAAACTTGGAAAAAAAATTCCCAAGGTCAAGGCGTGACTCACGGAATCCTTTTTATGACTTTCTGTTAGCTGGGGTTTTCTTTTTATTTGACTTTATTAAAGTAGTTTCAGGGAAACGAATTTTGCCGGGTAGAAAAAATTCAAAACCACGTTTGGTGCTGAATATTGTGATCTTAATAAGTTTTTCAGATTGTTCCGAAAACCAGTACAGAGAGGCTTCTTCAGCCACCACACGTGTGTGCAACATGTTCCTTTTCAAATTATATTTGTATTTTCCGTTAAATTTTCCACGCGTCTCTCCCGCTTCACCCCCGTGAAAATAACCCGATCGCATCGGTTTTCCTGATTAATTTTCTCGCTACGCCGTCGGAAAAAAAAAAATCATAAGCGCTGTTTTCTGTTTGAAAGTCCGCCGTAGAAAGTAGCATGACGGCGTAAACATGGACGCAAAAAATACAACTTTCATGTTTGTTGATGTTTTTGCTCATGAAAAATAGAAAAAAATAAGATGCTTCGCCCTGGTGAACACTGTCGTCAAGAATAAAATTTGAAAAACAGGTCAATGATGGAAATTAGTAAGTTTAAATCTCGTCAGTTTTACTTAAAAAAACTTGCACAACTCTCACAACGGCTCTCTGTTGACTGCAAACGATATTCTTTCAATTTTTCACCTGCAGTAAGTCTTGCGCTATCTAACAGGCAATATTACAATAAAATATTGCACTGGATATTTGAAATATACACATTGTCCCATTCATGCCACTTCTCCTCTACTAAGTATGCACAGAATTGTAGTAGTTTTCTCCAAGCAAATCAACCGTTTTTTCAATTTGTTATCTTCAAACTATTTGAAAACCTCCGACTTTGCATAAGGGCAATGAGTGTGACAAAGATAGCATCATTTTTTTTGTCCAATCAAAATATACCTATGCGCCTGTATGCGCCAAAAAAATACGACTAATATTGCCTCAGCTGTCGGCATGACAGGGCCCTTCCAGTTACGTAGTATCGAGTTCAATGAGCTAACCCTAACTACATACAGCTTGTTCAAGGCTTTTCTGCGGTCACGTCACAGTATTTGACGTTTGGTAGTATGTTGTAGATTGATCGCTCCACATGTGACATTTGTCAAATTGATCCGAAAGACCCTCGTCCAGACGTACGTGATTTTTTTTCAATGTGTAATAGAGAGACGGAAAAGTATGACGTAACCGCAGGAAAGCCATGAACAGACTATACTGTTTAGTCAATGCTTTTCTGCGGTGACGTCATACTTCTCAAAATTATGAGATTATGTTGATTGTGATTATTGTGAATTGTGTTGTGCTTTTATTGGTTCTGTGATTCTAAGGCAATCTGAGCGTACTGACGTATGTTTTTTTTGATCACGAATGGTTTTGATGAATAATTTCGACTTATCTTCTACATTGTTTGACGAATTGCGCGCGTACTCATTTAGTTCAAGCGTTGCAAGACGGTGTAAACGGGCAAGAAGCAGGCATTGGTCTTACCGTACTATACCCAACAACCGGGTCCTATCGGACCATACTTAACGTGTTATCGGTGTAGACTAGGCTGATCCTATTATTTCCACAATGCGATTTCGGTAGAACAAAACAGAGCAAGTCATAATTTCATACCTTTTTGATCATGATCAGAAAAAGGAATCCTGGTAGGCCAGTTTTGCGATCATCCTACGAAATACTGGCATTACGTCAAAAAAAGATTCTAATAAACCGACAAAGACTTTTATAGAGTTGTCAGGTCTTCTTTTTAAGTTTATGATGAAGTACTTCCATTGCCTATTACAGTGAACTTGCTTCATACTGATGATTGCTTTTTTTTCAGGCGGGAAAGCAGTGTCCTAGTATGTACAAAGATGTCTACTACAAAGCCAACAGTTGGAAGCAGCATTGAGTTCCAGAAACAACATAAATCAATTGATAGTTGAATCAAGAAAATGTTAAAGAAAATTGTGCCATATCCAATAACATATTCTGCTAAATCTTCATATCTTTGGAGTGCATGTATGTAACTTCTAGATCAACTGAGAAATGAGGCTTATCCTAAATTAATTGATGCGAGCGCTACTTTACAGGACATGATCTATTTTCATGAGAAAGATTACTAAATCAATATAAATGTATATTAGCTAGATGGAGCTTAACAGATCAGTTTTATGTAATGTTACTGCATCTTTAAAAAAACTGAGCAGTCAATTTTCTCCAAAATGTATATTATGTCACGGTAATGCAAGTATCTGGTACTCAATTGTCCATCAAATCGATACACGAATATGCATTTGATTTCTTTCACTATTCGTGTACGGATTTAATTGAAGAATTGAGCAGGTGGGACAAGTCCCTTCCAATTCACACAAATGCGAGACATATCATACCTATAATAATTTTAATTGTCTTTGTAAAAGCGTTATTTCCTCTAACTATTCATATCAGATGACTGTATAAAAATGACTATACCTCTTATCCTTTCAGGATAGGTAATCAAATTGCTTGACTTTGTTAGTGGTTTTTTTATGTATGTCAGTCTATGTGTTAATGAGAGACATGCAGTAATAAATTAATGTTAAATGGTATAATAGATACTAAACTGATTAACTGCTTTATTTAGCTCTAGGATTATTTAAACGTAAATCAAATCGTTTTGTTTGATAGATTATCTGAGTTTGTGATAGATGTTTCAGTTGAGGCCTAAACTTATGAAAATACTCGGGAATAATTTTGAGATGACATCAGCTACACATGAAACAGAAGTTCCTATGATATGTTATAATAAGAATCATAGTTTTGGAACAATCTGTACATTACTTCGAACCTTTAGAATCATGAAATCTCACTCAGAATTCTTCCTTAAACTGTATAAATTATTGAATACCGTATTTTAGAAAAAAACATTGTACATTTAGGAAAATGATCATGGAAATATTGAACTATATGAAATGCATTTCTTTTTCAAGTTAAAAAGAGACTTATTCAATATGATTTGGTTTCAAGAAAATAAATTGCCTTCTCATTTGTCTTGTTGTTTTTAACCTTTATTGTGCACAAATCGACAAGCTTGAGCAGCAGTACAATCCTGCGAATCAAATAATCATACAGGCTGTCGTGGTACATCGTTGGAATTAAAAAAGGGAGATTTTGTACTCTTACTAAACCGTTTATGCCCGTTAATATGATTTTACAGAAGTTTTCAAAAATTAATCAGGGGTGGATTATAATGGGACGAGTTTAGCGAAACTACGTAGTTTTTTTAGTTTTGACTGAAAAATATTTTGGCCCAATCTTTTTCGAGAAAATGCCAAAGATTGACTCCAGTCGATTTCATATCGGTCATTTCTTAGGAAACTGACATTTGTAAAATGAATGCAAGGTTACTGTAATTCGATTAATCTCAAAAACTCATCGATCTAAGACTAAAGTATCTCTTTATCTCTTGAAATATTTTCCGCATTCATATTTTCTCAGGTCAAATTCAGAAAACTATTCTTGCAAAAAGTTAGAGCGATATTCTGCCCCTCTCTTTGTTACCCACCCCTTGTTGAGTTTGGAAACCATTTTAATTTCGGAAATGAAACGTTTCCGGACGTAAGGACTCATCTTCATAGTTTTGCGTGCAGACTGTTCAAGTTATCGGACACCCTGTGTTAGTAAATATTTATGATTATCCTCACGTATCTAAAACTTTGTTAACTGCGCTACATATGGCAAACATGATCACCAAAACAATTGATGATCCACGATTATGAATCTACATCCGTAAAAGTTTCTTGAAAAGTCATACGTTTGTCCTTGAAACATTTTTTTTTTGGCCAAGTGATTACAAAAATGACTTAACTGTTCTCCATTCATAATCTTTATTGTTCAAACTTTTTTTGGACTATGAATTGTCAGGGAATTTGGTATTGGTATTGGTGGGGGGGCAAACCACTGCCCGGCGAGTAGGCCGTAAGACCTTTTTCGCCAACCCCAGGACCAATGCAGTTCTAACTAAGTTGATGATGGAGAACATCACCTTGTTATATATTGAACTAGCAGGACCAATTATTGATTTAGGCTAACTATTAAACTTTTCGACTGTCAGTAATTGATGATAGACAGTTTTCGTTGCTCAAAAAATGCAGCTTCGGCTAACGCTAATTGACAACTTTGACACTTGGATGTCATTTATCGTATATCGATACCGATTCATGCCGGCTGTTAACGAACGATAGTCATAGCGGTTAACGTAGCGAAACGCATGCGCAGTAGAAGAATATATTTTATTTTACATTTTTTGATTGTCAATGTTTTGAGGATTGATTTCGATGTTTTGTTTACACTTTCGCTAGATTCAAGACCAAGACAATTCACGCAATGAATCTAAATCAAGAAACAGCAAGTTTTTTAAAAACAATCAGGCATAACCGAGTTCGGTTTACCGATGAAGATGACCAGTTCTTACTCTCTGAAATACTGGCAAATAATCCATATGTGGATGGATCTAAATAGAGTGTGGTTGTTTCCAAGTTTTTGGAGGTCACTAGGAAAAAGGTGTCTGTGAGGGGAGTTGAAGAACATATTACATATGTATTGAAAAAGTTTGAGGAAAAGGAAAAGGTAAACGATTTCCCTAAAGTATCAGATGATGTGAATGTCTGCTCTATATTGGATGGCGTTGTTGTTCAATACTTTTGATAAAATGGCATCTTCAAAATCAGAATCTGAAGTGACGGAGTCCAATAATACCATATAATCTCAATCATTTTAAAAAAATAACATATAAACATAAGCAAATACAAGACTGCGATGTCATTTGCCAATAAGTTTGGTTAGGGTTGAGGTTAAACGTAACGTTAAGCGGATTTGTTTCTAGCTCCCAACAAAAACTATATTTTTATCTGTCAAATAGCGACTATCGCTACGGCTTTCGTAACTGCTACCGGTGAAATTTCTAGGAGAAACGAAAACTGTCTAATACTGCAGTCTACTCAGTAGCGTTAGCCAGTGAGAGTGCCACTGAATACAGAACAGAAAATAATTTCTGCTCACCGCGGGGATCGAATCCACGTCAATCAGAACTAACGGTCTCTCAAGCCTACGTGTTACACGCTCGGCCACCGTAGCCCCTATTGTCAGGGATGAAAAGAATTGGTATATTGAATGAGTTGATAACCGATGTGAGTTCATCAAATCAATGCTCAGAAAAACGGGTCCAAAAATCTCACAGATTCCAAAATTATTTATTTAATCAAACGACATGTTTCGGCATCAACATATTACACCCCATCTTCAGGTTCGTTCAGGTTGGTCCATTTTGTGCCGGTCAGTACATCTGGTCTTGTTTTATGTTTAATGTTTGATTATATGACGCACCTTCATGTGCCTTGTAACCAGATATCGTGAGTCAATCGTTTTTTAATCTCAAATAATTTTTTCTCTAATGTAAGTTATCCTCCACAGCCCCATGTACCTACTAACCTGAAGATGAGGTGTGATATGTTGACCCCGAAACATGTCGTTTGATTGAATAAATAATTTTGAAATCTGTGAGATTTTTGGACCCGCTTTTCTGATCATTAAATTGGATTTTTTTTTAAATTTTTCACCTTGACAACTTTGTTGAATAATCTGTTTCTAATTTTTCTCTGAAGAAATCACAATCATTGTTTAATAACTTATGTATCTAAACATCAATATTTGGATAACAAGACTATTTCATTTTCTTCACAAGACCTACAGCCAGTTTGAGAATTTGATTGCACAGTATGTGATTACATTTTTTGCTTTGCATTCTTGAAAATTCAAGAAGTTCATTCGTGTGAATAATGATGAAGCTACGTTATTATTTGGTTAACGTTCAGAATGTCTAGAGTGATAATAGTTGCTGAATAGTTTGCTGAATTCACCAAATATTCATCATCAAGGAAATCTCATTTTGTTATCCGAAAGTGAAACAAGTGCTAGGAGTTTTCTGACTCTTGTCGTCAGAAATATGTCTCGATCTCTGCTGATAATCTTTTGCATCTCATTTGTGAGGTCTAGGTAAAAAGTTGTGTGAGTTCGTTCCAATTACTGACTTCCTCAATCATTCTTGAAAACCTCAAAAGCCTGCCCGAAATATATCCAAAAAATCTCCCAGGGTCAATCAAAGTATTTCACGGACGGATAGCCTGCAAGCCTTTATACTGCAAACATGATGATATGATTAAAAACTGACATCTTGTGGATGTATATATCGGGTTGAGAGAGGTAAATACCCCAGCACTGAGGACACACAGCGGGCCCATTGAGCACCTCCAAGTGGAGTCAAGAGATGTCATTTTTCCTACTCGATTGTAGACGTCTTGGATTGTCTAGCGCTAAGTAATTATACGTACCTATTATTGGAAAATTTTATCTACTCGAATAGTTTTGGTCAAAAAACCCTTAGTTTTCGAGTTATACTTAAAAAACTAAGAAAAATGTGCCAAAACTTTGAGGTTTTCTGCAATTTTCGTTGTGAAGCCAACACCTGGCGAGGTAGTGAACCTCAGTTTCGGATTCAGTAGACCAAAGAACATTATGGAACCAGTGAAAACACGAACAAAACTACATTTTCCTACTGAAACGCCGCTTCTGAACCTTTGATTACTGGACTATCAAGAAATCATACTTATTGTGTACAATGAATTGAATTAATAGAACATGTTGTTTTTTGTTGTTGTTAAAGGTGGGGCATGGCTGCGTGAATTTAATTACTAGTTCGAATTTGAAGGCAACCAATGAGCGGGCCAAGACCAGAGAAAAGAGAGGGGAGAACTGGCGCCAAATTTGAAAAAGGATATTATTCAAGGGTCTTCAATAGCTTTCAAATAATGGGCTATCATATGAGTGATTCAATAAAAACAAGTTGATGTTTGTCCTTTGTTTAACCATTGTGTTGTTGGATTCCTTGTCAATGAATTATTGCGATATTTATTAATCGTTTTAAACAATCACCTATATATCTGCGGAATCTCTAGTTTAAAACAAAAGAACCCACTTTAATTTAGATACAATCGTTCAAAAATAAGACTTATAGGTAGGAAGCTTACAATTATCATCATTCGTTTTTGAATTATAATACATCTAGGCTGATCAAACTTGAGTCTGCACTATTTTGCTTACTTCTTCATTATTGAATATACGAGGTCGCCTGAATAAGATAATTAGGGTTTTTTTTCTGCGGAATATCGTGATGCTGTCAAAAAATCAATTGAACATCGCGTTCTCGATTTAATTCAAAATCTTAATTTCGTTTTAATGAGACAACGTGTATAATTTTATCATTATCGACTCTACTCTTTCCTGAACACAAAAGGTTATAATGATTTTTTTCGTACAACCAAAAATAACGGAGTTATGCAAAGTGGTAACTTATACAGGGTCTCCGGAAATGATGAGCAAAAAAACCTTTTACACAACATTTCTTCAAAATTTGATTATCAACGAAGTTACAGGGTGTTGGACTTTAATTTGCAGTTCTTTGGCAATTACTTTTGCCACGCTCATGTTATTTTGTATCTGGGGCTTTACGAAAAGAGGAATTAAAATATGCCCACCGTTTTTTTGCATTTTGCAGATATGTTATTGTTAACCAGTTCACTTTTTTGCATATATTTTTACATTTTTATATTCACGTTTTATAATGTTGTTGTTCTTCTAAAGTTTTTATCTGTGATGTTTTCTTATTCTCCATTTCATGTTTTTCAATCATTCCAAACACGTTTGTGGCCTGATGATGCCCTTGAACTGGGAGAAACATATGTAGCCATCAATTAAATATTTTGAGACTTGGACATTGAGTTTTCCAACCCGGTATTTTCTGAAAATTTGTAGGGAGAAATGTTCGGTGATGCTCTTTTAAATAAGATAACAGTTACGTTGCGTGACTGTCGGTTATACCTGGACTAGGTGTCAACTCGCTTGTTACAAATGGAACATCCTATATTTATATTATCACATTTTTGGATTCTACGTTAAATTCTAGGCAGACTGGTTGCATGATGACCTATACCCATAATAGTCCCCAGTACAGCGTGGTATTTTCGTAGTGATACAATACATACAGGGTTAGGAGAAATTACCAGAACGGTCGATTATTTCAAAAGATACACGAGTTAAAAAAAATGTCTCATATTAAAGTTGTGACGCTCGTATAGATTTTTACCGTGATGAATTGGAATACACAGGGTCGACCATAACCAGATAACACACAACATCCAGTGGGTATCCGTTCCATGTCCAAAATGTGTACAGGTGTCCAGGACATCAAATGGACGTCAATTGGACTACATTTTCTGGATTCCTATAGGAACCAGTCAGAAATTGATTGCCAATGGATATCCATTGAATGTCTACAACTATATACAGTGTGTCCCAAATTCGTTTCTCTATACAGGGATCTTGGCTTCTATTATACCTACATCAAAGGTTAAATGGGGGAAGTTTTAGAGAAAACTTAGTGCATTCGATATTTGGTTCCAGATTTGCGATCGGTCAATTGGTTTTGGAAATATCGGCGAAAAACCGAAAATGGCGGATTTTGTTTTCTGCCAGTAAATCCGAAACGGCTAATTGGACAGCTATGAAAATATGACATTATCGGGACACTTTTTTAAGACGAATAAAATGGTGTGTATGACATGTCTCAATCGTCTTTTGTTATCCCGCAACCCGCCTCAACTTTCATTTTTCTTATGACCGCCATATTGGATTTTTCGATGTTTGGAAAGAGTGTAAAATTTCCAGTCTTGTGATGTCCCACAAGTGCATAAAAGATTTTAGTATCATCGAAATATCACATTTCGTAGCTGGGACTCAATCTTTTCTAAGGAGGCCATGATTTATTTGTCGCAAAACATCATTAATAGGTACTATATCAACCTAAGGTCACCTTATTTGGTGTGCAGCGTACAACCCTCGCAAGTATGTTTCTGTTGATATGTGTAAATGTGTCAAAAACTCTTTGTCTCAGGATTTCTATAGTCGCGGGAGGATCAAATTCATAGACCTCATTCTTTGTATGACCCCAGAGATAAAAATCTAAGGGCGAATGGGATCTAGGAGGCCGGGATATTGTACCATTTAATGAAATGATACTTTCCTCAAACTGCTCTATCAAGAAGCTCCTGACTTTAATGGTGTGAGCCGGACATCCATCCTGTTGAAACCAGGTTCTTCTGAACTGATCATCGGTTAGAGTAGCTCGTAATGCCGGCACAACCTGATTTCGCAAAAGCTCCAGGTATCTCTGTCCGTTTAGGCTGTTGTCGAATGAAAATGCTCCTATAAGTCGATTTCCTGAAATGATTGATTGATAGTTGCCCAATTGAGAAAGGTGATTTGGATTAAATTACCAATGACCCCACACCAAACGTTAAACCCAAATCTGGTCTGTAGCCGTCTCGCTGCCACTTCGTGAGGGTTTTCCACAGCATAATGATGAGTGTTGTGCTTTTTAAAAACTCCACAATTCATAAACCTACTTTCATCGGACCACAAGACATGATTTACAAAATCGGGATTGTCATAACACTTCCTTGTATACCACTCACAGAAGCGCATTCGTCTTGGAAAATCAATTTCTCTAAGTCTTTGAACTACTGTGGGTCTGTATGGATGGTACTTATTCTTTTTTAGCACTCTCTGTACTGTTGATTTTGACACACCAATTTCCCGTTCTACAGTTCTTACCGATTTACTACGGTCTTCGTTGACAGCTTGTGGAATGTTTCTGTTGCAATTTTCATGTTCAATGTTGTATACGCTTTTAGGTTGTTCGAAGGCCCCAAAGTTGATCAAATTAACAACCATATTTCTGAATTGGGTTTTATGAGGCTGCCGTCGTTCAGGGTACATCTCCAAATACCTTGGTGAGGTGATGTCGGCATTTCTCTGTGACTGCAAGTACAGCGCTAACATATCCAACTTTTCTTCATCCGAATAGAGAAAAAGGTTTCGACAATTTGTTCATCAGATTTATTATTTCAATGACAGAGAAGCGTACTACTATTTACGTAAACACAACTTTCATACTGAATTATTATTTGCGGGGTGTTATAGACCACAACGCCATCTTTCGGCAGAATTATTGAACGACATATCAGGGTCTCGTAGGATTTTGCCTATAAACCAGTTTTCTGTCAAATAAATCATGGCCTCCTTAGAAAAGATCGAGTCCTGAATACGAAATGTGATATTCCGAAGATACTTGAATCTGTTATGCACTTGTGAAACATCACTTGACTAGAAATTTTACACTCTTTCCAAAAATCGAAAAATCCAATATGGCGGCCATAAGAAAAATGAAAGTTGAGGCGGGTTGCGGAAAAACAAAGGACGATTGAGACATGTGATACACACCATTTTATTCGTTTCAAAAAAGTGTCATTTTCATAGCTGTCCAATTAGCCGTTACGGATCTACTGGCAAAAAACAAAATCCGCCATTTTCGGTTTTTCGCCGATATTTCCAAAACCAATTTATCGATCGCAAATTTGAAACCGGATATCGAATGCACTAAGTTTTCTCTAAAACTTTTCTCATTTAACCTTTGATGTAGGTATAATAGGAGCCAAGATCCCTGTATAAAGAAACGAATTTGGGACACACTGTATAGTAGATCATGGACATTAACTAGATATCCCTTGGAAAACCATCTATGGATAACCTGGGGATAGTCTCATTTGAGCTAGCGCTGCGGATGTCCATTTAGTGTCCACCATCGTGTCTTGCCAATTATATTCATATACTGGATTTCACCTGGATATACACTAATGGATAACCTGTGGATATGCTTTTTTGGTCAAACGATAGATTTCCATTTAGTGTTCACAAATGTGTATAGCGAACTACGGTCATAAACTGGATATCCCTTCGATTTACACTAATGGATAACCTGTGGATAGGTTTTTTTGGCACACGCTGGATGTCCATTCCATGTCCACAAATGTAAATATAGTTAATTATGGTCATAAACCCTCGGCTGCCCCATGCGAGAAAACAGTAACTGACATTTTTGCCAAAATCGAGATTTTTCACTTTTCGAGTTACTGCGTTTCTGGCGCACATTTTGGTATAATTGGAATTGATATCGGCCAAAAAATACCGGAGATTTCACTTTGCCCATACCTAGTAGCTCCACTGAATTTTAACAAATTCCCATTCTAAAACACAGCAACTCCAGTATCCCATGCAAAAACACAGTAAGTGATAATGCATTTACTGTGTTTCTACAGTCCGGTGTATATACAGTGCGAGTCTCTAACTTGGAATAAATTCAGTAAACAAAAGACCGTTTTTTTTTCGGAAATATGCTTGGACACGTCGTTTAGTATTTTAAATTGCGCTCTTTTTCATGCAGAAAAAACAGTGTGTCCCAAATTTGAGATATGACGTCATCGACTATTTTTTTAAATGGTAGCCCTAATTTTTTTATGACTATTCTTAAAGAGTATATCGAGATACACATGCGTACCAAATTTCAAGTTTTTATTCCTTGTCATTTAAAAGATATTTAACAAAAACATTGACTAATTTGAAAAATGAGGAAATCTGATTCAAGTCAATAAAATTTTTATGCAGTTTAAAAATGGCACGTCAAAAGGTATTCGTTTTTTGTCAAATCGGTTTGACGTCTTATCACAATGTTATAAAAACAAGAAAACAAGTTATTAAAAACAAGTAAGAAGAGCTGAATCGTATTCGAGTTGTTGAGCGAGAACCCTATTAGTCTGTGGTTTTGTGAGAAACACCGTTTTTTGAAAAATCCACGAACATGCCGTACTTAACTGAAACCCACAAAATTGAAATTTTAATGATGATTGGCTACGGAGATAGGACAAGAACACAAAATGAAGTTATTCATTTATTCAGAGAGAAGTAGCCTGATTTACCACCCATATCACAAAGTACCGTAAGCAAGATTGAAAAACAGTTTCGGGAAAACGGACATTTAAGAAAAACAAATAATCATCGTCAAAGTGCGCTCAATGAAGAGGTCAAAATTAATGTACTTCTCTCTGTTCAAGAAAATCCTCATGTCCCCACTAGGCAGATAGCTAGGGAACTCGAAATTAGCCAGTCTTCAGTTATAAGAGCTCTTAAAGCGCAAAAATTTCATCCCTATTAATTGACAATTCTCCAGGAACTCACCGAAGATGATCCGGATAGAAGACTTCAGTTTTGCGAACAAATGATGGACTTACTATACAGAAATGTTCTAAACATAGAAAACGACCTGTTTTTTGACGAATCAACGTTTATGTTAAATGGGGAGGTAAATCGACAAAATTATCGTTATTGGGCAGACAACAACCCACACTGGATGAGGGAAGGCCATACTCAACGTCCACAAAAAGTCAATGTTTGGGCAGGGATTATTGGTGATCGAGTAATAGGACCAATTTTCTTCCAAGAGAATCTCAATGGAGCAAGATATTTAGAATTCTTGCAGGAAGAACTACTTCCGAATTTGGCTACTCTATTTCCTGATCCGGTTGAAGCTGATGTCCCGAATAGAAACATCTGGTTTCAACAAGAAGGGCGCCTCCTCATTTTGCTAGACCTGTCCGTGAGTATCTGGATGATGCTTTTCCAGGCAGATGGATTGGTAGAAGAGGACCCTTTGAATGGCCACCCAGGTCTCCGGATTTAACACCTCTGGACTATTATTTATGGGGGTACTTGAAAAACAAAGTTCTTAGGACCAAACCGGAAAATATTGAGGAGTTGAAAGAACGAATAAGACAGGAGTGTAGGCTAATTTCCGCTGAAGTAATCAGAAATGTTCAAAACGAGTTTCAATTCCGTTTAGGGTATTGTCAGTTAGTACATGGACAACATTTTGAGCATTTATTGAAGAAAAATTATTGAGTTGAATCAGATTTCTTCATTTTTCGAATTAGTTAATGTTTTTGTTAAATATCTTTTAAATGACAAGGAATAAAAACATGAAATTTGGTACGCATGTGTAACTCGATATACTCTTTGAGAATAGTCATAAAAAAATTAGGGCTACCATTTAAAAAAATAGTCGATGACGTCAGATCTCAAATTTGGGACACACTGTATACAAATTTTCTTCATGAAAAAGAGCGCAATTTTAAATACTAATCGACGTGTCCGAACATATTTCCGAAAAAAAAAACGGTCTTTTGTGTACTGAATTTATTCCAAGTTAGAGACTCGCACTGTATATGTATGTATACAGGGTGTCCCAGCAAGGGTGGCCACCGGCCATATCTCAGAAACTACTGGACCTAAAAGTTCAGGAATAAAAAAATTATCACTAAAGTGGCCACGAGAAAATGCTGGAAAATATTTTTAACTTCGAAATTTTTCCAATCAAAGCTTAAATATTAAAATTCGAAATTTCTCCGGAAATTCTCAGATTTAGGTATATCTTTATCAACATGGTTAGAAAACCTAGACAATTTCACGTCTTTTCACGATCTTCGTGTGAGTAGGGGAAGGTAGTGAAAGTGTAATTGTTCAAGTGGCTGTAACTTATAAACGACTTGTCCGATTTTGTTGCGTATAGGCTTGTTTGGAAAATAAATGAGAGTACTTTCGTATATCGTATCCAGTGATGCGTGATTGTCTCCAGAAAAGTTGCTAGAAGGCGTAATTTGAATTAAAAACTGTTATTTTTGTTTCACCGCAAAAATTTAAATGGTACGGTATAATTCTGATAACAGAATAGAAATGAAGTTTAAATTCACAAAAAAAACCTCAAAACACTGTTTTTAATTCAAGTAACCCCTTCTAGCAACTTTTCTGGAGACAATCACGCATCACTGGATACGATATACGAAAGTACTCACATTTATCTTCCAAACAAGCCTATAAAAACATGAAATTTGGTACGCATGTGTAACTCGATATACTCTTCAAGAATAGTCATAAAAAAATTAGGGCTACCATTTAAAAAAATAGTCGATGACGTCAGATCTCAAATTTGGGACACACTGTATAAAAATTTTCTACATGAAAAAGAGCGCAATTTTAAATACTAATCGACGTGTCCGAACATATTTCCGAAAAAAAAACGGTCTTTTGTGTACTGAATTTATTCCAAGTTAGAGACTCGCACTGTATATGTGTGTATACAGGGTGTCCCAGCAAGGGTGGCCACCGGCCATATCTCAGAAACTACTGCACCTAAAAGTTCAGGAATAAAAAAATTATCACTAAAGTGGCCACGAGAAAATGCTGGAAAATATTTTTAACTTCGAAATTTTTCCGCTAGGGGGCGCAATCAAAGCTTAAATATTAAAATTCGAAATCTCTCCGGAAATTCTCAGATTGAGGTATATCTTTATCAACATGGTTAGAAAACCTAGACAATTTCACGTCTTTTTGGTACAGGGCTCATTGGCGTACCGATCTTCGTGTGAGTAGGGGAAGGTAGTGAAAGTGTAATTGTTCAAGTGGCTGTAACTTATAAACGACTTGTCCGATTTTGTTGCGTATAGGCTTGTTTGGAAAATAAATGAGAGTACTTTCGTATATCGTATCCAGTGATGCGTGATTGTCTACAAAAAAGTTGCTAGAAGGCGTAATTTGAATTAAAAACTGTTATTTTCGTTTCACCGCAAAAATTTGAATGGTACGGTATAATTCTGATAACAAAATCGAAATGAAGATTAAATTTACAAGAAAAAACCTTAAAACACTGTTTTTAATTCAAGTTACCCCTTCTAGCAACTTTTCTGGAGACAATCACGCATCACTGGATACGATATACGAAAGTACTCACATTTATCTTCCAAACAAGCCTATACGCAACAAAATCGAACAAGTCGTTTATAAGTTACAGCCACTTGGACAATTACACTTTCACTACCTTCCCCTACTCACACGAAGATCGGTACGCCAATGAGCCCTGTACCAAAAAGACGTGAAATTGTCTAGGTTTTCTAACCATGTTGATTAAGATATACCTCAATCTGAGAATTTCATATTTTTTTCCTGAACTTTTAGGTCCAGTAGTTTCCGAGATATTGTCACTTAAGGCGTTAGACTGGGTCTTCGGCTGGACCCACAACACCTGTCGTGCTCTAGGGAACGTAGCTGGGCCGAACAGTAGAGGTACTCCGTTTGGGTAACTTCCATTTATTATCGTCCATGGTACATCCCATCTATCCCCACCATAACACTAGGACGAGCATGTTCTTTGAGGCTGAGAGGGGTTACACTACTCAGGGTGAGAGGGATTACACTACTCACAATGGAGAGTAGTTGGCTAAGCCAACCACTGACCATAATCTCGCTGAACGTGTCTATTTATAGCAACAAAACTGCTCGCTCAGCGATTTTACCAGTGGCAAATTGGGTAGATTTACACCAAGTATATTTGCCTCCAGTACTATTGTGACATATGCCCTCACCCCGTGAGCATTGGACCCCAATGCCAGAAGAGAACATGCTTCATCCCTTACAAAAAAAACTTAAAAACTATTAACAAATTTTGTGGCCAAAATCTCTTGCTCCGGTCCTGCCATCCATCCGTTTAGTTTTCCCAAACCCTGGCCTGTGGTACTGCACCGTCGTGCGTTCAACGCTTGTTCACTGCTAATAGTGCTGATGCTTGCGTTTGCAAAAAATTGTTGGCCAGCCGATCTTCCTTGACCTCGTTAATAGTTGCCTATCACAGGGTGTGTATATGGTCCCCTTACTCAGTTCAGAGGGCCGGTATCCCTGTAATATGGCTGAAGGTTGTGGATTCCTGGCCGGTTTCGTGTTTTGCAGTTGGATGGTTGTGGGGACCGGTAGCCGTTATATGAAAAACAGAAAGTCTATATAAGTACATCATCCTTTACAGGTCAAAACATAATATCAACAACATCTCAACATAAACAATAACATCTCATATTAAAATCGTAAACATATACCCCCTAAATTCTTATCTATATCAACTCATCATGAGGGACGGCAATAGGCGAAAGTATTATCCTGTCCACCATGTACATTCGGCAGTATGTAACGTATCCGATTGCGCTCTCTCTTAATCCCTGCTTGAATGGACCGTGTCCGTAGCAAGTTGAATGGGCCGACATCCTATCGGTCTCTTGCTCTCCTGCTCGGCTATCGTCAGCAAATAGGATCTCCTTTCCTTGGCTCTGTGCACCGTCTCGTTGGTCAGGCCACCATAACACTGGAGGAACGGACTGTCGATCCCTTTGTATGCATTCAATGCCTCGCCGACATATTCCAAACAGTAGACACACCAGGACTAGAGACAGTGCCACACACTTTGACACAAAACTACTATCGTGTCGACGCCGATCTGGGACGCCTTGTGCCAATGGAGGATGGACGGTGGCCAGAGGCATCCATTGGTTTCTGTGGAACAACATGTAAATGAGAGCGATCAAAAGTACCATGCTCCAAATCATCAGGACCCGACTCTCTTCAGGCCCACTACAACTATCGATGAGGGCTTCCATCTCCCATCCCTTGATGACTCCCTTGAACACTTCCGTTCAGATCGACGCTCGAAGCTTGGAGCGTCCAGCTCTGGTCCAGGCAGTCATCAAACCAAATTTCTTCTCGGGCCTTCCTGTACTCTACTTGGCAGCGGGGGTGATCGTTGGCGCCTCCACCAAATGTCACTTAAGGCGTTAGACTGGGTCTTCGGCTGGACCCACAACACCTGTCGTGCTCTAGGGAACGTAGCTGGGCCGAACAGTAGAGGTACTCCGTTTGGGTAACTTCCATTTATTATCGTCCATGGTACATCCCATCTATCCCCACCATAACACTAGGACGAGCATGTTCTTTGAGGCTGAGAGGGGTTACACTACTCAGGGTGAGAGGGATTACACTACTCACAATGGAGAGTAGTTGGCTAAGCCAACCACTGACCATAATCTCGCTGAACGTGTCTATTTATAGCAACAAAACTGCTCGCTCAGCGATTTTACCAGTGGCAAATTGGGTAGATTTACACCAAGTATATTTGCCTCCAGTACTATTGTGACAATATGGCCGGTGACCACCCTTGCTGGGACACCCTGTATATCCAACTTTTCACCACAAATACTACAACCACCATTGCGGATACCTAGTAAGTGGCCGACTTGCTATTGAGCTTCCAGTTTTAGATCAAAATTCAAAAGAGGCGAACGTCATGTCGTCGTTTCCGTCGAATTCAAGTGGAAGAACAAAACGCATTATAGATTTCTCATTGCTGGAGACCGCTGAAGATCGTCGGAACAAAATGGTAATAATCATGTTTTTTTTTAACTCATTTGGAATATAAGGACAACTAGAACTATCTTCTTCTCTCAATGTTAAATGTTAAAACTATAAAATAAGTTCGCAGTACAATTCTGGAATGTGTCTTGATAGATTGTTTTCAAAATAATGTCATATAAAAGAAAATTGTTCATAATTCCCACTTATTTAAAAAAAAAATCTGCTTATAGCGTTATGTCGAACCAGTGGAAATATTTTCCGCCATAAAAAATGAGACATGTTCATGGTTTACTGATCGTCTGGAGAGCAACGAACAAAAAGATGAATATATTGAATTTCTAAGCGATGTTCCTCACATAACACAGCCCAGAACAACCTGTAGTACATTATCTTTGAGGAAATATTTATTCAGGAAACCCAGGAATTTGATACGAGTTCTGTGGGGAATACATTTAATGAAAACACGGAATCTTTTCTTGCAGTTACTGTGTTTTTGATCCAGAATTCAATTTTTCTTTATCGGTGATCAAAATCAGTAAGTGCAGTTGCTGTGTTTCTGTAATAGCTATTTACCTAACAAGTGCGGAAAATTAGTTTTTCCGCACAAGTCTGCCGTTCACCGACCGACGCGTAGCGGAGTTCGGTGAAGCAGCCGAGGGCGGAAAAACATTTTCCGCAAGTGTTAGGTACAATAGTTTTTCTACAGACGTGCGGAAATAAGGATATAATTCGTAATTTAAAAGTTTTGATGCAACTAATGACAAATAAATAATAATAAATGTCGAAATGTGTAACTAAGCGACCATAGTAACCTGGAAACCTGGTTGCTGTTTGCTTATGATATTTCTAATTTTTCCGCTCTGGTTCCCGCACCTGATTTTCCACACGGATATCGGTGCGGAAAATTGAATTTTCCGCACGGCTGTAGGAAAAATATATTTATTTTAAATTGATAGGTATAATATGCAGAAACAGTTTTTCGATTACCGAGGTCGCTTATTTTCCACAATTTTATCTGGAACTATCATGAAAACGTTGCTCAGATCGACAATTCCATTGTGTATAAGTTTGAAATAAAAATTCCAACAAATGGAGTAAGGCTTGTAAATTATAACAAAAACCCGATTTTCCCAAAACTTTGTGCGAAGGAGTTACTGTGTTTCTGCTTGGGGCAGCCGAAGGTATCTCGCTTTGGTACCCAGTTGAGTCGATGAATGTATAATTGAAACAAAATGTAATCACTATTTGTATAAAGTAGAATGAATCAAACGTTCTGTACTTTGCATTTTTCAAAACTTACAAAAAAAAACTGAGATAGATTCATTAAATCTCATAACGGGTGTTCATTTGAAAACTTCCGACCCCGGTTTTATCAAAAACTATTGATTTAAAAAAAAAACGTCAAGACAAGATTTGTCATGGGGGACAACTTTTGAAGTAAAAATTACTTCGCCTCACTTCACTCCCTACCCCCCAGGGGCACAACCTTAAAAATCTTAATTGGGAAAGGATATCGAGTTATAGCTTGTTTGAAAGGCCTTATCAAGTGCTCTATTATGACGTCTGAATTTTTGAAAACGGTCGGTTCGTTTTCGAGAAATTTAAAAAAAAATATTTTAACATTTTCAAAAAGATAATATTCGACAAAAACCGGAACAAATAATTTTTCAAAAATTTAATTCACGTTTATTGTATCTATCGTCAACGCATAATTCCAACGATTTATTAAACCAAACCAAAAAGTTGGGGAAGTGTTTCTTTCAGACAGCACAGTATAGCCAGTGGATATCCATTAGTCGTCCCAATATCCACTGAATGTCCAGTCCATTATGGATATCCAAGGGATATACAATGGATATAGTTCATGGATTCAGAAAGTAGTAAGAATAGTCTTTGTTTTGGTGGAAATAAGTTAACCAATGATACCTTTCCAAATAGAAGAGTTTTTGTTGAATATTTTCACAAAAATCTCAAAAACGGTCAACATCCTTGTAGATATTCATTGGACGTCCAGTGGATATACTATGTATTTGGTTTAAATTATAGATCATAAAAGCAGGTCCGATCTTATCACCTCATTGGATTTGAGAAATATTATCATTCATTCATTTCAAATTCATAGAAATTCACTAATTTCAATTATTTGTAATATCCACTAGATATCCATGTTGGATATTTAATCAGTGCTACCTCCTCTGTGTAGCAGTTGGTAGTGCGTGACATGCCAATAATGTCAATGTCTTGTCATTCATGTCATCATTCATCATTGAATCCGCGTGCTTACCTTCCTTACGGCGTATATCCCATCGCATCCAGGTGCTTTGTATGGTTCGAATGAGTTTATGGCCCATTCGAATCTATCTGGTGTCACAATCCGTCGGGCTATGACCCAATCATCTCTTGATCCTCTCATCCGGAGGATCTCAGGAGATAGGGAGTTGGTTCCCTGTTGCGAGTTGATTATGGTCGAGTCTGGAAAGTATGCCCTGAGTAGTGTCTCAATAGTTTCTTCGCCATTTTTCGTGTAGTCCCCGTTTGGTTTCTCAAGTGTCCCCATTGGTGGAAGGGGATCTTTAGCTAGGATTCTCTAGAGGCGTGCACCTTCCGAGGTTTTTTCGACCTCAGTGCAAAACTTCCTCCAGGAGTTCCTCTTAGCTTCCCTTACTTCTTTGTTGTATTTCGTCATGTAGTATGGTGATATTCATCCCATTCACCGGTTGTCTTGGCCGCATTAAAGAGTCTGCGTGTTTCCTCCTTCATCTTGTCAAGTTTCTTGTTCCACCAGGTTGTGTCCTTGCATGCAGAACGCCGGATTAGCGGACAGCTTTGATGGTATGAGTGAATTATGACGTTTTGTAGTTGTTCCGCTACCACCTCAACATCAAATCTGTTACGCATACGTTCCTTGATCCCGCTCAACCCCGCCTCCAGCTCCTCCCGGTATTCAGTCCAGTTTGTTTTGCGTGGGTTGCGGTACATTTTTGACGGCTTGTCGATACTATTGATTTCTATCAGTATATACCTATGGTCCGCAGGTATAGTACGTCGGATACGCGCCACCGCTGGATACCGGGATTGATACGGGAGGTGGACAAAGTGACATCAATAACTTCCGACCGTATGCGGTTTGCAAAAGTAGGCTTGTTGCCCTTGTTTAGAATCTCCAAATCATGGGTTATAATAAAATCCAATGAAGACCCACCTCTTTTGTTGATATCGCTGCTTCCCCAGATGGTGTGATGCGAGTTGGCGTCCATACCTATTATACACTGTAGGTTTCTCTGCCCACAGTGATTCACTAGTTTCTCCAGGTCTTCCGATGGTGGAGGTCTGGGTGCATCGTAGGGAAGGTGAAGCGAAGCTATTATGATGTCCTTCTGGGTTCCTTCCTCTTTGTAGCTTAGTTGGATGGCTACTTGATCCCTGAAATTTAGTTCTTTAATATTGAAAGCCTGCACTCCGTTTCTCACGTATATGCAAGCTCTAACGTTACCTGTTGACTGCTCCTTGTAAAAGATCTTACCTCCAGTGTTTCCTAGACCGGCTATTTTTCCCTTCGTAATCCAGGGTTCTTGGATCATTGCCAGGTCTATGTTTTTCTTTGCCAACTGTTGGCATAGTGCAGCAGATGCTCCCTTACTGTGCCAAAGGTTTATTTGTATTACCTTCAGCATCGGGAGCCTCCTTCTTGAGAAGTCTGAAGGCTAGCTGCATTAACCCAAAGTAGGCCCGGAGATTCCGGTTATGCAGAAGAGATCTGCTGTCAACACCGACAATGAGTGTCATGCCCTCATTGTCCGTCTTGTGGCTGATTATTCTCCAGTCCTCGGTCTTCAGCCCCATGTTCTGGGTTTTGAGGAACTGGAGAGCTTGTGCCGGCTCCTTGATTCCCGCGGATTTTGTCGGTATCCAGACGGCAGCCCTCACGACTGGCATCACTCTGTGTGCCAGGCCAATCCAAAGACTGGTTCCCTCGTAGGGGCTGAAGACTGGAACCACCCGCAGCAGCCAAGTCTTGGCAGCTTCATTGGCGCAAGTGATATAAATCACCCCACCTCTGGAGCTGCTGTTCTTGAACTGAGGACCAGTTCCGGGTTCGCATTTGAACACTTTCCGGAGTAGAGACTGTTGTAGGCCTCTACACTGTTCCTCACTGAAGGTTTCATCCGGATATTTTTTGGAAGTGATGGCCATTCTAAGCCCGGCTAGGGTTTCGCTGTAAGTTTTCCCAGTTGATGTACTTGGTGGTACCTCAGCATTCCCCTGTCGTGATCTTTTGTTGGCGCTTTTTTCTGGGGTTGGTGTGTTGCCCTCAGAGCGACCCCTCTTTGCAGAGGATTTGTTTGCAGGGGTCCTAGGTTAACCTGATGCTCCAGGCTCTGAGGCCCGAGCATCAGGTTTCCCAGTATTCCCTGAGCTATCCGGGAGGGTTCTATTTCCGGGATTCCTATTTGTCCTTGGTTTACGAGGCCGTATAGGATCTCCCTTGGCTTTAGCCCTCTCAATCGCAAGCTTCCTTCGCTGGGCTCCGGAAAGCTTTGTCATTTTGTTCAGGCTGATGTTGCCAACGCCTGTACTAATGGCAGATACACCGGCACCGGGGATTGCATCACTGCTTCCCTGGTTACCCGTGGTTGGTTCGTGAGGATTTACATCGAGGTTTGTTTGTTCCTCGGATGCCAGAACGTGTGATTGGCCCTTCCCAAAATCCGTGGGGCCAGCGTTGCTCACCGGGGCTTCCACCCGGTTGGAACCAACGGTGAGATTGCAACTCACTTGGGGTACAAAGTCCTCAGGTTTGTCACACATCGTTCTTGGGTGCTGGTTTTGGTCCGCCCCGGGGTATTTAATTTTCCCGATACATCCCATATCTGGGAGGCATTTCCCTATCCGCCACCTGGGGAGGCACCCGATGGGGGACCAGCAATCCCACACGGGCACCAAGAGTAAAGTGAATACGACTTCGATAGGCGAGTTGAGTTTTGCGAACGAATGACTGCAGCGATCAACGATCAAGTAAAGAATATTTGCTTCAGTGATGAATGCACGTTTTACCTTAACGGATTTGTAAATAGGCAAAACTGCAGATATTGGAGCAATGAAAATCCTCATGCTTTTGTAGAAAAGCATAAAGTAAGTGGGCCGTTGTTTATTGATGGAAATTTGAATGGAGAAATTTATAAGGATATGTTGCAAACTACCATCAATCCCCTTATTATTGAAGCAATCGAAAACCAAATCGATGAGGACAAAAACCCTGTGATTGATAAGGCTGAAGTATATTTCCAGCAAGACGGTGCTCCTCCTAATTATGTTCTTCCGGTTCGACAATGGCTAGATGACGATTTTCCAAACAAATGGATAGGACGAAGAGGACCTATGGAATGGCATGAAAGGTCACCTGATTTGACGCCATTGGACTTTTTTTTATGGGGTCATTTAAAATCTATAGTGTTCACTCCCCAACCTCAAACTCAAGAGGAACTTCGTCAACGCATCATCGAATAGTGCCATGATATTCCACATGATGTTTTTGAAAATGTGCGTCACGAATTTGAACATCGCCTATATTATTGTATGTCCAATAACGGACAACATTTTGAACACTTACTAAAAAAGTGATATTTTAGTGTGTTGCTGTTAGGTATTTATTGTGACTTCAAATTTTTTTTTAATTATTATTATTTTTTTGAAATGTTAAAATATGTTTGCAAATTTCTCGAAAACGAATCGACCGATTTCAGAAAATTCCAACGTCATAATAAAGCACTTGATAAGGCCTTTCAAACAAGCTATAACTCGATACTCTTTTCCAGTTAAGATTCTCAAGGGGGTGCCCTGGGGGGTGGGGAGTGAAGTGAGGCGAAGTAATTTTTACTTAAAAAGTCGTCCCCTTTGACAAATCTTTTGGTGTGTCTTGGCGTTTTTTTTTTTAATCAGTAGTTTTTGATAAAACCGGGATAGGAAGTTTTCAAATAAACACCCGGTATATTTGCACATAAATAAGTCCACTCAAAGATTGTGCACGTGCATTGGTATATTAAAGAATAGGAACGAATGTTTTATTTTGAAGTACCTGATAAAATATTCTGAAAATCAGTATAATTCAAATTTGCCGCCGAAAAACAAAGCTTTAGTGTTTCCAAACAATCAAAACTATATGAATAACAAAAAATTATCATTGGTTGAATTTCCACTTCACATCATAAATAGCGCCAATCATATAGCGACATGAGAAACTTTTTGCGCCTCCTAATTTTTTATTCCGTTGTGGTTATCGTTATTCTGAGCATTCGCAGTGACAGAATCACAATCCTTTATCGTTAGTAGGTTTGAACCCCTTGTTAATTTCAACGTTATTAACGTTTCCCGCTATACTAAGCATGCGCAGAAAACAAAACATTGATTACGGAGAAGAGACAAAAAAGAGATTTTGGAACTCGTATTTAAGGTTTGACGTTGTGTCATCACCATGTCATCTGTCATTATAGTGATCAGATTTGTTGCGTTTTTGATTTTTGATGTTTTGATTTTGTGATGTTTTCGCCAATTTCCTAGCAGAGCAGCACGAATTTTGAAATAATAATATGGAAGATATTTTGGTCCAAATTCGACCATATTCGAACTACGAAATGTAATAAGGTTAACATATTATTTCATGCCGCTTGGCAAACTACTAATATGCTACCATCTACATTGATTTTGTGTTCAAAGTTACTTTTACGCCAAATTCAATGTGGATGGTAGTACATAGTTCCCGTTTGACAAGTGGAAATCTGTCACTTCCACTTCGAAGCTAAATTAAATGTAACTCAGGCAAAACCACGAGTATCATGGGCAAAACACCGACTGATATGATAAACAGCTGATCTCTATCAACATGAATTTCACTGTTGCCAAGCTGTAAAACATAGGATCAGTTTCTGTTGGATATTTAATAAAAAGACAAGAATCTTACAATTCCAGTGTAACTGTAGTCATTTTTAACAATTAAAAATGTACTTTGTATGTTTCACGATTTCTATGTAATAATTAAATAATACTGTATATCAATATGACAACATGAGAAAATAACCGATGGTTATCAAGCGAACGTTAAGGCTCCGTAGATAACGTAACACGTTATCGGTTAATAACCGATTCGGTTATTTCCAGACATCTGCGCAAGCTCAGAATAACCGGCAACGTTAATAACGGGTCAAATAAGAGCTTCAAAAACTCCCTAGTGACCATAACGGATTCCTTTAATTACGGGGAAATAAGGAAGAGCTTATCGTTATGGTAATGCTCAATTTTCAACAGCGATGTTGCCGGGATGTGTAAAATCCAATGGATACTACTGCTAATAATATTTTTTACTCAAGCAATTGATCAAAATAAGATGCAAATAACTACTTTACATGAAAATAAACGATAGCGGAAACCAGAATGGAATGTTTTACATACAAAAAATTAACCCAGTACAATATGGTACAATATTCTCCTTTATTTCATGCTTCTCCGGATTGATCTACTCAACAATCTGACACATCTTGTCACGATCTCAATAACGGAACACGATCTAACTTGGACCCAACCCTACTTTTCTGCTTCTGACATCTTATTGATAGTGAATATTATTGTTGTTCAATGTTTATGCTCTGTACGACAAACTACACTCCCCGACAATAAATTCCGGACAAGAATAATTTGAGTCAATTTGATATCCCTGTAAGTTTTTTAATTTGTGTTTGATTTTGGCAAAATTTTTACCAAAGTGTAGCCCCATGTCTCGAGATATCACCCTTCATTTTGGTTTTGGAAAAATACTGATGGCTTGGTCATTATATAGGGAGGAGCAGAAGCTACTTTTGTATCCTCAAGTTTTATTCATCCTGTGGAAAAATTGAGCGGCAAAATTCATCTTTATTATGTTCTGTTGTGCAATCAAAGTGCAATCTTTTCTCAACAAAATGTTTCTTTGGTCAAGTCAATATCTGATTTTTTAGTGAAGATACAGATGTTTAAATAAAGTGCTGCAGTTTTTCGATATTTTATCAACAATGAATAAAAATATTCTTATATATATATATATAACAACAGATTTCAATGGAGCTAAATTTTGCCGCCCAATTTTTCCACAGGTTGTTGAAAACTTTAGGGTAAAAAGGTAGCTCTTGTTCCTCCCTGTATAATAACCAAGTAATCGGTATTTTCACAAAACCAAAATCAAGGGTAATATCTCAAGACATAGGGCTACACTTTGGTACAAATTTCACCTAGATCGGACAACAAATAAAAAAGTTATAGGGATATCAATTTGACTCAAATTATTCTTGTCCGGAATTTATTGTCGGGGAGTGTAATTTGTGTATGTCTGTACTTTATAGATGATTTAAAAATAGTTTAAAGTCGGAGTTGGAACTCTTTTTTCAGCACTGGTGCTGTGTGTAGTTCAAAATGTGTTCTTTTTGAAGATAATTTTATCAATTCCCAATTTTATTGTAATTGGTATGGTATCGTTCACGTATAGCCGATGTTTTAAAAAAATTATCATAGATATAGAAATAAATACCACCAAAATAATTAATTAACAAGAAATAATTACGAAAACTGTCATTAGTTTCGCTCGAGGCTTCGCCTGTTGGTCAGACGCAAGATAACGAATAAAGTGAATGAAAATGAAATCGTAGTGGAGCAAAACCTCTCCTGATAACGGATGAAATATCTGATGTTATTTTAAGAGGTAAAAAAAGTCTCTATTTCCAGAGCTGTCATTCATGTAATTTTAGGCGTTTTCGGAAACAGTGATCCGATTACCCCGATCATTCGCTGTGTGTTTTGTCTCTTTTATTAACATAATAAAAAGAGACAAAATACAGTTCAGGTGGCTGTTGTTTGTGTTTGTTGTAGATTGTAGATAGATTTCCGCCATGATTGTGAAACGAGTTTACTTGGCGTTAGCTTCGTGGCTATTCTCGGCTGTTTCAATCATATTTTGATTGATTTCTAAGTTGAAACTGTGCAACTACTGCAACTGTGTTCCGTATATTCCATTTTCAGTGAAATTTATTGTTGAGTTTGATCAGGTAAGTATGGGAAGTATCCACGTTTGGAAGGCTATATTTGGTGTTGATTTGTTTATAGGTACTAATTCATACCATGTGCTGATTCTGACAGTGATGAGACTTGCCGGAATAGTATTTTTTATACTATGATATCTATGGCCGATAGCACCGATCTATTCAAGGGACACTCAACGCAAACGAACCCTTAGCTTGACAATTTGACATGCAAATTTCTGTATACATAAACATCTTTTATGGGTGATTCACTATATATTGACCCCCCCTCTAACTCATTTTTAACAAGCTCTACAGAAAAAAGTTTGATACAAAAGTTTTTGGGATTATACTAAATCTGGCAGTATCATTTATTAAGGGTGTCCCAGAAGCTTTCCACAGCACCCAGCTTTGAAATTTCAAATGGGACGCCCTTTATTTGATTTTGATTTTGGATTCCTCATTGAATTCTAAGTCAAATCTGTGAAAGGTATATATATCTTATCTTTTGCCGTTTTCGAGATAAAGTCTGTTGAATTTTGTGAAAAATACAAAATTCCCCCCCTCTAACACATTTTATACAAGGTGAACAAAAAAAAGTGTTTCAAAAAAGTTGTTTGGTTTATACTAAATCTTCCAATTCTGGTAGATCCTTTATACAGGGTGTCCCAAAAGCTGACCACAGCATCCAACTATAAAATTTTACATGGAACATCCTGTGTTCTATTTCATTTTTAGATTCTACGATAAATTCTAAGTTAAATCAGTAAAAGATATATCTATTTTATCTACTGCCGTTTTTGAGATAAATGCTGTTGGATTTTGCCTTATTTTTAGAGCAACCATTCATAATAAAGCGTGAGCCTTTTAAAATGGAAAGCAGCTGTTTTTGAACTAATCTAGAATTTGTAAGCGTGGAATGGATTAATGTCCTGATAATGGTCAAATGGAAGTAGATTCTTGGCTGGAGGACAAATGTGTGTATATGGCAATATGAAAAAGTGACACCCCAGGTGGGATTTGAACCCACGACCTCCATATCTCTAGTCTGACGCTCTCCCAACTGAGCTACCGAGCCTCAAAAAGGTTTTTGTCTAGTTTTTCCTTGAACAACATCGGATATGCAATTAATAATCTCGGACCGCGCTGCTTTCAAACTTCATTTTCTCAAGTCATTTTCGAATGACCATACCCCTCTGTCGTGCATCCAAAGACATCATTGATGTAGGAGGGATGCGACTCACCCTGTTTCAAGGGAGGTTGCAGATTTTTTGGGGCCAACACCAGCCTGCAGGCCCTTGTTGCCTGTCCCCTTTCTGGTAGTGTGCTTCCTTACCATGTGGTGCAGGAACGACTACCATCTTTGTATAGATAGGATAGGTATTTGTCTGTCAAGTTTTGAGCAAACAACCCTCCCATCCTGTTGGGGGAAGAATTTATGTAAACCCAAAATGTAATTATGTAATGAATGAATATGTTTCAAGAGAGACTAAAGATATGGGGGTCGTGGGTTCAAATCTCACCTGGGGTGTCACTTTTTTATATTCCCATATACTTACATTTGTCCTTCAGCCAAGAATCTACATCCATTTAATCTACACTGTGGGCCAAATCAAATTAGAACCTAGTTTGATCCTTAATAACTTTTTTGATTGTTTATGGATTTAGATGAATTTTGGATATGATATTGGCCAATATGTTCTGGATGTTCCTCCAAAATTGAGTTTTCGAATTTTGGACAGGACCAAATATACGACGTTTTTATAAAATTGGTGCATTTAAGCTCGTAGCAAAAACGAACTGCGCTACGTACAGACCAACTGATATATTTTTTGAAAAGGACATTAGTGGAAAAAGGTATCCTGATAATATCAATATTTTAGAACCATAACCTAAGAAACTATGTTTTTTTCTATATGATGGTGCTTGTCGGCATAAAAACTATTTCACTTCGTTTTGATCAAAATTTCTTGAAATTCCATTGCAACGTGGCTTGTTTGTTAGAGATTCGTCGATTTTTTCACATTTTAGATTTTTTGATTTGGAAAAAAATAATACCCAATTATTATTGTTTTTTCGTTTTTAAACTAGCGCAGTTCGTTTTTGCAACGAGCTTAAATGCACCAATTTTATAAAAACCTCGTAGGTCCGGTCCTGTCCATAATTCGAGAACTTGATTTTGAAGGAACATCCAGAACATATTGACCAATATCATATTCAAAATTCATCTGAATCCATAAACAAACAAAAAAGTTATTAAGGATCAAACTAGGTTCTAATTCAATTTGGCCCACAGTGTAGAATTGTTTTTTATCTTTTATGAGGCAGACTTAAGCTTTAAAGCAATCTTTATTCAATATGGTTGTCAAGATACAAATCCAGAATTTAGAATTTTTCACAAAATTGAACAGCATTTATCAGAAAGTGGCAAAACTTACGATAGATTTATTTTATATCGATTTGACTTAGAATTTAACGTATGATCTGAACATAAAATAAAATACAGGGTGGCTTTTCTAAAATTTTAAAGTTTGGTGTTGTTAACAGCTTTTGTGACACCCTGTATTAATGATATAGCCCGATTTAAAAAAATCATCATAAACCAAACAACTTTTGTATCACACTTTTTTTTCTACACCTTGTGTAAAATGAGTTAGAGTGAGTCAAAATATTGGATTTTCCACAAAATTTAACAGCCTTGAAGCCATAAAGCCACAAGAGATAAGATAAATATACCTCATACACATTTGACTTAGAATTTAACGTAGAATTTAAAAATGAAATAAAATACCATTTAAAATTTCAAAGTTGGGTGCTGCAGTCAGCTTTGGGGAGACGCTGTATAAATGATTAGCAGTATCATTTATACAGCGTCTCCCCAAAGCTGACTGCAGCACCCAACTTTGAAATTTTAAATGGTATTTTATTTCATTTTTAAATTCTACGTTAAATTCTAAGTCAATTCTAAGTTAACCAAATTTGGTATAAACCAAACAACTTTTGTCTATAACTTTTTTCTGTACACTTTGTAGAGAATGAGTAAGAGGGGGGGTCACAATATAGTGAATCACCCTGTACATTTTATTAAATTTGTGAAGCAAGGAATGATTCCTTTTGGTTTCCTCATTATATCAGATTTCTTACAAATTGAGTCCAGATTACGACCATGAATGGTCAACAAATGGATACTTTTTAACCACCCACTAAATGTCCAGATGTATTCCAGCACTGGATAATACTTGGAATACCATGGATATGATCTGTATATACGAAAATAATCCAGAGCTGTGCCAACAGAATATCCAGTGGACACCCAGTGGGTATCTTCTAACGTTTTTCTGGATATACATTGGACAGCCATGCATATTTCTCTAGTGCTTGAATGGATATCCAGTGGACATGTTTGTGTTATTTGGAAAGGTTATGACAGATGAAAGTTGCATTTTTTTTAATGGAACCCCCTTCATATCAATAAATATTTCAATTCTTTTTTCAATTTTGAGAAAAAAACTCATCATCATAATGCTCCTGAATCTAGTCGTTTTCGAGTTATCGCGTTTTATAAATGACATTTTTGCATCTTTGACATGCTATAAAACCCAAACGGCTTGAGAAAGAGATAAGCGGTCTGCACTTTCAAGTCTTAACTTTTGTAGAGCTTTTCAAGGACATTAATTCTTGTCGAAGAATGCGGAAATGTGTGAAAAAAATTGACAGTTGACAGTACCTTCTTTTCAAATAACAGAATAGTACTTGAAAAATTACGGTGAAAAAGTGTATACCATTTGTCTCTATCTTGAACCGTTTGAGCTTTATAGCATTTCAAAAATGTCATTTTTAAATCGCGATATCTTGATTACAGTTTGATCTAGGAATAAAATGTGTATCATAATTTTTGCTCAAAATTGAAGGGAGAATCAAAATATTCATCAATATACAGAGGGTTGCATTTGAAAAAACGCAACTTTGATCTGCAATGACTTTATGCCAGTCCCTGTATATTCCAAACTATGACAGATATGCAGATTTTTGAAAGTCCCACAACTTTTATAAAAGACAGTTTTTTCTAACTCACGTATCCTATCAAATAATCGACCGTTCTGGTAATTTCTCCTATCCCTGTTTGTATCACTTCGAAAATATCACGTTGTACTGGGGACTACTAAGTATAAGGGTTTTTGAATTATACGAGTTTTTATGTCAAAAAGTAGGTTCCTATTTAGATGTCGTCGTTGCCGCCATGATAACTTCTGTGCTATACCTAGACTAGATTTCATAGGAGACGGGAAAAACAAAACAAAATACGATATACACCAACAAATAGGAGGGTTACAAAAACCCGAATTAGACGTTTATAAAAACCAGGAACTAATGAAGGTTTCATGAGCATACGCGGCCTGGAAAAACAAATCATTAGGTACCAATATCAAATTTTCAGCTCAATTGACACATGGGGTTTCACGACGGCAACGACGATGTAAATTTTTCGTATAAGAAAGCCCCTTTTCTTTAATTTTTATTATATTTCTTGTTGAAAGGGACCTAGTTCAAAAGATGTTTTCAAATATTTTGGTTACTATTATTACAAGGTGGCCCGAAAATGAGATCAAAAAATATCAAATTCAAAAAACTGCAAAAAATCATTTTTTTTCAATGGAAACCTCCAATTTTCATAATTTTATCTTATTGAGCATTGAAATAGAAGTGAGTTTGTATAAGATTGTCCACTCCAAAAATTCTTATTTTCATTTAATTTTCATTGAATTGCATATCAACTCACTTTTATTCTCAATGCTAAATTAGATCAAATTTTAAAAATCGGGAGTTTCCATTTGAAAAAATTGATTTTTGGCAGTTTTTTTGATTTGATTTTTGATCGTATTTTTGGGCCACCCTGTAATGATACTTATCAAAATATTGTAAAAAATATTTTATAGTAGGTCCCTTCAACAAGAAATCCAACACAAATTGAACAATAAAAGCTTTCTTGTACGAAAAATTCACGTAACGTGACAAACGTCATTTTTGACATAAAAACAGAGACAATATAAAAAAATGAGACCAACGGATTTAATCGTGAGGACCGAAACCGTGTTCCTGTAGCGCATAGCGCATCGTGACGAAAATTAGAACTAAAATGACAATCAAGAAATATCATACTTTCATATATCTATCTCTTTTCCTATGCCAGAACCTGTTTGGTAGAAAGAGAAAGCAACATATCAAAAATTCTAATGTCGTTACCATGGTTCCGTCAACAATCAATAATCAGTCATAACATAGCAACACACAACACTTTAACCCTGCTTCCGGCTTCTTCCTTTCATAAAAAATATTTTTGACTTTTGACTTTTGAGTAATACTAGATACTACTACATACTCACTATTACCTAGTTAAGTGCCAAAAGTTAATCAAAACTGGTAAGTTGACTAACTTGCATCAAGTAGGTATAAATGCTTATATGCTTATTTGTATATTTGCGCTAGTGCTATGGACGAAAGAGACAGCTATGATGGGTTATTTGAATCTCATGGTGCCTCTAGATATACCTACATGCAAATATCTAAAAAACCAACAAGGTAACAGAAAAACTTATTCATTTAATTAATGATTGAAATGAATTGAGAATGGCAAATGGAAATAGCCGTACATAAGCTTTATTGGTCCCTATTTAGTTTTTTTCATTTGTTCTTGGTAAAGCAGCAATGATTTGTTTCTCAATAATTGGGCTGCTCGATCAGGACTCAATTTCAATCACATTTCAAATAAATACACAGCAGACTTTAATTTATCTTACTTTTGTCAAAAAATTTTTGGATACCTGAATAGCTTGTTAAATAATGATGTATATTGATTCTTGACACTGCGACTATAATCACAGTTGTGTAATTTTCAAGCTGAGAAATGATAATCACTTATTGTTTGTTAATATCATGTACATTATTATCTAAACAAAAGATTATCAACAAAAATTAGAAAACAAGATTAAAATTTTGTCCAATTTCCCTTTTTGATATTTTCAGGTTCCTATTCTGTGATATGGAATGGATGTGGAATATTAGTAGATTCTGTGGATGTACCACGTTAACGTAGATGTACCTATAGCAATTAACTCTTTTTGTGCCAAATTATGGAGATGTATTTACCTATAGTATTAGTAGGGTTCAAATGGGATGTTTTGTTAATAGTTTTTGATATGTTTTTCTCATCAACTAAACTTTTTTTTGTGATACTTATTTACAAGGTAAGAATTGTTTTCTTTGTAATAACCATTTATAGGGTATGAACCTTGGTATGAACTGTTCCTATTTTTCAAGTGAAGGGATTTTTATTTGTTTATTAATTTCTTCTCAATACATTTTTTCGACACTAGACTTGTTTTATTCAAATACTTTTTTTTATAGAAAATATGTTTACAATAAAGAAAAAAAACATTGGTTCTTTATTTTAAAAAGAATGTTGCACTTTTCTCAGGTAACTATTGTTGAATTTGAACTAAAATTTATTTTTACACAAAATCCATCAGAAAAGTGCAAAATCTTGTAAGGTGAACACGGATTGTTTTTTGTTTCACATCGGAGTAGCGTGCGAGGTGCGACTTGCAGCCAGGAAGCATGCTACTCACTTGACCTTCTTCAATAAAGATAGTAAGAATGATTTCACATTCCAGTGGCACCATGCGATGCCACTCAGATGTGAAATCATTCATATTATCATATTTGTTTAGGTTTTGAAATATTTAGCATCCTCCAGGCAAACAAGTCGCATATCACATGATAGGTACTTTGATGTGAAACAAAAAACAATACAAAATGTTGGTTTCAAAAAGCCCGCCAAGACTGTTAGTTTCTCCTGTAGCCAAGGGTGGCGCCAGCGTAACACTGTCTCCAAAGTGTACCATATAATCAGTAACTCTCTTTTTTTTATTTCTCTATGCATAAAAACTAAAATATTTCAAAAACGCTTATTCTCAGGTATAGGACATCATGCATCCAATCTGCCTTGATATTACGTAGAATCCAAAAATGTAATATTATATAGGGTGTTTCATTTGCAACAAGCGAGTTGACACCTATTTTCGGTATAACCGGAAGTCGCGCAAAGTCACTATCATTTCATTCGAAAAAAGCAGCACCAAATATCTCTCCCTACAAATTTTCGGACCCAACCGCTTTATTTCCTGAGACATTCTAACAGGCCCCTTAATTTGGCGAACCCTGTATTATTCAACGAGTGGGAAATGGTGGCTATTGAGTTATAGTTATCTGCCGCGAGTAGAATACTATACTTTTTCTATGATTATTTAGGGCCGGTTGCATAAAACTATGAACTGTAGTTCACCGTTGATCTGCAGTTCAATGTCAAAAATTACATGAACTTTCTGACGTTGAACTGCAGAAAAAAGAAAGTTCATGTATAATTCATCAATTATTGAATAGTCATATAAAAAAATGATTACCTATTATAAGGAGCTACTTGATGATGGGCCGTAATTCCTAAAACTCATTCCTGAACCAAATTCAAGTAGAAAAGAGCGAGTAGATATTTTTATGACCAACAGCTCGCTGATGACCTCCTGTTACCAAACATAGTATGATGCTATACATATCCTTTGTTGATACACCATTCACTCTTGTATCTTTTATTGGGTGGCTCATGTAGGGTTCAAGTTCTTCAAATAAAAAGTGCACAAGTTTTTATTGAGTAGGAATAAATCAATCAATCAAATCATCATTCAAACCAATAAGATCACTTCTTTCTCGTAAAAATACAATTTCCTCGCATGCGAGACAAACTTATTGGACAGGCAACATCTTACTTTAAAAACAAATAATTATTAAGAAATAAACATTCCAATCAAAATTACGTCAAAAGTCTTGGCTTGTGCAAGGTTCAGTGGCATATATACCGCCCCGAGCTCCCTCATTCGTCTTTGAGGCTTCCTTGTACCAAACCAAACCTCTATTCAAGAAAAGAGGTGCTTTTTCCTGCCAAATTGTACGGTCACATATTACTTTATACAGCGTCCGTCATAAAGTTGGGTACATATAGAAAGCTTTCTTCGGGTTTGTGCATGTCCTATATTCAAATAATCAATTTTCACACATTTCATCAGTTCATCGGCTAAGCGAGAATTGTCAAAAAAGTTTATTTTGGTGTCAAGTAATGGTTCAATTCACAATATCTCAAACAATTTTATTAGAAAAAGCTGTATGGATTTCACCAAGGAGACCACATACCGATTTTGTAGGAAATCAAATAAAACTTATTTTTTACCCTTTCTATGGAAATGAAAACCAAAAATGATGATTTTAGTCGAAAAATAACTTGATTCACCTAAGCTTAATGGGCATGATGTTAGATCAGTCGGGTTTCTTATGAACTAAAACAGTCAAGGCATATAAATTATAAAATGCCGTCTGGTCGTGTCCCTGATTGTACACATTTCCGTTTTCTCATGTTTTCTGACCATCAGAAAAATGATTAATGAACGGATATTCACTATAGTTTGCCAGTAGTTGAATCTTGAAAATAATTATAAAATAAAAATAAACTATTCTGTAAGATGCGAGCGAGAAAACTGACTCGTTGTCAAATTCGAGTGCTCGTTCATGATTCATGAGACGAGTTCTCAAAAATGACATGCGATTGATTACGAACGCGTCACGAGTTATCTTGAGCGATACGATTGGTCAAGAATCGGGCCTCAGGCGAGAACACAATAACCTGATAATTTTGTACAGTACAAAAATCAATTTCATGTGGTGATGTGTATTTGTGATTTTCCAGTTCCGCTCCCATGTTTTCGATCAATTTTCACACTGTGGATTGTCTACGCAACATAGCTTGCATACATTGAATTTCTAGTGCTTGAAAAAGCGAGAATAAACTGGCGAAATGTCGCACAGAATGTTACGATAAAAAGAGATGAATAGAAAAGTGGGAGGAGGTAGAGATAAATAGAGAAGATGAAATCAAGAGGGTTTCGCTATGAAGAAGGATTATGGTGGATTGGATAATGTAGTGCTCGTTGAGCGTAGAGGGGTCGTGAGTGAAAGACTTTCAAAATTAAAGGTTGGTAAAAAAGGGATAGCGCCACTCGCTTTAAGAAAAAGATACATACACACAATCGTCAAACCGAAAGCGAGAAACACAGAAAACGAAATACTCAAAAGGACTCACAGGAAATAGTAAATTATTCAACGAGCGGAAAATGGAGGCTATTACCCACGAGGACGAAGCGTAATCTTGTGAGTGAATGATAGCCATTTCCTGTGAGTAGAATACTATAGGTACTTTTTCTATGATTATTCAACAATTGAAGCGAAATTTGCAATATTTCATTTTGACGGCACTTTTTGACAACTATACTTAAAGTGAGGTTAGGTTGTCAACACAATGACTATAGTCGAATTTGGCTTGTTTGGTACATGGTTTGGTACATGCTTTGGTCTGTCAAACACCTACCAACCAATTTCGGATCCTAAAATGGTGACGTCACATCAAGTTTGGTATGTGTTTTGTTCTGTCAAAATGTCTATCGTGGTTTGCAGCACGGTTCTTTGTTTGGTATAGTGGTATCTTTGTCTATTTTTCTTTTGTCTCGCTTGGGAGTAGTAAGTTCATCGTGAATGATCAAGTGAATGACGTAAATGAACAAATCGACGAGTTTTATCCAAATTTAAGTCTGTGCTTTAGTGGTTGTAATAGTTTATGCACAGTCTGTGAGTTTATGTTCTATCTGATCCAAAAATTGGTTTGCTGTTGATGTCATTTGTCAGTGTTGTTCTACGACTATATTTATTACGTCAATCATTTTTTTCTCGATTGAATGTTGGGAAATGGAAGTAGGAAATTAGTGAATTCGGAGACGTCTATAGAATTCCAAAACAGTCAAAACCATATAACTGCTTTTCTTCTAGGCATTTTGAGTAATGCGGCCAAAACGGCCACAATCTGCTTTTTACCAAAACACTGGAAAAAGCTTCAAGTTTTAACTTTATGACGAATAAGACAGATGAACTAAGTAGTGATAAACTATAACCTGTGACAAATATTTTTTTTATTTATGCCTGTAACTTGTAACTGAACATAAACAAACAACATTTCATTTGGTTGAAAACAATTGAGTGATGAAAAAAAAGTCACTGGTATGAGTAACAAGTCACATTAACCAATAGAATGTGGATGTAAAATACATCTTTTATCGAATAGTCATAGAACAAAACATTTATTCACAACCTTGAAGATGAAACAGAATATATAAGATGTTTCAAAAGTCGATATCGAGCGTTTCGATATCGTCGATACCACACTACAAATAATAACTGACAACTATATTCTGATCGGTTTCCCGCTGAATATGACAGGAGAGAGGTTTGTTCTAGCATAAAATTGTTGACGGTTTGAAACCAATTTTGTAGATTATCTTACTGTGCATGTTTATCCTGGGATCGTGTAGCAGACGGTTTGGAATTTTTATTAAAACAGCACTAAAAGTTCATCATATCTGATAAATCAGAAGCAGAGCTCCAATTATTAAACTCATCTGAACTTGAAGTTGAAGACTCTCGAAGAAATTTTTGGCCTCAGAAACCAAGAAAAACAATGATTGAACTAGGTTTTTTCTGAACAATGAAAAACTATCCTACCCGTGTTTCAAACAAGGATAATTTAATTATTCACAGAACTTGATTGAAAAAAATAATCCATTGATAATTAGTTTTTCAAATAAACGACCACAACCAAAACTTTGAAACAACCAAACATCGATCAAAAGCAGGCCTAAGAACACTTGAAAACTTCTGGACATGTCACCAACTGAAAATCCGCTCGAATTCCTATGGACTGTTTTGACGGTTTCCAACTAGTTCGAAAACTAAAATTGTTTATCGCTAGAACATCTGACTGCTAGTCAAAATACCGGTTTAAATTTGCTAGAACGCGAACTTTGAACGATTCTGTACCATTTAGAATCGTTGCTAGAACAAGGCTAATAACAGATGCGGTTTTTTTGAATGGAGCAGTAGTGTATTTGTTGTGGGGCATGTCTCCCGAAATCAAGGTTGCTGACTCGATTCATTTGTACAGACTTGAGACTTAGCCTAAATAAGCACACCGATAGATTATGACCATAAACTCTATTACAACTTGTGCGTGAAGTGTTTAAATCGCAAATTTCAGTGTGAACATGTAATCGTGAGTAAACAATAGAGTTTACTTTTAAAGCTAGTTGTCACAGTGATTGTCGAGAGTGAAATGAGTTACTGCGACATGTTTAAACAACAACACCAGATTATTAGACTGATCATATTATTGCAATCACAATGATAATATAATGGAATTTACATCGAGCTGAAATGGTCAACTCATCGGAGTAGAAAAGGTCATAATGGTACACCAGCTACTTGTTATCATTTTTCAAGGGTGTATGGCATCCTAGCCCAAGCATACGGGCTACAACAGGTATCATTAGTCGATTTTAATGGTTACAAGTCAAGTCCAAAGTGAATAGATATCCAGGCCATTCGTCACATCAATCAGATCGACACACAACTACGGAACATCCAGTAGGTATGGGGGACGTTAAGGGCTACAAAATGCCAGTAAACAAATGGCAAGGTTTATCATAGGGTAGCAGGAGCGATATCTTATTAGTATCACTATCAGTCCTACCATTGGTATCACAACAACATCAATTGGCACTGGTGGGCCAGATAGCACCCGAACATCCCATAAACGTTAAAGAGCAGCCCGCACGGGATTTGAAACCTCCCATGGGATGTCCTTCTTAAGTTACAGTAACATCTCTGCAACCGCCGAATGTCCGCAACACCTGTAAATTGATAGTACTTCCCATCAATGTTTACTTTAGACATCCACTGAACATACCAGCGCGAGTTTTTCAGTACTTCACACTAAGATCACCAGTAGATGTCTATACAACTTCACTTTATGAATGTTAATTAGACAATAATAGCATCGGGAATTTCGTGAAACATAGCACAAAGTTCAATGAACTTCTTATAAATGTTTTCATAAAGCCTGATGTCTTGAAAGATTTATCAATAATATAAATACAACAATTGCCTGGATATATAATGACTAAAAGCCACTATCACTGAATCGTATGAGGACTATCTATATTGAAGAAACACCTAAAAATATAAAGAAATCTAGTAGGCGTTGAATATTGATTATGCACAAAATTGGCAAAGTCTAAACTTAGTCACGAAATAGACAACTACTACCGCCAAAAGCACTGAAAGGATTTTGTATAAAAACATTGTTTTGGTGTTTCTTCAATAGGGTCCCCTTACTTACAGTTCACAGTGAAAAAGTGATCGACTTCGAGGCCATTTGTAGTCTAACGCGTGTAAATCCTGCTGGAATAAATGGAAATAGAGAAAATCTAAACAATAAAACTCAGTAAAGTTATGAGAATAATGAGAAGTAGTAAAAACCGCCCAGTGAGGTTGGCTTGACTTGACTGATGACTGATGGGCATGGGCGTCATTTGCAAGTTTGGTCCTTCTATAACGTCTCTAGTAAATATCTTCACTATGTTCCTAATTGACTTTGATGGTAAATTGGAAGAACGTTACAATATCATCACGTCATGATGTTCGCGCAACATCGAATCAAGCGATTACTGTGACTTCATGGGCAGAAAATCTGCATGGGATTTTGTTAGGCAGTACATGTGAGGAGACATTTTGATGTTTCTGGTAAATTGATAATATACATCTATAAGAAATATCTTGGAGACACAAAATAGACAGTCCGAGAGCAATATTCCCTGGATGTTTCTGATAAGTTGAGGAGAAAGGTTGCAAAGTTATATTACTGAGATAATAATCATCTTTGTGAGACATCTATAAAACCCCAATCACCAATTTTATCAAAAGATCGACATTGGTTCAAACATTATTTAGAAATAAAAATGGAAATCAAATTTCAACACCCTTTAGCTTAGTAAAAAGCATTTCCGGATCCATGTTTATAAGAAGTTTTGTTCTCATTTTGAAGCGGGGATACACGTCCCGAATTTCTTCGCAATATTAATGAAACACCCTGTATACAAAAGTACGTACTAATAATAAGATAAGAGTGACGTAGATTATCTATACATAAAGCAATGATATAAATTTTACGTGATGTGTACATGAATAAATCGATATAAAATTTAATTATCCTTTTTTAGTAGTCAAAGTGGGCCTATATGCGGCTTGAGCCAAAAGAATTTGGATATAACTTAATTTGAAAACTGTCGAAATGGCATATTGGACTAAGACTTGGATTTTTTTTTACAATAGGTATCTTACACTTTGGCTGATGATATTCTTCTGAAATTAAATAAAGCCAAAGTTGAACTAGGCCCATAGTTTTTAAGACGGCAAAAATTAAGTTGCAAATGGTCTCCGGTTAAAAAGCAGGGATGAGAAAAACGTAAAGTCACAAAAGCACAAAGGCCCATTTCTGTATTGCTAAAAAAGACCATTCTAAAACATAAGACTTTATTTGCAGTTAAGTTGGTGCACTCTGTTTTTTTTAACATCCACTATCTGTAGATTGGATAGGTTCATTTAACTGGTACCATTTTCATATGAAAAGACCCATTTCATTTATCATCATAGGCCCATAACTCAATTTCCGACAAAAATATTCAAAAATAATCTTTATGTTTGTTTTGGCGAATGCGCCACAATTGCAAGTATGGATTGAAATTAGTGGATATTTAGCAACCAAACAACCGTTTTTCTCATCTGCGTAACTGATTTTGTACTCTCTGTCAACACTATAATAATACTGATTATAATGTTATAATAGGAGAAAACCATTCTGTAAACTGTCACCTAATTCTATAGGTAAAGCTAGTGATTTGCAAGACAACATTTCAAATTTGATTGGAATATTTAGTCACATGCCTTATCAAAAGTTACGTGCCGGAAAATATACTAAAGCTTCTATTCTACGTGACATTAAAAGGAGAACACTCATTTATCTTCCATAAGATTTAATTTAAACATGCTCCGTTACAAAGTCTCATATCTCCCTTGAAAAAGAAGATATCATGTCAACCCAGAAAATAAAATGTTCAGATTGATTCAAGCTACGATAATTTTGCATAAAAAAAGTGTTGGAGCCAAACTGATAATTCAATATGCATTGGGTGAAACGTTCTGGAACTTTGAACCATTCTGTACTTACAGGGTTATTGATTATAGATGCCCTCCCCTCTAATTTTTTTATTTGATGATTTGGAAAAAAGTGTCTCGGATAAAAGTTTCATGGTTGAAAATGAAAATGTTTAAAAAAACCTGTTTTCACGTATACAGGGTGTTCCGAAATATCTGGGCGAGGTCCAACTTTCTTATTTCAAATTGATACCCTATTTTTTTGATCGATATTTGGATTTTCCTGCAAATTCTAGACATTTTCTATGTAGCATATCCTATACCTAGGTTTGATGTATGGAAAGATATTTGATATTTATTAATTGAATAATAATAATTTATTGTTTGAAAAAGTGAAATATATCTATTTTATCAAAGTATTGACATAAATGTCTGTGTAGGATATACCAGGACTTTTCTAATTTTAAATTGTTACCCGATACATAAACTAAAAGTAAAATAAAATCGTATTTGAAAGAAGATCAATTGAAATCAATGCAAAATTATTTATACTTTTATACTTTGACACTTTGAAAATATTTGATGACGTGCCATTTTCGTCAATACGAGCATCAATACTTCGAAATCATAGATATATTTTACATTTTTATATAAAAAAAAATTAGTGTCATCCAATTTATAAATATCAAATATCTTTTTATACATCAAATTTGGGTATTGGATATGCTACATAGAAAATGTTAAGAATTCACAGGAGAATCCAAATATCGATTAAAAAAATAGGGTATCAATTTGAAATAAGAAAGTTGGACCTTGCCCAGACTTTTCGGAACACCCTGTATATGAGAAAACCGGTTCTTTCATTTTCAACCATAAAACTTCTATTTGGGACACTTTTTCTAAGCCGTCAAATTAAAAAGTTAGAAGGGGGGCACTTGAAATCAATAACCCTGTATAAAAATAAAAAGATGTTTTTTTTTATACTAAATTATTATAGCTTGATTGATTCTAAACATCTGAGTTTTCGAGTTACATGATATCTTCTTTTTCAAGGAAGATATCAGACTCTGTTTCAGAGCATGTTTAAATTGAATCTTAAAATGGGCGTATCGCAATGTTATTCTCCTATACCCGACATGGACCCACTAAATGTTTTAATTCGGGAGAACAACACAACTTTGAGACGCGATCATGTTATGTACATGATGTACAATGATGTACTATTCCAATGAAGTAACATGAATTAGCTAGATTCAATTTGAAGAGTTTTCTGGGCAATCAAAAATGACCTATTTTTGGATGTATCGAAACGGTCACATCAATCGCTTTTTTCTCGGCTATTTCTTCATTTTTCATCACCAAAATAACTTATTCGAGGCACATGGATTTGCTTATCAATATAACATTGCGATTTTAATCAACAAACAATCCGTTCTTGGATGGGGAAACTTTTTGTGAAATATTTTGGGATTTTTCCAAGGTTTACAGTAGACAAAGAAAGAAGATGGGGCATATTGCATAGGATAACAGAGATGGAAAGGAATCATCTGTGGGTAGGTCAGGTAGGAACCACGATTTGGCATTTTTCTGGGGTTCGGCTTTTCACTCATAGATGCGGCGAGTGATGATGTAGAGAAAACTGTAATTTGAACATTATCGATTTGGGGGTTTCGGAAATTCGTATTCATAGATTCCTGTATTACCTATGTTTGTATTGTACGTTTTGTATTTACAGAACATGGGTTTGCTTGGGACCTGATTCTCGAGACAGATGAATGGGCGCCCAAGAGAAATGATATTTTTTTGTGTGTGCTGTGATGAAATTACCTATAATAATAGAAAATGTATTTGAGTGAGCCGTTTTATGAGACGGCCATTGAAAAATAATATAGGTAGGTACAGAGTGTTTCATTATCTTGAATAACATTCAATAAGCTATAGCTTGTTTTTTTTTGAATGTATCGAAACGGAACAAATACCATATTGTATAGTTATCTCGTAAGTTGTTTTCTGTTTGAAAAATAAAACTGACATTTTTCCGAGATAATAACCTTACTTATATTTTTTTAAATGAAATGCCCTTGTACCTATTTGTATTATTGGACATTTCTATTCTACCCAATATTCTATGTATATACTTATCTTCGACGGTTTGTGAGGAAATGGCGTCGAAACCTGTCACACAAAAAAAGTCTTCTTATTGATCGCAAATGTGTGCCATGAACAATAAAAATTGATTAGATTTTACAATATCGCCTTTGAAATACTTTGACAAATCACAGAGTTTGCTCATTACTCGAGGTGTTATGTGATTGATCGTTTCTATGATTGTAACTATTGTCTGGTATGTGAACCATTCAATTTTTGCAAAATGTTTCGACGTCATTTTTTCCCAAACCGTTGAAGATAGGTATATGAGATGCTCTATAAAGCATACTTAGAATTTTGTGTGGAATCGAAATATCCAATATTATACAGGGCATTCCATTTAAAAAAAAAACATGGGTCAGGTCAATATCTCAGAAAATCGTTAGTCTTTTGTATTATTTTTTTTACAGAAAAAAAACTTGCTAGAGAACTATACAATCTGATATTTGTGTCGTTTTGATACCTTCAAAAACAAAGGTGTTACAGCTGATTAAAATGTTATCAAAGATAATGAAACACTCTATACCTGATCTGAATACTAATACAGGGTTTCCTTTAAAAAAAATCACCACCCGCGTCCAATGGCAGCAAGCACTGGGTGTTAGGGTCGAGGTTGAACTAGCGCCATCCAATGTTTATTAATAAAACTTCCCCCCAGAAGATTCGTGATTTGTTTCGTCGAATTTCAAAAATCTGTCTAGTTTCGCACAACGTGGATGGTAACTTTTTAAATAAACACTCTGCCTAAAAAAAATATGAATTACTTTTCCATAAAAATGACTTAGTTCTTCAGCTTTATATTTGACAGTTACCTATTCATATCCAGGATTACAAATCGATGTTTCCAGGTATTGACTTTTTTCCAAATTACTAAAGTACCTACCTATTTAATTTATAGGAATGAAAAAAGAATATTATTATTTACATTTTCCACGATTTGATAATGATATGACGATTAAATGCGAGTATCAACACCTGAAATATTTTGTTCTTTTTTTTCAATTTTTATCGTGATTTGATTCTAATTATAAATTGCTGTAGAACAAGTCGCCGAATAAAATAATAATTGATAGGAAAATTGAAAAAAGAAATATTCGTTATAGATTATTTTCATAAAAATGAGCGTTCACATAGGTACAGGGTTTTTTCTCATGATTTGCCACCCCTATAGTTGAACAAAGGATAGTAAGCTTTGAAATTTTGGACTTTGCAAAAAATGTCCCATTTTTGAGGAAATCATGAAAAAGTAACTGATGCAGGATTCAAGTTTAATCAAATTGCAGGCTGTTTTACTTCATTTGCTCAGTCCTACTGTATGCATTATGTATTTTTATTCATACAGTTGTTTATTTACCCCACCCAGCACCACCCCTATTCAATCCGTGTCCATAACTTTATAAAAAAACATTCAGTTTTCACACTTACATTGCGTTGAACTGGATTCTACAATATCTTAGCAACCCAGATTTTTCAAAAAAATATGAATAATCATTGGTCATTTTTGCCTAGTTCAAAATTTTATAGCTAGACTATCTTTTGTTCAATAATTATTGTGCAATTTTCAGAAAGTATACAGGGTGTCCCAGCAAGGGTGGCCACCGGCCATATCTCGGAAACTACTGGACCTAAAAGTTCAGGAAAAAAAATATGATCACTAAAGTGGCCACGAGAAAATGCTGGGAAATATTTAAAACTTCAAAAATTTTCCGCTAGGGGGCGCAATCAAAGCTTAAATATTAAAATTCGAAATTTCTCCGGAAATTTTCAGATTGAGGTATATCTTTATCAACATGGTTAGAAAACCAAGACAATTTCACGTCTTTTTGGTACAGGGCTCATTGGCGTACCGCTCTTCGTGTGAGTAGGGGAAGGTAGTGAAAGTGTAATTGTTCAAGTGGCTGTAACTTATAAATGACTTGTCCGATTTTGTTGCGTATAGGCTTGTTTGGAAGATAAATGTGAGTACTTTCGTATATCGTATCCAGTGATGCGTGATTGTCTCCAGAAAAGTTGCTAGAAGGCGTAATTTGAATTAAAAACTGTTTTTTTCGTTTCACCGCAAAAATTTAAATGGTACGGTATAATTCTGATAACAGAATCGAAATGAAGATTAAATTAACAAGAAAAAACCTTGAAAAAAAAAAAAAAACAAAAATAAAAACCTTAAAACATTAAATTTTACATAATTTGGACTAGTTATTATTATCACAATTATACCATACCATTTAAATTTTTGCGGTGAAACGCAAATAACAGTTTTTAATTCAAACTACGCCTTCTAGCAACTTTTCTGGAGAATTTCACGCATCACTGGATACGATATACGAAAGTTCTCACATTTATCTTCCAAACAAGCCTATACACAACAAAATCGGACAAGTCGTTTATAAGTTACAGCCACTTGAACAATTACACTTTCACTACCTTCCCCTACTCACACGAAGATCGGTACGCCAATAAGCCCTGTACCAAAAAGACGTGAAATTGTCTAGGTTTTCTAACCATGTTGATAAAGATATACCTCAATCTGAGAATTTCCGGAGAAATTTCGAATTTTAATATTTAAGTTTTGATTGCGCCCCCTAGCGGAAAAATTCCGAAGTTATAAATATTTCCCAGCATTTTCTCGTGGCCACTTTAGTGATCATATTTTTTTCCCTGAACTTTTAGGTCCAGTAGTTTCCGAGATATGGCCGGTGGCCACCCTTGCTGGGACACCCTGTATAATTTTATAGAATATTTCCAACGGCGATGGCCATTTTTATCAAAAATTACATAGAAAAAAGTTTTTTTAAAAAAAGAGCAAAACACAATCGCCAGGACACGTAAACTGATGAATTGCGATATTTATGTATTGTGCTCGTACATACATATGAAATATATATTCATGAATAGTGATATTATGTTACTTATCTAATGATCACTCTTTCAAAAACTTACCTCAGGGAAAAATACTGCAATGTTTGTAAGGTCCAGAAAAACTTTGCAAAGTTCACAAAAAGCAGAAACTCAACGGCAACCACAAAAAAATATCCGCATCCGAAAATAATATTCACAAGAATACACACCCAGAATAAACCAAGTAATAGCGGGGGGGTGTACGATTTTCCCACAAAATAACATTTTGTGTATGTACCTGAAAAAATATATATAACTATGGAATTTCCCCGTCGGCGTCGAGGTGGTGTCAGACACGTCAGGTTTATTTTCCCTCGAATAATCTACCTCTGACGCTTCCGCCAAATCATTAAATTACATTGCCGACACCTGACCGCGAAACGCCCACCTTAAGCGAGATCTATAGTGTGATGGACTGTTAGCGTAGTCGCACAGTGAAGGCATTTTCGGTCCTCAGATTTCAGTACTGGAATCCGGTACCGTCGAGTACCGTTTCGTCAACCGGCATAGCGGATACCGGTACTCTCGTGGGACCGGAATACTTTTTGTGCCTGAATACCGGTCGTACCTGAAACCTGTAGGACCGGAATACCGTGTGTACCTGAATACCTGTAGGACCAGAAAACCGTTTGTACCTGAATAACTGTAGCACCGGAATACCGTGTCTACCTGAATACCTGAAGAACCGGAATACCGGATGAGACGAATCAGGCTTCCGAATACTGGTTGATCAAGAGTACCAGTCCTTTCGCAATTATACTGGATAACTGGACCGGAATTCCCTCGGAATTTCCACCGGCGCTACTCAATGACAGCAGTGACCTGGAAGGTCCAAATTCCGAATCTCTCCTCTTTGTTATTATCTATGCTTATGACTCATGGACAGAAATCAGAATACAAATTATGCGTATGCGTGACGCTTTCAAATTTCCGGTAATGATGGGAACTTTCTCCGGTACCAGGTTCGGTTCGGGACTGGTTATCTGGTACCAGTACCGGTTCGGGACTGATTATCCAGTACCTGTACCAGTTGAGGACCGGTTTTCATGTACCTTTACCAGTTCGGACCAATTTTTCGGTACCTATACCGATTAATAAAATGAGCGGAAGTAGGTTGTATTAAAAAAAGGTGTAAGTTGGTCTTATGCTATTGTCATCAATTCGTGAACTAAGCTAGCGCAAAAATTCCGTTCCGTAGATTCATGAAAAAAGATATTCCATCCATTCGTTACGTATATACACTCCGTCTACGCGTACAGTCCTTCAAACTATAAATCACGCGTTATGGAGGATAAATGAGCGTTTTTCATTTTATGTCACGTAGTATATTTGCTAAGCAGCAGACGACATAATTTTTAGAAATCATGAAATGCATAAAATGCATTTTTTCAGGATAATCATAGAATGATTTGGACGTGGTATCAATCCTTTTTTATCGGATCGATGGATCCAACGTATGCAAAAATACAGATTTCTTCAGGATTGAAAAAGAAAGGCGAAAGTACGATGACCACCCGTTGGAGGGTGCTAGCGAATTTCACTTCAGACTATTATACGGGAGTTTCCTGTATATTTAAAGTAAAATATGTATTTTATCCAAACAACACTCCTTTTAAAAATCTGTATTTGATCAAAAATTACAATGTGAGTGACTTGACTGTCCTATTTTGAAATGCCGACTGACTTACAAAATTAATTGTATTGCGATAAAGAAACATTCCAGCTGTTTGGTATGTTTTAGTCTGAATGTTTTTTCATGATTTCCACATTGAGGGCTGACTTAATTCTTCTCCCATGAGTTCCAACGCCGAGGATTAACGAGGTAGTTGGACACTAGTGGAGAACTAATTCACCTCAGCTCGACTAGGATTGCTCGAAACATGAGTTCCATTAGGAAGACATCTTTGCTAGCAAGATTTTCTGAGGCACGAGGTGTTCAGAACAGTTGAGTCACACTGAAAGAAAAGTCAAGGGTTATAATGAAGAAACGTTGATTTTTTGGAAATTTTTGAAAATTTGGTTATTATTACGAAACGACAGTTATAATTGATGTGCCTGGGTTACAAATACATTCAGTTTGTAATTAAAAAAAATGTGTTGTGAAAGTATATTTACAAAAAACATACGGTTTTTTTTCTGTTTCATTCATTTATAGTAAACAACATTTCTTGATAATTAACCAAAGGCTTATAACAGGCTCCATAAATATAATTTATTAACTATGACGTTTGATTTAGTAACTATTACCAAATGATAATTATACGTTAATAAATACAGACGATACTTTTTAACATGATATAGTTAAAACTCTAAATATTTTGTTGTTAACTAATGATAAATACTTTTTGTTTATACATAAACTATGTTGTAAGTAAACAAACAAAACGAAAAACTCGTTGAGGCATGCTACCTACATGCACTCATATGTATTATTTAGCTCTTCCAGTCGAAAATTATTCTTCCAGTGTCCCATTGATAGTTTTGGAGACAAAGGTGATATCAGCATGCAGGTACTGTATTTCACTCTTTTGATTTCACTTTACAATATTGAAAAATTACATTTATTAGCGAGGAGCCTCCCGATAAGAACATTATTTTGAAGAATGATAGTGGCTGGCAGATACTTCAGACAGTATTTTCGAGTATCTCTACTATACGGCATCCTCAACAATATGGATTAGGAGAGACCTCCACCTCATGTCGCGACGAAGCAATTTTTAATCTGTCAAAGTTACTGGAAAAAATGATCGGACTAGAAGCCATTAATAGTAATTATTAACAATGTCCACCAGTAACTTGACTTTGGATGCCAATCATAGTCGAGATTATTGTTCAGCATTCATAAATTATTATTTACATTAATTACAATCAAATTTTGGTTGATTGTATTTGTAAATAATGATGTATGCATGCTGAACAATAATCTCCACTATGATTGGCATCTGAAGTCAAGTTGCTGGTGGACATTGTTAATACTTTTATTAAATGAAATTAGCTTCGGCAAACAAAATATTTATTCATTATTACCAAACGTAAATTGACTGATACTAAGACGAGTTAAGGCCTATTCCAGTACACAAGATATTTATTTATTATTAATAAATATGAATTTCAAATGAATATGTGTTCACTTACTATTAATAAATAAAGTTTATTATTGAACAAGTCTCTATCATCAACTTTTGAACATATTATTTGTGTAATACGAACAAACGTTCAAGAAGCCATATTTCAATAAGCGATTTAGTAAAAATAACTAGGTCTAGGTCAATATAACTAAATCATTCTTTCAGTGAAGTACACTGTGCACCAACTACAAGATTAATAGGTACACTCAGTTATACAGGGTCTCCAAAAATGATGAGCAGAAAAATCAATGGAGCATTCTAGACCGAAAAAAATGCTACTTTCTCCCATAACATTTTTTCGAAAATGGACAATTTGCATACATTATCAAATTACTTGAAATTTTTTATACGTATTCTAGACATTATTTGAAAGTCACTAGCGAGAAAATTTTTCCGAAATACCCAAAAATATACTATATAAATGAAAAATAGGACGCGAATTTAACTGCATGATCGCAGAAGGGGTGGGGCCATATTACCCTCCCGAGAGAGAGAGAGAGAGAGAGTCATCTCAGGCAATACGTCAGACGGAGATAGATAGTGTATTCTGTGACGTATTGGATGGTGATTGACGCTCTTAATCGGTGATTACTATATCATTAGAGGTCGAAGGTTGATTTTTTAAGCATAATCCTTATATTTTTCATATTTCCAAAAAATGTGCGAATTGTCCATTAACGGAGTTACAGGATGTTGAACTTAAATTTTATTTGCAGTTTTTTGAGCATTCCTTTCGCCACGCTCATAATATTTTGACAAAATTTCGTGTTTGGGGCTTTTTTGATATGAGGAATTCAAATTTGCCTACCGTTTTTTCGCATTTTGTAGAGGGCGCCACATTCGAACCTATACGTTGATTTGAATGGTCCTAACTTTTTTGTGCTACCCTGTTTGCGACTTTTGATTGAATATTTTTATTCTCCCAACCTTTTGACATACAAAAAGTTTACTAGTTTTGATTCGATAAATCCAACCGTTTTGAGAAATACGCTAAAATAACTTTGGTTGCATATGATGAATATGAAATTATTTCAACTTATTTTCAACTCTTAGCATAGCATGCTTTGGAATCATGCGCTGTAAGTTGCCATAGAAACAGATTTGATTAGAATTAGTTTTTGACAGTTGGTAATTCTTCACATTTTTTTTTTAATCTTAGTATTTTTGTCATTGACCACCATCAGCGTAACAACAAATATCAAAAAAATTACCAACTTTAAAAACTACTTTTTCCAAAACCTGTTTCTACGGCAACTATAGCACATGTTTCCAGAGCATGCGATGTTCAAGGTTGAAAATAAATTAAAATTATTTCGTATTCATTACATGCGAGCAAAGTTATTTTAACGTTTTTGCTCGCTAACCAAGCCTCTTCGTCCCTTGGCTACATTAGATCTACCTGTTGATAGTTGGGATTCCATTATGATTTTCATTATTAACGGTAGATTGAATTTTGTTTCAAGGAGAGCTTGGAAGGAAAAAAAAACCCAAAATTGATCTACCTCAGAGATATAGTTGAAACTTTGGATATTTTGAATTAAGGTGAAAGTAGAAGTAAAAAAGTCTATCCACTTGCTGGAAAAAGTTGTGAAATTTGTAAACAAAATCATTTCATTGGGCAGTGCGCTCGATTTTTGAAATTGTTGGTTCATAATAGATATGAAAAATTGAAACGTCTTTACCTATGTTTAAACTTCTTGAAGGGAAATCATTTTAGTGAGGATTGCTCTTTAGCAGGTTGTAGGAAGTGCTCTTCAAACCATCGTGTACTACTTCACTATGACCGACAGAGAACTGATTCTCCGCCTCGGTTGGATTGTGATAATTTGATAAATGTGGCTAAAACCGAAACAGCGACATTGTGTGTCTCAGGTTTCAGTTATACAGGTGAGGTATTACTACAGAATAGGCGACCAGAAGCGACAAAACGGTTCCCGCCAAAATCTTTAGGAAGGGAAATGTGGGACCACTGTCAAACATCTGACGGTTCGGTCTTATAGTCCAGTCTCTGATGGTATTTATTTGGTATCATTTGGAATATTCTTCGTCATTTTGATTTTGTGTGTCTTTTCTGTGAAAGGAAATCGTGTGATATGGCGAGAGGCAATTCTTGTGCTTTTCGGAGTGGTTGGACCAGAACCGGTCATGGAATATCTATGTTTTCTTTTCCTAAAGACTCTGATCAGTAAGTACTTATGCACCTATATTAGAAAGTCTGTTTACTTCCGTATTATTGAGAATATTTCCCAATTTTATCGACGTTTTTACTCAAAAAGTATGTATATCTTTGTTTTTTGTAATGTTTATTTACCTAAAAAAATCAAAAACGATTACCTACCTCAATTCAGTAAACAAAATGTAGGGTTAGGTTAGATATAACTACTTGAGCCGAGTAGAAGTTTGTTCAAATTGTTTTATATTATAGGGTGTAGAGTGTAGGGTGATCTAGTAATCTATAGTTTTTTTTTCATTTATTATAGGGCTAAAATATGATTGAAGGCTTGTTATCGAGACGACTTGCTTTCCAAGGCCGGTGCCATGCAAACTTCATTTCGAAGAAAAATTAATTTCTTGTTCATTTCCAAAGAAAATGAAAAGAAACGCTCATTTCCCAATGCCTTTCCTTCCATTTCTCCCACAAAGCTGCATGGTTGAAAAAATGCCAGAAAAAGTGCCTTGGAAGACAATGAGATTTTCCTTATCCTCGAGTCAACAGAAAAAATCCACATCTTATCAGGTCTGTTCACTAATTTATTTTGTATTCATAATTTTTCGTGTTTTGATATCACTAAATAGATCTTAATAAAGAATACAAATCATATATATTGTTGTTTTTTTACGATAAATATACATAATTTTTACGTTATTTATACTCGAGTATACAAAAATATAGGAAGAATAAAATAAACGAAAGTGGATTCTCAACTTATAAAATATACAGGATGTTTCAACTACATAGAAATTAACAGCGCTGTTTCGGGCGATAAATGCAAGGTAACAAGAACTGTCAAAATATACTACCTATATGTGTACCTACTTGAAAAAATGAAACTGACGGCTTCGAAAAAAAGAGATAAAATTCGAAAAGAGAAAGCTAAAAAGAGTAGGTAATTATTTTATCCGCCCAGCTCAACAATGGAAATCTATAAAACCAATATCGTACGGATTTTGAAAAATATTCTGAAGTTGTGAAGAGAATTGGAAGCGCTTTCCAACTTCAAACAAGGTTCCACTCATCCTTATTTAACCAAATGTCATGAGAATCACCCCCTTATAGGGTGTGCCAAAAAGTGTCGCCTTGAAATCAAAATCTACGCGTGTTCGAATTCGAATTAAAAATTCGCACAGAAAATACTCAAAAAATACCTCTTTTACCTTACAGTTAAAACTTAAAACACCCTGTATAATAAAATAAAAGACAGGCCCTTCATCAGTAAAACATATTATACGAACTTGACACTAATTTTTTCACAAGATGGAAACATATCTTCAAAAATCTTCCAAATATTTTTATTGTATACAGGGTTTTTCACTTAAAACTCCCCACGCCAATATCTTGAAAACGAATGCGAATTTTTAATTTCTGTAAAAGGTGATTAATGGGAAGTATGAAGCAGATATTTATGGAAGTAAAAAAAATCCGACGCCTGCCAAAGGCTGGGCGTCGCGACGCCTCGAAAATATGAATCGATGGCAGGGACTTTGAAAATATGCGCATACGAAAGTACATGTTATTTAAAAACTCTTTTGTCATTTAGTAAAATTCATTTGATTTACTCGTTTCTGAGTTATATCGGTTTACAGTATACATTTTTTTAATAGACTATGATGGTTTTAGCCAATTATTACCGGCAATTTTCACAAGAATGCCATGAATATCGATTACTTTGGCAACTTTTGTTATTGTCACTATAACTACACGATAATGAAAATTCGTACAACATTTTATTCACACGAATACAAATAAAATAAATGAACAATAATCTAAACAAGATACTAATCAACAAACTTAGGTACTGGAATCAAACATGAAACAAATAATTAAAACTCTTGTTCAAAATTATGACCTTCTGCGCGAACAGAACTATCAAAAACCTTTATCAGATGATTTTGCGTCACTTGTAGGAGCGTTCTTCTTCTAATGGCGGCACATGCGGCATAAATTTTGTTGATTAGATCCGCCATATCTTCGATTGGTTCTTCATATACAACGTCTTTCAAGTGACCCCAAAGAAAATAATCCGGTGGTGTGATATCCAGGGACCTCGCCGGCCACCTTATCGGTCCATTGGTACCAAACCATCTGTTGGGGTATTCTCTATTTAAATGCCTTGTTACAATTTCGGCATTATGTGCCGGCGCTCCATCTTGCTGAAGCCACATATTCATTCTAGTCTCCAGATGCACTTCTTCTAACAAGATCGGAAGAGTAGTTTGAAGAAAATTCAAATACCGAGCTGCATTTAAAGTGCCTTCATAAAAGTGAGGTCCAATGAGGAATCCGTCTAATATGCCGCACCAAACATTGATGCCAAAAACTCGCTGATTACCTCTTTCTGTGATCCAACGAGGATGATTTTCAGACCATAAGCGACAGTTGTGTCTGTTTACGATCCCATTATTATGGAATCGACTTCCGTCGCTCCATAGGATTTTTGAAAGCAAATTTTCATCTTCATTATACAAATCGGCAAATCTTGCCAAGAAATCCATTCTTTTAGCCGGATCACCTGGTTCTAATTTATGGACTAATTTAGTCTTGTAGGGGTGGAAAGAGTTTCTCTTCAGGATTCTCCAAGACGAACTTACAGAAACACCCGTATTTCCTTTGATTTTCGAGAGGGATATTCTTGGATTATCATCAACTTGTTGGATTACAGCAGCAGTATTTTCATCATTTGTAGCCGTCCTTGTTCTATTTCTTATTGGTTTTGTGAAGCAGCCATGCTTTCTTAAGTTTTTGCATAAACTTGAGAAGGTTTTTTTATCGGGAATTCTTCTATGCGGATAACGATGCAAGTAAACTCCTCTCGCTTCTCTACTATTCGATCTGCATTCTCCAAATACCAGCAACATGTCAACTTTTTCTTCGTTGGTAAATTGAACCATTTTGATAAATAAATACTGTATAACTAATAAATACTATAAAGGAATAATCAATAAAAACAGAACTCGAAAATATTTTTGAAACCACAATGACAACAGTTGCCAAAATGATGTCAATAACAATAGTTGCCATAATAATCGATATTCATGGCATACTTGATGAAAATCAGCGGTCACCACATTTCAATCTCTCGATGAAATTTGTACTGTAAACCGATATAACTCAGAAACGAGTAAAGTTGAAGAATTTTACTAAATGACAAAAAAGTGTTCAAATATTATGTACTTTCGCATGCACATATTTTCGAAGTTCCTGCCATCGATTTATATTTTTGAGGCGTCGCGACGCCCAGCCTGCAGCAGGCGTCGGATTTTTTCCACTTTGAAAAATATCTACTTCACACTACCTATTAATCACTTTTTACAGAAATTAAAAATTCGCATTCGTTCTCGAGATATAATGGTGGGGAGTTTTAAGTGAAAAACCCTGTATACCTACCGTTTTATATTTTCATTTTTTAATAACTACCTATTGATATTGATCTATAATTATGACTGTCTAAAATATCAATTTGCAAGTCTTATATACCTATGTATCTAGGCAAGATGTACTCATATATCCATTTATTCATACTTATGTGGGTAATAAAATATGTCTGTGAAGACAGAATTTTTTTTATAACACAAAAATAGAGAATAGAAGAAAACAAAAACCGGTTCGTTAATATTCACCAATATGATGAATGGTTCAAGTTTCTTTATCATTATGAAAGCCTCATTGAGTTTCAGATTACTACCACCTTTTTAAACCAAAACTGTTCTTACAGTGTAGAGCATTGGTATAGTTCTCTCAGTGTCTATTGGGGGACCATTGTCCCATACTTCAAACGTGACGTCAGAGAATCGTTACCCATTTAATCATTGCAATTTTTGACGTTTTGTCACTTCTGGTCGCCTATTCTGTGGTATTACTATCTACGACTTTGGTGAGATTGGTGAATCCTGTTAATGGGAGGTCTGCTGAACGTGGGGTCTTATTGGATACGGGCTCTCAAAGTAACTTGATTGTGTCAAATATCTGTGACTACTTAGACTTGAAATCAATTCCTGTGAATGTGTCTCTGGCTGGCAAAAGTCAAGGAAACTTGGTTGTGAATAAAAAATGTGAGCTTAGAGTTCAATCCCTTCACAGTTCATTTGGTTTGAATAGTTCCTGTTTGGTTGATTAGTGGCGCAGTTTCACCTTTAGGTCTAGTTGGACAGTTGAACTTTTCAAAATGTAATTTAGCTTTGATGGATTCACAATCTCAACTCACACAATTTTGGAATATTGAGGAACCGCCTTCTGAAAAGCGTCTTTTGTCTGCAGAGGAGTAGAAATGTGAAACTTTGTTTCATGAGAGTCGTGAGACTACAAGAAGAGATGAGCAAGGAAGATTTATTGTGAAAATCCCATTGAAAATGCTGATGTTTTTCCAGAAGCTTCACTGTCATTTTGAATGACTTTATGTGGACGATTTGATGGTGTCCTTTTCTAATGCTGATGACGCGGTAAGAGTTTGTAGACAAGTTGCAAATATTCTCAAATCTGGTGGTTTTAACATGAGAAAATGGGGATTCAACGACCACAAGATTCTGGAATTGTTTGGTCAGGAGCATCCGACGGATAATGTTTTATTTGGAAAAAGAAGCGAGAGCAAGACTCTTGGATTCTATTATTGGTCTCAGTGTCAGTAACATGTGCTAAAATTTTATCATCAAACTTCTCGAACAAAATCACTAAAAGGTCAGTTATGTCCAAAATCTCTAAAAGCTTTGATCCTCTTGGATTGCTGAGTCCATGCACCATACTGGCTAGAATCATTTTGCGGAAATAATGGTCTGGGAAAATTGATTGGGATGACTCCTTACCTATGAGCTTGCATATAGCTTGGGTGAGATTCAGAGACAAATTGTCATGTTGAAATGATTTTTTCTATTCCTAAACAGATAACTGTGAAGTCCAGTGCAGAAATCAAAATCCATAGATTCTGTGATGCCAAGATAGAAGCATAATATGGTGCTGTTGTTTATCTGAGAAGTGTGGATTTTGAGAATCAGGTTTTGGTTCGTTTGATTTATGCCAGAGCCAAGGACGCTCCCTTGAAAACTGTAAGTTTGCCAAGATTGGAGTAATGTGGAGCGTTGATCACATATCACTCGTTGATACTAGCAGAGTTTGTTGCTCAAGCAAAGGAATCTTTTAAATTGAATATATCCAGATTTTATTTTGGAGACATTTGTTGGTGATAGGGTGTCCCAAATTCAGACGCTCACAAATGCTACCGACTGGTTTCATGTTAGGTCAGACAACAACCCTGCGGATGTGTCTAGAAGACTTCAACCTGATAAAATTGCAAATCATAGACTTTTGTGGCAAGGGGCTACCTGGCTTAGTCAAAGATCGGAGTTTTGGCCACATGGCTCTTTTGAGCCCCCATGTGAAATGCCTGAGGTCAAAAAGCAGGTGAAACTGTGTGAAATGAGAAAATTTTGGTTTCCATCCACACATTTTTTCAGTTTCAATCGTATGCGTAGGTCCCTGGCATATTGTCTCAGATTTTTAAACAATTGTCGCAATAAAGTACACACCGTTGGCCCCTCAACCGCAAAGGAGCTAAATGAGTATTTCAAACCTCTTCTCTTACTTTCTCAAGGCGAGACAATTCAACATGAATTGAGTTTTTTAAATTCAAAGGAAATGATCAAGAAAGGTCCCGTGTCTTATTGTGATCCTTTCCTACATCAATCAGAGTAGGTGGCAGGCTGCGGTTGTCGGATCTTGACTATAGTATAAACATGCGCAAGTTTTGAATGCTAAGCATCATTTCACAAAATTGATATTTTCATTTGATCATGAGCGACTGGTTCATGCTGGACCATCACTTCTTCTAGCCTACAAAGGAGAAAACTTTTGGGTTATAAGGGTCAGATATTTAACTAAAGCTGTTGTTCATAAGTGTATCAAATATTTCAAAGCTGAACTAAAAAATAGGTACACAGATTATGAGAATATTACCTGAACTGCGAGTGCTATCCTCAACTCCATTTCATAGTTGTGAAGTCGATTACGCGGGTCCGTTTGTTACATAGCTCTTTTAGTTTTTTTTTGTACAAAGGCATTTGGAGTTGGTTTTTGATCGGACCACATCAACATCCATGGCTGCTTTCCACAGATTTGTTGCATGTCGAGGTCTACCAGCCTTTGTGTACTTTGATAATGGTGGAAACTTCATTGGAGCTAACAATGAGCTTTGGGAGCTGGGCGATTTTATCAAGAGCAATCGAGAAACTTTTGTGGACTCTTTTGGCAACATGGGAGTTGTTTGGGAATGTATCCCCGCATACTATCCAAACTCTGAGAGTCTATGGGAGGCAAGCACCATCTTAAACGCACCATCTTGAACGGGTTATGGAAGGGGCTTCCTTGACTTTTCAGCATATTGTTATCGTTTTGTCACAGGAAGAAGCTGTATTGAATCCCGGTCCTCTTGATCCTCTCTCATCTGATTCTTATGATTATGATGCCTTAACTCCTGCCCACTTCCTAATAATTGGTCATCGTTTTCGATTATCATCATTGCGTGAGCCAAACCTGTTGGACGTGAAGGAGAGATTTTGTGTACCCAAAGAATTAAACATCTCAACCAACACTTTTGGACACGTTGGTCGAAAGAGTATATTGCTAAACTTCATACCCGGAACAAGTGGATGTTCGGGAGAGCTAAAAGTTGGATGTGGACCAGCTGGTCGTCATCAAAGAGGACAATCTCTCCCCAATGGTATGAAAGCTAGGTAGAATTGCAGAGCTGCATCTTGGCCCAGATTGTATGTGTCGAGTGGCAACTGTGAAGACTGGCAATGTCAGTGTCAAGCGATAATTGTCCATCATTGAAATGGATACCAATCTGGAATGGCCCTGGTTCTCAATTCTCCGGTTAATCCTCACACGAATATGCATTCGATTTTCTACACAATTCGTATACGAATTCAATTGGAGAATGACACGATACAAAAGTAAGGCAAATTGAGATCGATGCAACAATGCGGGTTGCATAACTAAGGCGGTATTTCTTCCTCTCTAAGCAATGAGTATAAGTGGTTACATGAGTTTTCACAGATTGTGTGATCATTTTGATTTATATTTAAGTTGGGTTTTTTCGTCTATAGTTGAGTTAGGTGGATTTTTGTGGTTTTTACTGCGTTTTTTTTTTGACGAAATAACGCAAAGTTGTGGTTAATATTGAGTTCGAATTGTTTCATTCACTCTTAAATAGTGGGTAAATCATCTCGTACATCATATCCTCCTATTATTTGAAGTTAGAGAGAGACCTACCTTGCTTATGTTGTGTGATCATTTGATTTTATATTTATATTGAGTTGAATTGAGTGAAATTTTTTCTATGTCGGAGAGATGACTTGAGGGACTAAATGTGCAACAATTTTATTAAAAGGTCATATTCAGAACATATATCAATACCCCCAAGTCAGTCAGCCAGACTCCCTAACAACTGGCCTGGGGAGGGTTTCAAAATTGTAAAAAAAACTTGTGAGTTGCAACTGTTTTATTCAAGCTGAAATTTGGTTTGTAGTTAGTTAATACAATAAGAATATCTGTGAGAAAGGTCAGTCAGCTGAGACTTGCAACAATATCTGTCAGTCAGGGGCTCAAAGTTGTCAAAAAAATCTTGTTAATGAAGGTTTTTTATCAAACCTACAATTTTGCATTCAATTCGAACATCTTATTTAAAACGAGAAAACCATGTTTAGTTACAGCAGTCAGTCACCCAACGAACGTCAAGAAACGAACGTCATTTTGACATAACCTTTTTGCTATAGAATTGTGATGCTTGAATGCAGTATAGTACAATCGTGCGAGAGATTTTACAAAACTGTTAAAAGTGAAAATGGAACGTAATTTGGGTCCTATATGCGAGATTGGTTTGAGAAAAGGAGGCGACGTGAGATTGTTTGGGGAGCGAACTTTAGCCAAGTGCAAATGTATTTTAAAAATACGATTAAAAAAATCATTTTATCTATCACCTGTCTTTGAAAAATACAGGTTCTTATAATAAAGTACTCAATATTTTTGACATTATTATAAATGTAGAAGAAATCTTATCCAAACTTATATAGTATTATGTTTTTTTGTGACTTATTTCATACAAGTTTCGATTGAAGTTCTCGTTGCAAAAGCTTAAATTATTTATAATAAATCATGTTCAACTTTCAAAAGTTCACGACATTCCATAAAATTATTGATTTCGTATAATAATATAATATATAATATAATAATATTGATATCCTTAGAACTTTTTTATTTGTTCTCCGATTTTAATAAAATCTGTACTAAAGTGTAGCCCTATGTCTTGAGATACCACTCTTGATTGGTTTTGAAAAAACTCCGATGGCTTGGTCATTATACAGGAAGGAACAGGAGCTACTTTTTTGCCCTTGAGTTTTCAACACCCTTTGGAAAAATTCATCAGCTAAATTCATCCTTATTATGTTCTGTTGTGAAGTACAATCTTTTCTTGACAAATTGTTTTTTTTTTGGTCATGTCAATATCCGCTTTTTTAGAGAAGAAACAGATGTTCAAATAAAATGCTGTAGTTTTTTGATATTTTATCATCAATGAACGAAAACATTCTTATAGACTTGCATGAAATTTAGCCCCATGTCTTGAGATCTTACCCTTGATTTCTGTTTTCAAACAATACTGATGACTTCGTAATTATACAAAAAACAGGATCTACTTTTTGAGTCTTAAGTTTTCAACACCCTGATCATAAATTGAGCGGCAAAATTTAGCTCGATTATATTGTGTCGTGAAGTATGATCTTTTCTCAACAAAATGTTTTTTTTTGTCATGTCAATATCTGCTTTCTTCAGAGAAGATACTGATGTTTGAAGAAAATGCTGCAGTTTTCCGAAATTTTATAAACAATTAATGAAAACATTCCTATAGACTTGCATGAACAAAAATGTTGAAAGATTCCATATTGTCCAAATTTACCCAATGTTCCATATTGGGCAAATCGTTCACCCCGAACACTCTTTGGAGGCGGTAGTATCATGGTGTGGACTGGAATATCACTATATGGCCGTACAGATCTTGCATTGATTGAAAATGGGAAATCAAGCACATGGGATAGGTATGCTAGGATTGCTAGGTAGACATGTTCGCAATAGACATCAGAAGACCTTGCCTGATTTGCGAGAAGCCCTTCTTGAAAAATAGCAAATATTTTTCAAGAGGCATCAACAGCATGCCATTCGCATGACAGAAGTCATAGGGATACGATGTGACAATACGCGCTATTAATTTGAAAACATTCTGTTTATGCAAATCTATGAAAATGTTTTAATTCATTGTTGGTAAAATATCGACAAACTGCAGCATTTTCTTCAAACATCTGTATCTTCTCTAAAAAAGCAGATATTGAAATGACCAGAAAAATCAATTTGTTGAGAAACGATTGCACTTCACAACAGAAAATGATAGAGCTAGATTTTGCCGCTCAATTTTACTACAGGGTGTTGAAAACTTGAGGGTTAAAAAGTAGCTCCTGTTCCTCCCTGTATAATGACCAAGCCATCGGTATTTTTCCGACACCTAAATCAAGAGTAATATCTCAAGATACAGGGGAACACTTTGGTACAAATTTTACTGAAATCGGACAACAAATAAAAAAGTTATAAGGATATCGATTTGACTCAAATTATTCTTGTCCCGAATTATTGTCGGTGAGATATTCTGTTTAGTTCACAAATATTGGATGCATTTGTATATTCAACTACTATGAGAATGCATTCAACATTCATGTTTTCGTTGAAATAAAAATTTGAGCGTTCCCACGCATAAAAAAATGACGTTCGTTCCTTGACGTTCTTTGGGTGACTGACTGCGTTTGTTCGATATAAAAACTGACTGACCATTGTATTTTTGTTTCGAATGACAAATTGTAGGTGAGATAAAAAAAAATTATTAACAAGATTTTTTTGACAACTTTAGGCCCCTGACTTACTGATATTTTTGCAAGTTTCAGCTGACTGACCTTTCTCACATATATTCTTATTGCATTTACAAACTGCGAACCAAATTTCAGCTTTAATAAAACACTCTCATTAACAAGATTTTTTGTCAACTTCAGGCCCCTGACTGACTGATATTGTTGCAAGTTTCAGCTGACTGACCTTGGTCACATAGATTCTTATTGCATTAACTAACCACAAACCAGATTTCAGCTTTTATAAAACAGTTGCAACTTTCGAACTTTTTTTACAATTTTGGAACCCTTCCGAGGCCGGTTGTGAGGGAATCTGGCTGACTGACTCGAGGGTATTGATATATGAACTAAAAATAATCTTTTGTCAAAATTTCAGCTTTAATAAAACTGTTGCACACTTTGTCGCTGATCTCTTGGACCACATGTTTTTTTGACCAAATAGACGGCCAGTCAAAAAATTTACAAACAAAACATTCAGATGATATGTTTACAGAATCCGCCATTAAATAATATTCATTTGACACAAGGAAATGGTGATCCAATCAACCGGATCCTCTCTCATCTCTTTTCGTTTCACGTTGAGGGTATTCATCCGCTCCAAACAGCACTGCTAGCAAAATAAGTTTTCTTCACGTCAGCCCGTGGAAAAACTAGGTTACTGAGTAAGCTAAGTAAACATCACGCCTCAAAAGCGATGAGTATAGATTTTGTTCGAAGACGGCGACCCTTAAGGGGGGGGATTCATCCGGTCTGAAATTTTACTCGATGCAAGCATTTTTTCTGGAATGTGACATTCTTTTATCTCATCCCCGTTTGGAACAATTCAAGTTTCACGAGGTAGGTAACCAGGCAACTCAATATCTATTTTTTTAAAAACGCTAACAAAAATGGTATCTCAATGGTCGAAAAATACGAAAAATCTACATATTCTGCCCTCTTGTGAGATACTTATAATCCGTTGAATCAAAAAAATGGATAGTGTATTAAGTTAATTGAACCTTTCTGAGATCATTTCTGACAATCTCCGTTTGATATAATTAATAGTACATGGAAATCGTACTAAAAAAGGTGTGTTACCTTGCATGAAATGAGGTAGTTCTGATTTTTTGATGTGTTGTATCTGATGAAGTGATGATGATAAATCCTAATTTTCGACCTCGAAATCCCTCCGGATCATTGGACAATTTTACAAAAACCGCTTAATTTTATCACGTTTTTGACATATTTTCAATTTTGTCCAACAAGGACTAATTTTATGGCGAAAGTCGTTATGTACAATTTTAAAGAAGACAAAATTTTTAAATAAACGGGATTATTCTGGTCTTTGTACAAGAGATAGTTTCTGAGATACAGAATTTCGAAGTCTTGTAACAGTTTTTTTTTCAGTTTTTCTCAATATTGACTACTAAGGACTCATTTAACGGTAATAGTGATCGTATACACTATTAATAAGGACTAGATGTCCAAAGTTGATGAGGTCGGTAAGCAAATATTTTAAAAAGGGTTTGTGAATAATCTACGACTGTTGAAGAAAACTTGTTGCAATATGGAATACTTCATTGAATATATTCAGTTCTTATGTACGATTGCTCTTTTTAATTCTTATACTGTATTGGTCCTCTAAATCCACAGCACTTCGTTTTGGGGCATTTTGTTTTGTAAGTATTTCTTCATCGATCTGATCAGGCAGGTCCAAATTGTTATCTAATACTAGATCATCGATGAGTGAGTGATTCATCAATGTCGTCACAAGATTTGGTATGTTTTCACTAGATTTACCGCTCCAGTGGCTGCAAACAGCCTAGCATTTGAGTGTTGCTTTTCTACAAGCGTAATTGATGATGGTACAAAGTTTCTTGCAGTCACAGAAAATCATGTTTAGCAGGGGCTGAGGAGCTGGTGGTTTCGTCATCAGTTGCGGAATGAGGCTTTGTGTACTTCGTATCCAGCATCAATCGAGGGGATTCTTCAACAACAGAATTGAGAACAATATTTTTGGAAAATCAATAGTGGCAACAAGTAAAATTGAATATTTTCAAAACCCTCTGCATTGGAGGTTAAAAAAATTTTTTTTTTTTACTTGTTGGTAGGTTCGCAGAGAGTGAAATATTGATTTTCTTGAAATGTTGATCTTAATTTTGTTATTGGTTTCTTTTCAGATACAGAAATGACTGGGAAATGAGAGAAGAATCTCCTCGATTGGGGCTGGATGCGAAGTAGACCAGGCCTCATTCCGCAATCTTGTGAAAACATACCAGACCTTGTTACGACATTGATTGATCACACACTCATTGATGATTCAGTATCAGATTTCAATCTGCCTGATCCGATCGATGATGAAATACTAACGAAACAAACTGCCCAAAAAAGAAGTACTGTGGATTCAGAGGACCAGCCTGGTCCATCAAAAATGTACAAGAATTGAGAAAAGAAATAGAACATAAGTACTGAATATATTCAAGTATTACAAAAAAAAATCTTCAGCAGTCGTAGTTTGTTTCATAAACCCTTTATCAAATACTTGCTAACCGACCTCATCAACTTTGGACAACTATTAATAATGTATATGATCACTTTTACCGTTTAATGGGTCCTTAGTGGTTAATATTGAGAAAAGCTGGAAAAAAAATGTGAAATTTGATCTCGCTTATTTAAGAATTTTGTTCACTTCAAAATTGTACATAACGAGTTTTGCAATAAAATTAGTCCTCGCTGGTCAAAATTAAGAAAATGTCAAAAAAGTGACAGAATGTAGCGGTTTTTGTAGAATTTAGCAATTATCCGGATGGCCTTCGCGGTCGAAAACTCCGATTTTCCATCATCACCTCATCAGATATAACATATAGAAAAATCAGAAGTACCTCATTTCAAGCAAGGTAAAATGTACCAATTCCATGGACTATACACAGAAATCAGTAATACCTTCCACCAAATCTCATGTAGTACACAATAAATTGCCATCGTCTTCGAACAAAATCTATACCCATCTCTTTTGAGGTGTGATGTTTACTAAGTTTGGTTGCCGTCGTGCCTACTGTCTGCCCACGGGCTGACGTGATGAAAGCTTATTTTGCTAGCAGTGCTGTTTGGAGTGGATGAATACTTTTAATGAAAAGAAACAAAAGATGACAACTGATGATAGGAGAATCCGGATCAGTGTTTCCGAAAGTGCCCTTGGACATAAGATGAGACAAACAACAGAGGAAGGAACTCCTCGTACTATGCTTTATATCTTTTTGTCGCACTTGCTTCAAATTTACAGTAATTTGGCAATTGACGAGTCTCTTGCAGGAACGATAGTATGCATTTCAATGTAGTCAAAGCTGTGCCCATTAGGTTTGAAGTTTCATTTGTTTTATCGTGTCAAAAGTGGACCCTCCCACTGTGCACCAACCACAAGAATATACTCAGTTATGTATCGCCATGTATCTGTCTGTATTGAGTCTGCGTGGGATGGACTTTTTACATGCACGAGTGACTATTTGAAATTCATAATTTGATAATTTGTACTTTTAAGCACATTGTTCTTGTTTCCCAAATAAAATAAGCTTATTATAAACGTGATCGACTCGTAGACTTTTTTTTAAAAAAACTTTATTTTCGAAAACAGGTGAAAACTAAGACTATATGAACAGTTACGAACAGCAGCAAGGCTTTGACACGTGAAAAGTTGGAAGCTAGCTACATCAAATGCTTGAATACTTAAATACATCTAAAGTCAGCAGTTTATACAATTAATGAGAATTACGATGTGTTCAGGTTCATTACTCCTCCTCCCTTAGCTTCCTCAACGTCCTCGTTGAGAAATTTCTGGATGTCTGCCAGTGGGACAGCTTTGATCTGTCTCTTCTTCTGCTTCTTTTGCCATAGATATATGACAAAAGTCAGAATACCCAGAAGGATGATTAAGGTGATGCTGAAGGCTATGTTGGTAGTTTGATGATGCTCTGAGATGTCCTATATAATTAGTGGCTTAGCCAAGTCCTCTTGCTTCTTTTCCGGATTTTCCAGGTCCCTCATTTGAAGATGTATTGAAAGGTTTGTCTGTTGGAGCTGGAAAGGCTTCCATCGTTGCCAGAGAGATGTTATTGATCACTGGAGAGAATTTGTGATGGTTGATAATGACATCACATGGACTTTTTATCAGGAAGCAGCCTTGTAATATGGATTTCTCGAACGGAAAGCAGTCTTCGTATATTGGCTCTGGATATTTTGTACACGACAGGAGAAAGTTCGTGTGTGTAATTGTGTGTACTTGGTAGTTGTTTTGTGCTACTGCAAACAGGCAGTCCTTAGGTGATGGACAGCTGTTGGAAATGGGTCCAGAGCAAATCCATTTGGTGTTCACTTCTTCACAATGGCTGTACCATAAGTCGCTGCAGTAATTCTTGCTTGGGCCTATCAACACTTTGGACTCAATTGTTGGTGCAGGATAAACGAGCTTCAAGTTACAGGATGTTTGCTCGAATACGGGTATTTTAATTACTAGAATTGCCATTTCATTTGTGATAAGAAGTCCTGCGTTTCATATTAGGGTTAGTTCTGATAAGTGGTTCAGTGGCCATAAGACATTTTTTGGGTAGTGAATATTTAAGTATTTCAAAATTTCTTCTATTTCCTCAAGACTCACTAATTCTACATCCAAAGTTTCCAGCGGAGCGAAAGAGAAGATGCGCAAAAGTTTTTCTAAAAATTGATTCAAACTATTCACTTGTATGTATTGGTTTTGTAGTATTAGTGCGAGTTCATTTCATAATTAAAATACGAAAATTCAAAGGTTATTTGTTGATTATTTTAATTTATAATTCATACGTTTTCTTCGAGTTCTTGGATGACATTTCCGACAAATGAACTGAGGTCGTTAATCTTCTGCATTGTGCTTATTTGATTACGTTTTAATATTTGCAAGTTGTGGTTTACTAATTCTAGATCGTCATTGTCTAAGTTGCCGGTAATAAACATTATACCCCTTCCAACAAAGTTCATCAAAGTTTTCTGCGATTAGAAATTCTACTATTCTCGTAATTATCCAATTTTGCAAAGTTATCATATGTTTTGTTCATAAGTAATAAAAAATGATGCAACTGCATATGTGTAAGGTTATGGTTCTGCTGACTTACGCTAGGACTTAGAATATGATTGTTAGAAATTGAATGGGAAAGAGTGGATCTTATTTTTGTTACATTGATTGGTTCATATGTGGTATGGAGATGACTTACGACTAATGATTGGGATATATCTTCCAAATAATATCCATTATTGGCAAGTTTGAGAGCCTGAAGTGCTAGGCTGGGAATTATGTGAATCCAAAGGACCAGGAGGGTCAGGAGGCTGGAAGGAGATCGGATTTTTTCTAAGTCTCTTCAATTTTTCAATATGGGTTGTTATGGGCTTCTTATGGGCATCTTTTTTGAGATGCCCTCTATTTTGTTTTTATTTGCACAGTTTTTATCGGGATATACTGAGTTCAATTTTATTTCTGAAGATGGTTTTTTTGTATACTAATTGATCGGGTACAATTTCAGGGGGTTGTTCGGCATTTTGATTTTGTTTTTGGGTGTTTTGTGACTGTTTTTGATATGCATTTTTATTAATCACATCATGGAAAGGTATTTACCCTTTTTTTCGATTTTGATTGTACAGTTCATAGATCGTCAAGTCGTTATGTAAATTTGGTTCGTTGAGGTAGAGTCCGTAGAGTATTGAGAATGAAGAGAGACCGGTAGTGGAATGTATGCTCTGATTATAAATCAAAACAGCGCTAATCATCAATTTTTGAGGGGATTCATCGGGATTCTGCATTTTGAGAATACAGAGTTTTTCCAGTAAAGTGGAATGCAGTCGCTCCACTGGTTTATTAGATGACGAGTTACCAGGGGTAGTGTAATGGATATCTATTCCAAATAATTGACAAAATTCCTGGAAGAGGGAATTCTTGAACTCTGTTCCCTGATCAGAAATCATTTTCTGAGGCGTGTTATGGTGGGAAAAGAAGTGTCTTATCTTACCTAAAATAGTGACGGAGTTTTTATCAGAAATATAATATGCTTGGGCGTATTTAGAAAACGAATCTATAATGGTGAGGAATTGGCAGTTGAAAAACTGGAAAATGTCTATGTGTATGGTTTTGAATGGTTTCTCCGATAAAAGTGGGCCTTCGTTTGCTAGACGATAGGGATGTCTTTAATATTTGTTTTGTAAGCAGATCTCGCATTTATTTATGATGTTGGTGATGGAGTCTTTGGCCAGTAATATTTTTGTTTTAGGTTTTTGTGGGTTTCAGTAATACCATTATGATTACCTTGGTGATAATTCAAAATTATTTTGTTTTGTTGTATGAAATCTGTTACATCATGTAGATATACAGTGCGGCTCTAAAAGGTCACCCCCACTTTTTTTTTTAATGTGTGCACCAAAAATTTTTAAGCTTGGCATACTTTAATTGCCGTCAAAATACTACTTTGTGATGTTACTGGCGTACTTTTAGTATTCGAGATGGCGGCTGGGCGCCATTTTAAAACATTTTTTCAAACGGAAAGGGGAGTCGTGTATTACATCATTCGAAAGGTCTTATCGAATAGAATATTGTGTGAAAATTTCATAGGATTAAACGCATTCGTGCGGAAATGACAGCCTGCGAAACTTTTAGTTTTTAAAAATGTCGTGTAAATTAGGTTTCAACTTTTTAACGAGCTGACACATCTGATTCCGGAAAAATGATGGTGAACCTGAGCAAAACAGTACAGGTTAACAGATAGGAATGCTGATACAAAGCGGTTAAAGAATTTCAAGATGATAGAAAAGATTTGGAAAGTATCTATTAGCATCATAATACTAAAATCCAGATTAAGATGGAGATACAGTTTCCACACTACCTCGCCACAGCACTAAAGTTTATCAAATGTGAAAATCTTGAAACGATATGAGCCAGTTGTTTGATTATTGTGTTAATTAGGAAGTGTTACAAAAATGCCTAATTTGCGTCCCCTCGCAGAAGAAATTAAAGCAATTTTTATTTATGGCGAAAATCGCAATTTCCATGAGACGGAAAGAATCTCCAATGAGCGCTTCTCGAACCGTCCGATATGCAGGAAATATCTTCGCGAATTAGTGCGGGAATTTAACGAGACTGGTAGTGTTCAGAGCTTGAAGAATCAAGGGCGACCATCTATTTCGGAAGATAAACAAATTGCAATCATTGGTGAGATGGTGGTAAATCCTGAACAGTCGACTTCTCAGGTTGCAGACATCTGTGATACTTCGTCTGCTTCTGTAAAACGATTGCTGAAAAAACAGAAATTTTATCCTTATAAATTTCAAATGGTGCACCAGTTGACTGAAGATGATCCTGAAAGACGTGTGGAATTTTGCGAAATTATGACCGATATAATAGGCCGAGAACCGAGATACGTTCAAAATATTTGTTTTAGTGACGAGTGTACTTTCTTTTTAAATGGCCGTGTACACAGCCAAAATGTTCGTTATTGGAGTGACGTAAATTCGCATGTTTTTAGGAAGACCCACACGCAATATCCCGAGAAGGTTAACGTATGGGCTGGCATATTGGGGAACCATATTGTTGGTCCTGTTTTCATTCATGAAAATTTACAGGTCCTCTTTGTATTTGAACTTGTCAGAAACTACAAAAGAGCCTTTGATTGTACAAATACGTCAAAATAATTCCAACGAATTTGGCATGGCACCTATTTTTCAACAGGATGGTGCGCCTCCTCATTTCAGCAGAAATGTGAGGCAGTATTTGGACATAACTTACCCCAATCGTTGGATTGGTCGTCGGGGTCCTACCGAATGGCCTGCCAGGTCGCCCGATCTAACACCATTTGACTTTTTTTATGGAGATATTCAAAACAGAAAGTATATGCAACACAGCCAGACTCTCTTTTAGATTTACAGCAAAAAAATACTTCTTTTTGTCAAAATATTAATGTCGATACTTTCGAAAAAGTCCGTCAGGAGTTCTCAGACAGATTATTTTATTGTTTGGGGGTCAACGGAGGACATTTTCAACATTTTTTATAATAAAATTGAAGTATGCTTTCTTTGTTCTTATTTCACGAATTTCTTTATCCTGTTAGTTTGACAGTCTGTCATATCCGCACGGATGCTTTTAATCCCATGAAATTTCCACACAATAATCTACTCCATAGGACCTTTCGAATGTCCACACGACCCCCTTTCCATTTAAAAAAATGTTTCAAAATGGCGCCCAGCGTCCATCTTGAATACTAAAAGTACGTCAGTAACATCAAAAAGTAGTATTTCGACAGCAATTGAAGTTTGCCAAGTTTCAAAATTTTTGGTGCACACATTAAAAAAAAAGGGGGGGGGGACCTTTTAGAGCCGCACTGTATATTAGATAGTAACAGTTTTGCCGAAGGATTGAGATTTGCAGTGACTAATCTTTGGAATGCTAATTTGAGTTCAGAATCTGGAATGTAGACCGTGAATGAAGTGTCTGGCTCAACTATTTCCTTGAGAATTTTTAAAATGTGATCTTGTTCGAATTTTGGGATTTTAACAAAGTGGTGATTTTTCTTGAGAGGTTTGGTATATGTATCAAGGTGTTTATCTTCGTAGGAGAGAACAATTCTATTAGATGCATAATTTATCGGAAGTTCTGGAATTGGGAGAAATTTTTCTTCTGTGTCATTATTGGAGTGAACTGCTCTGTCGGAACCGTTGTCATTATCATTGTGGTTTGCCGGGGTAGCTTTATCAGGGATTATTTTTGAGAATACGTCAGTGTTTTTTTCACCAACAACGAATTCAGCTAAATCAAAATCGGACAAGTTTGCCATTGTATTGTCAACATTAGGGACAAATGATTCCGCATCATTAGTTTCATGAATATTCAATTGAATTCTAGACAAAGCGTCAGCTACGGAGTTTTCTTTTCCCTTTTTGTATCGAATTTCGAAGTTGAACTCTTCAAGTTTCAACCTCCAACGGGGAAGTCGAGAGTTGGCTTATCTTATTTTTGACCACCACACAAGAGGGTTATGGTCGGTTTTAATTATGAACTTCTGTCCATAAAGATATGGCCAAAAATATTTTGTACTATCCACAATTGAGAGAAGCTCTTTTTCTGTTGTAGAATAATTCTTTCCGGCGGAGTTGAGCGTTCGTGAATAGTAAGCTATAGGGTGATCATTCTGAGAAAGTACACTGCCGAAGGCAATGTTAGAAGCTTCGGAAGTAAGTTTGAATGGCTTGGAGAAGTCGGGATATTGGAGTACAGGGCAGTTAGAAATGAGCTTTGTGCAATTTTGGAACGCAGCGTCATATTCGGGATTTTCTATGTTTATTGTGGAACCTTTCCTAAGACATTTTGATATTGGGAACGTAATTTTTGAAAAAATTTTAATACATCGGTGGTAGTATCCGACAAGACCAAGAAAAGATTTAATGTCCTTTTGATTGCGAGGGAGAGGGCACCTTTGAATTGCTTCAATTTTGATGGAATTTGGTCGTAGAGGGATCAAGTAGATCGAATTCATCTTGGGGAATTACACGGAATCTTTGATGAAAATTGACATTAACCTTTGGGTTTGGATAAGGGATTTTACTAAAACCATTATCGACATTGACCAAACCATCAGGGATGAGATGATTATCTATAGAGAATAAAGAAAGAATAGCTATGAGTTTTACGTAATTAACGGAAATAATGAGTGAGTTATTGGAGAGATATTGCCAATCAAAAAATGTCAAGCAGTTATACCGCATGCGGTATTTTGACATCATTTTGACATAAATCGGATGCGCGATTCACTGCTGAACGTCATTTACGGTATGTAGAGGTGTTGCTTATCAAAGAATGACAAGCGGTAATAGCGCATGCGGTACTTTGACATCATTTTGACATGAATCGGATGCGCGATTTACTGCTTAACGTCATTCACGGTAATGAGGTTACCGCATGTAGTTATTACGTTACGTAGCGTGGAGCGCTATTTCGAATATCGCACAAAACGTATGCCATACAACCTGACAATTATCAAGCCGTGTTTTTATTGAGGTGAAGAATGTATTAATCGGTTGTCAACTTGAACAAAAATACGCCCGTCAAGCACATGATGTCAATTGGAGCCTTCCAAATCTTCGCGCGAAAATTGTGAGCATCCATTATTCTGTGACTTGAGTTCATTTTTTTTCTTAAGATCATTCTAAGAATCAACACTTGAAGCTTGGCCATAAACTCTTAGCACCCTGTATTTTAAATGTATTAGATGATAGGTAGTCCAAATGGAAAGGGTGCCATAAGCATCATAAACCATTTTGAGGTATTCAAAGAAAACTCAATAAATCTACAAATAGGAACTACGGAAAAATTTTCCGATAACAAAAGTACAAAAAATAATTTGGTTTATAGTGTTTAGACTTAAATTAATCTTATATGTTGAAGGATATTGAGTTTTTGAAATATTTTTTTAGTCACATAGTGAGTTTTGCAACCACTATATTATGATATTCAGCAGGTGTAGTACATATCTGGAAATATATGGAAATATTGGAGACATAGATTTCCATGAACCAGATTTTATTTCAAGAACCTTTAATAAATATTTCAACAAAAAAAGACTCTTGAGAAGGAACTACAAACATTACCCTCAAATAAATATTCATTAAAATAGTTAATACAAAAAAATGTTTTTGGGGTCCAAAAAATCAGTCTATGCACTTGGTGCAGAGTTGAGTGGAAAAAATGAGACTGTTTCTTATAAATAATCGTTTTTTTGGAAAATTTAGTAAAACAATAGGTAAGAATATAATATTTTCATCCATTATTAAAATACGAAACTATTTGTTCCAATTCTTAATAAAGACGATTTATTATTATTATTATTATTATTATACAGCGAGTGCTAAACCATTCAACGGAGGTTCTGGAGCAAAATGTTGAGGGAGTTATATCATGCGAGATGCTTCAAAATTCGCCGCAGGCGATACAATTTTGAACCTCCTATTTTTGGCAACCAAAAATGAATAAATTGGGTTTCTTTAGCATTGATAGTGATCCAGATTTCGTAGGTATGATGAAGGTTCCCCGACTTTTTCACTCAAATTATGTTATTCCAATCTACTATAGACCTTCAACATGCATATGGGAAGACGATTTTTTGAAGAGTTTGAAATTTCCAATATTTCCACTATTTCGGACGGAAATACTTACATCACTAGTCTTGCTCCATGGTAGATCTTGAATTAAAGCAAAAACGTTTTAAGATGGAGAATGAGCATCCCGCTGAGCAAACTATTACCGCCATGGCCACGAATATGCGTAAAGCAGTTTTTACGTTCGGAAAAACTGCTCCCAAATCAAGAGTACGAATATATGAATATCGGGTTTTTCAACAGTTTCCAAAACATTTTGAGTCTTTTGAATAATCATCTTCCTGGACAAATAACATTGTTGTACGTTTTTGGTGCTTTGGATTGTTTCTTAAGATACCTACTTATTTAATGAATTAAATTTCGGAACATCCTTCAATAATCTATTATATTAATTGCGCTGGCCTTCGTCGTATTCTTTCTTTGATTATTCTTTGAAAATTTACCGCTCTACGCCGAGTCGTATTGTGCGTAATGAAAAAAATACGCCACTGGTTCCCGTCCAAGTTCATTATGCAAAATAAGATATTCCATGTTATCTTTGTTAGCTCCGGCCAATATTATTGCTGCTTCATTCATGATGCTGTTGGAGTACCACTATAATTTTCAATGACATTGATTATCTTGTATGTCAGTTTAGGTTGTGTTGTATAAAACATTTGACATTCTGTCTGTTTGACATCTTTAACGCCTGGTGTAATAAGATAACGCGGAGTTATTACCGCAACGCATGCAGTATAGGGTTGTTTATCTCGCCGATAGCGTGAGGCGCATGCGTTCTAACCAGGACAACTGACAAGCAGTACCGCGTTCACAAGTAGTGTGCTTCTATCCTTGTCTAGCTGAAAGTAGAACAAGGATAGAGCATAACAACCTTCGTGCAATGTTAACGCGGAAGAGATGTTAAAAATTTGACTTTTGCTTATACTGAAATGGCGGTTCTTGACCTTTAGTCCAGTCGCCCTGACTAGTGCGCATGCGCGGCGCGAGAGAAACAACCCTATTGCAATTGGCAATATCTCTCCATTGTCTACGTTTTAAATCGGCTTGAGAAGAGGTTTGTTGTACGCTAAGGAAAAAGGAATTTTGATATTTTTAAGAGTTAGGGTTTTATTTCCGTAGTCAAAAAGTGCATTCAAATATTTCAAATATCTGCTACCAATAAGCGCATCAATGTCTTTGTGCCAATCAAGTTCACGCATCGAACAGTTTTCTTTTATGACTAGTTCTCCTAGCAAAGGTCAATTCAAGTTATTGTTGAAGTTGACATAGGGGTTGGTCTTTCAAATCGCTGGGGTTTGTTGGATGGTGCGAAGGCATTCCTATTGTTGAGGTTATTGACAGGTTGTGAATTTGGTGTAAAATTTCTTTGAAATTGACGGGGTTGTACTACGTTGGGGAACTGGTTGTTAAATCTAGGTCTAGGTGGAAATTTCATAGGTGGTATTGGTTGTAACGTTCTGATAGCTTGTGAGTTATCTACAGCATTATTAGGTTGAAAATAATTGTTGGAATAGTTCCGATCACTATGCAAATTTGGATGATTTGTGAAATTAACTCATATTGTAATTCTCAACTTGAACTAAAGCTTCATCTAATGTGTCTGGATTACTCACATTGAACTTTAGGGAACATCCTCTGAATAAATGTTTTAAGCCTATCTACAAATCGAAGAATGTTCTCATTCTTATTTATTTTAACGTTCTGTGATTGTTGCATAAGGATTTGGGGATTTATTGGATCACCAAATTTTGTCTTAATGCTTCACTAATGCTCGGCCAGGTATTTAGGTCTGGTCTAGTTAATAAAAATTCTCTTGCATTTTCAACTGATTAAGATTTTGAAGCCGCTAAAACTATGCTTTGTAAATCGTTATTTCCAACATAATACAGATCACAAAATTCATTGATAGCAATAATGAAACTTTCTAAATGAATCTGGTTACCAGAGAAAGTAGGCAGTGAGGTGGTAAGGAATCTAACTTTTTCCATATCTTTATATGGTTCTGATTGTACTAATGCATTATCTGAAGAGTCAATACCTAAATGACGGAATGTAGAAGTTGAAGTGTCTTCTGGCTCTGAATCACTATCTGAGCTATTATTAATTACCCTAATCCTAGCCCGTTTTTTGAACAAAGTTTTGCGAAGTCTATCTATCAGTCATGTACACAAAAACAAAGAAAAAAGAAAAATGGCAATTCAGCAATTACTCATGGCGTAATCAAGGGGACACCCATAGAGTTCACGTCGTAGAGGTACAGCACCAAAGGAACTCGTATAGAGGTGAAGCTGAACGGCTTTTTCTTGTACACTGGTCGATCTGGACTAATCTGGAGGTCAAGAGCGTACAACACGGCAGACGACGATTTTCCGGATTTCACGCACTGTGTCTCTTGAAAGTTCAAAGGTGTCAGAATAGTGTGTTGAGATTTGAGAATAACTTCCACGCAACGAGAACCGATAGACAGTGGAATCACACTATCCTGTTCGCAGCGCCAATTATAAACGTGATTGACTCGTAGACTGTTTAAAAAGGGACTTTATTTTCGAAAACAGGTGAAAACCTACACTAAATGGACAGTTACGAACAGCAGCAAGGCTTTGACACGTGAAAAGTTGGAAACTAGTTACATCAAATACTTAAATACCAAAATACATCTAAAGTCAGCAGTTTATACAATTAATAAGAATTACGATGGGTCCAGGTTCATTACTAGCTTCAACAAGTTAAATATTGGTTTTCCCAAATGAGGAAGAGATGAAATATAAAGTGTACCAGGTATTTGCCCTAAACAGTCAAAACACCAGGATGTAAGTGAAATGCTCAGGAAGTCATATACTGATATTGTTGATAGGCTTGGTCTGTAGGTAACTGGATCAGAGGAGAAGACTGGTGTGTCGTTGATAATTTGTGATTTTATTGTCTGTAGGTCATCTAGGTCATGCTCTTCTAGATGTAGGCGGATCTTGTAAATTGCTGGAGTGAAGTTTTCTCTTGGTCGAGGAACAGTAGGGGTCGACCCACGGTGATCCCATGCATACAATCAAATTTGTCGCACCCTATATTCATAATATTATTACGAATCATTTACATTCAGTATTCTAATAAGCATAAACTACACCGTGAGCACTATATCATCAATTTGATTTCTGAAATTCAATAATTCCTATTCGCCAAAATAATTATTAGAACAATAAACAACGAAGTTTCAGAGGTCCACAATATAGAACATTGATGCGAAATAACATAAATCAAGAGTGTCAGGCCCAAAGTATACAACACAGCTGTAGCCGAGTCAAGATCAAACGAGATAATTTACAACCTATATAAAAAAACCCGCGGCTTTCAGACTTTTTAATAAGCTCCAATTCAAAAATAATCTTGTCATCTAAAGAGGTTTTATTGATTTCAGTCTAGACATATTGGCATGAATAACAGTGTTTCGCTGGCTAGAAGTTTGAATAAAATGGGAATATTAATAAACGTACCTATACATTCATTTTTGATTTTTAACATCTGGCGAATATAAAGGGTGCCACAGATTCTAGTGCATGCATGGGGATTTCAGTTATTATAAGAGATACAGAGAAAATGGATGCAAAGCTGTGCATTTCAATTCTCAACAAAATGTCTTTTTGACAATTGGAAAATTCTCACTACTTCCGAAGATATTCCACAAAAAACGAAATTTTGCAAGTTATTATTATTTCCTGAGTTAATATGAGAAGATATTTTGAAATTATTTGCACTTTCGTGTTGCCACTTTTTCTCCTGTACAATATGGCGGTATCAAATTCAAAATCTGACGTTTCGTCTTTGAGCGGTCATCATAAAGTTCAATTCTCTGGATACGGACCTGGATTTTTGATTTCATTTTTAGTTATCTTTTGACTTCCTTGATGCATCCAGGTATCGCAACCGTCGAAAAAAATACTGTTAGGCAACACTTGTCTCCCTAAGACATGGTTTTGTGCATAAATATATCTTTATTCGACACGGTATTCTCACTAGAAAACTTGTACAACTGAACAAAACTAATTGACTGAACCAAAATCAAAATAACATCCAATAACGGTACATTTAATGGAATTATATTCAATCCACAAACGACATGGAAAATAAAAAACCAACATATAAAAAATTGAGTACATTTTTGCAAGTGTGTTAAAAAATATTGCTATTTCAACAAAATATTGAGAATAACAATAAAAGGTAAATAATAATTATTGAAATATGGAGGTTGCCAGGTCAACCCATCACACTACACCCTCATCTGATCATCTCAATTTCTCGAGGACGTCAAAAGATAACTGAAGATGAAGTGAAAAATTCAGGTCCGTATTTAGAAAAATAAAGTTGATGGGGCACCTCGAAGACGAAACGTCAGATTTCCACTTTGATACCACCATCTTGTAGAGGAGAAAAAGTGGCAATGTCAAAGTGTGATAGATTTTAAAATGTCTTTGCAAACAAACGCAGGAAATGATGAAGACCTTTTTGCGAAATTTCGGCTTTTTTCGAATATCTTTGGAAGTAGTCGGATTCTTCAAATTCCAAAATGGCATTTTCTTGAGCATAAAAATGCGCAACTTTGCAGCCATTTGACCGACCCTGTATCTCTTATAATAACTGGGAACCCTATGCATGAACTCGAATCTGTGACACTCTGTATAGAAGATTGGAGGAACAAACGAGCTGTTGAATATATCGCTTGTGCCGCCAATATTTTGTTACTATTGTAGTATAACAACCCCGGGTCCGTTCAACAAAGTTGAATGAGGTAAGTTTGATCAAGAGAAGAGACACCTACGTTGTGATTTGAATAAAGCTACTTACCTCGAATGCGCCCGACAAAACAATAATTTGGGAAGTTTGAGTAAGAAGGTGGGATTTTTGAATTAAATGCGTAGTTGTAAGGAACGCTACTTTATTGAAATATGTTGAAAAAGTGTCGTTCTCAACCTGGAATTCATGCAAGAAAAGAGCACGGCAGAGAAACCCACAATCTCAATTCCAAAAACCGAACCATGCTGTACGACTGTTTTGTATTTTGACTGCAATCAATAAAATACTCGTTTTTCGTATCGCAACTTGAAGTTCCACGTTCAAGCAAATATACAGTTCATGGGGTCGAAATCAAGGAATACTGAGGTCCCGTACGAAAGGCAACTCAGCTAAATTGAGTCAATATCTCTAGATTGTTCGTTGAGGATACTGAGGTCCCATACGGGAGGCTACTCAGTCATAGTTGTTGAATTGAATCAATATTTCTAGACTGTGGCAAGATGGTTTGTTGTTTCACTAGGATATTCAATCGTCAGGGTGGTAAAATGTTGATCAGTCAAATCTAGAGGCAACTCGACTCTAGTCAATCATTTCAGTCAATATGAAATCAAGCATAAGCATCAATATTGTGGTACCAAAATCCCAGTAAGGAAAGAGCAATTTGTTTAACTTGATTTTCATTTGAATCAAATTTGTTCACAGCATAAAACGGTTAACGGATTAAATACAGCAAATACAATCCACTACAGAACAATAAATCAAAAACATCAGTGTAAATTAGATAATCAACATTAATATAAATTTCATTCTACTGACCTGCAAATAGCTGATTCTCCATTACAATTCACAATTATCATTCCACTTCAATCGATCAAAAAAATTCTCTCATTTTCTAATTGTTATTCATCGTTACCTAGCAACATTATTATTCCTTTTCCCCGGTCACTATTCTGTTTACGGAACGCTTCTAATGTCACAGAAAAACAACGTTATAATGAATGGAATGATCCGGTTTTTTCATACAAGTTGTATGGGACATTCAGAAACAAAATTTACATGAACCAAAAACTATATTTTCAATAGGCGGTTCTCCTCAGATCACCTCTTTGGAAGATTTTCGAAAACTCAACATATTATGGGGTGGCGACAATCTTCCAACACCCAAACTGTTTTGGAAAATATACTGACAACATTGTCAACGTCATTCAAACCATATTATGTGAGACCCAACAAGATCTCGCAGCTGAAATTATACAACATCATCAGAATGAATACAAAAACAGTTAAACATAATACAAACAAACGAAGCAACAACTAAATTTAAAACTCAGATCAATAATAGTACTTCAACTGACTGATGTTATACGTGACTACACTTTCTTCTTTGGGTTAGTTTGGGTTAGTCTTTGTATTCTACAGCGTATGAACATTTGGAAAAAGATTTATCAATCACTTTATATGGATCGAAGAATAACGGACAAAATTTAGAAATGATTTTATCAGCTGCATTGAAAATAGGACTTTTACAATAAAACTGATAAGTCATGCTTCACAGTTTTAGGCGTACGAAAATTTCGAATGTCGATCGTTTTGTCCAGTTCAGCTGAGACGCTCCTAGTTGTCAATATATATGTTATAGGAACTTGACTTTCTGCTTAAAGAACTCGGATCTATCCAAATTAAGTGTGATATGGGCTTCAGCTTATTTCGTAAATAGTTAAATGAGTTTCAAACAAATCGGACACAACGAGTAGATCATCAATGTAATTGAAAGTGAACTCATAGACCTCTGGACCAGACTTTCTTTGAGTACCTTGCTTCCTGAATCAACAAGTGTAAGTGATTCAGTATTAAAACATTGAATGGTGGGGAATGCAAGATGACATCCAGGTGCAACTTTTGCTAAAGCCAAGAGGGGACAACCATCAGTTTCGTCTTCGTCCTGAATTGGAATATAGGAAAACGTTGCAATGTCATCAACATACTGCCTAACAAAATTGCAAAGGTTTTGTTTAACCACGATTGGTGAGGCCCAGACGGCTATCCACAGTCCATTCCCAGCATGTACAGTCCGTACGCATTGAGCGTCTGGTATTTCTTCAAAGACAGAGGGTCACAAAGTGTTATCTTCAGTGAGCTAATATTGAAGCTGTTACCTTGACTAAAGAAAAAACTTCCAAAATAAAATTCAACAAAGGAAAGGAATCGTGAGAGAACAAGGTTTCATCGGAGAAAAACCCTCTACATACTTCACTCTGTTTTAGTTTTCCGAAAGTTTGGGTTTGGGAGCTACGCAACGACAGAAAACACACAATGGAGATGGTGGTACAGAAAATGGCGCGATAGTGTTGGCACTAAAGTGGTAAGGTTCATCAGATCTGTAACTACGAGAAGGAAGGATGACGAGCTGCTGCGCCGTTACCTAGTTTGAAGCTCCGCTGTAAAAAGTTACTGTAGATGGTTCGATAATGCTTTCCGGAAATAGAGACCAGTCCTTAAAGAAATTATAATAAAGCAACAGACATAGTACGATTTGGAACAATAGCCCATAACTATGTGTACCTCAGGTATTGGGAGAGAAAATCAAACTATTTAAACGCACACGCTCAAAATACTGCCAATCCCCGGACCAAAACAATGCAAGAGAATCCCTTTCAAAGTAATGTCTCCATACAATACGATTGCGCAGTCAATACTGATTCTTAACTTTTCCACTTCGCCCCTGAACTATCATTTTTTGAAAAATTGTCATTTACATTGGTACAATAATGATTAGGAACAGTAGTATTTACATCACTTACAGAGGACGTCGCGTTACATTCTTTGGGGTTTGTTGTCGGCAACTACAGCATCATAGATTGGCGAAGGTCTGAAGCAACGTCGCCGGGTGAAGTCCGCTTGGATTCACCAGGCTGTATGGTTCTAGAAAAACTATGATTAAGTCGTGCTTGTTGCTCCATAAAAGTGACCAGCAAGCTCGTTTGTTGACACAACATCTTCTGCAATTGTTGTATCCCCATATTCTCAGTCGATGATATTGTGGAAGCCATTGACAGTTTTCCATTCTTGTTATTGACCTCTCCTACGGACCGTCCTGACGGTGCGTAGTTATGTTCTAATCATCATCCAAATCATCAGGAAAATCGGAGCTCGACATTTCGGTGAGTCTGAAAATAGTTCTCGCCCGCAATAAATAGTTCAAAACATGTGTATGAATGTCATGACAACTAAGGATCACTAAAATTCATGATCGCGGATAAAAACACCTCCACTCCTCAAACTTCCACATTGCTCGTCATGTTGTGAAGTAGAAATTATCTATTACTTTTATCTTTCATAAAATTTAATTTATTTAGATAGTTTTCACATCATTAGCAATCTACGTATTTTAAGGTATCAATAGTAGTTGATGCAGCAAACAGTTGTCTCTACCCAATAAACCAAACCAGATCATAACTAGGTTGAGTTCATCGTTTATTCCAGAAGTGCGACTTTTACGTCACTTGGGTGGCACCGAACTGTTTGTCGCTAATGTAAGCATATTCATTCATTGATTCGTATTCCTATCGTCATGTTGAACGCATAATCAAAATTAATCATTCCTTTTTAACTTACAAAATCCAGTCTTAATATTGATAAATTGTAAGTTGAGTGTACCAAAGAGGTTTTGATTTGCTTTCCGTCACCAATACAATCTCCAACACTACGAGCTGCAACTTCGAAAACCACAGTTCATAAAGTTGTGAGTAACCCACAACATAATTTGGTGTCAGAAGTGGGATTGCGCTTGCTTGATTTGGTTACATCATTAGCCAGATCTATCGAGACGTTCACTCCAGTTGGTTTTAGTTCAACGGTACAAAATACGGAAGAGCAAGAATTCCAAAACCCGAAGCCATCAGTTGTCCAGTGTGATCCAGAGTCAATCCTTATGAAAAGGACCTTTAGAGTGACCACAACTGACGTGAAGAAAGTGTACGGCCTCATCATTCCGCACTGAGTGGGATTATTTTTGGTACACCTACGTGGAAGGGACCTCCAGCAGCCTACACTGATTTGCACTGAATCATCTACTGTAGGTCTTCTATTCATTTATTGCCTGTGTATTCTTGAATAATTTTTTTTTGTGACAATAATGTATAAAGTTCTTGATGACTGAACATTCCTCAAACGATCCATATCGTGGTAACGCAGAAGACTTATACGTTATTTTTGTTGAATCTGAAATTGTTGATAAGATGCACAATTCAAATGTCGATTTTGCTTTAAAACTAATTCCTGATTTTAAGGGAGATAGAAAAAGTTTCCATAAACTTGTTAGCTGTTGCGATATTGTAAATTTCGATTTGTCACAAGCCTCGGTTAGTAAGTTGTTGGTTAGCATTATCACTTTTAAACTGTCAGGTTCTGCCTATAACGGTTGAACATAAAAATTTTGATAATTGGGAACATTTAAAAATCGCTCTTCAAGAACAATTTTTGAAAACAAGAAGCGTCGCCCAACTACAATCAGAATTAATAGGAGCCAAACAATATCATGGTGAATCAGTTAGAGCTTTTGCCAATAGAATAGAACAACTTTTAAGTGATCTTGATGATGCTTGTATAGCTTCTGAATGAGTTGCTTCTGCAACAATAATCAAAAACTTGAATTCAAAAACAGCTTTTAAAACATTTGTAGAGGGTTTAAACCATCATTCAAAATTATTTATCAAAGCCTTCAGATTTATCAAACTCACAGACGCTATTGAGGCGGCTGTAGAAAAAGAACGCAATGTCTGTTAAAATTCCAATCAAAATAAAAATCCTGATAAATTTAAAGCCAAACCATCTAAAAAATGCAACTTTTGTAGGCGCAACGGCGCAACATCTAGAAAATGAGTTTATCATTAAAAATCGCGCTTCGTCATCGCAACAGCTTCCTACATTTCCTAAGCGGGAGTTCAAAACCGAAGTGCATGTCACAAATATAACTTTTGCCTACTGTAAAGACTGTTTCAAAAAAAGAAACGATCCGATGAATTCACAAAACAATTCTAATCCAAACGTTAGTAAGTTTGTAAATCCTAATTACCACAACCAGAAAACTTCCAAGCACCAGTTGCGAGCAACGGCAGTGCAACTCCGGTGTCTCAACTTTGAACTGCCGTCCTATCCATTCTTGTGATCCTACAGATAAGCTTGTTCCCATTAATAATACGTTGCAAATAGATCAAACTTGTGGTTTGAACAAATTCACCTGTCCTTCTTTTAAGCCGAAATCTTATACAAGTGAAAATATTTCTATGAATCTTAACACTACAAGATATCCGAATCTTAACTGTAATAATGCGACTATTCCTGAAACTGAGATCTTTTGTATTAACCCCTGTGCCACCGAAGAACCCTGTGCCACCGGGTTCTCAAATTATGATTTTTAAAAAATCTTGTGTAAAGCAAAATGCCTTATCATTACAAAGCACATCTTAAAGGTATTTCTGAATCCTTGATTTCAACCTATGGAATCTGTTATGGAGAATTCAAAATTGGATCTTTCAATATAATGAAAAAAAAAATTAGGTGGTCACTTGGGTGTCAATAAGACATTTCATAAAATCCGTAACAAATATAAATGGTCTAACATGTGTAAAAGTGTGAAAAATTATATGAAAACTTGCGACTCGTGTCAAAGAAATAAATCGAATAAATATATATTAACTTTCCAAGATTACATGACCAAATTTTGTGAAGCTGTCCCCCTCCAAAATCAAGAAGCAGGAACAATTGCCGAAAAATGTGTTTCACTTATTGTCTGTAGACATGGTACCCCTACGTATCTTCTAACTGATCAAGGTCTAAACTTTCTAAGCGATTTATTTAAAAATGTCTGTAGGTTATTGAAAATTAAAAAAAACAAACTTCCTCTTTCGGACCACAAAGCAATGGTGGTCTTGAGAGGTCACATAAAAGTTTAGGTGAATGTTTGCAAAATTTCGTGGACAAAGATCAAAACGACTGGGATACGTGGATCCCTCACGCAATTTTTACTTACAATACTTCTATTCATTCTTCCACAAATTTTTCTCCTTTTGAACTCCTTTACGGGTTTCCCGCTGAAATTCCACATTTGTTACAAAAACCTCCTGAGTTGATTTACAATTATGATGACTATGCGAACGAGTTGAAAAGTCGTCTACAACACAGTCATGAATTAGCAAAACAAAATCTTATCAAAAACAAAGAAAAAGCAAAACTATCCTATGATCAAGCAATAAATCCTGTCATTTTTGAGGAAGGAGACATGGTATTACTTAAAAACGAATCGAACGCGAAGAAAGGAGAATGTAAGAAGCTGGAGCCAATTTGGAATGGCCCATGTAAGGTTATAAAAGCTAACTCTGTAGCAAATTCTCCCAAAAACTATCCCAGTAAAACACAAGCATCAAAAAGTTCACAATGACCGTCTTAAACTATATAATCATTCTTAGATAATTTCTTTTGTTTCAGATGAAGGCCTTACCAGTAATTCCTTGCATCTTATTAACGTATAATATACAAGGCAGTATCCAGATAAAAAAAATGTTTGTTGCATGAAATCAATTATAGCGCTGGTATTCTTTATGAACCATTTAATACTGTTTTTCAGAAACAAGCTCATGGAAACTTGTCAATTCTTTGGATTTAGCAGGCTATTATGAGTTTTACGATTATTTTATTTTAAACTATAGGAAAATGATAGAGTTTTGTGACACTGTGCGAGATTCCCAACAAGACTACTTGAGACCTTGTGCTATATCGAAAACTTTATTCAATCGAAAAAACAGAGTTTTTGCTCGAGCCATAGATAACCATAATATTATTTGCAAAATTTCGAATAGTCGGGAATTCTCGAATCGAACTAGACGAGGTTTAATCAATGTCGTAGGCAAAACTGCAAAGATTCTATTTGGTATTTTGGATGAAAGTGATACTACACATTACAACGAAACTATCCAGAAGCTTAAGACAAAACAGTTAAGTATGCAACACCTACTCTCCGAACAAACCAGTATTTTTGAAAACACAATTTCTTCTTTGAATTCATCAAATCATATAAATAAACAAATGTTCTCAAGTCTAAGCGAAAAGACTGATCAACTCGTACTATTCATCAACAATTATGTCAAAACTGTCATCGAAAACGATACGTTACTGGAAACTTTCACAAAACAATTTTCTAAGTATTTTGCTTTATTTGAAACCATTTCCAAACAATTTCAGTTTTATCAAAACGATCTTTTGAGTGTTATATTGTCTGCTCAAAACGGTATTCTACATCCTTTAGTTCTAAGCCCTGAAAAACTTATGGATCATTTGACTAAGCATAGTATGTATTTATCCAAAGGTATTTCATTTCCTGTACCACTGTATCATCATTATTCCAGCGACTTGTATAAATCAATGACTCCAAATGTATTTTATCTTGATCGAAAACTATATTTTGTTTAACATATACCTCTTGTTAATGTTAATGACATAGTTCGGATTACCAGTTTATCAATAAGTGTAACAAATAACTCCTATGTGTATTCATTTATTTTACCGGTTACCCCTTATTTAGTAATAGATCAACTTAAGCAAAACTATTTTTTTTTACGATAACAATGATTTGGATCTTTGTTTACAAATAGATAATAGTTACGTCTGTAAAGAAAAATATCCGTTGTTCCTCCCACCAATACACAATGATTGTGAAGTGAACTTATCCTCAGAAAATACCCGAGTCTGGCCAAAAGCGGGTAATTGCAATAAACAAAACAATTTATATTAAAATATTCAAAATCAATTCTTGGATTTTCATGAGTGCTCATGACGAAATTCTCACAGTAAAATGCCCAGGTTTTAAAAAATCTTTCAGCCTAAATAATTCATGAATTCTAGAACTTACACCCCGGTGTACCGCTATCACGACGTCAGTCATATTAAAAACAATCGATATAAAGGTAACATATGAATCCTCGATAGACCTGAATGATTTTTCAAAACTCGACATTGAAAGTAGTATATTCCATCAGAAATTCAGCCTTCACTTTTTGCAAAAGTTATCCTTAAATCGTAGCCTTTTAATACTTCCCGATCAAACTGATAAATTGAAAAAAAAAAGTTATTCTATAGATGCTTTGAAAACAACGGAACAAGAGATGTTGACTACAAGTACAAAACCCATTGATTTCAATCATATCCATCATTATATTGTAGTTTATTTATTATTGTTTTTAATTGTGAGTTACTCAGGTTATAAGTACAATAAACGGTGCGGCGTAATGCGGACCAAACAGAAAAATGAGACCGTCAAAACTGGAAGTGTCCGTTTATCAAATCTAGTGCCGCAAAGTGAAAAATCCGATGAGACTCAGTGTTGTGAAACAACTGAACTTAATCCAGCCCCAGTGAAATTCGTAACCCCAATGGGGCGGCGGATGTTGTGGGGCAGCGGATGTTGTGAAGCAGAAATTTTCTATCACTTTTATTTTTTATAAAATTATATTCATTTAGAAAGTTTTCACCTCATTAGCAATCTACGTATTTAAAGGTATCAATAGTAGTTGACGCAGCAAGCAATTGTCGCTACCCAATAAACCAACCCAGATCATAACTGACTAGGTTGAGTTCATCGTAGATGTAGATGTAGATTCGGAAGGGTGTTGGATTGTGGACTTACCACAAATCCAGTGCACTGCGACTTCCCTGGGTCTATTATTGTACCCCCGAGTTTCCTGCTGAATTCGGTCTATAGTGATGATTTATGCATCACATAGTGCAAATGAACTCAGCAGAGCATTTCATTTGAGCTACTCTGTAGACCTTTTCGATCGTCTTAGAAATGAATAATGCTATCAATCTAGTCAGGTATGTAGCCGGCGAACTGCCTGTGAAGTTCCCAAGCGGTCACTCATCCAAGTACTACCCACTGCTTCACTCCGGTGATCAAACGGGAACTCTTTAAACTCTTCAAACACATTTATTAATTACGTATTTAGATGACAAGGACACAACAGATTTATTCTTACAAACCATATACAACATATAAGTCAATCACGGTCACACAGCCTTTCTTCAGTGGAAAGTGGCTGAACAATGATGTAGCAGTCTCAGCTCTTGTAGGGCTGCTAATCAGACCAACAAGCTATCCGCCTGAATTGTGATTGATAACCCCAACAGAAAAAAAAAACCCTAAGAAGAAATACGGTTGTAACATTGTCTTCTTAATAAAAAAAACTCGAATGAAAATTACGATTATAAATTTTGACAACAATAAATTTGATGGATTGAACAAGAAAAAGAATTTATGTTTGATTTAAACCTCGACAAATCATTACTCTTGGTGGCGAAAGGGAAAAAACAAATTGAATCAAATGGTCAGATAAATCATGAAAATCAATTGCTACTTCAAATATCACTCGATAAAAAACACATGTAAAGAAATCAGTAAAATACCTGAGTTCTGCAGGGTTTCTGGGTTTGTAGACACGGTGGTGTTTTTACTGTGTTTCGCTCTGGTGGTCCTGTTCAAACTGCGTGGTGATGTATTAGAACTGGTAGGTTGCAGTCCACCCTTGCGTTTCCAACAGAGTCAGCAATTTCTTGAATAAAATAGGCTGCTGGTCACCTTTGCCTTTCTACGTGAAAAGAAGGAGCACGATAGAATTCATCCAGGTACTTTCCTACGACACCCGGTCGAAGATGAAATCAACAATCACGCCTTCCAACTTACCCAACGGTCGTAAAATCAAAATATCCGTATAAAACGGTTATTGCATCGCCAACAAGGTAGGTAGGTACACAAAGCACACAAAACTGAACACGTTGTAATATATAAAAGAGGATTAATTTTCCAAAAATCCCTAGATAAGGTTAAAAATGCTTAGGAAACATCCAAGCTTCACAAAGACTCGTTGGAAAGTAAATCGAAAATCATGGTCAAAACCTCATGACAAAGTGAGGTTAGGACCAGTACTAGAAAAGCAGCAGAGGAAAAATAGCAACAAGAACACCGGCAACATCGTAAAGGGATGGAGGTAGATTGCACAAACAATCCTCCACTAATCAAGAAAACACGGACAGAACCAAGGAAAGTGACTTCATTCTCACTAACAGTCCCCAATTGGAAAAAAGAACGACATACGTGCCATAGATTCAACGGAGATCGACAGTGAAAATACACCCATCACGTAATCTAAAACACGTCTGGCAACGGTGTCACATCGCAGACCAAAACTCCATATTATCAAATCCACAGCTGACTTCAAGGGACTTGGTTTAAAAACATAAACAAACGTAATTTTTCGTAAAAAGAACTGTTTTCCCCATAAAACAACATGAGAACAGTGACTAAAATGGCACACGAGTTATTTAGAACCGTTGGCATGTCCTGAAAGTGTGTGTGTGTGTAAATACAGGGCCATTTCTTGCCAGTCAAACTCATAACAGGGATAGATGAAGTTTCAAGAAAAGTTATTAGGAGGAAAGTTACTATTACGATGTGTGGCGACCAAGTAAGTAGCAGTCACTCTTCATACTGCCTGAGTTTATAAAAAGTGCAACAACCTGATAGGTACGGTAGAACTTAAATTACCCAATCTCAAGAATAATTGAACAAAAAAAACGTAGAGTCATAAACGGCCCGTGACAACACCCCCTCTCCTAAGAAAATAAATAAATCGTCGATAATCAAAACTTAGTCAGCACTAAAGATGAGATTAAAGGAAATGGAATGAAGAAAGTGATATGAAGAATAAGACAAAAGCAATACGACTAAAACTATTGAATCACCAAAAGTTAATGAAAATGAAGGTTAAGAAAAGTTTAAAGATAGTAAATAATGAAGAATAAGAAACCCCCCTACTGTCCAAGGACAATACCAAAAAAAAACAACAAGCCTCACCAATTTAGACCTACCAAACCCGGAGAACCACATGATCCAACTTTTGCAGAACGAAATTCCGTAGGTGTTTTGTGGAATTCCTAACCGGCATTGCGTAACCTCAATGAGACTGAGGATACCTCGTGTACCGGCCTTACAAAAGTTGACCACGCGCATTCACCAAAGTCTGACCAATCCAAACCAGCAAAGAGTGAGTAGACCGAGGGAGTCTAGTATAGGACAGAAGACTATACCAACTCTTACCCCTTTAACCCCTTAGACTCACCAAACTACAGGGAATGAGCTTGACCGAACTCATTAACCGGGTTGTACTATAGCGTACTACGCTCATGAGTGTTCCAAGTGGAAAACACCAGGTGGCCTCGAGAAAATGACGGGTTGTATAAGTTCCACATGAAATAAACAAAATAACTTTAAACAAAGAGATCCACCGCAAGAAATCCAGCGCTGACGGCCTCTGGAATTCAGCACTTGGAGGGCTCCTACCTCATCTAGCACCCGGAGTAAGGGTATTCTGCACAACCCCCCAAACAGGGTCCATAGCCTCGCCGAAGCAGAGGGAAGACAAACACAAGAATAAACAAGAAAATAACCAGATACGGAGCTGAGATAAAACGCAGTAGCTATGCCTCGTGGAGTCCATGTCGTGGAGGAGCTTTAAACGGATCAATACCCCTAACCCACACCACTAGGAGTACCACCCCAGAGGATGGGCGTTGGGAGGCTACGCCCATCCTCCCGCATCTGATAAGCAAAAGAAACTCTTGATATCACCAAAAAGTGCAAGAAAACACGACGGAATAACCGTCAAAAACCAAAAAGTCATAATCGGGAAAATAACCGCGTAGGTTAAAAGTCAAAATCGGTAAAATAATAGATATAGGAAGATCCAACTTATGAGAAAAAAAAAAGTGAAGAAAAGTGAGAAAAATATGAAAATAATGTGATATCAGACAGTCAGACAATCCAAAGAAAAAAAAGAAAACACAAAATCAAGGTAAGGTAAGATACAAGGTGAATCAAGGTACAAGGTAAACCAAAAAAACTGTTTAACTGTCTGAGAATCACAAAAGGGAAGAAGAAAGTTACTGAAAACTGGATAAAAAGTTACTGAAAATTGGAGAAAAAGTTACTAAAAATGAGAAGTTACTGGAAATTTTGAAAATGTTATTGAAAATTTTAAAGAAAAGTTACTGAAAATGAGAAAAATGTGACTGAAGGTCCAACAACGAAGAAGAACTGAAGGTTTCGACCTCGTTACCCACTTTGTGGACTTTTACCACAGCCAGGTGTCTGCACAGAACTATTCTTATCCAGCAAGTACCCATTTAACTAGCCAGTTTCGCGCCAGGCCAGAAAAATAGACACTTTGCTAGTCGCCCGCTCTGTAGAGCGTAAAAAAAAGAACAGAAAATCAAGGTATAGTTGGATCTCCAATATCAACCCCAGGATCAAAAGACAAATGATCACAGTGAGGTTTCAGCTCCTGAACATGCCAGATACCCTTCGATTTGCCAGAATCATCCTCAAGCTCATATGACCAATTTCCACACTTCCGCCCGATGATGAATGGACCAAGATAGGTTGGTGCCAGCTTGGCAGTGTAGTAGTTAGCGGCATCAGATAAAACTTTGTTTTTACGCCAGACTTTGTCACCTGGTTTGAAAACAAGGGGTCGACGACGTAGGTTGTAACGATGGGCGTTCTGCGTTCTCGTGGATTTCATTCTTGCCTGGACCTTCTGATACAACTTCACAAACCCATCTTGACGGTTCTTCACGTACTGGTCTATATCAACTGGTTGAGAGGGAAGTTTGGTTCGATGATCGCTGCCATAAAGTTTATGTTCCCTGCCATACAGGATAAAATATGGACTATGTTTAGTTGTCTCGCTATGTGACGTTCTGATGGCACATCCAATCTGACTGAGATTTTCATCCCACGTTCGATGATTGTCCTGGCTAACATATGTCCTTAACATGGTCTTGATTATACGGTTGTGGCGCTCGGTTGGATTGACTCGAGGGTTGTAATTCGATGTGTAGAAAATTCTGGAATTATAGCGTTGGCACAAAAGTTGAAACTCCTTAGATTTCATTTGAACTCCATTATCACAAGTCAGGTACATGGGTGTACCATATAAAAGGAAAAAGTTCTCGACAACTTCAACAAGAGACTTTGCTTTGGCTGATCTACACGGAAATAGAAAGGCTGCTTTACTGAAGTAATCCGAAATAACTAAGATGTAACAATAGCCCTTCTTAGAACGAGGTAGTGGTCCAATATAATCCAAACTGATGGCTTGAAATGGTGCTGTGATGTCCGGTCTATCACCCATCAAACCAGCTGGGGCTTTCTGCTCGACTTTGTTCTGAGCACAGGATTTGCAAGCTTTCACGTATCTCACAACATCAGCTTTCATCTTTGGCCAGTAGTAACTTTGCATGAGTTTTCCGAAAGTTTTGTAAATTCACACATGTCCTGAAGTTGGAATGTCATGACAACGTTGCAGAATACTTTTTCGTTGGTCCTTGGGAACTACAAGTTTCCAGTCATCAGATGGAGTTGACAGTTCTGGGATTGATGGCTTGATGAACTTATACAGGTTGCCATTATTTGCACGCCAGAGAGAAAATTTCAAAGGGTTTTTCTCAATCTTCTGGACCATTTTTAAAAACCATTTGTCAGGAGTTCTAGAAAAAACTGATGGTGGATCCAAATTGCAAACAGAGTCAATAGCCACTGGTACGGCTCGAGACAGGAAATCAGGAACTGTAATATGGTCTTTGCCTTTTCGATGTATAAGCTCAAAGTTGAATTGTTGAAGACGTAGTTGCCAGCGTGCCAGTCGTCCTTGAGGATCCTTTAATCGGTGAAGCCATAATAACGAAGCGTGATCAGTAATAACAGTAAAGTGAACATGATCTAGGTAATGACGTAACTTCTCGACAGACCAAATAACGGCTAGGCACTTCTTCTCTGTGACAGTGAGCTTCATTTCTTGTCTGGTTGATGATCTAGACAAATAACAGATCACTTTTTCGCCCTCCTCGTACTGCTGAGTTAGAACAGCTCCTAATCCATAATGGGAGGCATCAGTTTGCAAGCAAAACGGCTATTCAAAGTCAGGGGCAGTTAGAATTGGTGCAGTGACTAGACATTCCTTTAATAGTGTAAAAGACTGCTGACATTCAGGTGTCCAAATAAATTTGACGTTCTTTTTTGTCAGGTTAAGAATTGGTGCTAGGACAAAAGAAAAGTCTGGGACAAAACGGCAGTGCCTACAAATCTACGAATTTCCTGGATGTTTTTCGGAGGTGGTATGTTTACTATAGCCTCGACCTTTTCGGGATCGGGACGTAGACCTTTCTTGTCGATCAGGTAGCCCAGGTACTTCAGTTCCGGCTTGCAGAAATGACACTTCTCTATAGAGACTATTAAACCAGCCTGACGTAAACGATCAAAAACAATTTCCACAAGACGTATATGTTCGTCGAACGTCTCACTTATCAGTATAACATCGTCCAGATAGCACATAACATAGGGCTCCAATTCAGGTCCAAGGATGGTGTCAACGATTCGCTGCCAAGTTCCAGGTGCATTGGATAAACCAAACGGCATGCGGCTAAAATGAAAGAGGCCTCTACCAGGGACGGTGAATGCGGTGTATTCCCTGGATGCTTTGCTCAAAGGCACCTGCCAGAACGCGGACTTGATGTCGATGGAACTGATATATCGAGTGTTTCTCAGCTGATCCAAAATTTTAGAGATGTATGGAATGGGATATGCATCTTTCTTAGTGTGCTTATTGAGTTGTCTGAAATCGATACAAAATCGGAACGATTCGTCCTTCTTACGAGCGAGGCAAACTGGACTGGACCATGGACTGGAAGATCGCTCGATCACTCCTAATTTCAACATATTCTCAACCTCATCATCAATTCATCATCATCAGTTCCGAAAAATGCCAGACGTCCTGCCTAAGGTCGGGGATGTTTTTCATGGACTTCCAAAAGTCTATTCCCAGTATGATCTTGTGTGAAAGTTCAGGGAGCACTACAACATCAATTATGTGGGTCTTGTCCATCAAGGTTATGGGTGTCTGGATATACCCTATACTGGTACAACTTTGACCATTCGCCAGAGTACAATTATTCTGTTGTTTGATCAATTTTAAACCCAAACTTTTGAGAATTTCAAAACCAGGCAATCCAACAAGAGTACGGCTAGCACCAGAGTCCAACAAGCCTAACATAGGGTAGCCTAGTATTTTTATGTCGAGATATGGTCGTTGGTCACCATGTGCATGTGAAACTATGTAGTCTCGGAGGTATTGGTTCTTCACATCTTCAGAGTTGTTGCTTTTGTTGGTCGTCAAGATACTTGAGGGGGAAGTCGCACGACCTATCGATTGCCACGGGGAGCGTTTCCCGAACTGTTACACTTTGGACAGCTTCTAACGGTGACATTGGGGTTTCCACATCGATAGCAATGGGTTTTTCTTGGATTGGGACACTCTCGATTCAGATGACCAGTATTTTCACAGTTCCAACAAACCAACCAACTGGATTGTTGTTGAGGTCTTGGAGGTGTATTTCCAGAAGTTGAAGTGGATGAATAGTCCACTCTACCCAAATCAAAGTCTTGATGTTGGTCGACACCCACAAAAGCAAAATCTGGCTCAACGAATTGCTGACGTTTCCGAGAAGGTGGCACATAATGCTCGGCTCTATACTTTTTCGTTTCCAGTTTCAGGCCAATCAAACGCTTTTCCGGAAAACAAGTCGATGGCACACTCAAAAAGTTGGTGTTCACGAACTCTACGAAACCTACTCAATTCGGTCACTCGTTCTAGAAAATTATGAACTGACAACTTCGAGTCTCCGGAAAATTTTAGGTTCCATTTGTCCAAATTAGGTGGTTTTGAGTCATGATGGACGATAGTTGGTGGTGTGTCTCTGTTGGATGAAGTAGATGCGTTGAGATCATCAGGTTCCAGGAAACGGCTGATTTCAGGATCACCCTTCGCGGCTGTCTCCAATGAATCCAATGCGGCCAAAACATCGACCAGTAACCCAGTACGCTCTGTCTGTTCGTCAGGGGACATTATATCATCCGGTATTCGCTTAACACGGTCGAGCAAGTGAACCAACCTGGATTGGGTATTTAGATATTTATTTTGGGCCTGGTCGCCGGATATGGTGGGGATTGTGTCGATAGCCTCATCCAGAAATGACCTAATATGCAACTTTTCATCCGCAAACTTGAATGGATATGGAGGTGGTACATGTGATTTGGTCTTTCCGAGTCTGAGGAGTGGACGAAGAATTTTCCTCATTTGGTCGACGGTCTTTTTGTCATCAACTTGAACACCCCGAAGAACAATCTCATAAGACAACATTTCCTTTTTGAGATACAAAATATCCATTTTGTGATCCATCGTGACGACAAACCAGAACCAGAAACAACAAAGGAAGAAAAGAAAAATTTGCAAGTCAAGAAAACAGAGATTGAAGATAATTTACCAGGGTTGAATTTCTAAGAAAATTAAAGTGATAATGAACTCGTCAATTGTGGGCAAGACAGTGATCAAGAGTAATTATGGCAGGGTAAAAATCAATAATTCAATAATGCTAAAGTAATAATCGATAAATCAATGTGGTAGCGCAAATATACAATGAATAAATCGAGCAATAAATAAGTTCAGGAAAAAAAGTATATCGCCCTAAAAGAGAAGTTATAAATTTGGCTCTATGTACCTCAAAGCTTTTCAGAAATTGACAGTGAGATTTTCGCCTGCTAGTTTTTGAAAGCAGGCCCCACGTTGGGCGCCAAAAATTTGCCACGCTCTTTGTTACTCTTAAGAGTAAAGAAAAAGGAAAAAAAATGAGGTAACAAAGGATAGAGAAAGTTACTTGATTTCTGGTATGAGAGGGTGGTTTACTGCGTGAGCAAATTAGGCCCTGGCTCAATGGCGGAGAGGATAGTAGGTTAAGCGCCACCGACTCAAGACGGAATAAGTCGGGATTCTCCCGATGTTCCGGGCACCTTCCCATTCACAGAAATTATCAAAAGGAAAAAAAAATTAAAACAACAATGAGGGTACATATAACCAAATCAAAATACTAGAAGTTCAATGGATAAAAATCTATTTCTCAATCTCTAAAGTAAAGTCCCTGAGTGATCACTCTTTTAAACAAAAATAGATAATAAAAAAAAACTTAAATCTAATAAGGATACCAATAAGTCAATCACGGTCACACAGCCTTTCTTCAGTGGAAAGTGGCTGAACAATGATGTAGCAGTCTCAGCTCTTGTAGGGCTGCTAATCAGACCAACAAGCTATCCGCCTGAATTGTGATTGATAACCCCAACAGAAAAAAAAACCCTAAGAAGAAATACGGTTGTAACATTGTCTTCTTAATAAAAAAAACTCGAATGAAAATTACGATTATAAATTTTGACAACAATAAATTTGATGGATTGAACAAGAAAAAGAATTTATGTTTGATTTAAACCTCGACAAATCTCTTGGTGGCGAAAGGGATAAAACAAATTAAATCAAATGGTCAGATAAATCATGAAAATCAATTGCCACTTCAAATATCACTCGATAAAAAACACATGTGAAGAAATCAGTAAAATACCTGAGTTCTGCAGGGTTTCTGGGTTTGTAGACACGGTGGTGTTTTAACTGTGTTTCGCTCTGGTGGTCCTGTTCAAACTGCGTGATAATGTATTAGAACTGGATGGTTGCAGTCCACCCTTGCGTTTCCAACAGAATCAGCAATTTCTTGAATAAAATAGGCTGCTGGTCACCTTTGCCTTTCTACGTGAAAAGAAGGAGCACGATAGAATTCATCCAGGTACTTTCCAACGACACCCGGTCGAAGATGAGATCAACAATCACGCCTTCCAACTTACCCAACGGTCGTGAAACCAAAATATCCGTATAAAACGGTTATTGCATCGCCAACAAGGTAGGTAGGTACACAAAGCACACAAAACTCAACACGATGCAATACATAAAAGAGGATTAATTTCCCAAAAATATCTAGATAAGGTTAAAAATGCTTAGGAAACATCCAAGCTTCACAAAGACTCGTTGGAAAGTAAATCGAAAATCATGGTCAAATTCTCATGACAGAGTGAGGTTAGGACCAGTACCAGAAAAGCAGCAAAGGTAGAATAGCAACAAGAACACCGGCAACATCGTAGAGGGCTGGAGGTAGATTGCACAAACAATCCTCCACTAATCAAGAAAACACGGACAGAACCACGGAAAGTGACTTCATTCTCACTAACAGTCCCGAATTGGAAAAAAAGAACGACATACGTGCCATAGATTCAACGGAGATCGACAGTGAAAATACACCCATCACGCACGTAATCTAAAACACGTCTGGCAACGGTGTCACATCGCAGACCAAAACTCCATAACATCAAATCAACAGCTGACTTCAAGGGACTTGGTTTAAAAACATAAACAAACGTAATTTCCCTTAACTCGTGGGAGTTACTGGTCGCCTATCGGGCGCCTTCCCAGGTGGCGGATAGGGGAATGCCTCCCAGATATGGGAGGTACCGGGGAAATTAAATACCCTGGGGCGGACCAAAACCAGCTCCTAGGAACGATGTGTGACAAACCTGAGGACTTTGTACCCCAAGTGAGTTTCAATCTCACCGTTGGTTCCGACCGGGTGGAAGCCCCGGTGGCCAACGCTGGCCCCACGGATTTTGGGGAGGGCCAATCACACGTTCTGGCATCCGAGGAACAACCAAACCTCGATGTAACTCATGAACCAACCACGGGTAACCAGGAAAGCAGTGATGCAATCCCCGGTGCCGGTGTATCTGCCATTGGTTCAGGCGTTGGCAACATCAGCCTGAACAAAATGGCAAAGCTTTCCGGAGCCCAGCGAAGGAAGCTTGCGATCCAGAGGGCTAAAGCCAAGGGAGAGCCTATACGGCCTCGTCAACCGAGGACAAATAGGAATCCCGGAAATAGAACCCTCCCGAATAGCTCAGTGAACACTGGGAAACCTGATGCTCGGGCCTCAGAGCCTGGAGCATCAGGTAAACCTAGGACCCCTGCAAACAAATCCTCTGCAAAGAGGGGTCGCTCTGAGGGCAACACACCAACCCCAGAAAAGAGCGCCAAGAAAAGGTCACGGCAGGGGGATGCTTAAGTAACACCCAGTACATCAACTGGGGAAACTTACAGCGAAACCCTAGCCGGGCTTAGAATGGCCATCACTTCCGAGAAATATCCGGATGAAACCTTCACTGAGGAGCAGTGTAGAGGCCTACAACAGTCTCTACTCCGGGAAGTGTTCAAATGCGAACCCGGAACTGGTCCTCAGTTCAAGAACAGCAGCTCCAGAGGTGGGGTGATTTATATCACTTGCGCCAATGAAGCTGCCAAGACTTGGCTGCTGCGGGTGGTTCCAGGCTTCAGCCCCTACGAGGAAACCAGTCTTCGGATTGGCCTGGCACACAGAGTGGTGCCAGTCGTGAGGGCTGCTGTCTGGATACCGACAAAATCCGCGGGAATCAAGGAACCGGCACAAGCTCTCCAGTTCCCCAAAACCCAGAACATGGGGCTGAAGACCGAGGACTGGAGAATAATCAGCCACAAGACGGACAATGAGGGCATGACACTCATTGTCGGTCTTGACAGCAGATCTCTGAAGGAGCTGCAAAACCGGAATTTTCGGGCCTACTTTGGGTTAATGCAGCTAACCTTCAGACTTCTCAAGAAGGAGGCTCCCGATGCTGAGGGTAATACAAATAAACCTTCAGCACAGTAAGGGAGCATCTGCTGCCCTTTGCCAACAGCTGGCAAAAAAAAACATAGACCTGGCCATCATCCAAGAACCCTTGATCACGAAGGGAAATATAGCCGGTCTAGGCAACACTGGAGGTAAGATCTTTTACAAGGAGCAATCAACAGGTAACGTGAGAGCTTGCATATACGTGAGAAACGGAGTGCAGGCTCTCAATATTAAAGAACTAAATTCCAGGGATCAAGTAGCCGTCCAACTAAGCTACAAATAGAAAGGAACCCAGAAGGACATCATAATAGCCTCGGTTTACCTTCCCCACGATGCACCCAGACCCCCACCATCGGAAGACCTGGAGAAACTAGTGAATCACTGTGGGCAGAGAAACCTACAGTGTATAATAGGTATGGACGCCAACTCGCATCACACCATCTGGGGGAGCAGCGATATCAACAAAAGAGGTGAGTCTTTATTGGATTTTATTATAACCCATGATTTGGAGATTCTAAACAAGGGCAACAAGCCTACTTTTGCAAACCGCATACGGTCGGAAGTTATTGATGTCACTCTGTCCACCTCCCGTATTAATCCCGATATCCAGCGGTGGCGCGTATCCGATGAACCATCCCTGTCGGACCATAGGTATATACTGATGGAAATCAATAGTATTGATAAGCCGTCAGAAATGTACCGCAACCCACGCAAAACGAACTGGACTGAATACCGGGAGGAGCTGGAGGCGGGGTTGAGCGGGATCAAGGAACGTATGCGTAACAGATTTGATGTTGAGGTGGTAGCAGAACAACTACAAAACGCTATAATTTACTCATACCATCAAAGCTGTACGCTAATCCGGCGTTCTTCATGCAAGGACACAACCTGGTGGAACGAGAAACTTGACAAGATGAAGGGGGAAACACGCAGACTTTTCAATGTGGCCAAGAAAACCGGTGAATGGGATGAATACCATCATACTCTGACGAAATACAACAAAGAAGTAAGGGAAGCTAAGAGGAACTCCTGAAGGAAGTTTTGCACTGAGGTCGAAAAAACCTCGGAAGGCGCACGCCTTCAGAGAATCCTAGCTAAAGACCCCCTTCCACCAATGGGAACACTAAAGAAACCAAATGGGGAATACACGAAAAATGGCGAAGAAACCATTGAGACACTACTCAGGGCACACTTTCCAGACTCGACCATAATCAACTCGCAACAGGGAGTCAACTCCCTATCTCCTGAGATCCTCCGGATGAGAGGATCAAGAGATGATTGGGTCATAGCCCGACAGATTGTGACACCAAATAGAATCGAATGGGCCATAAACTCATTCGAACCATACAAAGCACCTGGATGCGATGGGATAATACCGGCACACCTGCAGCAGGGCGAAGCCCAACTCATATCGATGCTTTGCCAACTATTCAGAGCAAGCCTGGCAACGGGACACATACCCATGATATGGAAACTCTCACGAGTGGTCTTTATACCGAAACCCGGGAAAGATAGCTCTCAGCCCAAGGCATTCAGACCAATAAATCTCTCGTCGTTTCTACTCAAAACGATGGAGAAAGTGATTGAAAGGCACATTAAGGAGACCTCCCTAATAGAGAGGCCACTACACAAAAACCAAAACGCCTATCAACCTGGTAAATCATGTGAAACTGCTCTGCATGAACTTGTTCATAAAATAGAGCAACCACTGAACAACCAAGGAGTTGCCCTAGCTGCATTCCTTGATATAGAAGGAGCATTTGATCACACCTCCTTCGATTCAATGACCACCGCAATCAATCGGCGTGGAATTAAAGACACAGTTTGTAGGTGGATAAGAAACATGCTGAAAGGTAGGAGAAGTCAAGCAACTATGCTTGACAGAACTGTAACTATGGAGGCAGCTAAGGGCTGCCCCCAGGGTGGAGTCCTGTCCCCTCTCCTCTGGAACCTAGTCGCAGATGAACTACTGGTAGAGTTAAACAGCAAAGGTTTCTACGCCCAAGGCTATGCCGATGACGTAGCAATACTTATCACTGGCAAACACACCAAGACAATATCAGAACTGATGCAGACAGCTCTGACAATCGTAGAAGATTGGTGCAGGAAGGTGAACCTGAAGGTCAATCCTGAGAAAACCTCCCTGGTCAGCTTTACGAGAAAGAGGAAGATAGCGGAATTATTCAAACCCATGTTCTTTGGACAAGAACTGCAGGTGGTAAGAGAAGTCAAATACCTAGGCATCATCCTGGATGACAAACTCACATGGAATTCACACCTACAGAAAATAGTGAATCGAGGTAAAGCCACAATAATGGCAACAAAAAGAGCGATAGGAAAGAATTGGGGCATAAATCCGCGCATGGTACACTGGCTCTACTGTACCGTGGTAAGACCCACCCTTGCTTATAGCTCTGTTGTCTGGTGGCCGAAAATCGAGCAGCGACAAGCAGCCACGGAACTTGCAAAAGTTCAGAGGCTAGCATGTCTCTGTGTAACGGGAGCCATGAAAACCACTCCAACACTTGCCATGGAGGCCATGCTTAACCTACCTCCTTTAGATATCTATATCAAAATGGAAGCAAGAATGGGAGCATATAGACTTAGCAACACCGGGAACTGGAGCCACTCAAACTCCCAAGGACACACTAAGATAACCAGCACAGTCACGAACCACTTAGTAACAATGAGGAGTGATATCATGTTGAAAAATATCAACTTTAGCATGTCTCCTAAGACCAAGCTAATATGGGAAGAGGAAACGGTGAAACAACTCCGGATGGCTAATGGGGCAATATGGTACACAGACGGCTCCAAAACAAGCCGGGGAACTGGTGCCGGAATCGTAGGTGAAAATCCAAAGTGGGAAACATGTGAACTACTCGGGATGTACGTTACAGTTTTCCAGGCAGAAGTACATGCAATAAACGTATGCGTGCAAGAAAATCTCAGGAGAGGCTACAGAGGAAGGAAAATCCTTATCCTTAGTGACAGCCAAGCTGCAATCAAAACCATCTCCTGTCGGGAAACCAAATCCAAACAAGTCATGGACTGTCAGCAAAACCTTGTCACACTGGGAGTATCTAACGATGTTACTCTTGGATGGATACCAGGACACACAGGGATAGCTGGGAACGAGCGGGCGGATCTACTAGCACGCAAAGCTGCAAACACACCACTTCTGGGTCCAGAACCTGCTATTGGTATTACAAAATCCTCTGTGAGAGGTTGGCTGAACTGTTGGTCCAAAAAACAACAGAAAGCTAGATGGTGCCAATCACCAGGTCTAAAACACAGTAAATTAATGATGGCAGACGAGATCGAATCATCATTCTCTGGAAGCCTACTGCAACTCAGCAGGAATCAGCTTAGGAAATTAACAGGTATATTAACTGGACACTGCACTCTAAGGAAACACATGCATATCATGGGTCTTTTCAACGAGGAACCCATATGTCGGCTGTGCAACGAGGAGGAGGAAACAGCCTCCCACATTGTATTCGAATGTGAAGCGCTGGCGTACTGGAGAAGAGATAATGGGGAATTCACAACCACTCCTCAAAGGACGGACAGGGAAACAGTAGAACGAGTCATAAACCTTATTCGGGCAATGGAGCTCTTCGACTGAGAGACAGGCACAGAGAAGATACAATAAGCCCAACTAGAGGCTGCGGTGTCGGGGCCAACAGCCCGAAACTCGTAGCGCCTGTACTTCAGTAATCAGTAATCAATCAATTTCCCTTAAAAAGAACTGTTTTCCCCATAAAACAACATGAGAACAGTGACTAAAATGGCACTTGAGTTATTTAGAACCGTTGGCATGTCCTGAAAGTGTGTGTGTGTGTTAATACAGGGCCATTTCTTGCCAGTCAAACTCATAACAGGGATAGATGAAGTTTTAAGAAAAGTTATTAGGAGGAAAGTTACTATTACGATGTGTGGCGACCAAGTAAGTTGCAGTCACTCTTCATACTGCCTGAGTTTATAAAAAGTGCAACAACCTGATAGGTACGGTAGAACTTGAATTACCCAATATCAAGAATAATTGAACAAAAAAAACGTAGAGTCAAAAACGGCCCGTGACAGTGTTCTGCTTCTTGTTGAACCCGTGCATGGATTCTTGCACGACTTTGGCCACTGCCAGGAAGGTGTCAAGTCCCTTTTGGTAGACAAATGGTGGAATGGCCGGAGTATTACACGCTCAGCAACTTTTGGAAAGCTGCTTAATAGTGCAATTGGGCGATAGGTCCGCTTTAGAGGAATCTTTACCCGGCTTCTGAATTGGGACGATCACAGCTACTTTCCATGCGCATGAAAAGTGCTGTGATCGCAGCATACTCTTGATCAAGTACATAAACTTTACGTGGGAGGTTCTTCAACAGTATGCTAGCCACGCAGTCGTCGAACGGGAACCAGTGTTATAACGTGGCTGGCAGTCGCCCCGGAAGAGTGAGAGTTCATCGTAGCCCGTGTTTTGTTTTTTATCGTTTATTTTGGAAGTGCGACTTTTACGTAACTTGGGTGGCACCAAACTGTTTGTCGCTGATGTAAGCATATTCATTCATTGATTCGTATTCCTATCGTCATGTTGAACGCATAATCAAAATTAATCATTCCTTTTCATCTCACGAAATTCAGTCTAAATATTAATAAATTGTTAGTTGAGTGTACCAGAGAGGTTCTGATTTGCTTTCCGTCACCGATACAATCTCCAACACCACGAGCTGCAACTTCGAAAACCACAATTCATCAAGTGATGAGTAACCCACAACAGTCAAAAAAAGCACATCCAGGTCACGGCACCAGAATCTGTGGTATAACAACCCCGGGTTCGTTCAACAAAGTTGAATGAGGTAGGTTTGATCAAGAGAAGAGACACCTACGTTGTGATTTGCATAAAGCTACTTACGTCGAATGCGCCCAACAAAACAATTATTTGGGAAGTTTGAGTGACAAGGTGGGATATTTGAATTAAACACGTAGTTGTAAGAAACCCTACTGTATTGGAATATGTTGAAAAAGTGCCGTACTCAACCTGGAATGCATGCGGGAAAAGAGCACGGCAAATAAACCCACAATCTCAATTGAAAAAACCGAACCATGCTGGACAACTGTTTTGTATTTTGATTTCAATCAATAAAATACTCGTTTTCCGTATCAAAACTTCAAGTTCCACGCTCAAGCAAATATACAGTTCATGGGGTCGAAATCAGGGAATACTGAGGTCCCGTATAGGAGGCTACTCAGTTATAGTTGTTAAATTGAATCAATATTTCTAGATGGTGGCTGTTTTACTAGGATATTCACTCGTCAGGGTGGTGAAATGTTAATCAGTCAAATCTAGAGCCTATACATGAGGTCCCATAATACGGGAAGCAATTCAACTCTAGTCAATCATTTCAGTCAAAATAAAAGCAAGCATAAGCATCAATATTCTAGTACCAAAATCCCAGTACGGAAAGAGCAATTTGTTTTATTTAATTTTCATTTGAATCAAAGTTGTTCACAACATAAAACGGTTTGGTTAAATACAGTGAATACAATCCGCTACAGAACAATAAATCAAAAACATCAGTATAAATTAGATAATCATCATTAATTTAGATTTCATTTCACTGACCTGCAAATAGCTGATTCACCACTACAATTCACAATTATTATTCCCTTTCGATCGATCAAAAAAATTCTCTAATTGTTATCTATCGTTACCTAGCAACCATCCATTATTATTTTTTTTTCCCGGTAACTATTCTATTTAAACGAAATCACGGAACGCTTTTTATGTCACAGAAAATCAATGTTATAATAAATGGAATGATCCGGTTTTTTTATACAAGTTGTATGGGACATTCAGAAACAAAATTAACATGAACCAAAAACTATATTTTGAATAGGCGGTTCTCCTCACCATTTATTTTAAACTATCGATTTTTAGTTTGAGTCGACTGTGAGCAAAAATCAGGCTCATTTGCTCTGATGTGAACAAACAAATTAAACCTAGATTGATATTTATGCTTTGTCTTAGTGCTACATAAGTCGATTTCGGCTCGTTTGGTACATGGTTTGGTACATGCTCTGGGCCGTCAAACACCTACCAACCAATTTCGAATCCTAAAATGATGACGTCACATCAATTTTTGTATTTGTTTTGGTCTGTCAAAATGCCTACCGCGGTTTGCAGCACGCTTCTTTGGTTTGGTATAGTGGTATCATTGTCTATTCTTGTTTTCTATTGCTAGAGAGTAGTAAATAAGTTCATCGTGAATGATCAAGTGAATGATGTAAATAAACAAATCGTCCAGTTTTATTCAAATTCCAGTCTGTGCTTCAGTGGTTGTGATTGTTTATGTTCTATCTGATCTATAAGTTGGTTTGCTGTTGTTAATTGGAGTTCAGTTTTTTGTCAGTGTTGTTCTACGAATTTATTTTCGTCATCATTTTTCTCTTCAATCTTTAGTTGGGAATTGAGAAATAACCGAGGAAATGTAAGAAGGAAATGGGGGAATCGGGGACGCTTATAAAATAATTCCAGAACAGCCATAGCCTCTTTTCTTTTGGGCATTTTGAGTGATGCGGCCAGTGCGGCCACAATCTTTTTATCAAATCACTGGACAAGCTTCAAGTTTTAATTTTATAACGAAAAAATGAACTAAGTAGTAGTAAACTAATCTGTAACATACTTATATAATAAATATATATTTTCATCTATGCCTGTAACTGTACATAAACAGAAAAGTTGGGTTGTATAAATACTCTCCTTTTGACAGTTTTGACCAAACACCTACCAAACGATTTTGGTAAAATGTTGGTCATGACGTCATCACCATGACGTTGCAGTTACCGTTTGGTTAATCAAAATGTAAACCAAACGAGCCAAAATCGACTATAGTCTGTCATAATAAAATAATAATTTGGGTAGATATTCATGGAAAATAGCATAGAAAAGTACTAGAGTAGACTGATCATTTGACAGAAAAGAAACTACCTTTTCATAGATTCTTCTAGATATCGATAAATTGGGTTAACAAATTATCATTACGCCCGCTCCCTCCCAAAACTAGAAGTTGTCTATTCTGAGTATTCCTCTTCATTCTGATAATCATTTTAACAGTGGTCAAAGTGATATTTTAAAACTAAATTATTTTTGATGGTATTTTGTGAGCAGAGAATTGACACCTATTCTGCCAATGAGTTTTGGAGTAATAATATTAAACGCCTATTCTGCTGAATAGGGTGAGTATTCTCACAAAGTTACCTTACTTAATTCAATATTGCCCCTTTCAGTTATTCAAGAGAAATCTTATTAGTGTCATGATATACTAGGCGCATAATCGCAAAAAAAAGCGTAAAATCGCGAAAAAAAAGCGATTGTCACAAATCGTATGTCCTACTGCCAATGTATTCCTTTTATGTTGTGTTCCATATGATAGTCACTGATGTTATTACGTAATTGATCCCAGTACTCCGGAATTCGTGATAAATCGAATTGCCTTGGTTTTAATTGATACCGATCATCGAGTCGGTACGCCATGTTGGAACTCACTGTTTGTACTTTGATGGTAATTTCAGTGTCTTGAGAATAAATCATATAATAAAGCTATACCAACAGACAACAACCAAATATTCTTTTGATCGTATTTTTCCAAGATTATTTTTTTGATCGTACACCTTTTAATAATTTTATAATTTGTCCAAATAATCATTTGGACCTTCGACCTGGATTTGTATTTAGCATTTTCTTGTCAAACAAATTCCAATTCCGTTTGTGATTTCAATACAAATATTTTTTATGAATCAATATCTGTATTCTTCGCACCCTTTGTTCCAAGAATAGACGGATGCATCTCAAAATATCCAACAAGATATTTCGTAGACGTCAACATGTCTGCAAACTCAGAAAACACTTCGAACACTAGACTGGCAAACCTTGGATTGTGCGAAGTTTGAAAATAAGACTAATATGAGCAGCAAATCGCGGTTATTCTAGTATCAATATGTCATCAGCCATAAGTTTACGTGTGTCTTCCCAATAAGATTCGCGAGACGCAAATCTCATTTCCGACGCCCAAACGCGACTAAATTTCAGTCGCTTAAAAAAGCGAAAAGCACTAATTGTGTTTTTTATTCTACCGCCGCTTCTAGCGATTACGGTAAGGAAAGTCTTACCATTCAGAGAGTATGATTCTTATGAACTATCAAGAATTAGGATAAAATGGTCTGCCACCTGCTCCTTCTTTCCTAGAGATCGTGGCATGCAAGGTCATACTATATGGTTTAGGAGTTTGGTTCTCGTGAATGAAGTGGCCTGAAGCTCTAATGACTCATTAATTGTAACATTCATGAGGCTTTAACGATTTGCCGTGATATTGGATGATAACGTAATAGAAAGCTATAACAGTGGGATACAGGCATCTGGCTTGATACGTCTGGCTGTGGGTTATTATTAAAACTGATTGAAGAAGAGAGCTATTTTTGTTCTAGGTTTTATGTGCGGACGCCCCGCGCCCGACTCTTTTTTATCTTGGTTATTGAGGTCTAGAAAGCTTTACTATTTTTCATGTGGCGGTCAACCTTTGATACAAGGCTTTTTATTCCTATACACTTGCATTGTGGTCGGGGATTGACTATCGTATTTATGCCAACTGGCCAGTATGGTTCGAAAAGTCGTGCCAGTAGCATGGATTTAGCAATTGGTGAATTTTTCTTTTTGATGTTACCCATAATATTAATGATAGATTTATATTTTCAAATACCACATTGTATGTTGACATTAACAAATGAATAAATAAAAGTATAAAATTTTATGCAGTTATGAATAATGGATAAGATTCTGTGAGTGCGCTTATACCCGCCAGTTATACCCATTTAGCTATACTATATGTGCTATCCCGGATAATCGATATAACACTCAAGCACTGATTATATAAGAATATTTATTTATTAACTCAATTTGTACACAGTTATTTATCGACAGCTTTGCTGACTAACGATCAACTAACGGCCGTGGCTCCATCCGTCCCGGTTGTCATGTCTTCCCGAACCTCACACTGAATCCCCGTTGCCATCCTTCTCGACACGTTCCCAGACTATACTCTACTAATAACTTCACCCAAGCAAGGAGGGTAACTCTCCTATTTTTTTATTTCAGGTGCGTCTGTTCTGGACCGCAATTCTTCAATTATAGCCCCCAATGGGTCCTATGATCGCACGTTCACGTTAATTTAACATGTCCATTTCACCATGGTAACGCTGTTAGCAAATGGAACATTTGCATCAGTAAACAATCTCAACGTATACGTTAACTTAACGTGAATGTTCAATCATAGGGCTCAATATCCTCTACTGTTATTTTATCAATTCCATTCTTATAATTTTTGTCAAAAAGCCATTACTCGAATTATATGATGATACTAGGCTCGAGACCTATAAGTTCAAAGTGACTGCACAATGTCATGAACATCTACTATTGAGATATGTGCTCAATAACTCGATTCAATCTGAAACTCAAATCGTTTCTTCAACCTAAAACCAACCGAGGGCGGCTCCTGCATAGGGTCATTTGGTCAATGACCTCCCAAACATATTACAGAAAATAAATAGTCTTACCTAATTTAGTTATGTCACAATCATTATCAATTTGACTCCAAAATACAACTTACATTATTTTGACTGTCCCTCGTAAAAGTCGTGTTTCAATGCGCATCAGGCATAGTCAGAATTCAGAAATACAGCTTGGGTCTTGGGCCCGTCCAGTATAATATAATATTTATCTATGATTTGGGCTGGTTGTCGAAGTTGACCGTGTGGCGATAAAGCTTGGCAAGAAATACACAGGTAGCGAGCGTAGCAGAACGTCAAAGCGAATTGGAAAATTAGATCGTGTCTGGGGTCAACACGCAGCCTAAAATCTGGAACATCTCCGGCAACAGTCTCTTCGACACAAATTAATACGCGTATTAACGGATTCGCTTATTGCGAAGCGCCTCTCTATATTTGTAGAATAATAATTGTATTATCGGTAGATTGTTTTTTTTTAATGATTTTGAGTTATGAACTGTCGAGTTTACTTTTAAAGATGATAAAATGTCGGTAGTGCAGAAAATCAAACTACTGAAATGTGCCAACGAACTTGAGTTCGCAAAAATAAGTGAATTCAAGAAAAGTGCCTGAACTTATACGACAATCCACCTAAGACAAAACTAAACAAGTTTATCAAAACTTTCGCAAAGGTATGTAGCCGAGTAGATATCTGGTTGTGAACTCGTCTTACTGTTTCGTTTGTTTATGATTTTTTAATGACTCGTCCAACTCGTCATAGTGCAAAACCGGAGTTATAGACTTGAAAGAGAAAATGAAAAAATATATGATTCTTCAGTAGATCACATGAATTACTCGGTAGAATATCTACAGTTGGAAGTGTTGGGGTGCCGGAGTGTTGTTAGTCGCACTCACCTAGACACTGCTTACTTACTGAAAAATTAAAAATGTAAAAAAAAATCATTATATTTTGTGTTGAATTTTGTGTGGCATATGAGCTGGCACTTCGTGACCGTGATAAAACGCATTTGTCAGAAAATCCAGGGGTTTTTCTAGGACTTATAGATTTCCGTACAATATATTTTTTGCATAAGTCTATCCTTTTCTATCGCCTGAGGACCGTCCCCAGACGATAGAAAAGGATAGACTTATCTGACTCATGCGAACATATGCAGTACAGCCGGATCTTCTATCTCATCCTGGCATCCAGCAGGTGAAATTGTTTTTCACATAGTCATTAATAGATATATGCAGAAATGTGGTTTTTATTCATGACGTGATGGTTACTCCGGATTTCTATAAACATTGGTGGTTACTATGGAAAAACAATATGAATAATGAATTATTTTTCTTTGGTGACCACCGTCTCACAATTCAATTATAAACTTAGGTTTATATTGAACAAAATAGGACGTGTGAAAAATTCAAAGTTGTATTATTTTTGGGTACCTACGTGCGACAATGTCATAAGAGTAGCTTTTCTAGTTCAAGATAAATTCACATTTTTGTCAAGATATTTCCAAAACAGATGATCCAGAATACTAAATCCTGTAAGTAACTTTTCCGGACTCCGTGTGGTGAAGTAACTTCGCCGCAACTTTACCGCACGGAGTCCTGAGAAGTGCTACTTGCCACCCGCAAAAGAGTGCTGTGAAGTGCACTTACACGCACGTGAGTAGGTTATACATATGATCAATTGCTGGACGAAATTAGAACCAACCTTATAATAACAGTCTCAACATTACCGCGATAAGAGTATGGAATTTGAGGACAACGCACAAAGGACAACTGATATACAGTGCGGCTCTAAAAGCTCCCTCCCGGCTGGGCGCCATTTTGAAACATTTTCTTAAATGGAAAGAGGAGCCGTGTGACCCATCATTCGAAAGGTCTTAACGAGTACATTATTGTGTGATAATTTCATTGGATTGAACGCATCCGTGCGCATATGACAGCCTGCCAGACTTTTAGTTTTTAAAAATGTCGTTTACATTAAGTTTCAACGAGCTGACACATCAGATCCCGGAAAAATGATGGTGAACCTGAGCAAAACAGTACAGGTTAACAGATAGGAATGCTGATAGAGAGCGGATTGAGAATTTCAAGATGATAAAAAAAGTTGGAAAGCATTTATTAGCATTATAATACTAAAATCTAAATTAAGATGGAGATACAGCACTAAAGTTTAACCAAATGTGAAAATCTTGAAACGATATAAGCCAGTTGTTTGATTATTGTGTTGGTTGGGAAGTGTTACAAAAATGCCTAATTCGCAACTCCTCGCAGAAAAAAATGAAGCAATTTTTATTTATGGCGAAAACCGTAATTTCCATGAGACGAAAATAATCTTCAATGAGCGCTTTCCGGACCGTCCGATATGCAGGAAATATCTTCGCGAAGTAGTGCGGAAATTTATCAAGACTGGTAGTGTTCAGAGCTTGAAGAATTTCGGAAGATAAACAAATTGCAATCATTGGTGAAATGGTGGTAAATCCTGAATAGTCGACTTCTCAGGTTGCAGACATCTGTGATACTTCGTCTGCTTCTGTGCAACGATTGCTGAAAAAACAGAAATTTTATCCTTATGAATTTCAAATGGTGCACCAGTTGACTGAAGATGATCCTGACTGACGTGTGAAATTTTGCGAAATTATGACCGATAAAATAGGCCGAGAACCAAGTTACGTTCAAAATATTTGTTTTAGTGACGAGTGTACTTTCTTTTTAAATGGCGGTGCACACAGGCAAAATGTTCGTTATTGGAGTGACGTATATCCGCATGTTTTTAGGGAAACCCACAAGCAATATCTCGAAAAGGATAACGTATGGGCTGGCATATTGGGGAACCATATTGTTGGTCCGGTTTTCATTCATGAAAATTTGACAGGGGACCTGTATTTGAACTTGTCAGAAACTACATTAGATTGTACAAATACGTCAAAATAATCCCAACGAATTTGACATGGCACCAATTTTTCAACAGGATGGTGCGCCTCCTCATTTTAGCAGAAATGTAAGGCAGTATTTGGACATCACTTACCCCAATCGTTGGATTGGTCGTTGGGTTCCTACCGAATGGCCTGCCAGGTCGCCCCATTCAACACCATTTGACTTTCTTTTATGGGGATCATAAAAAAAGAAAGTATATGCAACACAGCCAGACTCTCTTCAAGATTTACAGCAAAGAATTACTGCTTTTTTCAAAATATTATTGTCGATACTTTCGAAAAAGTTCGTCAGGAGTTCTCAGACAGATTATTTGATTGTTTGGGGGTCAACGGAGGACATTTTCAACATTTTTTACAATAAAAATAATCAAAGTATGCTTTCTTTGTTCTTATTCTACGAATTTCTTTATCTTGTTAGTTTGACAGTATGTCATATCCGCACGGATGCGTTTAATCCCATCAAATTTTCACACACTAGTCTACTCGATAAGACCTTTCGAATGATGTGTCACACGACCCCCTTCAAAAAATGTTTCAAAATGGCGCCCAGCCGCCATCTTGAATACTAAAAGTACGTCAGTAACATCAAAAAGTAGTATTTCGACAGCAATTAAAGTATGTCAAGTTTTAAAATTTTTGGTCCACACATTAAAAAAAAGGGGGGGACGTTTTAGAGCCGCACTGTGTAAGATAAATCCTATTCAAGAGTTATCACACTAATTCGAAGATAGTTTAGTCTGTCGTGAGCATGTTAGGATTTCAATATACGAATCTGAAGTTGTCTTGAAGAACTCTCCAGGACCAAAAAAATATTACTAAATGGCTTCATAATAGGCTAGAAGCTGATTTATGAGTGTCCTGAGAAGTTCTTCAAGCCCATTCCTTGAAACCTTATGTTTTATAACAAAGTTTCAAAGCGATCTTCCAGATCATAATAGAGAGACTGGTATTACTTGGACTGGACAATCATCATCTCAATGGGCGGATCATAATATGAAATCGATAATGGGCTATTCACGAAATTGTGCTGGAAATAGAGAGGAAAGCCACGTTCGTTAATAATAGGTACGACATCAAGTCATCACATTTCCATGTGGGATCAGTATCTGCAAAAGATATTGATAATAAAACATGTCGTTCGATTGCAATGGAATTTCAAGGGGCCTGGAAACGCACTTTATAATGTAATCATGGAAATGTAGTCAGTGTATCGCAAATTATGCGGCGTTCTTGTAGCTAGATCATATTTTTAATAAATGATTCCTCACATCGTCTGATTCTGTGTGATGTGAGCTTCACTTGGTCAGATTATAGCGGAGTCGCTACACAAATAGATCAAGTGGTAATGTTTTGTGAAATAAAATACAACTTAATGGGTCATTTTGGAAAAGACGAACAAGATGCAATTCGATCCAATTTTTTGGAAGAAGTACCTACTGGAAAATGAACCAATTCCTAAATCTGAATGTTACTCACGCAATTTTTATTTTTATTGTATTTAGATGATGCAGTTTTTGACAGGTCAACAATTCTTGGAGATAAGTGGTTTTTGATAAATAAAGTCATATCATCCATTTGTTACGTGCAGGAAAATAATAACATGATTGGTCAATGCGTCTGAAACGTTGCAATTTTGAACCCAACGAAAGCTTATACCGTATGCATTCGAGAATACATCTATTTCTCAGCGAAGGATGTCGGTGTGATATTATCTCTCGCAGAAGCAAAGTGACTTCTCACATCGTCTTCGGACGAACTCCGTTATGACCATCCAGAACAGAAACTTACATTACCGATCATACAATTTTGACAAAAAATGCATTTTTTTATAAAATGTGTTCCCAATATAAAATGATATAAATCGAAATCTCCATTCCGTTTTCAAAATATTTTTTTTTGTCACTACCAGTATTGCAACAACTTGACAGTTTCAAGGGATATTTTTGACTGAATGCTGTCTGGATTTTATACAACGTCAGCTTTTTCTGCAAAGCGTTCAAAGTCTTTATTTTACGTGAAACTTCACTCGATCATCTGTCTCCAAAACTATTCAAAAACTTATGATACATCATCCACTTTTGCAAGCGCAGTTTCTAAGCATTATAAACATTGGTATGAACATCGGTATGGGTTGAAAAATGTATAATCGATTGATAATACCAAATTGGCATCTATTTTACCCAATGTTCCATATCCGCACTTAGATAAAACCCTCTATTGAATAATATCTGTAATCAAGTGTTGAAGTTGAAGGGTTTAAAAGAGAACAAACGCGATATAATGCAGTTTGTCATAACATGCCTCAGAAACAAACACGAGTCCATTATATACAAAGTCAAATAAGCGGAAATGATTTACACGATTTAAAAATGGCGGAACATCGAGCACATGAGTTATTAGCCTCTATTTCAAAGCAATCCCATTCACAATATTTCGATTATAGAAAAATCGGATGTTTTTGACTCTGTGATTTATTTGCCTTGCCATTATGTTCACCCTGAAAAAATTTCATATGTGCTACAATGCTCTATATTTCTTTTTTTCTCAAGAAATGACGTGTTGATCCTCTATCCATCATTACCTCGAAAACCGTGTTTTCACGTAGATATTTTGAGAGTTGCTCAGCCTAAAGTTTCTGGTTCTAAGTTGGAAAAAGCTTTTCTGGGTACCTACCATTATTTTTATTTTGTATGCAAGAAGTTGTAACAATCTCCGTTCAGAGATGACACCACCTCATACAGCGTTCGGAACCGACTGGCAGCTAACCAGATAGTTCGCAACGACAAGAAATTAGACAAGCAGTCAGCACAATCCAGTCCTATGAGAGAACAGGATCAGGTAAAATGTACCCTGCGTTTCTTCAACAGGGGTTGTAAGAGCTGATCCCGCATCTATCTGGAATTTTCCGAAGATGCATAGCTCTAGAATATACCCCCAAGGCATAGAAAAAAGCGAAAGCACTATTTATTTCGAATCCCACTAGGGATACGTACACAGAGACAGAGGATAGTAGGCTTATCAGCCTTTTTTGCTTTCGGCTTTGAACCCTTGAAAAAATCATGAATAGCATATAATATGACAAAATATCGGCTGTGTAATCAACAAGCCTGTGGCGTCTTTATTGTTGTAGGAGGTGCCTTTGACAAAGCATTTTTCAATGCGGTCTACAAGGCTGACAAAGACACCACAATTATTATTTTTTATTATTTATAGTACCGGAAAGTTGAGATGAATGTTCACAATGAGACAACAGTGACACTCAAAGACAGAGAAAGTTGACATATATGCCACTCAACACATCACAAGCCTCAGTATCTCTCTAGAAGATACTACGACTGTGAACTAAGCGGAAATTGAAGCAATCTAAGCATGTGCACAAGAGATTGCCAGACTGGGCTGCAATAACCAGAATACCTACATTTTTTCGGATTTCAGATAGTCATGCTGCACTGAATGCCACGAAATCCTATCGCTTCTAATCAAAGATCTGGATAGATTGCCTTCAATATTCAGAAAGGTTGGCACTGGGGAAAAACTGAGTGATGTTCATTTGGGTTCTTAGCCACCGAGTGAAAGAAAAATCGGTTTACTGGAAAAGATCAAAGTGCTATTTAACTTGTTGCCACGCTTTTATTGGTTATTGAAATTCAAATAAAGGTTTAGTACCTGTCGTTCTCAAAAGTAGCTTCAGCTGAAATGAAGTTGTTGAGTGAGCGTGCAAATATGCCCAAGCTCAAAAGACCCGGAGAGCTGGGAGGGTTAGCGCCACTGCCTTGTAACGGACCAAGTCAGAAATCCCCAAGATGTCCTTGGAAACTAAATTTCAGCATCACTATCTCCAGAAGAAACGAAACAAAAAAAAACTTGCGTTTACCTGTGCTGTGACTTCACCCCAAATAAAACAAAATAAGTGAGGTTAATTACAAGTTTATTATAAGAAGAAAAAAAAAATTAAATCAATTGCGCAAATCAACGAAAATATCAGCAATATGCTGAATGAACTACCTAATACGTTGAGGTTCCCTAAGTGATCACTATCAATGAAATCAAAACTATAATCGTTAACTTGGTACTAATAATAATTGTACGTTACCACATGCGGTATAAGTTCAACATGAACTAGGATGGGCAGTCGGCTACACGAACCAGTACGTTCAGTTGTTGACGAAAAATGTTGTAAACTGTCAGCTGACTTCAGCAACTGACGACCACTTGTTGTTCCAGTGGTTGATTGATTATGTCACATACATAAAAAAAAATCCTACAGGAGTAAAGACTGATATAACTTCCTGTAGTACTGTTGTTTATACAAAATAAATAAAATACATTCCATAACAGTCACCAGATTATGAAGAAAATGACATTATCATAATAATTAATAACATTGCAACGCTGCCAGCTAGTTTTTCCTAAATGATTTTCACAGTCAACACTTATAACTGTGATGGAAATTTGATATCAACTGTGTAGGTTATGAATTGAAACAGCATAACATATTGATAGTGAAGCGTTACAACGTGGGTTAATTACAAAAAGTTTACTCATTAACCAAAATTGAATTTGAGAGAAAACCGAAAAGTACTTGAAAATATGTCACTTTAAAAATAGAATTGAAAAACAACTGGTATTGAGTGAGGTTAGTTGTCGAATGTGATGGTATTAAAAAAAAATGATGGACGAATGGGTATAATGAGCTCACCTTATAAGAATAAGGGTTTTTTCTCAAGTTATTTCCTGTAGTGATGTTCTGGCTGCAGGTACGTCAGTCCACCTCGATGTTACGATGGTTTGACCCAACAATTGAATCTATTCTCAAGAAATAGCCATTTAGTTATGCATGGTCACATGCAAAAAGAGCAATCCGACTCACCTCTAGTCAAAAATCCCCAAAAAGGCACAACTCTGGAGTTACGGCAAAACGGAAACTAATTCCACACAACTGAACACTCCAGGGTTAAAATAAGGTGTCTAACAACAAGATCCATCAAAAGATGACCAGAATTTCTTCCGATTGTAGTTGTTAGCCCCTTTGACCGTGAGAGATTCAATATCAGAATGGCCTTCGACAGATGACCATGACAATCATGACAGTGACAATATGACATAAGTGAAGGTAGGTCAGTTGACACAGGTTATCATTATGCTCGTTTGCCCGCGGGTGTAGAAAACCGTAGAAAGACAATCGCAAGAAGCCAACAAAACTACACCGGGTTGAGCGTAAAAAAACAGAAAAGCGATTACAAGGCATTACTGGGTCTTATTGCAGTTGTTGTGGGTACGAGAACGATAATTTCGCCAAAAGAAAAGAATTCCCAAGACCAAATAAATCATCCCATGTCCGGCAACACTGTCACGCAGAAAGGATAACCTGTTGAATGTTGAATGACATTCGTCATTTGTCAGCAAAACGTAAATAAACAACTGATCAACAGAATTAATTGAATTTGGTGGAAATGGATTGTTGAAGATGAAAAATGATGAGAGCAATGAATGATCCATGAACAAAACAGGCTGACCGAACTTATTGGCAAGGGATGAGAATGGATTTCGAATCAAAGGTAAACAATGAATATATGAATGAAAATCAGCTGCTTTAAACGAACAAAAGATCCAATAAAACCAAAGTAACTCGTAGTGAAAATTTCACCCGTGACAGTGTCCCTTTATAATAGTACAATACCAGACAAATGGCACAATGCCATTGTAACACTACTTCATAAGAAAGGAGATACAGCGGAACTTGAAAATAACAGACCAAAGCACAAAACCGGTGATTGAGAAAAGCATCGATCATAAAAGACCACTAGTCCTCGCTTTCGTAGACTTTCAAAAGACCTTTGATACGGTAGACCTAAATGCCGTCCTTGGTGAATCACAGAAATGTCGAGTTGATTACAGATAATCAAAGCTGGATTGCAACATCTACAAAAATGCTACGATAATTCTAGAACTACATGAAAGTACCAAATGCAGTCAAATCGGCAGAGGTGTCGGACAGGGAGACACGATGTCACCCAAACTCTTTATCACTGTCCTGGAGTATGCTTTTGAAAAACTCCATTGGGAAAATAAACGCCCAAATACAGGGTGTCCCAACGATAGAGTAGAGTAGGTTTTATCATATAGGATATAAAAAATATCAATATCGATATGCGTCACAGGTTAGGGGTGTAAATAGCGCACATTCTGAAAATATTTGGAAACATACAGGGTGCGTCACAAAAGTATGGCACGAAAGTATGATTTTTTTAAATGGAATGCCCTGTATTTGATTTTATTTCTGGATTCTATGTGTCACTATAAACATTTTTTGTTTTATAATATATGGGTCTAAATTTGATAGTTTTTGAATTATTCGAAATTAACGGAAAATTTTGCATTTTCATGATATTGGAAAATGACTGTTTTCTCCCTTATTTAAGACATTACACTCTTGAGATTTGGTGGGGATAAGGACTAGAGTCATATCAAAGCTTCCACAGAAAATATTCGCTATTTGTTATACAGAGTGTTTTTTATAATGGTCCAAATTTTTCGATTTTCAAAATTATTTTTTTTTTTTTTTTAAATGGTTCACCCCTTTTATTATTACTAAAGTGAATTGAGTATTTGAAAACCTATCATATTTGCTATTAATGTCCTATACCTATCTTCAATAGTTATCGAGAAAATTCGAATTTTCCAAATCGTTCAGTATATTATATGGAATGTATGGCGATCACCGGCCGTTGCCATGGAAAAAACAAAAATTATTGTTGACAGAAGTCAAAATTAATCCTTTCTTTTTGATCCATATTTTTGGCTATGGACTATCCACTGAATGATTTGATTGACATGATCTATGTATTGGGGGAAGCCGAGAGAAACCCTCTACTGGCTCAAAGAATTTACCGAACAAAATATCCCGAACGGCGGCTACCGACTACTCTCTGATTTCGAAATGTGATGGAAAGGTTTGATTCCAGTGGAAGTGTTTCATACACGAAACGTAAAGTTGTTAACAAGAACGCAGCAAACGAAGAAAAAGAACTAGATATTTTGTTACATATTGAAGAAAATCCCCATGTAAGTAGTAGGGCATTATCAACTATATGCAACACTTCAAAATCCACTGTGAATCGGACAACAAAAAAATTCAAATACCAGCCTTACCATATTCATCTTCATCAAGAATTGCTGGAAAGAGATTTTGAAAAACGAGTTCAGTTTTGCAATATCATCAATCAACGAATTCAGTTGGCTAACAACTTTTTGTGCAAAATTATGTTCTCCGATGAGGCGACATTTAGAAGCAACGGGGCTGTAAACAGGCATAATATGCACTATTATGCGACTGAAATTCCATTTTGGCTACGAGAAGTCCAACATCAAAATTATTAGTCAATAAATGTATGGTGTGGCATCCACCATAACCAAATCATTGGTCCCTTCTTTTTTGATGAACATTTATCGGGTCGCAACTACTTGAATTTCTTGCGTGAAGAAATGCCTCTGATTTGAATTTTAGTATTACCTTTGAATAATAACTTGAAACATGGCATAGTTTATCGTTTTATTGAAAAACACAAGGTAGCGATTTAGAAAATTCGAAATTTCTCGATAACCATGAAAGATAGGTGAAGGACATTATTTGCAAAAATTATAGGTTTTCAAATACTCAATCCACTACCGTAATAATAAAAGGGGTGTATCATTTGAAAAAAATGATTTTTTTTATTTTGAAAATCGGAAAGTTTGGACTATAGTTAAAAACACCCTGTATAACAAATAGCGAATATCTCTGGTTCAAACATTGATATGACACTAGTCCTTATCTCTACCAAATCTCATGAGTGTAATATCTTAAATAACGGAGAAAACAATCATTTTTCAATATCATTAAAATGCAAAATTTTTTCGTTAAATTCGAATAATTCAAAAACTATCAAATTTAGACACATATATTATATAACAAAAAATGTTCATAGTGACACATAGAATCCAGAAATAAAATCAAAAACAGGGCATTCTATTTAAAAAAATCATACTTTTACACGCCATACTTTTGTGACGCACCCTGTATGTTTCCAAATATTTTCGGAATGTGCGCTATTTACACCCCTAACCTGTGACGCATATTGATATTGATATTTTTCATATCCTATATGATAAAACCTACTTTACTCTATCGTTGGGACACCCCGTATAGATGGTCGAAACTTTGCAAATCTACGTTTTGCGAATTATTTGGTTCTGTTTTCGGATAACCTCAAAGACATTAAACTCATTAAAGACATGCTGCAAGAACTACAACACGTATGCGATAGCGTAGGTCTAAAAATGAATAACTCAAAAACAAAATATATGACAAATCGAGTTCGCAGTGAGTGGATTTTCATTGGTGATGAGGAGGTGGCGCTGGTCAATAAGTTTAATTATCTTGGTCATGAAATCCAGATCCCGAAAGACAATCAAACATGCGAATTGAAAATGAGAATTACATTATCTTAGGCAGCCTATGGAAAGCTTGCGGAGATTTCAAAAGCGACATGCTGCAATGTTTGAAGAGGTAGGTTTTTGATCAGTGTGTGCTGCCGAAAATGACTCACGGAGCTGAAATCTAAACTCCAACTACAGCAAGTGCTAAGAAACTCATGGTAACGCAGCGGAAGATGAAAAGGTCCATGTTTGGAGTGTCACTACGAGATCATATAAAAGATGAAGATTTGCGAAGAAGAACCGGCGTCACAGATGTGGATACCCAAATTAGCAAACTCAAGTGGAAGTGGGCTGGACATGTTGCACGGATGACGGACGAGATATGGACAAAGAGACTGCCCGATTGTAGACCGCGCTTTGATACAAGACGCACGGGAAGACCCCCTACACGATGGACGGGCGATCTGAAGAGCTGTGCAGGCAACTAGATGCAGAGGGCCAAAGATAGGAGGAGATGGGCAGAAGGAGCTTTTGTCCAGCAGTGGAAACAGAGAGCCGAGTGACGATGATGATGATGATGGTGCTACACTACTCAGGGCGAGAGGGGTCGTGACACTACTCACAAGAAAGAGTGGTTGGCTAGGCCAACCACTGACTAGCATCTTGCTGATCGTGTCTATTTAAAGCAACCAAACTGCTTGCTCAGCAAATCCTTCAGTGGCAAATTGGGTGGACCCCAATACTAATATAATGATATCATGGATGGACAACCCAAGTATCATCTCTCCCATTTGGGTATAACGCTTGTCATTGAAATATTTCTTCTGGTAATGTTTCCACTTCAACAACATTATGATATTATCTTGTGTCATCTCATGGATTTCAACAAAAATTCGTCTTGACAAAAGTGACCCTACATGCTATACCCTTTGAAACTTCTGTGTATCAATCGACTCTCTCTTTTTCTTTTAAATTTTAGACTGATAGTGGCACTGCGTATATTGTTGTGTTGCTGACTGAGTTCACTTATCCCTGTCACTTTTATTTTTGATAACACTGACAATCCATGTACAAAGAAACATTGTAGTTTAAACGCCAGACGTTCCTTCTTGATTATTCCTTTTGCCCAGTAAAAAAAGATAATATAATAGAAGTTCTTCGCCTTGCGGTGCTTGTCATACAAATTAGCCTTCCAAGTGTTCACACTTGCCGAGTTTTTACCAATAAACATCATTGTACCCAGAGGGGTAACATCTCGCCAAAAAACTTGGGTTCATCTGGCACCGGTTGACAGTACCCTGTAAGGTCTTTCTTTCCAGGATTATTGATGAAGACCACAACAGCGATGGAGAAAAACTTCATAACGGTGTTTTTGGTGGAAGCGGCGAACCGAGCTTCTAGGATTCATATAAAAGCGCGAGTGCATCTAATTCGAACATTTCCAGAGGTGTAAATTGAAAGTTTGCCAGTCGGATCTTTCGAGAAAACAGCTTTGAATGTATCAAGTATGAAAGCAACACTGAGAAAACCTCCAATGACCAAAACATGAAATGTGAGAAGCCTGTTTGAGGCTGGATAACTAAGAAATCATACACGAAAGATGCGCAGACATTTACTGGATATACTGTATACCCGGGCCGTAGCTAGGGGGTACATTTGGGGGCACCGCCCGACCTTAAAATTTCCATGCCCGACTTAAAAAAGTTTGACATGATAACCGTTACTTTTTATATTCATCAAAACCCATCAATTTTGTGAAGATTCAAAATGGTGAACATCAAAATTTGACTTACCACCCATTGATCCAGTTAAGATAAAAATAGCCATTGTCATGAAATTTGAATGAATATTGTTTCAAAATGGGTGTTTTAACAATTTCGATGTTCACAGTAGGTATCTTGGAAACGGTAGAGAAGGGCTCGACTAGCACAGCTCGTCAGACCATCCGTTCGATCGGTTGGCTCGACTAGCACAGCTCGTCAGACCATCCGCTTTTTGGTAGTCAATAAAATGCCGTTTATCAAGGATTCAAAAAAACGAAAATAGATGCTTATTTTTATTTGGTTCTGTAAAAGAGTATCATCTTAAATTTTTGATGGCTGAACAGTTTCGTTCTACGATCAATTAATTCTAATTTTGTCATTCTAATTTTTCAATATGAAGGCAGTATTTTTTTTTAAATAGCGCCCAATTGCCGTTATGACATCCTCATCTGTCACCACTGTGCTGAGAAATGCAGAGCGTGCTCAGATATTGGGGGTCACATTACAACATCAAGTCTTTGATGTCCCTTCCCCAACTTTAAAACGGTTTAATATACCTAAATGAAATTTGGATTAGTGATTAATAAGGATTTAATGACATTCGCAACCTAAAAGAAATAAAATAGGTATAGATAAAGATTCGAAAACAAAAAAAAATTCTAACCAATACAAACTTATGTTTCTTCGTAATCATATGAAAACCGATAAACCAAATGTTTTCAGATGCGGGGGTTAAATTAAGAATAAAGAGATCTATAAAACAATAAATCATCCGACCCCACTTTGAATTCAAAAAACTGCGCCAAGCCAAATAAGTGCTGTCATTTTGACATATAAAGCTGTCATTTGTTAGAAGGTGGACGATGGACTTCATGTCCTCACTGTATAAAATGTCAAGCGTGAAACATAATTTTTTTCAAGAAGTAAAATAAATTGGAAACATTTTGTTAGTATTTGGGAAAAAAGTTGATGATGATTGCGAAAATTCGAGGAGAAAGAGTGGCTATGAATATGTGTCATTCATTTTCAATAATTGATGATCTCTTCAGATGAATAATTCACAACGAAATTTGAGAAGACTGAAAAAAACAGTTTTTTCTCTGGATGCGTTTGGAAATTTCCATGTCTCGAAGTGGCATTTTATTAAGAATAAAATCACGCAACTTTGACTCCATTAAACTGATGTTGCGTCTCTTGTGGTCAACAAGTCATCAATGACATATACTCGAATTCGATACACCCTGTATACACGAAATATGACACAGAAGGCTACAGCGGACACAGGGACCGTACAAAAAAAGAAACATTTCATTGGTCATCTGAAAGTCGAAGAACCCAACGGGCTTGCGAAAAAGTTATGCCCTACTTCAAGAATCTGATGCCCGACCTCAAATTCCGTTCTAGCTACGGCAGGCGTTGCTGAAAACTGGTGCGGCAGAGCGTGACGTGGAGGATTAAATAGCTATTTTCCTAACAAGTGTGGGAAGAGAAATTTCCGACACGAGAGTGCGTAGCACTCGAGTGTTGGAAATTTCTTTCCACAAGTGTTAGGAACGATATTTTTTCTACGAGCTTATTGAAAAAAGAATATCAGATTAATGTTATAATGTGAAATTTATTTATTTGAAACAATAACTTGACAAAACCATCGGTAACCTGGGTAGATCAACAGTATAACTTATTCGTTGTCAGAATATAGTGATTGTCATAATTTCTTCCCGCAAGTGTTAGGAACTATATTTTTTCTACGAGCTTATATGAAGGCGATTACTTATGCGAAAACATAACTATCATTGTTATATGTGAAATGTATGTTATTTATTTGAAACAATAATACACAATTTGACAAAACCATCGGTAACCTGGGTGAATAAACAATATAATTATTCGTTATCACAGTGATGTCACTTTTTTTTTTAATAAAATGCGAGTGTACAGAAGTCAAAATGAAAATTTTATTAAAGCATATATAGCTATTTTCCTAACAAGTGTGGGAAGAGAAATTTCCGACACGAGAGTGCGTAGCACTCGAGTGTTGGAAATTTCTTCCCACAAGTGTTAGGAACGATATTTTTTCTACGAGCTTATTGAAAAAAGAATATCAGATTAATGTTATAATGTGAAATTTATTTATTTGAAACAATAACTTGACAAAACCATCGGTAACCTGGGTAGATCAACAGTATAACTTATTCGTTGTCAGAATATAGTGATTGTCATAATTTCTTCCCGCAAGTGTTAGGAACTATATTTTTTCTACGAGCTTATATGAAGGCGATTACTTATGCGAAAACATAACTATCATTGTTATATGTGAAATGTATGTTATTTATTTGAAACAATAATACACAATTTGACAAAACCATCGGTAACCTGGGTGAATAAACAATATAATTATTCGTTATCACAGTGATGTCACTTTTTTTTTTAATAAAATGCGAGTGTACAGAAGTCAAAATGAAAATTTTATTAAAGCATATAAGTATTTATAATGGAAATGGATTACGTTATGAAAACTGAAAACAATTTTATTTCAAAAATGCAATCAAAAATGTTACTTATGATAATTTATATTAAAAGTACAATTATTCATATGTTGCACATTTAAGATTGAAGTTAAATCAAACAAACGGTTTGAGCAAGATGGTACATCATCAGACACAGCAGCATTTATGGTGTCGTTGGAAGTAGTAGCTTTAGCTGCCGGCTGCAGACATGTGGTCGACTCGATTTGATGTATGGTATTATTTTGTGAAACATTATCCGTTGAAATTTTTTTAGCAATTTCCAATTTATGTGCCACTGATTCATCTATGTAACTTTCCGCAACCGTTGAAGATTTCCAACCTCCGTGTCGTTTTAGATCCATAATATCTGTTCCAGAAGAATTGGCCAATAAAGTTGCGGAGGACCTCCGAAAGCAATGTCCGGTAAACTCTTCAGGATTTGGAAGCTTAAGGAATGCGGCTATATCGGAAGGAATTTTCCCAATTTTATTTATTCCTACGCATTGCACTGTACATTTACCATATTGATAATTTATGAAAAACCTTTGATGGGTAGTATTTGATGGACGCAGGTCTATATATTGTCTATAGTACTTCATGTATGTTCCACCGGAAACAACAAATGTTCGTGTTACATGTGTCTTGGTGTCTGGTATTTTGACGACCAAGATGTCTGTTTTGTCTTCGATATTGTCCAAGGATAAATTGGTTAGCTCTTGGCGTCGGCAAGCTCCAGCGATTCCAAATATGGCCACCATTTTGTAAAGCAAATATATGTTGTCCGGAGCTTCGGATAAAAATTTGGCAATATCTTTCTTGGTCAACGTTCTAGACTTCTTAGGTGTACAGCCCGTATTTTTTTGTTTAATAAAGGCAATTACCTTGTAAAATTTGGTGATGTCCACATTTCTCTTCAGCTTTATCATCGTTTTCAACATAGAATATCTGCACCATATTGTGGACGGCTTCAACTTCTTCATAAGTTCTGCAAAATATGCTAGGTAAACCTCTTCTTTGTCCCATGTATAAACGTTTTTTTTGTGGCACCAATCGTTAAAAAGGGAATATTCATGTTGGTATCTAGCTGAGGATTTCTTCGGCAAAGTTTCTAAAGAAGCTGCGTCAGCACAATCCAAAATTTCTTGAGGAATATCGTGTTCCATTCTGATTTTTGTTACGTATTTTAAACAATACACAATTTGACGAAAATGTGAAATTCGAATGTCAATAAAAGCGTGTGGCCATAGAAATCATCGGTAACCTGGGTGAATCAACAATATAATCTATTCGTTGTCCGAGTGATCGTCACATGAAAACTTGTTGTCATAGAAACCATTCGGTAACCTGGTTGAATCGTCAATATAATAATTCGTTGTCACAGTGAACTTTTCCCACACTCGGGAATCTCTTCCCACACTCGGGAATCTCTTCCCACACTCGGGAAAACTCTTCCCACACTCGGGAAAACTCTTCTCACACTGGTGTGGGAAAAATGCCTTTCCATACAGAAAATAATGTGGAAAGAGCCATTTCCCGCACTCTCGTAGAAAAAATGTTTTTTCTCTGGTCACCAAGATAATACAAGAAAGGTGTGAGATTCGTGTTGAAAAAAAAATAGAAATTTGTTGTGAACTTTTTCCCATACTTGGACTTTATTGAACTTCAGACCCAAGCCAAACAATCTTAATATAATACAGGTGACCGCACCAATTGCGTACTTGGCGCATCATGATATGGATACTAAAGATATTACTTCAACGTAATTATGAGTGACTTCAACGCAAAAATAGGACAAGGAGGATTCGAGATGATAGTATGGCCTTATGAGTTTGGAGAAAGGAACGAAAGAGGATATCAACTCAATTCTGTCAAGAAGAAAGTACATATGAAGGTCACAAATACATTTTCTCAACTTCTCCCTCAACGCCTTTATATTTGGAAGTTACCAGCAAATCGACCGCTCAATATAACACGAAATCAAATTATACTTGGTTTTCATCAACCGTAAGTTCAGCTCAACCATCAGAAGAAATGAGCCTTTGGACCATTTATAGGTGGCATCCATGAAAACTTTGTCGAGTCAAAGAAAGCCAACCAGACTTCAATGGATGGCGTTGGAAAAATGAGGCATCCAATAATACAAGCTGAAATATCAAACAAGATAAATAAACAGATTCAAACACTGGAAAAGACCTAACGTGATATTGGACATTGATAACGGATATAGTAACAATCTTGATGCAAAATAGATGAGGCTATAAAGCAAAAATGGATAAAAAATTAGTTCTTATTGTTGATGGATGAACGTCGAAAGCACAAAAACAAAGAAGATGACTGTACCCCAGTTCAAAAACTACCACAAAGAGTCATAAGATCAAACAATAAAATAGCAAAAGATTTCTGGCTCAAAAACGAATGTCTCCACTCTTGTTCTTTATGGTAAGGGTCGTTGGACAATGAAAACCACTGCAATTAACAAATCCGAGGCTTTTGAGATGTGGTTCTATCGCAGAATCCTAAACTGACAAATGAAAAAATTCTAATACGTGTCAAAAAACAACATGAACTATTTGAATTGATTTGAAAGTGGTAACTGCATACCTGGGTATAACGTGACTCAGGTATGCAGCAAGAAGTGGGTATCAACTCTTACAAAAACTGTCGATAAAAGGTGAAATTGGAGGCAGGAAAGGGATCGGAAGAAAAAAAAAGTCGTAGCTGAAAAACATCAAAGAGTGCATAGGACTGCAAGATATGGTCTTTAATACACACCGCAAGATATGCCCTATGGGGATGCGATGGAAAATGTTGACCCAAACATTCATAAGTGGATACATATTGTAAAAAAAAATAGAAGTCAGAGGAGAGATAAAATCTTCGATGAAACATATTATGCTTTCCCTTTTTCAATTATTTCTATAAGCTTTCGTCGGAACTATTTTTTTTCCATGTTTCTTTCATAGTCCATTAACCATATTTATCAGATCCTGCGTCAGATCCAGTAGTTCTGAGTTTTTGCCGACATGTTTATAATATTGGCCCAATGAATAATCCAAGTTTTCGACCTCGAGCGCCAAACGCAACATCGTAAAATTTCAAAGTCGACAAAATTTTTCACAATTTGAGGTCAGAATGGTCCCTGTGGACATAATAGTCTACGAGATACAGATTTTCCAAATCTAGCGTTATTTTTTCACACTTGGAAATGTTACCGTACTAGAACCACATTATATTATTATGGTGCCTACCTGGAAGGTGTCTCAAGGCTAGTTACCATATACAATTATCGTTCTGTGGGAAGTTCGATCCTTTAGACATAGTTTTTTTGAAAAATGCAAGCCTTGCTAAGCCCGAAAAAAAGAGAAGAATTTTGCATAATTATTTTAATTTAAAAAAATAAAATAAATACATGTTAAAAATCAACTGAAACTCTTTGAAACACCCGGTCGAGTCTCATCGGTCTCCTCACTCAAAACATCTGCAGTAGAGGGGCTTAACTTGACCCTTAATTAGGGTTTCACAAGATTCTCGAAATTCGAGATTCGAGATCAAAACGAGACATGATATTTTGATCAAAAGCATGCAGTATTGTTCTTGGCCTAATTTGATGGTAAACTTCTTGCCCATACCAAGTTTTGACTAAGTTTGTGATCAATTCACTTGATATTCATATCAAAGAGTGACTCCGAGTCACGCGCTGAACCTTTTTTCTTTTCTCTTTTTTACCTGCCCTGAGTTCACCAAATATGCTAAGCGAACGCGTCACATGATCTGAATAAATTATTGTTATACTGTTTTCCTTTCGCTCACTCGATGTACAGGGTGATTCATTTTCAGAGTCAGGGTGCCAGTTCTCGTAAACTATTCATCGTAGAGGATTGCGGCAGAAAATTTTATTACTAAAACGGCCAAGAGAAAAACCTGGAAAATATTTTCAAGTTTCTGAAATGGTCGGTAGGGGGCGTAACAACCAACACCAAGTAGAAAAATATGATTTTTATGGAATTTTGTCCAATGAAAATATATCGATGAGCTCATTTTCGGATAAACTGACTATTCACCTATACTTTTTGTCCAAAAGTTTTTTTCTATCTATCATAATAAAGTGGTGGGGGAAGTTCAATTGTTTTATTAAACAAACTGAGATTTCTCCCGTTTTGCTTGACCGATTCAAACGAGCTTGGGCTCATATGAAATAGCATGATCTGCACTTTGGACAAAAAGTGTGGGTAAATAGTCGGTAAATCCGAAAATGAGCTCATCGATATATTTTCATTGGACAAAATTCCATAAAAATCATATTTTTCTACTTGGTGTTGGTTGTTACACTCCCTAGTGACAATTTCAAAAACTTGAAAATATTTTCCAGGTATTTCTCTTGGCCGTTTTGGTAATAAATTTTTTTGCCGCAAGCCTCTACGATTAATAGTTTACGAGAACTGGACAGTGACTCTGAGAATGAATCACCGTGTACAATGTTTGCAAATTGATTATTATTGTTGTTTTCTTGTTCCATTGAATTGCATTATATTATTTTCGACCTGCATTCCAGTCAGTATATTTTCATCAGATTTAAATCATAAATCTGATGTCTTATTGTATAATACTAAGCCATAAGCTTTATAATATTATCTATATTATACAAATAATCATCAAAATGTAATCGTTAATACATTAGCAATCAATTGAGACGAAATTTTTTGCCATATATTCAACCGTATTTTTACAATGCAGGACTGCAGGCTCAGATATACTCCGTTGTATTTTTGAAATCCCCGACATATATTATGTTACTTTAAAGCGTTGGCACCACTGATCCTACTACTACTCAAAAAATCAAATAATCTGCTAACAATTTACCTTTACAGGGAGTATTTCAAGTTGGGGTTTTCCTTTCAACATGAAACAGGACTTGATAAAAGCGACAAATTTCTAATATAACATTTCCTCGAAAACTCAAAAAGGAGATGTGCCAAAATAAGTACCTCTGCGAAAACTGTATTTAATTCGAAAAAGAAGCTGAAATTCTAAGAAACAGTGTTGTGAATCTTGAACGTGATGGAAATGCAAAATCATTATTCAAATGTAAAGCAATAAAAAAAAGAATGAAAAAAAAAATTTGAGAAATTTGCTTGTTTTATCAAGTCCTGTCTCATGTTACGTGGAATACCCTAACTTGAAATACACCTCGTATGATACTCCTTGTAAAATGCAGCTTTTATCGCGGAAGATGTTTTTCGGAAGGCATGAAAGAATTCCATAGAATTTTGACATTTCATGGCCTGTCGGGAACTTAAAAAAAACGACCTTTATATTCTTCACATACAAAATAACAATTTTAAACTTTCCTAAAATATTATTATATTTAGATATATTCATATAATTATTTTTTAATAACATTTTTTTTATTTTTTTTTCGAGATCGAAAAATTTCGAGAATGTCGAATCGAGATTGAGAAATTGCATTCGAGAAAAACGTCGAGACGAGAGATTATTGATTTCTCGTCTCGCAAACCCTACCCTAGATGTTCAAAACAAAAAAGTAAAAATGGCTGCAGTCGGTTATTTAAACATTTTCAAAATTAAAAATGAGACGCCAAGTTTTGGAAAGCTGTATCTTAAAAACTTCTGGTCTAAAGAGGTGGTTCTAATCTCAAATTGTAGCAAATTCAGTCTACTTTAAAAAAGTATTTCATAGTTATGATCGAAAACTTGGTTGTTCAGGGTTAAAATTGCCAAAAACTGGATAAAAGATAGATATTTTGGGATTTTTTTGAAATTCGACAATGTTGCGTTTGGCACTCGAGAACAAAAACGTTGGTTATTCGTTGGGCCAACATCATAAAGAAGTCAGCAAAAAATCAGAGCTACCGGATCTAACGCAAGGTACCCCCCTTTTCAGATGACATCGTCACTGGATAATCAACTGTTCTTAGTAGGTTAAAAACAAACCTAGATCAATTAAAATTAAAATTCACGTATTCGGCGTTTGACTAAAATGGTACTTTTAACAAGAACTATTACGATTTGAAGATGTGATATGAGAAGTTCTTGGATATGAGAACAGAATAAAAGTCTATAAGTCTATAAAATAGACGTAACGTCGCGAAGACAGTAAGGCCTTTGTCTTTTATTTTGTTCCTATATCCAAGAACTTCCCCACATCTTTGAATTACTCTGGAACAAGACTTACTCTACACAATTTCGATTTGGTAGGTACTTTGATTGGATTTTGTCTTAGAGTTGTATCTTTGTCTCTTAAACTCTTTTCCTTGAAACTAGTTATTTGTTTTTAGTCTATCGCCATATTGCATTTGATACTCCTAAACTGAATCTTCATTCAAATTATATTTTTCTCAATAATTTGGTAAGGAAGATTTTGGTATCAGAGAAATACATATATTTCTAGTCTGCATTCGCTAAAGATATTGAAAGTTTTGAATGATCGATTTTGTTTTCTATCAGAAGTATTAAAAACATTTTTTTTAAAAATGACCAATTCTGCAACGATATAAAAAGTACCTAGTGATTTGCTGCTACTATAGAATCTGCTTATTCTCAACAAATTGAGTTCTTCATAATTCAGGATTGTAGAATCAAACTGTAGAATGTTATTCCAAATGCGTAGATCATTTTTACGTGGAAAACTTTCGTGACTGGCTTGCAATTATGAAGGAGAAGGTGGTGGGGAGCAGTCAAAATGAGCAAATGAGCTCAATTTGACTGCTCCCCACCACCTTCTCCTTCATAGATCATTTTTCACAAACTATTCACAAAATCATTTATTACAAATTATTAGTATGTACGATTACAAAATAAGGTACAAGTCCAACTGACTGAGTCTATTTACATGGTCATCGTCCGCATATCCGGCTCGTCCTCTCACAAACAATAACCCACTTATGAAGTAACACTAACTAGATTATAACTACGAATGTGTTAAGTAACAGAATAAATATTGTACATCACGTCTTGTACTTAATTTATCAATCTTATCTAAAAATAAATAATTGTTCACAGGAAACCATCCTGAAGTTGCATTGAGGCATTCTTGTCACAGCTAATAATGTCTACCTGGAATAAATAATTTCAAATCAGGAAATAAGCTAAATTTAATATTAGTCAAAAAAAACAATTATATTGTTTGATTACATTGAGTACAGCACATTCCGAATGAATAATTCTAATGTTTTATGTTGTGTATCATTCATTGGATGACAATCAAAAATACAAGTTAATATTATTATAAGATTTTAAAGGAAGTAGGTAGGTGATTGTTGAAACTCCGCCTATAATACACTGATCTTTTTTTGTCAGTGACTTGTTCAATTAGGAATGGAAAAACATAATTTTCCACAAATCACATAAGAAAACGTAAACAAAAGGCAGATTATACGGTAGGGGCTCACAAGGCAAGTCAGTTATAGCCATACTCTAAAAAATATTTGTGTGATCACAAAACGCTCTTCCAATTGAGGGCAAGTGAGTTGTATTCTATGAATAAAATGCGCATCATCAAACCAAAAAAAAATTAAATAAGACAATATTTTATTCTGTGTCCCCAATAACTTACTTTCAATCAAAATATTTCTTTACATTTCCCATTGACCATTTCAAAACCATATATGCACACCTTCTCTGTTGTGTTGCCTTTTTTCAATTCTGTGGTTCCAAGAATCGCTCCGCCCTCCAAAGGTCGGGCGAATAACACACTTAACTGCACTGCAAAAATCACCAACATACATATCAATAGCTTCCGACTTACAAGCATAAGAAGACTCATTTTCACGTGAATGTAAACTGAAAAGTTGCTAGTGCTTAGCGATCTGATGTTTATAGAGAGCGAGACGAAAAAGGACTGCTAGAGTTTTTAAAGATTCGCCGCGTGTCCGAATATTGTTCCTTTATTGCCTGTGTTAAGCCTGGTTCACGAGCAACGAACAGATGTATACTGTTTGATGTTATATTGAGTCTTCCATTTTATAATTGCAAATACTATGAATCATCGCTGTTATTTTCTAGGAACAGTAATGGATTTGTATAATTGAGATTGGATATAGAATTTCATGGCTGGAGAGAGGCCATGCATTTGTCTTCATGGAACAATAAGCATCTAATTATTGGCAAAATACAGTTCAATCTGTACTTCATACTGAAATTCACAAAGTATTTGATAAACATCTTTGGATTATTTTATTCTCGTTTATTTTCATGAATTAGAATATAAATAGTACCTACGTGTGGTTCTCAATAAACTTGTCATTTCTAGAAATAATGAAGACCAAAGCGGCGAATTTCATAACACCTCATAATCAATTATTGTGCTTGTGTTGAATGAATTTTGTGTATTTTTGTTCTTTTCCTAATATTTTACGATTCCTTAATATTTATAGCAGAATAACTATTAAAACTATTCAGGCAAAGACAAAACCAACAAATCAAATTCATGATAATAGGTTGAGCGGTTCTTGAGTTATTAATGCTGTAACCAACCCGACTTTGACCACATGAAGTGAATATCTTCCAAGTCAACTTATCGTTAGAAAATCATCAAAAGAAAATAGAATTCCACAGAACTATGAATGGACGCAACATAGGGCATCCATGTTAAATTTTTAGTCCCATGTTTGTACTAGTTCTATTTAGAGTACACCGCTCAAAGTTGCCGCGGATAAACTTTGGCCCTTCAGGATTATGTTAGTTCATCAATCATTTCGCCAGAATAGCTTGGAAAAAGAATCAAAAAATGAAAGCATGTTTTGAGTCTTTTAACTGAAATGAATATTTTTTACATGCCTTGGATATGATTTTGACATCCAATTTTCTGACGTTTCTAACTTCATTGTCATATTCACATAACCGTATCTCATCAATACTGTTTGATCTTCATCACTGTTTTATAAGAAGAAATATAATATTATGTAAATACAGTTTGACTTTATACAAGGTATGTGAAAAAGTTTTACTTTCGAATCAATCAAAGCATTTTTTTATCGTTTTTCAAGTTATTCTGTGATGATTGATAAAACACATAATCTTGAAGAGCCAAAGTTTATCTACAGCAAGTTTCATTTGTGTGCTTTGAATAGAACTTTCGCTAACATTGAACTGGAAATTCAACATGGGAATCTCTATTTTGCGTCTGAAAAATGATATGTGATCAGAAAATGAATCGTTCTCATAATGTTTTTTTTCCGTGGATTTTCCCGATGTTTTAATCGTTATTCTTCTATTCGGCAATTCCAACTAATCAAAAATCATAAAAATTGGTAAGTAACGCTATTCTTGAGAATACTAGTAACTAAGTCGACTTTGTTTTAAATAATACAGATCATACTTTAATTATTTTAATGACATCATCTGCTTCAATATAATTTCGAGATTAATCTCTCTTACGCTCCATGCACTCCACTTCAATTCATGCAAATGACTATGTGAAGCAGCCTTTACTTAAAAAGCTATAAATTGTACATAATCGGTATAAGCGCGAAATATTAATCAGATAGATAGGCAGGTCAAGAGTTTCGGGTTCACATTCATTATAGCTACCATATGTAGTTGGCACTTGCGGTTGCTTTTTTTCCAAAAATACTCCGTGTTCTTTTTTGATAATTTTCACGACGCACAGACTGCGAAGCCAGACTCTCGTGTAATACGCTGTCAAAGTTGATAATTTATTAGGTTGATAATTGTGACCATCTGTTCTAATGTTTATGATTCGAAGAAGTCTGCCAGTAAATATTCATGGTTTTGCAGATTGATACAATAACAATGATAAATCACATGTATGTAGTCTGGTTAACAAATGATTTGAAATTGATTTCTTAAATGCATAGTTCGACATGTCATCCCGGGTTAGCTATGAATCTTCCTACTTATCTTTATTATAAATATTGATAATAATGATTACTCTCCATAATTCAAAAAAGATGATTCACATCTCTACTCACGTCTCTACAGCACCTTTTCGACGATATTTTTTTAATATTGTAGTCTGACGGAAGTTCATAAGTTATTCTCGAGGGGTGAAAACATCACTTCGTTTTTTCATTATATTGACGTCCGAGAATAAGATCATTATTTTAATACTTAGTTTTCCACTTCAAAGAAATATTCCTTTCGTAGTATTGATAAACGACACGCTATAAGATGAATGGAACATTGGTACCAGTTGCTTATTGTTCGATTCAGTTTCTGCACAATAGTACACATAAACTGGTGAACTGCTTGGAAGCGGAACATCTTACAATCCATGTTACACTTTATTGATGGGATGGACCTTCTCCATTTGATTTTATCTTGACGAGCATCTCGATGAAGATATCACAATCACATCCTCACAGACGATTTACCTAGACATTACTTGTAAGACTTGCAGCAGGGATTTTCAATGTACATATTGCATTTGATTTTATCTTGACGAGCATCTCGATGAAGATATCACAATCACATCCTCACAGACGATTTACCTAGACATTACTTGTAAGACTTGCAGCAGGGATTTTCAATGTACATATTGCAGTACTAAACTCTTCTCCAAGCAATGTCCTAAATCGGTATTTGATCCCTATATTCACGATATCACATTTATTTTATCGTCCTATCAATTTCTTAAAGTGTTTCTAATTTGGGCACTCGCACCGCCCCATTGAAAAATCTAGAGTCAATGACGTCATTAGCTCTCACAAAGGGACAACTCTGTCGAATCAAGCAAACGAATTTAGCTTGTTGCCTATGCAACCAAGATAACATAATGTGGACATGCAGCAGCAGAAGCTTTTATCAAGAGGTTCAATTAACCAACAATCGAAGTGTTCGAATGGCGCTTGCTCAACCATTGTTCTGAGGAATAAAGATATTCATAACTTAATCAAAGGAAAAAAGTTGATTTGACGTATCGATATTCATCACTGATTCAGAGACTTGGACTCGATAAGGTATTTTCAGGTCCAAATCGGAGAAGAAAGCCAGGAACTGATAGGGTGAAAAATACAATATCTCAGTTATACCTCAACTTAGAATCATATTTGCTACACGTTGTAAGTGTTCAAGGACCACTGTTCGACAGTAACTGAAGTTCCATTGAGGCGTCCTAAAGGGTCGATAAGGTATGATGCACAAAAAAATGGGTACGATTTTGCTGGCGTCAAACATGTTAATATATGTAGAATAAAACGTGGACTTTGATAGAAGGGCCAAGAGGGCTCTGCCGGAAAAATACGTTGTGCGCACTGTGCAAAAAATTGTATTGCGTGGTGCTAAGGGCGTAAATATCCTGGCAAAAGTTATTAGTGTGCAGTTACCATTTTTAAATTAATCAATACCTTTCGCGTAGAATAAAGGAGAAAAACTTGCCGATCGACGACTCAAGAAATTTGTTAAGAAGCAGATTCTCGTGGATGGAAATTTACGGTAAAAATTTATGGCTTACACCTTGAATGATAGACTTGAACAAAATAAATCTGGAAAGCTTGAACCTTGAGCTAAGAAAGAGAAAGTCTTGTTCAATCTCGATAAAATGAACCGTTTTGGGGAGAAAAATATTTTTATCAAAAGAAAACTCGAAAAACGCCATGATGCAGTGGTGTCCTTAACTAAACTATAAAAAAAATATGAACCCCTGTTCTCCTTGGAATTTACATTTCTTTTAGGTTTATTTCAATGAACACCCAATGGAAAACATATAGATTTACATTTTTTGAAATAATTTCGATCAAGACACCACTTCATCAAGGCCTGGTCATGGCTATTTTTGAAGATTTTTTGAATAAAAAATTTTTTTTCTCCAGAATGGTTCATTTTATCGAGAATGAACAATAGTACTTTTCTTTCAGTTCAAGTCTCAAGCTTTCTAATTTTTTTAAACTTTATCATACAGGGTGTTGAAAATTTAAGCAACAACGTCCGCGCCTGGTAAACTGAATAAGGTAAATGTGTTTGAAGGACACTATTTCAACAGATTCTGTTTATCATTTTAAGTTTTCACCAAATTATATTGTGTACTTTGAAAGTTATTTGCGAAATAAAATTTTCACCGGCGCCCTTTAGAGGGCCATATCTCCGTAGAGAGGGACTATGGGAATATAATCATAGAAACATCATCATTCTGGCTCGTGTTCTATCTGTATCCGAGAGATTGCCCACATTTTCCGGGACACCCTGTAATCCGGATTGTTCTGATAATAGTTACAAGATTTCGAACAGTTAAATTTTGGAACGTTTTTCCCAGTTTTTATTCAATACAGCAAAAAATAACTTTGTAAATGGGGCTTCCTGCAAACGTATTTCGTACTGTAGCTAAATAAAGTCTGTTATGTTTCTCCAATTAGTATAATCTACTTATAATATGTCCTTACGTCATTACGTCAACCGTGTAAGATGTTTAGTAAGCTACTATTGTTATCGTTATCGGTTGAAATTTTCTGAATAGATCGAGGGATTTGTCCTATGTGTAAGAATTAAAGATATTTATTTCCATATTGCAAGCATTTCCTAACTTATCAAAAAAAAGCTATACACTGTGTGTAAAATGTCCGGGAAGCATTGAGGCAAAACGTACCACGTATCCATAGGGCAAAAATCTGTCTTTCTATCTTTATTGTCTTTATTCATTTGATAAAATACAAATTGGTGTCGCAGTGTTTCTTCTCCTAATAAGCTGGGAGGGTGGTTGCTTATAAAAAATCAAAACAACGTTTCCCAGCCTAAATCTTCAAGTATGGCAGGAAGCGCACCGACCAGAAACAGGGCAGACAAGACTACAAGAGCTTGCGGACTATTGGTAGCCCCAAAAAACCTACAACCTTTCTCGAAATAGGGCAAGTCACATCCCTCCTACATTAATGATGTTTTTGGATGCAAGACAAAGGGGTATGGACGATCGAACATTACTTGAAAAAATTAATCTGTCTAAATCTGTTTCTCTGATTGGTCCACAACTGACTTAACGCGGTACGTTTTGTCTGGCTGGGTCGAAAGCAGGTACGGTTTGTCTTCACTCGAGTTTTGAATTTTGGTCCTCATTGCTCGATATGTGAAGTTATGTCTAATAGCCCAATGCCATTTCAATGAGATAAGCACACAATAACAAGTGAAGGAACTTATTAAGAATCATAACTGAATAAACCTACAATAATTTTGAATTTTGTCCAACTTTAATCCATAATATGTTCAAATCATGGTAAACAATATTTGGATCTGGACAAAGCAAACTGATAAAAATACGATCCGATTTTTTTCCTTACCGTGGCAATATCATAGTATTATGTGATATTTTTTGATGGTGGCTTTGTCCATCGTACAGTTCATGACGTTGAAGTTAATTGAGAAAAAGCTTTGATCCATTATTCGAAATTTTCTTTGCTTTCGACGTTGGAGTGAAAAGTAATTTGACCGTTTTCATTTAATCTAGAAAACTATATAGGTCGATTTTTAAATTGATATTTTTCGTTCAACAATATATAGAATGGAAGAAAATAAGGACACTTTTGTTGGTAAAATTATTTCCGAGAATGCTCCGTTTCCAAGATACAGGCTGTTAAAGTTTTAAGAAAAAAAAATGCTTTTTTTATCATAGCTTTCCTACCACTCCAGATATTTCAACAAAATTTGGTACACTTCTTTTGAACATTGAATAAGACTTTTTGATGTGAAAGTTTTTGAAAAATTTCCACCACTGGCGTTCGAACATGATTTGTATTGAATGATATTAGGAGAAGGTCGATTACTTACATCACTACAATTTAAAATTCATATAAAATATAATAAAATAATGTGAAGTGATGTATTGATAAAAAGGACATTTTTTTCTTGAAACTTCCTATTTCGGAAACGACATAGTTTTATTTGGAATATGTTCTTATTTTTTTGCATTCTATACAGAGTTGAAAGGAATGTATCACTCTGTATAGGTACATTCTTCAGGCAATAATTGATCGATCTCCATATTTAGGCACGTTCAAGAGTCCAGATTGATAATGAAATGCACATATTATTATCATCAATCATTATGGCGTGATAATAACCGGCGTGAAATGAAAATGCAGATATAAATGGTTGAAATTTGTCAAATGCAATGATCATACCTACATCTATTGCTCTATCATTTCCAATGAATACATAAAACATTTCCCGTCACCTCGTATCTACTCAAAATAGTAATTTGTGATGTGAGAACAATACGTACCCGAGATCAACCTTCTCTAGACAAAACGTACCTCGTATGATCGCGGCTCAATCAGAACGGCAGATTTTTGCGCTATGGTTAATACGTGGTACGTTTTGCCTAAATGCGTCCGAGAACAGTCGATTATTTGGAAAATTGTGCACCATCACTTTCGATATTAAAGTTGTATTGGGAAAAAATCTATCAAACCAGATTTCTGGAAATTATAAAGGGTGTCCGATAATAGTCGTGGTGATTTTTTTTTTATGAAATGACCCTTTTTCTCTCACATGCCTTGATTCCTCTTTACAAACAACATTTATTAAACAAGTCATATGGCTGAACCCATTAGTTTCAAAAATAAATTGAATTGAATAAAAAATGCGTAAATACGATATTATTTACATTTTGTATTTTGATTGCGTTACGTCCCATTGGACTTGGACATACATACTGTAACCGATTAGATTTTGGTTTGACTAATAAAAATCGATAAAGGCAATACTTGCGAAACACAGTATTAAATCTAGTAAATACGCTGCCCGGTTAATTTATTTATTCTATTCAAATGAAATCACTCTGTGTAACTCTTTCTACACCAAAGCCCTAATATTCATGAAATATTCAAATGTTTCTATATTTTTTTACCTAAAAAACCACACAGCAGAACGCAACTTCAGTTTTTTTTATTATGTTTATGAATCGTTTTTTTAAAAAAAAGTACATGTCATATTTTTGGCACAATCAGTGAATATTTTGATTAATAATGAAAGGATATATTTTTTGATGATCATTCTGTGGTTTTAACTTGATTTTTTCTAATGCAAAATTGGTAATTGTTATTCAAAATGGGAGGATTGAGAGCATTCAGACCAAATGCCCTGAAAAGAATGCCGGTTTGACTGAGTGGCGGAGTGGGACTAATGATTACGGACTTTGACAAAAACGTTCTGCTGGATTTCCAGCATCATCTCATTAGATCACGGGATTAATTTTTGTGGAGATCAAGTCAATTTTTGAAACATTGATTGATTGAAGTGGTTGGTTAAGAAAGTTTTGAACGATGAAAAACACAACAGTTTTGAGGGGCTTCTGACTCATTTGGTTGAATATGTAGCTTTAATATTTCAACGCCACACACTCAAGATATTTTTGAAACTGGCCGATACTTCTATTGCATTTGGGACAACATAATGGGTCATATTTTCTTAGGAAGCTCAACTCCCGTTGAAAAAATAATCAAGTAATTGGTCACGTCAAGATATACCTACATAATATACCTTGTTAAGGTTCATCTATATTTTGTGCCACACAGTATCACAGCTACCCATTAAAAATGGTGCAAAAACGTGTTTCCAGTATACAATAGATATGACTAAAATTCTATGACCGTCCGAATCAACATGATAAATGAAATACAAATAAATCTAGCCAACATCCATTCTATTCAGCCAATAAATTCCGCGTTGAATGACTTGGCATAACGACCACGCATGCAACTGCTTAATCGTATTAATTTATCATAAAATGAGGCTTAATAAAAAAGCTGGCATGGAAAGTTTCGCTCAATTATTCTCAATAAGATCATTTGCTTGGACGACATCTCGTTAGTTCCAGTAGTGATTTGAGGATGTAGTGAATAAAAGATGAGGCTTTTATACAGAATAATCTGTGAATGAACGGTTAAGACATTTTATGACATAGTTCAAGAAGAAGTGGTGGGAGTAAGTTTTAGTGGCGCAGTGCGCTATTATCAAACCTATTTATATTGATAGAAAGTGACCCAAATGAGATAAATCGCGTGATAAATTAAAGTATCACGCGATTTATCTCATCTCATTTTGAATGGAATTCCTGGTATATTTTGATAAATAAAATCGATAGGACTCATTGAGAAGTATTCAACGATAAGGGTTTGATAGGTATATCTTGAACCGTTTTTCCATTCAAACAACTGAAGTGTCACTTGATATCTGTTTCTGGGTCGAATCTTGCATAAATACAAAATAAATTGAAAATCAGCGTCACTGAAAATTGAGATAGACGTGTCCGGGAGTTTCTTGAAAAAAAAATGCTCACATTTTGAATGAATTTTGCGTTACTTTACCGACAAACTGTAGAATCCTGATAATAAAAGGTCACTGCTCAGTGAAGCCAAAATTCAAAGCCTCACAAAACTAAAGGATGAACTTGTCTATATCTCTTAGTTTTCATGAAAAAAAAAACCTTTTATTACAAGAATTGGAAACAGCCTGTCAATGTTTACAAAAATGAAATCGGAGAGCGCGATAGCTGCATCTCATTTCCAGCTCTGCTTCATAATTTTATAATAATCAGGAGCTGAGTCAGTTGCTAAAGCACATATCACTCAAAATATACAGGAAACTCCCATACAATAGTTTGAAATGAAATTCTCCAGCGCCCTACAACGGGTAGTCCTCGTACTTTTGACTTTTTTTTCTCAATAACGTAAAGAAATCTGTTTTTATTGCATACGGTGGAGCCATCTATTGGATAAAATAGGATTTCTTCCACGTTCGAAATTATAATTCAAATTTTTATCACATGGTACCTTATATCAAAAGTTATTCTGAAAAAATGCATAACCACTTTTTATAAACGTTCATTGTATAATGTCTAAAGACTATGTCCTGAACAAATACAACCTATGCATATTTTTCAGTTTATAACTTTTGATAAGCCATGTGAATCAAAATTTGAATAAAATTTCGAATGTTGAGTCTATAAAATGCAAACCACAAGATTTATAGGACTTGTATACCCAGTTGTGCTTCAGTTTTGTTGTTCAAAATCGGATTTTCAACATGCTGAGACAATTTTTCTAAAACAGTGGAAGAACTTTTATTGGAAAGGAAAGGATGCGTTTTGTTAAAAATATCCACACATCCAAGAAACTATACATTTCTCAAAGAACTCACGATACGCTTGCATTATAGTCCAATCCAAGGTTTAAATACAAATTTCAAGATGATCTAGGTACGGAAAATAAGAAACTTTCGGCACAAAAGTCAAATTACACGTGAAATGACAATGACGTCTAGGGTTAGGGATTGGTTATTTATGGCAACCGTTGTTAAGGCCAACCTCCGTTTCTAGCGCCATCCGACGGGTAGTCCTCTAAACACATCCGACTTGATTAACTGGTTGCCTAAAACTATATTTACAAGGGCTCCCATTCAAGTTTCCTATATATTTTGAGTGATATGTGTGCTAAAGATTCAAAACCAGAGAACTCATATGGACGATATCCGAGTAGCGGCATAAATCGCCGGCACATTTGCCTTAAACGTATAGAGGTCCAATTTCGGCTCGAATAAATTAAGCTAAGGCATCATAAAACAATGCTGAGATCGTGAAGTGTGACGATAAAGAGCATCTATAGTGTAGAAAGTATCAGGTGGAGTGATCCGCTAATGATTTTCAAATTAGAAACGGTTTATTCCTGATTTCAATGTTACGTCACGTAGAAAATAGCTAAGGTACCCTTAACGTGGTCGTGGACCTCAAAATTGTCAGCCAATAATGACTGGGATCTACTAATAATATGAGTGGCGCAATAATTGAAATACGGCATTTACGGCAGAAAATTTCAAGGTCAACTCTAACCTTGAGGGTAGGTACCTTGTACCTTAGCTATTATACCTACCAGCCCTCAGGGCCGATGAAACCCCGAGGTACAGAATAGTCTAAGATATATATCCGTTAAGGTTGAGGTGAAACTTGAAATGGTTTGCCTCAAGTGCCGTATTTCAATTGCGCCACCCATATCATTAGATATTGGAAAAATGGAAGGAGTGGCGCAATTGAAATATGGCGGACAATTTCAAGAACCACATTAACGTTACGGATGACTTTTTATATCATATCAATAAAACCTTTTCACTGCTGCCTGTAGAGATTTCAAGTGATGTGTACAATGGATTGTCAAGATTTAGTTGAAAATTGATATGACTTGGTGAACAATCACGAATAATATGTCCCCATCCCCTCTATAAATCAAGTCAAAATATGCTTCATCACCACGAAAAAATAGTGACAATTTTATCGGTAAATTGAAATAAAATAAAATAAGTTATTCTCTATGAAAATTATATATTTGGCTAATGTGAACAAAGATTTCTCAACATCTGACCATGAAGCAAGGGCGATATGCCCAAGAAACACCCGGCCTTATAAGTTTCCAGACACAACAATATTCGGAACCAGAATATCACCAATCGACACAACAGAGTTACTCGCTTCTTTGGTTACAACTAAGTTTGTAGGGTTCTTTGACAGATAGCAAACATATTTTCTCGCTATCGCATTGAAAATTTGGTTCACGAGCAGTCGCTACTCGTCCGTAGGAGTGCACTGTTCAAAATTAGGTAGAGCAAGCTATAATAAATCGAAATCGATGTGGGCGACTTTTTCTAAGTCATCTTTGATAAAAAAAAAATGGAATTATACCTATTTGGACGCCACTTGTCCTTGACATATTTTTTATTTCATACTGTACCGTAAAGTATCATTTACCGAACCCAAAACCAGTCCGGTAAATGATACTTTACATCATCAGAGACTGTAAAAAAAAATTACTTGACTACTCCAAAAATGACATTTTGCATCATCAAAGACTGTGAAATTGCATTGGTAACATGGTGACACGGTTTGGCTGGCGCCAAACACGATATTTTCGTTCACTGTCTTATCTACAAGGAAGATTTTGCGCCATTTGCAGAAAGCCTCAAACTCCTTTTGATACCTTTCCGCCGATCTGCACTTCGCAGCTTTTATGCAAAATTTGATCCATTTTGCAACTTGTCCATTTAACATAAACGGTTGGTGAGGTATATCAGATAGGACAAACATAAGTTGTTACATGGTCTGGCTGGCGCCATCTCATGGTACGAATGTGAGGTGGACTGCCACCCTAAGTGTGTGGTTTGAGAAGAAAGCACTTTAAACCGATTAAAAATAGTTATAACAGTATGAAACAAAACAATGTACGATACACAGCCGTTAAATGTCATTAAACTACTCGTCTAGATATTAGAGACTCGGCTCCTTCGTCGCCTCGTCCATAAACATCTTGACTCGTAATTTAAAAAGTCATTTACCGCCTTAGTAACGTAAGTAACTATTATTGCTGCTTTATACAAGTATTTCACAATTTTTGTTTCTGGATAGAAGTAGGTACCTGGATTATTTCTGCATTCACTACAATCTTACATTATAGTTATTAATGTTTCATTCTTCAATCTACACTTCCACGCTCTATTCACGTGCGATAAACACTTGGAGCTGGCAGACGACGTGCATTTTTATAAAAATGTATGAAAGTCCGAGATTTTGCTATTGTACCATTAGCAAAATATGTTGTTGATTTTTCTCCGATGATGAAGACAATCATATTCCAACTGATTTATGGATATACCTATCATAATTTCATTAAAAAAAATAAATAATTCATTCAAGCCGAAAGGGGCACCACAAATTTGTTAGGTCTGGCAAGGAGTTCGACTTCTCCCTTGAAACCCAATAAATCAAAGTAGCGAAGTTAAATTCCATTTTTTATTGATATTATCAGAATTATTATATTACCGTCAATATTTTGACTTCAAAAATCTACAGTTATAACATGATGCATTTATCATAAACCACCATGTATACGAATATCGATTCACCTCTTATACCATGGGTGGTGATGAATAACTCCAATCAATCATTGTGCTTTCGATTTGGGCTATGATTTTTGAAATCCAAAAGTCACCGATATAGATATGCTTCAAAATTAATAACACCCACATTCAATGGAATGATTATTATTGCAAAACTACGGGTCATAGTTTGAAAAATGCTAAGATTAGTTTGGATTCCGTAATTCCCGAAATTATATTCTATTTCCTCTGATGATATAATTCAATTTAAACAGTTTTATCAGTTAGTTCCAAAGAAAACAATGACTCCGTCGAAATCAATAATGTAATTATTTTATCACAAGCAGCACTGATTTTGTTGTTCTCCATCGGTTAGTCATTCGCAACATTGTAAGGGAAATGTATTTGCTCTGGATCCATGAAAGAGGGCCACCCTCATAACATGACCAATTATGGAGCGACTTTGACGAATTGGAATATTTTGGAAGCAGGAGACATCCAGTTTTTTTTTTCAAATCAAGGCCTACTGAATCACAATAGAATTTAGAGGCTGAAAAAACCGGAATCCATTTCAGTGATTTTTTTGCAAGAAATTTGCGTGAGCCACTGGATTCGTCATTTCTTGAAATCCGTAATAACTCTCATCAGAAAATATGCAACATAGATGATTGATTAATGATCTAAATTGCTGTCAAGTTGTTTGTAGTGCATGAAGAAGCTTTTAATCTCGTAACCCATGCGATAAGAAATCAATCATAACAAATCAATAGATACCACAAAGAGATCAACATACAATTTACAAAAAACCAAAAAAAAAAATGAAACAAAACCAGCACCTTTTAACTAAATGGGTGGACTGTGAGAGTGTGGATAGATATTTTTCTCATAGTGGAGGTCCTGATTTGAAATTTCTATAGATTTTTTTCTATTGATATTTATCAGACACACCACATCAATAAATGTTATATCAAACATTGAAATACGTTACAGTGGAATATACATTGAGTAGCTGGCCCGGCCCGGCCTGCTAGCACTGGAGAATAGAGAGAGAGAGTCTGTTTTCATGCTGGTAGCTGTGTTGGTGGCCAACCTTAGAAGATTAAACATTGAATTTATTTGGTTTTTTTGGGTTTCTTTGATACAATAACTGAGTTGTTCAAAAAGTTGAGCGGAGCCTTCTGTTATAACAGGGTGTCCCTAAAAGGTGCGGGAAAAACTCTACTGTATATACCTCTGACTTACCGCAGTTTATCTTAGTCGAAAATTGCACCGTTTTCGATCAGCATACAACGATTCTTCACCATACCACGGGCCCATACCAAAATCCGTCTCTCCTATTGGTTGATTCGAATATGGCGGCACATAATTCAAATTCAAATTCAAAGCGATTATTGACAGCTGTTGCTGTTGTTCATGGCTGTTTCGCGTTTAAGTTTGAAGTTGCTTTTTCAACCATGCCTGTGAAAGTGATGAATTGGAATTTATTAATGTATTATGCATTGAAGAAAGCATTCAGAATAAATAAGTGTCAGTGCGTAGCCTTATTTCAAAATATAATGTCTATCATTAGATTATTTTGAATACAAATGATGATGTAGAGTGAAGAATGTTAGATTTAATTCATTTGTCACTGTGATTTAAACTCGGATTGAAATAGATACTTACCTACATTATAAATTATTTATGTGTGTAGTTTCTGAAATATTCAATGGAATGGATTCAAGCAATTTTCATAGTTTGTCGTGTATCCGGGTAGATATCCCGTGAAATTACAGAAATTTAGGAACAAATATAATATATTGCTGAGCACAAAAGCTGTCATCTGCACCCAAATCCAGTCAAAAAATTTAGTTGATTGTTAATAACAGCAATGTCTATTTTTTACTCCTACCCGATTGGCAAAATATTCGGTTGATAGATTTATGCGATCAGCGCCTTCATCTGTAAAATAGTAGGTAGGTGATCCACCCCGAAATTTACCCCCATATTGTGGTATCCACTAGTCACTGAATCCACTATACAGGGTGTTTCCTAACCTCTGTGACAAAATAAAAGGGGGGATTCTTCGCTTAATTTTAAGACGAAAATGTGGTATAACTTTTTTTCAAATTTCGCTTTGTTTCCAAAATACAGGGTAGTTAATTTTTTTTTGATTAGTTTTTTATTTTTAATTAATTTATCTTCTACTTGATTTTGTTGAAGTTTGGTAACGGTATTCATAGTGATAACGGGCTCATTTTGCCATGAACAAATAAAAATTATCGAATACAGTGGCGTTCCGAGCGGCTCTTCAACCAATATTATTGGGAAAAAATGTACGCCACTGACTGACCCTGTATTTTGGAAACAAAGCGAAATTCGAAAAAAAGTTATACTACATTTTCGTCTTAAAATTAAGCGAAGAATCACCCCGTTCACTTTGTCACAGAGGTTAGGAAACACCCTGTAGATACCTACTTAACCAACCTCGAATAAAATGAGTACAGGACCCGTATTCCGTGTACTGTGAATTTCCATAGCAACACGTCGCTCTGCTTATATTGTACAGGGTGTCCCAACGATAGAGTAAAGTAGGTTTTATCATATGGGATATGAAAAATATCAATATCAATATGCATCACAGGTACCCCTAACCTGTGATGCATATTGATATGCAAATATTTAAATAGCGCACATTCTGAAAATATTTGGAAACATACAGGGTGCGTCACTATTGAAAATATATAGGTGCACCCATGAAAAATAGGACATCTGGTAACGGTTCGCGTAATCTAACAATTACATTACCAGCTGCCAGTGTCAGTGTCAAAAAAAAAATAGATAGACAATAATTCTAAAAAATATCGATTATCTCGTAAAATTGTACTGTTCGTGACATTTGGTTTAGTGTTCGGACTTTTCGTCAACCTCCGAATTGAAATATCATTACTTGTTTGTTAGTTTTGAGAACTTACATCAATATATTCGTTTTGAGTGACCGGTTTTTATTCCATCGAAAAGGGGACTTTTACATTTTGGTGCCGAAACCAGGGACCTTTAAATTGGTGTAGTTTGCATCGTGCCATAACAAACAAGAAATTAATTTAACGGTTTTCGGTGTGTATATAACGAGAAAAATGGATATCGGTCTTCGAAAAACCTATCGTGCCAATCTCACGAAGCTTGCTAACAGTGTAAACGGCGTGCTAAACTCGGAGTTAGAAGATACGAACGAAATTTCGGTGTTGATTGCACGAATCAAAGATGTCAACGTCAAGTTGGACACTGTGAACGAACGTCTGTTTCCTACGTATAGTGACGATCAGATCGATGAAGAGTGCTCAAAAATAGCGGAGTATCAAGATATTGCTGTTGAAGCCATCGCAAAATTGGAATGCCGTTTAAAGGTTGAAAACGAAGTGAATCCAATGCCGATCAACGTAGACGAGAATGGACAAACGTCGGAAAATAGTGGAGTTCCATCCCACCATTCCAGCATACCCTTGAGCACACAACATCATGGTGTTGCCGTACCAAATACCAGGAATACATCGGTAAGGTTGTCTAGATTAGAAATACCTTGTTTAAATGGTGACATTGCCTCCTGGCCTGCTTTTTGGGAACAATTCAAAACTGCTGTTCATGAAAATAACAATTTAGATGATGCTGAAAAACTTGCTTATTCAAAATCATACTTATCGGGCAAAGCTGTGGTGACCATTTCCGGATTGACATCAAGCCAGTCATCTTATCAAGACGCTATCGATTTATTAACAGATGAATTTGCGAATTCCGAACGTATAGTGGATATTTATATTCAAAGACTTCTTGCAATTCCGCCGGTTAAACATGAAAAAGACATAAGTGCTTTTCGAAAACTATATAACTCAGCAACAACAATAGTGAGAGGGACCTCTACTTTGGGTTTGCAGCCGGAGCAGTACGGTCTACTTGTGAAATCTATAATTTTCAAGGCTTTGCCATATAATACGCGAATTGCATTTCAGAAACAAAAACTATCGAGTGATTTGGAGGACTCTGCGTCGGGAAAATCGAGTAAAACGGGCAGCGTTGTGGACTATGCAAAAATAATAGACAATTTGTTAATATTCATTAAAATTGAATTGGACTCAATCGAACAAGCGCAGTGCGGGCAAGGACAGGACGATAAAGACAAAGATAAACATAAAAATTTCCGCAAAGACAAATATTTTGATAAGAAGTTCGTTAAGTCGTCTGGTAGTGATAACTCTTTAACTGCGGCAGGACTACTAGCGTTTGCTAAAGATGGATGTTTATTTTGTAAAGTTGGAAGTCACCAGTCAGCAGAATGTAATAGTTCTCTAGGTATCATTGAGAAGAAAACGATTTTAAAGGACAGTGGATGTTGTTATCGATGTACAAGACAGAATCATAATTCCAAGTTCTGTAGAGTCAAGATTGTCTGCAAAAAGTGTAAACGTAGGCACGCTTCTTCAATGTGTGACCCACCCAAACCAAATAATGGAAGCTTAGGAGCCACTGTCAAGAACAATACTTCAAATTCGAGACCCACATCAGATGATCAAATGGCATTAATTTCACATGGGCAAAACAACGCATATTTAAAAACGGCTCGTGGTTTTATTGAAACGAACAATAATCAAAGTCCTGGGGGTTGCCTGTGGTAGGAAAGCAACGAATATCAATCAATGGGTTCGGATCCAGTCACAGTTCTCCAGCTAAACTATTTAATCGTGTTGGGATAAATCTGAAAAATCAGTTCGATAATTTAACTGTTGAACTAACTGCTATCGAGGTTCCTCAGATATGTTTTGACAACTTGAGTCCGCCTAGTTTGAATGATCCAGCAATTCAAGAATTTTCATTAAATTATCGTTTAGCAGATGTTGACACCGGAAACAAGGATTCAAATGGAATATCGTTACTAATAGGAGATGATTATTATTGGGACATTGTAACGGGCGAAACGAAGAAACTTGCTAATGATTTAATGGCAGTTAACACTAAACTCGGATGGACTTTGCATGGTGCTCGGTTTAATAATGACGAATGTGACTTTCTCGTCAACTTCAATTTCGCTACAGTGTTGGAGGTACAAACTGCTGATGACTTGGTGAATGAGGAATTCGATATTAAACGTTTTTGGGATCTAGAGACAATTGGAATCAGTGCAAACGAGAAAACGTCCAATAATTTTACTGAGACCTTTATACGCAATAATATTGAGTTGAAAAACGATCGTTACGAAGTATGTCTACCATGGAAATCTGACGATAAATTGGACTCTTACTATTCGAATGCCTTAGTGCGCGTGAAAAACTTAGTCGCCAAATTGTGTAGGACTGGAAAATTGGTCGAATATGATAAAGTAATGCGTGAATACATGACCAACGATTGCGCAGAAATAGTGCCATGTAAATCGAACAATAAACGTACTTACTTTATGCCGCATAGACCTGTATATCGTGAAAATAAGGACACAACGAAAGTGCGCGTTGTGTTCGACGCGTCTGCGCATAATACTGGTTTTGCGTCTCTTAACGAACAGTTATATTCAGGAGACAATTTGGTGCCAGAAGTTTTAAAGATAATTTTGAATTTTAGATTTGGTGCTATTGGACTTATCGCAGATATTGAGAAAGCATTCCTTCAAATAACATTAGCAGAAAGGGATCGCGACTCTCACTCCTTCATATGGTTTTCCCGACCTATAGAGGAAGACAGTATGTCATCGGAGCTACCACAATTCAGTATATACCGCATGAAACGTGTCACATTTGGAGTGACGACTAGCCCATTTCTCTTATCAGCTACGCTTAGAAAACATTTCTCCGACCAACCGGATACATTCAGGAGTACATCGAATGTTTTGGCTCAGTCCTTCTATGTGGATGACTTGGTTTGCGCTGCAAATTCAATCGAAGAAGCTACAACAATTTACGAGGAGTCAAAACAGATTCTTTCATCAGCTGGTATGAATCTTCGAAAGTGGGATTCTAACGATGTGCATTTGAGGAGCCATTTTAAAAATGAAGATAAGTTACCAGAAAGTAATCGAGTGAAGAAGGTGCTGGGAATAATGTGGAATACTCTAACGGATGAGTTATCCATTGATCTCTCATTTTTTACAAGTCTTACAAACACCTCGCCAACTAAGAGAACTGTTTTACAAATGATTGCTAGAGTGTATGATCCTCTTTCCATTCTAGGACCCTTCACCGTGAGAGCAAAGATTCTACTTCAACGTATTTGGAAAGAAGGCCTAGATTGGGATGTAACGTTGCCGGATCATCTAATGAAGGAATGGTTCAAATGGTATTATGAAATTCCAGAATTAATAGATGACATGCAAGTTCCAAGGTGCGTGTTAGAGGATAAATATAACAAAATCGAGTTTCATATCTTTGCTGATGCTAGCCCGCAAGATTATGGAGTCGTGGCTTATGTAAAATGTTTGGACAAAAACGAAACCCTGATACTATTGTCGAAAAATCGAGTAGCTCCTGTTAACAAGACGGGAAATAAGAAGTTGACCTTGCCAAAGCTAGAACTCACTGCGGCTCTGTGTGCGGCGCGACTTCAGTGTTATATACTGGATAATACCAGTTTAAACTTCAGAAACGTAATTTTATGGTCCGATTCAAAAATAACATTGTACTGGATTCGTGGCAGCACATCTAAATGGAAACCGTATGTCCAGCATAGAGTAGATGAAATTAAAAAAATCAGCAAAGGAGAATGGAGATATTGCTCAGGCAAGGAAAATCCTGCGGATCTGCTTACAAGGGGAGTTTCGGCAAAATTTTTGGTCGAATCGAAATTCTGGATACAAGGACCAGATTGGTTGAATAATACATCGGAAAACTGGCCACCCGACGAATATCACGATGTCAGCGAAGCCGCATTAGAGGCAGGAAATTTGCTGATTAATATAGATGAGGTGGAGCCCCTCCATGAATCAATGTTTCCCCTTGGAAACCACAGTAATCTGGAGAAGATATTTCGAGTTACAGCGTACGTGCTAAGATTCATCAATAATATCAACAGACGTGAGGTCAAACGGACAGATAACCTAACTGTGGATGAACTGGTGGAAGCAGAAATATATTGGATCAAATTCACTCAATATCAAGAATTCTCCCAAGAAGTATCAGCTCTGAAAAAAGGAAAACCTGTGAACGCAAAGTCGAAGATTTTAAGCTTGAATCCTGTTCTAGATGAAAACGGAGTTTTGAGACTGGGTAGCAGATTGGATGAGGCAGATTTACCATACGAAGTAAGAAACCCTATCATCTTACCAAAGACGTCGGATTTGACGAAAAAGTTGATTTGGAAGTGTCACAATGAGGTCCTTCATAGTGGAGTCAATGCTACATTAGCCGAAACTAGAAGAAAATATTGGATTATCCACGGGCGACAACGAGTTAAAACTGTCTTAGGAAAGTGCATTAAATGTAAGCGGTTGAAATGTAAGGCTGGGAATGAAAGTTTTGCCCCTTTACCAAGAGACAGAATTACTGAAGCAAGCCCCTTTAAGGTTTCTGGAATCGACTTTGCTGGACCCTTGTACATACTCGAAGGAAGTAAGAAAGTCAAGACCTATATAATGTTGTTCACATGTGCGGTGGTGCGTGCAGTACATTTGGAATTAGTTCCGAATTTAACCACTGAGAGTTGTATAAATGGATTGAGAAGATCTATCTCCCGCCGAGGTGTACCTGAAATTATCTACTCGGACAACGCAAAGACTTTTCGTCGTGTTTCAATGGAACTTCATCAACTGTTTGCAGCATTACGGAGTAAGGAGGTTCAAGAACTCGCTCAGAAGTATCGGATAAAATGGCGTTTCATAGTCGAAAGAGCTGCTTGGTGGGGCGGGTTCTGGGAACGCATGGTAAAAACTGTGAAGGAAGCGTTAAGAATTACTCTTGGAAAGGCATTACTCGATCAGGAAGAACTTCATACAATTTTAACGGAAGTCGAGGCCACCGTAAACTCTAGACCATTAACATATTTGGATGACGACAGTTCTAATCTGCTGGTTCTTACACCATCACATTTTTTAATTGGGCAAAAATTGTATGGTCTGTGTTTGGATCCAAGGCTATCGGAAATTGAAAGGAATGCTATATTACAACAATGGAAGCTCAGAGAAAAGATGATGGCAAAATTTTGGAGAAAGTGGTCATCAGATTATCTTCAACAGTTGCGTTCTGCCCGCCACATCAGCAAGGTGAAGTCCAATGGTTTGATGAAGGATGATGTTGCCTTATTACATGAGCAACATGTGCCTAGGATGAAGTGGAAAATGGTGAGAGTCACTGAAGTGGTTCCGGGTCGCGATGATCGAGTAAGAGCTTGCGAAGTTCGGACCAGTGATGGAACTATTCTACGGCGACCAGTGCAACTTCTCTATCCTTTAGAAGTCGCACATTCTTCCCCGCGGGAGGATATTGAAAATATATAGGTGCACCCATGAAAAATAGGACATCTGGGAACGGTTCGCGTAATCTAACAATTACATTACCAGCTGCCAGTGTCAGTGTCAAAAAAAAAATAGATAGACAATAATTCTAAAAAATATCGATTATCTCGTAAAATTGTACTGTTCGTGAGATTTGGTTTAGTGTTCGGACTTTTCGTCAACCTCCGAATTGAAATATCATTTCTTGTTTGTTAGTTTTGAGAACTAACATCAATATATTCGTTTTGAGTGACCGGTTTTTATTCCATCGAAAAGGGGACTTTTACAGTCACAAAAGTATGACACGAGAAAGTATAATTTTTTAAATGGAACCAATCAATCAATGCAATCCATTTTTCTCTAACTTGAATAGTTTGAGTTTCATATCATGTCAAAGTTGCAAAAATGCCATTTTTAAAACGCGATATCTCGATAACGGTTGAATTTAGGAACATTAGTTGTATCACAATTTTTGTTCCAAATTGAAGAAAGAATTGAAATATCAATTAATATACAGGGGGTTCTATTTAAAAAAATCATACTTTTTCGTGCCATACTTTTGTGACGCACCCTGAATGTTTCCAAATATTTTCAGAATGTGCGCTATTTACACCCCTAACCTGTGACGCATATTGATATTGATATTTTTCATATCCTATATGATAAAACCTACTTTACTCTATCGTTGGGACACCCTGTATTCTGTGCACTCCATAGATTACACAGAGGAAAAAATCTGAAGAACATCAACTTGAACGGATCGGTTTAATATAAACACGTGGCTCACAGATCTCATATCCACGTTTTGTCAAAAATACGATATGTTATAACTTAACTTGATTTTTACAAAGAGTGATACAAAATAAGGACTAAATTAACAAAATATCATTGAAATGCCAACCCAAATTCAGTAATTCGCGGCAAAACTCACAACATCGGCAGGTAAATCGCTTGGTAAATGCATAGTTATGTGTCGGCAGTCCTTTAAAATTGGAACTCACATTCTCCCGTTATAAAATATGTTATTGGAACGTAGACTTCGATGGATGACTCACATACCTATTCATTCGATTGAAAAAAATATATGAATTAGCGGAATCCGCGACTTACTTTTAATTGTTCTGATTTGTTTCAGTCTGAAAGGTTGGTTTCACAAAAATATCCGCTAAAAACAGTTTATCAAAAGCATTCCGATAATTTATTGATATTATACACTACCTATTGTTCTTTAAACAATAATAAAGATTCCAATTCCTAATGCCGCGAAGGTAATGAACATGGGTTGTGTGAGACTGAAAACGTACCTATATTTTTATAACCACGTATTTCGAATTAGGTATTGATTTTCTATTTTTTCACGTTCATGTGCCCACGTGTACTTATTTCGCGACCAAAATAATATTATCCAAATTTGTTAGCTGCAAAACTATTTTTTTTGTCTAAGTAGAAATACACAGAAAGACTCACATATTCTCCCAAAGAAATCTCTTTAAACTGAATTTGGTATCAAACATCAAAAAGTTAGTTTTTTCCGCGATTTTTAACGTATTGTGAGTTTTTCCCACTGGTTTTTCCAAATAATCAAAACATTTCAAGCTACTGCTATTTTCCGAAAACTAGACGGAAATTATTATTGTGAGTTTTGCAGGTACCCCAGAATTACCCCCTCGAATATAACTTCGGTCAGCCAGATTCAATACAAAAGAATACTACTATCACGTCAACATACACCAACACCAGAGAATAAAATTGAAAGTCCCTAAGAAATGTCAAAAATGTTTAGGAAAAAATGGAAAAGTCACTAAGATTTTGAAACACGTCTTGACAAAACACGAACATTGCCGAACTGATATCAAGACGTGCACGGAATAACGTTTTTGTCATGCCTTGCTTCCACATGTTGAAATCAACAGTGGTATTCAACATGTTAAATTCCACAGTACACGGAATCCGGCTTCAGATCAGTAACATCAAAATACAGGTACCTAAGGGTAGCCGAAAAAAAGGAAAACCTTTCCGGAAGTCAATAATGCAGAATTGATTATCTTGTTATTTTATTAAAAACAAAATAAAAAGTGTGTTTGCTCAAGAATAAATAATGCATTCTTTTGTGATGATTATCATCAGTAAACTTTGTTATAAGTAGCAATCGGACATCAGCCAGCTGATCAGCAGTGATTTGCTGGTTGCCTATAGCACGTGAATGTTTGTAGACGATCCAACCAATAGGAAGAGCGATTTTGGTATGGGCTCGTGGTTAGGTAAAGCATCGTTATATGCTTTCCGATATACAAGGAGGTCATGTTTGAAACTAAAAATCGATTTTTCTCTTATTATAGACACTTTTTCACATATTGCTCAAGAAATTTGGTATACGGGGGTTTTGTGATATGAGAAATTTGATCAAAAAGACTATTTTACTGTGGCCGCTAGCAGGCACCCTACACTGCACATTTTGTGATTAAAAATGGTCATGGCTATTTTTCATGAGTTTTTTTTTTCATCTCTCATCATAAAAGAAGATTTTTCAGACAACTTTAAGTGAAAATGGTACTCTTGTCAAAATTTGCTCAAGTGAGCCGTTTTCGAGATATTTCCATCTAAAGAGTTCGATGCCAAACCAAAGTTCCCAATATTTACCTTCTTAACGCTGTATCTCAGAAACGGTGCAACTTCGGATAAAGGATTGTCTGAAAGATTTTCTTATTTGATGGAAAATAGAAAAAAAAAAGGGAAAATGGTTATGACCATTTTAAACCACAAAATATGCAGTGCTGGGCGCCACCTTCATATTCGGATTTCTCCTACAATATTTCATTTATCGTTTGGCAATCTAAACACAGTGAGCTTGAAAGCTAATTCACACGACATATAGTTGATAAAACAAAGTTCAGGATTTCACAAACTAATATCAAGTCGGTTAATATAATCTATCGACTCGGCGGTTATCTTTTGCAATATCTTTTGTTCTCCATGATCTTTTTGTACTCTCGTGTGAAGGCATTTATTTGTCGTAGTTTTGAGGGTTGCATATGGCTAAATACAGGATGCCACTTCGTGAGGGTCAATTTTTGATGCCAGCAATCATCCTCATGGTCTTATTCAGTTGGGCGTCCACCCTCTTCACGTGCGCACTGTTAAGCCAAACTGAGGCATAGTTTTCAGCCGTCAAGTAGACAAGTGCCAGAGCGGAGCACCGTATTGTGGATGCTTCTGGATCATGAATTTCCTGGTTTTCTACTTCTCGGCGATTTAAGTTAGGTGTTTCTCAAATGATAGTGTTTTGTCAAGGGTTACTCCCAGGTATTTCGGTATTTTGTTATAGGTTAGCTTGATACTATCAAATCGTATGTTAAGCTCTTCTCTGGCTATTTTTTTTTAATGTGTTGTTGTTTTTATTGTAGTCTTCAACGTATACCGTAGACCACTGAATCAAGGTGCGTTTCATCAACTTGAGTCGGCCATAGTAAAGCAGGCGGTTGATATGTTTTCATAGCGGCGCTGCTTCCGACTTTAGTGGTGACGTTGTGGATATCGTTATCAGTAGAGGTGGAGATGAGGAAGGCGTTCTCAATATCCTGTTTAACATATGTAGCGACGCCGTACGTTCGGTGGTATGTTACTCCCAGCAGCTCATATCCCGGAATCTTACCCCTCTTTTGAAGTTGTTCTGCACTTTCACAGTGTGTTTCCTGTATGGCAACCAGGTCGATGTTGTCATTTTTCAAGATTTTAGATAATTACTGGCTATTAGCACAGCGTATGCTCTCTTTATTTATTTGGCAAATTTGAACAGGGGTTCTGTGTTTTCTAGTCATCAGGTTCTGAGAAGAACCATTTGGCTTATATGTTCTTATTTTCATTTTCGTGGGAGTGAGAGTGAGATTGAGAGTGTGTCTTGTAGTCAGGTGATTCAAGGGTTGTCTGGATGCCAGTATGTGCTAGTTCATTAGGCGTTATCCAGGGTGCACCAGAGTCACAGACAGGCGAATTAGCTTTGCGCTTCTCTCATACCACAGAACACCTGTATATCGATGTTTTTTAACCGCAATTCATCTCATTCCATTGCACCGTTTTCGAGATAACTTCAGGGTCGTCAAGTTTAAAATCAAAAATCGATTTTTCTCATTTTTTTGGGCTCTTCTTCACATATTTTTTTTTAAATTGATTTATTGATAGACGGTATATCTAGATCTCGAAAACGGTGCAATTCTGGACTAAGATAAATTGCGGTAAAAAATCATGCATTCACACAAATAGAATGAGATTTAACCAAATTGAAAAACCAAGGTATTCATTATTCCTTTAGCAAAAAAATTAATGAAATTATGTTTTGTGAAAAACTATTTCGATTGGGCTACCGTCAAAAAACTCCACCTCGGCAAAACTAATGTTATCATTATAAATACACTCGCTTATACACGTGGTATCACGACGGCTTGAAACTTTATAAAAAACCGTGAAGTGTTAATTTTCCCTACATCTTATTGGTTATGAAAAATCCTCAACCACGTCCATACATCATGATTATGCTCACTCGTAGGAAAAAATCCTTACTCCTGAACCCCTATTTTCGAATGTGTGATATGTGATATGTTAGATCACCGGTGCACATTCACTAAATTCTCATTTCGCCTGAATCAAAAATAGGGGTCCTGACAACACTTTTTATCTTGCGTGAATACACGCAGACCGCATACTGCTAACTGATAATGACAACTGACCAAAGAGGTGACAATGGTTCTGGAAAATGATAGATGTACTAATTGTCTTCAGGAATGTTCCAGATTTGTCACACAGCTAAAATAAACGCTTTCTGCACCTGGTGTGTATTCAAATAGCGCACGGTCACGCCTTTACATCAGACGATTTTCCGAATTGTTTTGTCTTTCTCGGGCCACGCATGCGCATTGTTAATACAACTGAGGGCTATAAGATCTCAAATTCTTGACAGTTTTGACTTTGAGTTAGGATATGTGACAATATTTAAAATTTCTAAAATACTATCATTGTCAGTGGAAAGTTTGAGTGAGTTTTATTGAGTTTCGTGAGAAGTAACACATCAAATTTCTTGATACAATAATATATCAATAGAACGTGAGTACGTGAATTTTAACTATGGGTAAAGAACCGTCATCTCAATATTATCAAAAGTCGTATTTTTGACATCTCTTCCGCGTTCATATTGCATGACAGACGTTATGCTCTTGTCACGGGCCATTTTTGACTCTCGATTTTTATTCTATTATTGTTGAGATTAAACGATAGTAGTTCTACAGTTTATGCACGAAAACACTCGCTGGCAATTATATCCTTTCCAAGATCGGTTAGTATGCAGAATGGCAATGACTCACCTTGTCACTACATCTAATTAATTCGTCATGACAGTCTAATAACATTTTGGTCAAAATTCATCTAAGTACCTCACTCATGAGTTTGGCTGGCTAAAACTATGGCTCCAGTATTCACCTGAGTTTAAAGCCCTATTCAACATCTACGACGTGTTGCTTTCATGTTTTGGAGAATATATAGCAAGCGGGACGGTACACAAAGCACTCAAAACTTGACACGATGCAATAAATAAAAGTGGATCAATCCCTATAAATCCCTCGATGGTTTGAATACTATAGAAACATCCAAGTACTTCCGATTACAGATTGTACGTGACGATGAAACATCAATGTCAAACTTCCGCTGAACCAAGTGACGTCCTGAACAATAACGGTGGCAACAGTGTGCAAGGCTTGAGTTATGGTGCAAAAATAACCATCTCCACTCCTCCATAAATGAAAAAATCATAAACAGCATGGAGAAAAAGCTTATTTGATTATTTTCTTCATTTAGAGACTGTTATGTAGAATTGAATAACCTTTTTCTTGATGCTGTGTATGTTTTTATCATCAATGGAGAAGAGGAGACGGTTGTATTTCCACTGTAACTCCAGCCTTTTATACTATCGCCATCGTTATTGCCCAGGACGTCACCTTGGTCAGCGGAAGTGAAGTAGTGAAGTTTGACATTGATCTTTCATCGTCACTCACCATCTGTAATTAGAAGTACTTGGATGTTTCTATAGTATTTTAACCCATCGGGAAATTTATGGGAATTGATACACTTTTATTTATTGAATCGCGTTTGGTTTATGAGAGCTTTGTGTACCTACCTATACTTTGTTGGCGTTGCAATAACCGTTATGAAGGGATATTTTTATTGATGATTCGGTTGGGTGAGTTAAACGGTTTTTGTCGATTCTAATTTCGACCGGGTGTTGGTGAAAGGTTTCCGGATGAATTCTATTGTGCTCTTTTTTTTCTGGTAGAAAGGCAAGAGCAGGTTAGATCATCTTAATCATCTATACTAACATGGATGCCTCAACACCTATCAGACTATGGTCCCAGCATATCCACGACATTCTATTTCGACCCGTCCTTGTTTAAGATACTGTTTCTTCTATATGGCATCTCTATCTAGTGCCCGGGATCAAACCTTCGTTCGAATATCCACATCTTGACATATGAGATATTCGGTCATGTGACAGACGTTCTTATTTGCAAATCGTCTATCACATGACCGAACATCTCATATGTCAAGATGTGGATATTCGAACTTAGCTGTAGGTGACCAATCAACAACGAGTTTTTTGGCGGAATATTTGAATGTTCGAATTTGAATGGTTTAGAAATGATATTTGATTATGAATGTTATGATGAAATCATATTATGATATGAGGATGAAATGTTCGTATTTTTTTCGCAAAATAAAGCATATTCCATGTTCTAATCTACTAATGTAGGTGATTGGTTTATGTATTGAGGTGAATAAAACTTTTTTGGAATGCAATATTTGCATAGATTATGTTTTATACAGTATAATATAAAAGATGTTCGAATTATAGTCGGAGATACATCAGGGATGTGATTCCTTGTGATAACTCACGAGAGAAAGTTCTTGCGAATAATTTTCAAGATAGGGTGCTACTGTAAACTAAAAAAAAGAATTTTTTTTTAATACGTACCCTGAAGTTTTCCCTGGTCTTGTGCCAATGGTATGTAATTCGTTTTTAGATAAGAGTGCACATTTTTATCTCGATTTTGTAAGTTGGCTTTATCAATATCAAGATTCATTTCTCATTCATATTGAATATGTAGATGGATCGAGACTCAAGATTTTAAGTAGTGTGTGAATTTCTGTTTTTTTGTATAATTTTAACAATATAGATCACACTGGCTTGAGCATAACGTGTAATGCTGGACAATATTATTAGGAGTCCTTCTATCTAGTACAAGACGATACGTGCGTCAGGCTTTGGGCACAAAATACCAGACTTTGGCTAGTTGACTCAAAAAACTCAAACCTGTGTGACATAATAATTGGCTCTAGATTCAGATTATGAAGTTCATTGTGAACTGTAGCACATTGTGGTGTACTTAAGGAAGAATTATTATCACTGATAAAAAAAAAATTGATGTTTCTGATTTTAAATGTTGTATTATATTTTGTTTTTATTGATTCAGAAATTATGGGAAAGAACAAAAGGAGACCGCAAAGAAATGATACTATACCTATCGAAATTTTATTTATTATTGGACAATATATACAAATATTATTGAACAAAACATTTTATCAATAGTTTGGTACACATAAGTACTTGATACGAATATCAGGACCATACCCATATTATGGACATGAAACATAAATTAAACCTAGAATAAAAAATACATACACATGTATTTTTTACCATAGCATCAGCCTTAAGATCTTGTTGTCGTACCTTACCGATATTTCCCATTTTTCCCGGAGACACAGTAACTTGGGAAACCTAGAAAAAATTGAAATACTAATTCAAGTCCTTAGTCACTTAATTGCTGTTACACATGAAAGCTGAATGTGCTTTTCTTGTATCGGCGACTTCCACAAACGACATTCTTGTTTGCAACACACACGAGTTAATGTCTATTGTCTATTAATAAAAGTCTTTTGGATAAATCAGAAAAAAGCTTCACAAAAATCGCAACTCAAAAAACACCTCTACACAAACCACAAACTCCGAAACGAAATCAACAATGGCTGCTCGGCTTGGCTGAATGTAAGGTTTGCATTGAATTTCATTTCGAAGTGGAGCTGTCAAATTTTGACTTGGCGAACGACAATCATATGCTACCATCTACATTGAATTTTTCACTTCTAAATGAAATCGAATGTAAACCAGATATAATTATATTTTTGGCAACGCAGCACAGCTCACGAGAGTGATGATCGTAGGTAACAGACACGGGCACTGAACGAGGATAGTGCTATGCCGTTAAAATGTGATAGAAGAAAACAGAGAGAAAAACGTATGGCGAGATGTCGGGGCCATAGTCGTAGCTGAGTTCTTATGGGATCAAGGTATCCACGTTAGTAAAGATGATTCAAGGTTATTTTGACCTCCCCTATACGCTTCCTACTCTATGCCATATACTTATCGGACACCCTGTAGTTTTAAGACTTATCTATTTTGTTTATTCAACACATGATAGTTATAGGTGTCATTATTGATGTCATTTAGGACTAGTTTAGTGTCAAATAACACACTTGTGTAGTTTAATACATGACTCAGTGGTCACTATTGAGTTATGGATTATGACTCACGTTCCCGTGGCAAACAAACCATGGACGTACTAAGAGAAAATTGGACTGACCGCTTTCAATAAGCGCTTGCTTGTTTGTTGACGCCAACATGTCATTTTACCGTGGCGGGCAACTAGCTCAAATTTTTTTTTCAGAGGTAGAGATTTGTTTTTGCGGGTAAATAGGCATAGTCCGTTTCGAAATATTGAACTGAATAATGAAATAAAATACAAAACAATGAAAAAAGTGAACTTCAACATCCTTTTTTTGTTGCCCGCTCTAGCTCCATCCTTCTCTATCACTTGATAATCTCTCTCTATCTCTCTCGCACTGCGACACCGTCAATGCATATGAAGAGCCACGGGGAAAAACGATGAAAGTCCATGCGTCAGTCGAAAAAACGATGAGAGTCCCATGTGCCTTGATCAGCATGAAGCGGCATGACTTTTTTATTGTTCGCAGTTGATGTTCAAGTTTTATCGTACGTGGTGCGTGTGATTATATGGATATGACATCTGGTACTTCAAGATATGAACTACCTTGCAACATTTTGTGGAGAAACTGCACAAGATTACTTCCGGAACCTACCAACCAAAGAGGACTATTATTTTCTATTTATCACCTTTTTCATACAATAAATTTTTCTTCACAACAATGCAAGGCTATTATCCAAACAGTTACAATTGAATTTTTTGAAAATAAGGGGGAAAATCGATGAGATTTCCTGGATCAGAGGAAAAATCGATGAGATTCACTGGACTCCCATCATTCTTGCGCAGTTTTCTGTGTTCTCAGCCAGAGTTTACTCAAAAATAATAAAGAAAAGAACATTTCTCAGTATCGCAAATTTCACTTTTATAAGGGAACACCAGTGTCAATTATCTCGTGAATAACTTTTCGATTAAATGTACAGTGGTTTCAGACTTAAAATTAGAAATATCTCAATATTATAATTAACGGACTCTCATCGTTTTTCCCTCTGGCTCTTCATATGCATGTTGCCTGGTCTTTTTATCTACGTCATTGAAACAAACAAACTACCTATCATGTTCTCGTGGCAACCAAACAAACAATCACCTATTTTGACCACAATGTAAACATGTCACTGTCTAGTCATTTTAACACTGAAATTTATTTTCAATGATTATCTCATAAAAAAAAGATCTTCTCCATTTGTTGGATAGAACAATGTATGCCACCCGTGCATTATGTTTTCCAAGTCACTTGGGAATGTATAAAGCCGACTACTCACTACGCGGGACTTGCCAAGTACTCGCGAAGTACTTTGCAAGTAGCGGGTAGTAAGTACGACAACTCGCCTTGACTCGCACTGACTTGGACAAGTACTTGCGCTTTCCATCGAATGTCGGAAAACAGGTCCAAGTCAAAGGGGGCGAGTCGATTACTTCCGAGTTTGTTCACGGTCAATATTGTCTATCTAAAGCCGCATCCAGACGACATGGCACATGGCAAATGTAAGCCACCGTTGGCGACAAAATATTGGAGAATGAAGTTCAGCCAACGTTTGGTATGTTCAAACACTTGCACATTTGGATGGTTTGGCGCACATTGGCAATGTGTACATCATCCACAAGACATGGCAAACTACCCAATAGCCAACGTTGGCATAAAGCATCTTGAAATGGCGTGGAATGTTGAAGTAACTTTGAAGTATCTTGATATTTATCAGAAGGAACCTGTCATGTGGGACCCATCACATACGTAGCATAAAAATAGAAATTAAGTATACGAAAAAAAGCTAAAGATGTCTCTTCTATTTTCTCAAATATGTACTAGTACTTGTCTTTATACTTGCACTTCCCGAAATAATGCCGAAACTTTCATTAAGGCACGTTGTGTGTACAATTTACCTTGACTCAGACAAGTACTTGCCAAGTATATTCCAAGTCGAGTACTCGACAAGTCCCGCGTAGTGAGTAGCCGCCTCAACACTCGGCCTAGCGGTATAAATCTTTCTCGAGTGAGTAAATTTCAACTAAATGCACTAGTACCATAAATAACTTTCATTTCTGTTTAAAAAGTGATCACCTTAGGGACGTCAGAGAAAGTAATAAATCGATATCGATTGAACTTTTTGTATTTTCATTTGACTGTATGTAACCTCACAGTTTTTGATAATTTGCTTCAATTTCTGTGAACTTGAAGGTACCCAAAACATCGGGAGAAGTCCGACTCATTCGGTTTTGAGTCGGTGGCTCTTACCCTACTTTATTCTCCGGCATTGAGTTAGGGCTCACGCAAGAAACCACCTGCTCCTTTCATTATTTTCTTTTCTTTTTCGTAACCACTAGTGCGGAGACACACGGGTAGGACGAGTTTTGCCGAGATCCTACCCTGTGACCAAGAGGCCTTCGGAAGATAACCCGGTACCAAAGAGCTGAAAATTAAGTGAGAGATTGGGACACTAAAGGGCTTATCCCTGACGTCCTAATGCGTGGGTGGAGTCTAGTGGGCGAACCCCACACTACCCTAGGGTCTCGGATCATAGGGTGTCTGGTTTCAGATTCTCCACCCTTGGGCCGGATCCCATGAAAAAAAAAAAAAAAAAAAAACCTGCTCCTTCCAGGAATAAGGAAACTTTTTCTTTCTCTCCTTGTTACAACAACTTTATTTATTTTGTTCTTGAGAAAAACAAAGAACGTGGCACCCTATCCTTGTTTTACTTTCAGCTAGAAGAACGCTCATGAACGCGGATCTGCTTGTCAGTTGTCCAGGACGCATGCGCCCCACGCTATCGGCGAGAAAAAAAAGGGCCTACAAATTTTCATAGCAAAAATGCATTTGCCAGAAAAGGAATACACACATGGGCTTGGACAGACTGGAACCTGTTTATCAATTGAGTCAACCCCAGAGTCAAAGGATAACCTTAAAATGTTTGACATTTGTTCCTTTGGCAGGGGCTAAATTGACCCAGGGTCAACTCACACATCGGTTTACTCTCAATAATTGATGAACAACCCCTGATGGAACAGTAGCTTTGCAACGAAGTAGAAGATGCTAAGGGCGCCGGTGGTTTGTGTTAATGGTGGAAACATGTAACAGCTGCTGAGAAGGCGGAAATGAATTGGTTTATTGTGCCCCCTACAAGAAAGTGTTTTTTTCTAAATGCATAAGCTCTACCACATAAAAGCATGTCTTCTTTTTTTTTTTTCTTTTAGGGGTTCCGGCCTCAAGGAAAGGAATCTGAAACCAGACACTAGGGTAAAAATCTGGAGCCACTGGGGTGAATACACGGCTGCGACGTGTTTGTCCTAACTCCGCTCTCGCTGCGGTGAACTCTAGACCGCTGTCTGGTTGTTTTGAGCAGCCTGAAAGGCTTGCACTCTTTTCTTGACTTCTGCGTCGACGTGAGACTCAAACGCAGCTTGGGCTCTCTTTGACCAAAACGCGTATGCTTTTGTCTTCTCTTCCCCTTTTTTAAGGTTCTTTCTGCCCATGTACGATGAGCAGCCACGCCAGCTTGCGGGGTGGCCTTTCCCCCCGGCGGCTGGGCGCCATTTTGAAAAAAAAATTTAATTCGTTAGGGGGACAGTGTAACACCTCATTTTGAAGATCCTGATGAGTACTCTATAACCCTAGAATATTGAGTCGATATCTTCAAAAACTACAAAATGGCGGTACATCTAATTACTACATTGATACATACACTTTTTGAAAAAATTCGTCAAGTTCAATTCAGAAGATGCTTTTTTGACATTTCTGTCATTTATTCCTAACCCAAACTTTATGTCAAGAGTATTTCCAGCATCTTTTGAATTGAATTTGACGATTTTTTTTTTAAGTGTATGTATCAATGTAGTAATTAAATGTACCGCCATTTTGTAGTACTTGAAGATATCGACTCAATATTCAAGGGTTATGAAGTACTCATCAGGATCTTTAAAATGAGGTGTCACCCAACTCCCCTTTCCATTTAAAAAAATGTTTTAAAATGGCGCCCAGAATACTGAAAGTACGTCAGTAACATCAAAAAGTAGTATTTCGGCAGCAATTAAAGTATGCCAAGTTTTAAAATTTTTGGTGCACACATTAAACAAAAAGGGGGGGGGGACCTTTTAGAGCCGCACTGTATAACAGAAAAAAACTACAGTGATCAAGTCGACAGCTCCGCATCCGCATTGTAGACTGATGTGACTAGGTTGTCTCAGAACTACTATTTTCCATAATAATAAAAAAACAGTCATTTTTCCTAGGCCAGTGAGGCTGGCGCCAGGTACTGGATACGTATGAGTGATGATGGTGAATCCAGAGAACAATGATTTGATTGAATTTTTTGATTACTTCATTTATTTCATTGTTTTTGAATAATATAGATTTCTGTTGGAAAATTTGTTATCCAATAACGACTTTTCGAGACAGCCTGTATAATTGCAGGAATTCTAGCTAGACCTACCAGTTTTATATCGCAAGTTTTTTTGTATTGTGCACAATTTCCGGAATAATTGACTATTCCGCGACTGTTTACACACTGTGTATCTTTTTGTTTATTATCTTCGATGGGTTAACTGGGATTTCCACTTTTCTTGAGAATTGTAATAAATAACTATGTGAGGGTTATCTTTATGAATGAATGTCACCAAACCATCTATCCAGAGAGATGACACACTTTATTTCCAGAGTGATAACTTTTGTGACACCAATAATAATTGTATACACTTTATTTTCAATATAGAGGGTGGCCCAAAAATAAGATATTGCGTTACACTTTAGATTTTTAAACGGCAATCCCCATTTTGTATTTCAGATTTAGATACCATTTTGAAAACTGGGGTCAGTTTATCAAATAATGTCTTTGATCATCTTTGACCATTTTGGAGATATGCAATTTAAAAAAAACTTGACAGATAAGGGGGGTAGTTTGACGCTCTGTTTCCCAGAGACTATTAGACTTGGAACAATGACATTTTGGGCCTACCTATTGAAAATGCTGGTCACTTGAATAATCTCGATCATCTCTCAACAATAATCTTCAGGGTCAAGACAAATGATGAACACCAAAAAATATCAGTTTTTTCGAAAAAACTCGGGTTTTTCAAATGGAATGCTGTCATTTTATTTCAGATATAGATTCTAGACTTTCGATTGGCTCTACACTGATAGTTTTCAAGTTATCTACATATTGAAAAAAATGTTAATAACTTGAAAACTATCAATTTCAGCTAAAGGACAAGGTAGTACCAGTTTTTTGTAAAATTAATATATGAAATGAAAAGACTGGCAATCCATTTGAAAACTCGAGTTTTTTTGAGAAAACTGATCTTTTTTTTAATAGTTTGTCAAGACTCTGTAGATTATTGCGAAAAAATGATTATGAAAGATTATTTGAATGAACAGCATTTTTTATAGGTAAAATGCTGTTCAAAATTTCATTGTTTCCCGTCTAATGTTTTTGAGATACAAAGCGGCAAGGTATCCCTCATTACTGACAATTTTTTTCTTAAAATGTGAATATCTCCAAAACGGTGAAAGATGGTCATAGATATTATTTATTAGACTGACCTTGATTTTCAAAAAGGAGTCTCAATGACGATATTTCAATGTCTTCTGGTGGCTAATTTCAAAATTCACATCAACTTTATGTATACCTTAGCTAAAATATCACTTGGGGTGACATGAAAATATCGGCCCTAGATCAGAATCTGGAATAAGAAATGGGGGTTTCCATTTGAAAATCTGAATCACGCAAAATCTTATCTCTGGATCACCCTGTATTGTACAGGGTGTCTATCCAAGAATGGCAAGGTGCCAGATCTCAGAAACCAGGCATTCCAGAGACTTGCGGAAAAAAAATACTAGGTAATATGGAAACAAGAAAATGCTGGAAATATATCAGAAGCGCCCAAGATAGCCACAAGATGGCGTAACGGTGCTATCAAAACACAGAATTGCTTTTTTTTCGTGATTTTCAAATAGATACATGAAAAAAAAACAAAAAACAAATTTGAAGAAAGTTTCTCAAGGAATCCATAGAAGTTCTCATTTATATTTGTTTCTCTTTAGAGATCACGAAAAAACAGCAATTTTGTGCTTTGATAGCAGCGTTACGCCATCTCGTGGCGATCTTGGAAACTTCTGATATATTTCCAGCATTTTTTCTATTCCATATTACCTTGTAATTTTTTTGTCCGCAAGTCTCTGGGATGCCTCGTTTCTGAAATCTGGCACCTTGCCATTCTTAAATAGACACCCTGTATACAGCTACACATAAAACATAAATAGACGTTCCCCTAGAAATCCAAATTGACGTTCCCGAGTGTTTTCTCCAAAATATAGGGTGTCCTTTAAAAAAAAAAACAACGTCTTCTTCATTCTTGACCTTAGGCGACTCGCCTGTTCAATTATCGTTCACTTACGTGAGGCTGTCGCTCCAACGTTTCCTGGGGCGCCCAACGTCTCTTCGTCCCATTGGGGAATTGTCACAAGTCTGCGATTGTCCATTCTTTCTATGTGTTCATTTTATTCCTTCTGCCTGTTTACTACCGGTTATTGATGTTCTTGACATTACAGGCTTACGACAACCCACGCGAGAAAAAAGACAATATTGGTCAATATTTCGAAACCAATCATAATAATATCTGGAAAAAAACTGATTATGCCTCTGGATTTAACGTGAACAGTTCATCAGAATCCGTTTTTACATGTCCGATAAGTTACCCGATAGCTAAGCTACGAGGGGTTTTCAAAATGTATCCTACTTTTTCAAAAGAAATCACCCTGTAGCTCAAAAAGCAATAGGCATATGATATTGAGCAACGTGCGGTAAATTTATTTTTTGTACTCCCAGGACTAAAGTGACCGATTTAGTCACTAACTACCGGGACTGAAGTATCACTTTTTATTCCTCCGGAAAATAATATCGACGAAAATTTTGGAACGAAATTGTTATAGTAGGTCATGATTGAGTTATACAATAAGGGTAAATGGAATCTGGTAGCGTCATCTCATGGTGAAAATGTAAGACTAGACTAACGGATCATCCAAAATCAGTAGATTCCACAAAATACAAATTCTCGGATGCCAGTTTTTCGAGTCATGGTGATAAAATTATTAATAATTTATAGTTATAACCATTATGCTACAATCACTTGCATTCGGTAAATCATTTTCTATGTAACGCCATCTATTGGAAAAAGTTCAAATTTTACCGCCCAGCCATTTTTCACTATTTTGTCGGCCTAGCCTTAGAAACGCCCACTCTCTCGCCCCGTTGGAGGCAGTGAAATTCAGTTTTAATGTCGACAAGCTTGGTTTGCAAATTTTACTAACGTGTGGTAATAACTTAGTTAGCACACTTAATATGAAGGGTAGGGCGAGAAAAACTTATCACACAGGTCTTCTCAGGTGTTGGGTGATCAATCAACAATCCCTAGGACACGTTAATTTTGGTTTCTTGAGGGACACATGTTTTTGATATTTTCACCCTTCAACCAATAAGCTGGGGTGAAAGCTACTTCCAGAATTACAAATGGAAAGGGCGATCGAGTAATACGTCATTGGATAGGTATCTTTATCAAGATTATTTCCCTAAGTTGTAAATATGTATCATTATTTCTTATCATTTTCAATATTTTTGATTTTTGTGGGTACCTGTGACCCCTGTTCAGGGGTCAACAGTTAGGGCGTGAAAATATGACAAAAATTTTTTCCCCAAAAAATAAAAATTGACGTGTTCGGGCGATTTTTACCGAAGAGAAAACCTGGATAGGAAGTTTTTCGTGCCCCACCACGTACATATAATATACTGATACAAACTGGTGCTAAGTTCACAAAAATAGTTTCAAATATAAAAAATAATAAAACATCAATGAAATTAGAGGGTGACGAAATTTTGTGCCGGGAAGTGTATTATAAAACAAAATTAATATTAATATACAAATTTTAAGACCAGGTGTTGTGTGTGGGTCGTGCAGATTTTGAGAATTTCACCTATTGTTTGTTGGTACGAAACTATTAGGTACAATAAGATCGAGAGAAAACGGACAAAACGATGATTTTTTCCAAGCTGACAGGTGGTTGTACTTCTGTTATTCGAAAAATATTGTACCCCTCATACTCAGTCATCCTAAGAAGCATGATATGTATTTTTTCACAACAAATATATAATAATAAACTTACAGATAATGAGGTGACCTTGGCAATAATAATAAAAAGGTATGTTACTTATGCACGTGTTCTCCGTTCATACTTAAACACGTTCATGGTTTGAGGGTGTTCAAATACCAGATTTTGCCGTCAAATTTCGAACGAGTTATAGTATGAACGGAATGCACGGGTCTTGATGAGTTTGATTGAAGTCACAAAATTTTATGAAAGAGAAGAATGAGTTTGAGTGGAGTTGCCAAATTCTATGAAATAGAGTTATTATCCACTTCCTCAAAAATAAAATCTTTTTTCTTTTCTTTTTTACCACTTTATGACTCACCCAAACATGAAATTTTTCCGTTTTTCGAAAATGTACCTTTGATTTCAAGAACATTCTGATTTGTTTCACTGGGAGTAACCAAAGCCCATGTATCGATGGGATTATCAATACAATTATTCTGGTATTATTAATTGCTTATGATTTTTATTCAGCAGTGTATTTGAAACCATTTATGTTAATACTACAATCAAAAATCAGAGTTCAATGATATCTTGAAATTTCTTCCTTGAGATTTCCTGGGTCTCGTAGGTATTGTCATATTGCTTTTCCCGCGATGAGAACAAATATATGAACCTAACTGCTTTTTTTGTAACAGTGTAAACTAAACAGTTAATAACACTTCCAGTCTATTTAAAGAGATGACTACTGCAATTGCGTATAAGAAATCGGTTATCACAAGTCATTACACAAATCCTAATAATTACATTTTCAATCAACACATGAGTTGATGTTCACTGGCTCACACACATTTATGGTCATGACGTTTTTTCTTAAATTGATTATTTTTGTAAGCATGGCGATCAATGGAGTAGTACAATGTGCGCCAAAAAACTTGCCAAGGAACTTCACCAAGCTTGGATATTCATTTTATAACGGATGTCCAGATGGAGAAATTCCATTGCAGGGAATGTGCAGGAGAGTGTTCAATTATTACACAGAGTGAAGGTGAGTTGCAGTTCTGGTAGTTTGGTCTACAAAGTCTAGGTATATAGATGGATGCGTTTATTTTGCAATCGCGATTTATCATATGAGGTACCTAATATTTGAACGACATAATTCTTCATTGACTTATAAGATCTTATTCACGATACACTCACTGACTAACTAGAGGTAACCAAGGTTTCTAGCTTCGTATTGTCAGAACTTGCTTTTTGTGGCATTAATAATTCGAGAATAATGATGGACATGCATGCAACCTGGCATCACTGCTGTGTTTCGACTGCTTCGAACGTTGTCATCACAACGGTCCGCCTTCTACGTCATGCGCGAAAGGAACGAAATAGTGACGATCAAAGAACATATCGTTTTGAGTGCATAGTGGATCTTATTATATTGATAAAAAGAAATCACTACTACGTGGAGAATTATTGATAAAAAAAAATTTGAAACGCATGTTCGTTGGTGACCCGTATTACATCCAGTCCCCCAGTGGTCCATTGATTTTTCTCATTACCCCAACTCTGCTGTCGATGATAAAGGTCAGCGCAGGACTGCTTCTTTTCTTGACTCTAAGGATAAAGATGATGTGAAAGATGACATTTATCTGAAGAAACTGAGATACCATCAAATGGATTTGATTGCGATTATAATGCTTGTAGCACCAACTTAAAAATCCAGAATAAATGACACTCGATTTTCTGTAAATTAGGAATACCGGGAACGATACGTAGCCTTTGAATGGATTGGAATTGAGTCCAAGTAATAATAACATTGTACAGTGTGTTCAATTATTTTTGATAACATCTCAATCAGCTGTAACTTTTTTGTTTTTGGAGTTATCGAATCGAAACAAATACCATAATATTGTTTAGATAGCAAGTTTTGTCTTTCTTGAGAAATAAAACAAAATTCTGTCAAGAAAGTACCGGGAATTGATTATTTACATTGCCCGTCAGGAGGAATTGTCAAAATTAATTTTATTATCCTCTATATTGACGCGGAAATTGAGCGCCAACTGTCATTTAGTTTGTTTACAGTGCTCGATATTGTCAGTAAGTTCGGGTAAAAGTACTCATTGAATGATCTAGAAAGGCTGGTTTTCATTTTCTACTAAATTCGCCCGTCATTTGTCTACAAAACTCCAAAAAGCTTGATTTTTATTTGTAAAAAGTTTTGAAAAATTAAGTTAAGAATTTGTCAAATCGGACTTTTGCCCCACTCTATGGGGTGAAAGTCCGAATACTTGCGGGTTAAAGTCCGCATGAATTATTCTTTGACATTTTTCATTTTATTGTTAAAATAAGACTAGAACAAATGTTTGTTGTTATGATTTATTTATTATAAAAATTAATATGTTTTACAAAACTGACTTTTCGACCAATCTATAATCAATTGAACATCTCTTGAAAGGTTTACAACAGAATCACAGCCTAATTCAGATTTGAAGTAGAATAAATAAAAACATACAAAATCAAAACTACAAAAACTTAAAATAATTGTGGCACAAACAATATTTATGAAGAGCATAAATCGCACAAAATTTGCAGCCCATGTGGTTCGAACAATGCCACCACCATAGGCGGCAGCTGGAACACTCAATCCAGTCTTCTATTGGGGATCTGTGAATATTGCCTCGCATGCTGGACAAATGACTTTTTCTGATGGTTGACTATTTTTAGTTAGATTCTCTAACTTAGCTAATGTTCTTTTGCCCTTCCTCGATAGCTTTCTTGCATCAACTTTTCTTTGGTTATCTAGTTTAGTGTTTTGTTCTCTTTCTAACTCTTCTTTTTTCGATGTTGATGTGAGTATTGTGGATTTTTTACCTTTTCTCATGCGTTTTCGCTCTTGGAATAGGAAAAAAGTTCCTTGGGAGACTTGTAGATGGAGGATTTCAAGGGAGCTGATGGAGGGCCGTTAATTTTTGTCGTTGGAGGTTTTGGGCTATCGGGTTTTTGGAAAAGTTTCTTGGGTGACCTCAAGGAAGCTGATAAGGGACTGTCAATTTTTCACGTAGATGGTTTTGAGACATCGGATATTTGAGTGGATTCATTGGGGCTGGATTTTAGGGCAGATGAAGTAGAATTTTGAAAAACACCAAAATCTGAAGCGGATAAACATGGTTTTGTAGACTTCGACAACAGCTTTAAAGGGATGTCATCTTCACTTGAAAAAGAGGAAATTTGACGTTCTAGTTGTAGATTGCTCCTTGTTTCTCAAGAAACAATCTTATGCGTAACGGTTGCCGGTAGGAAATCCTCTTCGGTAAATAGAAATCTATTCACGGGTAAGATTCCACACATCCTAAATGCATTAACTGCTTTCTCAATGGTGCATACTTTGTTATAAGATTGCCCAAATAATTGGGCGACATTGTCTTGGGTTATTGTACGACCTGGATTATTTACTAGCCACTGGTCGCAGTATTTACCAAAATAGTCCTTCAGTGCTTTAAAGAAGCATCTATCGAAGGGCTGGGTTCGATGGCTACAATGTGGCGGAATACTAAGGAGATGTTTGTTATTTTTTTGACAGAATATAACAGCATCTAGGCTACAGTGTGATGAGTGATTGTCTAAGATCAATAATATCGGGCTTTCTTTAGTAGCTTTTACGTGTTTCTGAAAATGCCTCAAATATTCCATAAAAAGATCCAAGTTTATGTATCTTGAATCGCTGACAAAAAGTATTGAATCGGGCGGCACCATCCATAAGACCAGATTTTGTTCGTTTTCGTGAGAATATCAATGCAAGGGGATATAATGTGTTCCAGCACTAAAATAGCAAACTGCGGTAATTGATTGTCTCCTTTCACCTGATGTGACTTTATTAACGCTACGCTTTCCTCTAGTGGAAATGACCTTGGGTATTTTGTTTGGTACTGTAGTAAAATACATAAAATCATTGAATTTTATCTGCCAAATTTTTGAAAATTCGTGCATATGAGTGATACAGTGCATTCAAAAGCAGTCGAGATGTGGTGAAAGATTTGCGCTGCTCTGGTCGCCATCAATGTGTTCAAGTGTAGTCAACATCGACAAAGTGAGGAAAATGATGCCTGAACATTATATTTGCTGAAGTTTCTAAATCCCACAATGCTTTATGCGTTGATTAAGAGAGCAAATTCGTAAAAAAGGGCAAGCTTTGTGGAAAGAAATGTAAATATTATAAAATATCCAGACGTCTGGATTTTCTGGAGGATATTCACATTTCCAATGAATTGAAGTCAAACCCATCTTGTCTTAATATTCAAGTTAACTTAAATAGATCATACACTCCTCTTCACAGGAGATTACACACTTAAATTTATTCAAAACAAAAATTCCCCAACCGCAACTTCTCCCTCGTTCAATTTCACTTACTATCACCACTAGCCTGACATTGGTTTGCCTGTCGATTTGTTGGTCAATTCACCAGTGCAGTCCACTCCATTTGTTAATTCTAACCTAACCTAATCTCATGATTTGCATTATTTTATCCAGATTCGCTTAATAACCTGAATCATTTCATCTCTCACCTTTCGCCTCGTGGTCAATCATCGCTAGAATGATAAAATAAGACTATAAATTCATTTTGAAGTGTTGTAAATGTCTTGTACGTGCTTATGTTTGATGTTATTTTAACCTTGTCAACTTGATTGACCTCGATAACTTCTGAAAATAGTATTGTATGATGCCGGACCACTTTTACGAATAATAAGCACCCTTGAAAGGGGCCCAATGATGGTCAAATTGATGAAAAATGTCCACTGTACACAACTGACTAGTGAGTACCACAAAAATCCTTCTTTCTCCTTTATTATATAAATTCTTTTCCATCGATAAACGTTTAAGAAAGTAACTCATGCCGGTATCACTTTCAGTTGGGGCACTGATGATGGCTTATTATTAGCCGAAAGCGCTTTGCCAGCTACATTAATAAAAGATTATTGCTCTGAGTACTCAAACTGTTTTCTTCCTACTTCAGGGAAAAAGTCTGTATAGTATGTACCCAAGAAAAAATGCTGGGAATATATTGCAAGCTTCTAGGATCGCCGCAAGAGGGCGTGACGGTACTGTGAAGACAGAAAATCAACAAAATTTCGAAATTTTCTCCTTTGAACTACAAAAAAAGAATATGGAAATAGATTTAACAGATATTCTCTACAAAATTGCCCCCCGACACTTCTCTCTAAGTTGTCAAATGAGCCGTCAAGCTTGATGTCACCAAATTGCCTACAACTTCGAAATTTCTTGACCGATTTGACTGTTCTTTAGCTACTTTCAAAGAAGAAAATCTGCTCTTTCTGGTGCATGTACTCGAGGTCGATTTTATCTGCTTCAGCCGACCACACAACATGAATTGTAAAAGTCAAACCTGTATTTGCGATCATTTCTCTATAATTTTTGAAATAGAAAAGTTACTGAAACCTCATCAGGAATCACCCGAGACATACTTTTGAAACAGCCCCTATAAATTTGAATGAGTCAAAAAGATTTGTTTTGATTCGCGTTCAACATTTTCTCCATTTGATGTTAAAAATAACCTATAAGGAAGAATGCAAACTATTGTTCGTTTTTTTTTCCACGAGCAGCTGACAAGTTGAATACATTGCACCACTTGCCAAAAAAAAAAAACGAAAAATCTAGTGCCAATGCTCAAAATCTCCACCGTTGGCAAGGTGGTTTCAAAAGTATTCCACGACGAATTCCTGATGAAGTCTCCGAAACTCTTCTATTTCAAAAGATATAGAAACATTACCTCAATTGAAGTGGTAGGAAATCATCCAGATAACATGATGGAGGTATCTATTTAGTGAGTTTGCATTTGAAAATTCTGAAAAAACCTCAAATTCATGTTTGACTTTCATGATTCATGTTGTGTGGTCGGCTAAAGCGAATAAAATCGACTCCGAGTGAATGCACTTGAAAAAGATTTTCCTCTTCAAAATGGGTTCAAGAACTGTCAAATCGGTTGATTTCAAACTTATAGGCAAATTAGTGACATTAAGTTTGACGGCTTGTAGCTGTCTTATTTGACAACTTAGAGAGAAGTGTCGGGGGGCAATTTTGTAAAAAATATCGTCCAAAATCTGTTTCCATATTCGTATTTTGTAGTTCACCGGAAAAAATAACGATAATTTTACGATTTTCTGTTTTCACAGTACCGTTACTTTCTCTTGAACACATTACTATACAGATTTTTCCCAGGTCTCTTTGATGAATAGTTCACGAGAACTGGCACCCTGTCGCTGAAAATGAATCACCCTGTACCTACAGGGGGGACCAAAAATAGGTTACGACCAATAACTTCATTTTTTTCAAATAGAAAACCCTTTTTTCATTTATTTTCGAATCAATAACTCACCTCAACAGTTATCGAGATTTGATTTTGATTGATCAAAATGGACTATGTGAGCAATCGTAGATTTCTCGACAACTGTTGGGGTTAGGTTAAGGGCATGATACTTGAAACTTAATTGAAATTTGACACAGAATTAATGAGATCCAAAAAAGCATATTATCATCCAGTGCTGCCCCGAAACACCAGTTAAACCTAGTATTGCAGTTGGAGGTACTAAGACACGACTAACAATGTGGTTATTTACTAGTCCTTCATTCTTATTCTGTGCATTATTGGAAGATAACCAGTGTTTACGCCAGTGGAATATTCTCAATCAATTTTATTTACATTGATTGATTATGAATATTCTTTTTTTGTAAATCCCGGAACGGTGTTTTGCTAGATGAGAAGTGTGCCGTTCCTGTCAGAAAAAGACAACTAACCCCCATATGCACCGTAGAAATCTAATCCAGATGAAGACTTCATCGCGATTATTTTCCATTAGGTGGTATGGAAGATAATCGCGATAAAGACTTCATCCGTATTAGATTTCTACGGTGCATATGGGGGTAAGAAAAAAAATGTTTAACTCAACAATGATATCAAGTTAGCTCAAGACTTTTCAACGATCTGTTTATTATCTTCTATTGTGAATAGACAGAGAATATATTCTATTGATTATTCACAAGTCCAGTTCATTTTGAGCAAACAAACCAACTAGCAAACAGTCCACTTACACAAGCAAAACCAAAACATGGTCCTCACGATCCGGATCAACAAGAAAACCATCCAGTGGTTCCTGTAATTCGACAGACAGTTTACCAGTAAAGTACCACCACGGAAGACGAGCAAATAATTTATCCCGTGCAGTTGGAGTTGGTGAAAACCAGTTCCTCAAGAGTCAAATCAACGAGGAAACTAGCCAGTAATTTCTGTGATTCGATAGCCAGTCTACCAGTGAAGTCACGGAAGACGAGCAAATAATGTATCCCGTGCAGTTGGAGTTGGTGAAAACAAGTTCTTCAAGGGTCGAATCAACGAGAAAACTAGCCAGTAATTCCTGTGATTCGACAGCCAGTTTACCAGTGAAGTACCACAACGGCAGAAGAGCAAGTAATCTATCTCGTGCAGTTGGAGTTGGCAAAAACAAGTTCCTCAAAAGTCGATCAACAAGGAAACTAGCCAGTAGTTCCAGTTATTTGACAGTCAGTTTGCCAGTAAAATATCACCACGGAAGACGAGCAAGTAAAATCTATCCCACGCAGTTGGAGTAGGTCAAGAATCAAGATATAAGGGGTGAGTCGAGAGTCATTCCTTATCTATAATTATTTTCCCTAGTACTTTATACAGTGCGGCTCTAAAAGGTCCCCCCCCTTTTTTTTTTAAAGTGTGCACCAAAAATTTAGAAACTTGGCATACTTCAATTGCTGTTGAAATACTACTTTTTGATGTTACTGACGTACTTTTAGTATTCAAGATGACGGCTGGGCGAAGATTTTCTTAATATTTCAGTCAAAAGAAGAATTGACTTTATCAACAAAGCTCAACTATGTACAAACTGTTTGCGTCAGCATCCGCCCAAGAAATGCAAGATGGGTCCTTGTAGAAAATGTCATCCATGGCATAATACTTTATTGCACCAAGAAAATATCAACCCTTCAACGATCGTTCAAAAGTCTAAAAACAGCACCGAGGAAGTATCGCGAGTCGAGCCAGTTTTAAGTAGTACCATTTTTAAATCAAGAAATCGTTTTATGCAGGGGTAAACGTTCTAGATAAATTTGGTATGCCTCACATCGCACGTGCTTTACTAGATCTCGGTTCTATGTCGTCCTTTATCACAACAAACTTGTGCGCTAGATTGGGCTTAGATGAATTCGATGCCAATCTAAATGTGTTTGGCATTTCAAATTCAGTTACTAAAGTACGCAGGCTATGCCAAGTCAGTCTTATACACTGATTTTAATACAAAGCTCACGTGCTTTATTTTTCCTGAAATTACAAATGTGACGCCAGGTTTTGAGATTGATGAGAGTTTGTTTGAAATTCCACCAACTTTACATCTTGCTGACGAAGAGTTCAACAGACCAGGTGCAGTCAAAATTTTGATTGGTTGCGATCTCTTCTGGAGCATGTTGAAAGAAGGTAGAATATCAGGTGGCAAGTACAATCCTACGCTGCAAGAAACTGAGCTTGGATGGGTCGTAGCTGGTCCAGTAGGAGGAATTGGAACAAAAGAACAAAATAGAAAGGTTTCTTGCAAACTAAGCACTAATCATGATTTGCGTGACATGATAGCACGTTTTTGGGAAGTTCAAGAGTTACCTCAAGAGAAACAATTATCAAGCGAGGAGGTGGAGTGTGAAAAATTTTTTTCGAAAACAACATCTAGAAATCATGAGGGTCGATTCATAGTGAAAATGCCATTGAAACAGCCTGCTGACTGCTTGGGTGAGTCTCGGTCTCAAGCTAAAAGGATATTTCAAAATCTCGAGAAAAAATTCATGAAGCACGAACAACTAAAAGAACAGTACATCAAGCTTATGCAAGAATATCGATCATATAATCATATGACCGTTGTTGATTTCAATTCCAGCCCCAATGGCTTGGAATATTATATGCCTCACCATGGAATATTAGGAAGTGATAGTTTAACGACTAAACTTCGCGTCGTTCTCCATCAAGTCTAGTTCTCCATCAAGTAACGGAATATCTCTCAACAGTATCCAATGTGTTGAGCCAGTTTTAGAAGACGACCTTTTCTCTATATTGTTGAGGTTTCGAGAAAGACGCTATGTTGTATCAGCCGATTGCAAAATGATGTACAGACAAGTATTGGTAAATCCTGAGCAAAGAAGTCTTCAAAAAATTGTATGGAGAGAAAGCCCTACTGAATCACTCAAAACTTACACTCTCAATACAGTTACCTACGGAAAAGCATCCGCAAGTTATCTGGCTATTCGTTGCCTGTTCCTGTTAGCCAATGAGTGTTCCGAGTCCAATCCAGAAGTATCTGATATTATTGAGCGATCTTTTTATGTAAATGATTTGCTTTTCAGTTTCCATCGAGCATGCAAGCTACAGTCTGTTCATGGCTTTCCTGCGGTCACGTCAAAGTATTTGACGTTTGGCAGTATGTCGAAGATTGATCAATCCAATTTTCAATGTGAAAGAGAGAGACGGAAAAGTATGACGTAACCGCAGGAAAGCCATAAACAAAGTATATTTATGTCAAGAAATATCGCGTATTTTGAAGAGTGGATGTTTTGAGCTAGGCAAATGGTATTCCAATGAACCGAAAGTGCTTGATGGCCTGGAGACCGATGACAAGACATGTGGTATTTTAACGCTTGATCCAGCGAAAAAAATTATAAAACTTTATTGTTGAAATTGTTGGAAAACCCTAAATAAAGCATTTCGGTTCACCTGGTAAACATACGATGCAGATCATTTCATTTTTCGAGTACGTTATTAGTATCAATAGTGCCAATACTTCAAAACTAAACTTGATGTATGTCAGGCATTTAAAAAAAAAACGGACTTTATGAAATTCTGATGGTACATTGTTTGTAGATTCTTGTCATATTTAGTTTTTTACCCGACGTTGCCCGGTTGCTGAGAAATATATTATCAAAATCTTCCTTTATATCGGGGTTATTATAATAGGGAACGTGAAGTAAATATTGAAAGAGCAATTTTATGAGATGGAATGTCTCTTATTTTAACTTTATTGAGTTTATAAAAAAGCTGTTCACAGCCGATAGCGTTACTAGAGATGTAACCTTTTTCCAACGATTGGAAAAAGATTCTATTGTCTAATGAGTTGATGATGAGTCTGCTCCCGTTATTCAAATGTTATTGGAATCAAACGGAGCTCAATGTTTATCAAAGGACCGCTTATCTGTGTTTATTTTACCTGTTTTTTGATGAGCTGGAAAATGCATGTCTATTTTCACTCACAATTGCAAACATTATGTGAGGTATTTCGGAAGATAATACTGAATGAATATGAAACTACTATTTTTATGCCATTATATATTTTATTTGACATTTCTGCTAGTGTCATTTCCATAAAACAAAAGTTTGTTGAAATCTTGTGAGCGTTCTGCATTTTGTCCCACTAGAAATCCAATCCGCCGCACTGTGCGCCGATGAAGGGATTGACTGGCAGTTTATCTGTCCCTATTCTCCCCACATGGGGGCTTTATGGGAAAGCGGAGTAAAAAGCGTAAAACATCACTTGAAACGAGTCCTTGCCAATGCTCATCTTACATTTGAAGAGCTTATCACAACTCTGTCACAAATTGGAGCATCTGAACCTGATGACTTACTTCCATTGACTTCGGCTCACTTCCTTATTGGAAGACCATTGACTGCTGCTCCAGATGAGAGACTAGATGACGTTAAAATGAATCGATTGACAAGATTCCAGTTAGTTCAGAATCTTCGCCAACATTTATGGAGACGTTGGCATCAAGACTACATATCCGAACTTCAACAAAGGCAGAAGTGGAAGATCAACCGAGGCCAGCTAGCTGAGGGTACATTGGTGCTTATCAAGGACGACCAAGCCCTTCCTACTGATTGGAGACTTGGACGTATTATCCGAACGCATCCTGGCGCTGATGATGTGCCTCGTATCGCTTCCATTCATACAAGCAATGGGACCATCAAGAGGAATTTCCAGAAGATTTGATCCCTACCATCAGAGAATTGAAAGAATAGACAGTTCTTTCAAGGCTGGAGGCATGTTTTCGCCAGTGAACTTTAGTTTGTTCAATGCTTTTCTGCGGTTACGTCACAGTATCTGACGTTTGCCAGTATGTCGTAGATTGATCGCTCGAGAAGTGTCATTTGTCAAATTGATGCGGTAGAGTAGCGTCCAGACATACGTGAAGTTTTTGTAAATGTGTACGGGAGAGACAAAATAGTATGACGTTACCGCAAAAAAGCAATGAACAAACGGTATTTTTGATTTTATTCACATTAATTGATCATGAACATTCCTTTTTTGTTAATCGCGTAACGGGGTTTTGTTAGATGAGAAGTGTGCCGTTCCTGTCAGGAAAAGACAACTGAGAAGAAAAAAATGTTTTACGTGACAACGATATCAAGTTAGCTCAAGACTTTTCAACGATCTGTTTATTTTCTTCTATTGTAAATAGACAAAAAATTTATTCTATGAAGCATATACAAGTCCAGTTCATTTTGAGCAAAAAAATCAACAAGCATACAGTCCACTCACCCAAGCAAAACCAAAACAACCAGTCTGTAAAAATATAGCAATAAAGGATTATTTTTTCTCGGAATTAGGATCATATGAGCTCATTTTCAGTATACATTATGGACTTTTCTCATCACACTTATTATTAAATATTATCAAAAGTCAAAGTCAAGTGGGAGGAAAATGAAAAAAAAATTAGGGAAATTATTTTTTGGCAAACTTTATCTACGCTCAGAGATTTGTCTCAGATAACAATATTGCTTTCTCCAATTGCCTTCCGTCAACAGTTTTGAAATGCATTTTTATATTATCTGCATGCCTTATTTGAGCTACTCAAGGTTCAAAATCCTCAGAAGCCTTCTTGAAAGTGATTTCAAGAAGTAACTCGTTTTTTTCTGGTTAGCAACTCCAACAGTATCAAAAAAATTCTTTCCAGTAACTTGATGAAAAAATTTTGGCTTTTTTTACTTGGAGAGCAATCTTCCGCAGTTAGATCATAAATTCAATGTCTTAGTGCTTAGTGGTAAAGTCTCATTTTTATAAGAACGGAAAATGACAAGCAGTCATTAGTAACTATTTTATTAGGTTGCCAGCCTGACTTGGCGCGTTCGAACTGTTAAGCTGTGTTTTAGTACAGGACCGTATTCAGATATAAAATTTTAAATAATAAATACATACTAGCTATGTTCGAGTTTCTTCTCGTACGCTTTTACACCTTTTCAACCTCGATCAAGATTTGAACTGCGCAAACTCTGGTGCGATGACATTTTGTAACTAAATAATCAAGTCAAATCATTTATTCGGTTTGTTACAAAACACATGCACACATGTTTAGATAAGTCATGTTGTTTTTCTCATCCCTTAGATAGTTGAAAAAAATAGAACAGGCAGAACCTCGGCCTTCTTTTGGTTGATTCTAATCGCACTATTTTTGTTTCCAGAGATAAAAACAGGTAGCTTCGGTGATGTCTCTTTTTCAAGAAATGACTCCTCATTCTCAATCTGTAACAATTTATAATTATTACGATTTACAATCTACGCTATCTACTAAAATGTAACTTTTTAGTTCGACTATTTGTACACAGAGATGTTATAAGCTGCTCGAAAGACAACTCCTCATTTTCAATCTATAATAATTTATAATTATACATTTATGCTTTCATCAGTTGACATACAGTGTAATCTTTGAAATCTGATGCCTGAGCAATGCTGGAACTAGCTCGAGGCTCAACAGTCATGCTATCCATTACTGCCAAAACTAGAATTAATATTTTGAACTCGATTTTGAACTTTAACATACATAACATAAATTATTTATACCGCTTTACTTACCTGTAAACCGATAATAAACAGATTAAAAAGCTTCTATAAACTCCGAATAAACTATGACAGTATAATCAAGAACAAAAACACAAAAGCTCAACAAAGTAATATCAGTCAGAACAATTCGAAGATTCGATTTTGTTCTAATATTGTAAATCGAGGTTTAAATTAAATGTCAAACGCTTGACATATTAACAAATGACGGTGATCTAGGGAATTTATTTTCATCACCTTGGTGAAAATAACGGTCAAATCGTCCGTTCTTATAAAATATGGACTATATCAAACGATATAATAAAAGTATTATCGTGAATTTTAGAGTTTTCAATGAAGCATATGAATCAAATACTCATTTACATCAAAGCAGCTGATCATTGTGTCCTTATAGAAAATAAAATTACAAGGTACATCGCGAGTATTGAATTTGTGGCATCCAACTTTGCATTTTTCCTGTTATCAAATCTAATCATGATAAGTTTATTGTCCTGAATGTTTGACATTTGCTGACAAAGCATCACTCAATGATTTTGACGAATAAAAGTAAAATAAAAAATAACATGTACAAGGAACAAAAGTGAATAAAAAAAAAAAGAAACAAATGCTTGACTTGGTACTAGAATAGTGGCATTCTAAGTACCTTCAGTGTGACAGTAACAGTTAATGATGATCTTATCTACAGGGTGTCCACCCTAAACTGTTTCCAGCCCTGTCAAATTTGTGCCCATCAATCATCTTGAGCATATGCCCAATTCGTTCAAGGGGCGTACTTATGATAATTGTCGGGGATCAAAGCGGGTCTTCTTTTAGAAAATGAAATATGGGCATTTTGTAGAAAAAAAATGTGACGGCATCTTAATCAGCACCACCAAAAACCTCCCTGTACACATTTTCCAAAAAATAAAAAAAAAAATGTTTCTGTGTTTTTTCTTGTTTTTTTTTTTCTAATTTGATACATGCACTGCTCATTGAGCCTTACGGTACCTACAATTTACAATGTCAATGATTGAATTGTTACAAACATGCATTCGGGGACATGCATGTTTGTAACAAAAAAACATCGTTACCTTAAACAGGGTGGTGCGACAATGGGGTTTAATCAACGATTTTTATTAAACTTGGGACCATTTCATTCGGTTTGTAGATAAGAGAATTGAAAATTTGTACAGAGGTGTTTTGGTGATGCTGATCAAGATTCCGTTGTCATTTTTTTTTTCTAAAAAATGCCCTAATATAATTTTTCTAAAATTTGGTCCCCTTTGAACCCTCACAATAAGTAAGCCCCTGATACCCATTCCGCATGCTCGAAAACTGTTTGTCGAAAGTCATAAAACAAAAAAAAAAGAGAATTGGTTGATAAACAAAAATTTTACAGGGTTGGAAACACTTCACTTTTTCCGACCTCATTTGAAGGGATATTTAAAAATGAATGGAAATTATCCATTGACACTTTTTGCTCTGCAAAATAGCGTGATACAGTTGAAGAACGGACGATTCGCCTATGAGCAGCCTTCATAGACGGTTTTTGTTAGTTTTTGAAACCTCAAAGGCGATCAATCAAAATTATTGAGAATAGTGGGATTGCAGTTACACCATGATCCGCATGAGAAGAGAATGGTGAAAAAAAAAGAAAACGATTTTTAAAAATTTCGTTTTTTTTGTCTTTACATGTGACCAGTGGCCACACGTCGCTTTCCCATCATTTTATGCAGAGAGTGACGTGTCGCCATGGAATTCCACAGTTCACGGAAATCGGCGCCAGTTTAAAGAAATAGTTCCATCAATCAATCATTATTCTTGCTTTGATATACGCTGTCAACTGTTTTTTTCACTACTTCGAGCAATTTGTTGCTATGTCGGCTACAACTTTATGTTGAGGGCTACTCATGCGATTCGCTCAAAACAACTATCAAGCTCTTCTTGATGCCAATATTCAATAAATAAATCAAAATGACTCACTATAATAGTTAGCATTCCAGAAATTTTATCCAGCTTCTCAATCTCCTATATTTAACCAGTTTTCATAAGCAAAAATCAGAGATTTTCTGTAAAACTGTATTGATATAATAACAAAGTCCACGTTTCAAGAAACTTTTTCCAGAATTCATCCATCGAAACAATCCAAAACTTGACAAATGAATTTCATTATCAAGATTAGCGTTATCCATAAAAAAGTTTCTGCCTGAAGAGATAAGTTCTCCCAAGCAATCAAAGTTTAAAGTCTTTTCTATCATCTAAAGACACAGACAACCTGTGAAATATCGAGCGTTCATTGCAGAAAAGTTATTCAGAAGGGCCGTGAAGTTGAATAAGCCAAAATTAAGAAACCCCTCTCACTTTGAAATACCAAATCATAAACACTTTATCAGCTTTGAACCAGAGAAGACCCGTTTTGTTTTCAAACTGAATTCCAGAGTTGAGAAGAACGATTTCATGTAAGAAGTTTTTTTTTCAGTATCGATTGAAAAAGAGATTTTGAACATTCGTTGATTTACAATAGGAAGTGATAGTAGATAATATCGAGATCTTCCTACGAAAAGTGCATGTGAACATTTAAAATGTGTAGTAAATGATCTTGAACATGATCCGATTATCGTTCTTATAATTCGAGAATGTTCCCAGTACGGCACATAGTTACTGTCTTGATTAGCACATAGTTAGCAACACTCCAATGTCCAAGAAAGTGCCAGAATGTTTTTTTTTGAGAAATTTCTTTGGATGGAGACATCTGAGATTATTACGTACAAATCCACAATAATTATCATACTCTCGAGGGTGAACTGCATTTATTGCAGAATGGTCTCTAAAAGAAAAAAGTAAACGAACAACTCATGTATCGTACCACTCCAGAGTCGTTTTGGAGTTCACTTACTTTATTAGTAATAAACTAATAATTAAGTGAGAAGATTATAAAGCTAATGAAAAAGCAGCCGGATATACAGGGTGTCTGTATTAAGTGACTTCTGTATTGCTTTATTCGAATTCGAAAGCTAAGAGGTCGATTGGATCAGAGAAATGTTGTTCCAAATCATTTTCTTGAATATTTCAGAAACTATTTATTTCTTAGAGATACATTGAATCTCGAATTCCTACATTTTTTCCGCTCTAGAACGTGATGCCTTCAAAATGAGCATATCACGGCGACGCCGACGTTTCGTATCTGGGCAACTACCATGAACTTCATTCTTTTAAATATAAATATATTTCTATTTTTATTTTTATTATACAGTGAGGAAGTAAATTGTCCCCCCCCCTCTAACTTTTGAACGCATTAATATTTTTGGCTCAAATTATTATTGTCAAGAGGTTCAGGGACAGCATTTTGAAAATTTATTGAGATAATTTTGCATGATTTCGTTCTTAATATTATCTTTAGTATTAGGTTTTTTTGAAATTTTTTATTAAATACTGTTGTAGAAACAATCACTTATGTTATAGGTTAGTTTTTTCATTGTTAATAAAGTTCTTTTAAGAATTAGGGATGGTATTTTGACCCAAATAATTTATTTTCGATATGGCGCCATTTCCTCAAGAAAAATGCTAAGGACTTCAAACTTTGGGGGTGAAAAGAGAATGGAAGGACCTTTCAAATAAGGTATCACATGACCCCCTTTTCCATTTAATAATTTGTTTCAAAATGGTGCCCAGCTGTCAGTTTTGACAGTTGAAATTTTTTTTTGGAGGTCAAAACTTAGTAAAGCCTACCCTGAACAACACCTCCAAATTTGAGCCAAAAATATTAATGCGTTCAAAAGTTAGAGGGGGGGGGACTATTTACGTCCTCACTGTATGTATTTCTCTTATCATTTTGAAAACCTTTCAGCATACCTTTTGCGATTGTATACTCACTGAACAAATACTATTGACGACGTTTCGACGTCTTTTACAAATTGCGATGTTTATATTCAGACTGGATAAGATTTGATAGTTGGTAAAATTTGAAAATTTCATCAAAAATAATAATATGAAGGTTATGGAATATGCGGTGCAAACATTAGCAACAATAATTATCAAACTATTCATAGAGTGACAATTCTTCAATTATCAATGGACATGGACATGATGCATAAACGCAAAGAAATCAAAACTTGAACTTTCACACTCAGTCACCTCAAGTAGATAATCTTAAACGGAAACGTTCCTCTTGGTGATAACACAAATTTAAGCTCTTTTAATCTACTTTTTAATGGCTCATACCATTTAAAAGCATTTTTAAAAGCTTCCAGATAAGGAATCAGAAGTAGAGGGTTGTCGATTGTGATTATTTACTTGGAGTAGCTAGGGGTGAGAGCATAAGTAAATAAGTAAAGGTAATAACGTCATTTTGATCCCTCCTATACATTAAAAAGACGCGTTTGTGAATTATGCCCATTGATACTTTTTAAATTGTCACCCCGTATGTAATGATGTGATGAACTGATTTCGAGGTGTAGACTTGAACGGATAACAAGTAGGAACATTATTGTTTGAGAAAGAAAACCAAGAATTAACAATGAAATGATTGTAGAGTCTGGATATTTGTCCACAAACTATAAGTTATAACATTCTCTCATTATTTTTGATAAATTGTGTGTGGAGTGTTTTTAAAGTGATAAAACCAAAAAAATTTAAATTTTCCTAAGCGTTGTCACAGCCTACGAACTAATTTTGAAAAATTAACGAGTCCATAAATTATTATTTTTGTGAATGTTCTGGATCCAAGTTGCCTTTCCCTCTAGAGAATACAGCCAAAAAAGTGTTCAAATTACAAAACAAGATTCACGTTTTCGTCATAATTTTTTTATGCACAACTTTTTTTAGTGAAAATAATCTTCAAAGGAACTTGGTCCCCGATACATAACACTTGTAGAAAAAAGTTTTTCCATGAAATCAATCCAACTTTTAAAAATAAATCAAATCAACTACTTCCGACAAGAAACCAACGTAATGAGGTATTATTATACTTTGTTTAAATATCAACAAAATGACTGGTAAAATTATTATAAAAATACAGTGTGTTCAGAATAAAATGATGTACTGGGTCATTTCGGATATCATATTGACCCATTTGAGGCGGTATCAATGAAGATATGAAAATTTTGTAAATATGAAAGTTTTAGAGATTCATCCTCGCATTCATCTAAAAATAAATCCCTGTCGCCATGAATGAAGTTACACAAATTTATTAATTCGTGAATATTTGGCGTGACATCCAGAAAATAGAGTCAATTGACTTCCATTTCTATTGATTCAATCTATACAATCACGATTCTATCATTTTTTCCATAGCAACAGGAATGTGAACTATAATTTTTAAACATATTTAAACTTGAATATCTCCTGAACGACTCATCAGAAAGGTATCAAACTACTGTCTGTTCATGGCTTTCCTGCGGTCACGTTATACTTTTCCGTCTCTCTTTTACACATTGAAAAAAAAAAACACGTACGTCTGGACGAGGGTCTTTCGGATCAATTTGACAAATGACACATGTGGAGCGATCAATCTACGACATACTGCCAAGAGTCAAATACTGTGATGGACCGCAGAAAAGCCATGAACAGACTGTATATATTTTCAAGATCAGGAAAATAAGCTTTTTCATGATAAATGATAATATACAGGGGGTTCTATTGAAAAAAATGCTACTTGTGGAAAAATATTGACATCCTGATAGTCCTTTGTTTTTTTTTTGAAAAGATTTTTGAAAATTTCAGAGATACGGCGTCGCTTGAATGAAAAAAAAGTTGCGTATTTGTATACTCAAAATTATCATACCTTTGGTTTATTTTGAATCGATTCCGTAATGTAGATACAGGGTGCAAAAGAAAAATGTCAATTTTTGAAAAACCACAAAATTCCGCGTCCGCTCATCATAAAAGCTAACATTTCCAAATTTTCAAGATATGGGTGAGAGGATACGACGATTTTGAAAACGGCATCAAAAAATTGTAGGCCTACTATATTGCGTACGGCCAAGGTCATCTTTTATTTTTCTTATGGAGACCATATTGAATTTTTCTATTTTCAAAATCCGCATTAAAAATTAATCTCAAAAACATGACTTTCATGAAAAAAAAAACGGACTTGACTTTGGCTGGCCGCAACAAAGTAGGCCTACAATTTTTTGACGCCGTTTTTGGAATCGTCGTTTCTACTCACTTTAATTTGGAAATGTTAGCTTCTATAATAAGCGAAATATTGTGGTTTTTTAAAATTTTACATTTTCTTTTTTCTCCCTGTATATACATTACGGTATCGATTCAAAAGAAAACAAAGGTGGAATATTTTTGGGCATATAAATACGCTTCTTTTCTTCCATTTGAGCAACGTCGTATCTCTTACCATTTCCAATATTTCCATATAATGCCATGTACATTATTTTATTCTGGACACGCTGTATAGAGATGGAGTGTAGCATATCAAGGCAACGTGGCGTAAATAATATTGTTGAATAACTGCCTATATTAAAAATATTAAAAAGTCCAGTTATTTTCAAATTGCACGCGTATTCGCATAACAGCCATAAGTTATACTTTTTAATAATTTTTACCTTTCATTTTACAGTTCAAACAATTTGCCCTCAGTCCCATATGAGATGACGGATCAATACTACGCAAATAATATTGAATTTTTGATTGCTGTGGTGCAAAATAAGAAAACAATGGGGTAGGTGTTTGAACTGCTTTTTTGTTGATAAAAAAGTAGAAGCATATTTTGATCATTAATTATTTATTTGAATTGAATTTGTATTCATGTGTTTAACATAATTTGAAAACCAATCGCTCAAATACAATACCGCCTCGTAACTTCATTTCCTCTTTAGCTACTCGAGCATTCACTTAACTTCCCGGTCTTTTTGTTGAAGCGTGAAGAGATTATTTAAAGATTTTTTAAATATTTTATATGTATTGTAATATTTTTCGCTAGAGAAAACACGTGTCTAGTTTTAATGTATTTATTCAAAGTCACTAAAGCACATTCACCACACCACAAAATATCCATGTTCACAATCAGAGGTTATTTATGTTTCGCGATCAAAATCTGAACTAACTAACTTGAAATGTCGGACCTCATTATATACCCTCGCCAGGATTGAAAGAACATCCTTGTAATCCGCAGAACTGCGCAGAATGTTCGATACCATCTTGTTTTGCTAGAATGTACCAGGAGCCAGCGACTCTTTACAATATGGTGGCTTGAGCATTCACCAACTTTGGTCCACTATCCCGAATTGCCTTCATGTTGGTATCGGCAACTGTCCCCAAACCGGCAGTGTGATGTTTGATGGAAATAACAGTCCACTGTCCTTTGGTTCGTCCTCCGGTGAGGATAGCAGCACACCAAGATGTCGATGCCACTCCCCTTGAAGATCACCTCCAGCATGCTTCTCGTCAATCCACTCGGTCATTGGTCATCGTTGGGATTGCCAAATGAGTCAGGTCCTGTGACATCATCAAGTTTTGAAGATGATTGAAAGCTTCCCATACCTCTCTGTAGATGGTCAGATATTGTGGAAGCTTCTTCGTTACAAGAACAGGTTTTGTTTCCCCTTCCCTGATTTGTAAAACCTTCCCCACCTCTGGCCTGTGTCGTTGCAGATGGTCCAGTTGTCCGAATTTCCGTTTAAGAGCAGCAGCAAGGCCAATCTTCATGTTGAGGTCTTCAGTGAGCCAACGAGTATTCGGCCGGTGCTTCGAACAAATCCAGCTGCCTCTCCTGAATAATGCCATTCTCGACTTTCTGGCCATTGGAGTAAAGGGACGAAGGTTTCCAGTGACATATCTTCCTTTTGTGACCTGATCCGCCTCACTTCAGCGTCCTGATCGTCATGGTTCCCAGCATACCAGGCTCGACGGTTGAAGTGAACTACCCTCGGTTTTCCTCGTGGTGGCTTCCAAATCCTGTGGACAACGTCATTGGTTCGCTCCTGAATCTGATACGGACCCTTCCAAGAGCTTTGCAGTTTTGGAGAGAATCCACGTCGCCTCTGTGGGTTGTGCAACCAGACCACATCTCCAACCTGGAACCCGCCTTCCTCGGCGTTCACGTCATAGGCCTTCTTCATCCGGTCGCTGGCACTCTGGATGTTCAAACGGACTCGTTGATGAATGTCGTTCATCTTCTCGAAGATTGCTTGCGTAATCTTCCCCAGCAACATCTTCACCAGGTGGACAGCCAAACTTCAGGTCGCAGGGCAGCCGGAGTTCACCACCCATGATAATCCTAGCTGGAATTTTGCCTGTCGATCCATGAACCGCAGAGCGGTATGCCAAGAGGAACAAGTGAAGGTGTTCGTCCCAGTCTCTTTGGTGGTCAGAGACAACTTTTCCCAAGTTTTGGTTGATGGTCCTCTGTTCATTTGCTCCACCATACCATCCGATTGAAGGTGCAACGCAGTTGTTCTTGTCTTCTTGATCTTCAAGACGTCACAAGCATTCTGGAACAATGCCGATTCAAAGTTTCTGCCCTGATCCGAATGCAGCTCCAATGGAACACCAAAACGGCAGATTCACTCCTTGACCAGTACATCAGCTACCGTTGCCGCTTCTTGGTTTGGCAAGGCATACGTTTCATCCCACTTACTGAAGTAACTCATCGCGACCAGGATGTATCATTTCCTCCGTTCGACTCACAAAATGGTCCAGCAACATCTATGGCGATCCTCTCATACGGGCTTCCAACATTGTACTGGCGCATAGGAGCTTTTGGGCGTTTCTGAGGTCCGTTAATCGCAGCGCATACGGCGCATTTCTTACACCAATTCCGGACATCGGCCTGTCAGTTGGCCCAGTAGAACCGTTCTTGCAGCTTTCTCAGCGTCTTGGTTACCCCCAGATGTCCACCCGTGATGCCAACATGGACCTCCTTCATAACCTCTGTCTGTCTGCTCCGAAGAACCAGTATCTGCCTCTGATCTTCCGTGCCATCCGGATTCTTCACTAGCCTCTTTAGGATGCCGTCGTTAAACACCATTGAGTCCCATTGGGTTCAGTAGTATTTCCCTGTGGTTGAAAATTGCGCGACCTCTTGCCAGGTTGGTCGTTGGCCTGTTTGCTTCCATTCGATGATCAACTTCAGATCTGGATCTTTTTCCTGTTTCTGAGATAGTGCCTTTGACTGCTAGGAATCAACTATCACAGTTGTTCTGCGAACGCTCGCTTCCTTTTCTTCGGCTTTGTTTCAGAAGCTCTGGTCTCCTGGACAAGCTATCAAAGTTCTTGAGGCTTGATCTTGCTCGATGATTCTTTTCTTCCGATGCCGACGCAGGTGCCCGTGTCTCTTTCTCACAGTGGCTACGAATATGCCCAAGTTCTCCACAGTTCCAACACCGCAACACCTTTCGCTTGGATACCTCCATTTCCTTGACGACTTTCCTCAAGGTTACTTCGATGGTGTCTACGACGGTGTCAAGCTACATCAGCTTGAAACTCCTGCAGGCTCTCGTTGTTCTTCTGAGAGCGATTCCTCAGCTGAGAGTGGTAGACGTGTTCCAAGTGAGTCTGCTCATGACGCAGCTCCAAATGCTTCACCAGAACATCGTAGTCCTTCTGTTCCTGAGTGTTCACCGTCTGCAGAATTTCCGTAGCCTCTCCACGAAGCGCTATAATTAGTGCCAGAGCTTTCTCAGTTGCGGTCCATCCATTTGCCCTTGCTGCAGCCTCAAATTGTCGATGGTATTTGTTCCATGAAAGCTTGCCATCAAACTAAGGGACTTTCATGTGGAATCTGACGGTATCAGCTTCTATCTTAGCACTCGCACCTTGGTTTCCGACTGATGATACCTGTGGTTGTCCAGTAGTGTCTACTTTCTTTCTCATTTTATCCATTTCGTCTTTCAGAGTCTTCACTGTGTCTTCCAATCGCTTCTCAAGGTTTCTAATTTTTACGGCGACATGATCCTTCACAAACTTGTAGTTGTCTGCCAACTGTTCCTTAATTTTCTCCCACATAATTCTAGAAGACTCTGCGGGCTTCTCTTTCATAACGCTAGAAGATTCTTCAAACTTCATTTCCATGGCTCTAGAAGATTCTTCGAACTTATCTACCAACTTCCTCGAGTTCTCTTCCAATAATCTTTTTACTGTATTGAGATCAGTAATCTCAAATTTTAACGTATCAGGATCAATGCCATCTTCGAATAAAGCCTCACGAAGTCTCTGTCTAAGATCAGCCTTTTTCCCACTCGTATCCAAATAACGCTCGTCCAACTCCCTTTTCAACTTGGATACCTTTAATTCACTTAAAAGCACTAGTTTCGTGGTCATTAAAGCGAATATTTATGTCCGTTTCTATAGTACACAATAAATCCCACTTCTGACACCACTGTAATATTTTTCGCTATAAAAAATACTTGTCCTTGTTATTTAAGTTTCGCGATCAAAATCTGAACTAACTAACTTGAAATTTCGGACCCCATTATATACCCTCGCCAGGATTGAAAGATCATTCTAGTAATCCGCAGAACAGCGCAGAATGTTCGACGCCATCTAGTTTTTCTAAATTGTACCAGAAGCCAGCGATTCTACACAATGTGGTGGCTTGCGTATCCAACAATTTTGGTCCACTGGACACAATATGTTTCGTCACAGTATTTATATAAGGGTAACCATTTGAAAAGAGAACAGAGCTAATTTTGGGCGCCCCAAGACATTTATGAAAAAAAACTCGGACCCGTCGATTTTTGATATATATTTTTTTGACATTTTTATCCCATGAGAGGCGAAGCCCCAGCGTGGGGGACAAGGCCCCTCAAAATTTTAAATGGCATGAGGGGTCGAGTGATACCTTATTCTAAAGGTTTTTTCATGTAGACTATAACACCCGAGTTTTACACCGCTACTATGATCAAAAACCATTGCAAGATGTGCGTCACTCCTTTACCATATTATGCTTTTATCGTCGATATTTTGACCAAACTTTTCCAGGGCAATGGCTTTTCTGAGAAAAGAAGCTATTGAGTGGCCTCCACGTTCTACAGATTTGAGTTCCTTAGATTTTTCTCATGTCATGTTAGTCATCGGAAAACTAATATCTGTGGAAGACCTGCAACAAGGAATAGTTGATGAATGTCGCAAAATCATCCCACAAATGCCCCAAAATGAATATTTGTTGGTAAATTCAGTTACCTCCTGTGATAACTGGGTAGATATCAGCAGCGTGAAACTTGGATACTGTTATCTTAATCAGAATACTTTCAAAATAAGGTATCACTGAACCGCTCATGCCATTTAAAATTTTGTCTGCCCTTGTCTCCCTCGCTTGGGCTTTGCCTTTCATGAAAATGCCAAAAAAAATGTTTCTTCCTTAAATCAAAAATCGACGGGTCCGAGCGTTTTTTATTTTATGTCTCAAACGCTCAAAATGAGCTCTGCTTTTCCTTTTGAAATGGACACCCTGTATATTAAAGATACACTCCATATAGACTTTTTAATCGATGATCCTATCTTTCGAACCCCTTAGGTACTCGGCGTTTTGCGATTGTTGGCCTACTCATTTGACAAAAGATGGAGGATGATCAAGCAGTTCATACCGCGCTATCATTTGTTCCAAATGTTTGCATTAAGCTCATCAATAATGCATAGTATAATACTTCTGTGATGGTTCTTGATGTTTGAAGACGATCGATAAGAGTTATGTACAGTGGAAAGCATATGAATTCGCACACAATATTTTGAACAACCCTCGTAAAATGCCAAACTTTGTCATGGTAACACATCACTTTTGTCAAAATGACAAGTCATAAGTGAACAAAAGAGCTGGTTTTTGATTTTGGGAATGATTATTTCAGCTTAGTTCAAATAATCTTGATTCAACAAGATGCATAGTTTCTCAAATATATCATCCAGTGTTGCGGAGGGCGAAGGGCAATTGAGTTATTGGCTAGTATGTAAGATATTTATGTAGAAAACAAAATATAAGAAGGTGATGAAAAATACATTAATCGCATCTCTTTTACATCAGATTACTAAATATATATCACCTCAAACAAATCCCAGCGCAGATACTACACAATACTCACCGCAGTGGCTTGAAAGTATTCGTTTTTCATGGTTCAAAACCAAAAATCATCGAAGTAAACAAACGACACGTGATCAGAGATCACATTGTGTAGGTTCATTTCACCTATGCATATTACGAGGGTTGTCAAAAAATAACTGTTGGTGCGAATTCATATGCTTCCCACTGTACATGACAACATATCACGAAAAACAATCCCCATCTTTCCTCTCGAAAAACAGTTTTTGCTTTTTTTGGATTGAGAATCGATATGCGCTTGGCAGTGCACTGTTCTGGCTGTATTTTTATATCGGACGTATAATGATGTATCGAAGTTTCATTAGCAGTAATCAATAGGCACCAAAACTCTAATTTGAAATGAACACGATTTTATGATCTGTGACAAACACGTTCTTTTCATATATTCATAGTGTCCGGTGGATCATTTGGAGAACTTTAGCGATGTTGCCAGTGGTTGCAGTTGTTTTGCAGTGCTGAAATTGCATCGTCTTCAAAGCTGGTACAGTCACGTTGAATATCAACTACCCAAAATTACACGTAGGTAGGTGGTGGTGAAGAATCCTCGCACAGAACGTCCAGCTCATCTTTGATTTGCGTGCATGGGCTTGTTGTCTTCCAAAAACAAATACCCACTCTCAATTCACTCGAAAAATTTCGAAAAAATAATTTTTTTTCAAAATGATAGACATGTGGTGAGTACCTGTCAAAAGATGTGCAACCACTGTAATTTGCTAGCTTTTATTGAGAAGAGATGACATCCTCACGTTAGGGTCGGAAACTTTGGTATGACTTCTCACACCGTGATCGCCAATTCATTTCACCATTATGATAATTCGCAAGAATCAAACGGTTTAACAACTGTTATGATACCGTAATCGCTCGAAGCATCGGTAGAATAGAATACTCAAATGTATAAGATTTCTTATAATATGACTTTGTGAAAGACACACCCTAATAAACCGAAGAATACACAGATAACGAGGTTTTAAGGACAAACTGTAGAATACAATTTTATGGATCGATGCTCCAGGGAATGCAGTGACTGTAAATCGAACTCGGATAATGTATTGTATATTTCTGCAATACATTTCTTAACAGATCTCTTTAGTATATATTTTGCTTCAGATCAGTTGATCTCTTGAAAGGTTCATCTTGTAGCATGATACAAAGAAATACAAGAAGCATAATAATTACGTCATGTTCTATGCCTATATTCATAATAACTAATTTTTTGAAGACATTGTTACCAGTCAAAATTTTACTCTGAAGACAACGTTATTCTACTTTATTGTTCAATATTGTATTTTTTTGTATCATGATCATGGGCCATATTTTTTTTTATTGAAGACATGTACGAACGTCAACAAAAATATACATACTAACAAGTATCAAGTGGATTTTTCCAAAATTATGAATATATATGGTTGATATGCGGACGCTCCACGGTGTGCCGTGACGTGCAGCACAGGTCATAATAAGCCGGATATTTGGAGATGATTTGAGCTAGTTTTATTAAATTATCAACTTCACACTAGAGAAAGTTCCCTGCACCGAGGATTGGACGAAGATGACTTGCTTGTCCTGCGGTTTTTCCTCTGGCTTTCTTGTAGTGTTTCTGAGAGCTTCCTCATACATTAAGTGGTTTGTTCATACATTCGTCCAGATAAGGCGTTGTTTTGCTTTGCGTTGTCACTTCGAGTTTATCCCGATACATAATGATCTGGTTAATTCTTTGATCAACTGACAGGCGCCAGAGTAGTACATCCTGAGCTACAGCTTCCCAAGATGATTTTGCTATCTATTCTGGAGGTGGATCAGATGATGATGTAATCTGCATGGGCGATGAGACTGGTGTGATTGGATTCGGGAATGTCCGCAATGCAAACATCAGCGGTCTCTGCAGGACATCTGCTGCTTAGGGCTTCTGATTGTGTAGCTGTCTGCTCCAACCTGGAAGAAATTTTTGGACAGAAGTGAAACCCCTGGGGCCGGATTTTTGAAAACCGGGAAGTAAAACAGCCGAGAGAAGCCTACCAGTTATAGCCTACTTTCTCTCGGCTGTTCTACTCCCCGGTTTTCAAAAATCCGGCGCCTGGTGTCAAAGTTTGTCAAACGCTTTGAACATGTCAAGGAACACCGCTTCGCTTCTTTTCCTTCTGTTAGTCCTTTCAGGATGGTGTCAATTAGCCGCAGTAATCGTTTTATGTAATATGTAGTGGTCCGAGTGGAAACTCATTTGTTCATCTGGAAGAATCTTTTTTGCTTCTGTGTCTTCCCTTATTTTGTGGAGTATTTATTTCTCTGCGACTTTTGACGTAGTTGTGCCGTACCTCCGCAGGTCTTTTGCTGAGGATTTATCAATCAATCATTAAAAAAAATACTTGATTGTCCTTAACACATCACATTTTTTAAAGAGTATTATTAAAACAATATATAGTAAAACAACACAAGTATCATAGAACATCAGCAATAAATTTCTACAAACTATATATGTTCTATATACGCTCTGTATATTAGTAGTTATGGTTTTTCAGTTGGGTATTTATAACAAATATTTCAAGGTCGCACTACTGAAGCGATCGAACTGGTTGTTGGGCGGCAGTACTTGCCGACCCGTTGTTTTGACGTTACCTACTTTTTAAGGTGATGAATAAACGTGCTAAAAAGTAAAGTATGTTTCATTCAAATTAAGTGCATACTTAACAGTGGCGACGAAGGATTTAAAAACCCACGATGGCAACCGCGAGTATAACAAATTTACTCGGGGCAGTAAATATTTTCGATCCAAATGTATCAAATTATGCAGTGTTTTCCGAACGTTTAGAACAATTTTTTTTGGCTAATGGCATCGCCGATGAAGACCGTAAGCGAGCAATTCTCTTAAACACGCTTAACGAGGAGTGTTACGTATTATTGAGGAACCTCTGTGTACCAAAAACACCAGCAGAACACAAGTTTAGTGAACTGGATCAGTTGCTAAGTAAGCATTTTTCGCCAGTTAAGTCTTATTTCGCTGAAAGGATTAAGTTTTACACCGCAAAAAAAATGCCAAATGAAAAAGTGTGTGATTGGGCAGCTCGTATAAAGAGCCTAGCCAGTAACTGTGGATTCAATGGTTCTATTTCGCTGGATAATCTAATGCGGGACATTTTTACGGTCGGTGTGAGTGATGTGCGTTTGATGGATCGATTGTTTGAAGAAGATGCTAGTGCTTCAAAAGTTACATTCCAGTCAGTGTTAAAAATAGCATTAGCTAAGGAATCGTCGGTGTTGGAACATGCGCAGAGAGCATCGAATGAACCAGACCTGGAGGTTAAAAGTGAACCCGTCGACTTTCATTTTCAAAAGCCTGGTCCTGCTGGTAGGGGTAAGTTGAAGTCGAGAAGTACATACAATCAACAGCAGCGGTATACAAAAGGCAAGTGTAACGTTTGTGGTCGGGTAAACCATAAGACTAGCGATTGTGCTTATAAAAATTGTTTTTGCCATAAATGTGGCGTGAAAGGCCACCTTGCGCCAATGTGTAAACGGAGAATGGATCAAAATTTCTTACAAGAACATCTTGTCGATGACTCTGATGAGAGTGAACAATCCTGCTTTAACTTAAAGGAGCCTTTCATGAACAATTTAACTCAAATTAGTTTGTTTCATAGTAATGATGAACAAAATGAAATGCCTATTGTTATTAAATTATTCATCAATAATATACCGTTTAATTTCGAAGTTGATTCAGGATTTGCTCATGCGGCTGTATCTAAAAAAATATATGATAAATATTTTAAAAATATTGTTTTAAACAAGAATGATTTATCTCTTAGAGATTATATTGGCGTCTCTTTTAAGCCTTTAGGATTTTTAAATCTAAACATAAATTTCGAATCTCAAAATTATATGTTAAAAACTTATGTTATCGAAAATGGAGGCCCTCCACTAATTGGGAGAAATGGCCTTAGAATGTTGAATATGGGTTTATGTAAGTTAGATTGTAACGCAACAGGTAAATTATTGTACGTAAATGCTAGAGCCAGGTTACAGGACATATTTAAGAGTTTTGAACAAATTTTCGACGGCCAATTGGGCACTTTTAATAAATTTAAAATCTCCTTGAAATTAAAAGACGATGCCACGCCACGATTCTTTAAGCCACGCCCCATTCCAATTGCACTTAAACCTAAAATAGAAAAAGAGCTAGATCGTCTGGTTAAGAATGAGGTGTTAGTTCCAACGGAATTTTCTGACTGGGGTACTCCCATCGTACCTATTCTAAAAAAAAATGGTGATTTAAGAATTTGCGGCGATTTTAAGGTGACACTTAACCCACAGCTACAGTTTCAACAGTTTCCACTACCTCGCATCGAATATCTTTTTAGTAAACTAGAAGGTGGTGATAAATTTTCAAAAATTGATCTGTCTGAAGCCTATCAACAAATATTATTAGATGACAAGTCTAAGGAGCTGGTCACTATTTCAACTCATAAGGGATTATTCTCTTACCAAAGATTACCCTTCGGCATCCATTGTGCTCCGTCCATTTTTCAGGTCATAATGGAACAATTATTTAACAGTATACCAGGGGTGATATCGTTCTTGGATGATATTTTGATAACCGGTAGAAACGATCAAGAACATTTAGATAGATTGGAATTGGTGTTGCAGAAGTTAAGCGATTGTGGTCTTAAGGTAAGAAAAGATAAGTGTAGTTTCCTACAGGATTCCCTAATATATATGGGTCATAAAATTGATAAATTTGGGCTCCACAAGACTGAAGAGAGGGTTGAAGCTATAGTTAAAACTAAAATTCCTTCCAATGTCACGGAACTCAAATCGTTTTTGGGAGGAGTTAACTATTATTGTAAATTTCTACCCAATGCTTCCACGATTTTGTATCCTTTGTATAATTTATTAAGGAAGGATATAGAGTGGGACTGGAACCAAGACTGTGACAAGGGTTTTTCAGAAATTAAAAAAATACTGACATCTCCATTAGTTCTTGCTCATTTTGACCCTAAATTGCCAATTAAATTATTGGTGGACGCATCGTCCGTGGGTCTTGGTGCAATTATTAGTCATGTATATTCGGATGGTGCTGAAAAACCTATTGCGTTCGCTTCTAGCTTATTAAATAAGAGTGAGTGTTCTTATTCCCAGATTGAAAAAGAAGCCTTGGCTATAATTTTTGGAGTCAAGAGATTCTTTCAATATTTGTATGGAAGCAAATTTATCCTGTGTACGGATCATAAGCCACTTTTGGCAATATTTGGGCCAAAAAAGGGTTTGCCAGTGTTTGCAGCCAATCGCCTTCAAAGGTGGGCGTATATTCTCTCTTCTTTCAATTACGAAATGAAGTATGTCAACACAAAACAAAATTATGCGGATTTTTTATCAAGATTAGGGGGCAATGTGGAAAATATGTTTCTGGTTGCAAGTAACTCACTTTTGTTCACTGAAGGAAAACATGATGAAGTTTCTTATTTGAATTACTTGAAAAATTCAGAATTTCCGGTAAATTTTTTACAAATTAAAGAAAAGACAGCACATGACCCGATTTTAAGTAAAATAATGTTTTATGTGCGTAATGGTTGGCCTCAAAATTGCCCTTCATCAGAATTTAGGCCATATTTTATTAGGAAAAACGAAATTTCTTTGGAACAAGGCTGTTTATTGTGGGGATACCGTCTAATTATTCCTCCAGTTTTTCAAAATAGCATCTTAAGTGAACTTCATTTGACTCATGCTGGTATCGTCAAAATGAAGGGTTTAGCGCGATCTTATGTATGGTGGCCCAAGATGGACGAGTCAATAGAAAACATTTCTCGAATTTGCAAAACTTGCGCAACCTTTTCCAGTAACGCCCCCAAGCCATCTTTAAAACTATGGGAATATCCTCAACAAGTTTGGACAAGATTGCACGCTGATTTTTTTGGTCCTTGTCTGAATAATTATTTTTTGGTTATAGAAGATGCCACCTCGAAGTGGATTGAATGCTTTGTTGTTAATAATTTTTCTGCTCAATGTGCAATTAAATTATTTAGAAGCATATTTTCGCGTTTCGGCTTACCTCGGGAGTTATGCACTGATAACGCAAAGACTTTCACGTCTGAAGAATTCCAGGACTTTCTTAAAAATCTGGGTATTATTCACAAGACCGGAGCACCCTATCACCCTGAAACAAATGGATTAGCCGAATCGGGTGTTAAAATTATGAAAAGGGCTTTGCTTAAGGCTTTTAAAGATGGAGTGACGGACGTTCAACTGATTCTGGATAGTTTTCTTTTCCAGTATCGTAATACTCCTCACACCACTACGAGTGAAACTCCTTCTAAGTTGCTTTTAAATCGTGCGCTGCGCACAAGATTTGATCTCTTGTTACCGTCGGTTGAACATGTAGTAAAAACTCATCAAAGAAAAATAGAAATAAGTCATCAGAGAAGAAACGATATATCTTTTGTAATAGGAGAAAAGGTTTGGGTTCGTGACTTTCGAACTAGAAGTCACAAGTGGTGTCAGGGTGTAATTCGAGATGTTCTTGGCTCTAGGACTTACACGGTTGAAGTGGGTCATGGATTGATGTGGAAAAGACATTTGAGTCAGTTAAAAAAACATTATGGTAATACTTATATCCAAGATAACAATTTAACTATCACTCCACGATCCACTCTTTCTTTGGACCCTTCCCCAAACTATGTTGATCAATCTTCGGCTAGGGTATCACAAAATCCGGACGACAGTACTGAAAGTGATGGTTCCGAAAATATTAGTGCGCGAGTGTTAAGAAGACGTAGTCAACTTAATGGGCCGGATCGGTTCAAAGCAACTCATTAATGTTAAGTGCCATTGTTATTTTTCGTTAATGTTTGTCAAGTATTAAGAAATTGTTTATCGAGGTTGTTTTAGGTTTATTGGGGAAGGTGTTCTATATACGCTCTGTATATTAGTAGTTATGGTTTTTCAGTTGGGTATTTATAACAAATATTTCAAGGTCGCACTACTGAAGCGATCGAACTGGTTGTTGGGCGGCAGTACTTGCCGACCCGTTGTTTTGACGTTACCTACTTTTTAAGGTGATGAATAAACGTGCTAAAAAGTAAAGTATGTTTCATTCAAATTAAGTGCATACTTAACAATATAGAATGCCTCATTTTCATCCGCAACAATGATGATACCTGAATCTCAAAAACTTCGATAGACTGTACACTTTTGATGTCAGATGGCAAATGATTGACTCTCATGAATCAGGAAATTCTCAGTAAGCGTAGTATTTGGCAATGGCAAATTCAAATTACTGGAATGTCTGGTTGGATAAGTGCACTTCCGCTCTTGTAGAATGATCGAAAAGATCGATCTATGCTTTTTATAAATCATACAGATTGATTGTAATATGGAAAGAAATGGTGATATTAGTATACTGTGCTTTTTGAACTAGCGTCTACAGTGTTCACTAGAATTGGCTCTACAGAAAAACCATACCGCTCTTTTCTGCAGTCTTAAAACAAAAGTTAATAAAGCACGATCGCAATTACCCCAAAAAGCGATGCCATATCTGTGGTGACTCTCCATCAAGGAGAAATATACCGACCTTATCCTCATTCTCTAGCAACCGTTCTCACTGCATAACATCCTCTTGCCAACTTCAACGCGTTTGAAACCTCGATGTGACCATGGAATTTCAGCCTTTCGTCCAACACAATACCAATACCAATCTATTTGGCAGTCTTCTTGAAACAACACCATCATTCACCCTGAGACCGTCATAGACACACTCGAAGCACAAGATACACGTCTTGCCAAAATTCAAGCAGATCCAGTTGGAGCTGCTCCATTCCTGAATTACCTCTACATCCCAAGCAATCGATGCATCCAATGTATCTGGATCCCGATATGTCCATAGAATCGTCGTATCATCCGTAAATACGGTAAATTTACCTTGAATATCAAGCTTGGTCAGATCAGCGATGTAGAGAAGAGAGAGCATAGGACCCAGTACAGATCTTTGAGGCACACCATGTCCAATTTCGATCATCCCACCATACCATCTGACTTGACGACTTCTTCTCTGACAAATAGGATCGCAATTCTTTGCCACACCCCTAAAACCATATCTTTCTGGTTTCCTCCATTTTTATTCATTCTTGCACAAATTCGTCTGATTTTGATCATTTTTCAATTTTAACATATGGTCTTGAAAATATATGAATATATATTTAAACGCAATATTTTCGAGGCGCTAGTGTTTTGTGTGAGTATTTAATATACATTTATCAGAAAACTCACATTCGTTGGTACATACTCGCATGATGATGGCTCATTCTGAGATTGAGATGTTCAAATAATGATATGAATACCTGCTTGTCCATTTTCATCAATTTCTAAGAGAAGATCTCATGATAAGTGTCAAAATACAACGATAGAGCTCGCATGAAACAAATGACTCCTAACAACCTCAAGTACAAGAAAAACTGGTTCTATGGCATAGCAAATTAGCAAAACGGTTTTGTCAATGTCTTTGAAGAAGTCAGTGTTACGGCCAAAGGGTTGTAAGACTAGTCAACTAGTTTTAAACCGTATATACTATGTAAGGTTTTATGAGTGCTTTATCGTCTTCTTAAATGTTGCACTAAGGTTTTATAACAAGCTTTAAAATAAGCCGTAACAGCCTCCTTAGGAGTGGGCCCTCAGGGTTGTAAGGAGGTTGTATCGTTGTTTTAATGATATCTTTATAACTGATTGGCTTCAAGGAGGTTTTATGAAATAGGCCGTGACAACCTCCTGTAGGCATTGAAAAAACTAAAAATGTTTCTTGGGAATGTTCTATATCACCTTGGACAAGGATGGTAACATTTCCAAAATCTTAGAAATCACCGCCTTATGAAGCGGAATAACTTAAGCAATCAGCAAAAACGCCGGAAAAACTCCCTCATCTAAAGATCTGTTTATGGCTTTAGCCAATACATCCATCGCCGCATCGAGCAGACTCTCCAATATTGTCACAAACTGGGTGATTTCTGCTCCACCAAGTGATCCATTGTCTGACTGGGGGCCGTAGCGTTAATCAAAAGAGCTCGACGACTGGTACTAACTTTACTTTTATTCACCAAATATGTCTAAACGATAATTACCAATACATAATAATATTTGGAACAGAGAGAGAAAGAGAGAGGAGCGCGCAGCTGGTGTCAGAGAGGTAGGCTGGCAATTAGGAACTGAAATGTTTCCCAGAAAGGGTTCTATGCTACCAGCACTTCCTCTCGACGGACCAGTGTTAGAACTGATATCTGTTCAATGAACAATCTACTATTTATATTGACTGAAATTATGATTGCTACGCATATTTCGCCAAGTCATTTCACCTTTACCTCAGAATGCCGAGTCGACAAGTTTGGGGTTCATTGTAGTGCCTTTGAACTTGAATGAACCCATTACTGCTGCATTTCTCGTGATTGCCCGGATATTTGAATTAAATAATTGAATTGGAATATCTATGGAAATATTGGAAATATCGAGGGAAATTGACTTGTTGACATATGCCCCCTCTCCTCGAGCATTGGCCTCCAATGCTTTGAGTGCTCTCAAAAAAATAAGCTTTATAGATAACATTTACAATTCACAACACTATACACATTTTGATAAATTTATGGTTAACATACATAATATACCTACTATCTATCACTACTAATAAACTAATATTGCGTTATTCAAAGAGTCTTCCACTTCATTGTTTAAAAATGTCTTTTGATTCACTATAACAGTCTTTAGTTTCACTGTTGCAACCTTCGTCATGGGTTCGTGGAATGCCTTTGGACAAAAGGCACGGAATGGACTGCGTGGACTGTAGCATCTCCAATTTTTCCTGACTGATCTCCAGAGTGTATTTGGGGTGGCTAATGCGTTGTTGTCTGTTTGGAGTGTGTGGTCTGTTGTTTGTCGCCTGATTTGGTCGTGGGTTTGTCGCCTTTGCTCTCCTGAGTAGGTATCTGATTAGCATTTTTACTGGAAGGTAAAACAGAAATATTATAAAGGCAGTGCAAGTTATACTCAGCATCATGTTATGTGTCAGTATATCTCCCACTTTGCCATGTACCCCTTGTATGATGGCTGGGATGGTGGCTTGTTGACGTCTTGTAAGAGGATATTGAACTGCTACCGACAGAAGAATGTTCCAGGCTAGGAGCACTCCGGAATTCTGAGCGTGTCTTGTTTGGCCAGTTTTAATGGGATGCGCATATATGCTTCTGAATTCCTGGATTGCCCCATCTATGGTATTCCTTGTGGTAGTCAGATTGAGGTGGTGGACGGTCAAGGTCCAGTTATGATTAAAGCTTTACAGATATTTCTAACATTTACAATTCACAACACTATAATCATTTTGATACATTTATGGTTATCATGATAACATATTTATCATACAGCTCTATCACTTCTCATAAACTAATATTTCGCTAGACAACATTCGAAGAGTCTACCACTTCGTTTTTTATAAAGTCTTTTGACTCACTTCAAAAAGTTTGGTTCACTGTTGATGCCTTCGTCATGAGTCCGTGGAATGCCTTTTGACACAAGGCAAGGAATAGACTACGTGAACCGTAGCATATCCAAGTTCTCCTGACTGATCTGCAGTGTGTATGTGGGGTGGCTTAAGGGTCGTTGTGACGACACACGCACAATTTGCCCTTGAAAATCATTGCCTTTCCATCATCGCTCTTAATCTCCTCAATATAATCCTGGCCAAACACAGGTTGGATATACGGCTCTACAACGTCGTCTTAATCCTCCTCTGCCATAGTATCTCCATCACTACCAGCTCTGCGCAATTTTTACTCTTTCCATTATCACTCTCAATTTTCTCAATATAATTCTGGCCAACCACCGGTTGAATATCCGCCTGTACAACGTTGTCATATTTCTCCCCTTGGATTTTTTACTGTCTGAGTGCATAGGCTTTACATCCACACAGTTGAAACTCATTACCTTTCCATTATGGCTCTCGATTTCCTCTACATAATCCTGGCCAACCACCTGTTGAATATCCGGTTCCACAACGTCGGCGTCATTTAAATTCTCCTCTTCCATATCCCCATCACTACCAGCTCTTCACATTCACAACAAGGTCGGGATTGACCTTTTTCTTGTATTGCACACTATGTCTTCTGCACTTCATGTGCATTTCTTTCGCGTTGAGTTAATTGAAACGACACTCGCATAATTTGCACTTGAAACTCATTACCTTCCCATAATCACTCCCAATTTTCCCAATATATCTCTCAGTGATTTGATCAATCGCTTCCATATCTGCTGCTGCCAGCTTTTGACATGGATTCAGGGATTTCGTCGTCGCCGAAGTGTTCGATATACCTTGCCTTCAGATGTTCTATAAAATCGATATTTTCTAGTTGAACAGTGGGAGTGACAGGACGACCAGACTTTTAAATTTTTACGTTAATATCCTCAATAGCAATATTCTTGATTTGATTTAATTTTTCCTGTCTTCTCGGTGCTCGTTTTCGTTTATTTAATTTTTTCTGTGCCATAAAGAGAACAAAATTACAACACAAAAATTTAATAATTGATGAAAGAGTTATATGGCCCAGATTCTCACTCAGCAGAGTAGATAGATATGCCCACCGGCTTTAACGGGTACAGGAATATCTATTTTACTCTATTAACACCTCATCCCACCAGCTTTAACTGGTCAAAAAAGAGAAGGTGCTAGCACTATGAGAAAAAAGTCGAAATTTTCCTTAAGAATGGGTGAATATGCTCACCAGCTTTAACGGGTGCAGGAATATTCACCTTGTTCTTAAAATATTCCCACCACCAGCCTCAACTGGTAAAATAGAGAGATTATTTTGAAAGAAAAAGTACAAAACTAAAATAATTTTCTTTCAGAACAGGTAAATATACCCACCAGCTTCAACGGGTGCAGGAATATTCTCACCTTATTCTTAAAATATTCTCACCACCAGCCTTAACTGGTCAAATAGAGAGATTATTTTGAAAGAAAAAGGTCAAAACTAAGTGGCCGTTTATAAAACAGAACAAAAAAAAAACTGAAGGCAAGATTATACCAATCAATCACGCTTCTTTGTGCCACCGTATAGCTTCAGTGCAGTCGGGACTACCTCAACCGAGTGGAACCTGCTAGTCTATGCAAACCGGGGGCGCTGCTTGATCAACAACCTACTCAATTCAGCTGTTGACGCCCCTCGAGGAACTGCTGCGACAGCGATTCTTAGGAGGTCAGCGGACTGCGACGTACACGGCTCGGCGACTTTCCCTGTGATGACGTCCTTGATAACGTCAGGGCTCTTCTCGGGTTCTGGAACCAGGATTGGCGCCGAATATGATGATCCAACGCTCGGGTTCGAACGAGGCGCATCCACCAAATATGTCACAAACTGGGTGAATATGCCCACCAAGTGATCCACTGTCTGACTGGGGGACGTAGCGTAAATCAAAGGGCTCGACGACTGGTACTAACTTCACTTTTATTCACCAAAAATGTCTAAACGATAATTACCTTTACATAATAATATTTGGAGCAGAGAGAGAGAAAGAGAGGAGCGCGCAGCTGGTGTCAGAGAGGTAGGCTGGCAATAAGGCACTGAAATGTTTCCCAGAAAGGGTTCTATGCTACCAGCACCACCTCTCGACGGACCAGTGTTACAACTGATATCTGTTCAATGAACAATCTACTATTTATATTGACTGAAATTATGATTGCTACGCATATTTCGCCAAGTCATTTCACGTTTACCTCAGAATGCCGAGTCGACAAGTTTGGGGTTCATTGTAGTGCCTTTGAACTTGAATGAACTGCTTACTGCTGCATTTCTCGTAATTGCCCGGATATTTGAATTAAATAATTGAATTGGAATATCTATGGAAATATTGGAAATATCGAGGGAAATTGACTTGTTGACAATATTCTGATCCTGATCTTATCATAACCTGAAAACTTCTTGTTTTTTATATGCCTGTTGTCGATATTGGCGATACAAATGACTCCTGCAGCGCCGCAACGGAATTTGTACGAAATTTCGAGAACGTGAAAACTCCATTATTACTTGTAGCCGTTTTCGCATTAATGTTTATTGTTTGTTTATTTCTATACTAGATTTCGTAATATTGATGTGCAAAGTGTTTTTTAATATAGAAATGAATGGAGTGAATGAATTTTTAATTTCAACAATAATAACAAATCTCGAAAAATACCATTCAATAAGCAGAAAATAATAATTTTTCGACGTTTTTTATCAAAACCTTTTCATAAATAATAACAAAATCAGAAATATCTTCAATGTTACCAATAGAAAAAGCATGGCAACAGAACGGAAGACTCCAGAGGCCGCTCCGCTGACTTTTTAAATCGCCAATACCAAATGCAGAAAGAATAGACTATAGAGGTCGTACCCAGGTACAAAATTTGAAGAGCTATAAAATCAATGTTTTCTCTTTTATTCTTGACCTTCAAGGATCATGACTACATTGATTGCTCCATGATCCGATATTTTTCAGGATTTGACAGAGACAGCAGAACGTGCCTTCCTACCCAAATCGCTGCATACATCCATAGTCTATGAGTGAATGCGAGCGATAGGTGATACACGTGTTGGAGAATGACACTGAGGTTGAATGATTCAAATACATTTTTTAAACTGTTTAAAACTTACAGGCATGCCGGACAAAAGAGACTTCAATATCACAAAGAATCCCCTGACATCATGAGGTCGGTAAACAACACTCATAAACAACTTGGAATTCATTTGAAGCTATTGAAAATCCAAATCTACTTTCGAGTATCAAATAATCGTATGTGGTGACGCAGACTACAGGTGAAAATTCTAGAGATGAATTCTCAACTCAAATCATTGTACCACCATGTCCAATATGCTTTCTACATTAGCTAGCCAAAATGGAGTAATTTGACAAGTGAAATGGTTCGAAAGGCTTGAGCCAATGTTCAGTCATCAATAAAAAGTCAGGATATCCTGATAAGTCAATATAAACTTCGAATTCTGCTGTCTCATTACGAATAGATAGAATATTTAACAGTAGCAAACAAAAACGGAAAAAAAATATCACCTACCAATACAACTATGGTTATCTTGGTAACGTGAACATGGTATAAGGGATCAAGGTTTTTAACCAAAATATATTGGTTTCACAAATATCCGCATGCTGATTTGAGGCATACCAGATCTTTTTAATCGGTATTAGTCTCAAAGTACTTCAAGGTGGTTTGAAGAGTTTCAGACCTTGACGTAAAACTAACATCTGAATTCAGACGTGGCTTTTTCAGCTTGATAGACGGTGAGGAACGTTGGAAACTGTTTGTTCGGCTTTGAAAAAGATTTCTTGGTTAGCATTATCATTTAAAAAGACAGGAATCTTTGAAAAATCGGCTATATTGGATGATACGACATTCATTTTGAAGTATTTCTTCAAATAAACCTTTTTCCGGATATCGCCATAAGTATTTGGAAATGTTTTGAATTTCTGATCGGCATTTTATTGAATACCAAAATGAAAAACTTTTTCATTAGACTATAACAATATCGCCGAAATATATTACCGTTTCCAAGACACTAAGGGTGAACATCGAATCCATAGCAACCTGCAACGGACGACAAATCACGATTATAATATTGATAATGAAGATCTATACGATTGGATCATTTACATTCAGGCTGATCAACAGATCCACGAGTAATATCAATAAAAAGCAACTATTTCTAAGAAATACATGTCAAGAAAAATAAATCCAAAAAATATTTTTCCCAGATTATTACTGTAGCAAAGAATAGCGACCAAAATATGTCAAAGGATCAAGGATTGTGATGTTAAATCCTTTAGTAAATATAAAGGACAAGCCCGTGGCGTGAGGTGTCATAATTTAGGATTACCGTCTTGCTGGTGGTAATTTATATAAGCAAAATTTTAATATCAAACAGATGTCTCTTGGCATCGTGAAAATTCACGGGTTAAGGTAAGACGTGACGTTTTCCATCTCTGAAAAAGGACCGTGACAGCTGTAGCTGATCTTTCCAGGCTGATGAAAGTGAAGTATTATGAAAATATAAAAGTGAACGGTGGCTTGGATCAGAAATTATTAAGATGGTTTGCATCCATATTCGTCAGAAAGTAGGTCATTTGAAAATGAGATAATTAGTCGAATTGATTATGTCCATAAGCATAAATTATTTTGGATGCACCTATATGTACAAGTATGAAATGGAATGATCCAACAAATACTTCCCAACGGCCTTTTGGATTCCTTGAGATATCTCATTGTCTGCATAATAATTATCGAATGTGTTGGTGATAATTATCATACCACATCAAAAATAATTGCCTCTCTGACCAAAAATACAGACTGAGCCATTGTCCAAGGTCGTTCAACCAAATAGAGAACAAATTTCTTTAAGATTCTTTAATAAATTGAATTTTCTCTACAGCAAATAATTGTTGATCGACAAATACTTATCCTGCTTAACATTGAAACACACAAAACATTTATGCGGGCTTTCAGTGGTATTCCTCATCTATAAAAAATTATATAAGTGGTATGGATAAGAACAAAGCCTGTTATATAAAATCAGCTGGCAAATTAGAAGACAATTCTGGACTTTGGTTGCAACAGTCCATCCATGCATGCATTGGAGTATTGATTCCTAAGAGGGTAACACCTAATAAAAAAAATTGTCATTGAAACAGCATCGCACAAAGATTCATAATTCAAAGTGCTTTCATTTATTTTTCTAGGATATCAAACTAAAGTGAAAAACTGGGATAAAAATAAGCTCCAAAATATAACAATGCGTATTCTTGCGTATTTCCAGATGCAAATAAAGAAGTTTCTAGGTACAATGGTATGAGTCATACAATCAAAAGATCATATTGAGACAAAAGTGATGATGACAAATCAATATTCATTCATAAGAATAATCGATTTGTCACCATTGAGCGGAAAACCAACCCTGGACTCAAAATACTTTGGGCCATCAAATAAGTACTGGATGCTTTCTGGTACTTCTAGGTACTCTCTCGAAATAACACCACAAACTGAGTTTTTTTGTGGAAATACTTTTTAATCAAAACAAAATTCAACTGGCCAAAGAATAATGAATTTCAACATGCTCTATCTCGTAGGTTGTTGCTTTTCCCAAAATTCACAGCTCCATCGGCTTGTAACTCGCAAATTTCTGGAATACAAAACAACGCCGAGCTTTCTCAAACTTAACAACACTGGAATTGCTTCCTGAGCTTTGATAAAGTTTTCGCATAGGGAAAGATCGCAGCGTCTGGTGCTGTCGCATGTTGTGCATTATGGACATTTCTAATTGAGGTGTTAGTGATGAACAATACATATTATAATGATAAATTTCTAGACATTCTATGAAGTCATTTGAATTCAGAAGATTTTTGAGTTTTGGAATGAAGTGAATCTAACACCAACACCAACAATGAAATTGAATGAAAATAAGGGGGAGTTCCAATCGTTTATGAATGATCTCAGTTATAGCATCCAGAAAATTCGCGATAGTTCTGGTTGTCTGATTTATCAAATAGCGTTAAGTCAATAGATTGTTTACAGTAAATGATTTTGTATCATCCACCAATCAAAACGTAGCTATGAGTGCCGTTAATAGCTAGCGGAAGAACTGTTACGCGACAAGCCTCTATTCAGCAGAATAAACTTGTAATTTGAGTAGTAAGAGAATCTTGTTTGCCTTATTTGGATCTACAGCGGCATTACCCATAAGCAATATAGGTATCTGTTTTAATTAACTATTCATAAGTATAAAGTTTCCATGTTGCCTTTGTTTGGGAAGGTTTTGTTTGATGAATTTTGATCACAAGGAATTAAAATCATATTTTCATGCAACATAAAACGAAAAACCAAATTGATGAAAAATGAAATCTCTTAATAGAAGAAGTGTTCAATTTTTCTTCTCATTTGAGAAATTACCATCAGTCAAGCTAGAGACTTTTCACGAAGAAGTCTCTGCCGGGCGATCTTTCAAACAAATTGTAAGTATTCATATCAACAAAAGGTTGAAATCAAGTACTATGTGAATTAAGTTCCATGACCAACCTTCCCTTGGCACAGATTTTTCTTGATGACTCGACGACATAGGTCATTTTGAGACAATCAAACCAAATAAAGAAGACTGGATTCTTGGTTCTGTTCAGTTGTTCTGCAATAATTATCTATAGTTCATTCACAACCAGAAGTCACGATTGTGCAAATCACATGTGTTGGTTCATCTCACGCGACCATTCAATCGTTTTCCTTTATTTGTTCACTTTGGTGACTTTTGGTCGTGAATCAAACTGTAGCTATTTTTGATATTTTTAAAATAAGGAAATACCAAATCACAATTGTATATAGGAGAAATAATAAACATGTAAAGGGTAGTTTATGTGTAGAATACAGTTTGACAGGATATATATTTCGAATGATTTTTAAATTATCATTATTTTTCCAGAATATTACGAATATCATTGATTATTGAAATGTTGCAATGATATTATATCACTCAATAGTATCCATCGAGGTATAATACATAACAGGTCAAATTATTTTTAATGTATAATATATGATCTTTGAGAAAAGAGAGACATCAATATAATATTATTATCATACAACTATAAATCCTACACGCATGTAAATAATAGAAGAATATATTAAAATTCTGCAATTATATTTCTGATTCTCATTGGAGATCCATTCAACATTCAATAATTTGCAAAATATTTATTAATTTGCGAAAAACAAGGTGAGTTGTGAAAATGACTCAAACTCATTTGGTTGAATATTTCAGAAATTGTTATTTTCGAAACAGCTTGAAGTTGAAAGTTTCATAGTTCTTTCCGTTTTATACCAACTTTATTTTTTTAAATGTGGACCTAGATTTTGAACATAATCTACAACGATGTACTCACTGTATAAACAGCTCCACGAAAAAGATTTACAGCTGGTATGTGGGTGAAAAAAATGTCAGCTGATGCATTGGAGAAATTCTATTTTGTTGATTTCATTATAAATATCCAAAAAAAAATTAAAATTGTCAAAAATGACAACTATCCGGAGTCCAGCTGATAGAGAATCCACAGAAAATACTAGGCTTATCAAAAAGTACGGTGAATAAATTCATCATAATCAAAGTAATAACATCAATTGAAATTCTTATCACCTAATCTCCTTCAAAATATGATGTGTGAGAATTAAGTAGTGAGACTGATTTTATTGTCGCACTTGTGGTGAACCTGCGACCTTGAAATTTCCTTCCTCTTGCCCGGGATCCTTCCCCTCTTCATTGGTATATTTACCATCGCACCATTTAGCTTATTGAGTTCGCCTGTTGTGTCCTTTTAAGTAGAAGTGTGTTGGTGGTGCCCGTCACGAAAATGGAGAAGCAAAATCAAGAGCAACGCATCGCGATGAAATTTTGCGCCAGATTAGGCGAAACAGCTTCGGAAGCGTACGCTGAATTTGTAAAAGTATATGGTAATAGTGCTATTAGTCGTATCCAGTTCTTTCGATGGCATAAGCAGTTCAAGGAGCGGCGTGAAAGCGTGAAAGACGAGGGGCGGAGCGGAAGACCAGTCGAGGTGCGGACAGATGCGAATGCGCAGCGTGTGCACGCTCTAATCCTTGGAGATCGGCGTTTAACAGTTCGATTGTTGGCCTCAAAACTGGGTAAAAATCGTCAGACAAATTTTATCCGACAATTTTGAGATGAATAAGTTTTGCGCGAAGATGGTTCCAAAGAACCTTTCTGAGGTGCAAAAGCAGCATGACCATCGCAGAGGATTGGTGAGAACAAGTGGAAAACGATTCACGCTGCTTGATCAAGTTATTACAGGCGATGAGTGCTACTTCTTACAATACGATCCGAAAACCAAACCTCCAAGCTGACAATGGTTGTCTTCGACCGCCCCCGCCCGAAAAAGCTAGCATGAAATTGTTCACAAAGATTTTTTTTTATCGGGGCAAACCGTAAATCAAGTCTACTATCACCAAGTACTCGAAAGATTGCGAGGACGAGTTAACAGGGTACGCCCAGACATCGCTCGTAACTGGATCCTTCATCACGACAACGCGTCGTGCCACACCACCCTAAGTGTTTCCCAATATTTGGCCCCTAAAGGGCTCGCTGACTTTCAACAGCCGCCTTATTCGTCCGATATGTCACTCCGTGACTTTTTTTTGATTCCTAGAACAAAATTGGTGGTCAAAGGAACCCATTTTGAGTGGATTACGGACAACCAGGTGGCCGTGACGAGGGTACTCGCGGACATCCCAGTCGAAGCTTTCCAGAAATGTCACGAAGCATGGAAAACGCGCTGGCATCGTTGTAAAGCATCCCAAGGGGACTACTTCGAATTGTCACAAGACGTAGTATGTTGCTCCGGCGATGCACTCATCAGAAAGTTGGATCCAAGATTTGGAGCATTTCGTAAAGGCTTGTTTGTCGTTGCTCTCCTTATGTCGAGAATAGTGTCAAAACGTTCTCTTTTTATTAACGCGTTAATTTCTGGAAAGAGTCAAAAGATGGATGATCAGCCGCAGACCGAGAAAGAGAGATCCTTTTTCAAGATTTATCAAAAATTTTGCATTTTTTTTTTATGAGAACTCGTGAATCAGAAGAGAGATAAGGTATTGACCATTTGCGCGATGAGCGACAACCACTGACCCACTTTTCCGGTCTTCTTCGGCGTACATCTTTGAATTAGGTTTTTATAATGGATCAGGATGACAGTTGTTTCTTTCAGAAGAAACGCAAACAGCAATACTTTGCCTTCACTTTACATGACTTCAATTTTTTATTCAAAATAAATTGATTGTCTTCACTACCAAAATTTGTCCATCAAGCAGAACGCAAGCATAAATATTTGAAATCAATAAAGGCCGGGCATTTGGAATGTCAAAACTTATTTCAAAAATAGGACATAAAGATTAAACTTGGAAAGTGTAGATATTGATTTCAAAAATATTATGTATTTGCATTTTATATAATATTTTCAATTGCTACTTCTTTCACCTATTTTTGAGTAATGAACCACCTATCATTTATTAATTTGTCAATAGATTGATGGAAATTGTTTGTGTTAGGATATTGATAAAATAGTTGTTCACGCTTTTTGTATAGTTGAACGTAATAAAGGTGGATACATAATTTCGAATGGAACATGAACAACTCGATGAACAATCTCTAGTAAAATAATATCTGTAAAAAGAAATGGAGATTCTTCGAGAATGCTAAGAAAATCCTTGATCACTGTAGATGCAACTAACGAAACAAATATTGTTCTCACCGAAAGGTCAGGATTTTGATGGAATTTCATTGTTTTCTTGGCATTTTCATTCTTTCCAAAACTGTTGAAGTTTTCTTTATTTTTGTAAAATCATCGTCAAGGTTGATATCTTGAATATCATATATAGGTTCAAAGAATAACATAATATCAGTGAGCCTTTCTCGTCTCACTTCACGCTTCAGAATAGCCGCAGCTCTATCGACACATAAAATTGACGTGTGAACATTTGAGTTATACCGCAGCACTTCTGAGATTATCCTCGTCTATGCAGAACCAGCATGAAGTGTAATATCTTCGGCCTTGATGACAGTCGGGTGGAGCTGCTGCGCAGGTGTTTCTTGTTAAGATACGAGATATTCCTGTCCACAAAAACTTGGATGTCTAGCAACAGTCGCAAATTTTGAAAGACTGAAAAAAAAATCACAACATAGATCTTTCAGACCAAGGAAATAAAGGCAAACTAACTAAACAGAGTTGGTGATCAAAGAAATAATTTCAAATGAGTTCTGAGGAATAGTTCGAAATTTGACTTAAAACCTCTTCTACGTTATGAAACATACGAATCCTATATGTACATATTATGATAATAGCTTCTAAATTCAATCACGGGAGAATTGGGGATTCGTGCTAATATTACACCGGCTCTATTCAATATTGGTTTACTCTCTCACATGGACGGATACCTTGATTTTAATTTCCTGTAAGCTCTTCCTATTATTTCCCATACGATGCGAGAGCAAATTCGATCGACTTCGGTCCCTTCATTTCCGTCATGCGTCGCCATTCTGCATTCGTCAGTTGCCTCGGGTCAGTACAAATCTATTAATGTTGGATACTGGCCGACAGATTGCCAGGAAATAAGCACAACAAATGGGATGGAAATGTGTTAGTGATATGCAGTAACAGTCTCGTTCAATCACAAGATAATGCGTCTAGCTGATTTTAACTACTCATCTTCCAATTTCCTGGAAAAATATATTTTAAGTTTGGAATTGAACTATGTAGTCCGAGCAGATAGTAAATTTCATACTTAATAGAATGTGGCCAAGAAACATATTTTCCATAATATGTGTCATTTCACAATAACGTGCCTGATTTCATATTTCTTCTGATTACTTGTCCAGTTACTAGTTTATACAGGGTGTACCTTCTTTGTAGTTTGATGTGTGAGACCCCCACGGTTTTCAAAAGATTGTGATCTATGTAGTAATTTGCGTGCAAGTTAGCCCTGTCTAATTTGCATCTTAATAATAAAAACAAGTGAAGTTCAAACGTTGGAGATCTCGAGGTGAGTAGTAGGCGCCACCAGTCTTTATTGGCAAAAACTTGATATCCCCCTGCCGTTATTAGGCACTTTGATCACAAACTGAATGAAGTTGAGGAAGAGCTTCAGCTTGAGAGAAACAAATAAAAAAATCGATCCAATCAAATTCTTGTCTTCCAAAAAATGGTTGATCGCTAGTTATGTATTGTTAAAGTATTATCTACCTGGTCAGGTAGATGAATGCGCATCAACCAATGCACCTCGACGTGTCTATTGATTTGACGCCAAAAATTTGGCAACTTTGTCCAAAATGAAACTTGAAATTTTAACCCTAAGAAGAAAGACTGTTCATAGAATAAAAACAAGTAATGACTGAAATTCAAATTGAATTAAACGTTTTGTTTCACTGAATAAGACTACAACTGATATGAGGGAAAAAGAACGTTACATATTCAAAAGGTTTTATTAAGAATAAGCAACACTTCAGATCAAGAATTTTGTAACTACCCAGGTACATCGGATCGTTAACCTCGCACCAAGTTCACTGAATATCAACGAATAGTCAAAAATTGAATTCATGAAAAGAAAGTTACACTTGAAAAGTAATGGTTGGGAAAATTGGTTACTTCTGAATATTCTGTACATGAAGTCCAAAATTACATACTATCACGAAGTTTATGCTTCAGATCCTATCTTACGCCGTTTATTTTGTAACTAATCCAAATTCACAAAATCGATAATAAATGACCTTAAAGACTACAAAATAAGCCGAAATGTTGAAAGTCGTTGACTCTAATCTTTTTTTGGTTGTATTTATCAACAATGTTTTTGTCAACGGAAATAAGTTTTTTATTTTCCACAAATAAAACAATGAAATTGTCCAATAGTTCGTTTTTGAATTTTATAACTTTCCTGAAATTTAGGTTTGATCAGAAACGACGAACAGCTGCAATCAAATCATCAAAATTTGTGAGGATTGAAGGTAGTTATAGATAGTCCGCCCCGTCGTAGAAAAACCCCCATAGAACCGTCCCAAAACCAGTAATTTCCAATGGCCCTAATAAATTTTGACAAGTTAGACATTTGTAAATATTAACAAATGAATTGATTGACTGGAAAGAACCGCTCTGAAACGGTTCTTGTGGGTGGTTGGAACTAGCCTATCATTTTACGGTTATGCGATGTTGAACGGAAAGTAATAGTGCAACCTTGATACCGGTCTTGTTCCGAATAAAAATCAGTCAGGCAGCACGGCCATGTCAGTTGTTCAGAATTCGAAGCACTGCTTATTGCTATCATTACCTAAGATTTGTCTCCAGCTATGAATTATTATTTCTTGGCTTATTCAGGGACTGTAGATCGAGTTCTGATAGCGACCATACTGTTACACGACACGATTTTTCTTCTTTCATTTATCACAATGATCAAAAAAACTATCTTTTGATTTCAAACCTGTAGGCTTTTTTTATCGATAGACTCTGGTTAAGTCATTTTTTTTATCCTTGAGACATGCAGTTGGCACAGCTTAGTTTAAGCTGTGCTGTTGGGAGTTCAATCGTAATTCTACTAGGAACCACAGAGCCCCTTGCCAATCCCCCATGCATTGATCTACACAAGCGGAAAGATATTCAACCACCTTCCTTCTGGCATTCGCAAAATTCAGTGCAATGAAAGATGTAACAAGAAAGTTGAGGAATCGTCATTCAGAAAGGCAATCTGAAGGCTGGTGGACTACTCCAAAGCAATTTTGAATTTTGGTCGTAAGAAGTGTCAACATGAAGTATTCCATATCTTGGTATCATAAAAGAGCAGTATCTGTTTTATACACACCAATAATTGATATATGCTATCTAATCATGTCTTCTTTTTGATCAGTGGGTGCTTTGTTATAACTAATATGTTTTGTTAAATCAATGTACCTAATCTTTTTCATTATCCTTCGTAACATTGTGCACGTGTTTGCTGGTAACTCTAATTTCAAATTCAATCCCTGAATTTCAATGAACTGTAGTATTTTCAATATTGGATTCAATTTCGATTTATCTTTCAAAATGGTGTGGGTATTTCAATTTTTTTTTTAAGTGAATGTTTTCAATAATCATCTGAAATTATTTCACTCTGGATGTGATAATTTGACTGTTTTGAAATTAGTTCAATTGGTATATCCATGATTCTTAAATATGCTAAACTAAATAATGGAAAAGACCATCATACTCAAGATTAAATCCAATTCATGAATGAGTTTATGATAAAACAATAGCATAACAACATTAATCAAACCCGCTTTTATCAATTATAATTATCAATTGACATATTTTTTTTCAGATCCAGGATAAGCTGACCTCTTGGACACAGTCATGCATACAATGTACATTTTTCAATTCTTTGTCGTTTAGTATTCTTCATGTTGGTATCAGGTCGTAGAATAATATGTTATTGTATAAATGACATTCGTGTGAGGTTATACCTTGAACCTTTCTTTCATGACATACATAATACGTATTATTATAGTAATATATTTTTATTATTCTTCAGTCAGAAAGCGCGGACCACAAAATAAATAAGATTTGGCAAATAAGATATAAGACATTGTTTCACAAACTCGTGACTTGGAAGAAGGGAGAACACGAACCAATTCATAATAATTATTGTCTTGTATCTATTAGAGAAGCAGCGGAGGGCTATGTAATCCTCTGAGATATGTTATTGTTTCTTACATGGGCGGACCAGATTCTAATATAACAAATAACTGGTATTTATAAAAAAAAGTTTAATATGGAATCGATATTTTTGGTAGATATGGTTTTAAAATCACTCTTGGTATCGTATCGGCACAATAATTTGAACAAAATTAGATAAAATAACAATCAAATTATTGATTGGTTTTCTTGATCTGCTGTGTTAATTTTGTAGAGGCTGAATGCACAGCTGTGCAAAGCAAAAAAAAAATCTTATTGATAGTATAGGTAGTCATCATTTTTATTATTAGTATGGGAGTAGATTCGTTCAAACATCTCAATCGATGACTATGATGAACTTGGTAGTAAAAAGGTAGTAAAGCGATGAAAATTCAATAATAGGAGAGCCCACGATGCTAGATAGAGATTCACTGGAGCGTCCGGTCGTGGAAACCCTGCTGAAAGTATACAGCATAATAATATGACCTTTTAAGAGCTTTAAAAAGTTTTTAAAAAAATCCCGCTACATGGAAATACTCGAGCGCGTCAGTTATTGATGGTGGATATGCTCCACATGTCTCTGATTACCGAGGTTAATCCGCCGGTTTGCCTGATGAGGATACGGAAGGTTTAAAATGGCAAAAAAACATTTGATGTGCCTCAGAAAATGCAATAAAAATTAATTAAAACACTTGAGCACGACAGGTTTGCATACAGGAGCTTCTGCTATATGTACATGCGAGTCTCTAACTTGGAATAAATTCAGTAAACAAAAGACCGTTTTTTTTTCGGAAATATGCTCGGACATGTCGATTAGTATTTTAAATTGCGCTCTTTTTCATGTATAAAAATGTTATACAGTGTGTCCCAAATTTGAGATATGACGTCATCGACTATTTTTTTAAATGGTAGCCCTAATTTTTTTATGACTATTCTTAAAGAGTATATCGAGTTACACATGCGTACCAAATTTCAAGTTTTTATTCCTTGTCATTTAAAAGATATTTAACAAAAACATTAACTAATTCGAAAAATGAAGAAATCTGATTCAAGTCAATAAAATTTTTATGCAGTTTAAAAATGGCACGTCAAAAGGTATTCGTTTTTTGTCAAATCGGTTTGACGTCTTATCACAATGTTATAAAAACAAGAAAACAAGTTAATAAAAACAAGTGAGAAGAGCTGCATCGTATTCGAGTTGTTGAGCGAGAACCCGATTAGTTTGTGGTTTTGTGAGAAACACCGTTTTTTGAAAAATCCACGAACATGCCGTACTTAACTGAAACCCACAAAATTGAAATTTCAATGATGATTGGCTACGGAGATAGGACAAGAACACAAAATGAAGTTATTCATTTATTCAGAGAGAAGTATCCTGATTTACCACCCATATCAGAAAGTACCGTAAGCAAGATTGAAAAACAGTTTCGGGAAAACGGACATTTGAAAAAAACAGATGATCATCGTCAAAGTGCGCTCGATGAAGAGTTCAAAATTAATGTACTTCTCTCTGTTCAAGAAAATCCTCATGTCCTCACTAGGCAGATAGCTAGGGAACTCGAAATTAGCCAGTCTTCAGTTATAAGAACTCTTAAAGCGCAAAAATTTCATCCCTATAAATTGAAAATCCTCCAGGAACTCACCGAAGATGATCCGGATAGAAGACTCCAGTTTTGCGAACAAATGATGGACCTACTAGACAGAAATGTTCTAAACATAGAAAACGTCCTGTTTTCTGACGAATCAACGTTTATGTTAAATGAGGAGGTGAATCGACCAAATTATCGTTATTGGGCAGACAACAACCCACACTGGATGAGGGAAGGCCATACTCAACGTCCACAAAAAGTCAATGTTTGGGCAGGGATTATTGGTGATCGAGTAATAGGACCAATTTTCTTCCAAGAAAATCTCAATGGAGCAAGATATTTAGAATTCTTGCAGGAAGAACTACTTCCGAATTTGGCTACTCTATTCCCTGATCCGGTTGAAGCTGATGTCCCGAATAGAAACATCTGGTTTCAACAAGACGGGGCTCCTCATTTTGCTAGACCTGTCCGTGAGTATCTGGATGATGCATTTCCAGGCAGATGGATTGGTAGAAGAGGACCCTTTGAATGGCCACCCAGGTCTCCGGATTTCACACCTCTGGACTATTTCTTATGGGGTAAGTACCCCCATAACAAAGTTTTTAGGACCAAACCGGAAAATATTGAGGAGTTGAAACAACGAATAAGACAGGAGTGTAGGCTAATTTCCGCTGAAGTAATTAGAAATGTTCAAAACGAGTTTCAATTCCGTTTAGGATATTGTCAGTTAGTACATGGACAACATTTTGAGCATTTATTGAAGAAAAATTATTGAGTTGAATCAGATTTCTTCATTTTTCGAATTAGTTAATGTTTTTGTTAAATATCTTTTAAATGACAAGGAATAAAAACATGAAATTTGGTACGCATGTGTAACTCGATATACTCTTTAAGCATAGTCATAAAAAAATTAGGGCTACCATTTAAAAAAATAGTCGATGACGTCATATCTCAAATTTGGGACACACTGTATAAAATCTTTCTACATGAAAAAGAGCGCAATTTAAAATACTAATCGACGTGTCCGAACATATTTCCGAAAAAAAACGGTCTTTTGTGTACTGAATTTATTCCAAGTTAGAGACTCGCACTGTATGTCCTGGTCATGTTCCATAAACTGACGTTTATTTGGAGGAAGTTGGAACAAAATGATTCCACTACATAGATATGTTGGAACGCATCTGTTTTATCTATTTCTGAAATTCATATACAGTGCGGCTCTAAAAGGTCCCCCCCCTTTTTTTTGTGTGCACCAAAAATTTTGAAACTTGGCATACTTCAATTGCTGTCGAAATACCACTTTTTGATGTTACTCACGTACTTTTAGTATTCAAGATGGCGGCTGGACGCCATTTTGAAATATTTTTTTAAAAGGAGGGGTGTGACACATCATTCCAAAGGTATTATCAAGTAGATTATTGTGTGAAGATTTCATAGGATTAAACGCATCCGTGCGGATATGACAGCCTGCCAAACTTTTAGTTTTAAAAATGTCGTTTACATTAAGTTCCAATTTTTTTACGAGCTGACACATCAGATTCCGGAAAAATGATGGTGAACCTGAGCAAAACAGTACAGGTTAACAAATGGAAATGCTGATACTCAGCGGATAAAGAATTTCAAAATGATAAAAAAAAATTGGAAAGCATTTATTAGCATTATAATACTAAAATCTAGATTAAGATGGAGATAGAGTTTCCACACTACCTCGCCACAGCACTAAAAGTTAACCAAATGTGAAAATCTTAAAACGATATGAGTCAGTTGTTGATTATTATTGATTATTAACTACAATAGAGCCTTAGATTGTACAAATACGTCAGAATAATCCCAACGAATTTGGCATGGCACCAATTTTTCAGCAGGATGGTGCGCCTCCTCATTTCAGTAAAAATGTATGGCAGTATTTGGACATAACTTACCCCAATCGTTGGATTGTTCGTCGGGGTCCTACCGAATGTCCTGCCAGGTCACCCGATTTAACACCATTGAATTTTTTTTTATGGGGATATTAAAAATTGAAAGTTTATGCAACACAGCCAGACTCTCTTTTAGATTTACAGCAAAGAATTACTGCTTTTTGTCAAAATATTAATGTCGATACTTTCGAAAAAGTCCGTCAGGAGTTCTCAGACAGATAATTTGATTGTTTGGGGGTCAACGGAGGACATTTACAACATTTTTTATAATAAAAATTGAAGTATGCTTTCTTTGTTCTTATTTCACGAATTTCTTTATCTTATTAGTTTGACAGTATGCCCAGTTTTAAAATTTTTGGTGCACACATTAAAGAAAAAGGGTGGGGGACCTTTCGAGCCTCACTGTATACTGCAGTCAATAACGACATGACAAAAATCAAACATTGCAAACGCGCATGTATCTACGATTTTTTCATATGTTGAGAGGATCCCTCAAAGTAGTTTATAATCAAGTTTGCAACTCTGAAAACCCTGTGCTGCTCACGTGCCTCTTGAGGAACTCAGACATTTTGTTACTTGTCTCAGTGTTTAAAAAAAATACCGTGTAGAAGCGTTTTTTGGAAATATTTGTTCCATAACTTTTAAAATATAACTAGATTTGCTACAATTTGAGCCTAATCGGAGCTGTCAAAATTTATTGGTTGCGGACTTACAGTCTGGCAAAAATAGAGCATGTTTTGCAAAAAGTTAATTTTTTTTGGTTTGTCCATTTTTCATGACACTTACCGGCAAAACTAATGGTCTTGAGAAAAAGTCATAACAAAAGAAATTGAAGATAATTCAATCAGCTCCAATTTGGCGTCAAAATAGTCTCTCTTTGTAATAGTTTTCTCAAAAACAAAAAAAGGAGTAAAACATCGAAGTATGGAGAAATGGTGAAAACATATGAATGTCCATGCTCAATATCTGCGGAGAGGTGTAGTGTTTTACTGAAACTTCAACTATTACATCTGAAGAACATGATGACGTGAGAGCTTCTGAATTTTATGGGATACTACAGACGCCAATAAATTGAAAATCTAGTTGAACACCCACCCCCATTTCAAGTCACTTATTACCTAGTTCCGATTCACAGTGAAATTGTCGAAGGCACCGATCTTGGCTCAAGAACTTGGAAAGGCAGGAGCAAGACAAATTGTCGGTAGCACATTTGGCAAAGTAACTTTTAAACGAAAGTACAAAGTGAACACCTCGGCGTCAGTCACTATCTATATGAAAGTGTTTAACAAAAAAGTTGATGTTGTTTCCTCATCACCACATTCATCATCTGACCCGAGTCCCAATCGCGCCCTGATGTGCGACTCATCCGTCCTCGCACACACATTACTCGAACCTTGCGAACCCTTCACATCTACTTTCTTAAAAGAAAACGAATGATTCATGTCAAAATGTCTTGTTTCCTTCAATAGTCGTCGTGATTAATCTCAAAACAACTGTGTTTGGTTGGAGTCGCCAGACAAATCAGGCAGTTACCGCACACACACAAATTTGCACGGATCTTTAGCGGTCGGGTTGGGGTTCACTGTCAAGTTTGGCGAGCCCACGACGCTACCTGGACAAGTCTTTTTTGACCACACATTGGCGAATCAGTCGATGATCGAGTTGTGACTGACCGATCTGGCGAGCCCATTCGCTAATGAATGGGGGGGCTTTAGGTTGATCTCCTTATCGAGCTCCAGAAGGTCTGCACTACAAAACAGTCATACAAACAGTCAAAGCAACACTTTGCGTACGAGCTAGTACCGTATCCGCTGTCCTTGTTCACTGAAGAGTGGATGCGCAAGGGCACGGCATCCTCCGTGTATGCAGCATTTACACCGATCCCTGAAAACATGATACCAGCAAACAACGCGTTCTCGGTGGTTGATGGTGGTTGCCTCCTGCACATGATACTAACACAAACAACAAGGTAAGCTCACTAGCTGGACGAAAGGAGCGCCGACTCACGCATGGTGATCCAAGTGAACCAAATGAATATAAAAGATTTGGCGGATATAGATGTTGAAAACATAACCTGGAAAAGGTCACAGAACAGTCTATGCCCTGAGGCACCAATATGAGGTCACGAAAGGATGCGTATGAGCTTATCTGGTTTGTTTTAGTATCATGTATCCTGCACAAGGTGATCTGGCAGTCAGAGCCATTACATCAGAATATTATTATGTCAGGAACAGTCAACAGCATCACATATTTTCTTAAGGTGGGCGTTTCGCGGTCACGTGTCGGCAATGTAATTTAATGATTTGGCGGAAGCGTCAGAGGTAGATTATTCGAGGGAAAATAAACCTGACGTGTCTGACACCACCTCGACGCCGACGGGGAAATTCCATAATTAGATATATTTTTTCAGGAACATAAACAAAATGTTATTTTGTGGGCAAATTGTATACCCCCCCGCTATTACTTGGTTTATTCTGGGTGTGTATTTTTGTGAATATTATTTTTGGATGCGGATATTTTTTTGTGGTTGCCGTTGAGTTTGTGCTTTTTGTGAACTTTGCAAAGTTTTTCTGGATCTTTGAATAAACATTATAGACAATTGATTTTTACGAAAATTGGAGTATTTTCCGTCAAGGTGAGTTTCTGAAAGAGTAATCATGAGATAAGTAACATAATATCACTATTTATGAATATATACTTCATATGTACATATGTACGAGCACAATACATAAATATCGCAATTCATCAGTTTACGCGTCCTGGCGATTGTGTTTTGCTCTTTTTCTAAAAAAACTTTTTTCTGTGTAATTTTTGATAAAAATGGCCATCACCGTTCGAAATATACTATAAAATTATATACTTTCTAAAAATTGCACAATTATTGAACAAAAGATAGTCTAGCTATAAAATTTTGAACTAGGCAAAAATGACCAATCATTATTCATATTTTTTTCAAAAATCTGAGTTGCTAAGATATTGTAGAATCCAGTTCAACGCAATGTAATTTTCATGAGACTTTGAACTTGAATAGGATTCAAAAAAAAATACTCAATCAATTTTTTCAATGTTGCAAAGATTTTTTTTTTCACCAACGAAACTACACGTGAAAAAACCTAAATCTTTTTGTTTAAAGTTTTTTTTCCATCATTTATAATAAAGAGCTCTGTAGTTGGGTGTCAAAATATAATGAATAACCCTGTACCTTCTATGTCCTCGATGGTCATCTTGTTCATTGTCTATTCGATTTACTTAGTTTTACTCAAAAAAAAATTCGTATGAATGTTTTGTGATTCGTCAATAATTATAGGTATTTTAGTGTTGGGTGTTGGGCCATTATTTGCATGATAAATCGGGGTGACGCGACATATAGCGCGGTCGAAAGTAACAATTTTTCTGTAGAAATAAGCAAACTATAACTTATAATGATTTGTAAAGACATTTGTGAGAAAACAAAGTGCGAAAACTGAATGTTTTTTTTATAAAGTTATGGACACGGAGCTAATAGGGGTGGTGCTGGGTGGGGTAAATAAACAACTGTATGAATAAAAATACATAATGCATACAGTAGGACTGAGCAAATGAAGTGAAACAGCCTGAAATTTGATTAAACTTGAATCCTGCATCAGTTACTTTTTCATGATTTCCTCAAAAATGGGACATTTTTTGCAAAGTCCAAAATTTCAAAGCTTACTATCCTTTGTTCAACTAAAGGGGTGGCAAATTATAAGAAAAAACCCTGTACCTATGTGAACGCCCATTTTTATGAAAATAATCTATAACGAATCTTTCTTTTTTCAATTTTCCTATCAATTATTAATTTATTCGGCGACTTGTTCTACAGCAATTTATAATTAGAATCAAATCACGATGAAAATTGAAAAAGAAAACAAAATATTTGAGGTGTTGATACTTGCATTTCATCGTCATATTATTATCAACTCGTGGAAAATGTAAATAATAATATTCTTTTTTCATTCCTATAAATTAAATAGGTAGGTACTTTAGTAATTTGGAAAAAAGTCAATACCTGGAACCATCGATTTGTAGTCCTGAATATAAACAGGTAACTGTCAAATATAAAGCTGAAGTACTAAGTCATTTTTATGGAAAAGTAATTCATATTTTTTTATAGGCAGAGTGTTTATTTAAAAAGTTACCATCCACGTTGTGCGAAAGTAGACAGACGCGGGTGGTGATTTTTTTAAGGAAACCCTGTATTAGTATTCAGATTAGGTACAGAGTGTTTCATTGTCTTTGATAACATTTTAATCAGCTGTAACTTCTTTGCTTTTGAAGGTAACGAAACAAATATCAGATTGTATAGTTATGATACAAAAGACTAACGATTTTCTGAAATATTGACCTGACTTATGTTTTTTTTTTTTAATGAAATGCCCTGTATAATATTGGATATTTCGATTCCACACAAAATTCTGAGTATATTTTATAGAGCATCTCATATACCTATCTTCAACGGTTTGGGAGAAAATGACGTCGAAACATTTTGCAAAAATTGAATGGTTCACATACAGACAATAGTGACAATCATAAAAACGTGTAATCACATAACACCTCGTGTAATCAGCAAACTCTGTGATTTGTCAAAGTATTTCAAAGGCGATATTGTAGAATCTAATTAATTTTTATTGTTCATGGCACACTTTTGCGAACAATAAGACTTCAAAATTTTTGTGTGACAGGTTTCGACGCCATTTCCTCACAAACCGTCGAAGATAAGTATATGTTAGGCTTTATTAAATATACATAGAATATTGGGTAGAATAGGTACAAGAGCATTTCATTTAAAAAAATATGTTAGGTTATTATCTCGGAAAAATGTCAGTTTTTTGTTTTATTTTTCAAATAGAAAACAACTTACGAGATAACTATACAATATGGTATTTGTTTCGTTTCGATACATTCAATAACAAACAAGTTATAGCTTATTGAATGTTATCAAAGATAATGAAACACCCTGTACCTACCTATATTATTTTTCTATGGCCGTCTCATTCAAGTACATTTTCTACTATTATAGGTAATTTCATCACAGCACACAAAAAAAATATCATTTTTCTTGGGCGCCCATTCATCTGTCTCGAGAATCAGGTCCGAAGCAAACCCATGTTCTGTAAATACAAAACGTACAATACAAACAACGGTAATACAGGAATCTATGAATACGAATTTCCGAAACCCCCAAATCGATAATGTTCAAATTACAGTTTTCTCTACATCATCACTCGCCGCATCTATGAGTGAAAAGCTGAACCCCAGAAAAATGCCAGATCGTGGTTCCTACCTGACCTTCCCACAGATGATTCCTTCCCATCTCTGTTATCCTATGCAATATGCCCCATCTTCTTTCTTTGTCTACTGTAAACCATGGAAACATCCCAAAATATTTCACAAAAAGTTTCCCCATCCAAGAACGGATTGTTTGTTGATTGAAATCGCAATTTTATATTGATAAGCAAATCCATGTTCCTCGAATAAGTTATTTTGGTGATAAAAAATGAAGAAATAGCCGAGAAAACAGCGATTGATGTGACCGTTTCGATACATCCAAAAATAGGTCATTTTCGATTGCCCAGAAAACTCTTCAAATTGAATCTAGCTAATTCATGTTACTTCATTGGAATAGTACATCATTGTACATCATGTATATAACATGATCGCGTCTCAAAGTTGTGTTGTTCTCCCGAATTAAAACATTTAGTGGATCCATGTCGGGTATAGGAGAATAACATTGCGATACGCCCACCTTAAGCGCCTTCGCGCAGTGTCGACTGATGCCGGAAAGTTAACATTTTATTTTGCTTTGACCGCAGAAATAAAGGGATTATTCACTATTACACACATCAGGGACTCGTCCTCATGAGAAGTCGTTTTTCTGGGTCGCCTTCCTTGTTGACCTCTTGTCACTCATTTTTTCTTTGAACTCCAGACAGTACTACTGCTACTGCCAAACATCTCAATAGCCCTTGCTTTTTCATCATTAGTGAGGAGATGATGAACCATTCTAGCAAAGAGATATTAGCTCGAATTTTATCGGAAACACCACTGATTTATGACAGGAATTTGATACAACTGATGTGTCAAAAAATCAGTTTTTGAAATTCACGGGGGATTTCAAAAGATGTGTTCTACAACAAATTCCACAAACAACTTTCGATTTACGTCATAATTGCCACCAAGCACGTTGTTATGAAGTTTGCTGATGGCCAAATTTGGTCACCAGCAGATCACATGATAACTCGCTTGGTGACAATTATTATGACGTGAATCGAAAGTTGTTTGGCATTTGCTGCAAATGTATTGCTGTTTACTATACAGGGTGGGCAACTGAGAATGCGAGGTACTGTATCTGGACCACTATTCATCGTAGAGACTTGCGACAAAAAATGTTAGTACTAAAACGGCCGAGAGAAAAACCTGGAAAATATTTTTAAGTTTTTTAAATGGTCACTAGGGGGATTAACAACCAACATCAAGTAGAAAAATGGGATTTTTATAGAATTTTGACAAATTAAAATATATCGATGATATCATTTTCATATATACCAACTATCTACCTACACTTTCAGTCAAAAACTTTGTTTTCTATCAAAATAATTAAAGTGGAGGGAGAAGTCCAATTATTTTTTTAAACAAACGAAGATTTCTTCCGTTTCGCTTGACCGATTTTAACGAACTTGGGTTCATTTGAAAGAGCATAATCTGCACTACAGAATGTTTATTTGGTTTTGAATTTGTTACTTTCGCCGTCGCCGCTAGATGGCGTTAACTGAAATGGTAACATATTTTTGAGTTTTTTTCAGATGTGATTGTATATTCATTTTCATATATTTTAAAAGGGTATACATTTATCTGTTGAAAAAAAGAAAAAAAAACACAAAAAAATGATTTTTTTTTAAAAAAAATCATCAATTTTCTGTTTTTTTTTTCAATTTTTAATAGAAAAATGTATCCCCTTTGAAATTATATAAAAATGAATGGAATGAAATTCCCCCACTGCATTTTTTTAAAAAAAAAAAAACGGGTCAGTCAAAAAGTGTAGGTAAATAGTCAGTAAATATGAAAATAATATCATCGATATATTATTTTCATTGGGTTTCTTCCAAAAAGGTGGAAGAGGTGCCTCTGTGTGCGCTCAGCATCCAGCCACTTTGAAAGAGTTTTGTTCTTGCATGTCATCACTGGGTGAGAAACATCTGCGCTTATCTTATCTCGTATGTGTGTATTCCCGCGTTTTCAATTTTTATCAGGCTTTTTATTCATGTCAATTGGTTTTTATCAGTCCCTTTGTTTATTGTGCTTTGTTCCGTTAAACTTGTAATATGCGTCCTTTTACAGTTTCAACATTTTAACCCCTTTTACAAGTTTTAAACCATTTTATCTTTTTAACATGTTTAGTGTAGTGAAAGTTCGTTTGTGTATTTTAAACATTTATTTTATTTCTTGTGTACAATTATTAGCATATGTATAATGTGTGATTTTCTGTTATGTGTTGGTGCCTTTTGAAACTGTCCTTCACATTCGGTGAGTTGTTTTTCACTTGTTTTCTTGAGTTTCGTTGCCTTACTAATTATTGTATCTGTCACCATTTTATGTTAGACTTCCTGAAGAAGGAGAAAGTTTCTCCGAAAGCTTGAAAATCGAATAAAGAAGACTTAAAGTAGCCTTCCTCGTATTATTGACTGCCTCCCACGAGCTCCTGTCACATAACTCTGTTCCGCTCCAGTCACGAAACTAGCAACAATACTTATCTTAAAAGGCGAGATAAAGTGGTATAGCTTTCTAGAAACCCACTGAATAGTTCACGACATCATTTTTCGTAATCCAAACTCCAACCAGGAAGAAGTAAGAAATGCTGACGAGAAGATCTTGGTGGACATATATGGAGGACAAGAGGAAATGCTGAAGACTCTCCGATACTCAGAATTTATGAAATCGGTGACCACTGCCAAAGTCAACCTTTACCTTACCACAGAGGCTGCAAAACATCATTCCTGTAAGACCCAACGTGTAACATATACGTGTAACTGAGGATGTATCAACAGACCAAGGCAGCGGCTGGTCTCAAATACTCCCGAGTGCTCCATCCTATACCTATAGTGCGAAGTTGCAGCAATGCAATCCTCATCGTCCTGTATTGGAATGATGTAGATTTGGATGACTCATCATCATTTTGTCGATCCCCTTTCAATTTCAGAAAACGTCGTTTCTTGTCCTCCTTCCTACCCGACTGATCCAGACTTGATGGGTCCTTTGAGATCCGGCTCTTCTGTATGTATGTTGTTTATTTTATGATAACGTTTATTTGATCAGTTTTAGTTTATTGAGAACCTGTCATTCTGTTCAAAAAAATTTTGGTTTTTGACAAAACTATGACACATAGAGGCACTAATTTAGTACCAAATTGAACCTGATCAAATCATTCACAATCTCTTATTCAAGACTTTTCAGGACCTAGTTTATCAAAAAATTGCCTTTTTTGCCAAAATTTTGGAGTACTCTGCGAGTAGTGTTGCAACTTGTGTAAAGACAGTTGGTTGAATTTAGCTTCTGGATGGAGTTCCATAATAGAATATGAAAAATAGAAAGGTCCAAAACTCCAAGAAAAGTTCTAGTTCACCTTATTGCCTGACCGTCAGGCAATGACGCGTTTTGGGTCTATACCCATTATCAAAGGCAAGGGAATTTATATCTTGAATAGCCAAAAACCATCTCGTCAACACCGAGGTCAACACGCAATGAGAAAAAAAAATCGAAAACTTCAACGTCAACTTCTAGAGAAATCGCCATAAAGTGTGGTTAATGACATTTTAAACAGTTTAACAATAGCAAAAAATAAAAAGTGAAAAACAAAACTTGGGTTGGGTATAAACCACCCTTAGGGATCCTCACAACATATAAAAAAATCGTAGACACATACGCGTTTGCAATTTTTGATGTTTTTATTGGCTGGACTAATCGAAGATAGATAAACAACAAGTCAAAAAATACAATACATGATCAAGTGGGTACTTACTCATTATGAGTGATAGTGTTTCTTTTTTTTTCAATGGATGATCTTCTACAAACTTTCTCTTATTCTCAAGGCCAAATAAGAAATGTTGAAATTTGAGGGTATTCACCCCTGACCTGTAAGGAAAATTTATATTTTCAAAACATCAATCTGTAAGGATATGATACATAGATATTTCAAAAATTTACATACAATAGACTCAATTAGTGTGACGTCATTACAAAGGTTGGTATCCCTGAAAGGCAGCGGTTGTTTCCAAACAAACTACTTCCAATGCGTTTTTCAATTGGGGTTTTGAGTTATCGTCTATAACTTGCCTTTTCATTACCTGTTTATTCAAAAAAGTACATTGTTAACACCGGGAGGTATTCTTCATTTGATCACAAACTAAATAATCACTTCCAACTATCTGAATAGTCAAAAATAGTGGATTTGAGCATTTTGAGGTTATGTCTTTCTATTGATAAATATTCAATAAACAATATGATAGTTTGTCAAGTTAAAACATGTCAATTTTATCCAGAATCTAGATTGGATTACGGTTGAAGGTGATCATTTTCAGGTTTATTATGGTATGTGTTTTGCTCCAGACTCCTAAATATCACAGTGCAAAGAAAAAACGCTCCTCCTTCAGATTCCAAAAAGACCCAGTCTATGTTTATGATATAAGCTTATGATACTCATTTCTAACCACATGATGTGATTGAACCTCATTATTCACGTAGAATCTGTGAAATCAATACAGAATGAAAATCACCCCGCTAAACAACCATTTCTAAAGTGCATAGTTTCGATATTTATACCAAAAATAATAATTAATTCACAAAACATGGATACCTATTATAGTTGATCGCCCACCACCTTCAGAGTACTTCACACTTTCAAATAAAATTACTAGTCACTATAATTCAAGTTCACTTTATCCACAGCAACCTGAAAAACTCGAATACTGGACCACATCCCTCAACATCTTTTCAATATTTTCAAAAAGTGTGTTTTTGGAAAATATTATGTAGTTTTACATCGGCCATTTGTTTATTTGGAAACAGGCATTGTCATTATTGTCACTTTTGTAACAAAACAAAATACAACTGAAACTTAATGATATATGGAAACAGACCCACAGCAACCAATGACCTATGGATGCTTTTAAAAATTAACTGGGTCACGCTTATGGAGTTTCTACTGATAGTCAGGTACTTATTCTAGGAAGAGTCGGCAAAAAGCTCACCGACTTTCTAGTAAGCTTTATTTTTTAACAAACTGGTTAGGTACAACTTTTTACAATACAAATAATATTGTGCACATTCTAACATCTCTGTTGGCAAATGATTAACATTTTTAAACATTCATTTATGATGAGTTTTTCGATAATGTGCGTTTTGAAATCCACACAGAAATGTTATCAGATTTCCTCACATCATAGGTGAAACTCTCTCCAGGATAAAAATGCATGGTGACGTTTATATTTTATGGTATTTGAATAAAGGTTCACAAGACTCTCTCCTTCTCAATTCAATCCTGCAGTACAACTAACCCAAACCAATCCAAAACGAGATACCATATCTGAGACTTTCAATTAGTCAAAAGTAGGTTGAACTACCCAGGCCTACTCCAGGCTGCCAAGCGACCACCTTCACAGCATAATATACTCGGCCAATTTCTCATTCAACGACGAACGACTGGAATCAGAATCTCAGACTGTTCGTCAATATGAGTCCAAGATACTTGACAATTGCTCTTCCTTGCAAATCATGTCCATCAAGACTATATGGGTTGCATTCGCATTTTTGTACTTATAGTCTAAATGAGTGAAAACTTCTCCAATATTAGTTTGAGTAAAAAGTTAATTCCTCATACAAGTTTCTTAATACGAATACGCGCTGAATGATCAAAATTACAATATCATCAACCCAAAGAGAATTCGAGAATGCCAATTCTAATGAAAAAACACTTTCCATAAATGCTGTTCATCAAAGATCAAGCATCAGTGATACTTTAGAACAAGATCTCAACAAAACGACCAAGTTTGTGAACAACGAAGGTATGCATTGCATGAACGATCCCGGGAGGATTTTAGCTGCCTCAATGCCGATCAGCATTGTCTTCGCCCACACTACCGGACTAAAATATGGCTTAACAGTACGATACCCAGACCATTTATACCTGTCAGATTGTGGCTGGAAGAAAAAAGGTATCGAGAAATAATCATCATAAGTAATGGAATTTGAAATTAAAAATTAACATTATTTGAAAGACTGTAACGGGGAACAACAATGTTCCTGCTGGAAAAAACAAATCTCTTGATTTGGGTCGTGCAAATGTATGACTCTGATTACATGTACAAATAAACTATAGAGAACTGAAAAAACACAAATGCTCCACAGAGTATGTTGTCTGATTGTGAAGGACATTCCGGGTCTGAATCTATGCTTTTACGTAGGTATTAAGGATAAATATCATAAATAGATAGGTACCTACTCTTTAACCTATCATTTGTCTATTTCCAGAAAGTTGTGGAAGATTCTCACTCAACAACGACTCCCATAAGCACAAGCATCCAGATAGGTATTAGGTATGTATATGAGTGAGATAAATTAGAACTTCACAAGCTTTCAATAATATGTTTGTTTATAGACATCACACTATCGAATACACAAATACCAACAAAACAGCTAGAAAAATTACTAAACAGGGTATACTAAAATATTGAACGAAACAAGTGCATTCCTCATCAGAACAGAACAAGGGACTGAATATATCTTAAAGACTCAACACACCAAAGAAAGAGATAACAAGAATAAAAGATGCGAAGAACATCATAGTAGAAGACAGACAACAGATATTAAAAGTTGTGGAATCTTTCTATAGAGATCTTGACGAATCCAAAATAACAAACACAATGACAAAAAACGACAAAATTCGACTAGTGAATGTCAACTCAGAAGAAATGTCCAAGATAAAATGGAAGAACTGGAAAAAGGGCTATCTCATGCAGATGAAAAATTGCAAAGCGGCAGAAGAAGACAACATTCTGGCTGAAAGGCTTCAGGAAAGAGATGAGTGCCTTAGAATATCATATACCCAAAAATTGGGAAAATGCTAAGGTTGTTTTGATCTTCATGATACGATCTCGAAAACTATCGGCCGATAAGCTCACTATCACAGATATACAAATAATTGATTAGAATAATCACAAACGGTTCAGAGCGAACACTCGGAGCTTACCAACCAAAGGAGCAGGCTGGGTTTCGAAGCCATTATACTACGACAGAACATCTACATGGAAAGTTTTCGTGACTGGCTTGCAATTATGAAGGAGAAGGTGCTGAGGAGCAGTCAAAATGAGCTGTCTCATTTTGACTGCTCCCTACCACCTTCTCCTTCAGAACATCTACACACAAACACACAGTAAGGCAGATGAGCGGGAAAGCCACAGAATATAATATGGCATGACTTTTGTCGAATTCCGAAAAGCCTTCGACACAGTAGAAATCTGGGCAATGATAAAATCATTGAGAAATGCTAGATTGAATAATTATTGTTATATGAACCTTATTGAAAACATCTATAGGACTTCGCCAATGTCGATAAGACTTCATGTGTAGTCTAACAAAGTAGACGCCAAGAGAGGAGTTCGACAAGGAGACGTAATATCTCCAAAACTTTCACTTAAGTACTCGAGGATATTTTTAAATAGCTACCAAAGACCCAGTTTATTACAAATACATCACATTGAGACGAAACAGTACCGATTCATGACAGTACAATAGAAAGGTCAGAAACATACATATACCTTGACCAAGCTATAGCACCGGGCAAACAAAATCAAGAAATGAAGATTGATAGGAGAATTAGACTGGGACGGGCGGCTAACGGCAAATTGAAGTACATCTTCAGCATGAATATCCCAATTACTTTAAAAATGAAAGTCTATAACGAGTGTGTACTGCCTATTGCCTTATGGTTGCGAGACCTGGGTTATAACCGGAATGATCAAACATAAACTGGAAGTACATCAGAGAGCCATAGAAAGACGAATTCTAGGAATGTCCTTGAGAAACTACAAAACATATTATAGATAGGGAAAAAAACCAAAGTCTTCGACATCATTAAAAGAATTGGTTCCCTAGAATGGCAATCCTGTCCATTGCCACGTGGCCAGACATACAGAAAACTAAAACGGATATATCACCAGATCCTTGAGTACGACAAGATAAAGAAAGTCGCAGGCTTAAATTGGTACCAAGTTGCACAAAACCAAAGTGACATTTGAAAAAGGCCCATATCCAAAGGATAGAAAACGGCTGAAATAGGATATGCATCACATATTATCAAAGCCGTCATTAAAGACTCAAGAGTAGTGTTGATTATAGAAAAAAAATGCTGCATAGACCCCCATTTTAATTATTTCAAAGTTAATAATCTGAACTAAATTTTGAAAGAAATTACCCACGAATCAAATACCCAAATACATGAATACTAGGAAAGTACAAGATATATTCTTATAATAGGTGATAATGTATCCAAAAATGTATATTAATTCAACACAACCACAACGCTCCCTTTCCCTATTATAACAGCGTATTATGACAATCCTCAACCCAAGATAATAACAACTATGTGCTAAAAACAGAAACACCTAAGATCCTTAATTCATTTTTTCATTCATTCTAACTTGCACGAATGCAGCGCATACGAAAATCGACCACCAAGGCTTGAGAATACAATACATACAATCGGTTTTACCATGCCATGGCCAAGCAAATTTCAACCTTCCTTGCGTCTCTGCATCAGAGCGCGGCCGTCATGTTTTTTTTTCCATTTTGCAGTTTTTTGACAAAACTAACTACCAGATTATAGATTTCGAAAAAAGCATTCTTATCCTTGATCTTTGGTGAACATCATTTATGAAAGGTATTTTTTGATAAGAGATGGCATTATCGACTTTGAGATTTAATGATATTGCAATTTTGATATGTTAGCGCCAGATGTTTTGAATTTAGGAACTTCATTTACCTAACAGCATGTAATAGCAGCATAGAATACTTTCTCTTGGAATTTCGGAACGAGTTTTCTGAAAGTGATCAATAACATTGTAAATCGAGAAAAAAAACAATTTGTTTTAAAGCCTCCCCTTATCACCAGACACGACGATTTTCTGACGTCCAGACGATTTCGCATTCTCAGGGTCTAAGAAAATATTCAAGGAAGGTAATAAGCCTTAGCAATAAAGTGCTAACGGTATGACACAAAAGATTGATTTCTTAACTCTAGGTACCTACTATTTGCCCACTAATAAAGTATCTAGCCGAATACCTCAGCTTAACGGACCTCCATATCCTAAACAAGGGGGGTGCTCCTACATTCCACAATGTTAGGTGTGAGTCCATCATAGATTTAACGATATGCTCAACGAGCCTATATAGCATGGTAAAAGAGTGAAGAGTGGCTGGTGAAGTCACATTGTCTGACCACCATCACATCATGTTCACACTTGGTAAGAAATAAGAAGCTCACCAACTGAGCTCTCTTTAGCAAGGAAATGGAAGGAGGTGTCGATAACATTCTCACCAAAATGAGAATAGAAAAGGACATAGAGCTGGCTGCAAATCAGCTCCAAGAATGCCTCACTAATTCATTTGAAACAGCATGCCCCTTGAGGAAAAAGCCAAACAACTCCAAGACGGTCTGGTGGAGACTCACCATCGCAAAGTTCGCAGGCTCCTCAGAAGAGCTAAAGAACTGCGTACTCCGGAAAGCTGAGATGTCTATGAGACAGCCCAGAGAAACTACAAGAAGGTCATAAGATCAGCGCAAAGACATAGCTGGCAGAGCTTTTGCAAAGAGCTGAACGACCTTCCATCCACGCTCCGCCTATGCAAGATCTTAGCAAAGTACCCTGGAGCCAAAATAGGATGCAAAGTTGAAGCGGATGAGAAATTAACCATGTCCTGGGAGAAGACGCTTCACAGGCTACTGAAGTGCACTTTCCTGGATCGGGGCAAGTCGCCGTGCTCCCACGACAGGTAAGAGCCCGCACAGCTCCCGACTTTAAAACTGCAAAAAAAATAGTCAACTTTGAAAAAGTAGAATGGGCTCTCGAGTACTTCTCCCCGTACAAAGCTCCAGGGATGGATAAGGTTTTTCCGGCTATGCTACAAAAGGCTGGAAATCGTATAACCCGATCCGGTTGAAGCTCTTGCGTTCATGCCTAGCCATGGACTATATTCCCTCTAGCTGGAGGGAAGTGAAGGTGATATTTATCCCGAAACCAGGCAAATCAGACTACACCAACCCCAAGTTCTTCCGATCGATCAGTATATCAAGCTTTCTACTCGACACTACAAAGACTCTGTGGGAGATTAATCCACATAAATATAAAATTAAACGATGCTTGAACAATGAACAATAAATATTTGAAAACAACCACCTTGAGCAGTGTTCCCACAACTTGTTGATAGATACATCAAGGAAACGCATCTCTTATCCATGCCACTGCATAATAATCAATATTAGTACCTACAGTAAATCCGTGCTTTTCCTGAGAATTTTGGAAAAAACGCAAAAACTTTTTTCCAACATGTGAAGGGTGTCCTCGATAGCTTTACTATGAGTTTTCGGAAAAATCGAAGGTGAGCTTACCACGCCATCTTGAAAATAAGGGCGCGTGTGTTTTCTCCGTTCCTATTAGACTTACGATAAAATATTAAAGAACCAAAGTTGTTTAGAATAACATTATCAAACACTTTTATCCCAAACTTTTTTCTTTAAAATTGATAATAAAAAATCTACAGGTTGATTCATTGCTATGGAATGTGAGAAAAAATCGGACAGGACGAAAATAGTGCAGAATTAAATTCCCAGCAATTTTTTTCGATTCATTTTGATGGTTTCTGGAAGTTTGACTCTGCACAACTTTCGTCCTGTACGATTTCTTTTCACTATGGAATCACAGTGTAGATTTTTTGTTACAGATTTTAGAAAAAAAAGTTTTGATAAAAAACTCTTGTTCTATGATATTTTATCGTGATTCTAAAATAGGAACGGAAAAAAGAAGTAGCGCCCTTATTTTCAAGATCGCGTCGTAAGCTCACCTTCGATTTTCCCACAAGCTCAGAGTTAAGCTATTGAGGAACCCCTCCATAAGTTTAAAACAGATTTCTGCGTATTTTCCGAAATTCTCAGATGACCCTATTTTAAGCACAGATCTACTGAACTATATGTCTATCGACAACGTCTATCGACTGACACGGCGCTACATCACCTTATCAACAAGGTGGAAGGAGCGCTCGACGGAAATATAGACCGTCAGATAACGACAGATTTTGCTGACTGATTTTCTCGCTTTAGGGATTTCAATCACTGAAAAGTATGTCAGTGTTGAGCACAAAAAATGAAAATCTAGCGACCGCAAGTGTGCTAGGCATATGGAAAATTAACATTTTTTCTGCGAAAAAAAAAGGATTTTTTTTTTCATTTTCTCGTTTATGGCATTTTAACACATCAACAAATATAACTATGTAATAGTGAAAAAAAACCATAAGGATTGGACGTGCTTAAAGGATTGAATTAAAGGTGCCATCTTGTAAAAGAATACTTGGCTGCTAATGCATTTTCTCGCTTATGTCAAACGACAGAACGAATTTTGATATCATAAGGAACCCGAAAAAAATTTCCCATAAGCCGATCGGCTGTTGAAGTAAGTTTTCCGGACGGGAAATTTTGCGGAAATGTTTTTCGTCGTCCGGCAAACTTTCTCATTTATGGCATTCAAACAGTATGATTTTATCAATTGATAAACATCATACAAAAAAAACCCATAAGCTTTTAATGTGTTTCAAAAAAGGCCATAGGCTGTAAAGTTGTAGGAAAATTTGTGTTTTTTTTCTCGTTTATGGGAATTGGCATGTGGGAAGGGAAATTGGTTTCAAGACCAGAAATAAAAAGCCATAATGGACAATTTGCACATTTTTTAAAAATATGAAAAATACAGGGTGTTTCAGAATAACATGCTAATAATAAAGGGGGTGATTCTTGGGCTCATTTTAAGAAAAAAAATTCATATGAACGTATGTCCTAAACGCCTTAACTTTTGAGATACAGGGTGTCAAAGTTTAAAAAAATAGATACTTTTTTTACAATAACTTTGTCATTACTGTTGTAGATATCTTTATGAAATTTGAGTCATGTATTTTAGGCATTAATACTCATTCTTTGATGCACCAACAATTTAATTATTCTGACCAGTGCCGTCCATGCGGGTTTTGGTTTGCATATTTTTTGGGAAAAAAGTTAAGGCGTTTAGGACATACGTTCATATGAATTTTTTTTCTTAAAATGAGCCCAAGAATCACCCCCTTTATTATTAGCATGTTATTCTGAAACACCCTGTATAAGGATTAGTAAGTACTGATGCCATTGATGTTTAAAAAATCAAGCTACGACCTCTAATAATCTTTGAGAGAAATGTTTTATGAGCTGAATGTGCAGTAAACCATGTATGAGATGAATCTGTAGGTCAATAATATACCAATTCAACAATCAAATTTTCTTCGTTTAGTTTAGTCAAGTTTAGTTTACTCAAATTCCTGCAACAATTATGTACAACAATCATTACAATATTATAAGGCACCTAACACTCACGGTTGCTCTTTAGTTACTTCTCTCAATTTTGAATGGAGCATTAAATAATATAATATTGTCTTTCTTGATAGATTTTCACTTTTTGACAGACGTTTTTAAAATTACCTGCGACTGGTTTTAAAATTATAGGTATCATTTCCTTGGAGGTATGTGAAGTATTTAAATAATTAAAGTACCTTATTGAAATGAGGGTCAAAATATCCTAATATGTAACATGACTGAGAATACTGACATGACAATAAAAATATAAACTATGCTAAATAAACTGATTGTCTTTGATCTCCACATTCCCGCCTCGTTCAGCACAACCGTTTGTAGCTGGACCTTCATTTTGCATTGATATTATGGCCAGTTTAACAGCTGGTCTTTCAAAAATCCCACTCGATGTCTGTACTTTGGCACTGCGAACTTGTCCATCTTGAGATTTCTTGACTTCTATTATTTTTCCCTTTGGCCAGTTGCATCGGGGTAGGTCTTTGTCACAAATAATAACAATATCCCCAATTTTTATAGGCTCCACTTGTTTAAGCCATTTAGGACGTAATAAAAGCTGCGGAATGTACTCAGACACAAAACGCTTCCAACATTTATTAGCAAACTGCTCCTTATACAAATACTTTGATTTAAGGACTATGGGCGCATCGTCAAATGTTCCCATGGGCTTATCACCACTTGAGGTCCCAATCAAGAAATGATTCGGTGTCAATGCTTCTGACTCTTCTGAATCTAAAGGTAAATATGTAAGAGGTCTAGAATTGACTATATTTTCTGTGGCAATCAAACAACTTTGTAGTAATTGGTCGTTGGGATTTCTGGATGGTAATGCAGCATAAAGTGATATTTTAACTGCTTTCACAAGTCGTTCCCATACTCCGGCCATATGTGGTGACAGAGGTACGTTGAAATGGAAAGTCATCTCTGGGCTAAGAAAGGCTTGAGGAATTTTCGTGAAATCTACTTTCTTCAGTTCTTCCCTTAAAATTCTTTCTGTTGCGACAAAGTTGGTTCCACGGTCACAATAAATGTGTTGTGGTCGTCCTCTTCTATTCATGAAATTTTGAAAACAAAGTATGCAACTATCGGCGTCTAACTTGTACGCAACTTCCAAATGGATAGCTCTTGTGGTCATACATGTAAATAAAGCGCCCCATCTTTTTTCAAGTCTTCTTCCCATTGTAACATTTATTGGACCGAAATAATCTACACCGGTATATGTAAATGGTGCAGTAAAAGTGGCAAATCTACAAGCTGGTAGAGGAGACATTTCTGGTGGAAGAGGTTTAGCAAACTTTATCTTACATGTTTGACATCGATGTCTAACTTGATTTAGGATCCGTCTTAACTTCGGGATGTAGAATTTTTGTCTTATTTCATTAACAACATTTTCGTGGTTTTGATGATGGTAGAGATTGTGATAATATTCTACTATGAGTATAGTCAGAGAACTGTTTCTAGGCAAAATAATTGGTCTTTTCGTATCAATGTCCAAAATATAAGCCGCATCGATTCTTCCACGAACCCGAAGTATTCCGTCTTCATCCAAATATGGTGATAACTTATACAAAATACTATGTTTGTGTACAGTTGGTTGAACTTTACCATCTCCATTGGACTTTTGTAAAGATCTTATTTCATCATGGAAGTATTCGGATTGAGTCATCTTTATCAAAAAGTTTCTTGACTTTAAAAGTTCCTGGGATGTTAGATGACTCGTATCTAGTTTTCCTTTTTTCTTCACTATAGATATGAATCTAAAAACATAAGCCATGGTATGCAAGAGGCGATTAAATTTACTGAAATTAGCTATGTTTATTAAAGGTTCAATTTTCAAGTCAACTTCTTGATGCTTCGAAATATATTCTGAAACTTTATCTGAGTTAGAAATGATTTGATCTGAGGGCCAAAATGATACGTCCTTATAGAGGAAATCTGGTCCCTTGAACCACCTATCAGTAATTTGCAAGGAAGGCTGGGTTTTCCACTTTGTGGCTTCATCAGCTACGTTCAGTTTTGTAGGAACATAACGCCAGTTACTAATTATAGAATTTTCTTGAATTTCAGCAACTCTGTAAGCAACATATTTGGTGAATTTCCTTGGTTCCTCCATCCTCAGCCAACTTAAAACGATAATAGAGTCAGACCAGTACACAATGTGAGTTATTTTAATTGAAAGATGTTGATGTATATGTTTGGCAAATCTTGCTCCCATGACAGCTGCATCAAGTTCCAAACGTGGTATTGTCTGAAGTTTTATCGGAGCTACATGGGTTTTTGCACCAATGAGAATGCATTCTACATTTTCCTCTTTCTGGATTCGCAAATAAGCCACAGCAGCACTAGCATGAGCACTGGAATCGACAAAGATATGCATCTGTATTGTTATATTGTCCCAGCTAGAAAAACCATCAAGATAGCATCTGGGGATTGAAATATTTTCTATTTTTGATAAACATTTGAGCCAGGAAAGCCATTTCTGAAATTGAGCGTCATTGATCGGAGAGTCCCAAGATACATTACTTCTCCAGATGTCTTGCAAAAGTATCTTCAGATACACCAAAAAATTTGCCAGAAGGCCAAGAGGATCATAAATTGACATTAAAATTCTTAAAATTTCTCGTTTCGTAGGTTTCCTTTCGCCATTCAAAACTTCCTTATTTCCTTTATAGAATTTCAAAGAGAAAGTGAACGTATCTTTCGACGTATTCCACCACATTCCAAGCACCTTTTCTTTATGTTCAATATTCTCAACATTAACGTTAACCTCTACTGAATCTGCTAACTGGCTACCATTCATGATTTCACATAACAGTTTTGAATTTGAATGCCAGTTTCTTATTTCAAAATTGGCTTCAGAGTGTATATATTTCACTTTTTCTGCTATTTCAATCGCTTCTTCTTCTGTATTGGCAGAGTCGAGGAGATCATCTACGTAGTGGTTCTTTAGAATACATTCAACAGCCCTTGGATACTCGTTCATAAATCTTTTCGCATTTGCATTTTTAACAAATTGTGCATTGCTTGGTGAACATGTAGCTCCAAAAGTCATTACTGTCATAATATACGTATCTAAAGAATTTGCAGGACATCCACCACGCCAAAGGAAACGTTGAGCATGTTGATCTTTCTCTTGAATTCCAACTCTAAGGAACATTTCTTTTATATCTCCTGAAAATCCAATTTTCCGTTCACGGAAACGTAGTAAAATGCCGAGTAAAGATGATAACTGATCATCACCTTTCAGCAAAACAGAATTCAAGGATATACCTTGTGTTGCAGCAGCAGCATCCCAAACAATTCGAAATTTATCAGGTTTATTCGGGTTGAAAACAGGGAAAATTGGAAGGTACCATATTTTTTCATGATTTTGCTTCAGTTCAGATTCAGAAAGTTTTCTGATGTATTTTTTCTGAACAAATTCTTCTAATTGTGTATTGATTTTTGTTCTTAGTTCCGGATTATACATTATTCTTTTTTCAAGGCACTCCAAACGTTTTAAAGCCATATTTCTACTGTCAGGTAGCTTTACATTGTCATATTTCCAAAGTAATCCGATTTGGTACGATTCTTCTTTTCGAATAAGTGTAGTTTCTTGAATATTTCTTGCCCTTTGCAATTCTCTGGAAGCCAAGGATTTGATAGGACTAACTCCCAGGCTTTCAATTGAAAAATATTCTTTGACAGTTTCATGTAATTCTGAATTACCTACTTCACTATTGTTACATTCACACAAGTGATAGCAGAAATTTGTGGATTGAGACCTTGATGTACTCGCAAATACGGTCCACCCTAACCTACATTTCGCAGCAATAGGTTGACCAGTTTCTTGCCCTTCTTTTACCCGTAGAGGCAAAGCTAAGTCCCAGTTGTCCAATCCAATTAAAATTTCTGGATGGGCATCTTCATAAGGCTGGAAAGGTAAATTCCTCAGATGTGGATATTCTTCTCTTAGTTCTTCAGAATTCAATGTTTGTCTGGGAAGATTTAGAGCAGATACTGTTCGTGCTGGACGGTTATCAAATTGTTTTGATCCTGGGAAGTCTCCCATGATTGATAAGATAACTCTTCTTGAATCATTTTCCAAACGTTTGAAATCTCCTGTCCACTGAAGACACAACTGTTCAGGATTTCCATGCAAACCTAATTGATCGGCCAGATTTTTGTCCACTAACGTAACTGAAGATCCCTCATCTAAAAACGCATAGGTCTTGATTTCTTGATGTCCATTTTTCAAAATAACTGGAATAATTCTGAATCGAATCTTTTGACAAACTTGAGACATACTAATTTCTTTTGATACGGATATCTGATGAGGTTGAAGAGCAGGTTGAACAGTTGATTTGCTTGACTCGTCTAAACTATCATTATGTAACATAGGATGGTGTTTTCGCTGGCATTGATTTTTCTCACATTTTACAGGATATTTACATGGAAATCTATGTCTTTTTAAACAAAGTCTGCATAGTTTCAGATTATTTATAATTTTCCATTTTTCATCCAGTGAAAAGTTTTTGAACTCTTTACAAACTGTTGCATTTTGACACTTATCGTTACAGATTTTACAACATCTAGTTTCAATTTTATCATCATGAATGTTACTGCGATATTTTTGACGAAATGTTGTATTATTTCCGTCCGTCAAAGCTAAGCTTGGTAGAGCAGTACAAACATTTGTTGCCATATCAAACATAAAATTTGCAAAATCAGAAAGATCGTTATGCTTTAGTAACGTATTCCGATGTAATGCCCAGTTTATTTTGAGTTGAGACGGTAATTTGTCAAGAAGTTCATGCATTAGAGTAGGATTATTTAAGTAATCATGTAAGTTAGCTGCTTTCAAAGCTGTGCATAGATTGTTGACAGCTAAGGAAAACTCAACCAAAGATTCTAACTTCTCGATTTTTGGAGCTGGTTGTTTTCGAATCGTATGTATATAGGATTCTATAATTTGTTCTGGCCTTCCAAATAAGATCTTCAACGTCGAAATAATCTGAGGTACACAATCAGGCAAAATCAGGAAACTGGATACGGCATTTTTGGCAGCTCCCTTGAGACTTTTCTGTAATCTCATTAAATTTTCCGAATTATCAAATCCACACATATCATTGGACCTTTCATAACTGCTTATGAACAAAGGCCAGTCATTAGGATTTCCACTAAAGGTTGGCAAGTCATGTGAAATGATCTTCCTTGATGCACATTGTTGTAGCCTGATTTTTTCCTTATTTGAGTCCCTGGGAAGTGAAGCTGCGTCATCCAAGCTCTCTTGTGACTTTCTTCCAGTGAAGCCTCCATACATATTTTCAGATTTACTTTGAGGTAACGTTTGTTTTGACTTATTTGAAATTTTTTCTTTCGAGTCCTTTCTCGTAGAATCATTATCAAAACGTTTGATACCATTTTCTATTTGAAGAGAAAATATCTCGTTAGCTAACTTATCACTTTCAAGAATCTCCGAGTCACTTATCTCTTGACTGTCGCATGATTCTTCATCGAGGAGTCTTCTTGATTCTTTGATAAGTTCTCTTTCTTGTCTCAATAAATCTTTTTCTTCTTGTAGGAGCTGAAGCCTCATTTTCAGTCTGCTACTAGCCTTCGAAACCCTTCCACTTCTTGACAATCTTGGAAGAAAACTTGACAGAGAGCGCTTGTCGTTTTGTGTCTGAGACTCAGCTCTATTACTTCCCAAATCACCGGTAGCCTGTTCTGTCAATTTATTGATCGATCCAGGATGCAATTGGGATAGTATTGGGTGTGATACTGCTTTAGTGACATCACAAGCTTCGCAAAGTGGACATATCCAGGATTCATTATCTTCCACTTCATCCGAAACGTTAACACATTCATAGTGACACCATTTTTGACATTTGGTACATTCGACCATATTTTGGTCTCTATACGGTTCGTTACACACAGGACATTGGCCGCGTCTGGTTCTTTCATTATTTGATGAAGCCATTCTTCGCGTACAATATCGCAATAATTATAAAGAATGTGCAACTTACCGAATTTGAGCTTTGAGAGAAATGTTTTATGAGCTGAATGTGCAGTAAACCATGTATGAGATGAATCTGTAGGTCAATAATATACCAATTCAACAATCAAATTTTCTTCGTTTAGTTTAGTCAAGTTTAGTTTACTCAAATTCCTGCAACAATTATGTACAACAATCATTACAATATTATAAGGCACCTAACACTCACGGTTGCTCTTTAGTTACTTCTCTCAATTTTGAATGGAGCATTAAATAATATAATATTGTCTTTCTTGATAGATTTTCACTTTTTGACAGACGTTTTTAAAATTACCTGCGACTGGTTTTAAAATTATAGGTATCATTTCCTTGGAGGTATGTGAAGTATTTAAATAATTAAAGTACCTTATTGAAATGAGGGTCAAAATATCCTAATATGTAACATGACTGAGAATACTGACATGACAATAAAAATATAAACTATGCTAAATAAACTGATTGTCTTTGATCTCCACAGTAGTAATCACCGATTAAAGAGCGCCAATCAGCATCCACTACGTCGCAGAATACACTATCTATCGCCATCTGACGTATTAACTGAGATGACTCTCTCTCTCTCGGAAGGGTAATATGGCCCCACCTCTTTTGCGATCATGCAGTGAAATTCGCGTTTTCTTTTTCATTTATTTAGTATATTTTTGGGTATTTCGGAGAAATTTTTTCGCTAGTGACTTTCAAATAATGTCTTGAAAACGTATACAAAATTTCAATTCATTTGAAAATGTATGCAAATTGTCCATTCGGGAACATGATATCGACGTTTTATATAAATAAACATGCATATGGTGCGTGGTGACAACCAATTTCCTAACGTGTCTAACTCCATTGTCAATTTTTTTAACTAAAAAATTTCATTTTAATTTTTATAACCGTTTAGAATATTGTCAGTGAATAGGGAGCACTTCGAACAGTTCATCCAAGAAATAATGTTAAATTTTTGTAATTGTATTAGGTATATATAATAAAAATGTAATTACAATTTGACAATGAAATTATTGGTTGACAGTGGCTTATACAAGGCATATAAAAAACTATTATTTTCCATTTATTGATAAAAGCATTTTTTTAATTTTTTTTCTCAAGTTATTCTGTGCTAACTAGAGAATAATCTCTATGCACCAAAGTTCATCCACTGTAAGTTTCAGCTGTGTAATTTGATTAAAACTACTGCTAACATGGGATTGAAACTTTAACATAAAATTATTTAAAAATACTGCTGCGAGACAATAATTGGGAACAAATTGCTTATTTTTTCATGGGATTTGGCGTGTACATTGCAAACTTTATTCTTAAAAGCCATAAGGCGGAGGCATGATAATAATGTCAAATACAGGATACAGGCAGAACTTATTTGATTAAATATTTTTTTGAGAGTGACAATTATGTATCCAAAATTACCATGAGCAGCAATGTTTTTTCCAGACACAAAACGGAACTTTTAAATGCGTCTTTTTGTTATTTTAGGGACTAACGTATTCATTAAATTGTCTTACCGAATTATACTCAAGTCATCATGTCCTCGGATTAAACTTAGCAGTTTAATTTGATTTAACTCAAAAATCATAATCATATCATGTCAGTCTTTTTCGTTGAATTGTCAGGTAACAGAATTTTTATTGAGATGTCAAGTTTAGTGCGACAAAAAATAGTTTTAGTGTAATTGAAATATGTGAAAAAAAAAATAGTTATGGACTTGAGTCGTATAAAATGTTGACCAAAGAATAATAATAAATAAAGGATCCATTCAATTTATTCAATTTCTACATCATACTTGAAAAAAAAGATATTCTTGAAGGATAAAAAATAATATGTTTTATTCGTGGAAACTCTCGCTTAATAATGATTCATCGTCTGAATCTTGATAGAATATAGAAATAGAATAATGTGTAGTTAACTCGTAATTAATGCTATTTTTACCAATACCAATAAGTGGCAATATTCGCTACTTATCAGCATTTCTTATTGACTAAGGTTTTTTAGGGGTTTTGTATTTTCATTCACAGAGTCGTTCTGTTGCTGTGATGTCCTGGACTTCAAAAAAAAAATGAGCAGACTTTTTTAATTTTCTCTCAGGATCATTTTCAAATGATTGTATGTATTTATTTGAATAAAATGTCGATATTATGTTTCCGACTTATGGCTTTTTTTGTCCGATTCTGAAATCAGTTTTTCATCCCACATGCCAACTCCCATAAACAAGAAAATTTGAAAAATTTTCTCTGACTCTCCTGCAAGTTGACTAGCTTCACAAACTATGATAAGCACGAGCTAGACTTATGGGTTTTTTTATAACAAAGTTTTAGATTGAGACATTTTTATTGCTTTTTATTTCGTTCACGAGAAAATTTGCCGGAATAGGAGGAAAAAATTTGCAAAATTTTCCGTCAGAAAAATTTACCTCGAGATCCAATCGGCTTATGGGAAATTTTTGTCGGGTTCCTTATGATATCAAAATTCATTCTGTCGTTTGCCATAAGCGAGAAAATGCATCAGCAGCCAAGTATTCTTTTACAAGATGGCACCGTCATTTCAACCCTTTAAGCACGTCCAATCCTTATGGTTTTTTTTTTCACTATTACATTGTAATGTTGTTGATGTGTTAAAATGCCATAAACTTTTTTGCAGAAGAAATCTTAATTTTCCATATGCCTAGCACACTTGCGGTCGCTAAATTTTCATTTTTTGTGCTCAACACTGACATACTTTTCAGTGGTTAAAATCCCTAAAGCAAGAAAATCAGTCAGCAAAATCTGTCGTTATCTGACGGTCTAATAGATCAGCATTGGGTGCTTTTGTAGACATCGAATCTGTCTAGCATTAGTGGCAATGGGATCATAAAAAACACTGACCCAGTGTTTAGCTAAAATGCTATCACAAAGGATGATATTTTCCGAACGAAACGGCCAAAATGTCAGAACTATGGCTGCCAGAGGCTGTCCCCAGGGTCAAGTCTTATCTCCACTTCTTTGGAGTCTTGAGGTGGCCAACCTGCTGAAGCAGCTGAACGATTCAGGATTGTATACACAGGCCTATGCTGATGATCTGGTGATGCTAACGACGGACCGCCACATTTAGGAGCTCAGAGCCCACACAATGCGAGTTCTGAGAATTATAAAAAAGTGATGCTCCCTTGAAGGACTCAGGATTAACCGCGAAAAGATCGAAATCCTGTTATTCATCAGGAAATCAGGAATACAAATCAGGGCTCAAACCGGAGATATTCTTCTCGGTTAGAGTCCTTTAATACAGAAAAACGGTCAAATACTTAGAAGTCACCCTTGACCAGAAACTGTCCTGGAAAGAACACATCAAAGAGCGCTCCAGAAAAGCCATATGCTTCTAATGGGCATGTGAATGAGCTGTAGGGACAACATGAGGACTAAGACCCAGAATAGTTCACTGGATCTATTCTATGGTTATGTGACCTCTGATCACCTTCGGAGCCATAGTATGGTGGCCCGCAATCAAGTAAGCATACATCCAGCGGCAACTGGATAAGGTCCAGAGGATGGGACGCATCAGCATAATAGGCGCAGTACGGACCACACCAACGAGAGCGTTGAAGGTTATCCTGGACTTACCCCAACTGCACCTGTTTGTAGAGAGTGTTGCACTCAGGACGGCATACCGTCTGTACTGTCTGAAACATCTGAAGCTGAGGAGTGAGGGACACTTGGTCATCATGAGTGAACCCCAGCTAAAAGATGCAGTGCTGCTAATGCACTGTAAGAGCGGGCGGGACAACCAAATGACCTTCTCGCTCGGGACTCACGCTTCGATCCTACAGGCCAAAATCTTTGCCATAACATAATGTGCATATAACATTCTTGCGACCGGCACAAATCACAGAACTTTCAACATTTGTCCAGATAGCACTTCAGCATTAAAGGCTGTTGTGAGAAAGACAGTAGACTCCAAAGCAGTCCTAGGATGCAAAGAGGTTCTGCATGAGATAATTCAAAATAACAACAGAGTAAGGCTGATTTGAGCTCCGTCATAGCGGTGTGAAGGAGAACATTGAAGCTGACAGACTTGCCAAAATTGGATCATCGCACAGGCCGATAGGACCCGAACCAATGATTGGCATCCCTAAATCAACAGGAATGGGCAAGGCGAGGAAACTTCTACACGAAAAAGCCACTCTATGCTGGTATAATACTAAGTGCCAAGGCTACATGCCAAGGCAATGATAACAAGACATACGGGCAGAACCGGAGAGCTCTTGAATATGACCAGAAAAGACCTCCGCACAATGGTCGGTCTATTAACTGGTCACATGAAACTGATGAGTCACCTCCCCAGGATCGGAAGCGGGGAAGATTCAGACTGCAGGTGGTGCCTTGATACCGTAGCCCACATCCTAATGGAATGTCCGGCTCTCCGTAGCACTAGAATGGAATACTTTGGAGCCGAACTCACAACACTCCAGGATTTGGAAGGAATGTATCCGAGGGACCTGCTGAGCTTCGCGAAAGCGTCGTGCCTTCAATAATCTCACTTCTAGCAATTGTGGGTTGCAACGGGCCCAGGAGGCCTAAGCAGATTTTGGCGTAAGCCAACTACTTAAACATCTACATTTACATCCACAAAGTATTTTATCATTTTACAATATCACACATTGATAAAAAAAAAAGATGATCTCACTCCTGTGATTATTAAAAACGCGATAACCTTCTCGTTTCTCAATTTGTCTTACAATTTTGCAATTTCAACACCAAAATAATGCATATTATTATGCATTTGAATAAAATGCATCGGAAAATGAATAAATACTTACAAATAATGCTTTCAAAGTAACAGATGTCTGTAATTTGTGAAATTGTGAAAAATAAAGGCTCTTTACTACTTGGCAAAGTTCATATTTTTTAACAAACCTCGTATAACGATTTATCAGTCGTTATACGAGGTTGTTATTTCATGATTGTGTTTCAGATTTTAGAACATGCAGATCTTTTGATGAGGAGAAACTTTTTTTCCAAAAACTAGTGAAAAAATGCTTTTCCATATGGTTATAAGTTACGGAGACATGTAGATACTGTATTAAAATTTGAACTATACACATGAGGTTTTGTATTGGATTTATCAATCTTTTTCGATTAACAATTTATCGAATCAATCGACACAGAACAAATCATTGAGTTTCATTTATTTTGTGTTTCCCTTGGCAACCATCCTTGAGATCACTGCTGATCATTGAATTGAATACGACCTGGAAAGGCCCTGGAGCCGGATTCCGTGTACTGTGGAATTTAACATGTTGAATACCACTGTTGATTTCAATATGTGGAAGCAAGGCGTGACAAAAACGTTATTCCGTGTACGTCTTGATATCGATTCGGCAATGTTCGTGTTTTGTCAAGACGTGTTTCAAAATCTTAGTGACTTTTTCATTTTTCCCTAAACATTTTTGACATTTCGTAGGGACTTTCAATTTTATTCTCTGGTGTTGGTGTATGTTGACGTGATAGTGGTATTCTCTTGTATTGAATCTGACTGACCAAAGTTATTTGAGGGGGTAATTCTGGGGTACCTGCAAAAGTCACAATAATTTCCGTCTAGTTTTCGGAAAATAGCAGTAGCTTGAAACTTTTCGATTATTTGGAAAAACCAGTGGGAAAAACTCATAATACGTTAAAAATCGCGAAAAAAACTAACTTTTTGATGTTTGATACCAAATTCAGTTTAAAGAGATTTCTTTGGGAGAATATGTGAGTCTTTCTGTGCATTTCTACTTTGAAAAAAAAATAGTTTTGCAGTCAACAAATTTGGATAATATTATTTTGGTCGCGAAATAAGTACACGTGAGCACATGGACGTGAAAAAATAGAAAATCAATGCCTAATTTAAAATAAGTGGTTATAAAAATAAAGGTACGTTTTGAGTCTCACACAACTCATGTTCATTACCTTCGCGGTCTTAGGAATTGGAATCTTCATTATTGTTTGAAGAACAATAGGTAGTACATAATATTAATGAATTATTGGGATGCTTTTGATAAACTGTTTTTAGCGGATATTCTTGTGGAACCAACCTTTCAGACTGAAACGAATCAGAACAATTAAAAGTCGCTGATTCCGCTAATTCATTTTTTTTTTAATCGAATGAATAGGTATGTGAGTCATCCATCGAAATCTACGTCTCAATAACATATTTAATAACGGGAGAATGTGAGTTCCAATTTTGAAGAACTGCCGACAAATACCTTAGCATTTACCAAGCGATTCACCTGCCGATGTTGTGAGTTTTGCCGCGAAATACTGATTTTGGGTTGGCATTCCAATGATATTTTATTAATCTAGTCCTTATTTTGTATCACTCTTTGTAAAATTCAAGTTGAGTTATAACATATCGTATTTTTAACGAAACGTGGATATGAGATCCGTTCAAGTTGATGTTCTTTAGATTTTTTTTGCTCATGATGCATTTTTATCATTCTATCTTGCTTTCCTAAGGCTCCATTGAATCTACTTAGTGATAAAAGATGGTTGCTTCCTGGCAATACCGAAAAACACCTCCACAATCAAACTGAAACTCACAAAACGGAAACAAACCACCACCGTCGATCCAATGAATACAATACAAATAATGACAAATTTTGACAAATAATGACAAATTGACAAATTCAGCTGATAGAAGTCGTGTGGAAAAAACGAAACAACACATTCTTACGTATTGAGCTAAGACAAGGGGACAAGTATGTCTAGTCGTGTTGACAGAGGTGCACAGAATACAATATAAGCAGATCGACGTGTTGCTATGGAATTCCACAGTACACGGAATACGGGTCCAGGACCCGTATTCCGTGTACCTGTGGAATTCTAGCAACATGTCGCTTTCCCATCATTTTACACAGAGAGCGACGTGTTGCTATGGAATTCCACAGTACACGGAATCCCGCCCCAGCACCTGTGGAATTGGTGTTGGCCAGGCAGTTTCCTGTGCCAACATCATGTCTGCATCTTCGATTTTTGTCCGTTTATGAAGGTTTTTCCGCTTTATCAGAAAAATCGTTCCAACTTACATGATGAACTTTATAATTTAAAATTTTCTCTTTAAATGAATAAATAAATGATTAACTTTTATTTTTAGGATTATTTTGATATTTTGAATCCCTACCTTTTTTGTGTTTATATCCCGTGGACTAAAATCATCTTTGGTAACAAACATTATTGTATTTTTAGCAAAATTATTCAAGTTTTGATCAAATATTTTGGGAAAAAGTAGGTATTCAACTGAAACATCTGATTCGCGAAAAACCTTTATTCAATAAAATAATCAATACCTACATAATAATATATATATGGATAACGTCATAATCATGATAAAGCTGTATTCATAGTCAGGCGAATTTCGAGAAATTAGACATTTTTGAAATTTTATTATGTCAATATATTGTACATACAACATACATAATACAATTCACACTCTATGTTCGCGGATGTGGTTAACAAGAGGTGAAATGAACCAAAAATTGAAAGATACGACAAAAAGTCATTCCTGATCAAAAAAAGTCTGCTTGCTAAAAAATAGGACCCACTATGAGAAAATTGATTTCAATTATACATGGCGTCTCAAAAATGTAAAAACATGAAATTGAATAAAAGCAATTTGTCATTTTTTGGCCTTTTAACGTGAAATGATAAATAAAAAACTTGCTTCAAATTTATTCAAAACCTCAAATCCAAACCTACCGAAGAAAATTTGAATTAATAAAATTGCCGCATTCTATCACCTGTATCTTATGACTTTCATACCTCTACATGATTACCTGTTGTAGGTAGAAAAGTCATAATATGGAAGAAGTGAAATGCTAACTTGCAAAATTGTTCAATTTTTTAAAATTTTCATAGATTCAAATTTTCTTGATTAAGTACGGAATCAAAGTCAGGACTTGATTTGGAGAGGTTTTTTATTTATCATTTAACGTCAAAGGGCCAAAAAATGACAGTTTGCTCTTGTTCAATTTTATGTTTTCACTATTTTGAGACCCTGTATAATAAAAATCAATTTTCTCATCGTGGCTCCGATTTTTTCAGCAAGCAGACTTTTTTTTATCAAGAATGACTTTTTGTCGTATCTTTCAATTTTTGGTTCATTTCACCTCTTGTTAACCATATCCGCGAACATACAGTATGATTGTATTGTATCATGTACAATATATATATATAACAATATATTGACCTAATAATATGTCAAAAATGTTTAATATCTCGGAATTCGCCTAACTATGAATCCAGCTTTATGATGGAGTTTTTTTTTTGTTTCATGATCATGACGTAATCTATATATTATGTGGGTATTGATTATTTTATTCTATAAAGGCTTTCCGCAAATCAGATCTTTCAGATGAATACCTACTTCTTTCCAAAACTTGAATGATTTTGCTAAAAATTAAATAATGTTTGTGACCAAAGATGGTTTTAGTCCACGAGATATAGAAACTGAAAAAGGTAGGGATTCAAAAAATAAAAATAAGCCTACAAATAAAAATTATTCATTTATTTATTCATTGGAAAAGAAAATTTTAAATTGTAAAGTTTATTATGTAAGTTTGAATGATTTTTCTGTTAAAGCGGAAAAACCTTCATACACGGACAAAAATCCAAGAGGCCTGGCAGACATGATGTTGGCACCGGAAACTGCCTGGCAGACATATTTTTTATTGTTCAAGAGACCTCAAGCCTCGTTTAAAAAAAAATCATCCACATCTCCGATGACGAAACTTTCATTCATAAAACAGCCCTTTTGATCGTGGCAGACATGTATTTGGCACAGACTTTTGGCTGACAGACATATATTTTTTTGATGAACTCGTTACGAACAACAATGTCATATAGTCATTTTCAACATCCCCGATGACGAAGCTTCTCGTTTTTTTCAAATATTTCATTAATTATTTTAATTGATAAAGCACAGGATATGCTTGGCAGACATGGTTTTTTTATATTCCCTCCCCACAAACTACTTCCTGAAACTTTTTTTTTCAACTGCAACTTATGAAGTTTTGAGAAAATGGCCAGAAACTGTTTTGGTCTTTGCCATTGAAAAAATAAAAGATATGGTTGTTATTCATTATTGAACACTATTCGAAAACACATCTTTAAAAAAATGTTTTACTGGATTTCGTGCTTCATAAGATAAAAATATAACGTATAAACCCTTTTAGCTTCATATATGCATCTTTGAAACGTCCAGCGACATGTAAGATAAAAGCGGCAACTGCATTTTAACACAAAATCCGTTTGTTTGAAGGTTGTAAGATTATGGGGATAATGAAAATAAATCAAAGTTTTGAACTTCCATGGTCCTTATTTTATTTGGTTAACACGACGTTTCGCTTAATAGTATGTTTGATCGTCATCAGGGGTCAACTATCCACACAAGACGATGGAAGTTGGAAACTTGAATTAATTTTTACCAAATCCGTTACGTAGTTTTTATCAGGGAATATAATATCGAAATACAGAACATAAAGACACGATATATATATTTCTCAATTTAGTATAATAATAAATAGTTTTAAGGGTGTGTAAATAATAGTAGAAGTAATGGCCAATCTGAGGAATACAATTATTCACGGATCATGTTCAGATCCGTCACATCATTCACCTGTAAATCGATCCAAAATTGTTTCCTGTTCTTGGGCATGAGTGGACACAAATTCTTGATTATGGCATCTTTTTTATTCTGTGGGACCCCACGAAATCCATTTCAAATTTGAGATTTCTGTATACCTTTTTTCATTGCGTTTGAGTTTAAAAAATTCAGCTCATAAGCCTCACCATCAAAATCGGTCCAGTACTGAAGAATATTTTTGCCCCTAGTTGCACATACCTGAACAATTTTGTTCAAATATGGACGGGGGTTAGACTTCTTGAGTTTGGCTTGTGAGGTATAATCTTTCCAATCTGCAAAGTCGTTTGGCTTCATGGAAATTACCGATACTTTTTTGGAATTTGCATCTTGAACAGCTTTTTCAAAATCACTATAATCACAAATATTCCCATATCGCTTCATCGAATGTTCCACTTGGTGATGAAAACTGTCCGCGCTCATGAATGTATGGCCTGGTTCAAAGTATTTGATGAGAATTTCCGTTGCACTAATCTCTGAACAATTTACTATATATACTAGAAAATTGAAGAAGCACCAGTTCTTGTTTTGTGCTGAACAATTATCCAACCAGAGAGTTATCTTGGTCGCATCCCTGTTTCTGAAGAAGAATGCATGGAAACTACTTATTACATCTTCCTTGTTTCTTCCAGCAATTCCCTCATGCCAGATGGAGGCTATAGGATTTAAATGCCTTTGATGAAGACCTACGGGACCGAAGCTCTCATTGAATAGCACAATTCTGGGAGTGAATGGCAAAATTTTAAATTGATCCATACGTGGCAGCATGATTATTTTCTGTAAGTCCGCAGAGAAACACACGTCAACCATATCTCTGTTTAACATATCGCCGTCTTTGCGATACTGATGTCTAGATTTATCAGCTCTATAAATGTGACTGTTGTACGAAGTGCATTCTGCAGAGTCAGCCTGTACATGATCTGATTCTCTCGAATGCTGTTGTTTGTGTTGTTTGAACATTTCACAGATCTCACACTCTTCGTGTTCGAGCTTAGCGAAGGAAATATTCATTTCATTCAAAACACTTCTATACACATCGTAAGAACATTGTGAATCTTGATTATCCTCATTCAATGCTTTGCACATATCGGCAACAGATAGGTAGGAAGGAAGGTAACGCCTGTTAGGAGCATGCTCCCTGCGGTAATGAGAAATTGAAGGGTGATATGACTCAATATGGAGCCTAATCTTGGTTCTTTCCAGTTTTTTTTAGGAGGTTTTTTACCTATAAATTGAGACCGATTAACAAAATACACGAATTGAAAATATAATTTATACAAACCTCGCATATCGCGCTTAAATGATATATTATTGACCGACATGTTAAGGGCGTTCTGAACCACTTAATAGTTTTTATTGGAAATCCTGAATATAATGGTCAATACCCGCTATTGCACGGGAGAAGTCACTTATCAACTAACGGTATCTATTATTGTAAATACAATTAATTAACTACACCACCACAACACTGACTTTTATCAATAATTATTCAAGTACAAGCACCGCAATTGGAAACTGTATAGTGATGAACAACTAACTTGCATTACATATTACCAAAAGTCAAATCCCGCAGCTCTAGAACACGTAGGAAGAAAGCGGCAATTGTAAATTTTTTGCGTTTTGCCGCCTTTTTACTACTGATCTGTCATTTGCCGCTTTTTTACTTCTTAAAATGATGACGTTGTGAAGTTACGGCCTATTTAGTTTGCATTTTTCACCGATTTAGAGTGATTTTACTGCTTTTAAACCTCGTATGAAGCTAGAAAAAAGTGTCGCCAATCTAGGAGTGATAAAATCTCAAATTCACCAAAAATTGCAGTTGCCGCCTTTTTGCTACTGGCGGCAGAATATTCATTTGACACAAGCAAATAGTGATCCAATTACCCGATCATCAGCTGTCGTGTTTTTATCTCTTTTCGATTCACGTTAATGAAAAGAAACAAAAGATGACAACTGATGATAGGGGGATTCGGATCAGTGTTTCCGAAAGTGCCCTCTGACAGAAGATGAGACAAAAAACAGAGAAAGGAACTCCCCTTACAGCTTGTTTTGTCACACTTGCCTCAAATTTACAGTAATTTGGCAATTGACCAGGTACGATAGTATGCAATAGTATGCATTTTGATGCTCAAATATAAATCAAACTGATCACAGTAATTGTGAAAACTTAAGCAACCAGTTATTGCTTATTCGAAATGAAGGAATACCCCACATAGTTATGCAACCCGCGCTGTTATTCATCACTCTAATTTGCCTCACTTTTGTATCGTGTCAGCAAATGACGAGTCCCTCCCAGGTACGATTGTTTGTATTTCATTGCTGCTGATATGGATCTGCTCTACCAGGCTTTCTGTATGCAACGTTGTCATGATCATTGAAGTCCAGACATGCCCGCCTTGGAACCATTGTTGCAAAAGTTCTTCTTCTTTGGGAAGTCTCATGAATTTGGAGAGTCGATTCTCAGGTGTCTCTAGATAACTTTCTTCTGGAAATCTGGCTAGTCGTTCTTCAATCAAGAAGTGTGCAGGAGTCAGTGGTTGTGGATCGTAAGGATCATGATATAGAGGTAAGATATGCGTCTACTTGTGTGAGAACAGTAGCGTACTTCTCAAAGGTAGGTATTGTATTAGAAATGACTGTTTTCACGCACGAGTTGATAAATAAACATATCCAAACCTTCTTATATTTTTTTGTCAATCTGTCTTTAATCAACACTGGACCCATGTAGTCAATACCCGTGGACAAGAATGGTCTGCTAGGAACTGCGCGCTTTTTAGGTAAGTCACCCATTATACAGGGTGTCCCAACGATAGAGTAAAGTGGGTTTTATCATATAGGATATAAAAAATATCAATATCAATATGCGTCACAGGTTAGGGGTGTAAATAGCGCACATTCTGAAAATATTTGGAAACATACAGGGTGCGTCACAAAAGTATGGCACGAAAAAGTATGATTTTTTTAAATGGAACCCCCTGTATATTAATTGATATTTCAATTCTTTTTTTAATTTGGAACAAAAATTGTGATACAACTAATGTTCCTAAATTCAACCGTTATCGAGATATCGCGTTTTAAAAATGGCATTTTTGCAACTTTGACATGCTATAAAACTCAAACTATTCAAGTTAGAGAAAAATGGATTGCACATTCCCATCTTAACTTTTCAAGAGCTATTCAAGGAGATTAAATCCATTATTGTGAAAAAATGTCAAAATGTGCCGAAAAAAGTTTACAGTTGACGTTACCTTCTATCCAAATGACAGAAGAGCTCTTGAAAAGTTAAGACAGGAAAGTGCAAACCATTCTCCTCTAACTTGAATAGTTTGAGTTTTATAGCATGTCAAAGTTGCAAAAATGCCATTTTTAAATCGCGATATCTCGATAACGGTTGAATTTAGGAACATTAGCTGTATCACAATTTTTGTTCCAAATTGAAGAAAGAATTGAAATATCAATTATTATACAGGGGGTTCCATTTAAAAAAATCATACTTGTTCGTGCCATACTTTTGTGACGCACCCTGTATGTTTCCAAATATTTTCAGAATGTGCGCTATTCACACCCCTAACCTGTGACGCATATTGATATTGATATTTTTCATATCCTATATGATAAAACCTACTTTACTCTATCGTTGGGACACCCTGTACATGTATCTGTTGTCCCTGGAGCAGTGAACCGAAAACATGTAATACAAGAGCGTACAGAGCGTACTATCTTTCTATAGTAAACGCCAAACAACTTTGGATCTAGGTCATCGTTGCCACCAAGCTCGTTCTTATGGAGTTTGCTGGTGGCCAGATTTGCTCACCAGCAAACATAATAGCGCGCGCGACGTGAGTCGAAAGTTGTTTGGCATTTTCTGAATACAAATTTCCACCACGTAAAGGCCAAAATTGTTCTCTTACAGACGCTAAAACATGTTGAGTGCCTGCATGAAGTAGTCTGATATTTTCATTTTTCACAGTCAAGTTTTGATGTTGGAGCAGTTGTAGGTTTATTTAAATTATTCAGCTCAACCAATTGATTAAAGAGGTTACGCCAATTTAGATTGCCACAATTTTTGTATGAAGATCTTTGCACTGATAATTACTGGCGAAATGAGACCAGTGGATCGAAAATAATACTTCTTTTGATAAATTGATTTGAATCAAGTGTTCGAACAGAATACCTCAAGTTATCTTGTCTAGAATCCCAATAAAGACCCAAAGTTTTAAATTCCGAACTTTCACTGAAATAAAACTTTTCATTAGACTTTCCATTCTGTTTTTCAGATAAAACTCTCAAATCATTTGAGTTGAACTCTCGTAACTTAAAACCAGCAGTTGCAAGAATATTAGAAATATCAACTTTCAAACTCTTTACTCTTAAAAAGTAGTGCCACCCGTGCAAAGAACATCCACGTAAAAATCATGAGCGATAATTTCACTAACCACAGGATCGGACTTTTCAATTTGCAATGAGACCTCTTTTAGACATCTTGCGGATAGGTAAGCAGCTGACGCTGTACAGGGTGTTTCCGTATATTTCGTCTGCAGACTAACTCGCTTATTATGCAAGATAGATAGGGACTTCAAATACAAAGTTGGTAGGTATTAACATGAACCGCCAAAAAAAAAAATTTTGTATACCGGGTGCACGAGAAAAGTGTGGCAGACAAAACTTACATTTTTTTAAATGGAACACCCTATATATTATTTTATAATCAAATAGACATTATTTTTCTGATCTCAAAAATATACAACATGTAGGCATTCCTTCCAGCCGTTTTCAAAATATTTGAGTTTCAAAGTTGGTTTTTTTGTATTGCCAAATTTAGTATCTATGATTGTTTGAGCAATGTTTATTGATTTTTATCCTTACAATAATCCAAAACAACGAATATAACAACTGAATACATTATTATTATTAATAAATTGATATTATTGAATATACCCGCCATTATTGACAACACATTTTGTTAAATGCATTTTTATGATATCAATTTATTAATAATTTGATGTATTCACTTGTTTTATTCATTGTTTTAGATTATTGGAAGGATAAAAATTATTAAATAATGTTCAAACAATTACTGTAGTCATAGATACCAAATTTGGCAATACCAAAAAACCAAATTTAAAACTTAAATATTTTGAAAACGGCTGGAAGGAATGCCAACATTTTGTATATTTTTAAGATCAGAAAAATAATGTCTATCTGATTATGGAATAATATATAGGGTGTTCCATTGAAAAAAAATGCAAGTTGTGTCTGCCACACTTTTCTCGTGCACCCGGTATACGAGAAAATATTTTCCCACAGCCGTGCTGAAAATTCAATTTTCCGCACCGATATCCGTGTGGAAAATCAGATTTTCCGCACCAGTGCGGAAAAATTAACAATATCAATATCATAAGCAAACAGCAAACTAATATTCCGCACTTGTTAGGTGAATAGCTATTTCCTACAGCCATGCAAAAAATTTAATTTTTCGCACCGATATCCGTGTGGAAAATCAGATTTCCCGCACCAGTGCGGAAATGTCAGAATTAACAATATCATAAGCAAACAGCGACCAGGTTTCCAGGTAACTATGGTCGCTTAGTTACACATTTCGACATTCATTATTATTTATTTGTCATTAGTTGCATCAGAAACTTTTAAATTACGAATTATATCCTTATTTCCGCACGTCTGTAGAAAAACTATTGTACCTAACACTTGCGGAAAATGTTTTTCCGCCCTCGGCTGCTTCACCGAACTCCGCTACGCGTCGGTCGGTGAACGGCAGACTCGTGCGGAAAAACTAATTTTCCGCACTTGTTAGGTAAATAGCTATTTTTTCTGGTGGTTCATGTCAATACCTACCAACTTTGTATTTAGAGTCCCTATCTATCTTGCATAATAAGCGAGTAAGTCTGCAGACGAAATATACGGAGACTACAGGGTGTTAGTTTATAGGTATAGGTATAGTCATAGTCATATTTTATAAGAACGGACGATTTGAACGTTATTTTCACCAAGGTGATGAAAATAAATTCCCTAGATCACCGTCATTTGTTAATATGTCAAGCGCTTGATAATTTAAGGCCCAATGCCCATAGAAGACGCAAAGGGTCGCAGTGCAGCGCAGACGTGGCCTGAAGCGCAACGTTTTCACACTTCCTCTATGTAAACTTATTGAGCAAGGTCCACAAATGTTACGTGGCGCGGGCAGTCGCTTGAGCGCCTTTGCCTCGCAGCTTCTGCAATCTGCACTTCTTGATTGGTTTTGAGGAAGCGTGCCCCACGTCGCGCTTATTGTTGCGTACCAGTTTTTGTTGGTTCTAAGCGAAAACACGCCACCATTAAATGCGTGATGACCATGAATTTGATATCAGATTCTGTGAAGTGGTAGAGAGCCTTCCCATTCTATACGATAATACTCGTTTCAACTAGGGCAATCGGGTTGCCCAAGATCAGGCATGAGTGAAGATAGAAGAGCTTTTTCAAGAAAAAAGGGTTCATAATATGGAACGAGACAAAACCCGAACATAGCTAGTATAATTTTATAATAAGACTATATTAGGATTTTTCTTATGGAAGCAATTCTCCGAACTTTAGTAACTCAACAAAAGCCTGTTAGGTTGCGAAAAGCTGCACTTTTATACAAAAATGAAAAAGCCCTCTGACGATTATCGGCTTTTCGTTCCTACAGAATACTACAGATCTCTTTTTTTAAGGAGGCGTGGTATAACGTCGGAAAAGAAAGTCGCAGAACAACATGATGGTACGTTATTCTCGGATTCAAACCATCAAACTGGTAAGGGGTCGGCCCAAATTTTTCAGAATGCTTTATATGCTATGATGCTATTCTCCGGAATATTTCTTGGAATGCAATATGGAAATTAAATAATTTCAGGTAGCCCAGTTTTGCATATCGTTTTTTTTTTTGATTTAGGTACCTGATTGGAATAATATGTGTATTTTTGTATGTATCGGAAACTATTGAAATAAATTATTTTAATACAATTATTATTACTTACACTATTTACCTGATTTTGTTGGGTATTCCGCCACATCCCATCAAAAACTTCACACCAAATTACTTATCTGGAAATCTAATAACATTTATTCAACAAGTAGTGATTGTTCACTTGAAAAATTGATCAAACCAGTGCTTATACGGGGTCTTTCTTTTAAAAGTAATAGTGATACGCTCATAAAAATTCTCACACAAAGGTTCTTGACCATGAACTACTTTTTTAAAATACTGGCAGTTTTCTATATCTTCCGGTTATACCGGAAGTAGCTACCAACTTCCTTACTTTAAATGAGAACCCAAATTTTTTATTTCACATTTAGATTTTTTAGAAAATTAAGGTCAGTTTACTGAATAATATATATGGCCTTCTTTGACCATTTTGGAATAGTTGGAAATAGTTAAGAAAAAAATGAGAGTTAATCTGGGTGCTTTGAGGCTCTGTATCTCAGAGACTATTAGACGGAAGAAAAATTAAATTTTGGGGTTACCTATAATGCTGGTATTCCAAATGATTCTTACCTCAGTTTTTCCGAAAAAGCTCGGGTTTTCTATGTGGAATGTCCCATTTTTTATTTCAGATGTTAATCCTTTACAAAATTTTCGTTTGATTGGCACTACATTGTCTTATACCTAAAATTAATAGTTTTGAAGTTATTCACATTTTCAAATTACTTTATTGAAAAAAATTTGAATAACATGATATCACTTTTAGCTGTGGGACAATGTAGTGTCAACCGAGAGAAATTTTTATCTATAATCAATATCTGAAATGGAAAAAGGGGCATTCAACAGTAGATAAGTCTTTTGTTTTTTTTTATGTAGAGCACAATGTCATGTCTATCGAATGAAGAGTTTGTCTAGAATTACTATCTAAATTAGAACAAGAAGAATTTCGTTTAAGAAACCGGAGTTTTTCAAAAAGACTTTTTTTTATAATTTGTGGTATGTAGTAGATTATTGTGAAAAATGATAATGATCATTTAAATAACCAGCATTTCTTCTAGGAACATACCCTCAAAATTCATATTGTTTTACGTCCAATAGTCTCCAAGATACAAAGCGTCAAAGTAACTCACTTAACTGTATTTTTTTTCTCAAAATGCAAATATTTCCAGATCGTTGAGAGATGGCCATAGATGTCATTTGATAAACTGATCTCAATATTTGAACAGAGACATAAATAACATTATACTCTATTTAAAATTAATAGTTTTCAAGTAATTTGCATTTTTTTTAATGGATTGATTTTAAAATGTAAATAACTTAAAAACTATCTATTTAAGGTATGTGACAATGTAGTGTCAATCGGAAGAAAATTTTGCCAAGAATCCATATCTGAATTAAAAATGGGGTATTCCATTTGAAAAACCCGAGTTTTTTTGGAAAAACCGAAGTTTTTTATTTTTCTTAAATTGTCAGATCTTAAACTGTAGATTATTGTAAAAATTGATCAAGGCTATTTGGATGACTAGCATTTTCTATAGAAACCTCCAAAATTTTATTGTTTTACATCTAATAGTCTCTGAGATACAAAGCTTCAAAGTACCCCCCTTACCTAACTCTTTTTTTTTCTTAAAATGCAAATATCTCCAAAATGATCAAAGATGACCATGGATAATATTGGATAATCTGTCCTTAATTTTCAAAAAGCAATCTGAATGGGAAATATAAAATGGGGGTTCCCATTTAAAATAAGGAAGTTGGTATCTACTTCCGGTATAACCGGAATTGATAGAAAACTGCCACTATTAAAAAAAAAAGAGTGTGAAATTGTATAAGCGTATCACTATTACTTTCCGATATAAGGCTGATTGTTCCTTTAGAACAAAGACCCTGTATATAGGTACTTTCTAATGTATATATGGAAATTAATAAACGTGTTTCAAAGTGAAGTGTAAAGGTACTTGATCTTTATTTGTTATTGAAAATTATGAAATGGTAATGGGTTCTTTTGCAGGTAAAGAATGAAGATCAGGTATACAGTACGTAACCGTAACCTGGAACCAATGGCATATGGTTCCAAGTTACGGAGACTTGGAAAACTTTTTTATTATTAGTCTAAAGAAAACAAGTTATTCTTCATAAAAAGTTCTAAATTCTACATGTTCATGTCTGAAACACAATCATGTGGTAAAATTTTCTTTAGTCATATACGAGGTTTATTAGAAAATATGTATTTTGCTCAAGAACCTTTATTTTGGACAATATGAAAGGTGGTTTCCAAAAAAAGTTGATCGAAACTAAGAACCACGTTTAAATACGCAATGCAATGGACAATTTGTATTAATTTTCAAATCACTTGATATTTTATACGTATTCTGTCAAAAATTTGTCAGCAAAAAAAAAATTAAAAATACCAACCCAAAAATAAACTAAATGAATGAAAAAGTCAACGCGAATTTCCCTACATGATCAAAAAAGGGACGGTGCTGAAGCAATCCTCTCTCTCACCATATACGTATAATAATAAGTATATTTCTCTCACTCTCTTCTTCATATTGCAGTACCATACGCCATTATCTCTGCGCCAGGTAAATACTTTATAGATCATGTGATATCAGCAAACAGTGTCTATATGAATACTCTTGGATATTATAATCGTGACTATTGGAGTAAATTGGAGGTTGGCTGAGGGTCTTTAATCGGTGATTACTACATTGGTAGACACCGTGGCCACCGTTCATTGTTGTTTTAAACATTGATGTCATCAGTACTTAATAATCTTGATATTTTTCATATTTTCGTAAAAATTGCCAATCGTCCGTTACAGTCATTATACACCCATTTATATTGAAAACATTATTTATATGTATTTTCCCATTGGCAATATTAAATATGCATTCATCACGTGCTTAAATTGCAAAATTGTTAGACAAGATCAAGAAACAAAAAAGTTATCGTATTTTTAGAAATCACACAAAAGCTAAATATTCATCATTCATAATAGAATTGGTGACAATAGAGAAACCTTTCATTGATCACCTAATTGCATATTTGAACTCTTCAATTCTGATCAACTTTTTTCAATAATTATTTCTGTTTTTGTCTATATAAGAACAGGGTGTTTTATAATTGCGTACTTCAAATTTGAGAGCGTATTCCTGAGCTATTTCACAAAAAAAGTTCATATGAACGTGGGTTCGAAAGTGCATGGTTTTCAAGAGGCATGGAGTTGAACTTAAAAAAAAATCGGTCTTTTACAAATGTTACAGATATCCTTAAATCGATTTTTTTAAATTTGGCAGATCAATTTTTTGTAATTAAAGCCGAATGTAGCCTTAGCTAGATAGAAATGATAAAGACCAGTGCCGTCCCGACGGGCATCTTACCAAATATTTGTGTTAAATAAAACGCCACTAACTTCATCGACTGACTGAATTTTATTTTTTTCGGAAATGAAACATACAAAAATATAACTTTTTACCAAGAGTTTTCTTAGAGTTTTTTCGTATCTGATGGCCTCGTTGTCAAAAAAAAAACAATCTTTCAAACTCCGCAAATTATTTTTATACTTTACACGGGTAAAGTATTTACAACAAATAAAACCAGGCCAGATACAAAAAAAAATCTATGAGATGAAAAGGTTGTATTTTTGGTCGAATCATTCAAGAAAAAAATAAAAATCACAATAAAGTCAGTGGCGTACATTTTTTTTGAGTTCGCAACACCCTATATCTCAATAACAATGGACTCTCCCGGACCTATGCTTTTATGCTTTTTTCCGTGAAAGGAGTATGTCCCTAAACATTTTAATCTTTGAGTTGACATGATATCTTTTTTTTCAAGGGAGAAATTTTGTATCAGAACATGGTAACATTGAATCTTATGAAAGACAATGAATGATCTAATTTTTATGACACGTTGTATAGATAACCAGATAGACAAACTGTTCTGACTCAGCCTTCAAAAAGAGTAGTCTAAATACAAACACTCAAAAATTATTTAAACGATATATATTGCATTTTTGTGATATGAATGTGAAGTACAATATCAAATACCTATATTGATTATCATACATTTTATTTTATGAAATGGTAATGACCAAGAACATTGGGTGGCATGAATAAAGAAAAGTGAAAGCTTTTGCTATAATACTATCTTTGCCAGTTATTTATCTCAAAAAAATTGAGTGGAAGCTTTTACAGTCTGTTCATGGCTTTCTTGCGGTCACGTCACAGTATTTGACGTTTGGCAGTGTGTCGTAGATTGATCGCTCCACATGTGACATTTGTGAAATTGATTCGAAAGACCCTCGTCCAGACGTAGGTACGTGATTTTTTTTTCAATGTGTAAGAGAGAGACGGAAGAGTATGACGTAACCGCAGGAAAGCCATGAACAGACTGTACTTGTTCTTTATTCACATTACCCATTATTATTTTTTCTTTCTTTTATTCAATCTTATAACTGAAAAAATGATTATTTCACAGCCTTTTGAAACAACAAGTTAAAAGGATAGCATACAATGACATGGTACATTGTCAACATATACTTATTATCGATCTTGTGAAGTTGAATTTTCAGGTTTTCACTGATTTCTGAAAATATCCAATTTGTTTTTTTTCTTCGAAGATTTACCATGCTCAGCCTTTGCTCCCATAACACTACTCATTTGTTTGCATGATGAATATATTTTTGCATTACACAAAATCTGTAGGAAAAATGTGAAATAGTCAATACAACATGAATATTTTTTCAGATCAGGTCCTAAAATAGCCTCTACCTTATTGATCATTAATTGTTTTATACATTTTTTGAAATATTGTTTTTTATAATGTTTATCAAAAACTGATAAGGCCGTGTGGCAAACAACTTTGCATAGATCAGTTGGTGCACAGAGACCGCTGGATTCAGGTCTTTTTTCAAATTGTCTAAAAATAATAATAATTATTATCTAATTATTAGAGTATCTTGTGAACCTTCCTCCAATGGTTTGCTTGAAAAGAGTATGTCTGTGCACTGCATACAGTTTTTCATTTTAAATAATTTGCTTGCGCAGTAGCCCGCAACCGCAAACCTTGCTTCAGAACAACTCTCCAAGTCTGTTTGTTGAGGAACGCAAGCAGGTATGTCTTCTTCAGATTCTGAATCTTGTTCGGCTTCGTCGCCGTCGTCGTGATGTGTTTCTGGAACACCACTGGGTCTAAGTTGTTTCCTTTTCAAGAGTGACTCATCAACTGACAAAAAGAAATCTTCATCTCTTCACAATTTGAAGTTTCAGCTGAACGAAGCAAGCTATTAATTGTAACTTGTCGGAAAGTGCATCGAAACCTTTGGGCAGGTGGATTGCGACAATATCCTCCACGCTGCCTAATAACTGAGAATAGGTTTTCATTGATATCTTGATTCAACCTAGCCGTCAAGAGATAATTATGATGTTCTTTTTTTTCCAGATCATGCAGCTGAAAAAAAAATTTTCATATCAAACAATAGGCATTTAATTTTTGGAAGTTATTGGGCAGAAGTTTTAATCAGATTTAAAAGGATCTTTGGACCAAACTTTTTTGTTTTTAGAGAAAAGGTGGGAGAGAAGTCTAAAAATATAAAATTATACCTATTTGAGTAGAAGAGGCCAAAATAGGTCATTGAAAAGTGATGAAGAATGTAGGTATCTCATTTCCTAAATAATTTTGAGGAGAAACTCATTGATGAAGATGAATTGTACGATGAAGAATCCAGAGTGGAATTATTAGATGAGTTGAGAGTATCTATAGCGAACGTTTGTAATTGATCGGAAGTGTTATAAAAGTGACTTCACATGTTATTTCTTTTGATTTTTTTTGAAATTGACTTTTTGATAATTCACATGCCTTTATCTTATAGTTTATTGTGTTGGGGAGTTTTTCTTTCTCTTAAGAAATTTCGCTGGGATGAGTGGTTGTGCCAGAAAAAAAATATTTTCAATTAGGTACACAGATATTTTATTATTGATTAATTTTTTTCTAGCATAACTACTTATCCCAGCAAATTTTTTCAAGAGAGAAAAAAACTTTCTCACACACTGGGTTATAAGATCCATAAAAAATCAAAAGATTTAGCTGCATATGACGTCACTGATTTTTTATGGAATTGACTTTCTGATGATTCAGATGTTTTCATCCAATAACCCTGTGTGTAAGAAAGTTTTTTTCTCCTGAAAAAACATGCTGGGATAAGTAGTTATGCTCGAAAAAAAAATCAATAGTAAATTATCTGTGAAGCTAGTTAAACATTTTTTTTTTTTGGCACAACCACTTATCTTAGCAAAATTTTTCAAGAGAGGGAAAAACTCCCCAATACACTAAACTTTTAGTTAAAAATATCTGAAGCATCAAAAAGTCAATGCCAAAAAAAAATCAATTGAAATAACTACATATTATGACGTCACCTTTATAACACTTCCGGTTAATTTTAACTGGTCGCTATAGAAACAAAAAACGTAATTTCGTGGTCCCAGACTAGGTACCAAAACTTATCAAAATTGATTTGAACATTTTTGAAAAATGTAGAAAAAACAATTTTTTTTTTTAATCTTTGACGCCCTCTGTAGACTTAACGAAGCAATTTTGGATATTGGTAGGTTTGCCCAGATCACCTCATTTTTGGTTAAAGAATTTGTGATTAAGCGTTGTACCAGTCATTTCAGGGACATCCTGTATAATAATTATAATTATTAATTTATATATTATTCTACTTATTAACAGACATCAGAAGAAACATAGGAGATGAAATCGCAAACTAGAAACAGAATTGTCTAATTGATCTTATATCTAAACATCAAAAATACGATGTCGATAAGTTCATGAGAAAGGAAAGATACACAACAAACAGCTAGAAGTTGAGTTGGTGATGTTGATTTTCCTTGGGTATTTCCAAACTACATAAATTTTGTTGAAAATTATGATTATCGATAATTGGAAATTTGTTATGTCATTGAAGATAATGGATAGATAACTTCAAAAAAAAATCTATACATTTCAATTATTATGACATAGTTTTTGAGAAAGCAAAAGAAAGCAGAAGCTCTAGTCTTCTTCAACAGCCTTTCCATTGTGTTTGAACAAACAGTTTTTTTTCATTGTTGCATGTTTTTTCAAAATAAATTGGTTGAGGGCAAGAATGCAACACATTTTTTATTTCCAAAATGTTATAAGAAAATCACCCGAGAAAATCATTATATCACTATCAACATTCTCAACATTTCCTTCTATGACAAAAATAACTTGTCCTCCGATACTCCGATATAAGTTAAGTGTAAAATATAGAGTATAGCGGCACTTACCTTGGTTCTCTTCTCAAAAATCTATCTGAACTTAACGACAAAAAACAAAAGGGGAATCAACAAATCAACGAATATACTATCTGCACCTCACTTTGCACACTAAATATTTCTTGCACAAATATTCTTTCAGGTAAAGCATTTTACAATAAACATTATAAAATGTATGTAAACAACAGGTGGCTAAACCCGGGAAAAGCCAACGGACTAGACGTTTTCTCGAATGGCGCTACTTTTATTGGTGAATGGGTCATAAATCACCCTTAAAGAAATATTTTCAAGTTCGTTCGATAATTAGTTTTCGCCACACTTTTGGCTGATTACAATTTCAAGAAATCTAAAACAGTATACCCACCCCCGTAGTACCCAGTATCATTTTATAATAAGACTTTACGAAAAACCCTACAATTCCTTTTTTTGGTCGACTTTTTAGCTTAAAAAATAAATATTTCACAGTCTTTTGTGACAAATTAAATTAAAAGCACTGAACTTGCAGAATCAAAGAAGGCGGATTTGTCTGGAAATTGAGACTGCTCGAGCTTTTAATTCTAAACAACTTTTGTCAATAAATTGATTTGGCTCATTCTCTCAACATCTTAGTTTGAGACCGAGCAGAAGCTATTCTCAGAATATCAAAATGTAACTCGGAAAATGTTTGTCATTTTCATTTATACCTTATCGAAACCCAATCTGTGGACACACTGTGTATAAAAATAATGACAAAATATTTTATAAGTAAGTATATTCTACTTCATTTATTTGCAAGACTGTCCACGTGATTTTGTTTAATCGGGCATAATATGATCTAATTTATCGAACTATTCTTACATAGCATAAGAGAAGAAAAACTAAACTGACAAAACTTGGTCATCAAATATTACTATTTTGAAGTCTACAACAACGCTCTTGATGGGCATTGGAGGGATATAAATGAACCATTTTATTATTATCATCAAATTATTGAATATCATTTAATTATGTACTCGGAAAACGAAAAAAAAATACAAATCTTTCGTATCCTTCATACTCCGCGATACACATAATAATAATATGATATTAAAATATTAAACACATCCTTAGATTGATGTTTGAGAAATTTTGATGCAAACATTCTGCAACAAAAACATTATTTAGTGTAATTTTCAATCATTGTAAAATTTTTAATCGTTTTCTTAAATTCCCGATAGTATGAGGGTCACTAATTGGGAATACTGGATCGTAAGTGTGACATGGGATAGGCAAGAATTTTAAGAAAGCTAGTGCAAAATTTCAAACTCATATACCTACCTAAAATAGGTGTTTTAAAATGTTTATAGAAAAAAATCCTTCTTAATATCGGTTACTATTAACAATAAAAACAATCTATCAGAGTTTAAACAAAATCGGGGACGTAGATTGTTTTTACCTGGTACACTTGAGAATAGTCTCCCATATAAATCCAAAAGCTATAATTCCCATCTTCAAAAGCAGTTAAAAAACAATATCACCATCTGTTGGTACTTGAAAGCTCTACTTTTCCCCAGAGCCCTCTGCTGATTGACTAGCTAAGTTTGTGAATATCGAATATTTTTTGGGCCTTTTAGTTCCCGTCCCCGATTGTAGGTGGAAACATCGATTCGGAGATGTTTGAGGACGGGAGAATTCTTAGCATGGAAAATATCTTAATATAGTCTTATTATAAAATGCTAGTATATATTTACAACTTTATATCTGAATACGGTCCTGTAGTTAAACACAGCTTGACAGTTCGAACGCGCCAAGTCAGGCTGGCAACCTAATAAAATAGTCACTAATGACTGCTGGTCAATTTCCGTTCTTATAAAAAATAGACTTCAACAGCGTTAAGCATGGAAGGCTTTCCGTTAGGATCAGGTCTCCAAAGAATAACCTGCAAATGACGTTGTTCAATCACTTTTTATCAAAACTTGCCTACACATCTGAGCAATATCCCCAACCAATAAAACGTCATGCTTTCTAGCTTTTGAAAGAATAGAGAAAAGACTTTCTTGTACAGTTGGATCCACAAATAGAATGTCATTCAAAGAAAAACCGCTGCTTGATTTGGAAGAGCCATAAAAAACAACACGCAATTTTGTAGTGCTGCTATTTTTATTCACGACACCGTGATGTGGGAGAAAATATGTATATGTAATACGAGACCGCTATAAATGAAACAAATCCCGTACGTCAGTAAAAACGCTCTATTTCCCAACGAAATACAAATTAACTTCCGTCGGCCACGGGGGTTAAGGAGCGAATGAATTCTTCTCTCCGAAAATAATCTGTTTGCCCAGTGGAGACAAAAATATCGTAGTCAAAACAAAACTAAGAACTTAACTGGTAATATCGATTTTATACAAAAATAAACCCGAAATCCTGTTGGTGCTCACACGGCCAGTCTGACATTTAATTCGTTCTCGAATTAACCCTCGAAGCTACTGGTATGGAGATAGAGAATCATCAGAGGTCCTAGCTGCTGGTGTCGACCTGAGTTTCTGCAATAAAGAAAAACCAAAACAGAATTTCGTCGAATCATTTTTTTGAATGTCGATGTGTGAGCATAATGCGAGCAACAACCAACAATACGTTTTCCAAGTTTTCAAATCTTTCACCTCGAAAACAAATGTTTTGTTGGCCAAAATGTCAATAATGAGCAATCGAGGAACAGATACACTGTTAAGCCTTTAATGAACCGTTCAAAAAGCGTAATTCGGAGATTTAAAGATTATGTTAAGCTTTCAACAACTCCCATGGTTGCAAAGCGTAATTCGCAGATTTAAAAATTATGTTAAGCTTTCAACAACTCCCATGGTTGCAAAGCGTAAGTCGGAGATTTAAAAATATCTTGAGCTTTCAACAAACTCCATTGGTTGCAAAGCGTAACTCGAAGATTCAAACATATCTTAAGCTTTCAACAAACTTCAATGGTTGCAAAGCGTAACTCGAAGGTTTAAAAATATTTTGAGCTTTCAACAACCCACGCATGGTTGCAAAGCGTAAACTGACTTTACACACCCCAATAATAATTATTATTATTGTTCATAACAAAAAATTTTTTTTTTGTTGTTGTTGTATTGTTTTTTACCGAAGAACATAAAGCGGTTAGATACTCATACTTGCTCACACAGGCCATTCCAATGTTTATTGAAATTTACCTGGAAGTAGACTAAAGAATTAATCAATATTTGAGAGTTCGCCGGGCCAGATTCTTATCATATCTTTAGCGACGATTCTCTTCCTGCTAGTTGCTAAGTTTTTCAATGCATATCGGTCATTCGGAAGTACTTCTAAAACCTCAAAAGGACCTTCGTAGACTCTATCAAGTTTAGCCAAATGACTGTTGCCGGAGGGATGAAAGTCAAGGTCACCAACGTTGATTACTTTCGTAGACCTTCTAGTTTTGTCGAACAAGTTTTTTGCGTAGTCAGCTTGCTTTCTAATACGCTCGTATGCCAGTTTTCGATTGATTTCCAAATCTTTCGGAACGTCGTCGTTTGGGATAGATTCTGTTAGCGTTTTAATGTCCGGAGTACTGCCATTTATTCCAGTTAACAAATAAATTGGAGAAAAACCTGTTGTTTTTTGAATATTTGAGTTCAGCGTAGTTTGTAATTTTAAAATATGATTCGGCCATTCTGCTTTATCAATATTATCAATTTCGGTTCTAAGTAAATTTAAAACGGTGCCGACGTATCTTTCGACCTGACCGTTTCCTCTCGGGGCGCTTTTTGCTATCAAGTGTTGTTGAATGCCTTAATCGAGTAACATTTCTTTGACTGACCTGTCTGTGAAGTTGGTACCTCTATCACAAATAAACGTTTTAGTAATTCCAAACATACTCAAATGTTGACGTAAAGCATCACATGTTTCGGTACCAGAAAGTGTTTTAAGAGGTATCAAAAATAAAAATTTTGTGAAAGCGTCGATCACTAGAAGGAGATGCTTGAAACCTTCGTCTGATACCGGAAACGGGCCAACACAGTCGGCATGAACGGTTTGAAATGGTATAGGTTTCTTATCGATAGGATGTAAGAGACCCTGTTTGGCACCACTGTGTTTTTTGCCAACGATGCATTTTAAGCAATGATCGCAGTATTTTTTGATAAATCTGGTCATTCTTGGGAACCAAAAATAGTGATTTACTTTAGCAAAAGTTTTATCAGCACCAATATGGCACTGCTCGTCGTGGAAAAGCCTTAACAAGCCCAAGCGGCTGCCCTTCGGTACAAAAGCCCTATAGAGTGGAGGATTTTGCCCTGGATTTATTTTACGGAAAAGAATGTTATTTTGACAAAAATACTCGCTTGTTAATTTACCCTCAGTGAGCTTCTGTAAAATATCTTGTGATTCAGTGTCATGTTTTTGGGCTTTCCGCAACCAGTTATCAGTAGAAACGATGTTGGTTTCATGTTGACAAGCATTTTCAATGGGATTCCGGCTCAAATAATCAGCATGTTGTAGACAAGTACCTTTCCTATATTCGATTTCGAAATTAAAAGATTGTAAATAAAGCCACCATCGGGCGACTCTTGGGATGAGATCTTTTTTATTCTGTGAAAGTTTCAGTGAATTGCAGTCCGTCACGAGCTTGAAATCGATACCCAACAAGTAAATGCGGAAATGCTTTATTGCGTAATAAACCGCTAGGGTCTCTAGCTCATAGGAGTGATATTTTGCTTCTTCATTTGACGTGCGTTTAGAGAAATATGAAACGACCTTTAACTGGTTATTTGCCTGACGTTGAAATAAAATTGCGCCGAAACCGATTGAACTGGCGTCGATGTGAAGTTCGGTTGATGATGTTGGATCAAAAAATGCCAATAGTGGCCTTTGGCTCAGAAAAGCACATACATAGGCTTTTGCTATTTTTTGGTCTTCGCCCCAAATAAATTTCTCGTTATTTTTTGTAAGTTTCGTGATGCAGGCTGTACGTGATGATAGTTCGGGAATAAATTTCCGGAAATAATTTGCCAACCCCATGAACTGTCTAACTTGTTTTACATTTTTTGGATCGGCAGCGTTCATTAAAGCATTTATCTTATTTTTCGATGGTCTGACGCCTTCTTCGGATACTTCCTGTCCTAGATATTCGATTGTTGTTTCAAAAAAATGACATTTTCCGATATTAAGTGAAAATCCTGCAGTGGTTATCGAATCCAAAACACGTCTTAATTTTTCTAGTCCTTCATCGATCGACATTGATGGTATTAGGATGTCGTCCAGATAGACTAGCGCATCTTTGTCTTTTAAATCGCCAAGTGCCTGAGTAATAGCGCGCTGAAACACAGCGGGGGCATTAGAAAGCCCAAACGGCATTCTGAGGTACTCATAATGGCCGTCTGGTGTGACGAAGGCTGTTTTGTCAATTGAGTCGGAGGCGATCGGTATTTGATAATGTTGAGTTAACGAAATGGTATTGTGAATATCATCAAAACACTCAATCAATATTAACATAAGGATAAATGTCCATAGTAGTTGGTTTATTACTTTAATGGATTTTGAGAACTAAAAGCCTCACAAATGTACCCTTATAACTGTTTGATAGATTTATGATGTTGAAAATGCGTCTCATATATTCTTTTGGAGAATTCAAATAATGGTATAGTCAGTAGCGTATGAGCTTGCTTTCCGAGTGGTCTATAAGTAAATAGATAGACTGAAAGTTACGCAGTTATAGTTTTATTTCTTGAAGCCAACTTCCAATAGGTTATGGGCCCAGTGTTCGCGTATATTAAGTTAATGTGCTAAAACTTGTGTGTGTTAGTATATCGAATATTATTTGTGCAGTGACAATGGAAAATTTAAAATCCAAAAGAAACATTAAACCTTTTGACGGAGACCGATATGGTGTGTGGAAATTTAGACTACGGGCATTGCTAAGTGAACTAGATGTTATTAAAGTGATTGACGAGGAAATTCCACTGACCGATGAATGGATTAAAGCTGACCGTACTGCCAAAAATGTGATAGTTGAATATTTATCAGACTCTTTCCTTGGATTTGTTAAATTGGAGAGTAGTGCAAAAGACATTTTATGTAAAATGGACACTATTTATGAACGAAAAAGTCTAGCTACTCAATTAGCTCTCCGAAAGAAATTGCTAGGATTGAAGATTCAAGGAGACACACCTCTTATTCAGCATTTTAAAACTTTCGAGGAATTAATCACAGAGTTATTAGCGGCTGGTGCAAAATTAGAGGAGACAGATAAAGTCTCACATTTATTACTGACTCTACCAAAGTCATATGACGGAGTAATAACTGCGATCGAGACATTATCGGAAGATAATTTAACTTTGGCCTTTGTCAAAACAAGACTTCTAGACCATGAAGTCAAGATATCAAACGAGAATAAGGATACTAGTGCAAAAATCCTTAATGTCCATGTTAGAGATGAATCAAGAAAAAATTGGCATTCTGGGAAAACTCATCAAGCAGGGCGAAACAAATTTCATCAATCCAAATACAACAAAAAATCTTCATCTGACATAAAGTGCCATTATTGTGGTAGAAAAGGTCATGTAAAGAAGAACTGTTATTATAATAAAAGAAAAATGAAATACCAAAATGTCGATAGAATTAAAACAGTTCAAAATATAGAATTGTCTCAGCCATCGATATCAGATGATAACACAACTGGTTTTGCTTTTATGGCTGGAAATTTTGAAAACCAGGATAAAAACGTAATCACGTTTCTACTAGACTCCGGAGCATCCGATCACCTTGTAAACAGAGATGACTTGTTTGACGATTTTGTGGAATTGGACACACCAATAAAAATGTCTGTCGCGAAAAATGGAATCTACATAAATGCTACAAGAAAGGGTACAATTCAAGTGACCAGCAACAAGGGTATTCAGGGTATTCTGGAGAACGTCTTCTACTGTCCAGATGTTCCGTACAATCTATTGTCTGTACGGAGAATGCAACAGTCTGGAATGACTATTATTTTCGATAAGATGGGTGTAACCATAAAAAAAGGCGGTAAGACCATATTGAGTGGTAAGTCTTTAAACAATTTAATAGGCATTGAATTTATGGTGCATAAAAATGTAGTAAACTCTATTGTTAAAATGAAGAGTTGTTCAAAACTACACGATTATCAATTATGGCATGAACGTTTAGGGCATATGAGCAAACAAAAATTTATAATATTGAAAAACAAACAAATGATAAAAGACATTTGTCATATTGATCAGGTTATACCTAATGATAATAGTTTATGCGAAGCGTGTATAAATGGTAAACAAACACGTCTGCCTTTCAAAAAGGCTAAAGATAAAAATCATATAAAAAGACCATTATTTGTTGTTCATACGGATGTATGTGGTCCAATCACTCCTACAACGGTTAATAATAAAAATTATTTTGTTCTATTTGTTGACCAATATACACATTATTGTGTTACATATTTAATAACACATAAATCGGATGTATTTTCAATGTTTCGAGACTTTGTTGCAAAAAGCGAAGCTCATTTTAATTTAAAACTAGTAAATTTGTATTGTGATAATGGAGGGGAATACTTATCCTTGGAAATGAAAGAGTATTGTGTAGAAAAAGGCATTAGTTATCACTTGACAGTTCCACGAACCCCACAGTTAAATGGTGTATCTGAACGTATGATCAGAACAATTACTGAAAAAGCTCGCGCAATGATTTATGGTGTCAAATTAGACAAAACGTTTTGGGGAGAAGCAGTTCTAACTGCAACTTATTTAATTAATTTGACCCCCACCAGAGCTTTAAAACAATCTAAAACACCATATGAATTGTGGCATGGCAAAAAACCGCAAATAAAGTATTTAAAAGTGTTTGGTTCTACTGTTTATATACACAATAAAACCAGAAAAACAAAATTTGAAGAAAAATCTTTAAAAGGTATACTGGTTGGGTATGAACCAAATGGTTACAAAGTGTGGGACGTGGAAACTGAAAAGTTTAGTGTAGTGAGGGATGTCATTGTAGATGAAACAAATTTTTTGTTTTCGAGGCCTCTTGCTAAATCTGAAGGGGTTAGTATTGAAAACTCCAGTAAGAGCAGTGAAACTGATGCATCTGACATAGTCAAAATCAGTAGTAAATCTGACTCAAAATCTGACAATCTTAAATCAGATACTTTACATAACAGATTAGAGGTAAAACCTAATAAAATTATTAAATTAGGTAAACAATGTGATAAATCTGTAACTGAAACAGATAGACCCTCCGAACCTTTATCTTTAACCAAAAATACTCATTGTCAATTGCCATTGTCTTCTGAACCAAGAAGGAGTGATAGGATTAAAGGTCAACCACCTATTTGTTATAATGAAGATGGTCTATTAAATGATTATATTATGTGCGCCCAATCTGTAGTATGTAAAATTCCTACTTCCTATCAAGACATGAAAAATACCGATGATAGAATTAGGTGGGAAGAAGCTATTCAAGACGAAATAAATTCTCTTTTAAATAATAATACTTGGTCTATAGTATCAAAACCTGACAACAAAAACATAGTTGATTGTAAATGGGTGTTCACTCTTAAAAATGATGAATTTGGAAACCCATCAAAATACAAAGCTCGACTTGTAGCTCGAGGTTTTAGTCAGGAATATTTAAAAGATTATACTGAAACTTTTGCCCCAGTTGCAAGAATTTCAAGTTTTAGATTTATACTTGCTTTTTCACATCAATTTAATCTGTTAGTCCATCACATGGATGTGAAAACTGCTTTTCTCAATGGAAACTTGAAAGAGGAAATTTATATGAAAATTCCTGAAGGTATTAAAAGTGGACCTAATCAAGTGTGTTTATTACATAAAGCCTTATATGGATTAAAACAATCAGCCAGATGTTGGTTTGAGGTATTTGAAAAAGCACTTAAGGAAAAGGGTTTTGAAAATTCGTCAGTCGATCGTTGTATCTATATTTTAGATGGTAAAGATATTTCTAAAAGTATCTATGTAGTACTTTACGTGGATGATATTGTAATTGCCACGGCTAATAATGAAACAATGCAAAGTTTTAAAAATTATTTGGCAAATAAATTTCATATGGTAGATTTAAAGGAGATTAAACTGTTTTTAGGTATTAAAATTGAAAGAACAGATAAAATGATTACTTTGAGTCAATCTGCATACATAAAAACCATTTTAAACAAATTTAATATGTATGATTGTAAACCTGTCAGTACTCCTATTCCAGGTAAATTGAATTATATAGCATTAAATTCTGAGGAGAAATGTGATAGCCCTTGTCGAAATCTTATCGGCTGTTTAATGTATGTGATGTTATGTACTCGACCTGATTTGAGTACAGCTGTTAATATTTTGAGCCGATATCAAAATAAAAATAATAAAGAACTCTGGCAAAGTTTGAAAAGAATTCTTAGATATCTTAAAGGTTCAATTGATTTTCAGTTAACTTACAGCCGAGGAGATTTTAGTAACATTTTAAGTGAATATGTTGATTCTGATTGGGGAGGAGATGATGACAGAGATAGGAAAAGTACAACTGGTTATTTGTTTAAATTATTTGATCAACATGTAATATGTTGGAATACAAGAAGACAGACGTCAGTAGCAGCTTCGTCAACTGAAGCTGAGTATATGGCTCTCTTTGAAGCTGTTAGAGAGGCACTTTGGTTAAGATCATTAGCAACAAGTATAAAAATAAATATTACAGATCCAATTCTAATTTATGAGGATAATAATGGTTGCATTAGTATTGCAAACAATCCAACTAATCACAAACGATCAAAACACATAAATATAAAATATCATTTCTCTCGAGAACAGATAGAGAAGGGTGTAGTAAAATTAAAATATGTTTCAACAGATCACCAGATTGCAGATATACTAACCAAACCACTCCCGCCAGCCAAATTCCAAAGCTTTAGAGAAGGACTTGGTCTAGTAGATTTTAGTAAGTAAATGGTCTGATTAGGTTTTTCTGGGTTTTCCCTAATCCTCAGCAACTAATGTTGGGCCATCATTGTAACATTTCCCAGAAAACACAAGGAAAGCTTGATTCTTTATGATACTGCTATACCATCTTCATGTACTTAAGTTAAGGTTGTTCTTTTAGTTTAGCAATAAGTATATAGGTAAAAATATTATACAAACATGCTTATATTTTTTTTGTATATAATATGATTGATTTTTTGAGAGGGCGTGTTGAGTTAACGAAATGGTATTGTGAATATCATCAAAACACTCAATCAATATTAACATAAGGATAAATGTCCATAGTAGTTGGTTTATTACTTTAATGGATTTTGAGAACTAAAAGCCTCACAAATGTACCCTTATAACTGTTTGATAGATTTATGATGTTGAAAATGCGTCTCATATATTCTTTTGGAGAATTCAAATAATGGTATAGTCAGTAGCGTATGAGCTTGCTTTCCGAGTGGTCTATAAGTAAATAGATAGACTGAAAGTTACGCAGTTATAGTTTTATTTCTTGAAGCCAACTTCCAATAGATAAAACCCAGATGCCATGTCTAGAACAATGTAGTATTTGTTGTGTTTTAAATTGTCTATTTGATCTTGGATGAGCGGTAATGGAAATCTGTCTTTTACTGTGATTTTATTGAGAGCTCGATAGTCGACACATAAGCGACTATCACCGTTTTTCTTATGCACCAGCACGATAGGGCTAGCATAAGAAGAGCGACTTTCTCGAATGATTTTATTTTCTAGCAAATCCTTTAATAACAACTTCACCTTTTCCCTTTCACTCAAGGCCATTCTATAGGGATGAAAATTAATTATTTTGTCCTCTTTTAACCTAATACTCAATTCCGCGGTTGTTATGGGGGTGACCGAATGACCCATAGTGATGTGTTTACTGTAACCAGACAGCAAATCCATCAGCTTTTGCTTATCGTCGCCTTTCAACGGAGTATTCACTGTTTCCTCAGAAATGTTTACAAAATTCAGCATTTTTGGCTTTAAATTAAATGTTTCATTTAAAATCAATCGACTTCCAGTATGATTAGTATGAATCTCGACACCCTTATGGTTGAAAAGGTCTCTACCTAAAATAGCGTCTGGGGTCATCACAGAACTATCTACGATGAAAAAATCAATATCGAAACCTGTTCCGTTACTTTCAATTCTCAAATTAGTTTTGCTGTTCGCAAATGTTGTAGAATTCCCCACTCCTTTCAACGTTATCAAAGTAGGTTCGAGGTTACAATTGAGTTTTTTTGCGAAATTTTCCGATAACAAGCTACATTCAGCTCCGGTATCAATAAGGCAGTTAACGGTCAAATCCTGGATTTTGAATTTTGTACAAAAATCGGTATCCAGATTCACACAAAAATAGTTGACTCTAGAGCTGGATACTTGATTGGATTTTTTGAGAAAACAATCGGCTGCGTAGTGGCCGCGTTTTTTACAATAAGAACAAACAATTTTGCTTTTGTCAAAAGTTGCTTTTGTGTCGGAGCGTACTTCTACAAACGTATTCCGTTTTTTTGAACAGTGGCGACTTAAATGTCCAGGCAGGTTGCAAGTATAGCAAAGTTTTGAGTAGTTTTTATCGTCAATTTTAGAAGCAAATGGATAAGTTCGTTTGTTTATACTTTTCTCTTCCGGTTGTTGTTCGGGCGATTTTTTATAACCGTTTAAAAGAATCAATAAATCGCTGACAGAATCTATCTTGCTATTATACGCGGCGGTTTTAACGTGAATATCGTTGATATCACCAATAACTATTTCCAACAATTTTTCAGTAGGCAGGTTAAAATCTAACGAATTCAGTAAATAAATCTTTTTTCTGGCATACTCACAGTATGAGTCGGCGCTGTCGCTAGTGAACATGCTGGCTCTGCGTAGTTTCTCATTTAGGTTGCGTTTTGGTGGATAAAGGCTGGATATCTCGGATTTGAAGTCCTCCCACGTCCTCTCTGCTGGTTTCCACATGCCATACCATTCCTTCGCTTCCCCGACAAGGCCGCTCGTGCTCCTTATCAGTAGCTCATAGTTAGACCAGTTGAAAGTTTCACTTAGTTTTTCCATTTCGTTGCACCATTTTTCCGCACCATCATCGTCTTGTAGCGGATCAAAAATTGGCACAATACAATAACAACCGTAGACGCCGCATGTCTAGGCGCGTCGTCCCTCAGCGATTTTAGGGACTCGGTTAAAATTCTCGCGAACTCTTCCATTGTTCAAATGAAAATAACACTTGTGGTACTTTTAGTTGGTACAATCCCACTTCTGATGTAATACGAGACCGCTATAAATGAAACAAATCCCGTACGTCAGTAAAAACGCTCTATTTCCCAACGAAATACAAATTAACTTCCGTCGGCCACGGGGGTTAAGGAGCGAATGAATTCTTCTCTCCGAAAATAATCTGTTTGCCCAGTGGAGACAAAAATATCGTAGTCATAACAAAACTAAGAACTTAACTGGTAATATCGATTTTATACAAAAATAAACCCGAAATCCTGTTGGTGCTCACATATATTTATTATTCAAGTTTTCAAAAGTCATCTTTTGCATATGATCTAACGAAAAAAATTAAAAGTTAAAGTTGATGCACGTATCAGGTCTGATGATGCCAAAATTTGGCAAAACATGTAACCTGTTTTAATAGCTTGTTCCAATATACAGTGAGGACACGTAGGTTGGAATAAATTCATTCAAAACTCAGGGATTTATTTTCTGGAAAAACGCTCGGACATGTCGATTTTTATTTTTGACTGCGGTTTTTTTTTATGGTAATTTTATTTATGCAGAGTGGACCGAAAATAAGTTACGACCATCAACTTCATTTTTTCAAATGGAAATCCCCATTTTTTATTCCATTTTCGAATTCTACGTGAAATTCAGAGTAATATGATGATGATAATTCTAGTATACAGGGTGGACCAAAAATAAGTTTCAGAAGCATAGTCGATTTGATTTGTCGATAACTGTTGGGGCTAGGTATATGAAACCTACTTAGAATTTGATGTAGAATTCGAAAATGAAATAAAAAGGGGCATTTCCATTTGAACAAATCAAGTTGATGGTCCGAACTTATTTTTGGTCCGTATACTAGAATTATCATCATTATATTACTTGAAATTTCACGTGGAATTCAAAAATGAAATAAAAAATGGGGGTTTCCATTAAAAAAAAGATGAAGTTGATGGTCGTAACTTATTTTTGGTCCACCCTGTATAAATAAAATTACCATAAAAAAACCACAGTCAAAAATAAAAATCGACATGTCCAAGCGTCTTTTCAGAAAACAAACCTCTGAATTTTAAATGAATTTATTCCAACCTACGTGTCCTCACTGTATGTGTTAAGGCCTACAGACTCCGAATTTTATGTCCAAGTTAAATATAAGGACCTCTTTGAGAAATGGACGATTTCTACATATTTGATTCAATGAAAGATACTCATCTATAAATTTCGTATATTCTTTTTTGAGGTTTGGGTTAGTTTGGGTTAGACTCCCACTTCCTTCGAGCAACTTGGTCAAGTTTGAGAGACACCATATGAGTTATCAGTGAATCCCACGACTCTACAGATTGCTTGAGAACCGTCAAAGCTTCTAGATGTTTATTTAAGTCGTCCAAAAGATTTTTTAAACCTGTATGACTCTCAAGTTTGACAGGTTCAAGATCAAAAAGAACTAATATGATATCTGAGTAGATCTTGCGCATTTTCATACCTGTCTTTGAGTAAATCCCACTTTGTAGTTATCCGCTCAGCTCACAAGAGGTCTCAATAATTTGGAAGCATTACATTTTAATGAAAGCCGCAAACGGTGGAGTTTCTGAACAGCAAGAATCGACTCATTGTCGTGTACCTGTTAATGAATTGAAAGTGTCCTTGAAAATAAACACTGGTCGTATGACCCATCAAAAAAAGTTGAAGGTGTGGGTGGAAGTTCATCATTTGGTTAAGAATCATAACGAATAGTCGGCATTGAATTTTGAATTTAATTTATTCTGTGTTTCCCTTGGCAATCATCATTGAGATTACAGCTCATATAACGATTGTTCAATAAAAAATACGATCCAGACACCTCTGCATTTCCTTTTCTGTCATGAACGTAGGTCGTGGCTAGTTTGTATGGTTTGTCATCATGGCATTTGTGACGGTTAGAAAGTGGATGTCATCTCATAATTGCGATGTTAGCCAAGACATACGTTTTTTGAAACAATTGCAATCCATAGGTGACTTGATCGTATTTTTTATTGAACACTCTTCAGATCTGCTCTACCACCAGGCTTTCTGTCTGCATTATCATTGTAGTCCAGACCTAATGCAAATTTCAATGCTTCACCAGAACTAGTGGGTGAGAAATCGATTAAAAATTTTCAAAAATATGACGAATATATGTTTCGTTTGTTCGTTGTCAAGAATGCCAAAACCCAAAAGACAATATACTTACAGATAATAGTAAAAAGATATCATTCATAATCTATACAGGGTGTTTCCTAACCTCTGTGACCAAATGAGAGGGGTGATTCTTCGCTTAATTTTAAGACGAAAATGTGATATAACTTTTTTTCGAATTTCGCTTTGTTTCCAAAATACAGGGTGTTTAATTTTTTTTTTGATTAGTTTTTTATTTTCAATCAATTTATCTTTTACTCGATTTTGTTGAAGTTTGGTAACGGTATTTATAGTGATAACGGGCTCATTTTGCCATGAACAAATAAAAATGATCGAATACAGTGGCGTCCCGAGCGGCACTTCAACCAATATTATTGGGAAAAAAATGTTCACGTCACTGACTTTTTGTGTCATTTTCATTTTTTTCTCAGGTTATTCAACTAAAAACGCAACTTTTTGATTTCATGAATTTTTATCGTATCTTGCCTAATTTTTGAGATAAACCACTATTGCATGTCTCTGGACTACACAAAAATAACAATATGATGCAAAGTAGGCTTTTTGCTTCGATCCATGGCAACCACATCATTTGTTTTCTTCATGACATTCGCCTACTGTATGAAAGTTTCCAATAAAATCGAGTAGAAGATAAATAAATTGAAAATAAAAAACTAATCAAAAAAAAAAATTGAACACCCTGTATTTTGGAAACAAACCGAAATTCGAAAAAAAGTTATACCACATTTTCGTCTTAAAATTAAGCGAAGAATCACCCCTTTCATTTTGTCACAGAGGTTAGGAAATACCCTGTATATCACTTATCCTGAATCTTAACATCATTGTCATCAAAGACAAACATGTTCCCTGTCTGCTTCTCTGATCCCTAACAAGTTAACAAGACCCGCCTATGACATTCAAGACGTGTCGACCCGCCTTTTCTAAATCGTCTCCCTCGAAGCCCTCATATCCCAGATAATCCCTGTAAGCTGCGTCTCACCTTCATTGATATCATAATTCTTGCTTAGTGTCAACTATCTCTACGAGAAACACCTATTATTGTTTTTTGACTCATTTGTTACTTTTCCACCAGTTTGGATTGAAATAGCGACGGAATTTATAGTTGGTAAAATACATCAGTAAATGACTTAATTGATATCAATCAATGTATTGGAAATTATGTGATAGTTGGTCACATTCAATCAGATTGGTTTATTTACATAATCAGTTCCTTTTTTTGTCCACAGCCAGAGATTGGAAGTTTCACAATCAATCATGATAGTGAATTGAGAATGTGTTTTTCGTAAAAAATAAAGAAGATAACATCACAAATAATGTACAGGGTGTCCCATTTTGGGTACTTTTGCGGGGTATCTCCGTTATTCTTATAGATAGAAAGTTGCGGTTTTTGCGACAGTGTGCTACTTTTTCGTGAAACTAAAGATGCCGTTTAAATTTTCATAGCCCTTTTAGTTTTTAAGATACAGGGCTGAACTGAAAATGTTGCATTTTAAGGTACCCCTTGTATCTAAACTATCAGATAAGTTATGGAAAATGTGAAAACTGTTTCTTTTATAACTTTTTCCGTAGAACTCGATTCTGCCTTCGGAATTAGTATACAGGGTCAGGTCAAAAAGTTATCGGACCCAACTTCATTTTTTTAAATGGAACACCCTGCATATTTAAAGTCCATGAAATTTGTCTTTTCTTTACCTTTTCAAAAATATATAAAAGTCTGCACTTTAAAAAAAAAATTTTAGCCTATAACTTTTTGACCTGACCCTGTATACTAATTCCGAAAGCAGAATCGAGTTCTACGGGAAAAGTTATATAAGAAACAGTTTTCACATTTTCCATAACTTATCTGATAGTTTAGATACGAGGGGTACCTTAAAATGCAACATTTTCAGTTTAGCCCTGTATCTTAAAAACTAAAAGGGCTATGAAAATTTTGTTAACGGCATCTTTAGTTTCACGAAAAAGTAGCAAACTGTCGCGAAAACCGCAACTTTCTATCTATAAGAATAACGGAGATACCCCGCAAAAGTACCCAAAATGGGACACCCTGTACTTACTGAACTTCAAGAGTGTATCTTATCTGTTGAAAGAAAATAGATGACGATGTGTTGTATATTTCAATCATCTCTAAAAAAAAGGAGGAACTTCTGACATTGATTGAATTGATTTCCAAAACCACGTAGGTATAGTTCATGAACCTCACCCTTTGTATTGCAAACATACGTATAAATAAATTATAGGTAAAATCTTAGACTTAAAATATGAATGAATATTTTAGTACCATTGGGACAAAGATTGGACAATCATTAGAAGTGCCGCATATTTTGCATCACATACCCACGTTGCCAGTTAATCCGGAAACATTATTTTTAAATCCTACAGATGAGTTCGAAGTAGCCACTGTTATTCGGAATCTCAAAGACAAAATAGGTGGTTGCGATGGCATTCGTGCGGGGTTGCTTAAGATGATTGCGTTTAGTGTTGCTGCTCCTTTGTCATACATAATAAATAGAATAATTCAAACTGGTAAGTGTCCACGGCAATTCAAGGCTGCTCAAGTGTTACCTATTTACAAGGGTGGGGATAGGTGTACGTTAGGCAATTATAGACCAATATCACTTATCTCAAATTTCGCGAAAGTTTTTGAAAAAATAATTTATAAAAGACTCTATAATTTTGTGATAAAATCAAGAATAATTAGTGATAAACAATTTGGATTCATGGAGAGGAAGAGTACAGGAAATGCATTGGTAGAAGTGAGTAAAAGATTGTACAATAGCCTTGCAATGAGTAAACCTGCAATTGTGACCTTCCTGGACTACTCGAAGGCTTTTGATTCTATTGATCATAAAATTCTGCTCACTAAACTCGAGTCAATGGAAATGAGAGGACTTGGACTATCACTTATTGAATCGTATTTAAAAAATAGAACGCAGGTTGTGAAGTTGAATGGCTTCCTTAGTGGGGAATGCATAGTAAATGTAGGTGTCCCGCAAGGGTCAGTACTGGGCCCTTTGCTTTTTATACTTTATGTGAATGACTTGCTCAGATTGTATCCTGATCTAGTATGTTATGCAGATGATACTGCGGTTTTGAGTTGCGGCAAGACATGGGATGAAGTGGCGAAAACCCAAAGCAATAAGCTTGAGAAAATTTTGTCATATTTGTATATAAATAAGTTAGTTCTTAATGTAAAAAAATCTGTTTTCATGACTTTTGGTAACTATTGTGACTCAATACCAACTCAAGTTGAACTTAAAATCAATGGTAAATCATTACAGAGAGTGAAAACATATAAATATTTGGGAATAACTTTTGACCAACACATGAGGTGGGATCAACATGTCTTTCAGATTGTTAAGAAACTGAAATATTTAGTGTATGTTTTTTACAAGCTCAAATCAATGATGTCATCAAAACAGTTGTTAAATATATACTATGGGTTATTTCAAAGTCATGTATCGTATGGTCTTTTAAGTTGGGGAGGACTCAATCCCACTGTTGCGCAGCCGATTATTAGGTTACAGAATAGACTACTTAAAATTACTGGTGTGCAATCAAACGTAAAATCGCCGATGTCAGTTAAGAGGATTTTTGTATTAAACTCGTTAGTTTGTAAGTATGAAGAATACAAAAATGTTTTCCAAAAGAATGTGTCAAGAACTAGAGCTAAGTCACTCATTCTTCCCAAATTCAAAAATAGCATTGGTCAGAATAATTTTGAATATATTGCCATGTTGTATTTCAACATGATTCCTAATGATTATAAAGTTATTGAAGGATCAGCGAAGTTTGTCAAAAATAAATTAAAATCGTGGGTTATTAAAAATATTGTTTAGTTTCTAGAAATAAAATTAATGCGTAAATGTTTATCTACTTTTTCCTTTATCATTTTATATCATCTTTTCGTTTTTAATTAATTTAAATTACATATATAGTAAATTAGTTTGTAAGATATGCCAAAACCTGTGCACAGGCTATAGAGCCTCCTGCAGGTGAAGGGCTAGTTGATAGTAAAGTAGCTAAATGAATATATAGAATAAGGATCTATGTATATAATTGTATGTATTACTTATTTTGGCATTCAATAAATAAAAAAATAAAAAAAATAAAAAAAAAAAATAACAAGACACATAACGCTTTTACCTCTCAAGCAGCAAGGCAACGTCCGCCCAACGTTGACCTACTCGGACGTTGGGTGACAACGTTGAGACGACCTCGTAGCCACCCTTATCTGGCACATTTTGGGAAATCATTTTCAAGTCGCGTCGACGTTGTGCAGACCAACGCCAACGTGTGTGCGACGCAACGTTGTACCGGGTTGAACGCCGCCATAGCACGGTCGTTGCCATGAGTCAATTTCACAATCATCACCAGTGACAATTTGTAAATGTACGCGCAAGCGCATACCCATATTTTCTCAAGTCGGTAATAAGTTGGAGTCCAATTTGATTTGGTAAAAAAAGACTGCACCTATTTTGATATTTTAGATGGAGATACATAAAGCGCTGATCTTTGCACAAACAAGCAAATTGACAGTAGTCGAAAACAAAAGATCATGATCATACAAATGGCTACCATGTTGAATATTATTATTTTCAAGAGCAACTATGGATCGTAAGTTCAAACCCAGTGAGTTTTATTGATAAATGTGTCGATGCTACCACCAAATCTTTCCAAGCGCCCCTTCTATTTTCTGATTTCAGGAAAAACTTCATATTTTATTCAAAAAACCAGATCATCAAGATACTCAAAATATACTTGAAACCACCTATAAAATTTTTTTCAAGCTCAGTATGGCTTAAAAATTGTCCTATTGCCTTCAATATTACTCGAAAAATATTTTGAAATGCTCCTTTATACCCCAAAAAGAGACATGATCTTAAAACTACAATTTTCAATATGGCGAGATTATCGGTGAACTTTTTAATACCAACCCAACCACTAGCCAACGTACAAATACAGGTTTCTCTATTATCTCTCGGAAACTTCCAAACAAGGATTAGACATTCAGCGAAATAAAGTTCAACAAACAACGCTAGTTAAAAATGATTTTAACTAACAAAAAGAGAGATCATCCCACGAAACTTATTGAATATAACCGAAAACATTGCAAAAGATTTTTTTTTTGCACTCTCAGTCAGTTGATGAGAGAGTATGGTATAGTTCATAGTTTGTAGGTATAGTTCATGAACCTCACCCTTTGTATTGCAAACATACGTATAAATAAATTATAGGTAAAATCTTAGACTTAAAATAACAAGACACATAAAGCTTTTACCTCTCAAGCAGCAAGGCAACGTCCGCCCAACGTTGACCTACTCGGACGTTGGGTGACAACGTTGAGACGACCTCGTAGCCACCCTTATCTGGCACATTTTGGGAAATCATTTTTAAGTCGCGTCGACGTTGTGCAGACCAACGCCAACGTGTGTGCGACGCAACGTTGTACCGGGTTGAACGCCGCCATAGCACGGTCGTTGCCATGAGTCAATTTCACAATCATCACCAGTGACAATTTGTAAATGTACGCGCAAGCGCATACCCATATTTTCTCAAGTCGGTAATAAGTTGGAGTCCAATTTGATTTGGTAAAAAAAGACTGCACCTATTTTGATATTTTAGATGGAGATACATAAAGCGCTGATCTTTGCACAAACAAGCAAATTGACAGTAGTCGAAAACAAAAGATTATGATCATACAAATGGCTACCATGTTGAATATTATTATTTTCAAGAGCAACTATGGATCGTTAGTTCAAACCCAGTGAGTTTTATTGATAAATGTGTCGATGCTACCACCAAATCTTTCCAAGCGCCCCTTCTATTTTCTGATTTCAGGAAAAACTTCATATTTTATTCAGAAAACCAGATCATCAAGATACTCAAAATATACTTGAAACCACCTATAAATTTTTTTTCAAGCTCAGTATGGCTCAAAAATTGTCCTATTGCCTTCAATATTACTCGAAAAATATTTTGAAATGCTCCTTTATACCCCAAAAAGAGACATGATCTTAAAACTACAATTTTCAATATGGCGAGATTATCGGTGAACTTTTTAATACCAACCCAACCACTAGCCAACGTACAAATACAGGTTTCTCTATTATCTCTCGGAAACTTCCAAACAAGGATTAGACATTCAGCGAAATAAAGTTCAACAAACAACGCTAGTTAAAAATGATTTTAACTAACAAAAAGAGAGATCATCCCACGAAACTTATTGAATATAACCGAAAACATTGCAAAAGATTTTTTTTTTGCACTCTCAGTCAGTTGATGAGAGAGTATGATAGTAACATGATGACGTCATTGTCGGGTATTTTAACAACCTCAAATAACCAAGCACCTCAGAAAAAACAAGAAGAGGAATCTGCAGCGGAACCAGTTTAAGTTTTCTATAAAATATTGTTGAACATTTGAATTGCTTCCATTCGCCTGCCATGGTATTCATTATGCAATAGAGCTGTGGACTAAAAGTCACGTTATGTATTTCTCAAATCAAAACACGGCGTCTGAACGAATGCCAACCAAATCGCAACGTTGTGAAGTCCGACGTCCATCTAACTTTGGGTGGGGTAGCCAGTCCGACTTTCTTGGACTTTCTAGAATTTAATCAATACCCAACGTCGGTGCAACGTCGCAAAGTGACTCTCGACAACGTTGATCAATAGGTGAGGTAGTTTTGTTTTTGTCTTCTTACTTAAAACACTAAATAGCGCAATGTAGAATAGAAAATAATTCACAGAAAAAGGTTTTCTCCCAAGATAAATCGAGTAATAAACTCAACACTAACCTCCTAACCTCACAAAACGGTTTGTTTGTAATGAATAGCTTCAGAGAAACTGAACTTAACTTTGCGGCCGGATGTTGCCAAGGTTCCACACCTCAATACAATTTTCACTTCCAAAAATGTTTTTTGATGACAGGTGAGTGATTTGTGTCAAAAAATTGAAAATAAATGGAATTATGGTTGTTTGGGCCTGGTGCTAATCAGTTGAATTAATTTCATTTTCTAGGTATTTTTCTCATGAAGTTTTGGAACACTCAGGGCACATGACAACTGCTGCAAAAAAGAGTAAGTATTCATTTGAGGTATTTTTGGGTTAGGAATATTTGTTTTGTTACTGGTCTTTTGATATAAAGTCTTTAGAAAATATGATTGCAAATGAGGAAAATCACAAAAATGACACATTAGAACAAATTTGCACCCAAAACTTGAGACTTGAAAAGGATTATCTCATACGAGTGAGTGGACATAGCAGTCTGTCGTCTGTGGAAGAGGAAAACTTCATCAATTCACTTTGAACTACAATGAACTTCATCAATTCTTTTGAATCGAATCTGAAAACATCAATCTCACAATTATTAGCGTGGCATACATGTACCTGGTGACACATCAACGCGCAACTAGGGCGTACTCAGGGTCTGATCCATGGGGAGCCGTTTGGGGGGGGGGCGGTTCAAAAAAGACATAGTGCGTATTCTATATTTTTATTTTTATAAGTTTAAACATTTTTCATAAATATTTATCTTTTTATTGCAGTATCCTAGAGGTTTTTATTCATTTGTTTCTTATTTTGTCACCACTTTTGATGCCATTTTCTATGTTTTATGAAGTTCTAGGAGGCGGCAGCTGCCCCACCCTGCCCCTGTCTGGGTATGCCCATGACGCGCAACCAAGAACGTCGCGAATCAACGTGGACATATTTTAAGCACAGACGGTGATGAACGTTTGAAGACATGATTGCACTGATTGCTGTTTTTGTATGGCAGTGCGCAACACGGTCGCAGAAACTTGACCCGAACACTGCAGAACCCCTATCTGACTGTACTTTTTCACGACATGGATGTTTCAACCTTGGACTTCAAATAAAACAGACAGATCTGTTTACATTATTTGATGGAGCATAGACGTCAAATCACATTCTAAGCAACTTGCGGTATAACTTACGGTAAATGCCAAATTTCCCTGTAATAGCAGACACAAGGATTGACAAAAAATCTCTCCGAGATTGCATGCTTCAAAAATTCGTGAAATTCAGTTTGCAAATGTTCGATGTCTTTTTTTTATGGCAAAAACTGTTAAAGATATTCAAGTCATTAGATTTTGATAATTTCGAGTTCTAAAAAATAAAGATTCAATTTTTACATCAAAAACTCAAAACTAGTATTTACAATTAATTTCATGCGGCAACGTCGCTCAAATGACCGCCTGTATGACAAATGCCACTGCCCTCAAAATAGGCGCTCACGGAAATTTGCTCAAGTCGATCATCTTTTGTCTCATTTCACTAACGTGAGGCAAAAAGAGAAAAACTTGGTAGCTGATGATACTGGTTTATAGAATCTCTCGAAACTGAAAGCGCCTATTATAGTGAACGTTTGTCAAAATTTATGGTAAAACGGTTTTTACTTCCAATTTTTTATCCATATCGTAGATGATAGACTGTTTGCTCATGTAGGGAAATCAGGGCTCCATATTTACAAAGTGTTTTAAGTTTAAGTCTCAAAAGCCCCGTCCACATCTGAGCAAACGCACCGCATGAGCACTTTGCGCCACATGAGCATTCATTTGGGCGAATTATTGATTTCCCGCACAGAACCACATCAGCCTGTATTCGGGGCCGCTCCACGTGTGCGCCGAATGACAATGGAAAATCCAGACTAGCAAGTGGTATTTTTATATTTTATTTATAAATTGTTCAAAAGTAGGGAAAAGTGATGGGAATGTACTAGATGGTCTTCACATTTATACTTACAAAGATGTCCAGATTGTCAGTTGATATTTTTTTTGCACGACATCCAAAATAATGATGGGGATGTCAGGCGATTTGAAAATCCCTGTTAAATATCTCCACAATTTTCCACCAGGCATTCTTTTCCTTGATTTTGTTAACATACATTTCGTGTCTCACATTCAAAGAATAGGTCTCTATTCAAACTCATGAATCAATTGCAAAGTCATTTCAACTAAAAAATCCTTTTTGTACGGGTCCGTTCGGAGCGAAATGAACGATGCAACAAAAAGCCCGTCCAGACTGAGCAAGGTATTCTTTTGATGGACCGACAACATTTGGATCGGCCGCCCCACAACATGAGCGTGCTCAGCGCGTTTGTGCGTCCCGTCCACATTTGAATGCTCATGTGGCGCAAAGTGCTCATGCGGTGCGTTTGCTCAGATGTGGACGGGGCTTAAGGTTTTAACGCACACTCATGATCGCACGTTGATGTAGTCAGGTTCTGACGAAATTCATATACGACGTACTTTTTGTATGCACACACATGTACGTGATCAAAAAAATGACCATCATAAACGGACGTTTTTTGATGCGCGCTGATGAATGCACCTACTTGTATTAAGTCATCTGCGTCCGTGTATGCTCCCCCCCCAATAAGGCTTCAGATAAACATAAGCACAAGTTATTGCTTTGAAAAATCCATTTTAACGACTCTACAAGGTGACCGAGTTTTATCCGGCGCAGCGGATTGAAATGAACAATTCTTATTTGATGAAAAATTGACATAACCCAATTTTTTTAAAAGGTTTTTGTCATGGTTCAATAGGGCATTTTGTCGTCTTTCAGAAAGTGAGTCTTAACTTAATTTGGTTCATGGAAAATTGCAGTTTGACTGTTCCAAATCAAATCAGATTGACCATCTCGAGATTGACAAAGCAATAAAAAAGCGGGCCACCCTCATAACATTTTAATTTATGGATCAATTTTCACGATTTTTTTTTGAAACGTAGAGAGGAAAATAGTGTACTTTGAGGCCATTTATACGTCGCCCAGTTTTTTTTCAAAAACCATGGGCAGGCCATGAGCATTTTTGAAGGCTCAGAAAATCCAGAAAACTATAAGCGATTTTAGTAGAAAAAAACTGCCTACGCCACTGGATTTTTCATTTCCTGAATTGGATCTTACATATGAATATCTATTGAATGTTCTTATTTAATAAACTTGTGATAGATTTGCTCGTAGAGTTGCTGTCGCAAGAGGTACTAGGTAAAATGCTTCTTGGTGCATGACACAATTAATCGTCAGATTTGAATATTTTTTCATGAAATTCGGTACAGATCCATTTCAGGGGGTGTCCAATCTAGTGACGTAGGCAAATTTCTTCTTCAAAAATCACTATTATGGATTCTGGATTTTTCAGCCTCCAATTATTATGATCTAGTAAACCTTGAATTTTGGAAAAACTTGACGCCGCTGCCGTCTGGCCTCAAAATGAACCTTCCCACTCTCCACATTTCAAAAGAAAATTACGAAAGCGTAGAAGGGCCAATTTTTATGAAATTCCGACTTTGAAGTCGGAATCCCGAGTTTAAAGTCAATTCCAACTTCGAAGTCAAAATTCCGAGTTTAAAGTCAGAATTCCGACTTCGAAGTCGGAATTTCATAAAACATTTCTTGTTGGCATTCCAGCCTCCTGTCTGCCCTCTACTGATCAACTATACTATACTATAGTAGTGGTTATATTAGCCCAAACTGCAGCCTTAGGGAATTCTTGCCTGACCTTGATAGCTCCTTGCTATAGTTCTTCAACTCGCAAATGAGAAGAGCACTCCCTTATTTTGTGCATGTGGGAAAACAGTCTGCCGTACTGGTGAAATGAGGAAATCCCGGAAGAAATGATATCGACAAAAAAGAAAATGAGAGCATTCCAAAGAGCCAAAGAACGTTACGCAAGAGAGAAAAGAAGACTAATCTCACAGGAACAAAAAAGAAAACTAGTAAGATCAATTAATTAAATACGAGAACAAGCCATGCTAACTGAAGATGTAATGAGTTGGACATCTTCGGAGAAGGTTACAGGATTGTGAAGATCAGGCTCGGCATAAATAATCTTGGAATCACTCTATTCATTTTTCAGCACGGAGAAACATTTGATGAGCTTCTTATGAGTCACCACGAACGTTGAAGATATGGACATCATCTCGAGATCTGCAAAAAGTTGCGACATTATAACCCCGGAAGAACTAATCAATGCCAGCAGCAGATCCAAATATTGAAAGGCGCCAGGCCCAGATGGAATCACAGCCTTCGGTATCAAATATCTTATAGCTGAGAACACCGAATTCTTTCAAGATTTCGCTTTCTACAAATCGAATCAAATAATTCTTTAGCACCATTAAAATTGTAACATTTTATCGGTAAAGCAAAAAGGCATAATCTATTAGCATTATGAAAATACTAATGGTCAAGGATTAAAACTATTAAAACTGAGTACAAGAGAACGTGTTCCAGGGTAGGTGGAAAATTGCGAGACTATTCTTTTTAGAGAAGTCAAAGAAGTGCACTGAAGATGTTACAAAACACAGGACAATCTGTTTGATAGATACCATTGCTAAGACTTATGAGAACATAGTAAACATCAGACTGGCAAAGGAGATCGACTGATTGGAAGGCTTCAATGAAAACCAATATGGTGAAGAAGGTGGTGACAACGAACCACGCGTTGAAACATATTACCGACTAAGCTAAAGGTGGACCAGAAGGAACATTCTCTACGATGACTTAATGGACATTGAAGTAGAGACTACAGAAAAATGCAACTGGGACCTCGCACCTCGCCCGTGATTGGTCAGATTGTTTGACATAGAATATAATGTCATGGTGATCGACGAAGTAACACTGTAGTGAATTTATGTCTAATGTTTGAGTCAGTTTGGCTTAGATTGGGTTAGTTTGGGTTTGGTAAAAAATAGGATATCTTTTTCCGGGATTAGAAAAGCTTCCGGGATCGACATCCCTACAACACACTCTTTTTGAGCAAAATCTTTTGGAAAATAACAAAAATATGCAAACATAGTAATTTTTTCAAAATCCTTGATAAAATCCCAAATAGAACCTAGATAGCTAGTTTGAACAAAATCCTGGGAAAATAACGAATAAAATGGAAAATGATAAAACAATGCAAACATAACCTTACCAAGTGATTTTTTTTAGAATGTCTTGATCAAAGCCCAAATAGAACCTACATATTATTATCTAATTTCAACAAAAATCTTTTGAGATATAACAAAACTATGCAAACATAACCTCATACGGTGCTCCCTTGAAGGACTCAGGATCAACCCCAAAAAAATCGAAATCCTGTTATTCACCAGGAAATACAGATCAGGACTCAAACCGGAGATATTCCTCTCAGGAAAAGTCCTAGAATACAAAAAAAACGGTTAAATACCTGGGAGTAACCCCTGACCAGAAACTGTCCTGGAAAGAACACATCAAAGAGCGTACTAGAAAAGCAATATGCTCTTTATGGGCATGCAAAAGAGCTAAAGGGACAACATGGGGACTGAAACCCAGAAGAGTTTACTGGATCTATTCAATGGTTATCGAACCTCTGATCACCTACGGAGCCATAGTACTGTGGCCCGCAACTAAGAAAGCATACATCCAGAGGCAACTGAATAAGGTCCAAAGGATGGGATGCATCAGTATAACAAGCGCAGTATAGACCACTGGAGGTAATCTTGGACTCACCCCCACTGCACTTGTTTGTAGAGAGTGTTGCACTCAGAACAGCATACCGTCTGTACTGTCTGGAACATCTGAAGCTGAGGAGTGAGGGACACTCGGCCATCATGAGTGAACCCCAGCTAAATAATGGAGTGCTGGTAATGCACTCCAACTACATGACTCCAATCTTTTTTGCTGGTAGCTCGCCTGAGCTGATTATTCCTAGACCAGAGGATTGAACGGATCAGAACACACCAGCTCAAATACGGGAAGGGTCGTGGTGGTTAACTGATGGCTCCAAGCATCAGAGGGACACAGGAGCAGGATTCTGCAAGAGCGGAAGGGACAACAAATTGACCTTCTCGCTCGGGATTCACGCTTCGATCCAACAGGCCGAGATCTTTGCCATAACACAATGTGCATATAACATTCTTGAGAGCAGCACAAATCACAGAACGTTCAACATTTGTTCAGATAGCACTCCAGCATTAAAGGCAGTTGTGAGAAAGGCAGTAGACTCCAAAGCAGTCCTAGAATGCAAAGAAGGTCTGCATAGGATAATTCAAAATATCAACAGAGTTAGGCTAATATGGGCTCTTGGCCAAAGCGGTATGAAGGGAAACATTAAAGCTGACAGACTTGCCAAAATTGGTTCATCGCACAGGCCGATAGGACCCGAACCAATGATTGGCATCCCTGAAGCAACAGGGATGGGCGAGGCGAAGAAACTCCCACTCAAAAAAACCACTCTATATGCTGGAACAATGCTCCTGTCATGCTACATGCCAAGGCAATGATAACAGGACCTGATACGGGCAGAACCAAAGAGCTCTTAAATATGAGCAGAAAAGAAAAATATGCAACCATAACCATAATGCATTTTTTTCATATTTCTTGAACAAATCTCAAAATGAACCTACATATCTTACTGTAACAAAATCTTTTGGAAAATAACAAAACTATGCAAACATAACCTCACTAAATAAATATTTTTGCAATTTCTTGATCAAAACCTAAATAGAACATACATATTATCTGATTTGAGTAAAATCGTTTGGGAAATAACAAAATTATGCAAACTTAACCTCACCGATGCATTTTTTTTTCAATTTTAGCAGGTATACGTACATCATGAATTAAAGCATTTCTAAGCTGAATATAGAGTTAATCGATATACAGGTCGATGCAAGGTGACATCTAGTTGCCAAATATCAAAAAACCTCAAAATCGTGAAAAATGGATCGACTTAGCAGGTTTACGCATTTAGCCGACGATATGTTGCCATGGTGATCGCCGAAGTAACAATGTAGTCAATTTGTGTCTAATGTTGAGTAAGACAAAGTTAGTTAGGAGTTTGGGTTACTTTGGCTTGGCTTGGGTTGGTTTGGGTTAGTTTGGGTTAGTGAAAGGGACATCTTTTTCCGGGATCAGGAAAGCTTTCGGGATAGACATCCCCACAACACAATCTATTTGAACAAAATCTTTTGGAAAATAACAAAACTATGCAAACATAACCTCACTCAGAAATTTTAACAAATTCCTTGATAAAATCCCAAATAGAACCTACAAAACAGATTTGAACCAGATCCTGAGAAAATGAAGAACAAAATGGAAAATAATAAAAAAATGCAAACATAACCTCGCCAAGGAATTTTTTTTAAAATGTGTTGATCAAATCCCAAATAGAACCTACATATTATCTGATTTCAACAAAAATCTTGCAAACATAACCTCAAAAATGTTTTTTTTTAAATTTCTTGATCAAATACCAAAATGAACCGACATACCTAACTTGAACAAAATCCTTCGCGAAAAAGAACAAAACTATGCAAACATATTTTCACTAAGTACTTTTTCGTTTTTTTTTTCATTAAATCGCAAAAATCAAAACTATATAATATTATTATCTAATTTGAACAAAATCATTTGAAAAATAACAAAAGCTATACCAGCATAACCTCACTAATGCATTTTTTTCAAATTTCTTGAACAATTCTCAAATTGAATCTACATATTATCTTGTTTGAAACAAAATCTTTTGGAAAATGACAAAACTATACAAACATAACCTCACTAAATATATTTTTTTCAATTCCTTGATCAAAATCATGATAGAGCCAACATATCTGATTTAAACAAAACCGTTTCGGAAATAGCCAAACTATGCAAACTTAACCTGATGCATTTTTTTTCAATTTTCTTGATAAAATTCCGACTTCGAAGTCAGAATTCCGACTTCGAATTCGGAATTTCATAAAAAATTTCTTGGTGGCACTTCTACGCTTTCGTAGAAAATCGTTAAAATCGCTCCATAAATAAAAATGTTATGAGGGTGGGCACTATGTATTTACAAAAATCATCATTTCTCTCCAACATGATCAGATCCTCAAGATTTAAAAAGATCACTTTTGTGTCTGATATCTGCTTTTTCCAAAACTTTTTTCATTCAAGCCTGATGAACGGTTCGTGAAACAAAATAGAATCAAAAAGATGGAAGTTCGAAAATCTGTTCCAGATCAATCCTAGAAGGCGTTTTTACGAAACTTTGTAACTATCTGACGTAGTCCAGAAAAGAGGTAAAAAAAAACAGAATGATATTTTCGGGGTTCCTTGAGTCCTGAGTAAGTATCCCACCAAAAGATCTGATTGATGAACTACTGCTGGTACGTGTTGCGTCATAGTGGGTGTTTTTCTAGCATTTTTTCGGTGCGACATGACCTGAATGAGAGCTATACAGGGTTTTTTTTTAAGGAGCAATTAGTCTTGTATGAGAAAGTTATGGTGATACGCTTATAAAAATGTTCACACAAAGCGTCTCGGCCATAAACTACTTTGTTAAAACAGTGACAGTTTTCTATCTCTTCCTCATTTCAAATGACAACCCCCATTTTTTTATTTCACATTTTGAAAATCAATGTCGGCTTATCCATTTCCGTTCCACCTTCTATTGCACCATTCGCTTCACATAGATACATTCTTAGACTTTTTTTAGTCCAAGGATACATTGACCTGATGAACATTTGATTGTCGCTCCTAATTCCAGATTGGATCTTCAAATTTTGTCAAACATATATGGTATAGGTTGAAAAAAATTGAAGATCCAATCTGGAATCTAGAGCGCAACACATCAAACAATTATCACAAAAAATGTAACAATTGCTTTATTGGTGGGACATCGCTCGACGCAAGTTGATACAAACAAACTTATCATACATAGGCATACCAGCTCCAGCACCTCTAGTGCCGACAAGGAATGAATTTCATGAGTCAACTAGCAGTACCCGCATAGAACATTGATTTCATGCAAGATGATTAATATGAAGTTTGAAGTCGATGTGACCAAAAATACAATTTTTTATTGATTTATGATTTTCCACACCCGCATCCTTTCACCCCAATAAGGAAGTGCCCAAAAATCCGTTATTTTACCTTGCCCTCAAATTTGTTCCGAAATACGAAATCAACAAATCTATGGTCTAGTGCACAAATGTTGTAAGTGACAAAAAGTTAGTTTTGAGTTATATAAAGTTTAGTGTTTAAAAGTTCGCCATGATTCACACGCTTCTTTTTGAAGATCAAATATGCTTTATTAGATTAGGCTGTAGTATTGCCTTGAGCCTAAAAATGCTCATTTGTGATATTTGATCGATATGTACCAGAAATTTTGAAAAATAATTGTAAATGCCACATTTGCCGCTATACAATTTTTTGTTTAACACGAATAATTGTACCACATTTTGAGATATAATTTTTGTTAGATAAAGAAAAACACAACATGAGTTATTTTGGACTCATTTGACATACTTGCACCGGGATTGGAACAAATAATCTTGTTGCAACCTCACTTTTCACTAGACACACATGTCTTGAATATAGTAAACGTATTTTGATTAAGCAACGAAAAATGTGTGTAATCAATTTCATTGAAGATTATTTATATGAAGTTTCAAGTTGATGTGACCAGAAATACATAATTTTTCTTCAATTTATGATTTTTCCTACCTGCGTCCTTTTCACCCCCTTAGGAATAAAAATTCGCAAGATCCTTTCTTAGCACAGCTAGAAACATTTAGCAGAACATATCTTCAAAATTTCATTGCTCTATCTATAATAGTTTTGGCTCGGCCTTGATGAGTCAGTCAGCCAGGCAAGCTCTTTTATAAGTATAGATAGAGCAAGCCAGCTAACCCATCAACCAGTTTATCCCTCTGATTTTTCGTAGTAAAATCGACCAATTTTGTCTGCATTATATTTATTTCAGGGCCAAAACAATAACATTGGTTTATCGATAAAATTCAAAAGCGCATTCGCCATGAACCCAAAAATAAATAAACTATGATTTTGTTGAATTTGTTTTTGAAAGAAATCATTCCACTACTAATATAATTTGCACAGATAGAATAGAGCTGAATATTATATGATATACATTTTAATAATTTGGGTACGGGTAGAGGTAGAGAAGTTCGTCAACACTTAACACTACCAGTTTGTTCTTTTGGGCTCCCTCGAGTCGTCACCTGAAAAAAACATATCCATATCAGAAAATGAGTAGACATATTATATTCAATGAGTTACTGAATTGATCAGATCTCATTGGTTTTTGGAAGAATTGAGATGATCGAAAACAATCTGTGCAATCTCAGCTAACTTTTCAATGTTGATTGAGCGCTAAAAATATATGGTCCGTCGCCAAAAATTCAAGAAACTGGTTAAATTTATAAAATGAAATAATTCTTCATTTTCCTGAAGCTTGTTGTTTTCTTTTTTCAGCTATTTTCAAGGGACCCCCTTTATTTTTGTATTTTTGAACTATGTTTTTTTTTTTCATATTGTACAGGATGGGCAAGTGAGAATGCGAGGTACCGTATCTGAAATACTAACCATCGTAGAGGCTTGCGGTGAAAAAAATTATTAGCAGATGGTCTAGAGAAAAACCTAAAAGATATTTTTAAGTTTCTGAAATGGACGATAGGAGGCGTAACTGGTCACTTGAATATAAAAAGTGATGTTTCTGTGAATTCCGTCATATAACCCTTATCAAAAAACAGCTGGTCTTTGAAGTCGATGATAATCTGAACCTTTTTTGTCTGATGTTTTTTGCTGTATTCCTCAAAATAAATTTGTGGGGGATTTTGAAATTTTTCCATAAATAACACCCTGTATCTTCGCAACGGCTAGTTCGATTTTAACAAGCCTGGGCTCGTTGGAAGGAGTTATTCTTGGGTTTCAAATGTTAATATGATTGAAGTTTTGGTAAATTCACACTTCGCCGCTAGAGGGCCTTTTTTTAACATTCCGACAGACATGGTTGATTAAAAAAAAAATACATTGATATATTTTTTCTGAAAAAGTTGCTTAATGACGCCTTAACTAGCTCGTGAAAACCGCATCTTGATATCTTGTTTCAAACTAAAAGTGTCGGCGAAAGAGAATTGTATACCTTCAAAAATTCTTTAAATTTTTATCGTTTTGTAACAATATTTTTCTGAAATTTTCTCCATTCTTCCAGTACACCACACCTCACATTTGAACTCCAATGACACTTTTAAGGGCTACGATTTACATAATAGAGAGAATTCCAGAAAAATATAATTAAAAAAAGATCAAAATTTCAAAAAGTTTCGTATGATTTTTTTTCTAGACGATATTTTGCGTTAAAAACAAGATATCAGGACTCTGTTTAAGCAAGCTAGTTGAGGCATTATAAAGCTACTTTTTCATGAAAAAGAGATCATACCAATGCATTTGATTTTTTTTGAGAACATTAATCATTTTTGTCGGAGTGTCGAAAAAGCCCTCTAGCGGCGATATATGTCTTTGTGTGAAACTAAGGAAACTTAAAATGTATCAACATTTGAAATCCATGAATAGCTATTTTCAACAAGCCCAAGCTTGTTAAAATCTCCTTAGCCGTTTCGAAGTTACAGGGTGTTATTTATGGGAAACTTGGAATATCACTACTTTATCTTTAGGGATACATCTAAAAGTGTCAAACAAAAAAGTTTGAGATTATGATCGACTTTGAAGATCAGGAATTGTTTTATCAGGTTGATATAGTGAAATTAACAGCCACAACAACTCGCTTATTTCAAATGGAACACCTTATATTATTATTACATTTTTGGATTCTACGTAAAATTTTTGGCAGATTGTATGTATCATTTCCTATACCCAAGTAAACGCGTTTTTAAAATATTTTAGTTCTTATATCAAAAATTACGTTTTTTAAATGTAAATTTTTCGTCTGAAAAAGCCGAAAGTCTTCATTATTTAATTTGTATTTGATTTCTTGTTGAAAGTGAATATATTAAAAATTTGAATCAAGGAAACTACCAAAGATCGATTTTTTCAACTAAAAACCCTCAATTTTTATCATTTGAAATAAAGGTGACTTTGTGATATTGTCGATTCCAAAAATTAATATTTTTAATTATTTTTTTTCAGTTTTTGGAATGGACAATCTTTTATAACTATATCCTGTATACAGGAAGTCCCAGAAAGAACGGGACAAATGGTAAAAGCAGACTACTCACACAAAATGCGATCGCCTCGAACTTGTCTATCCCAAAAATTGATATTAACAGGGTGTCAAAGCCTAATTTTAATTTTTGATTTTTCCAAATTACTTTTAAAATAATCAAGTTATATTGATGAAGTTTGGTATATGTGGGTTCATTGACATGCAAAATGCATATATCTGGCCTTGAAGTGGCTTTTACATGTAGGGAGCGCCACACTTTAACTCACTTTTATTTTTAATGCTCAATAAGACAAAATGATAAAAATTTGGGATTTCCCGAGGAATTTCCATTTGAAAAAATTGGTTTATCACGGTTTTCTTTTAATTTTGACCTTATTTTTGGGCCACCCAGTATAAATAGATTTTAGAATGTTGTGGAAAATCTTTTGGAGTGGGTCCCTTTTAACAAGAAATCCAATACAAATTAAATAATGGAGGCTTTCTTAGACGAAAAATTTACATGTACCCAGATAACAAAATTAACTTGAAATGTACTGAAAAAGCACTCAGCTTCAACAGAAATTTGCTTCAGGAGCGATGCAAAAAAGCGCTTGGGTAGTCGACCGGCGTCCCTCCGGCCGACACAAAAATAGCACTCCTCAAAAAGCACTTTGAATAAGTGCTGGCTACGCACCTCTAATGTGTGTAGACTGTGCGCTTCAGAGAAATGCGTTTCTAACGTATAAAAACTGTGCTCGTTGTGCACTTAAATATGATGCCGATTGCCGAGTGATCGCTTGCGAGGATTTTACGCTTCAAAATAATGCTCGATGTACGCGTGAATATAGTGCTTCTAGAGTATTCAGTGAAGTAATGTAAAAAGCGAATGGTACGTTTCGGATTTCATTAGACCCGTTTCACAAAGGACTGATGATTAGTCTCTATGATCGGTTCTGATGAGAAAGTACCATTGTATCTTATAAGACTGATCGTACGCAGATTGTGAAAAACAGAATGAGAAACCATGGTACTTGTTCGAAGGGACCTATCATAGGTACTTATCATTAGTCCCTTGTGAAAGGGGTCTAAATAGTATGTTATGTTTTTATGTATACAGGCTGAACAAATCATGTTGACAAATTAGAAATTTAAGAAAGTACATTGTAAAGTATATATTGTAAACCTCTAGCATTATAATTTCATTCTGAATATTATGTTTTTAATGATCGGTTAACTATTATATACAGGTTAAGGACGGAGTTTTTGGTAAATAACAAAGGGTTTTGAATGTAACTTAATTATATTTTCCTTATTTTAAATTTGTTGCGGCTTGCAACTACTGGAGACTAGTTTGACAAATAAATAATATATACCTACTTCTGCGTTAACAATACCAAGAATCAACAATACAAATGAATAATATACTTCTACGTAAACGATACAAATAAATAATATACTTCTGCGTAAACAATACCAAGAATCAACAATACAAATAAATAATATACTTCTACGTAAACAAGAATTAAACAAAACACTAGTTGGGCCTTTGTCCACGCCCGCCCTGTCGATCCATAGAATTTCTAAGGTAATATTTCACTATCTGTTCAATGTCTTTGATTGTGGCGTTCTTTGGGAGAGGATTTCTTCTAACAGCAACTATAAAAATAGAATGATTTGATCAATTAATATAAGAACTTCCAAGATATTACTTTCAAAATAGAGACGGAGTAATTCGGTGAAAGGTTATTTATTTAAAAAAAAAAATCTGATCAAGTAGGTACCTATAATGTCAAAAGAAAATGAGAACTGTATGAAATAATTTTGTAAGAAACGAATTCAAAACACTGAAATATGGTATTATAATGGCATGCGTGTCTGTCTGACTGAAATAAGGTATCTAAATTTTAATAGTGGATAGAATCACTAGTACCTATGACATTAAAATAATATGTACTAGTCTTCCAGTAAAAGTGAGCAAATTTACACACTTACCAAGTATTAGTTTCAGCACATTTTGCAATTTCCCAAACTGCTCTTTGTTATTTCTCCCACTCCAGTTGTACATAACTGCCAAATCATGTTTTAATAATTTGGACAAGATCCTTCTGGTTGTATCTACGACGTCCTTACCACCAACCGTTTGAAACAAAAGGCACTGGAAATAAATATTGTCACATTACCGAGGAATCAAGCAGAGTTGCTTGCTTCACAAAGATCTGACTTGAAAAAACTCTTACCATGGATTGAAATGTTTTTTCATCTGTTAACGATGTCTCAAACGCCAAAAGTTCTTCCTTTGTCCCACAGGAAGAAAATTCCACTCCCATTTCACAAGCATCTGGCCTTTGTTGTTGACACAACATCAAATATTTCACATCGTCTAATAGACGATCTAATTTTTCCAGTATCTTTGGAAGCAGATCTGAAATATAAATACATATTTTTTATAACAATACAAAGAATATGATTAATAAAAGGGCGATGGATATGACATAAGAATTAAATCAGATAGAGCTTTTCGAGTAGGTGAATAGATGTTTTTTGAATTTGAATTTTTTGAGGTACAAAATTTGATAAATTGAATAAATATATAAAGAATAATTGGGTTTAAATAGGTACCGAATTGTCGCCAATAAAAACACACTGTACCTATATTTCTTAACGCTTCATAAAATTCAAAGAAAAATGTGAAAACAGGGCCAATCCCTACATACTAGAGAATATAATAATTGAAGGGTATGTTGAAAAAAACTCTTTTTTTAAATATACAGGGTGTCTCAGATTTTAATCGGGAAATAGACGATAGAACTTGCAAACATGAAACAAAAAGTTGATATCAACTTGTGAGATTTAAAGCTTATTCCTTTTCGAGGTACAGGATGTTCCGCCGTTGTAAAAAATGCGTTGATGTAAGCGGTTATCAATTCGATCAATTATTGTAATTGACTATTATTTAAGTACCTATAATTAAATTATTTCAACTATTGTTATTCAATTTATTGTCCAAGGTAGAGTGAATATATGAATTCATTTTTTTCGCAAGAATTAAGCAAGATAGACAAAAAAGTCAGGAGACAAAAAAATAACAATTAATACTAAATCCAAAAATAATATTAAACTTCTAAAAAAGCAGTGGCGTACTTGGCCATTAAACTTAAATCCAATTACATCAAATTAGGTCCCATAATAATATCAAAACAATGTATCTCGAAAAGGAAGCTTCAAATCTTACAAGTTGATATCAACTTTATGTTTATTTTTGCAAGTTTTGACGTCTATCAAGTTTTCCCGATTAAAACCCGAGACTCTGAGACATTCTGTATAATATAGCTACATTGTCCGAAAAGTGATTTTAATAGACTATTCTCAAAAATGACTCATTATATATTGATATCAGCTAGGTACCTATTTACAGCCTATTCTTGTGTCTAGGAAGTAGAGATCTGAAATTGTGAGAAAAAGTGTCAAAAAGTAAATAATGTCTCACAATTTCTACTTTCTGAGGCTCAATAATAGGGTATAGCAGATTAGATGATGAGAATAACTTTTGCTTAAAAAACGACACCGTTATTTTTACGTGTTTCAATAAAATGAATCGGGAATCTCCACTTTCCAACACGCTTTGTTAGTTAAAAAAACAGCAAAATGCAAGTTATTCAATCATCAAACAAAAAAAACTGGCCATCATTAGAGCTAAACAAAACATTGTAATAATAATAAAATCATATATACCTACTTAGGTCATAGGTTAGGCGGTATGTACTTACTTGTTACTTGTTACTGGAATCCATCATTACGTGATCTTTTATATAAACACAAAAACACAGAACAGTACTACTGCACTATATAGTCCAAAAGTCCAAACAGTGAAGTAAAAAGTTTAAATTAAAAGCATGGGTAGATAATTAAGAATAATAAGGCTGCTGGAATAGACTGAAAGACTGAAACCAACGCTGAAACGGAGATCGCTGAAAATCTGTAATTTTCTAATTTTTGTCTGGTTTGGGTTTGGGCTTTTCAAAAGGGGCTTCCCCTTGTTATTGTTTTGTTAGACAATGCAAACAAAAGCAGGCAAGGACAAACGACGAGTTTATTTGATGGTCATGCGGATGCGCCCGGATGCGGTGTAGAGTGTAGATCAGAAATGCACGATTGTCAGATTGTGATTATTGTGAAGAATTCAGTAATTCACACCTGTCTTGTAGAGATTTTTTGTGACTATGAAAAGTAATCGAAAAGATTTACATGTTTTAACGTTTTCAAAATCTCGCAAGAGAGTATTTTACCATTTTTAGTAGTTGAATTTTTGATGTATTATTGTACTATTCTACTATTCAGGACATTTTTGTTCAATGTTGGTTTTAGCTTGGCAACTGGGTGACACGCACATAGACGAGATTACCCGAACCCACGAACTGTAACGGCGCAGGAGTATAAAATTATAAAATATTGACGGTTTCATGTTGACCAAGTATTATTAAAGCGTTTATTAAATACATGATAGGGTGCTTTCTTTATGATTGTCGTACGTAAGAAATTCAGCACGCCGTAGACGGCTTGTTGTTTATACAGCATTTATTCGGCACTCCAGATTTGCCTCACATTCTAACAAAATTATAAGTTGCTTCAGGAGCGCTTGCAAAGTTTGTATTTTTCGCATGCATATTGTAGGCACTTGTCTTTGGCTTTTGATGTAGTCTTGCCAAAAACAAGTATTTGATACGCGCTTAATACGTGAATGATATAAAGTACTTCTTTTTTGATTGCCGGCCGTAGGAAATTTAGCATTTTGCAGCAGAGTGTGCTATCTGGGTAAGTAGCCTACAAACGTCATTTTTGACATAAAAACTGCCCAGAAAACACGTTTGGTGCCTGTAAAGATGCCTGTTAATCCAAGATACATTTTCTTTAGACAATGAACAATTTGCATTCATTTTCAAATTAATTGAAATTGTATATACGTATTCTAGAAAATATTAGAAAGTCATCGACGAAAAAGTTTTTCTAAAATATTAATAAAAAAACTAAATAGATGAAAAAGAGAACCAGATTTCACTTTTTAATCGAAAACGCAGGGGAGCTGAATTACCCCTTCTCTATCTCTCCAATACGCCAGACAGAGATACATGATGTATTCTGTGATGTAGTGTGGATGTTGATTCGCGCTCTTTAATTGGTGATTACCAGATCAATAGAGGTCGTAGGTTGATTAGGTTAGTACTTACTAATCCTTAAATTTTTCATATTTCCAAAAAATGTGCCATGCCTTTTAATAGCCTTGCCTACAGCAATGTTCAATCACATATTAGCTGTAAAGCATTTTTATCAATATATCAGTAAATATGAAACGATTATACGCTATATTTTATCCATGAATCACTGCCAATAATTTCTGTTTTCAATTGACATTTGACAGATGCGCAGACGCAGATCCCAGTTTTTGTTCGTTTCAAAGTTCGATGACATGTTTATTTGTACAGTGGTTGTTGGAACAAGAATAAGTACGTATTGAATTGAAACAAATGCATTCACAAAAAGCAAATGCATGCTCCAAAATAAGGGTTATGTCCGAACTCCACGACTTGGCTCAGTTATCAACATTCAAAAGTGTAATCAACTGGATAGTGGGTAGGACGTAATAAAAAGCCTTTCATGCTTTTGGTGGTAGCGTTTGACTTATTTGTGTTAAGAATTTTACATTTTATATTTAACTATTTATATACATAGATGCATCAAACGATGATGTATAATCTTCAGATACTTGATCAAAGTACTGTACTTAAATATATCAACAATGGTATGAAGTATGAGCCATAGGTAAGCCTTTATTAGCTCAACATACATTGCTAAAATGTGATATTTAGGCACATAAAAAATAAAACTCAATTTTTTTATTGCAGACTCAAACAAGGCTTATACACTTCCAGTCAACAATTTCACGTTGTCTTTGAAGGCCTGGCATAGGTGGACGCACAAACAGGAAAACACAATGGATGACAATTTGTTTCAGTAAATCTTTTCCTAGCCACATTTTTTCTTTATTAGAACTGGAATATGGCAATAGATACAGGGTTTCCGCAATGATGAGCAAAAAAATCAGGGGATCATTTCAGACCGTCAATGAATGCTACTTTTTTTTATAACATTTTTTCGTAAATTGATTATTAACGGAGTTACAGGGTTTTTAACTTAAATTTTATTTGCTGTTTTTTTTTCTTATTGCATTGACCATTGCTTGTAAAAAAGGGCTCAGATGATCATCACATTGATGAAAAAGGTCACCAGTACAGGGTGTTCCCGTATATTTTTGCACCCCACATAGAAAGTTTCTTTGAAAAACTATTGAAATAAGGTAAATACAAAGCTTTTATGATTTTTCATGAACTTTTAGAATCTGTAGGCAAAAATTTCAAAAAAAGTAAGTAAATGTCAAATATTGACAGGTTGATGATTTTTTCAAATGGAACACCCAGTATATTATTTCAAATTTTTGTAGACCTTTTTTTTCTGATTTCGAATATATATATTTGTGGCATTTCATGCATTAGTTTTTGAAATATAAGGGTCCAAAGTTTGAAATGAATGTCACATATTTAGCCATGATAAAGACCATAGCAACGAGTCAATAGACTATCAGGTTTTCTTTAACTTGTCAAATAATAATAACCCATCTTTCAATGCCGTGGTAAGGTAAATAATAATAGTTATTATCAGAGTTATAAAATTATTAGACAAGTTGAAGTTAAACTGATAGTTTTTTGACATCAGTTTCACTTGTCAAATATGATAATGTCAATATAATAACTCTGATAATAATAATTATTATTATCATGGCTGAATATGTGACAGTCATTTTGAACTTTGGACGGTTATATTTCGGAAACTACTGCATGAACTGCCACAAATATATATATTTGAAGACAGCATAAAAAGGTCTACAAAAATTCAAAATAATACACAGGGTGTTCCATTTGAAAAAATCATCAACCTGTCAATATTTGACATTCACTCACTTTTCTTGACATTCTTGCCTACAGATTCTAAAAGTTCATGAAAAACCATAAAAGTTTTGAATTAACCTTATTTTAATATTTTTTCAAATGAATTCTCTAGGTGGGATGCAAAAATATACGGGAACACCCTGTACACAACTAGCTAGTGAGTATTTAGGTTTCTTTTTATTGTATAAAAATTTGGTTAAACGTTAAAGATCGTAGCTCATTCCTATTCCTGTCTCACTTTTCAGTTGGAGCACTGAAGATGGCTTTTTAGCCGAAAGTGCTTTGGCAGCTATTTAAATAAATATTTCGCTTTGAGTACTTCAAACTGTTTTGTTTCTACTATTCCGAGATAAGCAACACAGCCATCCCATCCTATTTTGAATATCATTTTCTTCAAATGGAAGCCACCAAATTTTATAATTTCATCTGATGGATCATCGGAAATAAAGGTAAGTTTGTATAACATTCTCTACTTCAAAATTATTAAAAAAAAAACATTTTGAAAGGACAATCTTACATAAGCTTACTATTATTTCAAATGCTTAATACTACACAATGATAAAATTTAGGTGTTTTGATTTGAAAAAAAATGATTTTGGCAGTTTTCTCGATTTCATTTTTGATCTTATTTTTTGACTACCCGGAATTAACAGTTTTCAAAATAATTAGCTCTAATTTGTGTCCTTAGTTAATTCCAGATGATGCAACGTAATAGTGGGGTTGAGGACATTAAATGAAACTACTTAGATTTTCAAATTGCCGACGTTTCGACTTCTAATTCGAGTCTTTATCAAGGCTACAAAAGAAATGCACATACATTGGGCCTATGCAGGAACAATCTTGACAATAGTCAACATTGAAAACTTGACGTAAAATTGAAATTTGACGGACGTATCAATATTTTCAGCGTTCTGTAGTATGGTATCATGAGACCATTCCAGTTTGGTCTGTCATTAACGTCCCATTCAGCCAATCGGCGAGCTGCAAGTGACGTTAATGACAGACCAAACTGGAATGGTCTCATGATACCATACTCCAGAACGCTGAAAATATTGATACGTCTGTCAAATTTCAATTTCACGTCAAGTTTTCAATGTTGACTATTGTCAAGAGTGTTCCTGCATAGGCCCAAATGTCTGATATGACAATAAAAAAAAAACACGAAAACAGAAATCACACATTAAAATATTACAATGGATAAAGGAAATAACTCATATAAACAAACTATCAAAGTACATGAAAAAAGAAAAGAAAAAAAACACAACAAAACAAGCGAAAAGGTTAACAAAATAGGATTCATACCTTTTTGGTCAATTGAAGAAGTTCCATGTCATACATAAAACAATGATTAACATTATAACAGCACACGGCATTAAAAGATGAAGATGAAATATATAATAGATAGATAGATAGATAGTCTTTATTTATTCACAAAAAGCCACATCGGCGTAGAACAATGTCAAAAATGTACAGCAAACTTATTTATTATGATCTAACATGTTTATCATTATCGTAGTCTTATTTGTCTATTTGGTACATCAGCTCCCTATCGGACTCAAAAAACTCACTCAATGTATAAAAAGCATTTCTGCAAAGAAATGCCTTCAATAGACCTTTAACTCTACCACGTGGAAGGTCTCTAACTCTCTGGGGAATAGCATTAAAAATTTTAACAGCACAAAACTCAACATTTCTCTGCAGAAACGAGAAATTACATTTTTGTAGTGACAGATCTAACTTATGTCTAGTTTCATACAAATGCTCAGTTAAACAATGTTTGTACAAGTCCTTGTTGTCAATCACAAACATGACACAGTCTAAAATGTATAAGCAGACAACTGTCAAGATATTGTTTTCAATAAATACCTGTCTACAAGAGTCTCGCGGTTTTTTCTTAAAAATACTTCTAATACATTTTTTCTGCAACACTAGTACCCTACCTACATTTCCTGAATTTCCCCAAAATATGATCCCATACTTAATGCGAGAGCTCACAAACGCATAATAAGACGATAATGTTGCATTCACTCCCACTTCGTTTGAAATTATCCTCAATGCATAACAGAAACGTGCTATTTTAGAGGCAGTCTGCTCAATGTGCACTCCCCAATCCAGCCTTTTATCAATTCTGACTCCCAAAAAGGACACACTTTCCACCGATGATAGTTGCTCATCACCAACAACGAATGAGAATGTCTTGTCCAATCGATTACTAAACATGATAACTTGAGTCTTTTGCATATTCAATTGTAGGTTGTTGGCAAGGAAGTATCCACCAAGATTATCCATCGTAGAAGTCACATTATGAGCTAAGCTATCCGTATCTTTGCCACTAAATATAACAGTTGTGTCATCAGCATATTGGACCACACTTTCTTTACAAATATTTGGAAGTTCGTTTGTGTATAATATGTACAGTAGAGGTCCTAAAATTGATCCCTGAGGTACCCCTCTCTTGATATTTATTTTCTTCGACTTTAATAATCTTCCTTGCATGTCAAACTCCACCACTTGTTGAGTTCTGTCAGTCAGATAAGATTTCACCAAATCAAGAGCTACTCCTCGAATGCCATACTTTGAGAGTCTATCCAGCAGTATCCCATGGTCCACATTATCAAAAGCAAACCGCCAATGTTTGTTTTTTGTTATTCAAAGAATCACATATTTCCTTCAGTCCTTGGTATATCGCTCGTATAGTTGACTTCTGCTTTCTAAAACCATTTTGCCTGTCACTTATGATAGAATGAGACTCAAAGAATGTGACAAGTCTATCATTGATTATGTTTTCAAATATTTTACTGATATTAGGTAGTATCGAAATGGGTCGATAATTTGCTTCTTTATCTTTTTCTCCTTTCTTGTGTACTGCTTTAATATGAGCATTCTTCAATCTAGTTGGAAACTGACCAAGAATAAGGCAGAGATTAATAATGTATGTCAAGGGCTCCGATATAATGTTAGCTGACTCTTCAAGGATACGTATTGGTATTTCATCATCACCTACCGCTTTTTTATTACTCAGCTTTCTTATTGTACGAATTACTTCATTTTGATCAGTCGGACCCAAGAATATAGAAGATTGTACTTTGTGTTTGACATCCAAATACATTTCTTGGATGTCCAAAGGCTGCTTTATATCTTTATTAACATTTGCCGATTTAACAAAAAAATTGTTCAGCAAGTTCACTATTTCAGTAGCGTCACCTGTTCTTTTTGAAAACCCCTCCAGAACCGTGAATCTTTCATGTCTCTGTTTAGTAATCTCTCCAACCAACTGCCAAGTGGCTTTAACTTTGTTTTCGGCATTTTCAATGAAGCTTTGATTTGACATTTGCTTAGCTTTCCTGATAACTTTTTTCAGAATTGAACAATAATTTTTGAAAGTCTGAACTGACACTGATCCCTGATTTTTTTGAAAATAAAGTTTTCTTTTCACTTTGCACGATTTCCTTATACCCTCAGTGATCCATGACCTATTCCGCCCCTTAGTTGTGATTTTTCTCACTGTAAATATTCTATTGAAAACGTTGGAAAAAACATTAATAAACTTATAATAAGCTCCGTCCACCAAATTTTCAGTATACACAGATGACCAATCAACGTCTGTAAGCTCTCGCAAAAAGCGATCTATCCTATTTTTTGAGTAGCATCTGCTTAATATGAAACTATCTTTAGAAGAATACTCATCCACAGATATATTTATGATTTGACCCATATGGTCAGATAACCCAGTATTTGAGACATATCCACTTTCCGTTTCACTAGAATTATGAAAAATATTGTCGATGAGTGTGGAAGAGTGTCGACTTATTCGGGTTGCTTGATAAATACCCTGTTCAAGACCATAAGAATTCATCACATCTAAAAAAGTTCTGACGGTTTCATTTTTGTCAAACATGTTGATATTGAAATCTCCACCAATTACAATCTTAAAGCTAGCAAATTCCTGACATATGTAATTTAGAGCTGTCTCCAGCCTTTCTACAAAAATATCTATGGGGGCAATCCCCCTCCGATACACACAAACCACTAAAATTTTATGTTGTTTTTCAATAGCACACGACATTTCGATAACACCCTCAACACTCATACTCACCACAGTCCGCTCTTCCTCGAAAACCAGGTTCTCAGTCACATAGATACAAGTACCACCATGCTCAAGTGTTGAGAGACAATAAGAGGAAACCATTTTGTATCCTTGAATTTTCATCCATGTTGTTATGTCACACACAGATTAAAAAGTTGAAGTTTTCTGTTGTTCTGTCCACATATACTTCAACTTTTTAATCTGTGTGTGACATATTATATATTTCATCTTCATCTTTTAATGCCGTGTGCTGTTATAATGTTGATCATTGTTTTATGTATGACATGGAACTTCTTCAATTGACCAAAAAGGTATGAATCCTATTTTGTTAACCTTTTCGCTTGTTTTGTTGTGTTTTTTTTCTTTTCTTTTTTCATGTACTTTGATAGTTTGTTTATATGAGTTATTTCCTTTATCCATTGTAATATTTTAATGTGTGATTTCTGTTTTCGTGTTTTTTTTTTTATTGTCATATCAGACATTGTATGTGCATTTCTTTTGTAGCCTTGATAAAGACTCGAATTAGAAGTCGAAACGTCGGCAATTTGAAAATCTAAGGAGTTTCATTTAATGTCCTCAACCCCACTATTACGTTGCATCATTTCAAAATAATGTAAGAAAACTTTTAAAGTAGGTCTCTTCCAACAAGGAATCCAACACGAATTAAATAATGAAGGCTTTCTTATACTGTGTGTCAACTCTGAAGTCGGTCACCCTGTATGTGGTATCGATGATTTTTTGTTTAAAAAACACATTCTGGGATTTTATTAACATCTTATTAATTAGAACGTACGTGTTTTCGTTGTTGAAACGGCTTAAAACCTTGGTTCTCACGAGTCGAGTTTTATCGGTCAACTTGAAATCGCTTTGGAATTGAATGTCAATCGCTCTGTCCCGTTCTCACTATGCGATTTTTGATGGTCAACGTAGAATCGCTGTCGAATTTGATGACAATCGATCAATGTGAACATGCTTTCAATAGAGGTTGAACAACTTTTGTTGAACGGCAAAAAGTTGCCAGGCTCTGAACTTTGAATCGGCTGGTCGTCGTCAAGCGAATTTAAAATTGTCATCGTGACAACCTCCTGTCAGATGTTGGAGTTATCAAAATTTGTTCCGTTGAAAGATTGAAAATATGGCACGAAAACATCACTTCCCATAAAAAACATTTTATATGGAGTGATTTTTTGACCCTCAAGTTCCTAGACCATTATCAGTAACAAGAGTGCCTGTGGAATCACACCATCGATAAAAAACAAGGATGCCAAAGAAGAAGTTTTTTGAATATGGGCTTGCTCATACTTAGAGGATTTTTTTATCTAGCCTCATCTTCAATTAATAACTCTTTTGAAAGCCTCTGTAAGGTTCCTAATCGGTCACTTCTTGAAATCCAACCTCTTAACCAAAATTTCTGTTTCTTTCTGGAAGTTTCTTTTGGCAACATTATTCTTAATTTCTGAATCAAGATATTTTTTATTTCGGGCGACAAGTTTGAACAACCTTGCTAAGAGCAATTTTCAAGTTTGACAATGTCATTCCAGTCCGATAATCGTTTCAACACGATTTTTGTTGATGAACAAAAGTCGTTCTACTAAAATCGTCATTTGAGATCACAAATCGCTCGCGATTTTTGTCGACCATCAAAAATCGTTCAACTAAAATCACCTCGTGGAACCGTACTTTAACACACCAAAATGTTACAGGGATGGGACACTTTAGAGTGGACATCCTGTAGGTGAAATTCACATTTAAATTGGACCCAAAAATTGTCATTTTTGACATAAAAACTCAAATTGTTGCGTGCTTGAACTATTTCATCTCAAAGGACACGTTTTCTTGTTGTAGCACCTTTTATTGCAGCCTTCTACAAGATTTTTATATGAAAAAATTAACTTTATGTGTAATTATGCATTACATGACATTTTATTTTGACATATTATATCTATTGCTAGGCAGGCAAAACAAAACAGCCACATCACACTAATATGGAGGACTGTAATTCACACTGATAATAGTTTGGAGCCTTGGAGCTGAAGGCTCTGTTCCATGTTTCATTATCATTTGTCAATCAATGAGAAAACTGAACATAGCCGCCCGCGTTGAAAAGCCTGTCTTTTCAAAAAAACTATCTATGATATAACAACTAACAAATACATAATTCTATATAGGTAGATGTCAAAAGATTGACATTAATGAGGGCATAGTGAACAACTTACCAGCCCATCTGAAACATTTTCATAACATCTAATGAGAGTCAATATCTATTAGTTTAAGAGTCAGTGAAATTTTTAGTGCTATTTTTCAAAAGAATATTTTACGGACCCTAATCAAGTGTCATTCAAGAGGGTTTGCCCTGATCGCGGTTCCAAGGGGGTGGCGGAACGCCCCCAACATGTAAAAAAATTAGCATCTTTTTATCATTCAGTCAAGGCTAAATTTTTCACCAGTTGTTCTTCGGTAGTCCACAATCATCCAGAAAAATTGGCGGATCGATTGGCCGGTTCCTTGAGGGTGACGTATCACCCTCAACATGTCGTGGGACCGATGAACTTTTTATGATTTAGTTAAGGCTAAAATTTTGACCAGCTGTTCTTTGATAGCTCACAATTATCCAGAAGAATTGGCGGATCGATTGGCCGGTTCCTTAAGGGTGGCGGATCAACCCCAACATGTAACGGAAATATTGAACTTTTCATAATATGATTGAGTCAAGGCTGAATTTTTCACCAGTTGTTCTTTGGTAACCTACAATCATCCAGAAAAATTGGCGGATCAATTGGCCAGTTCCTTAAGGGTGGCGGATCACCCCCAACATGTCAAGAAAACATTGAACTTTTCATAATATGATTCAGTCAAGGCTGAATTTTCCACCAGTTCTTCTTTGGTAGCGTACAAGCATCCAAAAAATTTGGCGGATCGATTGGACAGTTCCTACAGACTACAGGGTAGCGGATCACCCCCAACATGTCGTGGGAACAATCAACTTTAAATAATATGATCCAGTAAAAGGCTAACTATTCTAATATGTCATTGTGGCAACCCTTTCAAGTGTATATGTCAATTGGCGGACAAAATAGCGGTTCCAAGTAGGCATCAGGCGAAACGACTTGAGATCCGCCACCCTTAAGGAACTTGCCAATCGATAGATTTTTCTGGATGATTGTGCGCTATCAAAGTGGTCAAAATTTCAGCCCTTGGAACCGCGATCAAGGCAAACCCTCTCGGATGACACTCGATTAGGGTCCGTACAACATTCTCTCAAAAAATAGGCCTTAACTAAATCATCACTGAAAAATGTAACTGGCTCTCCTACTATATAGCACATATCACTCAAAATATATAGGAAACTCCCATACTATAGTTTAAAATGAAATTCGCCAGCTCCCTACAACGGGTAGTCCTCGTACTTTTGACTTTTTTTTCTCAAAAACGTAAAGAAATCTGTTTTTATTGCATACGGTGGAGCCATCTATTGGATAAAATACGATTTATACCACGTTCGAAATTATAATTCAAATATTTATCACATGGTATATCAAAAGTTATCCTGAAAAAATGCATAACTATTTTTCAAAAACGTTCATTTTATATTGTCTAAAAACTATGTCCTGGACAAATACAACCTATGCATATTTCCAGTTTATAACTTTTGATAAGCCATGTGAATCAATATTGAAATCAAATTTCGAATGTTGAGTCTATGAAATGCAAACCAGAACATTTAGGACTTGTATACCCAGTTGTGCTTCAGTTTTGTTGTTCAAAATCGGATTTTTAACATGCTGAACCAATTTTTCTAAAACAGTGGAAGAACTTTAATTGGAAAGGATGTGTCTTGTTGAAAATATCCACACATCCAGGGACCGATACATTTCTCAAAAAGCTCACAACAAGCTTACATAATTGTCCAATCCAAGGTTCAAACACAAATTTCCAGATGATCTAGGTACTGAAAATTAGAAACTTCCGGCACAAAATTCAAATTACACGTGAAATGACAATGACGTCTAGGGTTAGGGATTGGTTATTTATGGCAACCGTTGTCAAGGAAAACCTTCGTCTCTAGCGCCATCCAACGGGTAGTCCTCTAAACAAATCCGACTTGATTATCTGGTTGCCTAGAGCTTTATTTACATTGGCTCCCATTCAAGTTTCCTATATATTTTGATTGATATGTATAGGTAGAATACAGATTTTCGAAACTGATCTTCTGAAAATACTACCACTTGCTACGCGCACTGATACTATTCTAATATCTTTGTCTGTTCCAGGGTGAAGCTCTACCACTCTGGCCATTGGCCATTTAAGCGGAAGCATATTGTCCTCTACTATAACCACTAAGGAATCAACCTTTCAACTCATGTCAATATCTGTCTTCCATTTTGTTCTCGTTTGTAATTGAGATAAATATTCACGTGACCAACGAGTCCAAAAATAATGCAACAATTGTTGTTGATATTGATAACGATTAAGTCTATTAACTTTGATCTCTTTGACGTCTGCTTGAGGTGTACATAATAAAGAATTTCCTATAAGGAAATGTGCTGGCGTCAAAGGTACCAAATCATTTGGATCGTTTGACAATGGTGTCAATGGTCAGGAATGAAGACACGCTTCTATTTGTGTTAATAGAGTACACATTTCTTCATACTTTAACGAAGAATTAGCTAAAATTCTGCGTAAATGATATTTTGTGGACTTTATTACTGCTTCCCATAATCCTTCCAGATGGGGTGACTTGGATGGAATGAAATGCCAAATAATTTTATCTTTGGCTAAAAATTGAGAAACTGTATCATTATGAGCATAATCAGAGAGTAATTCATATAACTCAATAAAATGATTTTATGCTCCCACAAAATTTAAACCAGTATATGTCGTTAGGTTTTCCCCTACGAGATATAAATCGTTTCAAAGCATTCAGGAATGCATTTGTTACAAGCTCGATGTGTACAGCCCTAACTGCCAAACATACAAATACACAGATATAAGTTTTTACAAGTAGACTTCTACGTCTCACACCATCTTTGACAAATATAAGACCAATATAGTCTACAGCACAATTTGAAAAAAGTCGACTTGGGGTTATTCGAGGAGATGGTAGCTGTCCCATTAGAAATGTGGATGGTTGTGGATTCACTCGAAAACATCTGATACAAGATCGTATGATGTGAACTTAAAATCTTGCTCCTTGTTACTTTTCAAACAATTGATCTCTCGATAAAAACATTGGATTTGTGCTAATCGAATTAAAACATTTAATGATTCTGAAAGCTCTTCTACTGTTAAAAACTTTGACAAAGGGTCAATTTTATTCAAAGTTCTAAATTCAAATCTTGCAACATATCCAATAGCTCTTTGTGAACGTACTAGAGGTTGAGTATTTTTTCCAGATATTAAATTCTTGATTTTCAACTGTTGTAAAAGTTACCAGTGAACCTTTTACTTCTGGGAGAAATTTCATCAATAGACGTTGAAGTTTCCATAGATTGATCAAGGGTGTCATCTTCTAATAAAAATGATGGTCCTTACAACCATATTTCAGAATTCATTGATTCTTCTGGCTCTAAACCACGTGATATAATGTCTGCGGCATTATTTTCGCTTCGTACATGTCTCCAGTAATTAATGTAAGTATGTTCCATTATTTTTGCCACTCTATTTCCAACGAATGTCTTCAATAAACTAGGTTCGATCTTTAACCAAGTTAGGACAATTGTAGAATCGGTATATAATGTTATTTTTCAAAAGTCTATATCAAGAGTATGTACAACAGTTTTAGTCAATTTAGCTACTAAACATGCAGCTAATAATTCGAGTCCTGGCAAAGTTACATTCTTCAGAGGCGCCACTTCAGATTTCGCACATAATAAGCGAACATATCTTTGACCTTGATTATCAAAAGAGCATAAGTAAAGAGCAGCGCCAAAAGCCTTATTAACACTAGCGTCACAAAAATCATGCAATTCCACTGAATTGTATGTATTTTGTAAAACTTGTCTCTTGATTTGAATTTGGTTCAATGTAGGTATTTGCGATAAAAACTTTACCCAAAATCGTTTCAATTCATTTGGTCTCGGCTGATCCCATTCCAACTGCAATTGCCATAACTGCTCAATTGAAATGTTTGCATTTATTAATGCGGGACCGATAAGTCCCAATGGATCATACATCTGTGATAATACAGATAACACAGATCGTTTTGTAACTTGAGAAAAGGTATGATTTATTTTAATTGAATATTTGAGGGATTCTGAAAAAGGGTTCCATCTGACATTTTCAATTCCTAATCATCATAAGGTGAGGTTAATCTATCGTCTTGAATTTTAGAATTATATGAAATGTAATTCAAAATCGCATTTTGATTGGAAGTCCACTTTCTCAGCTCAAAGCCTGCTTGAGAAAGAATTTGTGTAATCTCCAGATATATTTCCAAAGCTTCATCGATTGTATCAACACTCAAAATCAAATCATCCATGTAAAATGATTTCTCTACTATTTTCGATGATCGAGGAAAAAGTTCTTGATTTTTTTTAGCTACTTGCTTTAGACATCTGGTTGCGAGATAAGGTGCACATTTCGTTCCATATGTAACTGTATTTAATAGGTAGACTTGAATTGGTTTGTCTGTATCACTTCTCCATAAGATTTGTTGCTATGAACGATCTGAAGAATTGACTAATATTTGCCTATACATCATTTTGACATCGGCGTTCAAAACAACAGATCTAAGGGGAAATCTAAGAACAATAGAAAATAAGTCATCTTGCACCGTGGGTCCAAGACCCAACAAATCATTGAGTGACACGTCTTTTTTGGTTTTGGAACAAGCATCAAATGATACTCTGCATGGTGTGGTCAAACTGGAATCGCGTAGTACTGGATGATGAGGAATAAAATATGAAACATTTTCAACAGATTCACCGTTATCAAAATTACATTTTAACGTCATATGCCCCAGTTTTTCATATTCCTTCATGAATTGATCTTATTGCGCTTTAATGTTTCATTTCGCCTTAATCGCGATTCAATATTTGAAAAACGTTTTAAACATAATTCTTTCGAATTACCGAGCTTATTTTCAAAGTCTTCGATAAACGGTAATTTTACTACAAACCGTCCGTCTAGATTTCGTTTTGTTGTTTGTATAAAATATTCTTCACAAAATTGTGCTTCGGGTGATAAGATTTGTTTTTGAGGCAGCTCCTCAATTCGCCAAAATTTAGTTTGCAGTTCCTTTGAGTTTCCGTTTTCACTGTTTTGTACAAAATTACAAATACTTTTTTTTTGTATTTTGCCTTTCATGTGAATTCAAACTTAGTGTACCAGCCAAGATCCAACCCAATAATGTTTCTTGCAATATTGGCATATTTTTTCCGAGTTTGATTCTTTTGTTTCTCAATAGTTCATAAAAAATGCTTCCGCCCAAAAGCAGATCAATAACTTTCGGTTCGTTATATCTTTCATCAGCTAGCTGAATATTTTGTGGAAAACAATATCTTTTCGAAATTCCACCAAAGGTAACTTTTCTGTGATGTATGGTAATATCAAAAAGGTTAAGCGAGTTTCAGATGAGCTAAATCGTGATTTTATTTTGGCATTGGTTTTTGATTTGATGTTTGTAACTATTTGATTTATTCCTGCAAGAGGCGTGTTGAAATTATCACAATGCAATCCAAGTTTTTTACATAATGATTCACTCATCAAATTGGATTAACTACCGGAATCTTACAATGCAACACATTCATGAAATGTTCCTGATCTGTCTTCTATTAATATTTTTGCCGTAGATAGTAACACTTGACTTTGATTCACATTAGCGTACGATACTTCACAAAAATTCCCAATTATATTACTTACTGACAAATGTTGCCCATGTCCTGTACGTTAACAATTAGTACAAAGCTTATGTTTCCTTAGTTCATCATATTTTTTATTTAACGATGAAGATAAAAACTTGGGATACTGATGAACGAAATGCGATTCTTGACATATTTCACATGAGTGTCCTTCTTCTCCCGCGTAGCATATTTGGTGGTTATCTTGCAAATTTTTTGAATATTTATGATTTTTGTTGAAGCTATGAAAATTTGAGACAAAATTAGCGTTTGAGCTACTTACTTTGCTAATATATTTATGTTGATTATCACTATTCAACGCTTCTAAAGTGAAATATTTCTTAGATAAGAAGTCCATAGATTCCTTCAACGTAGGCATTTTATTATTTTCCAACTTCCCATACTCTTCGTGATCTATCATCTAATCTTTTTAAAATAATTGGTATCAATATTGCATCCCAATGTTCTACAGGTACATTCAATTTTTCCAAAGCGCTTTCATGTTGAGTGACTGCATCAATCAACTGTCTTAGATCTTGAGATGATTCCGTTTTTATATTTGGTAATTTGAACAATAAACTATTATGGTAGTTTATGATAGCACGTCTATTTTCGAAACGCGACCTCAACATCTCAAGAGCTATTTGCTGTTATTTTTAAATTGTCTATTATTTTTAGAGCATAACCTTTACAACATGTCTTTAGATATAAACATTTTTGAGTTTCTGATAAATTTATACGAGAGTGAATGAGTGCATTATGAATTTCATGAAAACCTAACCAAGTCTCGTAATCTCCATGAAAATTTGGTAAACCTAAATCTGGTAGCTTCCCAAAATTAGCAACTGAATATTGCTGAGGTTGACTTGAATATGTTGAAGCTAAATTTTCAGTTTGAGAAGTCCTGCTTTTTTAAACATTGTCGAGCAAACGACATATTTTAAAAATATGCAGTTTCTATTCTTTCACGTTCGCCTTCTTCCGTGGGTTCTAAAAATTTTAACTGTGACTTAACTTTTTCAAATTCTTGCATATCTTCCTCCATGCTTTTTAAACAAATTCCAATCTGTACAAAATTACTCTGATTTTTGATTATAAATCTTTCAAAACGCGTTAACTTTGACTTCAAAATTTCCCGTGAATGTCTCAAATGAGAAAGTTCCTCTCTTTTTTCCTCTTCACTCATATTTACTGATTATGAAAAAAAATATTTTTAAATGATAAAAAAGTCTTTGAAATATAATTTACGCAGTTTTAGCTAAGTATGACAATGACAGTAATAGGTTAGATACGAAACCTCATAATACAAATTGATAAAATAATATAAAAATGTGAATATTACTAATATGTAAAGATCTCACTCAAATGTTTTGCTAAATAGTCCTTCACCATCTGACAACATCCAACTCTATCTAGTGAATCGTATATACTTGGACTGTGAACCGCAATACTGACTGTTAATGCGCCTTCACCTCAGGATCTCGATGGCTATCACCTTTTCATGAACTCTTGCTCGTCTCTTCAATCTGATATTACTTACACCTATATGCACCGTAGAAATCTAATCCGGATGAAGTCTTTTTCGCGATTATATTCCAATTTTTGGATGCACCGCAGCGCTTAAGCCTGAATCGGTCGCTTAACTCTCATCGCCCCATTTTCTAGGCTTGATAGAAGAATTTCAACGAATTCTTACCTAGTCTTTCATTTGTTTATGTTTTTCCTACATATTTTGAGGTTTTGCGACTAAAGACAAAACTATGAGAGTGAAATCAACGGAGGATCCTATTTAGATTTTTTTTAAATCATCGATTGGAGTAGGATTCTTTTCCAATTCCAATAGGTAGTCAATGGATACTATACAAAATAGATCTCAATATCAAGAAATTTTTATTGCTCCACAATACACTCATAATAATGCGAATTGCTCAATAGAATATTGAATTGAATAGGTACCTATTTTTGTTGGTAGATACAATAAAAAACAGTGTACCTATCACACTCGGATATCTACCGCATATTTTACCCATGATTTTTTATCGTTCAATCGATCGACTCAATTTGGATTGGTGTTGAAAGTAGGTACCTACCTATCTATATCCTGTAGAGGTATCTATAATGGCTACTTATCTCAAAGTTTTGTCTAATCCAATTCAAAATTTTAAGTTTATGGGTAAACCCAGACTCATAAACAAATAGACTTGTTGATTTACTTTTTTTATTCAAGGTTTAGATACTTATCTCTGCAAGATAAACTAAAATAAAAACCTTTAAAACTGATGGTCTCATCACTTTTTATTTGTTTTCCCAAATGAGATTTTTTCATGGTATCAAAAATCCCAATAGAAGAAGGTTTGTGTTTTTATCAACTATATAAGAAATTATTTCAATTATATTTGTTTTTCCTCTTTCCTTGAGTTGTCAAACGTTGCGTTTTCCAAAGTTTGTACATCGAGTTGTACATATTTGTAATAATTTCAAAGTAGATGATGAGTTTGAGAATTATACAATATTGTCAATTTATCAATGGGCATTCTTCGGGGCACTCCTCACAAAATCATTTAATTAACCACTGATATATATTTTCTTGTGTTGTAAAAAGTGATGTTTTTATTTATCAGGTGGATGGAATTGTTATTCTTGCTGTATTAGACTAGGTATACAGTATATATTAACCACTAACTTTCATGAAATCAAAGCCCAAGAGAAGAGGAAATGCAAATATAGTTACGAATGGTTCAAGAATAAAAATTGATACCTACACCAAATATTGAATTTACAAGAAAAACCCCTTGGCTAATGTTTGCTAAACGTCATATCAGGCTTGCGGGTGTAACTGATCCATATAGTTGCTCATTTGTCATTAAATCTTGCAAGCAAATAGCAATAGCATAGCAGGTCCATCATTTGTTCGCAGAACTGCAGTCTTCTATCCGGATCGTCTTCGGTGAGTTCCTGGAGAATTGTCAATTCATAGGGATGAAATTTTTGCGCTTTAAGAGCTCTTATAACTGAAGACTGGCTAATTTCGAGTTCCCTAGCTATCTGCCTAGTGGGGACATGAGGATTTTCTTGAACAGAGAGAAATACATTGATTTTGACCTCTTCATTGAGCGCACTTTGACGATGATTATTTGTTTTTCTTAAATGTCCGTTTTCCCGAAACTGTTTTTCAATCTTGCTTACGGTACTTTGTGATATGGGTGGTAAATCAGGATACTTCTCTCTGAATAAATGAATAACTTCATTTTGTGTTCTTGTCCTATCTCCGTAGCCAATCATTATTAAAATTTCAATTTTGTGGGTTTCAGTTAAGTACGGCATGTTCGTGGATTTTTCAAAAAACGGTGTTTCTCACAAAACCACAAACTAATAGGGTTCTTGCTCAACAACTTGAATACTATGCAGCTCTTCTTACTTGTTTTTATTAACTTGTTTTCTTGTTTTTATAACATTGTGATATGACGTCAAACCGATTTGACCAAAAACGAATACCTTTTGACGTGCCATTTTTAAACTGCATAAAAATTTTATTGACTTGAATCAGATTTCTTCATTTTTCGAATTAGTTGATGTTTTTGTTAAATATCTTCTAAATGACAAGGAATAAAAACTTGAAATTTGGTACGCATGTGTAACTCGATATACTCTTTAAGAATAGTCATAAAAAAATTAGGGCTACCATTTAAAAAATAGTCGATGACGTCATATCTCAAATTTGGGACACACCGTATAAAATTTTTGTACATGAAAAAGAGCGCAATTTAAAATACTAATCGACGTGTCCGAGCATATCTCCGAAAAAAAAACGGTCTTTTGTTTACTGAATTTATTCCAAGTTAGAGACTCGCACTGTATATAGAGAGAATGCTCGTAGACAATGGTTACCCAAAGTCGCTTATAAGAAAAATAATCGACAGACAGCAAGATCAACGTGATTTACATCAAACCACGGATACAGGCCAACACAACAATGAGGCGAAGATATTTTTCAGACTACCTCATATGCATGGACTCACAGAAAAACTGAAAAGATCAATTGAGAACTACACTACCGCGGACAACAAGAAAGTCATAATTTCTCAAAATTTTTGTAACACCATACGAACGAACTACTTCTCAAAATTAAAAGACAGCACTGAAAATCTTTTGAAGTCACATGTGATTTATAGTATTCCATGCAAAACTTGCGATAAACGCTACATAGGACAAACTTCTCGATATTTAAAAGACAGAATTGGGGAACATGAAAATGATGAAAAAAACCACTTATTAAAAACCAATCCTACAGCCTTAGTACAACACAAAAAGGACACGGGGCACTCATTTGATTTTGAGAGTACGTTGATCCTGGACAAACAGACTAATTACAAAAAAAGAATAGTCTCAGAAATGATACATATAAAGAGACATAACACCGTGAACAAAAGGACTGATATAGAAAACCTCAATTCAGCCTATTTCAATATACTCAATCAATTAAATTGAATAATAATATGTCGATGCAAAAACTCTTATCAAATTCACCAGATATACCGAGGGAAAAAAAAACTACCAAAATAAACACAGGCAATCTCGATAAGCAAAACTATTATCAAGCTCCAATACTGCACTACCTTTGATGGAGATAAGTTGTCTGTATTTCCGCATTTTGTCCCATGTACCTAAAAGTTTTCCTGTTTGAGTGTCGTGTAAATATGTATTCTTGCGACTTGAGTCCAGAGTGTTTAAATGTGAGTATTGTATAAGTTTGTTTGTAATCTGATTTCTTTCTGTTTCTTCTTTTCTTTTTTTTTTCTTGCCTGTTTTGATAGAGTTAAGCTTCACCCATTTGTATTTACATATTATATAAAAAAAAAAGTTTCTGTTTTTATTATTTGTAACGTGTGAAATGTACCCCAATGTGAATTCCATTGGAATAAAATAAATATATACTTTCAGCGCCCTGATGATGCAATTATATATTGCGAAACGTCGGCCATTTTAAAACAAATCGGACTTTAATTTCACTGATCCTCAAACCCAACAAATTAACCACACTCGTCTACAAATTTGCTGGATCGTTTAATAAACAAAAGTTAACATCACACTTGGGTGCAACACAACTCACCAAAGGAATAGGTAGCTGAAACAAAATGGGATTCATGCAGGATGCAGAGACGATTTACGGCAAAGAAGTCACGGTACAACTCAGGATGTGGGCTTCACAGAATAGGAAACTTGTAAGTTATAATAACCACAAAACTTTTTTGCTGAAATGCCCAAAAAATCGAGTTCTCCCTCAACATATCTTGAGATATAATAAATGCATAGAAAACATGTTAATACAAAAATCACCTTTCACTAACAAATGTTATAAAATCTTGAATAAGTTCCAAAATAACATTTTGAACATAGAAATATCAATTGTACATTGGAAGATCAAAAAACTGAGCAAACAGATCAAAACATTTATCGATTTACATCTAGTCTTAAGTGAAGAACATTGTAATAGTTATAACGATAGTCAGATTAGGTTTGCTAATACTCATAATAGTAAAATAAAATCTAAACAAACCAGAAAGTTTCAAAAACTGATGGCAGAACAAAAACCTGTGAAGCCTCCAAATGTTAATGATACATGGATATTGAATCTAAGTAACGTAGAAATTCCAAGGGAAGTGCAGTATTTGTTATCTTTGAGAGAAAAGTTCAATTTGCCTTACAAAAGTAAAAAAACGCCAATTCAGGATGTATTAATTGACTTAGAATATATTTTGAGTAATTTAGAGGAAGACAAGCAGATGGAACTTAGAAATACGGGTGTCAACATAATAACAAATTATCTACATTCAAACCATCAACCAACAACCGAAACTGTTAAATATGTTTCTCGTTTGGAAGGAAAACTGAGGTTTTTTCTAAAACAAAATAAAGATAATTTATACATTTTGAAGGCTGATAAGGGTAATACCACTGTAGTGATGAATAATAGGGGGGATTATGATAGAAAAGCAAATGCCATTCTCAGCGACAGGGAAACATATAAGATTCTCAATAAAAACCCCACTACAACCATTCAAAATAAAAACAGCAAACTAATTGATTCTTTGGTGTAAAACTCCAGTATAAGCAAGGAGGAGGAAAGAAGACTGAAAACAAATACAGCGTTACCACCTAAAATATATTTCCAACCAAAAATTCACAAAGATGGTGTTCCACTTAGGCCTATTGTCTCATTCATTGGATCTCCACTATACAGCTTAACCAAATACATCAGTAATCTCCTAAACGAAATGTTCATCAAGGATCAGCGCTATGTCCGAAATTCTTCCGAATTTGTGAATGATATAAGAAACATCACTGTACCGGCAGATTATGAAATCATTTCTCTGGATGTTATCTACCTTTTCACCAACATACCTACAGATGTCGTGAAAAACCTAGTGGTCAAGAAATGGTCATTAGTCAAAAATAATGTCAATATCCAATTATCCACGTTTCTTGAAATGTTGAATTTTGTATTTGAGAATAACCATATTCAGTACGACAACAACTTTTACAGCTAGACTAATGGACTTGGAATGGGCAACTGTTTGTCCCCAGTATGTACAGATTTAGCTATGCAGGATTTACAAGATGAACTTATTGATAAACTACAATTCAAGATTCCATTTTTCAAGAGATATGTAGATGACATTCTAACAGCGATACCAAAAAACGAGTGCAAGACCATTTTAACAATCTTTAATAGTTACCACCCAAAACTACAATTTACATTGGAGAAAGAGAAAGACAATAAAATACCCTTCCTTGATGTGGAAATAATAAGAAAACCTGACTCAGTAATAATCGAAACTAACTGGTATCAAAAACCTACTTTCTCAGAACGCTACATTAATTTCCATTCTCTACATCCTTTGAAAGATAAGATAAACATCATCAAGAATTTGAAACATCGATCAATAGCACTATCATCAACAGCATATCACAACTCAAACTTACAATATATAGAAAGAATGCTCGTAGACAATGGTTACCCAAAGTCGCTTATAAGGAAAATAATCTACAGACAGCAAGATCAACGTGATTTACATCAAACCACGGATACAGGCCAACACAACAATGATTCGAAGATATTTTTCAGACTACCTTATATGCATGGACTCACAAAAAAACTGAAAAGATCAATTGAGAACTACACTACCACGGACAACAAGAAAGTCATAATTTTTCAAAAATGTTGTAACACCATACGAACGAACTACTTCTCAAAATTAAAAGCCAGCACTGAAAATCTTTTGAAGTCACATGTGATTTATAGTATTCCATGCAAAACTTGCGATAAACGCTACATAGGACAAACTTCTCGATATTTAAAAGACAGAATTAGGGAACATAAAAATGATGAAAAAAACTACTTATTAAAAACCAATCCTACAGCCTTAGTACAACACAAAAAGGACACGGGGCACTCATTTGATTTTGAGAGTACGTCGATTCTGGACAAACAGACTAATTACAAAAAAAGAATAGTCTCAGAAATGATTCATATAAAGAGACATAACACCGTGAACAAAAGGACTGATATAGAAAACCTCAATTCAGCCTATTTCAATATACTCAATCAATTAAATTGAATAATAATTTGTCGATGCTAAAACTCTTATCAAATTCACCAGATATACCGAGGGAAAAAAAAACTACCAAAATAAACACAGGCAATCTCGATAAGCAAAACTATTATCAAGCTCCAATACTGCACTACCTTTGATGGAGATAAGTTGTCTGTATTTTCGCATTTTGTCCCATGTACCTAAAAGTTTTCCTGTTTGTGTGTCGTGTAAATTAGTTAAATCGTCGACCGACATATGCAATTGTACAATACATAAAAGAAATCAAAAGTACTCACAAGCAAAGCAACAGGATGCGCCTTAGTCATCTCTAATTATAAGAAGCCTCCAAATATCCAACGATGTAGTCTGGATCTCTAAAAACTCCTTGCGAAAAAGACGATGCACTTCCTTTTTCGAAACTATCGAATGGTATTGGGCCGGTGAACAGTTGCTCGATGGATTGGGGTTTCTGAATTTCGAAAAGCCACTCCGAACACTCTCACACCTCAACGAAACAAAGGTCTTTTTGTTATAGACAGTTCCAAAAGTCACGATTTTCGAACTTCCGATCACTGATCCTCACAGATGCGATGCACAAATCAATATCTGTCTATATCCTACCGACTGCGCCAGTTAAATGACGACAACCAGGCGATCCGTTCTTGAAAAGATTCATTTTCCAAATTTACAGCGAAAGCGAAATAGCTGATTCGATCGGACTGAACTGCAAACAACCTTTACAATTGTTCTTATGTGAATGAATTAAGCAATGTAAGCAGGTTCCAATGATATGCTGTAGTCAGCGATATCCATTTGAGTGTGAGACATAACTCAGACAACACTGTATATTCGGGGATACAGTGGTTATATACAAGACAGTAGTGACAAGTTTTGCCCCTACGGTCAGTCAGTTCTCTGTTGTTTTCCATTTTATCAGTTCAAACTATAAATAAACTGTGCGGTAGTAAGTTGTTGTATTGAAAAAGAACTTCTCCTGGTGTAATTGAATATTCTTATTAGATAAATGTGAGTGAATAAGATCCTCATTGTCGCCACAGTTTTGTATAGAGTCACTGTATCTTCTAAAATATCGTCTTTGGACGGCCAATAATCCATACAACTCATAAGAAAACTACACAGTAACCAAACAGTTCCGAGAATGAGTCTGATATTTTGCATCATATTTTACTACGTCTTCGCAAAGACCTAAATTATTGTTCTCTTACCCAGGATACAGAGTTTCACGGGAGAATTCCAATTTTAATTTCTACATTTCCCATAGATCAAATCATCTACCTAATAAAAATTATGTCTTTCCATAACCATAAAGATTGTTTTTGAGACGCCATAACAGATTTGAATTGAAAACGGTTCAAATTTTTAGCCTTTATGAGAATCGTGCCTATCATTTCAAACGGTAAAATATTGAAAACAAAATTAGAATTTTCTCATGAGACTTGGTTCCGGGGTATAAATAGAATTATTCAGAACATCTTTTCCCAGTAAGTTTTTATAGATCTCTGACCTATGACGCGAAGTAAAATAACGAGAATATACCCCCTTTTCAAAGACGTAGTAGGCGAGGTTTAAAGATTAAATTTCAGTTAGATCTCAAAAGTCAGATATTGTAAAAATTGACTTGACTGCGACTATCACGATTTTGTACAAAAAACTCACATGTCTTATCTTTTTCCAATTTTATAGCACTTTCCATTTACCAAGACATATCCATCTCTGCAGGTCACATTTATTATATTGTTAAGTTCGGAATGAGGTCCAGCTAAAGCCAAATCATCAGAAATACCTTGAGCTAAAAGCGCACTGTCATCACTTCTCAAGGAGGCACCGTAAACAAAAGAGACAGTCACCAACAAGGTGGCCATAAAAATCGAAAAATGTTTGAATGAATGCATCTTGCTTGATCAATCAATTTATCACTATCACACGTGTATGATCTTGTCACAACAACGGTCTTGCACAATAAATTTATAGCAGATTTTATCATCTTCAAGGAATAATCCACTTGTCATTGATAATCAATAAGATTATGGTGTTATCATCCAAAATAGAATAAAACTGTATTCATTTTGCGTAACAAGCAAATTGAAGTACACATTATTATCTTTATGATTCCATTCAATTCAAATGAAGAATGATTTTTTTTTAATCAAAAGACGACAAAGAAATCAAAACCAAAGTTTACTAATAGTAAACTTTGTCAAAACTTACTCATTACACCTTTAGATAACCTTTATACCTATGAAGTTTTCCGAAAAGATCATTTGAAATAACGTATTCTTGATACGCTATACATGTTCATCAAACTACAGGGTGCCACAGATTTGAGTGCTTGCATGGGGATCTCATTATAAGAGATACAGGGTCGGTTTAAAGGTTGCAAAGTTGCGCATTTTTATGCTAAACATAATGCCGTTTTGAAATTTGAAAAATTCCGACTACTGCAGAAGATATTCGGAAAAAACCGAAATTTCGCAAAAACATTATTATTTCCTGAGTTCATTTGAGAAGAAATTGTAAAATGAATTACACTTTTTTATTGCCACTTTTTCTCCTCTACAAGATGGCGGTATCAAATTGATAATCTGACGTTTCGTCTTTGAGCGGCCATCATCAAGTTAATTTTTGCAAATACAGACCTGGATTTTTTACTTTATTTTTAGTTATTTTTTGACGTCCTTGAGGCATTGAGGTAATTAGATGAGGGTGTAAAGGAATGGGTTGTCTCAGCAACGTCAATATTTTTAATTATTTTTCACCTATTATTGTTATTTTCAATATTTTGTTAAAATGGCAATATTCTTGAACACTTGCAAACATTGATACAGTTTTTTATATGAGTTTTTTTTCTATTTTCCATGTCATTTGTGGATTTAATTCAATTTCAATAAATGTATCGTTATTGGATGCTATTTCGATTTTGGTTCAGTCAATTGGGCTTGATTAGTTGTGCAGGTTTTCTCATGAAAATAACGTGTCAAATAAAGATGGATTCATGAACCAAACTATGAGTTAGGGAGAAAACGGTTGCTCAAAGTGTTTTCCCTGGTATTATTTTTTGAATGAGTATTTTTTTCGACAGTTGCGATACCTCAACACATCAAGGACGTCAAAATATAATTGAAAATAAAATAAAAAATCCAGGTCCGTATTTGAAAAAAATGAACTTGATGATGGCCGCTCAAAGACGAAACGTCTGATTTCCAATTTGCTACCGCCATCTTGTAGAAAAAGTGTCAATGAGAAAGTGTTAGTCATTTTACAATATCTTCTCAAATTAACTCAGGAAATAATAATAACGTTTTTGCGAAATTTCGGTTTTTTTCGAATATCTTCGGAAGTAGTCGGAATTTTTCAAATTTCAAAACGGCATTTTGTTGAGCATAGAATCTCGCAACTTTGCAATCATTTAATCGAACCTGTATCTCTTATAATAACTGAGATCCCCATGCACGCACTCGAATCTGTGGCACCCTGTATATTTAAAAAAAATATTTTCATAGTCATTATATACATAATGTCATTTGAAAACTTTTCTAGGCTTCAGATCATCAATGAATCTATAATGTTGTTGAATTTCTCAAAAATAGTAGATACCTAATAAAGTAATTATTGTTCGTTATTGAGTTCTCTCATTGTGCATAATGAATTTTATCTAGAAAATACATGTTGGCAATAAAATCAAGTTCGCACGAATTGCGACAGCACTATCAGTAATTTTATCAAACAATGTAATTCAACAACGTACCAACATTTTGCGTATAATAGTTTATAATATGGGATTTGATAACATCAATTGTGAGGGTTATAATAATTGAAAATGATATTATAGTGTTCGAGAATATACAGTGAGGTTCCGTAGGTTGGAACAAACTCATTCAAAATTCAGTAGTCTGTTCCATGGAAAAAACGCTCGGACTCGTCGGTTTTTTTATGGTGATTTTATGTATAAAGGGAGGACAAATTATAAGTTATAACCATCAACTTCATTTTATCAACAAGAAACTCCTATTTTTTATTTCATTTTCGGGGACATGGTACAAAATTGAGTAATTTTGGGATCCAGTTTTTCAATATTACCCAAATAAAATAAAAACGATATTCTCAACACATGTTGGGGGCCAACAGTGTTAACATACCTTAACTGATAAATCGTAAAGAACGAATAATAATTATACAGAGAGGTCATTAGTATGTATGTATGTGTCCAAATTTTCAGATTCATTCCAGGAGTTCATTACGATTTTTTTTATCAATAACTCAGTTCAAAATATAATAGTTCAGAAGATACAGGGTGTCAAAGTTATATTTTGCATTTAACATTTTGTCTTTGATGAATAGGTAATCAGGTGTTTTGCGAAAAAAATAATTGATGTTAAAGGGATGGTTGGGTCAAGAGACAGGGACATGATTTTCTGTCCATCTCGCAGTGGGTGTCACTTGCGACATCTCTGGAAATTTTGAACTGAGGTACTTATACAGGGCATTTCTTCAAAGTCAAAGTCCCTTCTTACTTTTCAAACGTTTCATATATTAGAATGAAATTTGAATTAATCATATTGTGTGAGATCGTTCTTAATTTTTTTACATGATAGGCAGCTGAAAATGTCAAAAGGACAGCTAGACATCATTTTAAAAAACATAGATGGAAATGGGATCAAGTGATACATCATTTTGAAGGTCTTTTCATCCTTATAACATCCTGAAAGATTGAAGTCGTTGTCTGTTTCTAATCTTTTCAATATGGAGCTCGATATGGAGCATTTTTTTGATTTTTTTTTATCTAGGACTCATTCATATACCTATTATTGTGGTCCAGATTTCTTCTTTATGTAATAAACGGCTTAAAAGTTAGAGGCATCAAAGAGATGCACAGTATATAAATACTTTAGTGACATCATGATTCCAAAATTCTGAACTACATATTACCTATGACTCGACCTGTATAATTCGGAATTTCTAAAAAATTTTAGTTTAGTAGGATTAACACTTACTTGGATCCAAATATTTTTTGACACTTCCCATTCACAGAAATGTAACCGTTTCTACACGACGCGGTTAAGATATTACTCAATGCAAACTTTTTGTCAACATTTTTATCAGTAGTAGTGGTACGGTGAGTAGTGTGATTATTTCGTCCTCTGATAGACCCGATTGGACTGCAATGACTCACACACATAAAAGAAGTCAACAAAAGAAAAATAGATAGAAATTGGTAATTCAACATATTTTTTTTGTTTAATGTATTGGCGGGCTTGAAATCTATAGCTGGCACATGTATAAAAGTATTTGTAACTTGATGCTGGGCGAACACATGCATCCCAATCAATAACAGTCATGCAGTCAAGTGTTTGTTAACAGATAAGAAACCAGACTACAGAGATATACAGTGTGTCCCCGGATCGATGCATGAATAGGTGAAGAAGACAAACAAAAATTGAATTGAGATTTCAACTTCTGGGGTTCAGCCCTCTGCTTGGAAAGGAACTGCGATAGTCACTGTATCTGTATCATAATTTTAGTTTTAAAAAAACATGTATGTCTTGAAAATTCACCTAGAGCTATTTTTCTCACTAGTGAAGTCCTTGTTCTCTAGGAGATACAACAAGATGTCATCGAAGAAAGTTGTTCAGAATAAAAAACTGAGTTAGATTGCAAAATTAAAAAACCCTACTCTGTGTTTTGAAGATATATTAGTAAAGTCTATTAGCAAAAGTTCTTTCAATGATGAAGTACGCAATTTTGCAAAATACAAGATTATTTTGAAATTGAATGGATAGAAACGCATACGTTTTGAATATTGAGATGGAATTAATTTCCATGATTATCTGCAAACGGATTGGACAAATACAAAACATCAAAGTCGACGGAGGGTTTTGAAATTTTGCATTCTCACTCAGTTTCTCATCCTGAACAAATTTATTCGATAACATTTGGTCGTATCTGACGTATCTAATAGAAAAAGCACTTTACTGGTGCGTGAAGTAGCTTTTAGGTTACTTTCCAAGACATACCTACTTGATTTTTCGAAACTAAAATCATAAAACAGATAAGTCTCTATCCAAGCAGGGCTGAACTTCAAAAGATGAAAACTCAATTAAAAATGTTTTCCCCTTTTTTACCTATTCATGCGTCGACACTGTTTATAGTGTGAATGCGAATCTAATTCATTTCAGAAAGTATACAGGGTGTTGCAAGATTATTGGGTCATGGGCAACTGCATGTATTTTGGGCCAAAATATTACGATTAAGGTTGGGACGGGCGGTAGTCTGAAGAGATCAGTGACAAGGAGCTAGACTAGAGGGACCGTGTTTCTGACGGGGCAGTCTCAGTATAATATTATAGGGTAATTATTGCATATACGGTTCTCTGCTATTTTTCGATTTTTTCCAAATTTTCTTATTTAGACACATTCTAGTGTCTGCAGGGATTGCAAATTCACTGTCTTAGAGAAGTTTTTTTTTAGGTTAGGTCAGGCTAGTTTTGATTATTAGTTTGGGTTAAGTTGGGCAAGATTTGGTTAGTTTGAGTTAGTTTTTTCGGGCATGAATGGATTCCGCGTGGGCGGCATCCTAAATCCGTTTTTTACAATAAAAGACAAATATCATAGTTTTATTCCCTCCGCCAGTAAATTTGCAATCCCTCAAGACACTAGGATGTGACTCTATAAGAAATTTTGAAAATCATCGAAAAATAGCAGAAAGCCGTATACGCAATTGTTACGTATTATTGACTTGTGACAGCACTTTTTCTCATCCTGGGAGCATTTCTAGAATGATTCACTACTTGGTGTGACCTTCAGCTCTTCTACCGATACTGTCTTTAACTCTGCAATCCTCAACCGTATCAAACCTCAATGATGACTGAGCTGGCGAATGAATAGATCTTCTTTTACAATCATTGAATAAATCTTCACAAAATTTGCTTTTTTCAAATAGCCTCGCGGAAATTCCTACTGAGATTCGTCGTTGGAGTCTCGTAAACCTCTTGGAAATCGATCGCCTTTTTCCAACTTGTCTTCCTCGTAAAACTTGTTTTTGGCAGGTTTTTGTTTTTGAACCTAGAAATTTAGGCAAATCGCATAGCGGACACGATATCCAAAAGTTCCCATGCTAACTGTATATTCTATAAACCCTGATCCGACGGTTCGGACCAAAACGCATTTTTGCCAATCCTTATGAGTTCACTGATTTGAAAGTGTTGACTTGGTAAAGTCAATGGACCAAGTTTCTTTACTCTGCACGTGTTTCATTTGTGTTTTTTATTATGTCTTGTTACATTATTATTAGAGGTCACCGATTGCTCGTGCGATTCATGATTTATAAATGAACGACACAAGAGATGTATTACTTGTCAGTGTACCTACATAAATAGGGTGACAATTCAAGAACATGAAATTTCCATATCTTAGGAACGAAAAACTGGATAAAAAATGCTCAAAACGGTTTCTTCAAAACGAAGGGGAAACAAAAAAAAGCGTATCATTCCTTCCTTATTTGAAATCCCTTAGACAAGGTGTGATACACCCCTGATATGTTAAATGGAAAGTTGTTGATATGACAGCTTGTCAAAATTTTATTTTTTGATTTTATTTTTTTCAATAAATAGTTAATTACTCAAAAGAGCTGACTTCTCCATACTAAGAAGATATGATGAAGGACTGAAGATCTTCAAAACAAGCTGTTAGTCAGGCTTTTTGACGAGGATTTGATTCACCCCCTTTCTTTTTGTGGAATATATGTTTGCCAAATGGCCTTGGAATTAGCTCGTTTTGAAGGTCGTTCTATGGTCATGGTGGATCATAGGAAGGCAATAGTTTTTTTGTTCAATACCCAAGTTCAAAAGAGATTTAGAATTATTTATTTAAATTTCAAATTTTGTCCCTAATGAAATGTTTAACGAGTGTTTTGCGACAAAAATTGATAGCAGAGGAATGTTCAGTTTAAGAAGTAAAAATATGATTCCATTTTTTTGTCCATCTCGTATTTAGAGGGTGGCGCCCTCTAGTGCCTATAGTTTGACATAACTTTCTTGGTGCCGATTCATTACAAACCTGATTGATAGCATACTTGAAATCTCTGATGTTTTTCACAAAAAAAGGCAAACTTAAAATTTTTAAAATTCTACCGTTTTTGAGAAAAACTCATTTTTATAATCTCTTGCGTAGTGAATCCCATCTAAAAAAATTTTTCAAGGAATGTAGGAAATCATCCATTTTCTCAACGCATCTTTGTGAAGTGCGGGTTTGGCCAAGCAAATATGAAATATAGATAAAGATCAAAATCAAAAAAATGGCTCTGACACCCTAAATTATTGATCTTCTTAAAAGTCTAAACCATCTACTTTTGATTTGAGGTTAACGACGTAATTCTTCAATGTCCCTCGTGCCTTACAACTTTTCAACGGTTCGATATACAAAAAAAATTGGATTCATCAGATATGAGCACGTTCTGCATTTTTTGACAGGCGCAAAGAATTTTAAAATGACAGCTAGGCGTCATTTTGTAAAAAAAGGAAAGGTCAAGAAGTGGTATCTTATTTTTCAGGTCTTTTCGTCCTCATAGCTCCCTGAAAGATCAAAGATCGAAAAAATAGAAAGAGACAGTTCCAATTTGTTAATATTAAGACAATTTTATGATTCCAAGTGGCATCCACCTGCCGTTTTGACATTTTCAGCTGACAATACTATCTATTTTTAAAAAATGTAGAACATGCTGTGTATCCAAATTTCGTTCTGATCTACAGGGTGCTTCAAAAAGAATGGGACATAGGGTAACAACAGATTCCTCACACAAAAATATTGCGATCGCTTTAAACTTGTCTCTTCCGAAAGTTGATACTATCTGAGATACAGGGTGTCAAAGTTGAATTTTAATTTTTGCTTTATTTGGATAACTTTCGAAATAATCAAGTTGGATTGATGAAACTTGGTATATGGGGGTTGATAGACATGCTAAATTCAAATCTGTCCACGGAATTGCTCTTACAAGAAAGAGCTTCTATGTACCTTTTCACTCATTCAAATAGTCATAACCTTCTTGTATGCACTCTTATAGTTTTTTAAATTAAAAAATTGATGTTCTCATCATATTTACGTGAAAAAGGTATACTTTGTAGAAGTAGCTAGGAGTAACCCTTTTCAAGATATTTGCACCTGATGTGATCCATGCAATGTGGTTTTAACTGGAAAATTTTGAGAATAGACATAGGTGTCTTTGGAAACGGAGTTATCATGGTATTTTTGACATCACCTTGAAAGGTGAATATTTCTTGTTTAAAAAAAATAAGTAATCCAATTATTGTTGGTATTATATGTTTTTACAAAAAAAAAAGAAGAAAAAGAAAATCAGTTTTTTTTATGAGAAACATTGTACTTCGAGACACTTAGCTATTGACCTTGGCTATTTCAACGTCAACATGATTTTTTCAAATGAAAAGGTATATTTTTCAGTTCAGAATGCTTTTGTTCATAAAAAAAGAAGTCACTTTTTGAAAATTGAAGTCATTTGCTTCTACGGCAACACTAACAATACGTCGGTATGTCACAAGTCACAACGATCATACACTACTCAGGATTGCTCAGTTACATTTAACGCAAGGTTACTATATAATAGGTTGCCCAATAACTTTTCTTATTCACGCGTGACGTCATCTGTTGAGAGTCTCCATGCTTTAGCATAGTAACGGGACAGTTTTTGTGAATTTACTCGGTAGTTTTTCAAGATAGAGATATCAACCCGGGTTTATTTATAATCAGGAAAAAAATATCTTTTTAAATATCTAATAATATACAGGTATTGCCATTAAAAAATAAACATAAGTTGTACTTTTGTACAGATGTTTATTGTTTTCTCGACTACAAATTTTATGGCAGTTCACAAAAAATCGTTAATTTTTCATAGTTGATACGAATTTTCTTGAAGTTATTTTCTGGCTCCTTTTGGTACTTTGATACATTGGTTCTTTGGTTATTTGGGTCTTTGGTACGTTGGTTCTCTGGTACTTTGTTACTTTGATTCCTTGATACTTTTATTCTTTGGTAATTTGATTATTCGGTGATTTGGTTTGGAACCAAAGAACCAAAGAACCAAAGAACCAAAGAACCAAAGAACCAAAGAACCAAAGAACCAAAGAACCAAAGAACCAAAGAACCAAAGAACCAAAGAACCAAAGAACCAAAGAACCAAAGAACCAAAGAACCAAAGAACCAAAGAACCAAAGAACCAAAGAACCAAAGAACTAAAGAACCAAAGAACCAAAGAACCAAAGAACCAAAGAACCAAAGAACCTAAGAATTAAAGAACCAAAGAACCAAAAAACCAAAGAACCAAAGAACCAAAGAACCAAAGAACCAAAGAACCAAAGAACCAAAGAACCAAGGATTCAAAGAACCAAAGAACCAAAGAACCAAAGAACCAAAGAACCAAAGAACCAAAGAACCAAAGAACCAAAGAACCAAAGAACCAAAGAACCAAAGAACCAAAGAACCAAAGAACCAAAGAACCAAAGAACCAAAGAACCAAAGAACCAAAGAACCAAAGAACCAAAGAACCAAAGAACCAAAGAACCAAAGAACCAAAGAACCAAAGAACCAAAGAACCAAAGAACCAAAGAACCAAAGAACCAAAGAACCAAAGAACCAAAGAACCAAAGAACCAAAGAACCAAAGAACCAAAGAACCAAAGAACCAAAGAACCAAAGAACCAAAGAACCAAAGAACCAAAGAACCAAAGAACCAAAGAACCAAAGAACCAAAGAACCAAAGAACCAAAGAACCAAAGAACCAAAGAACCAAAGAACCAAAGAACCAAAGAACCAAAGAACCAAAGAACCAAAGAACCAAAGAACCAAAGAACCAAAGAACCAAAGAACCAAAGAACCAAAGAACCAAAGAACCAAAGAACCAAAGAACCAAAGAACCAAAGAACCAAAGAACCAAAGAACCAAAGAACCAAAGAACCAAAGAACCAAAGAACCAAAGAACCAAAGAACCAAAGAACCAAAGAACCAAAGAACCAAAGAACCAAAGAACCAAAGAACCAAAGAAACAAAGAAACAAAGAACCAAAGAACCAAAGAACCAAAGAACCAAAGAACCAAAGAACCAAAGAACCAAAGAACCAAAGAACCAAAGAACCAAAGAACCAAAGAACCAAAGAACCAAAGAACCAAAGAACCAAAGAACCAAAGAACCAAAGAATCAAAGAACCAAAGAACCAAAGAACCAAAGAACCAAAGAACCAAAGAACCAAAGAACCAAAAAACCAAAGAACCAAAGAACCAAAGAACCAAAGAATCAAAGAACCAAAGAATCAAAGAACCAAAGAACCAAAGAATCAAAGAACCAAAGAACCAAAGAACCAAAAAACCAAAGAAACAAAGAACCAAAGAACCAAAGAACCAAAGAACCAAAGAACCAAAGAACCAAAGAACCAAAGAACCAAAGAACCAAAGAACCAAAGAACCAAAGAACCAAAGAACCAAAGAACCAAAGAACCAAAGAACCAAAGAACCAAAGAACCAAAGAACCAAAGAACCAAAGAACCAAAGAACCAAAGAATCAAAGAACCAAAGAACCAAAGAACCAAAGAACCAAAGAACCAAAGAACCAAAGAACCAAAGAACCAAAAAACCAAAGAACCAAAGAACCAAAGAACCAAAGAACCAAAGAACCAAAGAACCAAAGAACCAAAGAACCAAAGAACCAAAGAACCAAAGAACCAAAGAACCAAAGAATCAAAGAACCAAAGAACCAAAGAACCAAAGAACCAAAGAACCAAAGAACCAAAGAACCAAAGAACCAAAGAACCAAAGAACCAAAGAACCAAAGAACCAAAGAACCAAAGAACCAAAGAACCAAAGAACCAAAGAACCAAAGAACCAAAGAACCAAAGAACCAAAGAATCAAAGAACCAAAGAACCAAAGAACCAAAGAACCAAAGAACCAAAGAACCAAAGAACCAAAGAACCAAAAAACCAAAGAACCAAAGAACCAAAGAACCAAAGAACCAAAAAACCAAAGAACCAAAGAACCAAAGAACCAAAGAACCAAAGAACCAAAGAATCAAAGAACCAAAGAACCAAAGAACCAAAGAACCAAAGAACCAAAGAACCAAAAAACCAAAGAAACAAAGAACCAAAGAACCAAAGAACCAAAGAACCAAAGAACCAAAGAACCAAAGAACCAAAGAACCAAAGAACCAAAGAACCAAAGAACCAAAGAACTCAAGAACCAAGACACAAAAGAGCCAAAGAATCAAAGTACCAAATATCCAATCAATCAAAGTACTACAGTACCAAAGAACGAAAGTATCCGAGAACCAAAGTACCATAGAATGAATGTACCAAAGACTGAATCAAAGTACCAGGGGATTTAGGTACCAAAGTATGAAATAACCAAAATACCAAAGAATCAAAATACCAACGAATCAAAGTACCAAAAAAACCAAAAAAGCAAAGTACCAATAAACCAAAGTACCAAAGAACGAAGGTTTCAAAGAGTCAAAAAACCAAAAAGGACCTAAGTATCGGAGAGTCAAAGAACCAATGAGACACAACAGAAAACGAGCTATTCTCTCACATTCTTTAACCAAAATCAGTCGCACAATCCTATTTATTTTCTGTAAAAATATGAATAACTTCCCTGTAGTACTACCTATACTACATCGTAACATCCGCGTAATGAAGTTCCTTTTCAAAAAATAAATTGAAATTAACCAAAAAAGCAGTAACGACGCAAACTATCCACAAATAAAATGGGAAACACCATAATAATATACACTGTGTTCTGCTACCGAAAATCTCAACAACTGACGTCACAGCTTCCCCCTTTCGTCTGTCGCACCTTAGTTACGAGGCAACTTATTATACAGTAACCTTGCATTCAACGTAAGTTTGGCAGTTAGGCAGCGAGCGAAGAACGGCTGTGACGTCACCATGGGTTCTGAATGGTTTGTTTATTTTTATTCAGCCGTTGATCGTGTGTGTTGTGTTGTGAATTTGTCCAATAGTTTGTGTTCTTCCAAGTAGTTTTAATGTAGTTTGAGTTGGCGAAGATATACCAACACATATTCTATTCGTTTCGTTGTGTTAACGGTTAACGGTGTGTAGCAATAATTCGATTTAGCACAATGCTCCTTGCATTTTGTTCACTCGAAAGTAAATGAAATGGCCACTAGTTCTGAGCAAATAGGCTTCTTGTTTAATAATAATTAACTCCAGTGGTAAACATTATTTTAGTTCATGATGCCTGGCAGAATTTGTGCTGTTGCTGTGTGCAAAAACAATCAATTAGTTTGATATAGATTTTTCGATAGTCTGCTCCGACCATTTTACAGTTAATGACTATGAAAGAGATTTACAGCATGAGTTATGGGTTGTAATAAACTGAACAGTATTCAATTCATTATGTACAGAATAATATCACAAGCAGTCAGTACAATATTGTGAGAGACTCAGTATTTCTGTTAAAAATGATAAATAAAAATGGAATTTTTGAGCAGTAAAAGTACTATTTGGCCTGTATTTCTATGTTCACTATTGTGATTCTAATGGTCAGTAAAAATTTATGAAATGTCAGTATGACTTAGCTGGTAATAATTCCACATTGTACTGTTAGAAATAATAAATGGCCAGTATGCAATGGTCAGTAATAATTTTAACTAACTCAAACTAACCCAAACTTGATACACATAATACCAATACAGAACACGTCAATTATGATATATAATACTGATTGTAATGTTGACCTGGTGCTAACCAACAAGCCGCTGCATATTTTTTATCAATTTCGATCACCAACACAAACTAACCCAAACTTGATCCACATAAAACCAATACACAACACGTCAAGTATAATATACAAAACGCTGCATATTTTTCATCAATTTCTATTACCAACACAAACTAACCCAAACTAAATCCGCCTCTCAAAAAAACCTATCAGACTACTTCATCATGACATAAAGGCAAAGTGTTTTCTCTTTACCAAGTTGTGTTTCGTTCCGTTGTGATTTTTTTTGTATTTATACGAAATAGAATATAGGACCAACCATTCATTATTTTACTGTCGCTTCATCAATTTTATGGACTGTCAATCATTTTCACCAGGCATTTACTAATTTATCTGATCGTTTTTTTTATGATACTGACTTTTGATTATTCTTATCTACCATTTATTATTTTTACTGACTACTTCTTTATGTTACTGAACCCCAGGTGTCCCAACGATAGAGTAAAGTAGGTTTTATCATGTAGGATATGAAAAATATCAATATCAATATGCGTCACAGGTTAGGAATGTAAATAGGGCACTTTCTGAAAATATTTGGAAACATACAGGGTGCGTCACAAAAGTATGGCGTGTAAAAGTATGATTTTTTTAAATAGAATGCCCTGTTTTTGATTTTATTTCTGGATTCTATGTGTCACTATGAACATTTTTTGTTTTATAATATATGGGTCTAAATTTGATAGTTTTTGAATTATTCGATTTTGACGAAAATATTTAAAAATGATTTTTTTCTCCGTTATTTAAGATGTTTCACTCTTGAGATTTGGTAGGGATAAGGACTAGTGTCATATCAATGCTTAAACCGGAGATATTCGCTATTTGTTATACAGGGTGTCTTTTACTGTAGTCCAAACTTTCCGATTTTCAAAATAAAAAAAATCATTTTTTTCTAATGATACACCCCTTTTATTATTACGGTAGTGGATTGAGTATTTGAAAACCTATCATTTTTGCAAATAATGTCCTATACCTATCTTTCATGGTTATCGAGAAATTCCGAATTTTCTAAATCGCTACCTTGTGTTTTGCAATAAAACGATAAACTATGCCAAGTTTCAAGTTATTATTCAAAGTTAATACTAATATTCAAATTGTTAATCGATATTTTGTCTTAATATATGTTCAAAAAGGTGACCTCCCTGTTGAATACACAGATTCAGTCTTCTTTGAAGATTCAGCGTGACTTCTGATAATATCAAAGGCGTCACTGAATGACAAACGTCCCGTATTCTATTTTTTATATCTTCCATGCTGGTTGGCTTGGTAAAGTATACTCGGTCTTTTATGAATCCCCATAAAAAAAATCGAGGGGAGTTGAGTCGCAAGATCTTGGTGGCCACGGAATAGAACCTCCACGTCCTATCCATTTTCCTGGGAATTGCATATCCAAAAATGCCCGTACATCACGATGGTAATGTGGAGGTGCACCATCCTGTTCCTGTTGCAGCCACATATTTGCCCGTTCGACTAAATTGATATCTTCAAGTAGCAGAGGCATTTCTTCACGCAAGAAATTAAAATAGTTGCGACCCGATAAATGTTCATCAAAAAAGAAGAGACCATTGATTTGGTTATGGTGGATGCCACACCATACATTAATTGACCAATAATTTTGATGTTGGACTTCTCGTAGCCAAAATGGATTTTCAGTCGCATAATAGTGCATATTATGCCTGTTTACAGCCCCGTTGCTTCTAAATGTCGCTTCATCGGAGAACATAATTTTGCACAAAAAGTTGTTATCCAACTGAATTCGTTGATTGATGATATTGCAAAACTGAACTCGTTTTTCAAAATCTCTTTCCAGCAATTCTTGATGAAGATGAATATGGTTAGGCTGTTATTTGAATTTTTTTGTTGTCCGATTCACAGTGGATTTTGAAGTGTTGCATATAGTTGATAATGCCCTACTACTTACATGGGGATTTTCTTCAATATGTAACAATATATCTAGTTCTTTTTCTTCGTTTGCTGCGTTCTTGTTAACAACTTTACGTTTCGTGTATGAAACACTTCCACTGGAATCAAACCTTTCCATCACATTTCGAAAACAGAGAGTAGTGGGTAGCCGCCGTTCGGGATATTTTGTTCGGTAAATTCTTTGAGCCAGTAGAGGGATTCTCTCGGCTTCCCCCAATACATAGATCATGTCAATCAAATCTTTCAGTGGATAGTCCATAGCCAAAAATATGGATCAAAAAGAAAGGATTAATTTTTACTTCTGTCAACAATAAGTTTTGTTTTTTCCATGGCAACGGCCGGTGATCGCCATACATTCCATATAATATGACCGAACGATTTGGAAAATTCGAATTTTCTCGATAACTATTGAAGATAGGTATAGGACATTATCAGCAAAAATGATAGGTTTCCAAATACTCAATTCACTATAGTAATAATAAAAGGGGTGTACCATTTAAAAAAAAAGACATTTTTTATTTTGAAAATCGAAAAATTTGGACCATTATAAAAAACACCCTGTATAACAAATAGCGAATATTTTTTGTGAAAGCTTTGATATGACTCTAGTCCTTATCCCCACCAAATCTCAAGAGTGTAATGTCTTAAATAAGGGAGAAAACAGTCATTTTCCAATATCATGAAAATGCAAAATTTTCCGTTAATTTCGAATAATTCAAAAACTATCAAATTTAGACCCATATATTATAGAACAAAAAATGTTTATAGTGACACATAGAATCCAGAAATAAAATCAAATACAGGGCATTCCATTCAAAAAAATCATACTTTTTCGTGCCATACTTTTGTGACGCACCCTGTATGTTTCCAAATATTTTCAGAATGTGCGCTATTTACACCCCTAACCTGTGACGCATATTGATATTGATATTTTTCATATCCTATATGATAAAACCTACTTTACTCTATCGTTGGGACACCCTGTACAAACGAAATGAACTATCCATAAAAAGTGTAATCGTGAAATTCACTGAGAGTATGAAATGCCTGGTGCTCAATTCTCCAATAAATCCGTATACGAACATGGATTTGATTTTCCACACTATTCATGTACGTATTTATTTGGAGAATTGAGCACCTGGTCGATTAGAATTGTTCTTTTTTTAAAAAACACAAATCCTCCTCGTAACCACAGTGGAATAATGGTCACTTTTTTTTGTTAATTATCAGTCGATGTTTTTTTTGCATACACGGCTATATCCAGTATATAAAGAGATGAGACCGTCAAGATTCCCAGCTCCATAAAATGTCGTCGAGATGATTAACGAGGTGAAAGCTTCAGCATACTTCTAATAGCACGTTTATGTGCCACAAAAACTCGTCCAGACTCGACTGCATGATTCCAACACATTATACCATACTGCGATGACGAGTGTACATACGCGAAATAATAGGATTTGATAGGGTGAATAGACAGCTCACCCCTCGAACTACGTATTGCATAACAGGCCTTATGAATCCTAGACACTAAATCGTCAATCTAGTTTGTCCATGAGAGAGCCTCATCCAAATGAACTCCCAAGAATTTTGTTGAAACAACCTGAGGAATACTCTTTCCATATCAAAAAACATAAAAATACGACGATGATACTCTGTTATTCTGGTATGAAAGTACAGCCGTCTGTTTGACATTAAGTCTGAGTTCATTTTGAGCACACCATGCTTGCATTCTTGACTCCATTTCACTTGCTTGCCTAGAGAAATTTGCAGTTGAGGCTGCCGCTTCAACTATAGCTGTAGTATCATCCGCAAATTGGAATACATTTGTAGAACCCATGGTTGAGGTCATTTACATAAACCAAAAACAGCAAAGGTCCCAATATGGATCCTTGTGTAACACCCATCGTGGTGTAGAAGATCTGAGAAAAGCCTGTCCTTTCAATGTCATTCATATTACATTCAACTGTCACAATTTGTTTTTTGTTTTCCAAATACGATCCAAGATCACTAGACCTGCCTCTGATTCCACAGTGACGTCCCCTGTATAACAAGATCTCAAAACTTATCGTGTCAAAAGCCTTAGACAAGTCGAATTATATTCCGCTCACCTTATTTCCTCTATCGAGTTCCTGGATGATTGCACTCAACGAATTACATACGGCATCAACAATTGACTTCTTTTTCAAATAGCTATACTGATCACGAGAGAAAAACCTGTTCTTTCGTAAAAAAATCAAACATTCTATCAAATATGGCACGCTCCACTACCTTTGAAAAACCCGAAGGTAAAGCAATAAGTTGGAAGTTGTCAAAACTCCTTTCTTGTGTACTGGAATTTCTTCAAAAAACTTCAGGTCATCAGTATAAATTCCACTTCCGAACATTGAATTTATAACTTCAGTGAGGGGTGGAGCAAGGAGTGGAGCACTTCTTTTCAAAACAACAGTGAGAATCTCATCAAGTCTAGTTGAATATTTCAAGGGTAGACCTTTGATGATATCAATAATTTCCTCAGGTGTACAGGGAATAAGGAACATAGTGGAATTGGCATCAGTCCTAAGCTCTTCAAAGGCACTTTCATTATTTGTCCCCAATTCAACATTTTGAAAATTAATCTTTGAAAACTTCAGCCACATCACTTGGATCCTCAATCCCGTTCCTGTTAGGAAGGCTCCACATAGTCTAAGCTCTATTCCTAGAACTCATTATTTTTTCATCATTCATGGTCTTCTTGTGATAACTGATATATTTGTTAAATTGTCTCTTCTTGGACTTATATTTCGCCATAATAATATCAGAGTCTGTCCGTTTCACAAAAGAATACCAATCTCTGATGGATTGAGACCACTCCTTCATTTCAGAACTGATCCATTCACTTGAGGGCTTTGATTTTCTAACAGTTCTCTTGCTCTATTCTGATTGATTGATAAGCATCATAACAAATATAAGCTTTTTATGTATTTTGTAAGAAGCCATATCTATTGTAACAGATTTTGCTAACCCCTGACAGTGCGGACACTCCATCGTCCCGATAGACTGGTTGAAAAACTGGCCAAAGCCTTGGAATTCGAAGCGGCGAAACAGTCTGTGAAGGTAACTGCACGCGTGCGAAGGATGGAGGAGAAGGATCCTCTGGAAGAAGACACCGTCGAAGCAACACCCAGGAGCGAAAAACATTCGACGCCATCTAGCCTCGCTAGAATGTACCAGAAGCCAATCGATTCGGCGCCTTCACCATTTACTGAACAATGTTTCGTCACATTGCCCCTTTCTCAAGGCAATTCCTCCCGAATTGCCCTCATGTCGGTATCGGCAACTGTCCCCAAACCAGCAGCCTGATGTCCTATGGAAGTAGCAGTCCACCGTCCTCTGGTTCGTCCTCCGGAAAGGATAGCAGCATACCAGGATGTCAATGCCGCTTTTTTTGAAGATCACCTCCAGCATGCCCCTTACTACTCTCCAGTCCAGTTGGTCGTTCGTCATCTTCGGATGGGTGATGTCCTGTGACAGCATTAAGCTTCTCAGTTGATGAAGTGCCCTCCAAACATCACTATAGCTGCTCCAATGTTGTGGAAGCTTCTTTGTCACCAAGTAAAACAGGTATCGTGTCCCTGTCGTAGCTTGAAGCGTCTTCCCAACCTCTGGCCTTTGTCGTCGCGGATGGTTCATTTGTCAGAATTTTCCCTTGAATGCAGCAGCAAGTCCAGTCCTCATGCTGAGGTCTTCAGTGACCGAGTGAGCTAACGCGCCGGTGCGTTGAACAAATCCAGCTGCTGTTCTCGAACGACGCCATCCAGGACTTTCCGGACGTTGGAATATGAGGACATGAAGGTTTTCAGGGACATGTCCACCATTATGGCGAAACATTGTTCAGTATATGGTGGAGGCGCCGAATCGATTGGTTTCTGGTACATTCTAGCGAGGCTAGATGGCGTCGAATGTTCTTCGCTTTTCCTCGGCTTTGTGAGAAAGCTCTGGTCTCCTGGACAAGCCATCAAAGCTCTTGAGGCTTGATCTCGCTCGATGATCCTTGTTTTCCCATGCCAACGCAGGTGCCCGTATTTTTTTTCCTACAGCGGCCACGCATATGCTCAAGCTCTCCTCAATTCCAGCATCGCAGCTCCTTTCGCTTGGATACCTCCTTTTCCTTGAGGACTCTCCTCACAGTAGCTTCGACGGTCTCCTCCTGTGCGGGATCCTGCTCTTCCATCCTGCGCACGCGCGCAGGTGTCTTGTCGGACTGCTTTGCCGCTTCAAATTCTAAGGCCTTGGCCAGAGCGTCGACTAGTCTGTCGGGTCGATGAAGTATCAGGGACTGCCTTATCTCCTGATCTCGAAGACCATCCAAAAAGCCTGCACTGCCAGCCTCTCCATCACATTTTCTGCGTTGATGGATAAGCCAGTCTTGCCAGACGAGCAACATCCGCTTCAAACTCCTGCATGGTTTCGTTGGACTTTTGGATGCGGTTCTTTAATTGGGAATGGTAGACATGCTCCAAATGAGTTTGACCATACCGCAGCTCCAGATGCTTGACGAGCACATCGTAGTCCTCCTACTCCTGGGTGTTGAGCGTCTGCAGGATTTCTGTGGCTTCCCCACGAAGTGCCAGAGTCAATGCTAGGGCTTTTTCCGGTCCAGTCCATCCATTTGCCTTTGCTGCTGCCTCGAACTGGCGATGGTAATTGTTCCAGGACAGCTCGCCAGCAAACTGTGGGGCTTTCATGTGGATTCTGATGGTATCAGCTTCCATCTTGGAACTCGCATCGTGGTTCCCGATAGTAACTTCCGGTTGTTGCATGATTATTGCCACTTGCCTTCTCACTTCGTCGATTTTGTTTTCCAGAGCCTTTGCAGTCTCTCCGAGTTGTTTCTCCAGATTTCCGATTTCCTCTGCTACATGAGCCTTCAAACAGTTGTGGTTATCCGCCAGTTGCTCCTTGATTTCTTCCATAGCTCTGGAAGATTCTACAAACCTCTCTCCCAATTTATCTTCCAACTTTCTAGAGTTCTCTTCCATTTTCCTCGAATTTTCTTGAAGTTGATCCTTCAGCTCATCTTTCAAGTTTTTCGACAATTTCTCCACAGCGTTCGGATCAGGAATTTCAAATTGGAAAGTATCTGGATCCATGCCTTCTTACATTGAAGCCTCACGAAGCCGTTGTTGTAGATCAGCTTTCTTCCCACTCGTATTCAAATCACGCTCCTCAAGCTCCCTCTTCAACTCGGTTACCTTCAATCCGGTTAAAAACACTAGTTTCATAGCCATTGCAGCGAATATTTATGTCCGTTTCTATAGCACACAATAAATCCCACTTCTGACACCAATGTAGCAAGTTTCGCTATGAAAAGACTGTTCAGCTTTAACCAATTTATTTTACAAGTCACTATGTACAGAACTTACTATTTTCAAACAAAATCACAGCTTATTTATGTTTTACGATTTATATTTCACGACGTATTCAGAACTGAAATGAACTAACTTGAAATGATGGATCTCATTATATACCCTCGCCAGGATTGAAAGAACATTCCAGATATTTCTAGAAAAGCGAAGAACATTCGACGCCTTCTAGCCTCTCTAGAATGTACCAGAAGCCAATCGATTCGGCGCCTTTACCATTTACTGAACAATGTTTTGTCACACTATAATAAGTTGTAAGGTTGTAGAAAAATTTGTGGATTTTTTTTCCATTTTCTCGTTGATGGGAATTGGCATGAAGGAAGAGGAATTTATTTTATTTATACGTCAAATTTAGACATAGGATATGCTTCATTGAAAATATTTAGAATTGTTAGAAGCATATAAAAATCGAATAAAAAAGTAGAGTTCCCATTTGAAATAAGAATGTTGGACCACGCCCAGACTTTCTGATGCACCCTGCCAATGCGAAATAGATTTTTTTTTAAAATTACTTGGAACCATTAAACTTTTGTTCAAGACGCTTTTTTCAGAAACGTCAAATGAGAAAGATGAGGGGTGTCAATATATAATGAAAAACCCTGTAAATTGAATGGAACTACTGCTAACATGGGATTGAAAATTCAACATGGGAATCCCTATGCTCTGGCTGGAAAAAACGCACTATATTATAAAATTATTAAAAAATACTGCTGCGGGAAAATTGAAAAAAAATAGTCATCGTGGATGTTGATTGGCGCTCTTGAATCGGTGATGACTACATTAATAATAGAGGTCGTAGGTTGATTTTTTGAACATCAATGACATATCAGTACTTACTATTCCTTATATTTTTCATATTTGCAATAATCTGCAAATTGTTCATTATTAAATAAACAATAACTAACGATGTGTTAAATGATGTGTAATAAACTAGTAATAAATGTTTTTTTACCAATACCAAGAAGTGGCAATATTCGATACTTATCAGCATTTTATATTGACCAAACTTTTTGGGAGTTAGAGATTCTTATTCACAGGGTCGTTCTGTTGCTGTGATGTCCTAGACTCTAAAAAAATTAGCAATTTTTTCAATTTTCTCACAGCATCATTTTCAAATGATTATATGTATTTTTTTTTTTAAACTTTGGAATCATTTTTCCGACTTATTACTTTTTTTTGTCTGATCTTGAGATCAATTTTTCATCCATTTTCCTGCAAGTTGAGTATTTACATAAACTATGATGAGCACGAGCTAACCTTATAAGTTTTTTTATAACAGAGTTTGAGATTAACACATTTTATTGCCTTTTATTTTGTTCACGAGAAAATCTGCCGGAATAGGAAAAAAAATGCAAAATTTTTCGATCGAAAAATTTACTTCAACACCCGATCGGCTTATGAGAAATTTTTGTCGGGTTTCTTATGGAATCAAAATTAATTCCATCGATTGCCATCGAGATTGACATAAACGAGAAAATGTATCAGCAACCAATTATTCCTTCACAAGATGGCGCCCTTATTTTAACCGGTTTATCACGTGCAATCCTTATGGCTTTGTTTTTTCACTATGACATCATTATATATGTTGATCTGTCGTTATCTGACGGTCTATTAGGTACTTCCACTTTGTTCGACACCCTGAAAGTGAAGATGTTTAGGGTGACCATCGAAGTGGAAGAACCTGATATTATTGTTGGACAATGTTATACTGACGCTTGACCACGTCTAGTTTAGCTGTTTAGCATTCCAGGGGCCCGATCCTCGAGTAAGGGAGCAATCGCTCCCTCGAACTTGATAGAAGGAAGAATATTTTTTGAGACAGCAGACGAGTTCCCATCGTTTGATTCTCTCCATCCCTCCCTTTCCCAGACTTTCGCTATTCTTGAAATGTGGGAAGCTATAGTTCATTGAAACTGTCAAATTTCCGCTTGCCAAACGGGAAGCATACGCTACCATCCACATTGTATTTGTGTCCAAAGTCACGCACACGCCAAATGCAATCTGGATAGTAGCACATGATTCCCATTTGCCAAGCGGAAATTTGACAGTTCCACTTGATTCTAGTGACTCAAATCAATAGAACAGACTTTTATCAAAAATGAGCAGAACATTTCGCTGCCTTCCAACAGGACCGGTACAACTCAAAAATCATGTTTTGTCAGTACGAGCGTTTGAATATCTAAGCAAATTTATGTTTATTCTGTTGAATTTATCTTATCATATACTGATGATTTGTCATTTTTGGGTGGACACAAGAGGTCTTGGGCTTTTCGTTGACCGTGCAAATCTTAAAAATTTGATGTTTATTGATAAAGAAAAATAGAAGTGTCGTTCTTCCTGGAAAATAAAATAATAAAATCTATTGATTCCTGCATATTTTATTGAGACAGAATAGAAAAACGTCTCCTCAAATACTAATTAGGAAAAAAACATAACACTCTAAAGAATAAAAAAAACATAAACAAGTTGAGATCCTTTTCCTTTCATAACAAAGCCAATATTTGTGATTCTCAGTCGATTTTGGTCTTAACAGAGAATTATTAAATTCGAAATAAAAACGGGGCACGATATTTTTACCAATAAGATTAAGTATTCCTGATTTTTAAGCTTCAGTTATGCCTACTTTTTTGACGTATTCCCTTTTAAGAAGTACTTTATCGAAATTACAACAAGACTTTCTCAAGAAAAACTTCGCACGCCGATTGTGAGAAATTTTTGTCGGGTTTCTTATGGAATCAAAATTGTTGCTTGCCAAACGGGAATCATACGCTATCATCAACATTGTATTTGTGTCCAATATCAATAGAACAGACTTTTATCAAAAATGAGAAGAATATACTTTTTGATCCCACTTTCAAGAATAGGCATTATTATTTTCAAGAGAACCACGTCTAATTTACTCCCAGGGAGCGATTGCTCCCCAACTCGAGGATCGGGCCACTGAAACAATCAGCCTCGCTGGTCATCACAACCTAGGATCATAACATTGAAATATTTTCTGAGGTGCCGAAGATAAACCTTCCACGGAAAAAGTTTTTTCACGTAGAAAGCTTGTTTTACTCGACACGAACAAGCTATACACGAACTTACAGCTTGATGGTAATCAACTTTATTTTTGTACGCTGTATCAAGGACTATTTAAATAATTTCTATATTGCAGAATTATCTTATTCTGTATGTTCTATCCATTTTTATTTTGCTTTGACATATACCTGCTGCTTAATAAACGAATATTATTATTTTTATTGGATATATAGTTGGATATTGGATATATAGTCGAGATTCTCAACTTTAACTTATCAACCATTCTGTATTGTTTAACATGTCTAAAAAATTTTAGTCTACTAGGATTAGCGCTTACTTACATACGTCCATATATTTTTTTACACTTTCCATTCACAGAAATGTATCCTTTGCTGCACGACGCGGTAAAGATATTTCCCAATAGAGACTCTACTTCAAAATTTATATCAGTAATAGTGGGAAGAAGAGTGGTGTGACTATTTTGTCCTTCGATAGACCCGATTGGATAGCAGTGATTCACACACATAGATGAAGTCAACATGAAAAAAATAGTTATAGATTCGTGGTTCCACATTTTTTTTCTGTTCAGTGTATTGAAAGGCTTGAAATGTATAGGTGGCACACGTATAAAAGTGTTTTGTTAGTTGATCCTGGGCGTATACACGCATCCCAATCAATAACAGTAATGCTGTCAAGTGTTTGTTAAAAGATAAGAGACCAGACAATATTACAGAAATATATTATATAGCGTGATTGAGAAGCTTATTGATCATAATAATAATAATATCTTTAAATATGAAGGAATGGCTGTGTTGCTCATCTCAGAATAGCAGGAAGGAAAGAAGTTGAAGTACTCTGAGCAAGTTTATTTAGTAATAACTGGCAAAGCGCTTTCGGCTAATACGCCATCTTCAGTGCCCCAACTGAAAGTGAGACATGGGTAGAGAATTTTTCCTAAACATACACCTAAGTTTATAAAATGAAAGAAAAGAAAAAAACCCTAAATACTCACTAGTCAGTGTAATGTGCAGGTGATATTCAACATCAAAATTATGATTAGCTTCTGAGCCCCTTTTTCAAAGGTGTTTGTCGGTCAGACATAATGGTCCGTTATGGTTCAAAAATTAGTTAAAATGGTATGGTTTGCAAACCAGTGTCAGGCAGGTGGTGGTAATTCACCATTACATCACCACCTGCCTGACACTGGTTTGCCTGACACGGTGTTTGTCAATTCACCGTTGCAGTCTACTCCTTTTTTGTTAATTAACCTAACTTTATTTCATGATTTGCAAAATTCATCTCGCTGGTTCAGTACATTCTCACCTCTCGTGGTCAATTCAAGTTTATATAAAATAAAAAAATGCGTAGTCTAGACTAGTCATCAAATTTTAAAGTGTTGTGATGTCTTGTACGTGCTTTGTTTATTGTTATTTCAAAAACCTGTACCCGCCTTTGATCAATTGACCATACCATTTTAACTAATTTTTGAACCATAACGGACCATTATGTCTGACCGACAAACACCTTTGAAAAAGGGGCTCAGAAGCTAATCATAATTTTGATGTTGAATATCACCTGCACATTACACTGACTAGTGAGTATTAAGGGTTTTTTTCTTTTCTTTCATTGTATAAACTTAGGTGTATGTTTAGGAAAAAATCTCTACCCATGTCTCACTTTCAGTTGGGGCACTGAAGATGGCGTATTAGCCGAAAGCGCTTTGCCAGTTATTACTAAATAAACTTGCTCAGAGTACTTCAACTTCTTTCCTTCCTGCAATAATATCTTTATTTACCAAAATGATCAACAGGTAACAATTATATATGGTGTAATCAGTAAATAACAAATTCATATTCTAACAAAATAAACAAATACACAATTATTGAACATGTTCTAAAATATATCGTTGAAGGCTTCTCTTAAATTTGGGAAGACTATCACATTCCTTAATACTAGAGGTAAACAATTATTGAGTTCAAAGCGCCCTTTACATTTTACATAACGTTGAATTCGACGTTAAATTTGTGTTTGTTTTGTCCACTGAAATGAAGACATTTCTATTGCATGTATTATAATTATATGGATTTTTTTAAACAAGTGTATACTCTACTAGACACAATATGCCTTTTTTTATTTTGAAAATGAATACAAATACCGTCACGATAGGTATCTGATTCGGTCTTCGAATGGACCCTCACCTATCGTGTCCAGGGACGAAGCCGTCAGACGGGAGTGAAACTCATGCAGCACATAACAACATCTATTGCTCTCCAACTACAGCCTACAGCACACATAGTGAAATGAGCATATTGGAAGCGGGTCGCGCTTTTACGAAATATAACCGATTGAAGCACAATACCCACTCTCCAATATTTCATTCTAAACTATACCCAAATACAGCACAATGCTCCAAAGTCTAACCGATCACAGCACACCGTGAATTATTAAGAAATATGGCACAATGCAAATGGATAGAATAGTTGAAAATCATCCATTTTCTCAAAGAGGGCCTCTTATAAATAAGTAGAAAACCAATGTCTTTAGGCCTCAAATTTTAAATTTTAGGCCTAAACACATTGGTTTTTCTACTTATTCAAATGGATAGAAGTTCATCAATTGGGACATGATGAATGATTGGCGATACTGTTTCCATTAACAAAATACAACATGAACAATTTAAATTTATGGTAGGTTAGGACACAAACCTACCCTAGCTACTGTGTAACGAAAATCATTTGGCGACTTGATTTTGTATTTTTGTTATTTATTATTAATCATAAACTACATTTCAGAATTCTAAATTGTATTCACGATCATGACAATCCATTGATTTTCAAATTACTGAAAAATACTGATAAATTCATAACAAAAAATGTATTTTTGAACATTTTTGGCACATTAGAAAATTGTATGATATGATCGACATTGAATTTCCTTATAAACCCCCTCCACCACCTTTTTCTTCCCGAACCCTTTGAGAAAATATTGAAAAAAATCTCATTTTTCTCTTCAGCTTCAATTCAATCAATCAATCAATCAATCAATATATTACCATATTTAGACATTTAAAATAACAATCATAGTTCTAAAATAACAATGATAGTTCTACTAGTCTACTACGGGGTGTATAGTCTCGCTAGGCCATAAATTGGTCTGTATTTGAGATTCTACACCCACTAAAATAAAGCAAAATACAGTGTGTCCAGAATAAAATGATGTTTATGGCGCTATAAGGGGATATTGGAAACTTTAAAAGATACGACGTTGCGTAAATGGAAGAAAAGCAGCGTATTTGTATGCCCAAAAATATTCCACCTTTGTTTTATTTTTAATCGATACCGTAATGTGGATACAGGGTGAAAAGGGAAAAGGCAAATTTTGAAGAAACCACACAATTTTGCTTATTATAAATGCTAGAACTTTCAAATTTTCAGGATATGGTTAAGAGGATACGACAATTCTAAAAACGACGTCAAAAAACTTTTAGGCCCACTATGTTGCGTCCAACCAAAGTCAAGTCTGTTTTTTTTTATGAAAGTCATATTTTTGAAAATCATTTTCAATGCGGATTTTGAAAATGAAAAAATTCAATATGTCCCACATAAGAAAAACGACAGTTGACCTCGGCCGGAAGCAACATAGTGGGCCTACAATTTTTTCGACACAATTTTCAAAATCACCGTATCTTCTTACCCAGATCCAGAAATTTTCAATACCTCATCTTTTATAATAACCGAAATATTGTGCTATTTAAAAAATGGCCATTTTTCTTTTTCACCCTGTATCTCCATTACGGTATCGAATCAAAACAAACCAAAGTGAGATTATTCTTGGGCACGCAAATAAGCAACTTTTCTTCCATTTAACCGATACTGTATCTCCTGTAGTTTCCGATATCCCCACGTACATCATTTTATTCTGGACACACTGTATAAATGTCTACAAAATTTAATAAGATTTAATAAAGGGAGAGAGAGAGGGGGGCGACGAGCTTGCGTGATATGTAGGTATTGTATAATTTTACGAATTAATTAATACCCTCAAGTGGTCATAGTTATGAATGATGAATTTTTTTATTTCGCAGTTTAACTTATTCTACCCATACTTTATTTCCAGATTGTTTCATCAATCCTTTTGCATCATTTTTCCACTATTTAGTGCACTCACTTAACAAAATAATACGAAAGAGTCGTCCAATTGTACTGGTCGCTGTAAATAAAAAGTTTAATAAATGAGTAAAACTAATAATTACATCATAGCGGTACTGCGCCTGAAGGGGAATTGTAAATGTTATGAGGAATGCAGTCCTGATGATTTTAACCTGCGCTGCAATGGATAAGTCAGCGAATTATCGATTTTAACAAAGAAGCAGTGGATGTGGATAGTGAAGAAAACATTTTCAAAATAACAAAGGTTACTTTTCCGTAAACAATACATGTGCCATCACAGTAGCTTCAATTATGTATTTTGGAGTCTGATGGCGAATTCGGCCTGTGAAAACAAAATTTGAACGTGGACAACCATTGTAACTATGCACCTGTTTCAAAATTTTGTTGTCAAACATAAATGTTTGGGTGAGTTTGGGCATTGGGTACAATCATATTATGCTCAGTGTTCAGTTCGGCATCGGCTTATGCCGTGAATAGGCATTTCGGGATGTGTACAAATCATGTTGTCTAGATGCCGCATTGCATATTTATTTCGGAATCTGGCATATCTACCTTAGGCATTTCGCGATATGTCGAACTATTTCGGCCAACGGCCGAACTCGCCATTGGACGTCAACGTATATATTGACAGATGATAGAAAACGAGTAACAACTAGAATAACAGCCCAAGCATGTGAACCAGTTATTATTGACATTAAAGTGAAAAAAATGTTGCCCCACCTTGTGTAACTTTTATATTGTGACGAAACATTGTTCAGTAAATGGTGAATGCGCAGGTACATTCTGATACATTCTAGCGAGGCTAGGTGGCGTCGAATGTTCTTCGCTTTTCTAAAAATATCTGGAATGTTCTTTCAATCCTGGCCAGGGTATATAATGAGATCCGTCATTTCGAGTTCAGTCCTGAATACGTCGTGAAATATAAATCGTAAAACATAAATAAGCTGTGATTTTGTTTGTGAATAGTGAGTTCTGTACATAGTGACTTGTAAAATAAATTAGTTAAAGTTGAACAGTGTTTTCTATAGTGAAACTCGTTACATTGGTGTCAAAAGTGGGATTTATTGTGTGCTATAGAAACGGACATAAATATTCACTGCAATGGCTATGAAACTAGTGTTTTTAACCTTATTGAAGGTAACCGAGTTGAAGAGGGAGCTGGAGGAGCGTGATTTGGATACAAGCGGGAAGAAAGCTGATCTACAACAACGGCTTCGTAAGGCTTTAATGGAAGAAGGCATGGATCCAGATACGAACCAATTGGAAATTCCTGATCCAAACGCTGTGGAGAAATTGTCGAAAAACTTGAAGGATGAGCTGAAGGATCAACTTCAAGAAAATTCGAGGAAAATGGAAGAGAAGCTCGAAAAATCCTCCAGAGCTATGGAAGAAAAGCTGAAAGAATCTTCCAGAGCCATGGAGGAGAAAATCAAGGAACAGCTGGCGGACAACTACAACTTCTGGAAGGATCAGGTAACGGAAGAAATTGAGAACCTTGAGCAACGAAGTGAAGCCAAACTTGAAGATACAATGAAGACTTCGGAAGAAGAAATCGAGGAAGTGCGAAGGCAAGTAAAAGTGATCATGGAGCAACCAGACGTCCCATTCGAGAGCAAAGGTGCTAAAATGGAGTCTGATACCGTGCGAGTCCACATGAAAGCCTCTCAGTTTGATGGCAAGCTGTCCTGGAACAATTACCATCGCCAGTTCGAGGCAGCAGCAGGGGCAAATGGATGGACCGCAACAGAGAAAGCTCTGGCACTAACTCTGGCGCTTCGTGGGGAGGCAACGGAGATCCTGCAGACACTGAACATCCAGAAACAGGAGGACTACGATGTGCTCGTCAAGCATCTGGAGCTGCGGTATGGTCAAACTAATTTGGAGCATGTCTACCATTCCCAGTTGAAGAACCGCATCCAAAAGTCTAACGAAACCATGCAGGAGTTTGAAGCGGATGTTGCTCGCCTGTCAAGACTGGCTTATCCAACCACGCCAGAAAATGTGATGGAAAGGCTGGCAGTCCAGGCCTTTTTGGATGGTCTTCGAGATCAGGAGATAAGGCAGTCCCTGATACTTCATCGACCCGACAGACTAGTCGACACTCTGGCAAAAGCCTTGGAATTTGAAGCGGCAAAGCAGTCCGTGAAGACATCTGCGCGCGTGCGAAGGATGGAAGAGCAGGATCCCGCACAGGAGGAGACCGTCGAAGCTACTGTGAGGCGGGTTATCAGAAAAGTGGAGTCCTCCAAACGCAGAGAGGTGCGATGCTTGAACTATGGTGAGCTTGGCCACATTCGTAGCCGATGCAAGAAGGAGAGACGGACACCTTCTTCGACGTCGACCTGTAGCCAGTATACCCCAAGGAAAACCGCCATAGGTGCCTCTTTGGGACCCCAACTGAACATCGTGTTTGTGGATGGCTTGGTCAATGGAGAGAAACGCACCATGCTGCTGGATACAGGTGCGACAGACTATCATCCGGCCCGACATTGTCACAATACCGACAATGATTAAGACAACAAAGTGGCGACTACGGACGGCAACAGGAGACTTGGCTAGGATCCATGGTAAAGTGGAGGCAGCAGTGACTCTGAGAAGCACTAGCTTCGAACATCCAATGCTAGTTGCTGATATTGAGGGAGAAATTATAATTGGAATGGACATCATGAACCCTCGAGGCTTCCAATTAGATTTCAAAAATGGAACACTGAGAACCAACAACGAAGAGGTGGTACTGCATGGTAGAGAGGAAGATACATTTCGTGTTTTGCTGGCTGGGGATTTTTCAATTCCTGAGAGGAGCGAGATGATTTTGTGGGCTCGCCTGGAAGGGAAGATGAAAGAAGGAAGCATCGTGATGTTTGAGCCTAAAATACACGATTCTGAAGTAGGACGAGGCATTGCATGTGGAAAGAGCCTGGTACATGTGGGAATGACTGAGCCCGTGAGAGTGATGAACGTCAACTATCACTCTGTAAGTTTGGCAAGGGACACAGTTTTGGGGCTCTGTTCGTCAATTTCCTCTGTGGTGCGAAAAGTATGTGAGACTGAGCAAACCATCTCTGAGTTCACCGGAGAGATGGAGAAGTTAGTTGTCACCTCTTCAAAAGATCTGGATAAGAGACAAAAACAACGATTGAGAAACCTGATAAGGAATTACGGCGACATCTTCGACAACGGGACTGGAGAAAAGGGCCGAACAAACGTGGTGCGGCACACCATCAACACAGAAGGAGTACGACCGATCCGCCAAACAGCTAGAAGACTACCTTCGGCCAAGAAGAAGGAGGCGGACAAGATGATCAAGGACATGGAGAAAGGCGGTGTCATCGAGCCTTCTCGTAGTCCGTGGTCATCGCCAGTTGTTCTGGTTAAAAAAAACGACGGTTCAACTCGATTCTGTGTGGACTATCGTCAGCTCAACAACGTAACGAAGAAGGAGAGCTACCCGCTACCACGGATCGACGACACTCTGGATACCTTGGCCGGATCGAAGATCTTCTCAACCCTGGACCTCAAAAGTGGATATTGGCAGGTAGAAATGGCCCCTGAAGATCGAGAGAAGACTGCTTCAGCGTTGGAGCTGGGCTGTGGCAGTTCACTGTTATGCCATTTGGCTCATGCAACGCACCTGCTACGTTCGAGCGGCTGATGGAGACTGTGCTCAAAGGACTATCCTGGTCAACATGTCTTGTATACCTGGATGACATAATTGTGGTTGGCAAATAATTTGAAGACCATCTGAAGAACTTGGAAGAGGTATTCCAGAGACTCAGAAGTTCTGGTTTGAAGCTGAGTCCAAGGAAATGCCAACTGTTCCGGAGGGAAGTACAATACCTGGGTCATATCGTCACGGCTGAGGGTGTAGCGGTTGACCAGCAAAAGGTGGAGGCAGTTGAGGAGTGGCCAGTACCAAAGAACCTCCAGGAGCTAAGAAGTTTCTTGGGTCTGTGCACGTACTACCGGCTTTATGTCCAGGGATTTGCGAACATCGCCCGGCCTCTTCACAGGCTCGCAGAAGCACAGAGACGCTTCCACTAGGACGAGGATTGTCAGGAGGCCTTTGACACGCTTAAAAGGGCACTTGCCACCGCGCCCATCCTGGGCTACTGACTACCTGAGGGGAACTTCATCCTGGATACAGATGTCAGCAATGTAGGACTTGGTGCAGTGCTGTCCCAGATCCAGCAGGGACATGAAAGGGTGATCGGCTATTCAGCAAAACCTTGTCGAAGCCGGAACGGAACTACTGCGTCACGAGAAGGGAACTACTGGCAGTACTCAAAGGGGTAGAGCACTTCTACAAGTACCTTTACGGGAGAAAGTTTCTGCTGAGAACCGACCACGCCGCGCTCAAATGGCTCCTACAGTTCAAGAATCCGGAGGGTCAAGTTGCTCGTTGGATTGAGAGACTTCAAGAGTTCAACTTTGACACGGAACATCGAGCTGGATCCAGCCACAACAACGCTGATGCCCTATCCAGGAGACCTTGTCCAAAACAATGTAAGCACTGTCAAAGAGCCGAGGAAAAGGAGGCGAGCACTTGCAGGACGACTGTGGTGGATGATTCCTGGCAGTCTGAGGCGCTTCGCAAGGACCAGAAGAAAGATCCAGATCTGAAGCTTGTCACCGGATGGAAACTGGCAGGCCAACGACCAACCTGGCAAAAAGTCGCGCGATTCTCGGCCACCGTAAAGTCCTACTGGGCTCAATGGGACTTGATGGTTCTTGATGACGGCATCCTGAAGAGGCTGGTGAAGAATCTGGATGGCGCGGAAGATCGGAGGCAGTTAGTCGTTCCTGGAAACAGACAGGCAGAGGTGATGAGAGAGGTCCATGATGGCGTCACGGGTGGACATCTGGGTGTAACCAAAACGCTGGGAAAGCTGCGAGAACGGTTTTACTGGGTCAACTGTCAAACCGATGTGAAGGAATGGTGCAGAAAATGTGCCGTATGTGCGGCAAGTAACGGACCCCAAAAACGGCCAAAAGCTCCTATGCGCCAATACAACGTGGGAAGCCCCTTTGAAAGGATCGCAATCGACGTGGCTGGACCGTTTCCTGAATCGGACAAAGGAAATAAATACATCTTGGTCGCCATGGATTACTTCAGCAAGTGGGCTGAAGCGTATGCCTTGCCAAACCAGGAGGCGGCTACCGTTGCCGATGTCTTGGTTAAGGAATGGTTTTGCCGTTTCGGTGTCCCGTTGGAGCTGCATTCGGACCAGGGCAGGAACTTCGAATCGACGCTATTCCAGAATGTCTGCGATATCTTGAAGATCAAGAAGAGAAGGACAACGGCGTTGCACCCACAATCCGATGGCATGGTGGAGCGAATGAACCGAACCATCAATCGACACTTGGCCGAAGTTGTCTCTGACCATCAAAGAGACTGGGATCAACATCTCCCCCTATTCCTCATGGCGTACAGGTCAGCAGTTCATGAATCGACGGGCGAAACACCTGCCAAGATCATCATGGGTCGTGAACTCCGGCTGCCCTGCGATTTGAAGTTTGGCTGTCCACCTGGTGAGGATGTCGCTGGAGAAGACTACGCAAGTGATCTTTGTAGAAAAATGGACGATATCCATCAACGAGTCCGACTAAACATCCAAAGTGCCAGCGACAGGATGAAGGAGGCGTACGACGTAAAGGCCGAAGAAGGAGGGTTCGAGGTTGGGGATTTGGTTTGGCTTCACAACCCACAGAGGCGACGTGGATTCTCCCCAAAACTGCAAAGTTCTTGGGAGGGCCCGTATGAGATTCTGGAGCGAATCAATGACGTCGTCTACAGGATTCGAAAACCACCACGAGGAAAACCAAGGGTTGTTCACTTCAATCGTTTAGCTCGGTATGCTGGGAACCACGACGATCAGGACGCTGAAGTGAGGCAGATCAGGTCAGCCAAGGAAAACATGTCATTGGAAACTTTCATGTCTCTACACTCCAATGGCCAGAAAGTCCAGAATGGCGTTGTCCAAGAGAGGCAGCTGAATTTGTTTAAAGCACCGGCCGAATACTCGTTGGCTCACTCGGTCACTGAAGACCTCAGTATGAGGAGTGGACTTGCTGCAGCTTTTAAACGAAAATTTGGACGATTGGACCATCTGCGACGACAAAAGCCAGAGGTGGGGAAGCCGCTCCAAATCACGAATGGGACACGACACCTGTTCTACCTTGTGACGAAGAAGCTCCCACAACATCTGACCACCTACAGTGAAGTCTGGAAAGCCCTCAGTCATCTTCGTGACTTGATGCAGTCACAGGACCTGACTCATTTGGCAATTCCGAAGATGACTAATGACCGAGTGGACTGGCGAGTGGTGAGAAGCATGCTGGAGGTGATCTTCAAAGAAAGCGGTATTGACATCCTGGTGTGCTGCTATCCTTCCCGGAGGACGAACCAGAGGACAGTGGACTGCTACTTCCATAGGACATCAGGCTGCCGGTTTGGGGACAGTTGCCGATACCGACATGAAGGCAACTCGGGACGAATTGCCTTAAGAAGGGGGCAATGTGACAAAAACATGGTGAATCCGCAAGCCATCACATTGTGTAGAATTGTTAGGAATCGATTGGCTTCTGGTACAGTCTAGCAAGGCTAGATGGCGTCGAACATTCTTCGCTTTTCTAAAAATATCTGGATTGTTCTCTCAATCCTGGCGAGGGTATATAATGAGATCCGTCATTTCAAGGAGTTACTTCAGTTCTGAATACGTCGTTAAATATAAATCGTAAAATATAAATAAGCTGTGATTTTGTTTGTGAATAGTGAGATCTGTACATAGTGACCTGTATAAAATAAATAGATTAAAGCTGGACAAGTGTTTTCTATAGCGAAACTTGTTACAGTATCAATTTTTTTGTAATATCAACGTCAAAATGACATTTATTGTAATGCTATTGAAACTACTAGAAATCGGAGAAACTTGAGTCCACAGACCAACGAACTAAACAAAAATCTTATTTATATTGAGGTATGACAAATACATAGCGGGAACATTGATGTGCAAATCACAAGAACTGTTCAAAATCATGTCACGTTCCGATCATTAATTATCGATGGAATTATGAATCTTTCTTCTTTGACGTAGTAACAAAACACAGAGGATGCTATTTGAGAAAATCAAGTTATGATGCTGTGAAGTTTAACAATATTGAAGTGTCACAGCAGAGTGGTACCATAATGCAAATCGACGGCATTGCAATCAAAGGATACCCAACGCAGTTGCTTAAACACTTCACTTGATATCTCAAAAAGCAAGTGACCTGTGTCATCTTGGATCAATGCCTGCAAACGCATCAATGTTTGATACAAGTATAATAACTTTTGAACAGTTTGAGCGAATTGCAAAGACTAAACGAATTTGATATGCCCGGAAAAGCAGTGGTTGCCATATAAAAAAAAACAGCCTGTTACAGCCTGCTCTACAAAAATGATACATGATATCAAAAAACAGTTTCACAAACTGCACTGGGGCTTCCTGGGGGTCAATTCTTGAGCATTCGCAAATTTAAAACGTATACGCAATTGTGCGATCAGCATTTGAAATAACATGGTGATGGCATATTGCATATACGTTTCAAATTTGCGAAGGGTAACGAATTGACCCCCTGTATTCAAATCCATTTTGTTCATTTTGATATCTTCGGTGCATAGGCGCGTTCTATCTTTTCCATATCAATAACTCACCCTGTACAATCCCTTTCAAAGAGGAAGTCGCGAATATATTCAAAATCTCACGATTATAGTGGAGCTCTTTATTTCAGTTTTGTGCCGTATTATGTCTTGACTATTTTTATGTCGACCACTTATTTTTCTGGTTGATTTAAATCAGTAAATTAATTATAAAAAAAACAAGTTTTTTTTGTGAGAACATTAAAACAACTGACAAAATTGCCATGAGGGAACCATCGTCTTGCCATTGGCCATTAAAACTACATTGCATGAACTCATTCAACTGCACATATCTTGAAAAAGGTTTCTCCTAGACACTTTAACACAGTTCACCTTTTTAATATAAGGATGACGGTATTTTTTTTTGCAATTTGAAAAAAGTCCAAGTGCGTACAAAAACGTTGGCGTATAAGTTGTGCCAAAGCAGTCACATTTTTGAATTTTTCATGTCAAACAATCTTAATTTAAAAATTTTATTGAAATAACTTGAAACTAAAAAAAGTCAAAAAGTTGAATTCAACTCAAAGTCTACTAGTATCTTCTGTTGATATCAACTTTGGGTTTAGAAAAGTTGATTTCTGTTTTGTAAGAAATCTGCTGTCACCTTATCTCCCATTTATATTGTTCACCCTGTTCACTATACAGGCTGAGTCATTTAAACGGGAAAGCTAAATTGTGCCTAAACCGTTAAAGATATCGAAATGAGCAAAATGGATTTGAAGAAGGGATGCTCCAGTGCAGGATCAACGAAAGACTGGAAAGAATGAACATTTCAAATGAATCATCAGCCTCAAATCGCTGCCTCTCCACATTATAGATATTTGTAATAAAATTACCACCGATTAACTGGTATGTCATCCCTAACTTATTCTGATTTGAACATAAATACTCAAAATCACACTTTGAAACATGTAAACACGACTCAAAACGTCAAGCGAATATCAAAAACCGCAACCAATTGGTATGTGTTTTCAAAACTGTCACCGCATCTGACAAACGGTGAGCGTTGACCGTACGGGAATATCATTTTGAAAGTGACATGTGCAAATGACGTCATATTCGCTGGGCGACTCGAAATGCTTTGCGTTTTTGGAGAACGGGAATACGGCCCCTGTTTGTTATTCTGTAAATAGGTTACGTAATGACTCATTGAACGTATACAAATTGGATTTCAACGATCCTTTTTTTTTCCAAGAAAGTATTCGTAAATGTGAGCCTTTTGATGTGGACATCAACTTTTTAATATTAACTAAACGCTTGTTTTTTATGTAGAACAAAAAAACTGTTGAGCACCTTCACACAAAACCGGCATTTGTTACGTCTTTTAGCACGCGACTAAAACCACCGTATTCGTGGATAACTATTTTAATGCGTTTAACTTATTATTTTTGACAATGATTAATTTATAATGAAGGATGAATGTCACCCAAGGTTTCTATCGTTACATCCACCTAGTCCGTATGAATCTAGGACTCGCAAACCACGTTCGGCAACAACCTCCCTCCTCAGCAAAGAACGAAATTGACATGACCTGCAATTACTCCACAAACTTAGCTTGTCAGGCCTCCTAACTGTTCGGCCAGATCTGGTATGATACTGGTTATTCGGGTCTGGCTGTGCTATTGGTGTGGCACAGCGCTCTTCTGCGAGGCTAGGGCGACGTGCACGCGGCTCGTCGGGCTCCACTGCCTCAGGCAAGGCGTCAACATCAATCAGCTGTTCTTCCGTGATTGGAATCTCCGGGTACGTCTCTTCTGTCAGGCGGCGCCGCACTGGCACCAGAAATGCTCTGTTGCGCCTCAAGAGTTTTCCGTTGTCGCATGTGACATCATACGAACGGGATTCAGCACGGCGTCGCTTAACTATGGCGTAGGTATTTTTATCGCGTACCCACACGAGTTTACCTGGTTCCAGATTGGATAGCTCTTTCGCGCGATGTCAGCGATCGTGGTTCGTTTTGTTGTGATCACTCATAAGTCCATTAGACAAGTCACTTTTCTTTTGTTATTTTCACTCACGTTCAGGGGTTGACAGGTACCCTCAGAATTTTAAATGGATGGTGTCGTTTGATGGGTGATTTTGTCAAGATTATCCCCGAAGTTTCAAGTTGCTACTATGAATTATAATTTTTTATTATCACTCTATTTTTGGGGGGAGCCTGTCACCCTTTATTTGGAGTTGCTTGTAGAATTCAACTCCACGGAAAACTTTTTTTTTTGTTTGTAAACTGCCAAGTCTTTTTAACTTTTTTGTGACTTTTATATAATTCTCCACTAAAAACTAATGCAACCTTTTTATACACTATTCTATAATCAAACTGCATTTTGTGAAAAGTTAATTCTAATTCATTCAAGAGCTTATATTCATATATATTTTTTGGATCTTGGAGATAGTTCCGTCACATCCACATCTGATCTACCGGTAGGTATCTAATTCACTTTGCTATGACAATTATATCAATATCTTTCTTTAGCAAATTGAGCTACACTCAATTGTATATTGTATGAATATTGACAAATTCACTGAAAATGTGAAAAATCACATTTAAATGTTATTTGAAATATATTCACGGATATCGAGCAAACAATATTCAAGAAAAAATCAATTCTACATTTCTCCGCCATTCTTCAAAATTTCATTTTGCTATCTATAATTATCTGCATCTGACTTTCCTTCAATATGACAACCCAAAATTAGATATTCAGCAATCAAACCTTTTTTGACCCCTTCGCATAATAATCTACTCATCATCTGATATTAAAGAAAGTTAATTTCAATCCATTTTTCTATACCACTACTTCTCAGCAACCGCATTTTTTTATCATGTTTAAACATTGCAAAACTCCTGTTTCAAAACCGTTCTTTTGCCAGAGTGTTATTACCTTTTTTTTTTCATTACTCATAACCTAAAGTGATCTCCTTCCTATATAAAGTATACATTTGTATTTTCAGATTATTGATTTTAATCCTCCATGACAACTTCTATAACTATTATTTTTCATATATTGCAATTTGGTATTATAATCTACAATTGGTGCCCAAATTACTCCAATTTGATATTGAACAAACCATGTCTTTCTCAAATATATTTAATGTTTTCTGTCAATGTATACAATATTATAGGTCTGACTTACCTACTCACTTACATACTTAGTTGTCATATGCATTATCTAACAAATATCGCAATAACGAATAACTTCAAATTTACCTATAACCGTAAACTTGTGTGGGATGTCATAAATTTTTTTCAATCAAAATCAACCCTGTAACTCTCATTAAAGATAACAATGAATACAAAAAATCAAATAATTTGAAACATTTCAAACTCCCCTTCCACTAATAAAAACGATTTCTTCATCACTTTTTTTCGCTACGGGCAACCAGATATTTGGATTTCAAAAATTATTACATGTGATATTTAAATTATTGCCAAGCATGGTGTTTTATTGATAGTGCCAAAAATACAGGATGAGTTTGCCTGCTTGAAAATAAGAGAAAAAATCCTGTGAACATGTGTCCGGAAATGCTTCGTTACAGAGCTACAGGTTGTTAAAGTTTTTATTTCATTTAATTTTTTTCAGTTTTTTCATTTGTTTTAATGATATTTGAATAAGAGTGGTTGATAACACACAAGTCGACTTTTATCTTTCTCACTGAAAATATGAAGCAATCATGCGAGATATGTTATAATTTCTAGCAGGTTACCTTCGCCATAATTTCAAAATCCCATGTATTAATAGGTAATTATTTCAAATCTAAATATTTCGAGAATGTTTGCAAGTAGCGAATTCCAACAAGTTTGCGTTTTCTGTATAAAATGATACAAAAATCTGTTTTTTCACTAAAAAGTATAGTAAAGGTTCGTCTAAAAAAGTTATGGCTGTTCATAACAGGTAAATTACGTGTCTGTAGCGCTCTCTATAAGCTAGAGCCTTTCAAGGTCAAATTCAAATTTCGCATGATAAGAGACTCTCAATCGCCAATTTTCATCAGAAGATCGACATTGGTTCAAATATAATTTAGAAAAAACAAAAATTGAAATAAAATTTCAACACCCTGTAAAGGAGCATTTCCGTATACATGTTTATAGGAAGTTTTGATCTTATTTTGAAACGGGGCAACACATCCCAAATTTTTTCGCAATAATAATGGAACACCCTGTATAATTGGTAGCATTTCACCTATACACTGTATTTGAAGATTACGCAAACCTGCACACCCAAGGGGGAGCCGCCACTGCTTTGTATAATGTTTCAAATACAAGTGTACATAACAATCCATGACCATCATTGAACGACACGACATGTACCTACTTAACAGTTTTTCAATCTATCATCTATCTTATCATCATTTTCGAAATGAAGGGTATTGAAAAATGTTTTTTTTTTCGTTTTTCATTTCAATAAATATACAGTAGTAGCAAAAATAATCGATTATTTCAAGAGATACACGAGTTAAAAAATTCTTTGAATCCCAATAAAAACACAAACGTGAATTGAACGTTTTAAAAAGTAGTGACACCATTAGAAAAATGAGTTACAGGATATAGTAGGTACTTTGAAAATGTCGCGGGTGTCAACGTTCTTTAAAACCAAATTTTCAAAGTTATCAATCGTGAAAACAAAACCAAAATTTAATGTTTTTATTCAACGTTCTACATAAACAAATTTTTGTTTGATTCTGGTATAAAAAATACCAGAATTAGACGTTTTTGCGCACTGATTTCGAACATTGGATATACATTTCTCATTCATCACTTTTTATGTATTGTCATACTTTTTCGTGGTCATTGCGGTTTGTGAATAAATATTCCAATATGCGACCTGTCACATGTGACAGAACCAGAATTGAATGTTGAGAGCAAATAGGGCTGTTTTTCTCGCCGATAGCGTAAGGCGCATGCGTTCTAACCAGGGCAAATGACAAGCAGTATAGCGTTCACGATCGTGCTTCTATCCTTGTCTAGCTGAAAGTTGAACAATGATAGAGCATGAAGTCTGTCCAGCAATGTGAACGCAGAAGAGATGTCAAAACAAAAATATGACTTCTGTTCGAACAAAAATGGCGCTTCTTGACCTATAAGTTGAAGTTCAAGTACTCACGTTTTATTTTTGTATTGTTGAAATGAAAATAGGTATTTCACTCTTCATGAAACCCAATTAAAACTTATTCAAACTTGGCACTGACACTGACAGCAATTTAGGGGTTTTAAATATTGTCACATGTGACATCACCCAGCCACCAGTTGCCCTGATCTAAGCGCATGCGTGGCCCGAGAAAAATAACTCTATTGGAAACATCTAAAAACGTGTTCTCTTACTACAAATTGATTAAGATGAGGTCCTCTTATGATCTTGAATTCACATTTTTTTTAGAATATCATGATATGATACAATCAACGGAATTTCACTATGCTAGAATGTAGATTATGTAGATATTCTGACTCTGACTTCTGAGTCCCCAAAAAAGAATAAACTACACTCTTGAACAATTAATATGTCGTCTTCTACTGATGAAAGCTATCATACGAGCGTGGTTTCAAGTGCACACTGCACGTTTTAGAAACATTAAAATAAACTTTTAAAAACGTGTTGCGCGGTGCAAATTACTTCTCTCGAACGATGAAACGTCAATTCAACGGAAGGAGCACCAAGTTTCTCATTGATGAGAGCTGTACGTTAAAACAACGTTTTAGAAAGTTATTAGATATCTGAGCTTTTTTAACGTTACCGTAACGTGGAAAACCACATCTCTATTGTTTATCGTCTCGAAATAACGTTATCAAAAGGTTTATTTTCTGACGTATAATCAATCAACAACCAATGGTACGTAGATTAAACGTTTGTGTGTTCATTGGGATAAAATTTGTGCGGCTTTCAAAAATCTACATATCTGAGATAAATTGGAAGACACAGGGTCGGGCATGAATCTATGGGAGATTAAAGTTACATTTTTTCAAATGGAACCCCCTTCATAATAATTGATATTTAGATACTCATAATGTTCCTTAACTCAGCCGTTTTCGAGTTATCGCTATTTATAAATGACAATTTCGCATCTTAATCATTCAATAAAACTCAAATTGCTTAAGATAGAGAAAAACGGTCTGCACTTTCTATTCTTAACTATTCAAGAGCTACCCAAAGACATGAAAATAGTGTTGTCAAAAAATGTCAATAGATCGATACAAGTACGTCACGAATCTCAGCTGGACCCGTATTCCGTGTACCTGTGGAATTCTAGCAACATGTCGCTTTCTCATCATTTTACACAGAGAGCGACGTGTTGCTTATATTGTATTCTGTGCACTTCTGTCAACACGACTAGACATACTTGTCCCCTTGTCCTAACTGAATACGTAAGGACGTGTTGTTTCGTTTTATCCACACGACTTCTATTAGCTGAATTTCTCAATTTGTCATTATTTGTCAAAATTTGTCATTATTTGTTTTGTATTCATTGGATCGACGGTGGTGGTATGTTTACGTTTTGTGAATTTCAGTTTCATTGTGGAGGTGTTTTTCGGTATTGCCAGGAAGCAACCATCTCTTATCACAAAGTAGATTCAATGGAGCCTAAGGAAAGCAAGATAGAATGATAGAAATGCATCATTAGCAAATAAAATCTAAAGAACATCAACTTGAACGGATCGGTTTAATATGAACATGTGGCTCACAGATCTCATATCCACGTTTTGTCAAAAATACGATTTGTTATAACTTAACTTGAATTTTACAAAGAGTGATACAAAATAAGGACTAAATTAACAAAATATCATTGAAATGACAACCCAAAATCAGTAATTCGTGGCAAAACTCACAAGATCGGTAGGTAAATCGCTTGGTAAATGCTTATGTGTCGACAGATCTTTAAAATTGGAACTCACATTCTTCCGTTATAAAATATGTTATTGGAACGTAGATTTCGATGGATGACTCACAAACCTATTCATTCGATTAAAAAATATATGAATTAGCGGAATCAGCGACTCACTTTTGATTGTTCTGATTCGTTTAAGTCTGAAAAGTTGGTTTCACAAGAAGATCCACTAAAAACAGTATATTAAAAGCTTCCCGACAATTTATTAATATCAAAAACTTCCTATTGTTCTTTAAACAATAATGAAGATTCCAATTCCAAATGCCGCGAAGGGTGAGTTGTGTGATACTCAAAACGTACCTATATTTTTATAACCACGTATTTCAAATTAGGTATTGATTTTCTCTTTCTTCACGTCCATGTGCCCACGTGTACTTATTTCGCGACCAAAATAATATTATCCAAATTTGATGGCTGCAAAACTGATTTTTTTTCAAAGTACAAATACACAGAAACTCTCACATATTCTCCCAAAGAAATCTCTTTAAACTGAATTTGGTATCAAACATCAAAAAGTTAGTTTTTTCCGCGATTTTCAACGTATTATGAGTTTTTCCCACTGGTTTTTCCAAATAATCGAAAAATTTCAAGCTTCTGCTCTTTTCCGAAAACTAGACGGAAATTATTGTTTTGCAGGTACCCCAGAATTACCCCCTCGAATAACTTCGGTCAGCCAGATTCAATACAAAAGAATACCACTATCACGTCAACATACACCAACACCAGAGAATAAAATTGAAAGTCCCTACGAAATGTCAAAAATGTTTAGGGAAAAATGAAAAAGTCACTAAGATTTTGAAACACGTCTTGACAAAACACGAACATTGCCGAACTGATATCAAGACGTGCACGGAATAACGTTTTTGTCACGCCTTGCTTCCACATGTTGAAATCAACAGTGGTATTCAACATGTTGAATTCCCCAGTACACGGAATCTGGCTCCAGAGCATTAGAACAAACATGAGGTTTTGTCAAATATTAAGCTCTTGGCAACATTGTGGTGTTGCCATAGATTGTTTGTAGTTTTTTGATCGAATGAGAGTCAGTGTGACAAGTGTGCTTTTGGGGTTTTTGAGAAAGGTTGATGATGAGTAATTTTGTGATTGTGAGGGGGGCCCACGTTTTATTGGTATACTAGTGGTCTGGTGTGACCTGAAGCGGTCTGTGTGGTCTGATTAGCCGAAGGGCTGGAAAATCCTCTGCCTTCGAGATTGTAGAGTGTACGTAAAGGACCTTACATACTGCTCAATTGACACGAATAAGCCTCGAGAGTCATGTGGGTACTCTCCTCGCTGAATTCATTGAGATGCTAACTGTTTAGCGGCAGTTGGGCGTCTGGGGCGTCTACTTATTTTAGAAGACTCTCACAAGCTAGTCGTCAAAGAATGGATTATGATGATAATATTGATACTGATGATAATTATGATATATTGACGAATTATGACCATGATGGGAGGCTGATGTGATGCAGCCTGAGCTAAGGGGCGGAGTGCCTCCGAGTGAGTGTTATACTGTTCATTGATTTACTCAGATCAGTACGTTTCATTCTGTTTTCATGTTAATGGGGACCTTTTCCTGTCTATGATTGCCGACAACACTTGGGTGAATATGCATTGTTAAGATCCACCGCGCCCAAGAGTGAGATGAACTCCTCAATTAAAACCTAGTTTCACATACGTCACATGGAATAGGCCATTCCAGAATCCTGTCAACATAACGTCAAAATTAACATCTTGTACCGTAAACAATATATTACAAACAAATCAAGTGAATTGTTGTCAAGACATCAAGAAACAAGGGCTAATAATGTGAATATAATTTTCTTTAGCTCTGATAATTATATGGTCTGCAAATGTGCAACTTCCACAGTGACTCAAAATAAAACCCGGCTATACATTTTTGAAAGCACCATTCAAACTAGTAACTTGTGGTGAGCACTAAATAACTAATTATGTCCATGTTAGTTATTTTTGGAACGCCCTGAGGGCTTGCATCATAGTCCGAATCGCTTCAACTTAAAGGGTGTATGTTGTTCACAATCGAAATTTTGTTTTTGTATCAAATTAAAATTCCTTGGTTTCTAGCTTCTAACTTCGCGAGAGAATCACTCAATTTACAGCTTTTCAGGATCATTATCTCAACAAAACCATATTGCAGACTTGGCATTTCGAAAAATGTCTCAGAAATGAACGAAAAAAGTGACAATTACAGGTTTATGTTTGTTTACAGTACAATCAGCGGACTTTTAGGTTATGTTCTGAATTGGCCTATCGGTCTATATGTTTCGATGACAATTGACAGTTGACAGTCTCTTCTATCCAAATAACAGAATAGCTCTTGAAAACTTAAGGTGAGAAAGTGCAGACCATTTTTCTCTAACCGCTTGAGTTTTATAGAATGTCAAAGGTTTAAGAATGCCATATCTTGATAACGGTTGAACTTAGGAGCATTAGCTGTTGTATGTCAATTTTGGTTCAAATTAAAAGAAAAATTGGAATACCAATCATAAACAGGAGGTTCCTACCATTTTTTATTCTGGGAAAAGCTTGTCGAACAGGAATTCAATCACTAAGCAAAACTTTCAAGCGCAAAATGAGATAAATGCTCCAGAATGTCTGTAATAATCACCTATCTTCTCCTTACTTCAACTAAGCAATAAATCGCTTTAGAGGTTACTCTTTTCACGTTTGAAAATTTGCAAATATCAAGTGAAATTATCGTTTTTTTTGGCGCCCCTGACCTCTACAGCAATAATTAGTATCATTTGCATGAATTACACTGGTCAACAAAATTGCGCAATATTTTTGTTGCCACTTATAAAACTGGTCTCCTCAAATTGGCTCTGGTTTTTGATCTATACCATCATTTTTTTTTGGAATTCTGACAAAATATTATAATAATATATGCCAAAACTCTACTTTTTGACTAATCCAGTATGTAAAGTTTTTTTCCGCGTGCCTGTGATCGGATACACAGATTTGTCTACTTGTGAACCAGCAAACTATTGAAAGATACAGTAGATAAAAACATGATAAAGCTACACAGCGACAGGTGGAGTAATCGAAACGACTGCAACACATCGATAGCTCTGTGGCCAAACTTGGATATGGAGAAAACAGTGAAATCACTGAAGCAGAGCAAATCCTCCGTGAGCACCCTTGTGGGAGTAATCACAGGACACTGTGAAATCGAAACCATGTTCCGAAAATGGGGCCTAGGGACTGATGAGCTCTGCAAAGACTGCATCGATTAGGATGAGACGATAGAACATCTGCTAAGCCACTGCCCAACTCTGAAGGAAGGACGCCTCAGGAATATGGACAATACTACTTTGAAGTCTTGGAGAAAGCGGTAAATGTAGACATCGTGCCAATTCTGAACTTCGTAAAAACCATGGGATGGTTTAGAACGATGAAGAGAAAGGCTGCAGGTTAAGACCGAGGGGACACCTCTTCAAACAAGGGATCACAATGGGGCATTTGGCCTCCGAGTGCAAGCAATGGGAAGCCGGAAACTGTGAGGCAGGGCAAACCCTTCGCAACCTAACCTAACACCTAAATCATGGGTTGGTTCAGTTCATCAGTTATACAAATGTTAAGCGTCGAGTGTTTTTGGATTTTTTGTAACTTTAAATTACATTGCCTTAACTAGTGAACATGCTTATTAGCACCATTGTCCCAATGGTTTGCATTTTTGTAGTATGTAAGGATTCTAATCATTTTTCCCATCTCTTACGATCAAGGTTTGTTGGGTCTGAAACGTAAAATAAAGGAATGGGAGGCGATCGAAGAAAAACCAACTGACCCATAAAACATTACTTATCATTGAAAACAATAATCACAAACAATTTGGATAAAATTATTTGTTATGGTCAACACGACTTGTACACAATCTTTTCAAATGAAACACCCTGTATATTATATTTCCATCTCAAAGACAACATCATAAGCTTTCCAAAAACACTGTACATTGAACCTTCCTGATCAATAGTTTTTTTGGAAATCACCCGCGAGTACAAAGTATCCTCATAGTAGGTACTACAAATTATTACCCACTCTATAAAACTGAAGGTGGCTATGCATGAAGTCATGACAACATCAGGAATTAGTTGATTAATAAATTAGCAATTATACAATCAATCGATCAATTAACAAGTAGACATCTAAAAGTTTTCTTTATAATTCAGAGTATTGTGGCACTGACACTTAACTTGAAAATAATGCATCATGCTTGATTATATCACCAAACAAAAAACAATAAGAAGGCTCACTCTTCACTATTGTGTAGCAGCATCACCGAGTCATTCAGGAGCACATCGTTTTCGAAGCACAGAACATACGTGCCCGATATTTGAAAATCACGAGTTAACAGCGCTTCTCATAATGAACTGGGGGACACCCTGTACTATGACTATATTTTCAAAACATAGCTTTTGTGACTAACTAAAATATACAGAAAAAAAATATTCCAATTCCTCACCATTTTTAGACAATCGTCCACCCCATATTGGTTGCACCACCCTATATGTGTTGACCGTTATTGGAAATCCTTGAGTCAAGGTTAAAAAGTTAAAGCAGATAAGGATTTTGGGCACATAATTTCCTATATTTTGTTTTGTCCAATTTGTTTATATTCGAAAGTTGAAGTGAAACGTAGACACACCACTATTCTGCGCTCCCAGTCTTTTATCGACAAAACAAGATGAGTCAACTCATCACCATGGAAGCCAGAAATTTCAACACGGAAGCATCAGGTACGTTTATAGCATCTGAAAGTATAAAACAATACATTCATAACTTATCAGGTATTTCAAATAGAAGGGTTTCTCGGTGTCCTTTTTTTTCGACGCGAGAGGCTAGACGTTTGTGTGAAGAACAATTTCCTAATAGACGACTACGATGTCTGGAAACAGACAGAAGCAGATAGCTTTGTGAAAAACCAAATAGACGGCTGACCGCTTACAGTTTTGATCATGGTGAAAAAATCTCCATCACCAGTACGAGGAAAATCGGAAACGAGTTCAATGCTGATTACAAAATGGTATGGATTATCTTGAAGAAATATTTACTTTATCCTAGGTTAGTTTGGGTTAGGTTATAAGGGTTTGCCATGGACTGCGAATTCGCTCTGCAGTGCCACTCGGAGGCAGAATGACCCTTTGTGTTTCCTTTCTTTGAGAGATGATACCTCGGTCACTTGACCTAAAGCCTTTCATCTTTTCGTTCTGAATCATCCTATGGTTTTCATGAATCTGAAAATACCTTGCGTATCTCCAAGGAAGATTTGTCCCATATTCTTGAGGCGTCCATCTTTAAGTGTTGGACAGTGACATAAGTAAATATTCTAGTATTATCAGCCTCGTTGCATTCATTGCAGACATCATTGGTCCTTTGACCCCACTTGTTCCGATCTCCCACTGTTATGTGACTACTGCCACCAGGATGCTCATTGAGGATTCACTCTGCTTAAGTGATGTCTCTGTTTTTTCGATATCCAAGTTTGGTCACAGAGCTCTCGATGTGTTGCAGTCATTTTGATTGGTCCCCAAGTACCTTTATCATGGTTTTATCTACTGAAGCTTCCAATACCTTGATCGTTGGTCGCGATCTTGGACGACAAGTTCTCGTGGAACTCACACCTTAAGAAAATAGTTAATCGATGAAAAGCCAAAATAATTGCAACAAAAAGAGCGGTATGCAAAACCTGGCGTTTAGATCCACGTATGGTGCACTGGCTCTACTGTACCGTGAAAAGACCAATACCTGTTCACAACTCTGTTAGTTGTCTGATTGCCAAAAATCGAGCAACGATAGGTTGCCACAGAACCGGAAAATGTTCTGAGGTTAGCATGTCTTTGTATAACTGAAGCCCCAACGCTTGCCACGAAGGTCATGCTTAACCTCCCACCCCTAGATATCTTTATCAAAATGAAAGCAAGAATGGGGGCAAATAGTCTTAGCAACACCGGAAACTGAAGCCCTTCAAACTCTCAAGGACATACTAAGATCTTCAGCGCAATCACGAACCCCTTATTAACAATGAGAAGTGCTATGATGCTGGAAAATACCAACTTCAACCCGCGCCTTAAAAAACCAAGCCAGAAAAAGAGAACGGTGGAATAACTCCGAAGGACACATGGAGTGATAAGGTACACAGGGCTCCAGGACAAGCCGGGGAGACAGGAGTGAGAATCGTGGGGAAAATCCCAACGTTGGAATCTTATGAACCACTTGGAAAGCATGATACTGTCTTCCAAGCGGAAATACATGCAATAAACGTCTGCTTGCAAGAAAACATCAGGGGGTGCTACGAAGGAAGTGGTATCCTTATCCTGAGTGATAGCCAAGCGGCAATCAAAACCCTCTTCTGTTGGGAAACTGGATCCAGGCAAGTCTAGATTGTCAGCAAAACCTTATCACTCTGGGAGCATCCAATGTTCTAGGATGGGTACCGGGAAACAAGGAGATAGCTGGTGATGAGTGAGCAGACCAACTGGCACGAAAAGCTTCAAATACACCACTTATAGGTCCAGAACCTGTCATTGGAATCACCTTATCCTCTATCAGAATCCGGCCTAACTGTTGTTCCAAAAATTAACAGGAAGCAAGATGGTGCCAATTACAAGGACTGAGACACAGTAGAACAATGATGGCAGATTAAATCTTACCATCATTCACTGAAAGTCTACTGAAACTCAGTAGAAATCAGCTTAGGAAAGTAACAGGGATATGTAGGCAATAGGAGGAGGAAACATCCTCACACATCGCCTTTGAATGTGAAGCACTGACGTTCTGAGATGATGTGGAATTTATACACCTCAGACAAAGAAACAGTAAGAAGAGTCACAAACCTTATCCAGGCAATACATTTTTTCGACTAGAAGACAAGCACAGAGAAAACACAATAGGCCCATCAGAGGCTTCGGTGTCAGGGAAAATACCTCGGAAGCTCGTTAAGCCTGAATAGCAGTAATCAGTAATCAGTTATGTTCTGGGTAAAAGTGAAGTGGATGAAAAAAGTCGTTTGGCTATAGACATTTTTCTTTTTCTCGATTACGGTATCAGAGGACTTTCAAGACAGGGGTTACACGATCAGTCTGGAATCAGTTCAGTCCGTCACTCAATGAGTGACATTCAAATTTACATCAGTTTTAAAAAAGATCAGGTTAAGATTTCATGGTAACCCGCTGGTAACCATGGAATTATATCGTTATACTTACGCGAAACTAAATAGTATGTTGCCAATCAAAGTCGGACTGACAAAAAATTAAATAATATTTAAATATCGGTCAGTCGGGTGCATCACTCCATCAGTCAACCCATTTCACGATCAGTTTCTCATCATTCTGACTAAATTAAGGGAGTGAACTGATGCCAGACTGATCGTGAAACCCCCGTCTTAGATTCATGAAAATTGTAGGCAATGGGAAAACCCAATTCTCTCAAACCAGTTGAGTCCCAGGAGCAATTTTCTTTGTAATTTTTCTAAATCACTCCCGTTATTTAGCAAAAAGCAGCAATCAAGACCTTACATGCTACGCTGTCGATACAAGTTTACTGGCGGCAGAACCACTCCAGTTCTCATTGGATGGGGCAACTTTCTTTGTGAGAACGCAGCTGATTGTCATCATTTTCAGAACAAAACTTTCAAATTTTTCATTCCCAAATGAAACAAACTTGGGCGGTACTGATCAACTTATAAAACATTTTTGAGTGGATTTTTTTATCTGACCGTCACTGCGATTCTTATGCCCCTTAGTGATAGAGGTATGGACTCAAACATTATTTCCACTCTTTTTTATGGTGGTGTGGAAATTTGTTTTTTGGCCAAAACACATGTTGAACTAAACTTTGCGGCGCTCGTAGGTCAAAACTATTCAGTCTACGCAAAAAACTATTGCATAAATTGTGGGGAATTTTTTCTAGTTATTTTGTATAAACATTTTTTCATCGTGAAATGGATCGGAAAAAGATATTGTCAAAAAACTGCTTCTAAGTACCATTCTTTAAATATCGCGGCGCAAGCGGCAAAGGCACGAGGGAGCGAAGTTGAAATTCGGAAAGAGCACATCGAAATCCATAAAATCGCCAATTTTCAAAACTCCCGGAAAACTTTCCATGTAGTCCCTTGTTTTCGCACCAAATGACTGTACTGTACAATCTCTTGAACTTTACAATATTATGGATGTCACCTTGAGTTATGATTCGTGTTATCTTTAGATACACTTATTACATAAATAGAATGAAATAAGATTGATCGATTAACTGACACTTCCCACACTGACGTCTATCTTCCTACATTTCTTCCCCATTCAGGATGAAATGATTAAGGAAACGCGGCATTCTGCGTTCTCGCTTTGGATCAGAGGTGGATTCAGTGTTGAGACTTTCAACTTCTTTTGAGGTACCATTGACTTTAGACTCCTTCGTGAAATCTTCCTGATCTCTTTCATTGTCCCGTTTTTTTTTCTGAAATGTTCACATTTCTCTCTGTTAGAAAAGAATCATCTATTGGGAGTGAATTTTCCACATATTCAAGTCTATCTTCGATTTGTCGGTCATGATTTGGTGTACTTATTTCAAAAGTATTCATGAACAAAAAATGTGATGGAGAATCATTGTTATGTCTTCTTCTCAGCTGCTTATACTTACCAAGGCTTCTGGTTCAAATTTTCTATCATGATTATCGATGATCATTCGTCTCTTTCACTTTGTGATTCCTGATATTCGTGTACACTGACTGATTTGTCTTCGGGCATCAGCAAATCCATGACTATTCTCATTTTTTGTCCTAATAGATGTTCTGCAGGCGATTTTCCATCTGAAGAGCTTGCATTTGGTGTAGACTTATATATGCTGCTAGAAACTGACATGTATACGTTCTTCCTCTGGTTGTTTCTACCTTTTCATGTTTATCAATGCCAATCCCAAATCATAAATCTATCTATCTCCTATCTATCTTCTATACATCTATAAAAGGAAAGATATGTTTGTCCGTCGATTTCAGACCAGTACGCGTACGACATTATTTTTTCAAAACTACATATAAAATAAATAACGTAAAAACACTAAGAATTGTATGTGGGTATACATACAATATCGCGTACTGTGAAACAATGATTAAGTGGGTACTTTTCATATCAATGTTAAATGTGTAATGAAACGTAATATTATTCTTCAATCAAAAGAACCAAAATCATTTCTTAAGCAACACGAGGCAACATACAACTCCCGGTTCACTAAAATCCAGCCAATCCTGTCAATCATACGACAAAGACAAAAACTATAACCAATGTTCTAACAGCTAACTATAACAAGCCCAAATTCACGGGCCTCACTTCGTACAAAAATCAACGCATCTAAATCGACGTCTTGCTAGTTCCCAGTGGTGGGTAGCATGGCTATTGCCCGACGATTTGTTAAATCTTTATAATTGAAATTATTAAAAAAACATGATAATATTTATACAAATAATAGTTCAAAATTATTAATTTTAATAAACATTTTACCAGTGAGGCCCGGCCTCAGATGCTTCACATACGACGAGCCGCCACTGCATGGAATTTCAAAAAACTTTGATCAAAATGAAGTGGAATAGTTTTAAAGCCGACAATCACCATCATACAGAAAAAAAATTGTCTCTCAGGTTATGGTTCTAAAATATTGATATTATCAGGATACCTTTCCCCACTAACTTCCTTCACAAAAAAAGTATCAGTTGGTCTGTACGTGGCGCAGCTCGTTTTTGCAACGAGCTTAAAAACATCAATTTCATAAAAACGTCGTCGGCCCGTCCAAAATTCGAAAGCTTGGTGTTGAAGGAACATCAAGAACATATTGACCAATATCATATCCAAAATTCATCAAAATCTATAAACAAACAAAAAAGTTATTAAGGATCAAACCATGTTCTAACTTAATTTGGCCCACAGTGTACATAATATGAAAATATTTCTGATCCTCCTGACTGCTGCTGAACAGCCTACAAGGGCCACCAACAAAATTTTTATAGAATTCCGACTTCGAAGTCGGAATTCTGACTTTAAACTTGGAATCCCGACTTTTGAAGTGGGAATTCCAAAAACATTTTGTTGGTGGCCCTCCTACGCTGTTCAGCAGCAATCAGGAAGATCGGAAATATTTTCATATTATGTATAATAACTTTGTGAGCTCCTGTTTCTCTGGCTCCTTTTAACCCCAAACATGACTAAGTGAGGATATGTTTGCATAGTTTTGCTATTTTCCAAAGGATTTTGTTCATATTAGATTTGTAGGTTCTATTCCAAAATTTGGGAAACTGGGGATATTGATGAAGAGAAACTCAAATATTGACTTAGTTCTTTGAAAAATAAGAGGTTTTTTTCAAACTAGCTGACCCGGCAAATTTCATACTGCCTCATAATTTTATAGATGTATTGAATGAATTTGTTAAATAATTTCTCTATTTTTTTTCATTTGTCCGATGTTTACATAATTATTCTGTTATTCGTAGCGGGAAAAAATCAAACATAATATCAAAAATCATAAAAATCTATCCAGCGGTTATGATATGTGTTAAATATCTGACTATCTGGATGGTGTGTACGCTAATGGACTCAACCAAATTATACAGACACCGACGAGAATCGTCCCACAAAGTCAAACACTCATTGATTACGTTATCACCAATAATAAAGCCGCATCACACAAAGTACACTTAACACCAAAAATCAGCGATCACTCCATCATATCCGTCACTTTGGAACAAGATCGCGAAGCAAACTGTGATATTGAAGTTTTAGTTTACAAAAGGAACATGAAAAACTACGACTGCCAAAAAATGCAAGACTACCTGCGAAACATTCCTTGGGACAACAATATTTCGAACGTAAATATTTTAGCAAATTCGTTATATCAAGGAATTTCAAACATTTTGAATATAATGTGTCCACTTTCCAAAATATCAGTAAAACGGAAATATACAGACAAACGATGGATTACCTGGGAAATTAAAGAAATGATGAGAGAGAGAGACTGTTTATATAAGAGGGCCATACTTGATAGAAATGAAAACACTTGGAATGAATATAAAGCTATCAGGAATGCGATAGTAACAAAGACTAGGACAGAGAAGGAAAAGTATTTTAGGGAGTCGATTGACAACTTCAGAAGCAGTCCAAGCATTTTATGGAAGAACTTGAAGACCTTACTGCCTGGAAAAAGTCACAACACTCAACCCGATGAAGTATTTTTTGCAAATAAGGCTCTGTCGGATGAAAGGGAAATTGCAAACCATTTTAATACCTACTTTGTAACCAGTATTGAGACAATCATTGAAAACATCCCGAATACGTCGAAACCCTACATCCCGGACCCCTTCAGAAAAAATAATTTATCATCATTCAAAAAAATCAGCATGTCCGAAATGAAGGCCTGTTTGAAAAGTCTAAGAAATGTTGGTGGTGGAGATAGTGGGATATCAAAACAGGTATTACTTGATACATGTTATGTGGTTGGTGACAGGATGTTGGAAGTAATAAATACATCACTCTCCAGCGGAGTCTTTCCAGAAGAGTGGAAGGTTTCGGTGATTACTCCTGTGCCAAAAATTCGTAATACAAAACAGCATGATGAGTTTCGTCCTATAAATACTGTTCCTAATTATGAAAAACTTTTAGAATTGTGCGTGAAAAATCAAGTGATAAAGTACTGTGATGACAATGAAATAATAGTTCCTAATCAGTCGGGTTTCCGTCAAAATCATTCGTGCGAGTCTGTCATTGTAGATATATGTGATGATTTTCTTAAGGCTGTCGACGAAAGTAAATTTGTTTTGGCTGTGTTTTTAGACTTCAAACGTGCTTTTGAAACTATAGATAGAGACATTTTAATCAATAAATTGGAACTTTTAGGTATTAAGGGTACAGTTTTGTTGTGGTTTAAGTCATATTTGTCAAACAGAGTACAACGTGTTAAATTTAAAAATAGTGTGTCTGATCCAAAGAATGTTAAATTTGGTGTTCCGCAAGGAACTGTATTAGGACCATTGCTCTTCATATTATATATTAACGATATGGTGACTGTGTTACAGAAATGTAAAATTGTACAATTATTTGCGGATGATACAATGGTATATATTAGTGGATCTGATTTAAAGTCAATGGTAAATGACATCAACAAGGACATTAACAATCTTTTTGATTGGCTATGTTATAACAGACTTAGTCTTAACTGTAATAAAACCAAATTTTGTCTGTTCGGAAAAAAGTCGAAAGTCAACGATGTAGATGTAGAGAACTTAGGCATTTTTGTGCAGAACGAGAGGATCAAGCATGAAATGCAAATAAAATACTTAGGAGTCATTTTCGACCAAAATTTAAATTTTCATGCACACTGTGATCATGTAACTAGGAAATTTTCCAAGAAAGTTGGGTTCATAACTAGAATAGGACAACAGTTATCTGCAGGAACCAAGTTACTTTTATACAACACCATAGCAGCTCCACATCTGCAGTATTGTTCAACTCTATTGTACAATGTTCCTAAATATAAGACTGATTTTATACAAAAAACACAAAACAAAGCCATGAGACTGATTTTAAAATGTGATAAATTTACACCTGTACGAATGATGTTAAGTGTTCTTGAAATGTTGTCTGTTCGACAAAAAATTGTGTACGACGTCTTTATATTTATATTCAAGATCAAAAAGAAATTGTTACCTCTATATTTATGTAATAGAATAAGATATTTTAGTGAAGTACATAGCTATAATACCCGAAATTGCAATGACTTTATATTAAACAACAGATGTTACACTAACCAAATGTTGAATTCGGTTTTGTATAAAGGACTCCTCGATTTTAATAATCTACCTAGTGACCTGAAGAACTGTGATAATCTGTACAGATTCAAATATTTGTTAAAGGAACATCTTATGAACACATGATATTTAATTTATCTATTCTGAAGTGAATATTGTAAGATTTTTGAACTGTTATTTTTGTATGTTCTATTAGTATACCATATTATTTCTTTTTTACTTTGTAGCAATTTGCTAAATAAACGATTTTATTTTTATTATTATTATTACTATATTTTTGAGGTATTCATTTTGAAATGCATATTTACAACACATTTGTTTGGTATAACCAAAAGCCCAAAGGCTAGGGGTTGCGAAAGACATGCATTTCTCTCCCACAGGTCCATCCCCAGAAGCGTTTCGCTGTATCACAGCTCATCAGTGCGGCTAGGATCTGCAGGAGAGAAATGCACCGCTTCGCTGTCTCCAAACTTCGACAGCTTTCGAACGTTTTTTTCTATCGAATCAAATACATTTTAAAAATAGCAAAATGAAGCGAATCACAGTTCAATCTATGACTATCAGGTTTTCTTTAACTTGCCAAATAATAATAACCCATCTTTCAATGCCGTGGTAAGGTTTAATAATTATTATCAGAGTTATTATTATATTTGACAAGTGATAGTTTATTGACATCAGTTTCCCTTGTCAAATATAATGATGTCAATATAATAACTCTGATAATAATAATTATTATCATGGCTGAATATGTGACAGTCATTTTAAACTTTGGACGCTTATATTTCGGAATCTTATGCATGAAATTCCACAAATATATATATTTGAAGACAGAATAAAAAGGTTTACACAAATTTGAAATAATACACAGAGTGGTACATTTGAAAAAATCATCAGCCTGTCAATAATTAACATTTACTTACTTTTTTGACATTTTTGCCTACAGATTGTAAAAGTTCATGAAAAACCATAAAAGTTTTGTATTAACCTTATTTCAATATTTTTCCAAATAAACTCTCTAGGTGGCGTGCAAAAATATACGGGAACACCCTGTACGTATTTTGGTGCCCGCAAAAAAATAATATCGATATGACTTGAGCCCCTGCATGAGCCTAAGATCTGGAAAAATTATCAAAACATCAGCATTTATTGTAAAATATTGTAAATCAATTTCATGATGGTTCTTCTTTCAACATAAGTATTGAATGAAGAGGAATCGTCCATAGTCTCAAAAAGGTCCTTTATTCAAATGAAGAAATGCAACGATCCACGTCTTCTACTTTGTGATAGTGACTGGACGTAAATATTGTATTTTGTAGGTCCAATGATGCCATAGTATGTAGCGAAACATGTAATCTTTCATCCGTAAAATATATTTGTTTGAGGCCTGCAGACGTAGATCGCTGCTCTTCTTCATAAGTATTGAATTTAAAAAAAAAAAACCCATTTATTAAAAATGTATTTTGGACAAAGCGGTTTAAACCTAAACTTAGATAAATAAAAGCATTGATCTGGAGTTGTTTTGTGCTATTTTGGGCAATAATGATTGTGGATAATTGACCATCACCGTGTCTGAGCTTAAACAACATCTACCGTCGATCTTCAATTTGTTAATAAGCCTGATCAAGATGCAAGCATAGCATCGGGACTTGGCGATCAATGAATAACATTTACCATTGACGTCTTTTTTTGCTACCCAACCACCAGTATTCGCTTCATTTGCATTCACAACATCAATTAAATTGGAAAATGAATAGAGTGTCTAATTATTATCACTTTGCTTTTTAATTTACAAGCTTTTTCGTAGCTTCTTCTTACAAAGTTAAACGTGATTACGTGATATTGTAGAAATGTTTCAAAGCAATAAATTTACCATAGCGTGGCTACCAGTCAAAAAATAGCTCAACATCATTTTATATTCGGTTTTGCAAACGGAGATACGCGAGAGGCAAGATGTTATATGCATGACGAAATAAGACAGAAACAATAACAAGATTGCATTTCTCTTGGCACCTCTATCCGTGGACATACTGTGAATACAACTCTTTGATATTTTATGTTCCCCAAGCGTACAGATCAGTAAGTATTCAATTTGAAAGAAATTAATTGTATATGAAAATCAATAATAGTCCAGTAATCAAAGGTTTAGAAACGGTGTTTCCAGGACAAAAATGTAGAAGTATTTTTCTCACTGGTTCTTTATGTTTTTTGGTCTGCTGAATCCAAATCTGGGGCTTGCCACCTCGCCAGATGTCACCTTGACCGCGAAAATTGTAGAAAACCTCAAAATGTTGGCACTTTTATTAGTTTTTCAAGTATAATTCGAAAACTAAGCGTGGATAAGTGTCGAGCACCAAATGAAAGGTTTATTATTATAGATCATAATTATTTTTAGCTTTAGACATTCCATGACGTCGATATATCGGGTAGGAAAAAAATGGCATCTACTGACTTTCCGTCAAGAAGTAAAAGAAGTTGATAATATTATTTCAAGTTCACGCTCTATACTCCTCCTAAATCAATCATATCATGAATACCTGATATGCCCTAGTTACATCTAAGGGTTTGACAAACGTGAGTAAGGTCCATTTACACTCACGGTCAGATAGATAGAACATGTCAAAAATTTGATGAAATTTTGATTCTGCATCAGTGATCAGGCAAACGATGGTGGATCTGAGAACTTCAATCCATTTGTCAGTTTATGTGTCGTGGCGTTTTTTTTTTAAATTTGTTTGGGGTCCTTTTGTCACGTCTAAAAGAAGGATTGAAAATGAGACCTCTTTCGATAGGTAGAGTATCCTTTGTTCAATTATTGTGAAATTTTCAGGAAGTACATATTTTCACCCCCTCTTTCGAATGGTGCTAGTTAGTTTGTTATCAAAAGTTACACAAAAAATGTTTAATTTGTAGCAATTTTTTTGAACGGTGTGAAAGGGCCCTTTACAAATTTTTGAAAAAAATCGCCAGGACACATATACTGACAAATCTATTAAAGTCCTCAGATCCACCATTATATTCTTGGTCTCTGATATATAATCAAAGTTTCATCAAATGTTTGACATGTGCTATATATCTGACCATGAGTGTATATGGACCTCACTCACGTTTGCCAACTCCTTAGATGTAACCAAAACATAACAGGTAGTCATGAATTAATTGGTTTTGGAGGAGTATAAAGCGCGAATTAAAAATAATATTATCAACTTTTTGACGGAATGTCAAGAGATGCCATTCTTTCCACCCGATGTATCGACGTCATGGAATGTCTAAAGTTTAAAGTAATCTTATGTGTTTGTAGCAAATTTTGTCTACTTTCATTTGGTACAGCATTGCTATTTTCAAAAGACGTTTATTTTTGGAGTTATACTCGAAAAACTGGAAAAAAAGCCAACATGATAAGGTTTTCTGCAATTTTCGTTGTGAAGCCAACACCTGGCGAGGTGACAAACCTCAGATTCGGTTTCAGCAGACCAAAAAACATATAGGACCAGTGAGAAAAATACTTCTGCATTTTTGTCCTGGACAAAACCTTTTTTTACTGGAGTATAAATAGATCATGAACAAGAAAACAAAGTGATATTCTAACAAATGAAAAATTATCTTGCTCACCAGCTTCTACCATAATTCTTCCTGCAAATCCCATTGATGTGAACATAACGCTCCTTACATTTATTGCTGACAAAAACATACTCCTGTGGAAATTGGAGATTTCCAATAATCTGCTCACTAGCGGCCACATTACTGTCGACTAACTCAACTTCATTTACTTTAATATTTTCCAAACTCTTTGGAGTAACTGTTAGCAAATTTCCGAAAATCACCAGAAATATTGAATATTCCCAACACATTATTTAAATCTGATAAACCGATCGTTGAATTGTGAGCATTTAATGTTTATAGTTATTAGAAGCAACTGATAAGGTTGTTTTGTTGTGATGCTTGAGTGTTGAATAATTTTAGTGAATATTATGAAGCGCAGTTTCGTAATCTTGCAATATGATAATAATATTATGGAAATAGTGGTTTTTGGGATCAAGGACTACTTTACAGGGTGTTTCCTAACCTCATTGATAAAATGAAAGGGGTGACTACCAGGTCATTTTGCGAAATAAATTTAAAATAAACGTAAGTCCGGTAAGTGCATAGTTTCCAAGTGATAGGGTAGATGATTTTTTTGAACGATCTTAATTGTTTTCAGGCTGTCAGGGACACTACGAGATTTGTTGATAACCCAAGAAACATTTTTAGTTTTATCAATGCCTACAGGAGGTTGTTACGGCCTATTTCATAAAACCTCCTTGAAGCCAATCAGTTATAAAGATATTATTAAAACAACGATACAACCTCCTTACAACCCTGAGGGCCCACTCCTAAGGAGGCTGTTACGGCTTATTTTAAAGCTTGTTATAAAACCTTAGTGCAACATTTAAGTAAACGATAAAGCACTCATAAAACCTTACATACTATATGCGGTTTAAAACTAGTTACAACACTTCGGCCGTAACACTGACTTCTCCAAAGACATTGAGAAAACACTTTTTGCTAATTTGCTATGTCATAGAACCAGTTTTTCTTGTACTTGAGGTTGTTAGGAGTTATTTGTTTCATGCGAGCTCTATCGTTGTATTTTGACACTTATCATGAGATCTCCTCTTGGAAATTGATGAAAATGGACAAGCAGGTATTCATATCATTATTTGAACATCTCAATCTCAGAATGAGCCATCATCATGCGACTATGTACCAACGAATGTGAGTTTTTTGATAAATGTATATTGAATACTCACACAAAACACTAGCGCCTCGAAAATACTGCGTTTAAATATATATTCATATATTTTCAAGACCATATGTTAAAATTGAAAAATGATCAAAATCAGACGAATTTGTGCAAGAATGAATAAAAATGGAGGGTAACTACCTATGTTCTGGAAATTTTTAAAGTATTGGAAAGTCAATTCAATGGGTTCTTGATCTTTTTCTAAATTATTTGATCAATGGCGGTTGTCTTATACCGTGAAAAATATGGCCGTCATACTTTTAAAGCCTATTGTTCATTTATGAGATCGCGTTAAAACACTTAAGCTTTAAAAACAATTTTTATAGACATTCCATATGTCTCTAGTGCAACAGCTCCTTTCATAAGTATTCATAGAACAATATGGTTTCAAGGTTCACCTAGAATTGTCTCATGATAAACCCCTTTTTAAACCTATTTTATTTAATTGGCTGTAAAAACAAAAAGAAGAGCAATTTCACTAGTTTCAGTGTTTTTCCTTGGATTCTTGTTTGATCTGGAGTCTGGAGTGTTGACAATTTCGTCACGTGGATTTTTGAAAAAGTTTTAAGGGGTTTGTACATTTACCGTTTGATCCTAAATGCTCCCAGAGCCTTCTGATAACCTTTCAATAATTGTATTCATAAAGTTTGAATAATTCCTTCGTCTTTGTCTTTTGAATTACCCAGATTTCTTCATTTTAAACCATTCTTTTGAATTTGAGCTCATGTAAGAACACAGTAAATGAACAAAATTGTTACATTGAAGAGGGCTTATCAAGGTTTTATTCTAAGTAATTTTGAAGCAAACATGCTTTTTCGTTGACTCGAATATAACCAAATATGCCTACAAAGAAATAGGCTTTATCATGGTTTTATGGAGTAAATATATCCGATTGCTTGGAACCATTTTGAATATTTTGAGTCAAAGTTACAGCCTAAAGTTCTTGAGGAAGTTTTAGGAGTAAACAGCTGTAACGAAGATATTTAATGACCTCCATAAGGCTTGCTCAAAATCAATTTTTTATTGGTTTTATCAGTAAGTTTTATAGCTGATGTTGAAACCTAATTTCAGGATCATTTTGTCGTAAGGCATATTTGGTTTCAGTTAAAGCTTCCTTAAAACATAGCACTTGAGTAGAACCACTTTAAAACCTACATAAAGCTTCCTTGAAACCAATAAGCTCTAAAAATGTTTCTTGGGAAGGGTGGCCATATTGTATGTTTCCTTTTCCAACGACCTAGTTTGCTTCTTGACTAAAGCTTTGTCATTTTAACTTCTCAGATGCCAGGTTTCGGTGTTCCTTGGGATGATCAGGGAAACTATGTCTTGCTGTACAAGAGGGCTTAAATGTGGGGGCTCTCGACAATTTTCTTCACGAGAGTTCCAAGCGTTCGGCCATGTCTCCGGGGACATTGAGGTGATGGTCTTCTCTCAAGAAGATTTATCTCGATGCACGAGCCTTGTGTGATCCTCAATAACGTTGAACATATAAATCTGATCCGGTTTTATACACTCAACAGCTTAAAAGGCTTAAAAAGCAGAGTCGATGGAGTTCTCGGCTTTGAAAGAAAAATCACTTTCTTTCATTTGGAGCGTTATAGGAAGGCCAGAAAGGACCAAGATGCGGCCAAAAGACGTGCCCACAGCAATTCTCTGGATAATCTTGTTCTTGTGGACGGCGATCAATGTTGCCAATGGCAAACAATCTCCAATTTTTTTTTAATTCAGAAAGAAGTCATATGGAAAAATTACCACAATGAAATTTGAAAAACCGTATGCTGTTAATGATGATACAATCTTCTAAATTCTTCGTTTGCTAAGGTGTTTTTGTACTGTTGAGGAATATTTGTACTCTTGAATCAAAAAATCAAAGAACTAAAGAACCAAATCTAGATAACTACCTTGAGCTCTAATCTGTAGAGGATGCTACCGAAACGTCTTTTCAATAAAAAATATAAAATCAAACAAGTGAGTAATACAGGGTGTCTCTAAAAGGTCTGTACAAAATCCTAACACATGTTGCTGAGGTCAAAATAAGCCGATTTAACGCAACTCACCTCAGACCGAAATGTCACCATTTCCGAGATACGGGGTGATCAAGTTTAAAATTAACAATTGAATTTTTGTCATTATTTTGGACAGTTCACGACATTTCACTTCAAAAATTGGTATGCAAGGGTTTTGTTTTGTGTGAAAATCGATTATGTAGTTCGTTTTACTGTGGCCGCTAGAGGGCTAGGAGGTTCTCCTGTCAAAGTTCGCTCAAGTGAGCCGTTTTCGAGATATTTCCATTTAAAGAGTTTCATGCCAAACCGAAAAATTCCTTCTTTACACGAACTTTTTAGAAAATTATTTTTACAAAATCAACTCATATTCCTGAGGTCAAAATAAGCCGATTTAAAGCAACTTGCCTTTGTCCAAAACTGCTCCGTTTCCGAAATACAGAGTGGTAAAGTTGTAAGTCAAAAACGGAGCAATTTTAAAGAAAGGTAAGTTGCTTTAAATCGGCTCATTTTGACTTCAGGAATATGTGACGCTCGTGTAAAGAAGGAAAATATTAGGAATTTTCCGATGTGGCATGGAACTCTTTGAATGGAAATATCTCGAAAATCGTCTGGATTTTTTTTTTATTTAATGAAAGATTGAAAAAAAAAACTGAGAAAATAGTTATGGACATTTTAAACCACAAAATGTAAAGTGTAGGGTGCTCTCTAGCGGCCACAGTAAAACGAACTACATAATCGATTTTCACGCATAACAAAACCCTCGCATACCAATTTTCAAAGCGATATGTCAAGATCTGTCCAAAATGATGAGAAAATTCAATTGGTGATTTTAAACTTGATCACCACGTATCTCGGAAATGGTGACATTTCGGTCTGAGGTGAGTTGCGTTAAATCGGATTTTTTTGACCTCAGCAACATGTGGTAGGATTTTGTGCAGACCATTTAGAGACACTCTGTATAAACAACAAAACTATTATTCATAATTATTCAGATCAAAGACCAAAAAGAAAAAAAAAGAAAAAAAATCTTTGACAACCTCTTACAGAGCTACAGTCATTTCATGTTCACGACATGTTCATAACAACTTTCTTTTTTTTTTGTACAGCTCGAACATACCTCACATCTATTCGCGTTCACAGCCTTGTGAGCCAATAGATGGCAGTCGTTGTCTAAAAACAACCACTGCACATTTACCCAGATTAGGGTAGTGGCTAGAGTTGCATCGGTGTGAGTGGTGCCAGCTGCCTTACTGATGAGTCCAATTTCGGGACGAAACCGATATAAGGAGGGCACTACTCACATGGATGTAACTCTAGACATTTATTACGGTTCTGTACCAACCTTTCCGTTTATCATTTGACTTGACTCACGGAAAAAAAACCAAAAACTGGATTTATTTGGAACTTCAAAAATGGGGCAAGATGGGACAGCTGGGAGTGAAATGGGTTATGGGTTATTTGCAAACATCATATGTATAGACTCTCTCTGGGACTTTTGCTGATATTAGCGTACCATTCTGCCAAATATAAAATTATGTATCAACTATTACTTTGACTAGAATAAAGATTCCGCCTATGGGGTACCCCATCTCACCCCCATTTATTTTATATGTAGAGTACTCTATCCCCATCCTACCTCAAATACAACTTTTTCAAAAATCATTTTATTCACCTTTATCAGGTGATAATGCCAAAACCATAACCTTGCCATGAGATAGCTATATAGCGGCCCACTATAACAAAAATATCTTATTCTGATCTAATCTGCTAGACACTTTTCTCCACTCGATTCTTTGCCTCTCAAAATAAGTTCACTGATAGGTAAAAATAAGAAAAATTGACCGTTCGCCTGAACCATGTGTTTTTAACGACTGTTCGGCATGTACTGAGCATAAGTATAAACGGTCTTCGTCAATGTCATACAAGAAAAGTTTCCGAAATGTCAGGTTTTTGAATAATATATAATGATATCCCGTCTTGCCTCATGGTATGTTGTGCCACGTTCATTTCACCGGCTGCCTGTTTTGGATTTCTACGCTATCTAATGTATGTTTTATCAAAAATCACTCGTGATATATAAGACACATGCGTTATTAAGGGGTTTTATGCAACTATGAACTTTGGTTCACTGTTGATCTGTTCAACGCCAAAAATTACATGGGCTTTTTGACGTTGAACTGCAGATCAACGATGAACTACTTACAGTGCAAAGTGTTTATGCAACCGGCCATAAGTGTGTGAGATGTTGTTTGCTAGATTCAAGCCCTGTCTGTGTTCATACACTTATTAGGTGAATAGTATGTGACGTCTGAACCAACAGCCATTCGTTGTTCACAAACGATATCAAAAATGACGGCTGGAGCATCTATACCCTACCAAAAAAATTAGATAGAAGCCCGAGGCGTTTCTACCAGATAAAAGGAGAGTTGCACCGGGCCAACTATCCCAGATGTTACTTGAAAAAGCAAAGCTAACATTCATTTCTGTAGTTTTTGTCATGCAGACAAGATATAAAAGAAAGACCGGCGCTCCTCAAAGACGATAATGGACCCAAGAAAGGTTGGTGGAAGCTCTCAGAAGTTGAGAAGCTGGCGAGATGGGTAACAATGAAGCTGCCCATCATTATGGCATTCCTTCAAGAACTCTTCGAAGGCGGAGAAAAACCGGCACTGTTTATGATATTCCCCTTGGTCCACAGGGAATATTAGACATTGCAGATGAGAAATTAGTCACTCACATTCAGAAACTCGATTTGCTCAAGATCGCAACACGATCCGAAGTTTGTCATACCAGTTCGCCAAAAAAATAGGAATTCGTCACAAATTCAATAGAGGGACAGAAATGGCGGGTTATGATTGGCTAGAATCTTTTCTGAATAGAAATAAATAAATAAAAAATGAAGAGTTGAGCATTGGAAAAATCGGAAAAATTTCTGAAATCTTAACTACACGGAATTCAACATGTTTGGGAAGCCTGGAAACATATTCAACATGGATGAGTCCGGATATCAGATAAATAATAAAGCGGGTACCGTTATCGCAATCAGACGTGCACACTTTAATCTCTAGTGAAAGGAGAGAGAATGTGAATGTGACAATCATTGCTTGTTGTAGCGCTTCCACCAGTAGGCAGTAATTTATAAAGAAGTGAGATAGAGAAAGGAATTTAGTGATGATCTTCCTTCTGGATCAGAAGCTCTTCATGAACCAGAGATCATCATACATAACGTCTGTACTTTTTTTGAGATGGCTTAAAGAACATTTTGATCCAAAAAATCCGCCAGGAAGAACAGTTTTGATTCTTGATGGACACTCGTCGCAGAGAAATTCCCTTGATATGATAGGTTACGCAGAAGAGAACGAGATCACATTAATCTTTCTACCTAGTCATAGATCTCTCTTTTTTCAAATCCTTGAAACACAACCTAAATCTTGAATCTAGACAATGGATCTTGAATCATTCCGGCAGACGAATCACTCGGCTTTAGTCAGGCGAAGATATTGGAAAAGCATTTGGAAAATTAGCTTCCGTGGAAATTGGACTTTCCGGGTTCAGAGCGACTGGTATTTTTTCCACAAACCCAGGAACTGTTCTGGATCATTTTTATGGCATTTCGAAGGAAAATGTTGTATCAGATGATCATGAAAACTGCTCTACAATGATATCAGATTTACCAAAGACATCTTGTGGTCACGCTCAGTTATCAGGGCCTTCAAGACGATCCGCATTGGAAGTACCCGGAACATCAAGTTCATCAGAATCACGGGAACCTCGACAGCCCAGTTCCAAATCTCCAGAATCAAAAATCAGTACATCGAGTTACAGGAAGCATCAAGCCAAGAAACTCCGTCGAATTTTTGACTACATAGGGGATAGCCAAATTCTTTACTATGGTAGCAAAGAGCACTTAACTACGAATGCTTATTTGTCACAGCAAAGTAACTTTATAGATAACATCTTCAATGTGACTGGAGAGTATCTTTACTGCCACAATAGATTGGCTCAGCTCTTAGGGAAGAGTAACTTTATTGGGACAGAAAGGCCGTTTCGTGTTTCAGTATAAGTGTTTGCTGTTATAGGAAATGTCTTTTGCTAGCAACCTGGCAACTGAACAAAAATATTTAGTATTTACCATTTTTTTTTTGAGTGTATCGCCACACCATAGCTTGAGGTAAATTCAAAGAAAAAATCAGATAAGGAATCCAAGATTCATTCAATGAGTGACTGTCAAGACAAAAAATCAATCATCCCATCACTGGCCTCTTGGAATGCACAAATACACTTGTTTAGTGCGTCACAAATTGAGTTGATCTTGAATTTCTAGATAAGTAATTTTTTATTCAAATTTGCGTCAAGCTAAGTCCCTTTTGTGAAAATTTTTGGTAGGGTGTAGTGGAGTATCCAAAATAATCTGGTAAATGATGGATGCGCCTGTGGCATATATCCATGCACTTTGAATGATTTTGCTCGCAATTTGTCTAAAATGTGTACCAATACACTCGCTTTCAAAATAAATCAAACAAATTTATTTTTGTCTTGTTAAGCTACAATGTGGAGTTTAATGGACTTAATAACTAGATCAATGTTGATGATGGATAATTATTATACAATCTAGACCAAAAGTAATTTGTTCAAGTTTTGAATGTTAGAGACTGTTTATACTTCTGGTACAAGAAGGAATCTATCACAAATTATTGCATTAGAAAGAGATCGCTTTAACATAAAAATTGAATGACAAGACCGAGGAATTGACATCCGACTCAACAGCACCGTTTAAGAATGAGCAATGACCGAAAACTGGCTGATTTATGCGATTTAGTGTGACTTCGGAACCCGAATGGTCATTCGAAACGGGTACAGGAATGCACAAACGGTAAAGTTGAAAATAAATTTTCTCCTATGACAACAAAAAACTTTACTGAAACAGTAGAACAAAACTTAAACAAAAAAGTGCATTACCACTGTAGAGAGTTTGCTATTTCACATAAGCACAGTGACAGAAACATTTTCGCTACGCCAAAATACCACTTGGCTGTTGCAAGGAAGTGGTTCTAGTGAAGTGATATTTTCCGTAACAGCCAAGCGAGTTTGCGGTTTCAACTATAATTTTAGCTATTGTTGCAAAAAAAAAATTCAGTAAAGATTTTTCGCAATGTAATTAGACATCAAATATTTAATTTTCAACATCTAAAGCACTGGGGCCGTCAATCCCATTTTCATAGGGCATCTCTCCCGCATGATCGGGAGAGATGGCCAAAAAAACTATTTTACTCAAGTGTCGTTTATACGTTCTAATATTTAAATTTGAGGATTCTATTTGTCATATGTTTTTCTAGACATATTCGGGTATGCATTGACAATATCGAAAAAGATACCATCATAAATCTCAACTGGTGCAGCTCTCCCGGTATTACCTTATCAACAATAATTATTGAGAAGAACCAAATCGACTATAAAAGTGAGCTTAAAAATAAATAAATAGTCCATTACATTAATTTGGAATAAATATATCACACCACATCAAAAACCATATATTATAGATGGTTCCAAAAAAATGTGGTAAGGGATTCAGGGAAAAAACAGCATCATTGATAGCAGATAACTTGACCAAACCATGGTCCAATGCTGGAGCAAAGATCCATAGCATTGTGTGGCGCCGGCTTGAGGGGAGTAAATATAAAATAATTCTTATCAACACTTACGTTACTGTATATTTTCTTTGAATATTGGGATGCATCTACCAGTCAGAAAGATGTTTCCAGGAGAACAACTCTTTGCTATCACGAATGTTGAAATTAAGCCAAACTTGTGAGTTGAAGTACCCTCGAAAGTAACTCCTCTATCTGTGACAGGTCTCTCCGTGTCTGCAGATTGGGCGGGTGAAAAATTCGCAACAAAAAATAAAAGTATAAATAAAATAATCATGTTTACTACCGATCTAAAGAATTTACTTTCAAGCTGATACCTATTGGTAGATGTATTCAAATATCACGGTGAATCATATTGAATGATTTCCTGTGCATTTATTTATCAATTATATGGAAAACACCACGGTACGGGGTGGAAACAAAAAGATTTTTGTCAGGTCGCTATCTTATACAACATCATCATCGCTATCTTATACAACATATAAGATAGCGATGTTCTCAAATAAGAATAAACTTATGTTTCAGTAGGTATGTGTGTACTCGGAGAAAATTTTATTCAAATAGCTGGCAAAGCGCTTTCGGCTCACAAAGCTATCATCAGTGCCCCAACTGAAAAATGAGACCAGAGTGAGCTTTGTACAGGAATGTTTAGCGAAATGGGAAAGGAAACAAGAACTACAGGGAAAATCAATACTCACTAGTCAGTTGTGTACAGGCGACTTTTTCATCATGAGGGTAGCCCTTATCAGGAGGTGTTTCAAACGATATGGCTCGGCCGCTGGATAAATGACTCGTAACTGTACTCCAGTTACCATTATAATAACCATTATGCAGTAAATGTTGATTCAACTGGCAGTTGATAATTGAATAAAATTTGCTTCGAGTTCACACATAATTTTCATCCTTACTTCGAGATGAGCGATACAGCCATTTCTACCTATTAAAACATGTTTGTTGCATCGAGTTATTCCTTCTCAGTAACGAACTGGTTATTCCAGTCCACAATCATTCAAATGCACTGATAAATGAAATAGTATTTGTTCCATGACAAATCCAATTAAATCTACTTTTCATGATAAAACCGAAGAATAATAATTATCAATTCTGCATTATAACTGCGGTCATAGCTTATGCTAACTATTTAACTATTTTGAATAAAAGACATAATAAGAAAAAATATTGTTTTTTGAACATTTTAAAGCTTTAGGAAAAAGACATTTTGGAATATTTGTAAATATTTTCTCGCCAACCATACTTAATCGTCCCGGAAAAATCAGATCAATAGGGAGGTTTCATGAATTCGAAATTTAACAAAAATATATGAACATGTTTTTTAGAATTGCTCGAACAGTACTCTGTGAGAGTTTCAAGTCATTTGGTGAATTTGTCAATTTAGTAGAGCTATGTTTGAAATTTTGAAAGAAATTTGAAACCAATTCCAATGGCGCGGTCTGACGTACTAATCCTAGCTTTTCCATCTTTCTCGATTAAACAGAGACAACCTTTCCCGATTTAGCGTGCATTCTGCGCGTTTGCCACAGTCTACGTTTCACTCCGGAAAATAGATGAGTGGGGTTTTATAGAAACAAATCAAACATTTTCTATTGAATATTCCGCATTATCAAATTGATCAACCATTTATTTATTCAAGTTTGAGCCAAATTTTTAAATTTATCCAAGACCAAATCATATAATATTTGGGTAACAAGCATGATCTCATGTGATTTCTGTGTCAATGTGGCAACACAGCGCTGGTGAGCGCCGTCTCCTTCTACTCCTAACCAACTACCCTAAAATTTTGATTTGTTTTGCTGTTTGCTTCTCAAAAACTGCAAATTTTTCATTTTTTCAAACGTTAAAACCCAATCAAAACCCTTCAAAAGACCTCATATATGTATATTTGGTAAAGCTCTCATCAGTGAAAAAAAGGAAAAGCTTGTGTTTGTGAATCTGTGACAAAAATTAAGAAAAAGTGCTTTGTGCCATCATTGTTATCAGTGGCTTCCGGGTTTTATGCTCTCATATACCAGTGAAACAGTTTATATATTGCGTGACAATAAAAGGTGAACACTCATTATTGTCTTTTATTGTCCAAAATTCATGAACATACTCCAATACAAAGCTTCGTAACTTCTTAGAAAAAACACTTATTAAGTCACCTTAAACAACAAAATGTTCAGAAGAGGCTACAATATTTTAACATAAGAAAAAGTCCATCTGCACCTGTATCCTGTATACTACACAGACTGCTTTCCAGGATATTTCACGGAGTCGAGGCTTTTCAACTGGCTTTTTCGTCTCCAAAATTTTGAAGCACTCTATGGAGAACTTAGACAGGTGGAAATGGACATTCCATAATTTGTGTGTGTATTGGAATATGTTTAGAAACAATAATAACAGTAACAAGTTACAGTTTACCTTACCCAAATCACGGACGTAAACATTAAAAACAAGGTTAGGTTACCCACATGATATTGATGCGGCGTTGTCAGCTCGTTCGCAATTTACCTAATAGACTTTGGTGTACGAGTAATTTCATTGGTTGACGCGCTATAGAGCTAAACAAAATGCTACGCTAATTTCACAACCTGGCAACAAACTTAGAATGGGGCGTCACCAGTCTTTCGAATCGTTTCATTTGTTGATCAGGATCACGTGTCGGTGACGTAGTTTTCCTGAGAGTATTTTGAATGAAACCGTTAGAAAATTAGCAGATATTTATCGAGTTTTCTAGAATAAATATGGATAAAAAAAATTGAAAAAATTTTTTTGGGCATTGTTATGCATCAAAGAATTCACAGAAAAAAAATCAAAAAAAAAAAATATCTCCCCATTCTCTGAGTGGTGTTATTAGTGGAACTCTCCTTCATATTTTTCTTAATTTTTCTGGAAAATACCTCTTGAATTTGTATCAAAGTATGATGCAGGATTCAGTTTTCACAGACCTTTGCCCGATTCGAGCACACTTTGCCGTCATACCCAGGGTTTCATCCTTGTCACCTTTTTCGTGACTTAACCAAATGCTTTCACAGTAACCGATGGATAAGGCATGCATCGTTTCACAGCAAAAATATTTTTGTTGGTCAAATAACCACTAGTTTGGTTAAATTTTTCTTGGGTTATGAGCAGAATCTTCAGTTTTAAGGATTTTGGTGTAACAGATCGCAGTCAAATTTGACAAATCTCACAACAACAACAAACGATTCAAAAATTCAAAAACATTTGGAATTAAAAGTTATTTCTACTCTGACGAAACCTGTTTTGCGCATCCTCATCGGAGACTTGAGACCACTGTACGCGAACCGGATTCTTTGGTGGAATTCGCGAAAGTCGACGGTGAATCGAAATGCGAGCGACACAATCGCGAATAGTCGAGAAAATGTAGCGGGCAGCCATACAGAGTGTTTCAAAAACATGTCGCCAAACTTTGAGGGGTTATACCTTACACAAAAATAATACGATAGACTCCAAATTGTCCAGTCCAAAAATTGATATAAAAAAAGATACACGGTGTCAAAGTTGAATTTTAATTTTAGATTTTTTCAAATAGCTTTCGAAATAATCAAGTCATTTTGATGAAATTTGGTATATGAGGATCGTTTGACATGCGAAATTCAAATCTGACCTTGATTTGGCTCTTACTTGTAGGGGGCGTCACTTAAACACCTTTTCACTCATTCAAATAGTATTTCTCGTACCATCTTTTTTTATCGAAAATTTGATTTTTCCGTCATATTTACATAAAAAAGGTATTCTTTGTAAGAGTGGCTAGGAGAAACCTTTTCAGGATATTTGCACTTTAAGTGATCCATGCAGAGTGGTTTTGAATAAAAAAAATTGAAAATAGACATGAGCGGCGCTCAAAACGACGTTATCATGCTGATTTTGATAGATGTTTCAATAGTTTTTATTAAAAAAAGTTTTGACTTGATTACTTTTGTATATTTTTTTTATGTCTCATTTTTCATTTTTTTTCTCATGAGTAACATCGGACATTAAAACAACTGTCAAAATTACCATGATAATGCCGTTTTCAAAGGCACCCAGGTTTATAATCAAGATTTGCCTTTCTACTTTAAGTGCAAATATCTTGAAGAGTATTACTCCTAGCTACTCTTACAAAGTATATCTTTCCCATGTTAATATGATGGAAAATCAATTTTTCAATAGGAAAAGAAAGTAGGAGTGCATACTAGAAAGTTATGGCTATTTGAATGAGTGAAAAGGTGTGTAAGTGGCGCCCCCACAAGTAAAAGCCATATCAAGGTCAGATTTGAATTTCGCATGTCAAACGAACCTTAAATACCAAATTTCATCAAAATAACTCCATTTTTTTAAAAGTTGATCAATCAAATCAAAAATCAAAATTTAACTTTAATACTCTGTATCTCTGTCAATATCAACCTGCGGAATAGGCAATTTGGGTTGTATCGTAATATTTTTGTGTAAGGCATAATCCCTCATAGTTTGGCAACATGTTTTTGAAACACCCTGTATAATGGGCGCGCTAAGCGGCTAGTGTAGTTCAGCTATTGAGTGGTCGCGAAATATAAATCGTGAAACATAAATAGGCGGCGATTGTGAACATAAATATTTGTGGTGTTGTGATTGTGCTGTAGTGACTTTCAATAAATAAATTAAAACTGGACCAGTGTTTCTATAATGAAAAATATCACAGTGTTATCGAAAGTTAGATTCAATTTGTACGTGAATCAGACATAAATAGTCATTTTATTGACTGCGAAAATAGTTCTGCTAACGGGATGACGCCTAGTTGAAGAGGCAGTTGGAGGAGTGTGATATGAATACAAGTGGGAAGAAAGCCAGCTGATCCACAACAACGGCTTTGTGAGGCTTTATTGGAAGAGTGTATTGATCCCGATACGTTCCAATTCGAGATTCCTGATCCCAACGCAGTTTAGAAATTGTCAGGAGTAGTGCAAGAGAACACCAGAAAAATGGGAGAGAAGCAAATGAAATCTTCTAGAGTCATGGAAGAGAATTCTAGAAATTTGGAAAAGAAGTTTGAAGAATCTTCTAGAATGAACAATTTGCATACATTTTTGAATGACTTTTCATATTTTCAAAAAATGTGCAAATTGTCCATTATGGAGAAGAAAATCAAGAAACAGCTGGTAGACAACAACTACTGCAAGGATCAGGTAACGGAAAAAATTTGGAACCTTGAGCAACGATTTGAAGCAAAAATCGAGAAATCGAGGAAGTGAGATGGCAATTTGCAGAGATCATCAAGCAACCAGAAGTGACTATCGGAAGCTAAGATGCGAGTGCTAAGATAGAGGCTGATAACATCCGAAATCCACATGAAAGCCCCACAGTTTGATGGCAAGCTATCTTGGAACAATCACCATCGCCAGTTCAAGGCAGCAGCAAGGACAAATGGATGGACTGGACCAGAAAAAGCCGTGGCATTAACTCTGACACTTCGTGCGGAGGCGACGAAAATCCTGCAGACGCTGAACAACCAGGAGACTACGATGTACTGGTGAAGCACCTGGAGCATCGATATGGACAGACTAACTTAGAGCACGTCTACCACTCTCAGCTAAAGAACCGCTCTCAGAAGACCAACGAAAGCCTGCAGGAGTCTCAAGCTGATGTGGCTCGCCTTGTACGACTGGCCACGCCAGAGGACGTGATGGAGAGGCTTGCAGTTCAGGCCTTCTTGGATGGAATGCGGGTCCAGGAGATAAGGACGTCCTTGATTCTTCATCGTCCTGACAATCTGGTGGATGCGCTGGTCAAGGCACTGGAACTCGAAGCAGCGAAGCAGTGCTGCAAGCTTCCTGTGCTCGAGCAAGGCATGGATAAACAGCCCGCAAAGAAAAACATCGTCGGAGCGAATGTGAAAAGAATCATCAAACAAGTACACGCCTCCAAGTCAAGAGAGTTGCGGTGCTGGAACTGTGGAGAACCTGAGCATATTCGTAGCCGCTGTAAGAAGGAAATACGGGCACCTACGTTGGCATCGGAACACAAGGATCATCGAACAACATCGATCTTGATGTCTTGTCCAGGAGACCACAGCTCTGTCACAAAGCCGAGAAGAAGGAACCGAGCGTTCGCAGGATAACTGTGGTGGATGATTCCTGGCAGTCTAAGGGGCTTCGCGAGGACCAGGAGAAAGATCTAGATCTAAAGCTCATCATTGGATGGAAGCTAGCAGGCCAACGATCAACTTGGCAAGAAGTCGCACGATTTTCAAGTACAGTGAAATCCTACTGGGCTCAATGGGACTCACTGGTTATTAGCGACGGCATCCTGATGAGACTGGTAAAAAACTGGACGGCACAAATCGGAGGTAGATAGTGGTCCCTCGAAGCAGACAGGCCGAGGTAATAAGAGAGATCCATGATGGCGTCACGGGTGGACATCTGGGAGTAGCCAAGGCGCTAGGAAAGCAGCGGGAAAGGTTTTTCAGGATCAACTGCCAGGCCAGTGTCCAGGAGTGGTGCAGGAAATACGCCGTTTGTGCTGCAAGCAATGGACCACAGAAATGCCCAAAAGCTCCTATATGCGCCAGTACAATGTTGGAAGCCTGTTTGAGAGGTTGCTGGACCATTTTCTGCGTCGAACGGAGAAAACGAATACATCCATGTCGTGATGGACTACTTCAGCAAGTGGGCCGAAGCGTATGCCTTGCCGACAAGAAGCAGCAACCGTAGCTGATGTGCTAGTTAAGGAATGGATCTGCCGTTTTGGTGTTCCATTGGAGCTGCATTCGGACCAGGGCAGAAACGTTGAATCAGCACTGTTCCAGAACGTGTGCAATGTATTGAAAATCAGAAAGACGAGGACAGCTGCGACATTTCTTTTGTGACAATTTTGTGTGCTTTCTGATCATTCTTCTCTTCCGTGATAATCATTTTGACAGAGGTTAAAATGATATCTAAAATCTAAATTCCTTTTGATGGTATTTCGAGAGCAGAAGATGGACACTAATTCTGCTAATGTGTTTCGTGATGATGAGCCAGATACCCATTCAACTGATTATGGTGAGTGGTCTCACAGAGTTACCCTACTTAATTCAATATTACGCGTTTTTACTAATTAAGAGAATTCCTATCGTGTTTTTTATTCTGCAGCCACTTCTGGCGATCACGGTGAGAAATATCTTACCAGCGGTCTAAAGAGTTTGATTCTTGACTTATCAAGAATAAGGTTGAAATGATCTGCCGCCACCCCATTTTCTGAGTGATAGAGATTGAGTAATGACTCACCATCAATAGTTTGAAGAGTTTGATACTTGTCAAATGATCTGCTACAGCTCACTGTTTCCTAGCGTAGTGGTATGAAATGAAATTTGGTGACGTATCACTTTATGGCAACTGAAAATAACAAATTTTCTATAAAAAGGTCTTCATTTTTGATAGAATAAGGTAAGGATTATTTCAGATTTTCAATCGGTATTTTTAAAAAAGCTAATTAGTTAGGTGTTATGTTATGCATCTCGGCAAATGGAATGTTGCTCCGCGTAGGAGTTTGGGTTAGTATGGGTTAGTTTGGTTGGCAAAAAAAATTGATGTCGCGTGAGAGACATCATTTGTGTTAGAAAACGGGAATTTTGAACAGTTTACAATATTTTAATTTTTTTACCTTTTGTATTTTCAAGTTGTCATTAAAAAATTTCTCAAAACGAAAAAACGTCTTTTCGAGAAGAGATAAAAGTTTAACTCCATTTTCCAGCCACTGCTCAATTGTCTGGTTTGATATTACTGTATTATCGGTTAGATATTACGTGATAATTACATTTGGAGGCTCCGGCGACATGTGATAAAGCTGTCCAGTGCTACCACAAAATTACGACCTGTGTTTGATGCTTCAGCAAGTGAAAAAGGAAGCCCATCGTTAAATCAATGTTTGGAGAAAGGTATGAATCTAATAACGTTAATACCTTCATTATTGATAAGTTTCCGGAAGTACAAGATTGGTGTGATATCGGACATTAGAAAAGCGTTATTGCAGATAAGCCTTCATGCGACAGAGAAAGATTTTTTGAGGTTCTTATGGTATGACAAAGATGGGAAGCTATTTGTATACAGACATACCAGGGTTGTTTTTGGAGTAACATCAAGTCCATTTTTACTGAATGCAGTAATTCAGCAACATTTACAGAACGTTCTGGATGAAAAGCGAGAGGATATAGATGAAGAAATTATTTAAAAGCTGAAGAATTCTTTCTATGTTGACAATTGTATTACGAGTGTAGATACCAAAGAAAAGAGAAGAGTAGACTTAATTCAGCAATCAATTCAAATTTTTGCTGAAGCCAAGTTGAATCGGAGATTATGGGAATCTACAATAACTACAGCCAATAGCAATGAGAAATGCCTTTCTTCCATATTGGGATTCAACTGGGACCGATTTGAAGATACTTTACAAATATGTCTGGATAACTTGAAGAATATTGACACAAATAAAGTCACAAAGAAGTTGATGTTGTCCGTAACAAACAGGATATTTGATCCTCTTGGTTTTATATCACCCGTTCTCTTATGTCCAAAAATATTATTACAGAAAACATAGATAATTCGCATAAATTGGAATACTGAGGTACCCGAAGATATAAAAGATCAATTTATTCAGTGGTTACAAGGTTTGAGTGTCCTATCTTCATTGAAGATTCCCAGATGGTTATTCACTAAGAAGCCGAATAAATTGAGTATTTACATATTTTGTGATGCAAGTAGAGATGCTTACGCCACTGCTATTTACTTGAGAAATGAGGGAGAAGAATCAGATGTGTCCATTCAATTAGTTCAAGCAAAGTCTCGAGTGTCACCAACTAAGAGGCTTTCCATTCCCAGATTAGAACTTTTAGCTGCTACAATCGGAGCTAGATTATTTACTTCTGTGAGAAAATCTTTGGGCTATGATGATATTTCCACATATTTCTGGACGGACTCAACAGCTGTTTTATCTTGGATAGGGCTAAGAGAAAATTGGAAACCTTTTATATGGAATCGAGTGGAAGAAATACGAAGATTGAGTCAAATATCTGACTGGAACTATGTGCCAGGGAGTATGAATCCGGCTGACTTGCCTTCTCGAGGGTGTACCACAACACGGTTGTTAAAATCTTGTTGGTGGAAAGGACCTAATTGGTTACGAGATGGGGGTATGTTTTGGCCTGCACAAGATTTCCATCATGATGAAACAGAGGAAATGGATAAAAAAAAGAAAGACGGTTGTGAATTTACTATCAACAGGAAAAATTGATTTCTCACAATTTTATAGGAAATTCTCAAAATTCAGCAGGATAGTCAAATTGATAGGTTGGATCAGAAGATTTATTTGTAATGCACGAAAATCTAGAAATTCAAAAAATAAAGGTGATATTCTTACCTTTCAAGAATTACAAGAAGCTGAAATGATTTTGTTAAGAGGTGTTCAACAGGAAAGTTTCAAAAATGATCTTCATATGCGTCAATTTATGATGATTATGGATGAGAATCAAACCATTAGAATCAAAACAAAAATCACAAAAAGAGAAGATACTGAGAATTTCCGATATCCGATACTTTTACCAAATAAACATCCAGTAGTGGTAAGAATAATTTTTGATACTCATGTGAAATTATGTCATGCAGGAGTACAGATTCTTATGGCCAGTTTAAAAGAGAACTATTGGATTATAGAAGGAAGAAGATCCATCAAGTCGGTTCTATCAAAATGTGTAAAATGTAGAAGATATGATTCAAGACGATTAGATGCACCATCTGTTGCTTTACCCATGAATCGAGTTAAGGATGCTGCAGTTCTCGAAGTTACTGGCATCGACCTTTTTGGACATCTGTTTTTGAAACAGAAAGTCAAAGTATGGGTTACCATTTTCACTTGTGCCATTTATCGTGCGATACATTTGGAGATTGTATCCTCTTTAAGGACAGACAGTTTTTTGAGATCATTCAGAAGATTCATTGCAAGACGTGGAAGACCTAAAACAATTTATAGCGACAATCAAACCAACTTCACTGGATGTCAGAATTTGTTAAACTCATTGGATTGGATCGAGCTAAGAAATTTTATGAGATTGAGAGAATAGATTGGAAGTTCAATCCACCAGCTGCTGCATGGTGGGGAGGATGGTGGGAGAGATTAATTCGTATAATCAAACAAACTCTATCAAAGTATTAGGATGGGCATGTTTGAGCTACGAAGAGTTGGAGACGGTTTTATGTGACTGTGAAGCAATGATGAATTCCAGACCACTCACTTATATATCTGAAGATACTTCAGATCTAGTGCCATTAAAACCCAAAATATTTTTGCAAGATATTCAACAAACTGGTATCATAGATTTGGATTCCATCGAAGCCACATATTTGAGAAGAAGAACTCAATATAGAAACAAGCTTAAATGGGACAGTTGATTTTGAGAAACAACAACAGAAAAACAAGACTAATCAAAGTTGGATAGCTTGTTCTCATTGAAATCGAAAATGAAAAAAGATTGGATTGGCCATTAGCAAGAGTAGAGGAGGTGATATCTGGAAAAGATGGACATATCCGAGTTGTGAAGTTGGAAACATCCTATGGCTATTTGGTCCGTCCTATTCAACATATTTTTCTATTAGAATTGGAAGATGTAGACGAGTATTCAATAATTGAGAGTAAGAAAAATCATCAATTTCCCGAAGACGATCTTAGTGAGAGAAAAACGAGATCTGGAAGAATTAACCCTCCCAATAGATTGAATTTATGAAAATCTCTACAAGAGAATTTCTTTTAGTTGATGAGAGAATGTTAGAAAACGGGAATTTTGATCAGTTTCCAATATTTTAATTTTTTACCTTTTGTATTTTGAAGTTGTCATTAAAAAATTTGTCAAAACGAAAAAACGTCTTTTTGAGAAGAGATAAAAGTTTTACTCCATTTTCCAGCCACTCCTCAATGGTTTGATTTGATATTACTGTATTATCGGTTAGATATTACGTAATAATTACAATTTGGTTGGCAAAAAATTACTTTTCATATCCCCACTTTATTCTATAGAAAAATATGATTTCATAGCAAATATGAAGCAATCTTACTAGAAAATTTGTTATTTTCAGTTGCCATAAAGTGATATACACCCTGAAATATAATCATATTTGTGGTATGGGAGTTTGATTCTTGTGAATGGAGTGATCTCGCGTTATGAGTAGTTAAATATCATCCATAAGTTGATATCAACTTGCCACGGATTTGTTTGAGGCGATTGCGTTGGACAATTAACATAATGATGCGTAGGATTCAGGCATTGGCTTGATATAATTAGCTGTGAGTTGATATAAAAATGGATTAAAGAAAAAAGCTATTTGTGCCAAGTTATATGGTTGTCCTGCAGCCTGAGGACGCCGTGGGGGACGCCCCCATCTTTTGTTAATCTTTGGGATTATGTGTAGAATGATACACTAGTTGTTTGTGTGGTGGTCAACCATTGATCTAATATAATATAATGGAATGTCTGTATTTCACTTGTATTGTATTCGGAGGTTGATTATCGCATTTATGCTTCCTGGCGATTTGATACTTGTTGTACAGTAGTATAGATTTTGCAATTGGTGTATTTCTCTCATTTTGATTTCAGTTGAACCCATATTGAAAACATCTTAAACGTGGTAAATATCAGAATGTATGTTACCATCAAAATAAGGAAGGTGACTCAGCCTAATTTTTATTCCAGGTGCGTTTGTTTTGGCCAATAGTGAAGCTGAGCTCGGTAAACCAGTCAATTATTTCTTTGTTATTATTACAAATAAATCCTGACAATAGATCTGTCCACAAAAAAATTAATATACATTAAAAGTATTGTGAAGCAAAGATTTTGATATGAAAATAACTATATTCGAAGTGTGCTTGCAAAAAAATCAATCCCAAATACAACAGCAGCCGTTGAAAATAAGTGCTTTGGTTCAGCGAACAAAACGCACTGTGACGTCAGATACTTGCTAGGAAGACGGAACGTACTTATATTCAATTATTGTGACGTTAGACGTAAAATCAATATTAAAGTTTACATGTATTTTCAGTTCGACAGTATAGAGCATTCCCATTAGTTATCAGGAAAGTTTATTTATTCTCCGCAAATATGAAGGACGGTTTCTAGAATGGAGATTCACATTATTTGCGGAAGGTAGACGTGACGTAGTTTTCGATTATATGTAGTTGTTTGACAAAGTGTTTTCTTTCGGCTTTCGAACATTTTCAAAATTTCGTCTCACTGCCGTAAACTATAATTTTCTTTTTGCTGTCTGCATTGGTTTCTCACAAGAGTTTTCGTTAGCGTTCTATACTCGTCGGTTTGTGCACTCTGGAACAAAACTCCACTTTCTTGCCACCATAATATTATTTATAATGCCAAACCGTGTATAACACCAGTCATATTATATTTATCTTTATATATGTCTACAGTACGTACCTATGACTACAGTAAATAAGCGCGTAGGTGACGTCACACTCTTTTTCTAGCCTCTACGAGTTTTGGCAAATTTGTTCAGCTAATAACGCAGAAAATATTTGACTATTTTTTTAAAAACTTAATAGGGGCTCATGTTACACCTATATCTACCATCTTCAAAAAAAAAAAAAAAAAGTTGTGGGCAGACCTATTGTTGGCAGTTAATTTTATTTGACACTGGCTCAAAGTATGAAGAGTGAACTTGCTGCCGCTTTCAAACAAAAATTCGGACGACTGGACCATCTGCGACGTCAGGTCAGAGGTGGGGAAGGCGATCAAAATCATGGGAGGAACACGATACTCGTTTTACATTGCGAAGAAAAAGTTTCCACATCATCTGACCACCCACAGTGATGTCTGGAGAGCACTCAATCATCTTCGAGACTTGATGCTGTCACAGGACCTGACTCATTTGGCTATTCCAAAGATGACCAATGACCGAGTAGACTGGCGTGTGGTGTGAAGCATGCTGGGAGTAATCTTCAAGGAAAGTGGCATTGACATCCTGTTATGCTGCTATCCTTCCCGGAAGACGAACCAGAAGACAGTGGTCTGCTATTTCCACCGTACATCACACTGCAGTTTCGGGGGCCGATTTCGACATTGTGACATTTCGGGACGAGATGCTCTAAGAAGCAAGGAATGTTACAAAACCGGTTTTGCCCATCCTCATCGGAGACTTGAGACCCCCACTGTGCGCGAACCGGATTCTTCGGTGGAATTCGCGAAGGTCGACGGTGAATCGAGATGCGAGCGGCACAATTGCGAATAGTCGAGAAAATGTGCGTGCTAAAAGTGTTTCTATAGCGAAAAACATTACATTAATATTCTTCCGGGAACTATTCTTATTTTGTTATTTGATGTTCAAGTTTAGATTGGATTTTGACGGTAAGTGATGAATAGATACAATTTTCGGTTCTATGATTAAAATTTCTGTAACAACTTGAGCCTCATTTGTGCTGTATACATACCCAGGCATGAACTATCATTCTTAGTGACCCATGAAGTAATTATTGATCAATGAACAAAAATTGGTCCGAGGTCTGATGATTTTGGGTCGGCATAAACAGGGTGTCTTTAAAAGGTCTGTACAAAATCCTACCACATGTTGCTGACGTCCAAATAAGCCGATTCAACGCAACTCACCTTTAACTGAAATGTCACCATTTCCGAGATACGGGGTGATCATGTTTAAAATTAACAATAGAATTTTGTCATTATTTTGGACAAATTTTCACATATTGCTTTGAAAATTGGCATGTGAAGGTTTTGTGGTATGAGAAATTCGATTATGAAGTCCGTTTTACTGTGGCCGCTAGAGAGCGCCCAACTCTTCACATTTTGTGGTTTTAAATGTCCATAACTATTTTCTCAGATATTTTTTTCGATCTTTCATTGAATAAAAAGATTCTCCAGAGGATAGCCGTTTTCGAGATATTTCCATTTAAAGAGTTCCATGCCACACCGGATAATTCCTTATATTCTCCTTCTTCACACGAGCGTCTCAAAAAGCGATTTACAAAATCATCACATTTTCCTGAAGTCAAAGTAAGCCGAATTGAAGCAACTTGACTTTTTTTAAAATTGCTCCGTTTTCGACTAACAACTTTACCACCCTGTATTTCGAAAACGGAGCAATTTTGGACAAAGGCAAGTTGCTTTGAATCGGCCTATTCTGACCTCAGAAGATATGTGTTAATTTTGTAAAAATAATGTTTCAAAAAGTTCGTGTAAAGAAGAAATTCTCCGTTGTGGAACTCTTTAAATAGAAATATCTCGAGAACGGCTTACTTGAGCAAACTTTGGCATGAGTACCTTATTTACTTGAAATCGTCTGGAGAATCTTTTTATTCAATGAAATATTGAAAAAAATAACTGAGAAAATAGTTATGGACATTCTAAACCACAAAATGTTAAGTGTAGGGCGCCCTCTAGCGGTGACAGTGAAACGGACTTCATTATCTAATTTCTCATACCACAAAACCCTCGTATGCCAAATGTCCAAAATAATGACAGAATTCAATTGTTAATTTTAAACTTGATCGCCCCGTATCTCGGAAATGGTGACATTTTGGTCTGAGGTGAGTTGCGTTAAATCGGCTTATTTTGACCTCAGCAACATGTGGTAGGATGTTGTACAGACCTTTTAGAGACACCCTGTATATCTTTCTTATCATCGCTGAATGCATTGATGTCATATAAATCCTTTTTACTCTGATCATCTTGTGCTCATTCAATGTGAATAAAGAAAACATTGTATGTAGTATTCAAGAAGCAGGAGAGAAACCTCAGAAATGTCAAAATAGTCATAGTTAGGTTATGTTCCATATAACCAAGAATCTATCGACCTATTTATTACCCCCAAATCACTTTCGTTTTTTTTTCCGCATAGGGAAATATGTACACAAATGTCGGTAATTTTGCCCTATTCATAATTGGGCATCATTGTCTCTGGACCTATTTATTCTTTTTATGTGCCAAAAAGCGGTAAATTCGACTTTCTAAGGGGCGATATATCAATTAGTTCGGGCAAAGCGTCGTAAAATAAGGGGTCACTTTGCGTTGAAATGACAAGTTTGATTTTTTTTGATCAATGGAGGTGCCATCATTCGAAAAGCTATAAATCCAAATTTGCAACCTCGTGGGATTTTTTTTCGCGGAAATGCGTTTTGATGCGTATCTCGGGTTCTAATTGTCGTGAAGCCAAAAAAGGCATATCTATGTTTTCGTTATGAAATAATGGATACCTTTTTCCTATAGCTTTTTCCGTTTGAAATAATAAAAAAAAAGATATTGTGCGTCAAAGTCAAAAAATGTGGGAAGATTATTCTGATAATTTTTATTTTACAAAAATGAGCAACAAACCTGCACTTTAGGGCAAATGTTGCCGGATACTTTTTTGTAGGTGACGTAATTTCCAACAATTTGAACAAAGATAGCCCGATACGATTTAAAGGAGCCGAGCAATCCACGTGAGAAGTTGGGCATGTTAACCATACTTGCGCGCGTCAATAAATCGGCGTTTATTTTTCAGCCGCATTCAAGTAGCTGAAATGAAATGAAACGAGAGAAAATGTCAAAGTGTTTATTTTATTGCTTACAAGTTATCCAGTAACCATTTATGTTTCAAAAAATTATAAAGAAATTATGACGCGTGAAAAGTGGAAAACCTCGGGAAATGTGTTATTTGTGAATCTCGTTATTATTCATTCATTTGTTTTCCTAGAATAAGATTGTCCTTAACTCTTTTCACACCACCATGAAGGTCAAGTTTTTGGCGCATTTTTTTTTATTGTGGTTTTCACAGTAGGCCTATTTAACATCAAAGCCTGAACAAGCTTTGCAAATTGCCGAACATTTCAAACCCTCATTTCTGCATCCGCATGCTGTTTCGCAATTTTTCGTACATGAGCATGGGATTATCTTGAGGAGTGACGTTGGAATTGCGGTTTCCAAAGACATTACGGTTCCCAATACTCCTCCGCTTCTTCTCCAGCCCCAATCCTCAGGTTCCAAGACATTCCCAAGCCACGTCTGTAGTCTGTACTGAGGATAGGTTCGATATGAATGTTGTGCGGCAGCAGAATTGCTTGGAGGCAGAGAAGAGAGATTAAACTTGATTTTCACTTCTGCGCGTGTAAATAGTTTGAAACGGAAATCATTCAGAGGTATTGTCGAGGCCTCTCCTCCGTACAGAGCGATAAAAATGGAAATTAAAATGAAAAAAATATATGAAAAAACGGAGGATTGGGGCTTTAAAAGAAGCGGAGGAGGATTGGAACCTGTGATATCTTTGGAGACCGCTATTCCAACGTCATTCCTGAAGAAAATTGCGGTGCAGCATTCGGATGCAAAAAGGCGGGTTTGAAATGTTCGGAAATTTGCAAAACTTGTTCTGGCCAAACGTGCACAAATATCATGAGAAAGATACTGGATGAAAAAGATGACGACCTCGACGACGATGACGAAGACATGTACGACTTACCCACGGAAGTACCACTTCCACAACTGAGCAGAAATCTTTTGCCTGATGACTTATCCGACGAGGGAAAGCGTAGAAAATGTACCATCAAAACCAAAAAAGATTAAAAAACTTTGAGAGAAAAGAGAACATACATTTTTATGTGGAATAACCACGATAAAAAAACGCGCCAAAAACTCGACCTCCTGGGTGGTGTGAGAAGAGTTAACGACAATTTGATTCTAGGAAAAACAAAATAAATTGATAATAACGAAATTCGCAAAAAAAACACATTTCCCGGGGTTTTCCACTCTTCAGACGCCTGAATTTCTTTATCACTTTTTGATACATGAATAGGTTGTGAACAATCAAATGAAAAATTTGATATTTTCTTCCAGCCGTCGAATAAACAGCTATCGAGACCGCTACTTAAATGCGACTGTAAAATAAACGCCTATTTATTGACGCGCGTTAGTATGATCAACATGCCCAAATTCTCACGTGGATTGTTCAGCTCCTATAAGTCGTACCGGTTTTTTTTTTTATTGTTGGAGATTACGTCACCTACAAAAAGTACTTGACAGTATTTGCCCTGAAGTGCAAGTTTGTTGCTCATTTTTGTAAAATGAAAATTATCAAAATAATTTTCCCAAATGTTTTGACTACGCTTTTTTTCTATTGATTTAAACAAAAAAAATTATAGAAAAAAGTTATAGCCGAGATGCGCATTAAAACGCATTTTCGAGAATATCTTCGCGAAAAAAAATCACACAAGGTTTCAAATTTGGATTTTAGCTTTTCAAATGATTGCACTTCCATTGATAGAAAAAAATCAAACATGGCATCTCGAAGCAAAGTCAATGTACGCTCCACCTGAAATAAATGTCTATTTAAGATAAAGGTACACTTAGAGGTTATTTTGGACCTTGAAATTGTCTCCCATGAGTGCCGTGTTTCAATAATTGCGACACTCAATTTAGATCCCAGCTAAATGAATGGAGGGGCGCGATTGAGAAACGGCACTTTTGTTGGCCAATTTTAAACTTCACGTCATTTTTAAGTATACCTTAGCTAAAATTTCACTTAAGGTGACATTGAAATATCGGTCCTAATTTTGTTGGAAAAAGGCATGAGGCATTCTCATGTTATTAAGAAGATTTCGCACAAGGGAACAGAAATGAAAAATATGGGTTTTGGATGTCTATGCGTCAGTCAAGAAACGCACAAAATAACCGCGTATACTCCGATGTTCAAAAATAAAATGTCAAATTCCTCTTGAATCCTTAATGGTTCCAAGGTCGAAATTTGCTGAGTCCGTGATAGTTTCGCCAGAAGTTTTAATGCTGGGAAAAACAAACATTATTATTGATGGCAAAAATGAATTCAGATGTTTTCCAAACAGAGATTTTAGCGACAATGCTTTCCGGAATGGAAGTGATTTCGGATCATTAAGCGTTCCAACAAGACGTTGCATACGTCGAGATCAACCATTCGTTATCTTCAATTCAATCACGTTTCTGGCCGCTCAACAGAGCAGATCCAAACCCAGTCGTTTATACGTTTTGGGGTCTTTCAGAAGCTATGGTTCATGAAGATATTGTGGGGAGTCTATAGGTCAGTAGCGGCGAAGACTTCAAGCTGTCGTCAATAATAATAAAGGGGGCCATATTCACAATGGATATTTTTACAGAAAAAAATCACTTCTTGTAGTTACTGATACTTATTATAAAAATCATCCTTTTTTCAATGTTACACTTTTCTTTGAATAAAAACAGATTATCTTTTATTTTCTTAGTAATATTGGTTGTTATTTTGTTCACCGATATCTTATGGTCAGATTGAACTCATAATATGTTTTATAATCAAGACCCTTTGTATCATCAAGTGTCTGATTCCGTTTTAGTTTTGGGGTAGTGAACCAAGCACTCTAAACTTCATCACAAGTGAAGACTAACGAAAAACTCAATTTCCATTTGGAAGCAGCACTGGACGTGGTAACAACCTCGTTCAATTGCAGTATAAGGCCCCTGAACTTCTTTCATATTGAGCATTATAACGGGAAGTGATAAGCGAATCCAAAAGATGCTCTGTAACTAAAATGAAAATGAACTGTAAACTTAGTCCGGAGACCCAGATTTTCATAATCTTCCAATATTATCGACATCGTTAACTGTTGATATAGCCCCGGTATTCCTGATAAATAAAGTGCAGTCGACATTATTATTATTCAGCAAACAATCAAGTCAAACATGACAAGAAACCACAATTAGATGATATCGCCTACCATGCCACCGCATAATATGATATTCGGAGAAAACGGTGTGTCACTGAAACTTTATAATGATGATTTTATTGTATAATTGGTCATCACGTTGTATTTTGTTGAAATTTTACAAATAAAATGAAATTCAGTTATGATTATTGGACGGCACTCCAAGACGTTTATTTTGATTACCAACATAGTTGTTCTTCAGGGTTACTTATTGTTTCGTTTCAACATCAGAAATCGAGTGTATATAATCGAAAATGTGTTTGACTCTTTTATTTAAATCACTTGTAGTCAAGTCAATATAATTCGAAAATCGTCAATTCATAAACAAAAAATGATACATAATTCATTTTTAGTTATATTTGGATTTAAGGTCACGTGTCTCCAAATATTTCACTAATCCGAATCAACATTATTGATTCTTTTATTGATGTATTGTGAGTGGGACTAATCTACGTTTTTTTATGCGATTAGTTTTTTATTTTATAAAAAGACATACATGAGATCATCTACATTCTGAAAGCTCCGAACAAATCAAAATAGACTGGAACGTTTACAAAAAAGAAGGAAGAGCTGAATCCATAGAAGTATATTGGTTATACGTCTATGAGCTGAATCACTCACTAAAGAAGTCACGAAAGCGTGACGATGTCTTGATGTCGCTGTTTCCATGCCCTCCAAATATTAAGGCATGGGAGTATCATCTTCGGATTGTCGAGAAACTACTGTGCAACATATACATAGTTACTATAAACTTCGACCTCAGCGCATACAGCTATGACCACTCATTCACGCGCTGGAAGGCAGGCTCACGATAAAAATTGGTTTGTGCACATGTGACTTCTTAAGTTAATAACAACTCTAATTTATTTTTTGTGTTATCCAAAATTCTAACCGATTAGCATGTAGTAGATACAGTCGGATGCAAAAAAATTATATGAAGCACTTTTCAATCAAATCTGAGCTGTTCTCCAAACAACCATATCGTAGATATATCTTGTGGTATATCGTGGTCACTTCCCTGAAGTTGAAATTGAAATAAAAAGATTGTCGAATAGAATAAACATGAAATAAAAGATTTTGAAATAAAAACTAGACAGACTTAGCACATGTTAAAGCATGGCAAATTCTACATTTAATATACAGTGCGGCTCTAAAAGGTCCCCTCCTTCTAACTTTTGAACCGTTTGATATTTGGACACAGCATATGTGAGGTCTTTCTGCATTTTTTGACATAGTGGTGACAGCTGAAAATGTCAAAATGACAGCTGAGTGCCGTTTTGAATGAAAAAATCAAATGGAAAGGGAGGTCTAGTGATACCTTATTTTGAAGGCTCTTTGACCCACATTACAACAGCCAAGTTTCAAGCCTCTGCTATCATTCCTGTTGATATAACAGCGTGTATTTTTTTTTTCATTTTTGTCACTTGATTAATACTTACTGGCCAGAGGTGACTTTTCCAAACTAAGAAAATATGATAAGTTACAGAAGATCTTCAAAATAAGCACTTGATTTTTTTGACGAGAATTTCTTTCACGCCAATTTTTTATCTTATTTTGGTGAAATTCATCCTCTTCAAATTGATTGAGTAGAAGCTATTTTTAAAGATCTTGTGTACCTCATCATATCATTTTAGTTTGGAAAAGTCAACTCTTGCGAGTGAGTATTAATTAAGTAACAAGGATGCAGAAAAAAATTGACACGCTGTCATATCAACAGAAATGAACATTTTTGCATACCCATCCTCGATTTTTTAAGGCAAAATACTTTTTTGATCTTGGTGTTTAAAATCAAGAAAATGAGTGGCACTATTTGCCTCAATTTTGACTAGATTTCTGTAGTTTGCTGATATCCACATTTGGTCACGAGCAAATCACACAACAACGCGCTTGGTGGCATTGATGACGTAAATCGAAAGTTGTTTGGCGTTATTACAACAAAGGTCGCTGAAACCTCTAGTACGTACTTTTGGACTTTGATTGTTGGTAGGAAGGCGTAAATATTTTTGATAGCATTGATGATAAGGGTACGAGTGAATATATTTTGTTATAACAAACCTGTATATTTTAAATAATCAGGTATAAAAAATTTGTCAAAGATAACTGCTGAACGGTTGAAACCAAATTGCAGAGAATGAGAGACCCTGAGGAACATAACAGGTTTTGGTTGTAGTACAGATCTTATAAAAAATGATTTCCTATATTATCTTAATCATGTCTGCTAGGCAAAATAACATACTATATAATAATATCAGCCTCACGCATCTTTTAGGTATCGTATTCCTCAATTAAGGCTCTGATTATCATGAAAAAAGCAAATGATCTAGTTAAACCAAGGCTTGCGACTAGATTATAACTTTTTTTGACCTTGTCATTGAAAAAAATTAGCAATTGTCACTGATTCAAACACTTAAACTGGTAGGTTTCTTGGTAAATCTTCGCATAAAGCATATATAGCTAAACATCAATGATAATGACTGATTTGTTAGAATAATATTCATGTTTAGATGTTTGAATAAATAAGCTCTATTATCAAGCAACCAAACAATAATACTGGATGTGACTTGTGTGTAGGATATTGAAATTATTTGGTTTTGTGTGATTTCCGATGAATTTCACAGGTCTAACTGGACAGCCTGTATACAGATTCGCTTCTCTATACAGGGATCTTGGCACCTATTATACCTACAGCAAAGATTAAATGGAGAAAGTTTTAAAGGAATCTTAGTGCATTCGATATCTGGGTTCAGATTCACTATCGGTCAATTGGTTTTGGAAATATCGGTAAAAAACCGAAAATGACGGATTTCATTTTTTGACAGTAAATCCGAAACGGCTAATTTGACACCGGTCAAAATGTGACATTATAGGGACACTTTTTGAATAAAATGGCGTGTATGATATGTCTCGATCGTCTTTGGTTTTCCCGCAACACGCCTCAACTTTAATTTTTCTTATGGCCGCCATATTGGATTTTTCGATGTTTAGAAAGAGTGTAAAATCTCCAGTCTAGTGATGACAAACAAGTGTATAAAAGATGTAAGTATCATCCAAATATCACATTTCGAATTTATGTCATGGCCTTCTTTTCAAAGGAGGCCATGATTCAATTGTCTAAAAATCTCTTTTTTGTTCATCCAAGAAGGCTCTGATCTGTCGTTCATTAATTCAGTATGACAGTTGTGTATTGAAACGAGTACCCACGCTTTTCGAATTAAAATAATAAATCTGATAAACAAATTGTCGAAACCTGTTAAAAATGCACGGTATTCTTCATTTCCCTATTCAAATAAAGAAAAGGTAGTCATGTAAGCGCTGTACTCGCGGTCACATAGAAATGCCGGCATTACCTCAGCAAGGTCAAGGTATTTGGAGATGTACTCCAAAAGACGGCAGCCTGATAAAACACAATTTGGAAAAACCGTGATTATTTTGATCAACTACGAACAGAAATAAACTTATAGGGGTTGTACGAGAAACAGTCGCTAATTGTAGGGGATTCTTTATGGCTAATTGTCGAAAATGTCACGATGCATGTTCATGTTCTATCGAAAATTCAATGCGTCCAACACATTTGCTGCACACTCAATGCGTTGACCTTAAGTTGATACAGTACTCATTCATATTTTGCGACAAATAAATCATGGCCTCCTTAGATAAGACTGAGTCCCAACTACGAATAAGTGTGATATTTTGATGATACTCAAATCTTTTATGCACCTTTGAGACATCAATAGACAGGAAATTTTACGCTCTTTCCAAAAATCGAAAAATCCAATATGGCGGCCATAAGAAAAATGAAAGTTGAGGCGGGTTGCGGAAAAACAAAGGACGATTGAGACATGTCATGTACGCCATTTTTTTTCGTCTTGAAAAGTTGTCTGATAATGTCACATTTTCGTAGCTGTCAAATTAGCCGTTTCGGAATTACTGGCAAAAAACAAAATCCGCCATTTTCAGATTTTTGCCGATATTTCCAAAACCAATTGACCTTCCGCAAATCTGAAACCGGATATCGAATTCACTTAGTTTCCTCTTAAACTTTCTCCATTTAACCATTGATGTAGGTATAATAGGAGCTGAGATCCCTGTATGGAGAAACGAAGCTGGGACACACTGTATGTAACGCTCGAGAGAAAGTCTCAAGACACTTTATTGAAAAAAAAGTGGTCACAAAAGTGATGGAACCAAAAATCACTAATTAAGAGAGATCGTCCATAGCATCACAGAGATCCTTTCAACAATTAGAGAAACGCAACGATCTACGACTTCAGGCCTGAAGACGATCTACGTTGCTTTTGTTCAAAAATCACTAAGCTACTACATAACTGGGCAGACAAAATATTCATACTTGATGACGAATCTGTTTCCCTTGAAGCGTTTTTTGAATTTGAGTTAATCTCATTGTTATGCTAGACTAAGATACTAAATTATCAAAAAATAGAAGAATGCTCATTTGGTTTATTGTTTTTTTTTAATAATAGAAAATGATGGGTTGAGGCGGTATTCAGTTGGAAGTGAAGTGAGTGAAGCGTCGACAAAAATAATACATTCCTTCTTGAAAATATAAAAATTAATTTGAAATTATACAGAAAGTGGAAATGAAATGTATTTTTATTTGAAGATCAAGTTTAGATTTTGATTTTGACTTTTAATAATAACCATTGAGGAAACTTAGGAGATCATCAGTTGAAAAAGATAGCTCCAACCTAAATAAATTAACGAAATAATTATTGCTTGAATAAGACATTTCAGTCATTTCACACCAATAAATCTACTTAAAAAAAAAGAAATATTTCTGGATTCGTGATGAAAAGGTCAATCATAATCATCTCTATACAGGTCACAAAAAGTGACTCACCCAAAAAGAGGGCAAGCACTTAAGAATTGCTATGCAGTAAAGCTGTTACTTTAGTAGGTCTTCAAATCCCAGCGATTGATGTTATCATTTTTCTTTTCCGGGTTTTATGTTGAAACTTAGAATATCTCTTTTCTGAGTTAGACGAACTCTGCTGATTATCATGTTTTTGATCATTACAACTTCACATTTTCATTTACTCATGAGTGTTTTATTTCTAAAAATGCATAGAAAGAATCCGTGAACCCTAAATAGTGAGTGGAGAACGAGCCGAAACGTCATGATCATTGTCATAAAGTTAAATATCAGCGTACACATTCATGAGACAACATTAACATTTCTTCAACCTATAGTCAAACACATCCGACCCCGAGATCTCAAGACAATTATTTCAGCCACCATATAAGCCGCTGCTGAATAAACAAAGAGGTTTATTTAGTAAACAATTCAGTTGAAACAGTAGTTTGTATTTCGCAAGAGTGATACGGTTTAAATCATTTAGCAGACAAGTCAATATATTTGGAAATGTTTAACAAAGTTTTAAGTTTTACTGTTTTGATTTGTGTCCTCGTGGCATATGGAGAATGTAGACCTGAACCAGAAGAGCCCACTACCACCGAAGCTACCACATGGGACAAGATAAAACAAGGAGTTGAACATGGATGGCATGTAGTTTATGATGAGACACATTGTGCGTTCCATAAGGTATGCCATATTCTGGTTTCTTATAATGGTTCCTCTTTTAGTTTAAATCAAAGCAACATCATTTCTTTTTGAAAAATATGACTTTTAGCTTCAAACAAAAATCAATTTAATTTTTCTCGTTGTAGCTGAGGTCCACGCAGAAAATATCAAAACTGATAGATCAAAAGTTATTGAAAATATTGTCCATATTTTGTTTCCAGAATCAGAACATGAAACGGTTTCACAATACATCATAACTTCAATGATTGATAACATTGGGTTGTGAATTGAAAGATCACTCGAACAAAAATTGGTTTAGGAAAAATTTTAAATGTTTTTTTTTCTGTTTTTGATCTGCTTACGAGCTTTTGATCTATCTTTGGGACTATCAGAATCATAGAAACTATTTGGGAGTCCAAAACTATCCTTAGAATATTAAACAATAAGTACGTCAAACACGACTTGAGAGATGACTCATGAAATGTTAATGATAATTATAACATGTGGACTCAGTTCACCCCTGGTGACGATTAACTCTTGAGTACTAAATATATTATTCGAAAGCATAGAAATAGCAATGAAAACATGCGCAATTGACGAGTAAGCATGTGTAGTGGACCGATTCCCAAGTATTTATCTACTTGGGAGTACTTATGTAAATCTTATGGCACTGACTAATGCTATAACAACAACAGATTTTATTCACAATTAGTGATATTCAATGTGCGTCTTGAGATATCAAACTACGTGAACCATTGTTATGTAAGTATTTTTTTTCTCAGGTGAAAGAATTAGTCAAAGACCATGACCATGCCGCTGGGGATGACCCTTGCGTGAACAAGCCTTACAAGCAAGTTAACACGACACAGAAGTCCTTGGGTAATGAATAAGGCCATATTTAGTTTGTATTTGCTGTTTTGATTATTTTTATTAGTCTTTGTGACAGGTACTTACTCTTCAGGATGCTTGAGAAATATAATGTTTTTGATATATTCTATTTTGAAATTGATAATTGATTCTTATTCGGATATGGCTTAAGAATATACTTTTTTTAAATATTTTCTAACAAATTGAAGATTTCAAAACACTTCTACTAAAATTATAAAAATGGGTGCAGGCATGCATTTTTCTAAAATCATTCAATGATTTCCTTCTACTTATTTGTTTCTTTAGTTTTAGTTGCTGAGGAAAAAATTCCAGTCACCACCAGGCCCTAGCTAGGTATGAAGCCTTTTACTTTTGACGTTGCCGATGGGCCATTGAAGGATATTAAATATTGTGATCATAATAATTTATTGCAATAAATGGATTTAACGTCAAGTGTATAAGTTTCATCTTGGTTTTCTTCGAGCCTCTGGGATACACATTTTAGCAATCTTCACATACCCCGTTTTGCAGCTGATGCTGGAAAAAAGTTGTCTCTGCTCTATTACAGTTGGTGGTGTAGATAAATCTGCAAAGGATATCATCAATTATTATTACCAATATAATAAAAATAACCTTATAGGTAGTCCAGGAGGCAGTGGATTTGTTCTACTTCTTTTCGCAGTCCAATTTCAATATAGATTCAAACAGTGAAAATACGTTAACGGGTTCACTCATTTTCCCAGTCATGGATAGTTAAGATTTTAACAAGAACACCATAAAGTTTATGAAAACAGCAATCTGGATAATCTGAGATTGTGAGAAATGAGTCTGGCTGAATATCTACGGATTCAAAAATTTTACCGATTTTACGGATTCGTAGCACCTATTTTCTCATGCTTGAAATCGAGCACATAATATGTACATTGATACAATCATAAAATGTTATTGAAAATAAGTCTGGCTGATTTACGATGTTGGAGAATTAGTCTGGCGGCATCTCCAAAATGGGATTTTTTTTTAAATTGGACTTATTTTCCCAGAAGTTAACACAGTATAGATTAAACTATAATCTATAGAAAATACACGTCCGGCTGCCATTTACAATCACAGCTCTTGCCAGAAATGAATATATAAAATATATTTAAGTAAAATACTTTTCAAGCACAGATATATCATGGAGCATGAAGCACATAATTCTGTTCTCTATACAGCGTATTGAGGTACATTTTTGTAATCAACTCTTTGATGTTCTCATAAATAGCGTGTGGAAGGGATGGTAGACGGACCTCAAGACTATGAACCTGAAATATTTTGTCTTCATTCGCACCGCGTATATCGTGTGATTTATATCAATGTTGACTTTATATACCACACGTATCTGAAACGAACCGATTACCTGCAAATCGTAACTTCTTGAAAAATGTTATGTTTAAAAATATTGAATATCATATTGATCATAAAAGTAAGAGAATTGTGACGTTTTGATATCTAAGTACCAACCCTGCAATCTCTCAATGTAGGCTTGAATTTTTCTTGTGTTATGAAAAATATTGTTACGCTGATTAAGAAGATTTCCATCAAGAATAACTTGGTTTTTTAAATAGAACCAATCACTTTTTTCATGCTATCTAATGTAGAATTTTATTATCTTTCTGACGATATAAGATCATTATTTTATCACTCGTAGTTTTCTTCCAATTCCATATTTCCCGATTTATTTGACGTTCCTATCAATTCTCATTACCCACCTAATCAAGTCGGTCATGGAAAATGAACATTAAACGAATAAAATTATGAATATACAGGGTGCCCCAACAAGTTGTATACATAATATGGTAGACTTCTTTCGTTATGAATTTTACGAATAAAAGTTATTCTTCATAAAATGCTTTGCATGGTCCAAGACCTAGAATGCAGTCATCAGATATGACAAGTCTTGTCAGTTCTATTCGGATTGCCAAAAAATTGGGTTAACGCTCAAGAGTGAAGTGCCTTTATTTGTGACAAGATTGTTATCGATAAAAGTTGATAAGAATTGGAAACTACGTTCAAATGTCTGATTACACCTATCCACGATAAACATCACGTTCTCTTATTTTTCACAATTTCTCAAGTTTGATTCGTAAGGAAATAGTATACTATTATATATGGAGGAAAAGTGATACTTTTCATGACGCGCTCGTGTTTAACAGCCGAACGAAGTAAGGCTGATAATAGAGAGCAAGTCATGAAAAGTAAGTCTCCTCCAAATAAAATATGCTATTTTTTCTCGATCGATATATTTATAATTTGTTCGGAAACATGCAAAAACATAATGTTTTCAATTTGCCATGAATATATAGCTTCGGGCGGCGCCGGCGGCTCCAGGCTCACGTTTTCATTGTCATGGTTACTTTCCTCTCCGGCGGAGAAAAAGTAATACTTTGCGGCCGATACTCAGTCGAACGATGTCCGTTTTACTGACGTTTGAAGAAAATAGTATATTATTTTATATGGAGGAAAAGTGATACCTTTCATGACGCGCTTGTGTTCAGCAGCTGAACGAAGTGAGGCTGATAATAGAGAGCAAGTCATGAAAAGTTACTTTTTCTCCAAATAAAATATGCTATTTTTTCTTCAAATGTCGACAAATTTATTATTTAGGCAAAAACATAATTTTTCAATTAGCCCTGAATATAGCTTCGGGCGGGCTCACGTTTTCGTTGTCATGGTTACTTTCTCCTCCGGCAGCCGATACTCAGTCGAACAATGTCCGTTTTACTGACGTTTGAAAAAAACGTTTTCATTATCAATTTCACGGGAAAAAGATAACGATTTTCGATTTTGTCATAAATAAAGGTACTTTACTCTTAAGCAAAAATCTTGTTTTTTAAATACCCTTTTTCAGATACACCTGATTGTTACATTTTAGGACTTGGACCATGCAGAGCTTTTCATGAATAATCACTTTTTCTTGTGAAATTAAAAATAAAAAGTTTTACTTACACATTTTTGGGACACGCTGTATCTAATGGATCTGAGCAACAAATCATTAACAGGAGACAGAACATCAAAAGAAGGAAACAAAAGCAGTATAATAATTTTTATCAAAAAGGTTCAAAATGGTGACTCACCTATTCTATGCACAAAATATAGATCCTTCGACAAAATGAATTCTCGATCCTATTTAACATTTCTGGACAAATAGTTCAAAAAACTTTTCGCATTTTATTTTTCATATCTTCTGCCGTCATTGGTTGTCCTGTGTATACTTTTTCCTTTACATACCCAACAAAAAAAATCAAGTGGCGTTATATTTGGAGATATCTTGCTCATGATAATGATAATTATACTGCTTTTGTTTCCTTTTAGATTTTCTGTCCTGTTTATGATTCAGTGCTTATAAAATGATGATAATTTCAATCGCGTTCGTTGTTCATTTTCCACGGTCTACATGACAAGGCATTTTGATAGAAACGTCGAATCAATTGGAAAATGTAGAGTTGAAAGAAAGATACCATAGATACATACAAGCAATCTCATATTTTGTCAGGAAGCTAATGAGATTACATTGTTCCATTTAAAAAAAATCGAGTTATTCTTGAGTGGAGATTTGTACATTGTCACAACAATATTTCTCGTAACACAAAAAAAGAATTTAAGCCTACACTGCAACATTTCATGATTAGTGATATCATTTTATAATACGATTTATTATGAAATGGTAATACCAAAAGTCACAACTCTCATCTTCATCAACATCAAAATAAACGGTTCGATTAAGTTACCATGTGTGCTGCCTCAAGGTCTGTCTACCAAGCCCCGGCGATGAATTTAGAAAATGTGCGTCTAGAAATATCCCTTCTACACACTATTGTCCCACCTTATTGTTTATTTTCATTAACAAAAGGATCATAAACTTGAAAATACAATACTTGACGGTAGACGCATCCACCAGAACATGAAGATTATTTTTCTTTGCCAATCAAAAACTGACCCAAAACTGATCTGTGAAAGTACTCCTACTCGCTGCAGATTCCGGTGAATTACATTATTCAATAAAAAGTAAGGATGGATCTTGCAAGAACTATTTTCTATTTTTGCGCAGGTAAATATTTATCTGTATTATAAGCACTACATAGAAAAGATGAGGATTTTTAAAATGTTCATCAAGGCATACATCGTTAATTCAAAATTATCTAAATCTTGCATTTTTGAAGCACGAATTTCTCCTTCGCCAATAAATTTCAGAAGTTGGTAAATGTGTAAGTATTTTTTTACCATTGTATGTATAAAATACGTTTACGGTCAAACTATTCACTTAACTATCAGTAGGTGACATTTAGATCTGAATTATCGTTTGGATTCTGGACCACTCTGGATGTATTGCGACCAGTATTACTACGAAAGCGTATAGAAGGGCCAGTATTTTTTTTGTCTCTGAATTCGGAATTCCGAGATGTAAGTCGGAACAAACACAAAATCGAAAACCAAAGTGGAACATTCTAATCCTATCTAATCAAAACCAAACAAATCTACCTAAATACTAATTATCATTAGTTATGCTGGGACACCAAAATAACACAACAATCGAAAAATCATCCAACAAATCACCTTCACTCGCCGTCGCTCTGCTCCTATTGAAAATCGCCCATTAAGAATGATTAATGTCAATTATTATTGCAATGTACTTCTTTTTTTTTCTTTAATTCTTAAAGACGATTTATTATCATTAATATGAATCCAAAAGCGAATGAGATGAGATCCGAAGTGAAACGCTAAAAAAACAGATAATCTGTTGTTTCATCAAATCATTGGCAAGCTCTTTTCAGAATTATTTCATTTTTGTCCAGCCGGTTGATATTGTTGTTGCCACAAAGAGACTGAAACTATCATCATGATAATATAATGAAGATGTAATCATAAACAAATAAACATAACCCAATTTTAAATGTCAAGCGAGATTCGAAAAAGCGACAACTTCTACGCTGAGCAGAACACGCAGCCGCTGACGTGACGCTTTACAATAGCATTACGTTCAGATGGGCTTCTTATCAAGCAGCTCAAGCTGCTGGGACCGCCTGAATAAAGCCATTTTTACTTCGGCGATCACCATGGCAACATTGGCAACGCGATGTCAACCAATGTGACCAATCAGAGATTGCGAGAATCAAGCCTTCTCTCTCCCTCATAAGATACACGCATGATGCTATCTATTTGGTTAGCGTGGAGTTATCCATAAAAGCCAGCCATAAAATCTTTTTTCCACGAGCGCGCGCAAAGTAACCACTTCGCACACTCATTTGCCGCACTCAAATGTCAAATCAAATTACTACCTACCAATTTGTTGTTTTAAACTTCGTTTCCATACCAACCAAACTGTAGATAATGCATTTTGTAATGCACAAAATAATGTTCTTGTTACTTTTCCCTTTTCAGCCAAAATCAAAATGAAACACACAATTCTTTTTTTGCGTTAAAACGCATTCGCCAGTAACGTAAACAAACATTGATAATGACGACTTTCAATCGGCATTTGTGAGTTGTTCTTGCTTGATTTCGGTGCAAACCACTGTGTTTATCGGAAATCTTCGAAAGATTTGAGCTGAATACTGGCATCAAAAAAACCTGATCATGTATACAAACAAACGGACAATCAAATTTATGAAAGTATAAACGATTAAACGAAGACTGACTGACGCAGCTGTCTAGAGTGTCATGTCAAATCAAAACAGTGTCGCCAATAGCAGGGAATAAGGCGACAAAAGTGGAAATTTTATGAACAGTGATCGGACATGCCCTTGCATTTCAAATATAAAATAAATCAATTATGATTTTGATTATACCCATATTATCCAATTTCCAGCTGCCGCCACAAACTGTTCTTTCAAAATAAATATATTGTTAAGCATAAATAATGATTATTCTCAAGTTCTATGTTTTTAAGTGCGTTCAAATAATATATTATCTTAAGTTTTTCGTGTCTAATCTGTGAACGCTCGTAGAAAAAATATTGTTCCTAACAAGTTCGCAAAGTGTCTTTCCCGCCCTTAAAGCATATCCGAACTCCGCCTCGCGTCGTTCGTCTAACTTCTTTTGCGTGCGGGAAAGCATCACTTTGAGAACTTGTTAGGAAAATAACTATTCCGTAGTGCAAACTGTACAACCCGGCCTACTAGGTAACTCTAGGCCGGATTATTGAACAAGAAATTCAAAATATGGTGAATCCTTTATAGAATGCATGAAAACGTTAACAGAAGTGTTTCTGGATGGTCTGTTCAGTCTGTTGTACCAATGGCAAGGATATTGTATCCTATCAAAAACAAACGCAATAAGTAAAGAATATTCGATATACTTGGATTGTAAGATAGGGTTAATCATTTGTATTCATTTTATTAGTTAGTAGGTGATCGTTGATAAATTTTTGTTTTAAACATTATTTACCAACGTAGGAAGTTCGCGGTACCACCAGAATTCATTGTCACGCCGTCAGAGTGCCTCAAAAAAAATTAAATTAAATTAAATTCACTTTTATACTTTTATTAGTAAGTGTTCGTTGATGATTTTTTTTAAAACATTGCTTACTAAATAAGGAATTTTGCGGTACCACCAGAATTTATTGTCACGCCGTCAGAGTGCCTCAAAAAAAAAAAATAATATTAAATTCACTTTTATACTTTTATTAGTAAGTGTTCGTTGATGATTTTTTTTCAAAACATTGGTTACTAAAGAAGGAAGTTTGCGGTACCACCAGAATTCATTGTCACGCCGTCAGAGTGCCTCAAAAAAATAAAATAGAATCAAATTCACTTTTATACTTTTTATTAGTGAGTGCTCGTTGATGATTTTTTTTCTGAAACATTGGTTACTGAAGAAGGAATTTTGCGGTACCACCAGAATTCATTGTCACGCCGTCAGAGTGCCTCAAAAAAAATAAAATTAAATTAAATTCACTTTTATACTTTTATTAGTAAGTGTTCGTTGATGATTTTTTTTTAAAAACATTGCTTACTAAAGAAGGAAGTTTGCGGTACCACCAGAATTCATTGTCACGCCGTCAGAGTGCCTCAAAAAAAATTAAATTAAATTAAATTCACTTTTATACTTTTTATTAGTGAGTGCTCGTTGATGATTTTTTTTAAAACATTGCTTACTAAAGAAGGAAGTTTGCGGTACCACCAGAATTGCATATTATCACAATATCCTGAAATTATTGTCATGGAAAAAAATTGAATAATATTCTGAATGTCACATGCACGCGAAAGTAGAGGTACCTATGCATCCAAAAAATATGGTGTGTGTCTTTATAGGTACAAGTAAAAAGTTGGCTGAACGAAAGCATAATAATATAAGCACGATTAATCAACAAATACCGATATGAGTATAAACAACAATAGTGTAAAATTTAAAATATTATATGTATAACAAATACATAACAATTTTAAAAAATACAGAAATTTTGAAAGGCTATAAAATGTTCAAAATTGTAATGTTGGACCACACAACACTCACTTAAGTCTAAAATACAAAACACATTGATAAATACCAAGAAAGCTGCCCAATAAGGTTGACAAAACAGTAACTTTACAATATTATCATGAATTTATTTATTTATTCATTGATATTCTCACAAACACAAATCTACAACATGCAAGAAAGAAAGAAACACTTCGTTTAGTCTTAGGCCAACTAAAAATACAAAGAATAACAAAAATATTAACAGAAACACAATAAACATTCACAAAATCAACACCAAACCCTACTCAAAAAAAGCCAATGGGACGAAATATGAATGAAACGTGAAAAAAAATCATCATCAACGAACACTTACTAATAAAAGTATAAAAGTGAATTTAATTTTATTTTATTTTTTTTTGAGGCACTCTGACGGCGTGACAATGAATTCTGGTGGTACCGCAAACTTCCTTCTTTAGTAACCAATGTTTAAAAAAAAAATCATCAACGAACACTTACTAATAAAAGTATAAAAGTGAATTTAATATTATTTTATTTTTTTTGAGGCACTCTGACGGCGTGACAATGAATTCTGGTGGTACCGCAAAATTCCTTCTTTAGTAACCAATGTTTAAAAAACAAAATCATCAACGAACACTCACTAATAAAAGTATAAAAGTGAATTTAATTTAATTTTATTTTTTTTGAGGCACTCTGACGGCGTGACAATGAATTCTGGTGGTACCGCAAACTTCCTTCTTAAGTAAGCAATGTTTTGAAAAAAAAAATCATCAACGAACACTTACTAATAAAAGTATAAAAGTGAATTCAATTTTAATTTATTTTTTTTGAGGCACTCTGACGGCGTGACAATGAATTCTGGTGGTACCGCAAAATTCCTTCTTTGGTAAGCAATGTTTAAAAAAAAAAACATCAACGAACACTTACTAATAAAAGTATAAAAGTGAATTTAACTTAATTTTATTTTTTTTTACGCACTCTGACGGCGTGACAATGAATTCTGGTGGTACCGCAAAATTCCTTCTTTGGTAAGCAATGTTTTAAAAAAACATCGACGAACACTTACTAATAAAAGTATAAAAGTGAATTTTATATCATTTTATTTTTTTTTGAGGCACTCTGACGGCGTGACAATGAATTCTGGTGGTACCGCAAACTTCCTTCTATAGTCAGCAATGTTTTAAAAAAAAAATCATCAACGAACACTTACTAATAAAAGTATAAAAGTGGATTTAATTTGATTTTATTTTTTTTGAGGCACTCTGACGGCGTGACAATGAATTCTGGTGGTTCCACAAAATTCCTTCTTTAGTAACCAATGTTTCAAAAAAAAAATCATCAACGAACACTTAGTAATAAAAGTATAAAAGTGAATTTAATTTAATTTTATTTTTTTTGAGGCACTCTGACGGCGTGACAATGAATTCTGGTGGTACCGCAAACTTCCTTCTTTAGAAACCTATGTTTTAAAAAAAAAAACATCAACGAACACTTACTAATAAAAGTATAAAAGTGAATTTAATTTCATTTTATTTTTTTTGAGGCACTCTGACGGCGTGACAATTAATTCTGGTGGTACCGCGAAATTCCTTCTTTGGTAAGCAATGTTAAAAAAAAAAACATCAACGAACACTTACTAATAAAAGTATAAAAGTGAATTTCATATTATTTTATTTTTTTTTATGCACTCTGACGGCGTGACAATGAATTCTGGTGGTACCGCAAAATTCCTTCTTTAGTAACCAATGTTTGAAAAAAACAATCATCAACGAACACTCACTAATAAAAGTATAAAAGTGAATTTAATTTTATTTTATTTTTTTGAGGCACTCTGACGGCGTGACAATGAATTCTGGTGGTACCGCAAACTTCCTTCTTTAGTAAGCAATGTTTTAAAGAAAAAAATCATCAACGAACACTCACTAATAAAAGTATAAAAGTGAATTTAATTTTATTTTATTTTTTTTGAGACACTCCGAAGGCGTGACAATGAATTCTGGTGGTACCGCAAAATTCCTTCTTTGGTAACCAATGTTTAAAAAAAAAATCATCAACGAACACTTACTAATAAAAGTATAAAAGTTAATTTAATTTTATTTTATTTTTTTTGAGGCACTGACGGCGTGACATGGTATCGCAAAATTCCTACTTTGGTAACCGATGTTTAAAAAAAAAATCATCAACGAAAACTCAATAATAAAAGAATAAAAGTGAATTTAATATTATTTTATTTTTTTTTGAGGCACTCTGACGGCGTGACAATGAATTCTGGTGGTACCGCAAAATTCCTTCTCTAGTAACCAATGTTTGAAAAAAACAATCATCAACGAACACTCACTAATAAAAGTATAAAAGTGAATTTAATTTAATTTTATTTTTTTTGAGGCACTCTGACGGCGTGACAATGAATTCTGGTGGTACCGCAAAATTCCTTCTTTAGTAACCAATGTTTAAAAAAAAAAAATCATCAACGAACACTTACTAATAAAAGTATAAAAGTGAATTTCATTTTATTTTATTTTTTTTGAGGCACTCTGAAGGCGTGACAATGAATTCTGGTGGTACTGCAAAATTCCTTCTTTAGTAACCAATGTTTAAAAAAAAAATCATCAACGAACACTTACTAATAAAAGTATAAAAGTGAATTTCATTTTATTTTATTTTTTTTGAGGCACTCTGAAGGCGTGACAATGAATTCTGGTGGTACCGCAAAATTCCTTCTTTAGTAACCAATGTTTAAAAAAAAATCATCAACGAACACTTACTAATAAAAGTATAAAAGTGAATTTAATTTAATTTTATTTTTTTTGAGGCACTCTGAAGGCGTGACAATGAATTCCGGTGGTACTGCAAAATTCCTTCTTTAGTAACCAATGTTTAAAAAAAAAATCATCAACGAACACTTACTAATAAAAGTATAAAAGTGAATTCAATTTTATTTTATTTTTTTAGGCACTCTGACGGCGTGACAATGAATTCTGGTGGTACCGCAAAATTCCTTCTTTAGTAACCAATGTTTAAAAAAAAAATCATCAACGAACACCCACTAATAAAAGTCTAAAAGTGAATTTAATTTTATTTTATTTTTTTTGAGGCACTCTGACGTCGTGACAATGAATTCTGGTGGTACCGCAAACTTCCTTCTTCAGTAAGCAATGTTTTGAAAAAAAAATCATCAACGAACACTTACTAATAAAAGTATAAAAGTGAATTTAATTTAATTTTATTTTTTTTGAGGCACTCTGACGGCGTGACAATGAATTCTGGTGGTACCGCAAAATTCCTTCTTTAGTAACCAATGTTTGAAAAAAACAATCATCAACGAACACTCACTAATAAAAGTATAAAAGTGAATTTAATTTTATTTTATTTTTTTGAGGCACTCTGACGGCGTGACAATGAATTCTGGTGGTACCGCAAACTTCCTTCTTTAGTAAGCAATGTTTTAAAGAAAAAAATCATCAACGAACACTCACTAATAAAAGTATAAAAGTGAATTTAATTTTATTTTATTTTTTTTGAGACACTCCGAAGGCGTGACAATGAATTCTGGTGGTACCGCAAAATTCCTTCTTTGGTAACCAATGTTTAAAAAAAAAATCATCAACGAACACTTACTAATAAAAGTATAAAAGTTAATTTAATTTTATTTTATTTTTTTTGAGGCACTGACGGCGTGACATGGTATCGCAAAATTCCTACTTTGGTAACCGATGTTTAAAAAAAAAATCATCAACGAAAACTCAATAATAAAAGAATAAAAGTGAATTTAATATTATTTTATTTTTTTTTGAGGCACTCTGACGGCGTGACAATGAATTCTGGTGGTACCGCAAAATTCCTTCTCTAGTAACCAATGTTTGAAAAAAACAATCATCAACGAACACTCACTAATAAAAGTATAAAAGTGAATTTAATTTAATTTTATTTTTTTTGAGGCACTCTGACGGCGTGACAATGAATTCTGGTGGTACCGCAAAATTCCTTCTTTAGTAACCAATGTTTAAAAAAAAAAAATCATCAACGAACACTTACTAATAAAAGTATAAAAGTGAATTTCATTTTATTTTATTTTTTTTGAGGCACTCTGAAGGCGTGACAATGAATTCTGGTGGTACTGCAAAATTCCTTCTTTAGTAACCAATGTTTAAAAAAAAAATCATCAACGAACACTTACTAATAAAAGTATAAAAGTGAATTTCATTTTATTTTATTTTTTTTGAGGCACTCTGAAGGCGTGACAATGAATTCTGGTGGTACCGCAAAATTCCTTCTTTAGTAACCAATGTTTAAAAAAAAATCATCAACGAACACTTACTAATAAAAGTATAAAAGTGAATTTAATTTAATTTTATTTTTTTTGAGGCACTCTGAAGGCGTGACAATGAATTCCGGTGGTACTGCAAAATTCCTTCTTTAGTAACCAATGTTTAAAAAAAAAATCATCAACGAACACTTACTAATAAAAGTATAAAAGTGAATTCAATTTTATTTTATTTTTTTAGGCACTCTGACGGCGTGACAATGAATTCTGGTGGTACCGCAAAATTCCTTCTTTAGTAACCAATGTTTAAAAAAAAAATCATCAACGAACACCCACTAATAAAAGTCTAAAAGTGAATTTAATTTTATTTTATTTTTTTTGAGGCACTCTGACGTCGTGACAATGAATTCTGGTGGTACCGCAAACTTCCTTCTTCAGTAAGCAATGTTTTGAAAAAAAAATCATCAACGAACACTTACTAATAAAAGTATAAAAGTGAATTTAATTTAATTTTATTTTTTTTGAGGCACTCTGACGGCGTGACAATGAATTCTGGTGGTACCGCAAAATTCCTTCTTTAGTAACCAATGTTTCAAAAAAAAAAATCATCAACGAACACTTACTAATAAAAGTATAAAAGTGAATTTCATTTTATTTTATTTTTTTTGAGGCACTCTGAAGGCGTGACAATGAATTCTGGTGGTACTGCAAAATTCCTTCTTTAGTAACCAATGTTTAAAAAAAAAATCATCAACGAACACTTACTAATAAAAGTATAAAAGTGAATTCAATTTTATTTTATTTTTTTTTAGGCACTCTGACGGCGTGACAATGAATTCTGGTGGTACCGCAAAATTCCTTCTTTAGTAACCAATGTTTAAAAAAAAAATCATCAACGAACACTCACTAATAAAAGTATAAAAGTGAATTTGATTTAATTTTATTTTTTTTGAGGCACTCTGACGGCGTGACAATGAATTCTGGTGGTACCGCAAACTTCCTTCTTTAGTAAGCAATGTTTTAAAAAAAAAATCATCAACGAACACTTACTAATAAAAGTATAAAAGTGAATTTTATTTTATTTTATTTTTTCGAGGCACTCTGACGGTGTGACAATGAATTCTGGTGGTATCGGAAACTTCCTTATTTAGTAAGCAATGTTTCAAAAAAAAAATCATCAACGAACACTTACTAATAAAAGTTTAAAAGTGAATTTAATTTTATTTTATTTTTTTTTGAGGCACTGTGACGGCGTGACAATGAATTCTGGTGGTACCGCAGACTTCCTTATTTAGTAAGCAATGTTTTTGAAAAAAAATCATTAACGAACACTTACTAATAAAAGTTTAGAAGTGAATTTAATTTTATTTTATTTTTTTTTGAGGCACTCTGACGGCGTGACAATGAATTCTGGTGGTACCGCAAAATTCCTTCTTTAGTAACCAATGTTTAAAAAACAAAATCATCAACGAACACTCACTAATAAAAGTATAAAAGTGAATTTAATTTAATTTTATTTTTTTTGAGGCACTCTGACGGCGTGACAATGAATTCTGGTGGTACCGCAAACTTCCTTCTTAAGTAAGCAATGTTTTAAAAAAAAAATCATCAACGAACACTTACTAATAAAAGTATAAAAGTGAATTCAATTTTAATTTATTTTTTTTGAGGCACTCTGACGGCGTGACAATGAATTCTGGTGGTACCGCAAAATTCCTTCTTTGGTAAGCAATGTTTTAAAAAAACATCGACGAACACTTACTAATAAAAGTATAAAAGTGAATTTTATATCATTTTATTTTTTTTTGAGGCACTCTGACGGCGTGACAATGAATTCTGGTGGTACCGCAAACTTCCTTCTATAGTCAGCAATGTTTTAAAAAAAAAATCATCAACGAACACTTACTAATAAAAGTATAAAAGTGGATTTAATTTGATTTTGTTTTTTTTGAGGCACTCTGACGGCGTGACAATGAATTCTGGTGGTTCCACAAAATTCCTTCTTTAGTAACCAATGTTTCAAAAAAAAAATCATCAACGAACACTTAGTAATAAAAGTATAAAAGTGAATTTAATTTAATTTTATTTTTTTTGAGGCACTCTGACGGCGTGACAATGAATTCTGGTGGTACCGCAAACTTCCTTCTTTAGAAACCTATGTTTTAAAAAAAAAAACATCAACGAACACTTACTAATAAAAGTATAAAAGTGAATTTAATTTCATTTTATTTTTTTTGAGGCACTCTGACGGCGTGACAATTAATTCTGGTGGTACCGCGAAATTCCTTCTTTGGTAAGCAATGTTAAAAAAAAAAACATCAACGAACACTTACTAATAAAAGTATAAAAGTGAATTTAATATTATTTTATTTTTTTTGATGCACTCTGACGGCGTGACAATGAATTCTGGTGGTACCGCAAAATTCCTTCTTTAGTAACCAATGTTTGAAAAAAACAATCATCAACGAACACTCACTAATAAAAGTATAAAAGTGAATTTAATTTTATTTTATTTTTTTGAGGCACTCTGACGGCGTGACAATGAATTCTGGTGGTACCGCAAACTTCCTTCTTTAGTAAGCAATGTTTAAAAAAAAAAAATCATCAACGAACACTCACTAATAAAAGTATAAAAGTGAATTTAATTTTATTTTATTTTTTTTGAGACACTCCGAAGGCGTGACAATGAATTCTGGTGGTACCGCAAAATTCCTTCTTTGGTAACCAATGTTTAAAAAAAAAATCATCAACGAACACTTACTAATAAAAGTATAAAAGTGAATTTAATTTTATTTTATTTTTTTTGAGGCACTGACGGCGTGACATGGTATCGCAAAATTCCTACTTTGGTAACCGATGTTTAAAAAAAAAATCATCAACGAAAACTCAATAATAAAAGAATAAAAGTGAATTTAATATTATTTTATTTTTTTTGAGGCACTCTGACGGCGTGACAATGAATTCTGGTGGTACCGCAAAATTCCTTCTCTAGTAACCAATGTTTGAAAAAAACAATCATCAACGAACACTCACTAATAAAAGTATAAAAGTGAATTTAATTTAATTTTATTTTTTTTGAGGCACTCTGACGGCGTGACAATGAATTCTGGTGGTACCGCAAAATTCCTTCTTTAGTAACCAATGTTTCAAAAAAAAAATTCATCAACGAACACTTACTAATAAAAGTATAAAAGTGAATTTCATTTTATTTTATTTTTTTTGAGGCACTCTGAAGGCGTGACAATGAATTCTGGTGGTACTGCAAAATTCCTTCTTTAGCAACCAATGTTTAAAAAAAAAATCATCAACGAACACTTACTAATAAAAGTATAAAAGTGAATTTCATTTTATTTTATTTTTTTTGAGGCACTCTGAAGGCGTGACAATGAATTCTGGTGGTACCGCAAAATTCCTTCTTTAGTAACCAATGTTTAAAAAAAAATCATCAACGAACACTTACTAATAAAAGTATAAAAGTGAATTTAATTTAATTTTATTTTTTTTGAGGCACTCTGAAGGCGTGACAATGAATTCCGGTGGTACTGCAAAATTCCTTCTTTAGTAACCAATGTTTAAAAAAAAAATCATCAACGAACACTTACTAATAAAAGTATAAAAGTGAATTCAATTTTATTTTATTTTTTTAGGCACTCTGACGGCGTGACAATGAATTCTGGTGGTACCGCAAAATTCCTTCTTTAGTAACCAATGTTTAAAAAAAAAATCATCAACGAACACTCACTAATAAAAGTATAAAAGTGAATTTAATTTTATTTTATTTTTTTTGAGGCACTCTGACGTCGTGACAATGAATTCTGGTGGTACCGCAAACTTCCTTCTTCAGTAAGCAATGTTTTAAAAAAAATCATCAACGAACACTTACTAATAAAAGTATAAAAGTGAATTTAATTTAATTTTATTTTTTTTGAGGCACTCTGACGGCGTGACAATGAATTCTGGTGGTACCGCAAAATTCCTTCTTTAGTAACCAATGTTTCAAAAAAAAAAATCATCAACGAACACTTACTAATAAAAGTATAAAAGTGAATTTCATTTTATTTTATTTTTTTTGAGGCACTCTGAAGGCGTGACAATGAATTCTGGTGGTACTGCAAAATTCCTTCTTTAGTAACCAATGTTAAAAAAAAAAAATCATCAACGAACACTTACTAATAAAAGTATAAAAGTGAATTCAATTTTATTTTATTTTTTTTTAGGCACTCTGACGGCGTGACAATGAATTCTGGTGGTACCGCAAAATTCAAGTCAGGAACTTCTTGATAGAACAGTTTCAGGAGAGGATCATTTCATCGAATGGTACAATACCCTGGCCTCCTAGATCCCCCGACCTTTCGCCCTTGGATTTTTATCTCTGGGGTCATACAAAGAATGAGGTCTATGAACTTGATCCCCCTGCGACCATAGAAATCCTGAGACAAAGAGTTTTTGACACATTTACAAATATCAACAGAAATATACTTGCGAGGGTTGTACGAAAAACAGTTACTAATTGTCAAAAATGCCTCGATGCAAATGGACGTCATTTTGCAAACTTGTAAATCAATACCGAGACAGTTTAGAACACATTACAGTATTTTCATTTTCAATATATTTGTATCTACCTGTAAGTTATTCAAAAGATTAAGTGTTAATTGAATAAACAATGATTTTTCTGACTTTTTATTCAATACACTCAGAGACTCGTTGAGAAGTCATTATTTGCGTCCATGTTCTATTGAAAATTCAATGAGTTTAACACGTTTACTGCACACCAAATAAGGTGACCTTAGGTTTGTACAGTACCTATTGATGATGTTTTGCGACAAATAGATCATGACCTCCTTACAAAAGATTGAGTCCCAGCTACGAAGTATGATATTTCGATTATACTTAAATCTTTTATGCACTTGTGGGACATCACTAGACTGGATATTTTACACTTTTTCAAAAATCGAAAAATCCAATATGGCGGCCATAAGAAAAATGAAAGTTGAGGCGGGTTGCGGAAAAACAAAATGCGATTGAGACATGTCATATACACCATTTTATTCGTCTTAAAAAAGTGTCCCGATAATGTCACATTTTCATAGCTGTCTACTTAGCCGTTTTGGATTCACTGGCAAAAAACAAAATCCGCCATTTTCGGTTTTTCGCCGATATTTCCAAAACCAATTGACCGATCGCAAATCTGCAACCGAATATCGATTGCACCAAGTTTGCTCTAAAACTGTCCCCATTTAACCTTTGATGTAGGTATTATAAGAGCCAAGATCCCTGTATAGAGAAACGAATTTGGGACACACTGTATATGCACAGAGTAAATAGAGTATGAGCTTGAAAACGCAGGGCAGAGCTAATCGCAGTAACCTCCAATAGGCATTTGACGTTACTGTACATTGTATATGTCAAATGAAAAATCTCCGTCTACTCCATAGATAAAATAAAGATAATATTTTCTCTATGGTCTACTCCATAGATAAAATTATTTTCTCTATGGTCTTCTCCTCTTTCCTACCTGGAGCAAAGCGGGCGCTCGAAACGCTCTGTTCGGTTGAAATAAGAACAGAGTGTGTTATATGCTCCGAGCGTAAGAAAAAACGCAAAAGTCTAGAGAAGTTTGAACTCGGAGTGTTCTTGTTTGAGTTGCTTAGTTACTACCTGTTCACGTTGCTGATTGGACAATCAATTCAATTATTGAACCAAAAAGAACATTGGCCTGTTTTTTGTATAAAAATATTATGGATTTATAGGGCAATTTTCTCGAAAACGGCTGGATATAAGTATGGACTGTATCATATGAAAAAACATACTCAGAATTCCATGCAGAATTCAAAAATGAAATAAAAAACAGATGTTTTCATTTGAAAAAAAAAGGTTGATGGTCGTAACTTATTTTTGGTGCAACCTGTATACATGAATTTGCCATGAAAAAAACCACATCCTAATATTAAAATCGATATGTCCGAGCGTTTTTCAAAAAATCAAAACCCTGAATTTATAATGAATTTGTCATTTCATCTAAAATATTTGGGTTCAAAGAATGTGTAGCGCGCATCCACTAGTTGAAAGTAAAAATAAATATATGAGATGATGTATATTATCGTCACAAAATATGTTTAAGTTACAAATTAATACAAAAAATGTAAAGCGGGACCATTAAAGAAAAGGCGATAGCTTCTCATGACCTTTTGAATAGTTTAGACTGGCCTTTGAATTAGTTTTTATAATTGAAGCAGTTGCCCCGTAGCGGTAATTCAATAAAGAGGAGCTAGGCTAGAGCATACATTATAATCAGTGTTAGTTGAAGATTACTGACTCTCAATCCTTCAAATGAGAAGTCATAAAATATACTGCTTTTCTAATCAATAAAACACTCACCTCCTCCATCGTTGACATGTAACAATGCTATATGATTTGGTTCACGTGTCTCGCCCAACTTTCGTTTATCTATAAAAGCATGACATGAAGTATACATTTGGATCTAGATCAATAATAATATACTCATAGTAATTTTCAAATGTTCAAATTCATCTGGATCATATATTCGACTATCATCTAGATGTAGAGACTTAACAAAACATAGGCAACACAAAAACACATACACCAATTCAACGAGCTTGGACGCCATCGGCAAAGTGGCAAATACAATAATGTACTTCAAAAATACTTCTGATGTCATGATTTCAATCAAGGATTAATTAAGGCGTATAAAGAAGGTTATCGACTTTTTTATTAGTTCTGGAAAGGATTGGGATTGAAATGACTGTTAATTTCCCACACTGGGTTGTGTGATGTTTCGTATTTCATTTGACATGGTCATTTTTTTTCTGGAGGATTTCTTAAAAAATGGGTCGTTTTTGACAGTTCAAAATTTCTTAGCTGAACTATCCTTTGTTCAATTATCATGATATTCTTGGGAAGGATTTAATTTTGGCCCCATTTACAATGGTGCTAAACATTGAATTTGTATCAGAAACCACTCAAAAAAGTTTTATTTCTTAACTATTTCCTAATAGTGTCGAAAAAACATTAAATAATTTTGAGAAGAAATAGTCAGGCACAAACTGAAAGATGTATTGAAGTTTTTAAATGTTGGTAAGACTACCTCTGTGATAACTGATGCAGAATCAAAGTTTTATCAAATTTTAGGTGGTTACTTTGTCGGATGAAGGTACAAAATATCTTTAGAAAATTGTGGTATCCATTTTTTGTGTGCTTCAGGAATAGGTTCGTGACATATACGCATGCTCCGAATGGTTCTTCATAACATATCAAAATATAGTATAAGTCAAGTCGTTTCAATATTATAAGAATTCTTGAGTTGCAAAGTTTGACTCTCATTTGCAAACAAATCAAAAACAGATACCCACCTGTTTATGAGGAGTTCTATTGAAAACTCTAGATAATCTTCTAATAAAAAGGGTGCGGCATACCTGATGGAGCTCTTATTTCCCAAGTAAATTATGAAAAAGCAGTACAACTTATTTACAAAGCTTTTTATATATTTATCTAACGCCTGATAGATATAGGTGTCATTAGTCATATTGATGTCATTTTAGACAAGTAAAGTGTCAAATAACACACTAGTGTGTTATAATCCATAACTCACTAGTCACTAATAAGTTATGGATTATAACTCACGTTTCCGTGGCAATTAAAAAACGAACAGCCTATCACGTGCCCGTGGCAACCAAACAAACAATAACCTATTTTCGCCAAAATGTAAACATGTCACTGTCTAGTCATTCTGACACTGAAACTTATAGATATTTATTAATCATCTCATAAAAAAACCGAGTATCTACATTTGTTGGATAAAACATTGTATGGCACTCGTGCGTTATGTTCCACATGTCACTTGAGAATTTATATATACAAATCTTTCTCGCGTGACGTATTTTCAACCCAAATGCATCAGTACCATAAATAACTATAAAGGGCCGACTACTAAAAACCGCCCTCTAACCGCTACCTCAAAATTAACGTCAAATTGTGATTTCTCACCTTCAAAAAGCTCCACCTAACAAATTTTGGGCAACATTTTTTTTAATTTGCAACGTTCCTGAACGCGCCCCAGCGTTCGCCTAAATATGGGGATATCAAGCAGAATGGCGTCTTCGTTGTTTATCGACTCACTGTACAAAGCATATGCCGTCACCTAGGCCTATAGCGACAAAAACAAAATCACACAATGACGTCACAAGAGACCTGCGCGATATCATACCTTCCGTTCAATGTACCATGAGATCATCCTATTTCCTATTCGCATATGAAAACTCTCTTCTAAGCATCATATGGATCATCAAACTCTTCACTGTTAGAATGTGATTAGGTAAATGAGAAACTGAAAAATTGATCTTGATTATTCAGGGTGGTTAGTATTTCTTCTCAACTTCACATTTGACTCTCTTTTGGCATCGGTAATGATGTGTTATCTGCTGTTACCAAGTTGCGGATAAATTGATCATCCTACGACACTCTATCGCGTAAGTTGTTGATACTCTCAAGGATAAATTCAACTGCAACATGTACTAAGTATACTCCTTAGAGAATTTGAAGCAATCACCATCATAATATGGTTCCTACATGTAACATAACTTCATCTCTCTCTCTCTTCTCCCCTTCCCTTCAGGTTCTTGTAATTCAGGTAAGCAATCTGGCATTGATGATCTTTTCTAGTGCAGATGCTCCATTTAAGATTCTAGATCTCACAACAGCTTTATCAGTCTTTTATGAAGGTCTAAAAAAATAAAAGAAATAAGTTAAGATCAAACTATTTCAAAAAGGTAAGTCTGGCATACAAGATTTTCTGGTCGCTATATAGAACATACACTTTTTGCTCAGTATTTTTACGGCTATGTTGATATCAACTTATTAGTGCTGATTGTTGCTCACCACTTTCTCAAAATTGGTAATTTGTAATGTGTTTTTCTGGTGAACAGGTGAACAGTTCGATTTTTGAAACCATCTCTCAAATGTCTTGAAGTGGAAATCAGGTCAGGTGAATGTTTCCTACATAATATAGAAATGAAACAAGCATTTCATGATAAGACTAATAATACAAGTAACTTTTAGCCGCCACCAAAATATCAACAACTCATTTTAGATATTCGAGATAGTTCTTGTAAGCCCCATATTTTGGAAAGCTTCTTATTGGAATAAGGGTATTATAAATAATGTGTAGTTGTCCAAAAGTTGAGTTAAATCCACAGTCAAACCGCACCCACCTTGGGTCTTGACGGTTGACTGACCTGAGATGTCAAGCGAAAGTAATTGACAGAATTCTAACTAAAAATGTCTATTTGCCTTTATTTATTTTTGTTTATAGCTCCATTCAAGGTCTATTTCAAGCTAGGAAAATGTTCAAGGAAATAAATGCAGCAGTCGTCAGATTCTGTGGATTTCATTTGTTGCAAATTGAATTTCAACTGTCGAACAGTTAAACGGGACCTTTAGAAAACCGTCTTAAGTTATCTCCGTTATTGAAAAATCAGAAAAATCTTCAATTCACTAAACTTATCCCCAACATTCCAGTCTAAAGATCATTTCACAATAAAAAAATTAAGATGTAGATATTGGTGGTGAAGGTGGTGAACTCCAAGCGGGTCCTTTGTGCATCCCCAAGAAGAGAGGTTGCTCCCTTGGGCCGTCATCAGGCAACTTAGCAATTCAGCTTAGGCGACAACGTAGTTGTCAAGCCTTGGCAATTTAGCTAAGGCGACAACATAGCCCAAGAGAGTTGTCGTCATGGTCACTTCAAAAGACATTGTTCATCTTTGGACAGTATTGGTGTGAACCTCAGATTCTACGACACAAGTTTATGGTGATCTCTAATGAAGACTTTGGAGGAGCACATTTCTCAAAACATATATACAGGGTGACAATTTAAAAACTATTGTAGCATTTTTCGGCTGGAAAACACACACGTCCGGATTAAATCAATTTATAAACTGACAATTATTTATGAACAGTCACTATTCACACTGCTTATTCATGTTTTCAACTGTCAGTTCACAATTCATCGAACGCTACTAGACTCAACTGTTGTCACTATGGCGGCGGTCTACCCCCTTGCCAAAACTGCGAGAATAATGCGGAAACCTGTAGAGGCTTCGATGCACTCTGGATACACAGTTGTAGCTAATGCCGGTTTATAGGACAAATACCGGCCAGTTCGGGTATGTGGTCCGTCTATGAAAAGGATCGGTCCCCTGTACACATGTTTTGTCGCATTGCCTCCTTATTAAAGCATTTCGTCTCAAAATGTCTTCATGTCGGTATCGGCAACTATCCCCAAACCAGCAGTGTGATGTTGAGTGAAAATAACAGTCCTTGTCCTTTATTGGTTTGTCTTCCGGAAAGGATACCAGGATGTCGTTGTCACACCCCTTGAAGATCACTTCCAGCATATGCTTCTCACTACTTCCCAGTCTATTCGATTGTTATGACGGACGTCGGTTTCGCCAAACGCGTCAAATCCTCTGAAAGCATCAGGTGTCTGAGTTGTTTGTTCTCCAAACATCTTCGTAGGTGGTCAGATGCTGTGGAAGCTCCTATATGACTAGATAGAACAGATGTCGTGTTCCATCCAAGATTTGGAGTGCCCTCCCCCTCCTCTGCTCTTTGTCGTCGCAGATGATCTAGTCGACCAGATTTCCGCTTGCAAACAGCAGCCAATCCACTCTTCATGCTGAGGGCTTCAGTGACCCAGTGAGCCAAAGATTAATGGGCCGCTGCTTCGAACAAATCCATCTGCCTTTTCTGAACAACGCCATACTAGACTTTCTGGCCATTGGAGTAGAGGGACATGAAGATTTCCAGTAAAATGTTTTCCCTGAATGACCTGATCTTCCACACTTCAGCGTCCTGATCGTCATGGTTCCCAGCATACTGGCACAAACGATTGAAATGAACTGCCCTTGGTTTTTCTCATGTTGGCTTCCTGATCCTGTAGACGATGTCATTCATTTGCTACTGAATATCGTACGGGCCATCCCAAGAACTTTGTGGTTTTGGAGAGAAGCCGCATGCATCGCCTTTGTGGGTTATGCAGCCAAAAAAAATCTCCAACCTGGAACCCGCCTTGCTCAGCATTCGCGTCATAGGCTCTCTGTCGCTGGCAGTCTGGAGGTTCAGACGGATTCGCTGATGTATATCAACAATCATTCCTGATGTATATCATCGACATCCTCACCACGTCGACAGTCAAACAGGGTAGCTGGAAGTCACGAAGCATGATGATCCTTGATGTTATTACACCTGTTGATCGATGCACTGCAGATCGGTATGCCAAGAGAAATAGGTGGAGGTGTTCGTTCCAGTCTCTTTGATGGTCAGAGACAACTTTTGCCAAGTGTCGGTTGATGGTCCTGTTCATTCGTTCCACCATGCCATCCGATTGTGGGTGCAGAACGGTCGTCCTTGACTTCTTGATTTTTGAGACATCGCTGATGTTCTGGAACAACGCTGATTCAAAGTTTCTGCGTTTATACGAACGACACCAAAACGGCAGACTCATTCCTCAACCATTATATCGACTACAGTTGCCGCTTCTTGGTTTGCCAAGGCACACTTCGATCCACTTGCTGAAGTAATTCATCGCGACCAGGATCATTTATTTTCTTCCTTCAACTCAGGAAATGGTCTAGCCACATCTATGGCGATCCTCTCAAACTTGCTTTCAACATTGTACTGCCGCATATGAGCTTTTGGACGATTCTGTGGTCCATTACTTGAAGCACATACGGCGCATTGCCTGCATCACTACCGATTTTGGCCAGACACTTAATCCAGAAAAAACTTCACCTAAGCTTTCTCAGGGTCTTGATTAATTCCAGATGTTCACCCGTGACGCCATCATGGACCTCTCTTATCACTTCGGCCTGTCTGTTTCGAGAAACCACTATCTGCCTCTAATTCGTGCCATCCAGATTTTTCACCAGTCTTATCAGGATGCTGTCACTAATAACCAGTAAGTCCTATTGAGCCCAGTGGAACTTCAATGTAGTAGAAAATCGTGCGACTTCTTGCCAAGTCGGTCGTTGACTTCGCGAAGCGCCCCAGATTACCAGGCATCAATCGTTCTCTTTTTTTCACCTTTGTGACAAAGTTCTGATATCCTGAACAAGCCATCAAAGTTCCTGAGGCTTGATCTTGCGCGATGTTCCCTGTCTTCCGAAGCCAAAGCAGGTGACCGTATCTCTTTCTTAGAGCGGCTACGAATATGCCCAGGTTCTCCACAATTCCAGCATCGCAGCTCCCTTATCTTGGAGGCCTGTACTATTTTGATAATTGGTACCATTGGTTATCAAATCAATAAATGAAGCTTCCGGATAAGGTCTTGAAAGTAGAGGGTTTTCATTCAAGATTATTTGCTTGGGATGTCTGGGAGTGAAAGGAGAGGGTTATCACATCTTTTTGGTATCCTAACTCATTGAAAAAATCGTTTTCAGGTTTTTTTTTTTACCTTTTCACGTTTGTGAATTATGGTCATTGATAGTTTTTCAATTATCATCCTATAATATGCTTATTTCATTTGAATCTGATAGTGTTGATGTCTTTTATTAGAAATTGGATGACAATGTGCAGTTTTACGCATACAGTGTAATTCTTCAATGCCCGCCCTTCTATCTTTTGAACCGTTTGATATAATATATTATATGAACGAAATTTGGATACACCATATGTGAGTTAGATCTGAATTTTTTGAGACATTACTGACAGCTGAAAATGTCAAAATGGCAACTGGGAGCCATATTGAAAGAGAAATGAGATGCAAATGGAGGTCGAGTGATACCTTATTTGGAGCTCTTTTCACCCTTCCAACACCCTGTTTGAAAGTTGCCGTCTCTTACTAATTCTCAATATCAAGCCAATATTTTTTTCAAAATAGTTTTTGTATAGCACTGGCTAAATAAACGTATTCTTCTTCTTCAATTTCCATTCTGATATTCTTCTTATAATTGTCACACTGTGTGGAGAAATGCCCTGACAAATACAAAACGTGCTCACATATTTGGGATTCAAGTTTCATTCTTATATGTATATTAAACGGTTTAAAAGTTAGGGGGAAGAAAAATTACACAGAATATCAGACTTCATTATTTGATTCTCGAATAAAATATACAGTGTGTCCAAGATGAGGATGTGTACTATGGGGATCTTGGAAACCATAAAAGATACAAAGATTTTTTGAGTTTAGCAATATGCCGTTTAGAAAGTTTTCAAATTCCGTGTAGTTCCGAAGATATGCCTGAAAAACTGAAATTTTTCCCTATCTTAAACACGACTTGAGGGCAGGATGCAGACAATCTGAATGAATACAAGCCAGAACACAGTCATTTTTGTCTGTGAAAAAAAACAATAATCATTGAATTAATATGTATGTTGACCGCATTCATCTTATCTATCACAGTAATACTTAAATAACATCAAAAGTTCAGATGTCAATAATATTATTAGTGATTAGAATTAACTCCGATAATCGTTTGAAGCTCTACGGAATAATTTGGAGAAAGATGTGGATTGTTTGTGTTCTAGTTTTGACAAAGCTCATACATGTGCAAGGACAATATTATTATCCGCAGGTGAGTGAATATTATAATTTTTGCAAGTTTCTCCTGTATACAGGGTGTTTCTCAATTGCGTACATCAAATTTGAGGGCGTATTCCTGATTCCTAAGCTTATTTCATGAAAAGTAGTTCCCATAAACAGAAGTCCACAAATGTATTGTTTTCAAGTAACAAGGTATTAAACTTTTTAAAAAAGATATATTCTAATTTTAATTTTTTTTAAAGATGAAGCAACCAAATAGAAAACTTTTTGCCTTTAGAATTTTTTTTCTTTCTTGTTTTTCTTCATTCAAATTACTTTAACCGTTCTAAAAATAAATAGAAATATTTTGCGGAATATAAAAGATTTTTTTTTTGATAATGAGGCCAGGTACAAAAAATTCTGGAATGCAAAAAGCTGTATCTTGTTATTTCATCAAAGAAAAAAATTAAAATTACAACAAAATCAGTGAAGTACATCTATTTCACAAAAATATTCTGTAGGATGCCCCTCAGGACGGCACTGGCCTTCATAATTTTTACTGAGTTAAGGCTGAAGTTGGCTTTTATAATCAAAACTTGTCAAATAAAAAAAAATCGGTTCAAGGATATTTTGTAACATTCGTAAAAAAAGTTCAACAGCCTGTGTCTCAAAAACAATGCTTTTCCGGACCCATGTTTATGATATGAACTTTTTTTCATGAAATTATTTCGAAAAACAAAATTATATTATAATAATATACCTAGGTGGGTACAAAGGTAGGTACTTCAAAGAGATTTATTCAAATACAATGTCAAAATGCATATATTTCAGTGATATGGTTGATATTATTGAAGGTATGTTTACCGGCTCCTCCATATTCTTGATACCACATAAAATGATAAATGTGTTCTGGCAAAAGCGTTGATCCCATAACATGTAACTTTCTGCAAAAACCTTTCAATCTTGACCAATACCCTTCGATGTAGTTGGTATGAACTCCGGTTTGAGGATCCACAAAATTCTCGGAATGGTTGACCGACTTATGGATAAATGGGGAAACTCCGTCCAATGTACCCAAGCAGTCATAAGCACGCCATTTATCAGTCCATATTTCAGATCCCGGTTTCACATGCTCCAGGATCTTGGAAATGATTTTTTCTCTGAACCGGTTTCGAATATACACTACTACACCTTTTTTCAGAGTGATACCTGCGATTTCTAATACCCAAACTTGTGGCACTATCATCCTCCCGACATTATACTTCCGTTTTGTGACAACTGACTCGTCAATTTAAACGACATGTCCATCTCCACCAAGCTCAAACAATTCATTCATTTGTATAAGTTTCCACGAAACAATATCTCTGTAGAGCCTGTACATTTTGGCGACTGTGGAAAGTCTCATATTCAGAAGACGAGCAGAAACACTTGTTGGTGTCAAACACGACCACATGAATAACAAATACATCACCTTCCTAACAGGAATGTGCATTCGTTCAAAAAATGGACCTTTCAATATACAGGGTGTCCGGAAATTACGCGTCAGGATTTTGGTGGGCGATTCTACATGAAAAATTAATGCAACAAACTTCTATACAATTTTTTCAAAAACTTCAAAAATTATTTCAAAGTACGAATTTTTAATTATTTAAGGTACGGTTAATGTTTAAAGTCGTTTTTCTCGGAAACCGTTAATTCTACGATGATGCAACACGAGCACCTTTTTAAAAAATATTTTGATGCTCTTTACTAATTTGACATCCAAATTTATAAAAAGATTAAAACAAAAAAGTTCTAAGTAATTTTCCTAAGGTGAAGGACAGCTTCAGCCTTTTGTCATTGACGACTAGCGTCAAATTAATAGGGTGAGTACAAAGAAACACTAGTGACATGCATGCAAAATTTGGCGAAAATCATTACACTAGAAAAAAAGTTATTAAAAAAAATAAGAAAAAAAAAATATTTTTTAACACCCTGTATCTTCCTTAATTTTGAGTTTTTGAAAAAATTGTATAGAAGTTTGTTGCATTAATTTTTTATGTAGAATCGCCCACCAAAATCCTGACGCGTAATTTCCGGACACCCTGTATTGTATTGTTGGCAACATCGTGCACAAAAAAAGCTATGCGACAATATTCTTCCATTACGTCTGGATAAAACATAATACCGACGACAGTTTCGATTGCTACATCGAAAGTTTCTCCGAATCAATCCGGCGTCTTGTAAATGTGTGAACACTCTCTCATGACTTCTTCTTAGGGCACAAAATAGTTGTTCAATTGATGAAACGTTCATTTTCACAAAATTGAAAACAGTATAAGTAATGTTAAATCAAAAATGAATCTCCTGCACGCTCACCAAAATAAATTCAATTTGAAATGAATCTCTTTCACCAAAATGTCAATTCGGTAAAACGGCACCTACGCGGAACAGAGTGACGTTTGCTCGAATGAATAAATAACACCAAAGTTAATACCTGTTTTTAAAGCTTCCTAATAAAAATGGGTAATAATCCTAATCATTCTTTCATTCTACATATAGAAAACTATTTTTTGAAAGCAAAAGGAGCTACTTTTATTTGTAATAAAGCGATTATGTCAAATGGATCTCTTCCGCCAAATTGTCAATTCGCCATAACGGCATACTAAATACTCCGATATTCCTACGCGGAGCAACATTCCATTTATCCAGATGCATAGAATAACACCGAATTAAATAGCTTTTTTTTTAAATACCGATTGAAAAAGTATGTTTTCAATGCAAATATGAAGACCTTTTTATAGAAAATTTGTTATTTTCAATTGCCATAAAGTGATATGTTACCTCAATTTATTTTGAATAACCACTATGTTCATCGAGAAAGCCGAGTTTCGAGTATTTAATACACGCGAATTTCAAAAAATAATAACATAAACATACGCATAACGACGGCGATCTGGCAATACCTGCCATGTCCGTGAATACTAATTTAACAGAACAAACAAAAAAAAGTTTGTGGAAGTAGCTGCTATCAGACAACGGATTTGTAAAATGAATTTTGTCAGCGCAATGCAATAGCTGCTATCTGCAACCTCTCAAAATAGCTGCTCTTTTAACTAATGAGCAAATCATATTCAAATCAAAAAAACTTACATCATAAGTTCAGTAATCTGTTACAATACACAGAAAAACAGTTTTTTGGCTTGAATAATTGTTGATAACACAGTACTAGAGCTACCCCTTTTCATAAACCTAACCTAAAATTCATGATGAACTGGCACATAGCAGGTATTGACCTTGTCGGCAAGCACATTCTAGATAACAGATACTGTTTTAAATTTGTATCATGGACACCGGATTCTTTTTACAGTTAGGAAGCTCTGCTGCTCTGCTATAATGTGCGCAACTGAATTATAAAGCCTACTGCTGTGAAATCTCATTTTTCGAAAAAATGTCAGTCAGCACGTATTGTCAGATCACCGTCGATAAGCACAAATCATGTCCCGCATTCCCGTTATTTGTTAACGCTCTATTCCTCGTCATTTTTATAAGACTAGGTAACGTGAAATTGCTTTTCGGATGATTTTTACGACTTTTTGACTCATACAATGAAATTATTTGAGTTAAAAATAAAATAAATCGTTGAAGCTCTTGATGCAATGATCTGATTACCGTCTGAACAATAGGTCTGTTCGTAGAACAATCAAAAACTAGTCAGCGTATCATCTATTGGTCAATGGCAGTCTATATAAATATGCTGAATGCTGATTGGCTCTGACTGGTTTGTAACTATTGTTCTACGAACAGACCTGATGTTTACTTCACACTAATACTTTTCTCGTCATCAAGTTACATTCTTGATAGGTATAAAGATCAACTTGTTGATTGAAAATGCGTAGTATAGGGATCTCAAATTTCGTACTGTAAAATAGTTGATGCAACGTTTGCATATCTAAAAGCTCAATCGATTTTCAAGATGCGTCAATTTGTTTAACTTGATTTTGGATGTTGTCATTCACATTTTTTAAATGTTTTATTTACATCATTAATGTTCTAACCGAGGTTCTAACAGTTGGAAATGCCATGTCTTAATTGTGAACAAAAAACAAGGGGTCAACCTATTAGTAAATAGAAAACCGTGTTAGATGCCCAGAATGTAATCAAAATGAAATTGAAGCACTCAAAATTGAGAAGATCTAGAAAATAGCAGAATTACAAATAAATAATTAACTAACTCCCTAACATGCCTTCGTTAAACCATCTTATCTTTCGAATACTTCATCAAAATATGAATATCATCAACACAGAAATTGTGAGAAACGCCATTAAATCATATTTGCGAATCCCATATAAAAAAACATTATCATTCGAAGGTCGTGGTTCAAATCCCGCCTGATGTCGACTTTTCATATTTCTCTTTCTGTCCTTACGCCACGAAAACCCCCTTTTTTACATTATTCGGACAAAGAAACTGCCCTTTACATATACATTATTGGCTTAATTTCGATGGTTAGTGTGTCAACCCCGATACCTGCTAAAGTCGCTATATGTCGACGATGCATCTTGGTTGAAGGTGAAACAGACTCCTATATCACCTCAAACATGTGTGTGATTCTTCCTACCCCCATATAACACCTCCAATGGATTGTAACCGCCGAAGGTTGCTCACCATAACCTTAAAACTTACATCCTAGAAGTGAGAATAGTTTACATTGAGCTGGCTTTGCTCATAGGCCTTGGTAGCTTAGTTGGTAGAGCGTTGTTCTGGTATGACGAAGGTCGTGGGTTCAAATCCCGCCTGGTGCCAACTTTTCTCATTTCCCTTTCGGTCCCTACGCCACGAAAACCCCCTTCTATACATTATTTAGACTAAGAAACTTCCCTTACATTATCATTCATGTTTTATAGAATGCAACCAATCAGCCCATTCAAAAACAACTGCAGTCACTACCAGGTCCCCCAAATAGACCTGCTACTTCATACCCTTTTCCATATCCATCACCGTATGGAGCACCCTTAGGGCAACCACCCCAATCCGTTCCATACCCTAGCATGGGGTACCCTTTGTATCCTGGGTTTGGTTATCCTCCACCGCCTCAAAAGTACCCTGTATATCCTCAAGGATATGGATATCCATTCCCTTATCAACAAGGTATAGGAGGCAATCAACCTGGGTTTGGACAAATAGGTATGTCTTCACTTATTATACATATATATGAGAATATTATTTTCGTGTAGTATGTTTCTAAAGATGCATAGTTGGAGTCGCTATTTTGAAGTATTGTGTAGAAAAAATAAAAGTTTTGATATCGAAATATCTACTGAAAGTTTTGGTGAGAATACTGACGCTGCTTAACTTTTGTTTTTTTGTCTGGTACATAGAATTGAATGACTCACCAGTCTTATGTTGCATGCGAGTCCATTTCTAAAACAGTAGTGTCCGCTAGATGGGGGTATTACGTGCGTCTTTGGTTATGTTATGTTATGACTGAACAAGACTGGTTTATGTTTATTGTCTTGGTTTCATGTCTTGAAATAAAGATCATATTCATTGCACCAAAAAAACATGGACTATATCATCAAAATTTAAATCACTGCTTCTCATTTCTTCTCTTATTGAGAACAATGCTAAAAAATAAAAAGATAGGTTTTTTAAAGAGATTAGTTACTTTGAAGGGTAACGAACTTTGACTCCATTATTCACGTTTGATTGGATTCAAAAATGTTGACAAAGTTCAAGAAAGTTGCTTTGATGGTCTTTGAAAACGTATGGATCTCCAAAAGAAGTAGGTTATTGAGTTTTCTGCGCCTGATTGGCGATATTACACAGAACAAACTTTGACAGAAGTTTTCAGAATGGCATGCAAAAATCGCTACTAGAACTATTTGACATACATAGGTTAGTGGTCATAATCGAGTAATAAAAAGTTCTTTCTGGATCCAACTGTAACAAGTGTGATAATATTGGTCATTAGCAATAGCATGAGCAATTCCAGGATCTCCTTACCCCCAACAATCTGTAAGCAATGGGTTTCAAGATCAAAATCTCCAAACATCCTTAAGTGAGAACATAACGGCAGAAATTCTTGACGTGTCTCCCGAATATCAAAGGCAACTATTGGGATGGCCTCCAGAAAGTGCATCTTCTAAAATGCAGGTATTATCACAACTAATATTAGATTCTGATGTGAGGCTTTCGCATTTCGATTCAGGTATCCAAACCGAGATACAGAGTTGATATTGATTCGCAAACTTCAAACCATACATCTATTCCTAGCAACCTGACAAAACCAATCATAACTGAGAGAAAATATACAACCTCAATCAAGAGAACCTTCGTTTATGATCCAAGTAAAACAGGTGAGATTGTGAATCAAGACTGAGTCTTTGTATTGGTGACATAACCTCAAACAAATTTTCAACGTTCAAGTTCCTCAAAGTTTGTTCAAATAAATATTTTTGTTTTTTTTTGTTTAGATCAAATTAAACCGATCAATATCCACATCGTCAATGGACAACAAGTTACCACTGCACCACCACCTACTACCACAGAAAATGAGGAAGTCGAAGGTATAACTTCTTGGTATGAAGAAAATTCGGTTTAAATAATCAACATACCTTTTTCATTTTCATAAAATATCATCCTGCATAATAATATTATAGCGATTCATTAATAATTATTACATAATATATCAGATCCAATGCAGTTTTCTATATTGATTTCATAAACGACACCATCCGATGATGATTTCTGTTAGTGTAAGTAGCTCATTGTTTGAATTTTGCATTCGCCTGAATGATGCACTATATTATGCATGATATAAAGGCATGATAAATCTTAAGATATATACAATATAAATATCGAATTTGGTTCTATTCATATCAGTCAGACTTAAGACTATTATGCTCTTTTCATGTTAGTCATTGTCCTCGTACCTATAGTTGACTTATCGTACATTTTGCAGAAGTACTTATCAGAAATCCTTCAAAAATTGTAATTGTCTCCAATGTATTGTTCCGTTTCTTAGTTGTAAGCGATTTTCTCATAAGAAATTTTCCGTCAACTACAACACTACTGATGTGCAGTAATCCAGAGCATGAAATCTACATCATTGTGATTTCTATGAATTTCCCCCAATTTACTAAGATGCAACCATTAGTTTTTGAAAAATGATTAATTATAAGTAAACTAATATCAGCTTTTCAACAGAGTACACTTCAAATAAAAACTCCACCATCAAGCCCCAAGGTCGAAGATTCATGGACGTTCCGAAATCATGTCCAAAAGGTACTTTAATGGCCCATAATGGAGATTGTATAGAACCCTTTTCATTCTGAAACCCCTCTTCAAATGCTACAGGATGAAAAAGCCGGAAATTTGACTTTTTTCAAGAACTAAAGATTTTATTATGATCGAATTAAATTGGGATGGATTGATACCTTGCCAAACGTTGTATTAATGAGGGAAAGAAACTCAATGTCTTGGTCTCAGTCGATAAAACTATACGTTGTATTGATAATGAATAATAATATAACAATTTTGTTTTAAAGTATGTTTTTCTATTATTTGAGAAATCGTATTCCACTCCACCACTTGTGAATTATTGTTTCCATATCATAGAAAGTAACTGTGATTATGAGAATCAATCATCGTATTGAGGTGGTCTGAAAAGATTGGGATCTCAACTTGTTGATTACAGCACTAGTGATAAAAGCTAGGTTCAGAAGTGCCGAACCCTCAATGGAAGTGTCTACAAAGACGGTTGAAGCAACAGTACAGGGATGTGTGTTATGTGTACAACATCTCGGAACTGGCAAGCAACACCGGGGCTAAGACACTTTGAGGATAAAATCAGCAATTCGTCGAAGAAACCAACCTACGAAGTACTGCGGCCAAGACGTATATAGATAAGACTTGTGTTGGAGCTGCTGACGGGGCAGTGCCAGCCACATCATCTGTGATGTTCTGGCTAGCAGAAGATACGTTATTTGCAGTGCAACGCATGGCAAGGAAGCACTTCTCCATTAAAAAAAGATCCTTGTAAGTTACTGGGCCTGATTGAAGAGACAGAACTGGTCTAGCCCGGCGAGGTTGGGGCTGCACAATAAGCTCCGTCTCAGACAACAACAAAGATCAGTAATGTTGTTTCGCATCTTTTGGTATGTCCCCAAATAATTAGGACATCACCTTCGTAAACAATAATTACTGTGCGGAGAAAGGCGCCAAGTCCCCATATCATGTATGATGTGTCAAGAGCATCGCACCCCGATTTGAAAGAATAAGGCTTTAGTAAGGTATCAGGAAGATGTTCATAAAATTTGGCTAAGGTCAATCAAGCTGGCATTTTTGATACATTTTGAGAAATAATTGTGATATCTAACTCACCCAGAAGTTTTTAAAAACTGTTTTCAATGATAGGAGTGAGAAGAAGTGAAAAGGTTATCACATTTGGATTTCTCCTTCCTCATTCAGCGGTTTTTTGTTCCGCAGATATAGATATCCAAAGTTTTTAAAATGTCACCCTGTATTCCGATGTCCTGATGTCCGTAGTTTATTATCATTATATTATATTTGGAAGTATTCTCCAATCTCCAATGTTATTGATAATAATTGTTACTTTCTATAAAACTCAATCAATGATGGCATTCCTCTTTCCAGTTTTTCAGTTAGTTTTCCGAAATATAAGCGGAAAAAATATTTGCTATCTAGTCATAGCACCCGACCTATTCCTGATTATCTGATTTGTTTGCCTTCTTTGACGTTACCCGGTTATTTATTGTTAATTAAACAAGATGGAAGTCTTATCTAGTAGAGTGCGCATTCAACATCTGATAGCTGATGAGTTCATGAATTTATTCAAAGCACGTCTGTAAGTGAGTGAAAAATGCGATCAGCAATTATTCTTTCAACAGTTATTTTGTTGTTGTTTGCCAGTGAAAAAAGTTTGGGTGATAAAAACGACAAAATATTCACGTCAGATGATATTCTAATGAATAAATTGGAATCAATATCAAAACAGGAAAAAAATGATCAAATTGTGATCAATAGATGCCTGTTCTGCAGTAGCAAGTGCAAGGCTGGTTTTGTTTCAGTGAATGGAAAATGTCTGGCCATTTATGGATGAGATATTTTGTAGTTCATTATATCATGTGAGTATATGTACCTACCTACATACGTTGTCCGTCTTGAAAACACATCACGCGAGGCAAGTTTGAATGATGATAGATAACAAACAACTGAGACGATGAGCTATAATCATCCCGAATTCGAGATCTTTCTGACGAGAAGAAAAAACAAAACGAAGCCAGGATAAAAATTCCAGCACGTTCTGCTCATGATACCTATTTATTCTCATGAAGGCAATTTATTTTGAGCCAATATTCAGTTCTTTTGAATGTTAAATTGAATATCATCATTTTATCTCAATTTTGTAAACATGTTGTCAACTATTGATGTAGAAATAAAACCAAACGTAGCCTCAATACTAAAACTATCTACATATTACAAACTGTAAAATCATTTTCAGTATGGACAGCAATATTCCTTTTATTTACAACATTCAACTCCTTCATTTTATCGAAGTAGAATCTCAATTTGCTGGACTATTTTGGTTGCTTCAATATCAAATATAGAGCTGGTAAATTATCATTTTACTGTGTTAGAGACTATAAAAAGTTATGTGAATAGATCAATTAGGTTCTCGTATTCCTATGATTAATCGATTCCGTGTTACTCGTGACTCATAAACTCATAAACAAATCACTTGTTGATGTAATTTCCCATTGGATCTACATTTTGAATGTTTTCTTCATGTTTATGATCATTTTATTTTATTCTGGGCGGAAAAAATGAATTCATCTGATGACGCGCAAAGTAATGTATTCTGTATTCCGTTGCAAAGATGGGAGATGGGCTGGAAGAAATGATTGTATAGGTGATTTGCACCAGTCAAACACTATAGCAGCAACTATTTCCGTATTGGATTATCTGGTTTTTTTAAGCCTGGGCATGGTCAAGCAACGAGCTCAGCAGTCCCACCGTCCTCGTTGCCCCTTAGTCTACAGACTAGACATCAATGGGGAAAGACTGAACCACCTGAGATTTGCGGACGATATTGTTTTGATTACAGATAGAGTTGATAAGGCGGAGGAGATGCTTGGGCGATTGAATGATGCTTCGGAAACGGCAGGTTCAGAAAACACGAGGCGTAAATGATGGACGGACGATGGACAAAGCTGTTTCTGGAGTGGAGACCGTGACAGGAAGCCTTTCGGAACAGAGGTCGCCCACCAACAAGATGGACCGACGATATTAAAAGAATAGAGCCAAATTGGATGGATGCAGCACAGCATCGAAACGTTGGATTGGACTACGGGAGGCCAATGTTCAGCAGTGGACGCAGCTAGGCTGGGAGATGATGATGATGATGACAGGGTGTTCACACCTAAATGAACCTCCCCATTAACTTTTCAAAATAATGTTCGGAAAAAAAATGTTTTGAATGAAAGTTTAATGGTTCAAAATGAATTTTGTGAAAACAAAGTTTTAATATATAGAGGGTGTTTCAGAACATCTGGGTGTAGTCCAACTTTCTTATTTCTAATCGCAACCCTATTTTCCCATTTGATTTTTGCATTTTCCGGAATATTCTAAACATTTTTCATAAAGCATACCCTTTACCCGAATTCAACCAATAAGAAGATATTAACATCAGAAATTTGCTATTTTTTGGAGCATGTTTTGAAATGTATGGTATTATTTGGAAACCTTGCATGGAAACGAGGTAATTGTTAATAGATGTCAACTTCTCAAAAAAGATTTGAACTACGTACAGGGTGACCCAATTTTATCCGACAATATTTCAAATTTAGATTCTACCTACTAATTAGAATAAACAATCTTTATTCTATGGACATTTATTCTGAAAGTCGACGAAATAGCCCTTCGAACCATGACAAAATTCACTCAAACAATAAGAGTTATATCTATTTTTGAAAAAGCTTCTTAAAAGAAACTAGATATTTAGTTTAGTCAATCGGTATTTCAAGGTGGAAAATTCTGGTGTATTTGTGAAAAGTGGTTTATTCTATGTTTTTTGAGGTGCTAAACACGAATCTGAAGTTTTCCAACAAAAATTGTCTCCGCAAATATGAAAAATCATCGAGAATCCACTATAAACTATGTCTTTAAGTGGTTTTTACTTTATAATTGCCAAAGCAAGCCATTTACACAAAAAGTGGTTCTTTAGTAAAATGAGGAAGAGACAATTATCCACAATTAATGTCGTTTGTTTTTTTGGTACTGCATATGGTTTCCACGTAAAAGAATGTTGAAACATCGAGAAATTTCGAATATTTAGAAAAATGGCAAGAAACAACAACCATTTATATAACTTTTCGTGTAGCTTAATACCACCATATTGGCTAATAAAAGGGGTGAATTTCTGCACAATAATATATTATGTAATGCAGACGAGTCTTCTCAGATTCCAGTTGTTCTACGGCTGGAATATGATAATTATTGACATGATACCAGAAAATTTTTGCAATTTATTGAATAAATAATTAGTGGAGTGAAAAAGCGGTAAAAATGTTTCGTTTTTTTTTTGACTTAGAACCAGATGAAATCTCACCCAAATCATTAGTTACGTTATTGTACAGCTGGTTCGTAAAAAAACTGGTATTGCTCATAGAAATGTTTACAAAATTAAGCAGTGTAATATTTGTTTTGACAAAACTATACGAAAGTGACATGTCATTCAAGTGAAAAGTTTGGGTATGTTATGATGTAGTAGTTAGTCGTTTCTTCGGGACCAGTTTCTTGGTGAAACTCTTTCCCTATCATTCAGCTGGGTCACCATTATAGGTAGAAAATTTTAAATATAGTAGTTTTTTTTTTTGGAAAGAGGTAGAAGAAAAAGAATAGCGGAATAATTAATTCGAAATGAAATTTTTGTTACAAGTTTTTTATTAAGTGGTCGAAAAGGAATTTAGAATTTTGCGGAGTTTTGAAGTTTTTATTGTAGGTTTTTTATTTAAGTGGCCACAGGCGGCATTGGAGGTGGAGGAGGGATGAAAGGAAATCCCATACATAGGTTGTCAAAAATTTCGTGGTGAGACCAAAAGTTTTTTAATTTATGTCTTTTGTTTTTGAATCTTTGATATTGCTTTAGACTAGCAACCAAAGGGTTTTGATGATTTAAAATTACCCTTTTTAAACGGAAATAAGAATTTTGAATTTTGAATTGAACAGGTTTGATTTTATAGTCCTTGTGAAGATCAAAATTCCGGATGAACCATGGAGAACCCTCAAACCTTCTCAAAACTTTGTTTTGGAAGATTTGAAGATTCTTCAGGTTACTAAAATTCAAACTTAAGCAACCCAGCGCATACGTAAGTTTCGGCAGGATAACTGAATTGAACAGCAGGATTTCACTCCTGACATTCAATCCGCTTTTCCTGCCAAATAGAGGGTAAAGGGCTCTATACGCAGCGCTGCACGCCTTGAATCTTCCTTGCAGGTGCAAATTCCAAGATAACTTGGAAGTAATGGTGACTCCCAAATATTTGAGACTTTTGCCCCAATCAATGGAAGTCCCATAAAGACGAAGCTTAGCCGGGGAACTGCAAGCCCTGCTTTCGCAAACAAGAGCCTGTGTTTTTCCCGGATTAAGCTTGATCTTCCAACCATTAAAATAGTCCACAAGTCGATTTAAATGATTCTGTAATCGGTTTCTGACCACAATGTAACTCTTGTGCGTAGACACCAGGAGTGTGTCATCCGCAAAAAGAGAAAGTTTTGTCTGAGAATTTTGAGGAATATCGGCAGTGAAAATATTATACAAAATGGGTGAAAGCACTGACCCTTGCGGAACGCCAGCCTTTATTGAGCAAAATTTGGAAAAAACCGAGTTTAATTTGACACGAAAAACGCGATTGTTTAGAAAACTTTTTAATAGCAAAATTAAATTTTTCGAAAAACCAAATTTAGCAATCTTGTACAGAAGCCCTTCATGCCAGACTTTGTCAAAGGCCTTCTCCACATCAAGGGATACAATCCCGGAAACTTTCCCAGACTGCATCCCTCTAGTGAGACCTTCAACAAGTCTGACAATCTGAAGCTCTGTACCAAGTCCTTCCTCAAAACCGAATTGGAATTTTGGAATGACTTGAAGATTGTCACACTGAATTTTAATTTTTCGCAAAATAAATTTTTCAAAAAGCTTGCCAAGACATGAAAGTAATGAAATTGGACGGTAATTAGACGCGACAGACAAATCTTTTCCTTTTTTTGGTGTTTCTGCTTGGTCCAAAAATAAGATCCGTCAAAAAAAAAATAAGAGAATATGAAGATTACTCAGAAGAAACTGCAGATATTTATTATTATTGTTTCAATTTTGAACTGAAAATATAATACAAGGCTGGTCAAAAATACAAAATTGATATTTTGTGTAAGAGAAAAAAACACTTAACGGATATACTCTTATATTTTTGACTATCTTTGTAAATCCTAATTGAAGTTTCTTATGGTAAATCATGGAATGACATTTTGGATTTTGATATCATATCATAGGCCCAAACAGCACCCATCACTAGTGTCGGAAAGCTGAAAACGGCCCTTTACTTCGCTTAATCTTAAGTTGGTGATACACCTTGTATCAATACCTATGGTAGTTTCTTGTGTTTTGTTATAGCTGAAGTAGTAAACGTCTTTTTCTCTTACACAAAATAACAATTTGGTATTTTTGACCAGTCCTGTATTATACTTATCTTTCTGCATCGCAAAATTAAAAAAATAATAATAAATATCATCAGTCATTTTCAGATTTTGTTATTTCTGTTGTCTGTATATTTCAAGATTTTTTTCCACAGAAGTTATTTTTAGACCAAGCAAAAACTTTTATCAAGAATGACTTTTTGTCGTATCTTTAAATTTTTAGTCCATTTCTCTTCTTGTTACATACCTATCCGGGGACATACTGTAAATAGGAAATATCTCAAATTTAATTATGTATTATATGTATGTTACCGTCAATGAATGTTTTTTTCCTATGTCATCTTCTGCAGTTCTCAAAAATAAAAACGTTGCATCGATAAATGAAAAAATCTAGACAACTTCAATTTTTTCAAATGGAATACCATATATATTATGCGCTAAACTAAAAACCTTTATTTTCTTTTTCTAATACCTAATACAATACTCTGCTGTATGATATCACGGCTCCCCATAATTTTATGGCATACGTAGCACGGCACCGGCAATGCGCTACGTTTGGCGCAGTTCAAAAAATCATATTTCGAAAACTATTACAGATAAAAGGCTGCGGTCTCTTTTGAAAACTTTTTCATATATTTTACCACATTTTATCCGCAGCATATAGCATATAATTTTTTAAAACAAAAAAGTTTCTCGCTTACTGAAAATGTCAATACAAAAAAAATTGATTTTCATTTTTGAGCTTTTGAGAAAAATTGAAAATAACAAAATCTGAGACCTATATAACATCAATGATCATCCCTTATGTATGCTCTTCAAGTCAAAAAAAATCATTCGGATATGTTGAATAGTTTCTGAGTTATTGGATGGTGAATGATGGAAAGTATTTTTTTTGAATTTCCGCATTTTTGCAGGTTTTTTCGATTTTACAAAACTCAGTACCACTTAAAAAAGTCGTAATTGCCCATTTCGTATGTACAATAACATTACTTAATTGGTGAGAGTGAAAGGAAAATTGCCTTTTGTCTAATTATTCCCAAAATTATATTTCAAAAATACGACCGGTCGTATTTATCACCTGCCCAAACATGGACAATTTACAATCATTAATAACATTACTAATCATTTGGGTCAGGTTTCATCTGGTTCTAACACGATTTATTTTTTTTCAAGAAGAAGGCGACTTTTTCGGGCTTTTTTATTCGACCAAATATAAAAGCAATTTCTAATGAAAATGTCTGTCCAATTGATATATTATTAGTCTTATTATAAAATGATATTATGAACTTAAACGTACTCTCATGAGCACAGGTTCCATGATGTTTTCAGTGCGGCCTTCTAGATCTTGTACGCCTGAAACAAAATAAAGTTGATCATTCCAAATATTTCACAATAGATTGTGTTGCACCCAGGAACTACCCGTTCAAAGATCCAACGCTTCAGATTGAATGTAAATCTTCAATTGTGACAACAGATAACAATGATTATTAAAACTGAGAGCTAAAATATTATACTCTGACAACTTTTAGAATATGAATATGAATGACATTTTTTTTCTTCTCTGACATCTTCACCTGAGCACGTTCCCCTGACATCCTCGCACCTGAGAAACGAAGGGCATCGTTTCTTAGACTCAAACCTGTCTGAACCTCACAGGAAGTTTGATTTTTCTTCCACTTCTGGTAATGTGCGGAACATCACTGTTGGTTAGCTGCGCATCCTCAATCAAACCTTTGTCCTCTGCGAGACTATTGTCTTCCTTTTCACTGGGAACCATAGGTTTATCGATATCAGTGATTTCTTTTAAAACCTCCAATGGAAAAAGTCGCTGGACAGGCCGTAAAAGTTCACCACGAGCAGTACGGACCCTAACTAATCTTGTAATATCATTTTTACCAGGAATAATCTCTGACACACGTCCTAATGGCCAATTGATCCTTTTATCTCGATCATTACCTATCAGTACCACTTCTTCCAGGACAATTTCTCTACTCCTTCCTCTAATTCGTTGATGTAATGAAAGCTGTCCAAGATATTCATTTCGAAAACGATGTCTCAGGTCATCCAGTACTTTTTGTTGATATATCAACCTTTTGCAAAGTGACTGTCGACTAATTTCATCACAATCCATTACATCACAAAAATAGGACTTTGAACAAATACTTGTCTTGAGAAAATGCATTGGTGTCAATGGGACCAACTCTTCAGTATCGTTGGACATATGAGTCAATGGTCTGCTGTTGATGACTCCTTCACAATCACACAATACTGTGAGCATCTCTTCGTAACTTAATGAAGCACATCCCAATACTTTCCTCAAAATTTGCTCTAAAACTCCAACAAGGCGCTCCCAAAATCATCCCCACCATGCTGCTGTAGGTGGATTGAATTTTCATTCGATGCGCTCCACACTGCATTGTTCCATGATATCCTCCCAATCTAGATTATTCAAGGCGTTATTTGTACCAACGAAATTTGTTCCATTATCGCTATAAATGATTTTGGGTCTACCTCGTCTAGCAATAAAACGTCGTAATGCCATAATAAAATTGGGCACTGACAAAGAACAACACAATTCCAGGTGCACTGCCCGATAAACTGCACAGGTGAACAGACAAATCCAAATTTTCTCACCACTTCCGAGCATCAATGGGCCTGCAAGATCCACCCCAGTAATTTCAAACACTGTAGAATCGCGAACTCTATCCATGGGCAGCGGCGGAACCTCAACTTGAGATGACTTCCCATCATATCTTTTACAGATAACACAACTTGTTATTGCTGATTTTATCCCACGCCGTCCTCCCAAGATTCAAAATTTCTCCCTCAAATCACTCATTAATCCTTGGGTTCTCACATGACATAGCTTTATGTGAGTATCCATAATCAAACTGACTACAACTGGATGTTTACTGGGAAGTACAACAGGATATCTGAAACCTTCACTATCTTCAAGTTTACTAACTTGAGATGATTACTCTGATGATTCCCATGTCATCCTTGAATACACGGAGACAGTTCAACCGCGGATCGGATGGTTCATTAAATTCTTCTGACTGTATAATTTTGAAAATCTGTCTTTCAGCATTGTCAATTTCTTCCCCCATCAGTTGGCCTTTACGACAATTGTCTGGCGATTTTGAATTATGAATATACCGCAGAATCCATGCCATCATTCTAATTGATTTTGTGAATTTGGAAAAATAATTCAAATGCCAGTCCCCACTATTCATAGTCTCAGCTCGTGTAGATACCAGTAATACACTTACTGTTTTCTTCCTCTCATTCAGTATCTCCTCCTCATTACACTGGAAAATTTGCGGCCCTGAATCTTGATGTTGGTATAACCAAGCGGGTCCCTCCCACCATTTGGACTCGTATAACTGTTTGGGAGAACAACCTCTGGATAAAAGTTCTGCAGGATTCATCACACCCGAAACATGATTCCATGATTCTACACCAGTCAGACTTCTGATCTCACTGACTCCATTGTAGACAAATGTACCCCATTCCTCATGACGACGTATCCAACTAATGACAGTGGTTGAATCACTCCAAAAATAGACAGGTATATTCCAATTAATTTCGGTCTTCATACTTTGGTCAACTTGATGATACCATCGAGCGCCAATTATAGCTGCCATTAGTTCGAGTCGTGGGATAGTAAGTTTTCTTATGGGTGCCACCCTGGATTTAGCAACCAATAAATGAATAAATACCTGATCATCTCTACATACACGCAAATATATAACTGCAGCATAAGCTGTTTTGCTTGCATCACAAAATACGTGTAAGCTAGTATCATTTTCTTGGTCTTCATCCATTGATACCCATCGTGGAATTCTAATTTTTAGAAGGTATGACAATTCTTCTAACCAACTTTGGAATTTATTAGCTATTTCACCACTCACGGCCGTATCCCAACCAATTTTCATCTTCCAAAGTTGTTGTAAAAGAAGTTTAGGTACTAGAGTAGCTGGAGCAGTGAATCCGACTGGATCAAATACGTTTTGTGATATGGACAATAAATTCCGTTTTGTAACTGTCTCACCATCCAAGTTAACCAACCATAAAAACTTCAAACAGTCACGATCATTTTCGTTCAAAATTATCTGCAAAAAAGCTTTCTCTATATCTGATATCACTCCATATCTAAACAGTCTGAAACGTAACAATAATATTGGTATAAGTTCAAGCAAATTCAAACCTTTCTCGAGACACATATTTAGTGAAGGGCTATTCTTCTCCTTTGCTGATGCATCGAATACTGGTCTTACTGCTGTAGTTGAACCTTCCTTCAATACTGGTCTATGAGGTAAAAAGTGCCCTTCAAGTGATTCATCCGCTTTTTCGATTATATTCAAAATTTCCCATTCTTTGAATACTTTATCATATGTAGAAAATAGTCCATTCCTTTTTAATTTATACACTATGTTGGATAATCTTTTGTGAGCAATATTGTAATTAGTTGGAAGTAAAGGATGTCCTTTCAACCAGGGTAATCTGACTTCATACCTGCCTTCATCATCTACTGTAATGTTTTCCAGGAAAAAAGTCTCTCCATTGCAAGTTGCTCCTGCAACTTCTTTTCTGAAGGATCTGTGATACCAATTGCATCCAATTCCCAAATCTGAGCAAGTGATGCACTATTGATATGAAGTGAAACAGCTGTAACACTAATCCCAGATGATTTATTTAACGGTATTCTGCCCATCATCGTCCATCCTAAATATGTCTCAACTGCAACCAATCCGCATTTTAGAATATATCTTTTTCCTGTGTATAATTTTCCAACTATATCTGAGCCTAAAAGTATTTCTATTGGAGCGGAATCATCAAAATCTGATAACACAATGTTCAATCTAGTCAATTCTTGGATCCAAGGACCATTGAACACCGGTGAAATATCGCCGCATATTGTAGGTTGTGAAAGTGCCTCAATAGTACATCTATATCCGTTGTTACCTAATTCGATGTTATAACATCCATGACTCTGATTAATACTGCTTCCTCCAAAAAGAGAATGTGAAATCGTACTTGTTCGTTTGGAATGGTAACCTAGTATCTTTGCAGTATTATTCAGTATGTATGAATTCTGGGAACCTGTGTCAATCAGCGCTCTTACTCTTCTTGAACCGTTTCTTCCAATCAAATCTACTTTCAAAGTTTGTACAAATACGAAAGAATTGGTACCATTTGTACAAGAAAGAAGCTCTGACGAACTTTTATCACCAGTCTCTTAATTTTTTGATGTACCTTTGGTAGACTGCGTGAGAACTTCAAAACACATCAATGTGAGATTTACCACATAAAATACACTTCACATTTACTTTACATTTCTTCACCGAATGTCCAATTTTCATACATTTGAAACAAGCATGTTTCTCCATAAGAATAGATTTCTTTTTCTCCCTGGGTATATCCGAAGCTTCAAAACATGATGAAGTCTGATGATTGCCATCGCAAAATACGCATTTTATAGTTGGTTGCTGATTTAATAACCCTAACGCAGTAGGTGCCTTTTTCTCGCATTCAGTTCTAATTTTCACATAATTTTGTTCACAAAAACTGAATCCAAGTCCCTCTGTAGCCAAAGTAATACGCTGTTCATTATTCACTTCATTTCGAATGAGTACCATAAGACTGTTGAGGCGTTTTTCCAAGCTAGATACCTCCATATCATCTGAGTCACATGCAATTGCTACCGATGAACGTTGCCATACCCTCAACAACTCTTCCGGCAAACAAGACTCGACCAGTGGAAATAATATAGCCGCATAACCTTCAATTGTGATCCCCAATGTTTCCAACGACCTCAACCTACTCTCAAGTCCATCGTATAATGTACACAGTTCTAGTACAGATGATCCAGATATTGCATTATTAATGATAAGTTTCAACAATTCTCTTACTTGTACCTCTATTTGGATATCAACTCTTCCAAATCGTGCAGTGAGACAATCTATCATTTTTCTATAGTTTTCACCAGTTTACGGAAAACTCTCTACAAGTTGTCTAGCTCGACTACCCGGTACAGTTGCCTGGTACAAATACTCTACTTTATCGTTAGAATCAATATCTGTATCATCGTCTATTTTACTGAACTGGGACCAAAATGGTAAACATTCTTTAACATTGCCATCAAACGTTTTAAACTAAATAGTTGGTAATTTGAATTTTCGCTTACCCTTTTTAAGCGAGTGGAAACTCACACTTTGTGAATTGACATCCACATCTGTGGTAAGCTCTTCACATTGGTCTCTGAGATGAAAGTACCTTTTCTCAAAAACATCACAACCATCTAATTCGGCAACTAATTCCTCTTCATCACCATGTTCAAACAATAAGTTGTACAGCTCCTCATCAATTGCTTTCATTCTATCATATTTATCTTGAAGCATATTCCATGAAATTTTGACATCTCGATAGTCACTTTTATTCTTGATTAGCTCATCCAAATCATTGCAATTTTTGGTAAAGACTGTTCTCATTATCCTTCTATTCTTTTTTACCGCTTCCATATTCGCCATAATGTCACAATTTTTCTGAAACCAATTTGAATGATTACACGAATGCCGACGTCTATAATTTCCACTCTCTTGGCAATCCTTCGCGAACCTTAAACTGAAGTAATGCAGTCCCGAATGTCGTGTGAGTTTGAATTATGTTTCAGGTTTCAGGGTCCACTGATTACCATCCGTCCTGTCACAGTCGCCAAATTATGTTGCACCCAGGAACTACTTGTTCAAATATCCAACGCTTCAGATTGAATGTAAATCTTTAATTGTGACAACAGATAACAATGATTATTAAAACTGAGAGCTGAAATATTATACTCTGACAACTTTTAGAATATGAATATGAATGACATTTTTTTTCTTCTCTGACATCTTTACCTGAGCACACTTCCCGTTCCTGACAGATTGAATTCATATAAAAGCAGAAAGTACCTATTTAGAAACATATTTTCTAGACACAAATTGATAGTGAGTGAAAAAGAAGGTCGAGCAGAATTAGGTATGCTTGCATAGTTACGTTCAGGTGATTCAGGGAACTCCAGATCATCCTTTCCATCTTCCTCCATTTCTGTAACGGGCATGTTCTCACAATTGAAGCACATATTAGAACAGTCTAGGCCTGCTTTTTTGCATCCACAGATTCTCGGACAGGTCTTTATGCATTTGCAAGAAATAAGTTTCAAGACTGCTTCTGGTGCGGGTGGCTGTAGTGCAGCTACTGGCTGCTGCCCCTCTTTGGTTCTTTTTCAACCCAATGTCTCAGGATCTTTGCTATTTCCAAGCCATTGTTGTACTTGAAAGTATTTTCTCTGAGAATGTTGCTGTGCTGCATTCTCGGTAAGAGGTAGGGAAGCCAAATGAGATGTTCTGTATGCAGATCCAAGATAGTATTTATATCTCAATTTATTCAAGGATGTGCCTGCCTTGTTCGTCATTTTGTATAATGCAGCAAAAAAGGTGATACCAGCATTAGCAACACTCTCAGCATGTGCCGTTGGAAATTTTAAAATAGTCTCGGTTAGAGCACGGTTTCTCTCGAGGGTTTGGAGAATCCTCATTTCACCTAATTTGAACGATGCTGAAGTGGTGTCACAACCTTCCGTTGGCATGCAAAAACAATATGTTGTTACTGATGGTTTCTTCTTGTTGGCATTCAGAAGAAAATATTTTTTTGAAACTGTTTCTTTACCCGGCTTCAGGAAGTATATATTTCAATATAGACCCCGACAACGACCAATCATGATCACCAGCAAATCCACATATGCACACACAATAACTACAGAATTATGGTGTTGCGCAAGATCCAAAGCAATGGTGACAATAAGTGTATCTGCATCCTCTTGTGCCTGCTTTGTACGAATGCCAGCAGCTGCAAAGTTGGCTCTCATCATTGAGATAAGACGGACTTTGTTTCTCATGTTACTGAGGAATTTTCCTTGAGTAACTGTCGGGATCATTGATTCGTCAAAAATGACATCTACTGACATCTGTTTACGTGATCTTCTTGCCCGCTCTGCATACTTATTGGTACAATCTTGAGCACTGACCTTGTACTTGGACTTGACAAGAGAAACATAACTCTCACAAATTGACGAAAATGTTTGACCCCTGGTTCACACGACTTTGTGCAACAGGTATCCTCTATCAATCACGTAGATACACTCTTGCAGATCTGCCTGCTCAGTTGGTATGAATGCTTTGTATAACGTTGACTTGCTTCCTTTTCTCATGCCATAGTCATCAAAAAGAGACAACGGATAGGGAATCTTGAAACTCTTTACAAAATTCATTTTGAATCATTAAACTTTCATTTGAAACATTTTTTTCTCAAACATCAAATTAAAAACTTAGTGGGGGGGTCAATTCATCTGTGATCACCCTGAACATAATATGTATAATACAGGTTGTCCCTTAAATGACTGTACAACGTTCAACCACAAATTCCTTAACCAAAAATAAGGCGATCTAGGCAAACTTACCTTTAACCAAAAATGCTTCGTTAAGCCTACAGAGGGAGTCAAAGATTTAAAAAAAAAAATGGTTTTTCCTACATTTTTCGAAAACGTGCAAATCGATTTTGATAATTCTTGGTACCTAGTCTTGGACCATGAAATAACGTTTTTTGTTTCTATACCAACCGGTTGTAATTAACCGGAAGTGTTATAAACGTGACGTCACATGTAGTTTTACCCTCGGTTTTTATTCCGTTCAACTTCGGATAATCGTAAAACAATGTCTCTTTATTCCATGATCGAGAGGTACAGCTCGAACATACCTCACATCTATTCGCGTTCGCAGACTTGCGAGCCAAAAGATGGCAGTGATTGTCTAGAAACAACCGCTGCACATTTACCCAGATTCGGGACGAAACCGGTATAAGGAGGGCACTACTCACATGGATGTAGCTCTAGACATTTATTACGGTTCTGTACCAACCTTTTCGTTTAACATCGGATAACCGTAAAACAAAGTCTCTTTATTCCATGATCGAGAGGTACAGCTAGAACATACCTCACATCTATTCGCGTTCGCAGACTTGCGAGCCAATACATGGCAGTGGTTGTCTAAAAACAACCGCTGCACATTTACCCAGATAAGGGTACTGCCTAGAGTTGCATCGGTGTGAGTGGTGCCAGCTGCCTTACTGATGAGTCCTATTTTGGGACGAAACCGGTGTAAAGAGGGCACTACTCACATGGATGTAATTCTAGACATTTATTACGGTTCTGTACCAACCTTTCCGTTTAACATCGGATAACCGTAAAACAAAGCCTCTTTATTCCATGATCAAAAGTTACAGCTCGAACATACCTCACATCTATTCGCGTTCGCAGACTTGCGAGCCATTAGATGACAGTGGTTGTCTAAAAACAACCGCTGCACATTTATCCAGATAAGGGTAGTGCCTAGAGTTGCATCGGTGTGAGTGGTGCCAGCTGCCTTACTGATGAGTCCAATTTCAGGACAAAACCGGTTTAAGGAGGGCACTACTCACATGGATGTAACTCTAGACATTTATTACGGTTCTGTACCAACCTTTCCGTTTAACATCGGATAACCGTGAAACAATGTCTCTTTATTCCATGATCTAGAGGTACAGCTCGAACATACCTCACATCTATTCACGTTCGAAGACTTGCGAGCCAATAGATGACAGTGGTTGTCTAAAAACAACCGCTGCACATTTACCCAGATTAGGGTAGTGCCTAGAGTTGCATCGGTGTGAGTGGTGCCAGCTGACTTACTGATGAGTCCAATTTCGGGACGAAACCGGTATAAGGAGGGCACTACTCACATGGATGTAACTCTAGACATTCATCACGGTTCTGTACCAACCTTTCCGTTTAACATCGGATAATCGTAAAACAATGTCTCTTTATGTAGTTACTTGTTTTGATTTATTTTTTTGGAATTGACTTTTTGATAATTCCGATGCTTTTATCAAATAGTTCAATGCATCGAGGAGTTTTTCTCTCTTGAGAAATTTCGCTGGGATGAGTGATTGTGCCAGAAAAAAAATATTTTCAATTAGGTACACAGATATTTTATTATTGAATCATCATTTTCTAGCATAACCACTTATCCCAGCAAATTTTTTGGAGAGAGGAAAAAGCTTTCCTATACACCGCGTTATTAGATGAAAACTTCTGAATTATCAGAAAGTCAAATCTATGAAAAATCAAAAAAATTAGCTGGATATGGGTCATATTATGACGTAGCTGATTTTTCATGGAATTGACTTTCTGATAATTCGGATGTTTTTATCTAATAATGCAGTATGTCAAAAAGTTGTTTCCTCTTTTGAAAAAATTTGCTGGGATAAGTAGTTATGTTAGAAAAAAATAAATCAATAATAAAATATCTGTGCAGCCAATTGAAAATATTTTTTTTCTGGCACAACCATTCATCCCAGCGAAACTTCTCAGGAAAGAGAAAAACTCCCTTATATATTGAACAATCAGATACAAGCATTCGAATTATCAAAAAGTCAATTCCAAAAAAAATCGAAACAAATAACTGTATGTGACGTCACGTTTATAACACTTCCGGTTAATTACAACCGGTCGCTATAGAAACAAAAAACATTATCTCATGGTCCAAGACTAGGTACCAAAAATTATCAAAATCGACTGGTATGTTTTCGAAAAATGTAGGAAAAACCATTTTTTTTAATCTTTGGCGCCCTGTGTAGGCTTAACGATGCATTTTTGGATATAGGTAAGTTTGCCTAGGTTGCCTTATTTTTGGTCAAAGAATTCGTGGTTAAACGTTGTACAGTCATTTCAGGGACACCCTGTATAATAATGTGAAAAATATCCAATAAACTTATCTTGTAGAAACCAAAATACACTGTAGATGCAAAATCAATTAAAAGCAGGAGAATATTAGGAAAATAGTCATTTGAAAGTCAATAGTTTTTGAAATTGAAAAATTGAATTCTTCAATTTTTCTTCTCCTTAAGAGAAATGGATCAAACAAGACTTCACATTTATAATGTATTTTTTCAACTCCAAAAAATGACGTAATCAGATTTCTGATCTGACGTTCCGTTCCTTCTCGAACGTCATCAATTTATGATGATGATGGCATTATCAGCTCGAAACGTTGAATAAATGCCAGTGAGATATGTCGTTGGAACTAGAATAAAAATAAGAGTTTATCAAGTTTAGAACAAGATTGTTCGTCTATTAACAAAAGATCTGTCTCGAACTCCTGGTACGTTTTGAGCTGAAGAGGTGGCTTCCTGAAGATTTATTTAGAGCAAAATAACCTCAATAAGAGTTCTAGAGGACCAAGAACTAAACACCTTTGACTCTTGAGTTTTTTTTTACAGTTAATGAGTTACAGCGCAACATAATATGACAAATTCAGAACCGAGGTGGTTTGAAAAAAATATTTTTTTTTCGAGATAATGAAAATTGTTATGAGGAAAAGTTGTTCATTCTTTGATTCTCTGAAACTTTCTACAAGATAATTTTTTTGTAAAATGTTGCCAGCTTAATTTTGTAATTCGATGCGCTGTAACTCATTCAGTAAAAGAGCTATCAAAAAATGTTATCGGGCAAAGCTGTTCAGTTTTTGATCCGCTTAAACTTTTGAAAAAGTCATTTTGCTTTGAAGAAAAGGTTTTGGAAACCACCACTTCAGCGCAAAACGTACCAGAAGTTTGAGTCAGATTTTCTGGTTGGATACTCAGAGGGCAGTCCCCAAGCAACAAGCAACCCTGAAAATATCATTCTGTTTGGATTTTTTTTTTTTTTAATTGACAAATCGGCATCTTCACTGGGCTACTTATAAACCTGGGAAAACACGAAAACCGTTTTACAAAATTTCAGTTATATCTCCGGAAGTATACGGAATTTTTTGGATTTCCCAACGGCATTTTATTGAGTACCGAAATACTCAACCTTGCCATAGTTTGAACTTCGCTGCATATCCTACCGTTTCCAAGGTTTTAGTGGTGATCCTTTTAATTTGTAAATTCCTTGATAAAAGTATAGCCCCAGATTTTTTCAGGCAACCCATTCGCAATCTATTTTCGGACAAATTCTCTAACATATAAACTTGATCAGCATCAAATAACAGATGAAGAAATATCTAATACCATAATACTATGAAGTTATGAAATAATTGATTGCTATATTGAATGGATAGTGTCAAACGGGCATAAGGAATTTATGTCTTCATTGAGATTTGAAATAATACTTATTTTAATTATTTCACCTGCTTCGTTACCAGTTTTTTAACGGTCAAATAACTGGTCCGTATTTTTATGAAGGGCACATTGAATGGAGAGAGGTATCAAAGTTCAAAGTGTTCAAACAAATCGCTGGCTTATGTTAGGTCTGGATATGCATACTGTCCAGCTTTCATGATTATTTTCCGATATAGATAATTCTATCGTCACATCATAGTCTAGAAACCGCATCACCCGCATCTGCCTCATTTTGTTGATAACTAACAAGGAACTGAGCTTGCTGTAAGACTACGAACCATCATCATTGCCGTTATTCAATCGCCTACTTGAAAAAAAGAGTCACACAAATCATCAGGACCTCTCTACATCAAGATCAGAAAAAAACATCACGAAGTCAGGTTATAATTTGGAACACGTTCTGCTCATGCTATTTTATATTCTTATTGCCTGGAACTATTTTACATCACTGCTCAGTTCTTTCGACTGTTTACCAGTTGAATTATTGATAACCATATTTGATAATAATTTGGAAAACAAAATTGTCATTTGTTGAAATATAACCTAATCAAGTCTTGATACTAGAAGTATTTACTACAAACTGTAAATTAATACACACTATGGAGAGAAGTTTGATAGATGGGTTGAACGTCGTGAATTGTTCTTCTGAGATGGTGGACTTACTCAAATTGCGGGTTTTGTTAAAAGGAAATGGCCAGGGAGATGTCTAGAATTTTCTGAAGAATGTGAAAATTGAATAGTATACAGGGTGTTAAAATAACAAAATTGGTATCAGCCCCATGACACACCCTTTATAAAATGTTTTTGCTGAAAAAATGTACAACCAAAAAAATTAATTGATGCTTCCAAGCGTTTTTTCTAAAACGTCCTCATTCATAAGTTATCGAATTTTTTCCAGACTGTAAGGGGGCGAATCTGCGCATTTTGATACTCAGTAAAATGCCTTTTGAAAACTCCAAATAATCAAATTCTTCTGGAGATATCCAGAGGACACCGCCCAGTGCCCATACTGTTCCTTTCCAACACTTAAAAGTCCCCTTCTCACAAAAAAATAGCCTTTTGAGAAAAGTCTTGCACATTTTCGCGATCAGATCTCTGACTCTAAGCTTCCCTCCATTATTTTGAGCTATCTGCTTTGAAATGCCTCCCACTTATCTATGAACTTTGCTCTTACTGAGGACCAGGTGGGCAAGCCATATGAGAGCATGATCCGAACCATGATTGTATTATTCCATAAACTCCGTTAAGTCCTACACTGTTGTTTTCGTTGTAGTTTCACTGGCTCTTGTGAAGCTTTGCGACTATGTGAGCTTCTAGTCAAATACTAGCCCTTGAAAGGTGAAATAACTCTCCTTTCATTTGATAGATTACATTATCTATTTTGATTTAATTTTTATTCCTTCATCCAATAAAACATCATGATAGATAGATAGATAGATAGAGCTTCCTTGGATTGTCCACTCTGCTTGATTGCCGATGATCTGTTCTTTAAATGAATATTGTTGAATGTTTATTTTTCGTTTTTGTTTATCTATGAGTGGATCTGGTTGGGATAATCAGGTGATTTACTGAGCTTGGGGATCCTTTGTTGAGAGATTACTTTTTAATGAACTCAAGATCTTCTGCGAAAGCAGCTTTTGAAGCGGTAGTGTGAACGTTCTATTGAAGAAGAAAGAAAATTGGCGAATTGGGAAGAATTTGCGAGAAAATTGAGACAAGTTTTATCACAGAACAAAAGATAAACGGGATATTAGGTTTTCTATCAATCCTGGCCGATCCTTCTTTTTCAACAGAACACCTTTTACCAAGTCCAAACATTCAGAATGGGGAACACCAGGAAACAAGTTCTTGTGTACACACAACATCCGCTCGATGAGCAGAGGACCGTAGTTTGCATCTAAACGGGGTATACCCACAAGTGGTCGTGTCGACGTCACCATTTGACTTCTCAAGTACCTACAAGTCTTTGACCGTCGCACTGACGAATCAGATATGACTTGGATCTTGTTCAACCGGTGTACCAACAAAACTATTTTTACCAAATGGTCTATCAATTTTGGAGGTTTGTTATTTTATGATGGCATCATGACGGCATTGCTTTTACAAATACTTGGATTGTATTGTCTACAAAAGACGTATTTTTGCTTATTAATTGTAGCTTACAATTCTACAATGAACGACAGTTTACTGTTGAACTTGGAACAAAAAATTGATGAAAAAGGAGAGCCCCTAAAGCCCCTGAAATAATTATATAATATCAATTATAATCAAAAAGTATTATTTTTGTTTGTTTACTCAAACAACGGTTTTCAACGGTTTTATTATCATTTTCTTAAATATTTTCTGTTTATTCTGTGCAAGATCCATCTTGATTTTTCCCTAAAACCAAATCGATCAATCGAAGTTAGTAAGTCTCATTTTGAAAACTCGACGTTCCTTAAAAAATGTACGACTGTTTGATGATTCAACACAGAATGGCGGATTTGTATAACGACTTGAGTTGTAACAAATATACACCAATTTAGACGGGGACACCGATTTTATGTACCTACCTAATATGACTTAACTCCACCTAGGGTTGTTGAGCTCACCGAAGTGTTTATCATGATCAATAACGTATCAACAGAAATAGATCAGCCACCTCGAATATTGAAAAGTGATTATCAAGTGATAGAGAATGCTGGCGTTATAGCCGGCAAAAAGAAAATCTGGCTTCTTTATTGTATTTTTTTTTTATTAGGGAGGGGTGGGGTGGAGGCAGAACAAATTGCGGTTTGTTCGCCACCTATAGCGGCGGGGAGGTAATATTGGCGTCAAAGAACTAGAAATCGTTCATTGTTATGATGGACGATTTATCCTTATAATTGATGATTCATTTTAAGAAGAGTGATGTTTGTTTTCACAGGGCAGTGACTCCAGTCTATTGAATAGACGGACATTTGCCTCTATTTCTCAGGTCTCCGTTGAATAAAATGTTTCAGTTTGGTTAACCACACTGACCACACTTTGTTGTATTGTGTATAGTTATTACGAAGACGTACAGTGTGCATAATGAATCCGATTTCTCGTCGTTTTATGGTTACTCACACCATCCAACATATACCGAAAGTAATTAGATTACGTCGTTATTCACGACGTGGGTTGATCGTCAACCTATTTTTGTGGCTGAATCGAGAGTTCAACGCGGTTGTGCGTCGTTATTGCTTTGTCAACAAAATGTTTCATTTTTGAACAATAAAGCTTTATTTGATTTGATTTTATTTGAACGTTCGCGACGTTGGTTAGTGGTCACAATTTATCACCAATAGCGTCGATGAAAATCTTTTTCTCAAACAACGCCAATAGGCAGTGACGCAGCGACATCAGCAAAAGGTGCAGCCGACGTCACCTCGCAACTATACAGTGCGTATTTTTAAGACGGAACATAGGGATTCCCATGTTAAATTCCCAAACTCATGTTAGCAGTACTTCTATTCGTGTACACAGCTGAAACTTGCCATAGGTAAACTTTGGTATCCAGAGATAAGGTTAATACATCAATTAGCACAAAATAAACTGAAAAAAGAATAAAAAAATGTTTTTATTGATTGGAAAGAAATAACTTTTTACCAGCCTTGTATATGCCAGCCTCAACCAGTAACTTCATTGTCAAATTGTTGTCATTACATTTATTTCTAAGAGTATAATACAATAATAAAAATCAGACATTATCTCTTGGATAAATGGTTCAAATTGTCCCGTGCTCACGACCAAGCAGTATCTTTACCGGTCAGAAAAATGAAAATGAAATTGTTTGTTTTAAAAAATTGACAATGAAGTAAGATATGTCAGAAAATTGGTTGTCACCGTCATATACAAGGCATGTATCACTTTCTGATAAATCAAAGTATTTGTTGAGTCTTATTCCAAGTTATTAAGGCGTAATTGATGAACTAACATAATCTCGAAGAGACAAAATTCATCTACGGCACGTTTCAGCCGTGTACTACGAATAGAAGTACTGCTAACATGGGCTTGAGAATTTAACATGGGAATCCCTATGTTCCGTCTTAAAGAAAACGCACTGTATAGTATAGACACATTTGCAAACCCAAATTTGTAATTAAATTGTCGCCTTAGAGTGTCAAGTGGTTAGATAGGCAGAACAAATATTATGAAATTGATTACTCTATTCATCTAGACATTTTCAATATTAGGGATTTCTTATCGATAAAATGTTATCGAGCTGATACGATTCATCCGCATATAAACAGTTTAGCTTGTCATTTCGTGATGCCTACCTCTTGAATGTTCTTTTTCGAGAAATGATATAAGTGCAAAACTTCCCGTGATGGTATTGAAACGTACTAAGAAATGAGATCCTATCTAATAAAAGTTTCACGATGATATCAGTATCAAAAAATAGCGATAATATTCCAGATTTGTTCGACTCGTGTTGACTTCTCTCAAAACGCAAAATGTCTCGCAAGTACATCATTATTTTTGTATCGATCATATTAATATTTGGTTCCGATAGTGTGTTTGTGAAATATGAAACATTTGTTCGATCTACAAGAATGAATAATGATAATTCGTTATTGACTGCCAATCTTTTGAAAGCCAAAAAAAATTGCGGCAAGGGTCAAGTTCAGCTGTTCCCTGGAGAATGTCGATATACATTTGGATGATTGCACTTCACAGGTAGATTATCAGATATTTTAACCCACACTACATTGATTATTTTATTGAATATGATGCCACTATAATAACTACTAGATGCTACTATAGTTGTGAAGGCTTAAAAGTTGTATAGATTTTACGTGATAGAATTATCAGTAGGTATCATGTCACACAATTATCAACAAGCAGGCAAGTTTGATCATTTTGTATTTTGCTACCTAGGTGAACCCAAATTAAAAATCCTGAAATTGAATATGATAACAAGAAATATGCATAATATTTGCTCAATGCTCAATCCATCAAAAAGATTGAAATATAATGTTTGTGTGAAACATAAAATAAAAATTTATACAGTGTGACCCATTTGTTTTGGGAACACCCTGATAAAAAGTTTATTTCCTAACCGATTTGGTTCGTTTTTTTTTTGGATTGTAGAGCTCGAAAAATTGTATATTCTTGGCAAAAAGTGACCTTCGCCATTTTGACTTCAAGGCCTACTATGTTAGTTTTTAAGAGCAAAATTGCAGGAAACCATATTAGCGATTTTTTTAGAAAAAATCTGTCTGCGCCACTGGATTCAGCATCCTTTAAAACGGGTCTATACAAATTTTCAACCGAAAATATCAAGTTAAAAAAAATTAAAAATTCGCACATTAACAATCTTTGATTCTATCAAAACAAATCAAAATGACATAAAACTAAAAATTTGTAACTTCTACCAAACCACCATCAACTTCAATGCATTTATCATTTCTTTTGTTAGAATCAAAGATTGTTAAAGTGCGAATCTTTAATTTTTTTCAACTTGATATTCTCGGTTGAAAATTTGTATAGACCCGTTTTAAAGGATGCTGAATCCAGTGGCGCACACAGATTTTTTGTAAAAAAATCGCTAATATGGTTTCCTGAAATTTTGCTCTTAAAAACTAACATAGTAGGCCTTGAAGTCAAAATGGCGAAGGTCACTTTTTGCCAAGAATATACAATTTTTCGAGCTCTACAATCCAAAAAAAAAACGAACCAAATCGGTTAAGAAATAAACTTTTTATCAGGGTGTTCCCAAAACAAATGGGTCACACTGTATAAAGCACGTATATTCATCAAATACTAAAATGTGGAATGTGAGTGAGGGCAAAAGTACAGGGTGATTCATTTTCAGCGACAGGGTGCTTGTTCTCGTAAACTATTCATCATAAAGACTCAGGAACAAAAATCTGTAGGGTGACGTGCCCAAGAGAAAATGCTGGAAATATAGCTCAAGCTTCTAGGATCGCCACAAGGAAGCGTAACGGTACTGTGAAAACAGAAAATCAACAAAGTGACCTACCAAAAAAGAATACGGAGACAGATTCTAGACGATATTCTCTACAAAAATGCTTCCCCGACACTTCTCTCTAAGTTGTCAAATAAGACAGCTACAGGCCGTCAAAATTGATGTCACAAAATTGCCTATAACTTCGAAATTCCTTGACCAATTTGACTGTTCTTTTGTTCTTTAGCTCATTTTAAAGAGGAAGATCTGCTCTTTCTGGTGCATGTACTCAAAGTCGATTTTGTCTGCTTAAGCCGACCAAACATCATGAATTGTAAAAGTCAAACCTGTATTCGCGGTTTTTTAAAAATTTTCAAATGCAAACCCACTAAATAGATGCCTCCATCATGTTATTTGGATAGTTTCCTAACACTTTCATACAGATCATTTCTCTATATCTTTTGAAATAGAAGAGCTACGGAAACTTCATCAGGAATCCCGCGAGGAATACTTTTGAAACAGCCCCTATAAATTTGAATGTGTCAAAAAGATACATATCAGATTTGTTTTGATTCGCGTTTAACATTTTCTTCAGTTGATGTGAAAAACCCTATAAGTGAGAATGCCAACTATTTTTCGTTTTTCTTTCTACGAGCAGCTGACAAGTAGAATACAGTGCACGACTTCCCAAAAATAATACGGTGGACCAGTAAACACCTTATTCCAAAAATATTGAAAAGAAAATGAAATAAACCCAAATAAAAACAAAAAACTAGTGCAAATGCTCAAAATCCTCACCGCTGGCAAGGCACTCCTACTTTTTGACACATTCAAATTTACCGGGGCTGTTTCAGAAGTATTCCGCGAGGGATTCCTGATGAAGTCTCCGTATCTCTTCTATTTCAAAAGATACCATGAAAATGTTAGGAATCATCCAAATAACACGATGGAGGCATCTACTTAGTGGGTTTGCATTTGAAAATTTCGAAAAAACCTCAAATACAGGTTTGGCTTTCACAATTATTCATGTTGTGTGGTCGGCTTAAGCCGATAAAGTCAATCCCCAGTAAATGCACCAAAACAAGCAGATTTTCCTCTTTTAAATGAGCTTGAGAACGGTCAAATCGGTTGAGGAATTTCGAAGTTATAGGCAATTTGGTAACATCAAGTTTGACGGCCTGTAGCTGTCTTATTTGACAACTTAGAGATAAGTGTAGGGAAGCAATTTTGTAGAGAATATCGTCCAAAATCTGTTGCTATATTCTTATTTGGTAGTTTTTTGTGAAAAAAATCGAAAATTTATCGATTTTCTGTTTTCACAGTACCGTTACGCCCGCTTGCGGCGATCCTAGAAGCTTGAAATTACATTTTTATTATACTTAGCAGAAAATACTACATTTTCAACTGTTTATAGAATACAGTAAATATGACATTTTCGGAACAGCGCACGGAAATTTTTTCCCGATCCCTCTTTCCGTGTAATGTGTCTATAGCAACGATTAAGCGCACGGAAAGAGGGATCGGGAAAAAATTTCCGTGCGCTGTTCCCAAAATGTCATATTCACTGTATTTGATAAACAGTTGAAAATGTAGTATTTTCTGCTAAGTATAATAAAAAATATCGTTCGTTACTCGTCCAGAAATGGATTTTCCGTTCTTGCATGAATTTGTCACGCGCGCACGAAAAAATCCTCATTTCTGTACAGGTAATGAAATATACTATTCCAGCATTTTCTCTTGGGCACATCACTATAGAATTTTTTTTCCTGGGTCTCTATGATGAATAGTTCACGAGGACTGGCACCCTGTTGCTAAAAATGAATCACCCTTTTCAGCGTGTCCCCAAATTAAGTTAAAAAATTGAAAACATTTTTATTATGGATTTTAGCGAAAAAAAGTATTCTTCATAAAAAGTTTAGCTTTAAAAAAACCATGATTCATCCAGAAATTTAGTAATCTGTATACACGGGGTAGCCAAGAATTGCAAAAACATTATTCTTGCCTAGGAGTAGACTGCATCTATAATTTTTAATAAAAATTTTATTTGAAAAGGTTGTTTAGAATCACATACTCAAATGACATACAAAACTTCATGTTAAGATTTAATCTGCCCAAATTTAGTTAGCAAAAATGAAAGACTTTTTTTATTTTCGATTTTAGCGAAAAGACGTATTCCTCGTTTTGCTTGCAAAAAAAAAACTGATTCTTCCAGAAACTATGTTTTTTTTACCTATGTGGAAGGTTGAAAAGTCCTTGGGATGTTGAAAAAAGTGAAATTTAAATATGAAATTTCGTATCATTTGAGTATGTGATTTTAAACAACTCTTCCAAATAAAATTTTCCTTAAAAATTGAAATTAGAGATAATTTCCTCCATAGGTAAAATTGGCGTTTTTGCAATTTTTGGTTTTGGCTACCTCGTGTGGGTATACAAATCACTTGATCTCTGGATGAATCATGTTTTCTTTTGAAGCAAAATTTTTCATGAAGAATACATTTTTGTCGCTAAAATCGATAATAAAAAAGAATTCCATTTGTTAACTAAATCTGGGCACACGCTGTAGATGTGGAATAATGTGTTCGTCACCAAAAAATAATAATAATAACATTACGTCAGGAACATTTGGAGTTGAGGTAGGTATGGCGAATGTCAACAAAATAAAAAATAAGATAACCTCATCAGGTTTTGAAAAAATAGTTTTTCATCTGAAACAGAATAATTCTGCAGAGTATTTCAGAATAAGATGCTGATACTTGAGGGTCTGGATCATTGGGTGATTTTTAAAGGAAAGTCCACGTCCGAACTTGCTTAATCTTGATATACTGGTGTGTTGAAAATAAAAAAAAAAACAGGTTTTTCTTCCGAGACCACTTTCCATATTTTGATGAAGTTTGATGGGTACCTATCCACAATCCATGAAAACACTTGTAAAGTAAGAAGTATTTTTCTACTTTCACCATTGGCGTCCATATAGGTATGACCGTATGGCATTGAGTATTTCAATCGAAAAACATGATACGCAAATGCTTTTTTTTAATAAACTTTGTTTTTGAAATAGCTCTTCATTACTCAAAGTGATCTTCTGACTTTTTTTTGTGTGTATACAGGGTGTCCGAATAGCAATATGGGTACACGGAGCGGCGAGTGGCTGTCCTCGGCAATGGTGAGGTAAAAGCTACAGGTTTTTTGAAAAACATTTTATTGAGCAAGCGAAATAACTTTTATTTTTTTGAAGCTCGTGATTTGACCGATAGACTGCAATGAAGAAACATAAAATTCAAGCTGTTCCGGAAAGATACACGTTGAGCTCTATAACTTTGGAAACGCCATTTTATAGCTTGAATTATTTCAGTTTATCGAGTTTCTTTTCACGGTAGAGTGTCATAATATGAAGGGATATATGAAAAAAGGTCCAAATCTGATGAGATAAATATAATCTATTTTGAATTGTGGAGATTTGGACCTTTTTTCATATATCCCTTCATTGAATTATTTCGCTTGATGACTCTTTTTTGTGACTGCCCTAATGAGGAAGGAGGAAGCCAATACATCTTTCAATATTACAATTCCAATATCCCCTGAATTCTCCAACCGATTTGAATATTTTTGGAGATTTGGAAACAGCCTAATTTTCGCGAATTTGGAAAAATGTTTCATGGAATGTACTATTCTCTTGACGGTCCCTCAAAAACGATAAAACAAGCTAAAATTTAGTGTGAAAGGCAGATCTCCATCATCATTACTTTAATCATTATTACTATATTTATGGTGGATAATACGAAAAATGTCATCAAGCAAAATGATCCGGTTTCACCCAAGCTAGAAAACGGAGTTTTCAATGTTCCAAGATAGCTTGAATTTCATGTTTATTCATAGCAGTCACGCCCCGTAGCGGTCGAATCAAGAAGTTCAAAATAATCTCCTGTCATTTATCTTGCCCACTCCACTAATAGATATTTTTTTCCCAAACCCTTAGTTCCTACCATTGTCGAGTTCCCGAATCCATACACCCTGTATAAATGATTTCTGCATATTAAAGGGTTCATGAACTTTTTGTTCGAGGAAACATTGAAATAACCAAATAATAATCATTATCATAATTCAATTTTGAATCGAAAAAATTTAATTGTCAATTATTGTTTTCATGACCCCTTTAATATGCAGAAAACATACAGAGTGTTTCAGAATAAGATGCTGTACCTGAAGGCTCTGAATTCTCGAGTGATTTTAAGAAACTGAGTTCCTATGAATGTAGGTCCGCAATCGCTCAATTTTTTTATACAGGGTGGTGAAATTTTTCAAAATAGTCGATCTAAAAGTTTGTATGTATACAAGGCGGCAATTACAATAACCAAGTTTTTTTGAAAAAAGTAGTGGTGGAGGTGTACCTATCTATGATTTTTTTAGATTGAAATATTCAATGCCATACCTATACGGACGCAACTGGTGAAAGTAAAACACTCTTTTTTTCCCAAAAATAGTGTTTTCATGGTTATCCACCAAATTTCAAAAGAATATGGAAACAGGTCTTGATGAAATTAAAAAAGTTTTCGACAACATGTATGTAAGATCAAAAATTGAGCGATTGCGGGCCTTCGTTATTGATAAGAACATTCACAACCTCAAGGCTCTCATTCTGAAATACCCTGTTCTTCTCGGCTGTCCAAAATGTCAAAATCAGAAATTATTGTGAGTAAAGCATAGGATTGGGGAATAACAAAGAGAAGTTGGAGATCCCGAATAGATTTACTTTTCTACTAGATAGTCTGGAAAGAGGTCTGGGTAGTCAAAGTCATCAGTTCGGCGGTTTTTTAAGGTATATAGTCGTATCTTGTTTTAAGCTATCTAGAAGAAGACACTGTTCATTATAAGGTCGTATTGTTGAATCCAGTGCCATGAAAAAAATCCATTTAATTTGTTTTTCTTATATTAAGCTAAGCTGAGATTTATATGTCACACCTTGTATCAATCTTCATCAAAATTGTAACATCGCACGGGGTGATCATGAATCGATGCCAACTATTAAATTTGACATAAATTGGGACCTGAAGGTAGTTTAGTCATGTAAAAAATATATTCAAAGAACACTTTCAAAAAATACGCCTATATGAGTTGAAATAATTCATACTTTCAGGAAAATGGGAGTCATTCTCATACCAGAAATGAACGTCATCGGTCAAGAAGCAACGTAGATATTGACGTGTATCCATCTTGAGTGGGACACCTTGTATGCTGTAAATTTCTGAAAAAATCTCGACATGCGTTTCCCTGAAGAATAAAGCAATAAAGATCAACATTATGATAGATCAATTTTGTCAAGAACGTCGTGATCATCAATCAATTACTCTAAAATACTTAAAACTTACATATCAAAATCATAACAGCCTAAAGTTAGTTCTTATCGCAGCATGTCATATCCGACTTTTGCTCCATGCGCAGCATCCTCAAATAATACGTTCATTATATTCTTATCACAAGTGAAAACAAAAAATTTCCCACGAGTTTTTTTTTTATTTTGAGATCGGCGCTTGTCAGAAATCATGCAGTGTTTTCGGGAAATGTTAGTGTTATGTATGATTCTCATTTTCGTTGTAGTGGATTCTAAATATTTGAATTATAACAAATTTGTTACAACCACAAGGAGCCCGGATTATAAACAAGGACATCTCATGGTGGTCAACAATTGCGCCAGTGGATTTGTTTTCAAGAAAAAAAAATGTGCCCGTATTTTCGGATTCCGAAGCAAATGGTAACCTATTTATGATATACATATCTTTTCTTTTAGTTTCGTAACATATCTTGATAGTGCATGAGATAAACGAATTATTACGTGTCATGATATTTGGATCATCTTGTTATCTTAAGGAGTTGATTATGTTAATGACAATAGAACGGTGAAATTGGTACTCACCCGAGGGATTCGACATTTTCCTTTTTTGTTTTGACCTTGCAGTTGAAATAAATGTTTAACAATCAGTAAAAATCCAAACAAGCTATGTCCAATCTCGTCAACATAAGAATTACATTATTAAAGTAATTAAATCATAATTACATAAGTAAGAAGCCGCTGAATAGTAAGTCAGGCAACACAACGATTATACACCTCAGTCCAGTCATAACAGCTTTTATAAGCGCTTCTATTGAAAAATAAAAAATTATCATGAGCAGAAATAAAAAATATTTTCTCATAATATGTGTCATAGTGCAGCTTATTCTTCAGTTTGCTCAATGTCATTTCTTGTGCTACGAAGAATTCATGAGGTACACAAAAAAACCAACATTTCGGTATGCAAGTCTTTTCAAAACAAACCAATGTCGTGGTAATAAAGTGCCAATGAAAATTCATAGGAGTGGTATTGTTGTATGTGTAGATATTGAAAAAAGGGATGATTATTGTGAAGACGACGGATGGTAAGTTTGATAAGTAGAATGTTTTGTCAACTTCAAAACAATCAATCAAAAAAAGGCATTCCATTTGAAAAATACGACGTTTTTTGAAAAAATAAAAAGATTTATTTTTAAATTCATTCGTGTAGACCCTGTATGTGAAATTTGAAAATGTGTAATGTGGAAAATTATCATGATCATCTGAATAACCAGCATTTTCAATCAAAATCTCAATCAAGCCCCAAACAAAATGTCATTGTTTTGCATCCAATCGTCTCAGAGATACAAAGCGTCAATTTTTTTCTTAAAATGAAAATATTTCCAAAACGGTCAGAGATGGCCATAGATATTATGAAATGAACCTCCGCCATCTAAAATAAGGATGTTTATAGCCACGTCCGGTATAACCTGAAGCGGTAGAACACTACTTATTTTAAAAAAATAGTTCAGGATCCAGAACCTGTGTGCGTGTAAATTTTTATAAGCGTATTATCTTTACTTTCCCATATAAGACTGATTATTGAACAGGTTGGGCAACTAAGGATGCGAGGTACTGTATTTGGGAAACTATCCATCGTAGAAGGTTGCGGTGAAAAAAATATTACTGAAACGGCCATGAGAAAAACATGGAAAATATTTTCAAGTTTCTGAAATGGTCGCTAGGAAGTGTTACAACCATCACCAAGTAGAAAATAGGATTTATATACAATTTTGCCCAATGAAAAATATATTGGTAATATTATTTTCATAATAACCGACTATTTACCTACACTTCTTGTCTAAATCGTTTTTTCTCTATCAAAATAAATCGGTGGAGAAAGGTCAATCATTTTTTTTAACAAACGGAGATTTCTCTCGTTTCGCTTGGCTGATTTTAACGGACTTGGGCTCATTTGAAAGAGCATAATCTGCACTACAGAAAGCTTACTTGGTTTATGTTACTTTCGCCGTCGCCGCTATAGATGACGTTAACTGGAATCGTGTCATATTTATAAGTGTTTTCCAAAAAAAAAACAAATGTAATGATATATCCATTTTTATAAATTTCAAAAAAGTATACATTCTTCTATTAAAAAAAGAAAAAAAAATTATTAATTTTTTTGTTTTTTTTTAATTTCTCAATAGGAGAATGTATCCCCTTCCAAAATATACAGTGTGACCCATTTAGAATGGAAACACCCCTGTAAAATTTCAGGTTATTAACCGATTTCAACCATTTTTTTTTAAATGTCAAGTTTTGAAGGGCCTACTACAGGACAGATTTTGAAATGTTTATTTCAATTTTCAAGGTATATTGCACTACTTTTTCGTGATAAAAAATATTGAATTTTTATTAGCGATTTTTTTATTAAATAAATCACTACGCCACTGGATTCAGAGTGCCTCCAAATGGCTGTGACCAAAATTTTAACAAAATATATTCAATAATAACAAAGCTACGACAACTTGAAATTCATAAACTCTCAAAGAAATTGAATAAATTGAATGTATACTTTATTCACCATTATTCTTTGGTCAACATTTTACACGATCCAAGTCCATAACTAGTTTTTTCCACGACTATTCAATAATTTATGTATTAAACATCCAGTTTCTATTGGTTAATGTAACTCGTTACTCATACCAGTGACTTTTTTCTCATTACTCAATTGTTTTTAACCAATGAAATGATCTGATGTCATCAGTCCACTGTTTTAGAGCCAATCAGAACATTCGACAAAATGTCAACCTTCAAATCCATCATTTCGGAACAGCCCATTCGACCTTCCATATTTGTTTTATTGTCATTGTCACATTGTGTTAACAACCTAACCTCACTTCAAGTAGGTACAGTCGTTGTCAAAAAGTGCCGTCCAAATGAAATTGAATATTGCAAATTTCGCTTCAATTATTGAATACTCACAAAAAAAATAGTTTTCTACTCGCGGGAAATGACTATTACTCACTCGGATGATCACAAGCTTCATCCTCGTGAGTGATATACACCATTTGCCGCTCGTTGACTAATATACTATTTTTTTCACATATTTTGATAGCATTAAACCTATTTTTTGTCGAACTAAACTTGACATTTCAATAAAAATTCTGTTGCCTGGCAATTCAACGAAAAAGACTGCATGATTTTTGAGTTAAATCAAATTAAATTGCTAAGTTTACTTCAAGAACATGATAACTTGAGTATAATCCGATAAGACAACTTAATGAATACGTAAATCCCTGAAATAACAAAAAAACGCTTAAAGTTCCGTTTTGTGACTGGAAAAAATTTACATTCTGCTTTGCCGCTCGAAAAGTTAGAACAAACCTTTTCCGTGGTCATAAAGACAAAAACATTGCTGCTCATGGTAATTTTGGATAAATAATTGTCACTCTCAAAAAAAAATTCAATTAAATTAAGTTATGCCTGTATTTGATATTTACTACGTTTATTTCGACAGCTCGATCCGGATCACGGTGTAACCGGATCGAAGCTCAAGTGGATTGTCAATCTCAATCCCCAAAATAAACAGTTGAATTCAAGGATTCAATTTTCAAGCCACTACCGTTGATTGAATTTCTTTTATTCAATCAACGCCACTACGTAGAAGATTACTACGTTTATCTCGAGAGCGCGATCCGTATCGAAACTCATACATAAAAAACATAACTTGAAAAAAAAATGAAAACATGTTTTTATCTACAACTGTCAAAAAATAGTTGTTTTATGCAACCATCTATAGATATAAAATGTTCCACATATTACACGGCCTGAGAGAAACCCGTGGATCATAGTTCTTTATCCACGGGCAGGTACTTTATCCACGGGCAGTGGGCCAATCATAAGCGAGTATTACCAGTAACGCAGCGATCATAGTTCTTTATCCACGGGCAGGTTCTTTATTCACGGGCAGTGGGCCTTAACACAACTATTTTTGGCTTTATTTAGTGACTTTTTTTTCCAAATTTCTCCAGATTTTTACAGAATAAGACTCAAATTAAATATTAAAGTCTTGCTTATAGGAAAAATTGCTAATTATTTAAAGGCTTGAGAACGCAATTTTTGGCGTGAAAATTTAAATATGTCAGAAACGCTTGGGCTTAGATATAGGACATGACACACCAAATTTGCCAAAAATCTTACGTAGAATCCAAAAAAATATAGGGTGTCCCATTCAAAATATGTAAGTTGACACCTACTTCTGGTATCATCCTCGGTATCGCCGGAAAAGCCACAATCTTGAAAATAGTTTGATCGAGTTGCCACTATTGACATTAGTGAACCACTAAATTTTTAAAATTTTCCTAGGTATAGTTCTCCATATTATACTGTATGTCCACGGATAGATTAATCATAGATATAATGAATCAAAAGTTTCATCTTTCGACCAAAAGTCAATCTACACAACCAAGTAAGTGTTCCAAATTCAATTTTGCTGTAAAGTTTTCAAATTTTGTCTCTAAACTTTTAGTATAAGCTTAGTATCAAATTAGCTGTATTATATCGGATTTATTCAAAAATACCTTCGCCTGCATACATAAGGTAAAAAATACGTGAAATTATCTAAAAAAGAAAAAAATTGAAACAAAATTTTTAAATTTTTCAGGAAAATGAAATTTGGAATTCTGAGTTGAAATTTCAGAAAAAGCCCTTGAATAGGATTTAAGATCTTTTTTTTTATTCACCACTTTCCTCCAAAACCAAAAATAAAAGTACACGTTTTCTTGTTTTTCGAGCCCCTTGAAATAGCTATTTACCTAACAAGTGCGGAAAATTAGTTTTTTCTACGAGCGTGCGCAAAGTAGCCACTTCGCACACTCATTTGCGTGTGCAAAGTAACCTTTTCCCGCACTAGTGCGGGAAAAATTTTTCCCGCACTCAAATGTCAACTCAAATAGCTACCTACCAATTTGTTGTTTTAAACTTCGTTTCCATACCAACCAAACTGTAGATAATGCACTTTGTAATGCACAAAATAATGTTCTTGTTACTTTTCCCTTTTCAGTCAAAATCAAAATGAAACACACAATTCTTTTTTTGCGTTAAAAACGCATTCGCCAGTAACGTAAACAGACATTGATAATGACGACTTTCAATCGGCATTTGTGAGTTGTTCTTGCTTGATTTTGGTGCAAACTACTGTGTTTATCGGAAATCTTCGAAGGATTTGAGCTGAATAGTGGCATCAAGAAAACCTGATCATGTATACAAACAAACGGATAATCAAATTTATAAAAGTATAAACGATTAAACGAATACTGACTGATCTTAGTGACGCAGCTGTCTAGAGTGTCATGTCAAATCAAAACAGTGTTGCCAATAGCAGGGAATAAGGCGACAAAAGAGGAAATTTTATGAACAGTGATCGGACATGCCCTTGCATTTCAAATATAAAATAAATCAATTATGATTTTGATTATACCCATATTATCCAATTTCCAGCTGCCGCAACAAACTGTTCTTTCAATATAAATAAATATATTGTTAAGCATAAATAATCATTATTCTCAAGTTCTATGTTTTTAGTGCGTTCAAATAATATATTATCGTTTTTCGTGTCTAATCTGTGAACGCTCGTAGAAAAAATATTGTTCCTAACAAGTTCGCAAAGTGTCTTTCCCGCCCTTAAAGCATATCCGAACTCCGCTTCGCGTCGTTCGTCTAACTGCTTTTGCGTGCGGGAAAGCATCACTTTGCGAACTTGTTAGGAAAATAACTATTTCCGCACGAGTCTGCCGTTCACCGACCGACGCGTGACGCGTAGCGGAGTTCGGTGAAGCAGCCGAGGGCGGAAAAACATTTTCCGCAAGTGTTAGGTACAATAGTTTTTCTCGAGGTTTTTCTACAGACGTGCGGAAATAAGGATATAATTCGTAATTTAAAAGTTTCTGATGCAACTAATGACAAATAAATAATAATGAATGTCGAAATATGTAACTGAGCGACCATAGTTACCTGGAAACCTGGTTGCTGTTTGCTTATGATATTGTTAATTTTGACATATCCGTGCGGAAAAATTTTTCCGCACGGAAATGTCGTGCGGTAAAATCAGGTGCGGGAAATCAGATTTTCCACACGGATATCGGTGCGGAAAATTGAATTTTCCGCACGGCTGTAGGAAAAATATTTTCAGATTTAAAGTATGGCAACAGACTTTTTGAACCAAGCGGAACTTTCTATGACGAGTTACTTTCAGTAACTTTAAGGTACAGTTAACATCATTACATTTCGGGCACATCTTTTGAAATCTCACGTAAAATGTTAAAAACTCATTTATGAGAAACATAAGTTGTGTCAAACTCTTGTTATAAATCAGTGGTGTATCAGATGAAATTCGAGCTAATATTTCCTTGCGAAAATGGCTTATCATACCCTCACCAATGATGAAAAAGCAAGGGCTATTGAGATGTTTGCACGAGGTGAATCCATTCTTACCGTTGGTTCAGCTCTTGGCTGGAACAGTAGTGCTGTCTGGAGTCTAAACAAAAAATGAGTTGCGAGAGGTTCTATTGAGAATCAACAACAAGGAAGACAGACTAACCAAAAAAACAACTTCCAATGAGGACGAGTACCTAGTGTGTGGAATAGTGGATGATCCCTTTATATCTGCGGTCAAAGCAAAAAAAAATTAACTTTCTGGTCTACATTGCGCAAAGGCGCATAAAGGCAGCAATAATGAGATGCTATTCGGCTGATAATTTTTTCGTCTCTTTCATGAAAACACTTTAATCATTGTTTTCATTCTTGATAATAAATTGACACACAGCACTGGATAGTTTTATTGGTTGGAATTTTGACGGAATACGAGAGATATTACAAAAATTGTATCCGAAATGTAATGCTGTTAACTGTACGCTAAACCTATAGGGTGCTCTATCCGTGGACATACTGTATAGATCGAAGTCATTCCCTGTACTAATAGAGGTAGTCTATACATCTAGGCTGGAAAAATGGTAATATTGTTCCTTCATGTAAACTGTTGAATGAATAGATCATGTGAACCCAATGGTTGCTTTTTCTCAGTTAGTGATATGATGATTTGAATTATTAAACTTTGTGACCATTAAATAAATAATAAGCGTAACAATAACAACTGTCAAGAGACAACATAGTGTTTGAAAGATTCCAAGGAATTTAAAGGGAATTTCAAGGAAATCTATATCATTTTCAGGATTTCCAGTGATCATCGAGGAATTCCAGAGAGGTTCAAGGGAATTTCAAGGAATCATGGGAATAAAAGGAATTACAGTGTACACTCTATTCTCTGCGGTTTACCCCTTGTTTCAACCCTTTGAGCACGTCCAATCCTTTTTTTCACAATCACATTGTAATTTTTCTTTTGCTGAAGAAATGTTAATTTTCCATATGCCTAGCACACTTGCGGTCGCAAAATTTTCATTTTTTGTGCTCAACACTGAGATACTTTTCGGTGGTTAAAATGCCTGAAGCAAGAAAATCAGTCAGCATGATCTATCGTTATCTGACGGTCTATAAGCTAGTCAATTCTTCTCGAAACCGGGGAAAACACAAACTAAGGTTCAAAACGTAATAGAACGCACTACAAGAAGTTGAAAAATTATTTATGAAAATAACTGACGATAATTTAATTTTGTGGGCCCTGCGAAAAATCTTGGGGGCGACAATTCATGAAAAATGATGACTGACTTGCTTTTTCTCCGTTAAGTGAAACTGACGCCTCATATTACCGGACTCGTTTGGTTTTTACCCAGCTAAGGTGCTTTCAAGCATGCTTTTACTCTAATAATTTTACACCGAATGCAATCGATACCTAAATTTAAAAAAAAAAAAATAAAAAATGACTTTCCCGCTTTTTGCTCTGACCCTTCACATCATCCTTTTGTTTTGGGGATCATATACGACAAAAGTTTATTTCAATAAACAAAAATCTAGAGATGGGTTTGCCTGCCCTTTCATTCAAGAAAACTCATTATCCGTATAAACCTGAACATTATTTTCTGATTCTTTTGAACAATATAATTTATGATAGTAATAGGCCTCCTATTATGCAACTTTTATGAAAGTCCCAGATAAAAGTAATTAAGTTGGGATTTCAAAAACAGTAAGAAACACAATTTTGGTTGAATGGAAAAAAAGTGCGCTATTCCATGACCAATCAGATGCTGTTTCGTGATTGAAAGTACAGGGGTTTTCAAAATATCAAGCAAAAACTACAAATTGTGTTTTTTCAAAAAAATTAAATGTCATCGCCATCCTATAAACAAATTTAGCAAATCAAAAAATATCAAAATCGTGCGCTTTGTTGTATTTTGACTTGCAATCGTTAAACTTCCATAAAAGTTGTGTTGAGAGCCTTAAAATTCATGAATGTCAGTGAATCTATTGATTTTAAATGTAACATTTTTGTATATAAAATGAAAAACGGACTATTAACAGTTTACTTATGTGCAGAATTAGAATATGTAAGAGATATTTATACTTATCGGACCAGGAAGGCGAGTGGTTTCTATGTATCAAAACTGTCTTTCAAAAACAACAGTTTATGTTAAAAGGTTGATAGATTTCAATATTCTCCCAGTAAACATTGAAGATTCTATCGCTCTGAACTCTGTCAAAAGCGCACGTAGATTTATTGCTAGTGCACGCAAACATTCTCACCAGTAGATTTTATTTCACATAGTTTTGTTTAGTTTGTGATCTTCACTGTAAAGCTGCTGGTTGATTACGATTGTCATTATTATTATCATACAAATTTAATACAATTTGGTAGCTTTGTATCAAAGACTACGTGTCAACACCTACTTGCTACGGCGAATCGAATGACGTCAACGATTTAAAAAAAAAAAAGTTGTCTATGGTTACACAAAAACTAGAGAGGAAAAAATTCGTTACTGTCATTCATTTGGCCGTAATCGCTAATACAAGACTACCATAGTTTATTAAATTTGTTTACAGAATGGCGACTAAATTAAAATTTGAGGAACAACAGTTTTTAGTTTTTGCTTTTTAAAAATTCCTGTAGATATGTTTTATTTCAATACAGCAGGTTGAGCTCGAAATAGAGCAGCTTTTTTTTTTTCAACCAAAATTGTATCTCTTGTCGTTTCCGAAATCCTCCATGTAGTTAGGTACTTTTATCTGGAACACTATTTACTAAACTGACTTCAATCGACTATAATTTCGAGCATTCACTCGTAGACACCCTACATTAAATTTGTTATGACCCAGTTGATATCAGGACACCAAACATACTTCTAGAAGATAGAACAAAAAACAACAGGGGGTTGAGATAGATCCTCGTCAAAATTATTGAGTAATAACTCATTTTGAATATCTTCTGTCCCCTATGATCTTTTCTTAATTGGGAGAAGATAACTTTTGCGGGTAATTATTTATTGACAAGCTGTCACAAGAACAGGAATGACACCTGAGGCTTGACACTCGGCAGTTTTAGTCGGGGTCGAAGGACCTTCGAAATAAGGTATCACTCACTTCCATTTCAGGGGTGAGTTTCACCATGCCCGAAGGTTGCAGATGAGGGTTTGGTTATAAGCCTAATAAGTTTCCCTCTCAAAAACAAACTTAACGTGACTGATTATTTTATTTTTATATGACATTAAATGTCCAAAATCAATGCCGGTACGTTTTTGATTACCCACCCTGTAAAGATAGTAACTGCATTGTGTTTTATAACGTATTTTTTCTCAAACTCTAATGTTCGTATGTACAGGATTGGCTACAGATTTCAGTGGAGCCTAAGATGGCATGTTTGCTTACCAAAACTGAAGCTTATAAGCTCCACTTACGTCTCAAGCCGAACTGGATCAAAAGGGCAAAAAACAATCAGAAAGTCCAACTCTAAATAGTTTTGACATTTTTCTAGAAGTAAACGGTATGGACATCATGAGATGTTGTTCACGACAATCAAAAATCGGTTTTTTGTCGCGGTTCCAGGGAAGATCGGATCTGCTGCAAATTTCACATGCGGCAGATTATTTTTTTCAATACGGTCTACAAACACCATGTTTTAACAACGATTCGTTATGTATCTGCTTTAAATTTCTTGATTAAAGATTGTGGCGCCATTATTGGACAATCACTTGATTGGGATGGGAATTTACAATTCTCTATAATTATTCACTCAGACATGCATAGGGAAGTACCGACCAATGTCACGTTATTTCGCATATTTGTAAAATCGTCGCTTAATGACTGGTCTTTTTTATGGGAAATTCTGAATAATCTGATTTTATGGAAAATCAGAATCCCACTCTTTTCAGGTTTTATTATAAGTATTCCTCACGTTCCGGAAGATGATATTCCTTTGACAGATTGCATAGTAATATCTTGTTTAAAATAATTCTGAAGATCAATCACAAAATGTGTACAATATTCAAGAGTTTGATGCTGTTGGTAGTATTCCTAACTGCTTCACAAGTGCTATTAATCGAAAACATAGAATGTCGACCTCAGCTTCGACTTTATAATCTAAGTAAAAAACATTTGTATCGTGGAGAAAAGTGTCCAGGAGGTTCAAGTCATGCTAGAATACGTGGAAGAATGATTTGTGTGAAAATTGATGACTGGTTAGTATAACATTGCACTTATCCCCTTTTGTTAATGTGGTCTGATCTCATTATCCACACATATTTTGAAAGTCATTTTTTGTGTTCTTCAAGAAAAGAAATTTCGAGAATCAGTTATTCAGTAATCTCAAATCCATAAGTTCTTGATAATTTGAATTTATTTTCATTATTTTTGTGTTAACTTCTATTTTCGATTTTTTTCTTCAAGGGAAACAAATAGTAATTGTTCGAAGAATACAGTGATGTTTTGCAATCTAAATAAATAACAATGTTCAAAAGTCAATTCTTAATCGAGAATGAAATGAAAATCCCAAGATGTAAAATCTCGTAGAGGTCGTGTAAATCGATTTTCTAAATAATATTCGATAAATCTCAAAATATTTTATTAGTGTCTGCTCGATTTTTTGAGTTTTTATCTTGAAAGATGATAAAGACAAATTCACTACAGTGTTTGCTATGAAGTTACGATCGATCATCATCCCCAATCAATAAGATCAAACAATATCTTATATTTCAACAAAGTAAAAACTTTGTGAAATAATAAGTTTTCTATGAGCGACAAAGGAAAATACTTTTACAGATAAAAATGAATTAAAATGAATTAGAAGGTAAAGATCGTGGGAAAAGAAAAAGGAATTTAATTTCTGGTGGTACAGGGTGTTTCCGTTTATTTCGTCTGCAGACTAACTCGCTTATTATGCAAGATAGATAGGGACTTCAAATACAAAGTTGGTAGGTATTAACATGAACCGCCAGAAAAAAATAATTGTCTGAATACCGGGTGCACGAGAAAAGTGTGACAGACACAACTTGCATTTTTTTAAATGGAACACCTCATATATTATTTTATAATCAAATAGACATTATTTTTCTGATTTCGAAAATATACATTATGTAGGCATTCGTTCCAGCCGTTTTCTAAATATTTGAGTTTTAAAGTTGGTTTTTTGGTATTGCCAAATTTAGTATCTATGACTACAATGATTGTCTGAACAATATTTATTAATTTTTATCCTCCCAATAATCTAAAAAAACGAATATAACAAGTGAATACATTATTACTATTAATAAATTGATATCATAAAATGCAATTATTGAATATACCCGTCATTATTCCCAACACATTTTCTTAAAAACATTTTATGATATCAATTTATTAATAATATAATGTGTTAACTTGTTTTATTCGTTGTTTTAGATTATTGGAAGGATACAAACTAATAAATGATGTTTAAACAATTATTGTAGTCATAGATACTAAATTTGGCAATACCAAAAAACCAACTTTAAAACTTAAATATTTTGAAAACGGCTGGAAGGAATGCCTACATGTTGTATATTTTTGAGATCAAAAAAATAATGTCTTCTGGTTATGAAATAATATATAGGGTGTCCCATTTAAAAAAATGCAAGTTGTGTCTGCCACACTTTTCTCGTGCACCCGGTATACGAAAAAATATTTTTTTCTGGCGGTTCATGTTAGCAGCTATCAACTTTGTATTTAAAGTCCCTATCTATCTTGCATAATAAGCGAGTAAGTCTACTCTGCAGACGAAATATACGGAAACACCCTTTACATAATGGTTTAGTTTATTTTATATGAAAATATTTCTAGATGATAGGCATTTAGAATCTATTCAAGGGCTAGATGTAGCGTTTTACCTCGCTGATGCGAGTAATAAATTCTGCTGTAGAAAAAATTTACAAGATAATCGAATAGATATAGATATGCATTATATGTTCATATCTCCGATCAATATAGAGTGCGAGTTCATCATCAGTTAACATCAGGTCACCAAGGCTATTAAAATTCATGTCATGAACCAGATTCTGATGAGCCAACGCACTTCTTAATAATGAAATGCATGACCAATGACCATCTTACGACTCAGCTAAAAACCAGTCTCAACCTCAACAACTTTAGTGACGCAAATCTGTAGGTACCCGGATTGTTTTGGTAACTTGATACGTCAACCTTGATCATAACTGCTCGTTTAAACAATAGCGGAAAATGCTTTATGAATGTACGAAAGCTTTATCGTTGATACAGTCTCTAAATAAACACAGTAGGTACTTATCTCGACCACGACAATCGATCGTCACGTATAGAACCATAATTGATAGAAATCTATATTTTTAATCGGCAGTGTTCAATTAGAATTGTACGAAATGCATCACGTCACTAAAGTTGTGTTGGTGTTGATTGTCTTGTTGTTGATGTCGGAGATGGTTCTGTGCAGATTCATGTTCTATCGTGATTTTCTAAGACCAACGGAAACGAAGCAGGGAAACTTGTTCCGGAGCAATAATTGTGCACAGGGATATATTTATAAGAAAAATACCTGCATTCGAATATTTGGTTACAAGAAGTGAGGTGAGTGTTTCGTTTTTATAATTATTTATAAAATAGTTATAGCTTGTTTATTCTAAAATCTCAGAGGACCCAAAGGGCTTCCAAATAGCACAACTTGGCATCTAACAGAATTCTTATCAGATACCTAATATTTAATTGTAGGCGCACATAGTCATGTATTTATTTGCTCCAATACTGTACAGGTGCTATAGGTACTACGTTTCAAGGTTTTTATTTTACAGAAAAGTAACGTATCATTTGAAAATATGGTTCCCACGTGGTTTTCTCAGTTTGGTAATGTAGAAAACAATTCGGCTAATTCACCGCATCTAGTTACACTAACTTGCACAAAAAATGCGTACACAGACAGTGAAATCATGGTTTTTTTGAGCAGTGTAATAGGTTGTCGAAATATTCATATGCCATGCACTTGAAAACGATATATTGTGGGTACTACTTTGAATTTATTCCTTTGACCATATACGCTTGTATATGGACGAAGATTTATTCACTTAGTTCGCTATGAAAAATGTAGATTATTTTCCTTAAAATCCGGTAGCAAAACCATTTCTAGCCAAAACATCTTGTAGTCGTCAAACCATGGAATTTGATAAATCTTTACAATATAGACGTCATTAGCGAGCTCATTCCACGCATTAAGAATGGCATCTAATAGTTCTGCCTGATTCTGAGCTGAGGCCTCCAGTTTATTTGATAAATAATTTTTACCAATGGTCCCCACACATTCTTCATCGGATGTGGATCTGATTATAAAGTCATTAAGTTATTTTTAGTTTTTTCATCGACCATAGGTCTTCACTGGAGCGTGTAAGAATTTGTGTTCTCACAAAAGTGGATTATTATTTTAACTGACAAAACTTGACGTTTACTTGTCACATTCATACACTGCTCAAACCAAAGCAATTTCACCAATACGCTAGGTTTCTGTGACGTCATGACGTCAGCTGTCAGACGAAAATATCCAAACAAGCTATTTTTTATTACCTCAAAAGCTGACTTTTCACTCGGCTAATCATATACGCACTAACGGGACACACGATATATGTAATACACCCAAAAATATAGTCCAAAGAAGTCCAAATTAAACACAAACACTGATTTAAAACTCACAGAATACAAAACCACAAGTCACAAAAGCTTGTTTGGATACCAAATTCGGCCACGACCAATCATATGGTGCCTGTGACGTTTTCAAAAACGTCGCGTATTCAATGTACGCATTTTTTGTGCAAGTTAGTGTACCTGTAAAATACGATATTCCTGATATTGAGAATCACTTGGTCATGAATTGAAAAAAAAAATAGTTTTCATAGTATTTATAAGTAGAGTGATATATTGATTGATTCAAAATCAATCAGAGTACTGCTAAAATATACACTGTGTCCCAAGTAAAACTATTCACCCCAAATAACGAGCCTATATTCAACTTTAGAACTCAAGCCATTGAGCATCAGGGAGGATCACCCAGAAAGCTAAATAAAATAGAGGGATACCCTTTTTCGAAGGTATTTCTACTTAGATTATCACTGCTGAGTTTGTAGGGCACTTTGTATATGGAGAATCGGAAAGTTATATCAAAAACTCGTTTATCACTGAGTATCATTTCAAATTCAAACATAAAAAATATGATCGACGATGTGATACGTGAAATCTATGCCTTCTCGCCATTTTTTTCGATCCTGCACATAGTATAACCGCTTCCGCATTCCTTTCTCCGATTGATTTGTTCAGCTCGTCTAACCATAGATCATGATTGGTGTCTTTGTCTTCGTGAGCTTTTCCGTGAAGATTTTCGCCATCGACCAAGATTTTTTTGCCCTGACCTGTGTTCAAAATACTCCTGGTCTTGTGTCGATTACTTAACGCCGGGCCTGATCTTGGATGGAAACATAGATGCATTCTTTATCCTTGTCCACATCACACTAATATACAGATATTTTTTCTGTCATTGTTTTCTCACCAACAGGTAATAAATGGGTTACATTGAGGACCATAGATTTCCCACATTTTGACGTAAAACAGGTTGAGAGTTCCTCTATTCACCTTTTACCGGGTGATTGGCAAGAGCCTATCGACCTATTTGTTACTTCCAAATTACCTTAGTTTCTTTTCCCGCGTAGGGAAATATGTATAGACAAATGTCGGTAATTTTGCCCTATTCTTAATGGGACATCATTGTCTCTGGACCTATGTATAGGTCGAGAAGCCGTACATTTTAGCTTCTATGCTTGTTGGGCCTGATTTTGGATGGAAAAATAGATGCATCTTGCTATTGAAATTATCTTTTGCAGCACATTTCTAGGTCGTAAGAACTTCTGCAATTATCTTCAGGATCCAGGAATTCTGTTTCCGCTCTGTATGTCACTATTGGAAAAATACATATTCAAAGTACTTGAGTGAAAGTGTGGTGTTCCAGGTTATTCGCTGGCTCGCGCTTCCATGTGCTGATGCATTGAAAATGCATTATGACATCGTAGTTAGCAGCTCTCAAAATCTCATTTTCTGGGTGATGCTTTAATCTCTTGATTTTAGTCTTGGAATTGGTTATCTTCATGAACGGCTACCCCGACATCAAATATCAACTAAAGACTAGCAGGTTAACTCGTCACCAAAAGCGGCTCCTGCTCGTCGCACTTCCAGTCCTTATTTTGTCCCTTTATTATACAAAATGTCGCTGACCGTAAATCTCGACATAAATGTGAATTTGAAGTTTCAGTACAGCGGCTGGAGTCGAGCACCTTTTTTTAACTTGACTCTCTCAAGAAACTCAATTTTGGTAGATCTTTATGAGCATTATATTCTCAATTCTCATGGAGGTTGTGACAAAAGAGGGACAGAACACATCCATATCCAACTGCAGTATCTATCGAATAATCACTGGCTCATTTCTGCCGAAATCTGAATTTTGGATATATCAGTCGCAGTTGATTGGACGGTGTTTTCTTATTTCCATATAGATGCATTTAGACAAAAGAAGGGGGACAGAACACACCCATATTTCCCCCGCTCCAGACTTAATACCTGATGAACAGCGATTAACCATTGCCGTGTTTTGGATATCCATATATCATTTGTTTTATCAGTTTCGATGACGCTTAACCACAAAATTGATCTGTGGAATCTTGCAGGCAATTTTAATATTCTGTAGAGATCGGTGTTCAAAATAAGTCAGTATCTCCTCTGTTTGACAAGGTTTTATGATTCGACGTGATAAGTTAATTTACTTTAAAGAGAATTGGAACACTATTTAAGTATGATCGTTTCTGCACTGAGAACTTATATATTATCCTGGGCTTCTTTTCAAATAAGCTTTCGACAAACCAAAAAATACTATTCCATTGCGTTTTAACTCACCTTCTAACGTTTCAATTAGCATTTCAATATTTCATAGCACTGCTTTTGATTGGATTTCATCGAAAGCGAGAATTCCCTGTGAGATAAGATCACTCGACTTGATGGATCCGGTCACACTTTCACACCTGGATCGGGATTCTTGAATGTCTGTGAAAGGAGCACTCCCGGGAATGTTCCCAGGAATGCTCCCGGGAGTAAAAGCGAACTGTAACTCCCTGGAACAAAAATGTACCGTATTCTTGAGAGCCTTGAAATGTAGGAAGTGTTGCCGCGTATTTTCTATATACCCAATACTTTTCAGACTATTGGTATAACAAAGTGTACAAAACCACCCTTTTTCAATTTTCAAATCAAGTTATTTCTAATAATTTTGCAAATAACAAACTCCCTGCGCAGGTAAATTGATAGGTATTTTTTAAAACCAATGTATAGAGAGAACCGTTTTTGTCTTTAAAATTTCTCATAAAATGTGGAAAAAGTAAAGAACCATTTTGTAATTGATTATTCTAAAACTAATAATTGATTTCCATATGGAAATATTGGAATTTCAGACAAAAAACACATTGTTGGTTGGTTGTAGGGACGGTTGGCACTGCTGCTAGGCAATTTGCCAGTTCAGTATATATAGATATGTAAGGGCACGTCATAGACGGCAGACGAGATCGTAGGGCAGGGAGGGGGGACCGGTTTTTACATTCCTTGCAATGGGACCTACATTTTAACGTGGACTCCGAACCACGGTCCTCGACCCCATCGGAGCACAGACTGATCTACCAGTGTGTACTGGAGAAACAGCCGCGCTCGCGGTGGAATCTACCGATTGGCGAGTGTGTATCTTTGTTCTTCGTTCCCTACGAGAATATCCGATTCTCTCCGGCCTGGTTACCGGCGTGAATAGGGAGAACAACTATAACTTTTGCACTCTGCCTCGTGGGTTCCGCTAAAAACACATTGTATACTTATGATATTTTTTATTTTTGTGATATTAGGGGTAGTCAAACAAACAAAACAATATACTTTGATACTTATATTGTCAAGACCGACGCTCGTGTTCGTTCAGTGAGGTAGTATTTTCTCGGATAGATTTTTGATGACGCGAAAAATTCAAGCAAATTTATAGTCAGAAACTTCAGAGAGGGTGAAAGGATTTCTTTGAGTCACAACATGCCTTTTTGTTTCCATCCACTCTGCAGTCTTCTACAGTTCTACATCTTCTTGAATGATATGTCCATTGGAAATTATAATTTGATTGAAATCATCTATATCCATTTTATAAACAGCACACAAAATCACTTCAACAACAAAAATGAATAATCAGATTGTGATTTTGGAAAGTAGTGGGAGCTCGTTTTCCCTTCTCAAACTTCCCCGGAATCTCCAAATCACCCGTCAAACTTTCAAGAATATGACATTCACCGTATTATGGTGAATCACGCCCACTTTCCGCAAAAGCTCTCCTCTCAGATATTCAAGAATACGGGCCCAGCCGGAACTTGCTGCGCCCGCTTCTCGGGTCGCTCCCAACTAGTTCCGCGTGTTTGATCTTTCATGGCCGGCCTGATCCTAAATCTCCAAGGACAAAATGGGTCTGGGTAAAATCATGCTCATGGAAGTACCGTATAGATTGAAGTTATTTCTTTCCGGAAACTAGTCATTTTGCTTCAATAAACAATGATTTCGCACAATTTTCAAAGCCTAGAGGCAAAAAAAATCATTGTTACTGGCCATATATCGTCGTTGAAAAAACTAAGGGGCGAAAGCGGCAATTTGATAATTTTACAGGACAGCGTTTTATAGAGAAAATGTCCTCTTTAGAAAACTGTCATTTTTCGAATAGTTTGGTATACATAATTTTAGGTAGGTCAAGACATAATATGTATACGAAATACATAAATAGATTTTAAATACTTGATGGGTTATCACCGCTAAAATAGTACCAATATGGAGATTCGCTCAAGTATTTGTCAGATTATTCTGAACGATATTTTAAATATTCGTTTTTTTTTAAGACTTAAACTCGAAATAAATAAAGCAGGCGTGCGTCATTTTGAGTATTTTACCTATTGGTAAATCAAAGGTACAAATATGAAAAATATTGTTCAACACCATCAAACATTAATTGATTTCATACTGTACTGTAATGTATCATTCACCGGACTCAAAACCAGTCCGGTAAATGACATATTACATCATCAGAACCGTTACTATTGGATTAGAAGAATAAATAAACTAACTTTGGGAGTTGTAGAATGGTTTGGCTGACACTCGTCTAGAAATTCTATCAACATTTTGACTCGTACTTTAATATGTCATTTCCCAGCCTAGTAAGGTATGTAAAAAAAAATTGTTTGTTGTTTTTATTCAAAGTACGAAAGAAAAGATTCTAGTAGTACTAAAATATTATCAAAAGGAGTTTAGTTTGCCCAGCCTTCCAAATCAAATGAAAATTATTATGTAGGTGAATTGCGTAAAACTAATTAAGGCTAAAGAAATAAAATACATAAACTCGAAAAAAATCTGTAACATTTTAGGTACTCTAACTTGTACATACTGTGTACGAAAATAAACACAAACTTTGTTGTTAGGTAGTAGTACAGTCATTTGGTGCGAAAACAAGGGATTACCTGGAAAGTTTTCGGGGAGTTTTGAACATTGGTGAGTTTATAAATTTCGATGTGCTTTTTCCGAATTTCAACTTTGCTACCTCGTATCTTTGCCGCTCGCGCCGTGATATTCGAAGAATGGTACCTGGAAAACATTAATATACAAATTGAAACTAGAGAAAATTTCCTACAATTTATCTAATACCTATGTAATAATAATCATCATGTTTTTTGGCCAAAAAACAAATTTCCACAACACCAATACCACCATAAAAAATGAGTGAGCGTCGCGTTTTTTAATCGTGATATTCCCAGTCGACCTCACAATTCCAAAATGTATCGTATTCTCCTTCGTTTCGCTGTTCTTCATTGACCAAGTGTTACGAGATCATATTTGTCTTTAGTACGATAGTACGAACGAATCTTCACACCCCAAAATATTTTCTACATCATCCGCTATGGTCTTATAAGTTTCATCGCAATCCTATTCATTTTTGATTCCATCATATGTTTGCTCGAAAATAGTCTCCGTCTCTTTCTTTTCCATTGCAAGATAGCGATGAAGATATTTTTCCAACCTGACAAAAACGTTACTGTTGGTAACAATAAAAGTAAAAAGCTGTGAAAAAGTGTATAGTTCGCGCATCGCGCGACCTTAAAATGATGTTATCAACTTTTTGACGGAATGTCAAGAGATGCTATTTTTTCTACCCGATGTATCGCATCATGGAATATCTGAAGTTTAAAGTAATTATATGTAGGTATTTGTAGAAAATTTTGTCTACTTTCATTTGGTGCTCCATAGTTATCCTCAAAAAACGCTTAGTTTTCGAGTTATACTCGAAAAAACTGACAAAATTGCCAAGATGTTGAGGTTCTATGCAATTTTCGTTTTGAAGCCGACACATGGCGAGGTGGCAAACCACAGATTTGGATTAAGCAGACCAAAAAACAAATAGAACCAGTGAGAAAACTACTTCTACATTTTTGTCCTGGAAAAATCCTTTGCTTACTGGAGTATCCGGAGAACAGTGAGTTGGACACTATGGTTTTTAACTCAGAGTTCCAAAATTTAATAGTGCATACTGAACCCATCATCACTTGAGTTCTGAACATGCGCTTATTACCACGTTGTACCGTACGCAAATTTTAGCTAGAGGCTGCTAGAGGTTCATCTGTTGTGTCTGCTGTCTCAAATAGCCTTGCGGGTCTTAAATAACTCCGTTCTATGGTACTTGATGATCCGGCTCAGTTGTGTGCCCCAGCGAGGGTCAGAATGACCCTCACAAAGGGCGATTTAGTTAGAAAACTTCTGCAGAGGACCCTATACCATATTTCTAATTCAGCTTTGAACAATATAGAAATACAAACTCACCTGAATGTTGGTTATGTGGTCGGTTTTCAGCTCTCCGGTTTGTATGTCTCATTGACATAGAAACCCGAACAATCATTAATTATGAGATTTATAATGTGATATGATCTTTCCAATTTTTTAACATATAATTTGGTCTGTCTCTATTATATTCAAGCCATGTCATACGTATGTGTTGACAGAAGCTGATATGTTAATGTGCCATGCAAAGGTTAACAACACAGAAGGCAAATCATGGTTTTCTGTTTAAAATATCGGTATGCCAACGACATAAGAATTAAGTATACAATAGGGCAGTATTAGTATTTATATAAGTATGAAAATTGATATGGCAGAAAAACTTGGAAAATAAATAACGCAATCATGTTTATTTTACAGGGTGTTTCATTATTATTGCGAAAAAATTCAGAAGGAGTTTTCCCGCTTGAAAATAAGAAGTCAACTTCCTATAAACATCTGTCCGGAAATGCTTCATTACAGAGCTTGAAGTTCTATTTTTATTTGTGTTTTCTAAATAGTATTTGCACTAATGTCGACCTTTTGATGAAAATTGGTGTTTGTGAGTTTTATGTCATGCGAAATTCGAATTTGATCTTAGTACGGCTCTAATTTGTAGAGGGCGCTACCCACACTTATTTTTCCTATTATTAACAGCCGTAACTTTTTTGGACGTGCCTGTATTATATTTTTAGGTCCAAAATCAGATTTCTTCATAATTTTTACGCAGAAAAAGTAGACTTGTTAAAAGTCGCTCAGTGCCACCATTCTCGAGATATTTTGATTTGAAATAAAAAATACATGTGATTTTGGGATTATGGTCAAGCAATAAGGTCTTGCATTTTTTTCGAGAAAAAAAAACAGGATGATTTTCCCTTGTTGAAAATAGGGAGAAAACTCTACATAAACATATGTCCGGAAATGCTCCGTTACAAAGCTACAGGGTGTTTAATTTTTTTATTTTTCCATTTTTTTATTTTTTTTATTTTTTTATGATATCTCAATAAAAATTGTTGTTTACATCACTCATTAGTTAAATTTAAATTTTTTTGCTAAAGATATGTAGCAATCATAATAATATGTTCAATATTTCATAGCTTTACCTTCGCCATTATTTCAAAATCAGATGTATTCATTATTTCAAAGCCGAATATCTCGAGAATGGTTGCCTGTGGTGACTTTCAACAAGTATACTTTTTCTGCGTAGAAAATAAAAATAAATCTGTTCTGTTACTTTAAAATGTTATAGAGGTACGTCCAAAAAAGTTATGGCTGTTAATAATTGGAAAAATAATTGTAGGTAGCGCCCTCTACATGTAAGAGCCATACTAAGATCAAATTCGAATTGCGCATGACAAAAAACACCTGAACACGAATTTTTATCAAATATCGACATTGCTTCAAGTATTATTAAGAAAAAACCAATAAAAAATAGAACTTCAACACCCTGTAGCACTGTTATGAAGCATTTCCGGATACGTGTTAATAGGAAGTTTTCTACTTATTTTTAGGCAGGGAAACTCATACTGGAATGTTTCGCAATATTAATGAAACACCCGGTAAAGTATGGTCTGTGATATGATTATTGATTATTTTGAAGTACGTTACACATCGAGCTCCGTGAATCTTTGTTTTTTTTTTATACACGCAATTCCGAAAGGCCAAAATATGATAATTATTGATATGTAATTTTCTTGTAAAAACCGAAAAAAAACAATATTGATATACCTTTTTGTTTCAGAATGAATGAAACAATAATTTGGCATAATAAAAGTTTTTTTTTTTAATTTTCAAGCTCCCCGGAGTGACTTAAATTTCCAGGACATTTCACCGAATGCATATTGAATTTCATAACCTGTTTGGCTCAAAACTTTTGAAACGCAATGTGTTTAATGAAAGTAGAAATGGATTTTTTTCTGAAGCCAAATTATTGTAGCATCATTTTTTCTAAAAATTTTGATTTTCAGTTGACATGATACCTTCTTTTTCAAAGGAGATATGCAACTTTGTATCAGAGCATGTTGGCATTGAGTCGTGTGGACAAATGAGTTTTCTTTCGGCTTCCAGAAAATAATGCGAATTAACAAACTGAGAGTTCAAAGAATATTTTGCTTTTTATCAGCGTTATGACTAATCAACCACCTGTTTGTTTAACATTGTACAATTACCTACATGTGGGTAGTGAATTTTTTATTGCAGTTTCAATAATCGAGATCGATTATTGATTTTATGACTCCAACCAATTAACTTGTGGAACGATGCAAGACGCATCGGATGCGGTGGTTGTTTTTAACGTGATTGGATTGACTCGAATATAGTTCGCATATAGAATAGAAGATGTGATGGCTGTGAGGAATTATTTTTTCTGACAAGTTTTTCACGGAATCATCTCTAGAAGTTTCATTAGCAACCATAAAATTATTAACCATGTTATAAGGCTACACAAAAATTGTTGAAAACTGTCAAAATATTTAATATTTACACCAATCGAAACTGGTCCAAAGAAATTTCACTATCTAGATATTTTCTCAATATCACTACTGTAATCTGGATTAGACACAATAGCAAGCGAAACGAGATTAGTGATTGACGTTTTTGAAACCGTTTTCTCATATTTGATTCTATAAAAAAGACTTTAAAGACTCAGAGTTCCGGTCTTTCGATAAAAACAGGGGTTCGGCGGTAAGACGGGAGGTAGCCGAGCGGGCTTCAAAAGGCGTGTCTACCTTCCTCTCTCGCATCTCGACCGCTACGTCGATCTGAATAAATTAAGAGTTCCGTGGTTTGAGGACTGCGCGAGTTCCAGGGCCTGTCTTGCGTTATTTTATTTACTGGGTTGGACCATTGACTATAAAAAAAAAATTATAGTCAATGTCGATGTTTTTCCCATAAGGGTTCCCGCGAGATTCCATTAGTGATTTATAAATTAAAAACGCCAATTTGAAGGTCTTTATGTAAAGTTTTTTTGTCTTATTTTTCTATTGCTGTTAAACAGTGATTTGTGTGAGTAATGCTTATATCAAAATTAAGCCTACATTTGGAATGGGTAAATATATTAGTACCAACACAAAAAAATACTTATTTACATTATTTCTTCTTGTTCAACCTACCCACCACAGTTTCAAATAATGTAAGTGATAGGTATCTTCTTTTTTTATTTAAATAACTTGCTGGTTTGTTATAGACTGTGTAATAATCTTTTTAAACCAATTGAATAGGGGTTGTAATAAACTGAACAGTATTTAATTCATTATGTACAGTATAATATCACAAGCAGTCAGTATAATATTGTAGAAGACTCAGTATTTCTGTTAAAAATGATAAGTAAAAATGGAATTTTTGAGCAGTAAAAGTATCATTTGGCCGGTATTTCTATGTTCACTATTGTGATTCTAATGGTCAGTAGAAATTTATGAAATGTCAGTAATGACTTAGCTGGTAATAATTCCACAAATGTACTGTTAGAAATAATAAATGGCCAGTATGCAATAGTTAGTAATAATTTTAACTAACTCAAACTAACCCAAACTTGATACACATAATACCAATACAGAACACGTCAATTATGATATATAATAATAATTGTAATGTTAACCTAGTGCCAGGCTAACCAACGAGCCGCCGCTGCATATTTTTATCAATTTCGATCACCAACACAAACTAACCCAAACTTGATCTTGATCCACATAAAACCAATACACAACACGTCAATTATAATATACAGTGCGGCTCTAAAAGGTCCCCCCCACGTCTTTTTTTTTTAATGTGTGCACCAAAAATCTTGAAACTTGGCATACTTTAATTGCTGTCGAAATACTACTTTTTGATGTTACTGACGTACCTACTTTTAGTATTCAAGATGGCGGCTGGGCACCATTTTGAAACATTTTTTTAAATGGAAAGGGGGGTCGTGTGACACCTCATTTTGAAGATCCTGATGAGTACTTTATAACCCTTGAATATTGAGTCGATATCTTAAAGTACTACAAAATGGCGGTACATTTAATTACTGCATTGATACATAATATACTTTAAAAAAAAATCGTCAAATTCAATTCAAAAGATGCTGGAAATATTCTTGACATAAAGTTTGGGTTAGGAATAAATGACAAAAATGTCAAAAAAGCATCTTTTGAATTGAACTTGAAGAATTTTTTCAAAAAGTGTATGTATCAATGTAGTAATTAAATGTACCGCCATTTTGTAGTACTAGAAGATATCGACTCAATATTCTAGGGTTATAAAGTACTCATCAGGATCTTCAAAATGAGGTGTCACACGACCCCCCTTTCCATTTAAAAAAATGTTTCAAAATGGCGCCCAGCCGCCATCTTGAATACTAAAAGTACGTCAGTAACATCAAAAAGTAGTATTTCGACAGCAATTGCAGTATGCCAAGTTTAAAAATTTTGGGTGCACACATTAAAAAAAAAAGGGGGGGGGGGGCTTTTAGAGCCGCACTGTATAATAATAATTGTAATGTTAACCTAGTGCTAAACAACGAGCCGCTGCATATTTTTCATCAATTTCCATTACCAACACAAACTAACCCTAACTAACCCAAACTAATTCCGCCTCTCAAAGGAACCTATCTGACTACTTCATCATGACATAAAGGCAGAGTGTTTTCTCTTTACTAAGTTGTGTTTCGTTCCGTTGTAAAAATGTTTGTATTTATACGAAATAAAATATATGACCAACCATTCATTATTTTACTGTCGCTTTATTAATTTTATGGACTGTCCATTATTTTCACCAGGCATTTACTAATTTATTTGATCGTTTTTTTATGATACTGACTCTTGATTATTTATATCTACCATTTATTATTTTTACTGACCACTTCTTTATGTTACTGACCCTTCATTATTTTTACTGACCATTTCTTTATATTACTAACCGTTAATTATTTCAACCGACCATTTATTATTATACTGACCATTTATTATTTTCACTGACCACTTCTTTATGTTACTGACCCTTCATTATTTCAACCGACCATTTATTATCATACTGACCAAGGGAAATAAAATAATGGCAAAGAGTACTGTCCATAAAATTGAAATACTGACCATTTAATGTGTTGCCATTCGCAAAGAGCACATCGAAATCTATATAATCACAAATTAGCAAAACTCCCGGAAAACTTTCCAGGTAGGGGTTACCGCACCAAATGACTGTACTAATCAATCAGCATAGATATTTCGCAATTAGTAGAGCAGTTTCAAGCTGTTCGTTACATCACGATTATTGGCACATAAACACTTCATCTTCTGCTCGAGCATGTGGCATATTCACAAGTTCTTGTCGACATCAACCCAAGATTATCAAATTAGATTAAAGCACGCAAAGAACTTGAGACTTGCTTGATATTCTCTTGGCACATTTTTTTGAAATATTCACTTGATGATTAGCGATGTTTATTATATTTTTAAAATAATTATTAAACAATTTATCGCCAATGAATATTTTGCCCATAAGGAAATATGACAGAGTTTGCTTTTTCTGCTTTCTTGGCACAAGGAATTTGAAAACTTCCATGCACTTTGACATGAAGGTATTTGAATCTAAAAAACAAGTTTCGTATAATTAATAATGAGCCAGTATCATGAAAGAAATAAAAAACAAAAATAGATGCGTTCATAGTGTAATTACTATTATTATATGATGTTTTGAAAAGACGTTGTAGGAAAAGTCAAAGGGCTCCATTTTTCTATTAACGTTTCCTGTAGAGCTAGAGATGAGCAACTTTGAATCATCCAAAGACGTTGTGTCGTCTGAACTTTTTATTTCATACTATTGTGGTGTATAAATATGAAAATTTGACGGATCGAAGATCCTTTGGAAAAACACCGGATGCATTTGTGTAAAAGATTTGACTTAGGATCTAGAATCCGGAGACCGAACCTCCGATCTATATAGATTCGGGATCAGCGCAAATACAATACAAGACTACAATGAAGCACTAGGAACACTTTTCGCGTAGCTTTTCCAAAATAAAAAAAAACCTTTTCTATTGCGAAAAAAGTTTTGTGAGTAGAGGGAGAATATTGATTTTAGAAAATAGAATGAGTAAGGATTGCTCACGTTGAAAAATACGCATCAGATCCGGAACTAAAGTGAATCCGGATGTATATCACGATATAGACCACAAATCAGAACTTCTATAGAATCTATTTTGAATCACGTTCGTGTTTTTCATTGAATAACGACATTCTCTATCTTGATATACATTACCAAAGATGGAGAAAAACTATAAATACTGCGTGCTACTTTCGACCAAAAGAATCATTTTAGGAGTTATTGCGTGCTCATCTATGACTCATATATCGAGACAGACAAAGTATACTTTGTTGGTCAGTTCAAAGACCTCATTTTTATCATCTATTAATATCTATTCAATACCTTTGTGTTCATAACTGAATTAGTACTTTGTTAAAAACAATAGGTAAAAGTCGAAACATTCAGTGGAAATGCCCGTTTCCGGGTATAGAAAAATTTCTATAGTAGGTGTGAAAAATACGTCACCGAACGGAGAAGATCCGCCAATTCATTCACGTCATAGCTAGGCTAGGAGATCCCAATCGACGCACGATTTCCTGAATCACCCAAATTTTCGTAACACCTTAGCAAACAATTCAAACAAAATCTTTTTTTAACTCATTCTGAATAAGTCATAAAAAGAAAAATAAACACTATAAACTTTGGTTGATTTCGCGTAGCATTTTTGGATCGATTCCATATTGTACCAATCGAAAATACACCGTGGGCCAAACTAAGTTTTTGCTTGAGAATCTGTTAGCGATGACTAACAGTCTTCAATAATCATGTTCGAAATAAATACGATAGTGTAAATATTATGAAATCTTGACATCGTGATATGATGCGTTATTGCCTCATAATTTCATCCGTTATATCATGCAATATAGTCTATGAAATCATATTGTATGAAGTAAATCCAATAAGTAGTACAGGGACAGGGTGTATGAAATATCAAGTGGATTTTTTTACCATGAACAGTCATATATGCCGCTGAAAGTCCCGTTTTTCAATTGCGCCACTTCTTTCATTTAGCTAAGGATCTAATGTTAGTATCGCAATTGAAACACGGCAATCACGAGAGACAAATTCAAGGTCCACAATAACCTCTAAGTGTACCCTAATCTTGAATGGACATTGAAATATCGGCCCTCAGTTAGCTAGGTGAACCACGAATTAGGATGAAAATATCATAAAAATAAATCTTGAGATATCGGCAATCAAGTTGAACATACTTCTTGGAATAAAGTTTTTCGAATTTAATCCTCATTTATGTATGCAAACAAATAATGAAAAAAATTATTTGTGTTTTTTTTTAGATTCCTTATTGATTTATCGCAAAGATTAGGCATTTGTAACACTTGCCATCTCAGGTCTGTAGATCTTCAAATATATAATATTATGAAGTTTTCTATAGCCATACAAGTTTTTACTTAAACCTAATTTTGTGGAGTATCAAATAACAGAATCATTGCGTCATTCAATTGATATGCCCGTGATGAAGACTCAAAATAAGCTGAATCTTCCAACTTTTCCACAAAAATAGTTTTCAGGAAATTTGACAATAATTAACTCTCTCTCTGATCGAGCTTTCATGACATTTTTATAAAAAAGACCTTCACATTGTTAACAGGAAGTATATGCATCATGGAATTACCAAAGAAAAAGTTTACTTGGAATTTTGTGACGGTCACTCACAATTATTGGGACACATTGTAGACGCTTTCGTATCCATAGTATATTTACTTTATTAAACAAACACAATAAAATGTATGCAGCATCATTCTCTGGGTAGGCATATATATACATTTAACTTGCATGAACAATTATGTTCACACTTACATTTGAGTAACCAGTCAAAAAACTAGTCAAAGATGGCTTTTACCAAAAACATTAAATTAGTTGTGTTGTTAGTTTTGTTGCACGTGTTGTTTAGCTCGGCTGCGTTCATAAAATTTCATGATTTTTTTACAAAGACAAAAACTGGGCAACTCTTCAGTGCAAATCGTTGTGCTAGTGGTTACTTGTTTAGGAATGGTCGGTGTAAACCAATTTTCGTACAAGACAGCTAAAATTGAACAGGTTAGTTATATTTACGATCTTCTTTCTCCATGGAATTTTGGACGGCATATTCTTCATTCGTAAATGGTCATTCTTCAATTTTCGTTCACTATCTTACCTTAATTAAATGCTCTGCATTCTAACTGCGCATCGACTTATAATAGCTACCTAAAATTATACAGGTAATATTCAACGTTAATAAAATGTTTTAACATTTTCGCTGATTTCCGTAACTCATACCAGTAAGTTATGTTTGATTTCTGATATTAATTAGGCATCCCATTATTACAAAAAAAAACCTTGGATACCTAGGAAGCGATAATCTTTTATACATTTTACTTGAATGTGCATATAATAATGTTACATATGATTGCAAACCTACAATTTTATAAAACCTAAAAAAGATTACTCAACTGATTGGATTAACATATAGTCTTCAGCTATGGACGATGGTCGCTGTTTGGAATTTAGATTTATAGATTATACTGAGTCAAATATTGAACCGAAACTCAAAAAAATACTTTGCATCACGCCTTCATGGGTTCATGAAAGTTTTGTTAAAAATATGGGTCATAAGGAAAACAGATATCCCGATTTTGATTTTGAATCTGTCGTAGTTAAAGATGTAATGGTGCATTTAAGAATTTCAATCCTTTTTTCATTTAACGATTTTCTAAACAAAATTATTATTTGGAGCCTTTTTGTCACGTTTAAAAAAGGGATAAAAATAAACCTCTTATCTGTGATCTTGAATATAAATGGTTAGCAACATTCGAACGAGTGGGAAAAATTATGCGCTTCCTAAAAATGCCATAATTAATAACTATTGAACAAAGGATAGTCTAGCTATGAAATTTTAAACTTAGTAAAAATTACCCATTTTTCATGATTTCTTCAACACCAAAATCGCCCGGGACACGTGGATTGACAAATGGATTGAAGTCAACTTCTTGGAAATGGAATTTTTCAGATGAAAATATTTGACCTCTTTAGATACAACTCAAAAACCAGAATTTGGTTTGCATTTTGATGTTAATTCTTGAAATGGACAATTTGCATACATTTTCAAATCACTTGAAATTTTATATACGTATTCCAGACATTATTTGAAAGTCACCAGCGAAAAAATTTTTCCGAAATACCCAAAAATATACTAAATAAATGAAAAATAAGACGCGAATTTCACTGCATCATCTCAAAAGGGGTGGGGCCATATTACCCTCCCGAGAGAGAGAGAGTCATCTCAGTCAATACGTCAGACGGAGATAGATAGTGTATTCTGTGACGTGTTGGATGTTGATTGGCGCTCTTTAATCGGTGATTACTACATTATTAGAGGTCGTAGGTTGATTTTTTAAACATCAATGGCATCAGTACTTACTAATCCTTATATTTTTCATATTTCCAAAAAATGTGCAAATTGTCCATTAGTGGTAAAAATCCTATGGAGATTATCTAGTGTGTCAAGTGATTAGTTTTCGTGCATCATTGTTCATAATTGATTAAAATAAAGAGTACAAATGGATTCAATTCTTCGGAAATTAGCTATCATTATATAAGATGTCATCTTAGAAATATAACCTCATGTTGTGTAGTATTACTTACATTGTTTCCAAACATGAAACAAAATTTAGGCACCTACTTAGATTTCTTCAGCAGCTTCTGCTCTCATCGTATGCTGGGTTAGAAAGCAATAATTAATAAATGTGGAAGAAACCTTGCAGCTGCTTTTATTTTTCATTGTTACCTTGGCAATATCTTCAAGTCTCAAGAAATAGAACATCGACCAAAATGACCAAAAAGTTTTCCGATGTTAAGGCACTGCAATAAAGAATAGGTACCCACAAAACTGTTATTGCCGCTTAGTAACTACCACTTGAGTACATTTAGATCTCTTTTTGGATGTATTGACATAAACTTTTTTTTTCAACAGAGAAAATTTCATCTAATTTTCTAGTGAATAATTTCGATATGAGAAAAAACAACATGAATTAGGATGTATTGACATAAACTTCTTTTTTCAACAGAGAAAATTTCATCTAATTTTCTAGTGAATAATTTCGATATGAGAAAAAACAACATGAATTAGGATGTATTGACATAAACTTTTTTTTTCAACAGAGAAAATTTCATCTAATTTTCTAGTGAATAATTTCGATATGAGAAAAAACAACATGAATGTTTAAATTTTGCATTTTATTTTGTAAATTCTATTTTATGTGACAACTGCGTGTAGTACTAATAATATTGTGAGACAAGTCGAGTGAATCATAGATCAATCAAATTTCATACGAAACAATTCAATCTAACCGGTATATTGAGTGAATTAAATACACATAACACAATACAAACGTTATATGAACAATAATGGATGAATCACCAATAATTATTCATAAAATAATCAACATTTAGGACTCAATGTTGTTTTCTTCACAGGTAGTCAAGCGAAACAACAGACTGAGATACTAGGTTCCAACTTCTACTTCGATGTTCAAAGCCAAATCATAGTACAAAATCTCTAGAGGAATGCCTAAACCATCTATAGTATTTATTTTAGCTATAAATTATTGCTTGAATAGTTTTATTTGAATTTAGTGGATATGTAGACAAGTAATGTAAGCATTTTTGTAGGATGACTATATTTTATAATAATAAAATAGTGATGGATTTTTGCTTGTTTCAATTCGAAATAGACGAAGTAAGTATTTGATAGCATTCATCCATTGATTAGAGCGATTCGTCAGCCTCAGTTTGTAGCGGACTTAGGATACGGTACGACATGCAAATATGATTCTTCAAACTTATAGCGTTTGCTAGCCTGCTTATGACGGGGAAAATCCAAGTTGCAGAGGTTCTCGCGTATTTTCCATGTAGAAATTTCACGAGGAATACCCTTGAACAATGGCACATTGTTTCATTCTTCTATAAATATGTAGGAAACTTTTAATTACTTTTCATAAGGAATGTTTTAATGTCGAATTGTGAGTGATAGAAATTACCAGACGTGTAAAATTTTATTCGTCTTCATTTTCTCAAAGCACTTCTATCGTTGATTGAATAAGTTCCAGGACTTATTCAATCAACGCTACTACCCTATCGGGCAGAAGGCGTGGGATCCATCTTCATCACATAGGGTTGAAGTTTTAGGAAAAGCTAGAGAGCGGGTCCAAATTATTGAGGTTTTATTCACCTAACGATGCCAATAATGAGCACCCTGCGTTGAGAAACGCTTGATGCAGGTGTTCTCTTATTAGTGATATTATTTATATTACTCGCGTGCGATACGCTTATTGCCAGGTAGGATGAACGAGTGCCCCAACCAGAGACGCCTCACGTGTTGTGCGGTTGTGCGCCACAAGAATATTAGGTTTTCGTCAAAAGGTTCTTGCATAGGTATATGCACTTTCTATGAAGTCGGCAACTAGAATTAGATAGTGTGATGAAGTATTTTCCCTTGAAAAAATCCAATGAATTACCTTGACGTATTTCCGTTTCATCATGATCAAATCATGTGAAAAATTTTTATGTTTTCCAAAAATTATGTCAAAAGGACCAAATAATTTCCTTTTTTCACGTCACTATGAACGCTCACGACATACCACATCCCTGTAACAAGTTATTGAAGCATGTTAGCAATACGTTGAAAGTTGCAATGTTAGACGAGAGAAGACGAGGAACGATCGTGCGCAACCAGCGGTAAAGACTTGAAGTTCTAGGGCAGCGACAGAGATTTTTTTCTTTTGAAACAGTTGCAATTATCATTGAAAGTGGATTTTATGTTTCATTCTCTCAAATCCTGTTCCTTTGATATTTTAGCTAGCCATACTAAAACTAAAATTACATTTTGATGTTTATGTACTATTGTTTACATTTTTGAGATCTCAATTTTCAACGTTCAAGGGCTAAATAATTATACTATCATTCTCTGAAAGATTATACTCACTTTTTTTCGCGATTCAATTCATTTAAATAATCACTGGTCACTGGTTGCTTCAATTATTCTTCTTTAGCATTTGGTTCGCCGATTGCTGACACCAGGGGAGGGGTCACTGATCGGATGATGTGAACCAGAGAGAAAATAATAAATAAATTTATTATTTTCTCTCTGATGTACACTAACTTGCACAAAAAATGCGTACATTATTGAAATGATGAAATTGCCACAAAATATCCCAAATAGAAATATAAGCTAAATGGCAACGACTGGTGGTAAATCTTTATGCGGCACGTCGCTTGGTGGCGCTGCACTCAGTAGGATTGTTATTTCAAGAATGTAATACTAGGTGACGCTGTTTGCTGGTCCAGAAGACTATTGTAAGCTGTTCGCCTTGACTCAATGCAATGCCTGTGAGTAATTTTATCTAGAACCTCAATTTATTTGAATTCATGACAATCTTTTATCAAAAGCGTAGTACAAAACTATGGATGTGTAGAAGAGCCACCAGAATTTTATTTTCATTTTTACAATTTGCAAGTTTTGGGTTTTTGCTTTTCTTCTAAAAAAAACTGTATTGAAAATTAAAAACCACGAATTTGTATTTGTTTGATGTATTTCAATGTTCAATATAAAAAAGAGAAAAAAAACAATGATTATCAAGATTTTTTTTGGTGCTATATCACTTTAGTAGACAAACATAAATTAACAAATTCTCCTTGATGATTTCGACTGTACGATGTTTGTAGACATATAATATGTCGATATAGGTGAGGAAATTTCGAGAAAAGTGTTGGGAAACTAGGAAAGTTTATGATAGAAGCTAACGGGACAGGGGAGTGAATGAATAGGGGTGCTGGGTGGGGTAATAATAACCTGACCAGTATCCAGTATGGTGGATATAGGTATATAATTGAAATGATTGCTTACTGCTTACTAACTCACACAAACGATATTTTCAATCTAAAAGAAAAAATAAAAATCATAAAATCATCATGCATCATCTTTTTCAATTTTGACATATTTGTCATCTGTGTTGCTACAACCTTGTTGCCGTGTTGCTACGCTTTCACCTGCCGTTGTCAAATTGTTTATAGCGTTTTCCATTTGTTGTCTCAGTGCGCACCGGAGCTGCACTGGAGCTGTCAAATAGGTATATTGTCCAGTACAATCAAACTTGACTTGATTTTACCTCCTAGAAAACAAGGCCAAAGTGCTGGCCGTTTGACGTCATCAATGTAGGTCCATGATACAACCTTTGGGGAACACTATGATCATTTCCAGAATAGCTTACTTTGACAAATTGTCATTTCAAAACCTCAAAAAGTGTGGATAGTTTGCTAGTTATATTTTGAAAAATCCCCACATCGCTTATAGTACATGCAAAAACTCTGAATAAAGGGGTACTCTCGATTAACAGATTTGATCTGCCTGCCTCCAGTGAAGTGCATGAACTACTCGCTCGTTATTTACTGTATGTGTGAACTTTGGATTGGTCTTTGCATGTTTGAAAAACGTTTTCTAGTAAGTAAGTGGCACAGATTCTTCGTCGGAGGATGACCCGCTGGACATCTTGCATTCACTAAATCTTCTTTTCAACTGCCATGTAATCAGCGCTTTTATACAAAACCAACGAAAAAATCGGCACTGGTATTCAGTGCAAAAATCAGGCACTGGATAATCTTTGTGTGTGTAGGCGTTAAAGGCTAAGCCTTTAACGTTCAAAAAACATTCAAACTGAAAGACATTTGAACTGCTTTGACAAGAGCATAAACAAACATGATTGTTTGCGTTGCCAGGCCTACAGGGATAAGGTAATAGGATTTTTGAAGTATGAATAGATAAAAGGCCTACATCGGGACCTACATAGGTGACGTCACACCAGAATATTTTGTGAGCACTTATTATAAAGGAGTTGTTGCTTGATGTCGCCTTAGCGAAATTACATAGTGCATTAACTGAATACACTTAAAAATATGCAGCAGTCCGTTGGTTAGCAGAAGGTTAACATTGCAATTATTATTGTAAATCATAATAATTGACGACGTGAGTTTGGATTAGTTTAGGTTGGCAATCAAAATCAAACTTGATGTCACCTTAGCGACATCACATAGTGCGTGAACTAAATACACTTAAGAATATGCAGCAGCTCGTTGGTTAGTAAAAGGTCAACATAACAATTATTATTGTTGGGTTAGTTTGGGTCAGGAATGGTACTTCCGCTACAGTTACACCGTCGTCGTCGTAAGTTTGGCATTTGTTTGTTTGTCTGTAAGTCTGAATGTTTGTCGTGGGCTTACGCTTGACATGGTAACCCGCCTGCTACACTTTTACCATCGTCGTCGTTATTAGTTTGGCATTCGTTTGTTTGTCTTGTCGTGTGGATGTTACACGTGGGAGCAGCGGTGGCGCCGCCCCCACGCGAGACATGAAACTCCTGCCAAACTTACATCGTCGTCGTTGTACTCAATTTTCATATTACAGAAGTTTTCGTATAAAATCCTTATCATAATCGTTTGAACTTGTGCATAGTATGACAACTGATGATAATAATAACGTTTGTCATCCATTGCAAAATTCGCATCCGTATACTATGCTATAAACATTCGTATAAACAAGGAGAAATCCGTATCGTTGGCAACGCTGCCAAAGACTCACAATTTGACAATCACAAATGTCACTGTTGTCAGGTGTCTTAGAAAGCATAGCAACAAGGCTGTAGCAACACAATAAATAGTAAAATATGCGATAATCATTGAAAAAATGAATAAAGTGATTTTTTTCCTTTTAGAATGAAAAATATCGTTTGTGTGAGTTAGTAAGCAGTAAGAAGGCATTTTAATTATGTGTCTCCACCATACTTACCAGGTGATTACCCCGCCCAGCACCCCTATTCACTCCCCAGTCCCGTTAGCTTGTACCATGAATTTTCCTAAATTCCCAACACTTTTCTCAACATTTCCTCACCTAGATCATCTTATTATAGCTCTACCCAGACGACACACAAATATCCATTAGATCTCCACAGGATGTCTCCCGTGGATATCCAGTATATCCAACGGATATAGTCTTATGTCCCATAGACTTCGCATGGATATCCAAATGTCCGCCTATATCCAGGATATAGAGTTTATCCATTGGATTTACAAGAAGAATATCCAATGTATGTCCTACAGATAACTGATCGATATCTTATCTACATCTCATGATATCTATTAGATATATATTCTGACTTCCAGTGAACATCTAATGGGTGTACATTTAAATAAAGTAAAATTTGTCAGCCTTGAGCCGACGTTTATTAGAATTTTTTTCTGGCGTTTCTTTAGCGCGAGTGTATCTGAGGTCTAACTATGGAGGAAGTTACAGTCCTCCATAGGTCTAACGAATAGTTGATTGTGACAGTCGGAGACTGTCAATCTTCTGAAGCTATTTCATAATCACTTGCGCTAGAGAAACCTCAGGAAGAAATTCTAATACACGATGGCCCTTAAGCTTAAGAGATCCTACTTAACACGTTGACAGCAAAAATCAACTACTACAATTGAAACTTTTCATGATAAACTCAAAAATTATATTTATCTCTCATAAGTCACTGCGCAAGATGTACAAAAAATAAAATATCACAATCCTCCAGTCGTATAATAGATTACTAACTAAGTAACCAACTAACTAAACAACTAACTATAACTAACTAAGTATAACTAACTATCTTAATCACATGTTTGATTAGATAACACAACAAGCATGAAAATTCTTATTGACTCAGCTCGCGATCTTTATCCGGTTGGTTCTTATTCTTATCTCTGTATAGAAAAAAAAACAAACTAATATTTATTCATAACTGAATCAAAAAAAGACACTCACTGAATTTTGTTTTCATTGTTGAGTCGGGCTGTGGCATGCCGCAACCAGTTTCTTATCGAACTTATCATCTCTTGTTCCGTTGCCTTCGTATTTGGGTTCTTCGCTGCTGCTTCTGTAACAAATAACTAATAAACTAAGCCAATGTTACCGAAACGAACCCAGTCAAAATATCCAAATCAATAAATCTACCAAAACTTAACAAAATCAGGAACAGAAAACAAGTTGGTGCGTGAAAATAATATTTTTTTTATTTTATACAAAGATGTGGATAGTTTGTAAACTTAGGCTTTTACCTAGGTACCCCAGCAACATCTAGGTACATCAACCGATATTCCTCCGCGCTAACGGGGTAGGTGGTAGAGGTATCATTTGTTCGCGTGCAAAAAATAACACCAACTTAATTAAATATCATATATCCTACCAATTAAAAATCTGAAATTATCCTCACTTTATTCTAAAAAAAAATTATTTTCGGAGCAAATAATAATATGATGATATGTTTATAGAAAATCCGCTATTTTCAGTTGCCAATGTTGCCATAAAGAGATTTGTAATCCAGGGTCCCAGGGGGCTCCTTTCATTTTTTTATCATCTTTATCAATTTAGAAGATCGTGAATTCGCGAACATGGAACTATAACAACCGTCACTAGTCACTACACTACCCTTGTCACACCATACCGCCACAAGTTTTCTTTTCTACTGCCACAAATCACAAACAGAAATAAGTAAAATCATGTCCACATACCTGCTTCTTGCTTATAAACCAATAAAACCGAGAGAAACTACAGACACCGATCCAAAATACCAGCCAAGCAGCCAAGCCAAAAACCCAAAATGGTGGTCAGGTCGGTGGTCGTTGAAGTTTGAAGTGATCTTGTTCCATTAGTTCCTCTTTCTGCTTCCGCGGCTGCCGCTGCGCTGCTTGGCGCCTCCCCACTACCTCTATTGTATCGCGCCGCACGCATCGTGGTCGTGGTCATACGGTCATACAATGGATATCTAATGGATATCTCTCTATATGTCATAATATATCATCGATATTTTCCGTTTTTAGTATATCCATAGATATCTATGGGATGTCTATTTGGCATTGAGATTTTAGAATTCATTAAAGTGATTGTCTGTAGTACAAAGTTGCACGATATGCGTGTACTTTGTTTTTTTTGATTTTGCGTAAAATTACGAACTGATATTTCGTTTATCTAATATCCGTCAGAGATATTCTAAGTATATCTAATGGATATATGCCTTGTATATGGATATGACGTGGATATAGGGCTATCCAGTAGATATCTAAGGGATATTGTGTGTCGTCTGGGTACAAACGTCATACTGTTGAGATTTTCATAAAAAAATTGTTAGTTTTCGTTTTTCTAATGTGATATAGACCCTTTTTTTTCTGAAAAATCGAAAATGATAATGTTGCATTTCTAATACTATTAAAATTATAGGTGATGAAGAGAGGTTGTTGTTGCTTCCAAAAAACCAGGCAATCTTGACTGAGAATATTGAGGAGGAATCAGCTTCAGAGACTGCTGAAAGAACCTGTAGCAGATGGAAAATCATAAATTCGGGTATCTGGTACATTCTACATTATCAATATCACATTATTTATTTAATTTCGTTTTTTTAGCAAATATATTATATGTTTAATCAACTTGACTTGTTTTTATTGTAAAATGGATTTTTTACCCTATATATCTAATTATTATCAAGATATACCTAGTTGTGAAAGGTTTTTAGATATAGGACGACATAAAAGACCAACTTTTCTTCTATTTAGTCCCTTGTCTAAAAATTATCAAAACTAGAATTGTTTTTTGTAAGCCCATCAGAAGTAATTTTTTGAAATCCGTCGCCAAATCGTCAAGAAATTCACGACAAAACTTATGCGGCATGTCGCAAGATGTCGCTTCAAACATAGTTACAACCCGTATCATTGGAGATTGGTTTCTATTTGGGATGTTTTGTGAAAATTGCTTTGGTTTGAGCAGACTATGAAGGTGACAAGTAAATGTCAAGTTTTGTCAGTTGCAATAATAATCCACTTTTGTGAAAACATAAATTCTTACACGTTTCAGTGAAGACCTATTGTCGGTGAGAAGAACTAAAAATAACTAAATTACTTAATAATCTGATCCACCTCCTGTGGAGAATGTGTGGGGACCATTGGTAAAAATTATTTATCAAATGAACTGGAGGCCTCAGATCAGAATCAGGCAGAACTATTAGATGCCATTCTTAATGCGTGAAATGAGCTCGCCGAGGAGTTCGCTCATGAATATGGTCAAAATTTATCAAAATCCATGGTTCGACGACATGAAGTTTTGGCTAGAAATGGTTCTGCTACCGGATTTTAAGGAAAATAATCTACATTTTTCTTTTAAACTTGTGAGTGAATAAATTCAAAGTCGTACCCACAATATATCGTTTTCATTGTAAAAAAAATAAAAAGTTCAAGAGCATGGCATGTAAATATTTTGACAGTCTATTACACTGCTAAAAAAAAACATGATTTCACTGTCTGTGTACGCATTTTTTGTGCAAGTAAGTGTACAAAGCGAATAAAAAGATATAACATTCTGTCGAGTAATTTGACAACAATTGGCAATATAGACCGTCAGAAAATAGCTGATTTTCTCTTTTCTGGGATTCTAACAACTGAAAATTATGTCAGTGCTCAGTTCAAATAATGCAAATGTAGCAACCGGACGTGTGCTAGGTATTTGGATTTTTCTTCACAAAATTTTCTGACCGGAAAATTGACCTCAACAGCTGCCGACTCATGGGAAATTTTACGACAGGTTTTTAATGTATTATTATTTATCGTGATCTTTATAAAAAAAAACATCAAGCTACAACCTATCATTGATACTCCTAGCCAATTCACAAACAGCTGGATGCTGATTCAAAGCATTCATATAAATATCCAGTTCATCTTCACTGCTTTCACAAGTGGCCGGCATATCCTGAGCTGGGTCCTCGGGGTCCTCAGAGTCAAAATATTTATCTTCAGCATCATGTTCCATTACAGTAATGTTATCGTATCTTGAATCATTATCAACAGAATTATAATCGAAAAATTCACCATCCTTGCCATCAACAAAGTTCTGATACATCGTTGAAACAAATTCTTCTCGCAAAAGGAGCCGTTCTGAAGCAGTTACCATTGGAGTAGACTTTTTACTTTTTGTCGCCTAGAAAAACATATTTTTGAACAAGAAAAACAACGGAATAATATCTATTACCTGAATTTGATGATCTTCGAACTCTCCCCACCGTGAAGTAGATGGCCGAGCACTCTTCAGAGAAATGGAAACTGCCTCAACTGGTCTGTCTTCATCGGAGTCTGAATCTGTTTCTTCCATTTGATTATCTTCAGTCTGTTGCTGCAAAGTTTTGGATAACTCTGCATTATCTCTGTATATGACCAGTCGTGAAAATGATGAAAAAAGCTATATGCAGAAACATACCTTTCGATGCCTTCCATCAAAATTTTAACGAAGGTGATATCCTCTTTCATCTCATATTTATCTCTTTGCCTTTTCTCATCATCAGTCATGTATTGTCCTACAAGCTGTTCATATAAAAGAGGGTTTCGTTTCATCATTTCTATTTCACTAAAGTAGGATTCGTCTTTTATCATCTGCTGAAGTGCTTCAAATCTGAAATAACCAAAGTGGTTTGAGAGAATCAAAATAGCGAAACGCAGTTCATCTATTTTCTCATTATGAAGTGTGGCCATTTAAGTGTGCAACCTAAATATCGGATTTTCTTTCAATAATCCCAGAATCAGAATACAAACAATGCAGAAAGTTAGTGCATGTTCGATAATCTTATCAGGTGAAATAAAAATGGTTGCAAGTCAAACATCATACACAGTGGGTCAATAAATATAAAAATTCTACAAAAGTGAATTTATGTATTGATTTAAAGAAATTAAGCAAAATGTTATGAGGAAAAGTTGCTAAGAATCAAAAGTTATGCCTTGACACCAAAGACATAGTGCCCTTAACTTGGTTATACCTAATGGTATAAAAATAAAAAAAATATGCACTTTGAAAAAGAGTTATGATAACTGATGTTTTACCATGTTGAAAAAGTGTTTTTTGAGATTTTACAGTTGTGTTTAATATCGTTGCAACAAACAAAAGTAAGTATGTGATTTTCAAAAGAAAAAAATCCTAGGCAATTTTACAAAAACGCTTGAATTTTTGTTTGTTCTAATTGAAGTCCGTACCTTCGATTCTTAACCTGCAAGTTTCTTCCATTCTTCTTTATATTCGCCTCTAGATCAGTTAACACCATTTTTATTTCATCACAATCAGCAGGTTCATTTTCAACCTCGGTGAACTGAGTAAAATACTTCAGTTGCTCTGTATTCAAGTATTTACCGAACTTCATCAGAAAATTGGTTTTATTTTTATTGAAAATGTTCAAGGCTATATCCGTTTTTTCACTGTCATTTGGTTCAGGGTCCCCTCTCTGCTGGCTTTTGAAAATGATATCAGAATTGGCTACTAAGCATCTGACAATACTGTCGATTTCACTGGATACAGTCATATTTAAATCTTCTATACACTTGTCTTCGATGTCATCAGCTGGGACGTTCTCTATTTCCATTCTGCAACATATGTTTGAAGTTGACCATGACATGAGTGGACACCGAGGTGGAGACACAGTGTACAGTGTGGCCCATTCTTTTTTTTTTTTGGTTCGAGTTTTTTTTTTATTGTAGAGCTTGACAAACTGCATCTTTTCAGGAAATATGTCCTCGATCATACAAAATTCGAGAGCAACTTCACAGTTAGCCATGAAAAAACAGATAAAATGAAACTCTAATAACCTAATTTCAGGCACAAATCCTGGCTTGTAGTTCTATGTGGTGAACTTTTAGGCCTTGAACTTTTTCTTTAAGTAACTGGCAGCGTCAAATAAGGAGAATCTCGGTGGTCACTCAGCGGTCCACAACAGTTATCAAAATGTTCATCTAGCCATGCAGTGTCTGATTGAAAGAACATTATGAATAGGACTGTCATCCAATTGAAACTTGAAATCAAGTTGGTACCTTATGGTAGTGCGTCTTTTTATTTTTTCACGAAATCGGAAATCGTTATCACTTGATATTTTTTGAAACTTGGTATAGGCACGTTTTGACGGATGCAGAATCCAGTGGCATGCACACATTTGTTTAGATCTACAATTATTGAAAAAAAATCTCGAATCCAATCGCACAATCAATAAACTTCCATTCAGCAGACCCGAAAACAAATGGGTCACACTGTATTATGTTGATTATTTTATCAAGCTAGGAATATATTATAATATTTTTAAATAGTAATCAATATTTTATTGCAGAAGAGAATGATTCCAAATTCTTTACCAGCAATTGATACCATGTTATGTTATACAGTAAAGTAATTATTTATATACAGGGTGATTTTCAAGTTGGTACATTCCTTTTAACAATGTACAGGGTGTCCCAAACTGGACTTTGTTAGTATGGGAATACCCCTTATCTGAAGATATAGAAGAAACACAACTAAGGAGTCTGGAGCTCAAATTTAATGAGAAAACCACTGGCGCAAACAAAACTTTCCTATCTCTTATCCGGGCTCTTATTGTTTGGCCGCTAGAGGACGTTTCTCGAATTTCGTCTATTTTTTAAAAGGTATCCTAAAACTTTTTTATCAATAAAGATAATCAATACTAGTAAAAACTTTTTTGAGGCACTCTTCCGTAGAATCCATTGCAAAATGCAGTTTTTTACAGGGCGTTCACATAAGATTTTAGATGTCACAAACTGGACGCGTTTTTATGGGAACTAGAACTATCTAAAAACTTATCTAAACGTCCTGTAAATTAATTGCCTATTGCAGTGGATTCTACGGAAAAATGTTTTTACCAAAATTGATTATCTTTATTAACAAGAAAGTTACCTTCATTAGTGCGTCGGGCAATCCTAGCGTGGTTATTTACAAAAGTAGAAAAAAAAGTTTTATACAAAAGTTGTAGAATGTGACTTTATGCATATTTTAAAAATATTTTCAAACATACAGGGTGCGTCACAAAAGTATGGCACGAAAAAGTATGATTTTTTTAAATGTAACCCCCTGTATATTGATTGATATTTCAATTCTTTCTTCAATTTGGAATAAAAATTGTGATACAACTAATGTTCCTAAATTCAACCGTTATCGAGATATCGCGTTTTAAAAATGGCATTTTTGCAACTTTGACATGCTATAAAACTCAAACTATTCAAGTTAGAGAAAAATGGATTGCACATTCCTATCTTAACTTTTCAAGAGCTATTCAAGGAGATTAAATCCATTATTGTGAAAAAATGTCAAAATGTGCCGAAAAAAGTTGACAGTTGACGTTACCTTCTATCCAAATGACAGAAGAGCTCTTGAAAAGTTAAGATAGGAAAGTGCAAACCATTTTCCTCTAACTTGAATAGTTTGAGTTTTATAGCATGCCAAAGTTGCAAAAATGCCATTTTTAAAACGCGATATCTCGATAACGGTTGAATTTAGGAACATTAGTTGTAGCACAATTTTTGTTCCAAATTGAAGAAAGAATTGAAATATCAATTAATATACAGGGGGTTCCATTTAAAAAAATCATACTTTTTCGTGCCATACTTTTGTGACGCACCCTGTATGGTTTAAAATATTTTTAAAATATGCATAAAGTCACATTCTACAACTTTTGTATAAAACTTTTTTTTCTACTTTTGTAAATAACCACGCTAGGATTGCCCGACGCACTAATGAAGGACCCTGTAGAATATCAAAAAATCGACGACATTCGAGAAACGCCCTCTAGCGGCCAAACCGAGGGCCAAACGATAAGAGATAGGAAAGTTTAATTTCTATTATTTATTTGTATAGAATGCAAAAAACAAAAGAAAGATTGAAACAGGGTGTTGAAGTTTTAAGAAAAAAATGCTTTTTTTTCATAACTTTCCTACCACTCCAGATATTTTCACAAAACTTGGTAAACTTCTTTTGATTTAGATGTTTTAAAAACATTTCTACCAGTTGCGCTCGAACAGAATTTCTATTGAATTTTTGAAATGAAAAAATGGCAAGGACTGCTTTAATTTGTATACTTAAGTAAGGTCATTCAAATAATTTTAAGTCATTTCATTACATTTGAACTGTAATGATGTAAGTACCTTGCTATAATATAAAATGGACAAAAACGAATTTTACCTACAAAACAGCGATTTTGCCATGCAACAAAATGGCTTTTATTTCTTTAAACGAAAAACCGTTCGTCGTACGAAAAAATATTTAGAGACCAAATCAACTCCAAAATTATTTAGCATTTCAAATAATAATAATTTTACTTGGTTTCAAAAAAAAGCAGGGGCGTACTATTTTTTTCTTCACAAATATTCAATACAAATCTAATGATCAAAAAAAGTGTGCCAAATTTTGTGGAAATCGAGGTGGAAATATTTGGAGTGGTAGGAAAGCTATGATAAAAAAAGCATTTTTTTCATAAAACTTTAATACCCTGTATGTTGGAAACGAAGCATTTTTGGACATGATTTCATTTTAAAATACAGTATTGAAATGAAACTATCAATTTGAAATCCACCATGTATATCTATAGTTTTTTCTCGAGTTTAAATTTTCTGATGAAAAATGACCATGCATGTTTTGGTGAGTTCAAAGATGTTGTCAAGCTGACAAGTCTCTATTGTAATGTAATGGACATTTTGAAATTAAAACTTGTTTTTTTGGTTCAAATGATCGTATTTTTGTTTCATCTACGCAAGTGATTTTGCACATTCTGCTCTTGCCAAAATACATATAGCAATATGTTTCACACAATCTTTTTTTGTAAATTATCATTTTACTTGTAAGTTATGCAATATTTAATTTTTTTGAATGGCCACAACAGTTCTCAGTACCTAGGTTCTGAGAAGCTGAGACTCGGCCTCAAGCTCGGCCTTTTGTCTGTCTTCAAGTAACAAGAAGTAAGTATTATTAAATTAGTCTCATCTTCTTCTATGTATATTGCTCCGAATATTGTTACTGGAGACAATATTTATTATTATTATTAACACTAAAAAGTGTTCATTAGGGCAAAATTGCTTATAAGTATAAGTTTTGTAAACTGTTATACCCAAGGTTATGTTATTGTTTTACCTGAATAAGGGCCGATTCTACAATCCAAGTATATCCTTGGAACAAGCAATACTCCGTATACCCAATGATAATCATATGGGGTTATACGGAGTATTGCTTATTCCAAGGATACACTTGGATTGTAGAATAGGCCCTAAGGAACAACCCTTATTGCAAAAGATTCACAATGGTGACGATTGTGATCTCTTCGGTTTCACCTTGGGCACTTTTTTTAAGCAAAATGACCAGAATAAAAGTTATAGAGTATCAAAAGCTAAACATTTTTGCCCCATAAAATTGTTTGACAGCTGTAACATTTGATGAATTAAAGAGCAACAAATGACAAAATTCCACGGGGAACAGGGATATGGTTTCAAAAACATTTTTCTAGAAAAAAGTTATGAAGAAAAGTTGTTCAGCCCTTGCTTCTCTGAAACTTGCATCCAGGATTTATTTGCAAAAAAAAATGTTTTTAGAACCACTCCTCAGCTTATTTTATTATTATTTATTATTATCTTTATTAACAAGAAAGTTATACAGGGTCCTTCATTAGTGCGTCGGGCAATCCTAGCGTGGTTATTTACAAAAGTAGAAAAAAAAGTTTTATACAAAAGTTGTAGAATGTGACTTTATGCATATTTTAAAAATATTTTCAAACATACAGGGTGCGTCACAAAAGTATGGCACGAAAAAGTATGATTTTTTTAAATGTAACCCCCTGTATATTGATTGATATTTCAATTCTTTCTTCAATTTGGAATAAAAATTGTGATACAACTAATGTTCCTAAATTTCTAAGTTCTAATTTTTCTAGAAAAAAGTTATGAAGAAAAGTTGTTCAGCCCTTGCTTCTCTAAAACTTGCATCCAGGATTTATTTGCAAAAAAAAATGTTTTTAAAACCACTCCTCAGCTTATTTTTGTCATTTGATGCGCTGTAGCTCGTTGGGTATTAAAGCTATCATAAAATGTTATAAGGCAAAGTTGTTTAGTTCTGGGTCCTCTATAACTTTTATTTAGGTCATTTTGCTCTAAAAAAATGTTAAGGAGACCACCTCTCCAGCGCAAAACGTACCAGGACTTCGAGTCAGATTTTTTGGTTGGATGCTCAGGAGGCAGTTCACAAGCACTCCTGAAAATATTCTGTTTGGGATTATTTTTTCAAAAATCCGACATCTTTACTGAGCTATGAGTATTTGGATCATATTGAACATTGTACCTATTGGTTTCTGTTATAATGACAACAATGAATATTTTTCTCATCAAGAATACCTAGTTGTATTTTTCATTGAAGCAAATATGTATTTTTATAAAGAATTACTTTTTGCCGAAAAATGATATTTTTGGTACATTTGCTCTCTTGGGGTAGACCATCGCTGGACATACCTATTTTATTATAAGGCTGCGCCGAAAAAAAAGGGGAAAGCAACTCTCATTGAAATAAATTGCCTATGTTCAAAATATTTATAGGGGACAGACTTAGAGCAGCAATAGTGTTTTTTTTTGCGCAACTATAAAAGCACAGAATATATTATCAATTTAGTGGTAAGATGAGGAAATAGGTATATTGAAATACATTCTGGATACATTTCTGAACAAATATGTGATACATCAATAACTGTTTCATTTAATAGACAAGCATTTTTGTTTAATTTTTATTCATCAGTTAGGTGTTGATACTATGAAAACAACGTATAGGTACCCCTTGCAGAGCACTTGGTGGTTGAACCTCGGTTGAACTTATGAATTTTGTTTCTAGAAAAAATGTAATTTTTCTTAAAAGCTCCTGAACTAACCTACATAATATTCTCCCCACGTTATTTCAAGAATCTTTTTTCTCCAATGTCGGATCGTTTATTCTAGTTTTTAATTGAGAGTTGAATTCAAATTTTGTATTCATCAAATTATGGAAAGCGGTCTCCATGGAACTGATCAAAAACCGACATAATATCTTTAAATTTTCAACAGTACCTATGTCAAAAATAAGCGGACCTACATTCTACATCAAAGAATCTACACCTTTAAGGATCAGCATCTTATTCTAAAACACTCTGCTTATCATATATTTTGTCATTTTCGTAACACAAAATTGAGAATGGCTTTATTGAAATGTTTCCAGATTCAAATAACTCGGTTATTTTCCTAAGGCGGAGTCATGCCATGTTGCAGCTAATTGGCGGCCTCTCATTCACAAGTCCATGATATGGGTTTGTTTTCTCTCACACTAATGCGAACACGAGCGCCAACAGTAAAGAAAGTTATTATTGTTGGAAAAATGGATCGGAAAGAAAAATGTCACGCCTCTTTATTGGAACTTTAATAAGAAAGCAAATAATTTCAGACTTTACAATAAAAGTAGCTATAATGTGTTGGGAGAGGTTTTTTTACGATGTATTTAAATACTCATCCTATGTTTATTGTACCTATTTATTTGAGAATAATTCTTACTGTTAAAATATACATTCTATAAAAAAAACAGTTATTGAACTTTGATAATAAAAAATTTAAATCAAAACTTTTCGTTTTATTCGTATCTATTTTTTGAATTGATTTGAATTTGAATCTGAACATTTAATTCATCAAATAAAAAATGTTCAGCCTAATTAGTTTATAAGCTAGCCAAAGGTTTGGCTATTTAATGTTACCAATAAGCTAGCCAAAGGTTTGGCTATTTAATGTTACTAGAAATTACGGTTTTCATATTAGCCAGATTGCTTTGGATAGTTTACAAACTAACCAGTTATTTCAGTTTTCTTGATAATTTCAAGTAAATTAGCCAAGACTCTTGGATAGTTTGCAAAATAACTGCTATTTTAGTGAAAATTTCTTTTTCTATCAAAATAGCCAATGGTTTGGTTACATTATAAACTATCCAGCTAGTTTATAAACTATCCAGCTAGTTTATAAACTATCCAAGTTTGTATATTAGCCGTAACATATACCTACATTTGCGCAGCATGTGAATATTAAAATCTTATTCTGGATGTTCTTGAGAATCAGTAAAAAGTCATCTTAATCCTGTAATTGAACTGAAAAATGACCAACGATTTTATGATGACCAGGTTGGAAAGTGAAAATGAGGAAGGAGCGGGGAAAGGAGGCTTGATAAAGTGAAAATATCTTAATAATTCACAATCACAAATACCGTGCGTTATTTCAGTTATTTCACAAAACTGGAATCACAGCAACTATCATGGATCGACGAATGGTACTGTAAACTGCGAGGTAAACTGGTAACATATAAGATTTTAGATTAAACAAAAATACTCACTTGTTTCCTCGCTTGTTTCCATCACAGAAGAGTTCCACGAAAATACGTATGAATATTCCACGGGTAGAACCCAATAGAAAACATAATCATAAGATTCTCATGATTCTCTTTTCATCTGCAAAATATCTAAACTAAACGGGGACGAAGTAAAATGTAAATTGTAAATAAATAAATATAAATAACTAGACAATAAGACAATCGATGTTAAAAGTAATGGACCTGCTGTAGTTGTTTACCAATCCAGTGGCAGGCAGTTTGTTGAGAATGGATTAGTAGGTTGTCTTTCAAGATACCGCACTAGAATGTCACTTAAAACTTGAACATACAGAACAAATCATGTGTCTTTATCATGTACCAAAACTTTAGTTCCACTACATTCTGGCCCTGGATGTCGTTTTTTTTTGCCTGCGGCTGAAACATAGCGGTCATAGCCGCGTCCATTGATTAATATGTTGATCAGGCTCCAACGATTATAAACAGGGGGATTTTAGACCTTAGACGCTTCCCTCGTCTAAGTTTTAAGACTGTTGTCCCCATTGAACTCCATACTACGTACCTGGAAAGGACCCGGTCATTGTCTTTAACGACTCGTAAAGTGTGTCATTTATCTCCATGTATAGGCCAATGGGTTAGAAAGAGACAGGACCCGTATTCCGTGTACTGTGGAATTCCATAGCAACACGTCGCTCTCTGTGTAAAATGATGGGAAAGCGACGTGTTGCTTGAATTCCACAGGTACACGAAATACGAGTCCAGGTATCCGTAACTATCGCTATCTCTCTCTATTTTCCATGCGTATAGGCCAATGAGTTAGAAAGAGATAGGGATACGTGACAATTGCTATCTCTACTTGATTCACTCTCAATAATGAGCGGGTCCGTTCCAGGTACGTAGTATGGAGTTCAATGGGCACAACCATTGAACTCCATACTACGTACCTGGAACGGACCCGCTCATTATTGAGAGTGAATCAAGTAGAGAGGTATGGAGTTCAATGGTTGTCCCAGAAAAGGACGAGCCAGAGCCGTCTTTATTGTATTACAATTTAGACGGGTCTGGACCATTGAACTCGATACTACCGTACCTGGAAGGGACCCATCCGTGCTGTTTACATCGAGTTGACTGAAGACAAATTTTCGACTAGAAAGAGATAGAGATAGAAAGGGGTGTCTAACTTTGTCATATCTGTTGACATAATATTATTATATCAGCTGTGTTTGTTATGCACCACTAGTGCACACTTTTTCACACTGCAACACTCAGTGTGGCTTTGTTTGTGAAATGTTTGTCTGTTTTTTAGGATATAGAATCTTAGTACGTTTAGTAAAGATATTCTATCCTAAAAACCAGACAAACATTTCACGAAGAAAGCCACACTGAGTGTTGCAGCTTATATTATGTTCAATCAATTTGTAGCTTTCTATAGTTTGGGTGCCAAACAAAATGGTTAATTTCTGCAGTGCATTTGGGTGTGGTAATAAATACACTCTGGAAAAGCAGATTTCATTTTTTGGCTAAGTGATATAACTCCAATTATTAAGGACAAGGGCATGCACCTTAAGTAAACCTACACGAAATTTTCCTAGGGCCCTACTCACACTCCTGCAGCAGTGGCAATCTAGGCCTGCCGCAGGAGAGACTTTCTTGTAAAGTACGTTTTGTTTTGAAAATGTGACAATTTCACATGCATCCTGTTCGAGTTCGTTGGTACTACTAACATCATTTCCAAAGTTTGTTTTCTCATATTTTGCTTGAAATAAATCTAGGAAGGTATGAAGGGGCCCTTACCACCCTGCTTAGAAGGCGATCTAGGAAATTGCCCAAATCGCCCTGCCTCCTAGATTGCCTCTGCTGCAGGCGTGTGAGTAGGGCCCTTTAGGAATTGATGATGGTAAACACTCCAAGAAATGCAAAAGTTCTATTCCGACATTCCTCAAGCCCCCTATCAAAAAACACCATATTTATTAGTTTTAATGTGACCTCAAAAATACAAGTATTTTCATTTTTATTTTAAGCTATTATAGTTTTCCAAGTTTATACCTTAATACCTTTACGTACTTTACTCAATACACAGGTTAAACATCTAAATCACCCTGCACCTACTACCTACCCTGTATTTTCTCAACTATTTAATCGAATCACGGATCATCTAAGTATACTTCATTATTTACTAATCGGTTTCTTATTTTGCATTTTTCCAGATAGTTATTTGAATATACAGGGTGTTTACGGTCTTGTGATTTTTTCTTTAATGTTTTTTTCTACACGTTAAAAGAATATGATTAACGCTAAAACGCCTTAGCAAAAGTTGAATAATAAGAGAGATAATGAATTTTTTGTACGTCTTAATTTTCAAAAATAATGACATCAAATTGCAAAATTACTACTTTATTACAGCAGTTGTTCTAAGTTATCGCCCTGTTGTTGAACGCAAAGTCTCGCTCGACGTATCCATGAATTATTATAATTATTATTATAATTATTATTAATTATTATTATTATTATTATTATTCGACTTTTGCTAAGGCGTTTTAGCGTTAATCATATTCTTTTAACGTGTAGAAGAGAACATTAAAAAAAAAAAAACAAGACCGTAAACACCCTGTATAGATCCATCATATCATGATAATTAAGACTACTAAGTATGCACAGAATTGTAGTTATTTTTTCCAAGCAAATCAACCGCTTTTTCAATTTATCTTCAAACTATTTGAAAACCTCCGACTTCGCATAAGGACAATGAGTGTGACAGAGATAGCATCCTCTTTTTAGTCCAATCAAAATATACCTATGCGCCAAAAAAATACGACTAAAATTGCCTCAGTTGTCGACACGACAGGGGCCCTTCCAGTTACGTAGTATCGAGTTCAATGGTCTGGACGAGCCTATTTTGACGGCTGAAATTTGGGCACGGTTGCCAATATGTGCGTGTCCGTATCGACAGGCATTTTTGCATCGTTGCAATTCTAGCACGGGAAGGGGAGATCACTTATGGATCCGCAGCGAACCAAAATTTACACATTTACATCTTTCACATTTGGCAACGTTGATGCATCGATGTCGTAGGGACGTACGTCGTAGAGGTAGTTAGATTTCATGAAATTGTCGAATGTCAACGCCAAACGCCATGTCAGTGAAGAAGTCAGCAGTGTCACATTTCAATTTTATTTTATTTTGGCGAGGTTGATGGATTGTGTCGTCTGTTAGCGGTTTATGTTACGTTTCGAGTTTGATTTTATACCTAGTCGGATTCATATTTTAATAATTATTGCATTACCATGCCGGCCCATTGCTCCGTGTGCGGAAATCACTTTTCAAGAAGCGACACTTTGAAAAACCATAAGAAAAGGCTACATAGTGATAGTTTCGGTGAACTTTATAAACAAAAGCAAGCGACTTTTAAATGCAGTGTGTGTGAGAAATATTTCAAAAGAAAAGACACTCTTAAGATACATGTTAAAAACGCCCACGAAAAGTCTTTTGAAAAACTTTATCCCAATAAAATATTTAGATTTCGTTGCGCTCATTGCCAGAAAGGCTACAACTCTGATCATGGTTTAAAATCCCATCTCAAAGGAAGTCATAGCTCAGTAGCCTGGCCAAGCTCTAAGCGTACTAAAGAAAAAAAGGGCAAAATATGCACTATTTGCAAAAAAGAGATGTTTGAAAACCAGAAAACAATATTGCAGCACTTCAATAACTCTCATGATATTGTATTCAATTGTAAAGACTTGTATCAACAAGTACCTTATTTACTTGAAATCGTCTGGAGAATCTTTTTATTTGATAAAATTTTGAACAAAATAACTTAGAAAATAGTTATGGACATTCCAAACCACAAAATGTAAAGTGTAGGGCGCCCTCTAGTGGTCACAGTAAAACGGACTTCATAATCGAATTTCTCATACCACAAAATCCCCGTATGCCAATTTTCAAAGCAATATGTGAAAAAGTGTCCAAAATAATGACAAAATTCAATTGGTAATTTCAAACTTGATCACCCCGTATCTTGGAAATGGTGACATTTTGGTCTGAGGTGAGTTACGTTAAATCGGCTTATTTTGACCTCAGCAACATGTGGTAGGATTTTGTAAAGACCTTTTAGAGACACCCTGTATACGTGATTTCCTTCAAAATGATACCCCACAAGTATATGTTCAGAGTTGAGAGTTGAAAATAAACATGAGGGGCTTCGAAAACGGCGTTATCATAGTGATATTTTCATAATAATCAAAGCCTACTCATTTCACTTTACACTTTTCAAAACAAGCAGAACTATATAACTAAATTAAATTGTCAGTGAATTTATCCTCTTGGGCCCTGTATCCGTGGACATGTGAAGGACTTTTTAAAATTGTCTTATTATAATTATTATATCAATGCCAGTCGGTAGAGTTTTGTCGTTGTTTGAGTAAAGGACGTTTTGTTTACAATCGTGTCGTGGAATGTGGTGAAACGTATGTCCTCCATCGTCATTTGTCAACCGGTCGCGTGTCACCGATTTCGATGTGGATATGGCAACACCGCTGATGGAATATGTAAAATTGGTTCGCTCGGCATCCACAAGTAGAGGACTTCAGCTGTTTTTGTTGTTTTGCCGTTTTCAGGTTATTGCCAAATTGCCATATTGCATTATCAAAATCTGTGTCACGATAAGGTGTCACGCTTTGTGTGTTACTTTGGTGAATTTTTGAGTAAATGAGAATGAAATTATTACGAGGGTTGATGTTGAATGCATTCCTTCAAATTATTGGTGGTTATATCGTGCTTCCAATTCAATATGAACCTGCTTAGGTAAAGCGTTTTAATTGTAAATAAAGTAGAAAGTGAACTGGTAATTCAAAAATCTTAACAAAAGAACCATGTTCTAAAAAACGTGAACTTAAAGAAAGTGCATAATATATAATGTTAAATTCCAACGAATGTGTAGCAACTTGCTCTATAAATTCTAAAGTAATACATGGTTACCTTTATTAAGATATTGAACATAGCCCAGACAAATGGATTATAAATACTGAACATATATAATATAAAGTTAAACAATCAACACCAAACACTTCAATGTCAGTAAAAGTGACATTTTGTGCAAAAAAAAACACAATTTTTACTGCGAAATCCTAAAAAAACGTAGAATAATTTTTGAATTTGAATTAATTGTTTCTTTTCTAGGTTCCACTGACGACGGAAGCAGATTCGCTTCTGAAACGTTTGATATTGTTAGGTTTTACTGTTTACTAATAGAATTTTTTTCAGGTAATATAGAAGATCCGGTATATTATTAATTGATTGTTTCTTGATAGGGTGTGGCAAAATACCCAAAAAAAATCAGGTAAATCATGAACTGGTACTACTCACAAATATTTCAAATTTACTGACTTTTCAACGAAAAAAATGACTATTTGTTGAAGAAATTGACCTACACATGGTATGTTACACATTGATTTTTAATTCTGCATGTTGTGACGAAGTTCTAATACCTAAGTAGAATTTTGTTTTGTTGATGCTCTCTGAATTTCAAATAACGTAGATCTTGCATATATGTTTATGTTTTTAACGCCTATTTTTATTGTTTCCGGTGGTTATGGTGTAGAGACAGAGGTATCAAAATTTGGGTGAAATATGTCTATAATCATAGATCCTATCATCATTATTATATCTATAGTAGGTGAGGTCGTACCTACCTATATGATGTAGGGTTATAACTAGGATGATTTTTATCGAACCTGTTTTTAAAAAAGTGACTATTTTTTAGAGTTGAACACTGAAACTGTCTGTTCAAAACCATACTATACAAATGGGCATATATTCTATAAAAACTTCAATAATTTATTGAAATACACTTATTTATACAGGGTGTCCCAGCAAGGGTGGCCACCGGCCATATCTCGGGAACAACTGGACCTAAAAGTTCAGGAAAAAAAATATGATCACTAAAGTGGCCACGAGAAAATGCTGGAAAATATTTTTAACTTCGAATTTTTTCCGCTAGGGGGAGCAATCAAAGCTTAAATATTAAAATTCGAAATTTCTCCGGAAATTCTCAGATTGAGGTAGGTATATCTTTATCAACATGGTTAGAAAACCTAGACAATTTCACGTCTTTTTGGTACAGGGCTCATTGGCGTACCGATCTTCGTGTGAGTAGGGGAAGGTAGTGAAAGTGTAATTGTTCAATTGGCTGTAACTTATAAACGACTTGTCCGATTTTGTTGCGTATAGGCTTGTTTGGAAGATAAATGTGAGTAATTTCGTTTATCGTATCCAGTGATGCGTGATTGTCTCCAGAAAAGTTGCTAGAAGGCGTAATTTGAATTAAAAACTGTTATTGTCGTTTCACAGCAAAAATTTAAATGGTACGGTATAATTCTGATAACAGAATCGAAATGAAGATTAAATTTACAAGACAAAAAAAACTCAAAAACCTTAAAACATTAAATTTTACATAATTTGGACTAGTTATTATTATCAGAATTATACCGTACCATTTAAATTTTTGCTGTGAAACGAAAATAACAGTTTTTAATTCAAATTACGCCTTCTAGCAACTTTTCTGGAGACAATCACGCATCACTGGATACGATATACGAAAGTACTCACATTTATCTTCCAAACAAGCCTATACGCAACAAAATCGGACAAGTCGTTTATAAGTTACAGCCACTTGAACAATTACACTTTCACTACCTTCCCCTACTCACACGAAGATCGGTACGCCAATGAGCCCTGTACCAAAAAGACGTGAAATTGTCTAGGTTTTCTAACCATGTTGATAAAGATATACCTCAATCTGAGAATTTCCGGTGAAATTTCGAATTTTAATATTTTAGCTTTGATTGCGCCCCCTAGCGGAAAAATTTCGAAGTTATAAATATTTCCCAGCATTTTCTCGTGGCCACTTTAGCGATAATTTTTTTTTCCTGAACTTTTAGGTCCAGTAGTTTCTGAGATATGGCCGGTGGCCACCCTTGCTGGGACACCCTGTATATATAGGTACAGGTCAAAACAAGAGGCAGAGAACGCTTTCAAAAATCCCTATCCAGACGACAGCTGCTGTAAGGAGAAAAAAAATAAAAAAATGTAAAAAAAATAAGAAAAATAAATCAACTGAATAAAAAAATGGCGGTTATTTATTTATCATGTTACTTACATGAACATTCTGAAACACTGGTGTACTGGTGAGGCTTGGTTTAACACAAATAGATTGATAGGTAGGCACCGCAACTATCATGAAATAATAATACCTATAGATCTACTCCATAATATAATATTCTCAATGTCAATCAATAACTGGATATTTATATAATATCAATTATTGGAACTATATCATACCACAGATTAATTATATACTTTCTATATTTCATTAACCAAGTAGTATTGTCAATTACTTTAATTATCTCGTTGCATGAACTTTCAAAAAGGCATTGGGTTGAATAAAAAGCAAAACGGCTTGCCATATCTGAACGGTTAGGGTGTGACATTTGGATCACACTCGCACCGGGTGTGACGTTTCTGAACTCGCCCCGGTTTATAATCGTTGGATCAGCTCAAGGTTTCTATATAAGAGGTTGCCTCACTTTAACGGTCATGACGTCATTTGTGTCTACTGTAGCGCCACTGCGGCCATTTCTCGAACCATTCCATCATAAAATCAAGAATGTCATTCATCAATATCATAAACTCACTATTTATTTCCAGGTGGACGAGAGATTTTTTGCTGTCGATGGTTTTTCTTTTGTCAATCATCAAATCGTTTTATCCTTGGATTTGTCTATCAAATATAGTGTTTTAAAGGTAGGTGTGTCTAGAAATGATCATAATAGAGTTTGTTTACATGTGTTCAACTGTTTATTCTATTCTACCTAAATTTAGCTTTCATTATATTTCAATAGTAGATTTCTCAGTATATTTAGGCAGGACTAATATAAAATAATAGTTAAAAAGTTGTGGAAATCTGAGGGTTGATGTTTTGAATATACATATAGAAAATACTCACATTTGGAACAGTATTTTCGCTTCCTTGACCAATAATATACAATAATAATGTCCCATAAGATAATTTTACACCTCTATTAATATTTTATTTCGATTTAAATGATAAAATTAGCAAGAAATTCAACGTTTTATCAATCATTGATCGAATGACAGTAATGACACATGACACGACATGATGCAGTCCGATTCAATTGCATGACAGGAATGACACTCAAATGTCAGAACGCGGACTGTTTCAGACCGCTATCCACAAATGACGTCATATTTCCCCCCTTCCGTCTTTACCTCAGGCGAAGTGAGGCAACCTCTTGTATACTGATCTTGGGATCAGCCATAGAAATAATACTACTAGAAGGCTAGTAGAGAGAGAAGTCTCTCACGGAGAAAGGGAGAAAGGTGTTGGGTTTGGATGACACTGCGCTTGCCCCAGTATTTACATAAGTGTCGTCAGACAATGTGTTATATGCTAGTGAATAGGTAACAGTGTTGCCTATACAAACAAAAAATCTCATTTTCCATGAATCTTGAATCACCAAAATAGAGAAATATGAACCAAAAAAGGTGTTTTTTGTCAATGCGATCAACAATGAAAATCATTCTCAAATATTTTTTTAACTATTTTGTAGAAAGATTCATTATTCAAATCTTTTGTGATAGAAGTCATGCTTTTCTAAAACTTCTTACATCTTTTACTTGGCAACACTGCGAGTTCCCGGAGCATCAAACAAGAAACAGTATCGACGTCTTTTGCTTTGACTTGCTTGGTACGCCATTATTGATTGTGGTTTTGTTCCCGTTTTGTGGCCAAGATGACATCAATCATTAATCAAGGATCAAGGGGGTATCTAGCAAAGAGGGTTATCTAACACGTTTTATCGGTTAAGCAAAAAGACATAGCATTAGACATTGGCATTATAAAAATACTAATGGTCAAGGATTAAAACTACGAAAACTACGTAGGTACACAAATCAATAAATTGGAGATATAGAGTAGCGGTCACAATTATTATAGCAACCGCCTAGAATTTGATGAAACTTTGATTCTGCATCAGTTATCAAAGAATGATGTTGAATTCAAAAACTGCAATCCATTTGTCAGTTTACAGGTCCTGGCCATTTTTTTCAAAAAAAATGTAAAGTGCTTTTTTTTACGTTCTGTGTAACTTTTGATAAAAATTACTAGTGCCATTCGAAAAAGGAGCAAAAAGTATGTACTCCCAGAAAATTTCACAAAAATGGAACAAAGGATAGTAAGCTACAAAAAAATTAACTTGGCAAAAATCACCCATTCTTCATGATTTCTTCAAAAATGAGTCATCATTTTTTTTTGAAAAAAATCGCCAGGACCATTAAGCTGCCAAATGAATTGAAGTTTTCAAATGCACCACCGATCAATCTTTCTTTGATAACGATGCAGGATCAAAGTTTCATCAAATTTTAGGTGGTTTCTATAATTCTGACTGGTTCTGAACATCCAAATAAACAGTGAAAGGAAAGGATTACAAAAATAAGCACAAAACCATAAAAAAAACAACACAGCCAAGCATTAGTACAGGTTCATGGGGGTGAGGCGATAGGTAGCGATACCAATTTTAGTGTTATCTCTTTTTTATTATCACCATAAAAATTAGCTTTGGATTTGTGAAAAAATCGTAAAATACGCGGCAAAAATTAATTTGAAAAAATTAGTTTTGGGATAATTGAATATCAATCTAATTATATCGATCCATGTTTTGAAACACCAATATAAGTTATAATTTCATCAAAATTACTTATTTTAGATCTTGGCATATACTCCAATTTTACTTAATATAATCACATTTTTCACATTTTCATTGTTTCGCCAAAAAAGCGGCATATCCTAAAATGACATGCAGTGTTTTGTCGCCTCTTTTCATCATTATCCATAACCTTTCAAGACGATCCGATGATTAGTTGAAGAGGGTGTGTCTACAAAATGTTTTCTAAACTTATAACTTCTGATTCATTCACTTTCTTACGTCTTGTTCATTTAGCTTTGATTGTTTCGAACATTCTGCTTTAGTACCTAGCAGTTTTGCAAAATGAAGATGCATGACCAATATTTTGAAAGAAGATCTGTACGTTGTAGGATTCAGATTCGTCTTTTAAACTTGGCAAACTGATAGAATAAGTGAAATAATCTCCTAAAATGCAAGAAACCGAATTTCGATCAAAATTTCTCTTTATTTTTCAATTGTATAAAAAATACGTTGAGAGCAATTTTTGATCGGCCTTCTATGTATTATACTCGAAATAATTTGAAAACTGTAACGCAACCCTTTTAGAACGTTGGCCACCAGAAAAAATGACAGTGACATGAAGTCATCAGTTTGATTAAAAGTCAAAAATTCCCTCATTTTATATCATTATTCTAAAATTATTGAATTCATTCTAAAATATTTGTGTTGTGTGTAGCTGAATATTGGTTTTCACCATTGTCCTGCTATAAAACTTGTTATCTACGTCTTGTATCTAAGTCAAATTAAAAATTCAAACATGTTTGCCACTGTTTTAAAAAATAGGAAACATCGTTCAAGTGAGGCCCACAACTTTTCGACTGACCCTTATAGGTTTTCATCATAAATTCTATGTTATCATCAGACACACCCTCGTATACGGTAGCGCAAGCGTAATAGCTGCCAAGCCCTATCGTTTCTGTCTTACACGTGGATCTTCCATCTCTCTTTCTCCGTGAGCAAATCCGCTTATGTACTCTTATATACTAGCCTTCTAGTAGTATAATTTCTATGGGATCAGCTCAGCAGGCTGCATTGAACTCAACCTGAAGAACTGGAACGGCGACGCAATACTGCAAAAGAGACGCCGAGAGGGATAGCTGGATTGTAGTATCTTTTTCCTTTTCTAAGGCATTATTTTTTCAACAACTAATGCAGGAGTAAAGTTTTATTTAATATAAGGCGAAATAACAGGTAGTTTTTGAAAAGCCATAACTAAAAAAATCTTTATAACTCTGTTCATTTGAAACGATGAATTTCCAGGCCTATACAGGGTGTCCCGAAATTAGACGTCAATATTTTAACCACGTATATTCTATGTCCCAAAATAGAAATAAAACTTCATAGAAACTAGTATCCACAAACTCTTCGTTTTCAAGATACAGGGTGTTAAAAGGTGACGATCTGATGACGATTTTCTGTAGATATTTTCGAAACCTGTTGAGCTAATTGAATAAAATTTGGTACAGTTACTTAACTTTTTACACTCTATCTAAATTTAGTACCATTGTAGTATTCACTAGCCTAGTTTATACCGACAACTTGGTCCGCGGACCAAGTACCAAATTCGGACTATATCCGAACCAAATATTTGGTTCGAATTGTGTAAACAGTTGCGGACTAAGCTGGTCCGCTCTGGGTTCGGTACTCGCCAGCAAGTGTACCGAACTAAATTTGGTTCGATCTGGATCAAAATTATGAGGTTATGTTGATTGTTATTATTGTGAATTGTGTTGGTTCTGAGTTTCCAAGGCAATCTGAGCGTACTTACTCATGTTTTTTTTGGTTAAGAATTGTGTTGATGAATAATTTCGACTTGTTTTTGACATTTGACGAATTGCGGGCGTACACATTTAGTTCACGCGTTGCAAGACGGGGTAAACGGGCAGGAAGCAAGCATTGGTCCTACCGTACTATCCCCACCAGCTTGGTCCTATCGGACCGAACTAAACGAGTTATCGATGTAGACTAGGCTACTTTATGAGTGGGATATACAGGGACGGGTTTGGGAAAGATAACCCCCAAATTTTGTTGTTGTTGATTTTTATTAACTTTGCCTACAAATTTTGTAACTCGCTGAGACGCACCATTCTCAAGAAAAACGCATTTGAAAATCTTTTAACATACTGATTTTAGTGAAAAATGTCGTATGCATCTGGCTAAGCTATCACTATAAACTCGTGCTTGTGCTGAGAGTTTTGGTATATGCAATTTTGTTTGTGATAAGATTTTCAAATGCATTTTTCTCGAAAATGGTGCGTCCCAGCGAGGTAGGAGAAGAGTACATTTTGTATGTAAAAAACTCTAGATTTTGAAATTGTGCAGGCAAAACTACTAAAAATCAACAAACAAAAAATTTAGGGAATTTTTTTCCCCAGCCCGTCCCAGTATTCTCTAGCCATGAAGGTAATACTGTATACTGTAGGTACTGAGTTTCCGTTCATTAGGTAGAGCGTAAAAAGGTTGGTTACTGTACAAAATTCAGGTTTCGAAAATATTCACGAAAAACCGTCATCAGGTCTTAACCTTTAACACCGTGTAGTTTTTATAAAGTTTCATTTTTATTTTGGGGTGTAAGAATACGTGGATGAAATATTGACGTCTAATTTCGGGACACCCTGTATACAGGATGGTACACATTCGATGCGATATGTTATCTTGGACGATAGGAGATACAGAAATGTTTGAATCATGTTACAGTGGTGAATTTTGGTACTCAACAAAACGACGTTTGGAAATGGACAATTTACACATTTTTTGGAAATATGAAAAATATAAGGATTAGTGAGTAGGTGATACCATTGATGTTTGAAAAATCAACGTACGACCTCTAATGATGTAGTAATCACCGATCAAAGAGCACCAATCAACATCCACTACGTCACAGAATACACTATATCTATCTCCGTCTGACTTATTGACTGAGATGACTCTCTCTCTCTCGGGAGGGTAATATGGCCCCACCCGTTTTGCGATCATGCAGTGAAATTCGCGTCTTCTTTTTCATCTATTTAGTATATTTTTGGGTATTTTGGAGAATTTTTTCGCTGGTGACTTTCAAATTATGTCTAGAATACGTATGTAAACTTTCAACTCATTTGAAAATGTATGCAAATTGTCCATTCAAAAAAATCTGGATACTTCCGGAGATTACCGGAAAACCCCGAAACTTTGTAAGATGATTTTTATGTTTTTCTAGATGAGTTTATAAAAAAATATTTCACGAGATATAAATTATTGGTTGACTTCCAAATTATAAAAAAAAAATCTTGAACCAATTTTTTTCAAAACGTTTTTTCAAAATCATTTCATGAAAAATAGAAAGGTGGTTTAGACGATTACAGCTTAACACCGTCTAGTATAGTGACATTAGAAGTGTTATACCGACTTATTTTCCATAAGAGTCAATGTGAACATGACCTAATACAAAGCTTCATAATATCTCCTTTGAAAAAAAAATATATCAAATTAACCAAAACAACAAAATGTTCAGGATGAATGTAACTTCAATATTTCAGCACAGGAGAAATTCCATTTCTACCAGAAAACTCTATAAAGTGTTTCAAAATTTTGTAGTCAAACTAGCGATGCAATTAGCATTGGGTGGAATGAGCTGGAAATTCAAATCACTCTATAGAGTTTCCTGGTAGAAATGGGATTTCTCTTATGCTAAAATATTGAAGTTTCATTCATTCTGAACATTTTGCTTTTTTGGTCAATTTGATATCCTTTTCTTCAAAGGAGATATGAAGCTTTGTATTAGGTCATGTTTACATTGAGTCTTATGGAAAATAAGTCGGCGTAACACTTCTAGTTGAGTGTCACTGTTTATATCATTTGCTGCCCACTCATTTGTTTCTACCCATTTCAAACCTTTATCACAATAGCTATCAGGAGACAAAACACAATCAATTTTGAAATCGTTTGAATAATAGTTTTTAATCTCATTATTTACATAATCACATGTCTTCATTGCGATGAAGTCTTGGTATAAAGTTATGTATTGTTTTAATAAAACCTGCTCCCTAATTCTACCAAAAACTATAACTAATAGTTTATATAGAATCAATATCTCAAGACGAGTATCTTGACTAAGGGGCCTGTATTGCATTACAACATTATATCACAATATAGAAGTAGAAAATCTATTCCACAAGCCCCTTCCGATAATAATTACATATCTCTACACCAGTTCCGCTGATACACCAGCCCTTTCATGAAATTCTTCATCATTGATGATCACGAAATCTTTGAGAAGATCTTCTTTATCCATGATCATCTGGATATCTTTCATAGCACGTTCAAAAACGCCGTTTTCATTGTTTTCTACTGCTTTGAGGATTCCGATTAGATCTATGAGTATGTCCTTTTCGTCCTGAAATGCAATGACCCATTTGTGAGAAAGGGGGAATGATTAATGTGGATTTTAAAGACGAAACCAACTTATTATTATTATATGGATACTCAACACTAGTTAGAAACAAAATCTCCTTTGTTCATTTATAATAAATTGTCAAATTACAAAAATTATGTAGTTTCTTTAGCCAAAAATTTAAAAGATGAGACGATAATAAGCATAAAATACAACACTTACATTCAATTTTCTGATAACGTTATCAATAATGTCAACTGAAGGGTGTTCTGAACTCAGATCTTTGATCAGAAAGGATATGTCCGCCATAGCGAAAGCCACTGATAAAATTCCTGATACTTTCGCAAAACTTGTGATTAAGGTTGGTATTGTTTTACCTAGGAATTAAAAAAATATATATATTAATGGTTCATTGATATGTATTGAGGAATACATAGAAATTGCTAAATACATTACCATCATTCCACTTACCGGTCAATCCCAAAATATTATAAATGAACTGAAAACTCTTTTCTGTCATATGGAAAGTTTTTCCAAGAACAGGTAAAGTTTCGGCAGCTAAATGTTGTATCCTGTGAAGTTTCACGGCAGTGCTAAGTGACGATAGAACTTGGTTGTTGGGTTTGTCCATTATATCAATAGCTCCTTTAGCAACCCCTGAAACATTATCGTGAAAATAAGTCGTCATGAGGTAGAGGTATTCATGAAAAACATGATGCTATTAATAATTAATACATTCCATATGTATAGAGATAAACGGGAAAGACAATGATTAATTATTATCCTCTGGACTATCGTACATACAGCGTGTCCGGTAAATATATGGCATAATTTCGTCATAAAATCATTTTTTTTTTCAAAGTTCCTCCACCTCCACCACATCGATTTAATTTTTTAGCTAAAACTTTTCAACCAGCTTATATAATTTGATGAGATTTTAGTGTAGGCAATGAACACTCATGAAAGCAAAGTGAAGTCAATATTTTAAATTGTACGGGGAAACAGGAACGGACTGGCCACCAAACCGTTTTCTTCGAGGAAAATAGGGTTTTCAATACCAACAGAACTAGTGTCCCGCCGTAGTATTTTAGTGTATTATTGCAATAACGTGTAAAACAAAAACCTATTCTTCTCGAAAACAGTTAGTTTTATCAACCAATAAGGAGTATCTTTTGGTTGAGAAAAGATCAGAGTCAATTATTATCAATTACTATACCAAATAATTTTAGCTTTTTGTCAAATCAAGTATTATGTAAATCGAAGATGTCCGAATAAACTACTACTACTACTACTACTACTACATTTGAAAAAGTAGTTCCCAGCAGTGGCGGCTCGAAGTTAATTCAATAAAAAGTACAAAAAAAGATCGATGCCGCTCTGCGGTTGTGATTTAATGATTCTGTACTAAGAAAAAACAAACGATAACTCATCGGCAGACAGTTTCGGGTGATAGGTTCTGCAGGACCTTACTATGAAACTGTTGTGAAAAATGATGAAAAAGAAACGATTGATGCCCGTCTGCCGGATCAAAAGTAGGTTTAAAAGCTCAAAGGAAACCTTAGAAAACTATCGGCAGACAAATAGGACATATTATACTTAATAATTAATGAGAATTTTTAAATGTGATCTTTTCGTGACAATGTATGACATTGGCAGACGGACATCCGTCATTTCATTTGACATGAAAATATAACAAAAATCAAATTCGCAATAATTATGAAGTATACAGGGTGACAATTTAAAAAGGACCAGCATTTGATTGTGTCCAAACCAATGATAGTATGAAGATTTGGCGAGACACGTCAATTTAGATATCGAGGGGGACACCTTTCGAGGTATCTAATGTTTTTCTGGAATCAACCCTCTCACGCCCAGGCTAGCTACCCCTGAAATTTCAAATAGCAACCCCCTCTTATTTTGCGATTTTTGAAATCTTCACGTTATTCTCCATACGCTACTTCACTTTTTTTTCAAAATTGTTCCTAAACTCACAAACATTTTCAAACGAACATAATTGGTCATTCTTTGAACTGATGACAGTATGAAAATTTGGTGAGACACGTCAATTAAAATATCGAGGGTGACAACTTTCGAGGTATCTATCAATTTTCTGGATTCAACCCCCTCACTCCCAGGGTAACTACCCCTGAAATTTCAAAAAGCAGCCTCCACTTATTCCGCGATTTTTGACATATTTATGCTATTCTTGATAACTTGCATCATTTTTTTAAATTGGACTACATAACCCCAAATTGTTTCCAAACGGACAGCAATAATTATAATTTCTCAAACTGATGACGCTATGGAGATTTTGTGAAAGATATCAATGCAGATATCAAGGGTGACAACTTTTGAGGTGTTAGCTGTCATATTACTTTCAACCCCCTAACCTCCAGGGCGCTTACCTTAAATTTTGAATGAAAACTCCCATTTCTTTTGTCATTTTTGAGTTCCTCATGTATCTCTACAAGATTGATAACTTTTTTTTTAATTGGAATTCTCAATTTCACAAACAGAACAATTGTGAGGTTATGTAATTTATTTTTAATGAAAAAGTGATGTAGCTTATTGAGAATCACATGAAGATTTCAAAAATCGCGGAATAAGTGGATGCTGCTATTTGAAATTTCAGGGAAAGGTAGTTACCCTGGGAGTGAGGGGGTTGTCACCATCGATATCTAAATTGACGTGTCTCACCAAATTTTCATACTATCAGTTTAAAAAATAATTAATTCTTTTCGTTTGAAATTTTTTTTGAGGTTATGTACTTTATAAAAAAAGTGATACGCTCCATACGCTACGGAGAATAACATGAAGATTTCAAAAATCGCAAAATAAGTAGGGATTGCTATTTGAAATTTTAGAGGTAGCTACCGTGAGCGTGAGAGGATTGATTCCAGAAAAACAACAGATACCTCGAAAGATGTCCCCCTCGATATCTAAATTGACGTGTCTCGCCAAATCTTCATACTATCATTGGTTTGGACACAATCAAATGCTGGTCCTTTTTAAGTTGTCACCCTGTATGTACCAAATGTCTGCCGATGGATTAAGGTTTCCTTTGAGCTTTTAAACCTACCTTTAATTCGGCAGACGGGCATCAATCGTTTTTTTTTTCATTATTTTTCACAACAATTTCATAGTAAGGTCCTGCAGAACCTATCACTTGAAACTGTCTGCCGATGAGTTACCGATTGATTTTTTTTTAGTACACAATCATTAAATCACAACGGCAGATAAGCAGTGATCGTTATTTTTTTAATTTCTTAGTACAATTCCAATTATTGATCTTGGAGTTGAAGGAAATTTTTTTTAGAAAATTTGATCGACAAATATTGATATATACCATACCCAAGCTCGGCAGACGGGCATTGAACGTTACCCAAAACTGGCCGTTATCTCCCGGTCCATATTATAACGTGCGCGCATTATGGGATGTATTGATAGAAGTATTTATTGGAGAACATTCGTCACCTGAATATTGGTTATTGGTTTGTTCTACATTCATTTTTTTCTTGAATTAGGGTTTTTGTGATTTTCTGAAGAACTTGATGTTCTTGTTCTCCACTTATATCACCTTGATATCGCGAAAATTAACAGAACAAACTTGGTGTATCTCCGGTTATCTGAAATTGCTATAATTATTGGTTTGTGCTATCTACATATAAACTCAAAGCAATATTAACGTCATACTGTTCTATCTCCAACTCAACCAATGAGACGTAAGACGCAAGAGCAGATTTGTTCTATCTCCATTCTGACTAAAGCAGCTAGTCTATGTTTTGATAAAACTCTTGTACCTTATTTTCAAATAAAAAATGTTATTCAGTTGCAATGTTGTTTTATTATACTGTATCCAATTTATAGTAAGCTTTTTGCGATATTACCAGTCTCCATTTGGTTTTAATGAATTTTCCAGAATTTCAAACAAGAAAAAACTTCATTAATTTATTTTTTACAAATCAGTAATATGAAAAAACCATCTTGGTTGCTCAAAAACAATCATAAAATTGGAAAATTCGAAGATCAAACTTTGAAATGCCCCACAGGACATTCTACAATTTTGGAGGTAGAACAAAGCAATATTCAGGTGACGCATTATTAAAGTAAATTAATATGAAATGTTAGTGATTATTTTGGAGGTCAATGACCATTTGACCCTATTGTAAACCCGCAGTTAGTTTTCAGCTCCGCAAAATGACACCTGTCAGAAAAGCTTGGTGGCCACTCCAGTTCTGGTTTCCCCTACAATTTAAAATATTGACTATGCTATGGTTTTATTAGTCTTCATGGCCTACACAACATACGGAAATTTCATCAAATTATACAAGCCGGTTCAAAAGCTAGAGCTAAAGAATTAAAGCAGTGAGTACACCTTTAGGTATCTGTGTATCCGTTAGGAAGCACTTCCTATTTTTTTTATGACAAACTAGGGTTATTTTGACCTCCCCTATACGCTTCCGAAATTACGCCATATACTTTATTCATACTCGAAATAATTCATGAAGAATGCATGTGGTCTAGAGCAGGGAAGGATAAACATAAGCATAGAATTCATGCGATCACATCACTACAGTACAAAAATCACATCAATTAAAATTCGACTATCTGTGCTTCACGAATAAATATTTCTCTGTGTTCATCTGTCTTTGAACAGTCAACTTCATATTTATAAATTCAAGCGAAAGTATCTTTGAAGAGAAACAGAAAATTTTAAAGGATGAAGAACTTGGAATGGAGCGATAAGAAGAGAATCACCAATGATTTCCGTTCATTTCTTTGAAAGCGGAGCATGGGGCGGAAGAGGGAAAAGAAAACATTTCTAAACAAAAATTAACTTGTGAATCACCAAAAAAATCAAAAGATAAAGGTTTTGAATATAAAACTGAGGTATCAAGGGAGTATGAAAGTTCACTTATAATATTCAAAATTTTTATATTTTTTCATGATTCAATTCCGAAAATTTGCACAAACCAAATAATTGGGATTATTAAATGATACATCCCGCAAACAAAACACATTTTAGGATAGGAGATAAAATCGGCAAATCTGTGCCATTTGGTCATTGTGGAAGACAGGGTTTCGGAAAAAATTACAAAAAATTATCATCAGATGCTAATTTCGAAATCGTTTCAGCCCCTTTATTGTATACCCTACATCATTTTTATATGCATCTTTCTCATTATTTTTAATCGTAGGATCTGCTGTTAAATTATGCCTATGCTATTCTTGTGTTTTACTTTTACATTCTCAATTGAAATGCAGCAAAATAGTTCAAGTACTTACCTACCCTTCTACTTGTTTGTTTCACAAAAAATTAACTGTCAAAAACCTAGTCCAGAAAGATATAATAACCTTACCTACCTGTAAACAAATCATTGTACACACAAGAGAAATAATCATTGGTTCTGTGAGAATATGCCAATGCTCTATTGTTAACTTGATAATGATAATATTAACAACATACAATAAATCCAGGATAGTTCGAGAGTAACGAACCAATTTCCAAATACGGAATAAGATACTTTCAAATGATATAGAAAAAATCCTGTCTTCTGATCCGATTTTCGTTTGTTTTCCAAATCTTTTCCAATTAATTACAATAATATACAAATAACTAGAATTTCATACATCAACTTGGTACGTAAGAAATAAAAAAGATATTTGTCAATGTTTTTTACCTTCAATAATAGTGGATACAGCAACATCTCTGCTAACGCCATTCTCCATCAGTTGATGAATACACTCGTTGAAATTAGTCAAACTTTTTTTCATCCAAGTATCAAACATTTCCTTCTCTTTCAAAAGCAATTTAATATCTTCCATGATTGCTGCGGTGGTTCTGTAGTCAATATAGTCTGTTAGTGCATTAGTCAAATTACCGGTCACTGACATCACGGCTCCACCAAAATAATGAATTTATTTATGCAGGGAAAACTGAAATGTTCAATTTACCTGCTCCAACAAGTAGTGAGCTGCCACTAGTGAGAGGAGCCCACCATAAAGATCCCATAACCAAAGCCACGCCGGTACTGCTTACAACAGTACCAGAAACTTTCGCCATATTACTTTTAGAATGATGTGTCTCGGCCCTTTTTTTGGTTTCTTCGAACTTCTCCAACACTTCATCAATTTTCAGGATATAGTCTTCCAGAAAACCTTTGTAATGTTTCTGGAAAGGGCAAGGTTTACTATCAAGAGAAGGATATAGAGAAACAGGTCCATTGGAGCCATTCGGTAAATTGGGAAGAGACGAATAATTGGATTTTGGGTTATTTTGTGGTGTAGTTGGAGTATCGCTAGGCGATGGCGGAAGAGAGTACTGTGATGAGAAATGGTTTTATTAAAAGAAGAAAACTGGGCTATTATAACATACATATCCAGGGACTGGTGTCATCTCTTCTTTTGGTAGTTCAGGATAAGCTGAACGCAGTCTCACAGCTTCCGCCATATCGATTCGACTATAATCCGAGATTCTGAAAAGCGATCTGTTATCAGGTAAGTATTTAAAAAAAAACTTTCTCTCAACCAAGCTTGATCTTCTGCAGGCTAAGAAATAATAATCATTTATCCCCCAGCATTTGCAAAATGATAATGATATTATAAACGATTCTTCTATAATTAAGTACCTATATTTAATTACTTCATTGAATTCATAAAAAATGGTGTAGAACATTAGTTCAGGCAACGAAGACCAAAAAATGCCGGATAAGGAAAAAATTGGTGTATTTGCGAATTTTAGTATACTTGTAGGTTAAGCTGTACTGAACAACATACTGAAAGTTCTGATCGGTGGGGGCCAGCTAAAGTGGAGGGAGGTCTATGTAGGTGACTTTTTTACGTTTCACTTGAATAACTAGACCACCCAGCGAGAAAATACTGGAGTACTAAATTATTCTATGCAAAAGCTTGTGTATTTTTTCGTTAGGAGGAAGAAATAGCCTGGAGAAAATGGATTAAATTAAGAAAATCCAATTTCCATATCATGAAAATATAAATTAAGTTTTGATCGCTTCCTGCGACGATCGAGCCACCGATGCACTGTTATCCAGTCATTGGCTCCACCTCGGGCTCCACTCCTTACTGTGTCAGGTGGTCGACTGAGAGTCTTCGTACACTTCCATTTATCGAGATCTAAGCTGTACACTTAACCCTGCCAGTTTGGTACGCCACTGATTGAAATTTCGAAATTTTGAGCTCAAATTCTGATTCTGCTTGGATAGTTCAAGCGATATATGAAATTTCATGATTTTTGTATAAACGGTTTTGGAAATATTGATCTTTGGGTGTCTTTGGAAGTCCTTGGTGTAACCTATCAAAAAGGGCGTAGCTTCCGTAGATGACATTTTTCGTCAAAATTTTATAGGAACTTTTTTCATGAAAATATTTGATGAAAATACCCCGTGAGAATGAATCACTCCACGCATTTTTTTACCAATGTCTATTGTCTAGGAAACACCCGGTACAATCATTTAGTTTTTCCTTCATCCATATCTCATTACCTAGGTACCAATCTTAGCGACAATATGTACAGGGTGATTCATTTTCAGCGACAGGGTGCCAGTTCTCGTGAACTATTCATCATAGATACCCAGGAAAAAATCTATATAGTAATGTGCCCAAGAGAAAATGCTGGGAATATATTTCAAGCATCTAGGATCGCCGCAAGGGGGCGTAACGGTACTGTGAAAACGTAAAATCGATAAATCTTCGAAATTTTTCCCAATGAACTACCAAATAAGTCAATGGAAACAGATTTTGGACGATATTCTCTACAAAATTGCCCCCCGACACTTTTCTCTAAGTTGTCAACTAAGACAGCTACAGGCTGTCAAACTTGATGTTACTAAATTGCCTATAACATCGAAATTCCTTAACCAATTTTACTGCTCCTAAGCTCATTTTTTCAAAGAGGAAAATCAGCTTTTACTGGTGCATTTACCCGGGGTCGATTTTATTCGCTTTAGCCGACCACACAACATGAATTGTGAAAGTCAAACCTGTATTTGAGGTTTTTTCGAAAATTTCAAATGCAAACCCACTGAATAGATGCCTCCAGTGTGTTATTTGGATAATTTCCTACCACTTTTATGAAGGTAATTTTTCTATATCTTTTGAAATAGAAGAGTTACGGAGACTCCATCAGGAATCCCTCGAGGAATACTTTTGAAACAGCCCCTGTAAATTTGTCAAAAAGATAGGAATGCCTTGCCAACGATGGGGATTTTGAGCATTTGCACTAGTTTTTTTGTTTTTTTTGGGTCAATTTCATTTTTTTTAAATATTTGTGGAAAAAGGTGTTTACTGGTCCATCGTATTATTTTTGGCGAGTAGTGCACTGTATTCTACTTGTCAGCTGCTCGAAAACGAAAAATAGTTGCATTCTCACTTATAGGCTTTTCTTTTTAACATCAACTGAGGAAAATGTTAAACGCGAATCAAAACAAATCTAATGTGTATCTTTTTGACACATTCAAATTTATAGGGGTTGTTTCAAAAGTATTCCTCGCGGGATTGCTGATGAAGTTTCCGTAACTATTCTATTTCAAAAGATATTGAAAACGATTGTGAATTATCCAAATAATACGATGGAGGCATCTAACGAGTGTTCAATAAAAAATACGATCAAGTCACCTTTGGATTTCTTTTTCTGTCATGAACGTGGGTCGTGGCTAGTTTGTATGGTTCGGCATCATGGCATCTGTGACGGTTAGAAAATGGATGTCATGTCATAATTGCGATGTTAGCCAAGACATACGTTTTTTGGAACAATTGCAATCCAAAGGTGACTCGATCGTATTTTTTATTGAACACTCTTTATTTAGTGGGATTGCATTTGAAAATTTCGAAAAAACCTCAAATATAGGTTTGACTTTCACAATTCATGTTGTGCAGATAAAATCGTCTCCGAGTACATGCACCAGGAAGAGCAGATTTTCTTCTTTAAAATGAGCTAAAGAACAGTCAAATCGGTCATATAGGCAATTTAGTGACATCAAGTTTGACGGCTTGTAGCTGTCTTATTTGTCAACTTGAAGAAAAGTGTCGGGGGGCAATTTTGTAGAGAATATCAACCCAAATGTGTTTCCATATTCTTTTTTGTAGTGCAATGGACAAAATTCCGAAAATGTGTTGATTTCCCGTTGATTTTTTGTTTACTTGCAAAAGGTCGTGGTTTTTCGGATATTCATGAAAAAAAAATCTCTTCAGGTACTCACCTTAGCTCGCCCCCCACCGATCCCAGTATGTTGACCTCATGGATCGGGAGATAACGGCCATTTCTGGGTTAGGTTCAATGCCCGTCTGCCGAGCTGGGGTATGACATATTTCAATATTTGAAGTCGATCAAACTCTATAAAATGTTTTCCCTTCCGTTTACCAACTCCAAGATCAATAATTGAAATTTTACTGAAAAATTGAAAAAAATAACGATAGATGCCCATCTGCCGTTGTGATTTTATGATTGTGTACTAAAAAAATCCATCGGTAACTCATCGGCAGACAGTTTCAAGCGATAGATTCTGCAGGACCTTACTATCAAACTGTTGTGAAAAATGATGTAAAAAAAACGATTGATGCTCGTCTGCCGAATCAAAGGAGGTTTATAAGCTCAAAGGAACCCTTAAATATCTATCGGCAGACATATAGGAGATATACTTAATAGTTATTACGAATTTGTTGTTTGTTATATTTTCATGTCAAATGAAATGAAAAATGTCCGTCTGCGAATGTCATACATTGTCACGAAAATATCACAATTAAAAATTCCCATTAATTATTAAGTATAATATGTCCTATATGTCTGCCGATGGATTTTTAAGGTTTCCTTTGAGCTTTTGAACCTACTTTTGTTTCGACAGACGGGCATCAATCGTTTTTTTTACATCATTTTTCACAACAGTTTGATAGTAAGGTCCTGCAGAACCTATCACTCGAAACTGTCTGTCGATGAGTTACCGATGGATTTTTTTAGTACATAATCATAAAATCGCAACGGCAGATGGGCATCGATCGTTTTTTTTACAAAATTTTTTAGTACAATTTCAATTATTACTCTTGGAGTTGGTACACGAGGAAGGAACAAATTTATTGCATTGATCGACTTAAAATTTTGAAATATTACCTCACCCCAGCTCGGCAGACGGGCATTGAACTTTACCGAAAAATGATCGTCATCTCCCGATCTATCACCCAAGACCTCACCCTACGTCCCCACACTAAATATACCAAAATCCGCAAATTCACTTTATTTTTCCTTTTTTGTCTGGGCTACATTGAAATAATATCTGGTCAAGTTTTGATTAGTTTTTGTTGTGGTGAACAAAAATAGTGTCAGCACAGAATATGGGGTCATTAAAAAGTTTAGTGACTAGATAACATAAGTAGATAGCAAAGATAAAGTTTTCGTGCGCCCTAGGTATTACTACTTATTGGTTGATGCGAGGGTTGATGCAAATAATATGCACGAGAATATGCACATAATATCGAGCTTATTAAACATTAAATATAGGAAAATACATTAGACTAGCAGATTTCAAATCAAAGTTTTCTCTTACCTTCAAAATGGAATTCTACCACGCAATTTACAGGTTTCACTAGAACGCATTTAAAGATTCCACACAGAATAGCACGTCAATTTCCTATTCTAATATAATTATTGTGATTAAAGTAATGTGGAATCAGCAAGATAACACAAGTAATTTGATTATTCTCTCTTAATCTTAATTAGTAAGAACAAAGAACTATAATAGACCCAAATAAAGAAAAAAATATTTAACATCTGATCTTTGTTTATTGACATCTCTATTTTTGACATTCTTGACATAGGCTTAGAGCATTGAACTCGATACTTACCGTACCTGGAAGGGACCCGTCTGTGCTGTTTAGATCGAGTTGACAAATATCCGAGTGGAAAGAGATAGAGACAGAAAAGGATGTCAATCTTTGTCATATCTGTTGACATATACGGGGTGTTACGGTGATCATGTTACAAGCTTCTAGGGTAGATAAAACACTCGAAAATAAGAAAAAAAGTTCATATGAACATGGGTCCGGAGACGCTTTCTCAGGGAGCTATAGGGCACTTCGACAATGACCTTCAAAGACTACTCTTCGTTTTATAGCTTCGCTACCACAGAAGAAACCAACTATACAGAAGCGAAGGCATTTGTCGGCGCCTTTGATCTTCTTGTTCCCGTTTTGAACAGCTGACGATAACACATTTTCACGCTGGTACACTGAAAAAACTTTCTGGCTGGAAAGTTGGTCGCACACTGAGAAAAATTTCTTTTATTTTGAATGGTTGATTTTCTTGTCATTACAGTATTCTTACTTCTGATTCATGTTATTATGGCAAATCAAATTAGAAAATTTTGATTGATATTATTGGTCTGAACTATGGAAAAATATGATTTTAAAGAAAAATCTCGAGAAAAATTTATCCTTTTAAAAACTTTTTAAGCTTCCAATGTCCAATGTTCCTACCTATTTTCTTCGCATTATCTTTGAAATTGTCGGGAAGAGAATTGAATGACTTTTGAGAATTCGAAAAAAGTGAATAAAGGTTGTGGTGATATCTATCTTCTTATATTTTTCAGTTTCTTCCAGGTTACGGATTGGTGATCGACAAAGTGGAAGCTTCACAATATAGTTTTTAGTTTTTTTAATACACTAGACACTGAACTGGACCAAAGAGCCTCAACACAAATAAACACAAGTACACAAACCACAAAATACAGTAAAAAAACACAAGATACCTACTTGATAAACAAACAAATCGAACATCGAAGCAACGCTTCATCTACCTATTATTGTCATCTAACGCTTCTTGTAATCTGACAGTATTGTCCGTTGTGTAATGGCGGACTTGATCATGCGCACTGAAAATTGGCACACGAAAATTGCAGAGCCTTCGCTTCTGTATAGTTGGTTTCTTCTGTGGTACTACTGTAGCTATCGCCTCGCCACTCATTTCGGGACATGAAATCTAGTTGGTAGGTTTATCAATTTGAGCCTTCCGGATTTTGTCACCTTACCAGGGGCGTACAAACCAGAGGGGGTATTTGGGTAAAGAAGGGAGCGTTTCCGGACCCATGTTCATATGAACTTTTTTTCTTATTTTCGTGTGTTTTATCTACCCTAGAAGTTTGTAACATGATCACCGGAACACCCTGTATCTATGTCAACCTGACCTTTCAATCAATGTAGCTTTCTGTAGGTTCAAAATAATTTCATTGTTTTGAATGTGTTTTCTCCATTGAGATTTTCTCGTTTTCAAGGAAGAAGCGTGAGCGTTATTAGATTTTGTGATTTTGATAAGTTTAGATTTTATTCCTTGGTGTCTTGATTCAGTCGTGAGTGTCTATAATATCGCTATAATCGAAGGTATAATATACTGTAATTTTGGGTGATTAGGCTAGTGCGAGGGCTAGTGAGTAGATGGTGAGTAGTGAAACCCAAGAAAAAGCCTTAAGTTTGCTGCTGTGTGGGTACCAAAATGGTTATAATTTCTGCAGTGCATTTGGGTGTAGTAATGAATACACTCCAAAAAAGCAGATTGCATTTTTTGGGTGAGTGATAACTCCAATTATTAAGGACAAGGGCACCTAAAGTATACCTACACGAAATTGTCCTAGTTTAGGGCAATCTAGGCCTGCCGCAGGAGAAACTTCCTTGTAAAGGACGTTTTGTTTTGAAAATGTGACAATTTCACATCCTGTTCGAGTTCGTTATTGGTACCTACTACTAACTAACATCATTTCCAAAGTTTGTTTTCTCATATCTTGCTTGAAATAATGCTAGAAAGGTATGAAGGGGTATCAAAAAACAGCATATATATTAGTTTTAATGTGACCTCAAAAATACATGTATTTTCATTTTTATTTTAAGCTATTATAGTTTTACAACTTTATACCTTTACTTTACTCAATACACATCAGGTTAAACATATAAATCACCCTGCACCTAATATAATAGTCCATATTTTATAAGAACGGACGATCATCTGACCGTTATTTTCCCCAAGGTGATGAAAATAATTTCCCTAAATCACCGTCATTTGTTGATATTTCAAGCGTTTGATATTAAATTTCAACCTCGATTAACAATATTAGAACAGAATCGAATTTCCGAATTTTTCTGAGTGATATTATTTTGTTGATTTTTTATGTTTTTGGTGTTTATTTCGTTGTTGTATTGTTCATATTATTTTTAAGATAATGTCATAGTTTATTCGGACGTTATAGAAGCTTTTTAATCTGTTTATTATTGGCTCACAGGTATGTAAAGCGGTGTCTCGTTGTTATTGTTCATCATATTTCTAAGATACTGTCATAGTTTATTCGGACTTTATAGAAGCTTTTTAATCTGTTTATTATTGGTTTACAGGTAAGTGAAGTGGTATAAATAATGTATGTAATGTATGTGAAAGTTTAAATGTTGATTCTGGTTTTGGCAATAATAGATAGCATGACTGTTGAGCCTCGAGCTAGTTCCTGCATTGCTCAGGAATCAGATTTTAAAGACTACACTGTATATGAACTAATTAAATCATAAATTGTATAGTTATAGATTATTATAGATTGAGAATGAGGAGTTTCCTTCCGAGGAGCTTATAACATCTCCGAGTACAAATAGTCGAACTAAAAAGGTACATTTTAGTTTAAAGTGTAGATTGTAGATCTTAATTAAAAATTGTTGCAGATTGAGATTGAGGAGTCGTTTCTTGAAGAAGTGACATTGCCCAAGCTACCTGTTTTTATCTCTGGATACAAAAATAGTGAAATTAGAATCAACCAAAAGAAGTAAAGAAACCCGAGCTTCTGCCTGTTTTATTTTTTTCAACTATCTAAGGGATAAGAAAAACAACATGACTTATTATCTCATCTAAATGTGCATGTGTTCTGTTGACCCGAAAAAATGAATTGATGTCATTATTTAATTGGAAAATGACATCGCACTAGGGTTTGCGCAGTTCAAACCTTGATTGAGGTTGAAAACGCCAGAGATATAGAGGTACGAGAATGAGTTTGGACGACTGCGCATCCAAATTTCCTTAGACACTTTGGGGGCAGCCATTTTCTAGGCATGTGTTGCCAATGTGCTCATATGTCAAAGCATTGAAAATTATTGTGAGCTTTGAAGCATTCGATATGGTTAAAATTGCAAAGACCTTTGTGTTTTACAAATAAGATGCATGACAATAACTTTTCATTTGTCTTAGTAAATATGTTTATATAAAACTGAATCTTATGAAAATTGTCAAGTCCGGCAACATTGTTTGGCTTTGCTTGGTTTGAATATGCTTGGAAATTGCGGTTATGTTGATGGTTGATGTTATGAAAATGATTTTCCGGATCTTCTGAAAACTTAAATGCATTTTTACCGCCGTATTTTGTCATTTTGTGTGATAAATCGTGAATTTATATTATCAAAACACTATTGGTCGATTAGTGTTCATTTTTGGTGTTTGATAATGGCGTGTTGTTTCCTGATAAAACATTAACCTAGTTTACACCGACCACTTGGTTCGCGGACCAAGTACTTAATTCGAACTATATCAGAACCAAATATTTGGTTCGAATGGTGTAAACAGTTGCGGACTAGGCTGGTCCACTCTTGGTTCGGTATTCGCCAGCAGGTGTACCGAACCAAATTTGGTTCGATCTGGATCAAAATTATGAGGTTATGTTGGTTGTTATTATTATGGATTGTGTTGGTTCCGAGTTTCTAAGGCAATGTGAGCGTACTTCCTTATGTTTTTTTGGTTACGAATTGTGTTGATAAATAATTTCGACTTGTTTTTGACGTTTGACGAATTGCGCGCGTACTAATTTGGTTCAGGCGTTGCAAGACGGTGTAAACGGGCGAGAAGCAAGCATTGGTCCTACCGTACTATCCCCACCCACTTGGTCCTATCGGACCGAACTAAACGAGTTATCGGTGTAATCTAGACTATTGTTCAAATACCTAACAGAAAGCTGAGAAAGCTTTCAAGATTAAACTGTTTTCAGGTGAAAGTCAACTAGTTTCCATAAAGTTTACACTTCTGCAGATCTCCCATGATTAGGTTTACACAATAGGAAGGCGGGTAAACTCGTGTGGTAGTGTGGTTCAGAAATAAAAACATTTTAAAGGAAAAGATTTTGTGATCTCAGGAGGTGAAAAATTATATCTTTATGTTATGATATCAAGTATTCATCTTTTCCTGAATCGTTGGGCTTAAAGCAACAAAAACTAGGTAGGTATCCCAGACGACACACAATATCCCTTAGATATCTACTGGATAGCCCTATATCCACGGCATATCCATATACAAGGCATATATCCATTAGATATACTTAGAATATCTATGACGGATATTAGATAAACGAAATATCAGTTCGTAATTTTACGCAAAATTAAAAAAAACAAAGTAGACGCATATCTTGCAACTTTGTACTCAGACAATCACTTTAATGAATTCTAAAATCTCAATGCCAAATAGACATCCCATAGATATCTGTGGATATACTAAAAACGGAAAATATCGATGACATATTATGACATATAGAGAGATATCCATTAGATATCCATTGTATGACCGTATGACCACGACCACGATGCGTGCGGCGCGATACAATAGAGGTAGTGGGGAGGCGCCAAGCAGCGCAGCGGCAGCCGCGGAAGCAGAAAGAGGAACTAATGGAACAAGATCACTTCAACGACCAACGACCTGACCACCATTTTGGATTTTGGGATTTCGGCTTGGCTGCTTGGCTGGTATTTTGGATCGGTGTCTGTAGTTTCTCTCGGTTTTATTGGTTTATAAGCAAGAAGCAGGTATGTGGACATGATTTTACTTATTTCTGTTTGTGGTTTGTGGCAGTAGAAAAGAAAACTTGTGGCGGTATGGTGTGACAAGGGTAGTGTAGTGACGGTTGTTATAGTTCCATGTTCGCGAATTCACGATCTTCTAAATTGATAATGATAAAAAAATGAAAGGAGCCCCCTGGGACCCTGGATTACAAATCACTTTATGGCAACATTGGCAACTGAAAATAGCGGATTTTCTTTAAACATATCATCATATTATTATTTGCTTTGAAAATATATTTTTTTTTAGAATAAAGTGAGGATAATTTCAGATTTTTAATTGGTATGATATTTAATTAAGTTGGTGTAATTTTTTGCATGCGAACAAATGATACCTCTACCACCTACCCCGTTATCGCGGAGGAATATCGGTTGATGTACCAGATGTTGCTGGGGTACCTAAAAGCCTAAGTTTACTAACTATCCACATCTTTGTATAAAATAAAAAAAATATTATTTTCACGCACCAACTTGTTTTCTGTTCTTGATTTTGTTAAGTCTTGGTAGATTTATTGATTTGGATACTTTGACTGGGTTCGTTTCGGTAACATTGGCTTAGTTTATTAGTTATTTGTTACAGAAGCAGCAGCGAGGAACCCAAATACGAAGGCAACTGAACAAGAGATTATAAGTTCGATAAGAAACTGGTTGCGGCATGCCATAGCCCGACTCAACAATAAAAACAAAATTCAGTGAGTGTCTTTTTTTGATTCAGTTATGAATAAATATTAGTTTGTTTTTTTTTCTATACAGAGATAAGAATAAGAACCAACCGGATAAAGATCGCGAGCCGAGTCAATAAGAATTTTCATGCTTGTTGTGTTATCTAATCAAACATGTGATTAAGTTAGTTAGTTATACTTAGTTGGTTATAGTTAGTTGTTAAGTTAGTTAGTTACTTAGTTAGTAATCTATTATACGACTGGAGGATTGTGATATTTTATTTTTTGTACATCTTGCGCAGTGACTTATGAGATATAAATATAATTTTTGAATTTATCATGAAAAGTTTCAATTGTAGTAGTTGATTTTTGCTGTCAACGTGTTAAGTAGGATCTCTTAAGCTTAAGGGCCATCGTGTATTAGAATTTTTTCCTGAGGTTTCTCTAGCGCAAGTGATTATAAAATAGCTTCAGAAGATTGACAGTCTCCGACTGTCACAATCAACTATTCGTTAGACCTCAGATACACTCGCGCTAAAGAAACGCCAGAAAAAAAATCCAATAAACGTCGGCTCAAGGCTGACAAATTTTACTTTATTTAAATGTACACCCATTAGATGTTCACTGGAAGTCAGAATATATATCTAATAGATATCATGAGATGTAGATAAGATACCGATCAGTTATCTGTAGGACATACACTGGATATTCTTCTTGTATATCCATTGGATAACCTCTATATCCTGGATATAGGCGGACATTTGGATATCCATGCGAAGCCTATAGGACATAAGACTATATCCGTTGGATATACTGGATATCCACGGGAGACATCCTGTGGAGATCTAATGGATATTTGTGTGTCGTCTGGGTATCAAGAATAGGTAAGTACTCAATAATCTGGAAAATACCATTTGGAGATATTCGGTGCTTTCATGCTTCCTACCAATTTTGATCAATTTTCGTGTGATTTTTGAAAAGTCTTAATTATCATTTTGGTTAGTACCTACCTATGACACGTAATTTTTTATTCAAAAAATAATGATTTCTCACCAGTTTTTTTTTCAATTCTAAATCAAGATACGCCTTCTAGAAAAATAGAGAGACATTCCCGTGGTCTCTTCAATTTTCTTATATTTCTAAATGATAAAATGAAAAGAAAGTTTGTTTTTTCGAATATTTCCAGAAGTAAGTGGCGTGTTCGGCTGATAAAGTGGACAAATTCTTTACAATTTAACCGACCACCTATCTCCAAGATCACCTCTTTGTGTGATTTTTACATAGGCTTGTAGACAAAATAGACTGTATTGATCGGCCCTCGTATATAGGTGACTAGAAAATGGCGACTTTCAATTGTCTACGTTTTTCCGAGTTCGCGCAGATGTCAACCTCGTTCTCCTAACTCTAGTTCTCTGGTAAAATTGTTCCAGACGTAACCCAAACATAGCTTCTATGATCTGAATACGGTCCTCTTGTTGAACACAGCTAACAGTTCGAATGCGTCAAGTCAGGCTGGCAACCTAATAAAATAGTTACTGTCACTAATGGGCGCGTTCAGGAAGTTTGTGGCGCCTCAGCGCTTTTTCCGCTTTACGCTTTATTTTCCCTGAACGACATGCTGTAATGCTGTACGTCAAATCATCAAATGTCATTTAGTTTATTTTGATATCCGAGCAAAAATTCGTCGACTTTTCTCCTTTTGCGAGAAAAACAAATTATTCCAGTCGAGGTTCTTATTTACGACGAAGTGGGAATAGCTTTTGATGCTTATTGTTAGGAACAGTCGAAATATTGTGCACGATTCATCAGTATTTTCAAAAAACATAACATTCATCAGAAATATAATAAATAATGTTTAAATATCGCAAATTCAATAGTTCATTCTTCTTCTTCACCTATACAGTAATTACAATAATGCACAAGGAAAATCAATTCAATTTCCTATTTGGCTTATACACGCTATCACTAAGACTTCTTTGTCTCTCATCATCGGAGGAAGCCTGTACATGAACAATCTCATCTCAAAATTGTTGGAATATCGTTTCTTCTGCCGAATCGCACATTGTGCTGCAGCACACCGGACTCATTTATGTCGTTCAGTGAGACCGCTTGAATAAAGCGCTGCAGCGCCACAGTTCCCTGAACGCGACCAATGACTACAGTAGCCTAGTTTACACCGATAACTCGTTTAGTTTGGTCCGATAGGACCAAGTGGGTGGGGATAGTGCGGTAGGACCAATGCTTGCTTCTCGTCCGTTTACACCGTCTTGCAAAGCGTGAACTAAATGATTACGCGTCAAATGTCACAAACAAGTCGAAATTATTTATAAAAACCGTTCGTGACCAAACAACACATATGTACGTCCGCTCAGATTGCCTTGAGAAACTCAGAACCAACACAATTCACAAAAATAACAATCAACATAACCTCATAATTTTGATCCAGATCGAACCAAGTTTAGTTCTGTACACCAGCTTAGTCCGCAACTGTTTACACCATTCGGATATAGTTCGAATTTAGTACTTGGTCCGCGGACCAAGTTGTCGGTGTAAACTAGGCTAGTGACTGTATACAACACACTGTACTAATGACAATGACTGCTTGTGATTTTCCGTTCTTATAAAAAATAGACTTTACCCAAGGTTAATTGATAGTAGTAAGGTTGCGTCGTTATACGTTCGGGTTTCGGACGAATCAGAATTTAGACAAAAATGACGTCAGTCGGCTCCGATCCGGTTCTGAAATTCAAATACACATTTTAAAAAAAGATAGAATATGGTTCACACTTGATAATGAGAAGATATTTCACTGTATACCAAAAGCTGTGTGATAACTTACCCTCAAACACGTGTAAAAACGGTCGACACTCGGTAAAAAAAGTTTTAAGACCCTGAAATACGGAAATGTTATGACATCAAGATGACACACCGATGACAGGAATGTCAATAATGGAGCGCGGTGACGGTATCGATTCGGTTTATCGTTCGTGGATTTCCGACTCCCTGGTTACGGCGCAACCTCTACATATCAATTAACCTTGGACTTTACCTACCTGTATTTTCTCAACTATTTAATCGAATTACGGATAATCTAATACCGCTTTCTTTCCCAACTGATTCCCGAATCAAAACGCGTTTGGATCAAATAATCACATGACAACGTAATATGCTCAAAAGAACGAATCATGTGACAATTAATGAATCATGATCAGAAAAAATCGAATTTTTTCCAAGCAAATCTACCGTTTTTTCAATTTGTTATCTTCAAACTATTTGAAAACCTCCGACTGAGTCCGACTTCGCATAAGGGCAATGAGTGTGACAAGGATAGCATCACCTTTCTTGAACAATCAAAATATACCTGTGCGCCTGTATGCGCCAAATGAATACGACTAATATAAAGCGGGTTCGGCATCGCAATCAGACTTCTCCGATTGCTCTGAATCGTTCGTTTATGTCATCTAGATGTGTCAGAGGTAAATCGGAATCGTTCGATAAAAACATCTGACAGATCGGATGACGATCTATTTGCTCGACGTATTGGGACCGACGAAAGCGATTGATCTGTCAGATTTGTGTTTATGAGGTTATAATTCAACTGTTTTGTCTGTTATAAGTCAACAGTTAATGGCGAATTTGATTTTAAAATGTAGATTATTCACTTGCAAGACGAAGATTTGAAAAAAACTTATTCTATCACGGTTACAGACGATCAATTTAAATATTGTGGAAAATGGAAGTGATGACGTTGGGTAAACAAGTCCAGATCGTTCTTGTTCCACCTTGCTCTGTTCCGTCGGATGTCACGTGACCAAAATCTGCTCGGTGAGACGACAATGCCGAACTTGCTTATTGCCGCAGCTGTCGACACGACAGGGGCCCTTCCAGTTACGTAGTATCGAGTTCAATGGCTTAGAGCTATGTTCGTATTCGTATATTTTGGCTTACATTGAATTTCACTTTACAGTGGAACTGTCAAATTTTCCCTTTGCAAACGAGAATCATACGCTACTATCTAATAGTTTGGATTTGTGTTCAAAATCACGTTTATGCCAATTGAATGTAAATGGTATGATATAATTCCCATGTGATGAGCGGAAATCTGTCACATCCACTTTGACTTTGAAGTGGAGTTCAATGTAAACCAGGCAATATTCACATAATAGGCGTGTTTGTTATTTCGGTGTAGGGTAGGGTAGTGCAGACTGCTGGTGTCATGGCTGTCAGTGATTCAACCATATACTTATAAATATTCAACCAACGCGTTCCTGCAGTTTCTGCAGATATTCTAACCTAAAAAATAAACAAACAAAAACAAAACAACGATAAATGATTCGAATAGTGATGTTAAAGTATTAGGGATTATGGTGTCTGAAGTTTTTGACGATGATGATTATTCCTCATCTTCAAGTCTGATTTAATCAAGAAATTGAAAAAAAAGATACATAGTGAGGTTATGTCTGCAGAGTTTTTTTATTTTCCAAAGGAAGTGACTAGTGCACTGTCTAGACAGATTCCCAATAAAAATTGCTGCACTGTCCAACATGCGCTGTTCGTTGTTGTCATGTTAACTATGAATATTATTATAACCAAAAAAGTTAAATTCTAAATTCGAAAATTCCTGCTTCGGTCCGTTTCCTATTTCCTATAATGATATTCATGTTGTGTAAAGCGAAATAAACTCCACAATATTAAAATTACCACGATTACCACTGAAAAAGTTCCTATTGACAATAAAGTGGGCGATAGATTTCGAGATTTGAAACACTTCGAAAACAATTTGAAGAAGTTATATGCGCTTCAAAATTTATTCAATTATAGAAAAAGGATGCAAGGACCATTCAATCAGCCATAAATAAAACAAACGCAGATATAGGTATCAGTATTTCTTCCAGTTGGTTTTGTTCAAGGTTTTTTTGAGTAAAAATAATTCTATGAAACAGAGGTTTATTTCAGTTTTCTTAGAATATAGGTATCTTTTGTTAGGGTATTCAATAACATTCGAAAAGTATGCCATTCAATGAATTTGATGTTAAGTTAATTTAATTCATGTAGGTATGCAAAAGTAAGAAAAAAACTTATCAGAACTTCTCCACAAAAACACAAGACTTGATTTTATTTTTTGCTGAAGCAAATATTGTATTGTATTGCACCTCGTATTGCACTAAACTTAAAATAAACAGTAGGTATAAATGAAAAAATATTAAGAAAAATTTTTCTTCAGGATAAACTATAAAGCGGTTTTCTCTTAAATTCTTGACTACTTTCTCTCATGTAGTCATGTATGAGAAACTAACGCACTATCAACAGTAGTTTTCCAACATAGAGGCGATTTCTTCATGGTTCTGATTCCCCCGGACTACCCCGTTTTATTTGCCAAAATAAACCAAATTGTTAAATTTTGACATTTTTTCTAATTTTTTAATTTAAAAAATGTACAAAATCAACCAATTGGTCTATTTTGACAAACCAAACGGTGTACCAAAACCATGGCAAAATCGCCTAGGAATAAATCTCTGATTGAACCTGTCACAATCATATTGTTCGTCTTTGCGCGAATAAGTGAAAATGAATTTTCAGTCACATTATAGAATTCATTTACTGGTAGTTTTGCAGTAGTCCATTGATAAAGTTTCCATGATTTTCAGCTATTCTGTTTCTTAAAAAAATATATTTTTCAACTATAAGATTAAAAACAAAATAAAACACTCATATGTTATTTCATGAAACTCAAACTTGAGAAATTAAACGTTAATATGTTTATATTGTTATTTACGAACAAAATTGACGTGCTGGAAATATTTGGTAATCAAGTATATGTATATAGGTATTAATAATCAGCAATGCTCTATAAAACAAAAAATAGGTACATCCATTTAACTTGTCTCAACTCACAAATAAGGAATTGAAAAAATAATATCAAATTATAATGAGTAACCTCTGTTCCAAAAGACTTCATTTATTAGACTTTAAGAGAAGTATCTTATCTGATTATGTTTTGACAAGAATAGAAATTGAACTTTCAGTCAAACACATTGATCTCCGAAAGGACGCTTTTTTGGACCCATGTTAATGGAAAATGTTTGTCTTATTTTTATTGGGCCTACTTCTTACTTTAGAAAATCATGCTGTATTAGGATAATTACTGTCTACTCAATATAGGTAGACAGCGCAGAAATATTTATCTTCCCGCACTGTCGGTTTCTTGCGGTTCTGTCTAGCTCGACAACGCACTGCGCATGTTGGACAGTGCAGCAATTTTTATTGGGAATCTGTCTAGACAGTGCACTAGTCACTGCCTTTTCCAAAGGATTTTGTTCAAATGAGTTGTATAGGTTCTAATTTGGGGTTTGATCAAGACATTCAACAAAAATTGACCAAGTGAGGTTATATTCGCATAATTTTGTTATTTTCCAAAGGATTTTGTTCAAATGAGATGTGTAGGTTCTAATTTGGGGTTTGATCATGGAGTTCAACAAAAATTGACCAAGTGAGGTTATATTCGCATAATTTTGTTATTTTCAAAAGGGTTTTGTTCAAATAAAATTAAAAATATATGTCGATTCTATTAGGGATTTGATCAAGAAATTTTTAAAAAAATTACATGTTGAGGTTATGTTTGCAAAGTTTTGTTCTTTTCCACAGGATTCTCTTCAAATTAGAGATTTATGTTCTAATTGGGATTTGATCAACACATTTTTTTTTCAAGATAGTGAGGTGATGTTTGTAGTTTTGTTATTTTTTAAAGGATTTTGTTCAAATTAGATATGTTAGATTCTATTTTGGATTTGATCAAATAATTTTTAAAAAAATGACAGTGAGGTTATGTATGCATAGTATTGCAAATAAGATAAATGTATATAGGTTCTAATTTAGGATTTGATCAAGAAATCTACCAAAAATTGACTAAGTGAGGTTATGTTTGCATGATTTTGTTATTTTTCAAGGGATTTTGTTTAAATTACGTATGTAGCTTTATTTGAGATTTGATCAAAAGTTTTTGAAAAAATGACATGGTGTGGTTATTTATAATTGCATAATCTTGTTATTTTCAGAATATTTTTGTTCAAGTAAGATTTGTACGTTCTAATATAGGGTTTGATCGAGAAGTTTAACACAAATTGACAAAGTGAGGTAATGTTTGTATAATTTTGTTATTTTCGGAAGGATTTTTTTCAAATTAAATATATTATGTAGGTTCTATTTCGGATTTGATCAAGAAATTTTATAAAAATGACAGTGAGATGATGTTTGCGTAGTTATGTTATCTTCCAAAGGATTTTGTTCAAAGATATGGGGGCGCTGATTTTGATCACATATCACTCAAAATATATAGGAAACTTGAATGGGAGCCAATGTAAATAAAGTTTTAGGCAACCAGTTAATCAAGTCGGATTTGTTTAGAGGACTACCCGTTGGATGGCGCTAGAGACGAAGGTTTTCCTTAACAACGGTTGCCATAAATGACCAATCCCTAACCCTAGACGTCATTGTCATTACACGTGTAATTTGAATTTTGTGCCGGAAGTTTCTAATTTTCAGTACCTAGATCATCTGGAAATCTGTGTTTGAACCTTGGATTGGACAATTATGTAAGCTTATTGTGAGTTTTTTGAGAAATGTATCGTTCCCTGGATGTGTGGATATTTTCAACAAGACACATCCTTTCCAATAAAAGTTCTTCCACTGTTTTAGAAAAATTGGTTCAGCATGTTAAAAATCTGATTTTGAACAACAAAACTGAAGCATAACTGGGTATACAAGTCCTATTCATTGTGTGGTTTGCATTTTATAGACTCAACATTCGAAATTCAATTCAAATATTGATTCACATGGCTTATCAAAAGTTATAAACTGAAAATATGCATAGGTTGTATTTGTCCAGGACATAGTTTTTAGACATTATAAAATGAACGTTTTTGAAAAATAGTTATGCATTTTTTCAGGATAACTTTTGATATACCATGTGATATATATTTGAATTATAATTTCGAACGTGGTATAAATCCTATTTTATCCAATAGATGGCTCCACCGTATGCAATAAAAACAGATTTCTTTACGTTTTTGAGAAAAAAAGTCAAAAGTACGAGGACTACCCGTTGTAGGGCGCTGGCGAATTTCATTTCAAACTATAGTATGGGAGTTTCCTATATATTGTGAGTGATATGTGATTTTGATCAAGAAATTTAACAAAAAATGACTAAGTTAGGATACGTTCGTTGATTGAATATTCAATCAACGATACGTTTGCATAAAGGATTTTGTTCAAATTAGATATATGTAGGTTCTAATTTGGAGTTTGATCAAGAGGTCTAACAAAAATTGTCTAGGTGGGGTTTTTGTTTGCATTTTTTTGTCATTTCTTGAAATATTTTGTTGAAATTAGATTTGTAGGCTCGATTTGTAATTTGATAAAGAATTTAAAATATATTGACCTGGTGAGGTTATGATTGCAAAGTTTTGTTATTTTCCAAAGGATTTTGTTCAAATAAGATATGTAGGTTCTTACTTGGGATTTGATCAACAAATTTACCAAAAATTGAATTGGTGAGGTTATGAAATTTGCCGGATCAGCTAGAATGAATGAATAACAGAATAATTATTTAAATTAAACTTTGAATTTTTTGAAAACAAGTAAAATTGTGAAACAAATTCATTCAACACAACATTTAGTAATTGATTATGAGGCAGTTTGAAATATTCCGGGTCAGCTAGTAATGACGTATAAAATAGAGATGGATAAAAGTAGTAGAAGGAACTAGGAACAACGATAACTGACAGACATCATGTTGCCATAAAATAAATGACATTTTGTGAGGTTTACATTCAATTCCACTTGCTACCATCTGCATTAAGTTTGTGTTCAAAGTCACGCTTACGCCAAATTCAATGTAAATGGTAGCATATTATACAGGGTGTTTCAGAAACATGTTGCCAAACCTTGAGGGGTTGTACCTTACACAAAAATATTACGATAGAACATAGAACCCAACTTGCCTTTTCCGAAAGTTGATATGAACAGAGATACAGGGCTGTCAAAGTTGACTTTTAATTTTCAATTTTTTTAAATAACTTTTCAAGTAACCAGGTTATTTTGATGAATTAAGGTATATGAGGATTGTTTGACAGGGAGCGACAGAGGGCACCAGTTACATACCTTTTCACTCATTCAAATAGTCATTACATTTTTGTATGTCCTACTCGTTTTTTGTTATATCAAAAAAAATGTTTTTTGGTCATATTAGGATGAGAAAGGTATACTTTTTAGTAGTGGCTAAGAGTAACCTTTTTCAAGATATTTCTACCTGAAGTGATACATGCAATGTGGTCTTGAATGGAAAATTTTGAAAATAAACGTAGGCGGCTTTGAAAACGGCGTTACAATGGTAGTTTTGAGAGTTGTTTCGATGCTTATTGATTCTTAAAGAAAAAAAAAAGAAAATAAAAAACGAAAAAAAATATGAAAAAATAAAAAATACAAAATTAAGTTTAAACTTTTTTTTTGATAAAATATATTGAAACAACTGCCAAAATTACCATGATAATGTGACGTTGCATGGTGAATGCGCCGCCACAAGCCATCACCACATTGTGTAGAATTGTTTGGAATCGATTGGCTTCTGGTACATTCTAGCAAGGCTAGATGGCGTCGAACATTCTTCGCTTTTCTAAAAATATCTGGATTGTTCTCTCAATCCTGGCGAGGGTATATAATGAGATCCGTCATTTCAAGGAGTTAGTTCAGTTCCGAATACGTCGTGAAATATAAATCGTAAAACATAAATAAGCTGTGATTTTGTTTGTGAATAGTGAGTTCTGTACATAGTGACTTGTAAAATAAATTAATTAAAGCTGAACAGTGTTTTCTATAGCGAAACTCGTTACATTGGTGTCAGAAGTGGGATTTATTGTGTGCTATAGAAACGGACATAGATATTCACTGTGATGGCTGCGAAACTGGTGTTTTTAACCGGATTGAAGGTCGCCGAGTTGAAGAGAGAGCTGGAGGAGCGTGACCTGGATAGTAGTGGTAAGAAAACTGATCTACAAACAAGGCTTCGTGAGGCTTTAATGGAAGAAGGCATGAATCCTGATACGTTCCAATTTGAAGTTCCCGATCCCAACGCAGTAAAAAGATTATTGGAAGAGAAGTTTAATGAATCTTCTAGAGCCATGGAAGAGAACTCGAGGAAAATGGAGGAGAAGCTCGAAGAATCTTCCAGAGCTATGGAAGAAATCAAGGAGCAATTGGCGGATAACTACAACTGCTTGAAGGCTCATGTAGCAGAGGAAATCGGAAATCTGGAGAAACAACTAGGAGAGACTGCAAAGGCTCTGGAAGACGAAATCGACGAAGTGAGAAGGCAAGTGGCAGTAATCATGCAACAACCGGAAGTTACTTTCGGGAATCACGGTGCGAGTGCCAAGATGGAAGCTGATACCATCAGAATCCACATGAAAGCCCCACAGTTTGATGGCAAACTGTCCTGGAACAATTACCATCGCCAGTTCGAGGCAGCAGCAAGGGCAAATAGATGGACTGGACCGGAAAAAGCCCTGGCATTGACTCTGGCACTTCGTGGGGAAGCTACAGAAATCCTGCAGACGCTCAACACCCAGGAGCAGGAGGACTACGATGTACTAGTCAAGCATCTGGAACTGCGATATGGGCAAACTCACTTGGAGCACGTCTACCACTCTCAGTTGAAAAATCGCATTCAGAAGACCAACGAGACCTTGCAGGAGTTTGAAGCGGATGTTGCTCGCCTTGCACGACTGGCTCATCCAACCACGCCAGAGAACGTTATGGAGAGGCTTGCAGTTCAGGCCTTCTTGGATGAACTTCGAGACCAGGAGATTCGGCAGTCCCTAATACTTCATCGTCCTGACAGACTAGTGGATGCACTGGAGTTTGAAGCGGCTAAGCAATCCGTCAAGCTTCCTGCACGCGTGCGAAGGATGGAGGACCAAGATCTCGCGGAGGAAGACTCCTTCGACGCAAATGAGAGGAGGGTCGTCAGGGAGATGGAGGCGTCCAAGCGAAGGGAGCTACGATGCTGGAATTGTGGAGAGCTTGGCCACATTCGTAGTCGATGCAAGAAGGAGATACGGGCACCTTCTTCGACGTCGGAAAACTAGAGAGGGTCGATGCGAAGGGGCAATCGTCGACCTGTAGCCAGTATGCCCCAAGGAAAACCGCCATAGTTGCTTCTTCAGGACACAAACTGAACAGCGTGTTTGTGGATGGCTGGGTTAATGGAGAGAAACGCACCATGCTGCTGGATACAGGTGCGACGAAGTCTATCATCAGGCCCGACATTGTCACAACACCGACAATGATTAAACCAACAAAGTGGCGACTACGGACGGCAACAGGAGACTTGGCTAGGATACATGGTGAAGTGGAGGCAGCAGTGATTCTGGGAAGCACCAGCTTCGAACATCCAATGCTGGTTGCCGATATTGAGGAAGAAATCATAATTGGAATGGACATCATGAACACCCAAGGCATCCAATTAGATTTCAAATATGGAACACTGAAAACCAACAACGAAGAGGTGATAATGCATGGTAGAGAGGAAGAGACAGTTCGTGTCTTGCTGGCTGGGGATTCTTCAATTCCTGAGAGGAGCGAGATGATTTTGTGGGCTCGCCTGGAAGGAAAGATGAAAGAAGGAAGCATCGTGATGTTTGAGCCTAAAATACACGATTCTGAAGTAGGACGAGGCATTGCATGTGGAAAGAGTCTGGTACATGTGGGAAAGACTGTGCCCGTGAGAGTGATGAACGTCAACTATCACTGTGTAAGTTTGGCAAGGGACACAGTTTTGGGGCTCTGCTCGTCAATTTCCTCTGTGGTGCGACAAGTATGTGAGACTGAGCAAACCATCTCTGAGTTCACCGGAGAGATTCAGAAGTTAGTTGTCACCTCTTCAAAAGATCTGGATACGAGACAAAAACAACGATTGAGAAACTTGATAAGGAATTACGGCGACATCTTCGACAACGGGACTGGGGAAAAGGGCCGAACGAACGTGGTGCGACACACCATCAACACAGAGGGAGCACGACCGATCCGCCAAACAGCTAGAAGACTACCTTAGGCCAAGAAGGAGGAGGCGGACAAGATCATCAAGGACATGGAAAAAGGCGGTGTCATCGAGCCTTCTAGTAGTCCGTGGTCATCGCCAGTTGTTCTGGTTAAAAAGAAGGACGGTTCAACTCGATTCTGTGTGGACTATCGTCAGCTGAACAACGTGACGAAGAAAGACAGCTACCCGCTACCACGGATCGACGACATTCTGGACACCTTCGCCGGATCGAAGATCTTCTCAACCCTGGACCTCAAAAGCGGATATTGGCAGGTAGAAATGGCCCCTGAAGATCGAGAGAAGACTGCTTTCAGCGTTGGAGCTGGGCTGTGGCAGTTCACTGTTATGCCATTCGGCTTATGCAACGCACCTGCTACGTTCGAGCGGCTGATGGAGACTGTGCTCAAAGGACTATCCTGGTCAACATGTCTGGTATACCTGGATGACATAATCGTGGTTGGAAAATCATTTGAAGACCATCTGGAGAACTTGGAAGAGGTATTCCAGAGACTCAGAAGTTCCGGTTTGAAGCTGAGTCCAAAGAAATGCCAACTGTTCCGGAGGGAAGTACAATACCTGGGTCATGTCGTGTCGGTTGAGGGTGTAGCCGTTGACCAGCAAAAGGTGGAGGCAGTTAAGGAGTGGCCAGTACCAAAGAACCTCCAGGAGCTAAGAAGTTTCTTGGGTCTGTGCACGTACTACCGGCGTTATGTCCAGGGATTTGCGAACATCGCCCGGCCTCTTCACAGGCTCACAGAGGCACAGAGACGCTTTCACTGGGACGAGGATTGTCAGGAGGCCTTTGACACGCTTAAAAGGGCACTTGCCACCGCGCCCATCCTAGGCTACCCACTACCTGAGGGGAACTTCATCCTGGATACAGATGCCAGTAATGTAGGACTTGGTGCAGTGCTGTCCCAGATCCAGCAGGGACACGAAAGGGTGATCGGCTGTTTCAGCAAAACCTTGTCGAAGCCGGAACGGAACTACTGCGTCACGAAAAGGGAACTACTGGCAGTAGTCAAAGGGGTAGAGCACTTCTACAAGTACCTCTACGGAAGAAAGTTTCTGCTGAGAACCGACCACGCCGCGCTCAAATGGCTCCTACAGTTCAAGAATCCGGAGGGTCAAGTTGCTCGTTGGATTGAGAGACTTCAAGAGTTCAACTTTGACACGGAAAATCGAGCTGGATCCAGCCACAACAACGCTGATGCCCTATCCAGGAGACCATGTCCAGAACAATGTAAGCACTGTCAAAGAGCCGAGGAAAAGGAGGCGAGCACTTGCAGGACGACTGTGGTGGATGATTTCTGGCAGTCTAAGGCGCTTCGCGAGGACCAGGAGAAAGATCCAGATCTGGAGCTTGTCATCGGATGGAAACAGGCAGGCCAACGACCAACCTGGCAAGAAGTCGCGCGGTTCTCGACCACCGTGAAGTCCTACTGGGCTCAATGGGACTCGATGGTTCTTGATGACGGCATCCTGAAGAGGCTGGTGAAGAATCTGGATGGCACGAAAGATCGGAGGCAGTTAGTCGTTCCTGGAAACAGACAGGCAGAGGTGATGAGAGAGGTCCATGATGGCGTCACGGGTGGACATTTGGGTGTAACCAAGACGCTGGGAAAGCTGCGAGAACGGTTTTACTGGGTAAACTGTCAAGCCGATGTGAAGGAATTGTGCAGAAAATGTGCCGTATGTGCGGCAAGTAACGGACCCCAGAAACGGCCAAAAGCTCCTATGCGCCAATACAACGTGGGAAGCCCCTTTGAAAGGATCGCAATCGACGTGGCTGGACCGTTCCCTGAAACGGACAAAGGAAATAAATACATCTTGGTCGCCATGGATTACTTCAGCAAGTGGGCTGAAGCGTATGCCTTGCCAAACCAGGAGGCAGCTACCGTTGCCGATGTCTTGATTAAGGAATGGTTTTGCCGTTTCGGTGTCCCGTTGGAGCTGCATTCAGACCAGGGCAGGAACTTCGAATCGACGCTATTCCAGAACGTCTGCGATGTCTTGAAGATCAAGAAGACAAGGACAACGGCGTTACACCCACAATCGGATGGCATGGTGGAGCGAATGAACCGAACCATCAATCGACACTTGGCCAAAGTTGTCTCTGACCATCAAAGAGACTGGGATCAACATCTTCCCCTATTCCCCATGGCGTACAGGTCAGCAGTTCATGAATCGACGGGCGAAACACCTGCCAAGATCATCATGGGTCGTGAACTCCGGCTGCCCTGCGATTTGAAGTTTGGCTGTCCACCTGGTGAGGATGTCGCTGGGGAAGACTACGCAAGTGATGTTCGTAGAAAAATGGACGATATCCATCAACGGATCCGACTAAACATCCAAAGTGCCAGCGACAGGATGAAAGAAGCGTACGACGTGAAGGCCGAAGAAGGAGGGTTCCAGGTTTGGGATTTGGTTTGGCTTCACAACCCACAGAGGCGACGTGGATTCTCCCCAAAACTGCAAAGTTCTTGGGAGGGCCCGTATGAGATTCTGGAGCGAATCAATGACGTCGTCTACAGGATTCGAAAGCCACCACGAGGAAAACCGAGGGTTGTTCACTTCAATCGTTTAGCTCGGTATGCTGGGAACCACGACGATCAGGACGCTGAAGTGAGACAGATCAGGTTACCCAAGAAAGACATGTCATTGGAAACTTTCATGTCTCTACACTCCAATGGCCAGAAAGTCCAGAATGGCGTTGTCCAAGAAAGGCAGCTGGATTTGTTCAAAGCACCGGCCGAATATTCGTTGGCTCACTGGGTCACTGGAGACCTTGGTATGAGGAGTGGTCTTGCTGCTGCTTTCAAGCGGAAATTTGGACAACTGGAACATCTACGACGACAAAAACCAGAGGTGGGGAGGGTACTGGAAATCATGGAAGGTACACGACATCTGTTCTACCTTGTGACGAAGAAGCTTCCACATCATCTGACCACCTACAGTGATGTCTGGAAAGCCCTCAGTCATCTTCGTGACTTGATGCTGTCACAGGACCTGACCCATCTGGCAATTCCGAAAATGATGAACGACCAACTGGACTGGAGAGTAGTACGGAGCATGCTGGAGGTAATCTTCAAAGAAAGCGGCATTGACATCCTGGTGTGCTGCTATTCTTCCCGGAGGACGAACCAGAGGACAGTGGACTGCTACTTCCATAGGACATCAGGCTGCCGGTTTGGGGACAGTTGCCGATACCGACATGAAGGCAATTCGGGACGAATTGCCTTAAGAAGGGGGCAATGTGACGTTGCATGGTGAATGCGCTGCCACAAGCCATCACCACATTTTGTAGAATTGTTTGGAATCGATTGGCTTCTGGTACATTCTAGCAAGGCTAGATGGCGTCGAACATTCTTCGCTTTTCTAAAAATATCTGGATTCTTCTCTCAATCCTGGCGAGGGTATATAATGAGATCCGTCATTTCAAGGAGTTAGTTCAGTTCCGAATACGTCGTGAAATATAAATCGTAAAACATAAATAAGCTGTGATTTTGTTTGTGAATAGTGAGTACTGAGTTCTGTACATAGTGACTTGTAAAATAAATTAATTAAAGCTGGACAGTGTTTTCTATAGCGAAACTCGTTACAATAACAAAGAACACCTTTCTCATGTAAATATATTGGAAAAATCAATTTTTCGATAAAAAAAGAAAGTACGAGTGCATACGAAAAAGTTATGACTATTTGAATGAACGAAAATTTGTGTAAGTGGCGTCGTCTACAAGTAAGAGGCATATCAAGATCAGATTTGAATTTTGCATGTCAAATAACCCCCATATAACAAATTGCATCAAAATAACTTGATTAGGTATTTGAAAAAATCAATCATTTCATTTTTGCACCACAGTTTTGCAGATTCTTTGTCTGTGAAAGTGCGCAAATTGGGCAAGGAATGACGAATGTTATTAGTATTGTTACATTGTTACGGACAGTAGGGAAAACTGTTTGTTTATTTTGATATTTTAAAAATATTTAGTGTATAGTATCTCATATCATAATCATTATAAATAAAATATGGCTTTGTTCTGTGATTTCATTTCGCTATTGATCATAAATCTACAGACTGTCCACGGATAGGATAAAAAAGAAAAAACACATTCTTGATGAAAAAAAATCATGTAAAAAAATACGAATTAAGTTCGTCTCATAAACCGACATTATTCCGTCCACACACACAGGACCGAATCAAGTCATAAAGAATTGGATCAAACTCAAACTCAAATATGCTTTATTGTCGGAAGAACATAATCTTATTGACAAAGCTTCTGGCTAAAGTTAACATAACATAATGCTAGTAAAACATAATGCATTGATAACAAATAATTACATGGTTAATATAAGGGTTAAAAAAAAAACAAGAAAAAAAAAAACAAACAAAACAACAAATTCACCACACAGATAAAATGTAACATAACATATCAGAGAAGCATTAACATTAAGGATCAAATTTGTCTTCTAGGAACTCCGCGATACTATCATATGGCCTCGTGAGTAGAAATATTTTGACTTTCTTACAAAACATTCTGCAGTCCCTAGTTTCTCGTAAATATATTGGCAAATGATTGAATGAACGGCGGCCTCCATAGACTACTGCGTCCTTAATCAGCGTGCTAGTAGGAATGGGTAATCTTAATTTCTTGATATGCCTTGTTTCACGTTCCGACCTTTTATGACTGACTCCTTGGAATTTTTTATGGATCAGACAGACAGTTTCCAATATATAAAGACAAAACATCGTGAGTATCCTCCGATTTCTGAATAATGGTTTACAACTTTCTCTTGGCTTCGCTCCACATATATATCGTAAGGCTTTTTTTGAAATGAAGAGACTATTCAACAGTGCATCCGATGCCGATCCCCAAAAACAAATCCCATATCTGAGATGCGACTCAATCAAAGCAAAATAAGAATTTCTCACAGTTGTGCCATGAAGCTCTCTAGAGATTACTCTGAGCGCATAACAGTTAGAGCTCAATCTACTGTGGAGAGTTCGTATATGTTGATCGAACTTCAATTTGTTGTCGATAAACAGTCCCAAATATTTGCTGTTTAAACAATTATCAACAGACTTGCCTCCAATACAAACACCATCAATGCTACATTTGAAAGTCATTATTTTCGTTTTCGATATATTAAAACGCAATCTGTTGCTGTCGCACCACCGCTTAACAAGATGAAGATCTGCATTAATCATATTGGAAATTTCTGATGTGTCTTTACCAGTCCACAGGAATGTTGAGTCATCAGCAAATAACCTTATTTCTCCTGATATGTTCAAATTGGTCAGATCATTTATGTATATCAAAAACAGTATTGGACCAAGTACTGACCCCTGTGGCACCCCACACTTCACAGCCTGATCCTCCGATGATTTATCATTCAAGATAACGCTTTGCCTTCTTCCTTCCAAATACGATCTGAACCACTCCCAACAGACGCCACGAATACCATTAATGTAAAATTTCCTCAAGAGAATTTCGTGGTCCACTGAGTCGAAAGCCTTTGAGAAGTCGCAGAAAACCGCTGCTGCCAAATCCCCGGAGTTGATTTTCAGGTAAAGCATCTCGAGAAAACTGTAGATTGCGTCCATTGTTCCTTTCCCCTCTTGAAATCCGAATTGATGGACGCTTAGCAGTTTATGTTTAGCTAGGAATGTTAGCAGTCTCCTCTTTACCAGCTTCTCCACAACCTTGGCAAGAACGGAAAGCAGTGCGATCGGTCTGTAGCTGGCAGGATCATCTTGATTTCCTCGTTTATAGAGTGGCGCTATAATTGCTATTTTAAGGCAATCTGGAAACACTCCGAAAGAAAATGATTGATTGATTTTCAACAAGAGCCTCAATCGCAGTACAGGGCAGCTGACGAAGCAGTCTCACAGAAATTTCATCCCAGCCGCACGCCTTACGAAGACTCAAATTAGATATCACCTCCAGGATCTCTTCACAAGAAGTAGGTGCAAGGAAAAACGAATCTTTGACATCCAATGGTTTGCAAAATTCTTCAAAGGACCTGCTATTACCCATGGGGTTCATCATACTACTACCAATTGTACAGAAATAATCGTTGATATCATTGGGAGTTAGATTGGTCTCTAAAGGTCTTTTAATTTTCCTCCCACACAGCTCATTGACTATTTTCCAGGATTCTCTCTGTTTATTCAATGAAATAGTGATCCTATTGTGATAATATATCTGCTTAGCTCTTTTTATTACTGATCTGTATATAGACCTGTATTTCTGGTAATATATTCGAAAAGTGGCATTGTCCTCACTAAATTTATTGATATAATGAAGAGACCTCATGTTGGATGAGGAGACAATAAGGCCTCTTGTGATCCATGGTTTCTTTAGTTTCTGTTTCAAATTCTTCATTGGAAAACTAGCATCAACAATCTTACAGAGCTTCTCATGAAACACTTGGAGCGAGCTTTTAGAAGGAGAATATTCTATCTAATTTACAGCCTCGCACTTCAAAATAAATGATCTATAATTTTCCTCTGTAAAAAGTCTGCCCTTTCGTCTTGGTCTGCACCTTCTTTCTTTTTGTCTAAAATGCAAAGTACAAAACACAGCTTCATGATCTGATAGATTGGTATTCAAGACTTGACAATTTACTTTTGAGTCCTTCAAGTTCGAACATACATAGTCAATCTGAGTGGATGATGTTGACGTTATGCGGGTTGGTGAGTGCACATGATTCACCAAGCCGAATTGCCCTAGAAGACCTTCTATTAGAACTGTGTTGGCGCAGATTTTGTTTGCAAAATCAATGTTGAAGTCCCCGGTTAAAATTACAGAAGCAGTGAGTGGAATTCGTGAAAAAACGGCATTCAGTCTATCCAAGAAGTCCGGCGGTCTACTCAGAGGGGACCTATAAATACAGAAGACATAGACATTTGCCTTCTTACAGTACATTGATGACAGTTCGAATGAGTTTTCACAAATCAGATCGTCAAAACTCGTAACCGCATCAAAGCGAAAATCTTCATAGAAAGTGTCCTTAACTAATATAACAGTGCCTCCATGCTTAGTTTCAGTTCTACAAAATTTACTTATGATAAAATAGTTCGGAATATGTAACGTTTCAAGGGGATTCAGGCAATGCTCACTTAATACTACTATACTTGGGTAATCAATACTATGTAAAAACATGAAAAGTTCATCGATCTTGTTCCTTACTGACCGGATGTTGAGGTAAACTATTGAACATCCGTACTGATTTCTAAAAAAGATTCATCAGTATCGCCCTCAATTTCGTCATTCCTACTGTCTATGACATCCTGTTGAGTAGTAGGAGAAAGTATAGAGTCATCACTTCTTATGTGTATAAGGTTAGAAGCGTTTCTCTTCACACTGTATACATGAGTTCCAATGAGCTGCGCTATGTCATTGATGGCAAACTTCCTACCACTATTACCACATATGTCCAAAAAGGCAAAACTGTTAGGGACAAATCTGTCAACATGACGAATAAAGTTGCAGAACCGATTGTTATAGTTTGAGACCCTCTTCAAGTCAACACCTTTATGCAGTAACGGACACGACAAAAAAATTACATTTGTATTCCAGCAACTCTTAAGTTTATTGTTTATATAGTGCATCCTTGGATATTTGCCTCTACTAAGATCGTTAGCCCCACAGGAAATAATTACGTAATCGCTTTCAGAGAATCCACTTATCAAACTTTCAAGATCATCTATAATTTGATCATAGCCAGCATTATGTTTCACAAATGACATAATCGACCATTCAGCACTGTTCAACACGGATCTCAGTGAACTGTTTAAAAATTTAACAGTTTGATCACCCAAAATGAGGATTTTCTTCCGCAAATCACTCGATTGATGAGATGGCTCAGATATGTCTTTCGTGTTGAATTCCTCTAGAGTAGCTTTTAAAGCAGCAATTTGCAGGTAGTAATCTTGATTTTCAGCTTCCAGCATCCTTATGGAATTGAGCATTGTTTCTCTAATGCTATTAAGTTCATCCAAATCATCGCAAAACACTCGATTCTCATCCTGTAAAGTTTTTATTTGGGTTGTAAAGTCCTCGCATTGCATGGGCTTCCAGGGATTCAACTTTCAATTTTAAATGTTTATTTAGACTTTCGTTAGTCTCATTTTCTGAACGAGTTGCATCACTTCTTTCAGCGTATTCCCTATTTTGCTGCTCCACTCCAGTTAATTTTTGTTGAAGACTTTGTTTTTCTTTCTTCAATTTATCAATGGTGAATTTTTGATTTTCTATTGTTCTGGTGTACTCTTGTTCAGCTATATTCAGTATATCCGTGAAATCGTCTGTTTTACGTCTGAGTCTAATTATGTAGTCATTTTTTTCCTGGTTCTTTTTGCGAAGATCGCATAGTATTTCCTTGTATTTTTTTTCAACATCTTCTATTTGCTGATCTTTGATGTCAACTTGTTGTTTCAATTCCACAACGTCTTTTTGGTGCGTATTAATAATCTCACTGCCCTTATTCACCAGATCCTGGAGTTCAGAGATGTGTTGCTTACAACTTTGGCACAAAAATAAGAGATTACGTTTTGAAAGAATAATAGCATTCACTTCGGTAGTTGTGATTTCAGCGCAGGTTTTACAAAGAAACTCGCTGCAAATATCACAAGACGTTCCAAAAGTCTCATCATCCTTTGGGCGGCACTTGTATATACATGTGGTGTTACATTTAGAACAAAACTGTGTCATGTTGAATCAGTATTTTGAAAAAATACACGATTTAAATACACTTTTTTTTTTTTTTTTTTTTTTTTTTTTTCTACTACCAGAAAATTTCAAATTATTATTATTAAAAGAATAACTCGTAGACTGATATTTGTATTAATTTCTGTCTGTTTAAATTTTGATTATTTTACATTATAATGGGGTGCCCAGTTATTATGTACGATGAGTTAACTGCTATGTTTCATATCATTTATTCAAATGTAGCTTAATCTTTTTATTTGTTTATTGCTTTCAATTATACATGGTCGATTATTGGTTAAACTATACGAGCTACTGGAAAAAGTTGAATACAAAAGTTGAAGGGTTTTCAAATATCTTTGCGGATAACTAGAATTTTACAGGGTAAGTCATAAAGTTGCATTTTTTTAAATGGCAACTCCTGCATATTATTTAATATTTAAATTCTTGATTCAATCTTTAGCAAAAATTGTGATACGCATAAGGTTCTTAATTTCAGCCGTTTTCGAGTCATCGCGAATAAGACATTTTTGCATCTTTGACAAGCTATAAAACTCAAACGGTTTGAGATGAAGAAAAACTGTCTGCAGCCTTCTAGTCCTAACCACAAATTGACAGAATAGCTCTTGAAAAGTGAGGTGCACACCGTTTTCATGACCCGTTTGAGTTTTATAGCATGTCAAAGATACAAAAAAGTCATATTTATGAAAGGCGATAACTCGAAAACGGCTGAGTTTAGGAACATTACGTGTATCACAATTTTGGCTCAAAATTAAAGGAGTCTTTGTCTATCTTTGTCATATCTGTTGACATAATATATTAGCTGTATTTGTTATGCACCACTAGTGCAAACTTTTTCACACTGCAACACTCAGTGTGGCTTTGTTTGTGAAATGTTTGTCTGTTTTTTAGGATAGAATCTTAGTAGATACGTTTAGTGAAGATATTCTATCCTAAAAACCAGACAAATATTTCACAAAGAAAGCCACACTGAGTGTTGCAGCTAATATTATGTTCAATCAATATGTAGCTTTCTATAGTTTGGGTGCCAAACAAAATGGTTAATTTCTGCAGTGCATTTGGGTGTGGTAATAAATACACTCCAGAAAAGCAGATTTCATTTTTTGGCTAAGTGATATAACTCCAATTATTAAGGACAAGGGCACCTTAAGTATACCTACACGAAATTGTCCTAGTTAAATCCTCGGAGAAATCGAAATATCTAAAAATATACAGGAGGTTCCATATAAAAAATGCAACTTTGATGTTCCACGACTATATAACAGACCCTGTATACCTACTTCAAATTATTACTAGCTAATAGATATTCAAAAACCCTTGATGTTTACGGGAAATAATGGGGAGATATTTCTTTTTTGATTTTTTTTCTTTGGATTCTTTGATGCATACTAATGCCAAAAACAATTTTTTCAATTTTTTTTATCCATATTTATTCTAGAAAACTCAATTAATATCTGCTAATTTTCTAACGATTTCATTCAAAATACTCTGAGGGAAACTACGTCACCGACACGTGATCCTGATCAACAAATGAAACGACTGGTGACGCCCCATTCTAAATTTGTTGCCAGGTTGTGAAATTAGCGTAGCATTTTATTAAGATGTATAGCGCATCCACCAATGAAATCACTCGTGCACCCAAGTCTATTAGGTAAATTGCGAACGAGCTGACAACGCCGCATCATGTGGGTAACCTAACCTTGTTTTTGTTGTTTACATACATCCGTGATTTGAGATTTGGGTACTGTTGCTTGTTACTGTTATTATTGTTTCTAAACATATTCCAATACACACTCAAATTATGGAATGTCCATTTCCACCTGTCTAAGTTCTCCATCGAGTGCTTCAAAAATTTGGAGACGAAAAAGCCATTTGAAAATCCTCGATTCCGTGAAATATCCTAGAAAGAGTATACAGGTGGAAATGGACTTTTTCTTATGTTGAAATATTGTAGCCTCATCCTTTCTGAACATTTTGTTGTTTGAGGTGACTTGATAAGTGTTTTTTCGAAGAAGTTACGAAGCTTTGTATTGGAGTTTGTTTATGAATTTTGGACAATAAGACAATAATGAGTGTTTACCTTTTATTGTCACGCAATATATAAACTGTTTCACTGGTATATGAGAGCATAAAACCCGGAAGCCACTGATAACAATGATGACACAAAGCACTTTTTCTTCATTTTTGTCACAGATTCAAACACAAGCTTTTCCTTTTTTCACTGAATGAGAGCTTCACCGAATATATGGGGACTTTTGATTGGGTTTTAACGTATAAAAAAATGAAAAGTTTGCAGTTTTTGAGAAGCAAACTTGAAGCAAACAGCAAAACAAGACAAAATTTGAGGTTAGGTTAGGAGTGGACCGAGTAGAAGGCATTGAACTCGATACTACCGTACCTGGAAGGGACCCATCCGTGCTGTTTACATCATAAAGAATTGTTTACATCGAGTTGACTGAAGACAAATTTTCGACTAGAAAGAGATAGAGACAGAAAGGGGTGTCTATCTTTGTCATATCTGTTGACATAATATATTAGCTGTATTTGTTATGCACCACTAGTGCAAACTTTTTCACACTGCAACACTCAGTGTGGCTTTGTTTGTGAAATGTTTGTCTGTTTTTTAGGATAGAATCTTAGTAGATACGTTTAGTGAAGATATTCTATCCTAAAAACCAGACAAATATTTCACAAAGAAAGCCACACTGAGTGTTGCAGCTAATATTATGTTCAATCAATATGTAGCTTTCTATAGTTTGGGTGCCAAACAAAATGGTTAATTTCTGCAGTGCATTTGGGTGTGGTAATAAATACACTCCAGAAAAGCAGATTTCATTTTTTGGCTAAGTGATATAACTCCAATTATTAAGGACAAGGGCACCTTAAGTATACCTACACGAAATTGTCCTAGTTAAGGGCCCTACTCACACTCCTGCAGCAGGGGCAATCTAGGCCTGCCGCAGGAGAATCTTCCTTGTAAAGTACGTTTCGTTTTGAAAATGTAACAATCTCACATCCTGTTCGAGTTCGTTGGTACTACTAACATCATTTCCAAAGTTTGTTTTCTCATATCTTGCTTGCGAAGGCGATCTAGGAGATTGCCCTGCCTCCTAGATTGCCCCTGCTGCAGGCGTGTGAATAGGGCCATTTAGGAATTGACGATGGTGAACACTCCAAGAAATGCAAGAGTTCTATTCGGACATTCCTCAAGTCCCCTATCAAAAAACACCATATTTATTAGTTTTAATGTGACCTCAAAAATAAAAGTATTTTCATTTTTATTTTAAGCTATTATAGTTTTCCAAGTTTATACCTTAATACCTTCACTTTACTCAATACACAGGTTAAACATATAAATCACCCTGCGCCTACTACCTACCCTGTATTTTCTCAACTATTTTATCGAATTACGGATCATCTAAGTATACTTCATCATTTAGTAATTTGTTTCTTATTTTGCATGTTTCCAGATAGTTATTTGAAATATATAGATCCATCATATCATGATAATCAAGACTACTAAGTATGCACAGAATTGTGGTCATTTTTTCCAAGCAAATCAACCGCTTTTTCAATTTATCTTCAAACTATTTGAAAACCTCCGACTTCCCATAAGGGCAATGAGTGTGACAAAGATAGCAACCCCTTTCAAGTCCAATCAAAATATACCTATGCGCCAAAAAAATATGACTAAAATTGCCTCAGCTGTCGACACGACAGGGGCCCTTCCAGTTACGTAGTATCGAGTTCAATGGTGTTGCCACATTGACACAGAAATCACATGAGATCATGCTTGTTAACCAAATATAATATGATTTAGCGAGTGATTTAATCTTGAATAAATCAAAAAAATTGGCTCAAACTTGAATAAATAAATATAGTTGATCAATTTGATTACTCCGAATATTCAATAGAAAATGTTTGATTTGTTTCTATATAACCCCACTCATTTATTGTCCGGAGTGAAACGTAAACTGTGGCAAACGCGCAGAATGCACGCTAAATCGGTAAAGGTTGTCTCTGTTTAATCGAGAAAGATGGAAAAGCTGGGGATAGTACGTCAGAGCCCGCCATTGAAATTGGTTTCAAATTTCTATCAAAATTTCAAACAGCTCTAGTAAATTGACAAATTCACCAAATGACTTGAAACTCTCACATAGTACTGTTTGAGCAATTCTAAAAGTCATGTTTATATATTTTTGTTAACTTTCGAATTCATGAAACCTCCCTATTATAATGATTTTGAGACATTACGCGGCAAAATATAGTGAATTAACAAAAATAATTAGAATCTACATTGAGGCGTTAGAATTAGGCTGAATTTGATTAGTTCTCAATGATTTATATTGATTGTGAGCCTTTTCTTTCGTTTTCCTTATAAAAGTGTGATTTTTGGTACAATCATCTTTTTTGGACCGTTATAATTCAATAGATGTTATTTTTGACAACAGTTGTATTGATATTATTGATGTTTATGGGAAATGGATGAGAATTATAATGCTTTTGAGAGATTACGAGATAAAATATTGTGGATTAACGGAAAAAATCAGAATCTACATTGAGGCGTTTGAATTTGACTAGTTCTCAATGATTTATATTGATTGTGAGCCTTTTCTCATGTTTTCCTTATAAAAGTGTTATTTTTGGTACAATTCTCTTATTTGGCTCGTCCCAATTCAATCGATGTTATTTTTGTCAACAGTTGTATTGATATAAATGATGTTTATGAAAAATCGATAATAATTATGATGATTTTGAGGCAATACGAGGCGAAATATTCTGTATTAATCTTTTTTAAGTAGCTCGTATGGTTTAGCCAATAATCGATCGTTCCCAATGTTCCCATACATATCAGTCACCCTGTTTATTAATTTTATAAATTAATGTTAGATAATAAAATAGATCTTTTTGATCCTGCATAAAGCTGTGTGTATCTGAATTATTGTTTTGCCTCTTTTGATTATTATTACATTTTTTAGACCAAGTTGAAATATCTCGATATCTTGATTACATTTACTACGTTTTCATGTAGATTTCTGTTCGGATTGATTACCGTTTTGGTATTGAAAACTCCATGAAAACAGATACCCAAATCGTCTTAAGTCTCAAGGTTGATCTAGCTTTTCACGGGATCGATTCGAGATTTACATATCCAAAATACCTAGCATGAAAACGGAAATCGTATTGGGATATGCGCAAAAGCGATCTTTTCACATGACAGCGTTCTTACCAGAACCTCCCAAAGCTATTCTTTTTAATTCTAATTTGAAAACAAAAATCTGTTTCAATATTTCATAATTATTCTTTGACGAGTTTGAGTTTCTTTTCTCAGCAGATGAAATCATCTACGCATTGCGAATAAACCGTAGACAAATAAAACTGACAGTGACAAAAATGTCAAATGAGATCGCAGGTTTCAAAACGATCTGAAAACGATTTCAGTATCCCCTTCGTGAAAACGGATGTCGGTATTGGACTGAAATCGATTTGAATATTCCATGAAAACATAGCAATTCTGTTTTGAAAAAACGACGTTGAGACATTCACGCAACACCCTGTATATACTATTATGAGGTGCATGGGAAAAGAAAATACAAATTGCGGCGTCCGAGGATTTATTCGAAAAACAATATATCCCTGCTCTTCGAATGAATTCGTTAATAAATCACAGCGCTGTATTATAATAAAGATATGTTCAACATTTTGTCAGCTGCGAATTATTATAGTTATTTTTCACTTTTAATTATGTGCAGTTGAGACAATAATTTTAATATTAAAAGAAGATACTTATACCTAATCTATAATATACAGGGTGTAGATATATATTTGAAATCAGAAGAAAAAGGTTACAACAATAAGAGAAAATCACGACAGCTGATCACAAATAATAGTTATTGATGGTACTAGTGCGTTGTGTTGAAAATAAGTCACACGAGAAAGATTTGTATATAGATTCTCAAGTGACTTCTGAAATATAACGCACGAGTGCCATACAATATTTTATCCAACAAATGCGTGGAAATCGTTTTTTATGAGATAATTATTAAATATAAGTTTTAGTGTCACAATGACTAGACAGTGAAATGTTTACATTTTGGTCAAAATAGGTTGATGTTTGTTTGGTCGTCAGATGAACGTGATAGGTTGTTTGTTTGTTTGCGGCGGTAACGTGAGTTATAATCCATAACCGACAAGTGACTGGTAAGTTATGGATTATAACACACTAGTGTGTTATTTGACACTTGGCTTGTCCAAAATTACATCAATGATGACACCTGTAACTATCATGCGTCAGATAAAGGTAGTTAACATAACACCTACAATATAAAGGAAAGTCAAATGGCAACTTGTGACATGTTTTTAGCCAGCAACCAGTAATACATGAAAATGCGTATTTCGCCAAACATCCACCGCGGCGCTGAAATTTGTTTGCTGTCTTGTCCCTGAAGTTGATCGGTTGTTGAGGAAAGTTTGTTGTCATTGTCAAAAGTTCTTGTTATGGGTTTATTAAATTTCATCTTTGTTGAAGTGATCTTTTTGAAAATGGAGTGTAATCAGAAGCGTCGTTATAACAGCTTTTGTGTTATTCCTATTTGTCATGATTTAGCAAATAAGGGACCTAAGGATAATGCGGAACTTTTCGCAAAGTGGATTTGTGAAGTGCGGAATCCACTACTGCAGAATAAGACTAATGAACAAATCTAATTTAAAGATCTTATTTGGTGTGTGATATCCAGAATCCTCCTGGTTTTGAAATATGGTAATTTTTAACCCAACTATTACGAAAAAAATACTTTAATTGATATTTTTTTCAACTCTATCATAATTCTAGAATTATTTGTGGAAAAGTTATTTTGTGATGATTACTAAGATGATTCTTATTTAACCGATGTTGGAATTTCATCTTTGCCGCTCCGCCCGCTAATTCGTTTGAAGGTAAATGAAAAAAACAAAAATATAATTTATTTTTGTGAAACCCAGTTGTCTTGGAAAATAATAACTCAAGAAGATAAAAATCATGTATATTTTAAATAGAACACTTTGAACGCATCATACAGAGGAAATTTAGGTAGCGACAATAATTATAGTTGGACATTCTAATTGATCTCAAAATGTTTGTTTTATTATTTGAAAACGAATGAAACAGTCGGCAGCAATAGGTTACTATTCTAACATTGGGTGAATAAGAATAACCATAGTGGATACATTTTGAAATGAATATTCCAGATACTTCTACTCTTGTGGGTATTATCACCATGTAATAGTCAAAAAAAGTAAAAACGTCATCAAAACAACTTTCTCCAAACCATTCATCATTAAAATAGTGTTTAGAACGTTTTGATTGAGAACGTATCTATTTCGAAATTTGGGTTAAACATGAATACATATTTTAAAACCAGGAACAAAAGCTCAACAAAATTATTTAATTAAGTATTTGAAATTGCCACAGAAATATAGCTGCGACAGAAACCTGCAGATGGCGCTGTGGTTACTGTAATGTACATTTCTGCTTCACCATATCCTGTCATGTGGTTATCCAAACAACCATTGTAGGGCGCCACTTGATAACATCAAAACTCTCCAACAACCTTTTTGAGAGCTCTTCACACATAATATGGATAATAAACTTTCTGATGAACTGTGGTGCGTCGGCAAGAAAAAACTAATTTTTCTTGGAAATTGCTATTCAGAAAAAAATAAACATTTGAAAAAACATTGTTGTGATGATTAAAATGTAATTTTGTAATGTAATGAAAAATACTACATACATGTTCTTTTAGTCCAGCCCTGAAAAAGTTAAAACCTCTTCAATTACTCAAAAACTTGCATCACCACATATCACTCAAATCCTGAAAATGTCTCATCAATAGAGGATTTTTTTTATCTGGTAAAATTTCAACACAGTATTTCGGAGACGAAACACCAAGCTGCTTGTTCAAGGTTTTAGAATATACTCTCTGAATTTTGACCAGTTGAGCGAGGACACCTTTTATACATTCAGGGTGACAATTCAAAAAGGACCAGCATTTGATTGTGTCCAAACCAATGATAGTATAAAGATTTGGCGAGACACGTCAATTTAGATATCGAGGGGGACAACTTTTGAGGTATCTGTGGTTTTTCTGGAATCAACACTCTCACGCCCAGGGTAGCTACCCCTGAAATTTCAAATAGCAACCCCCACTTATTTTGCAATTTTTGAAATCTTCACGTTATTCTCCATACGCTACATCACTTTTTTTTCAAAATTGAAGTTCCTAACCCCACAAAAATTTTCAAACGAACAGAATTAATTATTTCCTGAACTGATGATAGTATGAAAATTTGGTGAGACACGTCAATTTAGATATCGAGGGGGACAACTTTTGAGGTTTCTATTATTGTTCTGGATTCAACCACTTCACCCCAAGGGTAACTACCCCTGAAATTTCAAATAGCAGCCCCCACTTATTCCGCGATTTTTGAAATCTTCATGTAATTCTCAATGAGCTACATCACTTTTTTTTCAAAAATAAAGTACATAACCTCACAATTGTTCTGTTTGTGAAATTGAGAATTCCAATAAAAAAAGGAATTAATCTAGAGATACATGAGGAACTCAAAAATGACAAAAGAAATAGAAGTTTTTCATCCAAAATCTTAAGGTAGGCGCCCTGGAAGTTCGGAGGTTGAAAGGAATATGACAGCTAACACCTCAAAAGTTTTCCCCCTTGATATCTGCATTGATATCTTTCACAAAATCTCCATACCATCATCATCAGTTTAAGAAATTATAATTATTGTTGTCCATTTGGAAACAATAATTGTAAGGTTATGTAGTCCAATTAAAAAAAAAGTGATGCAAGTTATCAAGAATAGCATAAATATTTCAAAAATCGCGGAATACGTGGAGGCTGCTATTTGAAATTTCATGAGTAGGTAGTTGGGTATACCCTGCCTGGGAGTGAGGGGGTTGAATCCAGAAAATTGATAGATACCTCAAAAGTTGTCCCCCTCGATATCTAAATTGACGTGTCCTACCAAATTTTCATACTATTAGTGATTTGGGATTTGGACACAATCAAATGCTGGTCCTTTTTCAATTGTCATCCTGTATGTGATCACCGTCACACAAAGGAAATATACCTACTAAAATCACGAAATAAGTTTAAAATATCGGTAAAAGTGATGCTTAGATAATATACAGGGTGTCCACTCTGAAGTGTCCCACCCCTGTAACATTTTTGTTTATTAACCGATTTTCATTTTTTTTCTGTTGGTTAGGTCTCGTCAAACACTTTTTGAACATTATACCAAATCAGTTCCAGGGACGTACTTTTGGGTGATTATGAGGGTTCAAAGTGGATCAAATTTTAGAAAATCGTATAAGAGGATTTTTTAGAAAAAAACTGACAACGGAATCTCAATGAGAATGACCAAAAACCTCCCTGTTCACATTTTCAAAAAAAAAAATGTTACTGTTTTGTTTTTTTTTTTGATAATTTGTTAATTTAATACTTATACTGCTCATTGAGTCTTTCTGTACGTTCTAATTAATAAGATGTTAATAAAATCCCAGAATGTGTGTTTTAAACAAAAAATCATCGATACCTAATACAGGGTGGGCGACTTCAGAGTGGACACACCGTATATAGTAGGTACTAATGTTGGGGCAACACTATCAAATGACTTTAATCATTCAATATCTTAAACTAATGCAAAATAATATATTACTGTGCATAAAACTCAATTGAATGAATATGTTTAATCCGGGTCTGGTTTGTATCCCAAATTGAAGAGAGAAGCCGCTTTTCCATCCTTATTTACATCGTTTCTATAGAACAAAGGCGCCGCCGGTGAGTTTCCTAGCTGGTTGGTATCTAAGCTGTGGTGCTGCAATCGGCTATTCCAGTATTGTACTAACTTGCGTACAAAAGAAGTCACCGCAACGCCCCACAGACCTGTCAAAGGCGGTAACGAGATACATTTTTCTAGAACCACCGCCCTTTTTAGTCTTTATATCGCGGTGGTTTTTGAAACTACAGATTTTCTATCACGAAGTGTTTTTTACGGTTTTTTACCAAGACATTCAAAAAGTTATATATTGTGCATGGTAGAAGGTATATGTATATCGAAATGTTATATATCAAAAGATCACATTTCATGGATATTCTTATACAGGGTGTCTAACGGTGACCGTCCATCAGAATATCTCGGGAAATAAAGCAATTGGTATTCTGAAAATTTGTATGGTGGGATATTCATAGATGTTCTTCTCAAATGAAATAAAAGCAACGTTGCACGACTTCCGGTTATACCGGAAGTAGGTGTCAACTCGCTTATTTTGAATGGAACACCCTATATATTATAACATTTTTGGATTCTACGTAAAATTCTAGGCAGATCTCATGTATCATGTCCTATACCTTAGTATGAGCGTTTTTGAAATATTTTAGTTTTTATGTCAAAAATGACGTTTGAAGGCTCCTATTTGAATGTGAATTTTACCTATAAGAAAGCCTCCATTATTCAATTTGTATTGGATTTCTTATCGAAAAGGACCTACTTTGATAGATTTTTCACAGCAATATGAAAACAATTATTACAGGGTGGGCCAAAAATAAGATCCAAAATTAAATTTTTATAATTTATCTTATTGTGCAATAAAAATAAAGGTGAGTTTGTATGAGATTGTCCTCTCTAAAAATTATTTTTTTTATTTTTTTTTGAATTTTTGGAATGAACAATATTGGGTAAACGCACCCTTATTTTTGATTCACAATAAGATAAAATTATAAAAATTACGGGTTTCCATTTGAAAAAATTGATTTTTGGCCGTTTTCTGAATTTAATTTTTGATCTTATTTTTGGCCCACCCTGTAATAATAGTTTTCTTATTGCTGTGAAAAATCTATCAAAGTGGGTACTTTTCAACAAGAAATCCAATACAAATTAAATAATCAAGGCTTTCTTATAGGTGAAATTCACATCTAAATAGGAGCCTTCAAACGTTGTTCAAAAAAGTTGTGATACCAAGGCCACCATTGGTTGTCACCCGAGACACAGTGGATCACTTTCCACAGTTCGGCACAAAGGGTAGATGTCGATTGTGCAAAACAGGCGAAACACACTGGAGTTGCACAAAATGCAGCCTGAGATTATGCCTGGTGAAAAACAGAAACTGTTTCATCCAATTCCATAAAAATAATTAAGTTTATTTCCTGTATAGAATCAAATTTTGGTTGTTATTTCTATACTTTGTATAAGTAGTATTCATTTGCAAGAAACAATAAAAATAATAAGTTGAAGTCATGTTTATATTCATTAGCGATGTGTCTTATTGTACACATAACAAAGTGGATTTATATTACAGGAATATTGGCAATGTATCCCATAGGCTACAATTAAAATCTCGGTATCTCTTGTAAAAATTCATGATTTTTTGACAAAAATCATTTATTTGCCTCCCATTAATTGAGTTTATGTCCAAAATTTACTAAAACATAAACTGAGAAAGTCTTGCCAAATTAAGGGTTAAGCATTAAAATGAATACTACATTTTCGCAAAATTAAAGATATTTCAAAAACTATAAGGTTTAGGTGTATTAAACCTTGATCAAACTTACCTCAATTTTGATCATACAAACCAAAAATTAAATAATATACAAGGTATTCCATTCAAAAAAATACAACTTTGATAAGTTTCGTGTTTTAGGGACACCCTGTTTAACAGGAAAATATTTTTAAAATGTAGCCTTAAGGGGTCCCTATCCATCCAGAAAAAAAAACTTCTTCAAAATCAGATACTTCAGCCATAATGTTTTGTCTCGAATAACGTGAATAACCCTGTATATTGCAAGAATTTGTATTTTGTCCCAAACGGCGCCTCATATAAAATGACTCGTTTGAAGCTATAGTTTTTACTATAATACATAAATGAAGAGCGGAAATGATATCCTCTTTGGGTAGGTATGCACTTGAAGAAAATGTCCACAATGTAATATGATGAATAACCTAACTAAAGGGAATTAATAAATATCAATTTTCTCTTGATGAAATATTTATAAAGATAATGGTATAATACCTACATCTCACTTTAAAAAAATATTATGATCTCAACCAAACTAGTTTTCCAGCTAACAATAATTGCGAAAAACTTAAGGAAGGAGGAATGCGTGCTTTGAGTTCAACTGATCTACGTAGTGAATTCTCTTTTGATTAATCATTATTGTTATATTGTGCGTGAAATATTAAGAGTGTTAAGTGGAAAGAAGTATTACGTGATAAATCAATTGTGAAGAGTGTAAGTATAAAAATAAGAACTAAGAATGTGGGAATAATAAAATGGCCGCCGCATAGCTTGCAATCGTTAAACAATTTAACGGTTACATAGAGGGGTTTATAATTTAGCATTTCGGTGTTGTTGCTTTGGATTAGGGTTGTTTTCTTCCTATTCATTGAACAATACCATAGTATCAATCAATAAATTATTATATTATGATAGCTAGAGTAAATATCAATAATCATTAAGTCAGTAAGTATAGTGTTACCCTATAAAGACAAAACTATAATAGGGATGCATAAATTGCCTAGTTTATAAAAAGTTTTGAGTTTAAGTGAAAGGAAATTCAAAGCTCATTTCATTCTGGTACTTGTTTATTAAGAATAAATCAATGAGTTTGTGTAATTGTAATAAGAACAATACACATGTATATAATAAGAAAATTGCCTTTATTTTCATTTGTCCCCTTATTTCGTTTATCTGCAACAGTGTTACAGAAATAAGTAGAAGTACCTATAGTGTAGCTTTTAGCTTTTCAAAAGATTCTGTTTTTTTCATTTAGGTCTTCTACACCTTTAATACTGCATACAAAATCGCTTTACCGTGCAGCATCTACCCACTATAAACATGAAAATATAACTTGAACGTTCAAGTTACGTAACAAGCTTCCAAAGTAACGTTGCTGAGAAGATAACAATAACATTAATATAACGTTTATGTTACCGCTTATGTCCAACATGAACGTTCATCATAGTAACGTTGCAAATCAACACATTATTGCAACGAAAATATAACGTTTCTCCAAAGCAAACCATGTTATTTTAACATTGCGTTACGTTACATCAACATTTATGATATGTTTCGATATGACATTTTTCCAACTGGATTGAAATGTTTCCAATTAAACGTTATAGCAACAATTTAATAACGTGGCTGCTACATTTGCGCAGCATCCTTATAGCAGGAATGTAATGACACGAAAATGTTGTTGTTGGACATTGCAGAAATGTTGTTAGAAGGGACAACTTTGGAACAAAGATATAGTCCGGGATCTCTCATGAAAAAGTGATTACTACTCCACTGTATTTCTTTTTGAAAATATTCATTTCGAGATTTTGGTCTGTCAATTTTTCAATTGGCGAAAAGATTGGTAATCGCGGCGTTTTCCAAAATCAGGAAAATTTGAATTTCATGACATTTCACACATTTCTGACCAAGAATTTTTTCTAAAATATGTCTACAAGTTTACCAAGTGATGGGTCAATCATTTGATAAACTTCAACATATAATTTAGAAAAAACTTTTGGTACATTTGATATTATCTAGAGAACGCAGCGATAACCAGATTTTTCGCAGAGAAAGAAACATTGTCAGGCTGGCCAAAATGGATTTTCTCACTAAGTTTACAGAAGAGTGGTTAGTCACTTTTTTCTTCAAATGAGGGATCCGGTACCATAACGTCAATCGATAATTCCACGAATCTGCCATTCAAAAGTGTGAACATTTCAGTGGCCAATAAGTTCAATACATTTCCTAGTCACTGCATTTTGTGGGATCTTGAAAAAAAGTTCATTACGCATAGATAGCAGATATGCACAAACTGGAAAAATTTGATGTATGAAGTTTTAAATCGTTGTATGCCCTATTAAAAATGAAAAACATTAAAACGCATTCAGAGGTGAAAAATATGTATTGACTTCATATAAGTTACATTATGAAAACTTTATATAAAAATAGACTTGATACATATTTTTTAATAGCACAAACAAAATAAACATAACATTCGTGAAAACTGAAACTATAAAATTCTTAGAAAAATACATTTTTTCAAAACGACACAAAATTAAGTAACATGAAAAAAACAGAAACTCCATATAAAAATAAAGTCAAGGTACATTTTTTAACAACATAAACAAAATAAACATAGCATTCTTAAAATCAAAGCATATATTCTAATGTTTTGTTTGTGAATTTTTTGACTGGAAGTTTATTGAGTTTATTTGTTTAGTTGTTAATTATGTTAGAATTATTTCAATCTAAGTGTTTGAAAATCGTCATACATAAGGACATAAAAGTGGAAAAAAACTGTTTGAAAAAATGTTTTTCAAAATTTAGACGAAAAAATGCATTATTTGATTATCTCGTATCTATTTGTTAAAAAAATCCCATATTATGATGCGGACTTTACCTGTGACGCTACTTTTTTTGCTCTATTATAGGTACCTATATACTATTGAACCTACCCTACCACACATTTGTTTTGTGATACCTACCGATTGCATATAACGATTCTTTACCTCACCACGAGCCTTTACCAAAATCGGTCTATCCCATCGGTTGATTCGAATATGGCGGCACATAATTCAGATTCAAATTCAAAACGAATATTGACAGCTGTTGCAGTTGTTCATGGCTGTTTCGCGATTGAGTTCGAAGTTGCTTTTTCAACAATGTCTGTGCAAGTGATCAGTGGAAACTATCTGTCGACGGAATTTATTAATGTGTTATGCATTGAAAAAAGCCTTCAGAATAGATAAGTGTCAGTGCGTAAAGCCTTATTTCAAAATAATATAATGTCTATCATTCGATGATTTTGGATACAAATGATGATGTAGAGTTAGGAATGTTAGAGATCCATAGACATGAACATGATTCATTTGTAAAACCCGTATTGCTCAATTGATTAAATTCATTTGTCATTGTGATTTGAACCCGGATTAAAATGGATACCTACACTATATACATTATTTATTTAAATCTAAAATAAGAGATATGAGTCAAATTTCTTCCACAGTAGATGGAGTTTTGAGAGAAGTCCGAATAAAAAAACTTCAAAATTCAAGCTTTATGCCGAAAATAGGACAAATTGGTTAGGTACCTAACACACACACCTCCAAAAGTCTTGGACCCCTCATGTTTTTTTGCCATTTCCACAGATATTCAAAATCTGATCAAATTAATAAATACTCTTTTCATTTTCCCCGGTCTTGATGGTTTTTCAAAGTGGTTTTAGAAAAAAAAAGGATAACTCCATTGGAAAGAGAGGTAAAAACTATATCGATCCTGGAAATCACACTACGATTGAACTTTTGATAGACTTGATATGCAATTTGAAAGATGTCAAAAATTGCTCAAAATTGGCATTTTTGGCGAAAAGCTTGAGAAATATATCCTTTTAAGCAACTTCAAAACCGCATACCTGGGCTATAAAATTGTCAATTGTATAGTGTTATTTTCAGGATCGGTATAATTTTTGCTCCACTTTATATTCGATTTTTTTTTCTAGAACCACTTTGAAAAACCGTCAAGATTGGTTTTTTTTTTTCATAGGTCAAAAAGATACAATGACTTCTCAACAAAAAAAAAGTCCGAGGACCTTGACTCTATTCGAGTACCTACTTATTTATGTTACCAGAGTTTTATATCTCTCGAGATGGGCATGAAGTACCTTTTGGAAGTGTGTGTAGTTTCTGAAATACCTATTCAATGGAATGGATTCGAGCAATTTTCATAGTTTGTCGTGTATCCGGGTAGACATCCCGTGAAATAATAGAAATTCAGGAACAAATATAATATATTGCTGAGCACAAAAGCTGTCACTTGCACCCAAATCAAGTCGAAAAATCTAATTGATTGTTAATAACACTGTCCTTTTTATACACCACCCCGATTAGCGAAATATTTGGTTGATAGATTTATCCGATCACCGCGCCTTAATCTGTATAAATAGTAGGTAGGTGATCCACTCCGAAATTTACCCCCATATTGTGGTATACACTAGTCACTAAATCCACTATAAACACTGTTACGGAACATGGTGAATGCGCCGCTCAAGCCACCACATTGTGTAGAATTGTTTGGAATCGATTGGCTTCTGGTACATTCTAGCAAGGCTAGATGGCGTCGAACATTCTTCGCTTTTCTAAAAATATCTGGATTGTTCTCTTAATCCTGGCCAGGGTATATAATGAGATCCGTCATTTCAAGGGTTAGTTCAGTTCTGAATACGTCGTGAAATATAAATCGTAAAACATAAATAAGCTGTGATTTTGTTTGTGAATAGTGAGTTCTGTACATAGTGACTTGTAAAATAAATTATTTAAAGCTGAACAGTGTTTTCTATAGCGAAACTTGTTACATTGGTGTCAAAAGTGGAATTTATTGTGTGCTATAGAAACGGACATAAATATTCGCTTTAATGGCTGCGAAACTAGTGTTTTTAACCGGATTGAAGGTCGCTGAGTTGAAGAGGGAGCTGGAGGAGCGTGACCTGGATGCAAGCGGAAAAAAAGCTGATCTACAACAACGGCTTCGTGAGGCTTTAATGGAGGAAGGCATGGATCCCGATACGTTCCAATTCGAGATTCCTGATCCCAACGCAGTTGAGAAATTGTCCAGAGCAGTGCAAGAGAATTCCAGATTATTGGAAGAAAAGTTTAATGAATCTTCCAGAGCTATGGAAGAAATGAAGGAGCAATTGGCGGATAACTACAACTGCTTGAAGGCTCATGTAGCAGAGGAAATCGGAAATCTGGAGAAACAACTAGGAGAGACTGCAAAGGCTCTGGAAGACGAAATCGACGAAGTGAGAAGGCAAGTGGCAGTAATCATGCAACAACCGGAAGTTACTTTCGGGAATCACGGTGCGAGTGCCAAGATGGAAGCTGATACCATCAGAATCCACATGAAAGCCCCACAGTTTGATGGCAAACTGTCCTGGAACAATTACCATCGCCAGTTCGAGGCAGCAGCAAGGGCAAATGGATGGACTGGACCGGAAAAAGCCCTGGCATTGACTCTGGCACTTCGTGGGGAAGCTACAGAAATCCTGCAGACGCTCAACACCCAGGAGCAGGAGGACTACGATGTACTAGTCAAGCATCTGGAACTGCGATATGGGCAAACTCACTTGGAACACGTCTACCACTCTCAGTTGAAAAATCGCATTCAGAAGACCAACGAGACCTTGCAGGAGTTTGAAGCGGATGTTGCTCGCCTTGCACGACTGGCTTATCCAACCACGCCAGAGAACGTTATGGAGAGGCTTGCAGTTCAGGCCTTCTTGGATGGACTTCGAGACCAGGAGATTCGGCAGTCACTGATACTCCATCGTCCCGATAGACTGGTTGAAGCACTGGCCAAAGCCTTGGAATTCGAAGCGGCGAAGCAGTCTGTGAAGCTTCCTGCACGCGTGCGAAGGATGGAGGACCAAGATCTCGCGGAGGAAGACTCCTTCGACGCAAATGTGAGGAGGGTCGTCAAGGAAATGGAGGCGTCCAAGCGAAGGTAGCTACGATGCTGGAATTGTGGAGAGCTTGCCACATTCGTAGTCGATGCAAGAAGGAGATACGGGCACCTTCTTCGACGTCGGAAAACTAGAGAGGGTCGATGCGAAGGGGCAATCGTCGACCTGTAGCCAGTATGCCCCAAGGAAAACCGCCATAGTTGCTTCTTTAGGACACAAACTGAACAGCGTGTTTGTGGATGGCTGGGTTAATGGAGAGAAACGCACCATGCTGCTGGATACAGGTGCGACGAAGTCTATCATCAGGCCCGACATTGTCACAACACCGACAATGATTAAACCAACAAAGTGGCGACTACGGACGGCAACAGGAGACTTGGCTAGGATACATGGTGAAGTGGAGGCAGCAGTGATTCTGGGAAGCACCAGCTTCGAACATCCAATGCTGGTTGCCGATATTGAGGAAGAAATCATAATTGGAATTGACATCATGAACACCCAAGGCTTCCAATTAGATTTCAAATATGGAACACTGAAAACCAACAACGAAGAGGTGATAATGCATGGTAGAGAGGAAGAGACAGTTCGTGTTTTGCTGGCTGGGGATTCTTCAATTCCTGAGAGGAGCGAGATGATTTTGTGGGCTCGCCTGGAAGGGAAGATGAAAGAAGGAAGCATCGTGATGTTTGAGCCTAAAATACACGATTCTGAAGTAGGACGAGGCATTGCATGTGGAAAGAGCCTGGTACATGTGGGAAAGACTGTGCCCGTGAGAGTGATGAACGTCAACTATCACTCTGTAAGTTTGGCAAGGGACACAGTTTTGGGGCTCTGCTCGTCAATTTCCTCTGTGGTGCGACAAGTATGTGAGACTGAGCAAACCATCTCTGAGTTCACCGGAGAGATGGAGAAGTTAGTTGTCACCTCTTCAAAAGATCTGGATAAGAGACAAAAACAACGATTGAGAAACCTGATAAGGAATTACGGCGACATCTTCGACAACGGGACTGGGAAAAAGGGCCGAACGAACGTGGTGCGGCACACCATCAACACAGAGGGAGCACGACCGATCCGCCAAACAGCTAGAAGACTACCTTTGGCCAAGAAGGAGGAGGCGGACAAGATCATCAAGGACATGGAGAAAGGCGGTGTCATCGAGCCTTCTAGTAGTCCGTGGTCATCGCCAGTTGTTCTGGTTAAAAAGAAGGACGGTTCAACTCGATTCTGTGTGGACTATCGTCAGCTGAACAATGTGACGAAGAAGGACAGCTACCCGCTACCACGGATCGATGACACTTTTTATACCTTGGCTGGATCGAAGATCTTCTCAACCCTGGACCTCAAAAGCGGATATTGGCAGGTAGAAATGGCCCCTGAAGATCGAGAGAAGACTGCTTTCAGCGTTGGAGCTGGGCTGTGGCAGTTCACTGTTATGCCATTTGGGTTATGCAACGCACCTGCTATGTTCGAGCGGCTGATGGAGACTGTGCTCAAAGGACTATCCTGGTCAACATGTCTTGTATACCTGGATGACATAATTGTGGTTGGCAAATCATTTGCAGACCATCTGAAGAACTTGGAGGAGGTATTCCAGAGACTCAGAAGTTCCGGTTTGAAGCTGAGTCCAAAAAAATGCCAACTGTTCCGGAGGGAAGTACAATACCTGGGTCATATTGTGTCGGCTGAGGGTGTAGCCGTTGACCAGCAAAAGGTGGAGGCAGTTAAGGAGTGGCCTGTACCAAAGAACCTCCATGAGCTAAGAAGTTTCCTGGGTCTGTGCACGTACTACCGGCGTTATGTCCAAGGATTTGCGAACATCGCCCGGCCTCTTCACAGGCTCACAGAGGCACAGAGACGCTACCACTGGGACGAGGATTGTCAGGAGGCCTTTGACCGTTGTTTGAGTAAAGGACTAGTTAGACAGCCTGATAGATCAGACAAAGATCGAATCAAACAAAGACGCATATACCGTGAAATACCGCCAAAAACTACGTAGCGGACAATGCACGCACTTCAGAAGAATATTGATTTTTTCGTCCATCGTCCACGAGATGTCGTGCTCGCAGATATTTTATCGTCGAATCTGAAGATACTTGACCTTGCAAAATCTTTAAGCTAAAAATAGACATGTTTAGATTTCTATTTCTACGATTAGTCCAATTTGGCCAATGGATATTTGGTTGGCTTGGATATTGATGTTTTGTGGTTCGGTTAGTTTGCTCTTGGCTTGGGAATTTTTTTATTCGATTTTTCTTTTGACTTATTTGACCACGTATAGGTACCTACGACCGTTGTTTGAGTCAAACAACGCTACGACCTAGTCTGTTGTCCCACCTGCTTCAACCACTAATAAGTACCTACTTTTTATAATTATTATACAAGGTGAGTGTTTTAAAGTGTTACAATGCGATAACGAAAAACTTCAATTTCTTTTTACATTTTGGTGACGTGTTAATTCCACGGGACATTTTAGGTTTACATTGGGGTCTCATGGTAACGGATGCATGATGACTGTAATACAGGGATAATTTAATTAAACATTTTTGATCAATTAAAAAAAATGTAAGCAGATTACATAGGTATTTTATGAAGATTCGTATTTTAAAATAAAAAATACATCATTCCATTTGAATTTCGATAGTGACTCCCACCGCTCTTAAGGGGGTGAAGGGACAAATGTGAAAAATATCGTGAAATGTGTCCCCCGTGAAAATTATCACATCACGAAAATGTAAAAAAAATAAAGCCGTTTTTGACACAGGTATCGCATCATTGTAACACTCTCAAACAGTCACCCCGTTTACGTAGGTATGTACAAATTATACTTTCCAGTTGCCGAATTTCGCTCATATTTTTTTCATTAAAGGTACGCCATTAAGTTTTCGCATGTTGAAAATCATTTTTTTATTCTTCGTTCAATTTTAAGCAAAAAAGGTAGACTGACTTTTATTCTTTGATGCGTCGTTCTCGTGATAAAAAATGAAAAACAATGTAATTTCAGAAAAATTCACCTATCCAGTTTTAAGAAAAATGAAAAATTAAATGTTATAACAACTGCTCAAGTTGCTGCGCTTTGAACTAAAAATTCAGACGTTTCGAATTTAAATTCAAACTTTTGAAATTATCATTCTTACTATTATCATTTTCCCTGTTATTGTTTAATGAATAAACGTTTGCGGACATGTTCGTTCACAAAAAGTGATTATCCTACCATACTATATTCACCTTGTCATGCGCACTTATTTTAGACACCTTGTATAAAGAGTTTGATTTTTTCCAAAAATTATCATACCCGACTGAAAAAAAAACACCCAATGATTTTGGGCACGAGCAATAATAGGATTCATCCGTCAAATGGTTGGTAGCTCATTTTGATGATCTTCAAAAGCCAAACTAATCAAACTACATATACAGTTTGTCCGCCGATGCGGTTAAACAAGACAAATGGACCAAAAATTGAAAGATGCGAAAAATACAAATTACTGTTTGTCAAAAAAATAAAAATTACGAAGAAAATTGATTACAGAAATACAGAGCGTCTCAAAAATGTAAAAACATAAAATGAAGCAAGAGCAGTCACTTTTTGCCCTTTTCACGTGGAATTATGAACAAAAAAACTTGCTTTGCAAATTTAGTCCTAACCCTGATTTTGAACTTACTGAAGAAAATTTGAATTTATGAAAATTGAACAAAAAAGTAATTCCGCATTTTACTATACATTCACATTATTATATTAGTACATTATCAGTTGTTGTGGTAAAACAACAATAATAATAGTGAAATTAGTAAAACGCGGGCTTGTAGAAACGTTTACCTAAATAGATTTTCATAAATTCAAATTTGTTTCAATAAATTCAGAGTCAGAGTCAAAACTAAATTTGGAGCAATTTTTTTTATTCGTCATTTCTCGTTATTAGAAGGCCAACAAATGACTGCTCTTGTTTCATTTTGTTTTTAAATTTTTGAGACGTTTCAATTCTTTTTAATATAAATTATTTTTATCATCCTAGCTTTTATTTTTTGGGAAGCAGATTTGTTTTTATCAAGAATCACTTTTCTGTAACTGAATTCTTAGTTCATTTGTCTGTTAACCGCAGGACATAACCTTCCAAGTCGTCAGTGCTGGTGGTTAATCATTTTACATTGCCCCGAAGAAAATTAAAAAAAAGTCGCGTAACAAACATTGAAAGTCTCTTTTGCCAAGAGTTAGCCGAATTTGGACAACATGTGAATTTTAATTTTTTGTCACAAAAATTTTATACTTATGTAGTAATAATAAATAGGGCTTTTTCTAAACCTCGTTAACTTGTATTCATTGCAGTCTTCCGAAAATCTATATGGTTCAAAACATTTTCGCACTAAATAAAAAAAAATCTAATTCCCAAAAACTATTCAAAATCGAAGTATCATTGACTCAAAATATACACACATACCTACCCATCTCACAACACATGAAGACAATAAGTCGTGTATGTAGATAATAGAACAATACAGAATAGAATTTGATTTAGTAGGTAAGCCAAATTACATGGATGTATAGAGTAGAGTAAAACAGTGGTGAACAGATTTGTTTTTTTGGCGCAACTGTATACATGTCAAAACCCTAAAATAAAATTTACAAATAACATGAAAATGTAAAGTACACAGATACAAAACTAACAAGTGAATAAATAAAAGGCAGCACCTCATAAACATACCCTTACATTACATCCGGACGAATTCACTGAACAGAATAATAGTAAAATACTAGTACTTATTTCTTTTTGAGGATTTGCAATTTTGACCGTTTCTTGGATCTTCTTGTCGATTCCGTACTTTTTGTGCTCTGAGAATATGATTTGCACTTTTTGAATATAAGCGTTCGGATAAGTAGCTCCAATATGAAATTCCTGTGCTCATTGCACGCATTGCCCACAAACCAATCAGGCAATATGATTTGTAATTTCTTCTTAATTAAATTGAACATCCGCTTAGTGAATCGGGGTTTTGTCAAATAATTATCGACATATTTTGAAAAATATCTCATGCTTATTTCAGTGAATGCTTTGAGAGTAGGAGCTGGTACTTTTAAATTACAAAATGACTTATTCAGTCCATAATTTCTGAAAAAAATGAGTGATTCATCCACTGGCAAGTCGTTGTTTAATTCATCTTGTAGAAATATCCTACAGAGCTCGCATTTATACTTGTCAAGCACTTTTTTGATAAGGTAGCCACCAAAGTAAACCTCTGCACTTTTCTCTAATGTTACTTCACTGTCAGAGAGCTGCTCTGAAACACTAGATATCACCGATGAAGTTGAAGTTGATGAGGAACCTTGACAATCCTCCAAAGAATCCTCCAATATAATCGATTCGTCATTATCCTCCGCACAATTGGATTGTGGTGGTTTCAACAAATTGATGGTGGCATTCATTTTAAATGAAGCTTTAAATGTCCTAGCTGTAGGATTTTTGTTGTAGCCACCACTCTGTCGGTATAGAGAAAACTGATTTTCCAGAGGGTCTTGATTCAGTCGCCTGGTAAATAGAAATTTAAATCCATCCTTCAAACCATCCTCAAATATCATCCGGATTCCATTTATGGTTTGCAAAAACCCATCAAAACATGGGGGTCGATTAATTTTTCCAGTTTTGTGATTGACTTTTTGCAAGGTTGAAAATAATTGTTTTCCATCTTCCAGGGCTTTTTGAGCATGTATATTTGCAATGCTAAAAGCAGAATTGCAGGCTTTTGATGCATAAAGTTTCTGGCTATTAAGTGCATCAAAGAGCTTATCGATTTTCTCAATAAATTGAGCTGTTTCCATGGCAGATTCGTCCAACTCCTTTGTTCGGATGGCAGTTTTCAATGCAGCTGCCATGCTATGGCTGAAGAGCTGTGCAGCCAGTTTGACATTCATCTTTTCAAAAGTGTTTGGATTGAGATGCTTGTCAGTAACTTTTAACAGCGCCTTCCCAGTTGTACTGCGTTTATCCAGCTCCACAATTTTTCTCACATGTTCAATAGAGACTTTGTTATTGTTTTGAATGAAATAACCATTAAGTAAGTTGTTCCTGAGACTCTTGATGAGGTGGGGCGAGTCAAATAAAGCATAGTACTTTTTAGTACCAAGCAGAAACATCGGAAAGTGGATTGAAACATCGAGATTCTTGTACAACTTACAGTTTGAAGACGACTGATCACAAACCGTGGCCACAACATTCAAAGAGGTTTCCTCAATTTTCTGCAATCCTAGAGTGATGATCTCCTGCAGCTTATTGCCTTCGATTGGTTTCTCAGAGAAGAAATAAGCCACAGGAAGTTTCCAATTGGCGTACAGTCCTCTAACCATGAGAACAAGGGCTTTCTTTGCAAGAACTGGCTTTTTGCCCAGTTCACCCAAGTCTTCAAATCCCTCAACTCTGTCTAGTTTCCGAGAGAAGTCCAAAAACTGTTTAATGTCCATTTCATCGAACAGCAGAACACATTTTCTTTCAGAAGCGGTCATTGTTGTGGCCTTCTGCTTGATCCTAGCAAACAAATTTTTATCAAATCCTGCCTTGGTGTCAAAGCCGGATATCCACATTTTGATCGTAGATTCAGCTGGCAGAATGACTTTGTTTCGGCGAAGAAACTTATAGAGCCCAGGAGATTTGTAGAACATGCTTATGGCCACTTTCTGTTCCTCTTTTGAGAAGGGAGTGTTTCTGCCATGATACAACTGCATCTGCACTAAAACTCTTGAAAAAGGAGCTAGTGCATTCAAGTTCCTGGGTTGTTTTAGTTTTGTTTGAATCTTTTCCACGCCTTGAGTTTTCTTCTTCATCTGAGATATTTGAGATGACTTACTTCTCAGTTTGTTTTTAAGTGCTACCACTCTTTGTCTCAGTTTACGTTTTCTTGGAGTGTCATTCTGAATTGGAACGATTTCTGTATTCCAGTCACTATCAGAACTAACTACTGATGCAGTGCTAGATGGTGAAGCTTTTGTGGATTCTCTGTAAACTTTTTCTGGTGTTGCGATATGCAATCCAGATGCAGTAAGAATACCGCGAGGGGATGAATTTTGTTGATTATCGAGTGAAGTAGCGCCTTGACTGGATCGTCCTTGATAAACTTTTACATTTTCATATCTGTTGGTGCCTTCTTCTAATCCAGAATATTTAGTAGGAACTGCTCCTGAGGCAAGCTTGGTGGTCATGAAATATTTGCGTTCAAAGTGATCACCGCACAGAACTTCGTTCTTCAGCTCCTCCTTTGATAGACCATGAAGGTTTTCATTTCCTGAAACAAAACATACATATATGTATACATGGTGTCCCATAATTGATGCACTAAAATCATTTATTGGTCAGAAATAACCCAACCATATCATATAAACATAAGAAGGGCACTCTTTACGGCACCTGACCTGAGGATGGAATTTTCCAATTGGGAAGTTGCATGATTTTTTTTTTATTGCTGGATTCGAAAGTCCATAAAAAATAAGAAGATACGTTTTTATGTTAGTCAAAAATTTACGGATATATATAGCGCTTTGAAATGTGCTGCACTATGACGTTTTCATAATATGAACTATGACGTCACACCATGCTCAGTATATCTATATATACAGAACTTAAAACTTGAATAACTTTTTGAAAAATTATATTTGAACGAAATAAAAAAATACGCATCGAATATTTTGCGATTTTCTACAGTTTGCAATAAAGAAAAATCGATTTAATTATTCATGCAACTTCCCAATTATATCCGAAACGGTTGTAAATAAGGTTTTGTAACTTTGGAACCTCACTACCTAATAACCTAATATGAATATGCTGAGTTCAGAAATTTGATTTCTTAGTCAGACAATGTGTCCCAAATAACACGTGAGTATGAAAAATTAACTGAAACTTTTTTATAAATTCTCTTTTTTCATACATACACAGTGACCCATTTGAAAGCGGCCACCCTCATAACTTTTCAATTTATTGATCGATTTTGACGATTTTTTTTTTGAAATATGAAAAATATTCAATTCAAAAATATTATTTCTGTATGTATTTTTTTTTTCATTTTTTTTTTGTCAGTCTCGTTTGTCTGTTTTCATTGTATTTTGACATGAGAATATTTTTTGAATGTTTATATTTAGTATTTTTTTTCTGATAGACTTGCTATCGCAAGAGTTTCGAGGTAAAATACTTCTTGGTGCATAATAAAATCAATCTTCAATTTTTAATATTTTTTCATGAAATTTGGTACAGATCCATTTCAGGAGATTAAAAATCCAGTGGCGTAGTCGGATTTTCTCTAAAATATCGCTAATATGTTTTCTGGATTTTTCAGCCTCTAAATATGCTCCAGTAGGCCTTGGTTTTTGGAAAAATCTGGGCGACGTATGGCCTCAAAATACACCTTTTCCCTCTCTACATTTCAAAAAAAAATCATCAAAATCGATCAATAAATTAAGAAGTTATGAGGGTGGCCCGCTTTCAAATGGGTCACACTGTATTTCGAAAATTTTATGTTTTTTACGCAGAAATTAAAAACGCAGAAAAAACGCCGTCATTAATATGGTGGGTCTATGTCAGTGATAAATTTGTTTATTTTCATGTTAAAATACATTTTAAAACATGCTCGAAAAAATAGCAAATATCTGACGTTAATATCTTCTTATTGGTTGGATTTGTGTATAGGGTATGCCTCGACTCGGGGTATGCTATATGAAAAATGTTTAGGATTTTCCGGAGAATGCAAAAATCAAACAAAAAAATAGGGTTGTAATTTGAAATAAGAAAGTTGGACCACGTCCAGGAGTTCTGAAACACCCTGTATATGTGAAAACCTTGTTTTCACAAAATTCATTTTATCATATCCAAAAATCATCAAAATCCATAAACAAACAAAAAGTTATCAAGCGTCAAATTATGTTCTAACTTAATTTGGCCCACAGTGTACAGTATTAATGGACATAATAAGTATATAGACAGCCTAAAATCTGATGAAAATTCCTGCATCATTTATTAGAGAACTAATTGTGCATCTAGAAATTTCAATCCATTTGTCAGTTTACGTGTCTTGGCGATTTTTTACGTTTAAACAAAGGACCCCATAATGTGACATGAAAATTATAGAACTTGAAATAACTATAATTTTAAAGAAAATACCTATAGGTACTAATCAAACATATTCTTCATTAACAATAGCTAGAACATTACTAACCTGAATTTTCAACCCAAATTTTACATCTTTGAGCATCAGTCACTGGAAAATGGAAAATTCGGAGGCCTGGATTGTTTCGCTTGTTCTTGTCACACAAGAAATATGAGCACTTATTTCCTGACATTTCTGAAATAAAGAAATGAAAAAAATTGTGATGATTTGTGAAAAAAAAAATGCATTTGATTTGAATCACCGATGAAAATTAAGCTAGGCACCCTTATAGGACCTGTAGTGCTATTATTAAACAAGATGATCCGCCCTGTATTATGTATGTAGATATGCATTTGATGTACAAATAATCATAGATTTTTTTTTGAAAAATAGGAAATCAAAACTGTATCACCCTGGTCAGCATTGAGTTAAAAATTTGAAGTTGATATGTAGAAATAAATGTGAACACTGAACAACTAAAATTAGCCGATAAATTATCATGTTCACCTGAAAGAAGTTGGGAACTCAAGATTGGATGCTACCATACGAATAATAACTTGAAATGTTCATTAACCTACCAACATAAACTAAAAAATTATCATTAGTCTAATCGTAATTCTATTCATAAACATAAATTAATTATGTAGGTACCTACCAGCAAAATAGTTATCCTCTGCTTCAGTGATTATTATTCACAATATCAAATGTTTTTGGAGAGACGAACGGAGAACATCGATAAAACCGTTGTTTGAATTTAGTCTCCCTGACTGTCTCTAACTTTCAATCACAAAAAATGTCACAATTCGTCTAAACAAAGTCGATAACACCACAATTGCTATGCCGAACTCAGCGAACACCAACAACAAACACCAATAAACAATAAACCACAACAATAAACAATGAACGAAACTTTCCTTTGTCAATTGTCAATAGTCATAACTGTCTAATAATTCAATTTGACACGAGTCCACCGGACGAGCCGCCATCTATGATACAATTACTGTAACGGCGTCAATAGAAAGTCGCGAAGAAACCTTCTTTACGAAAATTGGCAAACCAGAAACCAACACATCAAGTAGGGCGCCATCTGTCAGTGATGTCCATCAGTGTTAATGAAAATTTCCATAAGGCTGTCTAACTAGTCCTTTACTCAAACAACGCTTTGACACACTTAAAAGGGCACTTGCCAGCGCGCCCATCCTAGGCTACCGACTACCTGAGGGAAACTTCATCCTGGATACATATGCCAGCAATGTAGGACTTGGTGCAGTGCTGTCCCAGATCCAGCAGAGACATGAAAGGGTGATCGGCTATTTCAGCAAAACCTTGTCGAAGCCGGAACGGAACTACTGCGTCACGAGAAGGGAACTACTGGCAGTAGTCAAAGGGGTAGAGCACTTCTACAAGTACCTTTACGGGAGAAAGTTTCTGCTGAGAACCGACCACGCCGCGCTCAAATGGCTCCTACAGTTCAAAAATCCGGAGGGTCAAGTTGCTCGTTGGATTGAGAGACTTCAAGAGTTCAACTTTGACACGGAACATCGAGCTGGATCCAGCCACAACAACGCTGATGCTCTGTCCAGGAGACCTTGTCCAGAACAATGTAAGTACTGTCAAAGAGCCGAGGAAAAGGAGGCAAGAACTTGCAGGATGACTGTGGTGGATGATTTCTGGCAGTCAGAGGCGCTTCGCAAGGACCAGGAGAAAGATCCAGATCTGAAGCTTGTCATCGGATGGAAACAGGCAGGCCAACGACCAACCTGGCAAGAAGTCGCGCGGCTCTCGACCACCGTGAAGTCCTACTGGGCTTAATGGGACTCGATGGTTCTTGATGACGGCATCCTGAAGAGGCTGGTGAAGAATCTGGATGGCACGGAAGATCGGAGGCAGTTAGTCGTTCCTGGAAACAGACAGGCAGAGGTGATGAGAGAGGTCCATGATGGCGTCACGGGTGGACATTTGGGTGTAACCAAGACGCTGGGAAAGCTGCGAGAACGGTTTTACTGGGTCAACTGTCAAGCCGATGTGAAGGAATGGTGCAGAAAATGTGCCGTATGTGCGGCAAGTAACGGACCCCAGAAACGGCCAAAAGCTCCTATGCGCCAATACAACGTGGGAAGCCCCTTTGAAAGGATCGCAATCGACGTGGCTGGACCCTTTCCTGAATCGGACAAAGGAAATAAATACATCTTGGTCGCCATGGATTACTTCAGCAAGTGGGCTGAAGCGTATGCCTTGCCAAACCAGGAGGCGGCTACCGTTGCCGATGTCTTGACTAAGGAATGGTTTTGCCGTTTCGGTGTCCCGTTGGAGCTGCATTCGGACCAGGGCAGGAACTTCGAATCGACGCTATTCCAGAACGTATGCGATGTCTTGAAGATCAAGAAGACAAGGACAACGGCGTTACACCCACAATCGGATGGCATGGTGGAGCGAATGAACCGAACCATCAATCGACACTTGCCCAAAGTTGTCTCTGACCATCAAAGAGACTGGGATCAACATCTTCCCCTATTCCTCATGGCGTACAGGTCAGCAGTTCATGAATCGACGGGCGAAACACCTGCCAAGATCATCATGGGTCGTGAACTCCGGCTGCCCTGCGATTTGAAGTTTGACTGTCCACCTGGTGAGGATGTCGCTGGGGAAGACTACGCAAATGATCTTCGTAGAAAAATGGACGATATCCATCAACGAGTCCGACTAAACATCCAAAGTGCCAGCGACAGGATGAAGGAGGCGTACGACGTGAAGGCCGAAGAAGGAGGGTTCCAGGTTGGGGATTTGGTTTGGCTTCACAACCCACAGAGGCGACGTGGATTCTCCCCAAAACTGCAAAGTTCTTGGGAGGGCCCGTTTGAGATTCTGGAGCGAATCAATGACGTCGTCTACAGGATTCGAAAGCCACCACGAGGAAAACCGAGGGTTGTTCACTTCAATCGTTTAGCTCGGTATGCTGGGAACCACGACGATCAGGACGCTGAAGTGAGGCAGATCAGGTCAGCCAAGGAAGACATGTCATTGGAAACTTTCATGTCTCTACACTCCAATGGCCAGAAAGTCCAGAATGGCGTTGTCCAAGAGAGGCGGCTGGATTTGTTTGAAGCACCGGTCGAATACTCGTTGGCTCACTGGGTCACTGAAGACCTCAGTATGAGGAGTGGACTTGCTGCAGCTTTTAAACGAAAATTTGGACGATTGGACCATCTGCGACGACAAAAGCCAGAGGTAGGGAAGCCGCTCCAAATCACGAATGGGACACGACACCTGTTCTACCTTGTGACGAAGAAGCTTCCACATCATCTGACCACCTACAGTGATGTCTGGAAAGCCCTCAGTCATCTTCGTGACTTGATGCTGTCACAGGACCTGACCCATCTGGCAATTCCGAAAATGACTAACGACCAACTGGACTGGAGAGTAGTACGGAGCATGCTGGAGGTAATCTTCAAAGAAAGCGGCATTGACATCCTGGTGTGCTGCTATCCTCTCCGGAGGACGCATCAGAGGACAGTGGACTGCTACTTCCATAGGACATCGGGCTGCCGGTTTGGGGACAGTTGCCGATACCGACATGAAGGCAACTCGGGACGAATTGCCTTAAGAAGGGGGCAATGTTACGGAACATGGTGAATGCGCCGCTCAAGCCACCACATTGTGTAGAATTGTTTGGAATCGATTGGCTTCTGGTACATTCTAGCAAGGCTAGTTGGCGTCGAACATTCTTCGCTTTTCTAAAAATATCTGGATTGTTCTCTTAATCCTGGCCAGGGTATATAATGAGATCCGTCATTTCAAGGGTTAGTTCAGTTCTGAATACGTCGTGAAATATAAATCGTAAAACATAAATAAGCTGTGATTTTGTTTGTGAATAGTGAGTTCTGTACATAGTGACTTGTAAAATAAATTATTTAAAGCTGAACAGTGTTTTCTATAGCGAAACTTGTTACAATACCTATTTAACCCACCTCAAATAAAATGAGTACAGATCAGTCACATCAAAATACAGGTACCTATCAGGGTAGTCGAAAAAAAAAACCTCTCCGGAAGTCAATAATGCAGAATAATTATAATAATCTTGTTATTTTATTAAAAACAAAATAAAAAGTGTATTTGCTCAAAAATAAATAATGCATTCTTTTGACTTTTGGATGATTATAAGTAGATATAGCAATCGGCAATCTGCCAGCTGATCAGCAGTGATGTGACTGTGACTGATTTGCTGGTTTCCTATAATAGCACGTGAATGATTGTAGACGATCCAACCAATAGGAAGACCGATTTTGGTATGGGCTCGTGGTAAGGTAAAGAATCGTTATATGCCTACCGATTACACTACACATTATTATTGTGACGAAACATGCGTTCAGCGGTGTTGGTGAATGCGCCAAGACCGCATTGTGTAGAATCGATTTGTACCTTCTGGTACATTCTAGCGAAACCAGAGGGCGGAGCAGACTTCTACTATATTCTACAAAGCTCTATACAATGCGGCGTTATTCGGGAAGTTTCAGCGAGAAGGGTATATAATGTGGTCCGCCATTTGAAGTAGAGTTAGTTATTGATAAGCCGCGAATTATAATCGTTACAACATAAATATACGCTGCGATTGTGAACATAAATATTTGTGTATGTGTTAGTGACTTTAAATAAATTAATTGAAACTGGACAAGTGTTTTCTATAGCGAAACTCGTTACATTATTCTTGACTGTAAATAAAATATCTCAATAGTTTTACATTGTTTCATTTATAATTCAAATTAGTACAACCTCAATCTCAAAATACCTAATAGGTAGATATATAATTCACGATGAGATAATCGAGGTAGATAAGTATAAGCGCGTGAAAACATTCAAACTTGATAATATGAACCACAACTTGACGTTGTAGGTATGGTCAAAAAAACACAAGAATAAATCCACTCAATTCAACTCGATATAAATCAAATGTTCACTTTAATGTTGGCAAATAATCAAAGTTCATTCAAGAATAGTAAAGAATCAATGTAAATAAAATATCTAAACAGTAATACGTTGTTTCATTTATAATTTAAATATTTATTCTATAAGTACAAATACAATATAAGGACGGTACCTTATTTTAAATAATAGGGGGATATGAATGATATGATGTACGAGATAATTTGCTATTTTCAAGTGAATGAAACAATTCGAACTCAATCTTAACCACAAATTTGCGTTATTTTGTCAAAAAAACATTAAAAACACAAAAATCCACCTAACTCAACTCAACCATACACGAATAAACCCAAGTAAAATATAAATCAAAATAATCAGACTAATTGTGGAAACTTATGCAACCAGTTATTGCTTATTCGAGAGGTAGGAATACCCCATTTGGTTATGCAACCCGCGCTGTTATTCATCAATCTAATTTGCCTCACTTTTGTATCGTGTCACTCGAGTCGGGGCCTTTCCAGGGTGCCTATTCTGGGACCGATAGAACGGTTATATCGAGAGAAAGAGACAGTCAACGGAGAATTATATGGAGTTGATCGTTCATCTCTCGTATGACCGTTCTATCGGTCCCAGAATCGGTACCCAGGTCGTATTCATTTCAATGGTCCAACGCTCCAACTACAATAGCCGGATTTTGGCGTTAGCCAGGTTACGATTTGTCGTTACCAGGTTTGGTAAGTTATTATAGCTCGGGATTAAACTCCAAAACGTGCTGGTTACTGAAAGTAACATTTATGCTATAACGTATCTACTTAGTTAGGTACCTCCCAAGAGATTTGCCCCTACTGCGAAGAAAAGTTAGGTTGGGAAATTCGTGACCTGGTTGACGGCCAAATCCGCCTAATGCCTCAAGGCAATACCCATTTTTCAATGACGTGGAAACATCGAGATAGAATCATAAGAGTCGCTGAGGAACATTCAAACAGTGATGGAAAATGGGATCAGTAGGTGGACCTTAGAGTAGCTGCAATATGGCGACGTAGACAGAAGCGAACTGGCCGACAGATAGAAAAACTTCAAAATTGTTACTCTCACGCCATAATACAATAACTATCGCACATACCCCTCAGTTGTCATCACGTGATCTAGGTCAAACTGTCAAACTTTCTCCAGCTGCTGTCACCGCTGAGCTGTGTTGGACATACAGAATGTCACGAGGGAACGTCACGCGTGAGCCAGTTCAAATTTCAATCAGCAAATGGTTATTGGGTTTCGGTATTGATGTTTTACATCTAACCTCACTTTTGGCTCGCAGTGACGTCATGCGCGGCTTGGTTCTAATTTCGTCCAGCAATCGATCATATCTTGTTTGTTTTAGTATCATGGCTCCAAATGATCATTTTGTTGCCATGTTCAAAAAAGTGACTGCAAAAACTACTCTTTCTAAGACGGGGGTCACACGATCAGTCTGGCAACAGTCCAGTCCATAAATTTGGTTAGTTATAACGATATAATTCTAAGGTTACCAGCGGGTTGCCATGGAATTCTAACCTAACTTTTTTTGAAACTGATGTCAGTTCGAATGATCGTGTAAATCGCCATTCAGTCCATCAGTTTTCCATCACCATCGAGATAGAATCATAAGAGTCGCTAAGGAACATTCAAACAGTGATAGAAAAATGGGATCGGTAGGTGGAGCTTAGAGTAGCTGCAATATGGCGACGTAGACAGGGGCGAACTGGCCGACAGATAAAAAAATCTTCCGAATTGTTTCTCCAGATTTAAACTTTATTCGAATTTATTAACGGTAACACATTATTTTTGATTCATTAATCATAATTGTTTCAATTTACGATTTACTATTCTTCATATAATGAGTAAAGTATTATATAACAATCCGTAAAAGTATTTTCCAATCGTGAAACTTAATTCATGTACAAAACGAATCAGTACTGGAGAAGATACTCAACAAAACAATAGAAAGTAAAACTAAAATGAAGCATACAACAAACAACAGATGTATAACAATTATTAGTTATGCTATGATAATACAAATCATGCAGTTCAATATTCACTTGGACATAAATTAAGAGGAATAAGAAAGATAACAGTGAACAAAGAAAATTAGTGAATTGAATTTTGAATCTTCCATTGCAAGCGAGGGGTAGTCCGTAGGGGTATTTTGGTGTACAAATTTGGGGTAATGTAGGTATTATTCAGGGTATTGGTGGGTATTGTTTGGGTATTAGTTGGTATTGTTGGAGTATTAATAGGTATTGTTGGGTATTGAAGATATTATTTGAGGTATTATGGGTAATTCCCAAGAAATTGGAGATATTAGTTGGTATTATAGGTAATAGTGAAGGCACCGTCTAATTATTTTTAGACGGTGGTGAAGGTATTGAAGGTACTATTGCAGTTATCAAACATATGATAAGTGTGTTGTTCCTGCTTATTAACTCTGCCTACTATTGATTTAACCCCACATATTAAACTCAGTTTATCAAGGAAGAATAGTATATTTTGCTCCAATAAAAACCACTCGGGAGAATTTCGCGAAACTTGGCATCGCTGTATACTCACTCTTCCGCTCACTTGCAAAAAACTACAGTAAAAACCAACAGGTACGTCACCCGTGATTGGTCAGATTGGTTGACTGACATAGATGGCAACATGGTGATCGCACTGATCGCCGAAGTAACAATATTATTAAATTTGTGTTTAATGTTGAATTAGACATGAGTTTAGGTTAGTTTGGCTTAGATTGGGTTAGTTTGGATTTGGTAAACAAATGGATGTCGCGTGAGCGACATCCTTATGGTTTGATATTCATTATTGAACTCCATACTATACGTACCTGGAAAGGCCCCGGCCGTTGTCGATGAAGCGTCAAAGTATGCAATTTTTGGTTAGACAGAGATAGACAGTGTTACGGATACCTATCCCTGTCGAACTCATTACCGGGTATTAAGGTTATGGTTAAGGGGCAAACAAAACTGTTTTGTGACAATTCAGTGATAGTCTGGCGTTCTGTGTTATTTTATTGGTGCTGAAAATACATGTTATAATAGTAATAATATAATTTTGTACATCTTGTATGCTGTTTTCTTTTAGATAAGTTGGTTTTATCGGAGAAAGTTTGAAAAGGACTGAAAAAATAATATGGTGATCTATATTGTGTTGCAGTCGGATGTAAAAACTTGCGAGATGAAAGAAAATTGTCTCCCCATGGCTTAAGGTTAAAACATAACATCATAAAAAAACTCGTCAAAGTTACAATTCTATAATTAAGGAGGCAAGAAATTATGGAACAAAAAGTTGAGTTTTTCATGTAGGGTGAAAAAATGGCTACAGTTTTTTTTCTTCACAAATCATAACTCATAGTGAAGGTGATAAGTAACTTTTTTTCTTTTCAAAGATGATGAGGAAAGCTGTTTCCATCGCAATGAAAAATTATATAAAGTCTTTGTTATATATACTGAATTTATTCCAAAGTTAGGAATGGTGGTAATATTTATTGTACCTATACCTCTAGATTATTTATTATTCTATTTAATTAAATTATTTGTTATTTACTAAACTACTAAACTACTATTTTTCTGAGAGGAAAGTCCCTAGTTACAAACAAATCTACTCAATTTATTCAGTCTAGAGTCTGGGTATATTCATTTTTTATTCCTGATTAAAATGAATCTTGCACGTGAATGCTAAATGTCTTTTCAATTTCCTATAATCATAATACAATATTTTTCTCAAATATGTCTCATAAATTCATAATTTATGTATTATTGTGATCTCTGTCCATATATGCCAATGGGTTAGGAAGAGATAGATATCCGTAACTATCACTATCTCTACTTGCTTCACTCTCGATAATAAGCGGATCCGTTCCAGGTACGTAGTATGGAGTTCAATGTTGATAATAGACAGAGATGACACGTACCCTGTTGGTTTTTACTGTAGTCTCTCTTGCAAATGGAAAACCATAGGAAAAAGAATCAATATAGAACGCTCACTCCTATAGCATTTGCCCTTGCAAAGTATGCGCAAAGTATGCTGTTTATGTTTAGCAAGTATTTAATATACCGGAATATAACAATAAAACAAATTAAACGTATAATGATGCGATTATAGTTCACGAAAATATCTTTAAATTACTTTAAACAAAAGTATTGCACATGTTTTTTTTATTTTAACGAGTTTCAACATCATAATACAATACTGAGTGCTATTCAAGGAGATTAAATCCATTATTGTGAAAAAATGTCAAAATGTGCCGAAAAAAGTTGACAGTTGACGTTACCTTCTATCCAAATGACAGAAGAGCTCTTGAAAAGTTAAGATAGGAAAGTGCAAACCATTTTCCTCTAACTTGAATAGTTTGAGTTTTATAGCATGTCAAAGTTGCAAAAATGACATTTTTAAAACGCGATATCTTGATAACGGTTGAATTTAGGAACATTAGTTGTATCACAATTTTTGTTCCAAATTGAAGAAAGAATTGAAATATCAATTAATATACAGGGGGTTCCATTTAAAAAAATCATACTTTTTCGTGCCATACTTTTGTGACGCACCCTGTATGTTCCCAAATATTTTCAGAATGTGCGCTATTTACACCCCTAACCTGTGACGCATATTGATATTGATATTTTTCATATCCTAGATGATAAAACCTACTTTACTCTATCGTTGGGACACCCTGTACAAGGGGTTGAGGAACGAAAATATATGCCGCAAATTGCGCTCTAAAATAACTGTATTAACCATTTTATTCTTCAGGGTGAAACAAAAATGATCAAAGAGATGGATTAATTATTACAAGCGATCACCCCGTACATTTTCATTAGATATATCTGTTCTTGGGGGACCTTTCACCATAAAGAAAGTAGTATCGCCATGGGTGTATGAACTGGTAGACGCTCATGGAAAAAGCAGCGGTACGTGGCATGCGAAAAATTTAAAAGCACATCCCCCTGATAATGAACACTCATTTATCACTAAAATCGGCAAAAGATGCCAGTTATGGAATTTGCAGCCTTCACGACCAAGCAATACCATGTGTGACAAGCAGAAAAATAATATCGTTCTTTTTAGACCAAAAAAACGACGTTCCTTAACAGTTTTTTTTTTTAGAAGATGGGGATCAATCAAATGCATGACGTCATTGTGTTACCTATTTGATTCATGAGTTTAAGTTTGGTTTTGTTTTTTTTGCCACTGTAGGATTGCGTGAGTAATTATTACGTTATTAGTTAATAATATGGGTCTTAGGGAACTTATTTATTATTTTTGTGACTATTACTTGCTTCTTCATTTTAAATATCTTTAAACCAAAAATATCCTCTTCCTACCAAAAAAAAAATTTACTAAAACTTTTTTTTTTAATTTGAAAATTCTGCCTAAATTATACTAGTAGTCATTACACTAAATTTAAATCTTACATGCCTTATTATTATCTACAATATTTACACGACACAATAGGGTAATGTTTGTCATTCTCGAGAATCAGAGTCGCAATCGGGAGAGTGTTTATTATCAGGGGGATGTGCTTTTAAATCTTTCGCATGCCAAGTACCGCTGCTTTTTCCATGGGCGTCTACCAGTTCATACACCCATGGCGATACTACTTTCTTTATGGTGAAAGGTCCCGTAAATTTTGAAGCAGTTTGGCGGTAAAATGCTTTGCAGCATCAGAGAGGATGAAGTTACTCTTCCACACCTGTTGTCCAGATTGAAATTTGTCTGCCCTCTTCCGAAGGTCATAGGTACTTTTGGAAACATTTGATGCTTTCAGGATTCGTTTATGGACATCCTGAAACACCTTTTGTAACTCTTTAGATCTCTCTTCTGCATCGAAAGGAATATCGGAGGTTGATTTTTTTTGAGTTTGAGCAGGAATATGAATTTCACGGCCCAGAAATACGAAATTGGGAGTTAGTCCTGTAGCTTCGTGTCTTGCAGATCTGATGGCATATGAGGCTTTCGAAAGAAATCGATCCCAGTGACGTTGGTTGTCTTTAACGTAACTGGTCAACATTGTCTTCAAAACACGATGGATACGCTCGACCGGATTCGCTTGCGGATGGTAGTTTGCTGTGAGTTTCAATTTTATGTTGTACTCTTCCATGGTTCTCCGGAATTGAGGTCCGTTGTCGCAAAGAATTGTTTCGGTTCCAAACATCAAAATATAATGTTCGAGCCATTTCAGTATGTTAGTAGCTGTAGCAGTTTTCAAAGGGTAAAATGTGACGAACTTACTAAATACGTCACAAACGGAAAGTATGTAACAATGTCCGGCTGAAGACTTTGGTAAAGGTCCGACGAGATCAATACTGGTTGAATGTCCAGGTCTTGATAAAGTTGGCTGGCTACTTAGCTTGTTGGTTGACTTTCGTTTGGAGACATACATGGCAACGACAGATGTACCTTGCGATGTCTTTCCTCATGTTTGGCCAGTAATATTTCTGTGATATCCTTGCCAGTGTTTTATGGATACCAAAATGTCCACAAGATGGGGGATCGTGATTTGCCTTAATGATTGCTGACCTTTGTCCACGAGGCACTACGGTTAGCCATTCTTCTTCGGGGAATGCAAGCGAAGGAAACAGTATCCTTGGCTCTTTTATACTCTTTTCCATTATTTGTTTCAACATTTCCCACAGCGGCTGATTCAATCGAATCCTCTTCATTTGACACGGGAACAGATCGGGATAGTATATCCGGCACCACATGATCTTTACTTTTCCGGTGTATGATGTCGAAATTGTATTGTTGCATACGAACCGCCCATCGAGCAATTCGTCCAACCGGGTCCTTGATACTGTTCAACCATTTGAGCGAATAGTGGTCCTTATCACCGTGAACTTGACACCTTCAATATAAGGACGCAACTTTTCGACCGCAAATAATACGGAAACGACGTTCATTTTTGGTCAAGGAGCGGCTTAAATAGCAGATGACCTTTTCTTCATCTCCTTGTCTTTGAGAAAGAACAGCTCCCAGTCCAAAGTCGCTGGCATCTGTTTGTACGATGAAAGGCTGTTTAAAGTCAGGGCATGTCAAAACTGGTGCTTTTATAAGATGTTCTTTTATTGCTTGAAATGCCTCGCTACACTTATCATCCCAAACATCCTTCACATTCTTCCTCGTCAGAGACGTCAATGGATTAATCAAAGTACTGACATTTGGCACAAACCGTGTCTACCTACTACTCTCAGCTGGAGAACCACTTTCAGAAGACCAACAAGAGCCTGCAGGAGTTTCAAGCTAATGTAGCTCGCCTTGCAAGACTGGCTTATCCAACTACGCCAAAGAACGTTATGGGGAGGCTTGCAGTTCAGGCTTTTTTGGGTGGAATCTTTAAAGAAACCGTGAGAAGAATCATCAAAGAAGTACACGCCTCCAAGTCAAGGGAGCTGCGGTGCTGGAACTGTAGAGAACCTCGACATATTCGTAGCCGCGGTAAAAACGAGATACGGGCACCTGCGTTGGCATCGGAAAACAAGGATCATCGAGCAAAATCAAGCCTCAAGAATTTTGATGGCTTGCCCGCTTGCCCAGAAGTCCAGAGCTCTGTCACAAAGTCGAGAAAAAGGAAGCGAGCGTTCGCAGGACAACTGTGGTGGATGATTTCTGGCAGTCTAAGGTGCTTCGCGAGGACCAGGAGAAAGATTTAGATCGAAAGCTCATCATTCGATGGAAGCTAGCAGACCAACGACCAACTTGGTGAGAAGTCGCACGATTTTCAACTACAGTGAAATCCCACTGGGCTCAATGGGACTCACTGGTTGTTAGCGACGGCATCCTGAAACGCCGAATATTTGTTCGCCCACTTGGTCACTGAAGACCTCAACATAAAGAGTGGACTTTCTGCTGTTCCTAAACGTAAATTCGGACAACTGGACCCTCTGCGACGACAAAGGCCAGAGGCGGGGAAAGTGATACAAATCAGGAAAGGGACACGACACCTGTTCTACCTTGTACCGTAGAAGCTTTCACAATATCTGACCACCCACAGTGATGTGTGGAGAGCCCTCAATCATCTTCGAAACTTGATGATGTCACAGGACCTGACTATCTGGCAATCCCAAAGATGACCAATGACCGAGTGGATTGACGAGTGGTGAGAAGCATGCTGGAGGTGATCCTCAAGGGAAGTGGCATCGACATACTGGTGTGCTGCTATCCTTACCGGCGGACGAACCAAAGAACAGTGGACTGATATTTCCACCAAACATCACACTGCCGATACCGATATGAAGGCAATTCGGGACGAAATGCCTTAAGATGTGGGCAATGTGACAAAACATGTGTTCAGTGGACAGGTGGAGGCGCCACCACTGTGTGTAGAATCGATCTGCTTCTGGTACATACTAGCGAAACTAGATTGCGTCGAACGTTCTACGCTGTACAGTGACTATATACAAGACAGTGACGACAATGAAGGTCTCATTTTCTATTGGCTAGCGACGGATTCGCCATGTTGCAGCTAGCATTCATTGTCTATATTTGTCATGTGTGCGTCGTTCGTGTTTTGTGAGTGTTTTTGAATTAAATTCTATAACTTGCCGATCAAAACATGGATTACAATGAAAAAAAGTGAAAAAAAGTAAAAAAAAAGAACAGTGACTTTATAGAAAGAGTCATGCCCGAGCTGGGATCTGAACTCACGACCTTCTGCACGCTAAGCGAACAACAAACCGCTGAGCCACCGGCGCCGGAAATATACACAATTCTTGGTACAGTCGCCATGCTGCAGCTAACCTGAGCTCTATTGTCGTCACTGTCTTGTATATAGTCACTGTATACGCTGTTACAAGAATATTCTTCCATTCCTGGCGGAGAAGGAGTTCAGTTCAGTTCAGTTATTGATTAGTCGCGAAATATAACTCTTATAACATAAATAGCCGGCGATTGTGATATAGATAGTTTGTAAATAGTGAGTGCTGTACATAGTGACTTGAAATAAATAAATCTAAGCTGAACAGTGTTTTAGAGAAAAATATAACAGTATTCTAGACAATATTTGAAAGTCATCACCAAAAAAATTTTTCCGAAATACCCAAAAATATACTGATTAAATAAAAAAGAAAACGATAGGCGCTCTTTAATCTGTGATCACTTCATTACTAGAGATCGCAGGTTGATTTTTCAAAAGTCAATATCATCAGTACTTACTCATCCTAATATTTTTCATGCTTCCAAAAAATGTGCTAATTTCTAGAAGAAAGCGATTTCTCCCGTAGTTTTGGTAACAAATATTTACCAATGCGTGATTTCTTGGTTATACAGGGTGACAATTTAAAAAGGACCAGCATTTGATTGTGTCCAAACCAATGATAGTATGAAGATTTGGCGAGACACATCAATTTAGATATCGAGGGGGACAACTTTTGAGGTATCTGTTATTTTCCTGGAATCAGACCTCTCACGCTCAGGGTAGTTACCTCTGAAGTTTCAAATTGCAACCATCACTTATTTCACGATTTTTGAAATCTTCACGTTATTCTCCATACACTACATCACTTTTTTTTCAAAATTGAAGTTCCTCATAACAATTTTCAAACGAAAAGAATTAATTATACCTCGAACGAGGGTGACAAATTTTGAGGTATCCTAATTTGCTGGATTCAACCCCCTCACTCCCAGGGTAACTACCCCTGAAATTTCAAATGGCGGCCTCCACTTATTTCGTGATTTTTGAAATATTTATGCTATTCTTAATAAGTTGCATCACTTTTTTTTAAATTGGACTACATAACCTCACAATTGTTTCCAAACGGTCAGCAATAATTTCAATTTCTTAATCTGGTGACGGTATGGAGATTTTGTGAAAGATATTAAGGGGGACAACTTTTGAGGTGTTAGCTGTCATATTACTTTCAACCCCATAACCTTCAGGGCGCCTACCATAAGATTTTGAATGAAAACTCCTATTTCTTTCGTCATTTTTGAGTTCCTCATGTATCTCTAGATCAATTCCTTTTTTTTATTGGATATCACCATTTCACAAACAGAACAATGGTAAGGTTATGTACTTTCTTTTCGAAAAAAAAGTTGATGTAGATTATTGAGAATTACATGAAGATTTCAAGAATCGCGGAATAAGTATAGGCTGCTATTCAAAATTTCAGGGGTAATTACCCTGGGAGTGAGGGAAGGGGGTTGAATCCAGAACATTAATAGATACCTCAAAAGTTGTCCCCTTTGATATCTAAATTGACGTGTCTCATCAAATTTTCATACTATCATTAGTTCAAAGAATAATTAATTCTGTTCGTTTGAAAATTTTTGTGAGGTTAGGAACTTCAATTTTGAGAAAAAAAGTGATGTACCGTATGGAGATTGGAGAATAAGGTGAAGATTTCAAAAATCGAGAAATAAGTGGGGGTTGTTATTTGAAATTTCAGGGGTAGCTAACCTGGACGTGAGAGGGTTGATTCCAGAAAAACAACAGATACCTGAAAAGTTGTCCCCCTCGATATCTGGATTGACGTGTTTCGCCAAATCATACTATCATTGGTTTGGACAAAATCAGATGCTGGTCATTTTTGAATTGTCACCCTGTATACACAAAAGTACGTAATATCAATAAGATCATATTGACGTGAATTTTTTATAAAGGAATGATATAAATTTTACGCAATCTTTAATATTTATTTTATCAATCGATATAAAATCTACAAATTCTTTTTTATAAAAAAATGTTTACATAAATGTGATTTACATGCACTGGAGGTATGACATCATGCAGTAGTTGTGGGTTAAAGTTTACTTTCTGGTTACCTTGTTATTATATCATATTGACGTAACTGATCACTTGTGTTACACATTTTTTACATCAGTATCATGTTCTTGTGTTTGCTGGGGTTTGATATTTTTCTACTCCTTTGAGACACTCACCAGGGGTGGCATTCCCAAGCATTGATCACATCGAGTTCCTATATTCCTTAGGAGATTCACAAAACATTTTTCATCAGTACACAACTTCTGGGACAGTGTCCAGAGCTTCATTTATCGTGAGTTGTTGCGCAAAATCTGGGCAATTGAATTTGATAATATTTTCTGTTAAAAACACAAATTACAAAAAGTTTTTCACCACCGTCGCATGTTGCATGTATGTTTATCTAAAAAAATAAAGAGATTGGTAGATTGAATAATGGAGCAGCATGAAATACAGAACCAAAGGAAAAAAAATGATAGAGAATCCTAAAATTTTTATACTTGCGAGGCTGGACAAGAACGTTTTGTGATATGTATGAATATGTGAAAAGAAGTGTTTTTCTTCTCCAATTTTTACTTTGCTTTTATTTATAAGGCTAAATAATGGCAAGTGAATCAAAACCTATTGCTGGGTACAAGCGCGGATCCAGCATTTCATTCTGGGGGGGGTCATCAAGTGTAAGAAATAGTTATTTATATATCATAAAAATGCCTTTCCTCCGGCGATGAGAGCAGAGAATCGAAACGGAAAATAATATATTAAAATACGCAATACATACATATTTTTAGTGCCTACTACCTACTCTATACTAAATGCTAATATTAAAGATTATTTTCTAAATTAGGAAATCACATTTTCTTCTTTTAGTCTGTCCAAACCTATCTATGACTTTATTAATGTCAATCATAATGTCTCTATGGATATTTAATAATGCCAGACCACTAAGTCGATCCTCTCCCATATTGGCGCGAAGCCAGGATTTAAGGCGGCGAAGGGTAGAAAACGATCTTTCTGCAGTTGCTGCACTTACAGGCAAGGTAGCAAGTATCTGCAGAAAAATCCTTACATTTGGATACAAATCAGGATCACATTCATCAATTATTTGTGGAAGTGAATCTGGACTGGCATTACCATCTACTGCTTCCCGCTTCCATTTGGCGACCCATAATTGGAATTCAGCCACCACAACATTGGTCGCATTATTTGTAAATTCATGATAAGTATTTGCAACCTCTTTCACGATAAGAATGTCGGATTCGTTATACGACGATCTTGGCAAAAACACGTTAAGATTAAATAAGTTTAGCACATCTGCAGAAAGCCTATCTTCAAAGTCATTTAAAACTGAATCCAGTAATGGTATGTATATGCCTCTTCTGAAGTATTCCTCCACTGATTGCTTAGGTTGATTGTTTTGTCGATGGATCTGTTTAGATACTATTCTCGGTAATTTCAATTCAACATCTAGTTGAGCTGCAACTTCTTTGGCTTCATAGAACAACTGATTAAAGACGGACTCTGCTTGAGCTCTCTTATCTTTCAGGATGGTGATTACATCATTAATTGCATGTGTTGCTCTTTTTAAGTCAATTGAAGGCGACTGAAGAAGGCGACTGAGCGGTAATGTTGTACCTAAAAACACAATAAAGCTCTACTATTTGTAAAAGAAGTTTACTTTGTCACGTACCTAGAATATCGTTTAGACATATAGACGATATTATGAAGTCAGGACTGCTCAAAGATTTTAAAAGGCACTCTGCATCGCTAGCAGTCTTGGAGTCATCCCACGTTGATATTCTCTCCAAAGCATTGCATATTTTTATTAAATTGTCGCCTTGAAACTGCAAATGACCATCGTGCCTCTCTACCCAACGGGTTTCACATATGCTTTGAAGAGAACCTCCTCCAAGTTCTTGCGAAAACACCTCATGTCGCTTTGCTGAACCATTTGCGAAAGCTACAACTTTCTTCATTGTTGATGACGCATTACGGCAGCTAGCTATTTTTGAAGATCTTGCAAGTGAGTTGTTTAACGCATGATTATTGCATGGACATCGTTTTGCATAAATTGCTTTCTTTGTCAGCTCATGTACAGCACCCTTTGTGTCGGAAGCCATTACTGAACAACTGTCAGTCCCTATTCCAACACACCATCGTAGGTTAATATTAAATTTGTGGCAAAGATCTTCTATTATATGTGCCAATGCAACCCCTGTCAAACGTCGTTCATGCCGATTACCACCACCTACATCCTCTTCGCGAATCATATCATAGGCATTACAAAATGCAATAAATTCTTCTCTTATGCTTCCTTGGTAAAAATAGCGAAAGGAGAGGCTTAACTGTTCTTTATGAGAAATATCCGTCGTCTCATCAAATATGACAGAAAAAATTTTTGCGGCTTTTACGTTATGCAAAATTTGTTCCTGAATTTCTTCCTTGCAGATATCTATCAACTCGTTTTGAACAGTTTTGCTTATGTAAGTAGCATTTGCCTTAGTTGATTCCAAATGTTTTTGCAAAGCAGTGTCACCAGCTTCTACACGAAATTTTAAAAGAGCTCTGAAGTTTCCCTCTTTATTTGACACTAGATTTTCTGTTCTTAAACTTTCCATACCATCGTCTCTGTGACCACGTAGAGGGATATTCTGGCGCCCACATAAAATAATGGTACTTATTATGGGTCTTAAACGTTCTCTATTTTCCTTAATTTTTTCCATACGATGCTGAGAGACTTGATTGGCGACCACTAATTCAGGTTTATAAAAACTTTTTAAAAAATCTTTTCCCGCTCCAACAGCTTTTTGATGATATTGATTTTTTTCGTGAGTCAAAAGAACTCCCTTTTCTCCGAGAAGATCGTCAAAGACTTTTAATGGCTCTTTCACAAGTCTTTTCAGGGATGTATTGCTTTGGACACCGCCACCTGAACCCACTGAGAATAAAGCGCAATATTTGCAGTATAAGCCTTGATCTTTGTGTGATAATACAAGCCAAAAAAATTTTTCCAAATGAGATCTCTGAGCGTATTTTTTAGTTTGTTTCCCTTTCTTTGTCACTGTACAAAACGGAAATTTGTAATCTGAAGGAGGTGTCCAATGTTTCTCAAGTAACATGGCTTTAACAGAATCATCTATATCAACCCTTTCGCCTCCTATGTATAAGCCAATATCTGATGAAAAATCGCTTAAGGAAGCGAGCGCGTTTTGCTCATTTTCAATAGTGGACGCCGACTGAACGGATATAGATGTTATAGCATAATTATTCTCTTCATTAGAAAGAATTTGGCTCGTCGAGGGAGGAGTTTCGAGTTTTGACTTTTTGATAAAATAATTATCCAGGGTTTTAAATCCAGAAGTTACACCGCGTTTAGGCCCACCTCCACCACCACCACCTTTCACAGATTCGTCTCCCTACACCAAACAAAAGCATGCAATTAGTCAATCATTACCTTACCTATGCAACACATTCACAACCTCTACTTCTGAATAAATACACTACCTAATTATTAAAAAAGTATTTTTCCAATCTAAATGTCAATAGGTCAGAAAAACTCAAGAAAACTTTTAGAAAAGTGAGAAGTAGGCAGCCATCAATAATTATCCCCGCATTAAATAATTGAAAAATTACCCTACCCTGCACACTGCACGTAAAACGTTCATATACAGGGTGGCCCATCGAAAACAGTTCAGCAAGATTTTCAATTTGAAAAAATAAGGGCATTAGCCACCCCCGCTAGGGGGTTGAAGTACAGGGATGAAATTATTGGTAAAACGTGTCCCTCTAAAAACAAAAGTTGACGGGTCCGAGGGTTTTTTTTTATTTTTACGCACCAAGACGTAAATCTTGCATGCTGCTGAACTGTTTTCGATGGGCCACCGGCCACCCTGTATAAATAAAACTTAAACTACAAACTATTAGGTACTTACCATTATTTATTTGTTTTTTTTTGCACAAAATAACAGTTATTAATAATAATAATTACTATGAATACGTAAACACAAAAATTTTCAAATGCCAAGCTGTCAAGTGTCAAGTCGAGACGTAACGAAAACACAAAAGAAGCGTTCTCATAGAGTGTGGTATCATGAGACCATTCCAGTTTGGTCTGTCATCAACATCACTTTCAGCCAATTGGCGAGCTGCAAGTGACATTAATAATGACAGACCAAACTGGAATGGTCCCATGATACCATACTTCATGAAAACGCTAAAGAAAGCGCACGCTCGCCCGCTGTTGTTTTAGAGATGTGCGGTTTATATCGATATTCGTATTCGTAATTTTTGACAGCGCGATCTGCTTTTTATCTATCGGATCGACATAATGTTTCTTGGTTTATAAGAGAGCAGTTTCAGCAGTTGGACTTGTTTTTATTGAAAATAAATTTAAAAATATGTCATATTTTTTAAGGATTTGTTTAACTATCTACAAAAATAATTCACTAAATACAGTCACAAGTATTATATGTAGATATATGATGGGGACATTTTGGGAATACTCAGATTTCTTTGAAATTTGGTTTTACTTTTCAGACTTTTTGGGGGGGGTCATGACCCCCATGACCCCCCCCCTGGATCCGCGCTTGGCTGGGTAGATCTGATCAAAAAAAAGCTAAACTGAAACAAAAATCAATCAAAAACTACTTAACTAGAACACTAAAATTTGATTGATAGAAACTCGGTCCTCAAAACCTTTTTTCAAAAATATTCAAATCAAAGTAATGGAATTTTGTAGTTACCGTGGACGAAAATTTTCTCCCAAAACAACATTGCTCTATTTTTAAATAAACTCTGATAATACCTTTCAGGAGTTCAAATGTTTATTTTGAATGCCATCAATGTCTTATTTGTTTGTGATGTGTATATTTTACCAATTATTTATTCCGAATATGAAATCTCGAGACACATTCTGATCTAGAATTAAAATTAAAATGAAACATTATTTTGATGTAGTTCAATGTACGTTTTGAAGTAATATGAGAACTGGGAATATCAACTAGATGTCTGCGTCCTTCAACGTGTTGGAATTAATTTAAATATATCCGTAACCAGCGTTTATAACGATGATGGACATTCCCTATAACACTAAGAGAAATGTTTACCTCAAATATCTAATTCGAACGTTCATCATTTGTAAATCATTGGATAATATTTAGTTGTGAATTAAACAATGTCCATTTCATTCAATCACATATTTGTACAAACATAATTAACGTGCTTTATGTATTAACAGCATTCCTGCGGTTTTGTTAGAACTACCGGTATTTGAGTAGACAGATGTGTGAAAATCACCGAACTGTTTTCTTTTGTTTACTGGTCAATTATCATGGTTTAAGGATGGCCATTTTCATGTTCCAATTCCTTAAAAGCTCCTTACAAATAATGATGTTTTAATATTATATGTGCGAACATTGGAATCAAACTTTGAAGACATTTTTTGATCAGATCGGATTAGGATCAGATGAAATATGCTCGGTAAAATGTTTCAATCAGTGTTAAGCAAAGTTTCGACATAATGAAGCAAAAGTTTAGGATCGAGGCACAATCAGCAATTTGAAATCATATTGTATGGTTTTTCACTACGGAAATCACATCAGTTTTACATCATGTTTTCACAGTCACTATTTATATACACACACACTCAACACTATCAATATTCACTCTTATGTACCTATGTCTCGTAAGCTTTAATGTTTGGTAGCTTACTTACTAGGACTAACTTACTCTGTTCTCATATTGACGATTTGTAATAGCCAGAATACCAAGTCTTGAACGTTCTGACATCAATGGCATCAGTACTTTCATCATACTTCCAAAAAATGTGCTGATTGTCCATTCTAGAAAAAAAAGACCCCCCGGATTTTTCCCGTAGTTTTGGTAACAGATATTGACAGGTGGCGCTTGTAAAATTCTCGAATATCTTTGTTGTTCTACAGTGGTGACAGTTCCCGCGTTGGAGGGACAAACGCCGAGACGTTCGACGTATCAGAAGCTATGGCTGGTATATGTCGTCTCCGCTCCAGGCTGTGAACTCACTCAACTAGCTTTTTTCATAGCTGAGGAGCATAACATGTTTCCAAGTGAGTGAGTGGGTGCCTCTACAACCTCCATGTCCTCCACAGTTTGCTGGACTAGCGAACTAAATAATCATGGAGTGGTCACCCAGCAAACATTCCAGGACGGCAATGTAACTTTATAGTAACGGCATTGCCTGCAATTCTCATTGGCAATGTACAGGCAGTTATCACCTGAGGAGTATCAATTTGGCACGCCATGATGGATAATTGATGGCAAATCATTACTTCACCATCAAATGTCAAGGAGTGATAAAAAAACATCACCAATTCAATGCATTATATCGCACCTTCGGTGCAACAATGTATATGTATTTGTATGTATTTCCCATGATAATGTGCCCTTGTTGCACCAAAGGTGCGATATATATCCCGGCATATTTCAGTTCTAATATAGAAAAAATGTGGTTAGGATAACAGTAACTAAAACTAAATGCCATTCATTGTGTTTTTCTGTTTGTGCGTCCACCTATGCGAGGGCTTCAAAGATAACGTGATATTGTTGCCTGGAAGTGGATAAGCCTTGACTGACTCTGCAATAAAAAAATGGAGATCTCATCTTTAAGTGCTTAAATGGCAAATGTTTAATTCAAATGAACGCTTCACCTATGCTTCATACCATTGTTGATATAAGTACAGTACTTTGATCAAGTAGGTATTAGAAGACGATACATGATCAGTTATTGATGCATCTATGAAAATAATTAAATATAAAACGTAAAGTTCTTACCACAAATAAGTCGAACCATACCACTAAAAGCATGAAAGGGAGGCTTTTTATTCCGTCTTGCCTACTGTTCAGTTTTGATCACACCTTTAAATGCTGATAAGAAGGCCAAGTCGTGTCTAATCTGTTCGGACATAACCCTTCTTTGGTAGCATGTATATGTAGCTTCTTGTGTTTTTTCACCAACAAGTTTCAAATTCACGAATAATCACCTATACTTTGAATGAATTTGTTTCAATTCAATCCGTACTTATTCTTGTTTCAACACACAACACACAACACACTGTACGAATAAACAGACTGAGATCTGCGTCTGCGCATTTGTCAAATGTCAATTGTAAACAGAAAATATTGGCAGCGATTCAGTCTAAAGGTTGATTTATAAACTTGCCGTCCGCCGTTACGGTTGACGTTCGCCGATGCGGCTAACGTTGCCGTCGCCCAATGCATTTATAAACTTTTATACCGTCGATTGTCGTCGAAGATTTTCAAATTTTTGTTTACTCACTTTGAAGTAAATTTGTTTTAGTTTAGTGAGATTTGGTGACCGACTCGAGTATATTTTGGTACAAATCTTAATTTTATGATATAAAAATATGAATTATGGGAACAAAAACCTATTGAGCCATTTTCCTATGGCTTTAGCTACGAACGGCGGACGGCAAAAGATGGAGATGAACGATCTCTAGCGGTGCGCCAACGGCAGACGGCATGATATAAATGTATGCAGGTGCGTCCATATGTCTATCTCGAACGTCAAACGTCAGCGTTAGCGGTAACGGCGAACGGCGAGTTTATAAATCCCACTTAAAAGTATCAACCCATCATATTCCATGGATTAAATTTAACGTATCGTTCAATATTTAGTCATTGATCAACAAAAAAGCCTTACATGTAGATCACCAGCTTACATTGATTGAACATTGCTATTTGCAAGGCTATTAAAAGTTATTGGCTATTGTGAAAAGAAAATGTAACTTGGATTCATAGAAATCTTGAAAATTTGACATTTGCCTTTTTATGGGTGATGTGCCATCTTTTCTTTATTTGACAAACAATGCATGTTTGCCGTTGTTAATATTTTGCAAATAATGAACAACAATAGTTTGCCATCATGATGCCAACGATGCCATCATTAAATATGTACCTTGCCACCCAAAGGTCTTTGCTGGGAGTACAAATTGCGAACTTCAAGTGGTGAGTTTGAGAAGGAATCATTCGCTTTCAAGCACGACGATGGAATTTCACTTGCGAATGTCGGCGAAACTCGAGGCAAAACGCGAATGCGGAAGTGTAGATGCGATGTTAGACATTTGCCTTGCTAGTCGCATCGCGGTTCAGCTAGCTATTCGTGCGAATATATGACTGCGCCTTGAACGTTAGATGAACATCGCCATTGAACCATACATAACATCATAACGGAAAATCACATGACCCAGCGACATGATTCATGAAGATCGAAGAGTTCGTCGTACTTATGTATGTACCTTATGTAATTAAAAAAGTATTGTGAGAATCGCCGCAAAGAATTTCCACATTCTCATGGTGTATCCATGGAGCGTTTACGAATATCCACATTATTTTGTTTCTATAGTTTCCAACGTTTATACAGGACGAGCCATCGAAAACGTACCGGTATTGATTTTGTGCATTTAATGTTATGACATTAAATTAAATTTATGTATTAAATTTCACCCCTTTTTTTATGGAATAAATCCTTATCAAAAGGATTGAGTCATGGCTCATTTCAAGGATCTTCTGTTCCTCATCATATCCTCTTGTCACCTCCTGCGTGTAATTATTTATTGAATTGAAAAAAAAATGAAAAAATGTTTTTTGACAAGTTGCCTTCAAAATTAGGTATCACTCGACCCCCCTTTCCATTTAAAGATTTTGGGTGAGAGTATCGCCCTGCCCAAACAAAGTTGACGTATCTGGGTGTTTCATTTTTATATTACATTGAATGTCCAAAACCAATGCCTGTACGTTTTTGATGGCTCACCCTGTATATATCATTCGCGAATATTTGGTGCAATGTCGATTGGACACAAGGATCAGGTGGACTTTTGAGTTTGATCTCGCATGGAATGAACAGGAAGACAATCGATTATTTGCTGTTGACTCTCCCTGGAGGAGCCAAACTCACATAGGGTGTCAATTTGAAAACGAACGGCATCTATTGCTGAACTGAGGATGGTATGAAAATTTGGCGAAACATGTCAATTTGAGGTATTTGTTGTTTTTCTGGAATCAACCCTGTCAGTCCCAGGGTATTACCACTGAAATTTCAAATAGCAACCCTCACATATTTCTCGATATTTATAATCATGTGGTTCCTAATAGCTTTTACGTCAATTTTTTTTCAAAATTGAAGTACACAACCTCACAATTATAAGTTTCATACTTGTGGTTTTTGCAGTATAATGCCAAACATTATTCCATAACAACCGTTGCGAAGGTATAATGGATCAGAAAAACACGATCATTGAACTCCATACTACGTACCTGGAAAGGTCCCGGCCATTGTCGACGAAGCGTCAAAGTATGTATAATTTTTTGTTAGACAGAGATAGCTAGTGTTACGGATACCTATCCTTGTCGAACTCATTACCGGGTATTAAGGTTATGGTTAAGGGACAAAAAAAAACTGTTTTGTGAGAATTCAGTGGTAGATAGGCGTTCTGTGATATCTCATTGGTGTTGAAAATACATGTTATTGTGGTAATAATATAATATTGTACATCTAGTTTGCTGTTTTTTTTTAGATAAGTTGGTTTTATCGGAGAAAGTTTGAAAAGGACTGAAGAAATATGGTGATCTATTGTGTTGCAGTCGGATGTAAAAACTTGCAAAATGAAAGAGGATTGTTTTTTCTTGGCTAAAAGTTAAAACAATCATAAAAAAATGTGTTGCAGTTACAATGCTCTAATTGAGTAGGTATCATGATATGCGATGTAAAACATTATGAAACAGATAGTTGGGTTCTTTATGTGTGGTTTTTTTTTTTCTTTTCAAAGATATGATTTCCTCAACAAGATCTGATGAGGGAAGTTATTTCCATCGCAATGGAAAATTATACAAAGTCTTTGTTATAATGAATTTATTCCAAAGTTATACAGGTAATATTGATGGTACCTACCTTTAATAACAATTATTCTATTTATTTTATTTGTCTATTATTTAATTATTTTTTTGAATGCTACAATTTGGAACAGAATTGAAATCACTCATCCTGAGAGTTTAGTCTACTGAACTACTATTTTTCTGCGAGGAAAGTCCCAAGTAACAAATCTACTCAATTTATTCAGTCTAGAGTCTGGGTATATTCATTTTGTATCACTTAATTAAAATAAATCTTGCACGTGAATGGTAGGTGTCTTTTTGATTTTCTATATTCAAAGAAATAATACGATATATTTCTGAAATATGTCTAATAAATGTATAATTTATGTATTATTGTGATGTCTGTCCATATAGACCAATGAGTTAGAAAGAGATAGATATCCGTAACTATCGCTATCTCTACTTGCTTCACTCTCGATAATAAGCGAGTCCGTTCTAGGTACGTAGTATGGAGTTCAATGACCACTAATTCATATTATCTATAGCTTAGGGTCGTAATTTATTCATTTTTTCATTTTTTTTTGCCGAAAATCATGAGGTTTGATAAAATGTCGAATGCTCTTTCAAACACGTTTCAAAACATCTCACTTGATATAAACCCCTCCCCCTCCCAACATTTTGCTCCGGAAACGCCCTTGCTAGGGCCACGGCCTTTCCTGAAAACTGAGGCTAGCTACGCCGATGTGTGCTGTAGTGACTTCGAATAAATAAATTAAAGTTGGAATAGTGTTGTCTATAGTGAAAAATATCACATTGGTGTCAAAAGTGGGATTTATTGTGTGCTATAGAAACGGACATAGATACTCGCTATAATGGCCACCAAACTATAGTGCTTTTGAGTGGATTAAAGGTATCCGAGTTGAAAAGGGAGTTGGACGAGCGGGAAGAAGACCAATGCTGTAAAAAGATTATTGGAAGAGAACTCGATGAAGTTGGAAGATAAGTTTGAAGAATCATCTAGAGCCATGAAGGGAAAATTAGAAGAAAAGTTCAATGAATCTTCTAGAGCCATGGAAGAGAACTCGAGAAAATTGGAGAAGTTGGAAAAATCTTCTGGAGCTTTGGAAGAAAAGTTCGAAGAATCCTATAGAGCTATTGAAGAGAGAATGGAAGAGCTCGAAGAAACTTCTAGAGCTAAGGACCAGAAAATCAGGGAACAGCTGGCGGACAACTATAACCACTTGGAGAATCAGGTAGCAGAAGAAATCGGGAAACAGCTAGAAGGTACAGTGAAGACTCTGGAAAAAGAAATAGAGCAAATGGAATGTCAAGTTACAGTGATCATGGAACTACCAGAAGTGACATTCGGGAGCCAAGATGCGAGTGCTAAGATAGGGGCTGATACCGTGCGAGTCCACATGAAAGCCCCTTAGTTTGATGGCAAGCGGTCATGCAACAATTACGATCGCCAGTTCGAGGCAGCAGCAAGGGCAAATGGATGTATCGAGAACAAGAAGGCTCTGGCCTTGACTCTAGGACTTCGTGGGAAGGCAATGGAAATCCTCTAGACGCTGAACACCCAAGAGGAGGAGGACATCGATGTACTGATCAAGCACCTGGAGCTTCGATGTGATAAGTATGCTAAGTTGATTATTTTTATTGAGTACTGTTTGTTTTTCGAAAAAATAAATAGAACTGAATGAATACTGGGTGATTCCCGTGAGTGGGTCAAGCTTTTGGAGAATAATGTGGAAAGTTAAAATATCAATTTTCGGAATTGCCTCTCACGCAAGTATGCTACATCAAAATTAATATTCCCACGTCCCCCATCATTCCTCGAAAGCATGACCCACTTACAGGAATCACCCAGGACATTGTTATCTATTATATTTTGACCCCTACCTACAGCTCTTATTATGAGTGATAGACCCGTGGGGGTTGCTGGTCCCCCATCGGGCGCCTCCCCAGGTGGCGGATAGGGGAATGCCTCCCAGATATGGGAGGTACCGGGAAAATTAAATACCCCGGGGCGGACCAAAACCAGCACCTAAGAACGATGTGTAACAAACCTGAGGACTTTGTACCCCAAGTGAGTTTCAATCTCACCGTTGGTTCCGACCGGGTGAAAGCCCCGGTGGCCAACGCTGGCCCCACGGATTTTAGGGAGGACCAATCACACGTTCTGGCATCCGAGGAACAACCAAACCTCGATGAAACTCATGAACCAACCACGGGTAACCAGAGAAGCAGTGATGCAATCCCCGGTGCCGGTGTATCTGCCATTAGTACAGGCGTTGGCAACATCAGCCTGAACAAAATGACCAAGCTTTCCGGAGCCCAGCGAAAGAAGCTTGCGATCGAGAGGAGCCAAGGGAGAGCCTATACGGCCTCGTAAACCGAGGACAAATAGGAATCCCGGGAATAGAACCCTCCCGAACACTGGAACAAGGACCCCTGCAAACAAATCCTCTACAAAGAGGGGTCGCTCTGAGGGCAACACACCAACCCCAGAAAAAAGCGCTAAGAAAAGGTCACGGCAGGGGGATGCTGAAGTAACACCCAGTACATCAACTGAGGAAACTTACAGCGAAACCTTAGCTGGGCATAGAATGGCCATCACTTCCGAAAAATATCCGGATGGAACCTTCACTGAGGAGCAGTGTAGAGGCCTACAAGAGTCTCTACTCCGGGAAGTGTTGAAATGCGAACCCGGAACTGGTCCTCAGTTCAAGAACAGCAGCTCCAGAGGTGGGGTGATTTATATCACTTGCGCCAATGAAGCTGCCAAGACTTGGCTGCTGCGGGTGGTTCCATGCAGGCTTCAGCCCCTACGAGGGAACCAGTCTTCGGATTGGCCTGGCACACAGAGTGGTGCCAGTCGTGAGGGCTGCTGTCTGGATACCGACAAAATCCGCGGGAATCAAGAGACCGGCACAAGCTCTCCAGATCCTCAAAACCCAGAACATGGTGCTGAAGACCGAGGACTGGAGAAAAATCAGCCACAAGACGGACAATGAGGGCATGACACTCATTGTCGGTCTTGACAGCAGATCTCTGAAGGAGCTGCAAAACCGGAATCTCCGGGCCTACTTTGGGTTAATGCAGCTAACCTTCAGACTTCTCAAGAAGAAGGCTCCCGATGCTGAGGGGTATACAAATAAACCTTCAGCACAGTAAGGGAGCATCTGCTGCCCTTTGCCAACAGCTGGCAAAGAAAAACATAGACCTGGCCATCATCCAAGAACCCTGGATTACGAAGGAAAAAATAGCCGGTCTAGGAAACACTGGAGGTAAGATCTTTTACAAGGAGCAATCAACAGGTAACGTGAGAGCTTGCATATACGTGAGAAACGGAGTGCAGGCTCTCAATATTAAAGTACTGAATTCTAGGGATCAAGTAGCCGTCCAACTAAGCTACAAAGAGGAAGGAACCCAGAAGGACATCATAATAGCCTCGGTTTACCTTCCCTACGATGCACTCAGACCCCAACCATCGGAAGACCTGGAGAAACAAGTGAATCACTGTGGGCAGAGAAACCTACAGTGTATAATAGGTATGGACGCCAACTCGCATCACACCATCTGGGGGAGCAGCGATATCAACAAAAGAGGTGAGTCTTTATTGGATTTTATTATAACCCACCATTTGGAGATTCTAAACAAGGGCAACAAGCCTACTTTTGCAAACCGTATACGGTCGGAAGTTATTGATCTCACTCTGTCCACCTCCCGTATCAATCCCGATTTCCAGCGGTGGCGCGTATCCGATGAACCATCCCTGTCGGACCATAGGTATATACTGATGAAAATCAATAGTATTGACAAGCCGTCAGAAATGTACCGCAACCCACGCAAAACAAACTGGACTGAATACCGGGAGGAGCTGGAGGCGGGGTTGAGCGGGATCAAGGAACGTATGCGTAACAGATTTGATGTTGAGGTGGTAGCGGAACAACTACAAAACGCTATAATTTACTCATACCATCAAAGCTGTCCGCTAATCCGGCGTTCTTCATGCAAGGACACAACCTCGGGGAACGAGAAACTTGACAAGATGAAGGGGGAAACACGCAGACTCTTCAATGTGGCCAAGAAAACCGGTGAATGGGATGAATACCACCATACTCTGACGAAATACAACAAAGAAGTAAGGAAAGCTGAAAGGAACTTCTGGAGGAAGTTTTGCTCTGAGGTCGAAAAAACCTCGGAAGGCGCACGCCTTCAGAGAATCCTAGCTAAAGACCCCCTTCCACCAATGGGAACACTAAAGAAACCAAATGGGGAATACACGAAAAATGGCGAAGAAACCATTGAGACACTACTCAGGGCACACTTTCCAGACTTGACCATTATCAACTCGCAACAGGGAACCAACTCCCTATCTCCTGAGATCCTCCGGATGAGAGGATCAAGAGATGATTGGGTCATAGCCCGACAGATTGTGACACCAAATAGAATCGAATAGGCCATAAACTCATTCGAACCATACAAAGCACCTGGATGCGATGGGATAATACCGGCACACCTGCAGCAGGGCGAAGCCCAACTCATATCCATGCTTTGCCAACTATTCAGAGCAAGCCTGGCAACGGGACACATACCCATGATATGGAAACTCTCACGAGTGGTCTTTATACCGAAACCCGGGAAAGATAGCTCTCAGCCCAAGGCATTCAGACCAATAAATCTCTCGTCGTTTCTTCTCAAAACGATGGAGAAAGTGATTGGAAGGCACATTAGGGAGACCTTCCTAATAGAGAGGCCACTACACAAAAACCAAAACGCCTATCCACCTGGTAAATCATGTGAAACTGCTCTGCATGAACTTGTTCATAAAATAGAGCAACCACTGAACAACCAAGGAGTTGCCCTAGCTGCATTCCTTGATATAGAAGGAGCATTTGATCACACCTCCTTCGATTCAATGACCGCAATCAATCGGCGTGGAATTAAAGACACAGTTTGTAGGTGGATAAGAAACATGCTGAAAGGTAGGAGAATTCAAGCAACTATGCTTGACAAAACTGTAACTATAGAGGCAGCTAAAGGCTGCCCCCAGGGTGGAGTCTTGTCCCCTCTCCTCTGGAACCTAGTCGCAGATGAACTACTGGTAGAGTTAAACAGCAAAGGTTTCTACGCCCAAGGCTTTGCCGATGACGTGGCAATACTTATCACTGGCAAACACACCAAGACAATATCAGAACTGATGCAGACAGCTCTGACAATCGTAGAAGATTGGTGCAGAAAGGTGAACCTGAAGGTCAATCCTGAGAAAACCTTCCTGGTCAGCTTTACGAGAAAAAGGAAGACAGCGGAGTTATTCAAACCCATGTTCTTTGGACAAGAACTGCAGGTGGTAAGAGAAGTCAAATACCTAGGCATCATCCTGGATGACAAACTCACATGGAATTCACACCTACAGAAAATAGTGAATCGAGGTAAAGCCACAATAATTGCAACAAAAAGAGCGATAGGAAAGAATTGGGGCATAAATCCGCGCATGGTACACTGGCTCTACTGTACCGTGGTAAGACCCACTCTTGCTTGCAGCTCTGTTGTCTGGTGGCCGAAAATCGAGCAGTTACAAGCAGCCACGGAACTTGCAAAAGTTCAGAGGCTAGCATGTCTCTGTGTAACTGGAGCCATGAAAACCACTCCAACACTTGCCATGGAGGCCATGCTTAACCTACCTCCTTCAGATATCAATATCAAAATGAAAGCAAGAATGGGAGCATATAGACTTAGCAACACCGGGAACTGGAGCCACTCAAACTCCCAAGGACACACTAAGATAACCAGCACAGTCAAGAACCACTTAGTAACAATGAGGAGTGATATCATGCTGAAAAATATCAACTTTAGCACGTCTCCCAAGACCAAGCTAATATGGGAAGAGGAAACGGTGAAACAACTCCGGATGGCTAATGGGGCAATATGGTACACAGACGGCTCCAAAACAAGCCGGGGAACTGGTGCCGGAATCGTAGGTGAAAATCCAAAGTGGGAAACAAGTTAACCACTCGGGATGTACGCTACAGTTTTCCAGGCAGAAGTACATGCAATGAACGTATGCGTGCAAGAGAATCTCAGGAGAGGCTACAGAGGAAGAAAAATCCTTATCCTTAGTGACAGCCAAGTCGCAATCAAAACCATCTTCTGTCGGGAAACCAAATCCAAACAAGTCATGGACTGTCAGCAAAACCTTGTCACACTGGGGGTATCTAACGATGTCACTCTTGGATGGATACCAGGACACACAGGAATAGCTGGGAACGAGTGGGCGGATCTACTAGCACGCAAAGCAGCAAACACACCACTTCTGGGTCCAGAACCTGCTATTGGTATTACAAAATCCTCTGTGAGAGGTTGGCTGAATGGTGGTCCAAAAAACAACAGAAAGCTAGATGGTGCCAATCACCAGGTCTGAAACACAGTAAATTTATGATGGCAGACGAGATCGAATCATCATTTTCTGGAAGCCTACTGAAACTTAGCAGGAATCAGCTTAGGAAAGTAACAGGTATATTAACTGGACACTGCACTCTGAGGAAACACATGCATATCATAGGTCTTTTCAACGAGGAACCCATATGTAGGCTGTGCAACGAGGAGGAGGAAACAGCCTCCCACATTGTATTCGAATGTGAAGCGCTGGCGTACTGGAGAAGAGATAATGGGGAATTCACAACCACTCCTCAAAGGACGGACAGGGAAACAGTAGAACGAGTCATAAACCTTATTCGGGCAATGGAGCTCTTCGACTGAGAGACAGGCACAGAGAAGATACAATAAGCCCAACTAGAGGCTGCGGTGTCGGGGCCAACAGCCCGAAACTCGTAGCGCCTGTACTTTAGTAATCAGTACTCAGTAATGAGTGATAGAAAAAAAACTTTGAATACAAAACTTTCAGGTTTTTTTATGTAGTATCTTTTGGTGATCACATCCACTTTACAACATTGAAAAAAATGATTAAGTTATATTTTTTTGAATAGAACACCCTTTATATTATTGGCTAAAATGATAGATCTTTTACTTCTGATTCGAAAAATATAATATATGTTGGTATTTGGTTCAGCCGATTTCGCGCTATTCATGTTCAAAGTCACATTGGATTCATCCAGAAATTTTAGCCAAACACAAAAATTCTGGTTTTTTGTCACTAAAAGAACAGATTCATTCAAATACAGCGACTGGGAAATTGAGTTAAAAAAAAATTTCGCTGCTTGTTGGTCTAATACGATAGAATCCATATCAACGTAATGCAATTTTCATGAGTCTTTGAACTTGAATAGCGCAAAAACGACTGAACCAAGAACCAACAAATATTATATATTTGGAATCAGAAAAGAAAGATCTATCATTGTGGCTAAATATACAGGGTGCTCCATTGAAAAAATGAAGCCATTTTTTCAATTTTGTAAAGTCGATTTTTTATTGCCGCTATCACCAAAAGGTACTACGTGAAAAAACCTAAAACATTCGTATTCAAAGTTTTTTTTCTATCCCTCATAATACGAGCTGTAGGTGGGGGTCAAAATATAAGAGATAACCCTGTATGTATGTGTGTTAACGTGAATCATCATTCAATTTCCTGATAATTTTTTCAAAGCTATCAAAAGTAAAATGGCTCATATTTTGGCCTTTTCTCCTGTTTTCTCAAAATAAGTATCTGATCTCTAATGAAATATTCCAAAATTTTGTGCTCATCTTTGAATATTCCTATATATTCAAGTACCTAATATTTAAAGACAAACCGACTACGGTGAGTATAATATACAATCTATAAGGAGTTCGTCTTTTTAATGCCTTGCCTGAAAATATCAGAAATGAGCCGAGTATAGACATGTTTGTTCACTGTGTTTCCATATATCTGATGCGAATGTATGTAGCAAGTAACTGACATGGACTTGACATATATAGGATTTATTCAGTGTGTTTTTGTAATAACTAGCCAAGTGCTAAATAAACATGTTTATTTATTTATATTCATAACATTTATTGATCAGATCAAACCAGTTAAAGTTATTATAAAATAGTACATTTTGTATCAAGGGCGGAGAGTAGATGATTTTGACGAGGGTATAACCAGCAGCACGAGCGAAGCGAGGGCAGATATTAGCCGAATCAAAATCATCTTTCGTCCGTGGTGCAAACAGTGCTTTTTGTACAACCAGTTTGTCATCATTTAAAAAAGAATAATTATGAAAATCAATAATAAATAATCGATACACTGCACTACACTACACTGCTGACAAGTCAGACAACTGTCAATCATGGTGTTCCCGTATTCTTTTGTGGTGCGGATTCATTGTCACGGAGATTGTCACGTGACTAGTTCCTTTTAGTATGCTAGACTGTCACGTGGTTATTAGATTCAAAGGCATTGAGATCCAAGGAACCGTTGCTAAGCGACCTACTTTTGCGCCCGCGGACGCGAAAGTACTTTTAGGCCCGGCTACCAAAATTAGCGACTTTCCGCCTGCTTTGCATGCATTGAAAAGTGGACTTTACGTGTCGGTTGTACAAAATAGTACATTTTGTATCAAGGGCGGAAAGTAGATGATTTTGACGAGGGTATAAGTAGCAGCACGAGCGAAGCGAGGGCAGATATTAGCCCAATCAAAGTCATATTTCGTCCGTGGTTCAAACAAAGCTTTTTGTACAACCAGTTTGTAATCATTTGAAAAAGAATAATTCTGAACATCAAAAATAAATAATCGATACACTGCACTACACTCTACACTGCTGACAAGTCAGACAACTGACAATTGACAACTGCCAAATCATGGTAACAATAGGTGTGTCCCCGTATTCTTTTGTGGTGCGGATTCATTGTCACCGAGATTGTCACGTGATAAGTTCCTTTTAGTATGCTAGACTGTCACGTGGTTACTAAATTCAGAGGCGTTGGAATCCAAGGAACCGTTGCTAAGCGACCTACTTTTTCTCCCGCGGGCGCAAAAGTACTTTTGGGCCCGGCTGCCAAAATTAGCGACTTTCCGCCTGCTTTACATGCATTGAAAAGTGGACTTTACGTGTAGGTTGTACAAAAAATGAATGTATGTCCTGCATTGTTCACTTCTCGACCGACCGAGTGATATCGACATACCTATTATCATGTAGATTCGACAAAGAAATTGTGTTCCGATAAAGTAATTTTTACTTATTTCTTGTTTGAGTTCTCAGTAATAGAGGATTTAGCAAACAGCCTCAATCATCAATAAATGCCTGCTCTTGACTAAGATGATTTCAGTTTATCACCGACTGTAAATACATTAGCTCTGGAGAAACTATTGAAATTGTATGGCAATAATCCGCTTAGCACTATTGTTAGAATTATTAAGGATGGGGGATTTGTTTTTGAAGACTATCAAGTCATCAGTCGATGAAGGTTACTATGCTTTTACTACTAGATTCAAAGCTTACAAATGGTCACAGAATCAGATATTATTTATACGAGGTGTCTCATCAGCTAAAAGTATTCACTCCAAATAACGGGCCGCAAGAAAAAAAAACGCTTTAACCCGTTGATTTTTGTCATGAGACGGAAATATTTTGCGCCTGCTTTCAACCTCACCACTTCACCCCCTCTCACCCCAAAATGTTCAATGGAGGGGGATCGAGTGATATCTTATTTTGAAAATCTTCCGACCTTTATTGTAACTGCCAAGTTTGAGGCCTCTGGAATCACTTCCATTTTTTTTTATTTTAATAAATTAACCCACGAGTTCACACACCTGATCTTATTCGCGAGAATATGTGTTGCAAACCAAAAACCTAAGACTTTTGGGGTGAAGCACATCTTGGCAAAAAAGGTTTATCCCGGCCTAAGTCTGAGTTCAAATTTGTATAATACTTTTTTACGATAGGTAGGTATTATAGAAAGTCTAAAATTAACAAGAAGTGCTATGACGCGGTGGATGCAACCCATTTTAAATGTTGCATAGTCTTAAGTTAAGAAATGGAATACATTCCACAGATTTGTCAGGTTGCGTGCTTCAATAACTAAAAACATGGATTCATCTACATTAGCTACATAAGGAACTCAAAAATTAAAAAAAGAAAACAGGTCATCCAAAATCTTAGGGGTAGGTGTCCTGGAGGTCAGAGTCAGAGAGTTGAAAGTAATCTGACAATAAGTTGTCCTCATAGAAAAGTTATTACAATATACTTATTTGCAAATAGATATGCTCTGTAGTTTTGTGGCGCATCCATGATTTACAAGTTTTTTCTGGGTATTTCGCCACTACCCTATCAAATAATAACAATCAAACTAGTGTTTATCAAACAATTAATCCAAATTCAAGTTCGTTTTAGTTTGATTTTGCAGTAAATTGTTTTTTTTTGTTTATGGCACAAAAAAGTGACATTTTGACAACAAATGTCATTTATTATCGAAGGTCATATTATATCTATTGGAACCGTCCCATTTGAACAACTAGCGACATCAGAAGTTGAAATGAGATTGCTATATAAATTTTGCATGTAACATCCCCATAAGTCTCATCTTGAGAGGCCAAGCCGTCTTTTGCGCTTATTGGCTGATTGTCGTCGTGACAATAATATGTTGAAACGATCTGAACATGGCGTCCATTGTATTTGTTCACAATAGCGTTTTGGAGTTTTAATTGATCGTTTAATTGATCGTTTGATATTTCAATTTTGACTATGGAGGACTGTAACTAGGAGAGTAATCGAAATGCATAAAAGTGGTCCAGGTTTCAAATCGTAATTCAGGTTAAATTGTTACTCCCAGATGGCGAAGAGTCGTTAGCGATTTCATGTCAAACAAAAATGTCACCTAGGCAACATAATTGAAACAACGTTACGAATACTCTATCAAAATGCAACAACTTTTATTAGCTAGGTTGCATCAAAACTCTCACTATTTGATGATAAAAGGTATCATAAATATATTATTTTTTATACATAATCCTGAAATTTCTAGAATTTTCATATTTTTTTTGTTTGATTGCATTAATTGATAGAGTAACTGAGTGACGTCATATCCTTCATTGACAACAGTCATCATTGAACAAACCATGGGCTTGAAACACGATGCTGCGACGATTCAGCCTCAATTTTTTGCCTTATAGAGAATGCACTGCATGTGGAATGTGGAGTGGAAATTTGGAAAAAATGAATGAAAATGTGATAAGAGTATCTTGACAAAGACACGAAAGTTCGAGCCAAAACGCCAGAGGCCGCTTCGCTGACTCTTTGAATCGCCAATACTAAATTTGCATTGAGTAGTTGGTGAATCTGCCGATGATAGATGACATTGAGCTATGCTGATGAAGCCTAGTAGGCAGAAACGTTCATAGATTGGTCAGTCTGAGGAAAAAGTTTTGAAATGATTTTCAATAATAATCAATGTTGTTCGATTAATAGCAGATTATACCACTAGTCAATAATGATTTCCATTATTGTGAGTGGTATACTCTACTTTATTAACGACTAATTAATTTAATTGAGATTTTCAATGGCATTTCCATTCATCTCAATACAAATAATACATAAACACCTATAGCGACTGCTAAACAACTTTCGATCTACGTCATAATTGCCATCAAGCACGTTGTAATGAAGTTTGCTGGTGGCCAATTTTGGTCACAAATTTATTGGTCAATTATATCCTAATGAGTGATAAATGTACAATAACTGATGAACTGCATTGGTCGTGAATTATTCTTAACTTTGGAGGAGTTTTCTATACTGATATTTGGAATATCCGTTCCTGTGAAGAAAGAAGATGCTTCCTTACTATTTATCTGTTTAGCAGTGGTATCTGCAGTGATTGTTTTTTTTTTCATAGACTGATCGATGTATCCTTCAGCTACTTTTGTCAATTTCCAGCCTCCATGGCGTTTTGATCCAATTATATCGCCTCCTCCATCAATGCGTGAAGTGTGGCAGAACTGGTAGATGATCTGCGATAACAATGGCCGGTATAAATTTCTGGATTTGGCAAGTTTGAATATAAGGCAATTCCTCTAACAATGTAAGCATTTCTTTTTCCTACACGTTGAAATGAAAATTTGGACTTTTGATAATTTAGAAACAATGAATTGATTTTCACAAGTGGCGGACGGAGATCGATGTACTTTTTCCCAATATTGTGAAACGTAGGACTGGTTATGGTGAATTTTCGTACAATTTTGGTTTTCGTACTTGTAACATTTTTTGATAACTAATACAAATCGAGTTATAGCGCATCAAATGACAAAATTAAGCTGCAACATGGGTGGTTGAAAAAAGTATTAGAGAATCAAGGGCTGAACAATTTCCATGATCTCTAAGATTTTTTTTTGGCAACCCCGCCAGCCGAATTTTGTCATTTGTTGCGCTTTACTGTCAAAAAAAATTAAGAAGCAAAGTTGTTCTGCTCTTGGTCCTCTATAACTTTTATTGAGGTAATTTTGGTCTAAAAATGTTAAGGAAACCACCTCTCCAGCGCAAAACGTACCAGGAGTACGAGTTAGATCTTTTGGTTGGATACTCAGGAGCAACCAAGCAACCCTGAAAATATCATTCTGTTTGGATTTTTTTTTGACAAATTGACATCTTTACTGGGCTATTATTCTCAACATGGTTTTAGCAATTGAATAAAATGACCATTATGAAGATGGTTTCTATTTTGCACTCAATTCAGCGAAATAAGCCAACAGAACATTTTCGGAAAATGAGTTTGGGTTGTTTTGAAGAGGACATTCGTTGAAGGCTACGTACGTTTTTTTATAAATTGATTTCGATGTTTCCGGTATCAAGGTAGATGTTGCTGCAGCTAGTTGTACAATTTCTGGAGGTGTACAACTAAAAAAACTCTTCGTTTTCATCCATTTCAGATTCAGATACACATACTGATTCTTTCGAGTTTGATTATATTGTTTACATGAAGCACGGACCTATATAAAAACTGGACTACTAATGCATATGGCTGACCTTGTCAAAAATCACTGAGGCATGGGCGCCGCCATGATGGGACAATTTGTGTTGGTATCTCTCATATACCTATCATAAAAGTATCTCTGCTCTGATTTTTTTGACGTGCCACTTATGGCTGCGTTCCGAGAACTAGCGCTATATTCGAGCGGTCAGCGGTCTTACTGGAATGACATGATTCGCTGTGCAGCAGCACAGTAGTCTAGCGAAAAAAAATATATTTTTTTCGCTTCATCGCAGGAACTGTGATGCAGTGGTGGAAATTATCATTTATTTCATTTCAGTGAGATCGCTTGAAAAAAGCGATGCAGCGCTGCAACTCCTCTTATTTTGGAAAATGCAGAAAGACAGCTATTTTTTTTTTTGAGGTTATGTCACCTATTCTTATTATTTCGATTTGGATTTTGGATTATTGGATTTGAAGAAGATAGGTACTTATAGGTACTCAAAATTCATTATTCACATTGTGATTTTGTGCAGGGTTTGACATCATTCTAGTTACTCATAAGACTATGAAACGTTTTGTGTTGGATTATTATTAACATAAAAATGAGCATTCATTCAACTCAATTTTTCAAAAATATCATCACCTATAATGTCCTTTCAACAGCATTATGAGCGGCCTTTATTCAAACAACGTTAGAAGTTGCGAATGGTACTTGATCTTGATCTATTGTACCTCACCTACTTACTATTTCGTAACGAGTTTAACTTGGACCCTGGAAAATAGGTAAAAGTGATTGAGATAGGCGATGTTGCAAGATCTATGCATTCTGCGGTTTTAGAATTGATATAATAATATTCTCTTCAATATGCTCAAAAACCACGGGAACGAGAAGTCACAGACAATTGAAGGAAAAAAAAAATATTTACCAATATCCGGGAATCATCTGCTACCATCTACATTGAATTTGTGTCAAGCTTACGCCAAATCATTGTGGATGGCAACACATGATTCCTGTTTGTCAAGCGGAAATTTGACAGTTCCACTTCAATATCGAATTTGTAAATCAGGCATTACAGATTCCTGCATTTTTCAACGATGGCACTACTGAAAATCAAAAGCACCAACTTAAATTGTCCCATAATGGCAGCGCCCATGCTCCAATAATACGTAGTATTCACATGATGTAGAAAACTTGAAATCTCAAGAATAAACGTGTCTATCCCACACAGAAGCAACAATGCAGTTGAGTACTGCCAACGTTTTTTATAACCAAACGCCCAAAGGCTAAGGGTTGAGATGCATTTCTCTCCCACAGATCCATCCACAGACGCGTTTTGCTGTATCACAGCTGATCAGTGCGGCTAGGATCCGCAGGAGAGAAATGCACCGCTTCGCAGGGACGTACCAAAAGGTAAATCCTCATCACCACCAATAGATGGAGATGCTGTCTCCAAACCTTCGTAGTTACTCCTGCCTTCAAGGCACAAGTGTTAATATTCAAAATTTCTCGGTATTGCTCAATGAATCCCGCAGAACGCTCAAAATCTAACTGAAAAAAGTAATCCACTGAATTGGCAAGCGCCATACTCTCTGGTGAGAACCTCTTGTTGAGAAAGCCTTTTACCGTGTCAATAATACGATAAAAAATTATTGATCTCCAATACTCAGTCACTCCGATGTTAGCTCTAGCTAGAGCATGTGCCATACATCAAACCTAGTCCTAAAGTTATTTTGGTGACAAAATCAGATAGCTTGTTACTGACTTCTTTTTTGCGTTTTGATGAGGGAATGTTCAATGAGATTTGATGTTTTTCGGCAAAGTCCAAAATTTTTAGATGAAGGTCAGTATAGTATTTTTCATTTCTCATTTTATCAAGTGAATTGATGACGCTTTTACTATCATTGACTGCTTTTTCCAAAATCGCTTCTTTCTCCTGAAGGCTTCTTGATAATATTATATTTAGGATATTTGGCACCCCGTCCAATACAAAAAGATGAATTATGAAGAAAGATTGTTGGATGCTGAATAATATGCCGATTGCTGTGATTATCGACTGTTTATCATTTGCATTGGAAACTTCGTTGTGCAAAGCACTGACAATTCCCTGGAAACTTGTATCGAGTATCGGACAAATTTATCATCTCTCGTGGAACAATATCAAGGTCTTTCAATATTTGGTTGTATTTGGAATGGTTTTTTTGGATCTGAGAAATGCTCGTAAAGTGCCTCCAAGTAGGGCTTCGCAAGACCAAGACCAAGACCAAGACTGGCTAGTCTTGGTCTTGGTCTCGAAAAATAAATTTGGTCTTGGTCTTGGTATTGGTCTCGATATATCAAGACCAAGACAAGACTGGGTCAATCTTGGTCTTGGTCTTGATGGTTTTGCTCTTGGTCTTGAGGGTCTTGAAAAAAATATATACCGAATTTTTAAAACACACATAACAATATTCAGTGCGGCTCAAAATATTTTTAACCGTTCGATATGTGCGAGCGAAATTTGACAAAAATGATACCCGAAGCTTGAAACTAATCCGGGTCAAAGGGCCTCCAAAATAGGGTATCACTCGCCACCCCTATCCATTTGATGTTTTATTCAAAATGGCGCCCGGCTGTCATTTTGACATCAAAGCTGTCACTACTATGTCAAAAACTGCAAAACGTCTTCACATAATGGTGTGTCCAAATTTCGTCCGCATATATTAAACGGTTCAGAAGTTGAAAGGGGGGTACCTTATAGAGCCGCACTGTATAACATAACAATCCTAGAATAGTTGTTTTCCATAAAACGTCACTCACTTATAGGCAATAAAACATGCAAAACCATTGTCAATGAAGAAAAACGTCTTTATGATTACCTGTGATGGCGGTACGATTTGAACAAGCTTTCCGCATTTTTAGAGCGTTTTCTCCATTGTGAACGGTTTGCATATTTTATTGCCTATTGGACAAATTATACGGGATCCACTTTATATCGACCATAAGAACAAATCTATCTGGGCATCAATGTCAAACAAAGGTTTCCAAAAAGTCTCAGATAGGTGATTTTGCATTTTATTCGTCTATTCACAGTGATCACATTATAATTTGTTTGTGTGAGATGCGGGGTTTGTGTAACTTGACGGCACTGCCATGTCTTCCGATCAACCACCAAATTACAATGATACATTTTTTGAAAAATTGATTTACTTAAGAGACTAATTAAAACCATAATGAAGATGGTTTCTATTTTGCACTCAATTCAGCGAAATAAGCCAACAGAACATTTCCGGAAAATGAGTTTGGGTTGTTTTGAAGAGGACATTCGTTGAAGGCTACGTACGTTTTTTTATAAATTGATTTCGATGTTTCCGGTATTGAGGTAGATGTTGCTGCAGCTAGTTGTACAATTTCTGGAGGTGATCGATCAACCACCAAATTACAATGATACATTTTTTGAAAAATTGATTTACTTAAGAGACTAATTGAAAGTATATAGAAACATGATTGCAGATTTTATTAAATATTGTATCGATTTTCCATTTCAAGACCAAGACCAAGACCAAGACTCTACCACAAGAGTCTCGTCAAGTCTTGGTCTTGGTCTTGCGAAAATATTCAGGTCTTGGTCTTGGTCTTCGTCTTGTCACCAAGACCAAGAAAATTCTAATATCCATCATCTGCAATAAAATATATTTCTATTTTCGTTTGTTTTTGGACATCGTCCAGTTCCAAAAAGAAGAGTTTTCAAAACCTTGCATCAAATCATCAATTTAGAAAAAAAATGCAACTTCCTTAATTTCTCACAAAAATCAGTAATTTTTTCATACATTTTCGTAACAAATTTTTGAAGTTCACCCCGAGAGCAAAGTTTCTTGAATCGACCAAATACTGCTCAAGTGAAATATCGTTAGGCCCTCCGACTCAGGGCAACAACTCCTATATAATAAGGACTAAGTGCTCACAAAATATTCTGGTGTGACGTCACCTATGTAGGCCCCGATCCCCGTTGTAGGCCTTTTATCGATTCATCCTTCAAAAATCTTATTTCCTTATCCCTGTAGGCCTGACAACGCAAACAATCATGTTCGTTTATGCCATTGTCAAAGCAATTCGAATGTCTTTCAGTTTGAATGTTTTTTGAACGTTGAAGGCTACACACACAAAGATTATCCAGTGCCTGATTTTTGCGCTGAATACCAGTGCCGGTTTTTTCGTTGGTTGTATAAAACCGCTGATTACCCGGCAGTTATAAAGAAGATTTGGTGAATGCAAGATGTCTAGCAGGTCATCCTCCGACGAAGAATCTGTGACACTTACTCACTAGAAAACGTTTTCAAACATGCAAAGACCAATCCTAAGTTCACACATACAGTAAATAACGAGCAAGTAGTTCTTCACTGGAGGCAGGCAGATCAAATCTGTAAATCGAGAGTACCCCTTTATACAGAGTTCTTGCATGTAGGTACTATGAGCGATGTGGGGAACTCTCATCAAGCTGTTGGCTTTCATCTTTTATTCCACCAATACACCATAAAGTAATCAAATTATGGCTCACCAAAAATCGGAAACTGATAAAAATATTTATAAAAACAACAATGGACACATAGGAGGAAGAAAATATCCCTGAAAATATCCAAGGAAAAACTTATGGGATCTTGACTTGAACTCTATTCAGATTTTGAAGATTAATCTATTGTTCATTCATTTAGTAAAGGGTTTCTTGTGTGTTTAAGTGTTTTTCAAATTCCCCACAGATTTTATATGTAAAAGACATTTTATTCTTACTCGTGTATCTTTTGGAATAATCGAGCGTTCTGATAATTACTCCTAACCCTGTTGTTTTTTCTTTAGCTTAGGAAGTTCTCTAAATGATGGACAGTGGACTCTGTATATTGATAATTAATTTTTATTTTAACTTTGGGTACAATTTTGAAGAGAGCAGTCTTTTTCAATCTTCATGAAATGACAGTCACTAGGTTATTATTTACTTGTTTGGTTTGATTGTGTATCGAATCACCGATGCATTTGACATTAATGTCTTTGTTGCCAAATGTAAAAATAAATACAAATATATATACAATTAAAAAGAACAATACTATTCAACACACGACATACACCCGCCTTGCAAGAATTGCTTTCAAAAGAAGACTGGCGTAGTTTTAACATAAAAATATTTCTGGTTGAGATAGAATCTTCAAAATAGTTCAGTCAATTGGTAAAGCACACAGTCTATTTGTTGATCGTCGAACTTCACCACAAAGAGTCCTCTGACATCTACCACTCTAGTGATACCATCACTGCCTGGATACAATTTACTGACTCTGCCTACTTTCCATAATAGTGGAGGAGTGTTGTCATCCTGAATCAGTACTAAAGTACCAACTTTTAGTACGTTGTTGAAATTTTGCTTCCACTTGGTTCTGACTTGAAGTTCGCATAGATATTCTTTTTTCCAACGTTGCCAATATTTTGTAGACGTTGAAACTTGTTCATCCTGTTTTCAGGAACATCAGAAATATCTGGATACGGAATTGCTGTCAATGCCTTGCCAATCAGGAAGTGTCCAGGTGTAAGTGCGTTTAAATCGTTGGGATCGTGGGAAATAAGGGAAAATCGGCCGCGAATTTAAAATACTTTCAATTTGTATCATCACTGTATTGAGTTCTTCGATATTTAAATTCGCATTTCCGACGATTCGCTTGAAATGGAACTTAGCACTTTTGATTCCCGCCTCCCAGATACCACCAAAACTTGGAGATCGTGCTGGGATAAACTGCCATTTGAAAGAGTGTTGGCGATTTCTTCTTGATTTTTACTTAGAAATTGAAATAACTCTTTCAATTCACGGTCAGCGCCAACAAAAGTTGTCGCATTATCTGACCAAATACTTGTCGGTTTGCCTCGCCTGCCGACAAATCTGTTTAAAGATGCCAGAAACGCTTTTGTTGTTAGTTCAGTAACCATTTCGAAGTCAACAGCTTTGGTACATAGACAAATGAATAAACACATATAAACTTTGATTTGTCTTGCGCCGCATGTCAATCGATCTTTTATTAAAAACGGTCCAGCATAATCAACTTCCACATTCGTGAAAACTAATGTTTCATTGATTCTTACGTTCGGCAAATTTCCCATAAAGTAACCAGAATGAAAAGGATTACATTAAAAACATATAACGCAGCCTCTAATTACCTTTTTGCAAGCATTTCTACCCGCTACCGGCCAAAAACGTTCTCTAACTGAGGCAAGTAACTGTTGTGCCCCACAATGCATGAGTCGTTCATGTTCTTTTAATAAAATAAGCTCGGTCAACTTGCGCGAAGCTGGTAAAATCTGATATTTTTTGTCAAAAGAATATTCTGAGTGTTTGAGCCTACCTCCAACACGAATTAAATCATTGTGCATAAAAGGATTCAAATTCAGAATCGTTCTCTTTTTACTTAAAGGTACTTTCCTTAACAACTCTGAATATTCGTAAGGAAAACTTCCTTTTTGTACCTGCTTAATAAGACAATGAAGAGCCTTTTCGAGTTCTAATGGTGTTAGTACTCCGTATTGTTTATTCTGAGATTTGCAGTTATTAAAAAATCTAAAAATGTAGGCTAAGACTCGAATTATTTTACTAAACTCAGAAAATCGGTTTTATAATTTTTCAATAAAAGTACTCTCTCATTGTCGATGAGAATATGAGATACAACTATTTTCTGTTCAGGTACTTCCGCATCAATTTTGATTCTTTGAATATTCCATTCTGAATTATTTTGTTTAAACCAGTCAGGTCCATACCACCAAAGATTGGAACTCTGAGTTATTTTTGGACTTGCTCCTCGCGACAACAAATCAGAAGGATTTTCGTAACCTCTAATATGGTGCCATTCATTGATTTCGGTTAAAGATTGAATTTCACTAACCCGGTTAGCAACAAAGGTTTTCCATTTACTCGGCTTACCCTGTATCCAATTATTCAAGGTAACCATGGAGTCAGTCCAAAAATATACTTGGAATCAAAATTGATTGCAAGTGCATCCTGAACCTTTTTTGCTAAATTTGCTGAAATGACTGCACTGCTCAGTTCCAATCTTGGTAAATTGACTTGCGTAATTGGTGCTTCGCGTGATTTTGCGCACAAAAGATTGGAAATAAATTTATTTTCCGCTATTTGACAGCGAACATAAGAACATCCGCCATAGGCTCTTTCGCTAGAGTCGCAAAATCCATGCAGTTCAATACTTACATACTTGGAAATCATAGCTTGACGTGGTATTTTAAAATTATTAATTTGAGTCGATACGTTTTAAAATCTGATCCAATCAGTTTTCAAATTTTCAGGAAGCTCGCCATCCCATGAAATCTGTAACTTCCACGATTCTTGTATAAATAACTTTGCCACTATAATAATGGGTTGCAATAAACCTGAGGGATCATAGATTTGGCAGATTACTGACAAAACTGATCTTTTCGTTATTGGTCTCCGTGTACTAGAGTTTGTTAACTGAATATTGAATCAAATCTTCATTTGAATTCCAATTTATGCCCAAAGTCTTATTTGATTCACCTTCATTAATTTTTAATAAACCAGCTGCTAAATCATTGTCGACTTGAAACTTAAGCTGGGTTTATACAACATTTTACATAGTCGTAATCATAATCATAGTCATAAGCACAGTCTTAATCATAATCATAATCATAACGCATAAGAAGGTGGTTTATACATCACAGTCAAAGCATAAAAATTGAAGTCATTTTCACTACTGTCATTTGTCTTTCAAAACTGGCAATACATCAGTGGTATGTTGACATTGATTTGTTTTTCTAACCTTCATAGTTTTGGCGCAAATTCTGCGGTTTTGGTAAAAAATTGTCTGAAATCACCGAGTTTTGATAAATATGAAAATCGTTCGCAAGGAAAAAGTGAAAATAATAGGCTTGGCCTATTTATTTATAAGTTTTACCCAGATTACTGGAAATTTTTCCACTGCTTCAATGAAGAATCCTTCTCCGTCAGCGAAACTCCCCATGATTCCACAATCCACAACCACAATACATAAATAAGATTCAATGTTACAAGAGTCACTACAATGATTCCAAATTCGCCACAAAATCAACTCAAAAATAGTGAAAATTGAAATACACAGACAAACGCTTGTCAACAATACCATATTCACTTTCCACAAGTTCCGGGTTCTCACTCACGTTCCACTCCACAAATCGATAAACAAATGACTGTCGAACATTATTACGCCTGCGCAGTTCCATTCTCGTCATAATTTTAGTCTTAAAAGATAAAAATTACCAACTCTCAAGGTCAGTAGTTATGCTTATGATTATGATTACGACTGCGACATGTTGTATAAACGGGTACATAAGAAAACCTGCTTTCAACTTTTGTGATTAAGACTATGATTATGATTATGACTATGTAAATGTTGTATAAACCCAGCTTTATTTAAAATTTCAAAATCATTACATAACCACTTTCGCAAAGGAAAACCATAATCATTCTGAATTTCTGTCTCTTCTCTTTGAATCTTTAAAATTTCTTCTTCATCATCAGCGCCCGTTAACAGATCATCTACGAAAAAATCGTTTTTTATGATACTACTAACCTTTGGAAATCGTTGTTCATTTTCATCCGCCATTTGTATTAAACAACGTATGGCTAGAAAAGGTGCTACTGCGAACCCATAAACTACGCGATTTATTTGAAAACATTTTAATTCTTCCGACGAATTATTTCTCCAAAAATAATTTTTTGGTATTCGCAATCCGCTTTTTTGACTTTGATTTCTCGATACATCTTGGAGATGTCCGCAGAAATAACATATCGATACCGCCGGAATCTTAATAATATTGAAAATATGTCATTTTGAAGTATAGCGCCAGTGAATACGCGACGACGTTTTTGAAAACGTCACAGGCACCATATGATTGGTCGTGGCCGAATTTGGTATCCAAATAAGCTTTTGTGACATGTGGTTTTGTCTTGTGTGAGTTTGAAATCAGTGTTTGTGTTTGATTTGGACTTCTTTGGACTATATTTTTGGGTGTATTACATATATCGTGTGTCCCGTTAGTGCGTATATGATTAGCCGAGTGAAAAGTCAGCTTTTGAGGTAATAAAAAATAGTTTGTTTGGATATTTCCGTCTGACAGCTGACATCATGACGTCACAGAAACCTAGCGTATTGAACATCATTCAAACTTAATCCGGAATCTATTTTCTGATTTTGTGGTTGAACTATTCTCTTTTAAAACTGCATGATGCGGTAAATAGAAACTCCTTGAAGGTTCTTTAGGTTCGGAATCTTGAATCTCCGTCATATGCCCCATGCTTTCAAATTCATTCATGAATTTTGAATATTCGCCTTTCAAAGATGCGTTTTTCTCTAATCTACGCTCGAGCGAATAGAATCTGCTGGGAGCTATATCACGTGATTTTCCCAAGTTCTCTATTGATTTTTTGAATGGTATATAGAGAGATACTGATGGTCAGTTTATAGTCAAACCGACCATCAGTATCTTGCGTGGTAGTTTTAAAGAAATAATTCTCGCACATTTGCTCTTCCCGGGAAAAATTATTCTTGGGATTGACCTCCTCGATCCCCCAGAACTTACCAATTTGTTCCTCTAATGATCCTTTTTCCACACTACTTAAGCATGACGCGGATAAGGGTACATTTTCATTTTTGCGCTTTTGAAAGCACATATTGCCACCTAGAATCCATCCTAAACGTGAATTTTGTAGAATAGGCATGAAATTACTCATTGAACCTCCGTCCAAAAGAGCACGACAATGTTCACTTCTGTTACCTATTTTAATTTTCACTATAGCTGTACTCAGTAAAACTTGAGACACATCCGTGGAAGCATTCGAAACCATTACATTTTCCGACGTCGAAGGTTCCAATTGACTTTGGACGTGGATTATTTCTTCTTCAGCTTCGTCTATCGTCATCGAATCATCCACACAGCTGTGGGTGTTACTGCTTCCAGCGTGTCCTGCGAGCGATTTTCCCGCGGAAATCGGCTGTTTTTTTTACGTTCTGTGGCACGTAATTATTTATATGCAAGAAAGTATGATGTGGCTTGTGACAAATAGTACATCTTTTTTGTTCACATTGCCAGGTAAAATGATTTTTATGCAAACAATTAAGACACAATTTAATCTCTCGGCAACTCTTTGTTCCGAAGATAATTTCATGAATGACTGACAAGTATAAATTGCGTGATTTCCATTACAAAAATAGCAACTCAATTTTATACCTGATGATGATACTAAATCTTGATTCGTTCTACTGGTATAACTTCGACTGCTGTTTGACTTGAATCTTACATTTTCAATTCTATCTTTACTCTCCTGAATCTTTTCTTATAATTCACACCTGGCCTTTAAAAACGTATTCATGTCTACCATACTTGGCAATTCTGTTTTTTCCGTTTGCACCTGAGCTTGATGAGCTTTAAACATTTCCCACTCTTTGCGGGTACTTAAATCAAATTTATTTGACATCAAATAAATAATTAATCTATCCCAATGCTCAGTGCATTCGCCAAAGGTCTCAAGTGCTCGCAAATGTTTCGTAAAACTGTCATAAAGATTTCCCAGATCAGAGTAATTTTCTTTTATTAAATTTGGATATTCAAACAGCGATTTCAAATGATTATGAATCAATAAATTTGTATTTTCGTACCGTTCAACAAGTAGCTGCCACGCATCGTGGTAATTATCGGTCGAAATTTCTATTTGTTCTAACAGCTGATTAGCATCTTTATTTAATGCATTTTTCAGATGAATGTACTTCTCAATATCAGATAATTGCGGATTGTCATGTACCAAAGCTTTGAATGCGTCCCTGAAATGAAACCAGCTAGTGTAGTAAGCATAAAAGGTAGGAACGGTAATTGGAGGTAATTTCACTTTATTTTGAAATCCTGTGCCACCAAGGAGAGCATCTTGATGAAAAGAACATCCTCCCTCGATGCGACCACCTCTAGCGATGTTAACGCTGTTCTGTGAAATCACATCAGATTTTCTGGCATCTTTAACGCTTTGTGTCAATGATTTTATGAACCCTATTAATTCAAAATATGAATCCTCGAAATCGTCTTCCTGCGCCTCGCCCGCTGGAAGTGTCTGTGAAGGTTCTAACTTGAATATTTGACTTTCAACATCCCTATATTGTTTGAACAAAAGTGCTAATCTTTCCACTCGCGAATTCAGTTATGATAGATTTTTTCGTCAATAACTTGTGTGTCAATTTTATCCACATAATTTTTGTGTTTTGTGAGAGTGCCCTTAAGAGCCCCTCGTTGATAACAGAGCTTTGTCAGCATCTGACAATTCGGACGTCATATTGAATTATTTCAATATTGTGTATTATAGATACGATTACGTGATGAAAAATTATTAAACTATGCGTAACCGATCAATACAGTAATGATCTATGAAAGTATAATAAATAGTAACTGGATCGGACTCACAGGAAGCGATTATCTGCCCAGATCCGCTGCAATTTTTCTGAGTTGGCAGTAAACAATAGCGGCTGGCGGGTCTCCTCTGTGTTTGTCGTCTGGTTTTCTGCTATCTGCTGCTCAGATCCGGCTCGTAACGACCATTATGTTTCTTCTTTAGCTTAGGAAATTCTCTAAATGATGGACAGTGGACTGTATATTGATAATTAATTTTTAATTTAACTTTGGGTACAATTTTGAAGAAAGCAGTCTTTCACTGAATCACCGATGCATTTGACATTAATGTCTCTGTTGCCAAATGTAAAAATAAATACAAATATTTATACAATTAAAAAGAACAATACCATTCAACACTTGACACCTGTAGATACAGTGACTACAGTAGTAGATAGAACATTGAACCTGTCATAATGAAAAATGAATAACAGAAAACTTCATATTTTCCAAGCTTAAATGTAAGTTTACCACACTTAAATACGATTAGCTTCTACGCAAGATAAGAATTTAGAATAAAAATCACTGAGAATATTTCTTCAAAGCATATGACATCTTTCGCATTTTTAGAGCGTTTTTCTCAATTGTGAATGATTCGCATATTGTATTGCCTATTAGGCCAAATTATACGGAATCTACTTCATTTCTACCACACGAATAAATTTATCTGGGCACCCATGCCAAACAAAGGTTTCCAAAAAGCGTCATACAGCTCATTTTGGATTTTATTCGCCTTCACAATAAGTAGATTTGAATTAGTTTGTGTGAGATGCGGCGTTTGTGTAACTGATAACGCTGCCATGTGTACCGATCAATCGATTTTAGCACAGTTTGTTAATATAGAGTATAGGTACTACAATTATTCCTCCTAAAACTTTTTTGTTTCTATAGGTACTGCGTAATAATATATTCATCATAGCTTTGGTTCAATATTCAGCAACATATTATTTATTTTTTATCTAGGTATGTAAGTACATTATTTCTTGATTTTTATTTCAATCAATCAATCAATTCTTTATTGTTCATAAAAAAATACATTTTCATAACAATTGAGTTCGCCCTGGTTGAAAATAACATATTGAATGAAAAGAAAACAAATATTTGATTAAACAGCAGACATTTCGAAAAAATTACAATAAAGTACATACATAGCTAACTAAAAAAAAAAAAATTGCAAGTAGATCATTCATTTCTAAGAAAGGAACGTAATCTCAATATATTAACTAACGAGTGACATATTTCTCTAGCCAGATAGGGGGATAGGGTATTCAAGTTACTTGAAAATAAAACAGGATCGGCCAAATTCGGAGGTCGCAGACTTTTATACAAAGGGCAATCAAACATGATATGAGTTAGAGTTTCAGGCTCAAGCATGTTACAAACCGAACAAATCTCGTCCTGGTTTATCTTATACGAAGTGCCTCGGAAATAGAATTTACAGTGAAATTTTGAGCACATGCGAAGTTGGGCGAGAAATCGTAAAACATAGAAAGGGCAATCAAAAGAAAGATAGTTAGCAGCGTCGGCGGAGAAACTGAGGCTACTGTAGAAATGAGTAAAAGTAGCAGCATTTGCTATTGAACAATCCGACAAAAAGCACCGATCACGATAACGAAGTAAAATAGTTTCACAATTTATTTTCAGAGTTTGCGCGTTCAATGACAATAACTCAGAGAGGTCAGATTTGTCGAACCAATCCTTCAAGAAGGACAACCAGTTATATTTTGACGACGAGTGAGCATTTAGAAGGTCGATTTGACGATTAAGACAGATCTTAGGTAGTCTAGTGTTCTCCATGAGCAAAACCTTTAATAAAAACTTTATAGTTACCTTTAAAACAAAATATGACAAATGGGCACATCCTACCTCCAATCTTACCAGAGAGGAGGCAGTGTTTCGGGAGAGGTGGAGTAAATTTTTGTAGAAGAAGAGTTGTATTCTCTCCAGACAGTCTGTATATCTTGGACCCCATACAGGAAGACAGTTCGTGAATATGTTCAAAATCGTACTTTCAAAAAGCTTTTTACTACTTACAAATGACCCTGTATTTGACTTCGCGGTCAGGTTCATTAATGACCCTGACGCTTGCTTGGCACGCAGAATAGTAGTCTCGCACATTTTTATTTATAACTTGATACAGTTCAATTTATTTTTTTGAACATTGTTATTGTTTGATTAGATGAAATTTTATGATCATTTTTTGTGACGTAAAATACACATTCAGTGCCACTATTCTTGAATTTCAGGGAGTAGAGAGTATGATAGTGATTTGACGTTTCTCTATGAAGTCCAAGTCTAAGTCTAGTGAGAATTTTCTCTATTCACTTTCAAGAATAGGGACACAGATAGTAAATTTGAAGCTGCCAATTTTTCACGGAATCTACTGAAAAATTGCGATCAAATTTACGGATATTCGTTCCAATGATCTTTCAACACTGGTCTAGCTATACCAACTGTGAATCGGGATAATACATTTTTGAAGAATTGATTAATTTAAAAGACTTTTTAAAAGTAGATAAAGACTTTTGCAGATTCTAATTAATATTGTGTCGATTTTCCTCTTCAAGACTTGTGGTCTCGGGAAGCCCTACTGTAGTGATTGTCTGTGAATCTTCCGCTGCTAAGATTGTCATTGACTGGAGGTCCTGATAAATCAACTTTCACGATTTTGATCCTGTCACCATTCAAAAGTGTCCGTACCTTTTCTTCAAGTTCCACAGTGCCGTCCTCCATTAATGCTAAAGATACTATGAACATTCTCCTCACCTAGATTGTTTATTGGAGTTAACTCGCTCAGATTTCCAAAGAAACCATCATCGAAGTTGAATCATGTTGGTATTGTCTGCAACATCAATAATATTGAGAATATTCGCGCGAATATATTTGTTCCCAACTGTGATGAGTTTGATGAGTTTGATGGAGATGCCTTATCTCCAATTCTTCGTTATAATTATTTTTCACACAGTTTTGCGCCAGGAAGCCTTCACTGGTCAAAAGACAGCAACATCTAGAGATTGTAAGATATGAGTGGGATTTGGAAACAAGATTCACTCAATGGAAGTTAGATATGGCTGGTATGACCATCTAGAAACAGCACCACTGGTCTTTTGGTCTCATTATCGTTCAACCATGTATGAAATCAATCTGTGATGTACTTATAAAACTACGGAAGCGCTGGAAGCTCACATTGAATATTTTTTTAAGTCGTTTGTTAGCCGACTTTTTATCTCGTCTAACAGACAACTTCTTTCTTAGACGACTTTATCTCGACTAACAGTCAACTTGTTTGTTGGACGACTTCATCTCGTCTAACAGCCATCTTCTTTGTTAGACGACTTTATCTCGTCTAACAGTGAACTTCTTTGTTAGACGACTTTATCTCGTCTAACAGACAACTTCTTTGTTAGACGACTTTATCTCGTCTAACAGTGAACTTCTTTGTTAGACGACTTTATCTCGTCTAACAGACAACTTCTTTCTTAGACGACTTTATCTCGTCTAACAGTGAACTTCTTTGTTAGACGACTTTATCTCGTCTAACAGACAACTTCTTTCCTAGACGACTTTATCTTGTCTAACAGTGAACTTCTTTGTTAGACGACTTAATATGGCGCATTCTCCATTTGAGAAACATAATCATTGGGTTGACTGCAATGATTATTATTAATTATTACAGAACTATTTGGTAATATCGATATTCAACCAGAATAATATCAACAAGAATTAAGATATACAGGGTTATTCACGTCATTCGACACGAAACATTATGACTGAAGTATCTGATTTTAAAAAAGTTTTTTTTTCTGGATGGATAGGGTTTTAAAAATACAGTGGAACTTCCATAAGTCGAACATCGATAACTCGAACTGATCTTTCTTCAAGTAGGTATGGAAGATAAAGACTTGCATGTTATTCTCGTTTAGTCGAAGTTTCGATAAGTCGATTTTATTTTTGGACAATTATGCCCCTTCGAGTTATCGAAGTTCGACTTCATATTCATGTTCTACGCAGGGTGTCCCCAAAACTCGAAACGTGTCAAACTGTTCAAAATAGAGAAAAACGGTCTGCAAATTCTAATCTCAAAATTTCAAGAGCTATCCAAGGACGATGAATTAATTCTTGTGAAAAAAATCAAAATGATTCGTAGAAAGTTGACAGTGTTGATAGTACCTTCTATTCAAATGACAGAATAGCTCTTGAAATGTTGAGATAGGAAAGTGCGGACCATTTTTCTCTAACTTGAATAATTTGAGTTTAATAGCATGTCAAAGGTGCAGAAATGCAATTTTTAAAACGCGATATCTCGATAACGGTTGAATTTAGGAACATTAGTTCCAGGGTTGTGGATTTGACCAGTCAAAGACTTTTTGGTCAATTGACTGAATAAATTGCAAAGATGAAATAAGAGAATTAAAAAAAAAGAAAAAAATGCAGTGGATGAACTTAACTATACTAGTCAACTTTCTTATTTTGCCATTTATAAAAACAGTAATAATAGCTGTGTTCGCGTGTCGGTTTCGGAATAATTTCGAACCATTTTATAACTGATTCTCTTGCGCAGTTGATACATTTTCGTGACAATTCATCAACTGCGCATGCGAATGAGTGTTTGTATCTGACACGCGCCAACATAAAGATACCTTAACTTGGGGATAATACAGGGTGATCATTAGAAAGGTGGTATAATTAGGTCCATTCAGGGGCACATTATACAAGCCGTCTCCGCTCTACTGGTTTAAACTTCTAGATTCTAAGATGACCTGAAGTGCGTCGTTTCCAAAATACAGGGTGTAGAAGTTTTTAAAAATACAATTTTTTCATCTCTGTATAAAATATGAATAAATTAAATTTTTGGAGCCATTGGAGCGGATTCAACTTATCAGCCGGACTTGGAAACATGTGTACCTACCTTTTTCGTAAAAACAAATGTGGCGTAGGTTTTTTTGCAAGATTTTTGTTTTTCGAATTCTAGGTAGGTATGAAACTACTCATACTCAACGAGTTTTCTTCCTTCGACGCACGGCTTTCAAGTAAAAAAAAATAAACCATACTGGTGTCCTTCAAAACGTTCCTCAGGTCCTACCGGAAATTTCTGGTTTTGGAAACAGTCAGTTTTTTGTCACAGAGAATTAAGTCGAGATGATTCTCGTTTAAAATGGGTAATTCTAAAAAAAATATCTCTTTCCAAAAGCAGAGGCATACCATTTTCTCTCGAAAATACAACACACAGAAAGACGCGTTTGCGACCATCGGTGTCAAATTTCAAACTAATTTATCAATTTATCGGGGAAACTTTGTATAAATCAAAAATGTCCATATTCACATGAACATTGTCAACATAAAAGTAGAAATGCTTAACAAGCATAATGATAAAACAAAAAATATCAATTTCTATAATTTTTTAGATATTTGACCGAATTTCACCGGTCAAATAGGTGTTGGTCAATTGACCATGCCCAACTCTGATTAGTTGTATCACAATTTTTGTTCAAAATTAAAGAAAAAATTAAAATACCAATTAATTTACGGGGGGTTCCATTTAAAAAATACATCTTTGATACGTTTCGTGTTTTGGGGATACCCTGTATACCTATGAAATATTTAAAAAATGTAGTCTATCTATCCAGAAAAAAAAACTACTTCAAGATCAGATACTTCAGTCATAATGTTTCGTGTCGAATGACGTGAATAACCCTGTATATCTAAATTCTTGTTGATATTATTCTGGTTGAATATCGATATTGTCATGTGAATACGAACGGATCAAAGGAACATGGAGTAAATCAACCCACCCAAACGGACGACGCACAACCAGGCCATGCTTCCTCGACACTTTTCTGGTATATATAGAAGCCCGATACGCTATTCAAATGGTTGGAAGAAACGTGATCTACTCGGATCTTCCTTCCCACGAGCAGTGCCAGTCGCAAGACAACAAGTCCTCTCGTATTCACTGTACACTTCTGCCCCCGCAGCGAGTCTATTGTTGGGACCCGGATTGGCCAAGGTCCAACATGCTCATCCCACTGTGTGTGCTGTAGGCTGTATTTGGAGAAACAATAGATGTTTTTATGTGCTGCCCTAGTTTCACTCTCGACTGACGGCTACGTCCCTGGAGCACGATAGGTGAGGGTCCAGACGAAGGCCCAATCTTACGCCTATCGTGACAATATTACCAAATAGTTCTGTAATAATTAATAATAATCATTGCAGTCAACCTAATGATTATGTTTCTCAAATGGAGAATGCGCCATATTAAGTCGCCTAACAAAGAAGTTCACTGTTAGACGAGATAAAGTCGTCTAAGAAAGAAGTTTGATGTTAGACGAGATAAAGTCGTTGTTGGAAATCATTATTAATTGTGATTATTGTAACCTAACGTGTCAGCTTACCTGTTTGTGCTGACCAGTCAAAAGCAGTGAAAATGTCTGTCTGATGATACAAATTCTATAATGACAACTAATGCCATACACTCTTTTAACTGATCAGCACAAACAGGTAAGCTGACACGTTAGGTTACAATAATCACAATAAATAATGATTTCCAACATTTCCAACATTTCCCCCGACTTTGAAAGACTGCTCTTTCAATAAATCGAACCAATACTTCAGTCATTGTTTAGTGGCAATGGACAGAGCTTAGCAAATGAACGCTTGATGGTTCCGTGTGATGTCTTCAGTGTAGCTACTCTAGCAATGCCGTCAGCTCCAGTATGCAATGCGATGATTCGTCCCAAACACCATCTCAAAGGGGGTTGATTATCCTCTTTGACTAGGACCAAATCGTTCAGCCTCAGCAGCCCATTAGATTTTGACCATTTTTGCTTCTGTTGGAGTTCAGAGATGTACTCTTGAGACCACCTTTTCCAAAAATGTTGCTGTAGCTGTTGAACTAGCTGGAATTGGTCTAATCGGTTAACAGGCACATGGGTCAAATCAGGATCAGCAGCCGATGTCATGGGACGACCAATAATAAAATGCGACGGTGTGAGCGGTGATAAGTCAGTAGGATCAGAAGAGAGAGGAGAAATAGGGCGAGAATTTAGAACAGCCTCGATCTGTGCTAGTAAAGTACTAAATTGCTCAAAAGTTAAAGTTACGTTTCCTGCTACTCTTTTGAGGTGATATTTCGTTGATTTTACTCCAGCTTCCCATAACCCACCAAAATGAGGGGAGAGAGCTGGAATAAATGACCAACTGATTCCGTCATTTTCACAGTTTTGAGTTAGATCAGTGTGATGCGAATCCAAAAATTTACCAAGGTCTTTCATTGGGGCTAATTCCGAATTGTTAGACGAGATAAAAAGTCGGCTAACAAACGACTTAAAAAGATATTCCATGTAAGCCTCCAGCGCTTCCGTATAAAACGCCTCTGTATTCATCCAACCGCTTTCCGTGTATCCAATGCCTGATACCTATATTGAAATAGAAATATAAACATGAGTGGTGGAATTTTACCATCTGCGGAGACTGTTTCCAAGACTGTAAGTTGTCATTATTCGCAACTGAGGTGTAGACATGACTATAATACTTGTTTTACTTTTGGGCACAGTCGAATATTTCATGATATCGAAAATATACTCAGAAACCTTGATTGACAAATTGCTCATCATTTGTTCGATTACGGCTGAACGATTGGATGTGAGATATGTCTTGGTTTCTCTTTAAAAAGTTCTGCTACCAATGGTACCCTGGTATTCCGTCGTAAAATGTGTTGTCTAGATTCAAATTTTTGATTTCTTATAAGTTTTTCTTCCTACGTTAGGAACACTGTTTGCTTACCGCAGTGTTCATGAATATATTTATTGTTTCTTTTGTCTTTCAGGGTACTTTTTGGAATTTCATATTTTCTTGATACTTATTGATAAGAATTCCATTATTCATCTCGCGTCAAATATTCAATTGAGTATTCACACCTCAGCTCGCTATTAGTATTTGTTGAAGATATTTTCCTGAAAATAGAGAAAAGATAGGTATATTATTTCGTCAAACTGACATACTCAGCTTTATATATGTGTGAGATCATGGTGAATTATTGTTAGGCTTTGATGGAGAATAGTGAATACTAGTTCCTATTATATCGCGATAACACAATATCAGAACGGTTGATGTGATTCCTGAATGAACTATTACTATAAACGAGTTCACATGAGCCCTTAGGGGGAATTTAAGTTATCTTGATTCGGGTATTTATTTTATATTTATGTAAAAATAACCGGAACAATATCAATATCACCCGTTTTTCTACTTTCTTAATTTATGTCACTAGTAGTGAAATAACTGATTCGAGCTGTTTTATCATAATTTACCAAGAAATACAGGTATACAAAGTAACAGAATATATACACATCACCTAATTTCACATTTGTCTGAAAATTATTATTGAATGTCCGAGCGGTATCTATCAAGCAAAAGAACGACCCAAATAAAAACAAAACAAAATCAAGTCATCTCGTATCCCAAAAACAAAAAAATGGTCTACACAGTCTACACCTACCAATTTACCGACATTTTATGCGATGATAATTCCATATTCTCAAAAATTATGACCGTAGTATGACCGATGACGGTAATTACCAAAAATAAAAAATGACACTATAAAGGAATGTTTTAATTCGAGAGCTAACCCGCAATTTTACATCCTTTGGGAATTTTTCTGTGGCTATTAAAGACCGTATAAATAAAATCATTGAGAAAAAAGAGCCATGGTCGACGGTAGGATTGGAGTTGTCATTATTTTTAATATCACTCGAGATCTCGAGATGATTTGAGTGATTTGGAGCAAGACAAATGGCCAGGTAAATTATATGGTGGCAGTCTGTTTCGAAGTGCTTATAATGTGGGAACATATTGCCTTTTTATTGAAAAAGTCCGGCCTATTATCAACAGTGTCCATTTTTGTTTACTTCATTCGGATGTTTATTAATAGCTCTCCATAAAAGATAATTTGTTCGTTGATAGGCATTTCTAGTGAGAATGTATCGAATCATTATTTCTCACCAATCATTGATGAAACGAGGATGACTAATGTCCTAGTTTTTGTTCGAGGTTCCAAGAAATTCATATTTTATATTATCATAATATCTACGCAATAAGCATATTATTCGTGAAATATTTATCCCAGAGATATGTAGCAATTCCTCAAAAACGTACATGGTAGATAACGTGTTCATATAAACCGATAACAGAGAACGAAGATAAAAATATTCACATTTTGATCTCCAACTTTTGTGGTTGAAACGTAGATTGGTGATTAGAACGGCTCCTGCAGCGCCGCAACGCAAAGCGCGTGAACCTGCAAGAACGTGACGTTTTAGGTTGTTTACATCCTATAGATACTAGGATGTAAAAGTGACATTTTGTGCCATAAACACAAAAAAAGCCAATTTTACTGCGAAATCACACAATAACAAACTATATTTTTTGAATTTGAATTAATTGTGCCTTTTTTAGGTTTTACTGACGACGGAAGCAGATTCGCTTCCGAAACGTTTGATATTAATAGACTTTTTTTCAGGTAATATAGAAGATCCGGTAGGTATATAAACACTAGTTTAATTGTTGTTTGATGTGGTGTGGCGAAATATCCAAACAAATCTGGTGAATCATGGATGCGCCACAAAACTAATAGTACAGTCATTTGGTACTTTTAACTGGAAAGTTTTCCGGGAGTTTTGAAAATTGGTGATCTTTGCCGCTCGCACCGCAATATTCGAAGAATGGTACCTAGAAGCAGTTTTTTGACAAAATCTTTTCTCCGACTCATTTCACGATGAAAACCTATATACACAAAATGAAAGTAGAGAAAATTTCCTACAATTTATGTAATAACTTATTTTTGTACAATGAATAGTTTTGACGTACGAGCTCCGCAAAGTTTAGTTCAACACGCGTTTTTGCCAAAAAATATATTTTTATTATACTTAGCAGAAAATACTACATTTTCAACTGTTTATAAAATACAGTAAATATGACATTTTGGGAACAGCGCACGGAAATTTTTTCCCGATCCCTCTTTCCGTGCGCTTAATAATAAACATAGATATCCATATGATACTAGATATCCTATGGCAACCCGAAGAAAAAAAAGAAACCAGTAATGTGTCTATAGCAACGATTTATTTATTAATTGCAAATTTTATTTTCTGTCAGTGAAAATTAAGTATTTATGTATTTATTACATTTTGCAAAAATGAATTCAGATTGTGAAGAAAATCGGGATATTCCCGAAAATATCTTACAACGAGCGGCAGAAGTTAGTGCAGATTTATTACCAGTGAAATCCAGGTTGAGATTTGAACAAGAATATAACAGTTTTACCGAATGGCGGACTCAGAAACGAATCAAAATTGTGAGTGACGATATTCTTTTAGTATATTTTTCTGAAAAAGCCAACAGTATGAAATCCTCCACTTTATGGAGTCGATTTTTTATGTTAAAGAGTTGTTTGGCAATAAAAGAAAATACTCACCATCAATATCCAAAAACGATTGCTTTTTTGAAACGACAAGCTATATGATATATACCAAAGAAATCCAAGATTCTTACAGCAGAACAAGTAACCAAATTTTTATGTGAAGCTTCAGATGGAGAATATCTACTAGCAAAAGTAATTTTAGTGTTTGGCATCTTCGGTGCATGCCGCAGAGATGATTTAATACGTTTGAGTTTAGATGATGTGGAAAATAATGGGCGTTTCCTTGTCGTGTTCTTACGAGATGGAAAAACTCACAGGTCAAGAAGTTTTACCATTACCAATGAAAATTGCAAATTCGATCCCTGTACAATTTACCGTAAATACGCAGATCTCCGCCCTAAACATATGGAGAGTAGAAGATTATTTGTTGCATACCAAAACCAAAGATGTTACACTCAACATGTTGGGTGCCATACTATCAGTGGTATTCCAAAACTTGTTGCAAAATACTTAAAACTAAAAAATCCCGAAGAATATACCGGACATGGGCTAAGGCGTTCTTCGGCAACCATGTTGGTGGAAAGCGGCGGTGATTTGCTCACTTTGAAAAGACACGGAGGATGGCTTTCTTCCAATGTTGCAGAAGGATATATAGAAGAGTCCATACAAAGAAAAATTAAAGTATCACGGAAGTTGTTTAGACCTTGTAACTTGGAAACTACAACATCTGTAACAGTCAGTCCGCTTCAACATCTTTACCAGAATCTTTAGTTCAACAAAAAGAAATGCAAAAGGGATTGAGCTTCAACAATAATACGAATTGTACAATAAATATTACTATTAATAATAACGGTTCTGTCCAAAATTAATTTTCTTAGAATTACCTACTTGTATTTTTTTTGTTAATTTGAGTTGTATGTAGGTACTTACATTTTTACTGTTTTGAAAATAAAAATAAATATTCCCGATTTTCTTAATGATTTCTTGCGATATTTTTCGTTTATGTTGATTTCAGGTACCTGAGTATAATAAAAAATATCGTTCATTACTCGTCCAGAAATGGATATTCCGTTCTTGCATGACTTCCCGAATTTGTCACGCGCGCACGAAAAAATCCTCATTTCTGTACTGGTAATGAAATATACTATTCCACACCACCTTGGAAAAAAGTGAGCGACGCTTTTTTTTTAATCGTGGTGTCGACCTCACAATTCCAAAATGTATCGTATTCTCCTTCCTTTGCTGTTCATTGTCCAAGTGTTACGAGTTTATTGTCTTTAGAACGATCAAAACTTCACAGACCGAAATATTTTCCACATAATCCGCTATGGGATTATTAGCTTCATCGCAATCCTCTTTATTTTTGATTTCATCCTACGTTTGCTCGAAAGTAGTAGCCTTTCTTCCTCTTCATCGCTATCTTGCAATGGAAAAAGAAGAAACGGAGACTATTTTCAAGCAAACGTATGCCGCGTATTTTCTATATGCCCAAACACTTTTTGGACTGTACAAAAAGTACAAAACTACACTTTTTCAATTCAGAAGCTTACGGGACCGCTATAATCGCTCCAAATCCCGTTGTTTTCTAATAATTTTTCAAATAACAATCTCTCTGCGCAGATAAATTGATACGTATTTATTGAAAGCAATATATAGAGACAACCGTTTTTGTCTTTAACATTTCAAATAAAATGTAGAAAAAGTTAAAAACTATTTTGTAATTGACTATTCTAAAACTTATATTTGATTTCCATATGAAAATATTGGAATTTCAGACAAAAAACACATTTTACTTATGATAATATGGGTAGTCAAACAAACAAAACAATATACCTTGGCACTTATATTGTTAAGGCCGACGCTCGTGTTGGTTCAGTAAGGTACTTTTTTCTCGCATAGATTTTTGCTGACACGAAAAAGTCTAACAAATTTATAGTCAGAAACTCCAGAGAGGGTGATAGGATTTTTTTGAGTCAAAACATCTCTTTTTATTTCCATCCACTCTGCAGTCTTTTACAGTTCTACATCTTGAATGATATCATTGAAGATTATAATTTGATTGAAATCATCTACATCCATTATATAAACAGCACACAGAATCGACATCAACAACAAAATTGAATAATCAGATTGTGAGGTTGGAAACTAGTGGGAGCTCATCTTTCCTTCTTAAACTTCCCGGGAACCTCCAAATCACCCGTCAAACTTTCAAGAATATGACATTCGCCGTATTATGGTGAATCACGTCTACTTTCCGCAAAACTTGTCCTCTCAGATATTCAAGAATACGAGTCCTCGTATCTTCCGTGAAGGTGATCAATCAGAAACATCGAAACGAAGGAGAATACGATACATTTTGGAATTGTGAGGTCGACTGGGAATACCACGATTAAAAAAACGGGTCACTCACTCTTTTTTATGGTGAAGTGGAAATTTGTTTTTTGGCCAAAGCGCATGTTGAACTGAACTTTGCGGCGCTCGTGCGACAAAACCATTCAATCTACGCAAAAAAAGTTATCAGATAAATTGTAGGAAATGTTCTCTAGTTACATTTTGTGTATACAGGTTTTCATCGTGAAATGGGTCGGAAAAAAGATATTGTCAAAAAACTGCTTCTAAGTATCATTCTTCGAATATCGCGACGCAAGCGGCAAAGATACGAGGGGACAAAGTTCAAATTCTATAAAATCACCAATTATTTTCAAAACTCCCGGAAAACTTTCCAGGTAAACCCTTGTTTTCGCACCAAATGACTGTACAGGGTTATTGATTATAAATGCCCCTCCCTTCTAACTTTTTAATTTGACGGTTTAGTAAAAGGTGTTCCAAATAAAAGTTTCATGGTTGAAAATAAACTTTTTGAATAACCTGTTTTCACATATACAGGGTGCTCCAAAAAGTCTAGGCGAGGTCCAACATTCCTATTTCAAATTGATACCCTATTTTTTTATCTGATATTTGGATTCTCCTTTTAACTATAAACATTTTCTATGTAGCATATCCTATACCTAAGTTTAATGCATAAAAAGATATTTGATATTCATTAATTATTGAAGAATGATAATTTATTGTTGTGAAAATGTCAAATATATCTATGATTTCGAATTATTGACGCTCGTATTGACGAAAATGTCACGTCATCAAGTACTTTTAAAGTGTAAAAGTATCAAAGTATAAATAATTCTGCATTTGATTCAAAAGATTTTTTTTATATAAGACGTTATTTAATTTTTTGTTCATTTTTTGGGTATCAATTTAAAATCAGAGAAGTTTTGGTATATCCCACACATACAATTACGTCAATACTTCGAAACCATAGATATATTTCACTCTTTTATAACAATGAATTAGTATTATTCAATTTATAAAATATCTTTTTATACATCAAACTTAGGTATAGGTATAGGATATGCTGCATAAAAAATGATAAAAATTTGAAGGAGAATCCAAACATCAAATAAAAATATAGAGTATCAATTCGAAATAAGAAAGTTAGACCTCGCCCAGACTTTTTGGAACACCCTGTATATGTGAAAACAGTTTTTTTTTTGAAATTTCATTTTCAACCATGAAACTTTCATTTGGAACACTTTTTTCTAAAACGTCAAACTAAAAAGAAAGATGGGAGGGGCATCTATAATCAATAACCCTGTACTATAAAGAGCCTATCTACTATAGATACTAGTTTTCGTATCAGTCAAGTGCAAATTATTTTTTGATATCGGTACCCTTTACACTGACGAAGATGAGTTTATGATTTCAATAACAATAATAACATATCCCGGAAAATACCATTTAATAAGGACAATTAATTATCTTTATTTTATCAACGTGGTTTAAACAAAAAAATTTCAAACTTGAATAATAACAAACTCCGATATAAAGTGCTGGGCAGTTGACTATTTTGAATAATATACCAAAGAATCAAAGTGCTTACCCCTGGACTTACCCTGAAAAAGTCCTTTTTCAAGAGATGAATAACACACTTTTTTCTTAAATTCTATAAAGAGAGCTATAGCCAACTTTTGACAAAATATTGGGAGATTACTTTTTTTAGGATAGTCCGAAGACTCAAAATATGGTTAGAAAAACAGGATGGAACTCTGACGTCTATCACGTTCTCGCAAGCTCGAGCGGATCAAACCAGAGACCGCTCCGCTAAATTTTTGGATCACTAATAGAGGATGACGCTTGGCGACATGGTTTTTAATTCTATAAAATTTCACTTCAACTCAGCGAAGACAGAATCAGACCGATTCCACGCATTAACTATCCCAAATTTTGACATGTCACATACCAAGAACACAAGAACTGGGAATATTTTTTTTGCGATTGCTTGATTGAGCCTCTTCAAAAACTAGCATTTTGAAAAAAAAAGAAAAAAACATTTTATCAATAGTAGTTCCAGAATTGGCATCAGTTTTGACGATGAAATCAGAGCCTTACATTCGATGATTCTTGACAAGGAAGTTTTATAGGGTCGAAACGTCGTCAATGGTATTTGTATGCTCAATCCATGTCCGTATTTAAAAAAATTAAGTTGATGGCCACGTTTACTCGAATACGAAACATCGTAAACTCAATTTGAAGACATCATGTGGTAGAATGGAACAAATTATGAAACTTTCTGATTCAAACTATGACTTGAAATCGTATAGTTTCTGAAATATTCAACGAAATTGTACGGGTAATGTTTAAAATAGATCTTCAGTGAGTATCAAAAAGCCTACTTTTTACCCATTCTCGTAGCACTTATACTTTCACAGATAGCAATAGTGGTAACACTCGAAACGGACTCCCTGTATATATTTCTACAATATCGTTTTCCAGAATGCATCGATTTTTGGATGAAGATATTATTTGCTTGTAGGTATTTCATGTTCCCATGCATCTCCATTTTCACATAATGGAAAATAATGTAGGAAAAAGAAGAAATTTTGTAAAATGTGAATTTCTATACAAACACAAATTCATCACGATTGCACAATAATCATCACGTTAAATTCAAATGATACATTGATTCAGGAAGCCACCAATTCTGATATTAACACCAAACAGAGCTATTTCGCAACTAATGACTACTTTACTCTTGACATCTGATCTGATCTTCTAATAGCGACTAAGCACACCTCTGCTCTAATTGGGCTACACAACTTCCAACTCATTCTTTTGATATCAGGCTGAATTCTTCGAGGGTATTGAATCTACCGCTAAAAAGAATTGGACCCAACACATTATTTTACCTTTTTCAAGAGCCCATCAGAGGTCTTTTGATTACATTGTTTGTCGGCACTAGTTATTCGTTGCAGGGACGGAGTCAAAATCAGAAACTAAGAATTATTCTTGAAGGATGACACACAACACTAAACAATCGTCAAATTAATGGTTCATTCTCTTTTGAGCATGATAAGACCCTAAAAAGTATGTAATTGTTTGGTTTGGAAGATAGCGGGTTGAGGACGTGAAAACTTCAGTTTTTTATAAAGTATGCCGACGTTTCGATAATTTATTGTGTTCTTTTTCAAGGCTATTTATAAGCACCAAAGTTTTATGAAAAGCTTTGAAAAAGAACACAATAAATGTCAAAACGTCGGCATACTTCATAAAAAACTGAAGTTTTCATTTCACGTTACAAACCGCTATTTTCCAAACCACTTCCATTTTTGGGACACTTAATTCTAAGTCATAAACTATGTGATATTTACAATATTATAATTCACAGAACGTCCGTGATTCAATGACTGTTAATCTGTGAATATTCTGAAAGTTGATTCGTTTTTTGTAAAAAATTATACGCATCTCCCCTAGCATCTCCCTATTTGGAAATGTATATGTTACAGTGGAAGTGCGAAGTAAGGGATTGTATACTTTCTCCAGTGATTGTACACATTGACTAAAAAGTCCAGTCAAAGTAGGTTGTAAATCAATTTACCGACTTTCACTAGTTGATCCCTAGTTGAAGTTAAATGCCGCTTGATATCAGACTACACAGAACCTTAAAGTTGAGTTATTGTTGTGAATGGAAAATGTTTATTGTGAAATGGATAATTATCAAATAATATCAAATTCAAAAGCATGCAGTGGTCGGCGGGTTAGACTGGGTACAATTGCATTTGTTTGGTTTTTGTTGTAAATCGAGTCAAGAAGTCGAAGGCTGGTACAGCAGGCACAATGTTACCTATAGCATATTAACCATTATGATCACTGATCCGTGCTGGTGATTTTGTAGATTAACTTGTGATTTCATACATTCCCTAGGAAATGTAGGAATTTAATACTCTTGTACCCCATTTCTTACTATCACGGGTTTGGTTAGTGAATGGGTACGGACACCAGTGATAACACATAATCACTGAATTTCTTACATTCACTATAACATTTACACAAACAATCCCAGCAGTATTCGCAAAGAATTTATTATTCAGAATGAAAAGATGTCGGTGAATGCGCCAGATAACCTTCTAAAGAATAATAAACACAGAAATTTACAATTTTATAAAAAGACTATTAGGCATGGATGATTTTAGCAACCCCTTCACAAGATTTTCTTTCCCTAAATAGTTTTCTGAAATGATTCAAACTTTTTAGTCGCAAGAACTCCATTTTCATCCCAACATTTTTATTCTTCTAGTTCCGAAAAATTACCGTTAAATGACTTAATAATAATGATCGAGTGGAAAACCATGCGTAGGCAGTATCAAAATATCTTTGTAATAGTCTCAGTTTTTCATTGATATGCTTATTTTTTGATAACATTTGTAGCTAAAAGGTTATAGAATACATTCAATGAAAATTTAAGAAATACCAGGAAATTGAGTAGAAAACCTTGTCTTTGATATTGAACAGATATTGGACAATTTTCAGAATTATAATCGTCGACTTTTTTCTAAGGCTTCTCCATAGAAAAAAGAGTCAATATAGAACGCTTACTCCAATACATCTGCCCATGCAAACTTTGCGTAACTGTGCTGCCATGGCGGTGGAGTTCAGGAAACAATATTTTCTGGCAGGCTGTTCAAATTGCTGATTTTATAATAATTATTACTATACCATTTTGAACAGACATTTTATATTCGCTGTATAATATATACTCACCAACTATTTATGTCTAGCAAGTATTTATTATGCAATAAAACAAATTAAACGTTTAATATGTATATTTATTGAATGTATTGATCAACATAGGTACAGGCTGGATCGGAAAAGTGAATTAATTATTTTTAAGGCACTGGATGCAATAGTTCACGAAAATATCTTTTAATTACTTTCCACAAAAGTATTGCACATGTTTTTTTATTTTAACGAGTTTTAACATCATAATAATGAGTGCAATCAGCTGTATGTTTTGGGGCTCTCATCATTGATACGAATCACATGATTCAACACAATAAAATATGTTCTCAATAATACACAATTCACTATACACAGATTCGCCTGAATAAAAGTCAGTTCAAAGTCCAAAAACAAAATAACACCAAGACGCAATCACATAAACACTTTCAAAATGTTCATATTCATAAATAAACAAAACAGAAAATGACAAATTAATGGCAAATGGATGATGGATTCAGACCATAGACAAATTAACAATTTTGTTAATTTGTCTATGATTCAGACGGAGGATTGACAATATTGACATTGACAGACTTTGACGAACACTACTAACAGAGACAGACGGAATATTGACATTATTGACCGATGATGGTTGACGCATGTCAAATGATTGAGACTGGAGCGCATAGCGGTGGAGTCAAGGAACTAAAAATAGGTAGTGGAAAAATCAAATGGAGTCGACCTTCTATATTTAATTCTCTTTTCTATGGGCTTTTCTCTTCATCTTCATCGACTGGCTGAAAGATGTCTGCTTTTAGAATGACGGGACCACAGCAGATATAAAACTGATTTGGCTCTTTGTGATATTTTTCTGAGATCTTTCGTCTACATCGATCGTTTTAGCATCCTGGAAGCTCCAAAAACAATATTTGAGGACAAATCGCCAACATGTATGTATCAGTGCGTCAAAAAACTTCAGACAGAAATATTCCCTTTAGAGTGTAAGGGACGCCTCAATTTGTTCGATACCTTGTGAGAAATTGTTTCTGGGTAAAAGGCAATCTTCCAGCTCAAAACCCATAATTATTTTTTCAATGATGTCTTCTACCTGAATATATTTGAGGAAGTTTTTATTCTATAAAATACCGTCGCGTCGGTTGTCTGGACTTTCCAAGGCGGGTCCACTCCAACACGTTGTTGAAACAAAGTCGGTCCACTGTGAGAACTTTCCATCGTTTTCTCTGCCATATACTAGAAGCGTCGCCATCTACCGATTTTTTTATCGACCAGTCTACGGTTAATTCGCCAATAAAGGTGCCTTTTGTGCGAGCGGTATTGGGAGATTTGGGTATTTCGGTATTGAGAGATTTAGAGGTGGGGCAAGTGGCACTGTCAAGATACCCTTTTATGCACTGGGTATTTGGTGATACGGCGATTCCGTGATTGCGTTGCCTAAAATTTATATCAAAAATGAGAATCACCTTTCTGTCGTTATTACTCATGACAAAAAATCAATAATTATTGATTTATTCTACAAGAAGAAGGAAACAAGCTTTGTTTTGTACAAACGTTCTAGGTTAGGTGGCATCACAGAAGATCATTGCGCGTGCGCAAAATATATTTTACGGCGAAAAGATAAACTTCAACGAAGATTCGGGTATTTGGAGAAACGGAGATTCCAACAAACGCGCTGCCGTCACGTGATTGTCATCCACCAATCCGGCGAATCTCCGTTTAACCAAATCTACCAATCCCTTTCGCACCAAAGGCAGCTTAAGGGAACAGTGGTAGTGTTTTGGTTATGGTCGTTGAACAATTGTGAACGAGCAGTTTGAAAACATTGATAAGTGACAGTACTGTATATAAATAGTTAACTGGAAATAAACGAGTTCAAGTTGGACGTGTGTTTTCTGATGCGAAACCTGCAACAATACGGTTTTTTTTTACGGAACCCCCTGTATATTTTGACATATTCAGAAAGGTCGTAATAATATACAGGAGGTTAAAAAAAGTGTGTAGGATGTTGGCTTCATATCTTTGGAACACGAGCAGCAGCTATTTGCTGATACCTACAACATTTGCCTCTTCACTGTTTTTCGTAACTTAAAAACAACAAAGTTATAAGAGATTCCAGTTTTCGCGTGACCACCCTGTATATGTACATACAATCATAATTATGGCTCACAGAATCAAAATTTGTACTTAAAATTTATAAACAGTGGTCACCAACTTTTCGAACATTAATTCAACGATATCGTCACTGTTACAATGCCTTCTGCCTCGTAGATTTATAACTGAGAGCACTGAATAAGCGAACACTGATCAATGAACGTGGAACATCAACCTATTATTCACTCTTTTCATCAACATAATGTTCAAAATTCCACGTATGACCAACATAAATCCATGTTTTCCGTCTTCAAATCAATGAATACTTGGTCATAGCTGCAAAAGCCGATCCACGAAATGAATGGTTGAATGGTGTTCAAAGTGAGTGAGCCTAGATCAATGCTCAAAGTTTATTGATTCAACGTACAGGAGTAATAAACCAATGTAATTGGGTTCGAAATATCAATAACCAGCGTATATAGATCCATGCTCACTGTTCATTGATTCAACGTACAATAATAATAAACTTATGTTTCTTAGCTCGTGAAATCAATCATTTGCGATCATGCATGGGATTCATGCTCACTGTTCATTCATTCAACGTACAGTCATCATTACCGCGGACGCATATTCACAGATGCTAGCGTGTGTTGGCACCGGGGTGTTGAAATCAGCTAGGCTTTGAAAAAAAAAAAAAACAACAAATACTAGCCGATTTGGACACTCCGACTAGAGTGCTGAAACCAGTGAGCTTTCGTAGTGGATATATATTTACAGATGCTACGGTTGTTTACACTCAAGTTAAATGCGGTATAGCTGGTTTGTCAAGAGATTAGGAGGATATACATAGTTAGTCCGTTTAAAAAGTGACGCTCCTGCCCAGCGTAACCGGTGGATGTTCTCTTGAATATCGTTTGAAAAGTAACGCTCCTGCCCATATGGCTGCTCCTGCCCGAGTAAAAAAGTACGCTCCTGCCCAGCGTAGCCGGTGAATGTTCTCTTGAATATCGTTTAAAAAGTAACGCTCCTGCCCATATTGCTGCTCCTGCCCGAGTAAAAAGGTACGCTCCTGCCCAGCGTAGCCGGTGGATGTTATCTTAAATATCGTTGTTAAATTGACGCCCCTGCCCATATGGCTGCTCCTGCCCGAGTAAAAAGGTACGCTCTTGCCCAGCGAACCAGTTCGTTGGTTAAAAACAGGTTAACATTTAAATTATTTAATTCATTATTGTAAATCATAATTTATGTGTTGTGTATGGGTATAATGAGAATTCTGTATTATACCCACTACCCACAACATGCCATTACGAAAGCGCACTGGTTTCAGCACTCTAGTCGGAGTGTCCAAATCGGCTAGTATTTGTAGATGAATGTTTTTTTCAAAGCCTAGCTGATCTCAACACCCCGGTGCCAACACACGCTAGCATCTGTAAATATGCCGCCCGTAGTCGGCGCAAAATCAATGTTCTCGTTCATTGATTTGATGTACATTTTTATTGATATCACGTACTTTTTTCGTTCAGTGCTCTGGATTAATTGTATTTCGAAATTGATTGTGAATATTTTCATTCATTTTATTTGAGATGAATTACCGATTGAATGCTTATAAAGGCAACAGACAATATTTTTTATAAAAAAATCACCACAAATGACTATTATTATGGCAAGTGCATTTAAGTACTCAATAAAATGCCGTGCAAATTTTTTTTTTTTTTTTCCCTGAAAAAATAACACTCATCGCCAGGTGTGTGTCCAAAACTGCTGACAACAGTTAATCTCCATTACTAGAAAGTAACCGAATCACAAAAAATCAGCTTTCAGAGATTTTATGCCACCATCTCTTGGACTATATATCAAAGAAGTTTTTTGATTAAACCATTTTATAATAATGATTAAACTAAACTACTCAACAGAAGAGACCCCTTTTTCGCCTATGTTTGGACACTCATAATTTTTTAACGAATAGATAAAAAAATATGCGGTTTGCACCACGATGCAGAGCATTTCTTTGAGGTTTATGTGGATGGTTCAAAAAATTCATTTACTCAAAAACTTCATTTATACAGGGTGGTAAAAAAGTACCTACTGTAAATTTTCTTTTTCTTTACTGTCTCCCCATTTTTTGGAGTTTTTTTTTCGATATTCCCAAGAGATTTTTTTTTTGAATTATGACACATAGGGCTTTGGATGGCTGTTCTGCTTATTCTAAGTTTACAACTGACGTATGGCATGGATCTAATGTCTAGCTATCTTTCTGATGACTCATTGTATACTCAGCATTATTTTGAACAGGGTGTGCCAAAGAATTTTGATCATAAGTAAAGCACTTTTTAGTTATTTTGTCAGGTTTTCTCGAAATTCGATTACTAATTGATTAATGAATGCAGCTTCTTCGACGTAATAAACTGTGTACTCAAAATATTCCTGAGTATCCAATAAGTCATCAGAAAGACATTGTCAGCCATAACATTGTCAGTTGTGAACTCAGAATCAGCAGAACAGCCATTCACTGCCCGATGTGTCATAATTAAAAAAAAATGATATTCCAAAAACGGAAGAAAATATCTACAGAAAATTAAAAATGTCGTGGTATGGACTTAACAAGCACTTGAGCATATCGAAAAAAAGTTCCAAAAATCTCTGTGGAAATGAGGGGACAGTAATGAAAAAGAAAATTCACAGTACTTTTTTCATCACCCTGTATAAAAGAAGTTTTTGAGAAAATTGATCTTTTTAACCATCCACATAAACCGCATAGAAATGCTCTGCATCGTGGTGCAAACCGCATATTTTTTCATCGATTCGTTAAAAAATTATGAGCGTCTAAGCAAACTTACGCGAAAATTTCGAGTGTAGCGTTTTTTTTGTTGAGTAGTTCATTTCGATAGTTGGAACTGAACATCATTGTTTCTCATACCAAATTTTCCATTCCCACATTCGGCAGAATGTTGTTATCTATTCAACTGTAAGTATAAAAGCATAGTAGAGTAGTTCACCCCGCCGCGTAACACGCCGCGATGTCCGCCGTCCGGCGATTAATGAACATTACCACTGAAACGAAAAATTTACTAAAGTAGGCATCTCGCCGCGAATAAATGAACAAAATGATTTGTTTTTAGCAGCGATGGATACGTTGAAGTTCACACAACGATGTGCGAAAAGGAGGTGGTCCAGTAAATTGGAAAAAGTGACCTGATGACTAGTGAAACGATTTCAAAGTTTGAAAAGCATTTTTCTAGTATTTATTAACTTAAATATTCATTTTACTTAAAATATGTAATACAGGTTTGATATTAGGAACTATTCAGTACCTACCCGCTAATTATAACCATAGCAATGCCGCCCCTGTCCATCAGCTAACTAATAGGTAGTACAGGTACTCTATACAAGGTACTATAAACTTAAGTGCAAAATCATGCTCGACCCTTGAACAACAACGGGGATCTTCCGGTGTCTATTGCTCGCCCATTCAACGGCTGTCAAAAGAGCATAGATAACATTTTGTGAAAATATTTTTATCTTTTCAGTTTGGTTGTTTCTGGTGCTGCCGACATGAATGAAGGAGATCGTTTACTATCTATGAATTTTTACAGGTTATTAAAATTCTTTCTGGACCACACTGCAATAGGGGTGAGAGCTTTGCTGATAGCATTGCCTTTTGTTGGCAGATCTTTGAAAGAATATGGCAAGATAAGAATCGGACAAGAATTTTTATGATCTACCAAAATATTCGAGTAGGTAGGCTAATCCTTCAATGACTAATTATCTGTACATTGAATGGGATAGGGTCCGATACTCTTACGATTTTTAACATTCCAGGAAATGTTCAGTGTCGTGAACATTTAGGGTGAGTCACTGATTTTCTCCGTAGGAGTCGATTTTTGGCGGATGACTCAGCCTTGAGGTATCTTGTTATGCGTAAGTATAACTTTCATGAAGAGATGCTGACAGATCCCACCGAAAATAAGTCTGCAACATAACACGGTGCCAGGTACCTACTCTTCATTTTCACTTTAATTTATGTAAATGAATTATTGTGTACATGTTCTTGATGATGTTCAGAAAAGTCAAATTTTGACATTTTCATATAACAATATGATACTTAATGACGACATAAAATCTTGAATACTTGGATGTTATGGGAATCAGTGACCGCATTTTATAGCCGCCCACACATCTCACCAAGTAAATGAAGAGATCTCGCCAAATGTTTGATATAATTATGCTAAAATCAATCGATGAAAGATGATGGCCATAAAAATTCAAATCGTCGTGTCTGATAGAGATGGAAATTAGACATGTGACTCCACGAATGAACAGGTGTCAGGTATCGCTTCTCGTCTGACCATCTTGATAGTGTTTTCTTTTTGTGTTGGACCACTCTTTTCTCTACACATCTGGTCAAGATAGGGTTTTATGCGATACTTACTGTTCTCGATTATTTATACCCATGACGTCATCGAAAGAAACATGAATCATCGGTCGTGGGCTGATGAATTTATTTCTGAGTGAGCCTTTCTGAACCACGATATTATATTTTTATAATCTTTTGAGGTTTGAAGTGAAGCTCCATTATGTTCTGCATTCAATGACGACGATTTTCATATCTTTGGGCGTTTCATAATGTTGATGAATATAGTAGAAAATTATTGATAGCACACAATGCCATCTACAAAATAACAGCGTGGTCCATCTTCCGAAAAATAAAAAAGCATTCGATTGTGTCAATCATAATATCTTGTTGGAAAAACTGTACCGGTATGGGTTCAGAGGGACAACACGAGCATGGTTTGAGTCATACCTAACTGGAAGACACCAATTGGTTAGAACCGCTAAGGGCGCATCTGTTCCGCTACTCAATAGACATGGAGTGCCGCAGGGATCTGTACTTGGACCAGTTCTATTTTTGCTTTATATCAATGATTTGCCATCGGTTCCAATTCAGGGTCAATTCACATTATTTGCGGACGACACGGTTATTCTATGGAAACACAGACAACGCGAAGCACTTATGAATGTTGTAACACAGGATATGCATAGGGTCAAGGAGTGGTGTGATGCAAACAAATTGTGCCTCAATGTGAATAAAACAAATATTCTCAGCTTTAAATATGACGGCAACCCACTGAGGCTTGATGGACACGATCTAGAGCAGAAAACAGTCGTGAAGTATCTGGGTCTTCATATTGACGACAAACTCAAGTTCAATTCCCACATTGAGACCTTAAGCAAAAAATTGGCCGCGGGATGTTATGCAGTTAGAGTGATTTCTGATCAGGTTGGCCTGGTACTGGGCAAATCAACCTATTTCGCTCTCATAGAAACCCGCCTAAGATATGGAATTCCTTTCTGGGGCTTTTGTAATCGTTCACTTTTTACATCAATATTTGTACTCCAAAAGAGAGCTTTAATATTTTTATTCAAGATTGGAGGAAGAGAATCTTGCAGGCCCATATTCAAAGAGCATGGCATATTAACCCTACCATCTATTCTTATTTTGGAAACAGTTTGTCTGGTATATAAAAAGCATCAAAATCATGGAAAGCAGACCAGCTATAAATTGAGAAGTTCTGATGATATTCCTTTGATTATTCCCAAACTAGCATTGTCAAAAAACTCCATAATATATGAAGGGCTGAAAATGTACAATCATCTCCCAATAAACATTAAAACGTCTTCAACATTCCTTGTTTTTCGCAAATTAGTGTCAAAATTGTTAAAGGATAAGGGTTATTATGATGCCAGTGAGTTTTTTGCTGACAAATTTTTGTAATAAGTTCTGCCTGTGCTTCACCCGCTGGAGCCATGTTATTGCTAGTCCTTTCACCGTTGTGTACCATAGTTGTAGTGATTGTTGAATCATTTTAGCATAATTATTTCACCATCATTTGCTAGTTTAGTTACTGCTTTGTCACAAGTACACTGTATTTCCGACAATAAAGCAATTTTGATTTGATTTGATTTGATTTGTAACTTAATGATTCAGCATAGAGTTGATATAAAGTCAAGAATCATTTTTTCACAAATTGGCAATGTATTATACATGCTTTCCTACTAACAGGTAAATATTGCAATCATGATATAACGTACCAATTTCAATCAATTGATGGACTGTCTGTCCATCTCTAGCACTTCTAATTCACGCACACTAAATTAGAATATCAGTCGAGTGGACGATCCAGTGAACTCATTTTTGATATACGCATTAATTTGCCTATTTTCGAAAATAAAGCTCCAAAAATAAGGATAACACAGTTGAAAATATCTAACCTGATCTAACCTTTGATAAATGTTCAAACTGACTCTATGGACTTCTTGGTAGAAACCAATAAGCGGGGAATTCAACACCTTCAATCGCGTTATTTATATATTCTTTTTCTTATCACCTCCTTTTTTTGGATTAATTACACAAGATGATGAGAGTTGAAGGCTATTCAAGATATGTATAATAAAAAAAAATAAGAAGGAAGCATAATTTCACTAATCTTCATAGTTATGCCAAAAAGTAGCTTTGGTTATGCTTTTCTGGATAAGGGTGGATATGAAACATATTTCATATCAATAACGCAAAATGAAATTATTTAAATGTTATTTCCTATTACAAGACAAGACATCAGTTTTCTTCGTGAGGGTAGTATCATTTTATAATAAGTCTTATTATGAAATGGTAGTGGATACGCAGTATACTTCTAGATAAATGTTTTCTAAATTAATAAAATATTCTTCCTCCATAATGATATAACGATATAAGTAACCGTTCTTTTTACATACTTAATTGTTTTCTTTAGATAATATTTCATAATGTCAATTATTGAGAGGTGAGATTGAAAAAAAATCTCAAATGCTTTGTCTGAAGACATCTTAAGACATCTATAAAAATGCATTTTCAATAGTCTCTTATCAAGTCCAAGTCTTATATTCTGTAGAAAAATAGATTTTTATCATTTTTCATAAATATGCGCTTCTATCTAAATGGCTGAATAACAGTTTTTATCTTTCATTTTCGTTCAAAGCTTTTTTACATGATTGACGTGCTTGTCGCGAAGTTCAAAGAGAAGGAAGTTAATTTCTTTTGACGTCAAAAAGTTGAACTGTTGACTATAGCTGTGACGAAACCGTAATATTTTTTTAATGAGGATGGAATATAAAAGAAGAGGATTGGGGTTAGGAAGAAGAAAATCATCAACTAAGAGGATTTTTTTGTTCTGTCGATTAGGTACGTTGGGTTGGGTTAGGTTACCAGCTTTTGTGTTCCCTTTCTTTGAGATACGATATCATACCTTGGTTTTCACGAAGTTCAGAATTTCCATGATTTCAACGATTTTTCCCAAGTCTTCAAGCTGATTCGTGATTTGGATTTTGAATGGGCCACATAGACCATAACGATCACTAGTGGGTCTATTGAGGCTCACAATATTGCCAGATTATTCTCACATGAGGCCTAGTCCATTGAACATTACCCTCCTGAGTTGAGCTATGTTCAGATCAATTGCAGTAATCCGAGGGCTCTCAAATACATTCCTTCGGAGGCGAGCAATCGCCGGGTATCACAGAAAATGTCTGGCTGTCTCCTTCTTCCCCATAAGGCACAGTCTGCATTCAGTGTCCTCGATAAGCCGCATTCGGTGCATAGGCACCCTCAACAAACAGTGACCGGTATACAAATCTACCACTACTCGGATCTCCTGTCGGTTGAGTTCCAGAATTTACCTGGCGCATTTCTTTTGTGGTTCAATGATAAGTTCTATTGAGTGTCACATGCCTGGCAGGTATCTCCAGTATTGTAGAAACTGGTTATCCATCCATGTGGAAATCTCGTATATGCAATTTTTGAGGCCGGCCCTGGTCCAATGAAGTCCTTGGTCGTCGCTTCTCGTGCAAGTTGGTGAATGACACCATTTCGTTCATGTCCTGAGTGGCCAGCTATCCATACCAGTTTCACATCATTAGCTATATCAAGCTTGTTCAGTGCATTCCGACAGCTCTCCACAGTCCTGGAAGAGTTCTTGTGGGATTCAAAGGCCTCTGGTACCGCTTGACTATCTGAGAATATTTTTATTGTCGTGGCAGTCCAATCATGGTCAAGCATCCATTGGGCGCTAAGTTCAATTGCTGGTAAATCAGCTTGGAATATTATAGCTAACTTGTCAAGGCGGTGTCATATCTCAACCTCCTGGCTACAATAGGCTCCAGATCAAGCGCCAGAAGGCGTTTTTAATCCGCCTGTGTACCAGCAGGTGCCAGCTTTTGTTAGGCTGAAAAGGTCCTGTGTCTATGTTTCCCGGAAAGGGATAAGTATGTCATAGTTTTCATTTCATACTGTACGGCGCCTTTCCTCTTTCCTCTGTTGGTCGAGGATTGCATTCCACCAGGACGTACCATGGTTGTCACTCTTGTGTTTACGAGAACAATTTTCGTGATAGGCTGCAGTGGTTTGGAGCCAACATTCGCGCTTGATGTCCTTCAAAGAAAATCCTTTTTTTTTTCTAGGCACTCGATCGCCCTTCATGGGCTTCTTTTGCTTCCGAGTTCCGTCGCCCAGAAGGCCCGGCAAATTAATGGACCAGCCAGCACTGTGATCCCATGCTAGGAGAGTTTTTGAAGAGGACTCACCCCCTGCATATTTTTAAGTCTGTCTCCTCCCCTTGGGCCTGTCCGGAATAAGTGGCACTGACATTACAAGTTTCCCAGAAGCTCGCAACGCCTCCCTTCCGCTCCTGGTTGAGTCTTTCTTCTGGATCTGGGTGACATAGTAGTTACTGTATAATTTCATTCATCTTGTCGTCCCCAGACCCCATGCATTTTCGGAGCATTGTTCCGATCTTACGGTTTCCTGTGATTTCCTCCACTAGGATGCTCACAAAGGTATTAACCTGCTTTAGTAATCATTTTTTCCCATACCCAAGTTTGGCCACAGAGCTCTCGTTGTGTATACCTGTAGCGATAATTTTTCCATTTGGGCTTCGTCCTTTCTCAGTCCCAATTTCGCTTATCCATATGCCATTGCATCCTTCGATATTGCTATCTCCAATAACTTGGCATAGAACGACTTTTTTGTTCCTACCCGAGAACGATGCCACACGATAATTTATTTTCACCTTTGACCTTATTGTATCTGATCCTAGTAGTCCTTTGCCGTCTACATAAATTGTGGCTTCTTGTGCTATATTGTCCAGTCTTTGAAGTAGACTGGCGATTTTTATGGCAATGATTTCTGCATGCAGAATGCCATATCCTTTCTCAAGCAAGATATATTGACTTCTGAATTCTCAGTTCTTCTGATTACATCTCTGAACCAGTGCCAATAATGTCTTTGCTGCGTCTATAAAGATGAAAATCTTGTCCATCGATTAACTTGAATTAAATTATTGTGAAGGAAGAGCTGGGTTGTTGGAAAGCAGTGTGGCTTTTTGAAAATCAAAATCTAATGGACTTCCATTGGTCTCTTAAGATATCTTGTCAATTTTTATGAATACCCAATACTATAATCGAAAAGGTTTTTCTGAAACCCGTTCATGACCCGACCCTTGAATCTAGTTCCTGAAGAAGCAAAAGCTGTTTTGATTGGGAGGCTGCAAGAACTTCTCATGAAAGAGAACTAGGTGCCTTAGAAGCCGGATGCTTTGTGAAAAATACTTGACCCAGAATTCTACAAACTGTCATCTAGCTCAGCTGAAGAGAACTATATATAATACAATAGCAGTGGTTAACGACCCTCGGCTAACAGATGCGTTACTGATGGAACAAGGAAGGTTCATATTCGTCTAAATTGAATGCAACGACAAAGACAGTGTGACTTGTTTGATTTGTCGCTTTCAGAGTTGAAAAACTAAGAACAAATAATGTTGGAATGTTGTTCCAAAGGACTGATGAGCAACCCAATATTTCGACAATCAAGTCTTCTACTGTCCATTGTAGTGCAGGTGTCTCATCGTTTAGTCATTATGTTACCAATGACAATCATAAAAAGAAAATAATCACAGACACACAATAACAACTTACAGAAGTGAGTGAATACCATTGAGAATCAATAAACGTGGAACAAAGAATATTCGCGGTACCACACAAAAGTTCTAAAGCGAAAGGTAAGTATCCCCTCAGAACATGACATCTCTTGGAATTTTAAAATCAATCATCAAGAAAATTTAAGGATGTAACCAAATACATATTATAATATGGGTACTTCAATTTAATACATTGGAATTAATTTTGCACAGTTCAGGTCCTGAAATACTCACTTGGTTCAGTTTAATGGCTGCTAGCTTGAGCCTGACTTATCGTTTCTATTACGAAAGAATTTCATGATGACCAATTCCAATGGAGTTTTTGAGCACCACCGACCACTAAACCACTCCGTTTTTATCGAAAGATATATTGATTCATCTTCCCCAAATTAGTAGAATCTCTTATCGGCCATCAAAAAGTGGTATCATCACCAAAACTATTCCAATCTGACATTAGTGTGACATTTAACGATCGACCCGGCCATCCAACGGGCAAGATAAAAACCCGTGTGAATTATTAGGAATCCATGTTGTCCTGACTAATTTGGTCTGAGCGTCTTTTGTCTCTTAGCGCACATTCGATTGTTTTCGATGTGTTTATCAGTAAGCCGTAGTGAACCCTGAGAGGTTCGAGATCGGACCACATGATAACGAACATGAGGAATGGCATTTTTCAAGTTTTTTTTCTTGGAGATAAGAGAAGATTTGTGTTTTTGAACAACCTGATCTGAGAAGGACAACTCAACTACTGCGGTAGAGTTCTCGCTTTACCAGGGTAATTCGATAGCTTTTTTCTTACCGACACCTGTAGCAGCTGGTTCAGTGGTGAATCTGTGTGTTATTTGAATCCATTGGGATTATTTTTGCCCACATTGTACATTCGGCGATGACTTGATTAGGAATATTGATTCATTCATTGGTTTGCATTACGGATAATAATAATTATTGCTGTAAACAGACTGGAATGAGCGTCAAAAAGTCATTGACAGGGCTAATTTCCACACAACCTTGGTGGATATGATATCAAAACTACAGTGATTCGAGTCTATCAACACCCAGTGTGAATCGAGTTTTTTAACCACCCGGGACATTGTTTATAGCGCTGCATTAAAAAGGTCTGATAAAATTTTATTTTCTAATAAAATTTGTCGTTTTATGTTCATTTTAGTGGGGGTCCACTTAATGTTATAATACACCACGCGGTTTATTCCAACCGCATCTGATAAAACGACGTAGGTATATTTTTATTAATTTATTAAATAATGGCTGGACTGCCAGTCCTGTCTTTTTTTCCCATAATCGGCTGATTTGAATAAATATTTTGTCATTTTTAATATAATTTAGATAAACTTATGTGAAAATCAATGATTAGAGATATTCTGGGAAAGCCTATCACAGTGGCGTAACTAGCAATTTTGGGCCTCCTCACAGATCTTTTTATGTGGCCCTCTACCTACTCATGTATTGGAAAAACATCTTCAAATTTGTGAAAATCTGACAGGCATCTACAGGGTGTACGGGAAATGTGGGAAATCTCTTGGATTTGGATAAAACATGAAAAAATAAGGTAGTAAGTCCTATACATTTTTCCCTAGAAGACCTTCCTGCGGAGATATAACCCCCTTGAGGACGCCGCTGAAAATCGGTTTTTCTATATAACTTTCAAAGTATTCGATATAATTCAATACAATTTTTGTATGACGGTCACCACCAAGGACCTCTTAGAATCGTCCTCGTAGTGTCCTCAAAAGAAATGTACTCTATTTAGTTCACCAGGGGCGAACTAAAGGTTGTATATTTTATTCATTCACTCTTATGAACCCTTATGAAAAAAAATTGGATAGCTTGAATCTTGGACTTGAAAAAGGTACTTGTTTATTATCGATGGAATGAACCATTCTGGAGAAAAAAAAAATCTTGTGTTGACAAAAAAACTCGAAAAATTTCAAGGAAAATAAAGGTGCGGTGTCCTTAACGAAATTATTCAGATCTTTTTTTTTTACTATTTTTTTCTCCATTAGTATTCATTTTATCAAAAATAAACAGGAGCACCTACATTTGTTTTAGTTCAAGGTTCAAGCTATCCAAATTTATGTATCTATTTTTTTCAAATCTTTGTCATACACGGTGTTAAAAATTAAGCCAATAAAATGTACAACCTAGTCCGCCCCTGGTTAACTAAATAAGGTAAATGTGTTTCAAGGACACTATTTTAAAAGGTCCTTTGTAGGGTCCATCATAAAAAACGTTTAGCATGTTATACTGAGTACTTCAAAAGTTATTTGAGAAAACCGATTTTCAGCGACTCCCTTAAGAGGCCATATCTCAGGAAGGGCCTCTATGGAGAAATATTATAGGAACTTATCACCTCATTCTCTCATGTTCTACCTGAATTCAGGAGATTTGCCATATTTTTCTCGTACTATTGCGAATAAATAATAGAGCTAAATATTGATAACAGCGTTTTTTCTTCAATATTCAATTGTCAATATCTATTTGTAAACATGTTTCCAGTTGTGATGATTTTTATGAATCCAGTCAGACCCCCCCATATTGCGGGGGCTGGCGGGGGTGTAGTTAAGCCACTGGCCCATAACCAACAAAAAAAAAATTAATGATCAAACCGAACCAAATAATCGCTCCAAGAGATAGGAACAATCAATCTAACTCTGCAGTAGCTTATACAGAAATTTTATGGAGTTTAAATCTTTACGCTTCTTTAGTGATATAATTCATCATAGCGAGACAAGATTGATTGGTGATCGAAGCATCTCCCGGTTATACACTGTCCTCTCTAAACATCAAATACTTCAGAAATCTCCTCTGAATGGACTCTATTGCGTTGGTGTGACAGTCATAAATTGGGTGCTAAATCAGAGAGCCATACGCCTGGAACGGACAAATGCATTGTAGAGAAGTCTTATGGTTCCAATGTCAGTAAAGTGCCGGCAATTCCGTATGACAAAACCTAGGAGCTTAGTTGAGCTCAAAAGCAGCTGTCGAAATAGGAAATGAAGGAATACTCGTCGTTTTGCATAATGGGATTTTTCAGTCGGTTGTCTGATACTACAAAACACTCGGATACGTTAAGATCTAGACGGTTCTGCATACACCAGTTATTAGACACGTATACACGCATTCGGATCCGTAGACGAATCGACATACGTTAATCATATAAAAACCCGCTTAAGCAGCGATCGGTTCTACGTATACGAAACGGATTGGTGAAACGTCAAATTTGTCAAACTTCGCGTTTTGTAACCTAGATATTGATTTTTGTTTAATTTTTGGTTTGGTTTGGATGTTCGTGTATTTTTCGTTTATCGGGTTTGAAGAGCTTTTGTTATAATTTCTCGATTAGTTGAGATACGTTCTCAGATACGGATACGATGAAAGGGCCGCAACGATACGTACAACGGAACGAATCGGAGCCCCCGGATCTATTCTGAGCATGCGCAGAAAGATGCGGATATGGATACGTTTGAAATTTAGGACGTGCTTAAAGTTTCTAATGACAAGGTCGATGTTACGTTGAAGGAATAAGCAATCCGTGACTGAATCGATCCTGTTGGATAATTTCAGGTCATCTGCATAAGCCAACCTCTCGCATTTAATCATGACAATCAGGTCATTGATAAGGGCATTGAACAACAGTGGCCCCAGGTTTGAGCTCTGCGGGACTTCTAATGCTCTATAGCTGATTCATCGTGAAAGCATACACCACAAACGCCAACGATGCCTGCCGGAAGCAATGTATATCAATTAATCCTACATTTTCCCACTTTATAACACTTTCTACATGCAAATGTGTCGAAATCAGAGAAATCTGCCGTGGAAAAACTCTGTGGAGACCTTTATTCGATCTTTGACATAATTTTGACACATTTTCATGTAGAATGTGTCATGATGTGTTTGTGGAGACCCTTAGTTTTGCATCCGGAGATCAATTTGATTTTTTCCGGCAGGATTTGCGCAGGCACTGTTGGCGTTTGGGGTATAGGTATGCTTTCATAATAAGTCGGTTATACAGCATTACAATCGGATAGGATGCGGCTCAAAAAGTCCCCCCTCTTCTAACTTCTGAGCCGTTTGATATTTGCGAATGAGAATTGGATACAGCATATGTGGGGACGACTTAGTAGTGACAGCTGAAAATGATCAAATGGCAGCTGGGCGCCATTTTGAATAAAAAAGACAAATGGAATGGGGGTCGAGTGATGACTTATTTTGAAGGCTTTTTGACCCTGCTTACAACTGCTTTCAAGCCTCTGCTTCCATTCCTGTTGATATGACAGCATATCATTTTTTTCCATTTTGGTTACTCAATTGATACTCACCCGCATGAGTTGACTTCTCCAAACTAGAAGGATATGATGAGACACAGAAGATCTTCAAGACGAGAATTAATTTTCCCAAAAAAAAAATTGAGGTGAAAAAAATCCTCGTCAAAAATATTAAGTATTGAGTGATAGCTCATTTTAAAGATTTTCTGTACTCCATCATAATATCATATTATCCTCTGTGTTTGGAGAAGTCAACTCTGGCGGGTGAGCTTTAATAAAGTGACAAAAATGAGTAAAAAAATTACACGCTTTCATAGCAACAGGAATGATAGTAGCAGCTTGAAACTCGGCAGATGTAATCAGGGTCGAATGTCCTTCAAAATAAGGTATCACTCGACCCCTCTTTTTATTTGATTTTTTCATTCAAAATGACGCCCAGATTGTACCGCATTTTGCGATATAATTTTTGTTTGATGAAGAAAAACAAAACATGAATTATTTTGAACTCATTTGACATACTTGCACTTGAATTTGAACAAATAATCTTGTTGTAACCTCACTTTTCACCTGACACAAATGTGTTGAATACAGTTGACGCAGTTTGATTTAGCACTCAAAACCCAAATATCTGTTGAATACGCAATCACTGTATGTGAGGTATGGTTATTTTCCCTAGAAACAAGGTTAAGAAGCACTGGCAGATGGAAGATGGCACTGGTACCTACCAATTTGAATATTTCACTTAGCATTTGTGTGAATAAGAAAATATATGTCTCAAATTATATGTTAGTGTGATTAACTCAGTTCTGCTGGAAAATGCAACAATGCTTACAACATTATTTGTGCGCTAGACCATCGACATGTTGTAAGTGCATTTTCCAGCAAAACTGAGTCGATCACACCAACATATAATTTGAGACATATATTTTTCACGCACACAAATGCTTAGTGAAATATTCGAATTGCTAGGTGCCAGTGCCATCTTGGAGTCGAGTCGTGTTAAAACTGTTAAGTGCTTTTTATTGCTCCTTGGGTAAATAACCATACCCCACATGTGGTAACTGCGTACTTAACAGATATTGGGGGGGATTATTGAACGTTTACGTTTACTTAACTTAAGCATGTCACCATGGTAACGCTGTTAGCAAATGGAACATTTGCATTAGTAAACAACCCTCCAACAAGATTATCAGTTCAAATTCCGGTGCAAGTATTTCAAATGAGTTCAAAATAATTCATGTTGTGTTTATCTTCATCAAAAAATAAAATATATAGCAAAATGTGGTACAATTATTTGTGTCATATAAAAAATTGTATATCGGCAAGTGTGGCATTTAAGATAATTTTTCAAAATTTTTGGTACCTTATCGATCAAATATCACAAATGAGCATTTTTAGGCTCAAGGCAATACTATACAGCCTAATTTAATAAGGCATATTTTTTGTTCTTCGAAAAAAAGTGTGGCGCACTTTTAAACATTGAAGTGCATATAACTCAAAACTAACTTTTTGTCACTTACAAAATAGTTTTGTTCGCGAGTTGGTAACAAACCAGTTCCAAACCAATTTAGAACTGTTTTGCATGCGCAGTTCGTGATATCTTATCAACTGCGATTGCAAATCACTTATGGATTGCGCATGCAAAACAGTTCTGAATTGGTTCGGAACTGGTTCGTAGTCGACCCGTGAACTAAGCTAATATATTTGTGCAGTAGACCATCGATTTATCAAACTGTTCAAAAGTCAGAAGAGTAAAAGGGACCTTTTGGAGCCGCACTGAATACAATTTGACCGTGCTCAGACTATGATAATAAAAATCGAGATGAGCAAGAGAAAAAGTCTTGCTAGACTTAAAAATAAAATTGTTTCAAGAAAATAGAACTGAGTTATTACTTGAAGAGTAAGAAAATAAAGGTACTATAATATGTAACAAATTACACAAATGAAATAATTCTAGTCTTGAAAAAGGAGAAAGCCGTGCATACTAGAGCAGCAACATCAAACTACAATTCTTTACTGGAAAAGCCGAGATCGCGCTATCAAGACAAAGGTCCACGTGCGATATCAGTGGAAAATCGTCCAGAAAAAATCATTTGAAGCACAAGATGCGCTGGAAAACTTTTCCAGGCATAAGGCATTATTTAATGCTTCATGTTATGCAGCAAAGCAGAGCGCATGCATGGAAGATTTATAATAATTAAAAAAAGTAAAAGAGGCTATGGATCAAGGCAGGACATGCCCCCTTCAAAAAACATCTATCCATAATGAGGATGACAGGCGAAACAGAACACACCTGGGAGAGTCAACTCAGAAGAAGTTAAATGACTTTCATCGGTACAACTTCAAAGATTTTCAAAATCAATGGATTTGGAACTGTGCAGAGGAAGCCTCTGGAAAACCTCGACGGGAAGTTTTAATGGGTACACATTCTCAAGATTGTAGTCCCACAATACCTATTAACGATCCCATTAAGACATTTTGATCTGCAACTTTTAAACCGTTTTTTATCATACTAGAACCAAATTTGGACACTATGTGACAGCGTTCTGAATTTGTTGACATAGTAGATACAGCTGTAATGTCAAGATAACAATGTGCGCCATTATGAACGAAAATATCAAAAAGAAAGAGGGGTCGAGTGATAACACATTCTAATGGTCTTTTCATCCTCATTAAACCCTGAAAGTTTCAAGTCGCTGTTTCTTTTTAGTTTTTCAATATAAAGGCAGTATTTGTTTTCAAAATGGCACCCGATTGCCGTTTTGACATTTTCAGCTGTCACCACTGTATTGAGAAATGCAGAACGTGCTTCAAATTTTATTCTGGTATATTGAACGGTTTAAAGTTGAGGGAGGGACATCAAAGAACTGATGTTGTGATGTGGTCAAAGTTGATGATTGTTACTCGGAGACGAAATGTTGGATCATGGATCTGATGACATCATCTTGTAGAGAGAAAAAAGTGGCCGTGAAAATTTGACCATTTTTTTGAAATATCTCTCTAAATACAAAGGAAGAACTATGCTACATGTTTCTTTCTGAGTAATTCTAGTACGCCCGAATGTAATGCTCTAGATAAACTATGTTTCTCAATTAAGCATCAAAAATTCCTCGAGAAAATGAACCATCCTGAAAAATCGTCCCAGGTTCATTCATTTTAAGTGCATATGGATATTCTAAAGGAGACCGCACGCAAGTCATTCCATTTCTCATTAACGAGAAGAGTTATGTTTACCAAAAAAGCGCGCCGACCAGTATGGGTCCACCCAAGACGATTATCCTCGCCCAGTTTGTTTGGTCTACGCTTCTAATGTGTTTGTGTTTGAACAAATCATTTGAAACATAATTATTTTGGCACCTTATTTCGGAAGTTACTGAACGTGTTAATGGTCTCTACTATATTTGAGGTACATGTAGCTGAAACATTTTATTTGACAACGGAAATGCTCTATTATGTTTGCTCGAATGAAACTCTATGGATACCATCATCGCTCAGAAAGTATTGAATTAAAGTGCTTGAGTAGAGTTGATAATAAATAAGCATTACTTCTTGAAAAATAATTGGTTTGGTTACTTTACAGATTATTCAAATTTCAAATTCATTTCTTAACATATCTTGAATATTCTTCATATTATGTTTAAATTATTTCTATTACATCAAGATGAATATACTTTTGGTATTTATACAGTTCAACTTATTCTTCTTTCTTCATTCTTGAACTTTTCACTTTTCGTTGGTGTCATAACACTTACCATTTCTCAGTTGTGTCAAAACATTGTTTTTTTTTTAACAAATTTTCAGGGATGAGAAGATTAGATGAAAAAGGTATCATGGTATAATCGTCAAGATAAACAATGATCAAATTGAATCATTATTATATTATATTGTGGTGCTGATTATAGTCAATGAAGAACTAGTATATTATAAGAAGATATCGAACAATTGAAAATGTATGAGAAGTAGTACGTATTTTTTCACATGTATGTACTTTCATTATAATTATGTAGGTAGACATGTTTTGATTTGATATTATTACTACGGAATAGTTCAAGACAATATTAATCTGGTTTCATTAGTTTAGGTGAATTGATACTATCGTAGATTATTTTAATTGTAAACATGATATGCTACTTTACTGTGATTTGTGAGATAAGGATGAATGAATGAATGAAGTTTAGTAGTTTTCAATGTATCATGTATATGATACTCTAGAAAAACCATTTTTGATCGTGATCTTTCGGTCATAGAATTTTCGGGAACTTTTTTACTGGATTTCTGAAAATATACTGTGGAGTAGTCACTTATCAAAATGTTATACACTTTCATATCATGAATAAATTTATATATACCAGCAGCAACATCTAATATTTCAACATTAGTGAGACTATCTAGCTGCGTTCATTTCAACGTACTCGTATGACTGTTTTCAATATTATCAACTAATAAATCCGCCGCATTTCGCTTCGAATAACTGAACGACAGACATTGTTCGAACTGCAGAATTCTAAAATCGAACGAAATAAATTCAGGATCCCGACCAATTAAAAATTCCAATCAAAGTTGAGGTCAATTACCGAATTCCAGTAGCTTGCCCCCTCGCCTTTCTTCTTTGGAGCCCCCCAGACTGGTGGGAGCAAACATCGTGCAATTTAGTACAGAACCGAATTCAGGTTTAAACTACTACCATAGCTCATCTTCTAAGTAACAAAATCATAAATGCGAAAACAATAGATAAAATAGTGAAGTATATTCCGTTTTCTACTTTGAAAAGATGTCTACAAAGTTATTACAGTCATTTATGATATCCACGTTATGAACATTGGTTTATTCATGTTGTAGTGTGGTGAAACGATTTATAGAATTTTTCTAATACCATATAATCATCTTCAAGTTCAGTGGTGTAGGTTCTAGGAGTGCGAGAATGAACTTGTACTGATCAAACAGTTCATTTTGCAATATCACAACTGACAAGGGAATGGCAGAATGAAAAAGAATATATCAATATCATTTTGAATGCTATTCTCTCAGGAGTCTTAAGGCTGATGGATTTCAAGTTGGTGGGGATAAAAACATTGGCTTATAGATAACTTCACCCGCAATTAAACAAAACATTGAGAAGCGACAAAACTTCTCACGCCAAAAAATTCAGGTGGGGGATCTGCAGTCGGAGTCTGTAAAGGCCCGGACCATAACCAGACGTTCCCATTGAAGCAATAGGAACGGTTTTTCTCAGGTTTGTGTCGCTTCTTATTGTTATTTTTTTTTGTACTTCACCAGATCGATCTGCACTTTTCGCACAATACACCCAAACATGGTATGTAACTATTGGCTACCAAATTTTGTGACCTGAAGCGCTCTATTCAAATGGTCTCACTGAATTGACATAAATGATGTTTTCTGCTACTTCATCACACTTCCAGCGATAAAGCGAGAGAAATATAGCTGAATAATGTCATTCAGAGGAACAACTTGAATGAAGCGTTGTAACGCTGCATTTTCTGAACGCAGATTTCTCGAGCATGACGTCAACGCCTCCCGGTAACAGAAGAAGTCATGCGCAACAGCATACCGTGTGTCTGTAGTAACTGATGCATAAATAATTATACACCGTTCATCGATTGCCATGCGAAGTAGGTATTTGAACACTTCGACTATTTCCGCGTCTTCACTAGATGAAGCTGACTCACCTTGTTGCGAATACTCTTCACTGGATTGCCACGTAGTGCTTTGACTTCTATATATTCAACTGATCGCCATGAAAGGTACGAATATCCGATAAAGTGAATATTTCGGCTCTAACATTTTGCTGTACTTGTGCACCAAATGGCGCAACTGTTCATCATTTTCCAAACCATGAATGTTTAAGTACTATAGAACAATGCAAATATTCAAAACCAGGTTGCAAAACTTCAACGTCCATGACATTTTTCATGTTACAATTGACTCAAAAGTATATTATTATGGCGATATGACTTGCTTTTTCCACGTTTTCACGGCAGCTCTTTGATACCCCATGCTCCGTTACATTCACAGGGTTGAACTTTTTATTTGTTAGATTCAACCGAATCTTCAGATTGGTTATTTTCACAATCCAGCTCTGTATCAGGATGAGCAAACAACGCATGTTTTGTTGCGGAATTGATGCCCTGGGGCGCTGCACCTGGCCGTGACGACCAAGACATGTCCCTCCCGGCTCCCCCAAGCTCTCCGATGGTATGCAGTGAGTGCGTATTTGCATTGGGTTGTTCTGATTGCTGATCATTGTCTCGCAAATCCGTTGAATGCGTATGCGGCTTAATAAGTGCCCCCTTGGGCTTTGTTATTCAATTGTATGGAATAATGATTTATTGATCGATACCCAAGTTGTGATGGATTGGGTATGGAAATGGTTGACTATGACTGGAATGTGGAAGTAAATCGAGTTTATTATTCTTTAGTTACTGATGCACAAAAAAAGGATTGAGAATACGAGAGTTCATGTTTTGGTTTTGCTAGGGTCCGGGTACGGGTACTTACATCCATACCAACGACAGTTACTTTCTCGATTCGTGAGCTTAGAGCATCCACCCTGCTGGTTACCCCCACAGTCAAAATAGGTGACTTCGTTGTCATGGTGAACTTGATTTTTGGATTATTCAAAAAGTACCTATCCAAATTGTCATCGTTTTTTGTCATTATATGGAACACTTAATCAGCTTATCTTATCTACATCGTTGAATCAAGAACATGCCGCGGCGATTGCTCATTCCATGGTGATACTATACTGCGGACATTTTATGTCCCATCGATCGTATTGAATAGATCGTTTCCAAGTACGTCACGAATCTCAGCTGATTCCTGAAAGTGACACATTAAAATCATTGTGACATATTTGATAATTTAAGGTTGAAGTTATGCCTGAGTTACATTCAATTTAATTACGAAGTGGAACTGTCAAATTTCCGCTTGGCAAACGGGAATCATATGCTACCATCCACATTGAATTTGGCGTAGGCGTGACTTTGACAACGTTGACGACTTCAACCTAAAATTTTGAACTGTCACTGTACTTTCAAAAAAAAATTGCTGTTAACGTGAAACATCCTTTTTCAGGAATCAGATGTTTTCTACGTCACATGGAATCGGTCTATACACAGAACCAAAATTTGTACGTAAAATGGATAAACAGCGGTCGTCAACTTTTTGAACATCAATTCAACGATTTCGTCACTGTAACAATGACTTCTGCCTCATAGATTGATAACAGAGAGCACTGAATCAATGAATAAGCGAACACTGGTCAATGAACGTAGAACATCAAATATTGATCTCTCTTTTCATCATTATAATGTTCGAAATTCATTAAACTCACGTATGACCAAACATCAATCCATGTTTTTCGTCTTCAAATCAATTGATATTTGGTCATAGATACATAAACGGTATTCATAAAATTCAATAAACATCCTTCGTTGTTTCAATGTACACAAAATATTGATATTTCGAACCCGATCATTGATCTGCTAAAGATACGCCTAAGTTAATGCTGTCGATTGTTGAATTAACCACCAGACATTAATATTATGACTAGAGGTAGTCGATGCGTTCAATTGACGCCAAATATGCACTACTAGAGTTACTAGACGCCAAGCCGTAAGGTACGAAGTTTGTATTTCTCTGCTCTAAAAAAGTTGGCTGAGTACTACTAGTGAGTAGTGAAATCTTACCTTTTTCTGAATTTTAGTGATACCCGAGAAAATATCCAGACTGTGGATAAGCGAAGAAAGTTTTATAAACTTAATGTGAGCCCAAATATTTCTATTCACAGAACCAAGATACCTACATCAAATCTATGGACGAAGAGGATTGATTCAACGTACAGCAATAATAAACTTATGTTCTTAGCTCGTAAAATCAATTACTTGCGATCATGGGATTCATGCTTACTGTTCATTGATTCAACGTACAGTCATCGTTACCTCGCGGACAGAAAAATCTACGTACGAACGTTCATTGTATCAATGTCGCCCGTGGTCGGCGCAAAAACAATGTTCTCGTTCATTGATTTGATGTACATTTTTATTGATATCACATACTTTTTTCGTTCAGTGTACCATTTCAGTATTGAAACTAACATCAAAGCAACTATAGCAATTCAAATTTGAGCACAAAGATCTGTTTCAATATTTTATCATTGTTTGAGGAGTTTCTTTTCTCAAGAGATGCATGAAATCCTCTTCTGTCTGTAAATAGTGTAAATAGAACGTGAACAAACAAAACTGATAGTGACAGCTGACAAAATGTGAGACTGGAATCGATTTGAATAATACTCCATGAAAACGTAGTAAATATACAGTGCGGCTCTAAAAGGTCCCCCCCCCTCCTTTTTTTTTAATGTGTGCATCAAACATTTTGAAACTTGGCATACTTCAATTGCTGTCGAAATACTACTTTTTGATGTTACTGACGTACTTGTGGTATTCAAGATGGCGGCTGGGTTCCATTTTGAAACATTTTTTTAAATGGAAAGGGGGGTCGTGTGACACCTCATTTTGAAGATCCTGATGAGTACTTTATAACCCTTGAATATTGAGTCGATATCTTCAAGTACTACAAAATGGCGGAACATTAAATTACTACATTGATACATACACTTAAAAAAAAAATCGTCAAATTCATCAATTCAAAAGATGCTGGAAATATTCTTGACATAAAGTTTGGGTTAGGAATAAATGACAAAAATGTCAAAAAATCATCTTTTGACTTGAACTTGACGATTTTTTTTAAAAAGTGTATGTATCAATGTAGTAATTAAATGTACCGCCATTTTGTAGTACTTGAAGATATCGACTCAATATTCTAGGTTTATAAAGTACTCATCAGGATCTTCAAAATGAGGTGTCACACGACCCCATTTAAAAAAATGTTTTAAAATGGCGCCCAGCCGCCATCTTGAACACTAAAAGTACGTCAGTAACATCAAAAAGTAGTATTTCAACAGCAATTGTGATGCACTGTGTATGATTTATTATGATAATCCATCAGTTACAACCAATTACCATGATTCATCCGGCTATGATACAAAAATGTCCATAATAATACATACCTACATTCTTTCGACTTCTCTGAAGATAATGCCAGAGATCCGAATCCTATCGATCTAAGATGTGAATTATCATACCAGAAGCGTTGATTTTGTGCTAGGTTGAATGCATTCAAATCAGCCACTCACTTCATATTCACTGTATAAAGCCCCTATGACACGATCACATTTCTGTCAGCATTTCTGCTAATATTTCTGCTCAAATATCTGTTTGCATATTTGATCTCAAATCTGCGCGTAGGTATTCAATGCCGTTGAAAAGTGTCTGCAACGATACAAGATATTTACGAATATTTCTGTTATGGGATCATGCGCAATCTATTTCTTTTTAATCTTTTTAGGGTATTCAAATTTCTCACCACAAGTTTTGTTTTTATTTTTGTTAAAAGTATTAATTGGATTGCCGCGTTTTTCCCTTCATCCGCATAAAATGGTTATTGAATAATTTTTATTGGCAAAAACTCATAAAAAATATAAATTTGCTTCTTCAGCAACAAGGTATCATATCGATCTTACTGAGGCACCTAGATGCCAAACCAGAGTCGATTTTCAGCGATGGAATAATTATTATAACCAATTTGTTATTGATTGACAACTTTGAAAAGTGAGTTAGCTGTCAATTGGTTGTAATTATTCCATCGCTGAAAATCGACTCAGGTATTTCCACTTTTCACAATTTTGCAATAAATGTAGGAATATTTTTAGTTTGATAATTACGCGTCGATTAAAAGCACAACCGACTAAACCAACATTCAAAAGAGGACATTTGACTTACCAAACCTTGATTAAATATGTGCCTGAAGTTCAAAACAAGTTACTATATCCAAACATATGAAACATGCAAATGCAGATATATCCAGGAATGTAAAAAATAAAATATTATTACATTATCAGCACGAGCATGGAGCAGGGGATGATAGTTTGGTTAAGCTTCTCTTATTTTTTTGAGTTGAAATCAAGTAGGTATTTCTTCTTCGCTTGAATGGACCTACACCAAGTGTAGCGTTATACCTACCCAAATCCACTGACCTCCAAACTTAACCCAAATCTTGGAAATTACGCAAGTAGCATACTATTTTAGACTAGCAAAATTTAAAATCAAATATTTTCATTTTATTATTTGAGTTTATTTCTCTAAATGCTGTACCACTGTATTCAAGAAAACATCAGTCAAAATCATATTTCAACCCGCTACTCTCTATATAGCAAATCCATAGGAAAATTAAAAATTGTGGAAATGACATTTTTTTTGTGATTTTCTCGGTTTCACTTATGACGGGAATATCTGGTTTTGCATCTAGGTGCCTCACATTATTTTGATGCGAATTGGGTATAGAGAGGAAAAAACTTTGAACTCGGGATTATAGTTGATAAGGGGACAAGAGGGAATATGTTGAAGAAACAACTGTTAATTCAGGTAACCAAAGTTATAAAAACATTTTCTTAAACTCTGAGACAGTTAAAAGTGCTAAAAATTCAACAAAATATCATCCAAACAAAACATAAACACAATAAAGTGAGGTTAGACTAGAATTTTGGATGATGTGTTTTCATATGGTATATGTGTGTTTTAATGCTGGTTTCAAATTAAACAATCTGCGTCGATCTACGCGCACTTTTAAGAGAGAAATTAGGACATGTTCTAAATTTCTGCTAGCATTTCTGATTGCAGAAATTTAAAAAAAAATACGAGTTTGCTACGATCACATTTTTATTTAAAATTTCTTCTCGCAGAAATGCTATCAAAAATGTGATCGTGTCACACGGGCTCAATAATGAATATTATACATATCATATTTTTTCGGTTTTAGTTTGTGTACGATATGCGTACACAGTGTATGATTTGTCACGTAGATGTTTATAATATTGACTGATACTGATATGAATAGCCGCAATGTTCGATAAAAAACTCAGATATCCACTACAAAATGATGTCTCATTTACTCCAAACGCAGTGTCCAAGCCTCCCATAGACCTTTGCAGAATAATACTGATGCTGGTATACTACTCATTCTAGCTATCGCTTGTGACAAGTGCTGGCTTGGCATTAAGCAATATCTAGGAGCCTCCCCAAAGGACTAATTCGCTTTCTGACATTGGTCCTTTGAGCAAAAGTCTTTTTCTCATTTTGCAGACTATTTTGCAGACTATTTCCAAGGGTGAAACAAGGTGCCCAGAACCAACCAAACAACCTACAGGTGTTCCTACAAGGGCTACTGATTCAGACCACCTCCAGAGTCTAGTGGAGGTTAGTTTGGTTAAGTGGGTCTCAAGCTGTTCAAAGCCAAGCCCAACAGACTAGTTCCAAGGAAAGACTGTTTAGACGAGAGCTTGAACTACAACTATGGGGTGTCGTTTTCTGGATTGAGTAGGGTGACATCAAGAGGGCACCCTCAAAATAGTCAAAGCTCCATCACAAACAGCAGCCACTCCAAGGAACCAGACTGTTCATGGCTTCAGTCTTCGGGATTCTTCATACAAACTGCCCTCAACATCAGTCACCTAAGGGATTCTCCACACAAACCACTCTTAGAATCAGTCTTGGAGATTCTACAAATCAAACCGCCCTTGGAATCAGTCTTCGGAATTCTACATACAAACCGCCCATAGCATCAGTCTACGGAATTCTCCACACAAACCACTGTCAGCATCAGTCTTCTTGATTCTACAAATCAAACCGTCCTCAGAATCAGTCTTTGGATTTCTACATACAAACCGTCCTTGGCATCAGACTTTGGGATTCTTCATACAAATCGCCCTTGCCATCAGACTTCGGGATTCCACGCAAAAGCCGCCCTTAGAATCAGTCTTCGGGATTCTACAAATCAAACCATCCTTAGCAGTCTCAGGGTGAACTATTACTCAATTATTACTGGGACCCATTAAATAAAAACCAAAAAATCCACTGAAAAAACAACACAAAGGAAGGACTTCAAACCAATAAGATGCCAGTAACAGAAGAAATCAATCAACCACTCTTCACGGATGATTTCATACAAGACCAACTTACCTTAAACTAGGTGCACTACAACGAAGTTCTTGAAGCCTTATTAACTGCTTCAGCGTACAAGACAACTACTGTCACTTCATATCAATCCTATCAACGTTCGCACTATGCCACCTAGCACTGCAATAAATCAATGAAAGTGATGGACATGGTGGCTCAATGTGAAAAAGATGAGCAGCTGACTCGGTGTTGGGAGATCCAGAAAATCTCGCCAATAGTCATGATTTTGGAAGACTACAACAAACCATCATGTTCCTTATCTGAAGACCTCGATGACTACTTCGCTCCGACTCCTGACAACGTTTCAACTGTAAAGGAACTAGTTTCTCCTCCAGATCTCGTTAAAACCAACATCAATTCAAATCTATAACAAAGATGGAGATTGATCCAAAAAATCAAAAAAGATGTTTGGAGCATTTGGAGCAACAAGTATCTAAGCCTACTATAGCAAAGGTACAAGTGGATCAAGTGAATCTCCATTCTGGAACAATGGTAATCATTGAGAATTCAAACATCAACCCAAGTCAATGGCCTCCTGAATGAACGCATCACAGAAGAACACCCTGGAATAGATGTAGCTGTGGAAGTTGTTACTCTGTGAAAGTCAGGAGAAACACTCTTCAAGAAGCCCATCCATGGTTTAATCCCGTTACCTCTGGACACTGGTCAAAGATGCATTTAATTTACCCTTATCACCTCGGCAAAAAGTGTTTTGCCACAAGTGCTGACCTGGCCATAAGCGATATCTATGAGCTTTTCCAAGGGACTATTGCGCACTTGATATTCTCAGAGTTCATAAACAATCAAATATTGTTCTCCTGCGAGTGTAAATTATATTTATGGAAAAATTCATTGTATGGTGCGTTCTAAAAATGCTAATGAATCGTACGCATGGAAACGGCAAGAAGTAGTAGGATACTTTCGACTGAAATAATATGAGTTGCGGCACTCTCCTCCTCAGCCCGCTTGGTGGACTTGGACAAAATAGTTCGAAGACGCGTTCTTTGTCGGTAGCTTTGAACTTCTACCAAATCAGTAGAGTAAACTTTCAAAAAGCAGACTTCTTCTCTGAGGATAAACCCAGAGATCCGAATCAGATCAATTTAAAATATGAATTTTCAAACCAGAATACATGATTTCGTGGTAGATTTGATGCATGCATTAAAATCACCCACTGACTTCATATTTACAGAATTTATAAACAACCAACGAAAAGTGCATTTCCCGCGAGTGTACATTATAATATTCATGGAAAAAAATAATTGTATGGTGAGTTTGAACGGTGGCCAATCAATCGCCTGCATGGAAACGGCAAAAAAATGTAGGGAGCTTCCAACTGCAATAATATAAGTTGCGGTACTATCGAGGCGCGCGAAACCTGCATGACCCTTTCTCCTCAGCCCGCTTTGTGGACATAGACAGACTAGTTCGGAGATGCGTTCATGTTCTTTGTTGGCAGCTTTGAAAAACTTTCATGGAATCAGCTTTTTGTGATCTACATTGCTTTGAATATTGAACGATGCGCGGCGAATTGTGATATGGATTTGTCAATGTGCCGAAAAGTGATGCAACCTTTTTTCATCAGTAAACTTTGGTGATGCAGACTGGTCGCCTTGGAGCAAATGCTTGATATATTTTTTCCTGGTTCTGTTGTTTCTTTTGAGGACATGATCATACCATTTATTGGTACCTTGGTCGATGAGGTTATGACCCACTCAAGCTTATTTCTTTCCTCATTCAAGTTTGGATGTATATTAAAGTTTGCCGTTCATTTTCCAGAATAAAATATTTTCCTTTATATTTTTACAGATTATCATGTTGCGATTAACGCGATTTCACTGCTGTCGACGCCGATTGCTACGAGATGAATTTATCCCGTACTCACGAGATGAACTTAGGACGGTCATTGGACATCATGGAATCATCATTGCAACGAGCATATCCATCTAGAGTCACCACTATTCTCTGAAATTGATTTAATCTAAATACCTAGTTCATTTGAAAAGTGAAAGGCCATGTATTCATAAATTTAGATCTGTCGTTGGAACATTTTCTTTTTTTCAGCTTCCCTTTTTATAAAATAATAAACATGAGGGAAAGTTATCAAAAACACGCCATATTAAAGCATGAATGAATGTTCTAATTTCTCAATTTTTGTAATCCAAATGTGCAACCTAAGAAAAATCATTGGTTATTTTATCCACAATAGTCTAGGGATCATTATTTGAAGCAAAAATTCGTTATTATTTCATAAAAGCATTTACCCAAGGCATTTCTGAATGTGGGTATACCAAGTAACATTATTTAGCTTTTTATATAATAGGCTCCTTGCATGTGTTTTAATTTCCACCTGAAAATCTTTTAAAAACCTTCCAAAATGTAAGAGATATCCCTTTCCAATATTTTTTCTTAATAAAGTCTTCGAATTACTATGCAATTGTCAAGTTAAAGTCCACTCGGGACCTTTAAATTTCACGTGACACGGAAACACTATGCTATTGGTCCAAAGCCGGTGACGTCAAACCGGACTTGGATCCGTTGTCTACAGTTATCAGCTGGCGTGAATAAGTGAGTATTTTATTGGTTTAAATGGTTTGTGTAGCATGATCTTTCTTATTGTTATCCTACTAACCTTTTTGTTTCAACTCTCCGATGTTTAGCACATGTGAAGAAATCATTTTTGGCAAAAAATCACCACAACATCAATAAATCCATAAAAGGCGATTCTCCAATTTTGCCCTTACAAATCCTTCAGGCATGATCGGTAATAATTTTCTTATAATACTGTTTGGACATGAGGATTGACACGGACGAAACTACACTAAAAAATCACGAAAATGTTATGAAACAGCCCACATAACATTTTTGTAGGTTAAATGGTAGACTTGACAGGGACGGATTTTAATCGCGGTTGGGCTACAATGTTGCCAATTCTCTGTTCGTTGTGTCTGTTGAGGTTGGGATAGGGATGAGATTTCAATTTTATCAATATGGGATAGGATTGTTAAGGTGAGTGGAGGAGGTTGTTTGTCTATTTTGATATTTTAATTTTTGAGTCTTGTATCTCATCGGAATCCAGAATCATCATGTAAAAGAGCTTTGTTTCGTGATTTGATTTTATTATTAATCATAAATCTGAGATGGATGATAAATATAATAATTATTGTGCAGTGTGCTGTGTGTCAAAAGTCAAAACACATTTTCAACTAAAGGGAACCTAGTGTACATGCTACAGTGTGGTCAATTTATCTTGTCCACGTATTAAACCTGTCTTGCTCGTCATATTTAATATCTTATCGAAGTGAACCAAAGAATATCTTGTAGGGCTACCTGCCAAGTTTCTATTCTAATATCGAAACCAATAATGATATACAGTGATTTCAAAAAGTTATTCACCTAACCGACTTTTTTTTTCAAATGGAAAGGAGAGTCGGGTGATACCTCATTTTAAAGGTCTTTACCTTATTACACCCTGAAAGTTTGAGGTCGCTGTCTCGTTCCAATTTTTCAATTTTGGGACAGTATTATTTTCCAAAATGGCACTCAATTGACGTTTTGACATTCTCAGCTGTCACTACTGTGTTGAGAAATGCAGAACGTCCTCAAATATTTCGTTTTGGTAATTAAATCATCAAGGACACGAAGTACTATTCACATGAATATTCATAATTTTCGTTTCAATTAAAGTTGAACAATATTTCAATCCCCAATATATGAGAACGGTCTGCATTTCTCAACCAGTAGTGACAGATGAGAATGTCGCATTGTTATCAGTTATCACTTGAAGCGCCGATATCTGGGAAACAATTAATTAAGGCAAAATAATACCTATAATGGAGAAAAATATGTGAATTATTTTTTTTTCATTGACTTGACTGAATTTTACACCCAATATCAATTTTGTCAAATGAATCAAATAGAGATTGTCCGTTATTTGTAACCAATTATGTGTAAATCACGCCACGCACATCAAATTTTTGCATTCCGATTTTGACTTCCGCTTCAAAATAAAGGTAAGTTTTATTTTTTTATGAAAAGAAAAAAAAGAGTTTCTTTATTTAAAAGAAAAACAGACTCAAGAGCAGGGTATGTTCTTATGTAAAATTCACAGTTTCAAGTCATTTACACATCAATAGTTGAATAATCTAAATTCTAAATACAAAAAGGAAAAAATAATGTGCAGCATCGTACACGTGGCAGAAGTGAAACTTCTTCCCTTACTATTAAATCGTCACTTGGATGCAGAACTAGCCTATGTCCATTTTTGGCTAATTTGATATTTTAAGTCCATTTGAAAGTAAAAGCACCGTTATATTGGATGCAGAAGTATCGTAAGTCCATCTTTAAAGCTAGAGCTCATATGGGTAAAACTACCGGGCTATCCCATGTTTAATCGCGCTGCTAGTTTTAATGCAGAACTATTCTATTTACAAGCGCCATCGCATCTCCACCAGCTTTGGGACATGAACTAGTTCTGCATAAGTTTACAGTGGACATAGAATAGTACCTTGAGGACATAGACTAGTTCTGCATAAGTTTACGGTGGACATAGAATAGTAACTTGAGGACATAGACTTGTTCGCGATTTATTTTCTCTCAATTTTGGACATAGGCTACCTCCGTTGAAACTTTACTATTCTATGTCCTTTTTTTTCTCAGAACGTGGCCTTTATAGTTAAAACATAAACTGTAGGGACAATAACTCATTTAAGATGGTCATACAATTTTTTGTTAATAAGATTTTATAATATTTAGGAGAAAAACAAAAAATGGCTCTGCCGTAAAATTTACATTTTGTGACTTAGACTACTTCTGCATTCAAGCGACGAAATATTCTTTCAAATTTTTTGATCAAATTCCAAATAGAACCTATATACCTAATTTGAACATAATCCTTTGGAATATAACAGAACTATGCAAACATTACCTAACTATACCTATCTATTTTTTTTAATTCCTTAATCAGATCGCAAATAGAACCTACATTACTAATTTAAATAAAATCCTTTGGAAAATAACAAAACTATGTAAACATAACCTCACCAAGTTATTTTCTTTCTAATTTTTTGATCAAATCCCAAATAGAACCTACATACCTAATTTGGACAAGATCCTTTGACAAATATAAAACTATGCAAACATAACCTAACTACCTATGTATTTTTTCTAATTCCTTAATCAGATCCCAAATAGAATCTACATACCTAATTTGATCAAAATCCTTCGGAAAATAACAAAACTATGTAAACATAACCTTACTAAGTTATTTTCTTTTTAATGTTTTGATCAAATTCCAAATAGAGCCTTCATACCTAATTTGAACAAAATCCTTTGGAAAATAACAAAACTATGCAAACATAACCTGACTATGTAATTTTTGTAAACATTTTTTGATCAAATCCCAAATAGAACCTACATACCGAATATAAACAAAATCCTTTGGAAAATAGCAAAACTATGTAAACATATCCTCACAAAGTTATTTTTTTAAAATTTCTTGATCAAATTTGAAACTAGAACCTACATACCTGATTTGAACAAAATCCTTTGAAAAATAACAAATCTATGCTCTCTGAAAGCGTTACCGCTACATCGTTACATTTGCGTTACATTTTTTGCAGTTCACTTCCCATTGCCGACAAAATACCAGAACGCCGCAAAAGAAGTTTCGCTTCAAAAATAGATGCAAAGACAAAATAAAACGAAAAAAAGTTCGCATAAACAAATTGAATTAGTTTTCTCTTTATTCAATTATTGATTTCAATTTTTAAAAAATTATTGTTTAGAGTGAAAGTTGTTGTATTTTCACAATCTGGCACGATACAATAATGATAAACCATTATAAAACTCGTCTCAAAATCAAACACAAACCACAAAACACATACCAATAATAATAACCAGTTTCCAAGAGAAACATAATGAACAAAAACTGTACAAAGAAAAATCCGGCCCTGGACGACACGCCAAACGTCAGCAATCCGCTGATGAAAAAACCTCCCAATCTAACCCGGAACGCAACTTAGGCCGGTTGCGTCACTCACCGTTTTCGCGGGTATTTCGCCACTTTGAACTTTAGTTATTTATTGCGACGTTAATATTTTTCGTATGCAGAAAAAAAATTGTAAGAATACTTTTCAAGTCTAATTGATCATTTTGATGCAATAAAAAAAATACGTGCAAGGGGCCTATTAAGCGTTTTTTTCAAAAACAGGGTAGTTCATTCATAGTCAGCGTTTTTCTTTTCAGTTGCCCTTATATAAATTCATTCAATAAACCACGCACAACTTGAATAATAAATCAAAATAAATATCAACATTTCCATGCAAACGACAAGACCAACCATGAATAAGTATGCAATCATGACTACATTATTTGAGAAATTATATTTACAGCATTGAAATGGACATTTTGTTCAATCTTGCCATAACTCACTAGTATTTATTGCTAACAGGTGTTACAATCAAGCATACCTCCCGTAGTCCCCTCCACTCCCCCACAATGGTATTTGAAAATTTGTAGTTTTGTTTTAATATTCCTATGATCATTCGATGTGTGAGCAAGACGATTATATCATCATTCGTGCGACCTAATAATGTATTTATATATTGCCTCTAAAGTCATGTTCTTCTATAGGGATGTGGTAAATAGCCACACAAACATTTTTCTTTTGATATTTTCTCTGGTACCTTCTTCAAACTAAATCAAAAACAACGAATCTTCCTCTCACACTTTTATACAATCACAAGAGGATGTACTACTAGTAATTTAGTAATAGAAAAAGAATACTAGGTACTTACTCTTGCACTTCCCACAGCGCTATTATTGCTTGGGAAAATCTAATATGCTGATACTGATGCAGACAAGTTGTCTTCGATGCAGACAGCATGGCTTTACCGTGTACGGTCATTGTATACATTATTGTCGACCTTCAACATATACAGATACGGTGAGTGGGAAGAAACACGCTGAACTTTGGTTGTAGATACCTATTCATAGTGTGAATTTGAGAAAAACAGGATTCACATTGAATTTAACGCTGAAAACAATATTTTTGTTGTGAAAAAGATGTTACTGATGTTATTAAACCACTGAGAAATATTATTTCCGGGAAATTCAAAATATTTAGAGTTAAATAACGATCAACGAAATGTTCTACGAATACCAAATGAACACTTGGTGATTTGAGTTTTGTAGTTATACATCTGTTACTGCACTGCTTAAAATTTTATAAATGTGGCTCAAAACAACACCACCCGATGAGCGATGAATGCAAAAAAGACAAAAGTTCCATGAATGACTGTAAAATTTCACGAATATATCAAAGTTAGCCATTTCTCGTTCCATTCATATCGTTTTCCGGTACCAATGGTCAATGGTATGTATGGTGGTCCTTCTCAGCCAACAAGTCAACAGTATATATTTTTAAATATAGCAAAAGATTCATTAGAAGTAAACAGATTTTAATGCAAAAACGGGTAAAAGGTTCCTATCTAGTCAAATAGAGAAAAAATTCAAAAACTGAACTTCGCTTTGCGGTTTTCTAACACCTCAAGAATTACTCAGAAGTGATCCAGCGTGGAGATTGGAAGCTACATATTTGCGACATTTACATCTTATGTTTTTCTTGTGTGCGCTCTACATCCAAAATATTGGTCTTTCGATGTCTACTAATTTTTTTTAAAGGCGCAAAGAAAATGGGTGATGGTGAGTTTCTAGATGAACACTCTGTATGTAAGAGAATTGAAGACCAAACAACACCAAGTTATCAATTTTGGAGGTATTGGAGATGCTTCTCCTGCTAAAAATATATGACATGTGTTATTTCTGCCTACAACAGTAATTCATGGAACCTAGTGTTTGTCGTTTGTCGTTAGACGTCTTTCGTTTCTCCACATAGAAACTTGAGTTTGATAAGGAAAAATAGTATTTTCTCAGATAAAAACAGGTCGTGACTGTTTTGGGAAACATGACTTAGCTGACGAGTCATTTTTCTAAACAAAGATAGAATCGAACAAATCTAATGAGAGATGAGAGTTATACAAGGTGGTCCGTAATGAATACGTCATATTAAAATTGTCAAAATATTGCGATTTAGCTCAATTTACTTTAATACGAAAATTGATGATAACCGATGTGTGTGAAAGATATAATAATATTTTTGATTTTAATAATTACAAACTATGATTCCTCTATGCTTTTGATACGAATACGACTCAACAGCTCGAAAACAGAGCAACATGAACTTCTGTATTCGAAAAAACATAAGTTCCCCAGAAACTCTCATCCCTTTTTTCAACCCCTTCAAGGGTGGGATTTAGAAAAACGCTGGAGCACATGTCAAATTATTTTTAATCAAAAGTCTAAAAACAAAATTTCATGCCCTATTTTACCCATTCAAGGATGTAATTTTGAAAAAAGCCGAAAGTCGTGTTGATTATCATTTCTTATCAGAGGCCTGAAAACAAAGTTTTATAATTTTGTTTTAAAAAATTACGAACATCCTCAGAAACTGTCATCTCCCATTTCACCCCTTTAAGGGGTTTGAAATAACGGTAAAACACTTGTCAATTTATTTCTTATCTAAAGCCTGTAAACAAAGTTTCATGTTTCTTTCTTCAAAAGTGACGAACTTCCTTACAAACTTCCACTTCCTGATTTACCATCCTTGTGGGTGAAATTTGAAAAAAAAACGCTGGAACACGTTCTGATCTATTTCTAACCAGAACCCCAAAAACAAAGATTTATGCTCTAATAGTTTAGATGATGAGTCAGTCAGTGAGGACATGTTATTTTATGAGTATAGATAGATAGATACAGAGTATGATAAAAAATGTTTGACTATTATGTGAGAAGTTTTGATACTGGATTTTTTTATTTTATTATGTTACAATAAATAGTGCTCAGCTTGTCTTTATGAAATTATGAGTTCATAGTACCGGTATCTTTATTTAAGTGTATCATTCCCAGAATCAATCTTTTGTACACGTTTCTCTGTTTTTTTCAAGATCACTCCTCACCATATACAAATTGATGGCAATAATATGTAGTTTTATACATACATGACAAGCCAGAGAACCTCTGACCTTCATGTTGTGAATTTCTGATTTTTTGTTTGTTTGGTCTGTCATATTTATTTGAACTCACGCAATATTGACAATCTATTTTTTACACCACATTGCAAGACTGCATGGAGAGCAGTCCTGTCCTTAGTTTTGATGAATACGTGGTTTGCTTATTATGTGGCGATTTTTAAGCCTTATATGTGGTTCAATGTCCTGGTAGTTTTGTTTGTGGATCCACTCACAAAAGGTTACTTTTTATAATTGAACTGAACGGCAGAACTGTCTTCACTTGGTTCATCCTGTAGAGGAATATTGTAAAGGAGTTTTTCGAAATGTTTCCTGGATACCCTTTGCTCTTACCTCGTCAGTTTTCTCTTGATAAACGTCTCATCCATCATATTAACGAGAATAAATTTTACACCCAAACGAACCGGAAGGCTATCATTTTGAAGGGATCTTTGTATACAGTATTGCTTAAATTTCTTTATGATAGGAAAGATACCACAACAACAACCACAATTATTATTATTGCTAAAACTTCTTTTTCCAAAGAAAGAATAAGAAAAGTAATAAATGTAAGTTTCTTGATACATAAGAGAGTATCACAGAACATGCAAGAGTCAGATGAAGACCAAGTATGCTAAATAACTCTGAAACATTACATGCTACCAAACCATAATGGTATTGAAGAAGGTATAATAGAGTAGACACATTAACGTTTGTGAAGCATGACAATCGTGAAATTGACCTTTTTATTAACATTCTCGTGATAATCTCAACATATCATTTTTGGTACAGTCATGACATACAGTGTGGAACAGCCAAATCGAATAAATTCGATAACTAATTCGAAAAAACGCTCGGACATATCATTGATATTTTCAGTTGTACATTTTTTCCAGCAAAAACGTTTCATACAGGGTGTGTCATGAAGCCGTGGCTCATACCAACTTTGCTATTTTAAATGCAACACCCAGAATATTATTCAGTTTTGGAATTCTTTAGATAACTCTAAACATTTTTCATGTACTTTATCCTATACATATATAACTTTAAGTTTTTTGGAAATATCAAGGGTTTTCAGATCTACTGCAAACAACAATATTGCAAAAATAAAATTATCTCATGACAAAAATTCGCTAAAACACACTCAAAAATTAATAGATACGCAAGTAGTAATACCGTCTATTTCTTAATAATGTGAAAAAAAAAGTCTGACAATCACAACTGACATCCAGTCAGATAATTTTTGAGTATCTTCTCATCAGTATGACTCTCATCAAATGGCTCTCACTTACTTTCTCATCATCAAGACCTCAATGGGAGATAATGATTGAGTGTGTTCCAGTGAATCTCTTTTTTTTTTTTTTTTTTTTTTTTTAAATAAATCTGAAAACACTGAATATTTCCAAAACAGTTGAAGATAGGTATAGGATATAGTACATGAAATATGTCTAAGATTCTGTGAAGTGTCCAAAAATTTAATAATACACAAGGTGCCACAGATTCGAGTGCATGCATGAGGATGTCAGTTATTATAAGAGATACTGGGTCGAATAAATGGATGCAAAGTTGCGCATTACCATGCTCAACAAAATGTCTTTTTGACAATTGAAAAATTCCCACTACTTCCGAAGATATTCGAAAAAACCCAAATTTCCAAAATCGTTATTATTATTTCCTGACTTTATTTCAAAATCAATAATTGCATCTTCACATTGCCACTTTTTCTCCTCTACAATATGCGGTGAATTAAAAATCTGAAGTTTCGTCTTTGAGCGGCCACCATCAAGTTCATTTTTTTTCAAATACGGACCTGGATTTTTTATTATTTAGTTATCTTTTGACGTCCTTAATGCATTGAGGTATCGCAAACGTCGAAAAAAATACTCATCTGGAAAATAATACCAGAGAAAATCAGTTAGGCCACACTTATTGTTTCCCTAATACATAGTCCGGTTCATAAATCCTTCCTTATTCGACACGTTATTCTTATGAGAAAACCTGCACAACTAAAAACAACTAATTGACTGAACCAAAATCGAAATAACATCCAGTAACGATACATTTGATGAAATTAAATTAAATTCTCAAATGTCATGGAAAAAAAAATTACATGTAAAAAACTGTATCAATTTCTGCAAAATAACAATGATAGGTGGATAATAATTGGAAGCATTGAGGTTGTTATGAGGCAACCCATCACTACGCCCTCATCTCATCACCTCAATACCTCAAGGACGTCAAAAGATCGCTAAAAATAAAATAAAAAATCCAGGTCCCTATTTGAAAAAATAAAGTTGATGATGGTTCGAAGACGAAACCTCAGTTTGATACAACTATCTTGTAGAGGAGAAAAAGTGGCAATGACAAAGTGTTATTCATCCCTAAATGTCTTTTCAAACAAACGCAGGAAAAACGTTTTTGCGAAATTTCGTTTTTTTTCGAATATCTTCGGAAGTAGTCAGAATTTTTCAAATTTCAAAATGTCATTTTCTTGAGCAAAAAAATGCACAAGTTTGCATCCATTTAACCGACCCTCTATCTTTTATAATAACTGGGATCCCCATGCATGCACTCGAATCTGTGGCACCCCGTACGAGGTGTTTTATTTGAAATAACAAAGCTGGTAGGTATCATCCACTGCTACATGACACACCCTGTAAAAATGCTTTTGCTGGAAAAAATCTACAACCAATGTTGCGTGTTGGGTACTTACCACGTACCACATCACGTTCTTATAGAACTTTAGTCAGCTTTTATGTAGATAAACGTCACGCATTGGTCGCAATACGACTTCATGTTCAGGAGGCAGCCGAAATTTGTGACTTGATTCTGAAAAGGCCATCCATGCGAGAACCGTCGAAGAGTCGGTCCAAAAATAAACTTGGGTATCATCCTTGAAGCTTCCAATAATACTATGTAATAATCTTACTCCAATATTTGCAGCCAGAAGTTCCAATCGTTGAATGCTTAACTTCTTGATAGTGCCTTTGCTTGGACCAGTGAGATATTTACACCATTTTCGAATTCTGATGTGATAAAAATGCTTATTGCACAGGCATCTCAACTTGCATCTCATAAAACATGTATAGTCGATCTTTGATTTGATGAGCATGTAGATAACCACCTTGGAACTTTCAATTCTTCTAAATATTGAAGTTCTCGCATCCATCGAAAAAATTCATCACGGATGTCTGACGGTACTTCTTCATCCCATCCAATCTCCAATAACCACGATTTCTGAATCAATGATTTGGGAAAATGGATACTGGATATGAAAATCCAATCGGGTCAAACAATTTTTGGGCTGCGGACAAAATACTTCTTTTAGATATTACTTTCAAATTGTTTCTGAAGAATTCCATAGTTAGCTTGATGGTATCCAAACAAGTATTCCATGAGATTTCTAAGAATGGTGCATAATTTTACAACTTCATTGTAATCGTTGTCTCCAGTAAACTCCCACCCTTGGAGTTCAAATCTACCATTTCTCATAAAACCAGTAGATTCATTGTTATTTTTCTAGCCTTGTTTTGTCTTTGACACTCCTCATAACATTTTATCATTATAAAATACAGTCATCAATTTCGAAATAACATTCTGGGAATAAGGAATTTCTTCAATGCCAGAGTTTTTTAAGCATTTGCCAAATGGTAATAATAACTGCTGCTAGTAAAAATTTACTACACTTGATACCAGATACTACTCGCGTATGCAGATAAATTCTGATTTCTCTCTCTTGATCTGACCATAGAAATCTTAAACAATCTCTATCTTTCGTTGAAAGTGACACCAAACTGCTCTTTTCTGAACTTTATGAGCATAGATGGAATTAATTCAATAAGGCCCTTTTCGTTGAGGGAACAATGACCTTCACATTTAGCTGAAGCATCGAATACAAAACGTATCTTCGTAGTTGCACTGGATAATTTGATAACTGGGTGATGTGGTAAATAATGATAAATACCTATGTCCTTGGATGAACTCACTTCTTCAATTCTTCACTAAGCCATTCTGTCAATACGGCTTGATATGCTTCGAGTAAACCATCTTTATTCAGCTTTTTCAAAACACCATGTAGTCTATTCATTGCGAGGTCATAGTTTGATGGAATTGCTGGATGTGTCTCGATCCATGGCATTTCCACTTCGTATCTACAATCATCTTTTTTTGGCACCGTTTCTGGGAAATGATTCATTACATTTTCTCCAGTTTCCTTGACAGTTTTACCACTGACGGATCTTCAATTCCTAGAATATCAAAGCTCAACAAATTCAAAACTGTTATATTACCCATAGAAGAAGTATCTCGAGCTAGTAGTGGAGTCAGAAACTTTGCCCATGAGTGACCATCCAAGTGAAGTTTGAACTCCGACTAAAGCAGGCACCAATAAGAACATCTACTGGTCCATTTTTAGTATCAGACAAAATGATTCCTAGGTTTTGTAACTCTTCCATCCAAGGTCCCTCTTTTACCGATGCCACATCTTTACAAATGATGGGCTGGTTCAAAACATCAAAATTGCAATTGTGATCCTCATTCAAACTTCTTGAACGTACTTTGTAACAAGTATGTTCGAAAGTTTCACTCACAGAGCCACCAAACAATGAATGGATCAGTTGTTCTTGTCTGGTGGGACAGTAATCCATCTCCATTGCTGCAGACTCAGTGATATAGGATCTCTGAAAGCCAGTATCCATGATTACTCTTGCATTTCGTATCTTATTCCTGCCTCTTAGTTGAACAACAAGTGTTTGTAATAAGACTTCGGTAAAAGTGTGATTGGATTTTTGGACTATTTTTTCTCTGTTACAGAAGTTTCTTTATTAGCTTCAGAATTATTTGACGGACATACAATAATAGTGAAATGTCTGCCCAAACATCAATCACACTTCATTTTTATTCTACAGTTTATTGCGATGTGACCAAATTTCAAACAAAGATGACAGCATGCATTTTCCAAAAGTGTTTTCTTCTTGTTAGCAGAGCTGTTTTACAATTTGCACTTGTATGACTGCCCTTGCAGAAAACGCATTTCAGGACATCTTTGTTCAATAAATCCAAAGCTGTCTGATTTGTAGTATTACGCATCTCCCTGTGCTTCTCTCTATACTTCAAACGACTCTGATTCTCCAATCCTGAAACTACCATTGATATTCTTTCTTCGCCTCCGACTTCTTTTTGTAAAAATGCCATCAAATTCTTCAGACGATCCTTGAGACTGGAACCTTCGCTATAAGCAGCACTTCTTTGCCAAACTCAAATAAATTCTTCTGATAGACAAGATTCACCTAATAAATATAATATAGCTGCACACGGATCAGACGTTACATGCTCTCAATTGTGATTCCAATTTATCAGAAAACAAAGATAACTTGGTTTTTGTTTCAGGATTATTCAAAACAAATCCAAAAGCTCTCTGTCATATACTTCGATGGGAAAATCTTCTTTACCAAACATTTCCTTGAAACTTTTGATCACTTAACAATAATTATCACTTGTAGGAGGATAATTCTCTATAAGTTGTCTAGTTCTTGAATTAAGGTTAGTTTGGATTTGTCCTCGTTTTCCAAGTCCGAATCATCATGTATTCTACTAAACTGACTCCAGAATGACAGCCAATCCTTCAAATCGCCACCAAATTTTGTTAACTCAATTTTTGGAAGCTTCGATTTTTGTTTACAATCGGAAATACTTCCTGGATGTGCCTTTTCGTCAAATTTTAATCTCAATTTATACAAATCTGAAGAAATTTCATCTGCGTTGCGTATTTCTTCATTAATATTATTTTCAGATTCATCTGATGAGATCATCATATCCAACATCAGCTGATTGAGCTCCTTAATAAGCGAAACCTCATCTTCTAACAGCCTCACCTGACTTTGCGTCATATCCCTCTTTGGACATCTTCTCATCTGCCATAGTGAAAATCAGGGTGAAAGTTTGTCTATGAACCTTTAATGCCTTCTTAGTTTTTTCCATAATCGAAATTGCCAATAATAAGTACTGTCACGGTCGCTAAATGTTGCGTGTTAAGTACTTACTAGGTACTAAATCATGTTCATATAGAGCTTTAGTCAGCAGCTGCTTTCATGACAATGACAATATTACAAAATCAGGTGAGAAACTCGTTTAACTCTAATATAACTTTCAACAACCAAAAATATTAATCGATGTGTTCGAGCGTTTTTGCGAAAAGGTCCCCATTCATTAGCTGTTATCGAATTTGTTCCATTTGGCTGTTCCACACTGTATAAAAGACATACGCAATTTTTGTTACTGTTGGTTGTCTTGTTTGACTTTCTTTTGAAATTATAATAAACATGAGGCAGGTCTCAAAAGCAAATGACTGACATTGACGTGTATGACTTTTTTATGAAACAACTGTACTTTTTCCTTTATTATTACTGTTTTGTGACATTACACCCCTTCGGAAAATAGAGGTGTTCTTCGTTGAGTGGTTTAGAATATAAATTTATCTTTTGCATGGAAGTGTGCTCTGAAAACTCACAGATAATTATATACAGGGTGTCCTGTAAAACATTCGTCACCATTTAGAGGTAGACTCTACGAAATAAGGCAAAAATCACTTATGCCAAAATTTCGACAAATGCCTCCTTATGAAATTATGGCCATTTACCTATTTCTTGGCCTCCTAGGTCCCGGGATCTGAACCCAATAGAACATTGGCTTTGGGGATATCTGAAAAATACTCTTTACAATGTCCTACCCAATAGTGAAGATGATGTTATTGTTCGCATTTATGGAGCTTTAACAAAAATTGATAACGAAACAATAAGCCGTTAAGAAAGCAATTTTATTCGCCGTTTGCACTCATGCATTGAATAAAATGATGAGCATTTCGTACATTTGCCTTTGGAAATTTGGATGTTTATGTTTTATCATGTTTTCAGTTGATAAATGAGTTTCATTTGAACATTTGATTTGGTTTTCAAAAATTGCATCATTACATCATTCAGGATGGCTAAAATTTCATAAGGAGCCATTTTTCGAATTTTTGACACAAGTGATTTTTGTCTTATTTTTGGTCGTAGAGTCTGCCACTAAATGGTGGGGATTTTTTTTTGGACACACTGTATACGTTGCGCTTTTTGTGTTCAGGCAGGTTTATTTATAAATAGTAAATACTCAAAATGTGGTCCGCTTTTACACAGCACTATACTTACCTCCATCAAATCATGTCTCGTCATACTTATTTTAAAATAACATTGTAGACTTTCTGGTTCGTAGTATCGTTACACACCCAAATGTCATTCGCATCATTATTTATTCGTTGTCATACATCCCATTGACATCGGATATTTGTTTTTCGAAAAACTTCACGATTTCATGTAGATGCGCTATTAAACAGCTGCTAAATGAATCAAACCGGTTCTAGTCAGTTCATCTGCAATTAGCAACTGTTCTAGGAACAAAGTTTTTAATTTCAATGGGTAATATTTTAAAACGCATTTGAATTGGTAGGAGTCTAATCAGTATTTCGTTGAAGGACTAATTTATTATCAGTTATCAATTCATTCATTTAAATCACTTAACTTGATATGTTAGTCTCTTGTGGCTTTCGGAATCTTCTTCAATCGATTGCTACACACAAAAAACATTCGGCATTCTAATAACTCAATGAGAAACGACTGTTCAAAGGGACCAACCACCCGGAATAAGAATCTAATTTCGGTCCGCTGTGTTGTCACATTTTGTATTGTAGACTACGATATAAACCGGTTCAATCATTTTGAGGAACATTTAATACGCATATTTTATTCATATCTGGAGTGATGTGAGCTGAAGGTAATATAAGGTTTGTGGAAAGTTTGAAAAGTGTCTTCCATGAAAGTCTGAAGATAACTGAGATTTTACTTAAGAATCGACAACATCGAGTTGCAGTAAGTGACGCAGCCAAGTCTGTGTGCGGTGGGAACAAATGAAGATCGGGGAAGACAGAACATTCACGGATATTTTTGTTCTAAGGCTGCTTGATGGCAGGTCTTCAGGAATGTTAATTGCAACTGCCAGGTCTTTGGCGAGTTTGCCAAGTAAAGGGATTTTCACTAAAAAATGGTTCTTCGAAAATAATCTTGCGTTAATCTTGATTGATTCATTTTATCCATATTATAATATTTCATACTTCTCTTATTCACTAATTCCGTTGTTTGTTGTTACCAACTTCAATGATACTTTTCAAGGAATAGATTTCAACTGGAGATCTGGTCGACAGATCTCGTTGATTACAGAGATTCAACACAACTCCTAATACCGACATTAATGATCACATCGCAACTTCATCTACCTGCTCAAGCAGCATGTTTCCTAGAATAAGTGCACATCCCCCACGTTTATGTCAGTAATTTACCCAAACTTCATCATTTATCCCAATCCGAAGAAAAATATACCAGGGGACGTTTTGTTTATTTAATATAATTTCCATAAAATTAAATTAAACCATAAAGATGCAGCGATCAGATAAAATAAATTAATCATAAGCGCAGAGGGGCCTGAGAAAAAACCATTAAGGAATGTCGTGGGCCCCCCCGGCAAGTCCCAACAAGCCCGAGCGGCAAAAACAAAAGCCCAAGAGCCTCAGGTGGCTCTCGAACGGGTCCCTCGTCATTTTTGACACATCGCCTCCTCTGCTGCCATTTATTTTTGCCTGTGATGTTCCGAAAACACGGATTCACTATTATAAACCGAGAGACTGCCCGCAGATACTGAAAAACGATGGTCATCCACTTAGAATTATCTAAGCACCCAATTATCACCCGTCAAGAGAAACAAAAGAGTTGTTCCATCTACTGGAGCGCGAATCACTGACTTAATATTGCTCGTCCATCGAAATGATATGATGATAAATATCGCTACTGATCGAACAAATAATTTTGAATCCCAAAACTGTGCCGCATTTCTTGTCAAACTAAACAAATAGCCTGTTGCATACACATTTGTCAAAACTGGTGAAATTCTGGAATAGGTTGAAGTGGGGTGAATGTTATCATGGGGCGATTGTAATCAGGCCACCTGTATTTTTTGGTATAACGTTTGCAAACTTTCATTGTCCAGACGTCGAAAATATCACCTTTTTATCCCCTTATTACTTTTGATCAACCTCTTTCAGTAGCAGTTTGAGGATATTTTCAATTTTTTCATTGAGTCTGCATATGTATTCGTTTTGTGAATGTCGTTCACCATTTTCAATTCCCTCTTACTGATGCCGCGAATATCACAATATACCTAGTGGTGGAATTTTGCTTTCTCAGGTAATTTTTGATAAGGAATATGATTCTGCCGTCAAATATTATGTATTTTTATTTTGTTTTGGATTTTTTCCACCAGTGATTATATTTGCCCCACTAAATTAAGCATGTGGGGTAAGTGTAATCACGACCCTGGGGTAAATGTAATCACTGATCACATCACCCCAAAATTCTCATGATTCAGTTTTTTACTCGCCTGAACAATAATCGGAACTAGGGGATCATGATACAGTGGCTGAATCGGATATAGAGCTAGTTTTATCAGAACCCATTTTAAGACAAAGGGCAGAACTTATAATTTTCCGGTATCTTTTACCTACCTTATAACGTAAATTGAAAAAAAAAACGCATTTCACTTCCTATTTCGCTCATATACCCACATAATGAGTATACTTTTTGAAAAAAAAAAAAGAATTCCAATTCCTTGTCACAAGTTCAAAAAGTTCATAACTCTCTTATAAATCAAGATATCACGTTGATCTTTCTTTGTTCAAACTAGAATGTTACAATATTTTTATATACTTGTCTCCATCCAGTGTGTGCAGTGTGCATATGGAAGTTTCAAGCCGTGATTACATTTTCCACATTTCTCGGGGCAAGTGTTATCAGCGGACATGTTTTTTATTTTTGCGTTTCGGAAATTGATAAATATTATATTTAATATAGACAAAAAATCAAAACCGATATCTCTCTAGAAAAAGAATAAAGGTGAAAGCGGCAGGGTGCTTATTTCTTCATACCAACTACTGAAAAGTTCCACTTTCAAAATAGAGAAAGAATAACATACAAATTTGATATTTTGCGAATGTTGAAAATGCCGACACAGAGTTGAGCAGTATTGAAGACAATAAAGACCATTTTTGTAGATACTTTCAAGATCTATAATGTGATATTTTTCGCTATAGAAAACACTTGTCCAGTTTTAATGTATTTATTTAAAATCACTACACACACGGTCTACAACACCACAAATATTTATGTTCACAATCCCAGCTTATCAAAATCAGAACTGAACTAACTAGACTTCCCTACTGTCTACAATGTACCCGCTTATATAGCTTATCCGTTAATTCTAGAATATAGAAGAATATAGAAGTATGGGCCGGAACAAACAGCATGACTCATAGCGCAGGAATGCGGCTCTCCGGCTTCTATAAACATGTCGTTAAATCCCGATTGAATGCAGTGGGCTGGAATCCCGAATGGATGGGCCAATTATCGTTTTTGCTACATTGCCCCCTCCTTAAAGCATTTTGTCCCGAAATGGCTCCATGACGGTATCGGCAACTATACCCAAACCGGCATCCTGGTGTCCTATGGAAGTAGCAGTCCAATGTCCTCTGATTCGTTCTCCGGAAAGAATAGCAGCATACCAGGATGTCAATGCCGCTTTCTTTGAAGATCACCTCCAGCATGCTCCTAACTACTCTCCAGTCCAGTTGGTCGTTCGTAATCTTCGGAATTGCCAGATGGGTCAGTTCCTGTGACAGCATTAAGCTTCTCAGCTGATGAAGTGCCCTCCAAACATTGCTATAGCTGGTCCGAGGTTGTGGAATCTTCTTTGTCATCAGGTAAAACAGGTATCGTGTCCCTGTCGTGACTTGAAGCGTATTCACAACCTCTGGCCTTTGTCGTCGCAGATGGTCCATTTGCCCGAATTTCCCTTGAATGCAGCAGCAAGTACAGTCCTCATGCTGAGGTCTTCAGTGACCGAGTGAGCTAGCACGTACTCGGCCGGTGCGTTGAACAAATCCAGCTGCTGTTCTCGAACGACGCCATTCAGGACTTTCTGGCAGTTGGAATATAAGGACTTGAAGGTTCCCAAGGACATGTCCACCTTGGGGACTTGATTTGCCTCACGTCAGCTTCCTGATGGTCTCCAGCATACGGGGCCAAACGGTTGAAATGAACAACCCTCGGCTTCCCTCGTGGTGGTTTCTTTATCCGGTAGACGTCGTCATTGATTCGCTCCAGAATCTTATACGGGCCCTCCCAAGAACTTTGCAGTTTTGGGAAGAAGCCAAATCCCCAAAACCAAATTCCCAACCTGGAACCCTCCTTCTTTGGCCTTCACTTCGTACGCCTCCTTCATCCTGTCGCTGGCACTTTGGATGTTTAGTCGTACTCGTTGATGGATATCGTCCATCTTTCTACGGAGATCACTTGCGTAGTCTTCCCCAGCGACATCCCCACCAGGTGGACTGCCAAACTTCAAGTCTCAGAGCAGCCGGAGTTCACGACCCTTGATGATCTTGGCAGATGTTTCGCCCGTCGATTCATGAACTGCTGACCTGTAAGCCATGAGGATCAGGTGTAGATGTTGATCCCAGTCTCTTTGATGGTCAGAAACAACTTTGGCCAAGTGTCGATTGATGGTTCGGTTTATTCGCTCCACCATGCCATCCGATTGTGGGTGCAACGCCGTTGTCCTTGTCTTCTTGATCTTCAAGACATCGCAGTCGTTCTGGAAAAGCGTCGATTCGAAGTCCCTGCCCTGGTCCGAGTGCAGCTCCAACGGGACACCGAAACGGCAAAACCATTCCTCAATGAAGACATCGGCAACGGTGGCCGCCTCCTGGTTTGGTAAGGCATACGCTTCAGCCCACTTGCTAAAGTGATCCATGGCGACCAAGATGTATTTATTTTCTTTGCCCGATTCAGAGAACGGTCCAGCCATGTCGATTGCGACTCTTTCAAAGGGGCTTCCCACGTTGTATTGACGTATAGGAGCCTTTGGCCGTTTCTGGGGTCCGTTACTCGCCGCACATACGGCACATTTTCTGCACCAATTCTTCACATCGGCTTGACAGTTGACCCAGCATCTTGGTTACACCCAGATGTCCACCCGTGATGTCATCATGGACCTCCTTCATTACCTCTACCTGTCTGTTTCCATGCACGACCAACTGCCTCCGATCTTCCGTGCCATCCAGATTCTCTACAAGCCTCTTCAGGATGCCGCCATCAAGAACCATCAAGTCCCATTGAGCCCAGTAGGACTTCACGGTGGTCGAGAATCGCGCGACTTCTTGCCAGGTTGGTCGTTGGCCTGCCTGTTTCCATCCGATGACAAGCTTCGAATCTGGATCTTTCTCCTGGTCTAAACGAATTGCGTCAGACTGCCAGAAGTCGTCTAACATAGTTGTTCTGTACATGCTGGCTTTCTTCTCCTCAGCTCTATGGCAAAGCTCAGGTCTCCAGGACAAGCCATCAAAGTTCTTGAGGCTCCATCTTGCTCGATGATCCTGGTCTCCCGATGTCTACGCAGGTGCCCGTAACTCTTTCTCACAGCGGCTACAAATATGTCCAAGCTCTCCACAGTTCCAACACCGCAGCTCTTTTCGCTTGGATACCTCCATTTCCCTGACGGCTCTCCTCACAGTGGCTTCGACGGTGTCTTCTTCCAGATGATCCTTCTCCTCCATCCTCTTGCAGCACTGCTTCGCCGCTTCAAGTTCCAACGCTTTGACCAGCGCATTCACCAGATTGTCAGGACGATGAAGAATCAGGGACTGCCTTATTTCCTGGTCTCTAAGTTCATCGAGCCTCTCCATAACACTTTCTGGCGTGGTTGGGTAAGCCAGTCGGGCAAGGCGAGCTACATCAGCTTGAAACTCCTGCAGGCTCTCGCTGTTCTTCTGAAAGCGGTTCTTCAGCTGAGAGTGGTAGACGTGCTCCACGTGAGTCTGTCCATATCGCAACTCCAAATGCTTCACCAGAACATCGTAGTTTTCCTGTTCCTGAGTGTTTGGCATCTGCAGGATTTTCGTCGCCTCCCCACGAAGCGCTAGAGTTAGTGCCAGAGCTTTCTCGGTTGCGTTCCATCCATTTGCCCTTGCTGCAGCCTCAAATTGTCGATGGTAGTTGTTCCATGACAGCTTGCCATCAAACTGTGAGGCTTTAATGTGGATTATGATGGTATCAGCTTCTATCTTGGCACTCGCACCTTGGTTTTCGAGTGATTGCTGGGGTTGTTCGATGATATTGTCTACTTTCTTTCTCATTTTTTCCATTTCGTCTTCCACAGTCTTCACTGTGTCTTCAAATCGCTTGTCAAGGTTTCCGATTTCTTCTGCTACATGATCCTTTAGACAGTTGTAGTTGTCCGTCAATTATTCCCTGATTTCCTCCACAGTTCTAGGATATTCTTCAAGCTTCTCTTTCAGCTTCCTCGAGTTTTCTTCCATCGCTCTAGAAGATTCTTCAAGCTTCTCTTCCAGCTTCCTCAAGTTTTCTTCCATTGCTCTAGAAGATTATTCAAGCTTTTTTTCCAGCTTCCTTGAGTTTTCTTCCATCTTTCTAGAGTTTTCTGACAACTTCTCAACTACTGCGTTGAGATCGGGAATATCATGTTGGAACGTATCAGGATCCATGCCTTCTTCCATTAAAGCCTCACGAAGCCTTTGTTGTAGATCAGTTATCTCACCGCTCGTATCCAGGTAACGCTCCTCCAACTTCCTCTTCAACTCGGCGGCCTTAAATCCCGTTAGCAGAACAAGTTTCGCAGTCATCATGATGACTTTTCATGTCTGATTCTATAGCACAATAAATAAATCCCACTTCTGACACCACTTATATTTTTCGCTAAAGAAAACACTTTTCCAGTTTTGATGTATTTATTTAAAATCACTACACACGGTTTACAACCCCACAAATATTTATATTCACAATCCCAACTTATCAAAATCTGAACTGAACTAACTAGACTTCCCTACTGTTTACAATGAACCCGCTTATATAGCTTATCCGTGAATTCTAGAATATGGAAGTATAGACTGGAACAAACAGCATGACACATAGCGCAGGAATGCGGCTCTCCGGCTTCTGTAGACATGTAGTAATTTCCCGATTGAATACTGTGGGCGGGAATCTCGAATGGGCCAATTATCGTTTTCGCTACAATAATTTTGGTCTGGACTATTTTTTTGATAAAAAGCCGTTTTCGAAAAAACAATCCAAAAAAACAAAAATTTTCACATTCGACCCCGAATAACTTTTTAAGCACACATGGGTAGTGTGTCTTGACACTTTCAAAATAAAGCGTCAAAAGATTTTTTTTTAAATGGTGTCCTATCCAAGGACATCACCAAAATTTAGTTCTGGAATTTTCATTTTTTGAAATGTCTATTTTGATCGGATAACCAATGGAGAACTAATGGTAATATTATCTTCCTCTGAAGATACCAGTGTTCAGTGTTCTAGTGTTCATTAGAACAACTCGCACAGTATTGCTGTCATCAGTTTAAAATGAACGTGGTATTATTTGGTAGTAAGTAGGTACCTTCCTATCCGGTGTATCCGATATGCACCAACATTTTTTTTTAAATATTAATCCACGTACTTATTTCTATCTCTTTAGTTGAAAATTAAACAAGCAAGTAAATTCCTTCATCAGTCCAGTCTGGTGCAGATTTTGAAAGTGAAACGGAGTGTTTGAATACCAATTTACAATGGAATTTTTGAAAACAGGTTAGTACTTCAATAGTGGTAGATGCTCAACTTCTTAGACCATAACGAACTATGGATAGGAAAAGTATTGATTGGGGTTCATTTTATTAGATATTGAAACTGTAATTAATTCTCAACTGGTCTATTTCAATTGCCAAGTTTACCTGAATAACAAGGATAACTTCGAAGTACTTAGCAAAGATTGGCATCCGGTGTTGGTGTTATTGTCCGAAACACACGTATCAGAGGATGTGGAGATGGTTGAGCTTCATATCGAAGGTTACAAACTGGCCCAATGTGTAACAAACAATAGAAGAACTGGAGGAGTGATGGCCCTTGTTAAGGAAGGTATCAGATACACATTGAAGCAATCAGTGTGTGTGGAAAATTATGTGTGGTTTTTGTCTGTACAGTTCACAATGTCATCAATAGACTATCAGTGTAGTGTCCTGTATCATCCACCCAAGACGAATGATGCCGCATTTGTGGACTACTTTTCGGAACAGTTGGACAGTCTTGGTGAATTCGAGGGTATTAATATTGTGGTATGCGATTGCAATTTTGATATTTTGAAAGGTTCTTTTTATGGACTCAAAGTTTTAAATAGTGTGTATGCAAGCGGTATGCATCAACATGTGAATTCTCCCACTAGAATCTGCTCTAAAAGCGAAACGTTGATAGACTACATAATCACAAACAACAAGAATACTCTACCCAAGTGCATCATACCCCCAAGATTAGCGATCATTCCCTTCTATCAGTTGTTCTAAAGTCAAATATTGAAAAACAATCTGTGATAAAATACCAAAGATCGTTACGCCGATACGATGCTGGAGCTTTAAAAACACAACTGATACAGTGGAACAACAACGATTTGTCCGATGTCAATATTTTGGCTGAATGTTTTGTTAGGTACCAGTATCACAAATATTTTAGATATTATGTGTCCAATACATATCATACGTCTCAAGTCTAAATATAGATGCAAAAAATACATCACACAGAAAATAAGAGACTTGATGAAAGAAAGAGATGTATTGTATAAGAAAGCTTGATTCACGAAAAACTGACTCGTGAAATCACTTTGAAACGCTGAGAAACATGGTGGTGTCAAGAATCAAAGTTGAAAAAGATAGATACTATCAAACAGTGATAGATGACAATAAGAACAATCCAAAAATCCTGTGGAAGCACCTAAAAACTTCATTGCCCGAAAAAAACTTCCTATCACCTGATGAAATTACATTTGAAACCGACACTGTTACAGACGAGCTACAAACTGCAACAAGATTCAAACAGTGCTTTGTTGATAGTATCCAGAACATTGTTGAAAATATTCCAAAAAGTGACATGACTCTACCATTCACAGAACCAGCTGCAGAGTTCTCCAACTGCAGGTCCGTCACCATGGTGGAGATGAAAGAATACTTGCGAAGTTTGAAACAGGTCGGGGGTGGTGAATTGGGGATCTCTACACAAATCCTGCGTGATGCTTGTGATGTGATTGGAAATAGACTTTTAGACGTCATAAACACGTCTCTATCCAGAGGAGTTTTTCCACAGTCTTGGAAAATATCGACTATCACAACGGTACCAAAAATTGCCAATTCGAGAAAACATTGCGACTCCCGGCCAATCAATACTGCACCAGTCTTCGAGAAGGTGTTGGAGATGTCTGCCAAAACTCAACTTTTAGAATCCTGTGATAAACACCAAATAAGTTTTCCTAACCAATCCGGCTTCTTGCGGAATCATTCATGTGAAAGTGTTGTATGTGACGAGTTCCTCAAATCATTGGACTGTCGTAACTATGTGTTGACTGTTTTTTTAGACTTTAAAAGAGCCTTCGAAACTATTGATCGAAATATTCAACTACAAAATATAGGTGTTACTCACACTGTTCTGAAATGGTTTACTTCCTATTTAACTAATAGATCCCAATGCGTAAAATTTAAAAAATCTGTTTCCACGCTCATTGATGTAAAATATGGTGTGCCACAAGAACCTGTCTTCGGCCCCATACTATTCTTACTGTACATAAATGATATCATCACAACCACGGATAAAAGTGAAATCATATTATTTGCCGATGATACCATGTTGTATGTGATCGGTACAAACATTGAACAAATGGTAGCTGATTTGAACAATGATTTAAACAAAATGTATAAATGGCTCTGTGACAATAGGTTGACTTTGAATGTATTGAAGTCAAAATGCTGTATATTTGGAAAAAACAAAAACTGAGTGGTGTTAATTTGAGTAAGATAAATGTAAGGATCAATAGCAGTACGTTGGAAATGGTTAAAGAAATCAAATACCTGGGAACAATATTCGATGCACATTTAAGTTCTATCCCACATGCCGATTTTGTAATGCGGAAATTTTCTCAAAAGATTCATTTTTTGGCTATAATAGGAAAACATTTGTCCATAACAACCAAAATTAAATTATACCATGCTATCGCCGCACCACATTTGCAGTTTTATTCGACATTGTTATTCCAGCTTACAAAATACAAGATTGACCAATTACGAAAAATTCAAAATAGGGCAATGCGGACCATTCTAAAATATAGTAGGTATACGCCAATAGAACTAATGCTTGATGCGTTAAATATATTAACTGTAAAACAAATAATTATATTCAACATCTGTGTTCTTGTATTCAAGATAAAACTGAAATTATTGCCAACATACATAATGGACAGGGTAAAGTTCTTTGGTGATATTCATGAATATGGCACTAGAGATAGAGATAATTTTATATTGAATGGAAAGGTTAACTGCAGTCAAATGCCTAACTCTATTTTCTGTGGCGGTTAACAAGAGTTCAATAAGTTACCTGTACAAATAAAAAGCTGTGATGATGTAAACAATTTTAGAAGACTGCTCAAGGAACATGCGTACTGTCAAATTTTAAGCATGTTGTGCTCTTTGTCCCTTATACTATTCTATATACATATTTGTTTTAATCTTTGGTGTTTTTTCTACATTTTTGAATTCTTAATTTTTATCATATTAATTCTATTTTGGATACTATTGTGTTACATATGGATATTGGATAAATGCACTGTTAACTGTAAAGCCTTTATGCTTAATGAAGATTATTATTATTATTATCATTGTTCAGTAATAACTTTGAGTGACCTTGCAAAAAAATATACAAAAATATATAGTCTGGTTCATTTTGTAGAATGAGTATAGGTACCTCGAATGAAATATTTCTCACTGTTTAAATTTTGTGTATTTTTTAGGTACCACCTTTTCAGTAATTTGTTTTTTCAGGTGACTCTGTCATGACAAATTGTTTTGGGCTAGATAGCTGAAGATTTTTTTTTCCAAAATACCCAAAAGTATACTAAATAAATAAAAAAGAAAACGCAAATTTCACTGTATGATCAAAAACGGGGCGGAGCTAAATCAAAATCTTTCTCTCTCTCTCTCTCTCTCTCTCGAAAGAAGGAGAGAGAGTCAATAACACCAGACAGTCAATACACCAGATGGAGATAGATAATGTGTTCTGTGACGTCGGCGATGTTGAAAGGAGGATGTCCAGACGTGAGCAGGAACAGCAGACAGCTGTACCTACATCTGGCCTTTCTTCTCTGAAAAGAGAGCTTGTTGGAAAGGGGGAAACACGTCGCTGTGTTCCTCAAAAGGCTTGGACAGTAAGGCGAAGCTCTCACAGAAGCTCCTCAGGAGAGGGGCCGCATCTTATGCGAACGTCGCAATGGATAGAGCCGTACAGATTGAGGTAGGAGTGAGGGCTCCAGTCCAGAGACATCTCCAATACTGGAGTTTTTGGATGCAGTCTTTCAGGCCATCATGGCAAAACCAACTGTCAGCGTCACACCGACGCCACGATAGGCACCCAACAGTCCAGGTTGCTCTCAGCTACCTGACTTCTTAACCGTTCCCCCTGACGCCCAACTTCTTCGAGTGAGTCTCATGTCATTCATAGCACTACTAACCGTAGATTCTGGAAACTCAAGACTAACCTATAACAGTAAAAAATGTCGTTCAAATAGCTCTAAAACTTATAAAGATTAATCTGCAAAATGGAAAAGCCTCAACATATGTAACATGAAAAACAAACTAGGTACCCACATTGCCCTTATTCAAAAACCCTGTCTTAATCATGACAAGATTAGGGGACTGGCACTGGTAGGAGGCTCACTGTTTCATAGCCCCTCCAGCAAAAACTCAAGGTCGTGTATTGTAACAAGACAAGTTGATAGTTTCCTATTGTCACGACTCGCAACCAGAGATCTGACTGTCATTAAGATAATCACATCAGAAACTGACTGCCTACGTGTTCATCGACTCACCTTTCACATGAGAGAGAAAGCCCTAGATCCAAGGTGATCGTTCTTGTGAATTTCTGTGAAGACGGGAATCTCCTCTCCTTATTTTATGTGACTCGAACGCACATCACATAATATGAGGTAGTAGAGATATAAATCCACGAGGTAGGGATCTAGCCGAATTCTTCAGTTCAATGCATCTCCTAAACAGGGGGGCTGCTCTAATCAAACGCCATGCTCAACGAGTCTATAAAGCAAGGTAAATAAGTGGAGGGTGGCTGGTGGAGTCAAATTGTCTGTCCACTGTCATATCATGTTCACATTTGAACACCAGTGCCTAACTGCGCACCCTAAGTTAAGAAATAGGAAGCTCACCAACTAGAAGTAGGAGTCGATAATATTCTTATCAAACTAAGAATAGAAGAGGACATTGAGCTGACTGCAAATCAGCTCCAAGAATGCCTCACCAATTTATTCGACATAGCATGCCCTTCAAGGAAAAAGCTGAACAACATCAAGACGGTCTGGTGAAGTAAAAAAACGGAGACTCACTGCAAGATCTTATTAAAGGACCCTGGGGCCAAAATAGGATGCATAGTTAAAGCGGATGCGAATGTAACCATGCCCGATGAAGAGACGATTAACAGGCTGCTCGAAGTGCACTTTCCTGGATCGGAGCAAGTCCCTGTTCTCCCACACCAAGTAAAAACCCGTACAGCACCCGACGATGAAACTGCAAAGAGGATAGACAGCTTTGAAAAGGTGGAATGGGCCCTCGAGTCCTTCTCTCCTTATAAAGCTCCAGGGATGAACGGGGTTGTCCGGCCTTGCTACAAAAGGCTGGAAAACGTATCCATTTCTGGTGAAGCTTTTTCGTTTATGCCTAGCCATGGGCTATATTCTCTCTAGCGAGAGGGAAGTAAAGGTGGTATTTATCCCAAAACCGGGAAAATCTGACTACACCAACCTCAAGTCCTCACGACCGATTAGTCTAAGCTGACAGACACATCAAGGAAACGCAACTGTTATTCATGTCACTGCATAATAATCAATATGCCTACCGGCAAGGTCTAACGACCGACATGGCGCTACACCACCTTGTCACCCAGATGGAAGGAGTGCTTGACGGTAATAGCTCAGCATTGGGTGCTTTTGAAGACAGCGGAGGCTCATTTGACAACACCTCTTTTCAATCGATCTGTCGAGCATTGGAGGCAAGATGCTCAGAAAGGAAATTGACCTAGTGGATAGCAAATATGCTATCACAGAGGACGTTATTTGCCAAATTGAACGGTCAAAATTTCAGAACTATGGCTGCCAGAGGCTATCCCAATGGTTGAGTCTTGTCCCCTTTTCTTAGGAGTCTTGTGGTAGACAACCTGTTGAAACAGTCAAATGATTCGGAATCGTATACACAGGCTTATGCTGATGATCTGGTGATCCTAACGTCGAGGCGCTACATTCAGAACAGGACCTCAGGGCTTCAACAATGCGAGCCCTGAGAATTATGGAGGATTGGTGCTCCCTTGGAGGTCTTAGGATCAACCCTGAAAAGATCAAAATCCGGTAATTAACCAGGAAATACAAATCAGGACTAAAGACGGAGATATCACTGTCGGTCAGATTCCTGGAATACAGAAAAACGGTCAATTTCTTAGGAGTAACCCTTGAGCACAGACTGTCGTGGAAAAATTACATTGAACAGCACTATAGAAAAGCCAAATGCTCTTTATGGGCATGTAAGGGAGCTATTATAGGGACAACATGGGGACTGAAACCCAGAATAGTGGGTATACTGGATCTATACCTACTATTCTATTTTTTCAAGTTTTCCTGACATTTTGACTGAGTTGAGGTCAATGAGTGAGTCAGTTATCGTGTGAACGTTTGAGTGACAATTATAACTGTATCCAAATTTAAAAAACAGCACCGTTTCATACTCCAAAATTTGAAAAAATAATGAACGAAATTCAACAATGACAATGATCGATTTTCATCTTTTTGTATATTTTTCCCTACTCTACCCTAACCAGCATTGCACGACACTGCCAGATCGTTTGCATTACTTCGAGGGCTCCCAAAAACATTTTTTGGGAGGTGAGCAATCGCCGGACACTCACAGATAATATGTCCGACTGTCTCCTCCTCCTCCTCTTCTGCATTCGGTGTCCTTGGTGATCCCTATTCTGTGCATAGGCTCCCTCAACAGGCAGTGACCGGTGTATTAACTCACCACTACTTGGATTTTCTATCTGTTGAGTTCCAGAATTTTTCTGGCGCGTTTTTTCTTGTGGTCCTATCATGAATTCTTTTGAGTGTCGCATTCCTGGCAGGTTCTTCCAGTATTGTAGAAACTGTTTATCCATACATGTGAATATCTCGGTAGCCACGTTATTATATGGGATACCTCCTTGGGTCGGCTCTGGTCGCCGCTTCGCGTGCAAGTCGGTTTGCAACTTCATTTCCTTCATGTCCTGAGTGGCCACAATACTTGATTACTTTTGGGTAGATTCACTCTATGCGTTTGAAGAGTTAATCTTTTTTTACGAAGTGTTGGTGAGAGCGTAAGTTTGCTCAAGACTATTGGGTACAATACGAGATATTATAATATTTGGGTAAGACTTAGGTTCTTACTCGTAGAATTAAGTTGTTTCATCACATCTAAATACTTCTAGTAGGATTCAAGAGCCTTCAGTGCCGGGTAGTTACTATACATGAGTATACCAATTTTTTTTTTGAAATTTTCAATGCCCTGGAGCTTCATGATAACGTATTTTCGCGCGACTCATATTATGTCTATAGAAACCTTCCAGCTTATTTCCATGTGAAGAATACGCTTTCGACTTATCAACGTTCACTTACAAATCCTTCTGTATATGTTGTAGTGTTCCGCTTGGAAACCTGTCAGTTCGAATAAAAAAGTTATGAGAAACTCTAAGTGCCATTTGATACAGCTTTGACTTCAAGAATGTTGCCTGATTTTGAATTATCCATGTGCGCCAGAATGCAGGTTGATTTGATTTGAAGAAATGATGAAAGATCATTTGAATATTACAATATTGGATTAGTTTTGGGTAGATTCACTCTATGTGTTGAAGTTGATCTTTTTTCTACAAAGTACAATACGAGATATTATAATATTAGGGTAAGATTTTGGTTGTTACTCGTAGAATCAAGTTGTTTTATCACATCTAAATAGAGCAATAAAAGAAAGATGAACAACAGATAAAAGTGAAGAAAAACCAGAAATAGGAGTGGTGAAGAGAACATAATCAAATGAAAAGGGCTATAAACCAAATGGTTTTGTACACAGAAAGAGCATGAAACATCCAGTAACTGTATAACAAACACTCCCATCTGCGAGTTTGCATAAAATTCTTCCAACGCATCATAAGGTCTGTCAACAAGCAATCTTTTGAGGGGTCTCCTCTGAAAGCCTAGATATCTGTAATAGTTTTCAGGGACGTCGACATGATGATTGTAAATCTTTTTCCTCTCATGAATGAAGGACTTTTTTGACAACATACTGGAGAGAATGGGCAATGGTCGGTTTAAAGCTTGACGACCAGTTCGAGATGGTAAGTATGGTTCATCACGTTGGTTGAAGACCAGTTCAGCGGTTTCCAGAATGAACAAGGAGCTCATTGTGAAGATAATTTCTGATTAAAACAATTTCAATCTTTATTGTTTAAAAAAAAACATTTTCGTAACTATTGAGTTCATTCTGGTTAAACCTTAGATTACTAACATACAAACTAACAAGAACTTGAGTACTAGAAAAGAGGTGCATATAGATTCGAATGAATTACTCATTCCTAAGAAATGAACGCATGCTCAAAATATTTAATAATGTACAACATATTTTCCTGACTTAACATGGAGTTAGGTTATTTAACAAGCTCTAAAAAGAATTAGAGTCACTCCAACTCGGTGGACGCAGATTTGTATACAATGGACAATGGAACATAACATGACCTAGCGATTCAAGCTCCTGCATGTTACAAACCGAACACAGCTCGTTCTGCTTTATCTCGTATGATGTGCCCCGGAAGTAAAATTTACAGTAGAATTTAGAACACATGCGGATTTGGGCAAGTAGACGCACAGCAAACAATGAACAATCAAATGAGAGGTATTTGGCAGGATAGGAGGTGATTCTAAGTTCTCTGTAAAAAATGGTGAACTTAGCGTTACTCACTATTTCACAATCCGCCAAGAAACAGTGCTCATGAAAACGTAGTAAAATAGCATGGTAATTTGATTTCAAAGTTTGTGCATTGAGTGTCCATAAGTCGGAGATACCTGATTTATCAAACCAGTCTTTAAAACATGACAGCCAATTATATTTCCCAGAACTGCCAGTGTGCAGAAGATCTATTTGACGGTTGAGGCAAATCCTGGGCAGTCTAATATTTTCCACAAACAAAACCTTCACTAAAAATTCAAAGTTACTTTGAATAAGAAATACGATAGATGGACACTCCCAGCTTCCAATCTTACAAGAGAAGAAGCGGTAGTTCTTGAAAGGTGAAACAAGCTTTTGTAAAAGGAGAGTTGAATTCTCTCCAGACCGTCTGCAAATTTGAGGCCCCAAATCGGACGGCAGTTTGTGAAAATATTCAAGATAGTACTTTCAAAAAGTTTTCTACTGCTTGCAAATGAACCAGTTTTTGACTTTGCTGTCAAGTTTAATACTGAGCCAGTTGCCTGCTTTGTACGTGGCATGGTGTACTCACACATATTTTGGCATGATCTCGATGGAGTGAAGACGACTTCAAGGTACGCTACTTCCCTCACAACCTGAAGAGGAACACCATTCAGCATAAACGGGCTCGTATCATAAAGCCGACCAGCTCGGATGAAAACCATAATTTTTGATTTGTCTTCATTAACAGTTAAATGATTTTTATTTGCGTACTGTTCCAAGATGCTGAGTTTCTTTCTTAAATCTAACTCAGAATTCCCCAGGATGATCAAATCGTCAGCATATAACAAGAGCAGGACATCATCAAAGGCATCAATGCTCAAGCCACGAGCACCCCAGTCAGAAAAGAAAGTTTCCGAGTCGGAAATGAATAAATTGAACAGTGTTGGGCTTAGAGATTCCCCTTGGATTTGAAACGTGGTATGCAAAACTCTTCAGGTTTAGCATATTGCACAAAAATCTCACTAACTTTATGTGTATAACCGAACATATTTGGATTCGCAGTTGATCCCTCTACTTTCCACCAGTATGCGTATGAATATGCGGATCATGATGAATAGCCAAACATCTTCAAATTGAATAATCTAGGTATCTATTGTATGTCATGTGGCCTATGGTTGTTTCAGGAGCAACTTCGTGGGGCAACTAAACCAATCTATAAGAATCGTTTCTGAATTCGGGAGATGTCTGTGATAATTTTTTATGCTCTCCACCTGGCCTCATCCTAATTACATTAATAACAAATTGAGAATGTTTTATTGATGCTAAACTGGCCTTTTGTCATTTATTTTGAAGTTATTTCATATCTGAGAGGTACGTGTCGAGGATGTGTTGCACAACAAAAATTTGAGGTTTTTGTATAACTTCAAAACAATAATGATGAAATTGAAATGGTTTAATAAGTGAATCACATTTTTTATAACTTCGAGTGAAACTATTGGGAACAAGTTGGTTTTTGACACAAAAAAAATTGTTGATTCAACTGTTTCAACGGTGCACTGTATTTCTGTCGACATCATCTACGTTTTGTCAAAAAACACAAAATACAACGGAATCAAAATTGAGACTTACCTGCAATTTTACTGTGAAAATCCTCAATAGCCTCGTAACTGAAAAAAAATTCCCATAAGCCGATTGGCTGTTGAAGTAAGATTTCCGGACGGAAAATTTTGCGAAAATGTTTTTCTTCGTCCGGAAAACTTTCTCATTTATGGCATTCAAACAGTATGATTTTAATAATTGATAAACATCATACAAAAAATCCCATAAGCTTTTAATGTGTTTGAAAAGAAGCCATAAGTTGTGAAGTTGTAGGAAAATTTATGTTTTTTTTTTCATTTTCTCGTTTATGGGAATTGGCATGTGGGAAAGGAAATTGGGTTCAAGGCCAGAAATAAAAAGCCATAAGTCGGGAACATGATATCGACGTTTTATATAAATTATAGTGACTCGATAAACTACAGTGACGCCAATGCATGTCGTCGTTTCTATTGGTCGTCCGCCATATTCTGTCAAAACATTGCTCGCATTCATACGACGGAACAGTTGTGGTACTGTTACCGCTCCTTCTTATGAATGAAGCGGAAGTCTCATAAGGCTCAACAGTCAACTGTCAGATGCCAAAGAGCGCCCCCGGAGCGTAGCGGTAACTGTTCCGTCTCATGAACGCGACCAATGTTTATTGTTGTGTTGCCATTGACAACCATTGAGAGTTTGAAATGTTATTAAGTTGTGATTTGTGAAAATTGATTATTTTCTGATCAAAAATATTTTCTACAAAGGCTCCTCTGTGATTTGATTATTTGTTCATAAGGTACGTACTTATTTATCATATTATTTTCTTATTCTTATTTTTCAAAAATTGCGACGTTCCTGAACGCGCCCCATCGTTGGCCTTAACATGGCCTCATGTAATTACAATTTGACAATGAAATTATTGGTTGACAGTGGCTTATACAAGGCATGTAAAAAACTATTATTTTCCAATTATTGATAAAAGCATTTTTTCAATTTTTTTTCTCAAGTTATTTTGTACTAACTAGTGAATAATCTTTATGCACCAAAGTTCATCCACTGTAAGTTTCAGCTGTGTAATTTGATTAAAACTACTGCTAACATGGGATTGAAAATTTGACATAAAATTATTTAAAAATACTGCTGCGAGACAATAATTGGAAACAAATTGCTTATTTCTTCATGGGATTTGGCGTGTACATTGCAAACTTTATTCTTGGAAGCCATAAGGCGGAGGCATGATAATAATGTCAAATACAGGATACATACAGAACTTATTTGATTAAATATTTTTTTGAGAGTCACAATAATTATGTATCCAAAATTACCATGAGCAGCAATGTTTTTTCCAGTCACAAAACGGAACTTTTGAATGCATCTTTTTGTTATTTTAGGGATTTACGTATTCATTAAGTTGTCTTCCCGAATTAAACTCAAGTCATCATGCCCTCGGATTAAAATTAGCAGTTTAATTTGATGTAACTCAAAAATCATAATCATATCATATCAGCCTTTTTCGTTGAATTGTCAGGTAACAGAATTTTTATTGAAATGTCAAGTTTAGTGCGACAAAAAATAGTTTTAGTGTAATTGAAATATGTGAAAAAAAAATAGTCATGGACTTGAGTCGTATAAAATGTTGACCAAAGAATAATAATAAATGAAGGATTCATTTAATTTATTCAATTTCTACATCATACTACAAAAAAGATATTCTTGAAGGATAGAAAATAATATGCTTTATTCGTGGAAACTCTCGCTAAATAATGACTCATCGTCTGAATCTTGAACGAATATAGAAATAGAATAATGTGTAGTAAACTCGTAATTAATGCTATTTTTACCAATACCAATAAGTGGCAATATTCGCTACTTATCAGCATTTCTTATTGACTAAGTTTTTTGAGGGGTTTTGGATTTTCATTCACAGAGTCGTTCTGTTGTTGTGATGTCCTAGACTTCAAAAAAAAAATGAGCAGATTTTTTCTCACAGCATCATTTTCAAATGATTGTATGTATTTATTTGAATAAAATGTCGATATCATGTTTCCGACTTATGGCTTTTTTTGTCCGATCTTGATATCAGTTTTTCATCCCAGATGCCAATTCCCATAAACGAGAAAATTAGAAAAATTTTCTCTGACTTTCCTGCAAGTTGGGTAGCTTCACAAACTATGATAAGGACGAGCTAGACTTATGGGTTTTTTTATAACAGAGTTTTTGATGGAGACATTTTTATTGCTTTTTATTTCGTTCACGAGAAAATCTGCCGGAATAGGAAGAAAAAATTTGCAAAATTTTCCGTCCGAAAAATTTACCTCAACATCCAATCGGCTTATGGAAAATTTTTGTCGGGTTCCTTATGATATATATTAAAATTCATTCTTTCGATTGCCATAAGCGAGAAAATGCATCAGCAGCCAAGTATTCTTTTACAAGATGGCACCCTTATTTCAACCCTTTAAGCACGTCCAATCCTAATGGTTTTTTTGTTCGCTATTACATTGTAATATTTGTTGATGTGTTGAAATGCCATAAACGAGAAAATGAAAAAAAAAACCTTTTTTTTTGCTGAAGAAATCTTAATTTTCGATATGCCTAGCACACTTGCGGTCGCTAAATTTTCATTTTTTGTGCTCAACACTGACATACTTTTCAGTGGTTAAAATCCCTAGAGCAAGAAAATCAGTCAGCAAAATCTGTCGTTATCTGACGGTCTAATCCGGTAAAAAATATTTACCAGAATATGAACACTGAAATAGATATCATTCGCAAAATAGTTGCCAAGTCCAAAATCAACCATGTATAAAGAACAAATTCCAGGGAAAGATGGAGACAAACTCAATGAATGGGCGTCTCGTCACCAAAAGAAGTACTGGACCAAATTCTTATCGCTCTTGAAAAAGAGATAATTACAAATGAAGAAAATCCAAGAGAATCACAAAAAAACAAAAGAAAACATGGAACTAGAGATGGTAAGTAGACATCATTAATTATAATTATCATGATCATTAACTGTTAATTATGAAAATTAGCACAGATACGTACCTATTCACATTCAAATTGAGACGTGTAATCCATTAAGTGCAGTTGATTTCCTATCATGATTAAAAGATTGAGGCTATCAAAGACTATAAGGATACAATGCATGATACAAGTAACTTGAAAAAACATCAGGAATCTGTAGTGATATTTTGGTTTAAAGAAAAGGAAAAACGGAGATAGAATGAATAAAAGAATGATCTATGAAGACAGCAGTGCTCAAAGATGAATCTTCTTCTTAATAACTGAATCCTGCATAAATAGTTGAAAAATTGTAGTTTGAGTACAGATGAACGTGAATGAAATAGAGAAGCGAAGCTGGACAGATACATATTTGGGACATACCTACTTATAAAAATTGGATAACTAGCAACTGAAAACGCATGTATCGATGATTTGAAGTAAGTAAAATAGCATCAGTTACTGCTTATGGTCATCAGTTCTCACACATGACAGTTAACATAGAAGGTCCAAGAGATAATAATGAGCAGAGGATTAGATAGAAAAACATCAGGTAAATAAAAATAAAATATTATTAACTCATAAAATATAACCTGTTATATAAGAAGATACTTTGTTGATCCATGCACTGCTCTTTGTTTTCAAAGTAAAGATACCTGAATATTTACACCAAATCATCACTTAATCACTTGAATAGACTACGAAAACTCACAAATTCGTAAAACATTTATTACAATTTTTCGCTCTAATAAAACTCAAATTCACAAAATTATACTAAACTTTGACTAGCTGCTGCCTTTTTTAACTTTCTACTCAAGATGTCTCTATCTGCGGGTGTACCGGTCAATCAGACATCGTATTAACCCTTTCAGTTCCGAATTAATGTGTGTTGTTGAAAAAAATTTAAATCTTGTACAACGGCTTATTTATTTCTCAAAACATATTTAGTATCTGCCAAAACTGTCAACACCCTTCAGATTTTGACATTTGACGTGTACACTACAGTGTACCATTCCAGATTATCCAGATTGATCTTAATTCTTTTCTCTAGAACATCGAATCAATCATTAAACAGTGTTTCCAGATTGTATTCAATTTCTAATGTGATATTTTCATTGATATTAGAAGTATTGTTGTAAAATCTACATGGAAAGTTTTGGACTTCTTTTCCAAGGTTTTTGACCAATGCTGCTTTATGGCTCCAATCATATTCCTTGCAGAACGACCAAAAGAGTGATAACAATGTATCATTGAACGTAGGTTTGCGTTTTTTCATTTTTGGACAAAAAATCTTCCCTGTCTATTGGCGGGAGGTTATCATATAATTTGAGATAAAAGTTACCTGACAGAATGGCGAATCCAAAGAATAGAATGTTGCAATCATTGCGCCATCTTTGAACAATCAATTAAAACCATCCAGAAACGGTAAAATTTATAGCTCCCAATAATCACCCGCAGCAACGGCGATATATGCAAATAATATTCCGATTATGAAAAAGCAAAAACAGGTATTCTCGTGTATCACCTGTTCGACTTAAGTTTTACCTTCAAGAATACCAAGCAAACATCGCTTCGGTTAGTAGCTAAAAGAGAACGCACTACTCGGTACTCATGTACACACGTATAGCAGATTTGTACTCGCTAGTTCGTAACAATAACAAATTATCAAAATAAATATACCGGACCGAATATCCAAAAAAAAACCGTTTTGTCTACTGACGAGTGAGTAAGTCGACATAAAGTCTAGAGTGCCTTGAACGTTGAAGTCATTAATAAATTAAAATATCTTGGTAAAACAGTGACTAAATGTAATAAAAGCGACTTAATATGTGGGTGTCAATTTCCTAATTTACGTGCTGCCGTGTCGAATCATACAAGAATTTTAGTGTTTCTGTTAAAAGGCTTTAGTGATTTTCATAGTGTAGCGAAACGCAGTGCCTCTTTTAACAACGAATCAGTTAATTATACATAGGAAACCATTGTTTGACGTTTTATCAAGGTTTTTGTGCAGACATGTAGTCTTCTGTGGTCGGGAGGAGTGTTGGTTCGATAAGGCTGTGCCTGGGAGCTGTTTATTGAAGTGGATTTTTGTTGAAGGTATGGCATATGACTCTTGCGTCCAATTTGGCAAACACTTCTACATTGTCAGATAACTTTATGGAAATTACTCACGAGAATTGATCAAGTTTACTGACATAATCAACAAACACCAAGTTCGAAATGGCCCAAACTAGGCACCAAGATTTTAATTATGAGATCTACCTACTACGATCATTACTATGTAGTATTATCTAACTCAAACCAATCTCAGTTATGTTACTGAGTAGGTAACGATTTTTCTTGAAAACAACAATAATTATGAAATTTACAATTAACTGCAAAAAAATTGGTTACTTAAAATTAACGGTTTTTCATCATTCGTTCACTCGACCATGGATTTTTGTTAGCAGAATCAATTATAATGATACAAATAAAGAATATTATGAGAAACTTTATGGAGCATAATATAAAGTAACTACAAATTACACATTGTGTTCATTTTAAATCTTACCGACCTCTCCTCCCATTTAAAAATTTGACGGTGGTGCGGAGGTTAAAGGAACATCATCCAATCCATCAACCTTCCTCCTCGATAAACTGGTTGACGTGTTTTGGGAAATTTCACAAATCGGACTATTTTTGCAATGACGCAGGTGCTAAGTTTGAAAATGAACACTTAATATATTTTGTGATGCAGTTACAAATTATTATTTTTCTTTGTTGTTACGACTGTGACGGTTAAGTCGAGTTACTTTGGCCCTTAAGGGGGACTTGGATTTTTTTATACTTAAACATTTTTTGAATTCTCTTCAGGAGATTGTCTCTATTATAACTTACTTATTCATTGAAAATATAAATTTCTCAATCTTTCCCTTCAATAGTGGATGAGCTTATTAATTACCAGCTATTGTTTTACTATATGAATGACGAAAAATGTCCTTTAGAAAAATATCTTAATTAGATTTCTAAGTAACTGAAACGTCACTATGCAATATAAACAGCACAGCAGAGCTTATTTTGTTCTTCTGTACTTATGGATTTAAGCAAAATAAACTTGAAACTGCTCATTGTCTTCAAAATAAAGCAAATTCCTATTCCTTTATTGACTTGGTATTTGGTATTCCAATCGGTATTCCATCAATGCTTTGCTGAGGACGATAAAATTCGCATTCTCTGATGCAAGTTGTGAGGTCCAAAATCTTTTGCCTATTAGTCAGATAATTTTAAAAATAGTTTTTTTTAATGGTTTTATATTAAAAAAAAAAATCTCTTGCAGTCGTAGTTTATTTCACAAACCCTTTTTAAATATTTGCTCACCGATTATCAACTTGCGACAGCTATATCTCAAGAAATATTAGGTCTAAAAAAACCAAATAAGTGTCGTTTTGTCGCGGAAACGATCAACAATTGGATAACAATTATATGTGGATTTATGCGGTATACATACCTACTTGGTGGTCAATCTTGCGAAAAACTGAAAAAAACTGTAATTTTTTTTTTTTTAGAAATGTTGCATAACTTTGACCTGCTGTATTTTAGAAATTATTTCATGTACAGGGTGATTTTCATTTTCAGCGTCAGGGTGCCCGTTCTCGTAAACTATTAATCATAGAGACACAGGAAAAAAAATCTGTAGAGTAATGTGCCCAAGAGAAAATGCTGGAAATATATTTCAAGCTTCTAGGATCGCCACAAGGGGGCGTAACAGTACTGTGAAAACAGAAAATCGACATAATTTCAAAATTTCCCACATTGAACTACCAAATAAGAATGTTTTTCTTGTTGGTCGAAAATTGACCCAGATATAACGCTTTGAAATGTGCTAAAATTGCAATGTTATGACTAGCCCAAACTTACCCAAACTAACATTGCACCACCATGCTCAGTATATCTACACTATCGGACAAAAGTAAAGCACCTCTTATAATAAAATTAAATATTTGAATATTGAAAATAAAATAAGTAGATACATCCGAAAATCATTAACCATCTATTTTGAAGCCCCATAGTAAGATGCCCTTATAAGCAAAATATAGTTGTTCTTAGTTGTAAATTTTTTTAGTAGGTGATAACTAATTTCAAGAATACTCGTTTTTGCAACGACAAAAGTAAAGCAACTTTTCAAAGAACCAATTTTTATCCAACTTTTGGAAAAGAAATGAGGCTAATAAGTCATAACAACATAAAAATAATGTCTTTCAATAATTAATGGGATAACCATATTCATTGTTACCTATAACTTTTTGTCAACGACTCGGCATAGATGAAATCAACTTTTGGATAGTAGTGTCCGGCATATTCGTCCACACTTCGTTGATTTTATCAATCAATGACTGTTTTTTTTGAGAATAATGTAATGTGAATACGTGGTTCCACTTTTCTCCATAATAAGAATAATAATGATAATAATAATAATAATATAAATAAAAGTCGTTTATTTCCAACAGGTTATTACCTAATTACAAGAAAATTCCATATACACAGATGCTGCAGTAATCATTATGAACAAAATAAAAAAAATGAAAGTAGATGAAATAAAAACATAATATGGTTAACAATAGAGGCATGCACATACAGATCGAGCATTAAAATGAAGAGTTTTGATTCAGGAAGGTATTGATGATGGAATTAATGGAGTTGAGGTTTATATCGCAAGAAATACTGACAAGGTTAAAGTTTTTGCACATAAAAAAGGAACTGTGATATAAAATATTTGAACGGGCATGCTCTACTTCGAAAGTCACATGATGACGTGTTCCAAGTCGATGCACACGAAACTGCAATCGCTCCAAGAATTGGGAACAATCAATCTCATCCTGCAGGTGCTTATGCAGGAATTTATTGGAGTTTGAATCTCTACGCTTCTCTAGTGATATTTCACCATAGCGAGCACGTTGATTGGTGATCAAAGCCTCTTCCCGGGTATACACTGTCCTCTCTGAACATCAAATACTTCAGAAATCTCCTCTGAATGGATTCTATTTTTGGTGTGACACTCATAAATTTGGTGCCAAATCAGAGAGCCACACTCAAGCCTGGAACGGACAAATGCATTGTAGAGAAGTCTTATGGTTCCAATGTCAGTGAAGGGCCGGAAGTTCCGTATGACAAAACCTAGGAGTTTAGTTGATCTCAAAAGCAGCTTTTCGAAATGGGGAATGAAGGAAAACTCTTCATCAAAAACAACTCCCAAATCCGAGATTTCGACTGTCCTTTCGATAGGTGAATCCTTGATTGAATACTGATGCATAATGGGATTTTTCAGTCGGTTGTATGATACTACAAAACACTTGGATACGTTAAGGTCCAGACGGTTCTGCATACACCAGTTATTGACAAGGTCGATGTTACGTTGAAGGAATAAGCAATCCGTGACTGAATCGATCCTGTTGAATAATTTCAGGTCGACTGCATGAGCCAACCTCTTGCATTGAAGCATGGCAATCAGGTCATTGATAAAGGCATTGAACAGACGTGGGGATGAATGTAGGTGAACGGTAGCCATCGATGTCGACAAACTGTTTTCTCTCCAGTAAATAGGACTGCAGAACAGCTAGATGGTCTAATAAGGGTTGAGGTCCGGTGATTGTGCGAACCCAAAAATTATTTTCCTGAAACCATTCTTCAACCTAGCGCGATGATTGCTTCGGGTCGTAGTCATGTTGGAACAAAAATCGCAATGGCATTTTCTTTTCAGCATCGGGCAACATAACGTTTTCGACTGTACACCTAGCATTTCATAATTTCCTCTAAGAAGTATAATGGACCTACTTTACTTCACGAAAAACAACCCCATAAAAATACACTGCCTTTTCCTTACTTAACTGGTGGGATAACCTACTTTGGGTCAAATCTTTTATTAACCGGACGTTTTATCTGCTTCATTCCGTCGGAATAAAAATTGTTGTAACGTGAAACACGTCACTGGATAATGCATTTTTCGAGTTCTGCACTCTCCAGTTCAAATGACGTCGTGCTTATTCAAGCTTGGCTAGGCGATTTCTTTCGGAAATCAACGGTTTCCTGGCTGGACGTCTGCTGTAGAGTTTCGCATCAACTAATCGACGCTCTATAGTTCTCGCACTGACATCCAGTTCGGGAATTTCCGAAATTATTCTTGGCCCTGATAGCCACGGATCATTTTGACAAATTCTTTTGATTCGTCATTCGTCTATCCATCACAAATATAGTTTTCCTGGGTCTACCTGATTTTGGCATTTGCTCTACATGTCCTCTTTCATTATAACGTGAAATGGATTTTGAAACGCTGTATTTGGGCAACTCAAACTGCGTGGAGATGACAATTTGAGGCTTGCCTGCCAAAAAGGGATTGACGATCATTTTTTTAACTCCGTTAAGATTGGTTATTCGTTTGGCATATTCTACGAAAATATGAATTATAAATATCAAGTTACCTGAAGAAATTGTTTTTCTTATTTACCTTTGTTGTAAAACATTATTTTTCTTGCATATCCAAAGAGTTGCTGTACATTTGTCGCACTAATAGAGCGTAACGTTGGAGTAGCTTTAACATGAGTGATTTTTACGTTACATTGGCAACTAATAATAATACAAAAATTTGAATATTCGATTTCGTGATAAGAGTTGCTTTACTTTTGTCCGATAGTGTATATTCATACACAAAAACTGAATCTTTAGTAACTTTTGCAAAAATCATATTTGAAAAAAATAAAAAAATTTGTCTCGTTTTTTTTGCCAGTCTCTTATAATTAAGCACAAAAATAATTATTAAAATATATTGATCATCTAAGCACATCCAAATTCGCTCTATAAACTTTAGTTGATCAAGTCCAATTCTTTTGACTCATCTCTCTTCAATCTAAATTTTGCCAAAATACACTATCAGCGATACTAGAAGTCGATTCCAACATGTGAGTTCCATTTGTATGCATACTTTTTAAATGACAGCTATAAAGTAGAAACCACGTATTGATTAGCGACGCATCAAAAAAAGATAATAAAATGGATGAGCCGACGAACAATGATTGTGTTCGACACGGAAAATACGCAAAAAACTTTTCTTGGAAAAGCATTGCGGTTTACCTTTTACATTTTTATGTTGTCACATCTCATGCGTCCGGCGCGCACGTTTGATAATCACACGCAAAGATGAAAAAACCGTTCACCAAGCGCACTCAGTGAGTTAGCTTAGCATGGCTTGAAAAAACTGTATATATATTTACTGGTTTGTTTTCCCAGATTATTTATTCATTGAAAACGTATGGGAAACAAAATACTATTCATACCGACAAATGATTCTATGCTATTCAAAATTTTAACGACTCATCATTAGTATCAAATTTGTCAAACTGCTCAAAATTCATAGTTCTTCTTACTTGAATTATGCCAAGGGTGCTCAAGCTATATCGTGAGATTTTCTTTTCAGGGTGTCCAGTAAATACGTGTACAACGTCAGATAACAAACCCCTGACATCAACATAGGTCGATTTAAGTCATTTCACTCATGTCCAGAACTCTTGCGTTTAGTCGTCCTGTCTATAATACAGAATGAGTCAAATATTAAGAAAAACTACCTACCTGTTTTCCCAAATTTTTCAAACACTTGCAAATCGATTTTAGTAATTTGGGAAATCATTTTACCACGAACTTTTAATAATAAATAAGAAGACATTTGAAAAAAATTATTAAAACTATTATTATTTAGTTTTTAGTATCGATTATGCAAATGTGCAAATTGAACGCCATTTTGCTGAACACACTAATTTCTCGACTTATTCACACATCTTAATAAATGAACTTGAACTTTATTTAACATCTCAGGATAATAATTGAATTGGTTGCTTGCATTCAAAACTAGCTGTCATGAGTGTTCGAGAGTTTACAAAATTGATTGGACAAATTTAGATTCGGTGAACGTGCATGGTAGAATCGTATTGGTGCATCGTTACCACGATAAACTTGACTAAAAAAATACTTCTTGTGAGACAATAATAACCAAAAAAGCTACGATCCGCATATTATTATGGTAATCATAGAAGCTGCGTCATGGCTGACATACCGTTCATTACCACTTCCAATCCCCTTATTGGGGTATTGTTGTGCAGATAAACCGCCTAAAAGAAACGGATAAATGAAGTGGCGCTCCATCGGGCATATACCACATTCCCTGTCAAAGTATAATGAAAGCAGATTTTCCAAAATAATAATTGGAAAAGTATTTTGCAAGTACTTTAGATCCATATTTTGATTCAATTTATTTGGCAATACCACAGGTATTGATCGAGAATACCTGCCCGAACATTATTTAGTCTACATTGTTGGTGGTGGTCTATAAAGGATGTAACACACATACACGACTCACCTAAAGTCGACTCCTAGATGATCGTTCAGACCTTGGCTTGTGGAATTTGCTGGGTGGACTGTATTTATGACTCACAATCGGGAAACAGAGGATGATTTGATTTTAATAGGGAACTTGCCCATTTTTCTTATTGTATCAAAGTGTGCGTTCATGTCTAAAAACACCGTATACCAAATATCAGCCTTTAAATCGCACTAGTTATTTTACAATAAATTATCAAAGTTGACATCGACGTTGAGAAAATTCAATCAAAGCAAAAAGTGCGGGAAAGTTTTGACGTCATAACGCGTAACTTTGGCAACCATTTGAATGTTTGAAGTCTGAAGTGACATTAAGTCAGTTTATTTCGTAGCTTTTGAAAAAAAAGGGATGTTATAAGTATTACATTCTGCCGCAGTGTGGGAACTAATTGTACTTTGAAATGTCCATACAAATTTGTATTCACGTGCCTGATGACGAAAATTGGCGAACAAAATTTCTAAGAGTATGCAGAAGAGATGTAGAGAATATCTCATTGAAAAGAAGTGCTGTTTATGTATTAGTCCAGTAACAATATTAATATACATCAGACCATGCGTTAGATCCGGTAGTTTTGATTTTTTGCTGACTTGTTTATGATGTTGGCCCAATGAATAATCCAAGTTTTTGACCTCGAGCGCCGAACGCAACATTGTCATATATCAAAAAAATCCCAAAATTTCTACCTTTTATCCAGTTTGCGGCAATTTTAACTCAGAAAGACCAAGTTTTTGATCATAACTATGAAACACTTTTTTAAAGTAGACTCGCTACAATTTGAGATCAGAATGGTCTCTGTAGACCTAATAGTTTACAAGATACGGATTTTCAAAATTTAGTGCTATTTTTCACACTTGCAAATGTTAACATAATACAACAACATTATACTATTATGGTGCCTACCTGGAAGGTGTCTCCAGGCTAGTTACCATACACATTTATTATTCTGTGAGAATTTCGACCCTCTAGACATATTTTCTTTGGTAAGTTCCCACCTTGCCAATTCCGAAAGAAAAGAAGAATTATGCATAATTGTTTTGATCTAATTAAAAAAAGTCGAAATACTTTTTCAAAATCAACTGAAAGTAGATTTTGCTCTCTTTGAAGGACCCGGTTGAGTCTCGACGGTTTTCCCATTCAAAACATATCTGCAGCAGCAGGGCTCAACTTAACCCTTAGATGCTTAAAACGATAAAGTAAAAATGACCGCAGACTCTTTCCAGGTAGATATAATGTTGTTTTATTACCGCAGGAAATACGTTCAGATAGTCGGTTATTTAAACATTTTCAAGTTTCAAAATATAGCGCTAGATTTTGGAAAGCTGTAGCTAAAAAAACTATTGGATCTACATGGACGGTTCTGATCTCAAATTGTAGCAAACTAAGTCTACTTTAAAAAGTGTTCCAGAGTTATAGTCAAAGACTTAGTCGTTCAGGGTTTAAATTGCCAAAAACTGAATAAAAGTTAGAAATTCGGGGATTTTTTTGAAATTTGACAATATTGTGTTCGGCACTCGAGGTCGAAAACTTGGATTATTCATTTGGCCAACATCATAAACAAGTCATCAACAAATCAGAACTACCGGATATAACGCAAGGAACCCCCCTTTTCAGACGACATGGTTACTGGATTATATGTGGAGATCATTTTAATGTAAGCAGTATCATAAAAATATATCAAAAAAATAACAATAATTGTGTTAGTACATTTTGAGAGATTTTATTCTCAGGTACGTATGTATTACGTCGCATATTACATATTACAAGTTATTTTATTTTACCAGTATCCTAAAGTATGTCCGGCGATGAGGTATACGAAAGGACAAATGAATCGGCCATTTGAGAAACCCCACAAGTCCAAAAAAAGGAATTTGTGGAAATCTTGAAATAGCTTTATAGTAAAAACAAAAACTCGAAGAAAAAGAAATTCAAATTTATTTTCAATGCCATTAATTGCAGATATGGGTGTCTGAAATATGTTCATACACATTACAGATCCAAAAAAAAATTAAAACACCAAATATTTCTTTTTTGAAAATGAGAAACATAGGGGGTTTTTCAAATGAACGCAATTTTCAAAGAATAAAATGAAAATAACTGACAAACATATTATTTATTTTGTCAGTAATCTACAGTGTGGGCCATTGAATCAATGATGTATAAGGATGTTTGTATATTATTTGTCTTGAGGTTTCTAGAAAGTGCTTTGAGTTCTTGATGTTATTGCGTTTGTTTACATTCATTGGAACAGAGCGTTCATGAAGTGTCTCCTGAGGAAAAAAAAACTTTTTTGACGCCAACACTTTCAATGAGAATGTGTAAAATCTCAATTCATCAATATCCTTTATATTTACTTCTATATACTATATATACACACTCCAGCTTGTGTATATATTTGCAACAATTTGATAATGAGACTACTTCTGACTTGTAACAGAGATGCCTCCATGTGAAAGTACCTAATATCGTCCTTTCATTTGAGAAACACCTTAAAACCACTGGACTTATGGGGTTTCTCAAATGAATAGCCGATCTGCATATTTGTTTGACCCATTAAGTGTATGAAAACAAATGGTGTTTTTCTGTGACTCGATGCGTCTATAGTCGAAAAAAACGGTCAATTGTCATTTTCGCTGAAATATGGACTTATGGAGTTTCTCAAATGACCGATTCAAATGGACCCAAACTTTTATTTCTCGAGAAAAAGTAATTCTTTATAAGAATTTTTCCTCACTAAGAAAAACGATTGTCGATGGAAAAAAATCAAATTTTGTAAAGGGTCTTCAATAAGTCGAAAAATCAACTTATTTCCAAAGAGAACTACCTACATTCATAATATATTCAGTAGTTTCTAGCAAAAATGTAACTTTTAAACATTCCATTGGTGTGAAGTGTTGATAATGAAGCAAAGAAGACACATTTTTTTTATTTCTAATGATGTACTTTGAAGAAGGCGCATAAAGTGATAGTTTCAACGTGATACGATAAATATTATAATATAATTTTCAGTGATTATTAGTTGAGGCATAATTCATAAAAATATGTGAATCAATATCAGATAACATACCTAACAATAATAATTATTCGTGAAATACAGATTTGAATTTAAAAAATGTGGGCTTCTCAATTTTATTTTTTTCTTCCTGCTTGAATCTTCCAATTATGGCCGGAGAATTCACGCTTTATGCTTGAAAAAAATATTTATATTTCAACTTTTTTTTCAAAGGGTATTCCTGTATAGTCAATCTGGGTTATTGGAAACTGGGGGTGTTTGAAAATGACTTAAACGGTCTGTTTTCACGTTGATTTCAAGGTTTGGTCAAATATAATATTGCTCCGATAAAAACTACGAGGTGTTCTATTAACCTCATTCAAATAACCACGTTGGAGTGAATGAAAAAACAAGTTTGGGGCGAAAGAAAACATGTTTCCTATGATCTCAAAGAATGTATTGAGAGCGTAATTTTTTTCAGATGCTTCGAACTCACTTAAGGGCTTCAGGGAGAGAACCAATACGGTCATATTCATCCGAAGACTCACGAGGGCCGGTGGCCGGTGTTAGCCAATAACTTGACGAGTCGGCAAGCTTCTGATCTATACAGAATACCAAAATATAAAAAATATATTTTATTTATCGACAATCATATTCTTTTAACAAGCAACATTTTTTATAAAAATGACTTTCTCAAGAAATGAAAATTTTGGTCCATAATTTGTCCTTCCGTATACCTCATCGCCGGACATACTGTATACTGGTAAGATAAAATAAAATAATCATTTTTTTAATCTGTCTGTAGTAATAGTAGGTACCCAAGAAAAAATCTCTCAAAATCTAAAAACACAATTAGGTAATGGTATTTTTCTCATGATACATACATTAACTTGATCTCCACATACATAAATAGCACTGATTTTCAACGAAATATCCCCCTCATTGCTTCTGCATGCTCTAAGGAATAATTTTAGTCGCCGATTTTTGTCATCAGGCACGCAATTTGAAAGTTGAACTAGAACACAGCGGCACAATGGAACATTTGGAGAGATATTGCCATTCAAAAAATGTCAAGCGGTAATAGGGTTGTTTATCTCGCCGATAGCGTAAGGCGCATGCGTTCTAACCAGGGCAACTGACAAGCAGTACCGCGTTCACTAGCGTGCTTCTATCCTTGTCTAGTTGAAAGTAGAACAAGGATAGAGCATAACGTCTTTCGTGCAATGTGAAGCGGAAGAGATGTCAAAGATATGACTTTTGCTTATACTGAAATGGTGGTTCTTGACCTATAGCTTAAGTTCAGTTACTCACGTTTTATCTGTGTATCAACTGTATCAAAAAATATGTTAATCTTCATGAAACTCGATAAAAACTCACTCAAACTTGGCACTGACACTGACAGTATTTTGGAGGTTATAAAATATTGTCACATGTCATAACTCAAAATCAAAACTGTCAACAATTTGACATTTCCAGCCACCAGTTGCCCTGACTAGTGCGCAAGCGCGGCGCGAGAAAAACAACCCTATACCGCATGCGGTATTTTGACATCATTTTGACATAACTCGGATGCGCGTGTTGTTTATCAAAAAATGTCAAGCGGTGATAGCGCATGCGGTATTTTGTCATCAATCGGATGCGCGATTCACTGCTTAACGTCATTTACGGTAATAAGGTTACCGCATTTAGTTATTTCGTTACGTAGCGTGGAGCGCTATTTCGAATACCGCACAAAACGTATGCCATACAACCTGACAAATAAAGAAGCCGTGTTTTTGTGTTCTTATATTGAGGTGAAGAATGTATTCATCGGTTGTCAACTTGAACAAAAATACGGCCGCCAAGCACATGATGTCAATTGGAGCCTTTCAAATTTTCGCGCGAAAATTGCCTGCATACATTATTTTGCGACTTGAGTGCATTGGGTGTCATGTTAATACAAAACTTTTCTTCTTAAGATCATTCAAAGAATCAACACTTGAAGTTTGGCCATATACTCATATCACCCTGTATTTTAAATATATTAGATGATAGGTAGTCCAAATGGGAAGGGTGCCATATGCATCCTAAACCATTTTGAGGTATTCGAAGAAAACTCAATAAATCTACAAATAGGAACTATGGAGAAATGTTTGCGATAATTAAAAGTACAAAAAATAATTTGGTTTATAGTGTTTATACTTAAATGAATCTCAACTTTTTAGTCACAAAGTGGGTATTGCAACAACTTTATTATGATATTTAGCAGGTGTAGTATATATCCGGAAATATATGGAAATATTTGAAACATAGATTTCCAAGAACCAGGTTTTATTTTAAGAAACTTCAATAAAGCTTTCAACAAAAGACTCTTGAGAAGGAACTACAAATATTACACTCAAATAAATATTCATTGAAATAGTAAAAACAAAAAATTATTTTTGGGGTCCAAAAAATCAGTCTATGCACTTGGTGCAGAGTTGAGTTGAAAAAATGGGACTGTTTCGTATAAATTATCGTTATTTTGGAAAATTTAGTAAAACAATAGGTTAGAACATAATATTTTCATCCATTATTAAAATACAAAACCAATATTTAGCGAGTGCTAAACCATTCAATGGCGGTTCTGGAGCAAAATGTTGGAAGGGGGGGTTATATCATGCGAGATGCTTTAGAATGCGCCGCAGGCGATACATTTTTGAACCTCTAATTTTCGGCAACCAAAAATGAATTAATTGGGTTTTTTTAGCATTGATAGTGTTTAGAATGATTCTGTTTCTAATATGGCTGATCTGTCTTTCGTCCCAAAGAAATGAACATAATAAAAATTTGTTTTTTGTGTATGTACCCTGCTCTGGGGTGGGTAGAACCGCAGGTGAAACCATTCAACCTTTGTACTCCAGGGATATGTTTCTATCCGCCTCAAAACCAAAAAACTCCTTTCCGCAGTGACTTGTTACACGTAAAACAATAAATATAAGCATCATTCTTATGCTTGAAAAAAATTATTCATGGCATTCTTTCAATTTGCAAACAGCATTTTCAGCTCAACAGATCATTCCATAGCTGATCCGGGCATATCTTTATCGCACTGTCACCTTCTCAATCTGTCAATTTGTTTAAATGTTCCTATTGATTATAAGACTATGGGGGGACTATAGCCCCTGTACCCCCCTCTCGTAGATCCGCCATTGTTCTCCTCCTCCTCTACTGCTTCCTTCGGTTCCCAGATCATTCTTCATCAAGCGCCAATACTGAGTTTCCACTGTTGCCAGTATCTGTTTTCAAGACTATCACGATATCAAGATTTCGTAGGTATGGTAAGGGTTTCCCGACTTTTTCACTCAAATTATGTTATTCCAATCTACTATCGACCTCCACAATGCATATGGGAACACGATTTTTTGAAGAATTTGAAATTTCCAATATTTCCATTATTTCCGACAGAAATACGTACATCACTAGTCTTGCTCCATGGTAGATCTTGAATGAAAGCTAAAACGTTTCAAGGTGGAAAATGAGCATTCCGCTGAGCAAACTATTACCGCCATGGCCAAGAATATGCGTAAAGCAGTTTTCACGTTCGGAAAAACTGCTTCCAAATTAAGAGTACGAATATATGAATATTGGGTTTTTCAACTATTTCCAAATCATTTTGAGTCTTTTGAAAAATCATCTTCCAGGTCATATAACATTCTTGGACGTTTTTGGCGCTTTGGATTGACTCTTGAGATACCTACCTACTTATTTAATTAATTAAATTTCGGAAAATCCTTCAATAATCTTTTATAATAATTGCGCTGGCCTTCGACGTATTTTTTCTTTGTTGATTCTTTGAAAATTTGCCGCCCCTCAAATTTTGCCGCTCTACGCCGAGGCGTATCGCGCGTAATGGAAAATGCGGCACTGGTTCCCGTATTTATTATTATGCAAAATAAGATATTCCATGTTATTTTCGTTAGCTCCGGCCAATATTACTGCTGCTTCATTCATGATGCTATTGGAATATCACTAAAATTTTCAATGACATTGATTATCTTGTATGTCAGCTTAGGTTGTGTTGTATGTATGGAGGACTGTAATCCATAGTTGTATGAAACATTTGACATTCTGTCTGTTTGACATCTTTAACGCCTGGCGTAATAAGATAACGCGGAGTTATTACCGCAACGCATGCGGTATTGCAATTGGCAATATCTCTCCATTTATACAGGGTGTCTCTAAAAGGTCTGTACAAAATCCTACCACATGTTGCTGAGGTCAAAATAAGCCGTTGCTTTAAAACTTGCCTTTGTCCAAAATTTCTCCGTTTTCGAGATACAGGGTGGTAAAGTTTTAAGTCGAAAACGAGTCATTTTCAAAGAAAGGTAAGTTGCTTTGAATCGGCTTATTTTGACTTCAGGAATATGTGATGATTTTATAAAACACTTTTTGGGACGCTCGTGTAAAGAAGAAAAATATTAGGAATTTTCCGGTGTGGCATGGAACTCTTTAAATCGAAATATCTCGAAAACGGCTAACTTGAGCGAAGTTTGACAAGAGTACCTTATTTACTTGAAATCGTCTGGAGAATCTTTTTATTCAATAAAAGATTGAAAAAAATAACTGAGAAAATAGTTATGGATATTCCAAACCACAAAATGTAAAGTGTAGGGCGCCCTCTAGCGGCCACAGTAAAACGGACTCCATAATCAAATTTCTCATACCACAAAACCTCCGTATGCCAATTTTCAAAGCAATATGTGAAAAAGTGTCCAAAATAATGACAAAATTCAATTGTTAATTTTAAACTTGATCACCCCGTATCTCGGAAATGGTGACATTTCGGTTTGAGGTGAGTTGCGTTAAATCGGCTTATTTGGACCTCAGCAACATGTGGTAGGATTTTGTACAGACCTTTTAGAGACACCCTGTATAATAACTATCCTTTATTTTTTCAAAAACTACGAAATAAACTTACCCAATGTCACTTCAGACTTCAAACAATCAAATGATTGCCAGAGATACGCCTTATGACGTCAAAACTTTCCCGCGCTTTTTGCTTCGTTTGAATTTTCCCACGTTCGATGTCAACTCTGATAATTTATTGTAAAATAACTAGTGCGATTTATGGGCTGATATTTGGTATACGTTGTTTTTAGACATGAGCGCACACTTTAAAATTAATAAATTAGATATAGAAAAAATGGGCAAATTCCCTATTGAAAAATAATGAAGGAGAGTACTGCTCACAAGAGAAAATAAGGAGCGCTTATCCATTTCTCATTTTTCTTGACAAGTCGTCTTAGTTTTTTTACATCGCGTCCATAATTGTCCATCATCATTAAGATTGGTTTAATTTTTTACAAATAAAAAGTGAATAGATCTTAAAAGTGGAATGTGCAGGTTGGGGACTTCTAACATGTACCTAGAGCACATCTCTTCAGTGAATAAGGTTTTCCTAGGTACAATAAATAGACTCCCGATTATCCCAAATAATGTGGACCGGGCCGATTCCGGATGACGCGGAGGAAAATCATCAACTACATGATGTATTAAATTTTGCAAAGGTAACATTTATTAAATTTTCATTCTACTAATACACAACAAAAGAAATAAATAAGTTCATAAGTATTATCTGAAATATAATATATGGTATGGAAGAGTAACTGTAAGAAGTTCTAACAAAACATTTAAAAAATTACTAATACTTCTGAAGATATTCGACAAAAAAATGAATTTTGGCCAATACGTTTTTATTATTTTCTGTTTCGTTCAAGAAGATACTTTAAAATAAATTACACTTTATCATCAGTTTGAAAATCTGACGTCTCGTCTTTGAGAGGCCATCAACAGCTTAATTTTTTTAAATACGAACCTGTTTTTTTTATTTTATTCCTACTTATCTTTTCACGTCCTTAAGGCATTGAGATGATAGTATGAAGGTGTAGGGCAATGGATTGCCTTAGCAACCTCAATATTTCCAATTATTATTATATTATTGATAATATTATCTCTACCTATATTAATTCAGTCTATTAGTTTGGTAAAATTGTGCAAGTTTTCTCATAAGGATAACGTGTCGAATAAAGATGGATTTATGACTGTCTATGTCGACCAAACGACAAAAAATATACAGGGTGTCCCAGCAAGGGTGGCCACCGGCCATATCTCAGAAACTACTGGACCTAAAAATTCAAGAAAAAAAAAATTATCACTGAAGTGGCCACGAGAAAATGCTGGGAAATATTTATAACTTCGAAATTCTTCCGCTAGGGGGCGCAATCAAAGCTTAAATATTAAAATTCGAAATTTCTTCGGAAATTCTCAGATTGAGGTATATCTTTATCAACATGGTTAGAAAACCTAGACAATTTCACGTCTTTTTGGTACAGGGCTCATTGGCGTACCGATCTTCGTGTGAGTAGGGGAAGGTAGTGAAAGTGTAATTGTTCAAGTAGCTGTAACCTATTAACGACTTGTCCGATTTTGTTGCGTATAGGCTTGTTTAGAAGATAAATGTGAGTACTTTCGAACATCGTATCCAGTAGTGCGTGATTGTCTCCAGCAAAATTGCTAGAAGGGGTAACTTGAATTAAAAACAGTGTTTCATCGCATCGAAAGGTACATTAAATTTACAAGAAAAAACCTTTGAAACGCAGGTGAATATCTTTTTTCGTTTTCGAGTTATTGCCGAGAAAAGAGTTTTTGACACTCGAAAAGTTGTTTGTTGTGTAGTTCTATTGCAACCTGCTTTTTTTTTGGCTTCAATAATAAAACTAGTCCAAATTATGTAAAATTTAATGTTTTCATTTGTTATTTCAATAGAACAAAACTCATAATAGATGAAAAATATTTTGATGAGCATAAATCCCAATCTAATTATGTATTAAATATTGCAATGATGGGTTGAAAAAAAATCTAGGTAGCTGTGGAAAAACATCGGCGGGTTTTCATGGAGATAATTGAAACAGATATTGCAATCATAACAATCTCTTGATTATCATTTTAACATTCTCTGTTAAAATGTCTTACACCAATGCCGAGGCTTTTGATATGCTCGCCGTATATTTTCAATGTTTTGGAAATGCTCCGATTGCGGCACGTGAATACGCTGCAAGGTATCCTGAACGAAGGCACTACAGCAGAAAGGTATTTCGTCGAATGGCAATACGTTTAAGAACAACGGGAAGTGTACAGCTCAATCCAGTTCCAATCAGAAGACGTCCGGTAAGAAACCATGAAGACAATATTATAAACGTTCTCGCTTACGTGGAAGCTTCACCGCATTTGAGCACAAGAGAAATTTCTCACCATCTAGGATCAAGTCGTTCTTCAGTGCTCCGAATTTTAAGAGACTTCAAACTTCGTCCATACCATCTTTCCTTACAACAAGCTCTATCAGAAGATGATTTCAACAGGCGACTAGACCATTGCTATTGGCTTCGAGAAATGTGCAACGAACATCCTCAATTCCTCTCCCAAATTTTATGGACCGATGAAGCCCGTTTCTCTAGTTCTGGAAATGTTAATTTGCATAACATGCACTTTTGGTCGCGGAAAACCCACACTGGATGCGGGAAGTGGATCATCAAGACAGGTGGAGTGTAAACGTCTGGTGCGGAGTGTTAGGAAACAAAATTATTGGGCCGTATATTATTGATGGCCATTTAAATGGTGAATCATATTTAAACTTTTTTAGAAAATGACTTGCAAATACTTTTAGAAGATGTTCCCATTGGTCTTAGGATGTCCATGTGGTACCAACATGACGGTTGCCCAGCTCATTATGCACGGAGAGTTCGTGATTTTTTGAACAACCGTTATCCAGATCGCTGGATTGGCAGGGGCAGTTTGTTTCCATGGCCACCGAGATCCCCCGATTTAACTGTGTTGGACTATTACTTGTGGGGACGAATCAAGGACATCGTTTACAAAACTCGTCCCACCACAAGAGAAAATATGATTGAGCGGATTGAGAATGCTATACATTCCATTGCACCAATTGAAATAGAAACAGCTGTTTCTATTTGTGGGCACAAAATTGAGATATGTATTTTACAAGATGCAGGACAATTCGAACATTTATAAAGTTAAATAAAACTACACAACAAACAACTTTTCGAGTGTCAAAAATTATTTTCTCGGCCATAACTCGAAAACGAGAAAAGATATCAACCTGCGGTTTGGAGGTTTTTTCTTGTAAATTAAATCTTCATTTCGATTCTGTTATCAGAATTATACCGTACCATTTAAATTTTTGAGGTGAAACGAAAATAACAGTTTTTAATTCAAATTACGCCTCCTAGCAACTTTTCTGGAGACAATCACGCATCACTGGATACGATATACGAAAGTACTCACATTTATCTTCCAAACAAGTCTATACGCAACAAAATCGGACAAGTCGTTTATAAGTTACAGCCACTTGAACAATTACACTTTCACCACCTTCCCTTACTCACACGAAGATCGGTACGCCCCTGAGCCCTGTACCAAAAAGACGTGAAATTGTCTAGGTTTTCTAACCATGTTGATAAAGACATACCTCAATCTGAGAATTTCCGGCGAAATTTCGAATTTTAATATTTAAGCTTTGATTGCGCCCCCTAGCGGAAAAATTTCGAAATTATAAATATTTCCCAGCATTTTCTCGTGGCCACTTTAGTGATAATTTTTTTTTCCTGAACTTTTAGGTCCAGTAGTTTCTGAGATATGGCCGGTGGCCACCCTTGCTGGGACACCCTGTATATCACAATTTCGGATAACCCCTGCATTATCGGAAATTGTGACGTATCGTGAGAATCATTTCGGATAATCCGGTTCATAGGTCGTTTCGGATGATGTGGACTTTGCATATAATCGGGGAATGTACTAAATAATTTCGATTATTCTGTTCTGACTTCTTCAAATTTTTGGACGTGATAAGGGTGCAATAAACATTGCTCTCTTGAAATGTCATTTACGAAAGTTTCTGGAACCTCCAGCTCACGTTCCAATCAGAGCGTACTGATGGTTGGTTCATCTTCAACTCGTATCAAAACTTCTTTTATTTGAAATGTTTGAGTTGTCCGCATATGACCCCTTTACAGGGCTTTTCACTTAATACTCCGCATACCAATATCTCGAAAACGAATATGAACATTGAATTTTTGTGAAATATGTTGAATGTATAGGATCGAGTAGATATATTTCACAGTTTAAATAATTCGACGCCTATCGAGAGCCCAGCGCCGTGACGCGTCGAAAATATAAATCGATTGCAGGGACTTTAAAACTACGTGGATACTGAAGAACATGTTATTACTAAACTTTTTTGATATTTTCTCGAATTCATTTATTCTACTCATTTCTGAGTTGAACCGGTTTATAGTTGACATGTCTTGATTAACAAAAATGCGATTACGGATTATTTTTACAAGAATACTAGTCTTAATTTCTGTAAAAAGTAATCAGTGTATGGGGACAAGTGGATATTTTTCAAAGTTCTAAAAATTCCACGCCTACAGGAGCTAAGCGTCGCGACGCGTCGGAAATATAAATCGGTTCCAGTGACTTTGAAATTACGCTCATGCGAAAGTCCATGACGAACAAATTTATTCTTCTCCTTTCTGAGTTATACCGGTTCGGGGTAAACATTTCAAAAACAACAAAAAATGCGATGATTTTCTCAACCAAGAAATTTTTAGGTACTAAACCAGTCGAACTCAGGAATGATCAAGATAAATGGGTCCGACTCAATAACAAAAAAGTTCATAAATAACACGTATTTTTGAATACACGTAATTTCCTGCAAACGATTAATATTCTCGACGCGTCGCGACGCTTTACTCTTGGTAAGCGTCGATTTTTTTAACTGTGAAAAATAACTACTTGACGACATACATTGACTACTTTTTACAGAAATCAAATATTCCTATTAGTTTCCAAGATATTGGCGTGCGGAGTTTTAAGTGAAAAACCCTGTATAGAAATTTTCTTGAAGATGATCTGCCCGAATAGATGTCAATATTCAATGGAGGTGGATGTTAAAGAACTTAAAAATCAAAAATATTGGCTGAAATGCTCAAACTCCGACAGTCATTAGTCAACTGAATTTTAAATACTTAAATGATATAGGACTAATATACACCCACCGACAAAAGTGGAGAAACCGCCTAAAATTGGAGAAAACTTTGACCCAGCATCAGTCATCAAAGAAATGATGGTGTATTCAAAAACTTCAATCCTTTCATCAGTTTGCGTGTCATGTCGATTTTTTCCAAAAAATTGTTTAGTGGCCTTTTTTCACGTTCAAAAAGAGGTCGATTTTCAAAACTTTTTTCTGTGCAATTTTTGATAAAAATGTATACCACAATTCGAAAGACGGGCATTTTTCATGATTTCTTCTTCAAAATGGCTCATTTTTGCCAAGTTCAAGATTTCATAACTAGACTGTCCTTTGTTCAATTCATGTGAAATTTTCAGGAAGTACATAATTTTCACCACTCTTTCGAATGGTGCTAGCCATTTTTATCTAAAATCACACAGAAAAAAGTTTTAAAAAGTGTCCTTTTTTTGAACGTAAAAGAGGGCACTAAACATTTTTTTTTTAATCTTCTGGACACGTAAACTGACAAATGAATTCAAGTCTCTAAACGCACCATCAGTTCTTTGATAACTGATGCAGGATCAAAGTTTTTGCGAATTTTAGGCGGTTTCTCCACTTTTGTCGGTGGGGTAGGTGTACCTTATACAACATATTTATTCAAAATCGCAATTAATTGATAAAATTTTTTATCAAAGATTGTTTATAGAAAATAATAAGAAAACAGTATTTTGTCAAAAATATAATTTACATGTGACTGCATTTTTATGGTGAATTTCTTCAAAAACACTAATTTTTTTGCCAAAAATTCAACTTTCTATTTTTTTGATGGAAGTTGTTTCAAGAATACTCTTTTTTCAATGTTCAAGCAAGCTAAATTCATTTTCATTTTCCTTTTTAACAACTCAACATAAATATCCTGAATATAAATGTTACATGCTAGATTTTTGAGAAGATATTCTGATTAGCGGGGTAATTTGGGACATGAAAGGACATGATTGGGACAGCGAAAAGCATGAAACGATCAAACAACGATGTGTTTGCCCCTATAGGCTATAAAAATGGTTCGAAACTACTTTGGTGACTCAAGATGACAAGTTGTGGGAGAACAAACAATTTTAAGTAGGGCTGGCCAGTCTTGCTCAGTCTTGGTCTTGGTGTTGATGGTCTTGAAAAAAAATTAAAAGTGACACTAACTAAAAATGGAAAATCGATCGCGTTCATCGTCACGTGATAAATCTCCGAAAACCTGATTGGCTTTAAGGAACGGAAAACCCCCACGATACCAACTATCGGCGTCCTATATTATATTGGATATCCTACACGTTGAGTACCTTGTGGTTTTCATACAATAAATAAACGTTGCTTTAGAATAAAGATAACTATTGGAAACATCTACCCCACACTTTGCAAAAATGATCAGCGCATAAATGTAAGTAAGATTTGTCAAATGGATATAAAGATGAGTACACCCAGAACCCTTTTTTCTCTATCAATTTGTAATAAAAAGACATACCATTTATTACACGTTGGAAAAAACGTGTATGAGAGGTATATTACATACCAAGTCTCTCATTTTGGTTGATCTTTGAAGTCTGACAAATACAGTTCGAAACTTACATACATATACTTGATATTCTTCACAAAAAATACCAGATATTCATCCTGCTCCCAAAAAAATAGTGTATTGTAAACGTGTATTGAACGGTTCAAAACATATACGTTTGATAAATACACCAAAACTAAAAATTTCCAAAAATATGGTTGAATATGTCTTCTTGTCACAAAAAGACACAACTACTCTTCCTTATTGTTTATTATCACTTATTTATTATAATAGAAGTTGTCTCTTTTCACTCAACTTTATAGCATGTGACATCGAAAACGTACGTCTTTCTCATTTTTAGAGCATTTTTCTTCATTGTAAATGGTTAGCATATTGTAGGTATTGCCTATTGGGCCAAATTATACCGGATCTACTTTTCTTATTACTTTTCCAGCCATAAGAACTTATCTACGCACCCATGCCAAACAAAGGTTACCGAAAAGCGTCACATAGCTCATTTTGCATTTTATTCGCCTATTCACAAGTAGATTTGGATTAGTTTGTGTGAGATGCGGGGATTGTGTAACGGACAGCGCTGCTTTGTATACCGAAAAACCAGTTTTAGAACAGTTTGTTAATACAGTACCACCCCGATGATCCGAACTTATTATTGCAAAGAAACGTTCTGAGTATCGATTGTTTCGGATTATCAAAAATCTGAATAATGAAAAAGCTTAATTTCTTGAACAAAACAACTTTTTAAAACAATCTGTATGACGCAAAAAACCAAATAAAGTGACGATAAAATAAAAAACATAATAAAAAAAACACTTGAGTATTCGTGAGGAAAAAATGTTTTTTTTTGTTTTATATTTTTGCTACTTCGCTCTCCTTTTTTCAATTTCTAGAGGAGATTGTTGTTTCAAACTAATGACAATAAACCATTTTATTTGTTTCTAACCAAAAATATATTCACTTTTTTAGACTCTCTACCCTCTAAAATCAAGAATACGGGAGCAGATGATCAGATTATCGAGAATTGTTCGGATTATGACTATAGTTCCGAGCTCTTTGCATACTTATTTTTCACGAAGGAATGTAGGTACATTACCTACTTGATGATTTAAGTATTTTGTTACATTTATTTATTACTCTGTTCAATACATTTTTTTTTAACATTGCTATTGTTTGATTAGATGGAATACTATGATAATTTTTTTGTGATGTGGAAAAATACACATTCAGATGGTAAATTTGAAGCTCCTGATTTTTCACGGATTCTACTGAAAAATTGCGATCAAATTCACGAATATAGTCTTGGTCTTGGTATTGAGAAGATTTTCGGGTCTTGGTCTCGGTCAAGACAAGACAAGACCAAGACTAGTCTTGTGGTCTCGCGAAGCCCCAATTTTAAGCCATGCAAATTTCTGCTATTCGGAAATTCATATAATGTCTTTTAACTTTCAAACTTAGTTTTTAAAGTCTTTTTGATTAGTCTTTTTAGTCTTTTTTTAGTACTTTTTGACACTGTGAGATTCAAGAAAATAAAAGTATGCACTGTTAAAGGAATTTATAAAAAGGATAATATTTTTTGATAAACCGTCTCTTCAACTCAAAATGCAATTGATACAGTTTTTTTTACAAGATCCTTTTTCGATTGATGTCAACGACCGACGTTTTTTCAATCGTCCTGTTCAGATTTCTTAATAGATCCAGGTATGGTGGGCAATTTCCAGATTTTCCTCACATTCGGCTGTCCTGACAATGGAGCGTCCTCGCGCCTTGGGTAGCTGGGCAATCATAAATGTCAGCAATATAATTTCCCATGGTATCTGACAGTACACTGGACTGTTATTTTGTTTTCTTTTTTTTTACAGTACACTGGACTATTATCTTTAGAGTACACTGAACTCTAACTCTGACAATACACTGGACTGTCATTGTTACAGTACACTGAGCCACAACTCTGATAATAGTACACTCGACTATCGGACAGTACACTGGACTATTCCACAGTTCACTGGACTGTTATTTTGTTTTTTTTTTCATAGTATACTGGACTATTTATTATCTTTAGAGTAAACTGGACTATAACTCTGACAATACACTGGACTGTCATTGTTACAGTACACTGAACCACAACTCTGATAATAGTACACTAGAGTATCCGACAGTACACTGGACTATCCCACAGTTCACTGGACTGTTTTTTTTTTATAGTATACTGGACTATTATCTTTAGAGTACACTGGACTATAACTCTGACAATACACTGGACTGTCATTGCTACAGTACACTGAACCACAACTCTGATAATAGTACACTAGACTATCGGACAGTACACTGGACTATTCCACAGTTCACTGGACTGTTATTTTGTTTTTTTTTTCATAGTATACTGGACTATTTATTATCTTTAGAGTACACTGGACTATAACTCTGACAATACACTGGACTGTCATTGTTACAGTACACTGAACCACAACTCTGATAATAGTACACTGGAGTATCCGACAGTACACTGGACTATCCCACAGTTCACTGGACTGTTATTTTGTTTTTTTTTTGTATACTGGACTATTATGTTTAGAGTACACTGGACTATAACTCTGACAATACACTGGACTGTCATTGTTATGGTACACTGAACCACAACTCTGATAATAGTCGGACTATCGGACAGTACACTGGACTGTCAAATACTTATCTGCGTGGTATGGTATACTTCCGCAACACTGTTTGAAATTTGATCTCGAAGTAAAGAGATATCTGGGTCTTGACTTTGAACTGCTCTAACCCAATCGTTGGTGTTGATTGCATTTATGATAACTGGATTTCGACTTAGAGCGTCAACATGCTGCATCTGTGTGCCCGGTCGATGAATTACTTTAAAATCAAACTCTTGCATTGGAGCCACCATCTTCCAACTCTTGGAGTGAGATCCTTCTTTGTCCAGGTAAGTTTTGAATTTCACCATTTCTTTTTTACAATGGGGAAGTTCGTCAAAATAATTTTTCTGAAGTAACACTAAACGTTCTGACGTTTTATAAATAAAAATGTCCTTTCTCTCTGTAACTGGTCGTGCTATCAAAACATCTACTGTCTGTACATGATCAGGTACTACATCAAATTCCGTAGATATTTTGATACCGTCAATATCTATAAACTCAGTAACAACACCTAAAGGAATAACCACAGCTCCGCCATATCCCTCAATAACAATATTATTTTTATCAGGTCTTACCTACATCAAGTTGCAACTTGTTCACAAAATTTATCTTTATGGTATTGCATGAACCACCAACATCGATGTATGCGGAAACGGCTTGCTCGTTTATCTTAGCAATTTTATAAAATTTTTCATTATCAGCGTCATTTGATGTGCACATGATTTTTCGAATAGTTTGCTTAGTATCACAGTTCTTCTCAAGGTTTTTCTTTTCAAAACACTCATGTTCCAAATGTCCTTCAATTTTACAAAATGTACACAGTTTTTTTTTATTTCAAATTTGGACAATCAAAATTTTTATGTCTTTCATGAAATAAATAGCATGAGAGTTGTGAACTTTGAAGTTTTACCACTGGATTTGCTGTATTTATGTTCTGGTTTTTAGTGAAGTCTTTGCCATGAGATATTGAATTTTTAAAATGTTCATTATAAGCAATCAAATATTGCAATAAGTTCTGACTAGAAGTACACCCTGCAGCTTTAACACCATATTTTAAAAAAATTATCGTTTATGGTATTAATGATCACTTCCCCTATCATACTGTCATCTAAACGACAACTTTGACCCAAAGATAACTTTTTATAATAGAAATCCACTGAATTTTGATTTCTTTCTCGAACAACGTTAACAAATTCCTTCAATTTAGCAAAAATACCTGTTTGCGTTGGAAATGATTCTAATAATTTGTTTTTCCACTCACCCCATAACAACTTGAACTCACTATTATACCAATTCTTTGCATGCCCTGCCAGCTTGTTTGTCATATAAAATATGCGGGCCTTGTCGTCCCAATCAAACATATCTTCAGTGGAAGCTATTGTACGCAACCACTGTTTCATTGACATGGTCCCAGAACTTCCTTCAAATCGTCCACCTCGAACTGCTTCGGATGTCAGGCGGTCTTCCAAGCTCTGTATGCTTTCATTTCCGTTTTTGTCTTTTAACTTTTTTGCGATCACTGTCACTGTCTCTTCTGCTACTACTACTACTAGAACTACTTGAATCATCTTTGCTTGAACTATCAGTAGTACTAGAATCGTCACGATTACGGCGACGTTTCTTCTTTGCTTTTTTTTGGGCCACCCTGTACTAATAGTTTTCAAAATGTTGTGAAAAATCTTCAAAAGCAGGTCCCTACCAACAAGGAATCCAATAAAATTGGATAATGAAGGCTTTCTTATGAAAAAGATTTACATTCAAATAGGAGCCTGCAAACGTCATTTTTGACATAAAAACTAAAATATTTCAAAAACGCTTATACAGTGCGGCTCTAAAAGGTCCCCCCCCACCTTTTTTTTTAATGTGTGCACCAAAAATCTTGAAACTTGGCATACTTTAATTGCTGTCGAAATACTACTTTTTGATGTTACTGACGTACTTTTAGTATTCAAGATGGCGGCTTGGCGCCATTTTGTAACATTTTTTTAAATGGAAAGGGGGGTCGTGTGACACCTCATTTTAAAGATCCAGATGAGTACTTTATAACCCTTGAATATTGAGTCGATATCTTTGAGTACTACAAAATGGCGGTACATTTAACTACTACGTTGATACATACACTTTTAAAAAAAAATCGTCAAATTTAATTCAAAAGATGCTGGAAATATTCTTGACATCAAGTTTGTGTTAGGAATAAATGACAAAAAATCAAAGAGTAGTATTTCAACAGCAATTGAAGTATGCCAAGTTTCAAAATTTTTGGTGCACACATTAAAAAAAAAGGGGAGGGGGGACCTTTTAGAGCCGCACTGTATATACTTAGCCAAAGGACATGATACATAAGATTTTGTGTTAACAGTTATCATCTACCCTAATCAATGGTACACTGGTACACAGCAAAACCAGAGAGTATCTATTATAAAATTGCAGGATACAACCACATCTTAGTCCAAACGTTGATGATAACCTAGATACAGGGTGTCAAAGTTGGATTATATCTTTTCCAATAAATTCTGAATAGATAAAAATGTTGGCTCGGAATTATAGATACGTGAGCTCTTCAAGGCAAGAAAGTCAAATTCGTTCATACATTTGACGTCACTTGTAGAGGGCGCCACCCATGTCACATCGAGCTTATTTCAAAGCAGACAACTATTTTGCTGTGGTATCGTTCAGGCTATAATAATTGAAGACATCGATTCTACGCACACTTTTTCCTGATATTTTTTGTTAGAGAGAGACCTTCCCATGCCCACCAATTATAATTATTAGGGGACACTCTGATGAATGATCATTGTAATTAAGGGTAGATATTATCTGATTCAACTTCAAAAAGCTCAACAAAAGTTCGTTATTCATTTTTCCATCCAATCATTGATTTATTTTGGTAATCACTCATTCGAGAGAACTTTTAAAAATGTGAGAGTACTAGAAACTAGAACAACTAATTTTACTGTTGGGTATACCAAAGAACAAAAGAAACCAACTAGCCACTCCTAATTCAAATTTGTCACATCAGGTCAAAGATGATGAATGATGAAATCAGAAAATACATTAATTATTTTTCCAGTGACTCTCAGTTATGACAATAATACTTATTATTATTTTGACTTGTCTATTCCAATAAAGATTTTATATGAACTCAATTTATGATAGGTACTCTCTACCCTCTACCCCAATTTTTTCCAAGTCAATGAACAAAAATGTGTATTGTTTCTCATTCTTGCATGTTGCGACGGCATTATTTTCTCAAGAACTATAATAAATTGATGTAATGTTGATTTCTCGGAATCAAAACCAGTTCGGGAAATGACACACTGCATCACCAGAGTTGGGAAAATTGGATCGAGGCAATGTACAGGGTGACAATTTGAAAACTTGAAATGGCCATATCCTAGGAACAAAAAACTGAATATTTTTTTTTTATTTTTCATTCATTTTTATTTAATAAATAACAAGAATTGATTTCTCCAAACTAAGAAAACATGACGAGGGGCAGAAGATCTTCAAAATGAGCTTTTACTCAATCCTTTTTTAATTTACCAGAGAAAAAAATGGGTGAAATAAATCCTCGCCAAAAAGATTGACTTGAAGCACATTTTGAAGATCTCCTGTCCCTTATCATATCCTCTTAGTTTGAGGAGGTTAACTCTTGCGGGTAGTTATTTATTGAATAAAAAAAATTACAAATTAAAAATTTTTACAAGCCGTAGTGACAGAGGCTTGAAACTCGGCAGTTGTAATCAGGCTCGAAGGTCCTTCAGAATCAGATATCACTCTATCCCCCTTTTCAAAAATTTGTGAGGAGGGTCACGATTCAAATGATATTACTATGATAAGCCACATAAGTTTTCCTTAGTAATCAGGATTTATTGAGATAGGCTGAAACAAATATCAGCTTATATGATTTGTTTGAAATCATACCGGAAAGCACTTTCATTTCAGCATATAATATACCGAGGGTTCAATTTAAGAAAGTGTAAATTTGATAATTTTTTCCTCTTTGCGATTTTTTTTCGATACCGCTAGCAGATAATACACAAAAAAAACTTGAGCAGAATATAATCGGAAATATAAGTATACATTTATCAAAATATTAAAATCCTGCTGAGTATAATATATCATATCACGTTACTATAATCGAATGCATCTCAATATAATAAACTAAAGAAAATATTTGTTGATCTATTGGAACAGTTAAGAAGGAATGGGAAAAGTCTTCAGTGACATTACACATTATGCTAGAATAGAGGACAGCTGACCAACCAAACTGGTTACGCGAAGAATAACCCAAGGCAGGCCCACCAGCGGCGGAGCTGCAAAGATGAAAAAGGAATGAGATTTTTGGAATATTTATTCGTGAGTTTCTTTGCTGGGACTCTCGACTCTCCTAGCTGTGACGGGCACGGAAAATCATAATTTTGTTGCCAATTATGGGACTACAAGGAAGGCTCGAGATGCGAATTTAGAGAATTAAACTTGTATCCGTTTTTTTTTTCAAAAATCAATATTTTCAACATAATTTTTTTAATTTTGCAGTTTTTTTTTGCAGAATCATGCAAAGCATAAAAATAATAAGACTTGGCCAGGCCAATAGTCTTCTGAATGATCTGTATTCGAACTTTATTTTATAAATACATGAACAATTTCAAGACTCAATGCAAATTCCTAAAAACAAGATTTTCATTTCTTCGGTTCAAATAAGAGAGAATCAAAAGGGTTTAGAATGTTGTAGATGATCTTTCTTGTTATAGGCCTGATGATGCCCTTTAATTGGGCGAAACACGTGTAGGCTTCAATACACACATTTTGAGACTTTGACTTCGTGTTCTTTCTACTTTCAAGATCATAATGAGGAAGACTAATTCAGCACTTCGTAAAAGAAAATATCCATCTTTTTTTAACCCCAGACCATAAGACCTATTGGCAATGGGAGTCTCGTGGGATCATGGTATCTATCTGATCGATAGATAGACTTATCGAATAGATATCTTGTTGTTCAGAAACTGGGAGTTATTGAATAGACATCTTGATTCTTGTTGTTCCGAAACTGGGGGTAGAAGCTGTTTTAGCAAGTGAGCATCACCTTTTCGTGGGTTTTCAAGCATAGTTATCGCTAATGGACCGGGGGATAACGACCCCGGTAACGTTCAATGCCCTGGGGTATGGTAAATTTCAATATTTGAAGTCGATCAAATTCAATACATTTTATTTCCTCCCCGTGTATCAGCTCCAAGATCAATACTTAAGTGATATTGAACTAGAAAATTCAAAAAAATAACGATCGATGCCCATCTGCCGTTGCGATTTTATGAATGTGTACTAAAAAAAATCCATCGGTAACTCATCGGCAGACAGTTTCGGGTGATAGGACCTTACTATGAAATTGATAAAAAAAAACGATTATACATGGAATTTTTAAGATATTGCAGTAATAAGTGCGCGTAGATCTTCCAAAATTATTATATTATCAGAAATCTCGTTACCGGTTGAAATATAACATTATTATCTTCTTCTTCAAAGTCAAGCAATCAATTTCTTCATCTTCTCTGGTGATAAATTTGGAAAAACTGCACATACATTTAGGGCATCAGAGAAGAGGGGATGAGTTTGGTTTTATGGTTCTTAACAGTGAGTACAAATTAGCCTTTATGATAACCAGATTGAATAAGTCTAGAGCGTTCAGTTTTGATAAAGCTTCCTGATTACATATTTTAACAAGGCAGCTATAAAGTGAACTGATAAAACAGTCTCAAAGTGTATTTTTCAGTGACAAAATAATCCTGAAATAAAGCGGATTTACTTGAAAGTTTTATAAGTTACATTGGGAAATTTTTGAAAACTACTTCAAAACTATACATTCCTGATGAAGAACGTAATAAAACAAAGCAAACCCGAGAGCAAACCATATTATCTTCATAAATCCAAGTAGATTGTAAGCCTCATTGAAACCAAGACACTTCAAAACTACAATGCAACTGATAAACGTGCAAGGTTAATTGATCTTATTAGCTAATTTTGTTAGATTTTCAAAACCTGGTTTACATTCAGAACAGTTTTTGAGAGCCGACAGTATATTTACAAGGCGACTTTAAAACCACCATCTTTTTATTTACCACAATAAAACCGTTTTGAGCATTCAACAAATCCAAATTGTTTTTATCGTGCATCTTGGGTTAACATCGCATCATGCATGTGTCTACTTTCCTCATTTCTTTCACACTGCCCAACGTATTTTCTGCAATTTTCCAAGATTACACAACGTTGATCTGAGGATTTTCGTTCTGGACGAAAAACCAACTATCTCTTTCTTAAAGATGGATATTGATATGATTTTCATTTAAATGTTTCCGCTATTCCCCTCATTTCAACTTTTTGAGATTTTTCACAAATAAATATTTACAGTTTTTTGAGTTTATAGTTTATGACAGGAACGTACTGATTTATCTGGTTTTTCGTACTTCAGAAGCCTTGGAACGTGACTATCATGATCACACTTTCTTTTTAGGTTAAAGTTGAATAATGCATTTCCAGAACATTGCTTTATACAGGGTGTCCATGAAATGACTGTACAACGCTCTATCACAAATTCCTTGACCAAAAATAAGGCGATGTAGGCAAACTTACCTATATCCAAAGTTGCTTCGTTAAGTCTACTGAGGTCGTCAAAGATTCAAAAAACTTTTGGTTTTTCCAACATTTCTCAAAAACGTACAAATTGATTTTGATAATTTTTGGTACCTAGTCTTGGACCATGAAATTACGTTCTTTGTTTCTATAGCGAACGGTTGTAATTGATCGTTATGTTATAAAAGTGACTTCACCTGTTATTTCTTTTGTTTTTTTGGAATTGACTTTTTGATTATTCAGATGCTTTTATCTAATAGTTCAATGTGTTTGGGAGTTCTTCATTCTCTTGAGAAATTTCGCTGGGATAAGTGGTTGTGTCAGAAAAAAAATATTTTCAATTAGGTACACAGATATTTTATTATTGATTAATTTTTTTCTAGCATTACTGCTTATCCCAGCAAATTTTTTCAGGAAAGGAAAAAACTTTCTTACACACTGGGTTATTAGATGAAAACATCTGAATTATCATTAAGTCAATTCCATAAAAAATCAAAAGATATAGCTGCATATATGACGTCACTGATTTTTTATGGAACTGACTTTCTGATGATTCAGATGTTTGCATCAAATATCTCAGTGTGTGAGAAAGTCTTTTCCTCTTTTGAAAAAATATGCTGGGATGAGTAGTTATGCTAGAAAAAAAATCAAAAGTGACATATCTGTGGAGCTAGTTGAAAAAAAAATGTTTTTTGGCACAACCAGTTAGTTTGGCAAAATTTTTCGAAAGCGAGAAAAACTCCCCAATACAATAAACTTTTAGTTAAAAATATCTGAATTATCAAAAAGTCAATGCCAAAAAAATCAAAAAGAAATAACCACATTATGACGTCACCTTTATAACACTTCCGATTGATTTTAACTCGTCGCTATAGAAACAATAAACGTTATTTCAAGGTCCAAGACTTGGAACTAAAACTTGATTTGAACGTTTTTGAAAAATGTATAGAAAAAAACAATTTTTTTTTGAATCTTTGACGCCTTTGTAGACTTAACGAAGCAATTTTGGATATAGGTTAGTTTGCCTAGATCACCTTATTTTTGGTTAAGGAATTTGCGGTTAAGCGTTGTACAGTCATTTCAGGAACACCCGATATACCATCATCTCGCAACTATACCTATATCCTATATGCGATACATAGATTTTCGCAAATTATCTTGAGGATAGCTAATACTTCTACTGCTGGCACAACAGGAAGCGAAACGTACTGCCCGACGTACCGCCAGTACAACCAGTCTGACGTATATAGAAAGTGCAACACACGGATTAAGTAATATGTTTTTTGACTGTAATTTTATTGAAAAATACTTCACTTGGCACCTTCGAATGCTTGATCTTGAAAATATTCAGGTGACGATTCAGTGGCGGAGAATTCAATATCTGCTTTCGTTGACAGACTTTTTGATTTAAATTTTATTCAAAAGTACCTCCTCGTGTATCCCAATCTTCTATAGACTATTAGTTTCTGTTTAATATCTAGACGTCACATTCATATTCAACATTGCATTTGCATAATTACTATAATGACAATGTATCCAATCAAATTTATCAACTTCCTTGGGCAAACTTTCCACATAATAGTGTTCTAAGTCTTGGTTATGGACACGCAATATCGGCATCTAATAAGGACGTTGACTAAAAAGCCTGGCTGTATGAGATAAGAGATAGATTGGAAGTTTTGGAGAGATTTATTACTTTCTTTTTTCTTTAATATATGTATACGCTTACATAATATCTCTTTTGATAGTTCTAACCACGAAGAGATATCAGGGAAAAGTATCATTGACAAACTAAGTAACAAAAAGATTCGCGATCCTATTTATAATCGATATAATTTGTTTTCAAATAATCACAGAAGCTTTTGAATACTTCTTCATAATATGTTCACTTTTTCGAGGGAGGTTCCATATCTTAAGACTATAATTTTGTAATAGAATCCAATCTTGTTTCCAAATAGGTAGGTAACCAAATTTCACTAAACTTTTGAAGCTTTGGCAGAATGTTTTTGTATTGCAAAATTTCATGTAAGTCACTAAAGGTTGATTTGAAAGTTCTCTCTGCACAGATATTGGAAATCGTCGCTTTTGTGCAACAACATGATATTCAAAATTATGATATCTCTTGATTGATTTTTGTGGAGTTTTAGTATTCTGATTTTCCTTTTTCGAACATAATTAAATTAGGTCTTAAAATAGAAAACTATAAAACCTATGTTATTGAATAACGTTTTTGTCGTAAGTCTTATAGAACTCCATTTATTTTTTATTGAACTCATTCCATTTGACTGATACATAATGTCCTGTATATTTGTCATAGATAATTTTTGAAGAGATATTTTGATCAAATCGCTATTTTATATTATATGTTTTGAATTCGGGGACACGGTATGGTCATCAAAGAAAATGATCATAAAAAAGTATCAAAGTTAATGAAAATTCGGCAATTTTCCAATGATATGTTTTGAGCTTTGAAACCACTTCAATATCAATGATGATTCATCAGCAGATTTCTCACACAAACATTGCGATCGACCCGAACATCTCTATTCCGAAAGTTGATATTGAGAGAGATACAGGGTGACAAAATTGAAGTCTATTGATCGGATAAACAACCATTTTGGTTTCTCAACGATATTATGTCACCTTATCGGATCCATATAATGCCAGAGTCCTATGCATCCGATTTCTGACGATACGATGATCCCACGAGACTGGGACTCTAGCTTTCATCAAATAAGGAGAAAAATTATCGGATACGTGTTCAATAAATATAACGGTAAATAGCCTATTTCCTGTCATTCTGTGATGATCCTGATAATCTGATCCAAATAAGAAAGTGATTCTGGGAACTGTTTTGTTATGAATTTTATGGATTATTGAACATCCAAGAGGATATCTTCAGAGAGTGCTTGTAGTGCCATCTGGTTTGAATCAGTTGAACTGAAAATAGTTGTCGGATAACTGGTTATCGGCTGAATAGTGTTCAAACATCCATATGTTATGAATTTGATTGCTATTGAATGGATAGTGCCAAATGTTAAGAGATATCCAAGGTGTTGCCCTTGGTCTATTTTATTTTAAGGAATTCTTGTACTGCCTGCATGTATAATTATGCAATTTTGCATATCTAGTCTTATTCATTGAGGCATTATACTTTGGTTCCATGGATGCTACAGAGTCCCATAGAAGGTCGATAATTTGATTCTATATGTAAGTTCTCCACAGACCATCTGCTTATATTTTTCCATGTTTTCCTGCCTTAATAATGTTTGGTTAAGTATCAGAGTAAAATACAAATTGAAAATTACATGTTTGATACAACTGCATCAAATAAATACCTAATAAACGCCAAACAATCTTCGATCTACGTCATCAATGCCATCAAGCGTGTTGTTATGTAGTTTGCTGGTATTCACATCTGGTCGCCAGCAAATTACATAGGTAACACCACGCTTGGTAGCATTGATGACGTAAATCGGAAATGGTTTCGCGTTTACTTTACTTGTCTGCTACGATGTGACAACAATGTTCAAGAATTGGTATATAAAATATTTTCCAAGTATTTCTCTTGACCGTTTAAGTAATAATTTTTTTCGCTGCAAGCCTCTACGATGAATGGTTTTCCAGATTCAGTACCTGTACAGGGTGGGCAACAGAGAATGCGAGGTACTCTATTTGGAAAACCAGCCATCATAGAAGCTTGCGCTAAAATTTTTATCACTTTAACAGCCTTGAGAAAAACATTGCAAAATATTTTCAAGTTCCTGAAATGGTCGCAAGGGGGCGTAACTATCAACACCAAGTAGAAAATAGGATTTTTATAGAATTTTGCACAATAAAAATATATCGATGATAGTATTGTCATATTTACTGACTATTTACCAACACTTTTTGTCAAAAACGATTTTTTCTATCTATTAAAATAAAGTTGTGGGGGCAGTTTAATTTTTTTTTCAAACAAACGAAGATTACTGCCGTTTCGCTTGACTGGTTTTAACGAACTTGAGCTCATATGAAAGAACATAATCTGTTTTACAAAATGCGTATTTGCTTTGAATTTGTTACCTTCGCCGTCGCCGCTGGATGGCGTCAACTGAAATGGAAGCATATTTTTGAGTTTTTTTTTTTAAATTCAAACGTAATGGTATTTCATTTTTAAATATTTTAAAACTCAAAAATATGCTACCGTTTCAGTTGACGCCATAAAGCGTCGACGGCGAAGGTAATCGATTCAAAAGCAAATGAGCATTCCATAGACCAGATTATGCTCGTTCATATGAGCTCAAGTTCGTTAAAATCAGTTAAGCGAAACGGAAGAAATCTTCGTTTGTTTAAAAAAATTATTGAACTTCCCTCACCACTTTATTTTGTCACGCCCCTAGCGACCATTTCAAAAACTTGAAAATATTTTTCAGGTTTTTCTCTTGGCCGTTTTAGTATTAAAATTTTTTGCCGCAAGCCTCTTCGATGAATGGTTGTCCAGATACAGTACCTCGCATTCTTAGTTGCCCACCCTGTACATTATCAAAAAAATGTCTTGCTATTTTCCATCCATACGAGTACGCGTAAAATTATATGGAAGGCATATCGAATAGTTATCAAGAGGAGCTCCAAACTGGCTAAAAAAAAAGATATCGATAAAGCAGCGAAGCGCTAAAGAGAATGAAATTATTATACTTTGTTTCAATGCAAAGCTAAAAATTTGTATAGACCATGCACTCTTACAAAAACTTACAAGTTTCCATATGTCACATAGGATATGCTGGTTATACCTATACTTGGACTCTCAGTTCCATGCTTATCTAGAGAAAGGTCAAAAGCTCTCATCACACACATACGCACACTTGACGATCCTTTTCTTGATTTATACAGTTCTTATCATTTGATTGATAGATGATTTGGTAATTGCTTTTATTTACTTTTCTATTACCGCAATATTTTCGACCCCTTAAATTGCTTAAGTGGCCATTGGAGAACTGGTTTGTTGCTTTCGAAATGCCTTTGTGTATTCATCACGTGATAGTTCAAAATTCAGTTTTAGTTATATAGAGTGTAACAAATTCGAGTATATAGCATTGGTAACTCGTTGACCATAAGAGATACAACTCGGTTAAATGAAGAGTTGCGCAATTTTAATCTCAAAAAAATACCGCTTCGTTATTTGAAAAATTCCGAAGACTTCCGTAGATATCCGACAGAAACCAATTTTTACATAAGCCTTTTTTGATTTCTTCTGACTTTATTTGAAGAGATAATGGACAACGTATCGTATGAGTTATTTTCATGGTCACTTTTTCTGCTCTTCAAGATAGCATGGTAGAAATTGAAATCCGACGTTTCGAAATCTGGCAACAATCAGAAACTTGTCTTTTTTCAAATACGAACTCAACTTTAAAATTCATTTCAAGATAAGTCTTCGCCCCTTGAAAATAATGATGCATCATTCTTCACTTTTTATTTATTTTTTTTGTTTCATTTTTTTTAACTTTTTTCAAACTTGGAGCTTGGAGCTTGGAGCTTGGAGCTTGGAGCTTGGAGCTTGGAGCTTGGAGCTTTCTTATGGTTTCCATGACTACGAGCCGCGCGACGCGTTCTGAAAGGATCAACAAGTTTGGAATTTGATTGTATTGACTCTCTACATCATTTCAAAATGGCAAGTGTGACACATCATTATTTTCAGGAAGCAAAGAGTTATTGAAAAATGAATCAAAGTTGGGTTCCCATTTGAAAAAAAAGTTTATGATGGTTGTGAGATCTCGAAACGTTGGATTTTAATTTTAACAATGTTATCTTGAAGAACAGAAAAATTGGCAAATGTTTTTCAATTATCTCTTCAAATAAACTAAGGGCACAATAAAAATGGATTTCGAAAGAATCGGTTACTGTCGGGTATCTCCGGAAGTCTTCGGAATTTTCCAAGTTTCGTAGCGTATTTTTTTTTAGATTGAGCTTAAATTTAAGCGACGTTGTCTCTCTTATGGTTAACGAGTTACCAATGCTATACATATACTCGAATATATTTCACCCTGTATAGTGTGTCAAAGGTCCCAGGAAAGATGTACCAATGATGTAGTTGGGTTGAAAGAAAGTATTGGTAATCACATCTTTGACTTATGCCCAACTTTTTCTATAATCACGAAATGATTTCACCTACTCGAATTGATTTCATGGTTATAATTAAACATTATAATATAGAACATGGGACAACATGGGGACTGAAACCCAGAATAGTTTACTGGATCTATTCTATGGTTATCAGACCTCTGATCACCTACGGAGCCATAGTATGGTGGCCCGCAACTAAGAAAGCATACATCCAAAGGCAACTGGATAAGGTTCAAAGGATGGGATGCATCAGTATAACAAGCGCAGTACGGACCACACCAACGAGAGCGTTGGAGGTAACCCTGGAGCTACCCCCACTGCACTTGTTTGTAGAGAGTGTTGCACTTAGAACAGCATACCGTCTTTACTGTCTGGAACATCTGAAGCGGAGGAACAAGGGACACTCGGTCATCATGAGTGAACCCCAGATAAAAGATGGAGTGCTGCTAATGCACTCCGACTACATGACTCCAATCTTCTATGCTGGTAGCTCGCCTGAGCTGATTATTCCTAGACCAGAGGATTGGACGGATCAGAACAGACCAGTTCAAACACGAGAAGGGTCGTGTTGGTTTACTGATGGCTCCAAACATCAGAGAGGCACAGGAGCAGGATTCTGCAAGAGCGGGAGGGACAATAAAATGACCTTCTCGCTCGGGATTCACGCTTCGATCCTACAGGCCGAAATCTTCGCCATAATACAATGTGCATATACCATTCTTGAGAGCGGCACAAATCACAGAACTTTCAACATTTGTTCAGATAGCACTTCAGCATTAAAGGCTGTTGTGAGAAAGGCAGTAGACTCTAAAGCAGTCCTAGAATGCAAAGAGGCTCTGCATAAGATAATTCAAAATAACAACAAGGTGAGGCTAATTTGGGTCCCGGGCCATAGCGGTATAAAGGGAAACATTGAGATGACAGACTTGCCAAAAGTGGTTCATCGCACAGGCCGATAGGACCCGAACCAATGATTGGCATCTCTAAAGCAATAGGAATGGGCGAGGCGAAGAAACTTCTACTCGAAAAGGCCACTCTATGCTGGAATAATGCCCCTGGTATGCTACATGCCAAGGCAATGATAACAGGACCTGATACGGGCAGAACCAAAGAGCTCCTAAATATGAGCAGAAAAGACCTCCGCACAATGATTGGTCTATTAACTGGTCACATGAACCTGAAGGGTCACCTCCATAGGATCGGGATCGGGGAAGATTCAGACTGTAGGTGGTGCCTTGAAGACGTAGAGACCGTAGCCCACATCCTAACGGAATGTCCGGCTCTTCGTAGCATTAGGATGGAACACTTCGGAGCTGAACTCACAACACTCCAGGAATTGGAAGGGATCTATTTGAGGGACCTGCTGAGCTTCGCGAAAGCGTCGTGCCTTCAATAATCTCACTTCTATCTATTGTGGGTTGCAACGGGCCCAGGAGGCCTAAGCAGGTTTTGGCGTGAGCCACCCACTGAAACATCTACATCTACATCTACAATATAGAACATGGCAAATATTAAAGTAACCCTTAGCTTTTCAAATGGAACACAATAATTCAATAACTGGTGATAGTTGGGTTTTTCGAAATTAACGTGATATTATAATTTTAAATTAGAGCTTTCTATAGTCAATATTTTCATGGTCAATGATTTTTTTATGTATTTTTCAAAAATATTATTCAATGTATTATTGTGGTCTATTTTATGGTCGCACCACAGTTTATAGTAAATATCCGATGGTCGTAAAATGTCACATACACTGAAAGAAGTTTTACCAGGATTAGCAGGTAATTTGACAAGAACAAATAATACAATGTGTGTAAAAACAAAGATCACTTCAAGCTTTGTGTGATATGTAGATACACACATTCCATATTGGATTTTTTGATAAAAAAGGGTATTATTGTTTACGAGAGTGATTGAAGCTCTTTATAGACAGACAGTTACATCATCTTCGACATCGATGAAAATGTTTGTGAAGAGTTAGTTAATGGGCCGTCGTCGAATCACTATTAGGAAAGTGGCTGAGTATGTCGGAATACTCATTGGCTCGTGCGTTTTCGAAGCACCCGCAGATATACTTACTTATATATGAACTTTTTTCACAACTCCGTTAAATTTATTCCACTTCAGCCACCGCCCACATCGGATTTGGCCCAATGCGAATTTTTATTGTTTCCTAAACTGAAAAAATAGAGGAAAAAATCCACGAGGACGGAGGTTTGTCGCGATTGAGGAGATAAAGACCACATCGCTAGAAAAACTCAAAATCTCACTCAAAAGCGAATTCTAGATAGGTTTTCAATTCCAAGATTGGAAAAAGAACTTGTAAAATATAATAAATAAACGGAGAAAAATAGATATTCATGAATATACCTATACTTTTTGAGAAAAATAAAAAGAACCTAACCGTTTTTCTCGGAGATACCTTGTATATTGACTGGTCATTGAAATTTGATTCAATTGAAAAAGTTATAGTGCATATTCACCTCGATATTCACCAATCATAAAATTTTTAGTTATAATACAATTCCGAGTGAAATTTCATATTTGTTTTGAAGCGAGCGATATTACAAAATGCTCTTTTGAGATTATTATCCTAAGATATTCTATAATATGCATTTGAATATGAATCTTAAACAATCCTACATACCGCAATCTAATGCCACCGGATTGAATCAAAAACCAAATATCACATCAAATAAATCGATCAAAAACCCGTCTATCATAGACCAATATAGAAAATATCAACACCTATCTTGTCAAACCAGATATTCCAAAAAACTCCAATTAACCTGGTTCGGTGTATTAATTATGCTTAAACAATTCTCTTCGAAGATAAATCTTAATCAGAAAGCTACATGTTATATGGAGATTACACAAATATTCGACTGGTTTTTATTTACATCTTGCATGAGCCGTCCTGTTCTTACTGCATACTTAATATGTTTTATAAGTTTCTGAAATTATCTTCGGACGATTATCAAATAGGAATGGTTTGTTTGGTATCAAAATGTATGATTATTTCAAATTGGAATGTGATATTTTAGATGTTCGTAGTATGAATATGCACCACATCTAAAAAGATTTTAAGAACTATGAAATAGTTCAAATCCGTTTGGTTTAGATTAGTATGAATTAATAAAACTTCTGGGTTTTTGATTTCGCGCTCGATAGACACGTACCCACCTTATACGATGACTTTATATTTTAAATATGGAAATACTCTCGTAGCTTATTGGACGAATGCTTAAAAGTTGGAGAATATTATAGAGCTGTAGTTTTATAATAGCTGATAGGTACCTCTACTCTACCAAGGACCATCAAATTTTGTTTGTAATGTGTTGAAATTTGATGGTTTCAACGTGATCCGGATTTTATATTTAAAACTCCACCTTGGAAAGGTGCAGAGATATTTAATTAATTTTTACTTCCCAAAAGATTTTAGGAAAATAATCATAATTTGATATAATAATATTTATTTATAATTGATATTTTTGTTGTGAAAGATTGGTTCTGGAAGAAATATAGCAGAATGTTTTGACTTATAATATGTTTTATACATATAGTGTTTTTTTTCAATGCCGTCTAACTTTCAAGAAGTTTAATATATTAGAGCGAAATTTGAATCCACGATGTGGGCAGGTTCTACATATTGAAGAAAAAAAAACAAATTTAGCGGTGGTAAGGGGGCAGTAATATGTACTGTATAATATGTATATCATTTCAAGTCTTTTCGCCCTTATATCACCTTGAATGTTGGAAGTTGCTATCGGTATTCCAAACAAACTCTTATTTGATTCTATTAGCTTTAATAAATGTACAAATAACTCAATAAAAGTGTTATTTTTGTAATTATTTGAAATTTAATTGAATTACTTTCGATGTAACCATATCAAAAACAAAAACGTCTTCTTAATTAAAAAAGGTTGACGAATGGGTCAGTGAATCAGTTCAAAATATTCTAGCTATGCTAGTTTTGTAATGGAATAGAATTTCGTTCATCGCCGCAAAACATCAAATTAATACAATATAAGACATGCACCTACTAAACACTCAGTATCCGCAAAAAGTTAAAACGTTGGGGTTAGTTTGGGTAAGAGATTTCAGGAAACCATATTGTTGGACTTCTATTTATCGTGGAATATCTAGCAGTATCTTGTAATTGGATATGCCATAGATCACCGAAATAGTGAAGGAAAATTGCCATGAGTTCAAGATCTGATGAACATCATATTATTTCAACAGGATAAAGCCCCTTCGCATTGAACTAGAAAGAGCTGTGACTATCTATTTAGACACAAATTTCCGTGGACATTTCATTGCATCGGCCGTCGGGGTCCTACGTGATAGCCTAGATCACCCCGATTACGTTAGAATTTTTATTTTCACTTGTTTGAACCACAAGGTGTATGATTGAACCAGGTTCTATATTGGAATCACGGCAAAGGTAACCAACGTTTGCCGAATTTGACGCTTTTTTGATATGTGATGTGATTCAATAGGGCATTTGCCCATATTTTCTTTATCTTATCTATTTATTTTAGAGTGTGCGTTCAAGTCTAAAAACACCGTATACCAAATATCAGCCTTGAAATCGCACTAGTAACTTTACAATAATTAATCAAAATTGACATCGACGCTGTGAAAATTCAAACGAAGCAAAAAACGCGGGAAAGTTTTGACGTCATAACGCGTATGTTTGGCAACCATTTGAATGTTTGAAGTCTGATGTGACATTGAGTTAGTTTATTTCATAGTTTTTGAAAAAAATCAAGGATGGTTTATATAAATATTGCATTATGCCGCTGTGTTCGAAATCAACTTTGAAATTTCCCGCGTGCCTGATGACAAAAAACGGTGAATAAAATTAGATGAGGGGGATTATTCCGTTGAAAAGCTGTGCTATTTATGTGTATGTGGAGTTCACTTTTATGTGTGTATGTATTTTGACCAAAAATACCATTACCTAATTATTGTGTTTTTAGATTTTAAGAGATTTTACATATTACTACAGACTACAGACAGATTACAAAAATGAACCTTTTTATTTTATTTTACCAGTATACAGTATGTCCGGCGATGAGGTATACAAAAGGACAAATTATGGACCAAAATTTTTTACTTTCGAGAAAGTAATTTTTATAATAAAAGTTGTTTTTTAAAAAAATATGATTGTCGATGAAAAAAAAAATTTATACAAGAATACCCTTCAAAAAAAGATGGAATATAATCTCTTTTTCAAGCGGAAAACGTGAATCACCCCGCCATATTTGAAAGTTTCTGGCGAAAAGAAAAAAAATCAATTGGGAAGCCAACATTTTTTCAATTCAAATCTGTATTTTACTAAAAAGTGGTTTATGGTGTTTGGGTAATCATTATTATTGTTAGGTGTGGTATCGATTGGTTTACATATTTGTATGAATGATGCCTAAACTAATTATCACTAATAATGATTGGTTTATTTTATTATATTTATCGTATCACGTTAAAAGTATTGATTTCTGCGCCTTCTTCGAATTACTTTATTGGAAATAAAAAAAATGTGTTTTCTTTGATCCATTATCAACACTGTAAACTCTACCATGCCAATTTCGAATCACTGATGAGATATGGAATTTTGCCGACAAAGTTTTCAGAAGTCAAAAACGCTTGGTAAGAATCATTCTAGGAAAGGAGTTTAGAGAAAGCTGCAGAGGAGCCTTCAGGTGCAACAAAATACTCACCCTACATGGACTGTACATATATGAATGCCTAGTTTTCTTCTATTAGAACAAACATCTATTTGATCCGGAAATGTTTTATGAGTACAACACCAGAAACACTATTGTGAACTACCCAATCCATAGACTGACCTTAACCGAAAGAAATCCGGGATACATGTGCTTGAAGTTTTTCAATAAGCTACCTAACCTACTGAAGAACTGTTCTTCCCTCAAGACTTTTAAACATGAAGTGAAAGAACTCATAATAGATTTGGAACCATATTCTTTCCAGGATGATCTATCTTGATTGCTTCTTTACGCTGTTTCCCTTTATGTACATACAAACTTTTCATATGTTTGAAATGTATTTTTCATGATTGGAAATAAAGATTATTATTATTATTATTATTATCATTAAACCAATAGAATGTCTAAAGTTACATCTTTGCCAAAAACTTCTGAATATATAATGAATGTAGTTAGTTCTCTTTTGAAAAAATTGATTTTCCGACTTCTTAAAGACCCTGTACAAAATTTGGTTTTTTTTCCATCGAATTTTAATTTTAAATATTTTCTGAATATTGGGATGATCACACCGCAGCAAGATTGATACGTATACAGGGAGTCACAGCTAAAAGTATCCATCCTCGAACCGTCAATTATATTGTCTTGAGGTGGCCTGTTTTCAGCAATGCAACTTCGACCCGCGAGCGATGAACAGTTTATTTTGAAGGCCCTTCGACCCTCATTACAACTGCCGAGTTTCAAGATCCTGCTGTGATCCCTGTTGATACGACTGCTTGTGAAAATATTTCTTCAAATTTCTTTTATTCTATGAATTGACCTTACATTTTTGGAGTGAAACTCATCCTCACCAGAAGTGATAGCTTTCAATTATCGGTTGATAGGGGTGGTTTTCTATTAGCTCTATGTTAGATCTTTCATGTGTAGGTTTTGATAATGATATAAACTGACCGTGACAAAAAACAGGTCCCTGAAATAATTATTGTTTTATTCATTGAGTTTTTGTAACTTTTTTACTTCTTCACATATTTCAATGACATTTTAATGAATTTGTAATAATTTATCTAATTATCTTCAAGGTATTATTTTCGAATCACTTAGAATTTTTCATCAATATGTATATACTAGGTCCTTATTATAGGGCGAAAAACTAATCAATTGTGTTTTTTTTTGTTTCAGTTCGAAACACCTTGTAGCCCTTATTGAAAAATAAATAAAAAAAATGAAAATAATGCGCCGTCAAGGTTCATCTGTCACGCGTTGTCATGCATGCATAAGAAAAGAATGAAATAAACCAAATCTGCTACTATCTCATTGATATACCTTGCAGAAGCGATAGACCCTCTGGGACCAAATGCCGTGTACCTGTGGAATTGTAGCAACAAGTCGCTTTCCCATCATTTTACACAGAGAGCGACGTGTCGCTATGGAATTCCACAGTACACGGAATCCCGCCCCTGGGAACAACACAAAACTTGATTCGTGATAGCAGAGAAATTCCGCCCCAAGCGATAACTGAATCTCTTTGAAAGCATGAAAGCTTACCATGGAACTGAAACTCGGCAAAACGCTTACCCGTCTGTTCATTTCTACAACAAAAATTGAGCTATTGAGATATACAAAAAAACAGAATGTTACAAATAGATGTACCTCGACGGAGCACAATTATTTTTTCTTTTTGTCGGATTATTTCTGTGACTTGTCTAATCACCGACACTTGGGAATTTTCTTGTTCTGTTCACTAACCAAACAAACTGTTCAGGAGGATTGGTTATTAAAAAAAAAAATTGGCGCACAAAAAAATTATTAAACTGAGAAATATATGTGTATGTATTTCTAAATGAACGAAGGACAAATCTAATCATAAGCTATACAAATATTTTAAATATTAGATAATGAATTATCATTAAAGATGAATTATTTTTTGAAGATAAACACTGTGCCTGTGGTGACATTTTGACCTATGCGCTATGATTTTAAAACAACGAGAAGGGAAGTTTAGATAGCTTCAATTAAACGTTGCCATAAAGGAAAAATGGCATCTCAATTCTTTATTCATTATATAAAAGAGAACATGAAATAGTGAGAATAAAAGTTAATAACAATAATCATAATTGCAAACAAAAATCAAATGAGTCTAGCAATCGTCCTCGACTACGACAATAAACTCTAAAGCTAATATAATTTATTGCACTTGCGCTCAAATCTACATACACGTTTTGAATACGTATTTATGTCGCAGTGAAAAATTCTTCGAAACAGCAACAATGCATCTATCGAGAACAATGCAATTAATTATATTTAAAATTCCTGACCAAATTACCATAAAATATTAAACAAAAAAAACTATTATGATACATGAAATAATGTCCAAATACCTCTGTAAACATAAGATTCCTGGAAATATTATTGAAATGCATTACAGCTGTGAACAATAACCAGACAAGGATAACCAAACAACAATAAAATATGACATGATTTAATTATACCACGTTTCAATATTTTATCCAACACATGATAGTTGTGATTGTCATTATTGATGTAATTTTAGACAAGTGAACTCATAACATAACATACTAGTACCATAAATAACTATTTCAAGAGTGGGGTAAAATGGTTATTGTATAAGGTGATTCTTATTGGGTCTTCTAGTCATTCTGAGATAAAAAATTGATAGGTATCAACAAAAAAAAACGAAACAACTGAATGTCTTGTCGTGCATTTCTATGCTTTGTTGATACGTATCTACTAAATTTCAACTAAACATGCAGAGCAGTCTTATAGAAAAAAAAAAGACACGCCAACAATTTGAGGTTTTTGAAGTGAAACACATCCTTGCCGAAAGAATTGAGTAATATATACCGCATTTTGAAGATCTTTGATCCCTCATAATATCCTCCTCGTTTGGAGAAGTTAACTCTTGCGGCTAATTTTTAATCAATTAAAAAAAAATGACAAGCTGTCATATCAACAGGAATGACAGCACAGGCTTGAAACTCGGCAGTTGTGATCAGGGTCAAAGGGCCTTCAGAATAAAGTATCATTAGGCCCCCTTTCCCCTTTTACATTTATGATTCTAGTGGTTAGTTTCAACCTGCACAAGGGATTGCTTATGAGGGGTTTGCTTACCTATACGCCTAATAAGTGTCCCCCAAAAAAACGAAGTTGACATGTCCTTGTCTTGCCGTTTCTTTTTCGATGGGACACCCTGTCCTATATTTGATAACAGGTGAACAATTAATACAACAACAATGAATCACAGGTTGGCCCATTGCCCATTGGTGATTAGTGTTAGGAACTGCATTTAATCCATTGTCAATAATGTCAATAGAGATAGAGAAACACTTTCAAGACAAAAATTATGGGGTTTCAACAAGATCGCAATTCAAAAAAATTCTGGTGTTAACAGACTGTTTAGACTGTTGGGAAACCATGACGTCAAAAAATACAACTCTTTTAGAAAATAGCAACACTAACTTTTAATCAGATAATTGGATTCAGCGTATAAGATTCTGGTTGATTCTGGTTACGCTACAGTGATTTTGTTTGCCACAAAGTGCGGTGTTGTCGAGAAATTCAGGATTTGCTAACAATGAAGGAAAAAGAAACACCCTGTATGCTGATGTCTACTTTTGTTAAGCACTCAAAACCACGATACACCCATACACGGTATGTCAGCCCCGCGATAATAATAAGAGGATTGAGGCTTTTTATGGTTGTTGTTGCTATAGTTTCATAAGAAGCATCATTGTTCTTGTTGGAGAACGAAGCTTTCTATGGTTATTATTTTGTATTCCTTCGTACATGACGTCACAGTAAGAGACAATATCGTGCTCAAAACCCTGCAACTTTGTCAACACAACACATGTCATAAAATTTGTCGTTTTCTCGCAATCTTCAATTGTGTTAAAATAATACCCCTTTAATTGGCCTACATAAAAGATCAAGTTCGCCGGCTTTCCCCTCTCGGGACGATTTGAAAGATCAGATAAGTGGAGCATCTAGGAATATGAACACTTAAAACAATACACCAGTTGAAGTCAGTTCCGTGATTATTTTTGTTAATCCTGTCAATTATGGTTCCATCTCAATTAGGTGCTAGCTATGACGTCATATTCACATGATCTCAAATTTGGATCGAGGGGACAACAAAGGGAGTTAGGAAAGAGGTTTTTTGCCATCAAACTTTTCATAAGCATCTTTGCCTATACAGGGGGTTTCATTAATATTGCGAAACAATTCAGGGTGAGTTTCCAATGAATGAGCCCAAAATTGGTTTGCGGTTGTCGAAGTTTCCCAAACAATTGACTCACGTAAATTGTAGGTAGGTACTACTTCGAAAGCATAGTGCATGGAAAGTGTTAATGGAGCTTAAGAAATTCTGTAATCACATAAGTCTTATGCATTCAACGCATATTCATAACCTTGCCCCAACACTGAGAAGAAAACATAAATCCAAACTATGCATCGTAGACGAGACGTGTCATAGACGAGCTACAAACCGTTAGTCAATAATCTATTGGAATGTCATAATTATTGAATAGGCAACATAACATTGTAATCTATGAAATTACTACAGCTCGACATAACATTCTATCAATAATAATTATGAAATTGCTAACAGTGAAAATGTTCTAGTCTCAAATTACGACCATTATTCACTCAACAAAAAATTAATCAACTGATTATAAAAATGAAGACCAGTGGTACCAATGTAAAAGACGAGGTGAAAGTTTGTATTTACTTTAGATTAACCAGTTTTTTTGTACCTCAGTGGTTAAGAAAATAAGACGAATTTCAAAGTTTAAATTCTAATTATACCTTTTCTGGCGTACTCAAACATATTTCTTAACGTAATAAGAATGAAACATAAGGCATACCGTATGGAATGATCTTGGTAAAGTTTACAATCAAAATTTATTTTAATAAATCAAAAATTACGCCTGTGAATATTTTTTTTCTGCATGCCCGTTTTCGTGATTATCAGCCTGGAATGCAGTGTTGTTCATCACCCACATAAGATTCTGTGAAAATCACATCGAGGTTAATCGATAAGTTCAAACAATCCATCTTTTCTGGATTAACCTGTCCATAGTCGATGCGAAACTGAAACAACATAAACAATCGCTATTGATTATTTGAATTTCCATGAATAAAGTTAAGATGTAGGATGTATTAGCGACAAGTACGAGTAAACTAGGCCCCCGAGATCTGCGGCACAGATGTTTTCGAACATAAGAAAATAAACACAATTACTCAGGGTAAACCGAGCTTGTTGTTCATGGGTAATTTGCTGCACTCAAGGACGGAAGGAGGTATCCAGAGACATATTTGAACGTGAAAATAATATTATTTGATCAACATTCTCAATGTACTCTCAATTGTGAGAAGATCAAAGGTACAAGATGTATTTGATTATTGAAATTACATTGAACATGGCTCAGGGCCAGGGCTTCATAACAATGAAATTTTGTTGAAAAGACTCGAACACTTTTACATTGGGTGTGATACTTTGTGGTAACATAATACTGATTATGATTGTCCAACTGTCTATTTTTGATGACTAGAGTTTTATTGGTTTATATGTTAACGCTCTCTCATCTCAAAGAGCTCTGGATGCTCGACGTCTGGTCCGATAATGATTTTAAAAAATGGCAGCCCTGCATGTTGATAAAGCGGTAGGTGGCATATTTTATTCTGATTTCGATGATATACAGGGTGTAACAATAACTAACAAATTCGAGTATATAGCATTGGTAACTCGTTAACCATAACAGGTGCAACGTCGGTTAGATGGAGGCAAAGCTGCACATTTTAGATTAAAGAAAAACGCTTCGAAACTAGAAAAATGTTAAAGAAAATTTGGAAAATATCCGGTAATAACCGTTTTTTTCGTTAACATTTTTCATTTTCTCTTTTATCTATTTGAAGAGACAATTGAAAACGAATGACAAATTCACGTGGCGCCAGAATTAAATTTTTCTCGGAATCCCATACACACAAAAAAAAAAGATTTTTCTCATGACCGCAAGGATCACCCTGTATATAATGATTCTTTGTTTCGACGAGAGTCGATTCCATGCAGCTTAATTTGGACGAAACTTGCTTTGAAAATCTGCAAACCGCATTTAAATATCTCTGTTCTCGTTGAAAATATTGGACTTAGAATTTCACCCAAAAATGTGCTTTGTATGTTCGAGTGTCCAGCAGTTTAGATGAAACTATTGGTTTTCATTATACATACAGGATACAGCTTTCAACCATCTTCTTATAACTTGTGCTGCGTTCTTCATTCTACCCGACCATAAGGGAGAAAATATGAAAAAAAATCTTGTTTTAGAAGCAGTGGTCTATTCCAACAATAGTTTTACCATTTTGGAAAATTATTTTGTAGTTTCAAACTCTATGATTTATGGTTTTTGTTTGTGTGAAAACGTTTTTTGTTAACCAAATTAGAATCCAATTGTTAATAAATCATCTCCATTGAGTTTTCGGACATAAAATGTAATGCCATAAAATGTTTCCAAGGACTTTCACGAACGGTTTTGGAAATGATAATAAAATATACAGGTCAGCTTTAAAAAAAATTATGTGTTTTTTTTATATTTGGAAATCAGTAATAAGAATATAAAATAGTGAATTCAAAAATATATTTTTTGTACAACCTACACGTGAACTCCACTTTTCAATGCATGTAAAGCAGGCGGAAATTCCATAATTTTCGCAGTCGGGCCCAAAAGGTCGCTTAGAAACGGTTGCTCGGATCCCAACCTCTCTGAATCTAATAGCCACGTGACAATCTAGCATACTAAAAGGAACTAATCACGTGACAATTAATCCGCACCACAAAAGAATACGGGAACGTTGTCACTTTTAATGATTCTTTTTTTAATGATTCCAAACTGGCTGTACAAAAAGGTCTGTTTGCACCACGGACGAAAGATGCTAATATCTGCCCTCGCTTCAAACTCAAACTCAAACTCAAATATGCTTTATTGTCGGAAGAACATAATCTTATTGACAAAGCTTCTGGCTAAAGTTAACATAACATAATGGTAGTAAAACATAATGCATTGATAACAAATAATTACATGGTTAATATAAGGGTTAAAAAAAATACAAGGAAAAAAAAAAACAAACAAAACAACAAATTCACCACACAGATAAAATGTAACATAACATATCTTCGCTCGGGCTGATACTTATACCCTCGAAAAAATCATCTTCTTTTCGCCCTAGATACAAAATGTCCTATATTGCTTTTTTTTTAATATCTCCAGAGGTATTCCGAGTCCAATCTTCAATCGGCATTTCTGTGAAAAGTTTATATTGCTTTACTCGAGGCTTTACTTCTATTTGAGCCGGCCTTATTGTTAGCGAGATAGCAATGCTAATATGTGATGATATTTGCAACAATTATTGATATAATCAAGAAAATTAAGTGAAAATGTACCATTCATAGTTATCCAAAAGGAATCAGAAACCAATTATGCTATAGGTATATCTTGATACAGAATCAAGGTTCGTATCAAAAATCTAATAATATTCTCTTGAACAGCCCGACTAGGTGAATTCAGAAAAATAGGGGATATTTTAAAGTAGGCAATACGAGAATAGATTTTCCTCGTTTTAGTTTTTCGAATGCCAAAGAGGTGTTTTGAAATAAAAAAAAAACCTTCATCGCTACAAAGCTCTTCGTAACTGAAAATTTCTATCAGTACATAATCAAATGCATGGTTGTCCCTGTTTCGCAAAAGGTTTGTAATTTATTATCAAATAACACAAATAATAATTTGAGGTTCAATTTCGACTGATGATTTTATTTTACTTCTCATTCCGAGGTCATCGTTTTGGTTTCGAAGTTGTAAAATCAATCACAGTTTGAAGATTTGCAACTTAGCCCAGTGAAGTTGTCGTCGGCTTATAGGGGTCGGCAAAAAAAAATCTAAACAGAATGATATTTTCAGAGATACTTGTGGACTGCCACCCAAGCATTCAACCAAAAAATCTGACTCAAACTCCTGGTACGTTTTGCGCTGAAGAGGTGGTTTTCTAAAAATTTTTTTAGAGCAAAATGACCTGAATAAAAGTTATAGAGGATCAAGAACTGAACAACTTTGCCTTATAAAATGTTTTGACAGCTGTAACAATGAGTTACAGCTTACAGCGCATCAAATGACAAAATCCCGCTGGCATCAGGGGTGAGTTCATAAAAATTTTTTTCAAGGACCATGAAAAAAGTTATGGAGAAAAGTTGTTCGGCCTCTGATTCTCTGAAACTTTTATCCAGGTATTTTTTTTGCAATAAAATGTTTTTAAAACCACTCCTTGTCATCAGCTTATTTTTGTCATTTGATGCGCTGTAACTCGTTTAGTATTAAAGATATCATGAAATGCTATCAGGCAAAGTTGTTCAGTTCTTGATCTTCTATAACTTCTATCCATGTCATTTTGCTCTTAAAAAATGTTCAGGAAACCACCTCTTCAGCGCAAATCGTACCATGACTTCGAGTCAGATTTTTTGGTTGGATGCTCAGGAGGCAGTCCACAAGCATTCCTGAAAATATCATTCTGTTTGGATTTTTTTTTTGGAAAACCGATATCTTTACTGGGCTAACTATGAACCAATGTTTAGTCTAGAGTCTAGACTAGTGAGGTTGCTTTCCGAAAAAAAACCGCAAATGTCTTCTATTTCTCACACGCATGAATGAAGTGCACATGATATTTGATCTCGTCCAGGAAATTCTAAACTAGTTTTATTGATTACGTACTATTTATATGCTTTAGACATATCGTGGGTCGACTGAAATTATTCCCGTAAACAACAACAGAATGAGACGCAAAAATCATGCGGATTTGCATAAAATGGTTATTTTTAGTCCATGTCATAAATAATTTTAATGTTAATTGGATCGAAGCGAATATGTCTGATTTTCACCAGATTATAAATAGACGTCGGGTGTACTTTTGTTTTGGTATTGATGGATAGCAATGAATAATCTCTATTATGAATATAATTTATATTTTACTCATTATAGTAATTTTATCTGGGTTTTCTAATAGCATAATGTAGAAAGTAGCCGATTAGTACAACTCAATACGTCAAGGTGATGTTTATTGATAATAGACGTGTTATGTCTATCAGAAATAATGAGCAGCTATCCATCTTCTCTTGATACTCCCGCGGATTACTAAGCCTTTTCCGAAATGTAACTTTTCTATAATAATATTTTTTCTAGTGATGAAGAGTTTTATGTGTAAAGGGTTATTGATTATAAATGACCCCCCTCTAACTTTTTAATTTGACGGTTTAGAAAAAGATGTTCCAAATGAAAGTTTCATGGTTGAAAATGAACTTTTTAAATAACCTGTTTTCACATATACAGGGTGCTCCAAAAAGTCTGGGTGAGGTCCAACTTTCTTATTTCAAATTGATACCCTATTTTTTTATTCGATATTTGTATTCTCCTTTTAACTATGAACATTTTCTATGTAGCATATCCTATACCCAAGTTCAATGTATAAAAAGATATTTGATATTTATTAATTGAATAATAATAATTTATTGTTGTGAAAATGTTAAATATATCTATGATTTTCGAATTATTGACGCTCGTATTGACGAAAATGTCACGTCATTAAGTACTTTTAAAGTGTAAAATTATCAAACTATAAATAATTCTGCATTTGATTTAAAAGATTTTTTTTATATAAGACGTTATTTTATTTTTTGATCATTTTTTGGGTATCAATTTAAAATCAGAGAAGTTTTGATATATCCTACACACACAATTACGTCAATACTTCGAAACCATAGATATATTTCACTTTTTTATAACAATGAATTAGTATTATTCAATTTATAAAATATCAAATATCTTTTTATACATCAAACTTAGGTATAGGATATGCTACTATAAAAAATGATTAAAATTTGAAGGAGAATCCAAACATCAAATAAAAAAATAGAGTATCAATTTGAAATAAGAAAGTTAGACCTCGCCCAGACTTTTTGGAACACCCTGTATATGTGAAAACAGATTTTTTAAAAAATTTCATTTTCAACCATGAAACTTTCATTTGGAACACTTTTTTCTAAAACGTCAAATTAAAAAGTTAGATGTGGGGGCATTTATAATCAATAACCCTGTACCTAAGTTATATTACAGGCAATGAGATGAAATCATATCGTATGTAGGATGGCTTGAGTCGTCGGCGTTTGCACATTGGTTTGAAAAATTTAAATTTTTGAGATTTGATGTCATGTGGTAGAATTGGTAGAGCAATCAGAGAAGAGCACAGTGACAACATCAATTCCTGCGCGAGAATGATGTTTCTTCCTATTCTCTCTATCCTCTCTTCGTCTTAGCACCGAACAATTTGATCGGTGGTCTCAGAGCTTGAAGTATTCTTAGTCAGCTAAGATAAGAACCATTTTTTACTTTGAAGATGAAAAATTGAATAGGTACCCATAACAATATTGATGGTCTTTATTATTCATTTATCTCTCAGGCCTCTACATGAAAAAATGCATTAAGTTTCAAGCAGGGCAGTTTAGTCAGCAATACTTGTGTCAATAGAGCCACGAAAACATTCCATGGAGTGGTGCTTGTTTACTACCATTCAAAAAATAAAAGAAATCAAAAAAATACAATTTTATTTCATTAGCTTCTAAAAATTGAGATAACCGCAATAATTTAATTGGTTTTTGTCATGGTTCGAGAAGACATTTCGATAAAATAAAGTCAATTAATACCAAAAGTATTTTTCCTATGATTATCATGATCTGCAATATTGTTAGATTATCAAGTCGCAACAAAAAGCAATATATATCGCCTGATAATAGCTATTTGTGTATTAAGAGCGCAAAGTGATACATTGCCGCTCTGAGCAAGGAGATGCTACCTTGCGAGAGCGGCAATCTCACTTTGTACTCGAATTACACACAAGATTTTTTCTACATTCGCAGATTTTAGAAAAACATGAGTTGTATTGAAATAGATATTTTTATTTTCGATGACGATCTTCGAATTCGCGTTGTTCATGAAACTGTTGACATAATCTGTTAAATGCTGTTCAGTAATTTAGATTGGGAGAAGTTGACAAAAGGGGTGACATCTAGTAACGCATTTTGAACTTGCATAGCGGTGAACAACAACAAATATTTGGTTATAATTAACCCTACTTGTATTTCTCAGTTTTAATTTCATTATCATTTCATAAAAAAAGTGTTCTTAGTGATACATCTTTAATCCATTATGTCGTTCAATGCCCACTGTGCTGTCAAATGTCGCAGAAACTTTTGACGTTTTTCTAATATGGTTTCCATATTCAGCGAGCGACAAAGTAGACTCCGCGGAAAAGTGACACTTTGCGCTTCCTTTTTGATGCGCAAACATGGTACTTTGCGCTCGGTTGTAGAAAAAATAGATTTGTGCATGCGTATGCTCTGCTTAACGCTCTTTCATTTACGTCATCAAGCAGGTGTTTTTCGATAATGTCATGGAAAACAAAGTCGCATTGATTACGGCATTGCCTTAAATCTATGAGTAATATAGGGGTACCTCGTCCGTTATATCGACAAGGTGTATACCTGCATTGTCAAGTTATGAACTATTTGGATTCCTTCAAACGGTTTAACTGTTTCAGCCATCAATCAATCTATTCCAAGATTATGATATAGTTTATAGATTGTACCATTGTACTTTTTTCAGTGTTGTCATTGGATCTTTTTGGAATGGGTACATAATATTATTTCAAGACATTGAAGTGTTTCCAATGGGAAAAATAAGATTCTCGAATACTATGCATTTGAAAAAAAAAGACGGCTCTTATTAAGTTTCTATGATCGCTCTGTACAAAACCCGATATTTTATACCTAGTAGAATTTTCACGCTCGATAAGTGTACTTCATAGAAAGATCTTCAATATTCTAATGATGAAAACTTTGTATATTCATAATAATATACAGTGTGTCCCAAATTCGTTTCTCTATACAGGGATCTTGGCTCCTGTTATACCTACATCAAAGGTTAAATAGGGAAAGTTTTAGAGGAAACTTAGTGCATTCGATATTCGGTTCCAGATTTGCGATCGGTCAATTCGTTTTGAAAATATCGGCAAAAAACCGAAAATGGCGGATTTTGTTTTTTGCCGCAGTAAATCCGAATCGGCTAATTGGAAAGCTATGAAAATGTGACATTATCTGGATATACTTTTTAAGGACGAATAAAATGGTGTGTATGACATGTCTCAATCGCCTCTTGTTTTTCCGCAACTCGCCCTAACTTTCATTTTTCTAATGACCGCCATATTGGATTTTTCGATTTTTTGGAAAAAGTGTGAAATTTCCAGTCTAGTGATGTCCCACAAGTGCATAAAAGATTTAACCATCATCGGAATATCACACTTCGTAGTTAGGCCTCAATCATTTCTGAGGAGGCCATGATTTATTTGTCGCAAAACATCATTAATATAGGTACTGTATCACCCTATTTGGTGTGCAGCAAACGTGTTAAACTTGAACGCATTGAATTTTCAATAGAACATGGACGTAAATAATGACTTCTCAACGAGTCTATGAGTGTATTGAATAAAAAGTCAGAAAAATCATTGTTTATTCAATCAACACTTAAGCTTTTGATTAACTTACAGGTAGATACAAATATATTGAAAATGAAAATACTGTAATGTGTTCTCAGCTGTCTCGGTATTGATTTACAAGTTTGCAAAATGACGTCCATTTGCATCGAGGCATTTTTGACAATACGTAACCGTTTTTCGTACAACCCTCGCAAGTATGTTTCTGTTGATATTTGTAAATGTGTTAAAAACTCTTTGTCTCAGGATTTCTATAGTCGCAGGAGGATCAAATTCATAGACCTCATTCTTTGTATGACCCCAGAGACAAAAATCCAAAGGCGAAAAGTCGGGGGATCTCCTTTCCTCAAACTGCTCTATCAAGAAGTTCCTGACTTGAATGGTGTTTTGAGCCAGACATCCATCCTGTTGAAACCAGGTTCTTTTGAACTCATCTTCGGTTAGAGTAGCTCGTAATGCCGGCACAACCTGATTTCGCCAAAGCTCTAGGTATCTCTGTCCGTTCAGGCTGTAGTCAAAAGAAAATGGTCCTATAAGTCGATTTCCTGAAATGATTGATTGATAGCTACCCAATTGAGAAAGGTTAAATCGATTAAATTACCAATGACCCCACACCAAACGTTAAACCCAAATCTGGTCTGTAGACGCTTCGCTGCCACTTCGTGAGGGTTTTCCACAGCCTAATGATAAGTGTTGTGCTTATCAAAAACTCCACAATTCGTAAACCTACTTTCATCGGACCACAAGACATGACTTACAAAATCGAGATTGTCATTACACTTCCTTGTATACCACTCACAGAAGCGCATTCGTCTTGGAAAATCAGTTTCTTCAAGTCCTTGAACTACTGTGGATCTGTATGGATGGTACTTATTCCTTTTTAGCACTCTCTGTACTGTTGATTTTGACACAATAATTTCCCGTTCTACAGTTCTTACCGATTCACTAGGGTCTTCGTTGACAGCTTGTAAAATGTTTCTGTTGCGATTTTCAGTTGCAATGTTGTATCCGCTTCTAGATTGTTCGAAGGCCCCAAAGTTGATCAAATTAGCAACCATTTTTCTGAATTGGGTTTTATGAGGCTGCCGTCGTTCGGGGTACATCTCCAAATACCTTGCTGAGGTAATGTCGGCATTTCTCTGTGACTGCGAGTACAGCGCTAACATATCCAACTTTTCTTCATTCGAATAGGGAACACCGGGCATTTTTAGTAGGTTTCGACTATTTGTTTATCAGATTCATTATTTTAATGACAGAGAAGCGTACTACTATTTACGTTAACACAACTTTCATACTGAACTAGCTGACCCGGCAAATTTTATACTGCCTCATAATGTCATTTTTGTCTTGATATTGAAAATGGCCGCCACTCTGCTATGCTGTAGAATTTAGTCTCTTTCATTTCTCGGGTCTATGATTTGAATTGACATCAATATCATTAGGTGAGTTCGAGTTTCCGCTCTTCGTGCTCAGAGTGTTTAGAGCGAAAACTCGAACGCGCCTATTGAATTTACTCATTGACATTGACATTAGTTTGTTTTGTCACGGAGAGGTGACATGTGACAACCCGAATGAAAAGTTGTGTTTTCAGGTTTTTTCGGGGGATTTTCCAGCTTTTCTCGCCATTAAAACAATCCCAAGACTTTAACGAACAATTCAAAAAAAAATGACTCAAATTGCCCCAGCCGTTCTCAAGTTATTGATCCTCCAGAAGAAATCGGTACTCATTTTTATATATTAAGATTATTATTTTCGAGGTGTTACAGACCACAACGCCATCTTTCGGCAGAATTATTGAACGGAATATCAGAGCCTCCTAGGATTTTGCTCATAAACCAGTTTTCTGTCAAATAATCATGTCCTCCTTAGAAAAGATTGAGCCCTAACTACGAAATGTGATATTCCGAAGATACTTAAATCTTTTACGCACTTGTGAAACATCACTAGACTGGAAATCTTACACTCTTCTAAAAATAGAAAAATCCAATATGGCGGCAATAAGAAAAATGAAAGTTGAGGCGGGTTGCGGAGAAACAAAAGACGATTGAGACATGTCATACACACCATTTTATTCGTCTCAAAAAAGTGTCCCGATAATGTCACATTTTCATAGCTGTCCAATTAGCCGTTTCGGATTTACTGGCAAAATCCGCCATTTTCGGTTTTTCGCCGATATTTCCAAAACCAATTTATCGATCGCAAATCTGAAACCGGATATCGAATGCACTAAGTTTCCTCTAAAACTTTCTCCATTTAACCTTTGCTGTAGGTATATATAATAGGAGCCAAGATCCCTGTATAGAGAAACGAATCTGGGACACACTGTATATGGTTCGCCAAGGTAAGTGGCCTATTAAAATATCTCGAGAAATAAAGCGATTGGGATTCTGAAAGTTTGTAGAGAGAGATTTACGGAGATGCTCTTTTCAAATGAAATAATAGTCATGTTGCGCGACTTCCGGTTATACCGGAAGTATGTGTCAACTCGCTTGTTTCAAATGGAATACCCTATATATTATTACATTTTTGGATTCTACGTTATAGCCCAGGGAAATAGAATCAATATAAAGGCCATCTGCGGAATGAGCCCGAGCAAGCTGAATTTTTGCAGAGAGCTTCGTTTTGATGATCTAAGGCACCACACAAAAATCTCATATTGCAGCCCGTGTGCATCTAGAGATATCGAAGGTCAAAAGTCACGAAAATTGGTCTTTCGCAAACATCTTGCTTCCAGTGCATCTGACGGCTTAGGAACTTATCACAAAACTGACGTAAAATTGTCTTTTCTACAAAATTGTTTATCTATATTTTTTGCATACGACTAACCGTTTTCGAGATATAGGTAAAAATGTATGATACTGCGGAGCTATAACTATAAATGCATTTTTGTTAAGCTGGTAGTCTGGAAAATAAAACTCTGATTATCAAAATGGTTGAAAATTGGTTTATTGAAAATATATATATAAGTATATAATAAATAACAATAATCATTCGTCTTCGTCGGTTTCAATTGGCTCCTCCATTAGCAAATCTTTATCAGAAACTTCCTCTATACCTTGAAAATCATCTGTTGGAAATACCTTCTCAGACTCAGTGAAGCTTTCTATATTTCGAAAGTCTGTTGAGGGGTTCAGGCATGCCTGTCTGTGACACCGGCCATACACTTTAGAGCATGGCAGCCCGACTTTTCGGCACCCGCACTGCGCACCACACCCCTTTCTACAATTACAAAAAATTGAATTTATTAGTTCGTCTGGGGCAGGTGGCATTAGTTGTTGGCTCTTATATGTTGTTTCTTAAATCCCAACCCCATTCTTCGGCTTGTAGATTTTTCCCTAGCCAAATTTGAACTTGGTAATAGACCCGTTAAATTGTCATCCCTTCCACCTACCACCGAAGCAGCCCGACAACATATTTATCGGGTCTATTACCAAGTTCAAATTTGGCTAGGGAAAAATCTACAAGTCGAAGAATGGGGTTGGGATTGAAGAAACAACATATTAGAGCCAACAACGACACTAATGCCACCTGCCCCAGACGAACTAATAAATACAATTTTTTGTAATTGTAGAAAGGGGTGTGGTGCGCAGTGCGGGTGGCGAGAAGTCGGGCTGCCATGTATGCTCTAAAGTGTGTGGCCACATCATGCCAATCATGAACTATATTCCTCCTCCACCACCTTTTCCAAATTTCCAATACTAAATTCATAACCTGACATCACTGTCTAACCCCCTCTACATTCCCCAAAACCCATCCTCGAAACCTAAATCCTGCAACACTGCACTTCCACTCTCTCCCCCACTCCACTCCCTCCCATTTCATCATACCTCAGACTTAATTCCAAATCCGGCAACGCCGCATCCTGGGAACTTGTTCCCACTACACTCCCCCACTCGAGCTCGCTCGACACTGTTATTAGTTATTATCAACTTCCCACTCTTCAAAACCATTATACCGGCTTATTCTGGCCTCTTTTCCTAATCCATATCACCAAATTGCCAAAGTACTCAACGTATGGGATAAAGTGTCTTGTCGACACTACTACCCAAAGCCCAAAAACTGTTAATACGTGTGTCACGGACAGGCATGCCTGAACCCCTCAACGGACTTTCGAAATAAAGAAAGCTTCACTGAGTCTGAGAAGGTATTTCCAACAGATGATTTTCAAGATATAGAGGAAGTTTCTGATAAAGATTTGCTAATGGAGGAGCCAATGGAAACCGACGAAAACGAATGATAATTATTATTTATTATATATTTTTTTTTTAAATAAACCAATCCCCAACAATTTTGCTAATGAGAGTTTTATTTTCCAGACTACCAGCTTAACAAAAATGCATTTATAGTTATAGCTCCGCAGTATTATACATTTTATCAGTTTTGAAATAGGTCCCTAGGCCGTCAGATGCACTGGAAGCAAGATTTTTGCGAAAAACCAATTTTCGTGACTTTTGACCTTCGATATCTCAAGACGCACACGGACTGCAATATGAGATTTTTTTGTGGTGTCTTAGAACATCAAAACGAAGCTCTCTGCAAAAATTCAGCTTTCTCGGGCTCATTCCGCAGAGGAAGTCTTATTTCCCTGGCCTATTTAATTCTAGGCTGATTTGATGTATGATGTTCTATACCTGAGTATAAGCGTTTTTGAAATATTTTAGTTCTCATGTCAAAAATGACGTTTGTAGGTTCCTATTTGAATGTAAATTTTTCGTTTATTTTGATAATCATGATTACAAGGTGGCCCAAAAATAAGATTAAAAGTAAAATGAAGAAATCTGCAAAAAATAAATTTTTACAAATGGAAAAACACGACGCAAAACGTATAAAAGCGAATATCAAGAACAGCAACCATTTGGGAGTTGCTTTCAAAACGGTCACCACATCTGACAAACAGTGAGCGTTGAACGAACGGGAATACGATTTTGAAAATGACAAGTGCAAATGACGTAATATTCGCTAAGCGACTCGAAACTCTTTGCGTTTTTGGAGAACGAAAATACGACCCCAGCTCGACGTCAAAACAAACAGTTTACCGAACGACAATCTTTCCATCCATTCTGTTTAGTTCGTCAACTTCCGCAATTTTGGATTAGTTTGAGCTAGTTCAATAATCACTATCTAAATTTATCTAGTGAAAGAATCAATGCCCTTTCTACTCCTGCGATTAAAAATAAATGCGAGCAGAGAAACAAAAAGCGTGTCATCATCTAACTTCGTTGAGAAATAATTGAATCAAGTTGAAACATAATTTGACCCCGAATAACTTTTTTGTTTGTTTGTGAATTTCCAAGATTTTGTTTTGATCAGATATAAGTCAATGTTCTGGATGTTACTCCAAAATAAAGCTTTCCAATTTTTGGCCAGGAACGAACATAATTACAACGTTTATGGAAACTGGTCCAGGAAAGCTTGTTGTAAAAACGATCTGAGCTACATACAGATACATAATTTATACATTTTTTAAGAAGGGCATTTGTGGTAAAAGGTGTCCCGGAAACATTATTGTTTTTCACGTTCTTATTCTTTTTGTTCTCATTCGATTTTAGTTCGTACAAATCAGGAAACTATGTGGTCCATATTAGGAAGCTGTTTGCCTAAATTCTTTGCTCTTGCAAAGGTTTTGAAAAACTGCGATATTATTGATCACGATAACCCCAGCAGCTGCAATAAATTTTTTTTGGTGAGAAATTTAATAAGTAACTAAAATTGGGAGTGGTCAAACTCTTTAAACCCACGATTTCGTTTTTAAAAGCAATCTTTTGAAAATTGGTACAATATAGGCTAATTTACCCTACTAATATATGGTTTTGATAGTCCAAAATTAATTTGAGAACTGATCTTGACACTCAACAGTCGCCACAGATTGAAATGTGAGTAGAAGAATAGATATTCCATTTTCTTGAATCAAACTCAAGGAAAATATGCTTCAGTCTTGAGTGGAATGTTGTCTTCAATACACAATGGCACAATCATTGTATCTTCTGCGGAACACAAGTCTATTGAAACCCATAATATATTCAGTATACATCTTCCTACCCATTGTCTGCAAACATGAAACAAAACCACTAATAAAAAATGTAATTATGCTAACTCCATCATTCTGTATACCAATTAGGTGGATAAAAACCCTCGTTCATCGTCTCGTATCTAACATTGCGGTAAATAACGCATCGAATCCGTGATGTGCTGAGTTATGTGAGAAAATATTTTCATTGATCCTATTTTCTTATCAGAAGAGAACAAGTATCAGTCAGCTCACTATCTTACTTCACAACAATACCTACCGTGTGGCGAGTTATTAGTTGACGGTATCGGTCTATTTTCAATGATAACTTTTGGTAACAAACAGTTCTAGATTAATCACCATAGTATCTTCTTCTTGTGGTCCTTATGTCTGGATAAATCAAATAACCAACAAACTGGTATTCCTTAGCGGAAGAAGCTTCTGTAGATTCTGAAAATACGGAATCTGTAGACATCGAGACATCTCGCTTAGAGTCTTTATTTTCTGGAATGAAAATTGTGTCACACTGTGATCGAAACCTATGTACTTGAAGTTGCTCGTTGCCCACGACTAGTTCCAACAATACAACAATAAATCAATACCAGTCGATAATAATCATATTCGATATCATCGGCCTCATTCTTAACAGTGGAAAACGAGCAATCAAGTAACGCGATTGAGAAGAGGTTGACTCGAAACGCGCACCTGTTGCATTAATGTGGCAGAGCGACCGCAAGAGACTCGAAGGCACCGTTTATATTAACATAAGAATTTCACAAGGGGGAGTCTTTATTTCATTATCTATGAAAAGCGATACGCAAATATTTTTATCAGGCACTGTTAAATTAATTAGTGGTTTTATTTGTATTGTAGAGAACTACTGATATAAGTATTAGAATGGACAGCAGAAATCAAAAATCCGGTTTTGACTAATCAGGAAAATATTCTCTGTCAATGTGATCAAGGCAATAGCGGTCCTAAACTCAAAAACGTTAAAAGCAAATAACATTCATGAAACAATGACGTGCTTTTCTTATTAGTTCCGATCTTTGTCCTCATGAGTGGTGAAGTATACGGATAAATGATATATGCCACTTCTTTTTTGCGAAAAATCAACTTAACATCGAGATACTGACCTATAAACAAAATAAGAAATGTTCTACTACTGTAAAAAAAATCCAAAGAAAAACGTTTTTCTGGCAACTCTCGAACTATCCCCCTGGGTACCATAGCCATAGGGAGAGTTGCATAATACTAATTATCATAAGGAAGAGATGAAGCACATTTTTCTTTTGATCCGAAACGTTTGCATGGATCAAAAATACTTTCCGGACCTAGCGGTCCTTTTCCAACTTTTCCAGATTAAACTCGCCGGTCAATAATTATGATGAACGCACAAACGCCATATTATCTTCTTTTAGCCTTACATCTTGAGATTTTGCCAGATTGGAGTTTTTCTATCGTGATATAGTTGATTTTGTGTGTGTTTAAAAAAATGCGGCATCTCCCCGCACCAAAAACTGCGGCATCTCTCCTTCATGGTATGGACAGATGACTCACGCATGCGCTGTGATTGTCGGTAACAAAAAACACAAAACAATAATAATAAAAATAAATACCAGAAATATACATGAAACCAATCTTCAACAAACAAATGGAGTAATCTATTTGGCGAACGTACGAGACGCGTGCCGCTACTTGGTCAGTATTAACGCAAAAGATCCTGTGACGTCATAGGCTCCGTCGATCGATCGAAATATTTTAATATTTGAACGCCCTAAGGTTCTTCAATTTTCATTAAATCAAACTGATTTTTTGTTTGTGAGTTATTAATTGTTTATAATACGTCATATGATGTCAGAGAACATTGTTATCGAAATTTCACCAAAGGAGTCCATATTAGTACAAACTCGTAACTCTTACGAAACAAAAATGCCTTTCATCATTCATCAATTATTTCTATTGAAGCACTTTTATAGATTTTATTCAAAGTATATAATATACCAGCGAATCAGTTTGTATATACAGGGTGTTTCTCATATCTGACTCACCTGATTTGGAGACAAAAATGTGTCATAAAATTTTCTCGAATATTCACGGCTTCGTTTTTCATAATATAGTACAGTTTTATTTTTTGGTATTTTCGTTTGATAGTTCATAACACATAATATTCAAATGAGATTTATTAAACATTATAAGGGTCTAGAGCACTTTGGTTCAAGACAATCTTGAATTTTACAATCAGTACATTGGCAAAGACCGAAGGTTAGTTCATTAAATTTTCAAAAATCGGTTATATGAACCTGTTAAAAAGAATAAAATTTAATATTGAAAATAGCTCATCCTATTTTGATTTATAGAAAAACATCTAAAAAAAAAGTTATTGCATTATTCCAACTACTTCTGATTGACCTAGTGGCAATGAGTAGTTGTTCTTGATAAAATTTCTAATCCACATTTTTAAACCACCCCAGAGACAAATATCTCTGGAAATCAGCATACTGACTTCACGGAAATTATTCTTTCTCAGTGATTAAACTTATCGGGAGAACCTGTAATCCCTGGAGAACTCGTCCCAAGTTGGCGGATAGGGGAATGCTTGCCAGATATGGGTGGTAGGAGGGAAATCAAATACATCCCCGTGGACCAACTGGTTGATGGGTGTGATGACTCGAGAAGAGCGACCCAAAACAGCGTCGAAACCAGATTCGGCGGCTGAAATAAAAACTGTTCAAAACTTTCGGCAAAAGAAGCCTTTTAACGCCAAAACCATCCAAACCCCTGTTTTGCTGAGTCTTGAAACTTTATTACCCCAATCTCGCACTGACAAGTCAGTCCGCCTTGTGGATTCTGGAGGAGAGAAAAACTGAATATATCCAAACAGAGACTTTGCCCCACAAAAGCATATCTGTGTCGCAACAAACATCATCAGAACGATGAAACAATGGAACATCTTGAAATTCTGGAGAAAGAGCTAAAAAATATAAAATAGGATATACTTGGTCTAAGTGCGAGCAGACTATATGCGGAAGATGTAAGTACTTTTGAATAAGAACATTTGCTAATTTGCTTTATCAAAGGGATGCCGATATTGATTTTCATCTTGGGAGAGTAGCGATCCTAATAAACAAAAAACTAATATACCTTATCACCAAGATGGAATCCGACTCAAATACAGTGATTTACATAATGCTAAAACTCAACAAAATATATTCCCACATACATTCAATAAGTGCATGCCCTGACAAGCTCTTCAGAAGATCATGAAGCCGAACAATTTCATGAGGATTTAACAAGAGCCCAAAGATTGGGAAACGCTAAGTTCTTCTTAATCATAGGGGATTTGGCCCAAAGACTGAAGATGATCCAAGAAATATTTTGGATTAGGCAGTAGGAATGCCAGAGGTGAATGACCTCGAATGAAATGAGTTTACTGTCTCAATACCTTCTAGGTATAAGAAACCTTCTCAAAGAAAGTGGACCTGGAGAATCCCAGATGGCGAAGTTAAGAATGAGATCGACTATATAATTTCCAACTGGCGTGAGATATGCCTGAACGTAAATGTGCCGAATCATTTCAATTCAGGAGATGACCTTGGATTGTTTCAAGTAGATATTGTAATCAACGCTTAACTCGAGAGGCGGAAGCTTGTCTAGAGGAAAACTTACCTAACAACGGAAACCTTTAAGGCAAATGAGACCGAATACCAGACAATCTTAGAAGTAAAACTGCATCCGGTAAGCAACCTAGAAAAACTGGGCCTGAACCAACTATCGGCGACAATTATTGCTAATAGTATGTAAGTCCAGACAAGTCATTAAGTTCGAAGCTCAGCCGCAAAACTTTGGAGCTGCTGGATCAGAGAAGAAAAACAAACAGATTTCAACGAATATAAGGTGTTGTGCAAAGCAATTAACAAGGAGACTCGAAAAGATCTAAGGAACCATAACAGTCAGCTAGTACAAAGAGTGATAGAAAACAACTCTGATATGAAAGTACCCAAATCACATATGTCCAAAAGAAAGAAAAAACGATTCGAAATAAAGAGCCAAAGGGGGGAGTTGGTTACCGAGAACCAGAAACATAAAATACCTAAAACTCCAAATGTCGACAGAATAAATCAAGGACGAAAAAGCCCCAGGGGTAGACCGCATCACCGTCGAAATGCTGAAAATGGGAGGGGATACCCTGGAAAAGGCACTTTGCGTCTTATTGGATAAGTGCATTAGCGAGGAAAGAATCCCTGAAGGGTGAAGGGTTGCGTCAAGGAGACTATATCACCAAAGCTGTTTACTTTAGCACCTTTGAAAATGTTCCATGGCAGAATAAAGGTAAATAAATATAGATGGAGACCACCTAAGTCACTATCGTTTTGCGGGCGATATCGTGGTTATCAGTAGTGACACCAATGAGCTGAGGACCATGCAGATTGTACTCAAAATGAATTCAGGGAAGACAAGAATAATGACCAATGATAATCTAAGAGTCCGCATAGAAGGGAAAATTCTCGAGATTGTCGACGAATATGTATATTCAGACCACACCATCAGGCTGGGAAAACAGAACCAAGCATCGAAAATATCCAGAATTATAAGTTTGAGTTGGGCAGCATAAGGCTGACTTAAATACATTTCAAAATCCCAAAGCATTCCTGTCAATCTTGAGAGGAGATCATATGATTCCTGCATTCTAACAGTAACAACGTATCTTATGGAAGCTGTCACTCTCACGGAAAAAAATCGCAGATAGGCTCAGAATAACACAAAAAGCAATGCTGGTAGCTCGCCTGAGGTGATTATTCCTAGACCAGAGGTTTGGACGGATCAAAACAGATCAGTTCAAATACGGGAAGGGTCGTGGTGGTTTACTGATGGCTCCAAACATCAAAGAGGCACAGGAGCAGGATTCTGCAAGAGCGGGAGAGACAACAAAATGACCTTCTCGCTCGGGATTCACGCTTCGATTCCACAGCCCGAAATCTTTGCCATAACACAATGTTCTTGGTCAATTCTTGAGAGTGGCACAAATCACAGAACTTTCAACATTTGTTCAGATAGCACTTCAGCATTAAAGGCTGTTGTGAGATAGTCAGTAGACTCCAAAGCAGTCCTAGAATGCAAAGAGGTTCTGCATAAGATAATTCAAAATAACAACAGAGTGAGGCTTATTTGGGTCCCGGGCCATAGCGGTATAAAGGCGAGTATTGAAGCTGACAGACTTGCCAAAATTGGTTTATCGCACAGGCCGATAGGACCCGAACCAATGATTGGCATCCCTGAAGCAACCGGAATGGGCGAGACGAAGAAACTTCTACTCGAAAAGGCCACTCGATGCAGGAACAATGACCCTGGCATGCTACATGCCCAGGCAATCTGATACGGGCAGAACCAAAGAGCTCTTAAATATGAGCAGAAAAGATCTCCGCGCAATGATCGGTCTTCTGCTCAGAAATAGCATTCTTGACGACTATTGTATCGACCAATTCTTGGATTAAAAATCTTTGCGTCACTTCCATTTGACACAATACAATGTCATAATAATTTTGTTTGCTATAGTCTTTGGCCGCTCGTACAGTGGCAATACGCTACCGCGACTCGTCTAACTAAATTGTTTCAAATATGAGCATGTCAAAAGATCTGAGTTATCTCCACATGACTGCATTGAGAAAGAGAGAGTGAGAGAAGACTGCTCCAGCACCGCGCGGCGCCGGCGCCGGCGACCCGGTTTTGGACATGTAGGAAAATTATTTGCGTTCTCGATTTTATTTATCTATCAAGTATATTCAGAATATCAGTACATATCTAGTCTTGTGGTCTCGCGGAGCCCTGAACGCCCCCCTTCACTTGAAAATATAATACAGTTTCGTCCAAAAAAGTTATGGCTGTTCATTACAGATAAAATAGGTGTAGGTAGCGCCCTCTATAATTTAGAGCCTTACTGAGGTCAAATTCGAATTTCGCATGATAAGAAACTCCCAATCACGGATTTTCATCAAAAGGTTCAATTATTATTTAGAAAAACAAAAATTGAAATAAAATTTCAACACCTTGTAGCTCTGTAACTAAGCATTTCCGGATACGTGTTTATAGGAAGTTTTGTCTTAATTTTGAAGCAAGGAAACTCATTCCGAATTTTTTTGCAATAAAACAAAAATATAATATCGCAATTTTCCAATTCACAGTGAACCAAATATCCGTTTCATCGCATTTTTTCAGTAGATTCCGTGAAAAATTAGCAGTTTCAAATTCACAATCTGAATGTGTTTTTTTTCACATCACAAAGAAATAATCATAATATTCCATCGAATCTTACAGTGACAATGTTTAAAAATAAAACTATTAGACGGTATCAAATTATGAATAAGGGTGACAAAATTCTTAAATCATAAAGTAATGTATGCCTACATGGAAAATAAATAATGTGTTACTGAATATTGAACCAAAGCTATGAATAATTAACAAGTATAAAGAACATTTTTAGGAAAAGTTGTGCCTATTCCCAAAATTATTAAACTGTGCTAATATGGGAAGACATTGCAGCGCTGTCGGTTACACACACCCCGCATCTTACACGAAAATCTTTTTTTTTTTTATAAAGAACTATACATATACAGTTTCACGCTGTAACACTTACTCTGTTACACCCTGTATAGTGGGATTGTCATGCTATATTATGTTGTGTGTATTCAAAAAATAAGGTTTAAGTATATTATTTTCAACACCATCAAGACCAAGACCAAGAATGAACAAGGCCAATACTAAGACCAAGACGACATTTATTTTTCGAGACCAAGACCAAGTCTGGCCAGTCTTGATCTGAGATCAAGATTCGTCAATTGCGGCACACAAAATATCCATAGCTTCATCAGGCAGCTGCATGAGAATCATGGCACACACCCCATCCTCACCACAAGATGATCATTTTTTTATTTCAAGAATAGCATCCATAGCCTTGTCCCTCTGCACTGGAGCAAACTGGAATGAGCTTAACAAAGAGAAGTCATTAAAGTAGGATATTGGTTCCGGAGAGTCAGGAAGATTCTTAGTGAGTTCAGCAGCCACACTACAGTAGAAGGAGTTCAAGGTATTAGGACTAAACCCAGAATTTCTTTGATTGGTCGGAGTACGATTAGGTGCAATACATTCATCATCGACTAGCAAGCTCTCTGTTTATAATTTGATTCTCCTATCTTCCTGGTGTAGTGAAGATTCATGGCTAATTTGATAAGCTTTCTGTATATGGACCTTCACTTATTACAATACAAAATAAACTGAGGATTATTGGTGTACCTCTTTATGTAATTTAAACGACAGACATTTTTAGAAGACTTCCTCAACCCCTCAGTTAGCCACGTTTTTTTTTCCTTATTCGTTTTGGTTTTATCATTCTAAGTGGGAAAGCCTTGTTAAAGGTGTCTACCAGAACCTATAGTGGAACATACTAAGGAAAGACAAACTTCACTGCCTCATGATCAGACATTCCAGCATTCAACACCGAACAGACAGGGTTGTTGAAATTTGAACATATACATATGTATAATCAATAGTCGAAGAGAAAGTTCGTGACACACGAGTTGGTGAATTAACGTGCATCTTCAGTCCATATCAAAGCAAAAGGAAACGGGCCATGATGGTATCCACCGAATTCCACTCACAAAATCACCACCTATCACATGCCTATATGAAGGAGGAACATGACAAAGAATAATATTTAGTTTATTGAAGAACTCGCCAGTATCAGAGCTAGGTGATCGATAGATGCACAAAAAGCATAGAACATTCAAAACAGCGCTAGTTCGATAGAATATCGAACTTATCAACAGGTACAAAGAGCTGGTTCATCATTCTCTATTATTGATAATTCTCATTTATTGTGGTAATTGATTCAATGCTTTAACTAATTTCTTGTTGATTATTCCATGCTCTCTTGGTATCTTTATCTTTCTGGTAAAATTGAAGTGGGCAGACAATCTTCTTCAATTTAGAAATCATCACAAAGTCTGTTCATGCCAAATAGCCCCATCCGAAGATTTATTCGATATCGCGGATAATATCCCATTCTTCGTTTGTTTGTGATGTGTATGCCTTTAGGCAAGAGCTTGTTCGCATAGACTCACAGGCACAAGCACAGGTGTGCCCCCAAGTCACGTGTGGCCTCGTGTGTGAATCCGGACAGACAGAAAGCCCCCCCGGTGGGTGGCCTATCTCAGAAATGTTACTTTATATGTGCCCCATTGTTCTCGGGACAGATGCAGTGAAAAAGCCACAATGGCCCTATCTGTTTATCGTTTCGACTGCAGGATTATAGGTTAATAAATAATCGGTCAGCTTTTTTGGGGGCTGCGAGTCTCTGGTTACATTATTATTTACGTATTCGGAGGCATTAATAATTCTTCTGATGGTTGGAGCTGCTATGGGAAAAGTAAATATGATGGGCCAGGCATGGGCAGGCTCGATGGGCGCTGTGGAATTTGGTTTTCTCAGAATATGATCATTTTTCTCGACTCATTTGTTTATATGGCCCTCAATAAGCATAAATTAAAACATTGTTCGTTATATGATGAAATTTATGCATTTCACCTATACTTACTATAAATCAATTTTGTTACTGGCACTGCTACACAAAACTGCAATTTCCTATATCGCCTACATGAACATAATATAACCAAAACTTTTGATCCATAAGTGTACCATTTCTATAGGCGTGGTATCAACATCAACACAACTTGAAGGTTTATGGTTGAATACAGGAGAACACAGAAAATATGTTTTCATCTTCAATGATTGTCTTCGATTTTTCTTGGAATAAAACCTATATATTTTAAGATCCCGCTCAATGTCCAATCGTAAGAAAAAGGCCGCTTGCATTGTGATACACATTGAGCTCGAATGTCCGATGGATTTTCAAAGATCGTACTAACAATAGACAAAGGCGGCTACGGTTATTATGTAAACGGTGCCACTCTGTCTAGGTAGGCTTTAAGCTTTCAAAGAAAACCATTGGCATTTTCAAGTACCTACAAGTACCACAATCCGTTTGATCCTTTAGAGAAGCTGTTGACTCGATGCAGGTGTTTTGACTTTCACCCGATACTAGTTTTTTGAATGTTCGGTTTTGGGTTTTGTTTGAATATCTTTTGTTTGGTTGTATGTGTGCTGAATATAATGATGCTTGAATAAATGCTTGTTGCAATAAGTAGTGTTAAGAGCTGTTTTTTAATGTTACCACAAAAATCCATTGGTGGAATCAATTTGCATGCTAAGCCGAACTGTGATGTAATATACCTTGAAGTTCCATTTAAATTCTCTTGGCTGTTGTTTATTTGCAGATAATGCACCTTCTAATTAATTTACTTTTATTGAAGAATGTCGTCAATGATACATTGACCTCAGACTTCCCACAAAGGTCTTGAATGAAATGCCACGCCTTTATATTTGATAAAAAAAGATTCTTGAAAAGCTAAGGACATGGATGGATCAAAAGAAAAATATACATTCAAAAATCAGCAAAATACTTATGTTTTGGCGAAGCCCGAGAATATTCGAAGTATGCTAACTACATTCGCTAAAATACGGAGAAGAGCAGAAGAGCTTAACCGTTTTTGAGATGTTTATACTTGCGGAGGTACAAAAAGAAATAGATTCAAAATTGAACACAGTACTCCTTGTTAGAGGACAGAGAGTACTTAATTTGTCGTCTTGGCGGAGTATCTCGCTGATGAGTGAAGATGGGGATATGCGGTTTTCGCAATGCTGTGCTTCTTTTTCGAGAAACAAACGATGACACCAATAAAATTTTCATAGCTCTCTTGGGTGCCTGAAAATGGACAATTTTCAACTTTGATACTTTGTCGATAATTATTACGGTATGTGTTCATATTGAAGACATCAATATTTTTGGAAGTATCGAATGACAAAAAGGAAATATCAAAGAAAGAATGGGATGTGATCTGGCCGAACCATTTACGTTCACACCTCCACCTCATCTTCTGTGAACAATATATTATGTACAGGGTGTCCCATATAAGATCCTCTGATCTCCTTTCTCGGGAGTTTTTTACGAGAAAAAGTTGAGTATACAGTCTTATTGTTTTTGAAGGAACCTTATTTATATATTTTGAACATAAATAGGGTACTCAGTTTTCCTTGGGCTGGACCCAACTTTTCAAAATCAAATGGAACAACCTGTATATTATCTTCGAGATGAATTCTTTATTAAAAATAAAGGTCCTATACTTATCTCCAATAGTTTGGAATATAAAAGCGATTTCGTTTTTTTTTTTGCAAAAAACGCATTTATCCCAAGTAGTGAATGATGGGTTCATAGTATTCTCTGACTGTGTCATTTTTTCTATAGACAATACTATGATATATAATTCTAGTTGGTTAGAATGGCAGCCAATTATACGGGGTGAGGTGATGTGTTGGTTAGAATTGCAGCCAATTATACGGGGTGAGGTGATGTAAGAAGTTGAACCCGATAAGGACAAATAAAATCACTCATAAGTCGAAGATGTTGAATAAAAAACCCTAAATATGGTTACGGATTTTGATTGTTCATCAAAAATGAGGGTAAGTTTGTATGGAATAGTCTATACCTATCTCTAGCCGTTTGGAGAATATTCGCTATTTGATCCTTTTTATGCAAAAAAATACCTTTTGTGCAAATTCAATGAGAAAAAGTACTGTTGATATTTTCAAAAAAACTTGAAGACATTGATATTCTTATGGATAGAGTAAGGGAAGAAATTCAGATTCTAAACGGAATTCACTCAGTCAGAGATGCCCTACCAATGCTAAACCTGGAAATCATCTATACAACTTGTATCGCCCTGAATGGAGAGGACCTGTACGTCATTCATTTTAATTCTTTGTTAGTGATTTCGATTTATAATTGGTAAAAGTATCTGGTTTTTTGGTCTGTGTTGATACATACTCATTATTCCTCATTGAATTTCCACAAAAAAAATTTTTTGCAGCTACAGCTACAGCTAGAGATAGGTTAAGGCTATTTCATAAAAACTAACCTTGATCTCTGGTGAACAATCAAAATCTGTAACGATTTACAGGGTTTTCTATTTAACATTTTCGACTTATTGGTTATTTCATATTTCTCAAATGGGATCAACTTCTCACATCACCTAGTATAATTGAAAGCCATTCTAACCATCTGAAATCAAATAATATAGTTTTGTCAGTGGAAAAAAAATGGCAGAGTCACGAAAGACTACGAACCAATAACTTTATTAACTACTTGAAATAAATGCGTTTATTTCAAATTGCTATTATATCCCAAACTATTGGAGATAGGTATAGTGCATCCTAGAAAATTTTACCTTTATTTCTAATTTAGAATTAATTTTTGAAATAATATACAGGTTATTCTATTTAAAAAGCTGGTTCCAGCCCAGGGAAAAATAAGAACTCTGTATAATATATATGACAATAAATTTCTTTTGTAAACAATAATACTTGATATGCGGATCAACTGGTCAATACTTATACTGCATATAGAAGAACCAGAAATAAGAAGTTTGGGATGGGAAACCCATGGCCGGAAGTGCCCCGTTTCAAAGATACAGGGTGTTTTGTTATTCGAGAAAACAAAAATTACACGCCACTGTTTTTTTAAAAATTTGTTTTCTGTCAAAATACTTATTTAATTTCCAATGAAAAGGGTCTCCTGAGTTTTTTCTCCCCGACGAGTAGAACAGTAGGATTTCGTATTTTTACCAAAACTGAAAATTTTCGGTTATCAACGCTTTGAAGGATACTAGTCTGGTTTTTATTTTTTTACTCGAAAACGGTGCGCCGGAGAGAAAAAAGTCAGGAGAGATATTTGGTTGGAAATTGAACGAAATTTTTGGAAAAAGTATCATTGTTTTGAAAAAATCACGCTATACCATTTTTTTCTTGAAAAATAGTGCACACATATTCTCCAACTCCGGCCCTGGACGAGGTATTTTTCTTTTAAATACTCAAAAACATGCAATACCATTTAGTATTTGAACCCAGAAATTTCATCAAAATCGGTTTAGCGGTTTTCAAATTATATTCAGATATTATTTTTTTGTCAAACTTGTACACCCTGTCTCTGTATCTGGGAAACGGAGCACTTCCGGCCATGGGTTCATCTCAAACTTCTTATTTATGGTTCCTCCATTTGCTGTATAAGTAGTGACCAGTTGATCTGGTGAAGCACCAAAATATAATCAAACAGTTCCACCTTGATAAATCGAAATAAACGAACGGAAGTAGCAAAAATGATACATATTACTTTCCTCAAAATTGATTGAAAATTATTTTCTTGTTATTATGATTATTATATACAAGAAGGGTACTGATAAAGTGAAGAAAAATATAAGTTGGCCCACAGGGCGAATACTTCGAGGTAGGTAACACATTTGATGCACAAAATTAGGGAAGAATAATTTATAAAATGTCATCATTGTTCAGAGACAAGCTTATGGCATTGTCATTGGCTTATAACAAACTGGCCAGATTATGAGTCCTATTCAACACTGTCAAATAATAATGTTTACTGAATTTGTGAGATCTCGAGACAATAATGTGGTTTAAATTTATTGTGGGATTAAGTAGAGAGTTATAGTTTGAGTAGATTATCTTCCAAATTTCTCACACCAGGGCCCATAAATATCCAATGCCACTTTATGTATCAAAATGATTTTGTATTTTTGCGTAATGCAGTTCGATATGATAATAAGAAACATCTCTTGGCACTGAAATTAATCTTCTGCAATTCTTTTTAAATTTATTTTCTGATTGTATACCAATATTCTATCAACCTTCAGTTTTATATTCAGATGTGCAGTTGCTTGAAATGGGTATGTGCACGTAATGAAGCTTTTTAGTGACATAAACCAACAATAATGTTTTCAGCGAAAGTCAAACGATAATAATTATTATTGTTATTATTATCGTTCTGACTCCCACTCTTTCTATAGACAATAGCCCTGCCGACTTGCCTCTCAAAGATTATCAACGGTTGTCAATGTCTCATAAGCGAGCTCCGAATTACGTTTCTTGGTAGTGCCTTAAATAAGAGTAAACGTAAATTACTGAGGAGAGCAAAAGTCAACATGCAAATTAGCTGTAAATTGAAGACAGCAGTTAATTGGGTCCAGGATGATTTATGGTGCGATTAACATATTAAACCGATGCTGCCAAGCGAATTAGGGCTATCACATTTTATATCCATATCAAATTTCAACTGCTTAATCAGATATTTTCAATGTATGCTTTTCCATTATACAGGGTGTTTTAAAAAGTTGTTGAAGAACTTGATGATGGTATAATATGAGGCATTGCGGTAGAAAACCCTCTTAGGTACGTCAAGTCCAGTCTTACCTGTATAGCCTTCACAAAATATTTTGTCAACAAAGTTTTATAGGTGTTCCATCTAACTTTGTATATACGATGACAAAAATGTAGGTATCAATAATAATAATGTCAAACTAAAAATGCGTGAGAGTGACTCGATGGTCTCATTTATTAGTCCGAGTGGCAAGCCAAGGATATAAGATGTATTTGCAACCCTTCAAAGCTACAAATCGAAAAATCACAAGAGTGATTCTTTCAGGGAATCCAAAAATTTAGTTTTCTTTGTGAAATGTATTCTAAAGCCGAAAATATACACGTTAAAAAACAAAATCTGAAACTAGATACTGGAAGCTCAAAGCAGATTTGGAAAATACATTACCGTCATGAAAAATGATAATAATTGATAAATTAAATTATTTTTCTCACTGACAGTATTATTTCAAGCGACGCGACATCAATGAGATCGACTAATACCTCAGAAATACACCCAACAATAATGGCAAAAAAAAATTGAAACGTCGAAAAATCAATAAAATAATATTTTGAATATGTGTTCACTCACTTCTTAAAATGATTTGTGCGCTGACCAAACAATATCAACATAAAAAGAATCAATTCAGACAGTGGTCCAGGTATGCAAAATCTACATTCATATTTCACCCAACATCAGGAAAAAACTCTCAAAAAAATACGGAAAGTCAAACATGAACAACCAGGATATGATATTTTTTTTCTCCTATCAGTCACGCTCTCATATGGGCTGAATCATAGCTGATTGATAAGTTGCGTGAAGAGAAAATCGACCTTTGGTTTCTGAGCATCTTGATTCTTAATTTTCGACATTGAGTTCTCTATTTCAATACTCCACATTCACCACACTTCACATTTACCTTGTAATGAGTGATAGAAGCACATTTGAACGTTAAAAACTATAACGTCGTCGCGGTCGCTCAAAAAATAAAGAGGTTTCATTAGGAAAATTCCAAAAATGATTACCTTCATGTATGCTTGTTTAACTAAAATTAGAGGTTAACTTTACTAGAAATTGTCACGTTTATTGCTTATTACAAAAGCTAAATCATATCATGACTGGCTTCTCGTGGCTCGTGGCTACCACGAGAACTGTTCATGTGTAATGATCTGATGAACCATTTTGAGTCAAGTAGCTAAGCATGTAGTGCTGAATATAACGCTGCTTCCACAGGAGAAATTGGTACTTTGCTGTATATCTTGTAAAGCTGATTCAATGTGACACCATTAAAAGAAAACAGAAAGATAAATTGAATAGTTTATTACTGATTTATTTTCTTATTGGGTAGCAGCAGTCACTGATCCAAGTCTTGCCAATGAGGTAATCAAACTTCCGTCTACACCGATACCTTTTCAGGGCAAGAAATACAGGGTGAGTCTCTAATTTGGAATACGTTCAGTTAATCAAAGACAGGAAATATGCTCGGACATGTCGATTAACATTTTAAATAACGCTCTTTTTGATGTAAGAAGATTTCATACAGGGTGTCGCAGATTTGAGATATGACGTCATCGAGTATTTTCCAAGATGTCAAACACAAATTCTTTGTAAGTAGATAATTTTAAAGGGGAAATCATGCGTGTCAAAGTTTTATTTTTTTCTATTTTCTTTTGATCGATGGCGTCATATTCCAAATTTGGGACACAATGTATCGTTTTTACTTCAAAACGAGCGGAGTTTGAAATAGGTACTAGGTAATTGACGTGCCCGAGCATGTTTTCGAGAAAAAACTTTCTTTGACGTAGGATCTTACAGTTATATAGATTCACCCTTTATACACTAGAAGAAGATTCACGTAGGTCGTTCCTGTCACAAGAATTTCAAAATTGGCTTTTCCAAATAATGTTTTCAATTTTGGTTCAAGTGGGTACGAACATGAAATGCAACTTTTAAAAATATTTTGTACTTATCATATTGTATTTTACAGTGTGGAACAGCCAAATGAAATAAATTCGATAACTGATGAATGAAGACGCTTTCGAAAAAACGCTCAGACACGTAGATTGATAATTTAGCTTGTACTTTTTTTCCTGCAAAAACATTTTATACAGGGTGTGTCAGTGGCTGATACCAACTTTGTTATTTTGAATACAACACCCAGTATATTATTCAATTTTTGGATTCTCTAGAAAATCATAGACATATTTCATGTACTGTATCCCATACCTATCTTTAACTGTTTAGGAAATATCAAGTGTTTTCAGATCTATTGCAAACATTAATATTACAAATTCAAAATTATTTAATGACAAACATTCGCTAGAATACCCTCAAAAATTAATAAATACCAAGTAGTGATACTGCCTATTTCTCAATAATGTAAAATAATAAAAAAAAACAAAAAAAGTCGACAAAACCTGCCTTGCAGTGAGACAATTTTTAAATAATATCCGTATAAGTACAAACAGACGCGTGCTGAAATGGCTTTCTTTTACTTTCTCATTATCAAGACCTGGGAGATAGGTATAAGCTGTGTTCTAGCAAATTACTTTTTTTTTTTTCAATAAATCTGATAACAATGAATATTTCCAAGACAGTTGAAGATAGGTATAAGACATTGTACATGAAATATGTCTAGAATTTTCTGAAGAATTCATTAATTGAATAATATACACGAATATACGTATTTGAAATAACAAAGTTGGTATCAGCCACTGCTACATGACACACCCTGTACAACACTGTGTATACAGGGTGACGCATTTGTTTTCGGGTCACCCCGGAAAAAAGTTTATTAATTGACCGATTTGGCTCAAGCTTTTTTAAATTGTAAAGCTCGACAAACTGTATCTTCTTGCTCAAAATGACCTCGCTCGTACAAAATCTAAGCCCTTCTTTTTCAGTTCTCAGGAGCAAAATTTTGACAAACTACATTAGCGATTTTTTAGAAAAAATCTGTGTTCGCCATTGGATTCGGCAGCCCTCAAAACGGACCTATGCCTACTTTTTTCAGAAAGTATCGAGTAGTAACTATTTCGTAAAAAAAAGACTATCCATTTATTATCAAAAGTTCACAGTTAATCACTAAATTCTGGTAATTTCTACCAAGCCACTTTCTTCAATATACCCATCATCTCTTTTGCGAATATTGAACATTACAACCGATATTTTGAGTAACGTGATCTCACCACAGGCGCGAATCCTTAAAAAATAATTGATATATGAATAATTTATTTTTCGGTAAAATTTGGGGATGCCAAATACAGTGGCTTGCATAGATTTTTTCTAAAAAAATCGCTAATGTGATAGTGTTTACCAAAATTTAGTACATGGGAACTAGCAAAGTTAGCCGTAGATTTTGTCTGAGCGAAGTCATTTTTGATGAAAAGATATAGTTTCAAGATCTACAACAAAAAAAAAAACCCGAGTCAAATCGGTCGATTAATATGTTTTTTTTTTCAGTCTGACCCGAAAACAAATGGGCCACACTGTATATGTCATTTTTTAAATAAATAGGCAAATATCAAAGAAATAATGATCGATAGACTTCAAACATGCTTCAAAAAATTTATTCCGAATTCTATGCAGAGCTTGAAAATCAAATAATATACAGGGTAACCTATTTGAAATTTGTTTTTGAAGAGAATTTCAAAGAAAAACTAGTGGATCTGGTGACGACGCATTAATCAAAATACTTTTAAAAGTTGCATTTAACTTTCATATCGACTCTTACCAAAATTCAAAACATTTGGAAAAGCAGTTGTTGAAATTTTTGTAACAGACCACCTACGTGAATCGTGAATCACCCTGTGAAACATGATGATACCTTGTAAAACTGTTAAACTTGATACAGACACTTCAATGGTCTTGATTTTATTGTTTAACTATGATTTGGTCCATGTGTGTGAACACTGTGAACGTGAACTGACCCGATCACACCTGAGCGTCGAAGATTATAAGACGGCACTGCCTACATTGATCGAAACGTCATGTTATAAAAATAAAATTAAGACATAATCATGTCCTTAGTTGATGATAAAAATCTTACTATTTTGAAGATTTGTCAAAAAGGTCATCAAATACGGTTCTAGGCAACTAACGTGTATGCGTGCTTGAAAAGCCAAAATGCAAGAAATCAAACTTCCTCAAGGATATCTAGTGAGTCCACAAGACATTGACACTGTAGTAATCGAACAAGTTCTAATATGGAATAATATGGTAGGTACCCAATAATAACGTCAAAATTACCTGAGATTATTCTTTCAGGTAAGCCTTTCTTTTATGAAAGGGTTCATCATCGAGAAATTATCGCATGTTAAACACTGTCCACATAAATCTCTCAATAGCAAGAATACATAAATCCACTAATTCCTTATCATTTTAAAGCCCAGAGAACAAAGCTGAAATTCAAAATAGAGTACGTATCAAACCATACGAAGTGAGGGTAATAAAGCCGGTCAAAGCTTAATTTAAACTTGTAATCAGGATTAAATCGTATATATATATATATATATATATATATATATATATATGTCTACTTCTCTTATTGAGTATCCTCTTGCCCATCGAAAACGTCAACTAAGGAAGAATTGCGAATTTTGCTAAGCACATAATGGCCCATAATATCCTTATGAAAAATAAATCATATCTAATTTGCTATGTTGCAGTAGATTTATTACATTGACTGAGATAATAAAAAACAACATTGATAGTCGATTGAATCAAATAGGATGTAGGATTTTAATTCATAGATAATCATCATGCATCACTATAAATCAACCGTAAATATTTTCTCTGCGATTATCACCCCGTGAACTGCATTCCAAAGATACCATCACGTTCAAATATTTTTAACATCAATGGCCCCAGCCGTCTACCATCTTCACTCTAGGTTCGGGAGAGGGGCAGCAAAATTCCAAAAAAAACATCCACCGACGTCCAATGCTAAAGTGGCTCCAGCTAATGTGGGTGGTACCATTTCAGTATCATCCAAACCCACCTAATTAATACTGTATATAAAACAAAATCTCTGCTGCATATCCCTAACGAAAAAGGCACAATAAAATACAATAGTAAACTTATAAAATCCAGTCCACGGAGCTTTTGTGGAGATAGCACGTGTCAAAGTGGAACCTCGCCTTCTGATTGGTCGGCCAGTCCCCACGAACACCTGAACACAGGTAGAGGGTGGTCAACGAGTCTACGATCTTCAAATGTTTCAGCGTATTCGACTTAGTAGCAATCAAGGTAGTCTCTGGAGTACGAGCGAGTTTGCGTGAGCTTTCGCCGGAAAATTTTTCTGCTTGTTTTTGCTTGATTATTGACGTTCGGATATGTGTGTGCAGTGTCACGGTGTATCATTCTTATTGGATTATTGGTTTTGAAAGTTGTTTCCATTTGGTTTTTGGATGTACATCATACTGGCTCAGGTGAGCTATTCGTAATAAGTCTAAAAGTAGCCTCATATGTCTAGATAAAATTTAATTACTTCTTTTATTTATTTATCTGAAATTTTTACTGAGAATCAAGCAATCTTTCGCAAGATCCTGTTACTTTTCACTAATCATATCAGTTCCTTTCCGAATTTATAGTTTTGGCCATGAATTTTTTGACCGGTTATGAATATCACTACACTTATTTAAAATGGTGACTACATTTGTGGAATGTCAGTTTACTGAAAAATTTGACCATCATAATGGTGATGAATCCAAACCTCGATCCAAACGCATAAGTCAAAAATGTCCTTGTTTCTCAAATGCAGGTAGCTATTTACTAATTGTTCCACCTTCTCGAAATCCCTCGGATCAAGTTTTATATATTATTTGAATACACTCGAAATTATGATGAAATACTATATCTAAACATATTGATTATTTGATTAGTGCTGTTACCGTTCAGTACCCTTGATTTCAATATTACTGATACCTCTTGGATATTATGAATGATATTTGAAGTACCTATTGCAAATAATTGTTCTTTATTTGAGGGTAAGCCTCTTAAGGACTTTCTATAGTAGTAAACGTCTATTATTCGTAGAAATCGAAAATCTCACCTTTTCTTTGTTTTTCAGTTAACCTGGCCACTTTGTCTATTCCTAGTGAATAGCGTGGATAAACTAGCTTCTTAACGTTCTTTATCATTATTCTGGTTTTCATCACCTTTCTTCTGCTTCAGTCGTCAAGAGTGTGCACATAGTGTAAATAAAAGATTCTTTCATGACTACTTCGTTTATCTCCTTTCATTTTTGGTCTACATCCCAACAAGGTGAATTTCTGGAAAAATCAAGTACCGTTTGGGATTTTCTGCGGAGAGTCTAAAAATAGAGCGTGTACGTGATGTTTTTGCGATCGTGAAAATCGATCAGTTTGATCAAATACACAATTGGCCACATTGGAGAAATTGCACTTTATCAAATATGGTTTATTTTTGGGAAAAACATGTTTTACGACTCAGCGACTTTGTTGCATCTTTATAAATAATTCTTGGATGAAAAGAGATTTTTTTTTGTATTTCTCAAAATATTCCTCCCCTGAAGTTGTCATGAGAAATTATGTTTGGTGAATCCTGCATTCTATCCTGGTTTTACTGTTCAAAATCGAATCACGCTACTGGCGCCCATTATTTATATTCAACGTTGCAACAAGCATTTTTCACAGAAGGAAGTGTTCGTGTCATGAATTGATGCTCATCCAATCACTGTTATACCTACCCACCTACTGCTCAGAAGTTCATTTAAATCGTCTAGAACAATAGCTATTTTTCAATTATCCAGTCTACTCATAGCTCTATCCATGGCATATGTCGGATAAAATATTTTAATTGTATAAATAAATATTGAAATTGGTACTAACGAATGTATTAACGTCAACCATAAGTTCTGCTTAGTTTAAACGCCTTTTGAAATGATAAAATGTATTCCGGTCTATAAATACATCGCATTTGAATAGATTCGAGAGAGTGTTGGAATAATAATTATATGTTTGTTTGATCGGCAACATTGTTTCCAATATCAATAAAATTCTCCTGTCTTTTGAATCTGAAAATAACTGAAGTGGCATTGATCTTCACTCTTACAGCATAAATACTAGTTTATCTATATTGAGCTTTGTATTCCGTCAAGAAGACGAGTCCAAGAGTATTTATTCAGTGCCATATATGAATCATATGCCATAAAAGAATCGCAGCGCTCTAGACTGCTCGGTTCCACACCGTGTCCTATAATTGGAGATCAAGTTACCTTATACAGCCGGAACGAACTCAATTGTTTTCCATCGTATTTCGAACAATCGTTTTGCCATAACGACGCTAATTATTGTTGCTCGACGATCGTTTGTTTTGACGCTCTTTTGACAAATAAGGCTCACGTCCGAAAATAGACCAAGTTTTACGGCAGGTTGTTAGCACTTTACATTTCTTTCTTGTATCTTCTCGCGAGCTCTCTGTGGAATCGAACAGGTGTTTCTCAGGCTGCGATCAGTACGTGCGATACCTCCTTATGGGGATACAACTTTTATGAGAAAGCACTTACTCAATGCAGTTATCAGAATGGTTCAAAGCAATAGCACTAGCAAGGATGCTCCGAATTTAAACCTACTTCTGATCTATGAAATTCAGCACTTTCGAACGATAACATTTTCTTGAACAGATTTCCGACGACCAAAGAAAAATCAGAGTCACTTTATCAGAACTGAAATATTTCAGAACCGGGTAATCACACGAGAATCGAGTTTCAAGAGACGGCTCACCTCGAGTGTGACAAGCATTATCGCTTGTTATTTTCGATTTATTAACCAGATGTATTACTGAAATGATTATAAATATAAATATTAAAGAGACACGTCAGTGAGAAATTCCATATAACGCCAACGTAAAAATGTATGTCTCTTGATTGCGTTCGACAAGTGCAATTCCTTGAGCCACGAATCGATTGGCGGTAATTTTCAAGCTGCTGTCGATGAATTCATTACGACGCCGACGTGCTGAACTCTAACGAGACTGAGATATATACTGTGATAATATCGTTAGTTGGATGTATGTCTAAACATGATAAGTTCCTTGAACCATCAGACCAGCATAACCATAATGCCGCCACTACTTATCCAGATTTTAAGATACCACTTAGATACAGTAGTGTCGAGCTGAATATAGGCCTCAATCATATTTTTTTGTAAAATAGTTCACTAACGTGTGTAGGAACATTCTGAAGAAAATCATTTGCTTTATCGAGATAAGACCATAATTTTATCTTCCTTATTTTCATTATGTTCGCAATCTACCTACCGCAATTACTTCAGCGAAAAAAGAAAGAACAGGTTGATGACACCGTTTTGTAATTCCAGACAAGGCCGTCCGCTAATTTTTCAAGTAATAAAATCTTAATAGCACTTTCGCACCTTCATTTTTCGGTCGAGTTTGTAATGAACAGATATAGTTAATAGTTGTCTGTACTGTTAGAATTTCTTTCATTTTCAATTTGATGCCTAGTAGCTTCCTCATCAGTGAAATTTCAATTTGAATTGGGTAACATGTTGGAAGCCTTCTCGATTTTCTTCAAGGCTGTTATAAGGTTCATCACTTATATTGGTGGAAGATAATCACGTTATGGCTTTACTTTGGTCGTTGAAAGAGCAAAAACAATCGATGGACAAGTATCGTTTTCTGGACAATTGGGTACGTCACCTTTGATGTTACTTAATCTAACGCCATGCTTTAACCAATGGGGTACGGATTTTCCAAAGCCATGCACGATTTTGATAGTTCTCGTTCACCTTTGTAGAGAAAGCTGACAAACGCATCTCGTTCACTTCTGCTTCTGCGGCATCGCTTGCTAGATCTGGCATTTCTGCATTCTTCTCGCAGCCACACTGTCTGGCAGGTCCGCCTCGACTATAGAGAGTTTTTGTACCGAGGTTCGTATATCACGGTCGCTATTAATTATTTACCGTAAAAGCGATAAGATTTTGCTCTACCTTTTAATTAGTAGTTATAATATACTTTGTTTGTATCCTTCTCACTTCCTCATGATTTTCAGCACTTTGTTATCCAGTTTTTCGTGTGAATTTCAAAATCACTCATGTATTGTTACCCATTTCGATACGAATCAGAACATATTTTTTGTTGTATGACGTTGATGTTTTTTCAGGTCTCAAGTCTTTTCTGAATTCAAATCGAAGAATGTGTTCTAAAATACGAAAACTCACCCAAATAACCGCTAAAAATTAATCGAGGCCATCCCAGCAGTCCCAACGTTTCAACATCTGGTCAAACTTAAATACAGAATGTTTATTTTTCCAACATATTTAAGCATCGCTAACCGATGCTTCTTTGCGCTGCAATCCGTCTCAAATCACTTTTTCACTTTATACAAATATCATTGGAAATTGACAGATAGCTTTTTTCATCCAGAGATATAATGATGTTTACCTGATTTCTAATTGATCTTAGCATGAAATGTTTTTGCAACTGGAGACCCCAGGATTTTCCATCAAAAATATAGCTCACTATTGATCGAGTTATAGTTTCGAGAATAACATTTATAGGTCAATATTTACGGTTTATGTCGTAACCTGAGACTTGAATTATCGAGTCCGAAATTCGATTTTGATCTAGAACTGATTCTATTTGTACTTCAAAAATAGCTACAATAATCATTATTCCTACAGTTCGATAATAGGAAATCATAACCACGGCCTATTTAACAGATTATATTCATGGTTAATATCGAATAGTAAATTTCAATAACCCAAACATGTTGAGATCGGAACATAAGGCTCATTGGCTCATGTTACTATAAAAACCTGATCGCACGAGCTAATTTATTCATGATGTATCGCTCTAGGCTCTAGATATATGAGGAGAAACCTAGAAATATATTATATACCTTTATAAGAATTCAGGAAATTATTTGAATACTATAACCCTATAATAGTAAATATTCCACTTCATATACAGAAATATATGCATGGTTGAATGAATCTCATTCGAAATCATAAATCAGTGAGACACATTTTGCATAATTAAAAGCTTCTGGCTCTATTTTGATATGTAGCTCGTGCAATGAATAACACTCGGCAATAAAAACTGTCCCATAGAATGCCGTATTTGCATCAAATCAGAATACCAAATACTTTTCTTACAAGAACCAACAGCGTTCTTCAAAATGAGGTGCTGTACAAACAGGACTCCCGACTAAAGGTACTTAATTGCACCGTTGCCGTTGTGTTTTAGAAGAAATCAGAATAAATAACGAGACTATTTTTTCAAGTTAAATCAATTGATCCATTGTGTCTCTTCGTCAAAGTTTACTAATTATTAAACTTTGTCTTCGTGTTGCCTTTTTACTAGTCGAGAGTTATTTACTTATTGCGAATTAATACATATTTTGAATCTTTTCCAAGATATTATATAACTATGTTTAAAAGATGTATCATTGATTGCTGGGCTCACATACTCTCCAATAACTATTATCAGTTTGAAAAATCGGCCAAAGAACTTGAAATTTGGATCAATGATGAACAATTTTTTTTAATAAAGGTGATAGACGATTTAGAAAATTTTTCATCCTTCCATCGACTTTATAATTGTTTTTTTCGTCAAGCAACATTTGTGAGTGCTCACCCGATGAAGTTGATCCAGATGTCGTGTATCAAAAAATAAAATCAAGATGATGGAAGTTCGAGAATTCGGATCAAAGTTTGTATACTTACATCTGATAGGTCAGTGATACTATAATCAAGACTAAAAGAGTAACATGTTCTTGTTTACTCATAATATCGAGACAACCTCTCTCTTTAGAGATTTATGTTAACAAAAAAATGTGAACTAAATTTGTAAGAAGTACTTTTCAGTCAACTAAGCATCTATTCTGGCAACAATGCAAAGTGATACTACTAGCAAGGAAACCGGTCTTCGTTTAGCTGTATATTTCAATTTCAACATTATTATGTTTATATCTTGTATAGATACTACGTCACCTGATTTATTTATGGTCTTTTTGTATCAAACGAGTACACAGCATAGATCAGAGATTCTCCTCGTTAAGCACCAAGCAGAACCAGTTGGATAGTATTATTTTTTTAAATGGACATTTCCACGAATTTAGCTATCGATCGATTCAGAATGACGTCTAGAAGATATTGCTTTTTTATTTCCTGTTCCATTGATTTGAGATGGCTTATGGGGATAACATTCTATAGTTAATGATGAAACTCTATATTATATATTGCACAAGATTCTTACATTTTTCTACATGACCATACCACCGTAAAGAGCTTCTATTAGGCTTTAATATTTAGGATCGTAGATTTCTATGATGAACTGAATACTATATCCCAAGAATGTTCCATGAAGTTTGATGAGCGGCAGAAGCGAATTCAATGATTGAATTATCAGAACATTTTATCAAGCTGTTGAAATTAGCAGCTGTTTTCTAGGAACTGTTAATGAAGAAATTATTACCCACTCATAGCAGCATCTAAAATGGAAGTGTCAACAATAAGAATCACAGCCACACATTAATATAACCATAACAATATCAGAATAACGCGTTCACCAACACCTTGTGCCAGTAGTAAACAATTATAATCGGTGGAATGCAAAATTGTAATAGCTTATATTATTTATTTATTGGATATTAATAATTATGCCTTGAAGTTAACTATATGCCACGAATACTTAACTGCATATTATGAATTTATTGTTATGATCATGGGATGGTTTCAATCATTCAATTCTGCTTCCTTATCGCTTGTTTAGAATTTCATGACAATTTTATGGTACCTACCCACTATTTTTTCAAATCTTTGATTTCTATGCAGATGATTCTTATTTTACTTAGATAATCAAATCAAAAGATATTACCCAATTGACATTCAAATTTATTTTATTTTATTTATTCACGATAGAATATAAAATTGTTGTTATATCGTTTTTATTTTATGTGCATGGATATCAGATTCTGACCCTGACTTCTACATTTTTGGAAGATTACATAAAATACCTTGGCTTTTAAATGAAGAACATAACAATTCTCTTCTGATGACTCCATGGAACTAGTTTTGACAAAAGCAAACCTCTCGATATTTCCTAGATTTCCGTTCAACAGCTTCTCTTTTGTAGTAGTGTGATTTTATGCATATAGTAGATTTTTTTTTACTAAATTATTTTTTACACTTGCAACTTCGTTTCCTGATATTATTATCAAATGATTGTGAATCGCATGATTGTTGGAAGTGAATTTAATTTTCTATTTTTCACTTATTTACTCCGGCATATCTAGTTATCTATTAGTTTAAACTGCATCTCTCAATCCTTAATGAATCTATCATCTTACTCAATGAATACTCATGATGTAAAAATGAAGAAGTATTTACTTATGTTTATCCAGCAATATGAACATGCTAACAAATTGTCTAGGTCTATTATTGGTCTTTTAAAAAAGTAAATATCTTCGTCTTACAAGCATGTGTTAATAGTTTGATAAACAGTTTAGAAGTAGGCAAAGGAAAAATGCTATGAATGTATGTTGTTGTTAAATCAACGATGTCAGTACTTAATTTATCATCAATCACAATTTTTGATAATTCTTTTTTGTTACAGTTTGTCCTATAATGAATCTGAGCAATTGTTGTTGGCTGGCGTGGCTGGCTATTTTAGAGTGCTGCTGTGTAGCTGCAGGAGCGCAAAGTTATCCCAAAGAATACATCAAGGAAATCGAAAGCAATCTCTTGTCTTTGTTTGGGTTCAAAGGACGACCGCAAAAAGTATGCTATATACTCTCGAAATTAATATAATGTTTCTTATAAATATATTTACAATTCAAGATTGATAGAAGCAAAATAGTCGTACCCAAAGAGATGATAAGACTGTATGAGCTACAAAGTGGTATGAAGTTCGTCACATCCAATATCCCCAAAAGAGCGCCTATGTTGACGAGTGCGAATACAGTTAGGAGCTTCGTACATATCGGTAGGTATTCAACTTTCATCATAGGATAACACTTAAAAAATATCATTATCAGAGTTTGCCGATGTACACTGATTTTTCAGTGCAGCCTATAGAAAAAATGTATGTGTAGAAAACCCGTTAAATAAATGAAAACTACAATGAAGATTACCTTGAAAAGATAGATAAAATGATTTTCCTCCTTTTAGCAAGCAAGGCCAGATTCCAGTTCATTATTTTGGATATGTCAAGATATAGTGTTGAACACCTTCTTTGAATCATTCTTTCATAATTTCATTTTTTGCAACTCAGTAAAACTGCAAAAATAAATTCACCCTTTTCATATAGTAGATGATATCTCGAATCATTTGTTGTATGTTAATCAATACAAATTTACAATATTTCTTAGATAGAACTGTTTGATAGGGATAAACTTTGATCAATAGTTTCACAAACTTTGAGATTCTCTCACTTAGGTAGTATCTAATTGAAGAATCATGAAGCAAAGAAAATCTATTCGTCTATGACAGTAAATCACATAAGAGTCTTGAATACTTCAACAATAGTTATTGCTCATCAGCCGTTAGCAGCACATCTAGTGACCTCTTGAAAAAAAATCAAAAAGCACTGTAGAGATTTCGAATCAGCTGGTAGCGAGATCAACAAAGATACAAATTGGGTGTGGTTACGAAGGCTTGACCTGTTGATCATAAACACCTGATACCAGTGGCGTACTTTTTATTGATTATCAACGTACGCTAGAATAGTTTGCTTAGTTATTAATCTTTGGCATTCTGAGATAGCGCCGACAAGATCCTAAATCAATCTCTAATGAGATCTTGAATCTTTGAAAATGGAAGGTTTTTCTACGTATTCGCAGTGACTGATTGGTGTTAAAGGATGGAAAAATTCTTCCTTATTGCTGAAAAAGAAATCGTGATCTTATACTGGAAAAAATACGCCACTGCAGTGGTCCTCAAATCGAGGTAGCTACCAACCGGCGAAAGTAGGACGTCAATTTATTTATTTAAACACATTATACAACCTCTGGTTTCAATTATTCTTTCGTTATTCCCTTTCAAAACTTTACGGGGGTCATTACAAATTTAAACTCAGGTATGTTTTCCATTTTCAGAAAGTCCCATCGACGAACGATTTCGAAGTTCCCATAAATTCCGCTTGAAGTTTGAACCTGAACTTCCGAAAGGGGAGTTGTTCCAGCATGCAGAACTGGCGTTGTCTAGAAGAGCACTTCCCGAAGAAGCAGGAAAGAATTCTCATTTGAGGATAGTTGTTGAGGATATAATAAAACCTGGCAAGAAGGGAAAACATGGACCTATTAAACGCGTCATTGAGAGCAAACGAGTTGACGTGACAAAGAACTCGACTCTGAAGCTGGATCTTACCGAAGCAGTCCAGAGATGGGTTAAAGAGCCAGGAACTAATCACGGCATTATTGTTATAGTTCTTGATGATTTAAAACGAGATCATATACGACTCAAACGAAATATAAACGAAGGCTATGAATGGACAAATGTCCAGCCAATTCTATATACATTCACAGACGACAAGAAAAATACGCAAGACGACATCATGGATGTATCCAAAAGGATACTTCGCAGTAGAAGAGCAGCTAGAAGAAATGGTAGAAGGAAAGAAGAGCATTCAGAGTGCATGAGGCATAAGATGTATGTAGATTTCGAAGACGTAGGATGGAAAGATTGGATTGTCGCTCCAACCGGCTACGATGCATACTACTGTCAAGGAGAATGCAGATTTCCATTAGCAGATCATCTGAATACCACAAATCATGCGATTGTTCAGACATTAATGAATTCGATGTCGCCCATGACAGTTCCAAAAGCTTGTTGTGTACCAACGGCACTTAATTCAATGTCCATGTTGTATCTACACGATAACAATAAAGTGGTTTTAAAAAATTACAAGGAAATGGTAGTTGTAGGATGCGGGTGTCGGTAGTCACCTTGAAGGTGAAAGAATTAGGAAGGTTTTGTCTTTGGAGTAGTCTGAACAAGTCTGGTTACAATTTTATCTAGTCTCTGTAATATGCCATTTCGTGCTGTTATAGAAAAATTTGTCGGTAGACATAAAATTAACTTCAGATTATACATAGGCTGCTTGTAAATATTGTATTAATGCTATATTTCTGTACAAAGATCTACATGAAGTGTCCCTATATGATAGGGCTTTTGTGCCAGCTTCTTCAACTACGATATTGTTATCGCTTCTGGACAAAACTTTCCGATTGCCTCAATTTCGCAACTTATGCTCAACATTGACCAGTGGTGGTTCAGCATAAGTCGGGAATTGACTCTTTAACACATATAAGCGTCTGTGATCTAATTTGATGGACTTGAGTGCAAAGTTGGAGCATCCCAGTGATCCCTACTATTTTTACTATAACCAAAGTCTAAATTTTAGACTTGGCATGTTAAGTTACATTAGACTTATATTTTCTCGTCTGTGATTGTTATTTTTATTATTATATTTGTTGTATGTATTTATGTTAGACTTTCTTTAGTTACAAACCAAGGTTTTTGTATTTGGCAATCAATTTTTGTTCGCATTCTCGAATGACAAGAACAACAAAAAGCTGCTTACCCCTCTTACCCGCCCAAATCTGTAAATACTTCGGAGTGTTGACAGCAAATTGAAAAGTTTTCGCAGATATTTAAATAAATGTGATTTAGTTAATCTGCAGTAATGTTAGCAAGCGCTACACTAAAATTCTTCAATCGAATGTCGTAACGAGAATTTCGAGGTTGTATCTGCGAAGACTGGCTAGAGTTAACCAAGAATGGCTGTATGCCGTCACGTGACTGATGTGGTAACACATTTGTTATCGTGATAGGTGTGAAAGTATCTTTAGAATATTCTATGTTGAATAAAAGCCTCTTAGTTGAGAAATTAGGAATATTCATTTTTCTAAAACAACTAGCTAGCTCAACTTCCTACATAGATTAATGCAGATTTTGAAGAGGCTTCATATTTTCATATAAATACAATGAGAAGAATGTAATATATTAGTACCTGCAAGGATATTATTGGAAGTATTTATTTTAAATAAGGGTTATCAAAAATGTGTGCATATTGTACATAGGATTTTAATGTAAATTATAAAATGTTTAGCTTTTTGTAACATGTCTAAGGTGTACAAACTGTATATAATATTAAAGTATTTTATTCCCATGCTCAACTTTTTTATTGATCTTTCAGAAGCTCATTCGTTTATGATCAAAATCACCAGCATGACATTACAGAAATTCTCATTACAATCTATGCGAAGAAACTTGTCTACAACCTGAATGAGAAAAAAATAATAATTAATAGCTCAACTATCAATAAAAACGAAGAAATATTTTAATAACACAGGCATAATCGCCAATCTATAGTAACCTAACGACGATAACTTCTTCAATCACTAATAATAATGTAATAACTCAATGTAATCTCACTTACATTTCTCGTATGGTTTGAAGTTTAAGCTTTATGAAAATTCCACATTCTGAAAAATATCTAATACTACTTGTTCAAGTTGATATTAGCCCATACTCAGGTCTCCATTCAATTAGAATTGGCAGACACATTCAGTGGTTTTAATTTCTTATTTCTCACAGTTCTCTTAACAAAGAGATATTTTTCAGGGTCTATTGAACAAACATTTTATGATTTTGAAAATCCCAGAAAAGATGCAGTTTTGTATGCATTTATATATGCCAACAGTATAGTTCACTCACTTGATCCAGACGTAGAAGATACTTTCTCTTCTCTTATCTCTTTCATCCACGAATTTCCAAACTACAGTTGAATTATAATAGGGAACTTGCCCATTTTTTCATTATCTTATTTATTTATTTCAAAGTGTGCGTTCATGTCTAAAAACACCGTATTTCAAATATCAGCCCTTGAATCGCGCTAGTTACTTTACAATAATTAATCAAAAATGACATCGACGCTGTGAAAATTCAAACGAGACAAAAAGCGCGGGAAAGTTTTGACGTCATAACGCGTATCTTTGGCAACCATTTGAATGTTTGAAGTCTGATGTGACATTGAGTTGGTTTATTTCATAGTTTTTGAAAAAAATCAAGGAAAGTTTATATAAATATTGCATACGCTGCTGTGTTCGAATTCAACTTTGAAATTTCCAAACAAATTTTCATTCGCGTTCCTGATGAGAAAAAGTGGCGAATAAAATTACCAAGATCATGCGGAAGCAATGAGTGGAATTATTTCGTTTCTTTTCGTGGAGATCATTTTTATGTGTGTATGTATTTTGACAAAAAATACCATTACCTAATTATTGTGTTTTTAGATTTTGAGAGATTTTATTCTTGGGTACATATTACTACAGACAGATTACAAAAATGAACTTTTTTATATTTTTTTTACCAGCACACAGTTTGAAAAAAAAATGTATTTTATACAAAAGAATACTCTTCAAAAAAAAGTTGGAATATAATCTCTTTCTCAAGCGAAAAGCGTGAATTACCCCGCCATATTTGAAAGTTTCTGACAAAAAGATGAAAAATTAAATTGGAAAGCCAAACATTTTTCAATTCAAATCTGTTTTTCACTGAAAAGTGGTTTATGGTGTTTGAGTAATCATTATTATTGTTAGGTGTGGTATTGGTTGGTTTACATATTTGTATGAATTATGCCTTAACTAAACTAATAATTATTGGTTTATTTTATAATATTTATCGTATCACGTTAAATTTTTGCGCCTTCTTCGAAATACATAATTGGAAATACAAAAAATGTGTCTTCTTTGATCCATTATCAACACTGTAAACCAATAGAATGTCTAAAGTTACATCTTTGCTAAACACTTCTGAATATATTATATGAATGTAGGTAGTTCTCTCTTGCAATACATTGATATTCCGACTTTTTGAACAACCTCTACCAAATTTGTTTTTTTTCCATCGACAATCGTTTTTCTTCAGTAAGTAAGCAAAAATTCTCATAAAGAATGACTTTTGCTCGAGAAATTAAAGTTTTGGTCCATTTTTCCTTTTGTATACCTCATCGCCGGAAATACTGTAGGATACAGGTGAAATGAAATAACAAGGTCCATTTTTTTAATTTGTAATATTATGTAATATGCGGAGTAATACGTACCTAAGAATAAAATCTCTAAAAATGAAAAACACAATAATTATTGGCATTTATTTCATAATACTTACAATAAATTGATCTCCACATGCATAAATAGCACTGTTTTGAATGAGGTATTCTACACAATTCTTCTGTATACTCTTAGCAATTTTGTTTGCGGATTTTCGTCATCAGGCACGCGAATAAAAAGTTGTTGGGGAATTTCAAAGTTGAATTAGTACCTACCTACACTGCGGCCTGCGGCAGAGTGCAATATTCATAACACCATCCTCTTTTTTTACAAAACTACGAAATAAACTAACTCAATGTCACTTCAGACTTCAAACATTCAAATGGTTGCCAAAGATACGCGTTATGACGTCAAAACCGCGCTTTTTGTTTTGTTTGAATTTTCTCAGCGTCGATGTCAACTTTAATCATTTATTGTAAAATAACAAGTGCGATATTTGGTATACGATGTTTTTGTACATGAACGCACACATTATTAAAATGAAAAAAAATACGCAAGTTCCTCATAGTTTAGTCATTAGCAAAACCATTGGGGTTCCTAGGAAAGTTTTGCTATAATTTTGATTCTCTCATCATCATTTGAAGTTAGCGGGTTGATACTTGGTCTTAAACTATGTTTTTTGGGTACTTTTTAAACAAATGTTGGACCTTTTTTTAGTTTTTGGCCAATATCTCAAGAAAAAGCGTTTTTTCGACAAGCCCATTCTATACAAGATTGAAGTAGACAACATTTTCTACATTCTTGTTCAATACCTACATAGCTTTTCTGGAAGACAAACCGTCTCGCCGCTTGAGCGCGTCCGAAAAGGGCCATAATTCTATAACTGGTAAAATTCGCCGAGATTGCGATTCTCAACTGTTGTAACTGGTATAAATTGTTCATATGATATAAAGGCACTCAGAAGAGGTCTATGTAAAAGATTACCTGGCCAATACAAATAATAAAAGAAGATTGATCTCCGTTATTGAGTTACACTCTCAGAAAATGACATGTAGATAGGCTGAAGAAGATGCTGACAGTGCCATTGTGAACCGAGCCCTTTTTTTGGCTGAACATATATTAGAATTTATTTTCGTTTGAGACTGTGATGGTGGTTGGAGAGGACATCTACCTGTTGGCTATCCTCACAAGTCTTTGCCAACAAGAAAACATTGTTCTTCTTTAAACCAGGATGGGAACACTTTCCCTCAACCACCTTCTCGCCTGTCCGCGCTCTAGAAAACAAATCAATCAAAGAACGTATTATGTTTCATGACACTTTGAGTGGGTGTAACACGATTTCGGCACTATGGAATTTGAAGTTTGTGAAAACTCTCACCAAACCCCGAAGCAACTCCAGAAAGCATTGCAGCAACAGGGGAGATATTTCTGGTCATCATGTACGGGTTCACAGAAAGGACTGATTTGTCGATAGGGCGGTTTATCGACGACTCAGTCCTTTCTGTGAACCCATACACGATGACCAGAAATATCTCCTCTTGTTCATAAATTATAAGAAAGCAGCTTTCAAGACCTCATCAAATATAGCTGCTCTACCACCATTAGCAGCTACAGCTACACAACATGGTTCAAGGGTGTATAGTGCACTGAAAAAGAGGCAAAAATGTTTCATTTTTTTTTTGGCGTACAACCGCATGGAATGTTTATAAAATGATAGACTAGGTCTCTGGGCATTGGAAATCGGAAATTACATCATTTTTTATCAGTGCCGAAATCTTGTATTGCAAAATATGTCATAAATCTATCAAAAGTGTGTTTCACTACTTTTTCACACAAACTTCGTCATATCTCCGGAAAAAATCTAGATATCAAAAACTTTTTTTTTAATTGATAAAGAAATTGTGGGAGAAGGTAACGGGGGTAGTTTCGTTAGTATGAGAAATCTAATTTTTTGTAAAACTCCGAAAAACTTCAACATTAACATTTTCTGAAGAGCCATTTCCAGTAAGCGAGAAACTTTTTTATTTTAAAGAATTTTGCTATCTGCGTATAAAATAAAGCCAAAGGTTCAAAAAAGTTTTTGAAAAAAGAATCAGCATTCTGAGTTATATAATTTTCGAGTTATAATTAGTCAAAGTTGAGTTTCCGCATGGTACGGCGTTCAAACTACCGTGTTGCCGCGCCTTGCATTGAATAATATTATTATTGGTTTTTGCTGTAAACTCAAAACTGTTAATACAAGTTCCGGAAGATTCTGAAGTATATAATAGCCTTAGATCAATAATCTACCCAATCTTTCAAGCTTTCTTGGTTTAGGCCGATTCTGCAACTTGCATATTCACAGTAATTGCAAAATTTCATTCCTGGTGCAATGCAGGTACAACTTATCGTCAAAGATTGTATCACATCATCAAGGATTGCTTCTTGAGTAGAAAAATTTAGCATCCAAGTATTTTTTTTCTGCCTCTCGAATATGACAATTGTACCAAATTTTTAATTGATATAGACATGTAACAAAAAATAATTGATTCATTTGAGTTTCGTCTTTGTTATACCTACTGGGTGGTTCATTCAAGTTGAGACAGCCCAATATCTAAAAAATGATAATTACTTAAAGAGTTGAAGTTGTAGTTATTGGGTACTGTGACATCAAAAGAACTGATTAAGATTTTGGAATTTTGATTACTGAAAAAAAATAGTCAAGACGTTTTAAATTATGAAACACAACACATAAAAGTCATAAAACGAGAGCATGTGTCGCCTCAAAAATATATTTAAAAAAAAAGTTGACACAACAATACCCATAAATAGCTACTTACATTTATCATCACAGAGTCGAAGGGTAGTATTGACTAACTAGCTAAACATCAAGCTTGGTGTTCTTGGGGCTATACAGTCATATGACTGTACTCATACGCACAACATATACTTACGTTTTACGATTTTTATGTCATGTGTTCCATAGTTTGGAGCGTTAACTATGTTTTTTTTTATTATTCCAATATCCAAAATCCTGATAATTTTTTTGATGGCACGGGAGCCAATAACTTTTACTTTAACTTTTCAAAATAACTATCTTCTTTTAGATATCGGGCTCTCTCTATTTCAATATCCAAAATCCTAATAATTTTTTTAATGTCACAGGACCCAATTACTTTTACTTTAACTTTTCAAAATAACTATCGTTTTTTAGATATCGGGCGGTCTCAACTCAAATGGACCACCCAGTATAACAAAGACGAAACTCAAATCAATCTATGTATCATGTTTTGTTAGATGTCTGTATTGATCAAGAATTTGGTACAATTCAAGTAAAGCCAGAAAGAAGATACTTGGAAGGTCAATTTTTCTACACAAGAATCAGTGTTCGATGATGTGAGGGAAACTTTGAAGACAAGATGTCAGTTAATTTCCTGCATTGCATCAGGAATAAAATGTTGCAATGAATGTGAAAAATATGCGAATTGCATCAACAGCCTGAACCAAGGAAGCTTAACAGATTGTGATGATCATTGATCCAAGGCTATAATATACTTCAGAATCTTTCTGAACTTTTATTTACAGTTTTGAGGTTACACATAAAACCAATTGGACGGCCTCATCATACCGCTTTAATAGTATTTAATGCAAGCCGCGGCATGGCATGGCAGTTTAAACGCCGCCGCCGCTCCGCGAGCCGCCCATGCGGAAACTCAACTTCAAAAAATTATAAGTCGGAAACTGTACAACTTAGGAAGTTGATTCTTTTTTCAAAAACTTTTTGAACCTTTGACTTTATTTCGTACGCAGGTCGTATAGCAAAATTCCTGAAAACTAAAAAGTTTCTCGCTTACTGAAAATAGTTCTGCAGAAAATGTTATTGTTGAAGTTTTACAAAAAAACTAAATTTTTCATACTAACGAAACTCACCCGGTCACTTCTCCCACAATTCCTTTCACATTTAAAAAAAAAATTTTGATATCTAGATTTTTTCCGGAGATAGACGAAGCATGTGTGCAAAAGTACTGAAACAAACTTTTGACAGATTTATGACATATTTCGCAGTACAAAAATTTGGTCCTGATGAAAAATGTTGTAATTTCCGATCTCCAATGCCCAGATACCTAGTCCATAATTTTATAAACATCCCATGCGGTTGTACGCCAACAAAAATTTTACTGAGAAGAAGACGACTTTTTTCCTATTTTGCAGTGCACTAGTAACACCTGGTCCAGGCTGGAGGATGAGAAAAATGCCAAAGATTGGGATCGAAAACTTCTTTTTCTTCAAACGTCAGTAAAACGGACATTGTTAGACTGGGTATCGGCCGCAAAGTTTTACTTTTCCTCCGCCGGAGGGGAAAGTAACCATGACAACGAAAACGTGAGCCTGGCGCCGCCGCCCGAAGCTATATTTATGGCAATTTGAAAACATTATGTATTTGCATAAATTATAAATTTGTCGACATTTGAAGAAAAATAGCATATTTTATTTGGAGGAATAGTTACTTTTCATGACTTGCTCTCTATTATCACGAAGCGCGTCATGAAAAGTATCACTTTTTCTCCATATAAAATAATATACTATTCTTCTGCAAAAGCTTGTACATGCGTACTTATTTTACTGCTGACTAATGCATGTATTACTATGAAGAGATAGTTCATTCGTTTATTCATGTGAGGTACCTTTAAATACTAAGTCCGGAAATGTGTGTTTTGAAACTCTAGTCGCGTAACGATTTGTCTTCCAAAAAAACAATATTCATGAATGTAGGAAATTTTGTGACCTACTTAAATTTTGCAAAGAAAACGCTTCCATTCTGAAATATAGGCCAAAAATTGAGAAAAACGCAAAATTTGTTTGAAAGTGCTCAAAAAACAAAGTTCAAATATCAGGTTCAAAAAACATAGATGCTGAGAAAATCAAAACTATCCTCTAAGAATCCTAGTATGCCTTGCCTATAAGTAACTATAAATTTTTTTTTGTTGAGATTAAACGCTTTTTAAATAAATGAAACATCCACCAAAGTGATATTTTTCCTTGAATGACTAGATTGTTGGAAGATCTCCTCTACAGTGTGTCCCAGATTCGCTTCTCTATACAGGGATCTTAGCTCCTATTATACCTACTTACAGCAAAGGTTAAATGGAGAAAGTTTTAGAGGAATCTTAGTGTATTCGATATCCGGTTTCAGATTTGCGATCGATAAATTGGTTTTGGAAATATCGGTAAAAACCGAAAATGGCGGATTTTGTTTTTCTAGTAAATCCAAAACGGCTTATTGGACAGCTATGAAAATGTGACATTATGGGCACTTTTTTAAGACAAATAAAATGGTGTGTATGACATGTCTCAATCGTCTTTTGTTTTTCTGCAACCCGCCTTAACATTCATTTTTTTTATTGCCGCCATACTGGATTTTTCGATTTTTGGAAAGAGTGTAAAATTTCCAGTCTAGTGATGTCTCACAAGTGCATAAAAGATTCAAGTATCTTTGGAATATCACATTTCGTAGTTAGGACTCAATCTTTTCTAAGGAGGCCATGATTTATTTGACAGAAAACTGGTTTATAAGCAAAATCCTATGAGGCTCTGAAATGTCGTTCAATAATTCTGCCGAAAGATGGCGTTGTGGTCTATAACACAAATAAGAATTCAGTATGAAAGTTGTGTTTACGTTAATAGTAGTACGCTTCTCTGTCATTAAAAAAATGAATCTGATAAACAAATTGTCGAAACCTATTAAAAATGCCTGGTGTTCCCTATTCGAATGAAGAACAGTTGGATATGTTAGCGCTGTACTTGCAGTCACATAGAAATGCCGACATTACCTCAGGAAGGTATTTGGATATGTATCCCTATTGACGGCAGCCTCATAAAACCCAATTCAGAAAAATGGTTGCTAATTTAATCAACTTTGGGGCCTTCGAACAACCTAGAAGCGGATACAACATTGAAAATGGAAATCGCAACAGAAACATTTTACAAGCTGTCAACGAAGACCCTAGTGAATCGGTAAGAACTGTGGAACGGGAAATTGGTGTGTCAAAATCAACAGTACAGAGAGTGCCAAAAAAGAATAAGTATCATCCATACAGACCCACAGTAGTTCAAGGACTTAAAGAAACTGATTTTCCAAGACAAATGCGCTTCTGTGAGTGGTATACAAGGAAGAGTAATGACAATCCCGATTTTGTAAATCATGTCTTGTGGTCCGATGAAAGTAGATCTACAAATTGGGAAAATTTTAATAAGCACAACACTCATCATTGGGCTGTGGAAAACCCTCACGAAGTGGCAGCGAGAAGTCTACAGAGCAGATTTGGCTTTAACGTTGGGTGTGGGGTCATTGGTAATTAAATCCAACTTACCTTTCTCAATTGGGCAACTACCAATCAATCATTTCAGAAAATCGACCTATAGGACCATTTTCATTTGAGTACAGCCGGCACGGACAGAGATACCTAGAGCTTTTGCGAAATCAGGCTTTGCCGGCATTAGGAGCTACTCTAACCGAAGATGAGTTCAGAAGAACCTGGTTTCAACAGGATGGATGTCCGGCTCACAACACTATTCAAGTCAGGAACTTCTTGGAAGAGCAGTTTGAGAAAAGGATCATTTCATTTAATGGTTCAATACCCTGCCCTCCTAGATCCCCCGACCTTTCGCCTTTGGATTTTTATCTCTGGGATCATACAAAGAATGAGGTCTATGAATCCTGCGACTATAGAAATCCTGAGACATAGAGTTTTTGACACATTCACAAATATCAACAGAAACATACTTCCGAGGGTTGTACGAAAAATAGTTACTAATTGTCAAAAATGCCTCGATGCAAATGGACGTTATTTCGCAATCTTGTAAATCAATACCAAGACAGTTGAGAACACATTACAGTAGTTTCATTTTCAATATTTTGTATCTACCTGTAAGTTATTCAAAAGCTTAAGTGTTGATTGAATAAACAATGTTTTTTTTTACTTTTTATTCAATACACTCATAGACTCGTTGAGAAGTCATTATTTAAGTCCATGTTCTATTGAAAATTCAATGAGTTGAACACGTTCGCTGCACACCAAATAAGGTGACCTTAGGTTGATACAGTACCTATTAATGATGTTTTGCGACAAATAAATCATGGCCTCCTGAGAAAAGATTGAGTCCCAGCCACGGAGTGTGTTATTTCGATGATACTCAAATCTTTTATGCGCTTGTGGGACATCACTAGACTGGAAATTTTTCACTCTTTCCAAAAATCGAAAAATCCGATATGGCGGCCATAAGAGAAATGAAAGTTGAGGCGGGTTGCGGAAAAACAAAAGGCGATTGAGACATGTCATACACACCATTTTATTCGTCTTAAAAAAGTGTCCCTATAATGTCACATTTTTATAGCTGTCCAATCAGCCGTTTCGGATTCACTGGCAAAAAACAAAATCCGCCATTTTCGGTTTTTTGCCGATATTTCCAAAACCAATTGACCGATCGCAAATCTGGAACCGAATATCGAATGCACTAAGCTTCCTCTAAAACTTTCCCCATCTAACCTTTGATGTAGGTATAACAGGAGCCAAGATCCATGTATAGAGAAATAAATTTGGGACACACTGTATACCAAGCAGAAATTAGTGTTGTGATTTTTCCCCTGCTCTTCTGATATTAAATCTTTTCAGATAGTCTAATTTTATACGGGGTACCTTTTTTTGAAGTCGAAACTTCTTTAGGCGCGCTGAGCACTTTAATTTGTTGGTAGTGAATAAGAGTGGGACTGAGCCGTCACGCATCACGCTCGTTCGGGTGAAATCGGCTCGAGCTCTGAAACGGTGAGCCGAGCGATACAGTGTTCCCAAACTAAGAGAATTTTTCTTTTTTAAAGAATGTTGATGCATTTTCCGACCGAAAAGGGAAAAAGGGGATACAGAGTCTGAAGAGGAAGTTATTAAATTTGATCAAGAAATTTAAAATTACATAGTGAGGTTATGTTTAAAGGGTTTTGTTATTATCCAAAGGATTTTGTTCAAACTAGGTAAGTGAGTTCTGATTTGGAATTTGATCAAAACATTTGAATAAATATACTGTGAGGTTGAGTTTGCATAGTTTCGTTATTTTTCAAAGAATTTTCTTCAAATTAGTTGGTGTAGGTTCTAATTTGGAGTTTGATCAAGAAATTTGAAAAAAAAATGACGTAGTGAGGTCATGTCTGCATAGTTTTGTCATTTTCCAAAAGATTTTGTTCACATTAGGAAGATATACAGTGCGGCTCTAAAAGGTCCCCCCCTCCTTTTTTTTTTAATGTGTGCACCAAAAATGTTGAAACTTGACATACTTTAGTTGCTGTCGAAATACTACTTTTTGATGTTACTGACGTACTTTTAGTATTCAAGATGACGGCTGGGCGCCATTTTGAAAATTTTTTTTAATGGAACGAACCTCCTGTGTGACACATCATTCGAAAGATCTTATCGAGTAGATTATTGTGTGAAAATTTCATAGGATTAAACGCATCCGTGCGATTATGACAGCCTGCCAAACTTTTAGTTTTTAAAAATGTCGTTCACATTAAGTTTACATTTTTTTAACGAGCTGACACATCAGATTCTGGAAAAATGATGGTGAACCTGAGCAAAACAGTACAGGTTAACAAATAGGAATGCTGATACAAAGCGGATAAAGAATTTCAAGATGATAAAAAAAATTTGGAGAGCATTTATTAGCATTATAATAATCAAATCTAAAGTAAGATGGAGATACTGTTTCCACACTACCTAGCCACAGCACTGAAGTTTAACCAAATGTGAAAATCTTGAAACGATATGAGCCAGTTGTTTGATCTATGGTTAATTAGGAAGTGTTACAAAAATGCCTAACTCGCGTCCCCTCACAGAAAAAATTGAAGCAATTTTTATTTTCCATGAGACGGAAAGAATCTTCAATGAGCGCTTCCCGGACCGTCCGTTAGGCAGGAAATATCTTCGCGAATTAGTGCGGAAATTTATCGAGACTGGTAGTGTTCATAGCTTGAAGAATCAAGGGCGACCATCTATTTCGGAAGATAAACAAATTGCAATCATTGGTGAGATGGTGATAAATCCTGAACAGTCGACTTCTCAGGTTGCAGACATCTGTTATACTTCGTCTGCTTCTGTAAGACGATTGCTGAAAAAACAGAAATTTTATCCTTATAAATTTCAAATGGTGCACCAGTTGACTGAAGATGATCCTGACAGACGTGTGGAATTTTGCGAAATTATGACCGATAGAATAGGCCGAGAACCAAGATACGTTCAAAATATTTGTTTTAGTTACGAGTGTACTTTCTTTTTAAATGGCCGTATACACAGGCAAAATGTTCGTTATTGGAGTGACGTAAATCCGCATGTTTTTAGGGAAACCCACACGCAATATCCCGAAAAGGTTAACGTATGGGCTGGCATATTGTGGAACCATATTGTTGGTCCTGTTTTCATTCATGAAAATTTGACAGGGGACCTGTATTTGAACTTGTTAGAAACTACAGTAGAGCCTCTGATTGTAAAAATACGTCAGAATAATCCCAACCAATATGGCATGGCACCAATTTTTCAACAGGATGGTGCGCCTTCTCATTTTAGCAGAAATGTAAGGCAGTATTTGGACATAACTTACCCCAATCGTTGGATTGGTCGTCGGTGTCCTACCGAATGACCTGCCAGGTCACCCGATTTAACACCATTGGACTTTTTTTATGGGGATATTTAAAACAGAAAGTATATGCAACACAGCCGGACTCTCTTTAAGATTTACAGCAAAGAATTACTGCTTTTTGTCAAAATATTAATGTCGATACTTTCGAAAAAGTCCGTCAGTTCTCAGACAGAATATTTCATTGTTTGGGGGTCAACGGAGGACATTTTCAACATTTTTAAAAATAAAAATTGAAGTATGCTTTCTTTGTTCTTATTACACGAATTTCTTTATCTTGTTAGTTTGACAGTCTGCCATATCCGCACGGATGCGTTTAATCCTATGAAATTTTTACACAATAATCTACTCGATAAGACCTATCGAATGGTGTGTCACACGACCCCCCTTTCCATTTAAAAAAATGTTTCAAAATAGCGCCCAGCCGCCATCTTGAATACTAAAAGTACGTCAGTGACATCAAAAAGTAGTATTTCGACAGCAATTAAAGTATGCCAAGTTTCAAAATGTTTGGTGCACACAATAAAAAAAAAAGGGGAAGGACCTTTTAGAGCCGCACTGTATGTAGGTTCAGTTTGGGATCTGATCAGAAAATTTGAAAACTAAATGACATAGTATGGTTATGTTTGCAAAGCTCTGTTACTTTAAATACATACAGTGTGGCTCTAAAAGGCCCCCCAGCCTTTTTTTTTAAATGTGTGCTCAAAAAATTTTGAAACTTGGCATACTTTAATTGCTGTCGAAATACCACTTTTTGATGTTACTGACGTACTTTTAGTATTCAAGATGATGGCTGGGCGCCATTTTGAAACATTTTTTTAAATGGAAAGGGGGGTCGTGTGACACCTCATTTTGAAGATCCTGACGAGTACTTTATAACCCTAGAATATTGAGTCGATATCTTCAAGCACTACAAAATGGCGGTACATTTAATTACTATATTGATACATACACTTTTTGAAAAAATTCGTCAAGTTCAATTCAAAAGATCCTTTTTTGATATTTTTGTCATTTATTCCTAACCCAAACTTCATGTCAAGAATATTTCCAGCATCTTTTGAATTGAAGATTTTTTTTTGAAAGTGTATGTGTCAATGTAGTAATTAAATGTACCGCCATTTTGTAGTACTTACAGATATCGACACAATATTCAAGGGTTATGAAGTACTCATCAGGATCTTCAAAATGAGGTGTCACACAACTCTTTTTTCCATTTAAAAAAATGTTTCAAAATGGCGCCCAGCCGCCATCTTCCAGACGTATCAAAACAAAAAATTATGAAGGCAACATATACAAAGAGAGGGGTTAACTGTTTATTTGCGTGGTCTAGAATTCTGATTGGCTGTTTTTGTCACATGATTCGCGCTTATTGCTGCTTAACAATTACAATCGAGCCATGGGCGTAGATCTGGACCTGAGTATTAAAAAGGCCAATCTCCATTTCCAAAGATTTGAGATATTATTAGGTATTATACGATTAATAATAAGTTTCAAACGACTTGATTTTATACTTTTCATAAGTTTCATTCGAAACATGAACATGAATACAAACAGTAAATAATGTGAAGTGTTATTACAGTCCTATAATTTTCTTTGATTAAATAAAATGATGAACTTGATTAGAGTGATATTATTTTGAATTATTTCGTAGTTTTATGAATTAAATGGAGATTGGCTTTGTTGAATTGAAACATGCAAATCTGCCTGAAGATCTATTTCCAAGTCACAGAAAATCTTTTTAAGAAAAGGGATAATAATGTATAATCAATTCACTCATCGTGTAAACCAAGAGGAATTTTCCGTTAAAATAATGCATCATTTTGGTGACCATATTTTTGATGATTTTGGTGGTCACACCACTCAATTGATCAATCTAATACATATTGAGGACTTGTTTCAGAATACGGATTCATAAAGAAACAGTGAAAAAAGATGGTACACAAAAAACCTCCAACTTGTTTCCTTATATTCACAAATTTTTCCATAGCTCCTTAAATAAGGTCTCCATGTAGTCCTTGATACAGCGTACAAAAAAAATTGATAACCATCAAGCTGTAGGTTCGTGTATACAGTCTGTTCATGGCATTCTTGCGGTTACGTCATACTTTTCCGTCTCTCTCTTACACATTGAGAAAAAAATCACGTAAGTCTTCAATTAACTAAACTTCAAAGCTCTTGACAAAGTCGTTCGGATGGATGACATGAAAATGACGTGACATTGTCAAAAGTCTGCCGACGACTGACAATTATATCAATTTCAAATTTTTGAATTTGGACGAATCTGATTCACATAATGCATTTTCGGTACAACGAAAACGACCAAGCTATCATTTCAAAGTTGAAAGAAAGGGATGCTGGTGGGCCACTTTTGCCCTTAACTGCTGTCTACGATGTAAGTAAAATAATGTCATATACTTCCACAAATTCTCTTAAATGTTTCAAGTCTGGTTAATCCGCGCTGAGCATGAGAAACATATCCACTGTAGGTCGTTTGGTCGGGTTCGATGAGTACTCATCAGCTCAGTCCTACGCTCGAGTATTTTTGCGCGCAAATTTGCTCAAATAAATAGGAAATACGCTCCTCAAGATTATTGCGTGTGGTAGGATATTTCACCTTGCCAAACAGGCACTAAACAAACTATTACTCAATCTTTTTAACTATATCCATTTTTTTCCATTAAATAGCGCGTTGCCGATGCTCTAGATATATCTCTCAGAACAGTTCAGAAGATAGGTAGTACTGGAATAGAAAAGGATAAGAACTACATTATCAAAGTTCATGCTAGCCAAGTATCTGCTAAAGGTAGTCCCCATTATAAAATATATCAACATGCGATAAGAGACCGGGTATACGCAATGTATTCAAAGAGTAAGTATATACAGTGGTGGTAATATTAATAAGAGTTACCTTGAAATTTGATGTAACTTTCATCCTGCATCAGTTATCAAACAAATGATTGTGCTTTTCACAACTTCAATCCATTTGTCAGTTTGCGTGCCCTGGCGATTTTTTTCAAAAACTTGTTCAGTGCCTCTTGCCACGTTCAAAAAAAGGGTTAGAAATGAAAATTTTTATCTGTGTAATTTTTGATAAAAATGACTAGCACCTTTTGAAAGAGGAGCAAAAGTTATGTACTTCCTGAAAATGTGATAAGTAATAATTGAACAAAGCATAGTCTCGCTATACAATTCTGAACTTGCAAAAATGACCCATTTTTGCTCATTTTTGAAGAAATCATGAAAAATGGGTAATTTTTGCCAAGTTTAAAATTCTATAGCGAGACTATCCTTTGTTCAATTATTATGAAATTTTAAGGAAGTACATAACTTTTGCTCTTCTTTCAAAAGGTGCTGGTCATTTTTTTCAAAAATTACACAGAAAAAAGTTTGATTTTTAACCGTTTTTTTGAACGTGACAAAGAGGCACTGAACAAGTTTTTGGAAAAAATACCAGGACACGCAAACTGACAAATGGACTGAAGATTTAAAAAGCACCATCATTCGTTCGATAACTGATGCAGGATGATTACATCAAATTTTTAACTCTTATCAATATGACCACCACTGTATACCTATGTAATTAGAAAGTTTTCATGCAGGTTATTTAGAGCTTTAACTTTTTCACTTCCAACAGGCGAACATGTGACAATAAGATCACTTCAAAGACAACTCAAAATTAATGACGACGTACAAATATCCTTGCGCTGTTTGTCCGCTGCCTTGAATAAATTGAGGTTTAGATGGAAAAAATTCTCCATATCTAATCGCAAATACCTAATGGAGCAACCTTCGATTGCGCTCAAGAGAGTACACTTTTTAAGAGAGTTCATGGAAAATCAAAATAACCATTTCGTCATTTCCAAAATACAGGGTATACAGAGCTTTTTACCTTAAACTCCGCACGACAATATCTCGAAAAGGAATAGAAATATTCCATTTCTGTAAAAAGTGGTCAATGTATGGGGTCAAGTAGATATTTTGGTAGGCGTCAAATTTTTCAACCCTTGGAAAATATCTACTTGACCCCGTACATATTGAATACTTTTAACAGAAATTTCTATTCGTTTTCGAGATAATCGCGTGAGAAGTTTCAAGTAAAAAACCCTGTTTGTGTTGTTTTTTGAGAAAACATAGCAAGCCACTGTTTTTTGGCAAAAATATATTTTTTTCCAAATTGTACCACCCCAAAAATACCTGCTCATTCAGTTTCCAATAAAAAAGATCTCTTGAGTTTATTCTTTGCGACGAACAGGACCGACTCTGTCTTTTTTCACTATTCGAAAGTTGGAGAGAAAGAACTCAATGGGCATTTTTTGTAAAATGGAACGAATAATTCGATTGACACTTATTTCTTCCGAAAAAACAGTGGCGTACCCTTTTTTCTCAAGAATACAACACACGTGATCTCATCATGATCACGTGAAAAAACTAAATCTGCCCTAATAGCTCAAAAAGTTTCAAGAATACCTAATTTATTTTGAAATGTTGTCAAAATAGGTGAAAGTGTTTTCAGGATAAAGGAAAAAACTCGATTTCTTTATTAAACTTCAACACCCTGTATTTTCCGATGGCCGATCGGTGTCTCAGCTTACTTCTCTATATGGTTCCTCAATAGACTTTAAAGGTTTTGACCGGTTCAGAGGGAACACCCTGTATAAAATGTACTATTCAATAATAAATATCGGGTGACCCATCGAAAAACTGCCACATGACAATACAGGGTGGGAAAGAACTTAACGACAAAACCTAAAAACACATCAAGCTCGTTTCTGAGAGGGACCACTTTTAACGCTACAAAGTTTAAAAATAAAATTTCGTTCTAGGTAACTACAGAGAAATGGAATCACTATGTCAGACATACAAAAAACCTGATAAATGAAGCATGGGAAAAAGCAAAATGCATTGATGCATCCCATATTCTCCTTGTAATTATACAATCAAACGGATCGGACTCTGATGACTTATTCGATCTCTTAAGTGATGAAGAATGATATTTTTGAGTTTTTGCCGATGGAGTTGCAAAAAAAACTTGTGTGCAGTATGTGCGCATATGAGGGGCTTCGAGCTTCGAGACGGAACTGGAGATACGGAGCTTTGATGGTCGTGAGTTCTCAATGCCTAATAAAATTGAGTAGGCTGTAGTATTATTGATTACTTACAGTCAAACAGTTGATAATTAGCCTGAACTATTGGATCCTGCAAGTTCAATACTAAAACTAGGTGATGTTCTCAATCATTAGCTAAAACTGTGGCATACGGGGAGGTCAGATGAACCGCCCTTGGGCTACGTTGTCGCTCAGTGTTAAGGCTTGACGACGATGGACCAGGAGAGTAACCGACCTTTCTCCTCTTAGTGGCTCGTCATGGAGATGAACAATGTGCCTTATATCTACACCTTCCTTATCTACATCTACATCTATGTGCGCATATCTGGAGTGAAAACTCCTAACCTTCAACAGTGAGAGAAGAACCAACGCTCTAAAAGAACCAAAGAATCAAAGAACCAGAGAACCAAACAGCAAAAGAACGAAAGAATCAAAGAACCTAAGAACTAAAGAGCGAAAGGATCGAAGAACCAGAAAACCAAAGAACAAAAGAAGCAAGGAACCAAAGAATCATAGAAGCATTGAACCAAAGAACAAACGAACCAGAGAACTTAAGAATGAAAGAACCAGAGAACCAACGAACGAAAAAACAAATAACGAAGATTTCCAGTCTTCATTGTGAGAGTTTTCATTAATAAAGTTATTCTTCGCTTTATTTTTTTCTCATTTGTATTTTAACATTCCACGTTTTCAGAACCTCAAAAGATGAAATCTAAATCCAAAGTTGTGTTGTCTTTCTCACCTATTCATGCGTGGCGTCAATCCAGGCACACACTAAATCGACAAGTCGTGACAAGAAACGGCTTTACCAATAAGAATCTGCATTTCACAAAAACAACGATAATTCTGTTCAAAAAGTCAATGATATCTATTTACTATATTATAATAGTGTACTTTCAATCAACACCAACTTTTTATGGAATATCTATTTCACATCACCCAACATCAAATATATCATAAACTTGGTTCAATCGTCAACTATGTTGAAAGACCAAATATATTTTAATCAATAAGTAAATCAACTTTCCAAGACAAGAACATCAGGTGTATTTAAAAATAAAATACAAATTTCTCCAATAGAACCTAGCAATATTCGACAAAAGGAATTAATCTTTCTTTTCACCACCCACGCAATCCTCATCCCTAGACTTGGGTTTTTGCATTTACAAATATATATTGTTTTGTGGAAGGAACAATAACTAGAAAAAAGTTGCAATTCAATAAGTCGATCTTTTCACAACAACTCAGCTTCTGAACGCAGTGTATTTCACCACAAGCTCCACTGCTGAACGCAGTATATTAAACCGTCTGTATAAAAGCGCTTTTAGATTTTAGAGCGATCAATCAACGACATACTGGCTAACATCAATTACTGTGACATAACCGCAAGAAAGCCGTGAACAAACTGTAGTTTATCCGTGAGGGGTAGAACAACCTTTCTTCGTGGAAAAACTTTGTCCGTGGGAGGTTTTTCTTCGGCACCTCGGAAAATATTGCAATGTCATGATTTGAGGTTATGTGATGAACGAGAAAAAAAAACTTTTCTTGGCTGATACTTTCAGGAATGCTTGACTAGGTGTAGTCATGCGTCAGTATAACATTGTCCGACAAAAATATTAGGTAATTCCACTTTGTGTGACAGCCTAAACAATAAACATCTTCATTTTAACCCAACAAGATACAGAAGTAGGTACCTACCAAATTAATCTATTGATCGCATAAACCATGCACCTTCATCTTCTTGTATTGGGTTTCTTAACGATTTGTTTCTCCTCTTATTTGATCTAAGTTCACGAATATGTAGATATCTGAAGAATAAATTGCAGATTTTCTGATAAACATAATATTGAGCGAGAGGTCAAAGTTTCCATTGGTTCTGGTTTGAACCCATATTGAACTAACAAAACCGCTTCAATAATAGTTGTCGGCTGGATAAGAAACCCATAGAAAGTTATAAGTAACCTATATAAAGTCATGGAATCGATTGCTATTGGATGGTAATAGTGTGAAATGTTGAGAAACCGGACATACCTGCATTCATCAACATTTTTACTTTTTCATTTCATCATTGCATTTTTCAACTTTTCAAAAACAAAAATAGGTTTAGTTGTTTGTACTTAAATGTTTTTCCACTATCTCATACCTTCCCGAGTTCTATTTAACTTTATATTCAATTAAATTGAAAAGCTGCCATAGGGCCAGCATTAAAATTACAGAATTTATAGTAGCTCAACTGTATTTTAAGTATATAAGGCCATTTCAGAAGAGAATCCGATACAATGCATAAAATTTATTCTACCCACACTTTTTTTATATATTTATACCGTATGTCGTAAAGAGATGGACGAGAGCACAATTAATATACCAAAATAAATTGTTTTTCATGAAAAAGTGGATTTCCAAATAAATATTATGATGTCGATAAAAAAAAGTTGATACGCCACTGTTCCCTAGACCAGATAAACACAACATGACGTTCCCCTGACGTTCCCCCCTAAGGTTTCATCTGTTTATCATGATTACAAACATTTCAATGGTTTTTGAATAGGCGTTATTGGTCTATTTATATTCGACGTCGTTGGGTTATAGCCTCGGTCGATATCTAGTCAATTTTGACCTAAGATTATAACTTCACTTGGTCAAAAAATTAACTTAAAGGTACACAACATATGAGATCGGCCATGTTTCAATGTCAGCTTCTAAAAAAACAATGCGCTATGTCCGGATTTTAAATTTCTGACTACCTACTTTTGGGAATATTCACATATTCAAAGATGATTACAACCACTGGCAAGTTTGTTTATAACATTTCTAGGCTATTATAGTTATTTTGGATTCAAGGTTAGGTTTCAAAATTTCGCAAACTCTGGTACTAATGTATCGAAATGGACATATGATTAGGGCGCATCAATTTTCTGCAAGTATCTTCCCGATATTATACAGAAAAGTTTCTTTCGCAGTTACATTTTCTTCCAATAAGCAATAAACTACTACGTAAATATTATATCAAGTAGGTAGGAGGCCATAGTAAAATTCTTTCACTTTGACACGTGACAAGATCCATAGTCCATTATTTACACATGTACGCGACGGTGCCGTTGTTCTGTATCCTTGTCCATCTCACATCAATATGCAAGTGTATTTTCCCTGTCATTGTTATTTACCAACAGGTAAGAGATAGGTTGCATTGAGGATCAACAGTTAGACAGTTCCTTTATTATTCACCTTCAACCTCAACCTGATGGTTGGCAAGGACCTATCGACCTATTTATCACTTTCAAATTACTTTAGTTTTTTTCCCCACATAGGAAAATGCGTGAACAAATGTCGGTAATTTTGCCCTTTTCATAATTGGACATTATTATCTCTCGACCAATTCGTAGGTCGAGAAGCGGTAAATTTGACATTCTATGTTTGTTGGGCCATCTAGTATTGCCGCTTTCAGGCCCCTGAGAGACTTGGTCCGCCACTGGATGGTGGCACATCGCCGGTTATATCAAAAATCAATCTTTCTCATACCCCCAAATTTTATTATTTTATCTTATCAAGCATTGAAAATAAAGCTAAGTTTGTAAAAAATTGTTTTTTTTGTGTTGGAATGTAAAATAGTACACAAACTTACCTTAATTTTTCATGCTCAATAAGATTAAATAATAAAATGTGTGGGTTCTGAACTGAAAACATTGATTTTGAGCAGTTTTCTAAATTTAATTTTTAATCTTTCTTCTATATTGTATTGATAGTAATTGAAACGTTGTACACAATCTATTAAAGAGTGTCCCTTTCAACAAAAAAATCAACACAAATTGGATAATGAAGGCCTCCTTATAGAAAAAAATCACATTCAAATCAAAGTCTACAAACGTGATTTTTACATGAAAACTCAAATATTTCGTGAATGCTTATATAATATAATTAGGTATAGGGCATGGGCATGATCACATCACATCAAATCTGCCTGGAATTTAACTTAGATCCCGAAATGTGATAACATACTATAGGGTGTTCTATTTGAAATAAGCAAGTTGACACATACTTCCGGTAGGTGCCATCATCTTGAAAAAATTTTAGCCTGATTGCCCCATATAGATATAGATTGGTATGCTATCAAATTTTCAAACTATTCCTATGTATAATTTTCCGTATACAGATTGATCTTATTTCCTGTGGGACACCTTGTATAAGCCCGTATTTTCAAGCTTAGATAAGATTCTTAGATTGCAAGATTGCACACGAAACTTGGGTCACCAAATATATCTGCTTCCCCTAAATCCTGCATGAACCTAATTTTTCTTTAAAGTTAGAGGCCGCTTGAGATACAATAGAACTTGCAGATGTGTTATTTATTCAAGTAGACAGGATCAAGACATTTGTCGTGAGGGCATATGTATAAGAAAGTTAAAAATTATAACTAGATGTGGCTAATATGAATAAGGAGAGACATTTATTGGAAATCATATCTTCACTACTTGATCAAATTTTCTTCTCATCATTGTGTCTGAATATTTTCGTATGAGAATGATTCTCATTGATGAACCGAGTTCCAATAGAGCCTTCTTCAAATCGAAATAAAAGATTAAACAATACAGTGAGCTTCGACCGCTTAGTCTCCGGTTAATTAGCAACAATGTTACCTCTTTGGATTAAAACGACTTCAGAATTACCATTCACATGATCACAGTGCATCTTTTACGACGCTTGGTTGTTTTTTCTCTGTTTTATACATAATTAAAGCCCGAAGATCCCGCTATAAGTCGGGTTACTCTCTTACTCGACCATTGTGTTCACCCAGAGGTTTATTGACTTTTTAAACTCGAGATAAGGCACTGGTATTCAAACAACTTATTAATTTTTATCTGTGATTAGTGAAAAGCACATTGTTGGTTTTATAAGCTGTAGAGAAAAGCATCTATAAAACAGCCATGGAAAAAAGTCATACTTTTTTTAGCTCAAGTTGTGAGAAGATTGATAATACAGAGTGACCCAATTGAAAGCGGGCCACCCTCATAACTTTTTAATTTATTGATCGATTTTGACGATTTTTTTTTTTAATGTGGAGAGGGAAAAGGTGTATTTTGGGGCCATACGTCGCCCAGTTTTTTCCAAGAACCAAGGCTACTAGAGCATATTGAGAGGCTGAAAAATCCAGAATACATATTAGCGATTTTTTAGAGAAAATCTGACTACGCCACTGGATTTTTCATCCCCTGGAATGGGTCTGTATCAAATTTCATAAAAAAATATTCAATTCAAAAATAATATATGGTGCGTGTGTAATTTTTTTCTATTTTTTTTTTGTCAGTCTCGTTGGTCTGTTTTCATTGTATTTTGACATGAGAATATCTTTCAAATGTTCATATTTAATAATTTTTTTCTGATAGACTAGCTATCGTAAAAGCTTCGAGGTAAAATACTTCCTGGTGCATAATAAAATAATCTTCAATTTTTAATATTTTTTCATGAAATTTGGTACAGATCCATTTCAGGGGATGAGAAATCCAGTGGCGTAGTCAGATTTTTCTAAAAAAATCGCTATCATGTTTTCTGGATTTTTCAGCCTCCAAATATGCTCTAGTGGGCCTTGGGTTTTGGAAAAAACTGGGCGACGTGTGGCCTCCAAATACACCTATAGTATAGTATAGTTTACCTGTTGCCATTGTCATTGTATTTGTATGAATTGGCAGTAGAAGTCAGATTTTGCAGTTGAAAAATCTAAAATCTCACAAATTCAGAAGTGGTATCCTTCACTGTCGTGCCTGTGAATAACTGTGAAAAGAACATCATAATGAGTACACCACCAGGGATGCCTCCACGAAATCGTTCCTTGTCGACATCATCCATGGAAGATGTGAGCAGTTCGCCTGATAGAAGAAGTGACTCAAGAAAAACGAAGAGAGGACAAAAACGTCAACGAAAAAGTGAGATTCATCGGTTACGCAAGCGGGTAAAAAGACTGAAAAAATGGTAAGTGTACCTTTCAAGACTGCCTTCTCCATTAATATTAATGTGACTGTGATTGAGACGCTAATACCGATATTCGAACCTGGGGTGAGTGCATTTGACGCTGTCAAATGGGTGCGCAAAGTTGACCAATTGAGAGATTTTCATGAATGGGACGATATAATGGACAATTTGCTTTCTTCCAAAGACCCTCACATTGCTACCCTTGAACCTGAAAATGAAAACTGAACAACATAGTTGCACCAAAAAAAACTGCGAAATAAAAAATTTCAACATTCATAACTATGACCACTTAAAGGTATTAATTAATTTGTAAAATTACATATCACACACGCTCGTCGCCTCTCCCTCGCTCCCTTTATTAAATTTTGTGGACATTTATATTTTGCTTAATTTTAGAGGGTGTAGAATCTCAAGTACAGACTAATTAATGGCCTAGCGAGACTATACACCCCGTAGTAGACTAGTTGAACTATCATTGTTATTTTAGAGCTATAATTGTTATTTTAAATGTTTAAATATGGTAATATATTGATGATTTGCGTACATTTTCAAATGACTTGAAATTTTATATACGTATTCTAGACAATATTGGAAAGTCATCAGCGATTGTTTTTTTCCAAAATATTCAAAAATATACTTAATGAATAAAAAAGAAAACGCAAATTTCACTGTATGATCAAAAACGGGGAGGGGCCATATTACCCTCCCGAAAGAAAAAGAGATTTATCTCAGTCAATACACTAGACGGGGATAGATAATGTATTCTGTGACGTAGTGGATGTTGATTGTCGCTCTTTTCGGGTTAATAGAGGTCGTAGGTTGATTTTTCAAACATCAATGGCATTAGTAACATTGATTTAAATAACTATGGATAAATAGTTAGTGAACCAAAAACGGCAAATGCAGGACCGGTGAATGTGCACAACGAAGTTCAGATTTCGTCTTGCGCATAAAAACGCCCGGGCTCGAGAATCTTGAATAGAACTATTATAAGAGTACAATCATTTTTTGGCTTAATACTTACTGTGTGTAGAGGTATGTTTGCCAAGGTATAAATAGGTGAGTTTACATAGTAGGTATAATCATCATGATATGGAATTTTGTAGTACAAACTCTGAGGAAAGGGAGTATAAGGAGATTTTTTTCAAGCAAAACAAGTTCATTAGTTTTCAATCGCTGACAAAAAGTTGGAAAAAACTGAGGGCAAAATTATTGTTGACGTTTAATTATCAGTAGACTTGTATGAATTTGATATAATCACTCTGTATACAAGAAACAAATCATAAATAGGTTTGTAATTCTAAGGATATACAGTTGTCCCCGGATAGGTGCTAAGAGAGAGCAAATGGACTAAAAATTTGACGAAACGACAAAAAGAGATTGTTGATAAAAGTTTTTGCTTGGTCCAAAAATAACATCTGTCGAAAAAAAATCCTTAAATATTCAGGGAGACAAAAAACTAGCGAAATGTGAAAATTACTCAGAAAAAACCGCTGGTATCTATTATTGTTGTGATTTTAGACGGAAAACAATTAAAGAAAAAAAGTATAATACAGGACTGGTGAAAAAATTCAAAATTATTATTTTGTGTGAGAGAAAAATACTCACTTAAGGGATACTCTCTTATATTTTTGACTTTATCTGGAATTCTTGATTAAAGTTTCTCATGGAAAAAATGAAACAGCTTTATCAAAAATGACATTTTGGATTTCGATTCCTTAAGATACTTTCCTTTTACACAAAATAACATGTTTGTGTTTTTTGACCAGCCCTGTATTATACTTATATTTCTTTTCTATCGTTTTCCTTCCAAAAATAAAAAAATTCATAATAAATATCAGCAGTCTCTTCTAAGTGATTTTCACAATTTTGTTTTTTTTGTCGCCCTATAAAGATTCTTTTTTCCGCCAAATGTATTTAAGCAAAAACTTTTATTGAGTATGACTTTTCGTCGTATCTTTAAATTTTCAGTCCATTTGCCCTCTCTTAACACCTATACGGTATAGGAACTGAGTCGACTGAGGATTAACGCTAAGTTTGTTATAATCAGATCCAACCGAAAAACGTCATGTCAGCACAATACGTTATTATAAAGTTTGCTGGTGGCCAAATTTGGTCACCAGTCGATCACATAATAACTCGCTTGGTGGCAACCACGACGTGAATCTAAAGTTGTTTGGCATTTGCTGTATGTAGGTATTCAACTACTGAATAATTTTAGCACATTCAGGAGGAATCTAACAATATTTTTGAACGAAACAAAAGCAAAATACTTTCTACCTTCGAATTTGGAATATTCTGGGGATTATTATTGAGTTGGGGGTTGGGGTAAAAACTGGTCATGAATTTCCTAATATTAAATAATGAAATATTTGATAATTATTATTATTATGAGATATCAAGCAACACAACATTTTATAATAATTATATTATATGGAAGTGAATGTGATATTGTAAGTAACAATAATTATTCTAAATGTAATCAAATAAATTCAATTACAAATGAGTCTAAGTATCCAGAGATAAACCATATCCCACAGATGAGAACAACAAATTCAACATAAGGTTAAATCCTCAATCATAGGGAAAATAATATACAACTTCAAAAAAATTGGAGATAGGTTTTCCGAACAAATATTTTATGAGCATCAATAAATCACTTTATGGGGCAGTATGATCAGCGTGTCTTACAATATGAGATCCACCTCTACAAATACAGAATAAAAGACAATTTTCAAAATTAGTGAGTTGGTCTTTCAAGACTGTAAAAGTCGTTTTGTTGATGCCAAGTTGATATTAAATGCAAATTATAAAGTGAATCAGATTCAATTCCAAATCATCATTAGATAAATTCAAAATGTCATGTGTTAACGCACGAAACAGCTTTCTCGTTATCTCAAGCAAATCAATAGGAAAATATTGGTTATTATATTTTTTCTGAAATTGTCACTATACTTTGTTGAATTTTTTTTTTATTGAAAACAGGGATATCTTACACTACGAAATCTAAGTATTAAAACAATATGTAAAATGACAATAATACATAGGAAAGTTTGTTCATTGGCTTGAGAAGATAATGAGATTTGTCAATTTCTTTCTCATCAATTTCCCTTTCACAGATTATACCTACTAAAAATAAGAAATTCCTGGTATTTTTCCTTTGTTGTTGCAAAACACAACTATATCACCTTCGACATTCTCATTAGCTAGCAATTCTGTAGCATCCATCACCGTTCGATTAAATCGAAGAACGAAATAAGGTACGCACAGAGCACAAATTTTAATGTGAACGAACAAAGTAGTTGTTCAATTGTGAACAATTAAAGTAGTCAATAGTCAAAGAAGATATAAACAATATAAACAACAAAACAACCGATATAGGGTCATATCGGTTGTTCGACCGATTCCAGGTACAAAAAGCTGCAAAAGAACTCGCAAAACAATAAATATTTTATGGCACCTATAATTTTGAAAATGAGAATGCCAGTGTTGCCATGAGAACGTGTGCTCAAGAAAATCCGCCACAGACTTGGAAAATAGACGTAAACAATCCTATTTCAAATTCTATAAAAGTGTTCTATCTTGTCTTCGTCAAAAGTAATAAACAACAAAAACAAAATCTTTCACACATCACCGTCAGATCTTTGGTGGATGTGGAATATCGCTGATAACAAATCGTAACTTTCGGGAATTCCGCTACATCTTGATCTATTTTGAGCTATAAGCGAAAAATTCCCTACAAATAATAGCGAAATTCCGCCCCAATCGGCAACACTGTAACAGATGACAAATGATTTACTTGTTTTGCATAGTCCGATTCTGTTCGGTGTCAGCACTGTCAGCTTATCCTTACAAACGTTGCGATAGTATCAAACCATTGAACTCGATACTACGTAACTGGAAGGGCCCCTGTCGTGTCGACAGCTGAGGCAATTTTAGTCGTATTTTTTTGGCGCATAGGTATATTTTGATTGGACTCAAAAGGGGATGCTATCTCTGTCACACTCATTGCCCTTATGCGAAGTCGGAGGTTTTCAAATAGTTTGAAGATAAAGCGAAAAAGCGGTTGATTTGCTTGGAAAAAATGACTACAATTCTGTGCATACTTAGTAGTCTTAATCATCATGATATGATGGATCATATTTCAAATAACTATCTGGAAAAATGCAAAATAAGAAACAAATTAGTAAATAATGAAGTACCTTTACATAGATGATCCGTAATTCGATTAAATAGTTGAGAAAATACAGGGTAGGTAGTAGGTGCAAGGTGATTTATATGTTTGACCTGTGTATTGAGTAAAGTAAAGGTATTAAGGTAGGTATAAACTTGGAAAACTATAATAGCTTGAAATAAAAATGAAAATATTTTTATTTTTGAGGTCACATTGAAACTGATAAATATGGTGTTGAGGAATGTCCGAATAGAGCTTTTGCATTTCTTGGAGTGTTTACCATCGTCAATTCCTAAAGGGCCCTCACACGCCTGCAGCAGGGGCAATCTAGGAGGCAGGGCGATTGGGGCAATTTTCTAGATCGCCTTCTAAGCAGGGCGGTAGGGGCCTCTTCATACCTTTCTAGCATTATTTCAAGCAAGATATGAGAAAACAAACTTTAGAAATGATGTTAGTAGTACCAACGAACTCGAACAGGATGTAAAATTGTCACATTTTCAAAACAAAACATACTTTACAAGGAAGTTTCTCCTGCGGCAGTCCTAGATTGCCCCTGCTGCAGGAGTGTGAGTATAGGGTCCTTAACTAGGACAATTTCGTGTAGGTATACTTAAGGTGCCCTTGTCCTTAATAATTGGAGTTATATCACTTAGCCAAAAAATGAAATCTGCTTTTCAGGAGTGTATTTATTACCACACCCAAATGCACTGCAGAAATCAACCATTTTGTTTGGCACCCAAACTATAGAAATCTACATATTGATTGAACATAATATTAGCTGCAACACTCAGTGTGGCTTTCTTTGTGAAAAATTTGTCTGGTTTTTAGGATAGAATATCCTTACTAAACGTACTAAGATTCTATCCTAAAAAACAGACAAACATTTCACAAACAAAGCCAAACTGAGTGTTGCAGTGTGAAAAAGTGTGCACTAGTGGTGCATAACAAACACAGCTAATATATTATGTCAACAGATATGACAAAGATAGACACCCCTTTCTGTCTCTATCTCTTTCTAGTCGAAAATTTGTCCTCAGTCAACTCGATGTAAACAGCACGGATGGGTCCCTTCCAGGTACGGTAGTATCGAGTTCAATGTATAAAACGCACCTAGTGTTCCAGTGCGCAATTCGAAAACGGAACATCTCTTTTTACATTTTTCGAGTTTGCGTCGATTTTTACGTGCGCTGAAACCCGTTTTTTCACCCATAGGCTGCCACTTCTGTACCTATAGCTCGAGAGACGGCTATTGCTTATCCATAGTTATTTGAATCAATGATTTCATATTTCCAAAAAATGTGCAAATTGTCCATTGTAATCAAGTTGGCTACAAATCGCTTAGTGGTAAGATTCATTAAAGACATTATGTATGACGTGGAAAGACTTTGAAGAGCAATTACTTATAAATTTTCCATCGCCTACGACTTTTGGAAAATTGTATGTTAACGCGGCTACGTTTTTGGTCAAAAACTGGCGGACTATATCATTGTAAAGAAAAAGTGTCAAGATTAAATCAATTACGTTTAGAAATATCTAAAACTGATTTGATTGACAGTGTAATGGAAGGGATTAACGATGAGGTTATTTGTCAAACGGCTAGGGCGGCCAATATACAATCCGTGGGCGAAATATATAGGTATGGATATTAATAATAAAAAAAATGTTTGTCAGTCGACGCTTTTGGAATTTCTAAACATGCAAATCCATCAAACGGAAGTCACGAGCATACGAAGCAGACGATGAATAGCGGCGTTGGAAGTTCTGGATACAGAAAATTCAACCAGGGCGATTCTCAGCAGAAAAAACGAATTTATTGTTCCAATTATTATTGTAGCGGCAATCTGTTATCATTGTGGTAGAATAGGTCACGTCGAGGGTCACGTTCAAGCTGAATGTCGGAATAAAGCGAAGAATAATAGCTATTCTGGAATGGTGAATGAGAAAAATAAATTGTTTATGAAGTGGGCGCATATTAATGGAAGTGGAATCAATAGTCTCATTGACACGGGAAGCACTTGCACACCTCTGAAGAGCAGCGTTGTACAGAACCTCAAATTGCACACGGAAAAAGGATTACCGGAACTATCAAAATGTTTTATGGGCAACACTGTAGATAGCAACATTTTTTTCAACGTCAAGACGAGAAGAAATAGAAAAACTCCAACGTCAAGCCGATTGCTATCGACGGAGTTTCAGCGGTATTGAAGGCGATGGTTCTTGATGATGAAGTGATGAATTATGATAGTATTATTGGAACCGATCTTCTACGACAGAATCATGTTGGAATAAGCAGAATTAGAGACACACTAAATTTCTTTTTATTACCGAATGAAATAGCACAGTCCGGTGAATATGATTGTAATTGATCAGTCGAAAAAATTGAATATAGATGAAATTAATTGTGATAATATACTGGAGAAGTCAAAAAGCAAATTGTTTCAATTGTTGAATCGTTACCGGAAATGCATTGCTTTCTCATTAGAGGAAATATAGGTAAAACAAATATGGCATTTATTGGAGCGGATGTACCTATTGCATATCATCCTTATCGACTGGCTTATGGAGAAAAACAAGTTTTTCAAACAATGATCAGCGAATTGTTAGAAAACAATGTGATTCGCCCTACATCATCTCCATCCATACGCAAATCCGGTTTTACTTGTCAAAAGAAAGACCAACAATTACAGAATGTTGCGTGGATTTTCGCAAATTAAATGCAATAACAACGAAGGATCGATACCCATTGCCGTTGATAGAGAATCAAATTGATCGCTAGGGAAACAATAGATATTTCACGTGGTTGAATTTGGCCTCCGGGTATTATCAGGTTCGTATGACTGAAGAATCCATTAGTAAAACTGGGTTCGATACTCCTGATGGCCGCTTTGAGTTTTTTAGGATGCCATTTGGTTTATGTAACGCTCCAGCAGTGTTCCAGCGACTGATAAATAATGGGTTGGAAAAATTAAAAAACACGATTGCGTTTCCTTATATCGGCGACGTAATTATTCCTTTGGCTACAATTTATAAGGTATGAGAAATTTAATGCGAGTGGTCTTACCATGAAGTTGACCAAATGTTACTTCTTCCAAACAAAAGTTGACTATTTAGAAAGAGAGATATCGTTCGAAGTGGTACGACCAGGCACCAAGAAAGTGGAAGCAGTATTGAACATGGCGAATCCATGCAGCTGAAGTTCGACGATTCTTGGGTTTGGCTGGGTACTTTCGTTAGTTTATCCGTAACTATGCCAACGTCGTGGAGCCCTTGACTAGACTGTTGAGAAAAGAGACCCCTTAGAATTGGACTCATGAACAGAACGATGGTGGTTACAGATTCAAGATTACAATTTTCAAATAGAATATCGCGCTGGAAATCGGATGTGTCATGTAGATGCACTGAGTCGACTACATAATATCGAAAACATCTGTGCAATCGACTTGACAAAAGGCGATTGGATAGAAGCGGTCCATAGTCAAAAGATGAAAAGGTTGACCAAATCTATAATAAAGAGGCTCAAGAGAGAAATCGTGACAATAAACAGTACTTTTTTTCCTGAAGGATGGTACGATCTACAAAAAACTGGATGATCTGGTAGAATCAGATGTTTAGTTCCAAAAGGATGTTGCTGGCAAATGTGTCGTCTATGTCATGACGAATCCGGTCAGTTTGGTTTAGAGAAAACCCTAAAACGGATTTCAAAAAATTACTGGTTTGCCCAGATGAGTGACTTTGTAAGGAAATATGTCAAAGCATGTTTGCAGTGTAGCTACACTCAAAAAAATCTTGATCGTAATATTAATGAACAGCTTTCATAAACTTCATTTTCATCGGCTCAATGAAATTTTCATTGAACCTGAGTACAGAACACTGTAAACATCATTGTTTCTTGAACAGCTATCATTGTAATAATGAATGAAGCTTCAATAAGTGATGAATAGTAATTTCATGCGTTTATGTCCAGTAGTACATGAGTTACATGAACTAAATTCATTAATATTATGTACTTCAAACTTGATATTAAAGAAAGATTCTTAAATGAAGCTTCCATGAAATATTCATTGTACCAATGAATATAGTTCATTAAAACCTTACAAAAAAACATCGTTCTAAGAACGAAATTCATTTATACAATGAATAGTTCTTTTAAAGTCGACAGATATCCTTGAAATAAAATCAAATCATAAATACAAAGAAAAAGTTCATAACCGTAATGTACAAATTTATTAGGCACTTGCGCAAAAACGGGTGATGCTGCGTCTGGCATCCTTCTTTCGGTTTGTGGTGTGTCATTTGGTCATGTAAAGTGCTGTTGAAGTGTAAGTTGTGTAAGTTGAAAACCTAGTAAGTAAGATCAAAGACAACAAAGTCACTCGACTGGTAAAAGAATTTGTTATGCATTTCCAGCACGATCACATCAATTTCATACCAGGAGTAGATGCTGACGTCTGCATCATCAGAGTCCTAAAATTTAACAATCTATTAACGGAAGAATTCAATAGTTATTGAAAAGCATGCCGACAATTTCATCTCATCTCAAGAAAATGGAAAGTACGGCGTTCATTGTTGACAATTATCTCTGTTCGTAGACTGGTAAGTGATGCACATACCTTACTGAAAAAGCTCTTGAATAACAATGTTAAACAAAAATATCTAATTTGTGTTGTATGACTATTTTCAGATTCATAATACGGATTTTCAAACCTTACATCCAAACGGACTCGCTCTGTAGTCAACATAATGGGAAGCAAAAAGAGTCCTATTGAACAAGAACGTCAAAGATAAAAGCACCAAGAGCTCATTGAAATATATGAAGAATCATGATGTATGTCTCTGAAAGTAAGTAGGTACTAACTAAATTCTCCTATAAAATTTCAGGTTAATATCTCCTACAAATATTTTTGGTAAAATTATCTATTTATGTAATGAATTGGGTATATTTTATGAAAGTCTATTTCTTTTCAGAGAGTTTTGACGCAATTTTGGGCGCTTCATGGATTCTTGGTTGGTCCCTTTGACTATATCCCGACATCTAGAACGGTCTGCAATTGTCTGGCGCTTCGAAAGCGATGAGCGTTTTGGAGAACGAAAATACGGGCCCTGAAGGACACTAGAGCAAAAATTACAACCCACACATGTCTTGGTGAAGAGCTGCTTCAAGACTATTATTATTAAGCTCTGATGACTTTTTGTGCTGCCATGGAATATGTTCGAACTATTTTAACTCGAATTTTTCACATGTATGTATATTACAACTTCAAACGATTTTCGAATAAAGATATGATAATCAATCTTCAGTGTCTATTTACTGAACAATAATTCGTAAATAGAATGAAGGGATTCTTCATATTGAACATTTTGATTCATAAATACAATGAATCGGGTTCATATTATTGAGAATTTCTCTTCATAGATACAATGAAATGTTTCATTGTAACCATGAAGTATGATCATCAGTACAATGAAAAACTGTCTATCAACTAAGAACGATCTGCATTGATACTATGAACAGTTTCATTGACGCAAGAACCACTTTAATGATCACTGTTCATACACAACATGAATCGAGTTAGCTTTAAAGAAACCTGTTCATACTGTAATGTCGTCCAATTCATTTGGTCAAAGAAGCCGTTCTTTGGACCAATTTTAAAGAATTGTTCATTGAATGTATGAACCTCTTCTTTGTATTTATGCTACTATTTGGTTGAGTGTACTACAAACATCCCTCAGGTCGAAAGTGAGGTCAATCGAACATATTTGACCCTTTGAAACTAGTAAAAAGGAAATAAATATTTATGAAAGTAGATTCTTGGCTGGAGGACACATTTGTCCTCCAGCCAAGAATCTACTTTCATTTGACCATTATCAGGACAATAATCCACTCCATAAATATTTATTTACTCGTAATCGTGGATGGATTCAGTAAATTTGTGATCATTGAACCTGTTAAGGATACCAAGACAAAAAGTCTTGATAAAGAAATTATGTACTTGTTTGGGGCACCAAACAGACTAATAACAGATAGGAGAAGTGCGTTCACAGCACAAAAATTTGGTATGTTCTGCCAAGCCTATAAGATCAAACATATATTGCGGTAGCTACGCCAATGTCAAATGGACAATGCGAACGAGCAATACTTAATGCCACAACTTCTGCTGGAAAAGGAGAAGATAAGTGGGATACTTTTGTGAAAAAAATCCAAAGTATCCTCTACTGAGAATAATACAACAGACATGAGTCCTCTAGAAGTTCTTGCAGGTTTCACGGGGCGCAATATAGCCGAAGCACAACTTTTGAGTTCGGTAGAAGGGCAATTGCAACTTGCGGTAGAAGGGCAATTGGCAGAAATTCGTGCAAAAGTTAAACGAAAAGTTAATCAGCGTGTCCAGAAGGAGCGAATAAACCGATCTCGTGCTAAAGCAAAAAAATATGAAAATGGTGAAATTGTGATAGTCCAATCTCACCCAGGACTCAAAATGAAAAAGGAAAACAGGGCTACCGTCAACAACCCTTTGAATGAAACAACCCACTTCACTCTGCCCTTCAGCAAGGACACATTACACATCTTTCTTGTTTACATACACCCCTCTTCATCAATTAAAGAAAAAATCCTGACTATGGCTGCCCAACACAAATATAATTGGCGATTTTAACTTCAACAAAAAGAAAAATAAACAAATACAATCTTTCCTGAACAGCACCAATTTTGTGATAGCCAAAATTCCTCCAATTGATTGAAAAAAATGCAGACTCAACACCAGATGGATTTCTATACACCAAGGTACTCGGAAAAAATATATCCCACATCAGTGTCCATCCTGACTTCGGCTCCAATCACCTCTACATAGAATTCTCCTTGAATACGGGTTAAGAACCAGAAGAAGAACAAGACTTAATAATCTACAAAAAGTGCAACACGGACCAGGTCAACAAAGAGATGTTGGAACTAGTGAAAACGCCAATAAACAGTTCATCTATCCAAAAATTCAACACCACACTCATGGAAGCAGTCAAGGAAAATTCCCCCAGGTGTCAAAAAATTCACTATTACTCGCATACCCTACCATCTCACATTTTGAAACTCATTGAAATCAAAAGAAGCCTATACAGAGATTACAAGAGAAGTCCATGCCCGCAGCACAAAAGACAAATTAACGATTATAATGAAGACATACAGAAACTTATATAGCAGTACAGAGCCCAAAAATGGATAGAAGCCTGTGATGAGATCGAATAGCAGCAAGGAAGAGACTACTGGAAACAAATCCAAAAATTGTCCAAATACAAGGGAATCAGCTGCTCTCAGTGTAAATGGGGTAGAATACTCAGACAACCAACAAAAAGCCGAAATCATGGCATCATTTCAGCCAGAGAACGATTCCAATCACTATTCGGAGGTAAATCAATGGTACAATAATTATTTTCTCGAACATTCTTCCCTTAGAAACTTTGAATAGAAGAAATACAAATGCAGGACTTCATCGGAACACTGATAAGTAAAAAAAAATACTGCCCGAGAAAAGACAGAATATCCAATTAATGAAGGAAACTCACAACTCTTTACCTGATTTCCAATTTGATTTTGAGAAGAACTGCCCAACAATCCACCCAATAGCCATTTGCACATCAAAGATCCAAACTACAAGACTTAAAAGAAATCATAGTGCAGCAATATTCTTGGATATCAACAAAGACTTTGACAGTGCATGACACAAGGGACTTTTGTTCAAACTCTGCTCTATAAACTGGCCAATATACCTACCTGATCAAAATCATTCGACTTTTCCTTTTTCTAGAGAACAGATCTCTACAAGTTAGAATAGATGACAAGATGTCAGGTCAGAGCCATTTACACCATCACAGGGAGTGCCCAAGGCTCACCTCTTCCGCCACTTCTATATAACATATACTGAAACGATATCTATTCTAACTCTAGGATCAACTCTTCAGTATGCGGACGTCACTGCCCTTGATGCGCACAACAGGACACTCAAAAGGAATACTAAAGAACTGCAGCTGCTGATGGACAAAATTCTCAAATGGTTCTACAAACTGCGGTTACACCCAAATCCAAGAAAATCTCAATTCATCATATTCTACCACTGAATCAAAAAAACGTCTCCAAAAATCAATATAGGATCTGTGCAGGTCCCTCCAATACCATACATTGAATATCTTGGGATAAAAATGATAACAAAGTGACTTCCGACAACACACGGCCGAGATAAAGGAAAAAGTTATCGCCAGAGCTAAACATTTTCGAAAACTAACATTTAAAAACATGGGAATAAGTCTAAACACGCACAATCTAAAATCTTTAGATCTATCTATCGCCCTTTACTAGAATATGGACATCCTCTTCTACTCCAACTGCAAAACCTACCCTTGAAAAACTTAAAAGTGGCAGAAACCACCGCCTCAAGAGCTATCACGAAGATGAGACACCCACAAAACGTCTTCCACAACCCCTCAAATAAATGGCTTCTGGACACTCTGATGATCCAGCCCATCGATGAGAGGCTCAGACAACTGTCTCACAGATTCGCAACAAATAACACCAATATGTCGCTTCTACAACCCATGATGATGATGATGATGATGATGATAATGATGATGATGCTCCCGAGATCAGCTGAAGAGATGATGAGACATCACTTTTCCTTCCCCAAGTCTACAACATGGGAGAGCCTTCAGTGGCTACTGGGTGGATGAGACATCCAAAACATCAACAATTACCTTATATGCAGGAATTCCAAGCTCCAAACCTTAACATTCTCTTACATAATAATATGTAGTTTTTTTTCAATACTTTGAACATAAAAAGGAATCTTACTGGTTTGTTGTGGATAAATTAATGTACTGCACGCTGTTAATTTCCTTGGGTAGCAGAACTTCGGTCAATAGCCCATTGATCTGTATCATGTATGGTCAAAAAAATGTCTTTATGAATAAAATAAATAAAATGTAAGGGTTCTTGAATAGTCCTGCTACTGGTAGTAGTAGAAAGTTGCTTTCAAAGTTCAAAGGACTCTTTAGGGTCACCCGTATTCTTTACAATAACCGGTATGAGGTCGAAGATGTGGGAAGGTATAAGAACGATATCGAACAGTGATGGCAGTGGATAAATTGTAACGATGGATAACTCTAAAGAGTTATTCCAAAATGAATTCATGAGCAATAGGCTCAGGTACTCAGTTCTCCAATTTATCCGTATATTAATATGCATGTGATTTTGTACATTATTCTTGTACGGATTTGATTGGAGAATTGAGCATCTGGACAAAAGGTGACATCGGTGAGCTCAAAAAGAACTCATGAACAAAAGGCTCAGGACAAAAAGTCCCATCGGTGAGTTCAAAAGGAGCTCATGAGCAAAAGGCTCAGGACAAAAGGTCCAACCGATGAGTTCAAAAGGAGCTCATGGGCAAAGGCCCAAGATAAAAGGTTTAATCAAGCTTTTATTATTATTTCAAATACCGACTGTAATGTTCTCGTGTTGGGCACATTCGATTAGCTCCAATTGAATAAGAAGATTCACACACGTTTTAATCAGTATATTGAAAAGAGCGTTCGGATCGTTACATCTCACTATATGGGCTACTATCAATATACTAGACAACACAAAAATGAACACGCCACTTTCGTGAAGGTCGCGAAGTGGGCCCTTTTAAAAATTTAAAGCTATGGGCAGGAGCGTTACTTTTTGAACGATATTTAAGAGAACATCCACCGGCTACGCTGGGCAGGAGCGTACCTTTTTACTCGGGCAGGAGCCAGCCATATGGGCAGGAGCGAAACACCGAAATGACCAAAATATCATTCATGCGCATGCCTAAAGGGAAGCGACGTGTTCATTTTTGTGTCGTCTCAATATACTGGCTGCTGAGCAGCGCCGTCAAACTGACATGGATAATTCTAATATATAACACCGACGAAGGGGATCCTGAGGACAGGATGTGAGTCAGGATAGCCGAATGTAAGAGTACGCCGACAGCCGGGCTGGAGAGAAGAGAGACAATATTGTTTTGATGATTATTATTACGTTTTCGAATTTCTCGAATAGTCACCAGTAGTTCACCTGTTGTCATTGGCATTGTATGAATTGGCAGTGAAAGTCAGATTATGCAGTTGAATCGCAGTGTTATTGTATAATCACATTGAATCTCACACTACTCAATAATATTTTTAGAATTGAGAACCCTACAAAACTTATGTCTTGAAATTTTTGAAGTGAAACTTTTTTTTGCGGCTTTGTGATAATTTGTCGACAATGGTGAGTGAATTGGAAAAAATGGAACGTAAATGAAACGTTTTCACATTTCGTTATGTGAGAAAAAGATATAACGTAGTAAGAATGACAAGGAGAGCTCCATACCGAAGAACCCTTGGAACTCGATTTTTACTTAGGTACTTCAAATGCCTAGATTGATTCAAAACTGCACAGTTTCAAGAACCGATGACAATACCATAATTCCAATTGAAAAGAGTCAAAAAGTAATCAATACTTCTTAATCAAACAAAATCGTTGTTGAGTAAAATTATCTCACTTTTGGCTCGTCAAAGCGAATGAAAGACTGGTTTAGGTTAACGCTTTGACGGGACTGTAATTCAATTACTTGGTGGACTGCGCAACGTTGCCAAGGTAATTTTCTTGTCAAGTGTTTGTGCTGTGATTGTTTGATACAATTCTTGAACCGTTCTCATGTGGATAAGGATAAGTATATTTAAACTATTAAAATATTATCAAAAATAATAATTCTAAGCCCATGGGTACCTACTGGGTCAACAAATCAAAAATAAATATAACGGAGTGAAAATGAGAAAGAGAGCTAAATAGGGTGTCCGGAAATGACGAGCAAATAATTCAGGTGAGAATTCCAGACAAAAAATGAATGTTATCTCTTCTTTTATTTTTTTTTTCAAAATTGATTATTGACGGAGTTATATTTTATTTGCAGTTTTTTTGCAATACCTTTTGCCACGCCCATAAGATTTTGACAAAATCTTGTATTTGGAGTTTTATCGGGATGAGAAATTCAAAATGTCCCATCGTTTTTTTGCATTTTGTAGAAGGCACCACATACGAGCTTATTCTGCGATTTGAATGGTCTCAACGTTTTTGTGCTACACTGCAAGCGAGTTTTTACCAAACATTTTTTTTTGCTCTTAACCTCTTGACATTTCAAAGTGACCATTTTCGAGAAAAAAGCTTTAATAAGTCTGTAATGAATACAGAATCATTTCAATTTATTTTCAACCTTAAACATAGCATGCTTTGGAAACATGCGACGAAACAAGTTTGAGAAGAATTGGTTTGAAAGTTGCTAACTTTTCGAAAATTTGTTGTAACGCTGATGTTGGTCAAAGACAAAAGTACTGAAACAAATCTTTCTGGTCTGACATCAGGAAAGAATTCTCTATCGACCTATATAGGGGATACAATAAAGGGTGTCTCATTCAAAAAAAGATAAGAAGCCTCCATTTTTTTGACTTCTGCTGCTCAATTATTTTTTCTGATAGCAAATTCTCATAATTCAAAAAAAATACCACAACTTTGAACCCTTCTGTAGAGTTAATATTAACGGAGATAGCTATTGGCCAAAATATACGCAAGAACGTGCAAACAAGATGGGGTGGACGATTGTGGAAAAATTGTAAGAAATTTGAATTTTTTTTTGTATATTATTGTTTTTCCAAAAGGCTATGTTTCAGATATATAGTCATAGTACAGGGTGTCCCAAAAAGTTTGTGGCAAACCAAACTTGTATTTTTTTAAATGGAACTCCTGTATGTAAGAATTCTGATCATTTCTCCTATATCGTACTATCATTTTGATATAAGGTTTGTTGGGTCAAAAACATATAATAAAGGAATGGGAGGCGATCAAAGTTGAGAAAGGACTCATAGTTGGGCCATTTTTTTAACTGAATAGAAAAAAATAGCGAACAACCAACTGACCCATAAAACATTACTTATCCTTAGACACCGCAATCACACACACTTTGAATAAAATTATCAGTTATTAAACAGGGTGGTCAAGTTTTGCAAACACGACCTGGACAAATTTTTTTCAAATTATATCGCCATCTTAAAAATAACATCAAAAGCTTTCCAAAAACACCATACCTTTCTGATCAATAATTTTTTCGAAAATCATCCGCGAATACAAAGTTTTCTCATTGTACTGTGTTTCCGTATATTTCGTCTGCAGACTAACTCGCTTATTATGCAAGATAGATAGGGACTTTAAATACAAAGTTGGTAGGTATTAACATGAACCGCCAGAAAAAAATATTTTTTCGTATACCGGGTGCACTAGAAAAGTGTGGCAGACACAACTTGCATTTTTTTAAATGGAACACCCTATATATCATTTTATAATCAAAAAGACATTATTTTTCTGATCTCAAAAATATACAACTTCCTTCCAGCCGTTTTCAAAATATTTAAGTTTTAAAGTTGGTTTTTTGGTATTGCCAAATTTAGTATCGCTATGACCACAATAATTGTTTGAGCATTATTTATTAATTTGTATACTTCCAATAATCTAAAACAACGAATATAACAAGTGAATACATTGTATTATAAATAAATTGATATCATAAAATGCATTTAAGAAAATGTGTTGTGAATAATGGCTGGTATATTCAATAATTGCACTTTATGATATCAATTTATTAATAATATAATGTATTCACTTGTTATATTCGTTGTTTCAGATTATTGAAAGGATAAAAATTAATAAATAATGTTCAAACAATCATTGTAGTCATAGATACTAAATTTGGCAATACCAAAAAAACCAACTTTAAAACTCAAATATTTTGAAAACGGCTGGAAGGAATGCCTACATGCTGTATATTTTTGAGATCAGAAAAATAATGTCAATTTAATTACAAAATAATATATAGGGTGTTCCATTTTAAAAAATCAAGTTGTGTCTGTCACACTTTTCTCGTGCACCCGGTATACAAAAAAATATTTTTTTCTGGCGGGTCATGTTAATACCTACCAACTTTGTATTCAAAGTACCTATCTATCTTGCATAATAAGCGAGTTAGTCTGCAGACGAAATATACGGAAACACCCTGTACTACAAATCAATTGACAAATTAATAATTGATCAATTAACAAATTGATTTGATGACTGTCAATCTTTTGTTGAATTCCTGAAGTCATGGCTTCATGCATGGCCACCTATAGTTTTATAAACTGGGTAATAATTTGTAGTATACAGGATGTATTGTAAGTTGGGGTTTTCCTTTTAACACTGTATAGAATGCAAGACAATGAGAAAATGTTTCTGATAAAATTATGCCCAAAAATGCTTCGTTCTCAAGATACAGGTTGTTGAAGTTGAAAAAAAAATGTTATCCTTGTCATTACTCTCCTACCACTCCAGATATTTTCAGTTTTCTTCTTTTCATGGAAGCTCTGTATGTAAGAATTCTGATCATTTCCCCTATATCGTACCATCATTTTGATATGAGGTTTGTTGGGTCAAAAACTTATAATAAAGGAATGAGAGGCAATCAAAGTTGATAAAGGACTCATAGTTTGGCCATTTTTCAAGCGAAATATTAAGAAGTATCGAAAAACCAACCAACAAACATCACTTATCCTTGAACGCAATAATCACATACACTTTGATCAAAATTAATGGTTGTAAGTTTTAGACCCAACAAACCTCATAATATCAAAATGATTGTACGATACAGAAGAAATTATTAGAATTCGCACATACATGGTGTTCCATTCAAAAAAATATGAGCTTAGTTTGCTACAAACTTTTTGGGACACCCTATACTCGGGCCATATTTTCAAAACATAGCCTTTTTGGCTAGCTATAATATACAAAAAAAAAATCAAATTCTTCACTATTGTCCCACAATCGTCCACCAATTTTGGTTGCACCACCCTGTATGTATGTACTTGTTCTTAATTCACAACACTCATATGAGGTACCTATACCATTACGCTATAATTTATTTATAGTGCTGTCAACAGGAGAATTCCTTCACGATCTTTGCATCACCATGTTTCGGAACTTTTAACTGAACTTTTTTTTTTCTAAAGAGATGGTAGGTATGTATTTATTTGATATTCCCCATATTTTTCTTTCATCTCTGTCTTCATGACAGCAAACTCGTGCTTTTTCCACTACAACTCTCAAGTCCTTGAAATTTATCTCTAAAAACTTACTGTCATTTAAGTTTATGTAGTATATTATATCAAATATAACGTTCATTGATACACCCGTTCGGAGTCTAGATTGCAAATGAACCGATTCATAAACAGATACAAATACAAAAATCAGAACTCAGACAGGCAGGTAGACAGACAGACATGACAGTTTCACTGAAAAGTGGATTGTTTGTGGACTAGCTATAACATTGAGGTGAGTTTTTTTCCGTCGTTTGACCTTTTGGATTGATAACACCTCTGAAATTAGAGCATCGTAGACAAAGAATGATAAAGAAGAAAGAAGTGTGAGACTTGAAGGAAATATTGAAGTTTTCTCGAATTCAGTAATACGTTCAGTTTTTCCTAGAAATGCTTGTGATGAGCAGACATGATGCATCGAGTGGAGCGTCAACGCTTACTCGAAGAAACAAAGTTTTGTATTGATTCGAGATGTAATGAGCATGAGAATGAGAGAAATGAGATTCATTTTTGATGTGATATAACCAGATTTGCTTTTTTTTTAGCATTCGCAAATCCATTTTTGAAAGGTTCTTTAAGATCTTTAGAATTTTGCTGAATAGAATATGCCGAAGAATTGATGAAGTTTGATACATGTCAAGGAGTCAAGGAATCTACTTTCGACAGTAGAGCATATTATTGAAATTAAAAATACATTTACCTTTTTCCGACAAACTGGTGGACAAAATCCTTTTCTGCAACGTGGAATACCTCAACATTCTTTCAACACTAAAAATGTGGAAATTATAGAGAGAAGCATGGGCAAATTCGGAACCCATTGTCTCAAAGAGCGCTGATTGATTTGTAGCGGACCCATTAGCCCCCCGAGCGCCCCCCGCGCTCTTGGGCCACCCTGGCAGCATGGGAACCGTGAGGATATTAAGAGGCCCAGTACACGCTTTTGATGATTCGAGATATTTTGATGTTTCATCAATTGAAACAAACAATTTGAGTTCTTGTGGAATTATCGTCGATACACCGGATTTTCTTTGTGTTATGATATCATTGTCTATTACAAATACAGGGTGTTTACGGTCTTGAGATTTTCTTTGATGTTTTTTTTTACACGTTAAAAGAATATGATTAAGGCTAAAACGCCTTAGCAAAAGTTGAATGAATGATTCATTCATGTTCTGACAACTCTCGTTTATGTATAACAATGTAAGTACCTATTTTTATGATTTTGTATGTTTTTTATGTATCGCCATTTTGTTTCTTTTGTCCACGCACTGTTTCCCTTTCATGTATTTTCTACACCCTCCTTTTTGATTATTTTAGTCTATGAAGCCTGATGATGCAGTATCATGCTGCGAAACCGGTAGCTCAATTCAATTTTAATCAATAAAAAGAAGTTTTTAGGGAAAATCAAGATTTTCAAACACCCCCCCCCCCCTTTTTCAACCGAATCCCAAAAATGGACAGAAAACTCCATGAATTAAAATTTTGTTTCTAATTTTTTAAGAGGAACTTTATGGCAAATAAAGTGTGAAACAGTATAGGATTCATTCAAAAATACGTGAAATGATCTGAAAAAGATTAAATAAGAAGCAAAATTTCAAAACTTTCCAAAAAAATGCAATTTGGAATAATACTGAGCCGTGGTTTTAGAATTAGTCTTTTGATACGATTTAATTTTTTTTTATATTTCACTTTTTGCTCCAAAACGAAAAATAAAGGTAGTTTACTCTTGACTCTTGACTCGCGTTTTCTTGTTTTTCGGATCTTTCCAAAATAAAGTATGGCAATAGACTTTTCAAAACAAGCAGAACTCTTTGAAGAGTGACTTTTGGTCGAAAACTGAAATTTTTGGTTTATTATACATTATACCTATAGGGAAGTCTATATCCGTGGACATACTGTAGTAGCGATAGTGAATCAATTGTCAAATTGACTATTTAACTGTGACCTTTTCTTCACACTTCAGAAGTGATAAGAGCCGCACACCAAAGATGCACGCCGCTTGCAGTGTGATACACTCTACACGTCAATGCGTGAATGCGTGCTGCATTGTCAGTGTGCATATACTCGCAGCTATGTGGCTCTACTTGTTTTTAAAACACAAATGTGGAGACACAAATGCGTTATGCATGTGTCGTGCAGCTTTGATGTACGGCGGCGTTACTAATCAAAATGATCAAAATTTTTTTTTTTAAAGAACTATAAAATCGAATCGATTTTAGTTTTATCCAACTATTTTACAGTGCAAACAATTCGAAAAAATATTTGATGATGGAGATACATCATTTCCATTTACTTTACGTGTGTTTTCATTTGAGTTTCATTTAAACATGTTTTTTTTTTCACGAAAGGTTTCATCTAAGTTCTAAGAAGAAAAAAAGAATAAAACACTAGGAAGGTTAAGCCTTTTATAAACTTTTTCAACGGTTTACGAAAAATGTATAATGTAGTTTTTGAAATACACAGTGACCGGCTGAAATATGGAACAAATTCATTTTAAATTCAGAGTTTTGATTTTTTGAAAAATGCTCGGACACGTCAATTTTTATTTTTGGGTGCCGTTTTTCTAATGGTAAATTCATGTATCAAAAATAAGTCATGACAATCAGCTACTTTTTTTCAAATGGAAACAGATTTCTATTTCATTTTTGAAATCTGCGTGGAATTCGAGGAATATTTCATATTATTATAATACACACCAGACTTATATCCAACCATTTTCAAGAAAATGGCCTTATGAATCCATAATATTCTTATTTAAAAAGCAGGTTGATGTTCTTATTGGCTCAATACTTGAATTGAATTGAGTGTCCAATCAGCAAGGTAAACAAGTAACTGACTTAAGGGCCGATATTGCAATGTCCATTTAAGATTAAGGTACACTTAAAGGTTTTTTTGGACCTTGATTTTGTCTCCCGTGAATGCCGTATTTCAATTTAGACACTCACATTAGATCCTTAGCTAAATGAAAGGAGTGATGGCGCAATTGAAAAACGGCACTTTCGGTGGCCAATTCTAGAATTCACATCAACTTTAAGTACACCTTAGCTAAAATGTATCTTAAGGTGACATTGAAATATCGGCCCTAAGCAACTTAAACAAACAGAATCGGATGTGAGGTTGTTACATGAAGTACAGTGTGAGTCTGAAAATCCTCCGCATTTTAACATGGTGAATAGAGTATGGTATAATAAACACTCTTTGTATATAAACAGGTTTTCGCAAACGTTTTGTTAAAATAATAATAATTATAAGAATATAATTTCGATTTTTCGAGTGTAAATTCGAAACGTCTCAAGAAAACATTTTCCGGGTTTTGTTCTCTCTCAAGCAACAAAGCGCAACACGTTGTGCAGTTGTAATGAAATTCTTCAGATTCCCCATTTTTCTTGGAGTTTGAAATAAGTGACGTTTTTCCGCATTACATTGATTTTTATTTTCTATCTTGAAAACGACGCATCGGAGAAGAAAAACTCAAGTTACCTTTTTTGCTCAAAATTGAACGGAAAATCAAAACATGTTTTTTACTTTTTGAAAACTTGTGTCGTACCACTTTTTTCTTCGATAAAAGAAATATGAGTGGCTATAGTGCCGGTCCTCGAAAAGTTAAACTCAAACAAATGTTTCAAGGAGATACCTAAGAACTCCGGATATACACCCTTGAGGTTTAAAGAAAATTGCTTGAAGCGTTACGAGTCTACAGACAAAATCTAAATTTTCCTCGACTTTCAACACTCTGTATTTTTTTAACGAGACGTTTGCGGACACTTGTGTATTCAGAAAAAGTGATCATCTTGCCATACTCTATTCACCATGTTAAAATCTGCAAGATTTTCTAACTCAGGGTGAGTTGAAAAATCTTCAGAATACTCAGAATTTAGTGAGTAGTAGGTAGATAATTCCTTTATTTAGCATAATAGCTACAATGTTTTATGAATTAAAAAATAATAACTAAAGTATAATATAAAAATAAACAGTGAATATAAATAATGAACAACTGTTACAAAGATACAAATCTAAAAAATAATATACAGAAAAATAGGTTCATAAGACGTAACAATATCTAAAAATGAACTATAATAATTATGGTTTTTAGTAAATTCCTAAATCTAGACAGGTTATCACAGACTTTCAAAACATTCAGCATTATCGTAATGCATGGGTGTATATTTATAACATTTCGATATCAGTCTCATTGCCTATTCTGGATTTTTTGTTTCGAATCAGTCTTGTATTCAGGTAGATCGGTGTAGGCAATAGTGTCGAACAGTACTGTAAATGCGGAGCCGCAATGGAATTATTTGATGATAGTTTTGTATGGTTGGAATGTTTTTTCAATTTCACGTAAATTTCAAAAACGGAATGAAAAATAGATGTCTCAATTAGAAAAAAAATAGATAGTCGTAACATATGTTTGGTTCTCCCTGTATAGATGAATTTTTCATTTAAATAACCGCAACCAAAAATGGAAGTCGACGTGTCCGAGCATTTTCCAAAAAATCAAAACCCTGAATTTAAAATGAATTTGTTCTATATTTTAGCCGGCCGTATGTATACCTAGTGATACTTGAACCGTCGATGTAACTAAAATTTTCAAAGAACATAATATACACTAAACTGTCTAAATGAATAAAAATTGATTAGTTAGTTATGGTCATTTTGAATTCGTTTTAATTGGAATAGTTTATGTTCGACAAAAACCTATGGTATACAAAATCTGGTGAGAAAAATTGTTCAATAAAAAAATGAACATAATGTTATTATCTTTTTCTATGGGCATATTTCCCAACTTATTTTTTCGAAGGTTTTTATTGGAAGGCTACTGTGTATTTTCAAGATTTAATAAAGATATATAATCATTATACAGTGAGGTCATTCATTGATACAAAGTCCGCCAAAAATAAATCACGATTGATTAGTATATAGCCCTGTGGAACGATGTATTAAAATAAAAAACAACAAATAAAATTAAATCTTGTATCAATTATTGTTATCCATTAAGTTGCAGTAGGTAAGTGAGTTTTCAAATTCTCGTGAATAATTCTTCTACAGTTCATTGATGTGAACTTTTGATTCCGAATAACCCCATAGATAAAAATCCTATGAGGTCAGATTTGGAGACCTGAAGCTCGCTTGTCGATAAAATCTCGTTCTACAATCATCTTCTCGCGTAATGAGTTAGTCAAAGAGCCAGTGACATTTTTCAGTGATGATTTAGTCAAGGCCCATTTTTTGAGATGATGTTGTACGGTTCCTAATCGAGTGTCATCCGAGAGGGTTCGCTGTTCCAAAGGGGTGGCGGAACGCTCCCAACATGTTAAAAAATTTGCATCTTTTTATCATTTAGTTGAGGCTCAATTTTTTACCAGTTGTTTTTTGGTAGTCCATAATCATCCAGAAAAATTGGCGGAACGATTGGCCGGTCCCTTAAGGGTGGCGGATCACCCTCAACATGTCGCGGTAACATTGATCTTTTCATGATATGATTCAGTTGACGCTAAATTTTTTACCAGTTCTTCTTTGATAGCCCACAATCATCCAGAAAATTTGTTGGATCAATTTGCCAGTTCCTTAAGGGAAGCGGATCACCCCAAACATGTCGCGGGAATAATGAACTTTTCATAATATGATTCAGATAACGCTGAATTTTTCATTAGTTGTTCTTTGGTAACCTAAAATCACCCAGAAAAATTGGTGGATCAATTGGCGAGTCCCTTAAGGGTGGCGGATCACCCTCGATATATCGTGGGAACATTGAACTTTTCATAATATGATTTGGTAAAAGGCTGAATATTCTAGTATGTTATTGTGGTGACTATTTCAAGTGTATGTTATGTCAATTTTCGGAAAAAATAGCCGTTCTAAGTACCTGACGGAACGACTTGGATTTCACGAATTTTTACGAATTCTCTTATTTTTTGGAAATCTTCATAGTAATCAAAGCTCTTCTAATATTTTGATGCTCATTCGATACAAGTGCAACTCGAGAATAACTTTCTTTGGCAATATAAAATTTGAAAAGAAGAATGATCCAAAGTTTCCATGACTTGTATAGTTGCAAGACTATTTCCTAGCTGCCTTTCGAATAAGTATGGCAATATTATCTTCACCAGAGATAATCCAAGCCAAGAGCTGTGATTACTATCGAGATTTTGAAAAAATAAAAAAAAACATCATTTTCATTGAAAAAGGGGTTCCGCCAAGTACTTAGAACCGCCAATTGACATATACACTTAAAATAGTTGTCACAAGACATTCTAAAAAATTCAGCCAATTTTTCTGGATGATTGTAGGCTTTTCATATTATGAAAAGTTCAATGTTTCCGTGGCATTTTGGGTATCCGCCATCCTTAAGGAACTGGCCAATCGATCCGTCAATTTTTCTGGATGATTGTAGGTTACCAAAGAACAACTGGTGACAAATTTAGCCTCAACTGAATCATATCATGAAAAAATCAATGTTACCGCGACATGTAGAGGGTGATCCGCCACCCTTAAGGAACCGGCCAATCGTTCCGCCAATTTTTCTGGATGATTATGGACTACCAAAGAACAACTGGTAAAAAATTCAGCCTTAACCGAATAATAATATGAAACGTTTATTGTTCCCGCGACATTTTTGGGGTGATCCGCCACCCTCAAGGAACCGGCCAATCGATCTGTCGATTTTTTTAAATGATTGTAGACTACCCAACAACAACTGGTGAAAACTCCAGCCTTGACTAAATCATATAATGAAATGTTCATTCGTCCCCTCCCTTAAGGAACCGGACAATCGATCCGCCAATTTTTCTGGATGATTGTGGACTACCAAAGAACAACTGGTGAAAAATTAGGCCAAGTGAATGATAAAAAGTTGCAATTTTTTTCACATGTTGGGGGCGTTCCGTCACCCCCTTGGAACCGCGATCGAGGCGAACCCTCTCGGATAACACTCGATCAGGGTCCGTACAGCATTCTTTTAAAAAATAAGCCTTATCCAAATTATCACTGAAAAATGTCACTGGCTCTCCTACTATGGGGGTGTATGGGCAATCCATCCTGTTAGAACCATATGCCGATATATTTGAGTTCTCATTATTCAGGTTAAGTGAAGTTTAACAACGTAATAGCTGATTTTGTAGTAAAGAGTTGTAAACAATTAACAGAGCTCAGTTTTCTAAATGGGATGGGATCACACGAGCACGAAAGGTGTTTCTATTTCAAAGGAGGTACATAATTAGAGGGAAAATCAAGTCGAAGCAGGCAGCTAATGCACATTTCTCGAAATTGAGAATATTGACACCACTGGATTCCTTTTCACAAACCAAATGTAATTCACATTAGTTCCAAGTCCAATTCATGATTATAAAGCATGCAAATGGTGAAAAACCGAAGATTCTATGTTCCTGCAATTTTGTTTATCTGGTGCGTTTAGGTGCTGTGCTATGTCCACATATGCTTGTTGATTCAGATTAACAAGTGCTTCTGGAGTTTCGATGGTTTTTGAAATATTTTTCAGACTACCAAGTGCTTTCATTGGTAATTAAAATCAGGTAGTTACTTCTTTTTCTTTTTTTTCATAAAACATTTTTTTTTTCATTCTTAAAATGTCTTCCCTAAACAAAGTATGATTCGAGCCCCAAAAACAAAAAATTACTACTTGTCTTTTAGTAATGCAAGATACAAAACTTATTTTGGATTCAGTGCTATCAGTTATAAATCTATGAGGCAGAAGGCTTTTTAACAGCGACGATATCGTTGAATTAATGTTCAAAAAGTTGACGACCACTGTTTATTAATTTTACGTACAAATTTTGGTTCTGCAAGCTCATTCATTCTGAACATTTTAATTTTTGAGTTGGTATGATAGCTCTTTTTTTTTCTAGGGAGATAATAAACTTTGTATTATGGTAATGAATCTTATGGAAGAGAAATGGGTGTTGCGTTATCTATGTCACGGAGTATATTTGTACCAACAATAATTTTGAACACGCCTTTGAAAAATATCATGATATAAGCAGCTGTTAAGTAATAAAATAATAACAGAGAACCATTATAAATTACTGAAAACATCTTCTGTACATTCCAGCTTTAAAACTTGACTTATCAATTCTGTCAAGTGAAGTGGCTGCGTTACGGCAATAAATTATTATATTTATTGAAGCGTGACGAATTGCTGGTAGAGTGGAGGTCTTAAGCTCGGGTCATCATCTGAGAACAAAGGCACTCATCGCATCGTCATTAACAAACACGAGAAAACAAACGAACTCACGGAACACCTGGGTGGCGCAGAGGAGCAGCCCCGAAACTACAGGGGCGGGACTGCAGATATCTGCTACAAATGACGGGCCTTAGGAGTGCCAACCAGAATCGTGGAGAAAAAATGCCAACCAGGGAAGTAGATTGGACAAAAAAAAATTTGAAATGTATTTCTATCCAGCGACGGGCAACTGCTATATTGGAATGATACTATAACTACTAGATACAATTTCACAGATATACGGATACCACCATAAAAATTGCCTGCTTACCGTTCTGTATATCAACAGTAATCAGCGTTGCTTAAAAAATGTGTAAATGTGGGCTATTTACTTACAATCTGACATAGATTGAATCGTTTTTTTGAAAGAGTCTCTATCTCAAATGTAAACTTTTAAAGCATAATGCAGCTTGAAAAATTTTAGAAACAAAATCTCTTCAGTGTTCCAAGTTTGATCAGTAGAGTAGGCACCTTGTGTAGTACTTAAATTTTCTTTATTTAACATTTTCTTGCCAAATCTAGTTGAATGAAAACGAGACCAGAACTAAGACTGTCAATAATTATTATTTCTAGTCTACTTACTGTCTCTGATTCTGTGAATTTTCAAAAGTACCTACATTTTTGTGTTATCATTTCAATATTTCAAGTAAAATTATTTTTGTTAGTATATCAAGTTATTATTATAAAGTATCGCTTCAACCACCAGTTGTCAGTGTATTTTTCTTCTCAACCATACATGTATGTTACATTATGGTAAAAGTAACGTATAAATCTGAGTAATTGTTTTAATTATGGTTTTCGAGAAAATTGAAGGCAAAGTGTTTGCTCTGATGGGTTGCTAACTGGTTAATCAACATAAACTCATGAAAGATATGGCGATTCAAAAGTTACCATGTAGTTGTTAAATAATTGATTGAAAAATCAGAATTTCATGATTTTTAAAAAATCTTTTTGCTTCAAAAACCCATTTTTTAAATTCACCTTTTCAGTGCCTCTAATTTCCTCAATATGCATTTCACGCCCTATACTTATAGGAACTTTTTTCACTATTTTCAGGAGTAATATCACCTCCCGAATTTGTTTATACCATTTCAATGACTCTCTGTATACTTTCCTACTTGAAAGTTACCTTTTATAAATAAGTTGTTATGGAAAACGAGATTTTGATTCAATTTCGATCATATTTTTTTTTAATTGAAATATAGACTGCAAAGCTAAAGGTTTTCATTTAGATAACTTTTACTAAACCGAGATGTTCCATCACTTAGACACTAAATAATATTGTAATCTTTCCCAATAAACAAGAACAAGAAATAGGAAACTTCGGAAAGATTTTCTCATAAATTTGCGCTCATTCCTCAGAAATTATAGGTACATAGTGATTCAGAAAAAAGTTTTATAAGATCTTGGTTTCACCAAATAATAAGTAATCTCATCACTTTTTGTTAGATATACATTTCAATTTTCTCCATATTATTCTTTTTCAGTGTTTTGAAAAATATCGATTTCTTTCATTTGTAATGGTGTCATTCAATGATATTTAACGAGGGTCACAATAGGCAGATTTTGGCGTTAACCAGGTTACGATTTGTCGTTACCAGGTTTGGTAATTGTTTGGTTACATATCGATAGCAGCTCGGTATCAAACGCCAAAACGTTCTGGGTACTAAAAGTAACATTCATGGTATAACGTTACTACTTAATTAGTTACCTCCCAAAAGATTATTGGTCCATACTACGAAGGAAAGTTAGGTTGGGAAATTCCTAACCTGGTTAACGCCAAAATCCGCATAATAAAAGGTAAGTAATTACACAAGTTCAAATTTCTGAATTGGCTTTTCTGAGTATTGTTGAGTTTTCTTCGAATCTCTAAGCAAAACTTCAAGGAAAAACAGCATTGCCAAATTCTTTATATACAACCTTTATTTTCATTCCAATTTATTTTTCTCAGAAATCATTTTCTTTTTTTTTCCAAATCACAGTAGATATTAGACAGTTTTTGTTGCTCAACGGTTAACGGTAATTGACAATTTGACATTCGGATGCCATTTATCGTATATCGGTACCGATGAATGCCGGTAGTTAACGGACGATAGTGATAGCGGTTAACGAAACGAAACGCATGCGCAGTTGAAAAAAATAATAAATAATAAAAATAATCTCATTTCACATTTGGTTTTCAATGTTTTGATCTCAAATCGAACGAGAGTAAACAATCAATTACTATCGTTCGATTAAGGACGCGTGATGCCTTGATGCGAATCATGAAGCAAGAAGTTTTTTAAAAACAATCAGGAGAAACCGAGTTCGGTTTACCGATAAGGACGATTATATTTTGCTGGCAGAAATTCTGACAAATAATCCATATTATGGGGATGTTTCTAGATAGATTTTGGTTGTTCTCAATTTTTGGGAGATCGGAAGTCTTGAGTGTTTCAACTAACCTCAGGATACCAGCATAGTTTTTTCAAAGCGGGTAGAAATCGTGAATATCTGCCCTATAAAATCAGAATCGCGTGGTTTTTTCCCAGTTCCAACAACATGGAATCTTCAAAATCTGATTCATCACTGGACTCCAATAATACCAAGTCATATCAATCATTTTGCTTGCCCAGATAACCCATTAACAAAAAAATATATAATAAAATAGAAAACAAGTCTGCATGCTGCAGTCATTTCCCAGTAAGATTGGTGAGGGTTAGAGTTAAAGCGGATTTGTGTTTTTCTCAGACCGAAAGCTATATTTCTATATCTGTCAAATAGCGGCTATCGCTATATACGTATTTTGTAACCGCTACCGGTGAAATTTTTAGTAGCAACAAAATCTGTCTATTCTTACTCTGATAACCGTTTAATTTACATTAATTTATTATTTCTATAAACCTACTCTTATAGCAACGGAAAATCAAGCTTATACAAAAGCATTCTGATATTGTTTGATTATTTTCACTGGAATGGAGTGAGCGACAATAGGTATGATTCTCTTTCTGTTGCTAAATGGAACTAGATGCTGGATAGCAATTTGAGGAAACTAAAGTATAAATTTGAGGACCATATGTAGGTATTCACCGGCTTGGAACTAGTTTCATATTAGGATCGCTGAAAATGCTGCTTGTCTTGGATCATACTCGATATATCCCTTATTGTCAGGTCAATCATATGAAATATTATCATTCTATCATTAAAGACTAACTTTATCTGTAGATTTGTTTTTTCAACATGAATACTTTCAGTAAACTAATCATTGCAAGTCTTTATAATATTATAATAACCTTTTCAGGTTCCGTCACTGGCAACTTGGACCGAACTTAAAAAACCATCATGCATCATCGGTGGGCTAAAAAAATGATCGTCTACTTACAATTTCGGAATGATCGGAAAAGAATGCGGCAAACGAAGGTCTCGGGATATGAGACCCGGCGTCTACCTCCGCTTATAGACCTGAAGACGCTGTGGAATCGTTGCGTTCAGACATGCAGGCGAACTCTAACCACTAACTAACTTTTCCTGTTTTATTAAACCGCATTATATATTACGAATAAATTTGTTCAGAGAAATATATGATGCAATCAAAATCGCCAATCAGCGAAATCCTATGTAGATGTAATAATTATATTCTTCTTTTTAATAATTAGATAGGTTTTGAATTAGATATCTGGTACTGAATAATTCGGTTTTATGATTTATAATGACTAACATGGTTGAAGAATCTATAATTTTCAGAAACATACAATTAGTGCCCCCTCAATTGATAGGAATATGCGTTCATCGTGAATTGGAAATTCCACTATCGTTAGGTATAAAAGTTATGACACTCAAAATTCAAACAAAGGCGGCAAGTCCAAGAAATTCGCCCACCCGATCACCCGAGCGCTCGATTAATTTTAGCGATGCGAAGACAATAAATTACTGAGCCATAGTTTTTCAGTTGGTGACCCATTGAGGGCGCATAAAAAGCTTTTTGAAAAACAAAAGAGAGGCCGGCAAAATTCTGTCGAAATGCGGGTGGCGCTCAACTCTGCTCAGCTCCTTGGGAGGTTTCGGAGTTTTGGTATCCGGTCCGGCCGCCGTGTCATTACTGGGTTCGTTAAAAAGAGCACTTAACTTAGAAATAGGTCCTTCACAAGCGACTGACAGGTCCCGATAGCTTTGTTTTCGGGCCGCTCGTCGTAAAATTTTTACAGGTATACTAATCAGGCCAAGAGATGCCAAAATGAGCTGTTTAAGTGAGGTCTGAATACCTGGCGATCAATAGCTTAACACTTTTGATGTTCTAGCTTTCGGATGCAGTCATCAAAGTTGTTCGGCTAATTATTTCTTGATGAGAGACCTAAATCACCGCGTTAATAGTTTGTAAACTGAATTCTCATTCATTCTTATACTGTATATTTGATTTTTATCAATTTTCATGTATTTATGTTAATATAATAGTTTTAATGAGATGATGTCAGGCCTAGAGAGTACGAATATCAAATATCACAAGAAAAATATGTTCTTCTAGAATTACGGAGAGCTGTTGAGAATATTTCAAATTTTGACGATTACTTCAAAACCCTAATATTAAAATATTTTGAGAGAAGTTTGTTGGTAAATAATAATAATATGTATAATAATGCTACAAATTTGAGTTGAAATGTTATTTCGGACAAGTGAAAAGCACAAAGCTCCCTCGTTTCGATAAATTTGAATCATTATCCATGTTTTGATTTCTTTTACTGGTTGTAAATAAATGAAACTAGCCGGTTTGATAGATTTATATCATTGAATCTCATGAATTAGAATTGTAACATTGAGTAACGATCAAATAAATGCATAACAGCCTTGTCGAATTGAGATCTAATTATTTCCCTTCACACAACCATCTTCCAAAAACAATTTTAGAAAGTAACAAAAGCTAACTGAGAATACTGTGAAACTCAATAAATATTTTGAGATCATAAAACTTAAGTGGTTTGAACAATGGGTCTGAGAAATCATGACAGTGTGTACTTAGGAACACAAAGGACGGTACTTCAGATTACCTTTATGAAAGGGCATACAAATTAGAAAGAAAAGTAACATGAGTATAGTAAAAGGCATCCGGAAATAGTAAATTAAGATAACGCCGGAAATGCACATGATGATTGCTGGTTAGAAAAGTAGAAAAAAAAACATGGAAGTGTATACTTGTTTCGAGGAACATGAAAAATGGTGTCATGGTTATTGTTAATTTTATTGCAGGTTATAACAGGTAAAAATAGTGCTATGATCGTACCGTAATATGCGGTCGCATTTTGACATGGTAAATAGAGTATAATAGTAGGATCATCACTTTTTATGAAGAAAAATGTGTCCGCAAAAATGATAGTAGTAACAATTTTGTCTGTAGATTCGAATCGTCTCGAAGCGATTCTGATAAAATTTCCAGAATTTTGATCTTTTCAACCAACAAAGTGAGGCATTTTGAGCAGTTCATATGAGAACAATAATCGATATTCACTTTTCTTAGAGCTTGAAATGAATTAATCTTTCCGACATTACATTTATTTTCACTTTTTATCTTGAAAACAACGCATCGTAGAAGAAAATCTTAGGTTTCTTTTTTTGCTTTAAATTGAACGGAGAATCAAAACATTATTTTTATTTGTCAAAACTTTACGTCGTATGTACCACTTTTTGCGTAAAAAAATTAATCGGAGTTGCTCAGGTCCAATCCGGCAAAAGCCGAACTCAAAGGAATTTCACGAAAAGATACTCAAGAACCCCGAATATACACCCTGAATTTTTGAATAAAATCGAAATTTGCCTAGACTTTATTTTTTAAATCAAACAGGCAAATTCCAAAATCTCAAAAATGACACAAATTTTCAACAAATAAACCACGTTGCTATGGAATCTCAAAAAACCTTTATCAAAGTGAAGTGTAATAGTTTTTATGCCGACAAGCACCATCATACAAAAAAGGTTATTGTTATAAAATAATGATATTTTCAGGATACCTTCTTCCACAAATGCCCTTCTCAAAAAATATACCATTTGATCTGTAAGTAGCGTGGATCGTTTTTGCAAAGAGCCAAAGAGCTTAAATGCACCAATTTCATAAAAACGTCGTAGATCCGGTCCTGCCCAAAATTCGAAAGCTCAGTTTTGGAGGAACATCTAGAACATATTGTCCAATATTAAATACAGAAATCATCAAAATGCATGAACAAACAAAAAAGTTATCAAGGATCAAATTGTGTTCTAACTAAATTTGACCCATAGTGCAGAGGGACGTCAAGTTAAAAAATAAAAATAAATGTTTTCAAAATGTATAACATTTTTTAACACACACTGTACAGGGTGATCCACCATAATGTCACCCCCCTTTAACTTATTTATTTCAAGTGTCACATAAAATTTGAAGGTATGGTCTTGTAGGTAATGAAAAATACTTGAAAAATCATCAGTATACCGAGAAAATCAAAAAGTTTTTTTTTATGTATCACCCTATATTTGATTGTCAAGATATTCAAAGAATGTGAGATTGTTATGTTTGCGGATGATACCATGTTGTAAATATAATCGGTAAAGACATTGAACAGATGAAAAGCTGTATATGAATACTGAATTGTATAGATTATTTTCATGACTGTGCAATAATAAGTTAAGTTGAAACACCGATAAGTCCAAAGTTTGTACGAATAATCCTCAAATGTGATAGATAAACATCAATTAAACCTATGCTTATGGTACTATAGTTTAATGTCTGTGGAACAAAAAATAATGATCAATGTTTTTATGTTTATTTTTAAGATCATGAAACTAGTACCTGATTATATCTGTGATCGGGTGAAACATTCCAGTGATTTACAGGGTGATTCATTTTCACCGACAGGGTGCCAGTTCTCGTAAACTATTCATCATAGAGACTCTGGAAAAAGATCTGTATAGTAATGTGCCCAAGAGAAAATGCTGAAAATATATTTCAAGCTTCTAGGATCGCCGCAAGGAGGCGTAACGGTACTGTGAAAACAGAAAATCAACACATTTTCGAAATTTTCCCCAGTGAACTATCAAAAAAGAATATGAAAACAGATTTAAGACGATATTCTCTACAAAATTGCTCCCCGACACTTTTCTCTAAGTTGTCAAATAAGACAGCTACAAGCCGTCAAGCTGGATGTCACTAAAACTTCGAAATTCCTTGACCGATTTGACTGTTCTTTATCTCGTTTCAAAGAAGAAAATCTGCTTTTTCTGGTGCATGTACTCGAAGTCGATTTTATCCGCTTTATCCGACCACACAACATGAATTATAAAAGTCGAACATGTATTTGCGGTTTTTTCGAAATTTTCAGATGCAAACTCATTGAATAGATGCCTCCATCGTGTTATTTGAATAATCTCCTATTACTTTCATACCGATCATTTTTCTATATCTTTTGAAATAGAAGAGTTACGGAATCTTCATCAGGAATCACGCGAGGAATACTTTTGAAACAGCCCCTATAAATTTGAATGGGTCAAAAAGATACACATCAGATTTGTTTTGATTGGCGTTTAACATTTTCTTCAGTTGATGTCGAAAACAAAAGCTTTTAAGTGAGAATGCCTAGTATTTTTCGTTTTTTTTTCTACGAGCAGCTGAGAAGTGGAATACAGTGCACCACTTGCCAAAAATAATACGGTGGACCAGTAAAGAAATTATTACAAAAATATTCGAAAAAAATTATATCAACTAAGAAGAAAACGTAGGAAATTATCCAAATAACACGATGGAGGCATCTATTTAGTGGGTTTGCATTGGAAAATTTCGAAAAAACCTCAAATTCATATTTGACTTTCACAATTCATGTTGTGTGGTCGGCTAAAGCGGATAAAATCGACCCCGATTCTCCTCTTTAAAATGAGCTCAAGAACAGTCAAATCGGTAAAGGAATTTCGAAGTTATAAGCAAATTAGTGACATCAAGTTTGACAGCTTGTAGCTGTCTTATTTGACAACTTAGAGATAAGTGTCGGGGGCAATTCTGTACAGAATATCGTCGAAAATCTGTTTCCAAATTCTTATTTGGTAGCTCACCCAGAAAAATTTCGAAAATCTATCGATATTCTGTTTTCACAGTACCGTTACGCCCGAGGTTACGCCCCCTTGCGGCGATCCTAGGAACTTGAAATATATTTCCAGCATTTTCTCTTGACGCAGATTTTTTTCATGGGTCTCTATGATGAATAGTTCACGAAAACTGGCACCCTGTCGCTGAAAATGAATCACCCTGTACACGGTTATGCAACCAGAAATCGCAATGATTTTATTTTAATCAATAAATGTAACAGTGTGCAAATGTATAACTCATTATCAAACAACGGTCTCCAAGAATGTAATGATTTACCAAAACTTATAAAGCGCAGTACTTGCCTACGTTTAAGAATAAGCTTAAGGAACATATGTTGTTGAAATTTTAATTCAAAATAAGTATTTTCCATTATACTTTTACACTATTTTATAACTTTTAAGAAAAATGTAATTTTTGAAGCTTGTGACTAAAAGAGACTATCATTATTGTGAGACATCATTTTGTCGCCGATATTTGCCCTGCAACGCCACTGTGTAGCTGCGCGAACGCGGTGGAAGCTCATAGACAGTTCTAGAAAGATCTCGGGTATTCTTGCATTTTCGGCGAATGGGCCTGGGATAAGACTTCGGAGGCGCAGCCGCCAGTTTAGTTCAGTTCAGTAATTGATTGACCGCGAAATATAAATCGGTAAACATAAATAGGCGATTGTGATATAAATTGTTTGCAAATAGTGAGTGCTGTACAAAGTGACTTGAAATAAATAAATTAAAACTGAACAGTGTTTTCTATAGCGAAAATTTGTAACATTGGTGTCAAAAGTGGGATTTATTGTGTGCTATAGAAACGGACAAAAATATTCGCTGTGATGGCTACGATACTAGTGTTTTTGACCGGATTGGAGGTTGCCGAGTTGAAGAGGGAGTAGAAGTGGCGTGATTTGGATACAAGTGAAAAAAAAAGGTGATCTACAACAACGCCTTCGTGAGTCTTTAATTGAAGATGGCATTGATCCCGATACGTTCCAATTCGAGATTTCTGATCCCAATGCAGTTGTTAGGAAAATGGAGGAAGAGTTCGAAGAATCTTCTAGAGCTATGGAAGGATAATCCGAAGAGAAGTTCAAGGAATCTTCTAGAGCCATCATGGAAGGGAACTCTAGGAAAATGGAGGAGAAGCTCGAAGAATCTTCTAGACCCATGGAAGAGAAGCTCGAAGAATCCTCCAGAGCTCTGGAAGAAAAGCTGGAAAAATCTTCTAGAACTGTAAAAGAAAACAAGGAACAATTGGCGGACACCTGTCTGAAGGATCATGTCCCATTAGTTTCCAACCTCACAATCTGATTATTCAATTTTGTTGTTGAAGTCGATGTTGTGTGCTGTTATACAGGGTTTTTCACTTAAAACTCCGCACGCCAATATCTTGGAAACAAATAAAAATATTTGATTTCTGTAAAAAGTAGTCGATGTGACCCCAAGTAGCTGTTTTTCACAGTTAAAAAAATTCGACGCCTACCAAGAGTTAAGAGTCGCGCCGCGTCGAAAATATTAATCGGTTTTTGGAACAATGTTATTCGTTATATTTGGACACCCTACTACAGCTCTCATTATCTGATGAAAAAAAAAATGAAATACAAAAGTCTAGCCAATTTTGTATTTCCACTATCTCCATATAGGTATTATGCTTTCTCCCCACTATAACATCATACCATGCAGGTAGAAAAGGGGGGAGACGACATGACGTGACTAAAATGGGATCACTTTCGCCATCTTACCGCGATCGTTCTGTCAAAGTGTTTGCTTACATTTGAAGACCGGTTTTTTTGAGTTCTGGCTGTGTTGTGAGGATTATTTTGTGATTTTTGTGTGTTCTCAATTATGGTTTTATGTGCCCTGAGAAGTTGTGCAGGTAGAGACGCTATCGATAGAAAAAATCGACTGGAATCAGATTTCATAGGTTAGTATAGCATAATATAGGACTGGGATATGAAATTTGTGTCGAGTTTACTGAAATATTTATATGGTATAGGTTGAGATTTGTAAATGTTTAAACACATCATGTAGATTCCAATATTTTTTCTAATTTACTCAGTCATGGCTATGATCAATTTGTGTTGGACAATCATAGGTATTTACTGATGAAAAGCATTGATGCGAATTACCTAGATATACAAGTGATTTTTTTTTTAATTAATCTAGTTATCTTGAAGCTTATAGTATAAGACATAAAAGTGATAAAACTATAATATCCAAAGAACAATAAAAAAATCTCAAGGATTAACATTATTTCTTTTTATCAGACACCTTGCATCCTACTACCTATGTAGAAAGTATCATTTTCAAAATCAAATATCTTTTTTATCGCATGTCAAGACCAAACTTTTCATTTTAAGGTATCTGGATTGTGGGTTTTGGGGTCAATGAACACTCCAGGATTGATTGACAGCTTGTGTTAACGTTTTGATGTATATAACATGAATTAAGTTTCACGATAAATACTTTTTCCGGATTGTTTTATAATACTCCACACATAATATGAAGAATAGTAAATAGTGAATTGGAACAATTATGATTAATAAATGAAAAATATAATGTTACCGTGAATAAATTCGAATAAAGTTTTAATCTAGAGTAACAATTCTGAAGTCTTTCTATCTGTCGGCCAGTTCGCCCCTGTCTACGTCGCCATATTGCCATATTGCCATATTGCCATAATTCAACCACTCTAAGCTCCACCTACCGATCCCATTTTTCTATCACTGTTTGAATGTTCCTTAGTGACATAGTGACTCTTATGATTCTATCTTGATGCATCATACCCAATAGCCGGAGGCGTGATGTATTATGAATCAGCTGATGCTTTCTTATGTCGGTCGCCATAGCGACGCGTCATGACAGGCCGATGTCTTGAATGGGTTGCGCTAACTCAATTCAGGACTTGCAGTCACGAACTTAGTAAATAAAAATGGACTGCTAATGCAATGAGAAGAAAATCACTGGAGCATGGGCGCGGCCATGATGGGACAATTTAAGTTGGTGCTTCTGAGTTTCAGTGGTGCCATCGTTGTAAAATGCAAAAATCTGTGATGCCCGATTCACATTAAATTCAATTTCGAAGTGGAACTTTCAAATTTCCGCTTGACAAACGGGAATCATGTCAGTATTCACAATAAATTTGGCGTAAGCGTGACACAAATTCAATGTAGATAGTAACATATGATTCCTGTTTGCCAAGCGGAAATTTGACAGTTCCAATTCGAAAACAAATTGAATCTAAACCTTACATAAAGTTATTTCGGATTTCGATTAATTATATTAATTAATATAAATATATGAGTAAATAAATGCCAAGATAAAGGACGAAGGATATTGGTAAATATTTCTATATTTTCTTGAAGTGTCTGTGACTTCTCGTTCTCGTGGTTCTTGTGCATATTGAAGAGAATATTATTATATCAATTCGAAAACCGCAGAATGCATAAATCTTGAAACATCGACTATCTCAAGTACCTATATACCGTATACCTATTTTCCAGGGTCCAAGATAAGCTCGTTAGAAAATAGTAGGTAGGTACAATAGATCAAGTGCTATTCGCTACTTATAAAATAATGCTGCTGAAAGGACATTATAGGTGATGATATTTTTAAAAAATTGAGTGGGGTGAAGGAGAATCATTTTTATGTTAATAATAATCCAACACAAAACGTTTCATAGTTTTATAACTATCTAGAATAATGTCAAAAACCCTGCACAAAGTCACAACGTGAATCTTGAATTTATCAAAATCCGAATCGAAATAAGTGACATGGCCGCCTCAACCTCAAAAACAAAACAATCAGCTGTCTCTGCATTTTTCAATGGCCGCATTAGAGGAACTGCAGCGCTGCATCGCTTTTCCCGAGCGATCTCACTGAAATGACATAAATGATAACTTCCACCACTGCAACACAGTTCCTGCAATACGCGACGTTTTTGAAAACGTCACAGGTCACAGGCACCATATGATTGGTCGTGGCCGAATTTGGTATCCAATCAAGCTTTTGTGACATGTGGTTTTGTCTTGTGTTAGTTTGAAATCAGTGTTTGTGTTCAATTTGGACTTCTTTGGACTATATTTTTGGGTGTATTACATATATCGTGTGTCCCGTTAGTGCGCATATGATTAGCCGAGTGAAAAGTCAGCTTTTGAGGTAATGAAAAATAGTTTGTTTGGATATTTCCGTCTGACAGCTGACGTCATGACGTCACAGAAACCTAGCGTATAAAGAGAAAAAAATATATGTTTTCACGCTAGAGTACTGTGGTGCAGCACAGTAAATCATGTCATTCTAGTAGGACCGCTTAAATATAGCGCTATAGTTCTCGGAACGCAGCCATTAGTGGCACGTCAAAAAAATCAGAGATACCAACCAAAATTGTCTCATCATGGCGGCGCCCATGCTCCAGTGATTTTTGGCGAGGTCGGCCATATGCATTAGCAGTCCAGTTTTTATATAGGTCCGTGCTTGCAGTCGTAGTCGACATACGTTATGTGGGGTTTGGTGAACCGTGTAATATATTTATCCATTTTCCGTCCACGTTCAGTCGGATGTCGGATCTTATTATTCTTATATACGCTAGGTTTCTGTGACGTCATGACGTCAGCTGTCAGACGGAAATATCCAAACAAACTATTTTTTATTACCTCAAAAGCTGACTTTCCACTCGGCTAATCAAATACGCACTAACGGGACACACGATATATGTAATACACCCAAAAATATAGTCCAAAGAAGTCCAAATCAAACACAAACACTGATTTCAAACTCACACAATACAAAATCAAATGTCACAAAAGCTTGTTTGGATACCAAATTCGGCCACGACCAACCATATGGTGCCTGTGACGTTTTCAAAAACGTCGCGTATTAGACGGTTAGTTGCTGCATTGCCAACGATACGGATTTTTCGATGTTCATATGGATATGTACCTATCTTAATATATAAAAATGAGTACCGATTTCTTCTGGAAGATCATGCAATAACTTGAGAACGGCTGGGGCAATTTGAGTCATTTTTTTTAATTGTTCCTTAAAGTCTTGGGATTGTTTTTATGGCGAGAAAAGCTGGAAAATCCCCCGAAAAAAACTGAAAACACAACTTTTCATTCGGGATGTCACATGTCATGCACCTTCCGTGACAAAACAAACTAATGTCAAGTCAATGAGTTAAATCAATAGGCTCGTTCGAGTTTCCGCTCTAAACATTCTGAACACGAAGAGCGTAAACTCGAACTCACCTAATGATATTGATGTCACCTCAAATCATAGACCTGAGAAATGAAAGAGACTCTAAACTCTACAGCATAGCAGTGGCGGCCATTTTCAATATCAAGACAAAAATGACATCATGAGAGAAGAGTATTTCTATTTTTGCCCATGAAGGGATGTTGTGTGCGTCTGTTAGAATATACATATACCTCTGTTAATGCGAGTTACAGACAAAGTCCACATTCATTTTCAGAGTTTATTCTACGTCCATACAAAAATTAAAACTGAAACAGAATCATAGGTCAGGACTGATAAAGCAACGTTGCCATAATGTTAAAATAGGTGCAGTCAGTGAACGTAAACATAAAACCAAAACAGTGCCGATGCTGATTCTATACAGGCTTTTATCTTATAAAATGAGTACCGATTTTTTTCTGGAATATCCATAACTTGAGAACGGCTGGGGCAACCAGTATTTCTAATTTTTTCATAAAGGGATGTTGTGTGTGTCATTTAAAATAACTACCCGTAAATGCGAGTTACAGACAAAGTCCGGATTCATTTTTAGAGTTTATTCTACGTCCATACAAAAATTAAAACTATAACAAAATCATAGGTTTGGAATGACAAAGCAACGTTGCCATAATGTTAAAATATCCACGCATTTATCCAATACATTTAATTTGAATCCCGTTTTTCTTGGTCACTCCACCATTTGGGCTTTACCTTGGATTTGATCAAGAAATTCCAAAAAAATTAATTTGGCAAGGATGTTTGCATAGTATTATGATGTTTTCCGAAGGATTTTGTTCAAATTAAATCTAATATGAGTAATATGTAGGTTTTATTTGGAATTTGATAAAAAAAAGACATAGTGAGGTTATGTTTTTATTATTTTCAAAACTATTTTCTTCAAATAGGATATTATTTATAGGTTCTATTTGGGTTTTGATTAGAACATTTTTAGAAAAATGACATTGAGGTTATGTTTGAATAGTTTTGTTATTTTTCAAAAGATTTTGATCAAATTAGATTATGTAGGTGTATTTGAGATTTGATCAAATAAAAAAAAAGCATAGTGAGGTTATGTTTGCATAGTTTTGAAATTTTCCAAATGATTTTGTTCAAATAAGATATTATGTACAGTATTGGCCATAAGTGGATCATCGACCTAGAATTTGAGAAAACTTTGACTCTACATAAGTTAACAAAAAACTGATTGTGCATTTAAAAACTTAAATCCATTTGTCAGTTTTCAGTTTGCGTGTCCTAGCGATTTTTTTTCAAAAAATAGTTTAGTGCGCTTTTATCCCGTTAAAAAAAAATATATTTTTTTTTCGTGTAGTTTTTGTTAAAAAAATGGCTAGCACCATTCGAAGAGCAAACAATATGTACTTCCTGAGAATTTCACAATAATTGAACAAAAAATAGTCCAGATATAAATTCTTTCTTCAAATCTGAGAATGATAATTGCCGTAGGGCCAAAGTTTTCTCGTATTTTAGGTCGATGGTCAATACAGTGGGTTCTAATCAGGAGTTTGATCAAGAAATTTGACAAAAATTGACCAAGTGAGGTTATGTTTGCCTAATTTTGTCAGTTTTTATTTTATATGTTTGTTATGTCTGCGCCCCGAATAAAAGAATAATTACTAAAACATCGGAAAATAATAAAACAAAATATGAAACCAATTCACGACAAATTTATTTAGCGCAAGATTTATTGATTATGAGGCAGAATGGAATTTGCCGGGTCAGCTAGTAGCTTATAATTTAGAATTTTGCACATTGTCTAATTTAATCTGAATTGAACATCATTGCCTGAGATATGAGAGTTCCAAGTCTCTTGATATCGAATGTCCATGGTCATTAGGTGCTCATACTTATGAAGGAAATGAGATTTTATGATTTTATGATTCCAAGCCCAAATCTTTTTTCAGCTAATGTCCAGTAGATGTGTAGTTTTTTGCAAAATACACCCTTAGTAAACTATCGTTTTTAAGTAAGACATAACTCTGGACACAACAGGCATAGAATGAACATGACAAAATTTTCAGTGACTGTTTACTTTTCCATATAAATATTTTATCCTATACCTACGTATAATATTTTTATCATAGTCAAGAAGTTTTTAGTTGATTTATCTGTAATGTAATTATACAACGTTTCGGTCAACTTGGATATTGGAGCTTCACATTTATCTGTTATATAAATGATGCCAGCGAAGAAAAAATCCGTATTTGACATGCCTTGCCCTTTTGGGCTCAATAATGAAGTTTTTAATAGACGCATTTAAAACAACGAGCAAAGAGGTACCAACAAAATGATACAAATTTTTCCGTAAGACCTACTCTTTGCTTGTCCAGTACCTATACCTGATCTATTTGATTTGAAGCTTGAGACACAGCCTAATAAAATAATAATAAAATTTGACCTACATCTACACATAAATAAAATTAATATCTCACTAATATTAATATTGCATTGGTTTCCTAAGGTCACTTAGATTATAAAATACATGGCAAATTGAAAAAGGTACACGTCTAATATTTCCTAATGTATCAAAGAATATTATCGTACAGAATGTAGTTTATATTTCAAAACGACGAATGAAAGTACTCTCAAAATCAACCAGAACAAACTCAATGCTATGACGTCATTTCCAAATTGATCAGCCGGGACTGCAATGTCAGTCAGCAATTTTTGTGGATACCTGAAAAACATGAATATCAGAGACTTTTGAATGAATATCATTTATTTTCGAACTATTTTATATCATAAAACGTATCCTTCACCTACCATGAAAGTTATCAAAAGAAAAATAGGAACTTTCAAATGGACATTTTATTATAAAATACTAATTCAGCTACAAAAGTTATTGAAGTGAGTTGATAACTACTGTATATATGAGAATCAAGGAAGGAAAACATTGAATAGTGGGTCAGTCTAAACGTTAAGCTTCAGCCAATTTCAAATTATGGATTGATGAATTGCAGCAGAATATATAGTGGGATGAAGGACATCAAATGAATTTCCCTTCTTCTTTGGACGTTTTGACTATTTGATTATTCCTGTCTTTATCAAGGCAGACAGAAACAGTGAGCCGTGTGTATATCTCACGTGTCTCGTTATCAACTAAAAAAGTATGTTTTGATGAATACTTCAATAATAAGATGGTTTAAAGGCGCCTCGGTGGTGTAGTGGTGGGTAACATTGCTAGCCACACGGAAGGTCTGGGTTCGATTCCCGGGTGAGCCGTGGTTGTTTGTGTGTGTTTGGGGAAATACAATTGCGTGATTGCAAATATCACTTGCTTGGGTAGATCGACTAGGGTGATAAAAACCCATTGTCGCGAGCTCACGGGGAAGGTAAAAAAAAAAAAAAAAAAGATGGTTTAAGCATCCGCAATTTAGAAAAAAAAGAGTTTGATTTGATGTCCTTCATCACACTCTATTCCTCTGCAAATCTGTACTGAATTAGAAGACAAAATACCATACCACAGCATTTTATATTATGTTATGGTTACCTGTAATGGCAGTATTCATTCTCAGGACAATCAAGAGTGGGCCTATTCATACCATAGATAGCACCAACAACACCTTCTAGACCAAATCTAAGATATGATATGTAACTTCCCCAATATAAGTATATGGGTAAGTCTCTAAGGGATACACCGAAGCCAGCGAACATCATCATGGGTACAGTCAGTGTCGGACCTAAGAACGTTCCATCCTGCAATTAAATTAAGCAGAATAAAAATCTCACTTGAGTTATAGAACATAAGTGGAAATTATTGAAATGAACCTCAAAGATTTTGCAAAAAAATTTAAAGGATTGTACTGAACGGTTGAGTGAATTTGCTTAGATGCAGGCGATCTGTACCGCGATTTAGAACATAAAAAAATGAATTTACACGTTTATTTATAAATGGTCGGGTTGCAAAAGAAGAACTGCAAAGCGAGGTACTCTTTCTTCAATTTCTCCTCTTATGAAGTTTTTTTTATATACTATGCTCAAATGTTACTCCAAACCTCGAGATAGTTTTCGATTTTTTTTTGTTTTTAAAATTTTTTTTTTTTTTCAAATAATCACACATATGGCTTTGACCGACTTTTATCAAGTTGTAGTTTATAGCATAATTTCGGGAGTGTTTAGGGTAGGTCAGAATAACCCTAGTTTGTAATTATTTTTGTATAACCTACAGGCAATGTTATGGCATGAACCTATTATTTAGATTCTTTCTGTAAACAGGGTGTGCCACAAAATTTTGACCACTAGAACAGTTACAGAGTGCGAGTGCCATGCAGTTATGGGGTTGGTCTTCCCAATATTAAGATAAAATACTTTTACTAAATACATTGACTGAAGCACAAGTTAGATAGGATCTCATTATTCATATTTGAATAGATTTCACGTGTGTCATAGTTACCAATAAACCCCTTTTAGAATAGAGCTAAAATAGAGCACACAATAATTATTACAGATTAACAAAGAGGGTCTTCCACAAGATCAAGGTTATACTTTCGAACTAGCGTCAAAAGATTCTTTTTCAAGTTATAACTATAATGCATATTCTGTTTTGATGTCGATATCATGGTGACTAAGTGAAAGGATCCCACGTTTGACCTAGAAACCTATAAGGACCTAATCAGAAGACCCAACGCGACCACCACAGAAACAAAGGATGTAAAACTTAAAAATATCTTTCAAATTGAAAAACTTACCACAACATCAAAATAAGAACCAATAGTGAGTCCGAAGCTTTGTGCCACAAAAACTACCAGCAAACTAGTCACAAAAAACATGGTGAACCTTATATTGTCAAATGGTTGTGCTGTCATGTAATAAATGATTGTTGTGAACAGAAAACAACTGAGAATCTAAAAGATGGGTATTTTTATTTGATACATTACCAAAATGAATCTTACCGAAATTGGCAAATCTATCAGTGTTACCGACGTGAAGTACATTTTCAGAGAATACCATCTGTTGAAGTGTTCCTTGATTAAAATATTGAGCTCAGTGGGGACTAGAAATAACCATTTTTAATAGGAATTTATTCGGGGATTGAATTTTTCTTACAGGTTAGTATAGTCAACATCATAGTCGAAAAAGTGTGATGCATCAATATCGAAAATAGTAAATTATAATTATCTAGCACTTTCGATCCATCTGTTCCAGCATTGATGTACAGAGTTCCCAGCATGAGAGCTGTCATGACATTAACACCTATCCGTAAATAAGTTAAAGTCTATAACAATAAAATTATTGTCATGATTTTTTGAAAAAGAAGATAAGTAGTGTCTAAGCATACCTGATCCCTTTTCGTTTTTATGTATCCTCGCCTCAATAGCACTTTCAGTTGGTTCCATTTAGATGTAACTTGTAAGTTACCAGTATCATCTTCAATGATTGTGCTTTCTGTGAAGACCAATTTTATAGGAATGCAACAAGATTCCACATGCATTGATCTCTAAATTAGCTCATTCGCCAATATATGAACATTCGTACCTTACAAAAAAAATTTTTGGATATTCAAGAATGAGTTTGGAATCGTACCTAGTTTTGGTATACCTTCTAGACAGGGTGTATCAACCCTAAGGAAAGAAATTGTGAGGATATATCTCTGATCCCTGAATGAGATATCTTTTCTTGTTTTTCAGAATTATACTGATTACAGCGGTCAAAGATACAAATAAGAACATTCAAATTTTCAAATAATAGTTTGTTGTTCAGTATATTATTCAACACTGTAGCTTTTTGGAACATCAAATAAGTCTATTCTAGTGACCAAAGTAAACAATAAAAACAAGATTATTTTGGCTATTTTGACAAACCTAGTTACATGTTTGGATTGTTAAGACTCACATGTTATCGCTAAATAAAATACAAATTATTCAAATCTTTCAAGTTGAATTATTTATCATCATAAAAAAAATACCATTTTCAAAGCGATTCCAGTACGTCGATCGACTGACCTTTCAGAAATAGATCAAAATGTCTTCTTAGTCAATACAATTCTACGTTTAGCACAATGTAAATTAAAAAACAATCTATCTGTGGTAGGTACTCACGAGTAAATCCTGTTCTGAGCATTTTCACAGAGTCTCTAAAATATCTCAAATTTACTCCATTTTGTGATGTTTCTACCATTCTGTCTATTTTGTCCAGTCCATATTCGCCACAGGATAATTCAATAACTGAAACGAAAATCCTTTTTATATAGCTTTATGGTAACGTATGTAGAAGTAGGTACATCTACAGAAATTCCAATTTTTCTAAGAAACTATTTGGAAAAAATTGTTAGATACTACAAACTGATTGTCGACAATAGATGCAGTCAAAGAGATTGGAATAAGCGTGGAATCTTGTTATTTAACTAACTAAAATGATAAATTTCACCATTACTAGTTTGAAATAGTGATTTACGTTACTAAACCGGTAAATGACTTTTTGAATTAGGAGTCAAAATGTTAATGATTTTGGAATTTCTAGACGAGAATTGTAATGACATTAACGGCTGTGTATCGTACAATATTCTATTTCATACTGTGACATTTTTTTGAAAATTTATGAGAAAAAGTGATTTCCTATTGTCAAAGCGCACATTGATAGGGCGGTGGTGTCAGTCCGTCCTCACATTCTTACCATGAGATGACGCCAGCCAGACGATGTCATCACTTGGGTAATACTACGTGCCCAAGATAAGGAGGGCCAGTACAGGGACAGGGATCTCCGTTACCATGAGAGATAGAAAGTCGTTCAAATGAGAAGAATGTAGCGGCTTTTGGTGCTCGGTAATATGCCGCTTTCAAATCAAAAAAGTTCCTAGTAGTTCCGGCGATATTTGGAAAAAACGGAAAAGAACGAATTTTGGAAAAATGGTTTGATAAGTTTATTACAAAAGATTTTTGAAAGAAATCACACTTTCCCATAGCCACTTTTTCCCTCTTCAAGATGGCGTTATCAAATTTTAGATCCGACGTTTCGTCTTCGGGACAGATCCCTGTACTGCATGGCCTTATCTTGGGCACGCTGTATAATGAGCTAAAAATTCAAAGATAAGGCAAAAAGTTATTTTGGATAAAAGTTTTTGTCTGGTCTAAAAATAACATCTGTCAGAAAAAACTTTTTAAATATATAGGGAGACAAAACAATAACAAAATATCATGTAAAAGAATCTGGTCATATTTCTTATAATATTGTGATGAAACATGTGTTCAGCGGTGTTGGCGAATGCGCCATGACCACATTGTATAGAATCGATTTCTACCTTCTGGTACATTCTAGCGAAACCAGAGGGCGGAGCAGATTTCTACTATATTCTACAGAGTTCTATACAATGCGGCGGTATTCGGGAAGTTTTAGCGAGAGGGGTATATAATGAGGTTCGCCATTTGAAGTAGAATAGTTATCGATTGGCCGCGGATTATAATCATTACAACATAATTATACGCTGCGATTGTGAACATGAATATATGTGGTTGTGTTAGTGACTTTAAATAAATTAATTAAAACTAAACAAGTGTTTTCTATAGCGAAACTCGTTACATTGGTGTCAGAAGTGGGATTTATTGTGTGCTATAGAAACGGACATAAATATTCACTGTAATGGCTGCGAAACTAGTCTTGTTAATCGGATTGAGGTTCGCCGAGTTAAAGAGGGAGCTAGACGAGCGTGACCTGGATAGTAGCGGTAAGAAAACTGATCTACAAACAAGGCTTCGTGAGGCTTTAATGGAAGAAGGCATGGATCCTGATACGTTTCAATTTGAAATTCCCGATCCCAACGCAGTAGTTGAGAAGTTGTCAAAAAACTTAAAAGGTGAGCTGGAGGATCAACTTCAAGAAAAGTCTAGGAAGTTGGAAGATAAGTTTAAAGAATTTTCTAGAGCCATGGAAGAAAAATTGGAAGAGAAGTTTAATGAATCCTCCAGAGCAATGGAAGAAAAGCTGGAAAAATCTTCTAGAATTATGGAGGAGAAAATCAAGGTACAGCTGTTGGACAACTACGATTTCTGGAAGAATCAGGTGACGGAAGAAATTGAGAATTGAAGCAAAACTTGAAGATACAATGAAGACTTTGGAAGAAGAAATCGAGGATGTGCGAAGGCAAGTAGCAGTGATTAAGAAACAACAAGAAGAGACATTCGGGAACCAAGGTGCTAGTGCCAAGATAGAAGCTGATACCATCAGAATCCACATGAAAGCCCCTCAGTTTGATGGCAAGCAACCAGGAACAATTACCATCGCCAGTTCGAGGCGAAGGGCAAATGGATGGACCGCGACCAAGAAAGCTCTGGCACTAACTCTGGCGCTTCGTGGGGAGGCAACGGAGATCCTGCAGACATTGAACACTCAGGAACAGGAGGACTACGATGTGCTCGTCAAGCATCTGGAGCTGCGGTATGGTCAAACTCATTTGGAGCATGTCTACCATTCCCAATTAAAATACCACATCCAAAAGTCCAACGAAACCATGCAGGAGTTTGGAGCGGATGTTGCTCACCTGGAAAGACTGGCTTATCCAACCACGCCAGAAAACGTGATGGACAGGCTGGTAGTGCAGGCCTTTTTGGATGGTCTTCGGGACCAGGAGATAAGGCAGTCCCTGATACTTCATCGACCCGACAGACTAGTCGACGCTCTGGCCAAGGCCTTGGAATTTGAAGCGGCAAAGCAGTCCGCCAAGACACCTGCGCGCGTTCGAAGGGTGGAAGAGCAGTATCCCGCACAGGAGGAGACCGTCGAAGCTACTGTGAGGAGAGTCGTTAAGAAAATGGAGGCGCCCAAGCGAAGGGAGCTACGATGCTGGAATTGTGGAGAGCTTGGCCACATTCGTAGCCGATGCAAGAAGGGGAGACTTCTTCGGCATCGGAAAACTAGAGAGGGTCGATGCGAAGGGGCAATCGTCGACCTCTATCCAGTATGCCCCGAAGAAAACTGCCATAGTTGCCTCTTTAGGACACAAACTGAGCAGCGTGTTTGTGGATGGCTTGGTTAATGGAGAGAAACGCATCATGCTGTTTGATACAGGTGCGACGAAGACTATCATCAGGCCCGACATTGTCACAACACCGACAATGATTAAACCATCAAAGTAGCGACTACGGACGGCAACAGGAGACTGGGTTAGGATCCATGGTGAAGTGGAGGCAGCAGTGACTCTGGGAAGCACCAGCTTTGAACATCCAATGCTGGTTGCCGATATTGAGGAAGAAATCATAATTGGAATGGACATCATGAACACCCGAGGCTTCCAATTAGATTTCAAAAATGGAACGCCAAGAACCAACAACGAAGAGTTGGTACTGCATGGGAGAGAGGAAGAGACAGTTCGTGTTTTGCTGGCTGGGGATTCTTCAATCCCTGAGAGGAGCGAGATGATTTTGTGGGCTCGCCTGGAAGGGAAGATGAAAGAAGGAAGCATCGTGATGTTTGAGCCTAAAATACACGATTCCGAAGTAGAACGAGGCATTGCATGCGGAAAGAGCCTGGTACATGTGGGCAAGACTGTGCCCGTGAGAGTGATGAACGTCAACTATCACTCTGTAAGTTTGGCAAGGAACACAGATTTGGGGCTCTGCTCGTCAATTTTCTCTGTGGTGCGACAAGTATGTGAGACTGAGCACCATCTCTGAGTATACCGGAGAGATGGAGAAGTTAGTTGTCACCTCTTCAAAAGATCTGGATATGAGATGAAAACAACGATTGAGAAACCTGATAAGGAATTACGGTGACATCTTCGACAACGGGACTGGGGAAAAAGGCCGAACGAACGTGGTGCGGCACACCATCAACACAGAGGGAGCACGACCGATCCGCCAAACAGCTAGAAGACTACCTTTGACCAAGAAGGAGAAGGCAGACAAGATCATCAAGGACATGGAGAAAGGCGGTGTCATCGAGCCTTCTAGTAGTTCGTGGTCATCGCCAGTTGTTCTGGTTAAAAAGAAGGTCGCTTCGACTCGATTCTGTGTGGACTATCGTCAGCTGAACAACGTGACGAAGAAAGACAGCTACCCGATACCACGTATTGAATGGCCCCTGAAGATCGGAGAAGACTGCTTTCAGCGTTGGAGCTAGGCTGTGGCAGTTCACTGTTAAGCCATTTGGGTTATGCAACGCACCTGCTACGTTCGAGCGGCTGATGGAGACTGTTCTCAAAGGACTATCCTGGTCAACATGCCTGGTGTACCTGGATGACATCATTGTGGTTGGCAAATCATTTGAAGACCATCTGAAGAACTTGGAGGAGGTATTCCAAAGACTCTGAAATTCCGGATTGAAGGTGAGTCCAAAGAAATGCCAACTGTTCCGGAGGAAAGAACAATATCTGGGTCATATCGCTCCCACTGGGACAAGGATTGTCAGGAGGCCAGTGACAGGCTTAAAAGGGCACTTGCCAGCGCGCTCATCCTAGGCTACTACCTGAGGCGAACTTCATCCTGGATACAGATGCCAGCAATGTAGGACATAGTGCAGTGCTGTCCCAGATCCAGCAGGGACATGAAAGGGTGATCGGCTATTTCAGCAAAACCTTGTGGAAGCCGGAACGGAACTACTGCGTGACGAGAAGGGAGCTACTGGCAGTAGTCAAAGGGGTAGAGCACTTCTACAAGTACCTCTTCGGGAGAAAGTTTCTGCTGAGAACCGACCACGCCGCGCTCAAATGGCTCCTACAGTTCAAAAATCCGGCTGGTGAAGTTGCTCGTTGGATTGAGAGACTTCAATAGTTCAACTTTGACACGGAACATCGAGCTGGATCCAGCCACAACAACGCTGATGCTCTGTCCAGGAGATCTTATCCAGAACAATGTAAGCACTGTCAAAGAGCCGAGGAAAAGGAGGCGAGCAGTTGCAGGACGGCTGTGGTGGATGATTCCTGGCAGACCAGGTCACTTAGAGAGGACCAGGAAAAGGATTCAGATCTGAAGCCGATCATCAGATGGAAACAGGCAGGCCAACGACCAACTTGGCAAGATGTCGCACGATTCTCCTCCAACGTGAAGTCCTACTGGGGTCAGTGGAACTCTATGGTTCTCAGCGATGGCGTCCTGAAGAGAGTGGTGAAGAATCTGAATGGCACAAGAGATCCGAAGCAGATAGTGGTCCCCAGAAGCCAACAGACAGAAGTGATGAGGGAAGTCCACGACGGCGTCACGGGTGAGCATCTAGGAGTGACGAAAACGCTGGGAAAACTGCGAGAGCGGTTCTACTGTGTCAACTGTCAAGCAGATGTGAAGGAATGGTGCAGAAAATGTAACGTATGTACGGCAAGTAACGGACCCCAGAAACGGCCAAAAGCTCCTATGCGTCAATACAACGTGGGAAGTCCCTTTGAAAGGATCGCAATCGACGTGGCTGAACCGTTCCCTAAATCGGACAAAGGAAATAAATACATCTTGGTCGCTATGGATTACTTCAGCAAGTGGGCTGAAGCGTATGCCTTGCCAAACTAGGAGGCGGCTACCGTTGCCGATGTCTTGATTTGGGAATGGTTTTACCGTTCCGGTGTCCCGTTGGAGCTGCATTCGGACCAGGGCAGGAACTTCGAATCGACGTCATTCCAGAACGTCTGCGATTTCCTGAGGATCAAGAAGACAAGGACAACGGCGTTGCACCCACAATCGGATGGCATGGTGAAGCGAATGAACCAAACCATCAATCAACACTTGGCCAAAGTTGTCTCTGACCATCCAAGAGACTGGGATCAACATCTCCACCTGTTCCTCATGGCGTACAGGTCAGCAGTTCATGAATCGACGGGCGAAACACCCGCCAAGATCATCATGGCTCGTGAACTCCGGCTGCCCTGCGACTTGGAGTTTGGCTGACCACCTGGTGAAGATGTCGCTGGAGAAGACTACGCAAGTGATCTTTGTCGAAAGATGGACGATATCCATCAACAAGTCCGGCTAAACATCCAAAGTGCCAGCGACAGGATGAAGGAGGCATACGACGTGAAGGCCGAAGAAGGAGGGTTCCAGATTGGGGATTTGGTTTGAGTTCACAACCCACAGAGGCGTCGGGGCTTCTCCACAAAACTGCAAAGTTCTTGGGAGGGCCCGTATGAGATTCTGGAGCGAATCAATGACGTCGTCTACCGGATAAAGAAACCGCCATTAGGGAAGCCGAGGGTTGTTCATTTTAGCCGTTTGGCCCCGTATGCTGGAGACCATCAGGAAGCTGGCGTGGGGCAAATCAAGTCACCCGAGGTGGACATGTCCCTGAAAACCTTCATGTCCTTATATTCCAACGGCCAGAAAGTCCTGAATGGCGTCGTTCACGAACAGCAGCTGGATTTGTTCAACGCACCAGCGAAGTACGCGTTAGCTCACTCGGTTACTGAAGACCTCAGCATGAGGATGGACTGGACTTGCTGCTGCATTCAAGGGAAAATTCGGGCAAATGGACCATCTGCGACGACAAAGGCCAGAGGTTGAGAAGACGCTTCAAGCCACGACAAGGACACGATACCTGTTTTACCTGGTGACAAAGAAGCTTCCACAACATCGGTTCAGCTAAAGTGATGTTTGGAGGGCACTTCATCAGCTAAGGAGCTCAATGCTGTCACAGGACCTGACCTATCTGACCAATTCCGAAGATGACGGACGACCAACTGGAATGAAGAGTAAGGGAGGTGATCTTGAAAGAAAGCGGTATTGACATCCTGGTGTGCTGCTATTCTTCCCGGAGGACGAACCAGAGAACAGTGGACTGCTACTTTCATAGGACATCAGGCTTCCGGTTTGGGGACAGTTGCCGATACCGACATGAAGGCAATTCTGGACGAAATGCCTTGAGATGGGGGCAATGTGATGAAACATGTGTTCAGCGGTGTTGGTGAATGCGCCAGGATCACATTGTGTAGAATCGATTTGTACCTTCTGGTACATTCTAGCGAAACCAGAGGGCGGAGCAGATTTCTCCTATATTCTACAGAGTTCTATACAATGCGGCGGTATTCGGAGAGTTTCAGCGAGAAAGGTATATATTTAGGTCCGTCATTTGAAGTAGAATAGTTATCGATTAGCCGCCAATTATAATCGTTACAACATAAATATACCCTGCGATTGTGAACATAGATATTTGTGGTTGTGTTAGTGACTTTAAATAAATAAATTAAAACTGAACAAGTGTTTTCTATAGCGAAACTCGTTGCAATATTAATGATAATGTTGCAAATTTCGGCTATAGAGAACACTGTCCGACTGCAAGTTATTTATTTACTGACAATTATTTATGTACAGTCACTTATTTAAAATTGCCCGTCCACAATTATTAATGCAACGATCGCTAAATCACATCTGAACTCACTTTCCCAAATGACGGACTTATATATCCCCTCGCCAGAATTGCAAGAATATTCTAGTAACACCCAGAACAGCGTGGAAGGTTCGACGCCGGCGCCGTCTAGTTTCGCTAGAATGTACTAGCTGCAAATCGATACGCAGTTGTGCCTGGTGCCTCCACCAACTGTGAGAAGGGTCGGTCCGCTATAGGGTATGTTGAGCTATAAAAATCCAAAATGTCATTTCTGGTAAAGTTTTTACTTATTTTGGAAATCCAATTATTCATAAGAAGCTTTAATCAAGAATTACAGATATAGTCAAAAATATAAGACTGTACCATCCCTTGAGTTGAATTTACTCTTTAACAAAATAACAATTTTGAATTTTCTGACCAGCCCTGTATTATGCTTATCTTTCTTCTTCATCGTTCTCCGTCCAAAAATTAAAAAAATATTATGAATATTTCTGAGTAATTTACAGATTCTGCTAGTTTACTGTCTCCCTGTATATTCAAAGATTTTTTTCCCGACAAATGTTATATTTAGACCAAGCAAAATCTTTTATCAAGAATGACTTTTTGTCGTATCTTGATATATTTCTAGTCCATTTGCGCTCTACACCTATCTGGGGACATATACTGTAATATGATAATGTAAGCAACATTTTATGTCAACTTATTGATCCAAACCATGAGATGGCGCAAGTTAAACCATGATACCACTTGGGTAATATAGATAGGCAACAAATTAAATGGTCAGTATTTCAATTTTATGGATATTACTCTTTACCATTATTTTATTTCCTTTGGTCAGTATGATAATAAATGGTCGGTTGAAATAATGAAGGGTCAGTAACATAAAGAAGTGGTCAGTAAAAATAATAAATGGTCAGTATAATAATAAATGGTCGGTTGAATTAATTAACGGTTAGTAATATGAAGAAATGGTCAGTAAAAATAATGGAGGGTCAGTAACATAAAGAAGTGGTCAGTGAAAATAATAAATGGTAGATATAAATAATCAAGAGTCAGTATCATAAAAAAACGATCAGATAAATCAGTAAATGCTTGGTAAAAATAATGGATAGTTCATACAATTAATAAAGCGACAGTAAAATAATGAATGGTTGGTCATATATTTTATTTCGTATAAATACAAAAAATTTTACAACAAAACGAAACACAACTTGGTAAAGAGAAAACACTCTGCCTTTATGTCATGATGAAGTAGTCAGATAGGTTCTTTTGAGAGGCGGATTTATTTTGGGATAGTTAGGGTTAGTTTGTGTTGATAATAGAAATTGATAAAAAATATGCAGCGGCTCGTTGGTTAGCACTGGGTTAACATTACAATTATTATTGTATATTATAATTGACGTTATGTGGATTGGTTTTATGTGGATCAAGTTTGGGTTAGTTTGTGTTGGTGATCGAAATTGATAAAAATATGCAGCGGCTCGTTGGTGAGCACTAGGTTTACATTACAATTATTATTATACAGTGTGTCCAGAATAAAATGATGTACATGGGACTATACGAGGATATTGGAAACGGTAAAAGATACGACGTTGCTTAAATGGAAGAAAAGTTGCGTATTTGTATGCTCAAAAATATTCTACCTTTGTTTCATTTTGAATCGATTTCGTTATGTTCATACAGGGTGAAAAAAGAAAAGGTTCATTTTGAAAAAAACACAATATTTTGCTTGTTATAAAACCCAACACTTTCAAATTTCCAGGATATAGGTAAGAGGATACGACGATTCTAAAACGGCGTCAAAAAAATTCTAGACCTACTATGTTGCGTCCAGACAAAGTCAAGTCTGTTTTTTTTATGGAAGTCATATTTTTGGAAATCATTTTCAATACGGACCATGAAAATGGAGAAGCTCAATATGGCCTCCATAAGAAAAACCAAAGTTGGCCTCGGCCGGACGCAACATCGTGGGCCTACAACATTTTTTGATGCCGTTTTTAGAATCGTCATTTCCTCTTACCCATATCCTGTGAATTTGAAAATATTGGCTTTTATAATAAGCAAAATTTTGTAGTTTTTCGAATATGGACATTTTCTTTTTCACCCTGTATCTACATCACGGTATCGATTCAAAATAAAACAAAAGTAGATTATTTTTGGGCATACAAATACGCAACTTTTCTTCCATTCAAGCGACGCCGTATCTCTTACCGTTTCCAATATTCCCATGTACATCATTTTATTCTAGACACACTGTATATCATAATTGACGTGTTCTGTATTGGTATTATGTGTATCAAGTTTGGGTTAGTTTGAGTTAGTTAAAATTATTACTGACTGACAGCTAAGTCATACTGACATTTCATACATTTTTACTGACCATTAGAATCACAATAGAAGTGGCAAATACAGGCCAAATAGTACTTTTACTGCTCAAAAATTCCATTTTTACTTATCATTTTTAACAGAAATACTGAGTCTTTTACAATATTATACTGACTGCTTGTGATATTATACTGTACCTAATGAATTGAATACTGTTCAGTTTATTACAACCCATATAGATATTAGATGGGTTATTACTTATGTTAAGACCATGAGATGGCGCCAAACGCCAGACCATATGCTTTCAATGCAATTTCATACACAGGACCAGAGGTAATGGGACATACGGTAACAGTAGATTCCTCACACAAAAATATCGCGATAGACCTCAACTTGTTCATTCCGAAAGTTGATATTAAGAGAGATACAGGTTGCCAAAGTGTAATTTCAATTTTTGATTTTTTCAAATAACTTTAGAAATAATCAAGTTATTTTGATGAAACTTCGTATACAGGGTGTTACAAATTCGATGGGATAGCATTGCTAATTCCTAAACCATAAGAGATACAGCGTCGGTTAAATGTAGGCAAAGTTGCGCATTTTGGCACTCAATAATATGCCGTTGAGAAACTCAAAACATTCGGAGCACTTCCGGAGATATCCGGAAAAAATCAATTTTTTCAAAATTTTTTTTATTTCCTCCTGAGTTAGTTTGAAGGAATTATTGAAAACGAGTGGCACATTTTCATGGCCACTTTTTCTCCTCTTGAAGGTAGGTTGGTCGGAATTTATATCCGACGTTTCGATTTTCCGCAACCATCATCAACTTAATTTTTTCAAATACAAACCCAACATTTTTTATGCATTTTTGGATAGCTCCTGACTTCCTAAACATCATGATGTGTCACACTTGTCATTCCAAAATATGCAAAATTATAATCCGAGATGTTTCAAAATTCAAACTTCTTGATCTCTTCTTGTAATGCAATGCGCGTATTGTAGTCATGGTAACAATAACAACTTGTCACGCCTGTGGATAATAACTAGCCAAAAAACTTTTTTTTAAGCTGAAGTTTCTTTATTCAAGCTTCAAAACTATTCATAGGCGTGACAAGTTGTTATTGTTACCATGACTACGATACGCGCATTGCATTACAAAGAGATCAAGAGGTTTGAATTTTGAAAAATCTCGGATTATAATTCTGCATATTTTGGAATGACAAGTGTCACACATCATGATATTCAGGAAGTCAGGAGCTATCCAAAAATGCATAAAAAAAGTTGGGTTTGTATTTGAAAAAATTAAGTTGATGATGGTTCGGAAAATCGAAACGTCGGATATAAATTCCGACCACCCTACCTTCAAGAGGAAAAAAAGTGGCCATGAAAATGCGCCACTCGTTTTCAATAATTCCTCCAAACTAACTCAGGAGGAAATAAAAGAGAATTTTGAAAAAATTGATTTTTTCCGGATATCTCCAGAAGTGCTCCGAATTTTTTGAGTTTCTCAGCGGCATATTATTGAGTGCCAAAATGCGCAACTTTGCCTCCATTTAACCGACGCTGTATCTCTTATGGTTTAGGAATTAGCAATGCTATCCCATCCAATTTGTAACACCCTGTATACAGGGTGTCTCACGGTCTATGGTACCTTAGACGTTTACGGAAAACTAGACATAGGATCGATCTGAAAATTTGGCTCAGCACATAATCGAGTATGATCTATATTCTAAAAATATTTTCAATTCTGCAGTGTTCGCCGCTTCTACCCAAAAGTCGTGACAACTTTCTTATTTTAAGTGGACCACCCTGTATATTATTATTTTTTTGGATTCCTTGACTGATTCTAATCACTTTCGCTTGATATACTCCTATACCTATCGGCTGCGGTTTTCGAGATATAAATTAATTTATAATATTTTTGTCGTAAAACACATCAGTGGATTGAGTTCAATAATTTCGCACTTGAAAACGGTGGAGAGTTGAAATTGCTATGCCGACTAGAGGAAGGTAGGTTTATATGGTTCCGATGGAGAAACCGATCTGTAAAAATACAGGGTGCTTCAAATTTATTAATCTTTTTCCCATACACAAAAATGATAAAAAAGCAATTTTTTCAAATGGAACCCCCTGTATATTACTTGAAAAATGGAAAGATCAATAATTTTTTTTTCAAATGGTATCCCATGTTCCTATACCTAAACCTTCAGGTTCAGCAAGAAAAATGTATTTGTCTAAAAAATAAATTATATTGGTATTATTGATATGAAACATAATGTAGTTGCAGTTTGCTACTAAAAATAGATTGTTATTGCTGTGTGACCTGGCAACTATGGGTTGCCCTAGAAACTACATTATGTTTCATATCATGTATACCAACATAATATATTTTTTAGTAAAATCGAGAGTAAAATGCATTTTTCTTGTAGATCCTGAAGGTTTGGGTAAACGAACATGGAATACCATTTGAAAGAAAATATATTGGTCTTTTAATTTTTCAAGTAATATACAGGGAGTTCCATTTGAAAAAATAGCTTTTTTATCATTTTTGTGTAAAGGAAAAAGATTAATAAATTTGAAGCACCCTGTATATTTACAGATCGGTTTCTCCATTGGAACCATATAAACCCACCTTCCTCTAGTCGGCATAGCAATTTCAACTCTCCACCGTTTTCAAGTACGAAATCATTGAACTCAATCCACTGATGTGTTTTACGACAAAAATATTATAAATTAAATTATATCTCGAAAACCGCTGCCGAAAGGTATAGGAGTATATCGACAAAAGTGATTAGAATCAGTCAAGGAATCCAAAAAAATAATAATATACAGGGTGGTCTATTTAAAATAAGAAAATTGCCACGACTTTTGAGTAGAAGCGGCAACACTGCAGAAATTTTTTAAAATATAGATCATACTCGATTATGGGCTCAGCCAAATTTCCAGGTCGATCCTATGTCTAGTTTTTCGTAAACGTCTAACGTACCATAGACCGTGAGACACCCTGTATATTGGGTGTTTGACATGCAAAATTCATATCTGCCCTTGGTATGGGCCTTACATGTAGGGGGCACCACCTACACATCTTTCCACTCATTCAAATAGTTATAACTTTTTTGTGCGCACTTAAACATTTTTTTTTAATCAAAAAATTGATTTATAAATGACTATTCAATAATAGATATATTATACATCCACTTTCTATCAGTTATTGTAACTCGTTACTTATACCTTTTTTGACTTTTTTTTCATTACTCAATTGTTTTTAACCAATGAAATGATCTAATCTCATCACTACACTGTTTTAGAGCCAATCAGAACATTCGACAAAATGTCAACCTTCAAATACATCATTTTGGAACAGCCCATTTGACCGTCCATACTTGTTTTATAGTCATTGTCACATTGTGTTTTCAACCTAACCTAACTTTGAGTAAACTAGTTCTCAAAAACTGGCGTCCAAATGAAATTGAATATTTGAAAGTTCGCTCCAATTATTGAATAATCATAGGAAAAGTCTAGTACTCTTCTCGCGGGAAAGGGATATCACTCACTCAGATGAATACGCAAACTTCATCCTCGTGAGTAATATACACCATTTCCCGCTCGTTGAATAATACAGGGTTTTTCACGAATAGGAATATTTGATTTCTGTAAAAAGTAGTCAATGTATGGGGTCGAGTACTTATTTTTCACAGTTAAAAAAATTCGACGCCTACCAAGAGTAAAGCGTCGCGACGCATCGAAAATATTAATCGATTGCAGGAACTTTGAAATTACGCGCATGCAAAAGTACAAGTTAATCATAAACTTTTTTGTTATTCAGTCGAACTCATTTATTCTACTCAGTTTTGAGATATACAGTGTGTCCAAGATAAGAATGTCTATCATGGGGATCTTGAAAACCGTGAGAGATACAAGGTCGGTTAAATGGAGGCAAAGTTGCGTATTTTGATGCTTAACAAAATGCCGTTTTGAAAGCCAAGAAATTCCGACCAAGTCCGAAATTATCCGAAAAAAACGAAATTTTTCAAAAATTTTTTTCATTTTTTTCTGACCACATTTGAAGAGATATTTTGAAATGAATGGAACTCCTTCATTGCCACTTTTTGCTCTTCAGAAGATAGCGTTATTAAATTGAAGAACCGACGTTTCGTCCATGAGCAGCCATCATCAACTTTGTTTTTTTAAATACGGTCCTGGATTTTTTATTTCATGTGAATATGATCATTTTTTCAATTTTGAAAAAAATTTACAAAGTGCGTAAAAAAAAGTTCTGACTATTTGAATGAGTGAAAAGGTGTGTAAGTGGCGCACTCTACAAGTAAGAGCAATTCCGTGCTCAGATTTGAATTTCGCATGTCAAAAAATCCTCACATATCAAATTTCATCGAAATAACTTGATTATTTCAAAAGGTATTTGAAAAAAGCAAAATATTAAAACTCATCTTTGACACCCTGTAACTCTGTTAATATCAACTCTCGGGATAGACAAGTTGACGTCTATCGCAATATTTTTGTTTGAGGAATCTACGGTTACCGTAGGTCCCATTACTTCTTGTCCACCCTGTATAGTCTTCAATGATGCAATGTGTCATTTAGCGTTTAGCGGAGTAGTGGAGTAGATTTTAATTACAGTCTCTGATGATGTAAAGTGTCTTTTACCGGACTGGTAACCACTCCTATAAATGACACTTCACAGTACAGTATAAAATAAAGCTTATTTTCATCATTGCAAAATTTCGACAACATCCTGACGTAATTCATACAATAATATTATGTATCTCACATGCTTATTGCCATAATTTAATCAGCTGATTTGCGAAAGATAAATCAACCATTTTGAGTTTTTATTTTGGAAAATTGCACTCATAATTGGGCAACTAGTGATTGAAAGTAGTCTATAAATGTTTCTAATTATAATAGTTTATCTTTTGTACGTTTTGCTAAAAAACATCAGTGATTCTTCCATGCATGCGGCTTCAACATTGTTATTGAATGTTATGATAATGATAAATTTTAGATGACGTTCTAGATTGGATGAAGACTGCTCTGATAATAATTATTGTATTCATATTCTTATTTCATAGAAAACAATATTTTGTTTTCTTCTTCTGTGCTTAATAAACGTGATTAATAGTTACAGTTTCAAGTTTCAACCCTCTTGAAGGAGAACGAATAAGTTCATCATATTGTTCCTAAAACATATGCGCAAGGTGTCTTTTCCGCCCTTAAAGCATATATCCGCGAACTGCTTTGGCGTGCGGGAAAGCATCAGTTCGTGCACTTTTTTATAAAATGCTCGAGTGTATATTTGGTGGAATTTGCGACTATTTAATGATTTGGTCCGGATTCCTGTATCAATGTTATATCTTCCTCAAGTTTTCAATCATTTTTAGAGACTTTTTGTTAGTTTTCAAAAGATTTTCCCCTCAAGAAAACTTTGGCTTTTCAATCCTTTTTCCTTTATTAAAAAATATACAGAAACATTTATTGGAATTGGTTTTGAATGGTCTTATTCCTTCCTTTGAATTTGTGAGTAGTTTGCCCGAATTTTCCAAGTACTATTTAAACAAAGATTTTTGATTTTGAGTAGTCTCTTTTTCACATATTTTTCTGCTATTTTGAATGTTTCAAAAAAATCATGTTTCCAAATTTATCTTTATATTTTTACTTATTCCACCTGAATATTCCATATTTAATAAAACATTGTTTCAGTCAACGCTTTTTTCATTTTCTTATTATAACTACTTTCATTTTATTTCTCAGTATTTCTTCATTCCATTTAATTTTTTTTTCAATATTCTTTGGGTACCTTTAGGTTTCTAATTTTTATAAGTTTGAATTATTCCAACAAATCTTCAGACTTTTCGGTCCCAACTCAAGTACATATTATTTTGTACGCTGGAAGGGATATAGATATTTTTCTCTCTTGCATTATGTTTTGATAACATAATCAATCAATTGAATCACATGCGCAGATTAATCTTCGGAAGTAATCGTGCATTGAAATAGGAGTAAGCTCAATTTTTTGAAGTTTTCTTGAAGTTCATTGTTAATGGCGTTGTTTTTCTGTATGACGGTACGTGAATTCTAGCCAGGGCAAGGCGTATTCCGAAAAAAAAATGCTATGATCTGTTTTTCTCACAACAATACACTCACCATAATCGGCCGGATTATGGAACTTTGGACAAGGGCATTGAACATCTTCGAAAAAAGGAATCATATTTTCTGTACTGCCTTGATACAAACATCTTCCCCCTGACAATACATACACTTGGTCAAACATTTGGAAAAGAGTGGCTGAGGGCTGGTGGATGGTACAAACAATCGTCCTGCCTTGGCTTGCTAATACTTTGAGTAGTTCTATGCATTGTTTACAAGAAGAACTGTCCAAACCTCTGAAACGAAAATAAAAGATATAAAGAATATCATAACACGGAATCCAACTGAAGATCACGTCAAAAAGCAAAATTTCCTATACTTATCAATAAAAAGCAAATTATTGAATTTTGTATGAGGTCATTATCATTATAATGTTATGCTTCAACAAAGAAAACGTTATCACTCGACAAATGTACTACCGATATGATTTATTTTTTATGTACCGAACTAGAACAAAGACCGCGATAAATTATTATTTGTTTATCTTGAACTGAAAAGAGCAAAAATAAAGTCGTTTGGATGAAATAAAAATTAGGCCTTTATTGCGCTTGCATAAGTTTGAATACAGTTTTACTTGTGAAAATCAAAAATAAAGTTAAAAAAGAACAACAAAAAAATTAAATTGTTGAATATATTTACTCACGTTGTAGGTTCATCCAAGAATAAAACTAGGGGATTACTGACAAGTTCTAATGCTATAGATAATCTCTTTTTTTGTCCGCCAGATAGACCTCCAGCGTTGGTGTTCTTCGATTTAAATAAGCCAAGAGTATTCAGGATATCATCAATCTGAAAAGAGTATATATCTATCTTGAATACAGCCTTATTCTATTTGATAGTTTCTGTAAAATTCATAATATATTATTTTTATTTTGTGAATTATTTCACAAGCAGCAAATTCTTTTTGTAAATCAAACGTAATATCTGGATTAATAAGCAAAGAAAGTTAGAATTATCTACAGGGGGTTTCCTTATCTCTCCTACAAAAGAAAGGAGAAGAATCCTCGCCAAATTTTTAGACGTTGTTGCCTTTACTTTTTACTATCAATCAGTGGCAAACAATTTTCCAGTAAAATTTGGTACACATAATAAGGAGCAGTCTTATTTGTGTCCATTTTAAACTAATGAAAAGGCATGAAGCTTCATTTTTTCAACACCCTGTATTTCGGAAACGAAGCGACGTTCGAAAACATTTTATACTTTATTTTCGTCTTAAAATTTGATGAGGATTTTCACCCTCTCCCTTGTCAAAGAGGTTAGGAAACATCCTGTATAACAAAGAAAGAATGTCATCTAGATTGTGCTTTTACTGCAAATATTTATTTTATGGCATGTCCAAACTTAGAATGATGAGAATCAAACTATCGTAGCATAATTTTTACTATAGATGTCGACATTAGATATGAAACCACCCTTCTATGCTGTTTTACTTCTTTTCAAGGAAAAACTAGAATAATCCTGGGTAAAAATGAAGACTTAACACAATTATTATCATTTCCGCGATTAATAAAATGTGAACCATCAATTAATCCCCCCTACAAATCCTCATTTTGAAGTATATTAATAAATAAAAAAACATAACTTAATGTAAACATTATGGTTGTCTACATTTTATGGAGTCAAAACAAAATTTTGGAAACATTTTTAGTGGGAATGTACCACATAAAGATAAATAGATGATTACTAATCAATGCAGGGGTCACCATTTGCGATTTAATCTAAATCGTGTTCATTGGATAGTGAATACAACAATTTTATTATTATATTTGATGTGGCGCCGTAAAATAATACTATACGTGGTATATGATGAACATCGAAGAATGAATGTTTCGATGTTGGTTCTACAAGTTACTAACAAAAAATCTGTTCACCATCCATTTCGTTCTTTCACACTATTTGAGAAGTTCAAAATATATGTTTTGTGACTAATCAAATCGATCATTCAAACTCTGAATACAATACCAGTCATTATATGGAAAAAAGGTTTTTGTTTATATGCATATTTTAATGTTTATGATTTATGATGTCGCTTTTGTTGACGCTAAAAAGTTTTTCTTCACATGGATTGATTGGATTGACAGGAATCATGAATATTTTTTAGCCTAGCTATGACATCTAGCATCGAGATCGATTTAGTCATGTAAATAAATAGAGTAAGAAGCAATGATCTAAATTGGTAAGAAGAGTATCGTAGGATTATCACTTTTTGTGAAGCAACATTGCGACGGCAACCGTCCCGTTGACAAAATTGTTGTCTGCGTATAGACTCGAAATGTCTCAAGCGATTTTGATAAAATGTTCAGTTTTGTTCCACTTGGGCAGTTGTTATGAAATCATTGATTTTTCATTTATCTTGGAGCTAGGAATAAGCGAATTTTTCTGATAATACATTGATTTCTATTTTTCCCTTGAACACGACGCATTTAGGAAGAAAAACTCAGAATACACTTTTTGTTTTGAAGTGGACGGATAATCAAAATACTCGATCCACCATGACAAGATGCGCACTTATTTGAGACCCTGTGTAATGTAGGTATGTTATAAGGAATAGCGAATCAATAAACAGTACCTACCTAACCAAGTGAACTTGATCAAAAGTAAATAGCTGTGCTAAAAATTACTAAACCTAACCAGTTTTTATACTTGTCGCTGAATAATATCCGGACAAATTTAAATATTTTTCAAGCGTTTCGCCAAATTGATTTTCCATGAGCACATCCGATCGAAACGAGTTTGCTTTCATTCAATATTCTTGTGCTACCAATCACCACAACAAATTTATGAGAACATACTCTTATCAATCAAGTCCTCAAAAAAATTGAATACAAGTACCCATAGCGAAATGAACAACGAAGTCGTAACCAAAAGATAAATACATTCATTTTATCAATTAAACTGCAGGAGTGTTAACAAAAATATACGTCCTATCCATAAATGCAACAACATTCATTTGTTATGCGTGTGACAAAGTCCAAGATGTAGTAATGAATGTTTAGGAAGATATTGTTCCTGTACTGATCAATAATTATTATTCGAATATTGAATGTCCTTCAAATGATTGATTCTATGTTATTTGATTTAATAATAACATAGTGTTGATAAAAACTTGAGTAGTATGAGTGATTATTGGAATTGACCATGAACTATTTTTGAAATAAAGTCCATTCCATGTGTGTAAAGAATATTGACTGAATGCACTTCCACATACTTACTCAAGCGAAAAACTTGTACGTATTTTATATCCTTCATTCAGTTCGTATCAGAACAAACTTGGTATTCCTCTAGAATTAATAATATTATCACTTCCTTTGAAATTTCCTATTCGAATTATGATGGATACTATTTTCGAAACCGTAAGGGCAGCGAAGTGGCTTAAATCAGAGGGAAGTTGCCATTTTGGATGCACATTCAAAATCCATTGTTTCCGAGATATAGGGTGGATAAATAGTCTAAATCAATTTTGTTAAATATTTTGGTATCTTATCAGTTTTGAGGCACCGGTTAAATTTGAAAGATTTATAGTTTTCTTCGTTCTAGCATGCCTTTGTATTACTTATTTATAAAAGCTTCCTGACGGCGATTCGAACCTGAAAAATGACCTCATCAGGAATTATTGCATATATTTTCAAATCTCATTTCATCATAATCCAAATTCAAAGAGCTTGAGAACGTTTCATTGTATTCTTTTTAGTGGACAAATAATTTGGAGCAGTTTACACAGTATTTAAGTTTCCGTGTTCATTTGGAACCAGTGCGTTCAACATAGAAAAGTGAGGCAATATTAGACACTTTAAGCACGTCCTAAATTTCAAACGTATCCGTATCCACATCAATCTGCGCATGCTCAGAATAGATGTGGGGGTTCCGATTCGTTCGATTGCGCGTATCGTTGCGGACCTTTCATCGTATCCGTATCTGAGAACGCATCTCAACTAATCGAAGAATTTTATAACAAAAGCTCTTCAAAACCGATAAACGAAAAATACACAAACATCCAAACCAAACCAAAAATATAGACAAAAATCAATATCTAGGTCACAAAACACAAAGTTTGACAACTTTGACGTTTCACCAATCCGTTTCGTATACGTAGAACCGATCGCTGCTTGAGCGGGTTCTTATATGATTGACGTATGTTGATTCGTTTACGGATCCGGATGCGAATACGTGAAAAAAAATTGGGTTTGCCTAAAGCGCCCATTAACTGACAAACCCGTGTTCATTGAAGGTGCCAGACTTTGAGCCACGCACGCAATTGTTTCGAAATAGACTGCGTTATGTATTTACGTTCCCGTGCTCATTTCAAAGAAGAGCTGCGTCGAATTGAACACAGAGACGTTATGCAATTCTTACACAAAATGTCCAACAATTTATTGATAGACCCCCAGAACACATATACAAACTTTAGAACAAAAACGTAAATGGAGGGCTGAGTAAAAGCTTTGATTCGCAACCACGGAGAGGCGCTGATGTGCCTGAAGTTCATTGTATCTCGAGAAGATGACGGTACGTACAATGCCACATGACAGATTAATAGCTTGTCATGATGATAAATGAAGTCATTCGAACTTCACTTTTCATCTTCATGTTGTCTTCCATGCTTTATCCATGATTATCCTCTCTAAGTGGAAAAATGCCATGGTGATAGTGGTAATGATCATCACCAAAGGCTCATCAATCTTCCAGCCGCCATCGGAAAAGTGGCTGAAAATGCATCCTCTCAGGCATACTCCACAAAATAAGGAAAGTCACAAAAGCAAGAAACTTTCTACCAGATAAACAAATGGGATTTCGCCCAGAGTATTCCACAACAAACCAAACAGTGAGGCTAAGTGACATCATCATGAAAAGGTCGAACAAATGGGAAGAAACAGAAGAAGTGTTCCTTGAGGAGGTTCGTAACAGCCCACATAGAGCCATGCACCGCTTCCCCAGACCCCAGTTACTGGCATTTTCTTATACTCATGCACCATCACATAGCGCCCCGCAGCGCAGAACACATCAACTAGGGAATCCCACGCTGACTGCATTCCCAGATAGTTCTGGACATTCAAGAGAAAACATTTATCCATGGTTTTTGTCTTTCTTTAACAAATAAGGACAGTTTCAATGTCAATGTCAAAGTCAGTGCTTTTATGTGTAGAAATCTGTATAATATATTGCAGAAATCTTTATTAATACATTATCCAAGTCTGATAGTTCGATTCGCATTCCACTATTCCACTCATTCCGTGGCGCACTGTTCCGTGGAATTTGCTACGTCAGTTTGTCTTCTAAACTTTGTATATGTGTTCTGTGGATAGACCTTTTTACCAGCGTACAAAATAAACAATCCTTTTTGAGCTGATTTTCCCCACGATTTTGAACGATGTATGTGGGCTGCTTCGACTTGCTGTTCACATACTCAAGTGATTAACGGGCCAGATCAAAAGGATGATGCATGCAATCCTCCTTGTTCCAAGGTCAATAATTATGTTTTTAAAATGGGAAAATCTCTTCTATCGCGTTTTTTTTTGATAAAAGTTATTCGCTGTTTTTCGTAAGATAAGATTCTTCGATTAGAAAGATACATTTTTATTTGAAAATAACTAGTTTATATTGAAAAACAAGGTCAAAAATCAATGAAATCATTATTATTGTACCCTCCACAGCACCAAGTAACTTTTTTTCACTATTCAGGACAGCACAGATCTGCTACGGTGGCCGAGCGTGTAACACGCCGGCTTGAGAGACCGTTAGTTCTGATTGACGTGGGTTCGATCCTCGCGGTGAGCAGAAATTATTTTCTGTTCTGTATTTAGTGGCACTCTCAATGGCTAATGGAACTGAGTAGGCTGTAGTATTATTGATTACTGTCAGTCAAAAAGTTAATAAATTAGCCTAAATAATTTGGATCCTGCATGTTCAATACTAAAACTAGGTGATGTTCTCAATCAGCACCTTAGTTAGAACTGCGGCATACGGGAGGTCAGAGGGACCGCCCTTGGGCTACGTTGTCGCCTAAGCTAAATGCTGTGGCTTGACACCTATGCTGTCGCCTATGCTGAATGGCTAAAGGCTTGACGACAATGATCCAAGAGAGCAACTTCTCTCCTCCTGGAGGCTCCTCTTGGAGGTGCGCTATGTGCCCGCTGTGTGGCCTAAAATGTGCTGTGATACTTACCACCCTCACCTGAAATCTACATCTACAGCACAGATCTAGAACACGGAAAGGGAAATACGCGATCCGGATCGGAGAAAATAGACCGAAAGAACGGTAAAAAATGAACATGCTCTAAATAAACAAAACACCCATAAAATATCCATTGTGAGCAGTCTACAAAACTGCGATCGAGTCACGTCAATCATCACTTAAAAATGTTTCGAAGGAGCAAGGGGTAAAGAATTCGGATCACGAAACCAAAGTTTACTAATATACAATAAGTTAGGTCACTTAGAAGTCGGCTCTTTGAAACCCGTATACAAGCGCGGCCGCGGCGTCAAAGCATGCCGCTCAAAGAAACCCGCCCAGCGAAAATGGTTCAAAGCGACTGACAGACGTTCCGAACTAATGGGAACTGGGCTCTCCAAGAGAAACGAAGAAGAAGGGTGGAGCCGGTTTCGCGCGTTTTCGAAAGTGGTCCAACTGTTTATTATTAGTAAACTTTGACGAAACTATTGAGTGGGGAAATCAATCAGACTTCAGTTTCAATACCACAAAACCTGATCATGGATGAAGACAGGTTTTGATTACTGTATCATTGTCGAACGAAAGCGGCTCTGATGTCCTTGAATTATGTAGACGATATTATCATTAACTAATTATAAAACTTTCAAATTCAAACTATGTTTCGGATATGATTAGTTTTCATGGACCATTCTCAGAACTTACCCTGCATCTCGCAAACTTAAAAAATGTTCATGACACAGCGAATGCGGATCATCTATGAGCATCAAAAATGGCAAATTTTCTCCCATTTTACCGCCTTAGTAGCTCTTACTGTTTTGATATTTTATCATTCCTTGAAGTGTGTACACAATTCCATACCGGTATAATAGTTTCGAAAAGCTATATCAATCTTGGTGAATAGGTACCTCTGATGAGAGCAGTGTTGCCTAGTTAGAGCCAAGAAAAGATCCCCAACACGCTAGAATGAGCGCATAATGAACTTGTCATGAAGAACTGGAGCCAATTACCAAGGGCATACTCAGATCAGCAGCACAATCACGAACCCCTTATTATTACAAGAAGTGACCAAGGGAGTGACACAATGTTGAACAATGCCAACTCTAAAATTCCCACCACAACCAAAGTTTTTGGGAGGAAGAAACATCGGAATCAGAGAATAGTTTGGCGTATTAGACATACTGAAATATTAAGATTCAAGAAAAAAAAAACGTATAAAAGGACGTGTTTTCGATCAAAATTTAAAAATTGGCTCATCAAACACCCGATAACACCAACAGTTGGCGAATAAATCATTTCCGCCTTCAAAAAACTTCCATACTGGGATTAAAAACAAAATTTCTGTAGGCATTCTACTTCTGAAATGGCTTTTGAAACAATTCAAAAGTGCCTGAACGAAAAATGTCGCATGATACATTTTGACTTGACTGCAAGGAATCCATAAAGTACATAGAGTTTGTTCCCCGTGCCTATCAAAGAGACGGTTCCAAGGATTTTTTTTAACTCTTCGCGTTTATTGTATTATGATAGTTTTCAAGTATTGTCACCCTGTGTATCGTAGAATATACGGCCTTTGTTCATTGAACGAAAAAAAAACACAGAAAATGTCTGTTCGATTGGAAATGAGAGTGAATTCAAAATAAAAAGTGAACAGAGCGAACCAAAAACTAAGTTCTTGGTGACAAGTAGGTTCTGTTTTAGTGGACGCTCAGTGTGTTTTCGTACATTTTGATCCTCCATCCTGTCTCAAAAATGTATAGTCGGAAAACGAATGTTGAATCCGTTATACCGGAGTGCAGACTGTTTAAGTTTGATTTGATAAACGGACTCTACTGTATTTTTTGATTTAACCTGAAAAACAATTATTTTTGTTGTGGCAGAATGAGTTCTTCCCATTGAGATAGAAGTTTATACCTACATAATCCTAGTTCTTGATAAAGAACAGACTTTCTTTTTCAATCACCATCATTTCATGTACGTACAGCTCCATTGAAGAAAACCTTCAGATCAGCTATTATTATTCGTAGAATGTCTCTTGAAACAAAATATTCCAATTGGATAATTAGGGTAGGCTTTTAATTCAAACCGAATCTTCATAAGAATTATTCTTTTTGGCGAACTAGTCATTTTATGTGTATCGTCATTTTCAGGACGGTATATAGAATACATTTTTGCCAACAATGATTTGAAGTCATTTTGTATAATACGCCACTATTTTCTTAATCACAGCGGATTTGCTTTTTTTAATCATGACAATACCTTAAGGTATCAGGTACCTTGAGGTAACTTGAGGTTTCATGAAAATGGAACCATCGAACAATTTTTAATTTTTTTTCCAAATTTTTCATCTTTGAAGCACTCTCCTGTAAACCAACCATAGTGGCACATTAGCCATTTCTCCTTTCAAGTGTCGAATAAGATCTTGGTTGAACTGTTGGTCGAACAAAGAACAGAAAGCAAGGTGGAATCAGTCTTTAGGGCTAAAACACAGTAAATCAATGATGCCATATGAAATGTAACCAGGAATCAACTTATGAAAATAACAGAAATAATCAAACTCTTTCCCTGAGCAATAACTTAATACATTCGACACAGTCACGTAGGTATCACATTACCATTTCAAAATTAACTATTATACATCTCTGAGATTCAAAATAGAATTTAGTAGGCTACTTTTCGAATAAGTCCTTGTGTACTGTGTACATTTTGATATTATTTTAGCACATCATAAATTAAGTCGTTCAAAAATCTCGGAATTTTATTGGTATTTTAGAATATTATTATATAAGTATATGAATCAAAGTCCAAAGTCTATTTTCGTATCATCTTTATCTTAATTTTAATCACACAGAATTATGTAGGGTACATATTGAAATATTATGTACTTATTGATTAATTTATCATTGACCTGTTCCGAATTAAACGTTCTGTTGTTCAATTTTGACCTTAGAAAAATGCATTATTTAGAGTGATGTGTTTTCAAATAATTCGAAAATGAGAGAGTGACAGCTATTAAAATTTCTTTTTTCAGAATAAGCCAACTTTGTAATTTGAGTCGTAACGTCAACATTCTGTACATATAGAAAAACTTGTATGTATGGTGGTATGAACGAAGAAGTAGGTACGGCTTTGAGTTTGGTTCAGGAATGAGCTTAAAAGTTACCAGATGCGTACCGTTGAAAATGTGTTCTCTCTACATTTGAAAAACAGAATATGCGACTTTTTTTGTAGTTTGTAGAGCACATAAGAATCAGTCAGTAGTGAGTTTCACCAGAGAATCATCCCCTGCGATTGAAAAACTTTACTTACAATTGCTTGTTTCTTTTGCTGTGTGGTTGTCGAGGGTAACTTCAAATCTGCTGAGACTTGCATATTTTCAGCAATAGTTAATAAAGGCTGCAATCTATCGTCTTGTGTGATGTAACAGGAAAGTCTCCTAAACGCCTTCAGTTTTCTTGGATTTCCATTGATAAGAACCTTTCCACCAACCTATAAAATTGAATTACAAATTTTCAATACCTGCATCGTGATTCTGAGACAAAGCTGAGTAGGTCAGAAGAAGAAGCGAAACTGAAGCGCTAGAATATCCACAATTCAGAAATAAAATTAAGGATTTCTTAATCGATCATTCTTTTTACTCATTTGAGGAGTGTTTAACCTATTTTAACAAACATTGTATGTGATAGTGCTAGAAATGTCCTGTTATTTTTAACTTTTAGTTTTAACTTTCAAGTTTCACTTCAACAATTATTATTACTGACGTATGTAAGCATTTTTAAAAATGTACTGAACATGAATAAACAATTCGAATTTGAATTTGATTAAGAGGTTTATTTTTTTCAACTAAGTTCTGTTATGATAGTTCCATCATTATAATGTATCAAAATTATGATCAAACTGCAATTATCATTTATTAATAGATAGGGTAATTTTACCATATTTTTGTAGTGTTTTAGGTATAATTCCTTAGAAATGACCTGAATTGCAATAATGAAACTAATCGTCGAGCTTCACATAATTCACAATAATGACCATCATATTTGAATAATATTACTGACATTTGAAAATTGGAAGAATCTTAACAGTTACTCACTCCTTGTATGCTATATCCACTCAATACATTGAGCAGTGTACTTTTGCCGGCACCAGAAGGACCCATGATAGCAATTAGTTGACCATCAGGAAATCGTCCATTGACCTCATGAAGAATCCTTTTTTTACCTTTGAGAAATAACGACTTTTTAATAAGTTGAATGAGAAATCGTATCCAAGAAATATGATAGTTATCATTGCGAACTCCATAATACGTAACTGGAACGGACCCGCTTATTATTCAAAGCGAGGCAAGTAGAGATAGCGATGGTAACGGGTATCTATCTCTTTCAAACTCATTGGCCTTTATGGACAGAAATGACACACTTCGCGTTTCGTCGACAGCTACCGGGTCCATTCTAGGTACGAAGTATGGAGTTTATTGGATGATATCTAGCTAGCTACTCTTGTTTCCATTATAGTAGAAGAGCCAGTGACATTTTTCAGTGATGATTTGGTTAGGGCTTATTTTTTGAGAGAATGTTGTACGGACCCTAATCGAGTGTTATCCGAGAGGGTTCGCCCAGATCGCGGTTCCAAGGAAATGGCGGAACGCCCCCAACATGTAAGAAAATTCGCAACTCTTTAGCATTCAGTTAAGGCTGAATTTTTTACCAGTTGTTCTTTGGTAGTACACAATCATCCAGAAAAATTGGCGGATCGATTGGCCGGTTCCTTGAAGGTGGCGGATCACCCTCAACATGTCGTGAGACCCATGCACTTTTTATGATTAAGTTAAGACTGCAATTTTGACCAGCTGTTCTCTGATAGCCTAAGATCATCCAGAAAAATTGGCGGATCGATTGGCCGGTTCCTTGAGGGTGGCGGATCACCCTCAACATGTCGTGGGACGAATGAACATTTCATAATATGATCCGGTCAAGACTGAATTTTTCACCAGTTGTTCGTTGGTAGACTACAATCATTTAGAAAAATCGACGGATCGATTGGCCGGTTCCTTGAGGGTGGTGAGTGATCCGCCACCCTCAAGGAACCGACCAATCGATCCGCCAATTTTTCTGGATGATCGTAGGCTATCAAAGAACAGCTGGTCAAAATTTCAGCATTAAATAAATCATAAAAAGTTCATCGGTCCCACGACATGTTGACGGGGATCCGCCACCCTTAAGGAACCGGGCAATCGATCCACCAATTCTTCTGGATGATAATAGACTACCAAAGAACAACTGGTGAAAAATTTAGCCTTAACTAATGATAAAAAGATGCAAATGTTTTGGCATGTTGGGGGCGTTCCGTTCCACCCCTTTGGAACCGCGATCAGGGCGAACCCTCTCGGATGACACTTGATTAGGGTCCGTACAACATTCTCTCTAAAAACAGGCCTTAACTAAATCATCACTGAAAAATGTCACTGGCTCTTAGACTAATACTCAACATAGAAAAAATAGACATTGAATAAATACCTACAATAATTTGATAATACAGATTGAAAAAAATATACATATATTTCGTCAAGGTGAAATCTTATATCAGCATGTTATTAACTAGGTATATCTTCAGAACATCGAACAAAACACGATACTTCATATTTTGAGTATCCTTTTCAAATTCTATTGTTCCAAATCTCGCTCAGGTTGCCGTTATCTCGGGAAAAAAATCGTCGACATCCGATACCTTTGTATATGAGTAAATTTATTTTTAAATATACTCAGTGACACAGAAAATGCAAGACCTTCTTGGAGTAGGGTACCTCAGGACACCTGAACTTTGATGCGTAGAGTTTCCAGTGTTTGCGGGGGATGCTGTAAATTATGCAGCCTTCTTTTTATCATATCCCAGACATGCTCTATTGCAGAAAGGTCTGGAGATCAAGGGAGCCAGGAAAGAAGATTTATATAGGAAACTTCAAAAAAGTGTTTGCAGGAAGGGAAGTTAGTGTGGTTGTACCACCTCGTTGATGTATTATTGGGCGGTCATGTTACCTCGAACAAATACTTAACGAGACCTGCTGCCGTCAGCAATGGCACTTCATATACCATAACACCAACGGTGCGGTGAGCATGCCGTTCAATTGAAAATTGGATATTCCGTCTTTCACCACGTCTCCTCCTTACTCTTGCACGAACATCATACATCCCTAGGAGTCATCGCTGTACACAACTGAGTTTAGCGATGAAAGGTATGCATAATGGTCTTGCAGAAGTAAGGAGAAGACGTGGTGGAAGGCGGAATATCCAATTTTCAATTGTACGGCATGTTCACCGCACCTTTGGTGTTATGGTATGGGGTGCCATTGCTTACGGCAGAAGGTCTTGTTTAGCATTCATTCGAGGTAATATGACCACTCAATGATACATCAACGAGATGGTACAACATCATTTACTTTCCTCCATGCAAACACTCGCAAATCCAGTTTTTCAACAGGACAATGCAAGGACCTCATGTATCCCGTGTAACTCTAGACTGTATGAAGCTTCCGGTTTAAATTTTTTTCCTGGCACCCTCGATCTCTAGAACTTTCTCTAATAGAACATGTCTTGGATATGATTAAAAGAAGGCTGCATGATTTATCGCAACCCCCGCAAACACTGTAAGTTCTACGCAACAAATTTCAGGTGTCCTGAGATACCCTACCACAAGAAGACATCAACCACCTTATCGGATCGATGCCGTAACGATTCCACGAGAGGTAGCGAACAAAGGAGCATCAACATATTATTAACATTAAGGTTGGATATCTTAGTTTTTACTTGATTTTTCGGGCTCGAATTCTGATCGCTTACTACTTAGTGATAGGTCAACAGGTTGTCAAAATACAGTGAACATCAAAGCACTTTTTATGGGTGTTGCATTTTCTATGTCACTGAGTATACACTTTAACATTTTATCGTTAATGCTGGACATTGCTGGATCATTATAAATATTTTTGAATAACTGCTAATATAGCAAATGCAAAATGTAAATTTGTAGAGGAAAACAGTACCTAATTCAGTTCTATCGTCATAGATATCATTTGAACATTTGATCTTCGAGACAATTTTTCAAGAAACTATTTTTTTTTCAACTGCTGCTTAATTTGATTATACAGTATGTCCGCGGATGAATAAATAAGATAAAGAAAAATAGGCAAGTTCCCTATTTTGCAAGTCAGCATTTTACCACTTGCATACTATGACTTTTATACCTGAACATGATTACCTGTTGTTATGTAGGTATAAAAGTCAAAATATGGAAGTAGTACAATGCTGACTTGCACAATTGTTAAATTTTTCAAAATTATCAAAAATTCCTATTTTCTTCAGTAAGTTCGGATTCAGGGTTTCAACTTAATTTGTAGCAGGTTTTTTATTTATCATTTCACGATAAAAGGCCAAAAAATGACGGTTTGCTCTTGTTTAATTTCATGTTTTTACATTTTTGGGACGCCCTGTATAATAAAATCAATTTTCTCATCGTAGCTCCTATTTTTTCGGCAAGCAGACTTCTTTATCAAAAATAACTTTTTGTCGTATCTTTGATTTCTTGGTCCATTTCACCTCTTGTAAACCGCATCCGCGTATATCACTCCGATATATCGTGAATTATCATCACACCTAGTACAGGTTAATCTACTTTTAGTCGATTGAAAGTCTCGATAATTTCGTGGATGATCATATGAATTATTGTCAAATAAGCCTGACTCATTGGTATAATATCTTTTATACCTTTAATACAGCCAATCTTATCAATTTATTATTTAATATAGGACTGTATCGTTGCGGAATCTTGCATCAATGTGGTCTCAAACATGAACTTACCCAGATAACAAAATTAGCTCGAAACTAAGCTTGAGCAGAGGTTTGGTTTTGGTGCATTGCAAAAAAGCGCTTTGGTAGTCGACCGGCCTCCCTCCGGCCGAAACAAAAATAGCATTTTATAAAAAGCACTTCAAATAAGTGCCGTCTACGCACTTCGAAAATATGCGGATTGTGCGCTTCAGAGAAATGCGTATTTCACGCTCAAGAATTCTGCTCGATGTACGCTAAAATATATGTAAACACTCTGATACCCAAGACTTTATTTTACAGTACATAATCAACCATGAATAGTAATCAGAAACAAATAATGCATACCAATTAACCAAGTTGAAATTTTACGAAGTACCTACATGATAATATAGTGTAAATCTCTAAAAATAATGTCATTGATCTCCTTATACGACATGTATAAAACCCTCGAAACAATATTCTCCGCAAAATAATTGTCTATTATTATAATTATTCTCGAAAATACTATTATCAAAACTTATCCACATCACTATAGGTACTAATTAGGCCTGATTATTCGTTGTCCTCGTCCGCAATGTTGGTCCATAAACACAAAAACACAAAGCCGTTCCAGAGGATCACAATCACAAAAAAAACTAATGTGGTTCACCAAAGCAGAATATCAAGAATAACTTGCCAGTCAACTACTTTTCGATACAAAGCACTACTCGAAACTTGCTTACAAAATTGTTAATAAGTTGAAAAGCTGATGTGTTTGCGTCTTGTTTGGCTTGTCTCTGACTCTGCCCTGGGCAAATGCAAAATGCAGTAAACAAAGACGAACGCTGATATTGTCCGAAAAAATAAAATAACAAATAACAAGCAGTACTTGAAAAGCGATTGCAGGGCATGTAAGAATTGCATAAAAGCTTGTGTATTTTGAATGAGCGTATCATTCACTTTTTAAGTAATGTTGCAAAAAAACAAGCATTCAATAACCACTTATTGAATGACGATATAGAATACTATGTTTCCGCTTGTCGGACGCAAGAAATTTAGCACGCTGCAATCGGCGTGCTATCTATGAAGCATTTATTCGGCAGCTCTGATGTGCTTCACATTTTAACAAAATAAGAAGTAGTTTAGAAAGCGCTGGCAAAGTATGTATTTTTCGCATAAAAGTGAATGCATATTAAAGGCACATATCTGTCGCTTTTGATGTAGTCTTGCCAAAAACAAGTATTTGATAAGCGCCTAGTAAGTAAATCGTATAAAGTGCTTCCTTTTTGATTGCCGGCCGTAGGAAATTGAGCACCTTGCAGCAGAGTGTGCTATCTGGGTAGCTTACTCTGGAGAAAGCAGACTGGGTCCTTGTTACGTAGTTTTTTTAAGTATTTATAATAATTGATCAGATAATACCTACACGATGTCCCACAGCCCCACCCGGAACGGCATCTATATCGATAATAATATAAATATCACTGTATACTTACACAGAAACATCCTATAAAACATCTTTGAATTCTATGTTACATGTCTCTGATATTTATATTTCTATGTTAAAAATGACGTATGTCCCAGTGAACACATATGTGACTAATGTAACATTTATGTAAACTTAAAGTGATTATGACTCCCACAATAGTTTGTGAGTAGAAATTATGTAACATGTAGGTATGTAAACAAAATTATGTAAAACCTTTGGATCTTTCATTATTACCTAAATTTTATGTAAAATAACATCCAGGTGTACATGAAGTACATTTTACATAAGAAATAGATGTCTCTATTACATAAACGATTCATGTCAATATTATGTGAATTTTATATCAATTTGTGACATTTGGAAATCGACAACAGTGCGCGTCATGCGCAGATCCTAGATCGAGTCTTTGATCGCCTCATCCACGCAGCTTCACCACAACGAAGTTGAAGCCATTCTGACCTTCTGTTATTTTGTTCGTGTTCTGTGTTTTGGTTATGTTGTATGACCGAAGCCGTACCATCTCGCAAAAATAAATGATTTTATTGTACTGAACGTGAAAAGAAAAGCATTCATTTGCAATATTTGCATGTGTTTTTGATAGAAAAACTCAAGTACCGTTACGTTACTCAAGCGATAGAGGCTGAGAAAAATATCGTTTTGTCGCAGGAAAAACGTGAAGGTTATGTCCTTATGTTTGATACTTTGGTAGCTGATATTTATAGACGTTATTCTATTTCTATGCTAAAAATAATTATTATAAATTACTCCTTACAGCTTCTAAAACTGTCGGAGAGAGTTATGCAGCTAGGAACCATAATATTTACATCAGATCAAGACTGGATCAGCCACTCCTATTGCAAGCGTTCCATATCGTCTGAATTCCGCTAAACAAGAAATTTGGCGTGCAAAATTGGATGAAAAAGTACAGCGGGGAATTGTAGAAGAGAGCGAAACCCCCCGGATTTCTCCCGTAGTTTTGGTATCAAATGCGTGTTTCTTGGTTATATAGACAAAAGTATATACGTGGTAATAATAAGATAAGAGTGACGTGAATTATTTATATAGCAATGATATAAATTTTACGTTCAGTTTACATAAATATATCGATAAAGAATTTACATACCCTTTTTTATAAAGAATGTTCACATAAATGTGATACAAAATATACATGCACTGGATGTATGACATTATGCAGTCGTTGTAGGTCAAAGTTTACTTTCTGGTTACCTGGTTATTATATCATATTGACCTAACTGGTAGGTATCTTGTGTTACATAATTTTCACATCAATATTATGTTCTTGTGTTTGCTGAGTAGACCCTGATTTAAATATAAATTTGTCTTATAAGAAAGCCTGAACCTATTACATAATTAATCTTGTTGGATTCCATGTCGCCAGGCTCCTACTTCAAGATATTTTTGACAACATTTCAATAACCATTATCTAATACGAGGTGGTCAGTGGTCTGGTCACAAAATTAAATCAAGAGAACTGCCAAAAGTCAATTTTTCGAAATGGAAGTCGCTTAATGCAATCTATCAATTTTGTTAAGCATTGAAAATTAATTAAAATGTTTGCGTCATTTGTTCATTTGGCAATGGTTGCAAATACAACGAAATGTTGACCCCCATTATATCTACCTCATTATCCCAAAATCAACCTACTGACTACTGAAGGATACAATGTAATGTCAAGTAATGTGTGTCATGTAAAGTAAAAATAAAATTATGGTGGTGAATCGGTAAAGTGACTCAATGATCTATAGATTAAATCACTCAACAATATTTGGGACACCCACAGACAAGCTTTCTTAGTTCCAGTTATCATTGATTATTATAAAATATTTGGTGAGCTCGTTTACAAGTTTCAGGAAAAATATATTATTTGTTTAATATAATGGACAATTAGCTCATTTTTTGGAAATATGAAAAATAGAAGGATTGGATTAGTGAGTACTGATGCCATTGATATTTAAAAAATAAACCTTCGGCCTCTATTTATGTAGTAATCACCGATTAAAGAGCGCCAATCAACATCCACTACGTCACAGAATACATTATCGATCTCCGTCTGGCGTATTGACTGAGATGACTCTGTCTTTTTCGGGAGGGTAATATGGCCACTCCCCTTTTTGATCATAGAGTGACATTTGTTCACAAAACATTTCAATTAATTTGAAAATGTATGCAAATTATCCATTACAAGATAGTTTCCAAAATAGAACATTTGTTACTGGCTTGATTCTTAATTTTTTGGCAGTATCTGCCATGTAGCCTTCACTTAATTTTCTGCATTATCAGGTGAATCTCGCGGCAGCTAGAACGAATAGATTGAAAATCAAAAAGAAGATGGAAAAATCACAAGAACTGGAAGTAACTCAAATGGAATTCTGAAAAAGTATCAGTCAACACACAAAAAAAAAATGAGAAAACACGCGATTTTCATGAAATAGATGATGAATAGTGAACCTAAAAATACCCTGCAAAAACTAATGAGGTCAAAATGTCAAATATATATTGAAAATGAAATCTATCCTAAAATAGTAGTACGGTAGGTGATAATTTTCAATAAACAGTAATAGGTAGTATAGTAGTGTGGTATCCGGTAAATAATAATCATTATAATGATGATAACTATTTATTTAAATAAAATAAATGATTTTATTGTACTGAACGTGAGAAGAAAAGCATTCATTTGCAACATTTGCTTGTGTTTTTGATAAAAAACCCAAGTACCGTAACGTTACTCAAGCGATAAAGGCTGAGAAAAATATCGTTTTGTCGCAGGGAAAACGTAAAGGTTATGTCCTTATGTTTGATAGTTTGGTAGCTGATATTTATAGACGTTATTCTATTTCTATGCTAAAAATTATTATTTATTCATTAATTTAATTATTTACATTATATTATATATTTAAAAACTACCAACCCAATAATAAAACAAATTAGTAGGAAATTTGGTGTGTCCGAAACATTGGATAGATGTTCAGTGGAATATGTCTATGATAAGGCTTAGAAAGAATTTTCCACCATTAAAAGAACAAAATGCTCGGGGACCAAAAGACATAAATATTATTAAGGCGAACGACACCATTCGTCCAGATTTCGATCGGGCAACTAAGGAAATATTGTTTTCACTGACATGCTTTTAGTCAGTCATTTCAGTCATGTGGCTTACAACTGGTATATTTTGGTGTTCATATACTGTTAATTTGTGAATTTTATGCTATGGAAAAACAGCAGGAGAACATAAACTTGTAACTGGAGAATTGGATGTTGAAAGGTATATCCGTGTTTGCATGCCTTCACGCTCCAAACGGTTAGTGGTCCAGAAAGCATCCACTACACAGACGTAAACCACAGAATAGGCGAACAAACTTGCTGTGCTGGTGTACAACAGCTCTTGGGCCTAAATAGAAGTATCTTGCTACTTAGTGCTTTGATTTTTCGTTATTGGCGGATGCAAACAAAACGGACATTCAACTTTTGACAATAAGCGAGTTCTTCAACTTCGACCTCACTTGTCGATATCTTCAACATCTGCCATGCTTTTTAAATGTTACTGTTCTCCTACAATTTCCTACTCGCTGCTACTTCGTAGACCAGATTCGTAGTTCGCCAACGGCTTCATCGGTTTAGAAGCCGGCTGCCGACTATTTCTCGGCGAATTTCAGATAGAAATGATGATATACGTGAAAGATCTTTTTTAAAAAGCTGAGGATAAACAAATTGTAGATTCAATATCCAAATATCCACAAATTTATAATCGCAAACACAAAGTCTATAAATTGCAGAAAGAACCTGTTTGGGTAGGCCAGTTTTCATCTCTCAAATATTTGTAAAATGTCTTTCCTTTTTTCGCGTATGATCATACATCATCTTTGCTTTTGGATAATTTACCAACGGCAGAATAATTAATAATTGGTTTTTTCACCATTCGGAGGAAAACAGAAAGTTCATTGTGGATCAGTGGCTGCTATACTGGTTCGTGGTCGCTGACGACCGACCTTGGAGGAAAACCAGGCTTCACGACGTTCTCATTAAGGACTCTTTGTTCAAACCCAGGTTTAAACCAACTATTTGCCTAATAAAAAAACAATGAACAAATATGAGCAAATATGTCAATAACAGATAATATACTAGTGAGTAATGGATAAAGTAATTTGATTTACAATGTATACCTAATAGCATTTTCTTATACAAGTCTACCAAAAAAATCTTAAGGCTGGTTTGATGGATATGTGGAGATTGTGCATAAGATATTTTAAACTTCTCATTGAAATCATCAAATATTCGAAATGTAAGCTTGTCGAGAAATTCTACTCCAACTAGCAAAACATCTACAGTCCAATAATTATTCTATAGAACCACAATTTCCAAGACATAATTCTTTAAAATACTCTGAAATCTGAAAGTAGACCGTGTTATCAATAGAAATGGACAAGTTGCATACATTTTCAAATGACTAAAAATTTAATATATACTTTGTTCATGGCTTTCTTGCGGTTACGTCATACTTTTCCGTCTCTCTCTTACACATTGAAAAATAAATCACGTACGTCTGGACGAGGGTCTTTCGGATCCATTTGACAAATGTCACATGTGGAGCGACCAATCTACGACATACTGCCAAACGTCAAATACTGTGACGTGACCGCAGGAAAGCCATGAACAGACTGTACGTATTCTAGACATTATTTGAAAGTCACCAGCGAAAAAATTTTTCCGAAATACCCAAAAATATACTAAATAAATGAAAAAGAAGACGCGAATTTCATTGCATGATCGCAAAAGGGATGGGGCCATATTACCCCCTCTCGAGAGAGAGAGTCATCTCAGTCAATACGTCAGACTGAGATAGATAGTGTATTCTGTGACGTATTGGATGTTGATTGGCGCACTTTAATCGGTGATTACTACATTATAAGAGGTCGAAGGTTGATGTTTTGAACATCAATGGCATCAGTACTTACTAATCCTTATATTCTACATATTTCCCAAAAATGTGCAAATTGTCCATTGGGCTATTCAAAACTTATAACATTGTGAATGATTGTAACCAGTACTACATGTGATCAATGATCATTAGCTAACTTGATTAATGAATATTATGTATAGTCCCTGGACTGGCACGAAGCAAGTAATATTTTAGATTTTATATCAGGAAATATTCCTGATTTTATATTATTCTACGTGGGCATACATTGTAGAATAAGCGAAAACAAATAATTTTGATATATGTTCTGAAACAACAAAAAAAGGAAACGTAAGGGGTACAATGTTCAGATGGTGAGGAAACAAAGAATGTAAATAAGCTTGTGACATTGAAAGAGTCGATGCACTTGATTTGGTGATTTGAGTGAACAAACTAAATTTAGAAGATTGTTCGAGGGTCGGGTTGTTTCCATGAAAATCATGTGTGGTTCCATAGAATAGATATGTTATGCTTAAAACACGTTGTGAATCTAAGTATGTACAGGGCGTCCCATATAAGATCCTGTACAACCATGCATATTTCGGAAGATATGCAATTTACGAAAAAAAGTTGAATATAAAGTCTTATTGTTTTCAAAGGAACTTTATTGATATATATATTTGACATATACAAGGTGCTGAGTTTTCTCCGGGCTGAACCCAACTTTTCAAAATTATGTGAAGCACCCTGAATATTATTCCAAAAATGAATTCCACATAAAAAATAAAGGTTATTTTCTATTTGTGCAAGATTAGCGGGTTAGGAACGATGAAAGTAAACTTCACTTTTTCATCAATGCCGACGTTTCGAACCTTTATTTGGCTCTAACACTAACTTATCATGTGACAAAGAACTTCATTGCGCATAAATAGGTGGGTGTAGATTTAGAATGGTTGTTGTATTTTTTGATCGTCCCAAAGAGTTTGTTTCGCGTTTCTTATACATATGTGTCTTTTTCAGCCTTGAAAAAGAACCAAATAAAGGTTCGAAACGTCGGCATTGATGGAAAAGTGAAGTCTATTTCCATCGTTCCTAACCCGCTGATCTTGCACAAATTTACATCTTCGAGACGCTAATCTTATCAGTCGTTATTTTCTATAGGAAGTTCTATACGTATCTCTAATAGTTTGGGCTATATTGGAAATTTTTTTTTTTGCAAAAAACGCATTTATTTCTAGTAGTGAAAAATATAGGTGCATAGCATATCCTGACTATGCCATTTTTTTCCCACTTACAAAACTATAATATATTATCATTCCAGTTGGTTAAAATGGCTGCCAATTATACAAGGTGATGTCAGAGGTTGAACCCAATGAGGACATATAAAATCATCAATAAGTCGAAAATGTTAAATAGAACACCCTGTATATCATAACTGTTTTCCATTGTTTACCGAAAATAAAGGTTAGTTTGTGTGTGATAGTCTGTACCTATCTCTTGCCGTTTAGAAAATATTCGCTATTTAATCGTTTTTATGCAAAAAAATACCGTATGTGCTGATTCAATGAGGAAAATATTTTCAAAAAGACTTAATGACATCAATATCCTTTGGATAAAGTAAGGGAAGAAATTCAAATTCTCAACAGAAGACACTCAGTCAGAGATGCCCTAAGAAAACTGGAAATCATCTATACAACTTGTATCGCCTAGAATGCGGAGGTAGGTTGTAGGACATTTACTTCAATTCTCTGTTGGTTATTTTAATTTTATCATTGTGAGATGTTTATATTTGTTCAGTTTCGTTGATACACACTCATTTTTTCCTCATTGAATTACCACAATTTTTTTTTGCATGAATAAGATTAAATAGCGAGTATTATCTAAACGGCTAGAGATAGGAATAGACTATTTGTTGCAAACTAACCTTTATTTTGATGAACAATCCTTAACGATAAACAGGGTATTTTATGATGATGTGTGATTTTATATGTCCCGATTTTGTTCAACTTCTGACATCACCCTGTAGATTTGGCAGCCATTCTAAACAACTGAAATTATACAGGGTGATTTTTAAGTTGGTATTTTCCCTTTAACACTGTTCAGAAAGCAAGAAAATAACAAAATTTTTCAAATAAAATTATGACCGAAAATACTTTGTTACCCAGATACAGGGTGTTGAAGTTTTAAGAAAAAAATGGCTTTTTTATCATACCTTTCCTACCACTCCAGATATTTCCACAAAATCTGGTACACTTCTTTTGACCGTTAAATTACATTTTTGATGTAAAAGTTTTTGAAAAATTTCTACCAGTGGCGTTCGAACCGGATTTGTAATGATTTTTTTTAAAGACAAAAATAATAAGCCACTGCTTTTTCTTAAAATCAATATTATTTTTGAAAAACTCATTCACTTTGGAGTTAATTTGGTCTCCTGGTATTTTCTCGTACGACGAGCGGTTTTTGTTTAAAAAAATAAAAGACATTTTGATGCATGGCAAAATCGCTAAAATCTGATATGGTTTTTTGTACGTGAATTTGTTTTTGTCTAATTTGTATTGAAGTTAGGTCAATAACTTACATCACAACAATTCAAATGAAATGAGAAAAATGTGTCAGTAGGTATTTTTCATTTTTGATTGTATTAATATCTGTTTCTACAAACTTCAACACCGTGTATCTCGGAAACAAAACAGTTTCGGACAAAATTTCACTTGAAAAAATTTGTTATTTTTTTGCATTCTTTACTGTGTTGAAAGGAATATATCAACTTAAAAATCACCTTGTATATCGTATTGCCTGTGGGAAAATCATGGCAAAGTCACGAAATACTATGAACCAATTTTTTTTTTACTATTTGGAATAAATGCGTTTTATACAAAAAAAAATAAAATCACTATTATCACAAACTATTGGAGATACGTATAGGTCATCCCTTAGAATGCTACCTTTATTTTTTAGGTAGAGTTTATTTTTGAAATAATGTACAGGGTGATCCATTAAATTTTGAAAAGTTGAGTCCAGCCCAAGGAAAACCAAGCACCTTGTATATGTCAAATATATATCAATAAAGTTTCTTTTGAAACAATAAGACATTTTTTCGTTAATCGCATACCTTCCGACATAAGGTAGTAGGGGATCTTATATGGGACACCCTGAACTATTTGGGTACTTTTGCGGGGTATCTCCGTTATTCTTATAGATAGAAAGTTGCGGTTCTCGCGACAGTTTGCTACTTTTTCGTGAAACTGAAGATGCCGTTAACAAAATGTTCATAGCCCTTTTAGTTTTTAAGATACAGGGCTAAACTGAAAATGTTGCATTTTAAGGTACCCCTCGTATCTAAACTATCAGATAAGTTATGGAAAATGTGAAAACTGTTTTTTACATAACTTTTCCCGTAGAACTCGATTCTGCCTTCGGAATTAGTATACGGGGTCAGGTCAAAAAGTTATCGGACCTAACTTAATTTTTTTAAATGGAACACCCTGTATATTTATAGTCCATAAGATTTGTCTTTTCTTTACCTTTTCAAAAATATGTAAGAGAATGCACTTTAAAAATATAACTTTCGATTTTGCCTCCAGAATTTGTATACAGGGTCAGGTCAAAAAGTTAAAGGCTAAACATTTTTTTTTTAAAAGTGCATACTCTTATATATTTTTGAAAAGGTAAAGAAAAGACAAATCTTATGGACTATAAATATACAGGGTGTTCCATTTGAAAAAATAAAGTTGGGTCTGATAACTTTTTGACCTGACCCCGTATACTAATTCCGAAGGCAGAATCGAGTTCTACGGGAAAAGTTATATGAGAAACAGTTTTCACATTTTCCATAACTTATCTGATAATTTAGATACGAGGGGTACCTTAAAATGCAACATTTTCAGTTTAGCCCTGTATCTTAAAAACTAAAAGGGCTATGAAAATTTTGTTAACAACATCTTTAGTTTCACGAAAAGTAGCACACTGTCGCGAAAACCGCAACTTTCTATCTATAAGAATAACGGAGATACCCCGCAAGAGTACCCAAAATGGGACATCCTGTACTAGTCAATGTAAATGTCAGAGAGGTAATTTTTTTTTTAATTCTCTTTTGAGTGAAGGAATTTTCCAAGAAGATAGATAGATGGATATAACCAAATATGTACATTGCATTCAATTTTAATAATACTTTCCGCCTTCCAGTACATGTCTTCAAAGATTGTTGACCTTTAAAGCATTGGCAAAAACTGTTTTTTTTCTTAAAGGAAGCAGCCAAAAATGCAAGTTTCTTGCCCCATAAGAATTTTTCCGTATCTGGAGTCATTTTACTTGTTTCAACAGAAATATTCGGTAGGATGCACTTCGGAAAGGCACTGTTCTTTATAATTTTCACCTAACTAGGGCTAGATACTTCTATCACTTGAAATAATTCTGTTAAATTCCAAGAAAATCGCTATGAAGATATTTGTGAAGAAACGAGTTTTTTTCAAGTTCAACAACATATTATCAGGAATACCTACGCTCTTGAATTTAATGTACGCAATTATTACAAAACACCCTGTAAAAGGTTTAGCAGAACTATGGAACAAATTCATTGAAAAATCATCTAAAGCATTTTTTATGCTCAATCATGTCATATATTGATTATTATTGTTTCGCATTTTTTGAACAAACAATTTGAATTGTGTCAAAAAGTATACTTAGATTGGACGTCAAACAATTTTTTTTAATGAATTGGTGAAGGGAATGAATGTTATATCAATTTTTTATATTTGTTCTTGAATTCCACACTCAATACGTATTTTGAAGTGTTTTTGAGAAAAGTACATCATAAATGTTTTTCCTGAATTCAAGGTTCTTTTTCACACTGCCTGTTTATGTCCATTTTACTGCAAAAAAACAAATTCATAACGTGTTTGAGAAACTATAAGATCAATGATTGATCTCATAAATTCGATTCATAATCCAGCATGTTCATTTACATGGTGATTATCCTACCATACTCCATTCACCATGTCGAAACACGCACTTATTTCAGACTCACCCTGTATATGTAGATCATATCCCTAAAACTGTTATGTCTGAAGAGTTCTATAACGTATTGCAAATTTCAACATATCAAGCGAATCCTACATTAACTAAAAGAATATTATGTTTTCGAATCAATAAAAACAGTAGTGCAAAACAAAAAAAAAAACACATCAAGCCAAGGAGAACGACAGCCTAAGTAGCCATGACACTGATATTGGGTATGGTATAGGAAGACATAATATGTAAGTGCTCATTAAGTTGAATAAAGAGTTTTTCAGGCATCAGAAATGGTATTTCTTATAAGTTTCCTAGACAAATAGGATATTCAATGTCGCTATTATTATCAGGTTGAAGGTTATTGAAAACATTGTGAAGATAATTTGTGAAATTGACAACTTTTTAGATACCTACTCAAAAGGTTTAATGGGCAACAAAGTATCAACATTTTTAGCATGTAAACAAAGTAACAGGCAAAATAACTCGTACAATCATTGAAAATATCTAAAATCATTAATTAATGAAAAGGCAGTATGAACACTCACTTCTTCCTTTCAACAAACTCCCTTCAGTGGCTGTATATGTTATATTTTCAAACTTGATATCAACTGGCGCATTGGATGGTAACATATTAAAAGCCATTTCACTTTTTCCAGAACCATTATAGGTATCTTCTTTGTTCAATAAAGGATTAACACAATCACTAGTTTTTTTATCACGAACACCGTTTGCCAAAAAAACTGAAGCATTTTTGTGTTGGTACCCGTTGGATGCTTCCATAAGAACCGATTCCATTATTGATCGCTTCAACTGATTTACATAAATCGGGAATGTTATTGTTACTATGGATGGTATCTAGAATTTAACGCGCTCGTACTATTCTTACTAAGCGCGTTTATCTCGCGATGGTCACTTTATACACAACGCTCACGATTGGACCCTGATATTCGGAATCCTGCGAAATAGGAAGGTGCTGTGATGTCTAGCGGTACGTCAGTATCCTCCGCTAATTATATGGTTATCGACTTGTTATTTGAAGGCTGACGAAAAAACGAGATCAATTCATTATCGCACCTGATTTTGCAGGGGTATCATAGTATTGAGAAGTTGTTTGATGAAGGAACTTCTCCAAAGTAGATTGATGGTAAGAATTATGGAAGTCCCACTCACACCCGAATCGAATTTATCCAGCTTAAGTTCAAGGCCTTGAAGCGGTATGTATCCTATATTCCAATCATGGAAAACTTGAGCATCAAGTTTTTGGAGACAATTCCGAAAGGCAAAATTTGAAATGAAGAACAAAGAAAATCAGTTGCAAAATTAACGCACGCTAGCTCATGAGAAAGAGTGGGTTTTGAAGAATGCGACGAGAATATCGAATTTTGGTTTTCGAGAAACTTTCCGCCACAATTTTTCGAATTTTAAATCAAAATTTGAAAAAATGCTAGAACACGTAGATTTTTCATTTGAAATGAAAGAAGCTGAAAAATAGATCTTCATTTATCAGCTGTTTTTCTCATCCCCTTACCTTTATTCGTCTATCTGGGGGTAAACTATCCCCACATTTTTAATAAGGGAAAGCGGTTGTCCTTCTTCGAAGGTCTCTAGGGGACCCCACGACCCCATTGTGACGAAGTTCGGCTATAGAAACTCTTGTCCAACTTTAACCAATTCATTTCCAGTCAACTATCTATCTTCAGCCACTTATTTATGCTTTTATTCAAATTGCCTGTCACAATAATTACTGTTAAACGACCAAAGCCAAAACACTACTGTTCTCTGTATGGCGGAGAGTATCTTTTATATCCCTGCCGTCTTCTTCGCCGAAATCGCCAAGATAGTGTAGATTTTTCGAGTACAATCGATAAGCTTCCACCGCGTTCGCGCACCAACACAGTGGCGGATGGGAAATATCGGCGACAAAATGATGTCTTGTCACACTATAATTTCTTATTAGTTGCTTTCCAGAAACGACAACAGCTCAAGTAAGTGACGCACCGGGTCTTCAAGCCGTCATGTTAACTGGATCGCAACAGGGTATCAGCGGGACTTTAAGTCAAGTTGACAGTGTCAATTATTTTTTGAAGTGGAACTTTCACCTATCCTATCTAGTTTTTGGTGTTAATTGTCTTTGTTATTTTCATCATTGCACAACTAAAAACTAAATATTTACCATAAACTTGGAAAAACAGTCAAATCAAATAGATACAGTTCATTTTTTATTTAAAGTTACAGTGACAGATCAAAATTGGAGGTTGAAGGTTGGCAAAAAAAAATTAAATGACATAAAGTACTTGCTGATTGGGATGAAAAGATTAAATATTATCTATATAATAGACTTGATTTTCTCGATTGAATAAGGATCTTGATCATCAATTCCAAAATTATCATCACTCTCTATTCTCGAACGTTTTTTTCTGTCAAATCAAATACATTTTGAACATAGCAAAATAAAACGAATCACAGTTCAATCTATGACTATTATAATACGCTAGGTTTCTGTGACGTCATGACGTCAGTTGTCAGACGGAAATATTCAAACAAGCTATTTTTTATTACCTCAAAAGCTGACTTTTCACTCGGCTAATCATATACGCACTAACGGGACATACGATATATGTAATACACCCAAAAATATAGTCCAAAGAAGTCCAAATTAAACACAAACACTGGTTTAAAACTCACAGAATACAAAACCACAAGTCACAAAAGCTTGTTTGGATACCAAATTCGGCCACGACCAATCATATGGTGCCTGTGACGTTTTCAAAAACGTCGCGTATAAAACATGTTTGCCAATCTTTAACCTACTATTTTGATCTGTCATTGTAACTTTAAATAAAAAATTAAGTATATTTCGAAACTTGTCACATTTTGCAATTATCCACTGTCAATATGGGGTTGCACCAGGGGAAGAAAGGTAAGATTGGTGTCTCACGCCCCATGGCAGGAACGATCAAAATCGAGTGTTAGTCGTTCCGTGTGCGCACTAGGTGCGCCACAGACCGTTCCTGGAAAGCCCTTAAATTATTATTTTCATCAAGAACGATATATACAGCTTGTCAAAATTTTGGAAATAGACTAGTATTGTTTCAGCAGGAATAAAAGCGATACTTCTTTCCCTTTTCCGTCCATAAAAATACTAAGGTAAGACGGGTTACTTTGGCCGTGGAGAGCTACTACCGAATAGCAGAATCAGGGCTTAAAATTTGGCCCTTTCCGGCAACTAGTCATTTTGCTTCGATAGTTTCGCCAAAAAGTAGGTTGACTGTTTGCTTTCTCACCATTTTTATAGCCTAGACCCAAAAGGGACACCGGTCATATTAGTCCATGTTTTTTGCTGCCAAATTAACCCCCATTTATGTCCCAAAGTACCCCACTCAAGAAAATAGCTTGTTCAAAATCAAACATGTAACATATTTATATATCGAAGATATTTTTGTTGAGTCATCCATAGTTATCTGACAATCAGTCGCAACTATCAAACTTCCCTTATCACTGGCAGTCCAGTTCCGAAAACGGAAAGTTGGACACTATAGTTTTTCCATATACGTATCATTAAAGTATACCTCGGGTTCCAAATTTCATCAATGTGCAGCAAGTGTAGCCGATGAGAAGGACAGGAATAATCAAGCCCATACCAATGCCTCATAAGTGTATTTCATGTGTATCAGGAAAAAACTGCGATTGTGCTGAAAGCTGTTTCCCATAAGTTACTCTGATTTTGGGCCGATCTCATGCTGCCGCTTTGGTGCCGATACTCCCGTTTTTACGGTAGATCCATACCATTAACACATATTTTTGTGGTGGTTAAGCGTTTTCCTTGTGGGATTGAACAGCCAAATTTAAAACATAGTGAAATAGAATGTTGCTGTACGCGGAAACGTTCTTTTGAATTCATAATCATGATGGTTTCTGAATTCCAAATTTAACGTCACGGCGATCCAAAGTCTTGGCGATTTTGAATCTGGCAGCGCTGCTGCACGGTCTCTGTTCTAGATTCAAATAATCGATAACAGCTGATGACCGTACCTGCCTATTGATTGCTTTCCAAATTAGGACTAGGAATATACACACCTACGGACTAATCCAAAAATTTGATATTGAGGCATGCGCATTTATATCAAGTATACATGAAACATACTTATGGGAAATTCATATTTCTGTCTTTTCCGGTTTGGTTTCACCTTGGAAGGACTACGGTGGGTATATTTTAATAACAAGTATATGAGTATTTCACCCCGATTTTCACACTCTCTTGCAACCCAACCTCCACTTCCAAAATTTAATACTGCAGTCTGAGCCGCATCATAACGCTCGCTCTAAACATGCTACAACGTGGCCGTACGCACATTTTAGCTACGGGTTCATCTGTTGCGTCCGCTTTGTTAAATATATTTTTTTTTTCGTCATGTCCCGAATAACACCAAGGTTTCCAAATAGCCCCATTCTACGGTAGTTGAAGTTTGGTATTTAGGAGTTATCTAGAATAAAGAATCAACGTGTGCATTTGCTCAAACTTTGATTTCAAATTTGAAAAATTGCGGCTGTTTTCATTGACCTACTCTGAATACGAGCGCGTCATATAGGCGGAAATTGCATGTAGATCATGAAGGAATGATAATCAATTTCTTAAGAAATAGGAACTGATAAAAAATATGGAAGAGGAGGGGTAATATTATGTTTCATTTGATGTTTCTTGTCTATTTAAAAAGAATCAACTCAATTTTGCTTTGCAGTGATATCTTGAACAAGCACTCCTTACATATTTCTACCAAAGAATGAGCTTTGGCAATTATTTCGGAATTGAGGCTACTTGCGAAAACATTATGACAGCTAATTTTATACACACAGGTCCAAAAGTTTTGCATCGCAGTAAAATGTGTTAACCTTGGATCCTGCATCAGTTTTATCAAAGAAGTGATGGTGCATTTGAAATCTTCAATCCATTTGTCATCAGTTTACGTATCCTATCCTTTGTTCAATTTTTGTGAAATTCTCAGGAAGTAAATTTTCAATTTAATTCGTCACACTTTCAGAAGGCAGTAAAATATTTGTTTTTTGGGCCAAAAGGTCGAACAAAAAAAGAAAATTGTGAGGTTTTTCGTAAAGTCTTGTTCTATTGAGTACAAAATTTTCTAAACTGTCAAATGTCCAAATTATTGACATAACTTACTTTTTTTCAATGGCACACCCTATATATCATTACATATTTAAGAAGTCGTCTTCACGCATGTCCTTTCCATTCAATAATTTAAAATAAAATGCCATACATCTGATTATAATTGTAATATATAGGCGTGTTTTATTTTGATTCCAATAATTGTTATAGTTCTTGTTCTGAATATTAACTATAAGATATAGAAGATTTTCTGGTCTGTAAATACAGCAATTTTAAGAAATACTCAAATCAAGAAGTAATACATTTATTTATTTTTACCAACTGACAATTATTGAAAACAAATTAATAGATTCGTGTACGAGCTCGTGTATCTTCATGCTGAGATGTTACAATTTCAATCATATTTAAACTAATTTGCGCTAAAATAGTGAAAAGAAGTGTGCTATATTTTCGTGATCAGAGAAAAGACGCCTTTCTAAATATGTAATGATAGTGTACCATTTAAAAAAAGTAAGTTATGTTAATAATTTTGACATTTGACAGTTCAAAAATATTGGACTCTATAGCACCAAACTTTACGAAAAACCCTACAATTCCTTTTTTTGTTCGACCTTTCACAAGACATAGTATAATAAACAACAAGTAGCGACAGCTCACATGAATCCCATTTTGTCTCGATGACAGAAATAATTGTTAATTGAGAATTGCAGTGCAAAATTGTTTTCTGAATCAAGAATTTCGAACTTTGTATAGATCTTTAGACATAATCCATTGTGGTAATCGTGTTGTATAATTTGATAGGTAATTCACCTATGTATCGGTATCATTGAAATCATGGAATCTGCTACGGTATAGTCTAATTTTACATTTCATAATGTTAGCAGTGTATAAATGGGGCGAATTTCTGTCATTGAGACAAAACGAAATTTGATCACGTTTGGGTGTATGGAGCCGTCGCTACTTGTTGTTTATTATACTATGCCTTTCAGATCAAAAAATAAATATTTCACAGCCTTTTGAAAGTGTGACAAATACAATTGAAAGCACTGTTCATGGTTTGTGCCTTTCTTTCGAATGGAGCTAGTCATTTATATCAAAAACTACACAGATTTTTTTTTTTAACCAATTTTTAAAATTTGACAAAAGGGCACTAAACAAATTTTTTTGCAAGGACACGTGAACTGACAAATGGATTGAAGTTTTCAAATGCACAATAACTTCTTTGATAACTGATGCAGAATACAAGTTTTAAGGCATTTTACGGTGACGCAACACTTCTGGAACTATGTGTATTTTTGAGGTCTTGATATTATAAGTTGGTCTCCAACTGATCCCAATGATCCTATTAAATGTAGGCGCAAATTCTAGAGGTGAATGAGTTGATTCTAAGGTAGCTAACCTCAAGTCAGGAAAAAAACTTAATCCGAATCATTATTTACCGAACTGCGTCATTTTATATCGTGTTCATATTGTTCTGAATCCTACAAACAAAGATCGATCATATTATTAACAGGTCAGTTTGCTGTTATTTTGAAAATATGTTTTTTCTTAGTTTGACCCATGATGTAGCTCATCAAACTTTCTGTTTGTATCATTAAAAAGTGTTTATCAGATCAAAAATGTTAAAGGAAATTTTCACGTTTTGGTAAAATTTGTAAAATGATACTTGAGTTTTAACACGTAGAATAGCTGCTGAGTCTAGAGGAATATGAAAATTGCATGAACAAAAAGAGGAAATGGAATATTCGAAATTTACATACATAGATCTGTAGTCATCAGCTGAAAAAATACAATAGTGAATTTCAAACTCACTCACGCTATTATTATTTGAAGGCTCAATTCCATGATTTTCTCACCGAGATATAACATAATCAATCGATAACGTTCAAAAATTCTGACGACAGCTCTCTAGTGAATACAAAGTGATAAAACTCGAAGGTGATAATCAGATAAGTCCGGATTACTAGTTACCAATAATACTCATTGTCAAAATTTCATTGTGCACATTATTGGACTTTAACCATTCATTTTAATAAATATCATGTGGGAGAAAATGTTGCTTTGATAAAAACGAAATGAGTCATGGAGATAAAGTACCCAATACTCAGATCATGCTGAAACAAATCAACTGATCATAATACATAAAAAAAGAAAAATATATTTTTCTACGAGAGTGCGGGAAATGGCTCTTTCCACATTATTTTCTGTATGGAAAGGCATTTTTCCCACACCAGTGTGAGAAGAGTTTTCCCGAGTGTGGGAAGAGTTTTCCCGAGTGTGGGAAGAGATTCCCGAGTGTGGGAAGAGATTCCCGAGTGTGGGAAAAGTTCACTGTGACAACGAATTATTATATTGACGATTCAACCAGGTTACCGAATGGTTTCTATGACAACAAGTTTTCATGTGACGATCACTCGGACAACGAATAGATTATATTGTTGATTCACCCAGGTTACCGATGATTTCTATGGCCACACGCTTTTATTGACATTCGAATTTTACATTTTCGTCAAATTGTGTATTGTTTAAAATACGTAACAAAAATCAGAATGGAACACGATATTCCTCATGAAATTTTGGATTGTGCTGACGCAGCTTCTTTAGAAACTTTGCCGAAGAAATCCTCAGCTAGATACCAACATGAATATTCCCTTTTTAACGATTGGTGCCACAAAAAAAACGTTTATACATGGGACAAAGAAGAGGTTTACCTAGCATATTTTGCAGAACTTATGAAGAAGTTGAAGCCGTCCACAATATGGTGCAGATATTCTATGTTGAAAACGATGATAAAGCTGAAGAGAAATGTGGACATCACCAAATTTTACAAGGTAATTGCCTTTATTAAACAAAAAAATACGGGCTGTACACCTAAGAAGTCTAGAACGTTGACCAAGGAAGATATTGCCAAATTTTTATCCGAAGCTCCGGACAACATATATTTGCTTTACAAAATGGTGGCCATATTTGGAATCGCTGGAGCTTGCCGACGCCAAGAGCTAACCAATTTATCCTTGGACAATATCGAAGACAAAACAGACATCTTGGTCGTCAAAATACCAGACACCAAGACACATGTAACACGAACATTTGTTGTTTCCGGTGGAACATACATGAAGTACTATAGACAATATATAGACCTGCGTCCATCAAATACTACCCATCAAAGGTTTTTCATAAATTATCAATATGGTAAATGTACAGTGCAATGCGTAGGAATAAATAAAATTGGGAAAATTCCTTCCGATATAGCCGCATTCCTTAAGCTTCCAAATCCTGAAGAGTTTACCGGACATTGCTTTCGGAGGTCCTCCGCAACTTTATTGGCCAATTCTTCTGGAACAGATATTATGGATCTAAAACGACACGGAGGTTAGAAATCTTCAACGGTTGCGGAAAGTTACATAGATGAATCAGTGGCACATAAATTGGAAATTGCTAAAAAAATTTCAACGGATAATGTTTCACAAAATAATACCATACATCAAATCGAGTCGACCACATGTCTGCAGCCGGCAGCTAAAGCTACTACTTCCAACGACACCATAAATGCTGCTGTGTCTGATGATGTACCATCTTGCTCAAACCGTTTGTTTGATTTAACTTCAATCTTAAATGTGCAACATATGAATAATTGTACTTTTAATATAAATTATCATAAGTAACATTTTTGATTGCATTTTTGAAATAAAATTGTTTTCAGTTTTCATAACGTAATCCATTTCCATTATAAATACTTATATGCTTTAATAAAATTTTCATTTTGACTTCTGTACACTCGCATTTTATTAAAAAAAAAGTGACATCACTGTGATAACGAATAATTATATTGTTTATTCACCCAGGTTACCGATGGTTTTGTCAAATTGTGTATTATTGTTTCAAATAAATAACATACATTTCACATATAACAATGATAGTTATGTTTTCGCATAAGTAATCGCCTTCATATAAGCTCGTAGAAAAAATATAGTTCCTAACACTTGCGGGAAGAAATTATGACAATCACTATATTCTGACAACGAATAAGTTATACTGTTGATCTACCCAGGTTACCGATGGTTTTCTCAAGTTATTGTTTCAAATAAATAAATTTCACATTATAACATTAATCTGATATTCTTTTTTCAATAAGCTCGTAGAAAAAATATCGTTCCTAACACTTGTGGGAAGAAATTTCCAACACTCGAGTGCTACGCACTCTCGTGTCGGAAATTTCTCTTCCCACACTTGTTAGGAAAATAGCTATAATTTTATTTCGCACTAGTCACGGCTACTTCTACTGATTCTTGAGTTATAGTAGTTTTATTATAAAATGGCTATAGGTTCATGAAGAAAATAGAATCAGATGTCGCATAATCAAACACTTCTTCGTCCCCTAACTAGGTATGTATTCTCTTCTTTCAGTCAACTTAAGGTGTGGTAGACGTAGTAGTGATGATGAGATATACAGGGTGAGTTTTTTAAAGTGTTACAATGCGATACGAAAAACGACTTAAATTTTTTTCAAATTTTGATGACGTGATAATTTCACGGGGGGGGGGGCATTCTACGATTACATTGGGGTTTCCATGGTAATGGATGCAGAATAACTGTAATACAGGGATAATTTAAAAACTTTTATTATCTTTTAATTTAAAAAAAAAAAAAATGTTTTAACAAAATACATATTTTAACTAGTTTCGTATTTTGAAATAAGAAATACATCATTCCATTTGAAATTCGTAAGCTATCTCTCCCCTCATAAGGAGGTGAAGGGACAAATGTGGAAAATATTGTGAAATGAACTTATAACGTCACCAGAATTCAAAAAACCTTTTCGACATATCGCATTTTAACACTTCAAAAAACTCAACCTGTATTAATAGCATGCACACAGTACAGAAATGAACGAGGTTATTCTACATCCCGAGATTGCTATTTTTTTGGAAAAAATCAAACTTGAACAAGAGACAAGACAACACATATGCAACCACAATCTGAAAGTCACCAGTTAAAAGATTTCATTCACTACTGAAAAACTTGGATGCTGCTTTTTGTGAAAAGGTCACCACCAAAATTGCATAACACCGAATTCCCCAAGCTAGTTCTTCACAAGTTTCACAGTTGTATCCACAGACTTACAATAACAAGATACATAACGCCTATACCTTCTGCAATTGATGTTTTGGTCCAAGCACAATGATGAAAGAAACCACTTTGGTTTTTGTTCACTTACCGGTGATATGACATGATGTCTGCCTGATTTTATTTTCTGGTCACAGACTCCAGACTTTTTAGGCATTGTTTTACCAATAAAACACTAAATAGTGCAAATTAGAATAGAGAATAATTCACAGAGCTAGGTTTTCTCCTGAGAAATTGAGGAATAAACAACTATCAATTTCCTAACCTCACAAAACGGTGTCTGTAAACAATAGCGTCAGAGAAACTGGCCTTATTAACAGTGCGGCCAGATGTTGCCAGGTTTCAAAACAAAACGTAAACGTCAATACAAATTTACACCTTCAAATATGTTTTTTGATGACACAAATCACTTGTGACGAAAAACGATGAATGGAATTATGGTTGTTTGGGATTGTTAATTTTGAAGATAAGCAGTTGAATTAATTTATTTTTCCAGGTATTTTTTCATAAAGCTTAACAACATTCAGGGCACAATATGACAAAACATACCTGAAAAATGAGTAAATATTCATATCAGGGATGTTTGGGTTAAGAATATCTGTTTTGTTACTTGCTATAGATAGTATGCCTGTATCTCTTATCCAACGCTTTGTTGTCCTGAAATAAACGGTGTTTCTGAAACCATAATGTCAAGAAGATTTTGTTTCGCATGATGATGCGACGAAGCTGAAATAATATTGTTTTTCCTTTTTTCGCGAACTCTCTCTATGTAATGCTAAATAATTACACATTCATCAGAAAGTTCTCGGTGGAAATATATGGCGTACTGCGATGCAGTTGATTCAATATGTTTTCACAAAACCCACACGACATCAGAATTTTTTAGTGACGCATTTTACATGTCGTTACTAAACTCAGTGCACTTGAACCTTATGATGTCATGCGACTTTTCTAGTGGACCAATATAAGGTTTCCTTGAAAAGCCCATCATCAATTACATGACATTTATTTTTATTTGGCAAATGCTGTAAATGGTAAGTTTGTCCCGGAGATATAAAGCAATAGTTATCTTTCGTTTCTGGAAATAGAGGTCCACATAATTTTGCTATCCGCCTGAGAATTTCTCATTCTCCCATCAACATATTGGTCATTTGACTAATCTAAAAAGCATACTATACAAGGTGTATTGTGAGTTGAGGTTTTTAAAATCTAAACTAATAATAAGGGAACCTAAAAAGTATTGTTGAAAAATTCTAGAGTATATAGAGAATGGAAAAACGAAAAAAACTAGTGCCTATAGCGAACTCTGTGGGCTGATTAACATCAAAGATGAATCGGAAAAAACCCAAAAAAATTCATATTCCAATTGATTTTAAAAATGGCCAAGTTTTAAAGTCAAAGAGTTGTCAAGATGAAGGAGGTAGCCATTGGCCTTTTTTCCTGGCATCACTTTGCATACAAGAATGCATTCATGATATTCTGAGTTGACAATGATAAATATCAACCGCTCTAGAAGTCAAATAATTATAGGTTGTCAGGAGTTGGCGCTATATACAGTTATCGGTAAAAAATGATAACAGGTGATCTGAAATTTTTTTTTATTTAAATAATCTCAAAATCAGTATGTTGTGGCTATTGAAAAGATCAGTAAAAGCCACACATTCATACCAACTTAACCAGACGATTTTGTGAACCTGTTAAGAAACGTACCTAGGTGGAATAATCTCGTCTTTATACTGATAGATTTTTATACTTGAGCTTTGTGTGTATATTTTTTGGCAACACCCTGTGAAATGTTCACAGTAAACATAAAAAGTCCCGAATTTATGAGTAGATGATATCCAGTGGGTTTATTTAAGCATTGAATCAATCAAGGAATAAGGATCGACCTTCATCGATACAATACCGAACTAAATTTTCGCTAAAGTAAAACATCAAACATAATGCGTGATACTGGTGTTGAAGAACTTCTTTGTTCGATTAAAAGCGATTACGTGGTTATTTGAGTCAAACAACGGTCATGTCAATCAAAGCATAGCACGCAACAATTTAATGTTATGTTAATTTATGTTTGATATACTGTTCATAGTAGGTATTTATGTATCTTGTATTTACTAAGAAATTATTTTCTGGATCTTTTGAATAACCTACATGACTAATTTTTTGGAAAAAGGGGGTTTGCGAAAATATTATTTATTTTTATAGTCAGCGAAAATATTGTCCGAGGATATTATTATGGGTGTTTCAGAATAACATGCTAATAATAAAGGGGGTGATTCTTGGGCTCATTTTAAGAAAAAAAATTCATATGAACGTATGTCCTAAACGCCTTAACTTTTTTCCCAAAAAATATGCAAACCAAAACCCGCATGGACGGCACTGGTCAGAATAATTAAATTGTTGGTGCATCAAAGAATGAGTATTAATGCCTAAAATACATGACTCAAATTTCATAAAGATATCTACAGTAATGAAAAAGTTATTGTAAAAAAAGTATCTATTTTTTAAAACTTTGACACCCTGTATCTCAAAAGTCAAGGCGTTTAGGACATACGTTCATATGAATTTTTTTTCTTAAAATGAGCCCAAGAATCACCCCCTTTATTATTAGCATGTTATTCTGAAACACCCTGTATACAGTGTGTCCAGAATAAAATGATGTTTATGGCACTATATGGGGATATTGGAAACTTTAAAAGATACGACGTTGCGTAAATGGAAGAAAAGCAGCGTATTTGTATGCCCAAAAATATTCCACCTTTGTTTTATTTTAAATCGATACCGTAATGTGGATACAGGGTGAAAAGGGAAAAGGCAAATTTTGAAGAAACCACACAATTTTGCTTATTATAAATGCTAGAACTTTCAAATTTTCAGGATATGGTTAAGAGGATACGACAATTCTAAAAACGACGTCAAAAAAATTTTAGGCCCACTATGTTGCGTCCAGCCAAAGTCAAGTCTGTTTTTTTTTATGAAAGTCATATTTTTGAAAATCATTTTCAATGCGGATTTTGAAAATGAAAAAATTCAATATGTCCCACATAAGAAAAACGACAGTTGACCTCGGCCGGAGGCAACATATTAGGCCTAAAATTTTTTTTAACGTCGTTTTTACAATTGTCTTTTCCTCTTATCCATATCCTGAAAATTTGGAAATGTCAGCTTTTATAATCAGCGGAATATTGTGGTTTTTCAAAAATTGACATTTTTCTTTTTCAACCTGTATCTACATTACCGTATCGATTCAAACTAAAACAAAGCTTTAATATTTTTGGGAATACAAATACGCAACTTTTCTTTTATTTAAGCGACGTCGTATCTCTTACCATTTTTAATATCCCCATGTACATCATTTTATTCTGGACACACTGTATTTTGAGTACGGTTTTTTCGAATATAAATAAAATTATTCCATATTACTTGAGTATAATTGCCGTCCCCTCTAACTAATTTTTTTCCTTTTAAAAAAAAACGTGACAAAAAACTTATGCGAGCACCGACAAAAGATTTCCAAACCGATACTCACAAAACATAAGCGCAAAAAAGATCAAGTCGTAGCATTGCATATTAGTCCGATATTAGGTATTGGAATAAAATATTTAACTTTTTCAAAAATATGGATTTTTCTTTGTAAAATCCATAATTTTCTAAGTTAATATTTCAGTTCATTGATCAAAGATAATATACTTTTTTCTCTCGCATGATTATAGGTGTTATTATTGACGTAAAGTGTCAAATAACACACTAGTGTGATATAATCCATAACTCCAGTGGAGAGTGGGTTATGGATTATAACTCACGTTCCCGTGGCTAACAAACAAACAACCTATCACGTTCTCGTGGCAACCAAACAAGCAATTACCTATTTTGACCCAAATGTGAAGATGTCACTTTCTAGGTCTAGTCATTCTGACACTGAAACTTATATGCAATAATTATCTCATAAAAAACTATTTCCTCCATTTCTTGGATAAAACATTGTATGGCACTCCTGCGTTCTGTTGGACAAGTCACTTGAGAATTTGTACCACGAGGCAGCCAGGAGGAATCCGAAATGCGCATAGTTTTCGAGATATTTGCAAAATACCAATTATAGAAGCCATCTTGGTAGGGTGGCGGCGCCGGCGGCAATTCTCGAGTTATGCAATTTATGGATTTTAGCTAGGGACCTCAAAACCTACAAACCTACGAATTTTCAAAACTTTGCGACTTTTTTCCAAGTAAAAATCCCCAATAACTGTTTGATCAGTAGTCAAACAGTTGTCATATAAAATTATTATGACGGTATCCGTATCAGAAATGAGCATGAATTCATTTTCTAATATAATCGTTTTCTCTCACTTGAGAATAATATGTCATTCAAAATATGATGATTTGATTTTGAAGTATTCCAAAAACTGATTACAAATTTGAAATATTCGATAATATTGTATTCTAGTTGTGCAATTTTGCTCACAGCATTCTGTCTAAAGATATATTCATTGTTTTTGCGAGCGACTCCAAAAAGAGAAAATCCATTGTTGTTCGCATGTATAATTACATATTAGATATGAGATGTAGAAAATATGCTGAAAATATGATTGTGAAAACTTATTGGCGTACCGGTCCTGGGTTCTGCATGAAAAAGTTGGCCTCAAAAAGATGCCACTTGTACTCCCTGAAAGTTTGAACCAAATCGCTTGAGGCGTTTTGAATCTACAGACAAAAAATCGACATATTTCCAAACTTTTCATACTTTTGTTTTAAAGAAACGTTTGCGGACACATGTTACGCATTTTGGTTGTTGATTTTTAGTAAATTTTTAACCAGATGCACACGACTTTTTTCAGTAAAGTCAGTGTGTAAAAAGATTTTCAAATCGATATCAAAAAAAATTAAGGCAATTTTTTCTCAATCGCGTCCGTCTCTATATCCCACTCATGAGAATAATACAATAATATCGTTCAATAGATAGCTGTAAAAAGTCTGGTAAGTGAACCAAATTTTATCAAATTATTATAACCGATTTTGAAAATATTTACAAAAAACCGCCATCAAATGTGGTTGAAATATTGCTGTCAAATTTCGGGACACCTTGTATTTATCGTCTGTAGTGATAATGTGATATGTGTCAAAATCCGCACTAGTCAAAAACTTGCGAATCATTAAAAAACTAAACAAATAATGACCGGCATCGTTTTTCTGAGTACTTAATCATACATATCTGCTTCGGTGAACTTGGCACAAAGTGCATAACAACTATTACTAACCCATTAACGAAATTTATTGATCGCTCGCAGTCTATGACGCGAATTGTATCAACATTGTCATATTAAAACGATTTCCCTTTATAAACTGAAACTAAACATACAGGCATCATATTTTTCATTATTAAATCAGATTAAATTTCAGTTTCAAGTTTCAACACACTTTGTACCTACGATTTTTTTTTCATGTTCATATTGTAGCAAATTTCGCTATAGAAAACACTGTTCAGCTTTAACTAATTCATTTTACAAGTCACTATTCACAAACAAAATCACAGCTCATTTATGTTTTACGATTTATATTTCACGACGTATTCAGAACTGAACCAACTTAATGACGGATCTCATTATATACCCTCGCCAGGATTGAAAGAACATTCCAGAGATTTGTAGAAAAGCGAAGAATATTCGACGCCATCTAGCCTCGCTAGAATGTATCAGAATCCAAAAGATTCGGCGCCTTCACCATGAACTTAACAATGTTTCGTCACATTGCCCCCTTCTCAAGGCAATTCGTCCCGAATTGCCCTCATGTCGGCATTGGCAACTGTCCTCAAACCGGCAGTGTGATGTTTGGTGGAAATAACAGTCCACTGTCCTCTGGATCGTCCTCCGGGAAGGATAGCAGCACACCAGGATGTCAACGCCACTCCCCTTGAAGATCACTTCCAGCATGCTTCTCACCACTCGCCAGTCCACTCGGTCATTGGTCATCTTCGGAATTGCCAAATGAGTCAGGTTCTGTGACTGCATCAAATCTCGAAGATGACTGAGGGCTTTCCAGACATGTCTGTAGGTGGTCAGATGTTGTGGAAGCTTCTTCGTCACAAGGTAGAACAGGTGTCGTGTCCCATCCCTGATTTGGAGCGACTTCCCCACCTCTGGATTTTGTCGACGCAGATGGTCCAATCGTCCGAATTTTCGTTTAAAAGCTGCAGCAAGTCCACTCCTCATTCTGAGGTCTTCAGTGACCCAGTAAGTCAACGAGTATTCGGCCGGTACTGCGAACAAATCCAGCTGCCTCTCCTGAACAATGCCACTCTCGACTTTCTGGCCATTGGAGTATAGAGACATGAAAGTCTCCAGTGACATGTCTTCCTCGAGTGACCTGATCCGCCTCACTTCGGCGTCCTGATCGTCGTGGTTCCCAGCATACCAAGCTAAACGGTTGAAGTGAATAACCCTTTGTTTTTCTCGTGGTGGCTTTCGAATCCTGTAGACGACGTCATTGATTCGCTCCTAAATCTCATACGGGCCCTCCCAAGATCTTTGCAGTTTTGGGGAGAATCCACGTCGCCTCTGTGGGTTGTGCAGCCAAACCAAATCCTCAACCTGGAACCCGCCCTCCTTGGCGTTCACGTCATAGGAGGCCTATGACTGACCTGACCTTCATCCGGTCGCTGGCATTCTGGATGTTCAAACGGACTCGTTGATGAATGTCGTCCATCTTTCTACGAAGATCACTTGCGTAGTCTTCCCCAGCGACTTCCTCACCAGGTGGACAGCCAAACTTCAAGTCGCAAAGCCAGCCAGAGTTCACGACCCATGATGATCTTGGCAGGTGTTTCGCCCGTCGATTCATGAACTGCTGACCTGAACGCCATGAGAAACAGGTGGAGATGTTGATCCCAGTCTCTTTGATGGTCAGAGACAACTTTGACCAAGTGTCGATTGATGGTTCGGTTCATTCGCTCCACCATGCCATCCGATTGGGGGTGTAACGCCGTTGTCCTTGTCTTCTTGATCTTCAAGACATCGCAGACGTTCTGGAATAGCGTCGATTCGAAGTTCCTGCCCTGTTCCGAATGCTGCTCCAACGGGACACCGAAACGGCAAAACCATTTCCTAATCAAGACATCGGCAACGGTAGACGCCTCCTGGTTTGGCAAGGCATACGCTCCGGCCCACTTACTGAGGTAATCCATCGCGACCAGGATGTATTTATTTCCTTTCACGGTCCAGCCACGTCGATTGCGATCCTTTCAAAGGGGCTTTCTACGTTGTATTGACACATAGGAGCTTTTGGCCGTTTCTGGGGTCCGTTACTTGCCGCACATACGGCACATTTTCTGCACCATTTCTTCACATCGGCTTGACAGTTGACCCAGTAGAACCGCTCTCGCGGTTTTCTCATCGTCTTCGTCACTCCTAGGTGCCCACCCGTGACGCCATCGTGGACTTCCCTCATCACTTCTGTCTGTCGGCTTTGGGGAACCACTATCTGCTTCCGATCTTCTGTGCCATCCAGATTCTTCACCACTCTCTTCAGGATGCCGTCATCAAGAGCCATCGAGTCCCATTGAGCCCAGTAAGACTTCACGGTGGTCGAGAATCGCGCGACTTCTTGCCAGGTTGGTCGTTGGCCGGCCTGTTTCCATCCGATGACAAGCTACAGGTCTTGATCTACCTCCTGGTCCTCTCGAAGTGCCATGGTCTGCCAGGAATCATCCACCACAGTCGTCCTGCAAGTGCTCGCTTCCTTTTCCTTGGCTCTTTGACAGTGCTCACATTGTTCTGCACAGAGCATCGGCGTTATTGTGGCTGTATCTAGCTCGATGTTTTGTGCCAAAGTTGAACTCTTGAAGTTTCTTAATCCAACGAGCAACTTGACCCTCCGGATTTTTGAACTGTAGGAGCCATCTGAGCGCGGCGTGGTCGGTTCTCAGCTAAACTTTTTTCCGTAGAGGTACTTGTAGAAGTGCTCTACCCCTTTGACTACTGCCAGTAGTCCCCTTCTCGTGACGCAGTAGTTCCTTTCCGGCTTCGACAAGGTGTTTCTGAAATAGCCGATCACCCTTTCATGTCCCTGCTGGATCTGGGACAGCACTGCACCAAGTCTAAACGGTGATGGCACTTGTATCCGGGATGAAGTTCCCCTCAGGTAGTGGGTGGCCCATGCGGGATAGGCGCGCTGGCAAGTGTCCTTTCAAGCGTCTCAAAGGCCTCCTGACAATCCTCGTCCCAGTGGAAGCGTCTCTGTGCCACTGTGAGCCTGTGGAGAGGCCAGGCGATGTTCGCAAATCCCTGGACATAACGCCGGTAGTACGTGCACAGACCCAGGTAACTTCTTAGCTCGTGGAGGTTCTTTGGTACTGGCCAATCCTTAACTGCCTCCACCTTTTGCTGATCAACGGCTACTTCCTCAGCCGACACGATATGACCCAGGTATTGTACTTTCCTCCGGAACAGTTGTCATTTCTTTGGACTCAGTTTCAAACAGGAACCTCTGAGTCTTTGGAATCCCTCCTCCAAGATCTTCAGATGGTCTTTGAATGATTTGCCAACCACAATTATGTCATCCAGGTACACCAGACATGTCGACCAGGATAGTCCTTCGAGCACAGTCTTCATCAGCCGCTCGAACGTAGCAGGTGCGTTGCATAACCCAAATGGCATAACAGTGCCCAGCTCCAACGCTGAAAGCAGTCTTCTCTCGATCTTCGGGGGCCATTTCTACCTGCCAATAATCGCTTTTCAGGTCCAGGGTTAAGAAGATCTTCGACCCGAACAATAAGGTATCCAGAGTGTCAACGATCCGTGGTAGCGGGTATCTGTCTTTCTTCGTCACGTTGTTCAGCTGACGATAGTCCACACATAATCGAGTTGAACCATCCTTCTTTGAACTAGAACAACTGGCCATGACCACGGACTACTAGAAGGCTCGATGACACCGCCTTTCTCCATGTCCTGGATTATCTTGTCCGCCTCCTTCTTCTTGGCCAAAGGTAGTCCTCTAGCTGTTTGAGACGGTCGTGCTCCTTCTGTGTTGATGGTGTGCCACACCACGTTCGTTTGGCCCTTTTCCCCAGTCCCGTTGTCGAAGATGTCGCCGTACTTCCTTATCAGGCCTCTCAATCATTGTTTTTGTCTCTCATCCAGGTCATTTGAGAAGGTGACAACTGACTTCTCAATCTCTCCGGTGAACTCAGAGATGGACTTGTCAGTCTCACATCCCAGACAGCACAGTATATCCAGTGGATATCCATTAAACGTCCCAATATCCATAATGTCCAGTCCATCATGGATATCCAAGGGATATACAATGGATATAGTTTATGGATTTAGAGAGTGGTGAGAATAGTCTTTGTTTTGGTGAAAATAAGTTAACCAATGATACCTTTCCAAATAGAAGAGTTTTTGTTGAATTTTTTCTCTAAAATCACAAAAACGGTCAACATCCTTGTAGATATTTATTGGACGTCCAGTGGATATACTATGTATTTGGTTTTGAATTATAGATTACAAAAGTAGGTCCAATTTCATTACCTCATTTGATTTGAAAAATATTATCATTCATTCATTTCAAATTCATAGAAATTCACTAATTCCAATCTCTTGTAATATCCACTGGATATCCATGTTGGATATATAATCAGTGCTACCTCCTCTCTGTAGCAGTTGGTAGTGCGTGACATGCCAATAATGTCATTGTCATGTCATTCATGACATCGCGGATTCGATGATAGGTGAGTTCAAGTATTCGCTCTGAACACTCGGAGCGCCAAAAATTGTACGCGCTTAAATGGACAATTTCGCGCTCGGAGCGTTCAGAGCGAATACTCGAACTCACCTGATGAGATGCATCATCGAATCCGCGTGGTCACCTTTAGGGAATTCTTTATGCTCACCTTCCTCACGGCGTCAAAAGCGTATACCGATTTGATTTGTATCAATCCATTGGAGTGAAGACAGGAGCTTTGATTGCGATTTTGTGCAACTCTAGAAATCAGAGGTATGTACATACTTATTATGTTATGCAAAAGTGTTCGTGGAAACTAGTATCGATTGATTACCGAGCCTTGAATTGTTGTTTAGATATTTGAGTTCTATTTTAGGAATGTACTTCTGTGATAATGTGGCTGTGATTGAACGTTTAAGTTAGCTCAACTTATCCGTTTCACGTTTCACCTCAGTCATGCTGTAAGCAATTGGACATTTTCATCAATAAACAATCATATTAATTATGTGTAGGCATACGTTAGCTTAACGTGAATGTTCAATCATAGGTCGCAATGCCAAAATTATGCCAAAGTCTAGATCACAACCCGGCTCAAACAGATATCGCTGCGGAGACACTTTCGAAGATTTGATTTGCATCTTAGAATCAGTATACAATTTTTTTTCTTGCAGAAATCACTTTTTGTCAAAATTGGTGGTGACGACATCAACAGTGTAGAAAAGAATCTCGAAAAAAGTGATCTTAAAGATCAAGATAAAGTTGCATCAGAATACTGGGAAGGGAAGAAAAGATAGAAGATGTTCTGCTCGTTGATTCTTTCCGATTGTGTCAAAAGTAAGTTCAAGGAATGTCGCTGTATTGTTATCAGGTTTTTATAAATACGCAGTTGAATTTTGAAGAAGCAGCAGCTCAAAGCCCCAACCCCCTTACTTCAAGGAGACAGATCAACAAATGATATCCAGCTTGAAAAACTGGTTGAGACATGCGCCAGCAAGGCTCAAAACCAGCAATCTGTAAGTATGTTTTTTTATATGACGCTCACCATTTTCTTTAATATGAGCTATTATATTTTCAACTGCGTTACGCTGAGTTCAAATTTATTTGATTCATTTATCTGTTAATATTTTTTTAGTCATTGCGCAGACATGCATCACACATTTTTACTTGTAATTTAAAAAACGCAATAATTTACCAGTGATCCATGTAATTAATATCACATATAATATAACACACAACGTCAAAAGTCTTTGTTTTGTTTGTGTTTTTGTATGTTTTTTCCCCATTTCTACAGATAAGATTAAAAATCTGGTCACATAAATGAGTACTCTATTCTTTTTCCAGTCTAGGTGCTCAGACTGGTCCTCTGAAAGAAAAAAAGAGACACTGGTTTTTGAAGTGGTTTTAGAAAAAAATGGATATCAAAGAGGGGCAAAATTTATACCGATCCTGATAATTAAACCACGATTGACAATTTTTATAGCCTGCGGTTTTGAAGTTGCTAAAAACGATACATTTCTCACTCTTTTTAGCCAAAATCGTCAATTTAGGCAATTTTTGACATGTTTTAAATTGGTGAAAAAACATATTACAATATTTTTGAACGGACACGATTTTTTTTAGGTACATACCCGATGTCTCGTAGCCCAACATCTTTGTGAATAATCCTTCGTATATTATTTTTCTCTTTTATTGCAGAAAGAAAAATACTGATGAAGGATCAGCACAACAACCATCGGACGAACCCGGCAATGAGTGATGAAAATTTCATGTACTCATTACATTGATAAAACATGAAGAGAAAAATTGCAGTACTTGTTTGACCTATATGTATCAGAACAATAAGGGGAGGATATCCAAAAGATATCCAGAATATATCATATCAATATCTATGGACAACCCATAGGTATTCATAAGAATATCCATAGGATATTCGCTATATCCTGGATATAGACGGACATTTGGATATCATAGGATATCATGAATATCTATAGGATATCTTGGATATCGATATCTTGGATATCCATATATAATTTGTGCTGTCTGGGTAGCTGCCGCACTACGGAGGAAATTGACGAGCAGAGTCCCAACGGCGTTCCCTTCGCCAGGCTCACTGAGTGATAGATGACGTTCATCACTCTGACAGCCACAGTCCTCTTCACTTGTTCCAGGCTCTTTCCACAAGGAATTCCTCAGCCTATTTTGAAGTCGTGTAGTCTAGGGTCAAACATACCGGTAGTTCCTTCTTTGACTTTTCCGTCCAGACGACCCCACATGATCATCTCGTTCCTCTCTGGAATCGAAACATCCCCAGCTAGCAGTACACGAACCATCTCCTCCTCCTTCCCATGTAGAATCACCTCTTCGTTGTTGACTCTCAAGGTGCCAGTCCTGAAATCCAATTGGAAGCCTTGGGCATTGGATGTTTGAAGCTGGTGCATCCCAGAGTCACTGACGCTTCCACTTCACCATGCATTCTTGCCAGGTCTCCTGTTGCAGCTCGTAGTCGCCACTTAGTTGGTCTTATCATTGTCGGTTTTGTGACAATATCGGAACTGATGATCTTCCTCGTCGCACCTGTATCCAGCAGCATGGTGCGATGTTCTCCATTTATCAAGCCATCCACAAACACGCTTTTCTGTTTGGATCCTCAAGAGGCGACTATTGCGGTTTTCCTTGAGGCATACTGGCTACAGGTCGACGATTGCCCCTTCGCATCGACCCTCTCTAGCTTTCCGAAGTCAAAGAAGGTGCCCGTCCCTCCGTTTTGCATCGGCTACGAATGTGGCCAAGTCCTCCACAGTTCCAGCATCGCAGCACCCTGCGTTTGGAGGACTCCACTTCCCTGATAACTCTCCTCACAGTAGCTTCGACGGTCTCTTTCTGTGCGGGATCCTGCTCTTCCATCCTTCGCACGCGCGCAGGTATCCTCACGGACTACTTTGCCGCTTCAAATTCCAAGGCTTTGGCCAGATGCAGTTCTTCAACTGGGAATGGTAGACATGCTCCAAATAAGTTTGACCATACCGCAGCTCCAAATGCTTCACCAGAACATCGTGGTCCTCCTGTTTCCGGGTGTTCAGCGTCAGCAGGATTTCCGTCGCCTTCCCACGAAGTGCCAGTGTCAATGCCACGGCTTTTTCGGGTCCATCCCATCCATTTGCCCTTTCTGCTACCTCGAACTGGCGATGGTAATTGTTCCAGGACAGCTTGCCATCAAACTGAGGGGCTTTCATGTGGACTCTGACGGTATCAGCCTCTATATTAGCACTCGCAACTTGGCTCCCGAATGTCACTTCTGGTTATTTTCTCGATTTCTTCTTCCAAAGTCTTCTTCAAAGTTTTGCTTCAAATCGTTGTTCAAGGCTCTCAATTTCTTCCGTTACCTGATCCTTCCAGACGTTGTAGTTATCCGCCAGCTGTTTCTTGATTTTCTCCTCCATAATTCTAGAAGATTCTACAAACTTCTCTTCTAACTTCCCAGAATTCTCTTCCATGGCTTCAAATTTGTCCTCAATCTTTCTAGAATTTTCTTGAAGTTGATCCATCAGCTCATCTTTCAAATTTTTTGACAACTTCTCAACTACTGCGTTGGGATCGGCAAATTCAAATTGGAACGTATCAGGATCCATGCCTTCTTCCATTAAAGCCTCACGAAGCCTTGTTTGTAGATCAGTTCTCTTACCGCTACCATCCAGGTCACGCTTCTCCAATTACCTCTTCAACTCGGCTACCTTCAATCCGGATAAAAACACTGGTTTCGCAGCCATTACAGCGAATATTTATGTCCGTTTTTATAGCACACAATAAATCCCACTTTTGACACCAATGTAGCAAATTTCGCTATAGAAAACACTGCTTAGCTTTAACTAATTTATTTTACAAGTCACTATGTACAGAACTCACTATTTACAAACAAAATCACAGGTTATTTATGTTTTATTTCACGACGTATTCAGAACTGAATTAACTTAAATGACGGATCTCATTATATAACCTCGCCAGGATTGAAAGAATATTCCAGAGATTTGTAGAAAAGCGAAGAATATTCGACGCCATCTAGCCTCGCACAATATCCAAAATCTTGTATTTCTATGTAGAATCATCCTCTTGAATGTTTAGGAGTTGTTCCTGGATATCCTGTGTGAGTGAAGTACGTACAGTGGAAAGCATTTAATTCGCACAAAATATTTTGAACAACCCTCGTAAAATGCGAAACTTTGTCACAGTAACACATCACTTTTGTCAAAATGACAAGTCATAAGTAAACAAAAAAGCTGATTTTTGATTTTGCACAGCAAAAGCACAGATACTACACAATACGCAGTGGCTTGATAGTTTTTGTTATTCACAGTTCAAAAGCAAAAATCATCGAATTAAACAAACGACACGTGATCAGAGACAGTGAAATGATCTAGCAGATCACATGTGCGTTGGTTTATTTCACCTATGCATATTACAAGGTTGTCAAACAAAAACTGTGTGTGCGAATTCATATCGCACCTTCGGTGCAACAAGGGCACATCTTCCTATGTATTTCTTATGATAATGTGCCCTTGCTGCACCAAAGATGCGATATGCTTTCCGCTGTACCTACGAGTGGAATCCATTCACAAAAAAAAAAGAAAAATTGCAAAATATCCCATCTTCCGTTCAAAAAGGAAGTGGATGTTATGCGATAGATATTTAGATTTTCGTGATTATTTTGGTTCGAGCCGTTGCCGTTGCCCCATGGATGTCGATATGAATAGTTCTGTAATAATTGATAATTTCAGTCAACACAATTATTATGTTTTTTAAATAGACAATCCTAAAATTGCCAGATCCCAATAGTAGACGGGTTGCCTAACCAGCTGGAATCAAAATCGACTCCACAATCTTGACGCTTATTGACTCTTCAAAAGTGATTAAGTTCTCCTTCTTCAAGGAGTAACACATGCGTCACTTCCATGTCGTCTTATTGCGGGTTGTATGGTTATCGAAGGAGAAATAATTATATTGACCACATCACACATCTATACAGGGTATCCGGAAATGATGAGCAAAAAAATCAGGGGAGCATTCTAGACCGAAAATAAGTGCTACCTTTTCCCACAACATTTTTTCGAAAATTGATTATCAACGGAGTTACAGAGTGTTGAACTTCAATTTTATTTGCAGTTTTTTGGCCATGCCTTTTGCCACGCTCATGATATTTTTACAAAATCTCGTATTCAAGGCTTTATCGGGATGAGGATCCGGAATTTGCCCATCGTTTTTTCGCATTTTGCAGAGGGCGCCACATAGGAACCTATACTTTGATTGAAATGGTCCTAACTTTTTTGTGCTAAATTGTATGCGACTTTTGAGTAGATATTTTTATTCTCCCAACATTTTGACATAAAAAAGGTATACTACTACTGTTTTGATGAATTCAACCGTTTTCGAGAAAAACGCTAAAATAACTTTGCTTGCATGTGATGAATACGAAATTATTTCAACTTATTTTCAACTTTTAACATCGCATGCTTTGGAATTATTGCGCTATAAGTTGCCAAAGAAACAAATTTGATCAGAATTAGTTTTGTCAGTTGGTAATTTTTCACATTTTTTTTTTTTTATTTTCAGGATTTTTGTCATTGACCAACATCAGCGTAACAACAAATTTTAAAAAAATTATATATATATTATCTGAAACCCTTTTACCATACAATGGTGTAGGGCATTTTCAAAAAATTACCAACTTTCAAGACTAGCTTTTCCAAAACTTGTTTCTACGGCAACTATAGCGCATGTTTCCAAAGCATGCTGTAGTGCATCATCAGCACATTACTAATTATTGGTACCTATAAACACGTAACCTAGATTAATTATCTGTATGCATAAGCAAAACATCGTAGACTTTGAGGTACCTCCATTTGTTTTTGAAATACAGTCTTACTGAAAGAACCAGCCTATCATTACTACCTTTACGCCTTCGGCCTTATACTTTCTACATGGCGACCCTGCCACCAGATTAGGAATCATGGTGCGTTTGGTAGAGTGACTGTAACTTTGGAATGAGTGGAGTGAAGATTCCATCAGGCCCAACCGAATCGTAGAAATAAAACCCACGATGGAAAAGACGATTTCGAAAGAAAGTGACGTGACGAGTACGGGCGTGGTGACTTCAAATTTTATTGTGGACGAGCAAGGTGCATCTGGTGTGTCCCTTGATGTTAAGATCCTGTTGTACATTTCGACAGCCTGCGCAGTTATAGTTGTTGCTTTGAAACTCAGAAAAGCGTACAGAAGAGGACTTGAAAGAGATATAAGCCGCAGTGTGTACCTGAGGCCCCAAAATCGATCAATTGCTTCGGTAGATGTGGAAGATGTCTAAAGTGTGCTGATCCAGTTCAACATAATAATATGGATAGTTGGAAGATGTCTTAAGCGAGCTGATCCAGTTCAACATATGGTTAGTTCTCCAACGTGTCATTGTGTCGTCGCTTGGAATGGAAATCGAGGAGTTTCAGCCTTCGTCAGACAACGGGAAGAAAAAGCGAGAAGATTGTTTTCACGCAGTGAGTCATAGATTTTTTTTTCTCTCTTTCTCCGTCAAGTTAGTTTTGCTATTTTGAAGTTTTGAATATATTGAGAGCAAACATTATTCATAGGACTATAGGATAAACAATATTGTTTTTATTTATATCGTACTTATTATCTCATATATTTCATGTCAATCATTAAGCTTACTTGGGAGGAAATTTTAACGAAGGTATCACTTATTAAAGATGAGGTCTATAGGGAGTCAAAGAGAGTTGTAAAAGCGGACGTTCCAAAATCTCAAGACATTCGGGCGCAAGTCAGGAATAATTTGTTAACTCTTTATAACGATTTTGTTGATACTGTAGCTAGTTGCTATAAAGATATTGATGACGTTAAATACAATAACCATATAAAACCGCTATTCAGTACCATTCGAGATAAAGTCGTTCGATCGTATCAGGTTTTGCGGGTTGACTACAAAATCCCTTTTAGTATTCTCAAGAGAATTGATCCTAAAATCAAAGATGAATTATTCTTAGTAAATGAAAGTGAAAAATTAAACGTTGAAATCCCTCTCTCTGCACCTGAGTTTTTCAATCTTGCAAGCAAGATTGTGCCGAATGAGTTCGATGGTTCTGACGATAAGCTTACCTCATTTTTAGATGCTTTAACGTTGTTGAAAGCGAACGTGGAAAACCACGAAAATAATGCGGTTGCTTACGTCAAAACTAAGCTCACTGGCAAAGCAAGAATTTTGGTAGGCGATACCCTTGATGAAATTTGTCAGAAGTCAAAACATGGAATAAAGGGCGAAAGCTCACAGTCTGTTAGTTCTAAACTGACCAACCTAAAACAGCGTAACAATGATACTAAATATATCGCCGAGATTGAGAATTTAGCGCAAAAGTTAAAGCAGGCGTATATCAGTGAAAGAGTACCGGAAAATGTGGCGGAAAATACGCAACAAATACAACCGTCAAGGCTCTGAGCTCAAACGCAAGCGCAGAAAAGACAAAAATCATCATGGAAGCTGGAAGTTTTCAGACAGCCCAGGATGCAATTCAGAAATGTGTCGATGTCAGCGTAGATAATCCAGCGAGCGCGACAGTATTCTATACAAGGGGAGGTCAACATCGAGGAATAACAAGAAATAACTACCGCGGAGACCAAATTTCGAGCAACGTAAAGGAGGTTTTTCTTTTTCTCCTCGGAATAACGGCTCTGTATATAGGAACAACAATAGCAGCTATTCAAATTACACTTCATCCAACCATCAGAATAGGGATGCCGCATATGGACGTAGATCACAAAGATATGTCAGGAGCTACAACATTTACCAACATTCGAAAAACGATCAGGAGCCTCAAGAAGGTCCTTTGGGGAATTCCTAAACATATACAACATGGACCTTACACTTTCCAATTATGTCATTATTCAAACGGATATGTCTGGAAACGATTACATTACATTATTGGTAGACACTGGAGCAGATGTATCATCATTCAAAAGAAACAAAATTTATGTTGTTGATGAAAACTTTCCTGTACCTGCCGAAGAAATTCTAGGTAGAGATTTCATCGCTAAATATCAATGTCAACTGGACTATAATGACTGGATAATGACTCTACAAACTTTGGATGGTAGTCTTCAATTACCGATTCACAACAGTCCAGAGGTGAACGTCCTATCTATTCCGCTCAGATGCGAAGTGATAAGAAGGATTTACTCTTTGCCTCTAATGGAAGAAGATGTCGTTGTCCATAACGACGAAATAGCCCCAGGAGTCTTCGTTGCCGGATCAATAATATCTAAGAAAAGCCCATTTCTGAAAATACTTAATACACGTTGTGAGAGTGTGACTATCAAAAACCCGACAATTGGTTATTCTGCTTTGAAGAAGTACGACATATTTACAACTCAGTGAGTGGTTTAGTGACTGGCCGAGTTTCAAGTAGAAGGCGAAGTAGTAGGGAAGCAATCAATGCTACAGTTGGGCAGTTAGATGCTCAGTTTATTGATCGTCAAGCTTTCGGGAGACATTTCCTCCCTTCATCAGGACAACTAGTAGTAATATAAGGGTAATAGTACCATCACAAAATAAAATATAGAGGGCACTTACCAATTGTGAGTAAACAAAAAGCACTTATCACTCATATAGGACACAGATTAATTGTTGTGAAGTTGTACATCACGTATATAGTATGTGGATTGAAAAGGAACATAGAATTGTGATTAACAGAACATAGCTAGCCTAATAGTAGTTTAAAATGATGGAAAGTAAATATTGAATAAAATAATATAATCAAAATGTTCGGATGTGAAAGATGAATGTGACTAGAATTATGATGAGCCTAGATTTAAAATGATTTAAAATGAATAAATAGATTAAAAGATAAAAGAGTTAAAAATTATGATTAAAATGACATGGAAAAAAAATGGATAAAACTGGTAAAAGAGACTATGCACAACGTTAAATGACAGACATTCTGGTACAAACTGAGAACAAAGAGAGTTATCAACAATAAAAAACACCAACCAAAAACTGCAAACTAATCCTCGATAAGGTGTAGGTGATTCCCTTTATCTATGTAGGTTGGAACGGCTGATCAGTGGGATCGTAAAGATCTATACTAGATGGTGAAGGAAAGCATCTAGCAATTCACAACGGCAATATAGTACTATGTTCCAGTCCTGGAACTCCAGCTGTTTGCGCGACAATAGATTTTTGTATTGGAGAGTGGACAGAACAAAAACTTTCATTTGAACCTCACTTTCGACAATTTCAACATGGCGTTGCACATTCAGAGAGTTGTGATGAAAGCGAAACATTGTTTGCTTTGACGAAAGTGCAGTGAGATGGTACTTACAAGTCGATGGTGGTGTTGGTTGTATTGGGCACCATTGCTCGTTTGTGCACTTCAAGTAGGTAACTATATATCGTGCTGAGGTTCTGATAATCCAGTTGGTTATTCAAGTTGTTTGGAGTGTTCTTGATGTGGATCATCTCCATAAACAGGCGTTTGTGGTAAGTGTTGGAACGGGCCAGTACTTTGACAACGTCAAAATTAGGGTTGTGACCTGTATTCGTGTGGTGTTGGGCAAGTCCACTTGTTTGCTGACGTCTCCTACAATCACTTTTATGTTGCTGATCTGGCTGATAATTTTTGTGACGTTTGGCCCACATATGAGTACTCACATGCCATGCAGGGTACCTTATAGACCACATTCCTCATGTCTTTGGTGGCCAGGGGGGTTTTAGTTTTGCTATAAACCAAGCCTACCGTTTTGGTTTGTTTTTTGCAAATTTTACGCCCTCATGGTCCAGAATCCTGATTAGTTTGGGGGTGAGATCGTCAAGGTGGGGCAATACGTAGTAATGTATTTGATCTGCAGGTGGCGGGGCAGGTGGCAGGTTGATGGGCAGTGCGGGTTCCTGGATCTGCTCAAAGCCATGTCTAGCACTAAATAGCAGTTTATTCACCATCTTGTGTGGGTACGAGTTCTCCCTCAGGATGCGAGCTAGTATTTGGAGAGACTGATTCTTTTTGGTTGGATGTGTGAGTGGTACTGCTTTGCGTTTGAGTACCAAAATCAGATTTATTTTCATGTTGCGGGGGTGATAAGATTCGAAACTGATAAACCTGTTTGACGCCATGGGCTTGCGGTACCAAGTGGTGTGGATGTGGTTGGTTGCAGAACGATGAACCCTGCTGTTGTCCACTCCATCTCGACAGTAAATTGAAGGTGTGGATTGTAAGAATTGAAGACATCCAGGGTCGAAGCCACCGAATCCCTCGGTAAGGCGAGTATCAAATCATCCACATATCGTTTGAGTAGAGGGACTTGGAAGGGTAGTTTGTCTACACAGCTTTTAATGAGGTCGTCCAGGATGTATTTGACCAGAATGGGTGATATGGTGGATCCCATAGGTGTGCCAAATATTTGCTTGTAGTACTCGTTGTCGAATATGAGGAAGTTGGAGTCAAAAAGTAACTCCATAATAGTCCCCATATATGCCAAGTCGAGGGAGCAGTGCTGGGCTATCCCATCCCAATGTGCAGTAATACTGGCCATGATGACGTCCAATGGCAAATTGGTGAAAAGTGATACGACATCAAAACTTACTAAAACATGATTTTCAGGTATGAGGAGGTCGTTCACATACCTGCTGAACTCGAAGGAGTCTTTGACGTGGTAGTGGTTTTGATAGTCATAAGCCGACGATAGGATGTCCGTGAAATATTTGGCCAAGGTTTCATTGGGACAATTAATGGCTGATGCAATGGGTCTCATGGTTAAGGTTGGTTTTTGGATTTTGGGTTGGGTGTAAAACCTAGGCGCCACGGTGTTGTGGTTCATCATTTTCTTGCAGGTCGCCTCATCTATGTGTCCAGCATTCACGAGCATCTTGACCAGCCGATTTGCCTTGCCTTGGAGGGTGGCAGTGGGATTGGACCTTAGTTTGACGCAATATTTTGGGTCTGCCAACAGTTCTTTGGATTTTTGGATGTACTCTGTTTTAGAAATCGCCACTGTGACATTGCCCTTGTCACTGAGCACGATGTAGAGGTCGTTCTGTTCTTTAAGAAAGCGTCTGGTGTCAATGATCAGCTTGTTGAGGTGGGTCTCAGTCAAAGGTCGTTCGAAAAAATGAAGCAACTACTAACCGAGCCACAAATTTTACAGTATCCTGATTTTGACAAACCCTCCACACTAACAAGTGACGCATCGAAGGAAGCTTGTGGTGCAGTATTATCCCAAAACTTTGATGGTCAAGATCTTCCCATCGCTTTTGCTTCAAGAGGGTTCACAAAGGGCGAAATCAATAAATCAACTATTGAAAAGGAATTAGCTGCCATACATTGGGGAATAAACTACTTCCGACCTTATCTCTACGGAAAAAAATTCTTGGTCAAATCAGATCATCGGCCGCTGGTGTATTTATTTTCTATGAAAAATCCATCTTCGAAATTAACTAGAATGAGACTAGATCTGGAAGAATATGACTTTGAAGTAGAATATATCAAAGGCAAAGAAAATGTTCTCGCAGATGCTTTATCAAGACTAGCTAAAGATGATCTGAAAGACATGAATTCGAAATCAGGTCAAATTTTTGCAGTTACTACGAGAAATATGGCGAAAAAACAATTAGTGACAATGCCCGATGATGACAAGCCGAAAGGCGACACCAAAACAACCTGAATCGACTTCAAGAATTATGCAAACTAATGATATTCATGATATACTCGCAGTTCCTACTTTAAGATTTTTAATTCAGCCAGATTATTCACGGATAATCATGGAAAAACATTGAAAGGACAAGTTTGGTATTGAAGAAAGAATATTTTTCACTAATGGCAATTTTTCTTTAGAGAAAATTTTGTCCAAGCTGATGAAGCCATGAATTAGAATAATTTAAACTAAAAATGAATGATGTCATTCTCAGTACGTGCACAATAAGTGATTTTATGTTAGTAGGACAAGATTGTTTAAAAAGCGTGAAAATATATTCGTACAGGGATCCCAAAACAATTACCGAGAATGATGAAAAATTAAAATTAATACAGCAGTTACACGACAATCCTTTGACAGGAGGACACAGCGGACAGAAAAGGCTTCTGAAAAAGTTGAGATCGAAGTATCGTTGGAAAAATATGTCAAGAGATGTGGCTAGATACATTAAAAATTGTAAAAAATGTCAATTCAACAAAAGCAAAGTCAAACACATTGAACCCATGGAAATTACGCCGACGTCTTGCAAAGGTTGTCTAGTATGTTGAATATTGGACATTAATTTTCAACGGCGTATCATCATCAGAGTATTTGAGGTTGTGAAAGGAACCACAGAGTGTTAAACGAATACCTAGATCGTTCATCAATGACACATACTCCGACTGGGACAAATGGGTAAAATTTTACACATTCTGCTATAATACAACTCCAGGAGTTTATCATTGCTACACGCCGTTTGAGCTGGTTTTTGGTAGACAAATTAAAATTTCCCAAGAATCAACAGACAAAATCGACCCATGTTCTAAAATTGACGCATATTATCAAGAAGTTTGATTGAGACTTCAGATTTCACATCAGAGAACAAGAGATTTCATAGTCAAAGCTAAACAAAACCGTAAACTTGAGCACGACAAAACTTCTCAAAATTTCAATATTAAACAAGGGGATCAGGTGATGATAAATAATGAAAATAGATCGAAATTTGATCCTTGGTTCAAAGGTCCTTTTACTGTAGTTAGAATTGATGGTGTTAATTGTACAGTGAAAAGTGAAAAAGGAAAAGAGTTAACAGTTCATAAGAACAGAGTGCAACTTTACAACAGTGCGGAATAAATATAGATGTGAGCGTAACTAGAGATAAGAGACGAGTGAAACAGACAAAGTGCAGCAAGAGGACTGTAAAAATATGGTATTTTGTCAAGAATTATATAGCTATAACAGATTTAATATATTTCATATTGCGTTTGCTCTATCCTACTCCATAGTATACTATTTCAATTTAAGGTTTATGTTAAGAATGCATTATGAACAGAATATTACTGGAAAAGAAGTATAGTGTTTTCAGGTTCATTCAAGGTACTAGTGCATATTGTATTGTGGTTATCATATTTTACGGTATATCTGTGTATTCTTTTATCCTAACCTCTGTTTTTTTTTTAATTTTCAATTTGGGAGTGAAGTTATAACTGTATATTCATCAGAAAATTATAAGATTTGAATTGTGGTGTTTTAGGATTTATTTGGTTCTGTTAGATGTATTATATTTTCTTGAAGCTTGGCCACGCTCACTTGAAATCCATTCAGATGAATTCCATTAAAAAAAAAAGAGGGAAGATGTAGTGCATCATGAGCACATTACTAATTATTGGTATAAACACGTAACCTAGATTGATTATTTGTATGCATAAGCAAAACATCGTAGACTTCGAGGTACCTCTATCTGTTTTTAAAATACAATCTTACTGAAACAACCAGCCTATCATTACTACCTTCACCCCTTCGGCCTTATACTTTCTACTATTATGTTTAAGGATGAAAATAAATTAAAATGATTTCGGAATCATCACATGCAAGCAAAGTTATTTTAGCGTTTTTCTCGAAAACGGTTCGATTTATCGCAAAAAAAAGAGGTATCCCTTTTTCATGTCAAAAGGTTGATAGAATAAAAATGTTTGATCAAAAGTCACATACAATATAGCACAAAAAAGTTGGGACCATTCAAATCAAAGTATAAGCTCGTATGTTGCGCCCTCTACAAAATGCGAAAAAACGGTGGGCAAATTTGAAATCCTCATCCCGATAAAGCCTCAAATGCGAGATTTTGTCAAGATATTATGAGCTTGGCAAAAGATATTTTAAGAAAACTGCAAATAAAATGCAACTTTAACACCCTGTAACTCCGTTAATGATCAATTTTTGAAAAAATATCATAGGAAGAGGTAGCCTTTATTTTTTGTCTGGAATTCTCACCTGAGTTTTTTGCTCATCATTTACGAACACCCTGTATATTCTTGGCGAACGAGAACATCTTTCACTGTGAAGAATCCAACCAATAATGTGATAATTTCAAGAGTTTGAAGCCCCAATTCATTGTTTTTAGATTCGCAAACTGTTTAATTGTAAAATAATAATGTGGAAGATGCACATTCTTTACTTGATCTGCCAAAGTTACGGCGTGAGCTTAATACGTGAGATAACTGCCAAGGTTATGACAAGTTTTTGGCATCTAATCGACAATATGATATTCGTTCGCAACTAGACACAGATTTTAAGCCATTTGGATCAGTACAAACAGGCCTTTGCCATACAACCCATGTTATGTTATAGTATTAAAGCAAATATCTATGGTAACTTCCAGGACTTCTAAAAGAAAACCTGATAGTTTCACTGCCCTCAAGCTCTTCCATAGAGGGTATAAAGGTCCTGAAAGAAATTGGAAACATATTAGGCTTGGAACAGACTGAGGGTAAGGGTTCCTCCATTGACATGGACTGCTAGATCGGATACGACCGCTGAAAGTCCCAGAGACTCATCACTATATCCTTTCGGCCTTATACCCTCATTTATCTTGAAGCTCACATCCAGGTTCCATACCCAAGATAGCATGCACGTTTTTTATGAAACCTGCTTGCGAATAAATCAGTTTCAAGCTGAGCTTGATAAACTCCATCACCGATCTAGTCATCCTTATAAACCTCACAAGATGCTGAATCTGCCTCTATAATTTTCATTGAGATAATACAACAAAATATGGTATTATGTGAATGATTTTTCTACTTGCACACAGGGTGACTCAGTTTTATCCGACAATATTTGAAAGTTAGATTCTACTTATTAAAATAATCAATTTTTATTGCAGTTAATGCTATTTGATTTCTGGAAGTGCAAGTCAGTATCCAATCAGACATAATTGGTTGTAGTAACTTTTTCACACCAATTACAGTAATAATTGTACTAACGTCATCCAGTTCGGCACATAGTGGCAGTTACACCGTGAAAACAATCATTCGTTGAATCGCTCGATTAACATATTTCGCTGATTAACACGTTCCACATGTACAGGATGATTCATTTTCATCGACAGAGTGCCATTTCTCGTTGACTATTCATCATAGAGACCCAGGAAACAAATCTTTATAGTAATGTGCCCAAGAGAAAATGCTGGAAATATATTTCAAATTTTTAAGATCGCCACAAGGGGACGTAACGGTTCTGTGAAAACAGAAAATTGACAAATTATCGGAATTTTCCTTGTTGAATTACCAAAAAAGAATATGGAAACAGATTTGGGACGATATTCTCTACAAACACTTCTCTTCTCTACAAACACTTCCTGACACTTCTCTCTAGATTGTCAAATACGACACAAAAACTTGATGTCACTAAATTGCCTATAACTTCGGAGTCCCTTAACCGATTTGATTCTACTTTGGCTCTTTAAAGAGGAAAATCTGCTTTTTTTGCGTCTGCTTGGGAATTTAGTTCGCTTCAGCCGACCCCACATCATAAATTATGAAAGTCAAAACTGTTATTGGAGTTTTTTCGGAATTTTCAAATGCAAACCCACTAAAAAGAAGCCTCCATCGTGTGATTTGGAAAACTTCCCAACACTCTCATGCAGATAATTTTTCTCAATCTTTTGAAATAGGGTGAACACCCAGTTATTTGCAAGTTAAGGCACTTTCATGAACATTTATGATTATGTATGTCATCAAAACCATCCTAGGTTGAATATTGCAACGATTACAAAATCTTTAAGACCAAGACCATTGGATGAATGAGTATATACTTTTATATTCTTCCATATTCTAGAATCTACGGATTAGCTTTATAAGCGGGTAAATTGTGAACAGGAGGAAGTCTAGTTAGTTCAGTTCAGATTTTGATAAGCTGTGATTATGAACATATATATTTGTGGTGTTGTGAACCTTGTGTGTAGTGACTTCAAATAAATACAATAAAACTGGACAAGTGTTTTCTATAGCGAAATAATATTACAGTGGTGTCAGAAGTGGGATTTAGAATTAGACATAAATAGTCATCATAATGACTGCGAAACTTGTTCTGCTAACGGGATTGGAGGTCGCCGAGTTGAAGAGGGCGTTGGAGGAGCGTTCTAGAGCATTGGAAGAAACGTTCAAAGAATCTCATAGAGCTATGGAGGAGAAAATCAAGGAATAGCTAGAGGACAACTACAACTATTTGAAAGATCAGGTTGCAGAAGAGATCGGGAAACAGCACGGATATACGGTGAAGACTCTGGAAGAAGAAATGGAGCAAATGAGAAGGCAAGCGGCTGTGATCATGAAACAACCAGAAGTGAGCCAAGATGGCAGTGCTAAGATAGAGGCTGATACCGTCAGAGTCCACATGAAAGCCCCTTAATTTGATGTCAAGCTTTCATGGAACCACTACCATCGATAATTTGAGGCTGCAGCAAGGGCAAATGGATGGACCGCAACCGAAACAAGCTCTGGCAGTAACTCTGGCGCTTCGTGGGGAGGCAACGGAAATCCTGCAGACGCTGAACACCCAGGAACAGGAGGACTACGATGTGCTCGTCACGCATCTGGAGCTGCGGTATGGTCAAACTCATTTGGAGCATGTCTACCTTTCCCAGTTGAAGGACCGCATCCAAAAGTCCAACGAAACCATGCAGGAGTTTGAAGCGGATGTTGCTCGCCTGGCAAGACTGGCTTATCCAACCACCCCAGAAAATGTGATGGAGAGGCAGGCAGTGCAGGCCTTTTTGGATGGTCTTCGGGATCAGGAGATAAGGCAGTCCCTGATACCTGATCGACCCGACAGACTAGTCGACGCTCTGGCCAAGGCCTTGGAATTTGAAGGGGCAAAGCATTCCGTCAAGACACCTGCGCGCGTGCGAAGGTTGGAAGAGCAGGATCCCGCACATGAGAAGACCGTCGCAACTACTGTGAGGAGAGTTATGAGGAAAGAGGAAGCGTCCAAGCAAAGGGAGCATCGATGCTGGAAATGTGCCGTAGCCGATGCAAGAAGGCACGTTCTTCGGCGGCGTCGGAGGGTCGATGCGAGCAATCGTCGACCTCTAACCAGTATGCGCCGAACAAAACCGTCGTAGTTGCCTCTTCAGGACTCAAACTGAACAGCATGTTTGTGGATGGCTTGGTCAATGGAGAGAAACGCACCATGCTGCTGGATACAGGTGCGACGAAGACTATCATCCGGCCCGACATTGTCACAACACCGAAAATGATTAAATCAACGAAGTGACGACTACGGACGGCAACAGGAGACTTCACTAGGATCCATGGTGAATTGAAGGCAGCAGTGACTCTGGGAAGCTTCGAATATCCAATGCTGGTTGCTGATATTGAGGAAGAAATCATAATTGAAATGGACATCATGAACACCCAAGGCTTCCAGTTAGATTTCAAAAATGGAACACTGAGAACCAACAACGAAGAGGTGATACTGCATGGTAGAGAGGAAGAGACAGTTCGTGTTTTGCTGGCTGGGGATTCTTCAATTCCTGAGAGGAGCGAGATGATTTTGTGGGCTCGCCTGGAAGGGAAGATGAAAGAAGGAAGCATCGTGATGTTTGAGCCTTAAATACACCATTCTGAAGTAGGTCGAGGCATTGCATGTGAGAAGAGTCTGGTACATGTGGAAAAGACTGTGCCCGTGAGAGTGATGAGCGTCAACTATCACTCTGTAAGTTTGGCAAGGGTCACAGTTTTGGGCCTCTGCTCGTCAATTTTCTCTGTGGTGTGACAAGTTGAGTACACCGGAGATCTGGAGAAGTTAGTTGTCACCTCTTCAAAAGACCTGGATAAGAGGCAAAAACAACGATTGAGAAGCCTAATAAGGACTCACTGCGACATCTTCGACAACGGGACTGGGGAAAACGGCCGAACGAACGTGGTGCGGCACACCATCAACACAGAGGGAGCACGACCGATCCGCCAAACAGCTAGAAGACTACCTTTGGCCAAGAAAGAGGAGGCGGACAAGATAATCAAGGACATGGAGAAAGTCCGTGTCATCGAGCCTTCGAGTAGACCGTGGTCATCGCCAGTTGTTCTGGTTAAGAAGAAGGACAGTTCAACTTGATTCTGTGTGGACTATCGTTAGGTGAACATAGTGACGAAGAAACCCGCTACCATGGATCGACGACACTCTAGACACCTTGGCCGGATCGAAGATCTTCTCAACCCTGGACCTGAAAAGCGGATATTGGCAGGTAGATATGGCCCCCGAAAATCGAGAGAAGACTGCTTGCAGCGTTAAAGCTGGGCTGTGGCAGTTCACTGTTATGCCATTTGGGCTATACAACGCACCTGCTACGTTCGAGCGGCTGATGGAGACTGTGCTCAAAGGACTATCCTGGTCGACATGTCTGGTACACCTGGATGACATAATTGTGGTTGGCAAATCATTTGAAGACCATCTGAAGAACTTGGAGGAGGTATTCCAAAGACTCAGAAGTTTCAGTTTGAAGCTGAGTCCAAAGAAATGCCAACTGTTCCGGAAGGAAATACAATACCTGGGTCATATCTTGTCGGCCTAAGGGAGTAGCCGTTGACCAGCAAAGGTGGAGGCAGTTAAGGAGTGGCCAGTACCAAAGAACCTCCACGAGCTAAGAAGTTTCCTAGGTCTGTGCACGTACTACTGGCGTTATGTCCAGGGATTTGCTAATATCGCCTGGCCTCTCCACAGGCTCACAGAGGCACAGAGACTCTTCCACTGGGAAGAGGATTGTTAGGAGGCTTTTAACACGCTTACAAGGGCACTTGCCAGCGCGCCCATCCTAGGCTACCCACTACCTGAGGGGAACTTGATCCTGGATACAGATGCCAGCAATGTAGGACTTGGTGCAGTGCTGTCCCAGATCCAGCAGGGACATGAAAGGGTGATTGGCCATTTCAGCAAAACCTTGTCGAAGCCGGAACGGAACTACTGCGTCACGAGAATGGAACTACTGGCAGTGGACAAAGGGGTAGAACACTTCTACAAGTACCTCTACGGGAGAAAGTTTCTACTGAGAACCGACTTCGACGCGCTCAAATGGCTCCTACAGTTCATGAATCCGGAGGGTCAAGTTGCTCGTTGGATTGAGAGACTTCAAGAGTGCAACGTTGATGTTCCGTATCAACGCTTGATCTAGCCACAACAACGCTGATGCCCTGTCCAGGAGACCTTGTCCAGAACAATGTAAGCACTGTCAAAGAGCCGAGGAAAAGCAAGCGAGCACACACAGGACGACTGTGGTGGATGCTTCCTGTCAGACCAGGTCACTTCGAGAGAAGCAGGAAAAGGATTCAGATCTAAAGCTGATCATCACATGGAAACAGGCAGGCCAACGACCAACTTGGCAAGATGTCGCGCGATTCTCCTCCAACATGAAGTCCTACTGGGACTCTATGGTTCTTAACGATGGTGTCCTGAAGAGAGTGGTGGAGAATCTGAATAGCAAAGAAGATCGGAAGTAGATAGTGGTTCCCCGAAGCCGACAGACAGAAGTGATAAGGGAAATCCACGATGACGTCACGAGTGGGCATCTAGGAGTGACGAATACGCTGGAAAAACTGCGAAAGCGGTTCTACTGGATCAACTGTCAAGCCGATGTGAAGGGATGGTGCAGAAAATGTGCCGTATGTGCGGCCAGTACCGGACCCCAGAAACGGCCAAAAGCTTCTATGTGTCAATACAACGTGGGAAGCCCTTTTGAAAGGATCGCAATCGACGTGCAGGACCTTTCTCTGAATCGTACAAAGGAAATAGATACATATTGGTTGCCATGGATGACTTTAGCAAGTAGGCTGAAGCGTATGCCTTGCCAAACCAGGAGTCGGCTACCGTTGCCAATGTCTTGATTAGGAAATGGTTTTGCCGTTTCGGTGTCCCGTTGGAGCTGCATTCGGACCAGGGCAGGAACTTTGACTCGACGCTATTCCAGAACGTCTGCGATGTCTTGAAGATCAAGAAGACAAGGACAACGGCGTTGCATCCACATTCGGATGGCATGGTGGAGCGAATGAGCCGAACCATCCATCTACATCAAAGAGACTGGGGTCAACATCTACAACTGTTCCTCATGGCGTGCAGGTCAGCAGTTCAAGAATCGACAGGCGAAACACCTGCCAAGATCATCATGGGTCGTGAGCTCCGGCTGCCCTGCTACTTGAAGTTTGGCTGTCCACCTGGTGAGGATGTGGCTGGGGAAGACTACGCAAGTGATCTTCGTAGAAAGATGGACGATATCCATCAACGAGTCTGACTGGTTTGGCTTCACAACCCACAGAGGCGACGTGGCTTCTTCCCAAAACTGCAAAGTTCTTGAGAGTTTGGGATTCTGGAGCGAATCAATGACGTCGTCTACCGGATAAAGAAACCACCACGAGGGAAGCCGAGGGTTTTTTATTTCAACCGTTTGGCCCCGTATGCTGGAGACCATCAGGAAGCTGACGTGAGGCAAATCAAGTCACCCAAGGTGGACCTATCCCTGGAAACCTTTATGCCCTAATATTCCAACGGCCAGAAAGTCCTGAATGGCGTCGTTCGAGAACAGCAGCTGGACGAGTACGCGTTAGCTCACTCGGTGACTCGGTCACTGCAGACCTCAGCATGAGGACTGGACTTGCTGCTGCATTCAAGAGAAAATTCGGACAAATGAACCATCTGCGACGACAGAGGCCACAGGCTGGGAAGACGCTTAAAGCCACGACAAGGACACGATACCTGTTTTACCTGGTGAAAAAGAAGCTTTCACAACATCGGACCAGCTATAGTGATGTTTGGATGGCACTTCATCACTCGGTGACTCGGTCACTGCAGACCTCAGCATGAGGACTGGACTTGCTGCTGCATTCAAGAGAAAATTCGGACAAATGGACCATCTGCAACGACAGAGGCCACAGGCTGGGAAGACGCTTAAAGCCACGACAAGGACACGATACCTATTTTACCTGGTGAAAAAGAAGCTTTCACAACATCGGACCTGCTATAGTGTGGTTTGGATGGCACTTCATCAGCTGAGAAGCTTAATGCTGTCACAGGACCTGACCCATCTGGCAATTCCGAAGATGACGAACCAACTGGAGTGGAGAGTGGTTAGGGACATGCTGGAGGTGATCTTCAAAGAAAGCGGCATTGACATCCAGGTATGCTGCTATCCTTTCCGAAGGACGAACCAGAGGACGGTGGACTGCTACTTCCATAGGACATCAGGCTGCCGGTTTGGAGATAGATGCCGATACCGTCATGGAGCCATTTCGGGACAAAATGCTTTATGGAGGGGGCAATGTAGCGAAAACGATAATTGTCCTATCTATTCGGGATTCCAGCCCACTGCATTCAATCTGGAATTCACTACATGTTTACAAGAGCCGGAGATCCACATTCCTGTGCGATGAGTCATGCTGTTTATTCCGATCTATACTTTTATATTCTTCCATATTCTAGAATTTACGGATTAGCTATATAAGCGGGTAAATTGTAAACAGGAGGAAGTCTAGTTAGTTCAGTTCAGATCTTGATAAGTTGGGATTGTCATCTTTTGTCTCTTAATATAGCCAAAACGAAGTTCATGAGTTTTTCAATCAATAAATCAAATCAACCAACCTACAAATACATAACCCTTGAGAATGAACCTAAAATTGAATCCGTAAATAAAATAAAATATTTGAGAGTTATGATAGATATGCATATCTTTCATCTTTCCACAAATTCTACCAACCAAGGGACATCCTGTCAATGAATACTCTCAAAATTTTATATGTATCTTTAACCGAATCTCTTCTAAGATATCCAATTGTGATCTGGGCTTATGACAATAATTGCTTAAATCCGTTACAAATTATACAAAAATCAATATTAAAAATAATCCTAAAAAAACCTCGTTCATACTCTAGTGAAGCTTTGTTTCTACAACTTAATATAGTCGACTCAAAAAAACTTTATCAGCTCAAAGCAGTTTCTTTTATTAAAAAAAAAAATACATAAATACGAACATATAGAACATATCTATCATACTAGAACTTTAAACAACCAAAACTTATTAGTACCAACATACACCAAAACTCACAATCAAAACTTCTTGGATTATCTAGGCCCCTATTATTATGATAAAATACCCCTTAACATCAGAATCTTACCCAAATACAAATTTAGAAAAAACCTCAAGCAATATTTGATAACTAATAACATTTCTCAATTATATAAAAATATGTATTTTACGAAATAGCACATGAACCCTCCTCGGTGTCTCTTCAGTCCATTTAGCACTATCTATTGCAAAATTATGATTCCTCAACACTATTGTCTAGTTTAGCAATTTTGTACAGATCTAGAATTAGTTCTATAAGCATATTTTAAGCATTTAAAATATTTTGTATTTATATAAATTAAACCCTGGGCACAATACAAGCTCAGCTTAGGTGCTAACATTTATGTAATCAAATATTTTGTAGTATGTAATTACTGCCTATTAATTAGTAATATATGCTTTTGAATTTGAATTTGAATTGTGAACATAAATATGTGTGGTGTTGTAAACCGTGTGTGTAGTGACTTCAAATAAATACAATAAAACTGGACAAGTGTTTTCTATAGCGAAAAAATATTACAATATATTGTTTTATCGCTTAAAATCTTTTTTTTTGCACAAAGTCACTTTTCCCAGTTATTGGCAATAATCTCGAGTGATTGGCAACAAAAATCACCTAGTTACTGGTACTTATCTCTAGTGATTGGTAGAAGGAGAACCGGGTTATTGTCAGCATATTATTCTAGCACACTTACGAGACCACTTAGGAGAAGTTAAAAACGTTTCTGGGAATTCTCTTGGTTCATGAAATTGGATTGTGTACTCATATCTAGAGATTGAAAAAAAAAACGAGTTTTCAGGACTATGCAGGAACACTCTTGATAATAGTCAACATTGAAAACTTGGCGTAAAATTGAAATTTGACAGACGTATCAATATTCTGTATGCAGGAAGGATTAATTTCAACATTCTTGACTTTAAATATATCAACCCTTGACAAGAAGTCAAGTAACCTTGAGAATATCAATATTTGGTATGCAGAAACTACAAAATTGACATAAATGATTGAAAATATCTCAAGTGAATATTGATAACTAAGAACGCGTCGAAACCAAGAGTTTTAAGAATCTTGAATTGAAAGCAATAAAAGCTTGACAACCTAGTATGGAAAATTGGCTTTTTCAAGTGTTCAACGTTTGAGCGCAATGGAATTATTGATAAATCGACAGTTATTCGGAGATAAACTTCGAAGTATACAGTGCGGCCGTAAAGGTTGGAACAAATTCATTTAAAATTCAGGGGTTTATTTTGTAGAAAAATGCTCGGACACGTCGATTTTTATTTTTGACTGCGGTTTTTTGTCAGATTCTTGTTTATCAACCTGAGGGATTTTCTGATTGTAATTCTATGTATACAGTGTGTCCATTTAAGTGTGCAACATAATAATATGAGTTTTTTTTTATAAATTGCAGGACCAAAATCAAGTATCACCAAAAGTTGGTTCTTGGTCGATAAACTTGAGATGCAGTTAGAATGGTTGCGAGTCAAACATCATACACGGTGGGTTAAACAATATGAAAATTTTACAAGAGTAAAAGTACATTTATTTAAAAAAATTCGGCAAAATGTTATAAAGAAAACTTGTTCAGAATCTTAAGTTTTGCCTTGATTCCAAAAACAAAGCGCCCTAGAAAAAAAATCTGTTTCAAATAATAGACAAACGTTTAATGGTATAAAATACAAAAATTGTAATTTGAATAAGAGTTTATTGATACGTATACATATTATGATGACTGATAGTTAACCATGTTGAAAAAAAATTATTTGCAGAATTTCAAAGTTGTGTTTAATATCGTTGCAACAAAGATGAAATGTGATGTCCTGAAAAAATTAAAATTGAAGTGAAGAAATGCTTTAATTTGGACAAAGCTATGAATTCAAGGTGATTATTGAATATTGAGAAAAAGATGTTTTGGGGCGATGATGAAATTAAAAAAAAAAACGGGACGTCATAATTTTGGTACTCAGGCTTCACTTTGAATTCTAGACCACTTTTCGTCACATTTTGCGGAATTTGAAAGAATGGTACTTTTACTCTTGTACAAATTTTATATTTTTTGACTTGCAACCATTCTAATAGCACCTAAAAAGTTTATCGAACATGCACCAACTTTAAGTGATATTTGGATTTTGGTTCAGCAATCAGTAAAAAAAATCCTATACCTATGCCATATGCCATAAACGAGAAAAATACATTATTTTTGCATATTATGTCTAGCGCACTTGCTGTCGCTGAACTTTAATATTTTTGTGATCAACACTGGCATAATTTTCAGTAGTCAAAATCCCTAAAGCGAGAAAATCAGTCAGCAATATCTGTCGTTATCTGACGGTCTATATTTATATTGAGCTATAACAAATAAGTAGCAAGAACATTCAACCGACTGCAAATCACAAAAACTATTCAAAATGATGGTCACTTTGACGTTTATAAGTCACAAAGTTGATTTTCATGGCACGTTCAGAGTGTTGTCGATAGAATTTGTTGAATTTTTCAGAAAAACAAAATTATCCACCAAACTCTCAACTTTTCATAAAAAAATGTGTGCTTAAAAATTTGTAAAATGACAAGCTGAATAGAACGTGACTGAGTTACAAAATACAGGGGGTGCTATTTAAAAACATCAAGTTGGGGAGCTTTGAAGCTTACCAACAGTGTTACAGTCATGAGGTACCATGATGAAAATCGACGGCATTGTCACTGAAAGAAACCCAAGAGCACTTGGTTTTAGAGATTTCAAGTTGAAACTTTGCCATCTCAACTTGAAATCTCTAAAACCAAGTGCTTTTCGGTATCTTTATCAATGCTTGCGAACGCATCAATTTTTAGAAAAAGTGGAATAACTGTTGAAATGGTTGAAGCAGTTTGTGAAAACTAAACGGATTTTAGATGCCCGAAAAGGTACAAAATCACATATTGATGCCTGCTCTGCAAAAGTGATTCACCCTGTATATCAAAAAACATTTTTACAAACTACACTGGGGCATCCTGTATTCAAATCAATTTTGCTTATTTCGATATCTTTGACGGTTTAAGCGCAATTTGGCTTTCTCGTTTGAATGACTCACTCTGTATAGGAGTGCCTTGTCAACGACGCGACGGTGCGGTAGGCATTTTTTGAGTATTTTCGCAGTTTTTTTTTTGGAATAAGATGTTTACTGGTTCATCGTATTATTTGTGACGCACTTCACTCTACTTGACAGCTACCTGTAGAAAAGAAAAGGAAAAATAGTCGGTTTTCTCACTTATAGGTTTTTTTAACACCAACTCAAGAACACGTTACCATACACGGATCGAAACAAACCTGAAGTCTATCTTTTTGACATATTCGAATTAACAGGGGCAGTTTCAAGAATATTTCTCGAGAGATTCCTGATGAAGTCTCCTTAACTCTTCTATCTCAAGAGATATAGAAAAATAATCTCCATGAAGGTTATAGGAAATGTTCCAAATAACGATACAAGCATCTATTTAGTGAGTTTGCATTTGAAAATTTCGAAAAAACCTTGAAAACAGTTTTGACCTTGACAATTTATGTTGTGTGGTGGGTTCAAGAGGATAAAATTGATCACAAGCATATGCACCAGAAAGACCAAATTTTCCTCTTTAAAACAATCAACGAAGCAAAGAACAGTCAAATCGGAAGTTATAGACAATTGAGAAAGATCAAGTTCTACGGCCTGAAGCTGTCTTATTTCACGACAGAGAAAAGTCTCGGGGGAACTTTTGTACAGAATATCGTCACACATCTGGATCCATATTCTTTTTTAGTAGTTCAATGAGGAAAATTTGGAAAATATGTATATGTTACGCAATCTTTGGCGATCCTAGAAACTTGAAATATATTTCCATCATTTCTCTCTTGGGCACATTACTCTAAAGGACGGTTGCATAAAACTATGAACTGTAGTTCACTGTTGATCTGCAGTTCAACGTAAAAAATTACACGGACTTTTTAACGTTGAACTGCAGATCAACAATGAACTACAGTTCAGAGTTTGTATGCAACCGGGCCTAGATATGTCACTATGATGAACAGTTTACGAGAACTAGCACCCTGTCGATGAAAATGAATCACCCTGTACATACACTCATGGTCAGAAAAATAGCACATGCCTTGAATCAGATCAAATCAAATCAAATATGCTTCATTGCCACAGAAAAGTTTTAATAAATTTTATGGACAAAGCAAATATACAAATGCAAAATGCTAAAGTAAAAACAATACAAAACATGATAATAGTACAACATTACGTGAGCAATTACGTGAACAATAGAACAAAACTAGTACAAATATATTTTCCCAATATTTTGTCGAATTTAAATTTAATTGGAAATTGCTCATGGACAACAATAAACATTGGCACACTTCCAGTTATGTTATGATGACAAGTCAGTAAAACAAAAACAGACAATTATTCAAAGTCACAACAGCACAACTACAAATATTTATGTTCAGAATCACAGCTTAATTATTATTATATATCACTCGGTCATTGGTCATCTTTGGAATTGACAAATGAGCCATGTCCTCCGACAGCATTAGGTCTCGAAGATGATTGGGAGCTCTCCAGACATCACGATTGGTGGTCAGATGTTGTGAAAGCGTCTTCGTCACAATGTAGAACAGATGTCGTGTTCCTCCCATGATTTGGAGCGCCTTCCCCACCCCTGGCTTTTGTCGTCGCAGATGATCCAGTCGTCCGAATTTTTGTCTGAAAGCAGCAGCAAGTCCACTCCTCATACTGAGGTCTTCAGTGACCCAGTGAGCCAACGAGTATTTGGCCGGTGCTCCAAAGAAATCCATTCATCCATCTGCCTCTCCTGAACAATCTCATTAACAACTTTCTGGCCTTTCGAGTCTTGCCCGTTTGTTTGTGAACTGCAGAGCGGTATGCCAGAAGAAACAGACTCTTTGGTGGTCAGAGACAACTTTAGCCAAGTGCCGATTGATGGTCCGGTTCCTCCGCTCCACCATCTCATCCGACTGTGGGTGCAGCGCAGTCGTCCTCGTCTTCCCGATTTTCAAGACATTAAACACGGTCTGGAACAGCGCTGATTCAAAGTTTCTGCCAAGGTTCGAATACAGCTCCAATGGCACACCAAATCGAATTGATTAAAACTGCTAGTACATCAGCTACAGTTGCTGCCTTTTGGTTCGGCAAGGCATACGCTTCGGCCCACTTGCTTAAGCTGTTCATCACGACCAGGATGTATCTATTTTCTCCGTTCGACTCAGGAAATGGTCCAAAAATATCTATGGCGATCCTCTCAAAGGGGCTTCCAACATTGTACTGGCGCATAGGAGCTTTTCGGCGTTTTTGAGGTCCATTACTCGCAGCGCATACGGCGCATTTCCTGCACCAAACCCGGACATCGGCCTGATAGTTGATGGGCCAGTAGAAACGTTCTCGAAGCTTTCCCAGCATCTTGATTACACCCAGATGTCCACCCGAGATGCCATCATGGTTATGACTCTGCATGTCAATTTCCAGGAACCACTTTCTGCCTCCGATCTTCCGTGCCATCCAGATTCTTCACCACCCTCTTCAGGATGCCGTCGCTAAAAACCATCGAGTCCCATGGAGCCCAGTAGGACTTCACGGTGGTCGAGAATCGCTCGACTTCTTGCCAAGTTGGTCGTTGGCCTGCCTGTTTCCATCCGATGATTGACTTCAGATCTGGATCTTTCTCCTGGTCCCCTCAAAGTGCGTCGGACGGCCTGGAGTCGTCTACAACAGTTGTTCTGCACATGCTGGCTTCCTTCTCCTCAGCTCTATGACAGTGCTCACAGAGCTTATTGGGCAAGATCTTCTATTCACTAGTTTAGCGCAAATTAGTATAAATATGATGAACAGGCTCTTTCCACAAGCAATTTCTCGAACAATTTTCCTCTCTGGAATCGAAGCATCCCCAGCCAGCAGTACACGAACTCTCTCCCCCTCTTTCCCATGTAGAATCACCTCTTCATTGTTAACTGTCAATTAACATGCCTGAAATCCAATTGGAAGCCTTGAGAATTTATGATGTCCAATCCAATGATAATCTCTTCTTCGATGTTAGCAACCAGCATTGGATGATCGAAACTGATGGTGCTTCCCAGAGTCACTCCTGCTTCCACTTCACCATGAATCCTTGCCAGGTCTCCTGATGCAGTTCGTAGTCGCCACTTAATTAGTTTGATCATTGTCGGTGTTCTGACAATATCGGGCCCGATGATCGTTTTCGTCGCACCTGTATCCAGTAGCATGGTGAAATATTCTCCATTTATCCAGCCATCTACAAACACGCTGTTCTGTTTGGGTCCTGAAGAGAAAACTATGGTGGTTTTCTTCGGGGCATACTGGTTACAGGTCGACGATTGCCCTTTCGCATCGACCCTCTCTAGTTTTCCGACGTCAATGTAGTTGCCCGTCTCTCCTTCTTGCATGGGCTATGTAAATGGGCAAGCACCGCAGCTCTTTCCGCTAGGATGCCTCCATTTCCTTGACGACTCTCCTCACATTTGCGTCGAAGCTGTCCTCCTCCGGAACATCTTGTTCCTCCATCCATCGCACGCGCGCAGGAAGCTTGACGGACTGCTTCGCCGCTTCAAACTCCAGGGCTTTTGCTAGTGTCTCGACCATTCTATCGGAACGATGGAGTATCAGGGACTGCCTTATCTCCTGGTCTCGACGTCAATCCAAAAAGGCCTGAACAGCAAGCCTCTCGTCCCATTACATTCTCTGGCGTTGGGTAAGCGAGTCAGCTACATCAGCTTGAAACTCCAGCGGGTTCTCGATGTTTTTCTGATAGCGATTTTTCAGCTGCAAGTGGTGGATGAGCTCCGAGTGAGTCTGTCCATATCGCAGCTCCAAAAGCTTGACCAGAAAAAAAATGACGTTTTGCATTTTTCTTGATTTAAATGTTGACCTTATTTTTGGGCCACACTGTAATGTTTTCAAAACGTTGAGCAAAATCTTTCAAAGTAGATCCCTTTCAACAAGAAATCCAATACCAATTAAATAATTAAGGCTTTCTTAAACGATAAATTTACATTTAAATAGGAGCCTATATATAGCCCAAACGTAGTTTTTGACATAAAAACTGAAATATTTCAAAAACGCTTATACTTAGGTAGAGGACTTGATTCATAAAATCTTCCTAGAATTTTACGTAGAATGCGAAAATGTGATAACATATAGAAAATCTTACGAAACAAATTTTCGGGATATCAATCTCTTTATTTCCCGATAAATTCTAATAGGTCACTTACCTTGGAGTACCCTGTCTCTCTAACTTGAAGTGAATTCAGTAAATCAAAGATCGTTCTGTTTTTGAAATATGCTTGGACACGACCATTAGTATGTTTTAATTGCGCTCTTTTTGACTTGATGTATGATATTTTTACACAGGATGTCCCAAATTTGACGTCATCTACTATTTTTTTTGAAGCAACCCTATTTTTCAAAACTATTTGTAAACTGTCAATCAAGTTACACATGCATAGTGATGTAAAATTACCGAAACATTCAAGCGCCCCGAATATTCTCGGAAACTTTCCGGGAATTTTGGAAATTTTAGAGAACTTATGGAAATATTGTATCTTTCTACAGTTTTTGCCGAAATCGAACAAATCAGTGGTGAGCTTTTTTAAGTGTTGCAGTGTAGTGTACTGACCAAAGACTACGGACCAATGAAAATAGTTTCTTTTGTAAAATCTGTTGCAAATAAAACTTTTTTATTTTTTAACTTCATCAGAAAATAAACATAGTTGATCAAAATACCCGTTATTGATAAACTTATTGCTCAACCTATAATATATTGAGCTTAAAATGAACAAATAACTCTTTGGAATGATAATTATGAGTAAAAACAAACAAAACGCAATATAACTAAACAAAATAGCTCTTTGGAATGATAAGTTTAAGTAGAAATGAACAAAACGGAAGTATCGAAGTAGTCTTTGAAAAAAATCTATTCCTGTGAATCCTGGGCTCGTAAATCAGAGAACTCTTCTTCTATTCACCCAAGCTTGACTGACTTGACTCTGTATCGTGCAGAGAATAGTCAGAGCAGTCACTGTCTATTCCGCTCAGTTCATCGTTTTGCGATGTAGGTTTACGGTCTTGCTCTGGACCTGGCTGCATCAGATGAGTTTTAGCAACAGTCTAATCACACAACTCTATTTTTCCATTTTTATCTGGATCTTTTAAGAGCTTTTTATTATGAGCGAAATACATTATGTTTCCTGCCCTGTCTATAGTCAGTCTAGTCCTCCTTTTAGTGTCGATGAATGAGTACACGTGCTAAAACTCGTCTATGTTTCAGCAGAAGAAGCAGGTAATTCCAATATTGCAATGGTCAAATTTTTTAGATCAGTTTTGATACACATTCCCTGCCACCAGCTTATACAATCTACTGATCTTGATGTTTGCAATCATACCATTTTAACGAGTGTTCAATAAAAAATGTGATCAAGTCACCTACGGATTGCAACTGTTTCAATTCGTATGTCTTGGCTAACATCGCAATCATGACATGACATCCACTTTCTAATGTTTAAAATGGGAAATAAGTCCAAATCTCTAATTAAAAATCAATATATTAAATCCTACGCGTTTCAGGCATACAAGCCCATTTTCAAGGATCTTTGATCATACATCTAATAAAATAAACAGATGCTTAAAACCAACAATACAATAAAATCAAAAAAACTTACGTCAATTTCTTAAGATGGAGTCAGAAACACATACATAATTATAATAAAAAAAAAGATCAGACATCCACTTTCTAACCGTCACAGATGCCATGATGCCAAACCATACAAACTAGCCACGACCTACGTTCATGACAGAAAAAGAAATCCATAGGTGACTTGATCACATTTTTTATTGAACACTCTTTACTAAATAGGTTCTTGGAAATATTCTCGAAAGTTCTCGGGAATATTCCCGGCAATTTTCGATTGAAAGTTTCCGAGAATATTCGTATTCAGGAGAACGTTACCATTTTTTATCGGCGAATATTCTCGGAAATTTCTCAATGTTCCCGAATATTCGAATGGAAATATTCTCGACTCACATTACTACACATGCATGCCAAATTTTTTTTTTTTAGTCGATCAATGGGGACTTGGGACACCCTAATAAAGTTTTCGTACAGAAGAAAGCGATTTGAAATAATTGTCGATGTGTCCGAGCATATCTTCGAACAATAACTTCTTTTGATTCAGGTTCGCAGTTTACTCCATATAAGAGACTCATCCTCTATCCCTGTATGCATACACAACCCAGCATTGTGTTATGAAAACGTACGAAGCGTTGTTTGAGTAACCTTTACTCAAACAACGGTACGAAGACGCAATCATTACTACAAGTGCTATGTTAATAATGTGTTAATCTTCTTTGCTAACACAAAATAAAACAGAAGCTACGACAGAATGAATGATCATCTTGCCCATAAGATCCTGATTTTTCTGATTTTTGAATTTTCTTCATTATAGTACGATGCGTAGACACATTATAATACCTGTTCTTTATTTATCGAACTCTTTGGAATTTACACACTCAGCTCTGATTTTATAAAGCTCCAACCATCCGCCACCACGTTAGGACTCATGTGAGGTCATCTCTGGGGTTCCAAATAACAGAGTTTAATTTATAAAAGAATACCAATTCCAGTGGAACACCATTTGACTGGTTCCAAATAACAGAGTTTAATTTATAAAAGAATACCAATTCCAGTGGAACACCATTTGACTATTACAATTTGATGAAAAATCGTCACACATTCGTTACATAGTGTGTAGCATCATGGTGTATAGCGGGAATGGACGACCCAATTCGTATGGCAAATGAGTCTCTGATGTGTATCTCATTTATCGACTTCAATCGGTATCGCCATAAACGCCATAGTTGTTCGTGTGATGCATCATGCAGACTATGTGGCTGACTCCACACTTCGCCAACTTTTGCCTAGTGTGTCACATATTGTGGAGCCTAGCCGCTTTGAGCTTTCAAAAACAATACACTAGAATTGAGTCTGTCAAGTTTGTCGTTAGGCGAAGGATCTTATCCTACACTTTTTTGTAAATGAGGGCAAAGATACACATTATGTAACCGCCAGATGAAAAAAATTCGATATGGAATAAATTCCATCAAAATCCAGATTTGTTTTGAGAAATTCAACCAAGTATAGTTTTATAAACGCTAATGTTTTTAAAAACTCGAATTGCGTGATCAAATCATTTGATTTTTTCAATGGTAATAATTATCATGGAAATATATCTGAAAACATTTGATATTTCCGAAACATATATAGATTAGAATAATAATGATATAACAGTGCTAAGCTCGCACCATAATATGGAAAAAAATATAAGTTTTACGAAAAAAAGTTATTCTTAAAAAGTTCTGCTTGGTCTGAGACCTGAGAGGAAATCATCAGAAATCAATTTTCCTCAGTCATATACGAGTCAAATAGATTCTTGCTCAGGAGTGAAGTACCTTAATTTGTGACAAAATCGAAATTTGTTAAAAAGAAGAGTTGATTAGAATTGAAAACTTATGTATAGGTACGTTCAAATATCCAATTCTGTCTTTATTGAAGATAAGGTTTTTGTCTATTTTCGTGGATTTCTCAGATAAAAATTAAATGATATTTCAATAAACACAGCAACAATTATGGTTGGATTAAATTAAATTATTTAATCCAGAATATTTTATTGAATGAGCAAAGTCAAAAATAGTTCTCCAAACTTGAAAAAAATGTGATAAACATCAAATCCTGATTTTCATCGTAGATGAATGTGATTGTATATTTTTTGTACGAGGTTTTAAATTCAATCAACACCAATTTCGGTACCTAACTTTTGAGCAACATTCATATTTTTTGAGAAACCTTGGCGTATACGAATGAGCAAAATAAATGCCTGGTCTTTCAGGTTTCAGAACATGAAGAATTTTTTATCTAGAATATATTTTTTTTGTAAAACATCACGCTAAACTGATAATGAAAAAATCTTCCATACGGTCGGTGCGAACTTAGCTAGGCACACTCTAGATAAGTTATTGCACATAAAACATCTTGATTTTCTAAAGATTCCAGAAATTTGATAATATACAGGTTGTGACAATAATCAAAATATGAAAGTTGGTATTGACCATCAATGTGTAAAATGTTTTTGTTGAATATCATTGGCAACTTAAAATTGCAATCGCAATGTGTCCTTAGACATTCATTAATTTTATTATCATAAAAAAGTGCAAGAAAAAAGATTATACCATTTTTATAGGTTCAAAATATCACGATAACGTTATACGCAAAAATGTTTTCAAAGCGACATAGGTAAACATTCCATATTTATCATGATATTATGTGACGTCAAATTGCAAAAATATTTGAATTAACACATGGGCAACCTTTTAACAGCATTAGATATTTAGTGACGTGACCTTCAAAGATCACAATCGTGAGTAATATTTATACTTTGTGTTGTTCATCAAAGTCAATTTGTCATAAGGCAAGATATCTTGATGTTATTGGCCCCACGACCATGGGAACATGTTGGCTACCGTTTCACTTTTTATATTCTGACAAGTTTCACAAAATAAGAATAAATTAGTGGTGAATAACCTTTTCCCCACTAACAATAAGATCAACAACCATCGGTTTTCCCTAATGTTGTAATATTTTTATGACGACGGTATATTTCTTTCATCTGTTGTTACGACAAGGGACATCATTAATCAGTGACACAATTAAAACGATTGGAAAAAGAAATATTCTCAATTCAGAAGGTTGTAGCAAAAAACTTAGATGCAGATCAACTTAATCAGTTCAAAAAATGTCTCTATGGGATTGTCTGTGTGATTGGAGTAAAAAAACTGTTGTAGAGGCGAGAGTGTTTTAGAAACATCTATTGAAACAACTTATAACACAATGATGCACTCCCCGACAATACATTCCGTACACGAATGATTTGAGTCAAATTGATATCGCTATTACTTTTTTATTTGTTGTCCGATTTTAGTGAAATCTATACCCAAGACATAGGGATACATTTCTTGAGATATCACCCTAGATTTTGGTTTTGGAAAAATACCGATGGCTTGTTCATTATACAGGGAGAAATAGAAGCTACTTTTTTACCCTTAAGTTTTCAACACCCTGTGGTAAAATTGAGCGGCAAAAGCTAGCTTCATTATATTCTGTTGTTCAGCGCGATCTTTTCTCAACAACATTTTTTCTTTGATCATGTCAATATCTGCATTTTTAGAGAGGATACAGATGTTTAAAGTAAATGCTGCAGTTTTTCGATATTTTATCAACAATGAATGAGAACATATTTATAGATTTGCATGAACAAACAGTTCTCAAATTAGGAGCGCATATTGTCACATCGTATCCCTATGACTTCTGCTATGCGAATGCTTTTGATGCCTCTTGAGAAATATTTGTTATTTTTCAAGAAGGGCTTCTCGTAAATCAGGCAAGGTTTCCAGATGTCTATTGTCTATTGCGAACATGTCTACCCAACAATCCTAGCATACCTATCACGTGTGTTTGATTTCCCATTTTCAATTAATGCAAAATCTGTAGGGCCATGAAGTGATACCCCAGTCCACACCATGAAACTACCGCCTCCAAATAGTGTTCGGGTTTAATAATTTGCCCAATATGGAACATTGGTAAATCGGGACATTATGAAATTTTAGAACATTTGTTCATGCAAGTCTATTAGAAAGTTTTCATTCATTGTTGATAAAATATCGGAAAACTGCAGCATTTTCTTTGAACATGTGTGTATCTTCTCTAAATAAGCAGATCTCGACATAAACAAAAAAACATTCTGTTGAGAAAAGAACTTCACGACAGAACATAATAAAGATGAATTCTGCCGCTCAGATTTTCCACAGGAAGTTAAAAACTTGAGGGTAAAAGAGTAGCTTCTGTTTCTCGTTGTATAATGACTATGCCATCAGTATTTTTCAAAAACCAAAATCAAGGAAAATATCTCAAGACATGTGCCCAAACTTTATGCAAGTCTATAAGAATGTTCTCATCCATTGTTGATAAAATATCGAAAAACTGCAGCATTTTATTTAAACATCTGTATCTTCTTTAAAAAAGCAGATATTGACATGACCAAAAAAACATTTTGTTGAGAAAAGATTGCACTTCACAACAGAACATAATAAAGATGAATATTGCTGCTTGATTTTTCCAAAGGCTGTTGAAAATTTGAGGGTTAAAAAGTAGCTTCTGTTCCTCCCTGTATAATGACCAAGCTATCAGTATTTTTTCAAAACCAAAATGAAGGGTAATACCTATCTCGAGACATAGGTAAAAACACTTTGGTAAAAATTTAGCCAAAATCGGACAAAATTTAAAAAAGTTACAAGGATATCAAATTGACTCAGATTATTCTTGCCCGGGATTTATTGTCGGGGAGTGTACTTGTAAAAGGTACGCTTCTGCCCAGCGTAGCCAGTGGACGTTCTCTTAAATATCGTTTAAAAAGTAACGCTCCTGCCCAACATATCTTGTGCTAAGATCTTGTAGGTATAACCTCAACTCGTTTTGTCGTTTTCCTGAAAGACTGTCGATACAAAAATGGCAACGTTGCAAATAAATTGTATCTGCGCTTCCGCCAAGGATAAGTATTTTTAATACACCTATTATTTTAATATCAAAATTCTACATATCAGATCCTAGCATCAATAAATGACTTATACTGGTTTTATTATGGTGATCACAACACAGCACTGCACAGAGAACCATTGTTCAAGGTATAAAAAATTAATCAATATTTTTGAAGCCACAACACCAACACTTCTAGAAATATTCAACTTGATTATTTGAATTTGACACGTCACGCCTAACTTCACTTATCTGGGTCTCCTATCAGGGCCCCACACCCCACACACGCAGCGACATTTTGGGCGACTTGGTATGCAGCGGACAGTGTCTGTCTAATTTTGCATACTTCGACCGCCAGTTAGTGCGGAACGACGGACTCGGTCGGTGAAATACGTCGCCGGTGGAAGACCTTATCGATAATGTCGAAACACTCTACAGTCAAATTTTCATTAACAACTAAAGTTAAGACCAAGACGTTAGGATCGTCGTTTGATCGTGATTCAAATTTTGTTCATGTGGGTCCCTATTAAGGGGTTGCTTCCGTGCAAGAACAGATCGTTTGATAAATGGCGGACCAAGTATGATCGTGTGTGGACCGACCCGGTCTGCCTCGCTCGGCCGACCTCGTCGCTCCATGTGTGGGGCCCTATTGACGTCATCGTAATCTGCACTAAGCTTATCTTGTTTATTTTAGTATTATGCAATAGATTCACCACCAAAGTAAGCTTCTTTCAGCTAACCCAGACGACACACAAATATCCATTAGATCTCCACAGGATGTCTCCCGTGGATATCCAGTATATCCAACGGATATAGTCTTATGTCCCATAGACTTCGCATGGATATCCAAATGTCCGCCTATATCCAGGATATAGAGTTTATCCATTGGATATACAAGAAGAATATCCAATGTATGTCCTACAGATAACTGATCGATATCTTATCTACATCTCATGATATCTATTAGATATATATTCTGACTTCCAGTGAACATCTAATGGGTGTACATTTAAATAAAGTAAAATTTGTCAGCCTTGAGCCGACGTTTATTAGAATTTTTTTCTGGAGTTTCTTTAGCGCGAGTGTATCTGAGGTCTAACTATGGAGGAAGTTACAGTCCTCCATAGGTCTAACGAATAGTTGATTGTGACAGTCGGAGACTGTCAATCTTCTGAAGCTATTTTATAATCACTTGCGCTAGAGAAACCTCAGGAAGAAATTCTAATACACGATGGCCCTTAAGCTTAAGAGATCCTACTTAACACGTTGACAGCAAAAATCAACCACTACAATTGAAACTTTTCATGATAAACTCAAAAATTATATTTATTTCTCATAAGTCACTGCGCAAGATGTACAAAAAATAAAATATCACAATCCTCCAGTTGTGTAATAGATTACTAACTAAGTAACTAACTAACTAAACATTTAACTATAACTAACTAAGTATAACTAACTATCTTAATCACATGTTTGATTAGATAACACAACAAGCATGAAAATTCTTATTGACTCGGCTCGCGATCTTTATCCGGTTGGTTCTTATTCTTATCTCTGTATAGAAAAAAAAACAAACTAATATTTATTCATAACTGAATCAAAAAAAGACACTCACTGAATTTTGTTTTCATTGTTGAGTCGGGCTGTGGCATGCCGCAACCAGTTTCTTATCGAACTTATCATCTCTTGTTCCGTTGCCTTCGTATTTGGGTTCTTCGCTGCTGCTTCTGTAACAAATAACTAAAAAACTAAGCCAATGTTACCGAAACGAACCCAGTCAAAATATCCAAATCAATAAATCTACCAAAACTTAACAAAATCAAGAACAGAAAACAAGTTGGTGCGTGAAAATAATATTTTTTTTATTTTATACAAAGATGTGGATAGTTTGTAAACTTAGGCTTTTACCTAGGTACCCCAGCAACATCTAGGTACATCAACCGATATTCCTCCGCGCTAACGGGGTAGGTGGTAGAGGTATCATTTGTTCGCGTGCAAAAAATAACACCAACTTAATTACATATCATATATCCTACCAATTAAAAATCTGAAATTATCCTCACTTTATTCTAAAAAAAAATATATTTTCGGAGCAAATAATAATATGATGATATGTTTATAGAAAATCCGCTATTTTCAGTTGCCAATGTTGCCATAAAGAGATTTGTAATCCAGGGTCCCAGGGGGCTCCTTTCATTTTTTTATCATCTTTATCAATTTAGAAGATCGTGAATTCGCGAACATGGAACTATAACAACCGTCACTAGTCACTACACTACCCTTGTCACACCATACCGCCACAAGTTTTCTTTTCTACTGCCACAAATCACAAACAGAAATAAGTAAAATCATGTCCACATACCTGCTTCTTGCTTATAAACCAATAAAACCGAGAGAAACTACAGACACCGATCCAAAATACCAGCCAAGCAGCCAAGCCAAAAACCCAAAATGGTGGTCAGGTCGGTGGTCGTTGAAGTTTGAAGTGATCTTGTTCCATTAGTTCCTCTTTCTGCTTCCGCGGCTGCCGCTGCGCTGCGCTGCTTGGCGCCTCCCCACTACCTCTATTGTATCGCGCCGCACGCATCGTGGTCGTGGTCATACGGTCATACAATGGATATCTAATGGATATCTCTCTATATGTCATAATATATCATCGATATTTTCCGTTTTTAGTATATCCACAGATATCTATGGGATGTCTATTTGGCATTGAGATTTTAGAATTCATTAAAGTGATTGTCTGTAGTACAAAGTTGCACGATACGCGTGTACTTTGTTTTTTTTGATTTTGCGTAAAATTACGAACTGATATTTCGTTTATCTAATATCCGTCAGAGATATTCTAAGTATATCTAATGGATATATGCCTTGTATATGGATATGCCGTGGATATAGGGCTATCCAGTAGATATCTAAGGGATATTGTGTGTCGTCTGGGAAGGAGATATGACGGGGCAGAAGATTTTCAAAATAGGTATCTTCAAATCCGTTTCAATCCAAAACTTTAAAGTTTGCCCATCGACTTCCTCTTTGCTTCTGAATACCTACCTAGTTTTTTGCTAATCGATTTTCTGCATAGTCCGGACCAGAAAATTGTGACAGAAGAGCACTCCAACCATAGTATAACAAACAACAAGTAGCGTCAGCTAACATTTTGTAATGTAAAACTGTTTTCTAAATCAAGACTTTGAAACTTTGCATTAATCTTTATGAGGTGTGGGCGGACAGTCCGCCCACAACAATCTAGTCGTGACGTTGAATTCAAACTATTTTATTTATGTGTTTTACTCTTTTATTTTGTTTAGTTGTTAACATGTACAATACTCTTAACGTTTTAACAAGTGATAGTGATGTTTGTGTCTAAAAAGTGGTGAACTATACTGACTGTGATCCAAGTGATTGAACAAATCACATGTTAAATCCTTTATTTCTTCTGTATGCTCTATCTTTACATTACTCTAATTGTCTTTCCTGGAGAAGGAACAAATTAGTTCCGAAAGCTCGAAAAAACAATAAATGAGAATCCACGCTTCGTAGACCGCTCATTTTGACTGCTCCCCACCACCTTCTCCTTCATAATTGCAAGCCAGTCACGAAAAATTTCCACATTAATCTTTAGACATACTTAAATAATGGGTAATCGTATTGTATAACTTGATAGATAATTCACCTATGTATCAGTATCATTGAAGTCATGGAATCGGCTACAGTATGTTTTTATTTTACATTTCATAAGGTTAGCAGTGTACAAATGAGGCGAATTTCTGTCATTGAGACAGACGAAATTTGACCACCTTTGGGTATATGGAGCTGTCGCTACTTGTTGTATTTTGTATTAGCCTATGATTCCAACTATCAGCGTTGTATGTATGACTATAAATCCAAACAGAACACACTTCTCACCCTTGTGGGTTTTCTTGCAATGTGCGTGGTTTCTATAATAAAAGTAGGTCGGAGAAGTGAGCAACCCATTGGAAGCAGAAAATTTCTAATACATGCCTGCTTGTGTTGCTATATTCCTGCTTCAAACCCAATCCCAGCAACACTCACCATTTTCGAGTAACAGCAATTTTCATTTCGGTTGCTGACTTCACTCTTGGCCACACATCGCAAGCAGGAACGGTGAAACTTGTTCTTGCTTTAGCTGCTATACACCTGCTTTATCCTGCTTCAAGTCCTACCCCAGCAGCACTTGCCGTTTTCGAGACATATGCAATTCAAGATCACCAGTGACGTCACACGTATAGCAACCCGTTAGAAGGAGGATCGCTCAAACAAGTTCCTGCTTTGGCTGCTATGTATTTGCCTTATCCTGCTTTGAACTCCGTACCAGCAACGCCTACCGTTTGCGAACTGCAGGGCTTCTTAACTTTGTTGTTGGTGACTAGCCTCACATAGCAAGCAGGATCACTGAAACAGGCTCCTGTTTACGCTGCTATGTCCCTGCCCTATCCTGCTCCAAACCCCGTACCAGCAACCCCTACCGTTTCCGAACTGCAACGATTATTTTTAGTTTTGTTGTTGGTGGCTAGCCTCATATAGGAAGCAGGATCACTGAAACAGGTTCCTGCTGATGTTGCTATGTCCCCGCCTTATTCTGATTCAAACCCCGCACCAGCACCCCTACCGTTTCTAAACTGCGGCGCGTTTCAGTTTTGTTGTTGGTGGCTAGCCTCACATAGGAAGCAGGATCACTAAAACAGGTTTCTGCTCACGCTGCTATGTCCCTGCCTCATCCCGCTTCAAACCAGTCTTTTCCCTAAGCCAGTGAATTTGCAATCACTAAAGACACTAGAATGTGACCATACAAGAAAATTTGGAAATCATCGAAAAATAGCAGAAAACCGTATAAGCAATTGTTACCCAAATGAATCTTGCACTATGCTTAGATTTCCATACTTTGATGAATCGGTATATAAGTAGTTTTATTTTATTCGTAACCTCAACCTCCGCTTGTTCTGGACGCTGCTTCACAAATATATAATATACCTACTACACGTTTTTTTTCTTTTTATTACTTACTCAACATCATCTACTCACTTCATATCCTACTCTATCAGCTAAAATATCAATATCAATTATTATAATAATATGTTAGGTATTTTATGAATCTAATTATATTATTTGTTAAAAAATTAAATTTTACAGATATTTTCCATTAGGATTTCACGAATTAGAAACAGGACACTCCAGCAGCTTGATCCAGTTTACACAAATTACGGAATATGAGAACATCATTTTGTATGGACGATTGATTCCCAAAAGTACACTAACTTGCACAAAAAATGAGTTTTGGTTTGAGCAGTGTATGAAGGTGACAAGTAAACGTTTTGTCAGTTGCAATAATAATCCACTTTTGTGAAAACTTAAATTCTTACACGCTTCAGTGAAGACATATGGTCGGTGAGAACAACTAAAAATAACTAAATGACTAAATAGCCAGATCTACATCCGATGGAGAATGTGTGGGGACCATTGGTAAAAATTATTTACCAAAGAAACTGAAGGCCTCAGCTCAGAATCAGGCAGAACTATTAGATGCCATTCTTACTGCGTGGAATGAGCTCATGGTGTTCAGATTTGTATTGTCAAAAATTATCAAAATCCATGGTTCAACGACTTCAAGAAGTTTTGGCTAGAAATGGTTCTGCTACCGGATTTTAAAGAAACTGATCTACATTTTTCTAAGCGAACTGAGTGAATAAATTCAAAGTCGTACCAACAATATATCGTTTTCATTGGAAAAAAAAAATAAAAAGTTCAAGTGCATGGCATGTAAATATTATGACAGCCTATTAGACTGCTAAAAAAAAACATGATTAAACTGTCTGTGTACGCATTTTTTGTGCAAGTTAGTGTACCTCTGAAACCAGGAAGTTTACCAACTATTAGACTGCCTGGTAAGTTTCGACGATGTATGTATTTATTTAATAAACTGATAGGAGTACTGAAAGAATACATCAACTTTTCCTATTTCAATTGAAACATTCTTTTCAGTTGCTCGACGATGAATAATTTTTGTCTATGCGCATGAAAATCATTTAAATCATGGCAAAGTTGCGCAACAATAAACTGGTATACAATAAAATGCCGTTTAGAAATTCGAAAAATTCCTTATACTATGAAATTATTCTGATCTAAACGTTCTATCCTTCAATGTTATACCTCACAAGTTCAATATAATCACATTATGGTATAGTCATTAATCAATACAAAAATATGGCAACGATGTTGACCTTTTTATTCCTATGAATAAAAAACTAGGTGAGGTATCTGACAAATTTGTTGTTTGATTCGTCTTTCCATCTTTCAAAATGAAAAAGTTTCATCCAAAATGACCACACTACAGGATTAATCAAAAATAAGTTATTACCATCAAATTCCTTTTTTCAAATGAAAACCTCTTTTTATTTCATTTTCGACTTCTACATCAAATTTCAAGTAGGTATCATAATGTATCATATCATTTTATAATAGTCTTATTATAAAATGATCATATCCTTAAACCCAACAGTTATCGAGAAATTTACGATTGATGAAAAAATGAACTGTGTTTCTGAACAATCGTTAATTTCTCGATAACTGTTGAGGTGAGGTTAAGGACATGGTACATGCAACTTACTTAGAATTTGATGTAGAATTCGAAAATGAAGTGAAAATGGGGGTTTCTGATGAAGTTGATGGTCGTGAACTATTTATGATAAAATTATCATAAAAAACTGTATTCAAAAATGATAGATTTGTGTATTTTAAATCAACAAAAATGCAAAATATGCTTTTTATATGAACAATTTTATAGCAAAATTCACAGTTCAATAAAATACAAGGCTGCTACTCTTTTACGACTTCAGAACTGACAACTTCAAAAAACCTTAGCGGGTACTGAATATTGGAACTGCCACGTTCATATAACAGCATCTAACACGGCCTTCCTGCTCATAGTTCGTCCTCGAATCATTCTGAAAAACAAAATTTGAACAACAGCCCTTTACTAAAAAGAGCTGTCCTTCAAGTTAATGGACCACAGCCCTTTTTACTTATGACCGCAGCCATCAAGTTTTCTTTTTTTTTTTTATTTATGGACCGCAGCCCTTTTCACTTAGGACCGCAGCCATCAAGTGGTCTTTTTTTTTTTAATTATGGACCGCAGCCCTTTTCACTTATGACCGCAGCCATCAAGTTTTCTTTTTTTTTTTATTTATGGACCGCAACCCTTTTCACTTATGACCGCAGCCATCAAGTTTTCTTTTTTTTTTTTCATTTATGGACCGCAGCCCTTTTCACTTATGACCGCAGCCATCAAGTGTGTGTTTTTTTTTTCATCAATCATGACCGCAGCCATGTTTCAAACTTACTATTATATTATTGCATCTGCCTGTGATTTAACATTCGGCCACAGTCGCAGCTGCTCTTGACCAGCCACTGTGGTTCTTTGCTGTCCATTAATCTTCTTTAGTACGTATCTATCATTTGGTAGACACTTCACTACCTCAAACAGCCCTTTATATCTTGCTTTCAATTTACCACCTCCAATTTGAGTTTCCTCTATAAGTACTTGATCAGCCACGTGAAATGGCTTTGCCACTGTTCTAGTTTTATTCATACGATTAATAATTTTCTCTCTCATTCTCTTACTGGGGGCTTACTCCAGTTGGTTTCCTGACAATAGCGTTATAGTCTATTAAAAGGGAAATTAATTAATTAATTAATCAAAACAGTTGTCAAAACACAAGTCAGTTAACTTCTCCAATGTCACAGTTTTGTTGTATAAAATGCCTTGTCGGTATTCAGAATGTGAACAAAATACGATAAAAAGGCTTGTGGTCTACTTTACAAACGATGGAGATGCTGAAAAACCTTTGCCACCACTTAAGGCAGTTTTGGAGGTGAGTTATTTCATAAAACTAGTTCTTTGTACCTATTCATTTCCTATTCCATCTCCTGAACTTTTGTAAAGAGTGTCTGATGCCCTTTGAATTGAAATTACAATTCTTAAAAAGATCAGTTCTCATGGAATCAGAATTGATGAGGACTTCAAGGCATCCACGTCGATTGCAGTCCAGAGATAAGTAAGATAGATGGATTATTGGAGCAGTCATGCGTTGTTGAGAGATGAAAGAAAGGGCTAGTATTGTTATTGAATGAATATTATGGGCAGGCAGAATTTGACATTATTTTAGTTTATATTCAGCTCGTGTTCATGATTTCAGTCTCCTCATCTATGTTCCGCTGGTACTTGTTTGTAATAAAATTACGTTTATTATTTTCTTCTCCCATAGTAAGGAATGTGACTTATTTATCACCTTATGATTGGGCAGGAGGTGATGTCTTGCAGTTGATAACTGATCTGAAAAATGTTTCAATTTTTCACTCCCCCTCAAATGGCCGTTATTTCATGAGTTAGGTTTAAAAAAATTATTGATAATTTATCATTTTTTCATAACTTAAAATAACGGCTATAAAGGTGGTTGGCAGATTACAAGGAAAATCCTTCACTCCGCATTTTCAAAAAACACAATAGTTTGATGCTTTGTTCATTTTGAAACTATCATAAAACTAGGAAAAATACATACACTCTGTAGAATCAAAATATACACTCACGGTCGGATAAACAGCACATCCCTAAAATTTGATAAAACTTTGATATTATAATATAATATAATATAATATGATAATCGTTTATCAAGCTGATAACCTTTACAAAGGCATCCTGCTTCAGTTATCAAAAAATTATTGGTGCATCAAAATGGTTCAAACAATCTGTCATTTGATCGGTCATGACGATTTTATTCAAAATATTGTTTAGGTCCCTTTTTTCACTTTACAAAAAAAATCTGTAAGTTTTGGAAAAATTGGTTAGCACCATCCGAAAGAGAAAATTTGTGTACCCTATGAAAATCGAAAAGAATCGCTGGTTTAGTGAACTGACAAATGGATTCAAGTTCTTCAATGCACCATTACATCTTTGATAACTGTTGCAGGATCAAAGTGCTATCAAGCTTTAGGCTGTCAATCTACTTTTGGCCACCAAAGTGGTGTATTGAATTTCGTTTACCTAATAATTCATAAAAAAAAATGCTGACTAGCTGATTTCTCGTGGGTTGATGTTCATCCAGTGATGAGGGGACGTCCACTGATAAGAATAAAACTCGACTATTGCGGGTTTTTGCGATAATGGTGCTTTCTTAGTTTTTTATTCAAACATGTCTATATAGCAACGATTGCTTATCAGTATACTAAAAGAAGTCCGTTTTGTGAACTATTATAAATAGAAAAAAAACCCTTTGCAAAAACACACAATTGTGGCGATTGTATCTCTTCGGTTTCACCTTCCCCGATTAACCCAAAAAGCTCCTCAGCATTTTTTTTTTAATAATGATATTTTTACTGCACTTCTATATGAATGTATTTTCTCACTCTCTCGAGCTTGCAATCCCTCCATGTGTGGATTTTTCAAAAACTACATACCTTGCAATTTCATTCTACATGATTTTCTTAATGCACAAACAGGAGCGAACTGGAATAGGAATCACATGCAGTGCACGCTGTAAGTTGCCTAGTCTAACGATCGCTCGCATCCGGATGGCGGATATACACGCGACTACGCTTCCAATGGATGACCGGCCTGAATCCAAAATTTAAATGGAAAACAAATCTGAACGTGTTCTGGAGAGCGTTTTGGAACATATTTGTTCGGCTTCAATATAAAATTTGAACGCTCTTGAAACTATATGAATTAGCTACGACATACGTTTTTTTTCAAGTAATGACGTCATCGATGACGTGAGTATGAACCTTCGTGAAACGGACTGTACCTACAGTGACTATATACAAGGCAGTGGCGACAATGACAAGATAAATAAGGCCGAAAATGGCCGCCGGAATTCCTCGTTATACGTTTACCCACTATGAAGTAGCTCCAAAGATCTATGCGAAGTTTCAAAGTGTTGATTTAGAAAACAGTTTCACATTCCAGAATATTAGTAGGGTATAAGTGAAGCAAATTTCTGTCATTGAGACAGAACGAAATTTGACCACAGATATATGTATGGAGCTGTCGCTAATTGTTGTTTATTATACTATGGTGTCACCTGGTACAGTCAACAGCTTTACAAATCGGACACATATTTTGAAATCCCCCGTAAAATGTCAAAAACTGATTTTTCTGACACAAGTTGTGTCAAAATCGTATCATAAATCAGTGGTATCTCTAATGAAAATCGAGCTAGTCTTCTTTTCTAAAATGGTTTATCATACCATCACTATTGATGAAGAAACAAGGGCTATTCAGATCTTTGTACGGGGTAAATGTAGAGGTAAATCCATTCGTAACGTTGGTTCAGTCCTTGGATGTAGTAATAGTACTGTATGGAGTCTAAAACCCCCCACAGACGTTCAAGCATGTTACTACCTCCAGCAACCGTCCGTGAGGGGTTTAAAACCCCCACAGATGTTCGAACATTTTGGGCTCGTCGCGAGCCTTAGTTCGTCTATCTGTGGGGGGTTTAAAACACACACAAATGCTCGAGTAGGCTCGAGCCAACATGCTCGACCGTGTGTGTACAGGCCATATACTTACTATTTAAAAAATAGGTATATGGTACAGGCCTAGTTGGCGGATGGAATGCTCGGCTCGATGACACCCACCAAGTCGAGCCCAACACAAACATGTTCGAATGTGTATGGTCGTCACGAGTCCACGTGCTGGAGCGTCTGTGGGGGGTTCAAAGAAAAAATGGGTCGCAAGAGATTCTATTGAGAATCAACAACGAGGAAAGCGAACATAAGGAGTCCTAAGTGGGTGAAATAATGGATACCCAGAGGAGAATCCTTCTATTTCTGCGGTCAAAGCACTGCGAGGAGGCACATGAAGACAGCAAGGATAAAATGCTATTCGGCTGCTATTTTTTTTCCTTTTTTTTAAATAGTTTAATCATCAGTTGTTGTTGTAAATAAATTGATACACTGCACTGAATAGTTTTATTGGTTAGAGTTTTAACTGAATACGAGGGATATTGAAAAAATTGTGTCCGAATTGTTGCTGTTAACAGTACCATACAAGACAACTGATTACGGGAAATAGTTTCGACAAAATTGAATAACGAAAATCGAATATACCAAAACAGATATTTTTTTTTACCGTGCTTTGATGTATGAAAGTAAGATCAAGACTGAATCAAAGAACGATGAAAATTAACATTTTATACATAAATAATAAAATACACTTTTATTACATATGGCACTTACATTACAATACACTTACAAAACTTACAGCTAGGTAATAGATCTTATCTTAAAGTAAACATATCACAGCTTGTTGAACGGTGATATTTTGATTTTTCGATATAATAAAATGCAATAAATCGAATGCCATTTGCTGTGGTATTTCAAATGTTGAGATTAAACTAAATTTCCCCTATTGACTATTATACGACTAGATTTCTAACATTAAAAAATATATATAGTTTTTCTCAGAATACAAAAATTAGGAACCAAATTAAAGGTGACAGATTTCCAGATTTGATCTTACTGGAAGTCATTCTGATACATATTCTACTATGTATCGCTTCTACCCACAGGGCGTGCTCTGTTACAAGCGTATTGAATCAGCCACAATACGACACACGACATGGAAATTATGGATGCTGTGTACAGTGTGGCTTGATAGAGACCCGTTTGATCATGAACCTCTCCTGGAATTGGATGAAAATATTTTTCTTCAGATTGGATAGATTTGTAACATCAAAGTGTCATTTATAAATTAGGAATGATTGTAAGACTATTTGTACATTACTTGGTACAAAAAAAAATCTAAAAAGCTTGTGATCCGACGAACATGTCACACTTAAATTAAATAACAAGAATCTTTTACGAACTTTACGATTGTTCAAAACGTTACAAGTTAACAAAAATCATGCATTGACGGTACCTCCCGGACTATAACCGGATCCAAAAAATAAGCAAGGATGGATTTGACACGTTAAAACTAAGAACTAAAAGCTAAGATCGTTCATATTCAAAAGACATACATTTTCCACTCAACTGATCTACAGACACAGACACGCAGAGCAGGCGCATGTAGTGGAATCCATAATATTATAAATTAACTCAACTTACCTATACAGTGAGGTCACTTAAGTGTGCAACATATGGCATTTTTTTTTATTAAGTGCACAACCAAAATACAAATATTGCCAAAAGTTGGTGCATGTTCGATTATCATATTAGGTGCACTTAGAATGGTTGCAAGTCAAACAGCATACCGGGTAGGCCAAAAAATATGAAAATTGTACAAGAGTAAAGTACGCTTATTTCACAAATTCGGCAAAATGTTATGAAGAAAAGTTGTTCAGAATTAAAAGTTATGCCTAAATAACAAATCATGGCCTCCTTAGAAAAAAAAATATATTTTTTTAGACATCTATTTATCTCCCAAAAAAAAATGTCTTTTATATTCACCCTAAACAGTTTCATGAATTATTCAAAAACAAATCAATTTCGCATGACTTCGTTCAAATTTAAGCATATTTAGAAAATTTACCTAAATTTTAAATTTTTTAGAGAATAACAAGCTTCATGTTTGTTGCAACGATATTAAACACAACTTTAAAATATCGCAAACATTCTTTTCACAAGGTAAAACATTATTAATGATAATATGCATATTAAAAAACTCGCATATGAAGTGATTTTTTTTTAGTGAATTTTGTGATTCCCTAAAAAATTTGAAATTTAGGTAAATTTTCTAAATATGCTTAAATTTGAACTAAGTTATGCGCAATTGATTTGTTTTTGAATAATTTATGAAACTGTTTTGGGTGAATATAAAAGAAATATTTTTTTTGGGAAATAATTAATGTTTAAACAATTTTTTTTTTCTAAGGAGGCCATGATATGGTATTTAGGCATAACTTTTAATTCAAAACAACTTTTCTTTATACAATTTTGCCGAATTTTCTGAAATAAGGGTACTTTACTCTTGTACAATTTTCATATTTTTTTGCCTACCCTGTACGCTGTTTGACTTGCAACCATTCTAAGTACACCTAATATGATTATCGAACATGCACCAACTTTCGGCAATATTTGTATTTTGGTTCTGCAGTTATTAAAAAAAAAATCCCATATGTTGCACACTTAAGTGACCACACTGTATACTGAGCACCCCTAAGAAGTCACACGCCTCGCGAGTGAGGTTTTAAATTTCGGAAAAATCTAATATATCAGTTATACCTTGAGTTAGGAACACCAGATTTGGTACAGATTGTTAGTGTTAGTTCATGAGCATTAATCGACAGTAATTGGAGTCTAATTTAGGCGTTCTAAAGGGTTGACAAGGTACGATGCACCCTTAAAATACGACAGAACCTTGTAAACTGTTGGCACCCTAAAAAAAATGTTTGTTTTATTTTATGAGGAATTATGTTCTGGAACTTTCTTCTTCTACGACTGTACGGTAATATCACTATTGTGCAATCGATATCGATTCGTAAATGTAGTACATTGTAGAAGTGGCCCCTTATTCTTGAATGTCTGTGACGGGAGCACTCCCGGGAAAGCTCCCAGAAATCATCCTTTTTATTTCCATACACTCTTCAGTGTCTTTTACATCTTCTAGATCATACTATGATTGAGAACATCTACAACCATCTTACAAACAGCACACAAAATCGACTTCAACAACAAAATTTAATAATCAGATTGTGAGGTCACGCCCACTTCCCGCAAAAGTTCTCCTCCCTGATATTCAAGAATACGGGTCCTGTACGGAAATGAAACCATTCCCTAACTGTTGCCATGGAAACGAGTGCAAATTGAATGGAAATGAGAATTAACCGGCAAGTCCACCAAAAACAAAAAATAGGAATCGATATTAATTACACAATAGTGATATCAATCAAGAGTCGTAGAAAAAGTATAGTAAACAACTCGCATGGAATGACCATTTCCTACTCGTATGGATTGCTGCACCTTCGGCTCGTGCTACAAACCTTCATGCTCGTAGGGAATGGGTATCATTCCATGCTTGTTGTACAGGGTGTCCCATTTCGGGTACTTTTGCTGGGTATCTCCGTTATTCTTATAGATAGAAGGTTGCGGTTTTCGCGACAGTGTGCTACTTTTTCGTGAAACTAAAGATGCCGTTCACAAAATTTTCATACCCCTTTTAGTTTTTATGATCCAGGGCTAAACTGAAAATGTTGAGTTTTACCTTCCTCGTATCTAAACTATCAGATAAGTTATCGAAAATGTAAAAGCTGTTTCTTATATAACTTTTTCCGTAGAACTCGATTCCGCCTTCGGAATCACTATACAGGGTCAGGTCAAAAAGTTATCGGACCCAACTTTGTTTTTTTAAATGGAACACCCTGTATATTTATAGTCCATAACATTTGTCTTTTTTTCACCTTTTCAAAAATATATAACAGTATGCACTTGAAAAAAAATTATCCTATAACTTTTTGACCTAACCTGTATACTGATTCCGAAGGCAAAATCGAAAATTATATACTTTTTCCGTAGAACTCGATTTTGCCTTCGGAATAAGTATACAGGGTCAGGTCAAAAAGTTATAGGATGAAAATTCATTTTTTTTTAAGTGCATACTGTTATATATTTTTGAAAAGGTAAAAAAAAGACAAATGTTATGGGCTATAAATATATAGGATGCTCCATTTAAAAAAATAAAGTTGGGTCCAATAACTTTTTGACCTGACCCTGTATACTTATTCCGAAGGCAGAATCGAGTTCTACGGGAAAAGTTATATAAGAAACAGTTTTCTAATTTTCGATAACTTATCTGATAGTTTAGATACGAGGGGTTCCTTGAAATGCAACATTTTTAGTTTAGGGCTATGAAAATTTTGATTACGGCATCTTCAGTTTCACGAAAAAGTAGCACACTGTCGCGAAAACCGCAACTTTCTATCTATAAGAATAACGGAGATACCCCGCAAAAGTATCCAAAATGGGACACCCTGTACAATATACTATTGTCTTATTATTTTTCAAAAAAGTATGTCGTTCTAATCAAAAACCCGAATATCCGAAGACTCGGAATGTAATTGGCATATTGAAAATCGTCAAAAATTTTAACGATGGCTTTGAAATCAAACGTTAGACTTGACCTTTGGTAAGTGAGTCATTTTGTTTAGTAATTTTTGCATTGCATTGTCCAAATTTCCGAGTTATTTTCTTACGCGATATTTCCAACGCGAGTTTATAAAATAAAATCGGTGTTATTGATTAGTATTCAATTGCTCAAGTCATTTGAAGTTTCTTCAAAACATTCTCCTGGATCTACTTGACGAGGTGCCAGTGGTGCCACTGTAACTTGGACTTGGACTTAGAGACCTTTTAAACCATCAGTATCCAAATAAAATAATGGATTGGTAGAGAAAATAATTGTTCAAAAGTTTGGCCCCCACGATCACCAGATCTCAAATCCAGGTCTTTTTTTTTCAAGGACCGTTAAAAAAACCTGTATATTCCTGTTTTGTTTCGATACAAACTCTGTAGTCTCGAGCCGACTTGTGGAATCGGATTAGGTACAGAGAAATGTAGACTCATCAGAAACAACCAGCATTTGGGTGATCATTTTGAACAATTTCTATAACTTCTCAGTGCAAAGTATATGTTGCTATTCTCAGTTTTTCTAATAAATAATTTTCATTTCCACTTTTCACCCCATTGTAGAATCTGAGTCTGTTCAATTTCGTAGCCAATGTTGCAACTTTTGACGACTTTTAATATCTTGGCTACAAAATTCATTCAGACATTTGTGTTTTTCATGAAAACGAGAAAGTTTTTCAAGTCGGCCAATATGTCAAAAAGTTCTGGGGTATTTGAGGGAAGCATTTACCCCATCAACCCTTTGGAACGCCTCAATTCAGCTCCAATTACGGTCAAATAATGGTCTTGTTACACCAACAACGTGTATCTAATTTGGTGTTTCTAAATTGAGGTATAGCTGAGATATTCATTTTATTTCTAAATTTGAAAAGTCACTTTCACGGCCTATAACTTTTTAAGGGTGCAACTTGATATATAGGTAAGTTGCATCAAGTCATAATCTTTTGTGTTCCGCAACATGCTCCTGCTTTGTGTCGGTTCTTATGCGGGAAACCCTGTATTGCGTAGCACCTCCTACTTACCTATAAGAGGTCCAATCACCAAGGAGACAAAGCCAGTGAATAGCATATTGATACCATTAGCTGCAGCAATCTTATCTAGCGCAACGTATCTTGGTAAAATAGTCGACTGAAAAACTGCTCTTACGCCTTTTGTCAATCCTAGCAAGCACACCGAAAGAATAACTACACTATAGTTTGTAGACCAAATTGCCAATCCTGGAATTAACAGAAAATACACATTAAAACAATGATGAATAATTCAAGTCATGAAAAAATCGTAACATATTTTGAAAACTTATACTGAACTGTACCTGAAATATTACGCAACTCAGTTGAAACCGATGTGCATATCGAACGTTATTTTATTTATCCAAAAAACTAAAAATATTGTTTCTGACTAACCCTGTGTATAGTTATTGCTGATCTGATATTTGAGTTATATGTGATCTGATATTCGAAATTGTATTATCGACACAAGCCGGCGTTTTTATTGGCGATTCAAACGGCTCCTGTAGCGCTATACCATCCAATTAGCACGAAATTTTATTTACCTACGTGGTTTATGAAAATAATCTTTTCATAAATAATAACAATATCTTCAATCCAATCTCGATCCCAATATAAACAGCATAGGAACAGCTGATGTTTATTACACTCGCGCAAGTTCGAACAGAAGAAGCCAGAGGCCGCGCCAACTACTTGGATCGCCAATAAAGAATTTTTGTTTCTTCTAAATCTACAAATAAAATCCGGTTTCCTCTTCCGAAATGTATGAGTAGAATTTTTGATGAAGTTGAAGCAGTGGTTAGTCTGGAGCTTCGATCATTGAACAACTAGAATTATGAACAAGCAAAAAAATTGTTGTGTGAGTCAATGATGTCATTTTAAACAAGAGGAGAAAGGGGGAAAGCAAACTGCCTTCACCAGATTTTCTGTCATCAATCTTCAATAATATGTAATATATTGAAGTTCAGTAACATAGAATAATTATTTTTGTTTTTCTCTACAATATTCAAGGAATATCTAGCACTCAAATATTCGAACGGTTTTCTTTAAACTCCTTAAGTGAGAAGTTGATGAGAGGAATTTTCAATACATTTCCAAACTTCTTGTGGGTTTTACCTTGTTGAATTATCAATGAGTTATTATAACAAATAGTGATATGGAATAAAATTATACTAGTGCACCTTGAAGAACTAATTTTGCAGTTTTTTTTCTAGAAAACGATATATTCAAATTAAAAATAATAGTCACTAACCTGTCCTTGCAATGGTTGCAACAACTAAGGAGGTAGCATACATAACCTCAGCAGGAACATACAAACTATGTCCTAATAAAGGTACAACTAGTCTTCCGATAATATCTGCTGCACTCTGTATAGAAGCAGCAGTCGCCACTTCTGCTCTATTAAATAAAGATAATTCTCTCAAAATAAACTGCATCATGAGGATGATGTTCAGTTCTGCTGCAAACGACAAACCTGAAAATAAAAAGATTTCTTTTTTTTATTCAAGACATTATTGGAAATGTTAGATGTTTAGGTAGTATAGGGTATTATAGCACTATTATTGGCAGACTATTCCCCCAATTTTTCCAATTGAATGAGCTCAGAAATTGATTTTGACAGACTTATTTTCATTGTTTATCACGAAGCTCTCTGTCACAAACTTTCAAGGCCAAAGTCACTTAATCATTATAAGTAAATCAGACTCGTGATAGTTTACACCATTCATAACTCGAGAGCCGCTGGACTATGGACCGATTTTCAAGATTTTTGATTTGTTGGATTTTTCTAAGCTCCGAGTAGCAGAACTATTAGAACATCGAAAAAAAGAACAAACAAAATTCGCGAAAAATTTTGATTTCCTACATTTGTTAATAATTACTAGTTGAAACGGCGAATTTCATCCCAGCTTATCTTAATATACTGACAGTGTGTCGCAGTCAAGATGATCACACCCCTGCATTTTCGCCATCTGAATTAGTCGAGGTTCCAAATTTTGTACTCATATAGACTGGGGGCATATCAGACTGGGTAGGTTGGATGAAAACAATTCCATTTTTTATTGATTTTTTTTCACATTCTGATTACAAGGTTTTTGACGTGGAAAAGCTACTCCTAGTTCTTTTTTTTATTCAAGACATTATTGGAAATGTTAGATGTTTAGGTAGTATAGGGTATTATAGCACTATTATTGGCAGACTATTCCCCCAATTTTTCCAATTGAATGAGCTCAAAAGTATGGAAATTATGTTAGGAGATGATTTGCACGCAGAAATTGATTTTGACAGACTCATTTTCATTGTTTATCACGAAGCTCTCTGTCACAAACTTTCAAGGCCAAAGTCACTAAATCATTATAAGTAAATCAGACTCGTGTTAGTTTACACCATTCATAACTCGAGAGCCGCTGGACTATGGACCGATTTTTGATTTGTTGGATTTTTCTAAGCTCCGAGTAGCAGAACTATTAGAACATCCAAAAAAAGAACAAACAAAATTCGCGAAAAATTTTGATTTCCTACATTTGTTAATTATTACTAGTTGAAACGGCGAATTTCATACCGGCTTATCTTAATATACTGACAGTGTGTTGCAGTCAAGATGATCACACCCCTGCATTTTCGCCATTTGAATTAGTCGAGGATCCAAATTTTGTACTCATATAGACTGGGGGCATATCAGACTGGGTAGGTTGGATGAAAACAATTCCATTTTTTATTGATTTTTTTTCACATTCTGATTAGAAGGTTTTTGACGTGGAAAAGCTACTCCTAGTTCAAATCGATAAGGCTAGTATTTTTTGATAAAATCTCATTTTTTTTCAACGATGCATAGGCACCCTAAAGATGGGTTTTCCTCAATATTTCACGCTTGAAATATTGAAATTTGGCATACTGCATTTTTTGACGGAAAATAAGATTCAGAGCTCAAAATTTTAATCAGAGGCGTATTATACTGAAGTGATTGGTGGAGTAGAAAGCCTTTTATGTCGATTTTTTCGACAAAATAACAATTTTTTTACACGCTTTATATTAGCTTCACTTGTATGTGAGTTTGTGACGAAATCTTGGAAGTCGATTTTTACCCACTTCAGATGCCCAGATTGATTCAAAAATTTGCACACTTGTCAAGAACCAATGACAATACAATAATTTCAATAAAAAGAGAGCTGAAAAGTAGATAGTCCTTTGTAATTCAAGAAAATTATGTTTTTGTTGAATTTTTTGACATTAGTGATATTTGGCTTGATTGACGGGGGGAAAACTAAAAAACACGCTTTCAAACTAAAAAGTGAAAAATATTTTATATTCAATAATAGATCGACACCTCATAGGCCAAAAGTCGTAACCCACAAAATTGCTGAAAACGGGTTAATCCCAGAATTAGGTCCCTAAATGAAAAATACATGAGTAGTTCAAAGGACGTAACCCACAACAATGCATAAAGATATAAAAACCCATCATATAATCCGGTTCAACCCAAAGAGAAGTTATAATTTGAAATGTATAAGGTTTTTTCGTCCTCGTGAAAAATTTACTTTTTGTGGCTTACGTCATTTGGCCAATCAGGTGTCGAGATGTATTATACATCCACTTTCTATTGGTTAATGTAACTCGTTACTCATACCAGTGACTTTTTTTTCATTACTCAATTGATTTTAACCAATGAAATGATCTAGTCTCATTACTCCACTGTTTTGTAGCCAATCAGAACATTCGACAAAATGTCAACCTTCAAATACATCATTTTGAAACAGCCCATTTGACCGTCCATACTTGTTTTATAGTCATTGTCACATTGTGTTAACAACCTAACCTCACTTTAGGTGCCGTCCAGAGGCCGGGCTGGCGCAGCGTGTAAAGCGTTGGGTCAGTAAGTGGGAACCGGTCCGGTGTTGGGTTCGAACCCCAGCAATGGCAATAGACCGTAAAAAGGAACCCACACGGCAGAGTGCAAAAGGTATAATTGTCCTACCTATACACGCCGGTAACCAGTCGGTAGGTTCCACCGCGAACACAGCGGTTCTCCAGTTCAGACTGGTAGAACATGTCTGTGGTCCGATGGAATCGATGTCCGTGGTTCGGAATTCACGTTAAAGTGTAGGGCCCATTGCAAGGAATGTAAAAACCGGTCCTCTCCTTACCTTACGATCCCGTCTGCCGTCTATGACGTGCCTTTACATATATATATATACTGCGCTGGCAAATTGCCTAGCAGCAGTGCCAACCGTCCCTAAAACCAACCAACCAAGTGCCGTCCAAATGAAATTGAATATTTCAAAGTTCGCTTCAATCAATGAATAATCATAGAAAAAGTATAGTATTCTACTCGCGGGAAATTGATATTACTCACTCAGATGATTACGCTACTCGGCTACGGCTCGTAGCGCAAACTTTCTCCTCGAGAGTGATATCCACCATTTTCTGCTCGTTGAATAATATAATAATAATAATCATAATAATGATAAATCGCCCTTATTAAGAATTGGAACAAAATTAAGCAAAAGTGAAATACATTGCAATATTTGACATCCATTCTTAATGGGCGAAGTTTAGCTGATGTCAGCTATTCATCGTTATACTATTAATCAATACATTTATAAAAGTAGGATTATTTATAAAATTCAAAGTATGTTGGTCCGTAAAAAAGATAGCATTATGCGTGTATCTAATGAGGGACGGAGAAGGCTTCATTCTCGCATGGCCATGTTGCGCGCGGCGCGTCTTTCCGCTTTCGGCAGCTTGCTGGAAAACTTCAGTAGAATGCAGATGGGTACAACGCCCGTTATTGGTCAGATTGGTTTGGTTGACATTGAGGTTGACATAGATGTTGCCTTGAAGATCGCCGAAGTAACAAAAGTTTAGTTCGAGTTTACGCTCGGCGGAGCGGGTAGTGTACTAGCAGATATATGAACAGAGTAAATAGTGATGTATCTAAAAAATGTGTTACCAAAACAATATTTCAACTAAAAAATACAAAATTTGATGTGTTACCTTGGAAATACAGAAGAGTATCTAGTTCCACATTTTCGTTACCCAAAACTTGTCTATTCTTCCGTTTGAGTGTCTTTCTGTCTCGCAATTGTTCATAAATATTTGTAAATGTCTGTGAGCTTGGCGGGGCCCTGTTGGGATATACTCTTATAAATTCGGCACGGGCCATACGCCTATTTTGATTGCAGCGAAAAAATATCTCAACAATTCTGAATTTGTCTTCTTCGGTGAACCTCATCGCCAAATGTTTTCAAAAACAAAGGGAAATTTTGACAACTGGCCAGCTTGTTAATATTGGAATTGCCATGGTTATATCCAACTACCCATGAAACGTTGATATATTAAAGTGGCTATAAAATTTGAACCATTGAAAATAGACCCCACATACTGTATATATTTGGAATCAGGAGACAATTCTCCATCGAACTGTGATGAAATATACCGGGTGTTCCATTTAAAAAACTCAAGAATCTGTCAAAATTTCCTATTTCTGATTCGATTTTGGGTTTTTCGACCATGGATTCTGAATACTGGTGAGATTTACTTCAACTTTGATGATTTAAACGTTTCTCTTGGATCAATAATAAGAAAGTTATCCAATGGCTAAAATATAACGGGACACCCTGTACCTACTTTATACCAATTTTTCTAACAATATACATATACCAGAGCAGGAAACGATCTTCAATATTGGTTTTTAAATTGAAGCTGCAGCTCCGGAGCAACAGTACCTATCAACATTTTTAATCTTGACCACTTGTCTAAATTACATTTTATTTTTGTTTCAATATCTGCTCAATGCCTCAAGTTTACAAAATAATAATCCCTATTATTCTGTCAATTATTGACAATAGAATTTTTGGGAGGTTATTGTGCTCTATGCACCGTAGAAATCTAATCCGGATGAAGTCTTTATCGCGATTATCTTCCATATCACCCAATGGAAAATAATCGCGATGAAGTCTTCATCCGGATTAAATCTCTACGGTGCATATGGGGGTAACAACACAAAACAACATAAGTAATCACATAAAATTTTTGGTGGGACATGGTGGCATCAGATTTCCACCAAATGAAATCCACCAGCAATTTAAAAACGTGGTGTGGTGAAACATCATACTTTCACCACGAATAAAAAAACGCTTTGGTCGCACCATGTTTTCACCTGGTGAATGTTTGGTGGAAAAAAACACGCCCTATATGTCAAAACGTGGAGGTGTCCTGGGGTGCGTTCAGATGATTCGCCGGGCGGACGTCGGACGCGTTCTGCTCGTGCAGATGACCCAAGAGGCAACTGGTTGTTCCGTTCAGATGCGTGATTGCGTGAAATAAAAGTTACCGGGCGTCCAACCATTTATCTTAGTCGGAAGAGCGATTAAATTTGTCCCGCATGCGAATTGCTTATTTGCATTATTTTGGAAAAAGGTTATTCAAACAGATTTCGCAGTTCTACAAAAGTTTTTATTCTTATAGAGAGAAAGTTGACGAAAATATTTCTTCGCAACCCCACCAACTCGTCGCGGATTATTCTGGCCAAGTTATTTTTGATTATTTATTTTATCTTACACCAACTTATTTGTTGATTACATTATTTTGTTTTTACCATGCACGCCCTGACATTGGTTTGTATTTTACCTATCCTATAGGTACATTGAGTATACAGGGCTTTTCACTTGAAACTCCGCACGTCAATATCTCGGAAACGAATAGGAATATTTGATTTCTGTAAAAAGTAGTCAATGTATGGAGTCGAGTGGTTATTTTTCACAGTTAAAAAAATTCGACGCCTACCAAGAGTAAAGCGTCGCGACGCATCGAAAATATTAATCGATTGCAGGGACTTGGAAATTACGCGCATGCTAAAGTACATGTTATTTATAAACTTTTTTGTTATTCAGTCGAACTCATTTATTCCACTCAGTTTTGAGATATACAGTGTGTCCAAGATAAGGATGTCTATCACGGGGATCTTGGAAACCGTGAGAGATACAAGGTCGGTTAAATGGAGGCAAAGTTGCGTATTTTGATGCTTAACAAAATGCCGTTTTAAAAGCCAAGAAATTCCGACTAAGTCAGAAATTATCCGAAAAAAACCGAAATTTTTTAAAATTGTGTTAATTTTTTTCTGACCACATTTGAAGAGATATTTTGAAATGAATGGAACTTCTTCATTGCCACTTTTTGCCCTTTACAAGATAGAGTTATTGAATTAAAGAACCGACGTTTCGTCTATGAGCAGCCATCATCAACTTTGTTTTTTTAAATACGGTCCTGGATTTTTTATGACGGATTTTGAGGGCCTCTTATGTTCCTAAACCAACAATGTATCGCAGTTATTCAAAAAAATTATGTTGATGGATTTTTCCATAAGAACTCATGTGTTAGAGAGAGACAAAAAATACATTTTTAATAGGATTAAAAACAACCACCTCTTTTTTAGTTAGTGCGATACCTCGTTGGTTTAGGAACATAAGAGGCTCTTAAAATCCGTAATAAAAAATCCAGGACCGTATTTAAAAAGACAAAGTTGATGATGGCTGCTCATAGACGAAACGTCGGTTCTTCAATTTAATAACGCTATCTTGTAAAGGGCAAAAAGTGGCAATGAAGAAGTTCCATTCATTTCAAAATATCTCTTCAAATGTGGTCAGAAAAAAATGAACACAATTTTGAAAAATTTCGTTTTTTTTCGGATAATTTCGGACTTAGTCGGAATTTCTTGGCTTTTAAAACGGCATTTTGTTAGGCATCAAAATACGCAAATTTGCCTCCACTTAACCGACCTTGTATCTCTCACGGTTTTCAAGATCCCCATGATAGACATCCTTATCTTGGACACACTGTGTATCTCAAAACTCAGTAGAATAAATGAGTTCGACTAAATAACAAAAAAGTTTATAAATAACTCGTACTTTTGCATGCGCGTAATCTCAAAGTCCCTGCAATCGATTAATATTTTCGATGCGTCGCGACGCTTTACTCTTGGTCGGCGTCGAATTTTTTTAACTGTGAAAAATAACCACTCGACCCCATACATTGACTACTTTTTACAGAAATCAAATATTCCTATTCGTTTCCGAGATATTGACGTGCTGAGTTTTAAGTGAAAAACCCTGTATATAATAAACATATTTATCAGTGTTATACTTTTATTTGACATAAGATCGCCCGGACCGTTCAGATGTTTTCGGTTACCGCTTGAAAGTCGAGTGCGTTCTCCCCGGAGCGTTTATCCTCCATCCGACGAATCATCTGAACGCACCGCTGCTCCACCAAGTGACCCACCTTCTGACTGGGTCGCGTAAATCAAAGGGCTCGACGACTGGTACCAATTTAACTTTAATTAACCACAATACAAGACATAATAGCTTGGAGCAGGGAGAGGAGCGCGTGGCTGGTGTTAGAGAGGTAGGCTGGCAATAAGGCACTGAAATGTTTCCCAAAATGGGTTCTAAGCTACCAGCGCTACCTCTCGACGGACCAGGAGCCGTATTCCGTGTACTGTGGAATTCAACATGTTGAATACCACTGTTGATTTCACAAAGAATGAGTCTTTGTGGTTGATTTCAACATGTGGAAGCCAGGCGTGACAAAAACCTTATTCCGTGCACCCCTTGATATTGGTTCGGCAATGTTCGTGTTTTGTCAAGACGTGTTTCAAAATCTTAGTGACTTTTTCATTTTTCCCTAAACATTTCTGACATTTCGTAGGGACGTTCAATTTTATTCTCTGGTGTTGGTTTATGTTCACGTGATAGTGGTATTCTTTTGTATTGAGTCTGACTAACCGAAGTTATTCGAGGGGGTAATTCTGGGGTAGCTGCAAAACTCACAATTTCCGTCTAGTTTTTGGAAAATAGCAAAAAAACGAGTAGCTTGATATTTTTTGATTTATTTGGAAAAACCGGTGGAAAAACTCATAATACGTTAAAAATCGCGGAAAAAACTAACTTTTTGATGTTTGATACCAAATTGCGTTCAAAGAGATTTCTTTGGGAGAATATGTGAGTCTTCCTGTGTATTTGTACTTTGAAAAAAAAATAGTTTTGCAGCCAACAGATTTGGATAATATTATTTTGGTCGCGAAATAAGTACACGTGGGCACATGGACGTGAAGAAATAGAAAATCAATACCTAATTTGAAATGCGTGTCCATAAAAATATACATTTTGAGTCTCACACAACTCATGTTTATCACCTTCGCGGCCCTTGGAATCTTCATTATTGTTTGAAGAACAATAGGTACCTCCCAACTAACACAGATTGTGCCTTAATAAACTAAAATGCTATATAACTGATATATTAGGGTCCATCAATATACAATTTTATCATTTAGTGACGTTAGTTGAGACAAAATACTCTCAGAGACAAAAAAGTGTTATAATCATGTAATATAGCTCTCTACAAAACCATTTAATAAATCTTTTATAAAACGGAAGAAATTGAATTCTTATAGCATACTATAGTACCAATGTTATAAGAGTAATTACTCTCTTAGTCCAATTTGTTGTATTATTGGTTCATTATTGTTTTAAAAAGAACTTATAAGATGGTTACAAAATATTTTTATTAGAGATTTATTATATTATCATATAGCTATCTCTAATAAAACAGTTAACTCGCAAAAGTATTCAAGACTGAATTGGCTTAAGAGAATATCTTATAAAAATGTTTTATAGGATGCTTGATCTAGAACGTACAAAACAGCACTATAAAACCAATATTAAACACTCACAAAATAAAAATGGACACAAAATAGCAACACTGTCTTATAGTTTATCCCAACTAACACAGATTGTGCCTTATCAAAGTAAAATGGTATATAAATGATTTATTAGGGTACTTCAATAACAATTGTATCATTTAGTGGCGGTAGTTGGCTCAAAATACTCTCAGAGACAAAAAAGTGTTATAATCATGTAATATAGCTCTCTAGAAGACCATTTAATAAGCCTTTTACCAAACAAAATAAATTGAATTCTTATTCTTATAGCATATTATAGCACCAATTTTATAAGAGGAATTACTCTCAAGTCTAATTTGTTGTATAATTGGTTTATTAAGGTTTTATAGAGAACTTTATGATATCGTTACAAAATATTTTTATTAGAGATTTATTATTTTATCGTTAAGTCGCAAACGTATTTAAATCTGAATTGGCTTAAGAGAATATCTTATAGAAATGTTTTATAGAATACTTGATTTCGATCGTACAAGACAGCACTATAAAACAAATAAAATAAAAATGGGCACGAAATAGCAACATTGTCTTGAAATATGTCTTGCCTAAAGATCCCCACTCCGTTTGCGATCATACAGTGAAATTCGCGTCTTCTTTTTCATTTATTTAGTATATTTTTGGGTATTTTGGAAAAATGTATTCGCTGGTGACTTTCAAATAATGTCTAGAATACGTATATAAAATTTCAAGTCATTTGAAAATGTATGCAAATTGTCCAATACCTATATAACAAATTTGTCGCAACAAGCACAGTTATAAGAGTTCGCCATATTTGGTAGGCGAACTTTGTCGGTCATTTTTTAGGCTTGGGAAAAAAAACAAATATTTATTAAGGAAATACGATAACAAGAACGTCATTATAAAAAAAACATTGTAAATATCAGACAATTATTATTTAATAGAGTAGTTTTTGTTTGTAATTAAGATCTTGAGGTTATGAAATTTAAAATATCAGGATAAAAAGTCTTGAATTGCCTCAAAATGCAGGCGCATGAAAATTTAGTTCATAATGTACCCATATATCAACAGTAAAATCAAATTCGCAAGTCAAATCAACATATTATCATGCTTCAATTTTCAATATTTTGCAATATGCTACTTGTCTAATAGTAGGATAGACTCCATTAATTTTTCGTCATTCACAGTTGATATTCTTTTACAACAATTTTGATTTATTCTGCTCTGAATATACACAAAATTGCAGTGTAAATACCGCGAATATATCAACAACAAAATATATTTATAACTGTTTTATAAATGTGTAACTTGGAACAACTTCACTCTTATAAGAGCTCTATAGCAGTAGTAAATTAGCTTAATAGTTGTTACCTCGAACCCCTATAAATATTTTAATACAACAAAAATATTTTATAAAGTGCCCCAGCAAACACCTTTGGTCGGCAAGGTACATATTTAATGATGGCATCGTTGGCATCATGATGGCAAATTATTGATGTGCATTATTTGCAAAATAATAACAACTGCAAACATGCATTGTTTGTCAAATAAAGAAAAGGTGCTGGCACATTACCCATTAAAAGGCAAATTTCCAATTTTCAATATGCCTGTGAAGCCAAGTTACATTTTCTTTATACAATAGCCAATGCCTTTTAATAGCCTTGCATACAGCAATGTTCTATCACATGTTAACTGGTGATCTTCATGTAAAGCTTTATTATCAATCATTGAGTAAATAGGAAACGATACGTTATATTTAATCCATGAATTGTACTTTTAGACTGAAACGATGCCAATATTTTCAGTTTACAATTGACATTTGACAAATGCGCAGACGCAGATCCCGGATCCCGGTATTTGTTTTTGGCAGAGCAATTCTTAAGTGGGATTTATAAACTCGCCGTACGCCGTTACCGCTAACGCTAACGTTTGACGTTCGAGATAGACATATGGACGCGCCTGCATACATTTATATCATGCCGTCTGCCGTTGACGCACCGCTAGAGATCGTTCATCTCCATCTTTTGCCGTCCGCCGTTCGTAGATGAAGTCATAGGAAAATGGCTCAATAGGTTTTTGTTCCCATAATTCATGTTTTTATATCATAAAATTGAGATTTGTACCAAAATATACTCGAGTCAGTCACCAAATCTCACTGAACTAAAACACATTAACTTCAAAGTAAGTGAACAAAAAAATTGAAAATCGTCGATGACAATCGACGGTATAAAAGTTTATAAATGCATTGGGCGACGGCAACGTTAGCGTCACCGGCGAACGTCAACCGTAACGGCGGACGGCAAGTTTATAAATCAATCTTTATAGGAATATGCACTCATAGTGTGTACAGTGCATTATGAAGTCCCTAAATATGTGTAGACAAACCCTTAGGTTTGACATTTGATAGATGTTAAAATACTGTCATGTCACGAGTTAGAAATTGTCAAGCAATCTGCAATAATTGTTAACCGATATTTCATCACCAAGTTTGTGTGCCCCTTTTTTCATGCTTTCACGCCATTAAAAGTGCTTCTAAAATCATCAGTGTGTTTCACTAGGAATCTCAAATTACTACATTTGTTCGTTTCAGTTCAAAAACATGTTTATTTGTGGATTTGTGCAGTGAGTGTGGAACAAAAATAAGTTCGTATTGAATTGAAACAAATTCATTCACAGTACAGGTGGTTATTCGTGCATTTGATTACGTTCTAAGACTTATTGGGGAAAGAACACAAGAAGCTACATATGCACATGCTACAAAAAAAGGGTTATGTCCGAACTCATTGGACACGAATGGCTCAGTTTATCAACATTTAAAGGTGTAATCAAAACTGGACAATAGGCAAGACGGAATAAAAAGCCACCCTTTCATATGCTTTTAGTGGTATGGTTCGACTTATTTGTGGTAAGAATGTTACGTTTTATATCTTACTATTTCTTAGAAATGCATCAGTTGATTTTGTACCTATCATTTTCTGATACTTGATGAAAGTACTGTACTTATATCAACAATGGTGAATGAAGCAAAGGAAGGCGTTTATCAGCTCAACATACATTGCTAAAATGTGCGATTCAAGCACTCAAACATGAAATCTCCATTTTTTTATTGCAGATTGCAGACTCACTCAAGGCTAATCCACTTCCAGTCAACAATTTCACGTTATCTTTAAGGGCCTCGCATAGGAGGACGCACAAACAGAAAAAGACAATAAATTGCATTTAGTTTTAGATATTGTCCCGGTTATTGTTATCCTAACCAGATTTTTTTTTTTATATCAGAACCAGAACTGAAATATGCCAATAAATATAATGCACTGAATTGGTGGTGTTTTTTATCACTCCTTGACGTTTGATGGTGAAGTAGTGATTTGCCATCAATTATCCATCATGGCAAAATGCCTTGCGGCCAAATGACGGCCGGCGTGCCAAATTGATACTCCTCAGGTGATAACTGCCTGTACATTGCCAATGAGAATTGCAGGCATCGCCGTTACTATAGAGTTACATTGCCGGGATGGCATGTTTGCTGGGATGGTCCTTTTTCGTGTTTATAAGTGTGTTATTAATGTCTATGAAATGATTATAAAAATATTTTTACGAGCAAAATGTTTTACGAAACTGTTATATAACGGTCTATAAAATACTTATAAACATATTTGTGTTACTTGGGCTAGTATATGTATAATATTATAAATTTTCAAGAGGCTTTTAATAAATTGTTTTTAGCGGATATTCTTGTAAAACCAACCAACTGAAACGAATCAGAACAATTAAAAGTAAGTCGCTGATTCCGCTAATTCATTTTTTTCTAATCGAATGAATAGGTATGTGAGTCATCCATGGAAATCTACGTTTCAATAACATATTTTATAACGGGCGAATGTGAGTTCCAATTTTGAAAAACTGCCGACACATTAGCATTTACCCAACGATGTTGTGAGTTTTGCCGCGAATTACTGATTTTGGGATGGCATTTCAATGGCATTTTGTTAATTTAGTCCTTATTTTGTATCACTCCTTGTGAAATTCAAGTTAAGTTATAACATATCGTATTTTTGACAAAAAGTGGATATGAGATCTGTGAGCCACATGTTCATATTAAACCGATTCGTTCAAGTTGATGTTCTTTAGTTTTTTTTGCTCATGATGCATTTCTATCATTCTATATTGCTTTCCTAAGGCTCCATTGAATCTACTTTGTAATAAGAGATGGTTGCTTCCTGGCAATTCCGAAAAACACCTCCACAACGAAACTGAAACTCACAAAACGTAAACATACCACCACCGTCGATCCATTGAGTACAAATAATGACAAATTTAGCTGATAGAAGTCGTGTGGAAACAACGAAACAACACGTCCTTACGTATTGAGTTTAGGACATGGGCGGGGAAAGGGGACAAGTGTGTCTAGTCATGTTGACAGAAGTGCACAGAATACAATATAAGCGAAGCGACGTGTTGCTATGGAATTCCACAGTACACGGAATACGGGTCCAGAGTAGAAACTGAGTAGGCTGTAGTATTATTGATTACTGTCAGTCAAAAAGTTAATAAATTAGCCTAAATAATTTGGATCCTGCATGTTCAATACTAAAACTAGGTGATATTCTCAATCAGCACCTTAGTTAGAACTGCGGCATAAGGGAGGTCAGAGAGACCGCCCTTGGGCTACGTTGTCGCCCAAGCTAAAAAGTGCTGTGGCTTGACGCCTACGCTGAATGGCTAAAGGCTTGACGACAATGGTCCAAGAGAGCAACTTCTCTCCTCCTGGAGGCTCCTCTTGGAGGTGCGCTATGGGCCCGCTGTGTGGCCTAGAATGTGCTGTGGTACTTACCACCCTCACCCCGATATCTATCTACATCTACGGCTCCAGAGTTTGGACTGATATCTGTTTAATTAACATTCTACTATTTATATTGACTGAAATAATGATAGCCACGCATATTTCACCAAGTCAGTACTCCTTTACCTCAGAGTGCCGAGTCGACAAGTTTGGGGTTTATTCTAGTAGTACTTTTGAACTTGAATGAACCCCTTACTGCTGCATTTCTCGAAATTGCCTGGGTGTTTAAATCAAATAATTGAATTGGAATATCTATTGAAATATTGGAAATATTGACTTGTTGGCAATATATTGGATGAAAAATATCCGACTACTCCTCTTTCCTACCCGGGGCAAACCGAGCGCGCTTCAAACGCTTAAAAACACGGTGTGTCATGCTCCGAGCGTATTAAAAAACGCAAAAGCGCACAAGTTTCGTGCTTGGAGTGGAAACTATAAGAGATACAGTGTCGTGTAAATTAGACAAAAATTGCGCATTTTGATACCCAACAAGATCCCGTTTTACAAATCTGAAAATTCCAAGCCGTTCCGGAAATATCCGATAAAAACCGAAATTTGCCGTTTCATTTTTATTTTTTTCTGACTTTTCTGACGTTATTTGACGAGATATCGAAAAACAAAAGACACTTTCTCATGGCCACTTTTCAACCTCTACAAAACAGCGTTGCGAGATTTTCCATACGACGTTTCGTTTCGGGGATTAGTCCAAGATAAGGTTGTCTATCATGGGGGTTTAAGAAACCAAATCCCCGAAACGAGACGTCGTACGGAAAATCTCTCAACGCTGTTTTGTAGAGCTTAAAAAGAGGCCATGAGAAAGTGTCTTTTGTTTTTCCATATCTCTTCAAATAACATTAGGAAAAATAAAAATGAAACGGCAAATTTCGGCTTTTATCGGATATTTTCGGAACGGCCTGGAATTTTCAAATTTTTAAAACGGGATCTTGTTGGGTATCAAAATGCGCAAGTTTTGTCTAATTTAACCGACACTGTATCTCTTATAGTTTCCGAGATCCCCATGATGTGCATACTTATCTTCGACACACTGTATATTCAATTTGTGTCTAATGTTGAAACTAGACAGAGTTGATTGAGTTTTGGTTAGTTTGTGTCTGACTAAAATGGATATCGCGTTCGCGACATCCTTATTGTTTGATGATAGACAGTCATGACACGTCCCAGTTGCATTTTACTGTAGGGAACAAGGTTACGAAATAGCCGCGTTTCACTTCGAATTCTCATTATCTCATTCGCTTTTGGATTTACGATAGTGCGGGTGACGGTGATTTGTTGGATGATTTTTCGATTGTGTTGTGTTATTGTGTCCCAGCGTTAACAGTTATAATTAGTAGGTAGATTGGCTTGGTTTCGATTAGGTAGGATTAGGAAGTTTAATTTGGTTTTCGATTTCGTGTTTTTTCTTCTGGTTGAGGATACTTACATTATTGTGCAACATCAGAGCAGACAACGGAGGTTTGTTGGATGGTTTTCCGATTGTGTTGTATTATTTTGGAGTCCCAGCGTCAATAATAATTAGTAGGTAGATTGGTTTCGTTTCGATTAGGATTACGAAGTTTCACTTTGGTTGAGAATTTAGTATTTGCTTTTTGATTGAGGATATCTACATTTTGTGCACAAGGTGCCCGTCAGTTCTTTTCTTCTTGAAAGTCGGATTTTGAGTTGGATTTGAATCAAAACCGGGTTTTGCCTGGGCTGCTCGGAGAGCGCGTAATTTAGCTAGTTTAAGAATAAAATGATAAACGAGAAAATTAATGTCGTTGTGAGGAGAGAGTGGGTTGCTTGTTGCTTCCATATCAAATGTTATAATTTCGAACTAGTTTCCATTTCAAAATGCAGAGTTAGTCTATAAATATATTACAAAGAACCCCACGCTTTTACCACAATGACAAACATTTTCTCGTTAATCATTTTATTCTTGAATTAAAAATTATTTTTCACTTTCAAGTTCGAAAGCGTGTTTTTTGTTTTTTTTTCAACATTTTTTTTTTCATAAATCCAATGAAAATTTGTCTAGGCCTAGAAATATTTTGAATGGATTTATCGATAAGAAACTGTCTTTGAGAAAATGGACGACTTCCTAGTATTTTTTATTTTTTCATGAAAAGATGGCAGGAATCACCCCACGAATGTTTTGTTCATCAACTATTTAATAAAGATTAATAATAAAAAAATCTGAATTTTTAGTATAAATAATTAAAACAATTTATTTTCAAAGTTTAATTATTATTTTTAAGTAGGGCTTAATCTCAAGATAAATTCGCACTAGCACCTGAATGATTGCTGGAAATTAACCACCTATTGATTGTAGTTAACTTACCTAAACCAACAATGATTATGACTAATGGAACATTTTTGAGCAAATGTAAGTCAAATACATCGAAAAGTTTGGAACAAATTGATGATTGCTTAATAACAATGGTTGTCTCTTGATAAACAATACTCGTTTTTCCAACATCAGGTAACAATAATTGCTCTTTGGTTTCCTTAAAAAACATGCCAGATATTTGTTATGAAAACTAAGAACAGTATGGATATCTTACCAACTCTGTTAAAACAACCACCTTGATATCCTCCATACATTTTTCTTCCTCGTCACTATGTTTCTTATCTTGTGCGACCGGTTTTAACAAAAAACATCCAATGAATGAAAAAAGCGAAACAGCAGACAACATAAGAATAGTATTCTTTCTGCCAATTTTGGTCAGAAGTATATCACAAATTTTGGGCAGTGCTATAGATGATAGGGTAGCACTAGTAACAGTTAAAGTTATGGCTATTGTCAGTCTTTTTTTGAAATATGTGTATGTTGCTAGGTATGTTGCAGGCATTACTATACCCTGTCCTAATCCTGAAACAATCTATGTAAATCATCTAAGAGTCATCGATAAATAAACAAACCTATCAGTATAGACGTAGAAAATATTAGGTACATATATGAGGTAGCAAAACTACTCAGTAAAATTCCAAGGCACATTAATGAAGCACCAAAAAAGGCTACTGGTCGCATTCCATAAAGTTTCAAGAATGGACTGCTGAAAAACCCTTGGCAAGAAAAAAAAATGTACAGGGTGTCCCCACGATAGAGTAAAGTAGGTTTTATCATATAGGATATGAAAAATATCAATATCAATATGCGTCACAGGTTAGGGGTGTAGATAGCGCACATTCTGAAAATATTTGGAAACATACAGGGTGCGTCACAAAAGTATGGCACGAAAAAGTATGATTTTTTTAAATGGAACCCCCTGTATATTAATTGATATTTCAATTCTTTCTTCAATTTGGAACAAAAATTGTGATACAACTAATGTTCCTAAATTCAACCGTTATCGAGATATCGCGTTTTAAAAATAGCATTTTTGCAACTTTGACATGCTATAAAACTCAAACTATTCAAGTTAGAGAAAAATGGATTGCACATTCCTATCTTAACTTTTCAAGAGCTATTCAAGGAGATTAAATCCATTATTGTGAAAAAATGTCAAAATGTGCCAAAAAAAGTTGACACTTGACGTTACCTTCTATCCAAATGACAGATGAGCTCTTGAAAAGTTGAGACAGGAAAGTGCAAACGATTTTCCTCTAACTTGAATAGTTTGAGTTTTATAGCATGTCAAAGTTGCAAAAATGCCATTATTAAAACGCGATATCTCGATAACGGTTGAATTTAGGAACATTAGTTGTATCACAACTTTTCTTCCAAATTGAAGAAAGAATTGAAATATCAATTAATATACAGGGGGTTCCATTTAAAAAATCATACTTTTTCGTGCCATACTTTTGTGACGCACCCTGTATGTTTCCAAATATTTTCAGAATGTGCGCTATTTACACCCCTAACCTGTGACGCATATTGATATTGATATTTTTCATATCCTATATGATAAAACCTACTTTACTCTATCGTTGGGACACCCTGTACAGTCAAATATGGAATGAAAAGTGAAATGTTGTAGGACCTAACGCCATCTATCGGTAGATTTTGTCAATCTCACGGATGGAGGTCCCATCAATCAGGTGAAAGACTTCCACCATTTGGTCGTCATATGGTCCTACAACGAGTTCGTGGATAATCCTCCCGGAAAAGCAAGAAAAATGTTGAAACTGTTTCCTCAGTCTGACCAAGACCAATCCACATACGTTTCGGCCTACTAGGCTTCATCACTATGGCTTTGGGTCTAAGTCATGATACTAAAACAAACAAGATATGATCGATTGCTGGACGAAATTAGAACCAAGCCGCGCATGTCGTCACTGCGAGCCCAAAGTGAGGTTAGGTTTTAAGACATCAATACCGTAACCTAGTAACCATTTGCTGATTGAAATTTGAACTGGCTCACGCATGACGTACCCACGTGACATTGATCGTATAGGTTTGAGGTAGGTCACGTGATGACAGCTGAGGGGGATGTCCGAGAGCTATTGTATTATGGCGTGAGTTTCTCTTGTTTTTTTTAGTATCATGGTAACCCAGTTACCTAGGTAACATATGGATTTGGAGGTTTGGGCTCACAAAGCTGCGCGCGATCATATCTTGTTGGTTTTGGTATCATGGGTCTAAGTCAGACTGAAGAGAACAGTTTCAAGGGGCTTTGCGTCTATCTGACAAGTAAATGCAATGTGAAATGTTGTAGGACCTAACGCCATCTATCGGTAGATTTTGTCAATCTCAAGGATGGAGTTCCCATCAATCAAAAGAAAGACTTCCACCATTTGGTCGTCATATGGTCCCACAACGAGTTCGTGGATAATCTTCCCGGGAAAGCAAGAAAAATCTTGAATTTGTCTGACTTGCATCCATAGCCATACTGATGAGGCCTAGTAGGCCGAAACGTTTATGGATTGGTCATGGTCAGAATGAGGAAACAGTTTCAAGATTTTTCTTGCTTTCCCGGGAGGATTATCCACGAACTCGTTGTAGGACCATATGGCCACATAACACCTACAATATAAAGGAAAGTCAAATGGCAACTTGTGACATGTTTTTAGCCTGCAACCAGTAATACGTATGAAAATGCGTATTTCGCCAAACATCCACCGCGGCGCTGAAATTTGTTTGCTGTCTTGTCCCTGATTGGTTGATCGGTTGTTAAGTAAAGTTTGTTGCCATTGTCAAAAGTTCTTGTTATGGGCTTATTAAATTTCATCTTTGTTGAAGTGATCTTTTTGAAAATGGAGTGTAATCAGAAGCGTCGTTATAACAGCTTTTGTGTTATTCCTATTTGTCATGATTTAGCAAATAAGGGACCTAAGGATAATGCGGAACTTTTCGCAAAGTGGATTTGTGAAGTGCAGAATCCATTACTGCAGAATAAGACTTATGAACAAATCTCGAGATCTTATTTGGTGTGTGATATCCAGAATCCTCCTGGTTTTGAAATATGGTAATTTTTAACCCAATTATTACGAAAAAAATACTTTAATCGATATTTTTTTCAACTCTATCATAATTCTAGAATTATTTGTAGTTATGGAAAAGTTATTTTATGAAACCCAGTTGTCTTGGAAAATAATAACTCAAGAAGATAAAAATCATGTATATTTTAAATGGAACACTTCGAACGCATCGTACAGAGGAAATAGGTAGCGAAAATTAATATAGTTGGACATTCTAATTGATCTCAAAATGTTTGTTTTATTATTTGAAAACGAATGAAACAGTCGGCAGCAATAGGTTACTATTCTAACATTGGGTGAATAAGAATAACCATAGTGGATACAGTTTGAAATGAATATTCCAGATACTTCCACTCTTGTGGGTATTATCACCATGTCATAGTCAAAAAAAGTAAAAACGCCATAAAAACAACTTTCTCCAAACCATTTATCATTAAAATAGTGTTTAGAAAGTTTTGATTAAAAACGTATCTATTTTGAAATTTGGGTTGAATATGAATACATATTTTAAAACCAGGAACAAAAGCTCAACAAAATTATAAGCATTGCAAGATTTTTGCAGAAATTTAGCTGCGACAGAAACCTGCAAATGGCGCTGTATGAGGATGTAGATTCCTGTTTTACCATATCCTGTCATGTGGTTATCCAAACAACCATTGTAGGGCGCCACTTGATAACGTCAAAACTCTCCAACAACCTTTATCACTGCAGTTTCCATTATATTGTAGGTGTTATGTGCATATGACGACCAAATGGTGGAAGCATTTCACTTGATTGATGGGAACTTCATCCTTGAGATTGACAAAATCTACCGATAGACGGCGTTAGGTCATACAACATTTCATTTACTTGTCAGAAAGACGCGAAGCTCTTTGAAACTGTTCTCTTCAGTCTGACTCATGATACTGAAACACACAAGATATGATCGATTGCTGGACGAGATTAGAACCCACCCGCGCATGTCATCACCGCGAGCACAAATTGAGGTTGGATTAAGAACATCCAAAAAGTTACCTAGTAACCATTTGCTGGTCAAAATTTGAAATGGCTCACGCATGACGTCCCGCGTGACATTAGGCGGATTTCGGCGTTAACCAGGTAACGATTTGTCGTTACCAGGTTTGGTAAGTTATTGGTTACTGTATGAATACCAGTTCGGGATCAAACCTCAAAACGTTCTGGTTACTGGAAGTATTATCTAGGGAGTAACGTAACTACTTAATGAGGTACCTCCCAAGACATTTGCCCCTACTGCGAAGAAAAGTTAGGTTAGGAAATTCGTGACCTGGTTAACGCCAAAATCCGCCTATTGATTGTTTGGATTTGAGGTAGGTCACGTGATGACATTTGAAGTGGGATGTGCGAGAGTTTATCTTGTTTGTTGCAGTATCATGGTAGCCGAGATACCTGGGAAACCTATGCATTTTGAGGTTCGGACACGCAATGACGTCAGCGAAACCTGCGCGAGATCATATCTTGTTTGTTTTAGTATCATGTGTCTGACTTAGACCCATAGCCATACTGATGAAACCTAGTAGGCCGAAACGTATATGGATTGGTCATGGTCAGACTGAGGAAACCGTTTCAAGATTTTTCTTTTTTTTTTTAATGAAATGTTTTGCATTATCCAACGTTCTCTCATACAGTTTGAAATAAAATTGTCAATATTTTCAAGCATTTCGATATTTAGCACGACATGCTAGTATATAGGGTGTCTCAAGGTGGATGGTACCTTAGACCGTGAAAACAGGTCCTAGGATCGTTCTGAAAATTTGGTCATTCAGGTCATTCAGCGTTAAAGCTTAACGCTTCATCGATCTAGAATATTTTCAGTAATGCGACGTTGTCGCTTTTATCACATAGCAACTTTGACATTTTGAATGGGACACATATATCATTGAATTTTCAGATTCTTCAGAACATTCTGGATATTTTTCATGATTATCACCCTATCCTATACCTATCTGTAGCGGTTTTCGAGAAATTGATCAATTTCCTTTCATTTCTCAGTTAATTTCTAATAGAAGCAGCAGCGTCGCATCACTGAAGATATTTTAGATCGATAGAGCATCACTGATTATCAAAATGACCAAATTTTTGGAACGATCCTAGGACCCGTTTTTCTTAAACGTCTAAGGTACCATCCACCTTGAGATACCCTGTATAAATCTTGTAATTGTCATATTTTGCTCAAACTGATCATCTACTCTGTGCAGATCTTTTTCCCTTTGCTAATATAGTAGAGGCAACAGCTTCGAATATTGAACCACTTAAAGCATAAACAAACAATATTGTGTGAGTCGAACATTTCAATGTTAACATGGGGGAAAAGGGGAAAAACAAGCTCCTGGTTTGCAATATTTACTTCCTTGAACCTTTCACAAGATTTTCTGCCACCAATTCAATAACAATGACAATTGAAGTTCACCATCATCAAATAAATGTATTTCTCTTCAATATTCAAGGAGAGTGTTTTTTCATCGCTATTACTACTTGTCGTTGAATACTCGAACGATTTTCCTTAATCTTTTACACTAAAAAATTGATAAAAGGAATTTTTCTCACAAACGGTAACGTTGGGCATCAATCAAGCTATTTGAAATGCGTTGCCATGACGTTTATAGATGCTTCAAAGTGACGGTTGTTGTCATTTTCCAGTTGAAAATAGTTTATTTGTGCTCGAGAAGAAGATTTTGTGTAGCAATTACACCAAAAAAGTGCTGTGTTTATGGAGCTTCTTCATGGAGGGTTGGATTGTAGAGATATATATATTATCACAAATGAGTCAAAATAACTTTACATAAATATATACAAAAACAGAATATTATCGACTCAAACAAATCGTGTACGTTCGGGGTGCTATGCTTGTTCTAGTTATTCAATGTTCGAAGGGAGACTATGCAAACATTGCAAACCATATTCACAATGAAGGAAAACGCCTCAAAATGCGAAAGACATACGGGTTTGTTGTCACCAAAAAAAATAACTACTGTTCCCTATAGCTTGTTTTAACCCTACCTTGGATGAAGGTAAGATTCTAACAAGCTGTAAGAAACAGTAGTAGTTGTCTCTTTTCACTTCACTTTCTGTATAGCATGTGGCATCAAAAACGTACAAGCATTTAGGCCAAACTATACGGGCTCTACTTTACAAAGTGACTTACCAAAACAACAGTATAAGGAACTATGCAAATGTAATAAGAATGACGTTTGTGCTGTGGTTACGCCCCATTCTGCGAACTCATCTCTGAATATCAGTCCAAAACATGGCAATAGAGTTAGCAGACTTACCTGAAAAAAAAAGATTGAGCAAGTTTTTGAGATCGAAACTAAGTTAGAAGAAGGTAATTAGAAAAGTAGAATTGTTTCTGAACCGATGAATGGAATCATAAAATTAGGCTCGAGAATAACAAAGGAAAAATATTAATTACAAAGTTATCTTGAGACATACAGTGTGACCCATTTGTTTTGGGAACATCCTGATAAAAAGTTTATTTCTTAACCGATTTGGTTCGTTTCTTTTTTGGATTGTAGAGCTCGAAAAATTGTATATTCTTGGCAAAAAGTGACCTTCGCCATTTTGACTTCAAGGCCTACTATGTTAGTTTTTAAGAGCAAAATTTCAGGAAACCATATTAGCGATTTTTTTAGAAAAAATCTGTGTGCGCCACTGGATTCAGCATCCTTTAAAACGGGTCTATACAAATTTTCAACCGAAAATATCAAGTTGAAAAAAATTAAAAATTCGCACTTTAACAATCTTTGATTCTACCAAAACAAATAAAAATGACATATAACTAAAAATTTTTAACTTCTACCAAACCACCAACTTCAATGCATTTATCATTTGTTTTGATAGAATCAAAGATTGTTAAAGTGCGAATTTTTTATTTTTTTCAACTTGATATTTTCGGTTGAAAATTTGTATAGACCCGTTTTAAAGGATGCTGAATCCAGTGGCGCACACAGATTTTTTCTAAAAAAATCGCTAATATGGTTTCCTGAAATTTTGCTCTTAAAAACTAACATAGTAGGCCTTGAAGTCGAAATGGCGAAGGTCACTTTTTGCCAAGAATATACAATTTTTCGAGCTCTACAATCCAAAAAAAAACGAACCAAATCGGTTAAGAAATAAACTTTTTATCAGGGTGTTCCCAAAACAAATGGGTCACACTGTAGATCGATGCTTATGACTTGCATTTGTGATAGCACTGATAGCCAACACATATGCTACCTGTTATATCTGCAATATGACATTCTTATAAAAAATACCCTGAAAACTCACATGAGAATAAGCTAGAAATGAATCCAACCAGAAGTGGTAATTGATACTTTTACAGGATGTCCGTAAATAAAGCGGAACAAATAAAAAAGGTAGATCTATATGCAAAATCATGAAGAAAACTATGTCCCGAAATGCTGCTTTTTCGGGATGCTGGGTGTCAAAGAGTATAACCCAATGGTTTTGTGAGATGAAATATTGAAAAAAAGTTTCACATCATTTTGAACAGTTATTTTTTGGCAACCCTCGTGAAGCGAGTTGTTTAATAGCGGGTGTTGGGATCGAGAATAAAGAAAACCACTTTTCTAAATGGCCAACGTTTCGCAAAAATCTATTTGCAACCTCAGGGCCCTAGGACAAGAGAGAAGGTGTAATCTAAGATTAAACCCTCGTAAAATATGAAAATACTAGCGGGACAATTATTGAAAAGTCACATTGAATAAGCCAACACATTTGATCTAATCAATGTTCCGCTTTCTCTAATCACGTGTAGTTTGTTTACTTCCATGACTTTTGGTTTTAAACCATCATTAAAAAAATCATTAAGCCATTGTGTACACTATCGGCGCTACGTTTTGTTTCACTGATATATTATATTCAAAAATTTTATATTATAGATGCAATGAATGTATCTTTTATTACTTGTATTTTTTTATTTTCTTCCTATTTACCTATCTTACATACTAGGCAATAATTCATTTGCCCCTCGTATCACTGGATATGTATATGATTGACCATCTTATTGTTTTAAAATCAAATCAAAATCAGGTTTGGAATTTTACGCGGGTTGTTTAAAATAGTGTGCGAATTTCAATGGTTTTTTAATTTTTATAAATTTGTGAGTTTCTTTATACACTATGTTCATCGACATACTCGTACATCTTTGTGATTTTGACATATTATATTCTTTTTGTCACAGTCCCACAGAATGGTTTTTAACCGAAAATTTTTCAAATAAAATCATGTCCAAAGATACAGGGTGTTGAAGTTTTAGGAAAAAAATAAAAATTATTAATATAAATAAAAATGAAAAATACCTACTGATACATTTTTTTCATTAAATTTGAATTGTAGTAATGTGAGCAGTTGACCTCACTTTGATACAAGTGAGACAAAAACAAATTTTACATGTGTGACCCATTTATTTCGGGAACACCCTGATAAAAAGTTTATTTCTTAACCGATTTGGTTCGTTTTTTTTTTGGATTGTAGAGCTCGAAAAATTGTATATTCTTGGCAAAAAGTGACCTTCGCCATTTTGACTTCAAGGCCTACTATGTTAGTTTTTAATAGCAAAATTTCAGGAAACCATATTAGCGATTTTTTTAGAAAAAATCTGTGTGCACCACTGGATTCAGCATCCTTTAAAACGGGTCTATACAAATTTTCAACCGAAAATATCAAGTTGAAAAAAATTAAAAATTCGCACTTTTACAATCTTTGATTCTATCAAAAGAAATGATAAATGCATTGAAGTTGATGGTGGTTTGGTAGAAGTTACACATTTTTAGTTTTATGTCATTTTTATTTGTTTTGATAGAATCAAAGATTGTTAAAGTGCGAATTTTTAATTTTTTTCAACTTGATATTTTCGGTTGAAAATTTGTATAGACCCGTTTTAAAGGATGCTGAATCCAGTGGCGCACACAGATTTTTTCTAAAAAAATCGCTAATATGGTTTCCTGAAATTTTGCTCTTAAAAACTAACATAGTAGGCCTTGAAGTCAAAATGGCGAAGGTCACTTTTTGCCAAGAATATACAATTTTTCGAGCTCTACAATCCAAAAAAAAACGAACCAAATCGGTTGAGAAATAAACTTTTTATCAGGGTGTTCCCAAAACAAATGGGTCACACTGTATAAAACACCATATCAAATTTTAGCGATTTATCCATGCAACAAAATGGCTGTTATTTCATTTAACAAAAACCGTTGATCGTACGAAAAAATATCAAGAGACCAAATTAACTCCAAAGTAAATGAGTATCCCAAAAATAATATTGATTTTTAGAAAAAGCAGCAGCGTCCTTTTTTTTTCTTTAAAAAAATTCAATACAAATCATGTTCGAACGGAACTGGTAGATTTTTTTTTACTTTTACATCAAAAATTTAATCTAATGATCAAAAGAAGTGTACCAGATTTTGTGGAAATATCTGTAGTGGTAGGAAAGTTATGATAAAAAATACATTTTTTTCTTAAAATTTTGACACCCTGTATATCGCAGAAGCATTTTTGGACATCATTTTAATTGAAAAATGTCCTTATTTTCTTGCATTCAATGCTGTGTCAAAAAGAATGTATCAACATAAAAATCACCCTGTATTCACCCTGTATCCCGAAATAAGACGTGAATATTTCAACCACGTATTCTACAACTCAAAATAGAAATAAAACTTCATACAAACTAGTATTCACAGACTCTCCGTTTTCAAGGTACAGGGTGTTGAAGGTGAAGACCTGATTTTTCATGAATATTTTCGAAACCTGTGAAGATAATTAGGTAAAATCTTGTACAGTCAGCAAACATTTTACGCTCTACCTGATGAACGAAAACTGAGTATTCTATTACCTTCATGGCTAGAGAATACAGGGACGGGTTTGTAAAAAATGTGCCCTGAGTTTGTTGTAGTTTTGGGGCGTAGAATACGTCGTTGAAACATTGACGTCTAATTTCGGGATACCCTGTAGATTGAATCAATAGAAATGGAGGTCACATAACTTTACTTTCTAGATGTTACTCCAAATATTCAAGAATTATTAAATTTGTCCAACTTCATACATGGCAACCGGGATTTAAATACTAGTTTTTACACATATTCAAACTTCAATATCTACTGAACGACTCATCAGAAAGGTATCAAACTATATATTTTTGAGATCAGGAAAATGAGCACTTTCATATTATTTGATAATATACAGGGGGGTTCATTGAAAAAAATGCTACTTTTGGAAAAATATTGACATTCCGATAGGCTTCTGTTTTTTCTAAAGGGATTTTTGAAAAGTTCAGATGAATATCTAGAACTTTCATATTTACAAAATTTTCATATCTTCATTTATAACGCCGCTATCATATGGGTCAATATATACGGAACGATACGGAATGACCCTGTACAAAGAAATATATATAGTATATACAGGAACCCTGCATATTACCCAGTGAAATCACTTTTTTTTTCGTTTGAATATCAAAAGTATCATATATCCTGAGATTTTGAAGTTAATTTGAGTATTTGTTTTATAAGAGATATCAGAAAAATGCACTGTCTTTTTTATAGAAAAATACCAAATACCTTCCAAGTTACTGGTCTTAGGTATACCCTTGAGGTATAACTTGAAAATTGAAACACTTCCCACACCCTGGAAAACAGCATCTCACAAAATCTGGGATTGTCAGTGCAATGTAAAAGTCGACCTTCAAAACGCTAAAACACTCGACAAAATCCGTTTATGCGTTTCAAAGCTACAGCTAATTGACAATGGACAAAAGAAATGCTGTTCTTTGATTTATTTTTCGATGAGCAGTTTATTACAAAACCATAGTATCGGGCTGTCGGCTATAAAATGTTCAAACGGAAACGGGGATTCACATGAAATCACAACCAGACATACTTTTTGTTTACCACCTTCAAACAATTGAATGTTTTACACTTGATTCACAATAAAATTATTATTATAAATTGTAAAAATGGCATATTTATCCTAAATGGTTTGATTTGAAATTTATAGATTTTGTTCAATGAGATGAACTAGTAATAATCCAACATCCGAACACCTAAGTACTTTGTTTCATGGGTTCGGATCTAGAAGTTACTTTCTGAAACAATTATTGGATTCCAATTATCCTTAGACTGTAAATTCCACTGTAAACTATGTTTTCAGATTAGATTCCTGTGTTTTTTTATATCAAACGGTACAAAATTTTAGGGACCAATACGAAAAGAAAAACGGTTGTCTCATGTTTTCTCATGGAAACTAAAGAAAAAAGATCGGAAACGATTATTATAGAAAACATGGAATCTAAAATGCCCGATAAAAAATACAGATCGATTCGAAATATGCTTTAGATTAATGATAAAATATTTGCCTGCAGAACACTCGTTTTTCCAAGATTGCTATTATTTATTGAATATTTGACGCAAAAAAGAATAAACATTTGCCAGTCTTTTTTCCTATCCAGAATTTCATATTTCAATCTTTCACCATTTTGGAAATTTCCTACAAAATCAACATCGAGCATTTTAATACAGAATCAATATGACAATCCATACTCACATTGATCAAAATGATAGCCAAAACAATGATCCATCCATAACCTCCATCTGGATAATATAGCTCTGCTTTTTTCTCTTTACTCTCCATTGTATACAATTTCACATAATGTTCCTGAAATGAAATACCATTCAGAACTGACAAGAGAATAGCTCAAGTTTACAAACTAAATATTTATATAGATAAAGAATGTTGGCGATGGTTCTCATTTTTGTAAATTGACAATAAATTACATTCATCATTTCATAGTGATCAAAGTTTACAGCTTTTTCACTATAATATTAAGGTTAGATATGATGTAGACAATGACTATGTTGAACAATATTTGCAGATCTCTGATTAACTTTAATACTTATTGACAGTTATCTTTTCATTATTTCTAGAACGGATTTAATCAAGTGACAAACTTTGTTTCTACCTTGAGTAAATGTCAAGCATCTAATAAAGACCTTTTTTCGCGAAGCTGAAAAATCACTTGATAGAAGTTGATATCAAAATCAAATATGTGATTCATGGATAAAATTATATAAAATTGAATTCTCTATTGAATATATTGACAAAATATGCATAAATGATATACAGGGTGTTTCCTAAAGATTGGTAAAAAATTCGTTGTGTGATTCCTGGGGTATTTTCATGAAAAAAAGTTCCTATAAACATTTGCCGAAAAATGCTTCCTAAGGGAGCTACGCCCCTTTAAATAGGGCACCCCGAAGACGGTTTTTCCTCAATATTTCCGAAACCTTACATTCAAAATCATGAAATTTGGTACATCATACAAACTTTTAATGCTGAATGAGAATTTGAGCTCAGAATTTCAAAATTTCAATCAGGGGCGTACCATACTGGCGGGGTTAAAGGTTAAATCTTTTAACCATACTGGCGGGGTTAAAGGTTAAATCTTTTAACCTTTAACCCGCCAGTATGGTACGCCCCTGATTAAAATTTTGAAATTCTGAGCTCAAATTCTCATTCAGCATTAAAAGTTTGTATGATGTACCAAATTTCATGTTTTTGCATGTAAGGTTTCGGAAATATTGAGGAAAAACCGTCTTCGGGGTGCCCTATTTAAAGGGGCGTAGCTCCCTTAGGAAGCATTTTTCGGCAAATGTTTATAGGAACTTTTTTTCATGAAAATACCCCAGGAATCACACAACGAATTTTTTACCAATCTTTAGGAAACACCCTGTATATTTATATACCAGCACACTTATCAGAATCAAACGGAAACGGGGATTCACATGAAATCACAACCAGGCATACTTTTTGTTTACCACCTTCAAACAATTGAATGTTTTACACTTGATTACTATAAAATTATTATAATGAATTGTGAAAATGGCATATTCATCCTGAATGGTTTAATTTGCATTTATAGATTTTGTTCAATGAGATGAACTAGTAATAATCCAACAGAAAAATATCCGAACACCTAAGTACTTTGTTTCATGGGTACGGATCTAGAAGTTACTTTCTGAAACAATGATTGAATTCCAATTATCCTTAAACTGTTAGTCCCACTATGTTTTCAGATTAGAGCATTATTCCTGTGTTTTTTTAATATCAAAAGGTACAAAATTTCAGGGACCAATATGAAAAGAAAAAACGGTTGTCTCATGGAAACTAAAGAAAAATCATCGGAAACGATTATTATAGAGAACATGGAATCTAAAATGCCCGATAAAAAATAAAGATCGATTCGAAATATGATTTAGATTAATGATAAAATATTTGCCTGCAGAAAACCCGTATTTCCAAGATTGCTATCATTTATTGAATATTTGACGCAAAAAAGAATAAATATTTGCTAGTCTTTTTTGCTCACCCTACAAACGAGATATACAGACTACTGACCACGTATAGGGTTTATAAGAGTACAAATGGATAAAAAAATCTCATTTCTCGAGTAAAACTCATTCTTGATAATAAGATTTGCTAGTAGAAAAATACGATTCACGAAGACAAAACTTTGATTTTTTATACAGGGTTCGCAAAAACTTCAAGACCCTGAATTTTTCCAAAGAGTAAACCACCTTTCAATTCAATTTGTTTTTGAATAAGATTAGAGGTTGAAATACATTCAGCATTAATGGCTTTATCTTTAATAGAGGGGCATCAAAAAGTTTCAATGATTGATTTTTGTGTTTTCAAAAATCTTAATTTTGATTTCGTGTTTTCCCAAAAGATGGTAGGAATGCATTCAGCAGTTTAAAATTAGAATCTAGAGTCGAAGTTTTTGTTGGCTAAAGATTATAGAAAAGTCAAAAAGATTCAAGATTATTTCAAATCTTGGATATCACTTACAAAGCGTTACTCTAAATAATTTTTCTGAATTATATGCTCAAAAATTAAAAATAAAAATAATTTATTCTTAGAAAAAAATCAGGTTTTGAGGATTTTGCGAACCCTGTAATTAAAATCAAAATTTTTTCTCCGTGGATGGTATTTTTTTTTTCACAAGCATTTTTTTTATCAGGAATGAGTTTTTCCGGAAAACATTTGTGCTCTTGTAAACTCTATCTGTGGACGGTCTGTGAATTGTATACAGTGTGTTTCATTTTATCATCGACAATTCAGTATTTTGTCAAAAGTTGACCATCATGAAAAAGTTCTTTAAGCTTATACAGGATGTAACAAATTCGAGTATATAGCATTGGTAACTCGTTAACCGTAAGGGATACAACGTCGGTCGGTTGAATGGAGGCAAAGTTGCGCAATTGGATTCTCAAAAAAAATCCGCTTCGAAACTTCGAAAACTCCGAAGATTTCCGGAGGTATTCGGAAATAACTGATTTTTTCGAAATCTTTCCTTATTTTGTCCTGAATTTATTTAAAGAGATAATATATAAAACGAATAACACATTCTTATGGTCACTTTTTCTTCTCTTCAAGAAATCATGGGTGAAATTGATATCCGACGTTTCGAATTCTCGCAACCATCATCAACTTTTTTTTTTCAAATACGAACCCAACTTTCTTATTTCATTTCTTCGCTTTCTGGAAATAATGATGCATCATATCTTTTTTTTTCAATTCTTTCATTTTTTTTTATTTGTTTTTAAACATTTTTCAAACGTCGAGCTTAAAAAGTAACAAGTTATTATTGTTACCATGACTACGATCCGCGTGACGCGTTCTGAAAGGATCAATTTTTTTGTTTTTTTATAAGTCCTGTACGAGGTCCTGTATTAACTTTTTTGCACTATCTCAAAATAGGATGTGTGTCTCAAAATCAATATAATTCTCATCCATTTCACATAAACATCAATAATATAATACAACTGTTGTCAAAAATAACATCGATTGAAATGTGGCGGGCCAATCAAGAGAATTGTACCAAAAACCACAATTTTATAGGGAAAACGAATGAAAAGGCTAAATATCGATAGAAATCATTGAGAACTAATCAAATTCAACGAAATCCAAACGCCTCAATGTAGATTCCAATAATTTCTTTTAATACACTATATTTTACCTCATCATTATTTTCAGAAAGCAAAAAGCTACCTATTCAAAAATGAATTGAAAAAGTTGGATTCGTATTTGAAAAGAAAAAGTTGATGATGCTAGCGAGAAGTCGAAACGTAGAAGAGTGAAGAAATGTGTTATTTGGTTTCAATTATCTCTTCAAATAAATCCAGGCCTGGGACTCCGTGTACTGTAGAATTCCATAGCGACACTTCGCTCTCTGCATAAAATGAATGGGAAAGCGACCGTCGCTAGGATTCGACAGATACACGGAGTCCCAGGCCAGGACAAAATAAAGAAAGATTTCGAAAAAATTGGTTATTGACGAATATCTCCGGAAGTCTTCGGAATATTCCAAGTTCCGAAGCGGCATTTTTTTGAGATTCAAATTGCGCATCTTTCCCTCAATTCAACCGACGTTGTTTCTCTTATGGTTTACGAGGTACCAATGCTATATACTCGAATTTGTTACACCCTGTATAGTGCTCAAAATTGCTATCTTTTCATAAAAAAAATACCTTTTGTCATTTCCATGGCTTTCTATGATTAATAGAAGATCCCAAAAAACGTTAAAAGTTATAAGGTAATTTTTAAATGTAAAAATGAACAGCGTTTCCATAGCATGCTTTATTATTTTTTTATTTTTTACCATAATTTTTAAACGCTCGGTATAAGCTTGATCAACAAGACTTATCGGAAGTATAGTTCTTATCATACCTAAAAAATGACAAAACATTATTGAAAAATCTTAGAATTTATACAGGGTTAGAAAAATTGACTTTTTTTCAAATTTTACCTGACTATTAGAACTTTCTGCATAACATCTTATTACAAAATTATCGTCAAAAGGGTTTGTGCATGATAATAGGCCAAATTCAGAAACGCTATTTTTTTTAAATATAAAAATGCCTAATAAGTAGTATGTATAACTTTTCAGTTTTTCACATTTTTGGGGCCCTGATATTAATGATAGAAAGCCATGGAAATGATATGTGTCATTTTTTTTTTAAGAACATTTAAAGCTTTTTGAGATGTACTACATAGAAATTAAAAAAAAAATCAAATCGGTTTATTAACCAGATTCGGAAACATACGCTAAAATTGTAAAAGTGCATGGTGATACTGCTTTTTATCGTACTCAGGTGTTTCGATAGCATAAAGACTTGAGGAGGGGTATGAAAGCGTGGAAGACGAGGCGCGGAGCGGGTGACCAGTCGAGGTGCGTACTGACGCGATTGCGCAGCATGTGCGCGCCCCTATCCTTGAAGATCGACGTTTAACAAACCGAATGTTGGCCTCGCAACTGGGTATGAACCATGAAACAGTCAGACTAATTTCAACCGATGATTTTGAGATGAAAAAGTTGTGCGTGAAGATGGTTCCAAAGAACCAATCTGAGGAGCGAAAGCAGCATCGAATGATCGTCTCGCGGTCGCAAAAAATTTGTTCCATCAGTGCAAGCTACTATCGCAAAGTACTCAAAAGCGAAAACGAGTCAATAGGGTGCGCCCAGACATCGCTCGTAACTGGATCCTTCATCACGACAACGCGCCGTGCCGTTCCAGTATTTGGCCACAGGGATCGCCGTGTTGCAACAGCAACCTTATTCGCCCGATATGTCTTCTTCTTCTTTTAAAACCCTAGGACAAAATCGGTGGTCGAAAGAACCTCGATCACGGACATCCAGGCGGCTTTGACGAGGGTACTAGCGGACATCCCGGTCGAAGCGTTCCAAAAATGTTACGAAGCATGGAAAACGCGCTGGAATCGGTGTATAGCTGCCCAAGGGGACTACTTTGAAGGGGATGGCAGAGTTGTAGAATAATTTTTGAATATACGGTTTTTAAGGAATCATCTCATTACTTAACTGGAACACGACGTAATACCTAAATTGAAAACGGTTCATCCCAGAAATAAAAACTGATGAACAAAAAACAGTGACATCCAGTTTTTTTTTTCAAAAATGGGTTAGTTTATATAATATATACAGTGCGTTTCTTTTAAGACGGAACATAGGGATTCCCATGTTAAATTTTCAATACCATGTTAGCAGTGCTTCTATTCGTAGTACACAGCTGAAACTTGCCGTGGATGAACTTTGATGCTTCGAGATTGAGTAAGTTCATCAATTACGCCAGAATAACTTCGAAAAAGACTCAAAAAATGCTTAAATTTATCAGAAGGTTATACTTTTAACATGCCTTGTATATGACGGTGACAACAAACTTTCTGACGTGACTTACTTCATTGTCAATTTGTTTAACCAAAAAATGTGTTTTTTGTTTTAATGACCATCAAGAATACTGCTTGGCCGATAATATGGGACATTTTGAACAGTTTATCTGGAAAATAATCTTTGATTTCAATTATCGTATTATACTGTTAGAAATAAATGAAGTTGCAATTTGACAATGAAGTTATTGGTTGACAGTGGCACATACCAGGCTAGTGAAAAAGTATTACTTTCCAATTATTGATAAAAGCATTTTTTTAAATATTTTTTCAATTTATTCTGTGTTGATTGATGGAAAAACATAATCCCTAGGCACCAAAGTTTATCCACGCCAAGTTTTAGCCGTGTACTTTGAATCAAAGTACTGCTAACACTGGACTGAAAATTTAACATGGGAATCCCTATGTTCCGTCTTAAAAAAACGCACTGTATATATATATATATATATATATATAATATGTATGTATGTGGACAGGTGGACAGTAACGGGGCTACTGGTCACAGTTTTGAAAAAAACCTCATTTTATATGTAGATATATATACAGGGTGTCTCACGGTCTATGGTACGTTAGACGTTTATGGAAAACTAGACATAGGATAGATCTGAAAATTTGGCTAAGAACATAATCGAGTATGATCTATATTTTAAAAATATTTTCAGTTCTGCAGTGTTGCCGCTTCTACCCAAAAGTTGTGGCAACTTTCTTATTTTAAATGGACCACCCTGTATATTATTATTTTTTTGGATTGCTTGACTGATTCTAATCACTTTTGCTTGATACACTCCTATACCTATCGGCAGCGGTTTTCGAGATATAAATTAATGTATAATATTTTTGTCGTAAAAAACATCAGTGGATTGAGTTCAATAATTTCGTACTTGAAAACGGTGGAGAGTTGAAATTGCTATGCCGACTAGAGGAAGGTAGGTTTATATGATTCCAATGGAGAAACCGATCTGTAAATATACAGGGTGCTTCAAATTTATTAATCTTTTTCCTATACACAAAAATGATAAGAAAGTTATTTTTTTCAAATGGAACCCCCTGTATATTACTTCAAAAATGAAAGGACCAATAAATTTCTTTTCAAATGGTATCCCATGTTCATATACCTAAACCTTCAGGTTCTACAAGAAAAATGCATTTGTCTAAAAAATAAATTATATTGGTATTATTGATATGAAACATAATGTAGTTGCAGTTTGCTACTAAAAATAAATTGTTATTGCTGTGTGACCTGGCAACTATAGGTTGCCCTAGAAACTACATTATGTTTCATATCATGTATACCAATATAATTTATTTTTTAGTAAAATGCATTTTTCATGTAGATCCTGAAGGTTAAGGTATAGTAATATGGGATAACATTTGAAAGGAAATGTATTGGCCTTTTCATTTTTCAAGTAATATACAGGGGGTTCCATTTGAAAAAATTGATTTTTTATCATTTTTGTGTGAAGGAAAAAGATTAATAAATTTGAAGCACCCCTGTATATTTTCAGATCGGTTTCTCCATTGGAACCATATAAACCTACCTTCCTCTAGTCGGCATAGCAATTTCAACTCTCCACGGTTTTCAAGTACGAAATTATTGAACTCAATCCACTGACGTGTTTTACGACAAAAATATTATAAATTAATTTATATCTCGAAAACCGCTGCCGATAGGTATAGGAGTATATCAAGCAAAAGTGATTAGAATCGGTCAAGGAATCCAAAAAAATAATTATATACAGGGTGGTCCATTTAAAATAAGAAAGTTGCCACGACTTTTGGGTAGAAGCGGCAACACTGCAGAACTGAAAATATTTTCAAAATATAGATCATACTCGATTATGGGCTCAGCCAAATTTTCAGGTCGATCCTATGTCTAGTTTTCCGTAAACGTCTAACGTACCATAGACCGTGAGACACCCTGACCCCCTTAATTTAGATTATTCTATTCCTAACTAGTCAGTCGCGACTACTTTTCCACTTATATATATATATATATATATATATATATATATATATATATATAAGCAGAAGGGTAGCACGACTGGCTAGTTAAGAGAGAACTAGAGGTTAGTGGGGATGCAGTCTAGTAGATTCTTCTTCTTTACGAAGTGGCCATGAGGTAAAAGAAAAACCCTTTGAGGTTATGTCAAGCTTTCGAGATTTATTTGGTCTCTTCTTCAGGACTACTACAAAAATTACTTAAATTAGTACCACTAAAAAAAATTATTTTTAAAGAAACTCACCACACGTGGGTTAAATAAATGAACTGGGTGACAAACTCCACGTATCGGAAATAGCGTGTAAGAAATTGCAAGAGCAAATCTCACTCAAAGATGCTTCATTGCCCGTCTCGGTACTTATTAATGTTTTTCAATCTTAGAGCAGTTTATAAATAATTGTACATCCGTAATTGCCCGTTTCCGGTAAGATCTATTCACAACAGTAATAATCACTGTCTATCTCAGTCACCTACATAGGAAAGAACCAGGTCAGAACCACACATCTAATTATTGAGAACGTATGTCTTATATTGACTTGCAAACTAGCGCGTTATTTAAAAACAAGCTGTTTCCGCCTGCGTACTTCTCTAGATTGGGTAGCTGGTACTGATCCTTTGTCCTTTTTACACACAACCACGGGCAATGAAGCATCTTTGAGTGAGATTTGCTCTTGCAAATTCTTACACGCTATTTCCGATATGTGGAGTTTGTCACCCAGTTCATTTATTTAACCCACGTGTGGTGAGTTTCTTTAAAAATAATTTTCTTTTAGTGGTACTGATTTAAGTAATTTTTGTAGTAGTCCTGAAGAAGAGACCAAATAAATCTCGAAAGCTTGGCATAACCTCAAAGGGTTTTTCTTTTACCTCATGGCTAGTCTAGATCTACTAGACTGCATCCCCACTAACCTCTAGTTCTCTATATATATATATATATATATATATCGGTTTACAAGGTTCTACGACGTTTTCCGATTTCCAATCTCCACCTATCCCGATCATTCCATAGATCGCCCTCGAGTTCTCTCTCTCAGTTTCTTATTGATTTCTTCTCTTCAGCTTTTTTTTGGCCTGCCAGGCCTTCTTCTCCCCCTTGGTTGCCAAACCAGGATTTGTTTTGGAATTCTGTCTTCCGGCATCCGTTGCACATGACCGTACCAAATGAGCTGTTTGTTTCTCATGTCCTCCGTAATCGTGTGTGTGACACCCGTTATTTCTCTGACTCTCTCATTTGTTTTTCCTTCTCTTCCTGATATGCCTTTGAGCATTGAGGAACTTGCATGAAAAATCAAATCGATTTTTTATATTGCAAACTGTCAAAATTCGCAAAATTTTCAATACTTTTTTTTTATTTTGTTCAAAAATCATCTTTTCAAAAGTAAATCAACTTTCAAGTTGTATACAGGGTGTCCGGCCGGTAAGTATATGTCATAATTTTGGGAGCGTATAGAGGATGTCAAGATAACCCCAGTTTGTCATTTTATCTTTCTAGAGTGCCTCCTAACGAAGATACAGAGCCCTTGGGGAGTACCCAACAAATGTGTAAACATTCAATCTCAATCTTAAAATTATCTAATGGAATGCCAGATCGGCATTCTCCAATCACAACCATTTAAATGAAATATGTGCAAATACGCAATTTGATGTAGGTTTACTATCGGAAACCTGGTATAAGCAGCATTTTAATATTCGATTGCCGGGATACAATATTATCTGAAAAGACAGGTGTGATGTGAAAGGGGGAGTAGCTATAATCCTCAAGAACACATTTTCCTGTAAAATTATTGTTTTTTCTGATAATCTCACTAATCTTGAAATATGTGGTGTTAATTTATATATTCAAAATGAAACTATCTCGATAGTGTCAGCCTATAGGCCCCCAAATAAAAATGTCACTGTTGATGATTATGTAGCAATATTCAGTAGATTAACAAATCCGTGCATCATTGGATGCGATTTCATTGGGCACCATACTTTATGAGGTTCAAACAGTATAGTCCAGCTGGAGTAAGTCTGGCGGACGCGCTGGATTTGATGCCGGATCTTATTGTTTGTACTGATGGATAACCATTGAGTTTTATTTAAAGTCAATGTGGATAACCCACTAGGATATCTTTTGATTCCTTCTCTGCTATTGACGTTACAATTATTTCATCTAAATTCATTAATTACGCTCATTGGTCAGTGTTGGATGATACATATGGCTCAGATCACTTCCCTGTGCAGTAAAAATTGAATAGGAATATTCCATGTGCAGAGTCAACAAAATTATTCAAATGGTCATTAACAAACGCCAACTGGAATTTATATTCCTTTTTAGTGGATCAAAAAATAAGGTCTATGAATAATGATCAAGACACCAATCAGTTGCTCTCTTCTGTTGTTCAGATTATCACCGAAGTTTCGAACATTTGCTTTAAAAAGTGAAAATGTCAAAAAACAAAAGATATACCCCTTCATGGTGGGATTCTGAATGTTCTCTAGCCGCCGAAGAAAGGTGTAATACACTTAAGGAAAACAAACAGCATAAAACAGCTTCTAACTTTATGAAGTATGAAAACGCAATGACTAAATCTAAACGGCTTTACAAGATGAAGGCCAAGGAAAGCTGGACTTCTGTCAGTCTGCAACGGTCCAGTTGTCGCGTTCAAAATAAAATTATTATTTATATAGTTACGAAAAGCCTTCGGCAATGTTGCCAGTGGAGTGAAGTTTTCTGGGTATTTTGACATTTAGGTTAGATGATGTTGTGCCAATGAATTTGTTTGGAAGTAGAATAAGTATTAAATTGTGACAGTCCGCCAAAAGTTAACCAATCACAAAGAATCAGTTTTTATTAAATCAAAATGTTATAAATTCGACGAAATGCGGAGATTTGGTCTTTTTCGTGTTATTTGTTAAATGTAAGCTGTTTATGTATCACTGACACCCTCGACTCGGCAAGGCGCCCAGAGGGGTAAGTTTCACCGAATCTCAATCTCTTAAAGATTCTAATTAGGATTTTCTTGATGTGTAGTTTTTGGTTAATAATTGGATTGAACCAAATCAATGTACTAATGGAATAAACGGGTACATGCTCGATTTGAGGTTAGAATCCGGCGTATGTGTACCTGATTGAAGCTTGGGGTATACAAAGCCACCACACCACTCGAAAAGCAGCCCCAGATCATTGACTGGGAAAGGGCCAAGGCGGCCGAATCAATTGGAGTTAGCTGTGATTGGAGTACCACCTCAAATACCGCTTGAGGCCCGCAGCAAGCAATACCTCACTGGCTACTGTTGTTATAATTCGCCACAGCAAGTACTCATTAAGTTTATAACTGGTTACATAATATCTTCATAATATCGTCATTTCGTCATAACGCAGGAACTACGTCTCATATCCCCCACTTAGTATTAATAGTAATTTTCCGTTGGCACAACATACTTAGAAATCTTAACATAAGTTCGTAGTATAGTAGTAATTCCTCAAAATTGTCAGTTTGTAGAATATTTCCAACCTTTCACTTTATTGAGTTACTTTTTAAAGTGTTTAATTTGTGCAAATAAGGCCCACATAACAAAAAAAAAACAATGATACCAAGAGGTATCTGGGCAATAAAGGGGAGGAACTAAAATTTGTACTACTGTTATTTCACACCTGCCCTATGACCCATTGCACTGGCGCCCGAGCAAAATAAATTAGGGGTTGTAGCGTAGTTCCTGCAGTTGCTTTTGAAATCTAGTTGATAGTGAAAAGTTTTTGACAATCAGTCTTTTCATGTAATTTTTTTTTGTTAATAATATTATCAGGAAATCTTCACTCTAAGTAACATTTTCTTATTTTCTTTTAAATTTTCAAATTGGGGGGGAAAGTTTTTTATACAGACAAGCCTGGATTTTATGCAAGAGCATGGTGTAAACTGATGTTGATGCGGATCATCGCGCGAAAAATATTTTGATGAATTGGCATTCACTAGTACAGCTGTACATATTTTTTTTTTTTTTTGGATGAAGTTTTTAAGAATATTGGTGCGACCTTGCTGGTAGTGATTTTTTTTTTAAGTGGAAGTGTTATTGGTGCATAGTGAATAGTGATAGTGAAGTGGAGTTTTGTCTTGTTCAAGGTGAAATGTTTTCGTGAGTGATAGTCAAGGTACATTTCAGGGTTTACCTCAGTATATTAGAAGTTTTTTCTTATATATTACATTCTGTAGTATTACATGTTCGTTTTCATTTTTACATTAACGTTGAATTATATTAAATTTATAAACAATAATAATACATAAAAGCGGGTTTCTCATGATGGTGAATACGAGACAAAATAAAGATAGTGGTGATGTGGCGGCTTCTAATGTGATTGTGAGTGAGAAAGAAGAAGAAACGAGACTGGAGATGAGGGCAAAGGCTGAAGAGGATAAAAAGAAACAGGACTTAAATTGGATGCAGCAGAACAAAGTTGCTTTGGAGAATGAGAGAAGGTTGAAGGATCTTGAGAGGGAGAAGGTGCTTAGGTTGGAATCACTTTTGAGGGAGAATGAGGAAAAGTTAAAAGAGTTTGAACGAGAGAAATTACAGAGAGAGATGAAGTCTACGGAGGAAACGCATGAACAAGGTGGAGATTATGATGATTTTATGTACAAGGAAGGCAGACAAGAGGAATTATCAAGAAAAGGGAAAAGGCATGCTGAAGTTGACAAAAGGAGATCACTGAATAGAGAACGGACTTATGAGGAGGAAGAAGCTAATGCATTGTTTGATTGGAGAAAAACTGGGGCCATTCCGAAACAAGGGGTGCAGCAAAAGGAACAAGCGTTCAGCCATTATTCAGGTCAACGCTTTGAAAGACTTCAAGAAGAAGTGATAGAGTCATTGAGACTTCTCAGACCACAAGTTGATGTGGAAAGCATCCCAACGTTCAATGGAACGAGTAGACAGGGTCCAAAGGATTTTTTGAGAAAGTTAGAATGGTGGTTCACTGATCAACGAATTCAACCCAATGAATATTTAGGTTGGGTCAGGAGAGGCCTTCGTGGTGAAGCCAAACTATGGATTGATTGCTTTGGAGATGATATACGAACATATGGGGAATTCTGCAGAAGATTTCTAGAAAAATTCTGGAGCAGAGAGAGACAAAGAAGACTCATACAAGAGCTGTATAATGGCAGATATATTCAGGAATATGGGAATAATTCATCGATGTCCGTATATTTTTTGAAGACCCTCAAATTAGCACGAGAACTTGAAATTATGACTTTAGAAGAAACCATTGATACCATTATTGATCATTTTCCACTTCAAGTAGCAAGAGTTCTGGCAGGTTTAGCGGAAAAAACACCGGATGCAATTTGTAAAACATTAGAACGCTTTGATAGCATGGAAGAACGAAGAAACAGTAATCATTTTGGCAATCAAGCGTCAAGGTTCAGATATCAAGGGAGAAACTATGAGGAGGAAAACTTCAGACAGAATCACCGAAATAATAATCATCGTTTCAATCATCAATCGTCTTATCAGGGAGATCGTAGTTCCAATCATCAACAATCCACTGGAAATTGTCCAAATCAGAATAATACCAGCAGCCAAAAATTCTCAGAAAATAGAAGGCATTCTATCAATAACTATAATCAATATCAGGGAAATCGAAATGAAAATAGGAAATATGGGGAAAGTCTAGGAGAAAACAGACGGTACAGTGTTAGAGCCATGAGAGTAGAAGAACAACAGCGACAGAAAGATCTTGATAACATTGAAGAGGCAGTCCAGACAATTTCTTTTCCTTTGGGGTAATGAAAAGAAAAATAAATCGCTGGTGGGGCTATGCAACGGTCCAGTTGTCGCGTTCAAAATAAAATTATTATTTATATAGTTACGAAAAGCCTTCGGCAATGTTGCCAGTGGAGTGAAGTTTTCTGGGTATTTTGACATTTAGGTTAGATGATGTTGTGCCAATGAATTTGTTTGGAAGTAGAATAAGTATTAAATTGTGACAGTCCGCCAAAAGTTAACCAATCACAAAGAATCAGTTTTTATTAAATCAAAATGTTATAAATTCGACGAAATGCGGAGATTTGGTCTTTTTCGTGTTATTTGTTAAATGTAAGCTGTTTATGTATCACTGACACCCTCGACTCGGCAAGGCGCCCAGAGGGGTAAGTTTCACCGAATCTCAATCTCTTAAAGATTCTAATTAGGATTTTCTTGATGTGTAGTTTTTGGTTAATAATTGGATTGAACCAAATCAATGTACTAATGGAATAAACGGGTACATGCTCGATTTGAGGTTAGAATCCGGCGTATGTGTACCTGATTGAAGCTTGGGGTATACAAAGCCACCACACCACTCGAAAAGCAGCCCCAGATCATTGACTGGGAAAGGGCCAAGGCGGCCGAATCAATTGGAGTTAGCTGTGATTGGAGTACCACCTCAAATACCGCTTGAGGCCCGCAGCAAGCAATACCTCACTGGCTACTGTTGTTATAATTCGCCACAGCAAGTACTCATTAAGTTTATAACTGGTTACATAATATCTTCATAATATCGTCATTTCGTCATAACGCAGGAACTACGTCTCATATCCCCCACTTAGTATTAATAGTAATTTTCCGTTGGCACAACATACTTAGAAATCTCAACATAAGTTCGTAGTATAGTAGTAATTCCTCAAAATTGTCAGTTTGTAGAATATTTCCAACCTTTCACTTTATTGAGTTACTTTTTAAAGTGTTTAATTTGTGCAAATAAGGCCCACATAACAAAAAAAAAACAATGATACCAAGAGGTATCTGGGCAATAAAGGGGAGGAACTAAAATTTGTACTACTGTTATTTCACACCTGCCCTATGACCCATTGCAAGTCTTTGAATTCACAAACGCATCCCTCTATAATTTGGAAAAGGGTGGATGCGATATCTACAAGTTTAAACAACAATCAGTCCAACATTATATACGAAAAAGGTGCACGACTTTTTCTCGGAAAAATTACTCCTGACTTGGTAGAAAATGAGATGTTCTCTGATCCAAATGTTGACAACATCCCTTGCTAAAACAAGTATCTATGGATGAAGTTGACGTTAGTATCAAGAAATCGGGGGATACTTCACCTGGTAATGATGGTACTACTTATTCCATGATCCAGAACTTACCTAAAAATGCCAAACATGTGGTATGTTTGGTGTTTGACAAGATGTTTATCGAGGGTGAAATGTGCAATGTGTTTTCCAATGTGATTGTGGTCCCTATCAGCAAACCAGGTAAACCCAATGAGTTCAGACCTATTTCATTGATGTCTTGTTTATTCAAAACGAGAGGATCATCAAGACACGCTTAGAATGGTGGATGGAGAAGTCAAATCGTCTCCCCCAATCGCAGCTTGGATTCCGCAGAGGAACGGGTGTTATGCATTGTGTAGCTCACCCTAATTTAGATATCCAGAAATGCCGAAAATAATTATCTTGCTGCTCTTTTCGTTGATGTTCCGAGTGCTTACGACAATGTGGATATTTCTACTCTCATAAACAAAATGGGGCCACTTGATATTCCCAGATCCCTCGCACGTAATATAGTAGAGGTTTTTCAATAGAAAAGTTTACATCTGGGTTAAAGACGAATTAATAGGTTCTAGGATTACTAGTAAAGGTCTTCCTCAAGGTTCGGTATATTGAGCCCTTTTTTATATAATTGATGTACTGCTGACTTTCATGAGCTAGTTCCCAATATTAGTATTTTACAATATGCGGACGATTTTTGCCTCTACACAACCAAAAAACGTGTAGAAGAGTGCATTCAGAATTTGGATGTTGCCATGAATTCGTGCTCAACATATTTTTTCAATAATGGCATCGACATTTCCCCTTCTGTTATGACCGTCTTCACCAGACACTCTTTGGTTTATCAGGATTCAATACGATTGGCGGGTACTAATATACCATGGAAGAATAGTGTTCGATCGATATCTGGGAATTGTTCTTGATCGTGGGATGACCGCATCAACGGTATTATTACCAGGTGTGAAAAAAGTCTGAACTTACTAAAATTAATCACCAAACGACCTTGGGGTGCGGAACCAAAAACTTCGCTCATGTTTTATAGAGCCTACATAAGATCTATCATAGATTTTGGATCATTTTTTTATGGAACAGCAACCAAATCTCGACTGGTTAAAATTGATCGCCTGCATTACAAAGCTCACGTATCGTGGTTGCTGCTTTTAGATCTACTCCTGTGCAGGCTCTCCTAGCAGAAACAGGTGAAATGCCGCTAGACCTTAGAAGAGAATTATTGGCTCAAAAATTCCTGATCAAAAACCAAGTTCTCAGTAAGATCTTACTTATCAACAAGGTATCCAAGGTATGCCATTGTAAACAATCTGGTTGCAGAAAAGGGGGGAATTTCAATTTATACTGATGGCTCCAAGTCGAAGGACGGTGATTGTTCCGCATTCTACATTCCATCTTTAGACGTTTTTCATACTTCCCGATGCAATCCTAAATCTAGCATCTTTTCAGCGGAAGCAAATGCCATTATTATGGCTTTTGAGAATGTCAGTGGTCACAAAAAATTGGGGGAATCTCAGATTCCTTTTCCTGTCTAAAAGCCATAGAAAATAAATCAAAAAATATATACAAAAACCCGTTAATATCTACTAAATGTGAGGTAGTCCTGATTTTGTCCCAGAGCATTATTTTCACCTCGTTTGTAGGACATGCTGGTATTGCTGGGAATGAAAACGTGGATATTTATGCCAAACAGGCAGTCCATAACAACATCACGAATGAAAGGTTGCATATATGTGATATCCTTCCGTTAATCAAGAATAACGTCAGAACCAAGTGGAAAACAATAATCGTAACCACCACACCAGAACAAATATATCCTTGGTTTCCCTCTCCCTCTCTCTTGTCCAATCTATTCCTTTGAGCAGAAATCACTTCACAACTTATGCTAGAGCCGTTTTTGGTTATGAGAACATCAGATAGCAGTTGCACAAAATGAAGCTCTCAGACACCCCTGTATGTGCATGCGATAACACTAGCATCGACGATTTGAATCATTGGATTTTCGGGTGCCAGTTCAATCGGAGAGCATCTGGTTATCTATTGGATGAGCTTGGTCTGTTGAATTTGCTGCCTTTTCATGCTGAAGGGTTTGTGTATTTGACACAAACTGACAAAAATATTCGCGAAATGTTTATGCGGTTTGTAAGAATGTGTAAGAGAAAGCTTTAGGGCATGGTGAAAACTCCTTTATTTTATCCCATATTATTTTTAAATGTAAGACATCCTTTTATCCGTGATCTATGTTACCTGTGTTTTAAGTCGTCCTGAGAGACCCCAGGGCGTGAAAAACGTGTTAAACCCTATTCCTATCCCTATTGATTTTTCGAAAATTCTCTCGAGTCGCTATATTGTCTGTACGCTTGAGATGTACGTATGCCAAAAAAAAATGAAAGCATCATTCAAACTTTTTTAACTGCCTATGCAGTATAATAACTTGTGGTATGTTAGTTATTTTTGGAAAGACCTGAGGGCATGAATCAAAGTTTGAATCACCTTAACTAAAAGGGTCTATGTTGTTTACAATCGAAATTTTGTGCTTGTATTAAATCAAAATTTCTGGGCTTCCTGCTTCTAACTTCGCAAGATAATCGAACATTTCACAGCTTTTCAGGATCAGAATCTCAACAAAACCATATTGCACACTTGCATTTCGAAAAATGTCTCAGAAAGTGAAGGAAAAAAATGACAGTGAGAGGTTAATGTTTGTTTACGGTACAATCAGCTGACTTTAAGGTTATGTTCTATGTATTAGTTGTTTCCAGGAACGAGTGAGTGACCCTGGTACAGCTCAAGTGCGTGACGCACCGAGTCTTCAAGCCGTCATGTTTACTGGAACGCAACGCGGCGTCAGTGGGACTTTAAGTTGAATTGACACTGTCAATTATTGTAATAAGTGGTACTATCACCTATCCTATCTCGTTTTTGGTGTTTATTGTTTTTGTAATTTTTTTCAATGCACAACTAAAATTTAAATATTTATCAAAAACTTGAAAAAAAACTTCAAATCAAATAGATATTTTGAAAATCTAGTGTCTGTATCTAATCAAAATTTCTGGGCTTCCAGCTTCTCACTTCACGAGATAATAACTCATTTCACAGCTTTTCAGGATCAGAATCACAAAAAAAAACATATTGCACACGTGACAGTTCGAAAAATGTCTCGAAAAGTAAGGAAAATAGTGAAAATACAGAATGATGTTTGTTTACGGTACGATCAGCTGACTTTCAGGTTATGTTCTGAAATGGCCAATTCGCTTCCGAAATTATGCCACATACTTACCGAACACCCTGAATAACATACAAAGATATACTGATCATGTATACTGAGATGGTGTGACGTCAAAATTCGGCAATTTCAGTACATTTCAAAAGCGTTAGGTATATCTTCGCCAATTTTCAACTAAAAGGAAAAAAAATGTGGGTCTTGATTTTTCTGGACTTTCGAATCCAGCAATTAAAAAAATTGTTGCAAGTTTCCTTTAACAACCTTGTAATGTGATAATAAGGTAGAAGGTCACGAATCGAGGAAAAAATTGACAGTTGGAATTCTATCTGGCGAAAAATGAAAGGCTCACCTTCAGTACAGTGATGTCCTACGATAATTTCTAGTCTTTAAGAAACCAATTGCAACATGTGCAATTCAAACAATAAAAAAAATCAATGGACAAAGTTCTCATCGAAAATGAGACATGGAATGTATGGACACAGAAAAGAGTTTGGAATAAGCAGAGAAATTGAAAAAAGCCACTTGATGAATAGGTGAAACTTTTCACAATCGCACCACACCTAAAATCATAATACGCTCAATGATAATATTAAGATCGGAAGAGAAGGAGCAAATGACGAAATGTGATAACTATCGGGTCGAGGATGTGGTATATGATAGACTCCTGGATTGACTAGACGAATAAGGAAAAGAATACAAAATAGTTACCGGCTATACTCATATCCTGAACAAAGAAGATGTAAAGAGCGTCAGCTTGAGTTAAACATTCAAAATTCTAGTCGAATTTGAACGTAAATGTAAATTAACATGACTGCAGATATTGAAGTACTGTGATTACGCATTTATTTACGCAAAAAGCATGGGTACCCAAAATTATGAAGAAAATAATATACGGGCAGACAATCAAGTGATTGTTACATTATACAGGGTGTATGGGAAAGTCATGTTGAAAATGAAAGAGCTTATAGAGGAAGGAAGAGGAAGGCACTAACTTTTCTTTGCGTATCTGAAGAGATTGCAAAATATGATTCTCGTATGCTTTTTTGAATAAACAAGGTAAACAGATACTTGATTTAATTCGATTAACCACTCTGTTTTCGAGCAATTCGAGTTTCAAATATTCAATAAACGCGAATGTTATACTTGGTGGTCCGTTATGAATGAGTCATATTGTAAGTGTAGATTCTAGACGTCAAAATACTGCGATCTAGACTGCGATTTGGCTGAGTTTATCATGATACCAAGATCGATAATAACCGAGATACTAGGGTGTGACAATCAAAAATATTAGGTCGGTTCGTAGAACAATCACAAATCGATGAGCGCTTCATCGATTGGTCAAAATAATCAGAAATAGTTCTCAAACTGCAAATACTGATTGTTGATTGGTTCTGACTGGTTTGTGATTGTTCTACGAACAGATCTAAGGAGGACTATAACTGTCCTCCATAAACAGATCTATTATGTCAACTTTGACACCCTTGAGGCAAAAATGACAATAAATTAATAAAAATATGTCAATATATCACAAAGAATACTGACGGTGCAACTGAGGAAGACTTCAATGAAAACCCATTTCATTGGAACATACGTATCATTTGCAAACTAAAAAAGATATGGTGTGTTTTTAAGTTTATAACGCTATAATAAAGAAAGGTAACGAAGACTTATCAGTTTCAACTAGGTACCATTTTATATGAAGGCTCTTTTCTTACCTCCAATGTTTTTTGAAGGGACAATATTATCATCCATGCTGTTATACAGGGTGTCCAATAAGTCATGGATCAAACGGCTCAGGTTGATTGGGGATGCCATTTGCAAAAAGAAAAACCCCATATTGTTATCCAATTGTTGATCGTTTTCGAGATACAAGAGGAATGCCAATGCAATGGCCATCTTATTCGTCCGACGGCGTGAGCCCACTCGTTTTTTATGGGGTTATGCTGGACCGCATTTTTACAAGAACTGTGAAAAATCTCGCGAAGAACCTTTGAAGTGTTGTCTATGTGGGGAGCCCCATGCCTCCAACTGGGCTTTTTGCAAGAAGAACCCAAATTTTTTGAGAAAGCAAAAGACCAAAAAAATAATTGGAGCTCAATCGGAACCTGTGAAAAACAGTTGATGATTCCAGTAGGAACGCATCAAATAACTCTGACTCAAATGATAAACCAACTTATGCCAAAATCACCATGCCTAATTCTGATAATTCTAATAAAACTTCAAGTTTCTCCATCAATTTAAGTAGTGCCATGAATAAATTATCTAAACATCAATCTCCTCCAAATACTGATGCTCTTTTATTCAGAATTTTAGACAAAATTGAGTCTATGGAAAAAGAAATGAACCTTATTAAAATCACCGTTAATGATGTCAAAGCGAAATATTTATCACTCCATTCACATTTTCTGAAACACAACATTTATTCAGAAATCGAAGATCCCATCGCACAATCCTACATTGAGTCAAACCCACTTGATGAATAATCACATTTTAAATAATCAACTGGGCATCAAAATAGTATCCTGGTATGCCAATGGTTTGCGCGGTAAAACAACTGAAATATTCGATTTTATTTCAGAACAAAAAATCGACATTTTACTACTCCAAGAGACTCATCTCACCCCTATTCTGAAATTTAACGTTCCGAATTTTAGTGTTTATAGGAATGACAGATTGTTCAAGAAGGGAGGTGGTACAGCCATCCTAATCAAGAAGGGAATTCCTCACAAAATCTTACAAAACAATCCAGATATTCTTCTTGAATATACTGCGGTTCAAGTTTTATTGAAAGACCATAAATTGAACATCTATTCAATATACAAACCACCTAATGTTGATCTTAAGAAACATGATTTAGACTTCATATTATGTAGGTCTAATCTACCTACATTGGCCGCAGGAGATTTTAATGCGAAACATGTAGATTGGGGTTGCTCCAGAACAAATTCACAAGGCTTGAAACTTCGCAAATACACGTTGAATAACCAAATCTAAATTTTATCACCTCCAGAACCTACACATTATGATGCAAAAACTAAAAAATCGGATATTTTAGACATTGCTCTACTCTCAGGGATTCAATCTCACGTCCATATAAAAAATCTTCATGCGCTTCCTTCCGACCATGACCCTATAGAGTTGATCATTACAAATATTGAAATTGAAATGATATCTTTCAAAAGAAAATTTATGAATTTAGTAAAATTCAGAAAACTATTACAACAGCAAAATCCAATATTTAATTTAAATAATATCCATGAAATAAATCAGGCTGTTCAAAGTTTTACAACGCTTATAAACGACAACATTGAAGCTGCTTCGTTCACCACAAATGTCAGACCATCAAACCCCTTGGATTTCCCCCTTACATAAGAGAGCTTATAAAAAGGAGAAATAAACTCATACGATCTTCTAAAAGAAAAAACGACAAAGCTAACAAACTGACAAACGACATTAAAATATCAATCAATGAATTTTAAAATGAAAACTTCCAGCATTATCTTGCAGATTTGACAAATTCCGACATTCAGTTCTGGAAACTACAAAAAAGCTTTACAAAAGCAAACAAAATCAGAGTTTATCCACACATAAAAGACAAAGACACATTCTACCAATTAGACCAGGATAAAGCCAATATTTTTGCAAAAATGCTGCAAAATCAGTTTAGTCCAAATAATGATTTGGGAAATCCTGATCTAGAAAATACAGTTTCAAATCACCCCATTAACGTGAATAACAATGCAGATAATTTCCCAGACTCAAATATTGACGAGATCGATTTTACCAATATAGATGAAATTAAATGCATCATAAAATCCACTAAAAATGGAAAATCTCCCGGTTTTGACTTTATCACTTACAAGATTTTAAAAAACTTACCGGATAATATTTTGGATGTTCTCAGTCTCATTTTTAATGCATGCATAAGGTTGAATTATTTTCCTGAATATTGGAAAATGTCTATAGTTGCAATGATTCCCAAACAATCAAAAGATTTGAACATCCCTACCAATTATAGACCCATTTCACTACTAAGCTCTATCAGTAAAATCTTTGAAAGAGTTCTCTTGGAAAGAATAAAAATTCAATGTGAGATCTTGAAAGCCATTCCGAATCATCAATTCGGATTCATGGAAAATCTCAATACAGAGCTCCAAATTGCCAGGCTGGTTGAGGGCCTCACTAAAGGGATGCAGGCCCGGAAAAATTCTGGGGTTGTGTCCCTTGATGTGGAAAAAGCCTTCGACAACGTCTGGCATGAGGGGCTCTTGTATAATGGCAACATTGGGTTTTTCCAAGAGAATTCTCTTCATTATCAAAAACTTTCTGTTGAATAGAAAGTTCAAAGTCAGAATTGGAAAATCATTCTCGGACACATTTTCTCAACAGGCTGGAGTACCTCAAGGGTCATCATTATCACCCATTCTTTTCAACATATTTACATACGACATACCAACTCACGAGAATTCAGAGTTGGCTTTATACGCCGATGACACTCTCGTTTTTGCCAGTACATATTGTGTCTCAACACTCAGACTAAGGATGCAAAATCATTTGAATAAATTAACTGACTATTTTGAAGATTGGAAAATTAAAATAAACGTTGATAAAACTCAAGCTATGTACAGGGTTATTCATTATATTTTGACACCCATCTACAGCTCTTATTGCGAGTGATAGAAAAAAACTTTGAATACAAAAGTTTTGGTTTTTTTCACGTAGTATCTTCTGGTGATAGCGGAATCAACAAATCGAAATCATAACATAGAAAAAATTCATTAAGTCATATTTTTTTAAATGGAACACCCTGTATATTATTGACTAAAATGAAAGATCTCTTTAATCTGATTTCAAATATATATGGTTTGTAGGCATTTGGTTCAGTCACTTTGAAACTATTTGAATTTAAAAAATATATTTTTTTAAACTACAACAAATATTCACAACACTAACTTAATCATATAAACTATCAACATTCCATTAAAAACGAAGCTACATGTTTTCTACATAACCCCCGTTGTTTTCTAAGCACTTGCGAATATTATGTAATAATTTATTATTTATAGAAGAGGTGATAAAGTTTGGATTTTCTCTGTTCAATTCTAATACTGCGTTATTGAGTCTTTGTCTTATTACTTGTAAACTTTCGGGTCTATTATAATACACCTTGTTTTTCAGGTATCCCCATAAGAATATATCACAGGGGTTAAGATCCGGGCTATTTGCTGGCCATCGGATGGTTCCATGTCTCCCAATCCAGAGCGCGTATCTATTATTTAGATAATTTGTCACTTGTAAAACATTGTGGACTGGGGCGCCATCTTGATGCCATATTAAATTATTATATCGTTGAACTGGGATATTTTCTAATAGTTGTTCTATTTCTGTCTCCAAAAAATTCAGATATCGCTCACCAGTAAGGGATCCTCCATATATAATGGGTCCTATGACCATATTATTCAACATACCACACCACACATTAATAGATTTTCGACCCTGTATCTTGACTGCCTGTATTTGGTGTGGATTTTCCGTTCCCCACCAATGCTTATTTTTCCGGTTAAATACCCCCGCCGTTGTGAAAGACGCCTCATCGGTGAATATTATTTTGTTGAGAAAATCTCCTTCTTCTTGATACCTTCCAAGTATCTCAGCACAATATTCAAGCCTCTGCCTTTTATGCTCGTCGTTTAGATTTTGCACAGGTAGAAATCTATAGGGATGATATTTGTATCGTTTTAGCGTTCGCTGAATCTTGCCATATGACTTTCCAGATAACTTTTGCACATCAGGTATCGAATATTCAGGATTCTCTAAAAATGTTAAATAGGCGTTCTAACCAGTTTGTAAAATTCTTATTACCTTGAAAATGAAGTAAAATATCAAGTTCTTCATCTAAATTTCTGTCGACTTTTCTCTTCTTTCGTTCAACGCTATTGCGCTCTTCAAAATGCTTAATTATGTTCTTGATCGTGTTTATGGTAGGGATCCTTCTGCCCGGGTATATTCCATGATATCTATTTCTAACTATTGAAACGCTGTTATTATTTCAATAAAATAAGCGTATTATTTGACTTTTTTCTTCCGCCGAATAACCCATTTGAATTATTTTTCGAATAATTTTCAACACATAACACAAGAATTTCGTTGTCATGATTACGACGTTTCCAAGGCAATTTGATTATATTCAGAGTAACAGACTATAATGAATGATGATTTCTAATTGTGGAAAAATAAATTATAAACTCAAATAGTTCCAAAGTGACTGAACCAAATGCCTACAAACCATATATATTTGAAATCAGATAAAAGAGATCTTTCATTTTAGTCAATAATATACAGGGTGTTCCATTTAAAAAAATATGACTTAATGAATTTTTTCTATGTTATGATTTCGATTTGTTGATTCCGCTATCACCAGAAGATACTTCGTGAAAAAAACCAAAACTTTTGTATTTAAAGTTTTTTTCTATCACTCGCAATAAGAGCTGTAGATGGGTGTCAAAATATAATGAATAACCCTGTACATATCAAATAAAAAACTTAAAAATCCAATTCCCAAACTGAAACTTTTTGATAAATTTATTCCTTGGGAGGATAATATTTCCTATTTAGGAATCACAACTAATAAAAAATTAAGGTGGAGTCCTCACCTAGATTTGAAACTAAAAACGGCCAATATTTGTTATCAATCTTTGCATGAATTGTTGAAACCGAGCAGCAAATTGAATATCAAAAATAAAATTCTACTATATAAGCATGTGATTAGACCCATATTTACTTACGGTCTAAGAGCAATATATTTAAACAAAACGCAATTGAGAAAATTGCAGATTTGTCAAAACAAGATTTCGAGAAGAATGGATTCCACGCCGTGGATAATTAGAAACTATGATGTACATAAAGACCTATCTGTAGAACCAATCCAGCATATAATTCTAAATAACAACTACAAAATTAAAAATACAATCAGGATGCATAAAAATCCATTGGTATCAGCATTGAGGCCAAATAAAACCACAAATCTAAAACTCAAAAATCTTTGGGCAATGAAACTGCAGTCTGACCTGCAACCTTCACTTCCATACATTCCCCCTCCACCTCCCCTACCTACTAACTAGCTAATTTTTTTAATTTTTTTTCAGGAGACTTCTAATACTACTTTTTAGGGAGGCACAATAAAAAAAAACTCCTATCCTACCCGTCGCAATATCTTTGATCTAAGTATTTCCTTTCATATTCTTACATAATCTTATTTTTTCGTGCATTCACGAGCCAGGAATAATTGGAAAAGAGTCTATGTACTAGTTCCTGATTAAATAAACGATTACAACCTTATGGGGTTATTTTGAAGAAGGGTATTTAACAGTCCTCTGATGAGCTGACACTCTGAAAAAATAATAGCGGTTGCGGGGTAAATCATGAGCAATAAACAAACCCTACGGCAAATTTTTCGCAGGTGCAGATTGTGCATTATAGCAGGTGAGGACTTTTTTGAACATCTTAAATAACTAAATAAATTGAATCCAATTTTTCACCTCCAGGTTCACTTTTGCGTTACCAATTAGATTAAAAATAATGTTAAAAAACGTTAAAAAAAAGAAGAATCATTTCCTCATAACCCCTATCTCCGCCACTGGTCGACTAAAGACCTTGATGTTGGTGGATATCTTAGCTCTTCATGACATCATATCGTACACCAAGTTTGGTTCAAATATGATTTTTGTATTGGCCAATAAATAAAAAAATCGTTTTTTTCATGAAAATTTCAACACCCTGTATCTCGAAAACGATTTACAATTGGATAACAATATATGTGGATTTTTTATTGCAAATGGCATCCCCTATCACCCAGAGCCGTTTGATCCATTACTTATTGGACAAACTGTGTACAAAGATGACCTCAATATAATACAAATATAATATAACCAGCATGGATGATAATGATATCCTTCCAAACAAAAAAAAACATTGGACATCAGTGGAGAATTAGTATGTTCAATTGATCGAACAAGAAGTTTATATTGAAATGAGGATGGTGATAAAGTTAGGTTATGAGTCCAGAAAGCCAACCTGACATCTACTTCCTAGAACCACCCAAATATTGCTGGGATCACGGAAATGAGAAGCAAGTATACAGGAGGCATATTATTGTATTGGTAATGAGTAAGGAAAAACCATCCGAATAGTTTGAATATTTGGTTCTACAGAAAAGAACGTGATTTTTTTTTATTATGAACCCAAGTCCGAGAATGCCGAGGAGAATGAGTTTATAGAATATATTTTTTCTCCAAATATATCAAACTAGCTCTTTGCCCGCTGCGTTGCGAGCACTTGATAAATAACAGAGTGTTTACTACCTTTTGAAATTCTCTATCACTAAGGCCCGGTTTCTCAAGGACGGTTCAACGTAGAACCCGGTTCAAGTTCATTGGACTGCGCATCTTTGAACCCAGTTCAACGTTGAACTGAGTTTTAACCACAATTGATAAACCGGCCCTAACACACACAACAGCAAAGACAAATCCAACAAATGAAAAAACAGCTTTACTTCCGAACACAACTTCAACCACATAGAAACGCCTCACATCACATGGTAGTGTCAGTGGTCAGTGTCATTGTCAAAGTGTTGTTGTTGAATTGACAGATTATTTTGAATACTTTCGTTTATTCTTTAGCCGATATTGTCGAATTTGGAAATATAAGGTCTGTTCGTAGAACAATCACAAACCAGTCATAGCCAATCAGAATTCAGCATTTGCAGTTTGCAAACTATTTCTGATTATTTTGGCCAATCGATGAAGCGCTGACCGATTTGTGATTGTTCTACGAACAGACCTATTGTTTAAGATGTAGGCCAATTTGGCTTTGATTAGATTGAACTATTGCAAAAGGTTAAAGATTTTGACCGTTTTTCTTTGTTCTGTCCTTGCACGTGAAGAAGGGTTTACCTCTTCGAACATTGAACCAATAGAACAAGCATCGCACTCCGAACGTACACGATTGGTTTGAGTCGATAACATTCTGTTTTTGTTTATATTTATGTAATGTTATTTTGACACATTTGTGATAAAATCTCTACAATCCAACCGTCCATGAAGAAGCTCCACAAACACAGCACTTTTTTGGTATAATTGCCACACTAAATCATCTTCACGAGCACAAATAAATGATTTTCAACTGGAAAATGACAACAACCGTCACTTTGAAGCATCTATTAACGTCATGGCAATGCATTTCAAATAGCTCGATTGATGCCCAACGTTGCCGTTTGTGAGAAAAATTCCTCTTATCATCTTTTTAGTGTAAAAGATCAAGGAAAATCGTTCGATAATTCAACGACAAGTAGAAATAGCGATGAAAAAAGGCTACACTCTCCTTGAATATTGAATAGAAATACATTTATGTAATGATAGTGAACTTCAAGTCATTGTTATTGAATTGGTGACAGAAAATCTGGTGAAGGGTATTTCAAGGAAATAAATATGGCAAACAGGAGCTTGTTTTTCCCCTTTCCCCCCATGTTTACCTTGACATGTTCGACTCACACAATGGGTGCTATGATTGAACGTTTACGTTAATTTAACGTATCTGTTAAGATTGTTTACTGATGCAAATGTTCCATTTGATAACAGCGTTACCATGGTGATATGGACATGTTAAGATAACGTAAACGTTCAATCATAGGACCCAATATTGTTTGTTTATGCTTCTAGTGGTTCAATTTTCGAAGGCTTACCTTGAATTTTGATTCACGCAATTTGGCAGCACCCTGGAAAGCAATCAGTGCACAGTTCACCCACGCTTGTTCAGGTATCAAATATAAACCCTGAATTTATTACCGCAATTTATACGCTTACATCATTTTATGTTGTGAAATAAATATCGTTTGATTGTTTTGAAAACGTAGCGTTTCTAGGTAGTTTGCTTTTCTAGTTCTAATGAATGTCATTGATGAGAAGTGAAAATAGAATTGATGTTTTGATTCTTAGGCGGCGGTTACACTGATCGAGTTGTGTCGATCGATTGCCCTCGAGTGAAAAGCAAACACACGATACCTTATGTTACTGGTTACACTGATCGATCAATCGCTGTCAAGTGCTGTCGAGTGGTTTGATTTTCAATCAAGTTCTAATTTTACTTGACGCTTGATAGGGCGGCGCATGAGTATAGATGTCTTTCTTCCACTGAAGTGGCATTGCATGAGTATGGATGTCTTTCTTCCACTGAAGTGGCATTCTAACCTCTCGTTCAGTCTTTTTTGACATTCACAGTGTGAATAAATTGTTTACACATTCACATTTATCAAAAAAAAAGGGTTTGTTTGCGTAAACGGGAGGTTTATTCGTTTCGCTACCTCAGGGCACTTGGCTAGTGTCCACCCATCGCTCATCACAGAAAACCTACAACCTTCATACTATTCTCTTGCAAGCGTTCTCATGATTGCCCTCACAAAAAGGTATCGTAAAAGGAAAGAGAATATCGAGCTCATAGCTCGCAGGAGACAAGTCCATAGTACTGCTTCCATTTAGAGGTGAACTTGTTTCCTGCGAGGTATAAGCTCGATATTCAGCTCCATTTTTTAATTATCTATATATTTTGCCGTAAAGATGAAATTGATTAAATGATAATCAGTGTAGTGAGGTTAGCTACAGTTTGATTGTCAAAATGTTGCTTGATGCTCGAGCTCGATGCTCGATTGCTTGATCAGTGTAACCGGCAGTTCAAATTTCACTTGACGCAACACGACGCGACTCGATTTCACTCGATCAAGAATTCAAAAAGAAATTAAATTTTTCATTTTAAGTTCAAGTTGTATTGGCAAATTTGATTGGGCAAATATGAAAAATAAAAACAGTTTTATCAATCGTCTTACCTATACAAGTTCCCAGGACCCCAATTTGATCGTGGCATAATATGATGGATTCTTATTATTTTTAAAACTCTAATGCCCGTATTCATACTTGAACTTGTTCAAGATTTGACGGCATTTAAATGCCAGATTTTTCATACGAATTCTTGTATTTAAACGTCGTCAAATCTAGAACGAGTTCAAGTTAAGGGCAATGAGTGTGACAAAGATAGCATCCCCTTTTTAGTCCAATCAAAATATACCTATGCGCCAAAAAAATACGACTAAAATTGCCTCAGCTGTCGACACGACAGGGGCCCTTCCAGTTACGTAGTATCGAGTTGAATGCATTGTGTTAACAACCTAACCTCGCTTCAAGTAAACAAGTTCTCAAAAAGTGCCGTCCAAATGAAATTGAATATTTCAAAGTTCGCTTCAATTATTGAATAATCATAGAAAAAGTATTACACTATTATAGTATTAGTATAATATTCAACTCGCGGGAAATGGATATTACTCACTCAGATGATATTACTCACTCAGATGAAACTTCATCCACGTGAGTAATATCCACCATTTTCCGCTCGTTGAATAATATACAATTTTTTTGCAGGTTGCTTTAATGGTATCGGCACATTCAACATTCATCAACATTCACATATTCGATTTCACTCTTGGTTGGAGCGACAACCAACAACACTAAACATACGACATTGTTTATCTAGATAAGCGGACTTTTATTATCCACTGGATGAATGATTATTTTTATAATTTCAATTATTTTCAAATGTTTTGACTTTTTATGTAACAATGACAGCTCGCAGTATTTAAACTCTTGGCAACCATGCGCGCGTTATAATGCTCGATCGTGACGAGTTACTATGAACACAAAATATCCCAAATAGAAAAATAAGCTAAATGGCAACGACTGGTAGTAAATCTTTATGCGGCACGTCGCTTGGTGGCGCTGCATTCAGTAGGATTGTTATTTCAAGAATGTAATACTAGCTGACGCTGTTCGATGATACAGTGACTAAATACAAGACAGTGACGACAATGGAGAATGGAGGTGTTATTTTCTATTGGCTAGCGACGGATCCGCCATGTTGCAGCTAGCATTCATTGTTTATATTTGTCATGTGTGCGTCGTTCGTGTTTTGTGAGTGTTTTTGTATCAAATTTTATAACTTGCCGATCAAAACATCAATTTCAATGCGTTACAATAAAAAAAAAGTGCAAAAAGACTAAAAAAAGTACGGTGACTTTATAGACCGCATCAGACCGCTGAGCCAACGAGGCCGGAAATATCCAATATTCTCAGTACAGCCGTCATGTTGCAGCTAACCTGAGCTCAATTGTCGTCACTATCTTCAGGGTGTCCAGAAAGGGTGGGGGGTATTTGTTTCGGCTTTTTCCGCATAACGACTAGATACGGAGGGGAGTCGCTTGGATAGCCTGTTCAGCTACTACTTGGAGCTTCAGTAACCATGGAAGCGTACCCGGAAAACCATCGTGCTTCTTGCATACGCGCTTATTATCGCAATGGTACGAATGGAAGCGAACTTAAACGGGCACGTTAACAAACAAAACTGCTGCTACTGGTCCGACGCAAATCCGATAGAGAAGCATGAACGACCACTACATAGTCCAAAAGTTATCGTGTGGGCTGCCATGTCCGGTGAAGGAATCATTGGACCGTATTTTTTTGAAGGCGAGGGCGAGCACTTACGGAAAACAGTGAGCGTTATTGCGACATGTTACAGAACTTTTTGGCTCCACAATCACAGGAGTTTGAAGGTTTTAATGGGGAAACATGGTTTTAACCAGATGGAGCCACTTCCTCCAGCTGATTTTTCCTCCCTCAGTTGAGGGTAGAAGATTACATTTTCTTGTGAGGAAGTAGAAAGGCGATTTTCCCGACGTTTGCTCCGAGTTGCAGAGGAATCGATTTTTTCGAATAATAAGTCGAAGAAAAAATAATAATGAAAAATAAAATTCTGGTGGCCCTTCTACACTTTGGTAAAAAACAGCGAAAATTCAATTTTTGATTTTTTTTTAAATCAAAATCTAGACAATTATGGTTTTTGGAAAATAGGTGGATTCAAGTTAGTTTTGTGATAATCGTACTGCTCGGAAATAGATAGTTTTGGGTTTTTGCTTTGGTTTAAAAAAATTCTGTATTGAAAATTAGAAACCACGAATGGTTTGATGTTTTACAATATTGGACAATGTAAAAAAATACAATGATTGACAAGATTTTTTTTTGAAAAATCGAAAATAAGAGAAGGCATATCCTCGGCATTATCTTTAATTTTTTTTTATGCGTACTATACTCTTCTGTGATAAATATACACCAATACAATGTATGCTTGATACTTTAGACTCTATGAATGTAGAACAAACAATTTTATTTAAAACGTATGTATTTATATAGGTATAAGATGAAGAATGGGATGGTGCCTGAATACCTATCTGAAGATTTAGTTTTTGTTAGTGATGGGCATAATTATAATACTAGGAATACTGAACACCTTTATGTAACTACACCAAGACTGTCTAGAACAAATAATAGTTTATTTTATAACGGTCTTGTACAATATAATCATCTACCACTTAGTGTAAAAAAATCCTCCAGTCTCGATAATTTTAAAAACAGCCTAAAAGTTCATCTTGGGCGTAACATGTGATAAAATATGTAAATAGTATAGTTCAGAACTTTTGTATGTATGTGATTATTTATGTAGTGATCAACGATGTTCGGTTCACCATAATATTACTTGATTTTGGCACATCTGTGCTTAATAAAGATTATTATTATTAAAATAGTTTTTTTTGCATTCCTAATACTATTAAAATTATAGGTGATGAAGAGAGGTTGTTGTTGCTCTCAAAAAAGCAGAGAAGTTTGACTGAGAATATTGCGGAGGAGTCAGCTTCAGAGACTGCTGGGAAAGAACCTGAGCAGATGGAGAATCATAAATTTGGGTATCTGTTACATTGTACATTATTAATATCACATTATTTATTTCATTTTGTTTGTTCAGCAAATATATTATATGTTTGATTAACTTGACCTGTTTTTATTGTAAAATGGATTTTTGACCCTATCTAATTATTATTAATATACACCTAGTTTTGGAAGGTTATTAGATATAGGACGACATAAAAGACCAACGCCTTCTATTTCGTCCCTTGTCTAAAAATCTTCCAAAACTGGACTTGTTTTTTTGTATGCCAATTAGAAGTAATTATTTCAAATCCGTCGCCAAATTATCAAGAAACTTACGGCGAAACTTATGCGGCATGTCGCAAGATGTCTTCTCAAACATAGGAACAACCATATATCTATTAATAACTATATGGGAAGCAATTCTACACGCTTGATGCCAGGATGAGATAGAAGATCCCGCGTACTATATATTTTTCGCATAAGTCTATCCTTTTCTATCGCGAGGGTACGGTCCCCTCGCGATAGAAAAGGATAGACTTATGCGTAAAACAAGCGAAAACTATAATACAGTACAGCGGGATCTTCTATCTCATCCTGGCATCAAGCGTCGCTCGTTGTTCAAATGGGACGGTTCCCATATAGAGTTAATAGATATATTATGGTAACAACTAACAACCCGTATCATTGGAGATTGTTTTCTTTTTGGGATGTTTTGTAACTATGAAGACTGGCATTAATATTTCAGGGGGTAGGTATTGGTTGAATGCATCTGGTGGAAGTGATTCGTATATTTCAGTTCAACTATTTAGTGCGTTTAACTCGGAGTTCAATGAATGTTTCATGTAATTAAATTATATTGTGTTTAATTAAATGTTCAGATTTGATTTTTGATATGATAATGCAGACTTTAGGCTCCAGCGTTGAGAATTTGGAAGAAATGCTTGCAAATCATGAAGTATCAGTTAGTTCGGGAGGATACATGCCTCGATACATGCACAATGCAGTAGTATGCTTACTAATTCGGAGTGTGTACCGAATACTTCTGGATTTCTCCCGCGAACGAAGCCAAATAATTACGAAATGAATTTTTGACCCCCTGTAGCTACCAGCTACCTATCTATCTTCAAAATGAAGCATTTGCGGGTTCTTAATTATAGGAAAATTTTGAATTTAAATCAATGAAATTGAGTTTATCAAGGAATTTATTGTAGCTATAATAATATCGCATACCCTCGCGCATACCTATAATAATAATACACGGTTCTACCAAAGGTTCCACACGGTCGGATGAAGGCAATTACAGAACACATCTAAGTAAAAGGTATGCTTTGGTCAGAATTAGAGTTGGGATTTTGACAAGTTCAAATATTTTGTGGTCAATTGACCAAGCGCCGGTCAAATTCTCTAATTTTGATAAAAAAAAATAGGCATGAGCAATAGACCGTTTCCATGTGACGTAGAAAACATCTGATTCCTGAAAAAGCATGTTACACGTTTACAGTAATTTTTTTTTTGAAGTACAGTGACAGTTCAAAATTTTAGGTTGAAGTCGCCAAGGTTGTCAAGGTCACGCTTACGCCAAATTCAATGTGGATGGTAGCATATGATTCCTGTTTGCCAAGCGGAAATTTGACAGTTCCACTTCGAAATTAACATTAATGTAACTGAGGCATAACTTCAATCTTAAATTTTCAAATATGTCACAATGATTTCAATGTGTAACTTTCAGGAATCAGCTGAGATTCGTGAGGTACTTGGAAACGATCTATTATGTTAAAACGTGTATTTATTGAAAAACGACTAATAAAAAATATATTTTATACTCAGGTACAAAAATAACCTCGAAAATAACACAAAAATATGAGGGTGTTGCAAAATTAATGGGCCATGGAACAACTGAGTATATTTTGAGCCAAAATATTACGATTGAGTTGAATAACTAGCGGTCAAATCTCAATATTTTACTGAGATTCAGGGTGTTACAGTCAAAAAATGTTATTTTTTTTTTCCTGTATAACTCTTGCAGTTTCTGACATGTTGTTGTCAAAATTGGTACACAGGGGTCTCTTGAGAAGGCAAATGATTTTATCAGTTTTATTCTAGTTTGAAGGTGGCGCCATGTGCACACATTTTTAAGGAAAGAACTAACTTTTTTATCTATCAGTGAATGTTTTTTTCTGGCTACGTTACATTCCTCGATTGGTCGATCATTTATAAGCAAAAAAGGTATACTAATTTCATGTCTCTTACTCGAATCGTTCCCAAGATTTGCAATTTTATGTTAACCCTTCAAGTAAACGGCAAAGGTATCTCTACAGAGTTTTTCAGAGTTGTTCGTCCAAAAGCCTGAGAAAGTCTTGTAATCAAAATATCAAAAAAAGTTCATATTATGAACATGTGCCCGGAACAGCTTCGTTGCTGAGATACAGAGTTGAAATTTCGTGATTACTTCTACCGATAACCGACATCGCTGCGCGCAACTTAAAAAAGATCTTGACAGATTTTGAGCTGGTCAAAATCTCTTTGGTCAAAATCTGTCAAAATCTCGTTCAATTGACCAGGGACATTCCTAGTTAGAATAATGCAGCATAAATTCATAAACATAATGCAATGTCATCTCCGAGGTCATCTCATTAAATTTTGAAATCAAATTAGATAGGTAGCTAGGTATAACCTCGGGTATAACCAAGGGTAGGTATAACTTACCAAACAGTACCTAGTTCTTGATAAACTCGCGACTTACAAAATCAAAAACTATTCCAAATAGGAAGATTTGAAGACAAACAATTATTATGTAGGTATGGTATGCAGAGTAATAACCTGATTACTGATAACAGGCTTAGCAGAATACAATAGCACATAGTCTTATCAATTGCCCCTAATTCAACTGATAAGCAGTCCACTACCTACTTACTGTAATTTGAAATCTGTAAGCAAAGTTCAAAAATGCACTCACCAATAATAATTAATACTATTGTTTATTGTTTCCGGAAAATGCACAATTATGGAAACTGCTCCTCTAAAAATAGACCAGGCCAGACTGGCCAAATCAGATAATCATTTGATTTGAATTGGAACCATTGTTCATCAAAAGAAGTTTATATCAATTACAAATAATGCACTTTATCATTTCCACAATGAACATCAATGTTCTGTTTTTCTTCGTATTTAGAATTCAAATTCATTGACATTGGATTTTGGAGTGAAATAATCAAAAATGAGGAGAAATATATAACACAATAATACTTAACCTCTTAGTTCTCTTGACTTGATCGAATTTCGAATTTCGAAAGTCGACGTTAAGGCGTTCATAATTTCATGATGGAGATCTAAAAACCGCAATCATTTTCGAGATGTGGCAATGCTGCTTCCAGAGGCTGCCTGTGTTGTGGAGCAAAGGAATGAAATAGTTCGATCAAAATATAGATTCATATTTTAATGTTCAGCTTTTGAAATGTATCGAATATATGAAAAACCGCAATCATTTTCGAGATGTGGCAATGCTGCTTCCAGAGGCTGCCTGTGTTGTGGAGCAAAGGAATGAAATAGTTCGATCAAAATATAGATTCATATTTTAATGTTCAGCTTTTGAAATGTATCGAATATATGAAAAGTAAGATTTTTTTTTTCAAATGTTAATGAGAGCAATCAAGATTGACATCTTACTAAGAACTACAGCTAAAATACAGTGTGTCTGCGGATGGGGTTGACAAAAGGAAAAACTTTTTTATTTTTTGAGAAAAAGGCACTTTATAAAAAAAAGTTCTGCTCGTCAAAAAAATGCTAAAACTCCAGATTTGGTATACAGGGTGTTCAAAAAGGGGGGAAAATGTACGTGTCAATTAGAGAGGATCGAAGTACTATTATTTACTTACTTTTATCAAAATTGTTATAAAACAAAGTTGTTCATTAGCTCGTTAGTCTTATTGGTATAAATTATGAAATGAGATTAAGATTTATCGGTGAAAGAAAATAAATCTATGATTTTTTTTCAAATATAATCCTTTATACTATACATGCTAGTTCTTACCAATTCATAAACGAAAAAGCAATTCGTGAACTCAAATCAACCTCGAATCATTCGTAGTAGTGTACCTACGGTAAATTTATTAGTTTAGCGGAAAAGTGTGTGAGGAGGCGGCGAGGTCATTATACATATTATAGCTATATAATATGCTATTATTATGCAGAATAATTTCAAATATACGAGTTTTCGTTATTGTATTTAGACTTAATGTTAGTTTATATCAGGGTTTATAAAGAACTTTGCTCTATACTTATCATTTTTGATGAAAGTAATAAGATTGTACTTTTTTCTTGACTATTTTTTTTTTCTAATTTTTCAACACGCGTGTCTTCGATCTGAAATTTTAATATGGCGATCGCATTTTTTTTACAAGCAGAACTTTTTAAAAAGAATGACTTCTTTTTTTAAAAATGGAAAATAAATAGATATTTATGGCACTATAGTTTGTGCGTTATGTTGAAAATGAGTCACGCGAGTTAGGCGGAGTGGTTAATTCTCAATGATTTTCCTTATGTTCTAAGTTAATTCCCAAGTGACTTGTGGAACATAACGCACTAGTGCCATACAATGTTTTATCCAACAGATGGAAGGAATCGTTTTTTTATGAGATATTATTAAATATATAGTTTTCAGTGTCAGAATGACTAGACACATTTTTGTCAAAATAGGTCATTCTTTATTGTTGGTTCGCCACGGAAACGTGAATTCAATTATTGTATTTTCCAATTAAAAATGTCAAATTTTTGTTAAGTTATATGAAAGATCTTTTACAGGACAAATTTAAACTGTTTATTTCAATTTTCAAGGCATATTACAATACTTTTTCGGTATAGAAAATGGCGAATTTGTATCAGAGATTTTTTTATCAAATAAATCATACCGCCATACTTGATTCAGAGTGCCACCAAATACCTATAGCTGTGAGGTCCGTTGAGCTGCCCCCTACCCCGGTTGGATTTTTTTTGTCAAAATGCTAGCACAAATAGAGAGGACACCTAGAACAACCTAGCACACAAGTTTTTAGAGCTAGCACACCACAAGTTTAGAGTCAAAATGCAGTTGAAATCTGGGGGGGGCCAGGTCAACACTAGCTCCCCCCCCGCCGGTTGGATTTTTTTTTGTCAAAATGCTAGCACAAAAAGAGTACACCTAGCACAACCTAGCACACAAGTTTTTAGAGCTAGCACACCAACGGTTAAGAACGAGGTTAAGAATCAAAATGAAATTGAATTCGGGGGGGACCAGGTCAACGCTAGCCCCCCCCGGTAACTTTTTCTTGCTAGAAAGCTAGCACAAAACAAAGGACACCTAGCACAACCTAGCACACCAGTTTTTAGAGCTAGCACACCAACACAAAAGTACCAACTCAACTTATAAACTATACAACATAGATAAAAAAATATATACATGCACTACAATGTGAAATGTGGGCCAAATCAAGTTGGAGCATAATTTGATCCTTGATAACTTTTTTGTTTGTTTATGAATTTTGATGATTTTTGAATAATGGATATGATTTTAATAAATATGTTTTGGATGTTCCTCCAAAGCTGAGCTTTCAAATTTTTACCAGGACCGGACTTTCGACGTTTTCATGAAATTCGTGCATTTAAGCTCGTTGCAAAAACCATCTGCGCTACTGACAGACTCTCATATATTTTTTTGAGAAGGGCATTAGTGGGAAAAGGTATCCTGAAAATAACGATATTATAGAACCATAATTTAAGAAACTATTTTTTTTTATGTATGATGGTGCTTGTGGCAGTTACAACTCTCCATAGTCGGCATCAAAACTATTTCACTTCTCTTTGACCAAAGATTCTTGAAATTCCATAGCAACGTGTATTATTGTTTGTGGAACATTTTTCAAATTTTTGAGATTGTATAGAGTTTGCATGTCTGATTTTAAACGAGTAAACATATTGTCTTTGGATGATAAAATCTCGATTAAACGATTAATGGAAAAGAATATGGATGCACCAAAAAGTCGCGCCCATATACATTTTCGACGACAAAAATATATTTAATTTATTTTTTTCCCATTTCAAATATTCTAAAATAAATCAAAAATTCGAAAAATCAAAAATAAACAACGTTGCTATGGAAAGGTCCGGTCCTGTCATGATACAACGAACAAGGTATGATCAATTATATTGCCGGACAAATTTTGAGCAGAAGCGCGCATTACGTCATAGGGAGACCACTATGGCTGAACTAATAAAGGACATACGTTGTATCGATGAAATAGCATGCACACACGTTAATGTTTGTCAATTCGTAACCAATCAACGTACAGCATTTTTGATAATGTTGAAAGGGAGGTCCGGCCAACATACTGACTTCGGCCGGCTCCGGCTTCTTCACCGAATTTACTGACTCCGCCTTGCTTGGTCGACAGAAAGTGCATTATTACAAGAAATGAATGTTTACACTTTCAAATTTTCAGGATATGGATAAGAGGATACAACGATTTTTAAAACGACGTCCAAAAAATCCTAGGCCTACCATGTTGTGTCCAGTCAAAGTCAAGTCTGTTTCTCTTTTGGAAACCATATTTTTCAAGAGCATTTTAATTGAGAATTTCTGGAAATGGAAAAATTCAAAATGACGCCCATAAAAAAAAACAAAAGTCCACCTCGGTCGGACGATACATTCCGTTGTGAGTGTATCGTGTGACACAGGTTAGTTTCCATCCAAGCGGGGCTACACCCAAGAAGATGAAAATTCAAAATGTTTTATTCTTTTTCTCCTATTCATGCGTCGATCCGGGGACACACTGTATACATTTCTTGAATTGGAATCAAGGCTATGCAAGAACGATAAACGATAAGTTGAGTTATAGAAGCTCGACATCACAACCAACAAACTGAGAAGGTCATGCTCGGAACGTCAAACATCAAAAGTCAAAAATTAATGTTGCAACGGTGGTATGATTTGACCGGAGGCCGGCGAAAACCGGAGCCAAAACTAATGCCTCCGGCCAGAGGTTTCAATTTGTCGAAATGGTAGACGCTCTCCTCGTGGAAAACGTCAAAAATTATCAATTTTTGATTTCTCTATGGAAGTAGTTCAGGGGTAAAGTTCGACGTCTAACCTACAACAAAACGATGACACTTCTTATGAAGATCTAAAGCATTGATCTCTCATCAGTAAAGTAACTTATATTTTGAAGATGCCCTTATAATTCAAAGAGAGAAAGAACCAAATTATGTTCTGGAAACAACAAAAAAATGGATTCCCAAATCTATTGCCTCACAGTCTGTAGCTTTTATCGCTTTTCCTGAAGCTGGAAACATATATGAAGATAAACGGAATAGATTGACTCCGAGAAATGCACAAACAAGTTGATTTTCATATTTTACAAGAATTCATAAGAAAATAGCCTAGTTTACATCGATAACTCGTTTAGTTCGGTCCGATAGGACCAAGCTGGAGGGGATAGTACGGTAGGACCAATGCTTGCTTCTTGCTCGTTTACACCGTCTTGCAACGCGTGAACTAAATGAGTACGCCCGCAATTCGTCAAATGTCAAAAGCAAGTCGAAATTATTCATCAAAACAATTCGTAACCAAAAAAAAACATGCATAAGTAAGTACGCTCAGATTGCCTTAGAAACTCAGAACCAACACAATTCACAATAGTAACAATCAACATAACCTCATAATTTTGATCCAGATTGAACCAAATTTAGTTCGGTACACTTGCTGGCGAATACCGAACCAAGATTGGACCTGCTTAGTGCGCAACTGTTTACACCATTCGAACCAAATATTTGGTTCTGATAGAGTTCCAATTTAGTACTTGGTCCGCGGACCAAGTTGTCGGTGTAAACTAGGCTAATGATAAAGATGTATGTTTCTTTCTACTATCGACCAAGCAAGCCGCAGTGCCGGAGTCAGTAAATTTGGTGAAGAAGCTGGAGCCGGCCGAAGTCATCAGTATGTTGGCCGGACCATAGTATGATAAACAACAAGTAGCGACAGCTCACGTCAACTCCTTTTTGTCTCAATAGCCTAGTTTACACCGATAACTCGTTCAGTTTGGTCCGATAGGACCAAGTGAGTGGGGATAGTACGCTAGAACCAATGCTTACTTCTCGCCCGTTTACGCCGTCATGCAACGCGAGGACTAAATGAGTACGCGCAAATGTCAAAAATGAGTCGAAACTATATATCAACACAATTCGTAACCAAAAAAAACATAAGTAAGTAGGTACGCTCAGATGGCCTTGGAAAGTTGGAAACTCAGAACCAACAAAATCACAACACAATTCACAATCACAATCAACATCACCTCATAATTTTGATCAAGATCGAACCAAGATTAGTTCGGTACACCTGCTGGCGAATACCGAACCAAGAGCGGACCAGCTTAGTCCGCAACTGTTTACATCATTCGAACCAAATATTTGGTTCTGATATAAGTCGAATTTAGTACTTGGTTCGCGGACCAAGTTGTCGGTGTAAACTAGGCTAATGACAGAAATTTGCCTCATTTATACCCTGCTAACAATTTGAAATGCAAAACTGTTTTGCAAATCAAGAATTCTAAACTTCGCATAGATCTTTAGACATACTTCATAGTGGGTAATCGTATTCTATAACTTGATAGGTAATTCACCTATGTATCAGTATCATTGAAATCATGGAATCTGCTACGGTATAGTTTTATTTTACATTTCATAATGTTAGCAGTGTATAAATGAGGCGAATTTCTGTCATCAAGACAGAACGAAATTTCCACGTTCAGGTATATGGACCCGTCGCTATACTTGCTGTTTATTATACTATGGCCGGACCTCCGTTTCAACACTATCAAAAATGCTGTACGTTGATTGGTTACGAATCGACTAAAATTAACGTACTATGTGCATGCAATTTCATCAATGCATATGTCCTACATTAGTTCAGCCATGGTGGTCTTCCCATGACGTAATGCGCGCTTCTGTTCATAATTTGTCCGGCAATTAATGATCATACTTTGTTCGTTGTATCATGACAGAACCGGAGTTACGACGTTTTCATGAAACTCGTTCACTTAAGCTCGTTGCAAAAACGAACTGCGCCACTGAAAGACGATACCCATATATTTTTTGAGAAGGGCATTTGTGGAAAAAGGTATCCTGAGAATAACGATATTATAAAATCATAAACGATGTTTTTTTCTGTATGATATGGTGCTTGTCGGCATTAAAACTATTTCACTTCACTTTGATCAAGGTTTCTTGAAATTCCATAGCAACGTTGTTTATTGTAGATTTTTCGAATTTTTTATTTATTTTGGAATATTTGAAATGGGAAAAAAATAAATGAATTATATTTTTGTCGTTGAAAATGTATAGGGGCGCGACTGTTTGGTGTGTATCCATATTCTTTTCCAATAATCGTTGAATCGAGATTTTATCTTCCAAAGACAACATGTTTACTCGTTTAAAATCAGACATGCAAACTCTACAATCTCAAAGGGGAAAGTGAAATAGTTTCAATGCCGACTATGGAGGACTGTAACTACCGACAAGCATCATCATACATAAAAAAACATCGTTTCTTAGGTTATGGTTCTGAAATATCTTCATTTTCAGGATACCTTTTCCCACTAATGCTCTTCTCAAAAAAATACAGGGTCCTTCATTAGTGCGTCGGGCAATCCTAGCGTGGTTATTTACAAAAGTAGAAAAAAAAGTTTTATACAAAAGTTGTAGAATGTGACTTTATGCATATTTTAAAAATATTTCCAAACATACAGGGTGCGTCACAAAAGTATGGCACGAAAAAGTATGATTTTTTTAAATGGAACCCCCTGTATATTAATTGATATTTCAATTCTTTCTTCAATTTGGAACAAAAATTGTGATACAACTAATGTTCCTAAATTCAACCGTTATCGAGATATCGCGTTTTAAAAATGGCATTTTTGCAACTTTGACATGCTATAAAACTCAAACTTTTCAAGTTAGAGAAAAATGGATTGCACATTCCTATCTTAACTTTTCAAGAGCTATTCAAGGAGATTAAATCCATTATTGTGAAAAAATGTCAAAATGTGCCGAAAAAAGTTGACAGTTGACGTTACCTTCTATCCAAATGACAGAAGAGCTCTTGAAAAGTTAAGATAGAAAAGTGCAAACCATTTTCCTCTAACTTGAATAGTTTGAGTTTTATAGCATGCCAAAGTTGCAAAAATGCCATTTTTAAAACGCGATATCTCGATAACGGTTGAATTTAGGAACATTAGTTGTAGCACAATTTTTGTTCCAAATTGAAGAAAGAATTGAAATATCAATTAATATACAGGGGGTTCCATTCAAAAAAAATCATACTTTTTCGTGCCATACTTTTGTGACGCACCCTGTATGTTTGAAAATATTTTTAAAATATGCATAAAGTCACATTCTACAACTTTTGTATAAAACTTTTTTTTCTACTTTTGTAAATAACCACGCTAGGATTGCCCGACGCACTAATGAAGGACCCTGTATATGAGTCTGTCAGTACCACAGTTCGTATTTTAGCAACAAGCTTAAATGCACGAATTTTATGAAAACATCGTAAGTCCGGTCCTGGCAAAAATTTGAAAGCTCAGGTTTGGAGCAGCATCCAAAACATATTTATCAATATCATATCCAATATCCAAAAATCATCAATATTCATAAACAAACAAAAAAGTTATCAAGGATCAAATTATGCTCTAACATATATTTGGCCCACATTGTAGTGTATAAGTTGAGTTGGTACTCTTGTGTTGGTGTGCTAGCTCTAAAAACTGGTCTGCTAGGTTGTGCTAGGTGTCGTGTGTTTGTGCTAGCTTTTTAGCAAGAAAACGTTACCCCGGGGGGGTGGGGGGTAGCGTTGACCTGGCCCCCCCGAATCCAATGGCATTTCGATTCTTAAGGCTCAGAGCCCCGCGAGCTTTTGAGCGGCCAAAAAGTGGTTCAGAAAAACACGTTTTTCTAACACATCTGTTGACATTTCCGAAAACTTTTTTTTTCTAGTTATAGACGAAGCCTTCATTAATGTCCTATACTTAATAAAAAGTTTTAAAATTGATCAGAAATATAAAAGATTTTTTGCTCAAAGTTGATCAACTTTAACCGCCATTTTCTCAACTTTGTACTTATTTTATCTGGTCGAAATAAAGTACAGGACGTGTATTGAACATTTGGTGAAAGGCTAAAACAAAAATCATAGAGAAATGTTGTGCCGTTTACTAATAAAGTGCGTTTTTCAAAACCTTCACATTACCAATTATCACTCATTTTGACACCATTCAGTGGCGACATCACAGATTATTATTCGAAGTCGATTTTGGGGCGTAGTTTACGTATCAGCTGTTTAGCTTGGATTTTATCTTATAATATCAGGACCGGTTTGTGTTTTTTAATGAACTTGGAAAATTGATGTTCTTGGAATTTGGGATGGTTAATATAAGAGAATATGATTAATATTTAGTTTCGTCCACCGTTTTGAATCCGTAGTAGTTTTTGGTGAAAATGCTCCGATATTTACGTACTTTTGTTTTTTTTGTAATGTGGTGAAGTTATGTTTCCATTGTTTTGTTATGTTTCAATGGATCTTATTGTAAATCATATTAGGTATGTAGGTTCAATGAGGGAGAGGGATGATATATATAGATAGTTAATATGTTTTTATAATTGAGTAAAGTTATGTCCGCAAAATTTCGTTATTTTTCAAAGAATTTTATTCAAATTCGGTATATACGTTCTATTTGGGTTCGGTTGGATTTGGTGAGAATACATGTTCGCATAATGTCGTTATCTTTTAAAGAAATGTGTTCAAATTCGTTATGAAGGTTCTATTGGGGATTTAAATGAGAAATTTGAAAAAATTGATTTGGTTAAGTTATGTTTGAATAGTTTTTTAATTTATAGCCACATCATAGTTTCGTTATTTTTAAACAAAATTTATCAAAACTAGGTATGTAGGTTCTATGAGGGATATAGCGGAGAATTGATGCTCTTGGGACTTGGGATGGTCGACATAAGACTTTATGATTAATATTCAGTTTCGCCCACATTTGAATCCGGATAAGTTTTTGGTGAAAATGCTCCGATATTTAATTTTCGGAAAGTATACCTACTTAAAATAAGAAAAAAATGTTGTGATCAAAGTACGAGATAATATTATATAATGAGGATTTTTTGTTGATAGGCATTGATTATCAGCATTGATTTTCCTAACTGATGTTGATAATGTTGTTAACCTACCTCAGAAATATTTTCTATTATTAGAAGATGTACTTTTGTTCTTTTTTGCCAAAGAATTTTAAACAGTTTGAACAATATTTCTATACTTACTAGGCGTGGCCAAAAAAACTATGCATGTCATATGTCATTCTAAAATGGGATGCCATTTCTTATACGTCCAAAGAATGTTTTAACAAACGTTTGGGTGATTTTTAGGGTAAGTAAATTTTGAAAAAAATGATTCAATGAGTTTACTGTCGCATTGTTTTATTATTTTTGCTTAGATCATGTTTGTATATAGGTTCTATTTGAAATTCAATTTGAAAAGTGAAAAAAACTAATGTGGTGAAGCTATGTTTCCATAGTTTCGTTATGTTTCAATGGATTGGTTGTGATTAAGTATATTATTATGTAGGTTCTATGAGGGAGGGGAATATAGTTGATGTATTTTCAATTTACTGAAGTTATGTCCGCATAATTTTGTTATTTCTTAATGAATTTGATTCAAATTCGATATATAGGTAAATTAGGTATGTAGGTTCTATGGGTTATATAGCGGAGAATTGATGCTCTTGGGATGGTCAATATAAGATTTTATGAATAATATTTAGTTTCGTTCACATGACTCAGCCGTTTTGGTTCCGGAGTAGTTTTTGGTTCAAAATACTCGGGTACTTTATTTTCAGGAAGTACTTAGTTCAATGAAGAAAAACTTTTGTGATTAAAGTAAGAAATAACGAATACATATTATAATAATGTAATAAACATTTTTTTGCTATTTCGTGATACAATAATTATCGGCATTGTTTTCCTTAACTGATGTTAATAATGTTGTTTGCCTACCTGAGAAATATTTCCTATCATTAGAAGACTTACTTTTGTTTTTTTTTCCGAATAATTTTAAACATTTAAAAAAAAACTTGCCGTGGACATGGCTAAGAAAGCTATGCATGTCTTATATTTTATTTTAAAATGAAATAGGTGTCATAAGTACTTATACCTACAGGATGTGTTAACAAGGATAAATAGATCATGAAAAAAGTATTGTTTACCACAAGTCTATAATCTCGTCTATAATGATAGCTATATAAATCCAGAGGATAGTATACCTTTCCGAGGGATCAATAGCCATTATTGCGAGTAGTGGGTATACTCTTCTACTTTATTTACGACTAAATTATTTATTTGATATCTCAAATTTCCATCCATCTCAATACAAATACATTAATACGAGTTAAACACTGACACCATAGAAAAGTGAATATAATATAATGATAATCTTAGCCACTTTTCTATGACGGAAACTTTTGAGATTGTTGATATCGTTTTCATGGTATTACCATCAACTTCATTTTTTCAAATGGAATCCTCCATTTTTTTATTCATTTTCGAATCCTACATCAAATTCCCAATAATATGATGATGATATTTTTATGTGTACAGGATGGACGAAAAATAAGCTACGGCCATCAACTTCATGATTTTAACTGGAAACCCCCTTTTTTTTATTTCTTCTACATAAAATTCCAAGTAAGTTTCATGTACCATGTTTTTAAGCTAACACCAACAGTCATCGAGAAATTCACTATTGATCAAATTTAAGTAATTTCTGAACAATCGTGAATTTCTCGATTACTGCATGTTAAGTAAGTTATTTTTGGTCCACCCTGTACACATAAAATTATCATCATCATATTGCTTGGAATTTGATGTAGAATTCGACAATAAAATAAAAAATGGGGGTTTTCCTTTGAAAAAACTGATTTGATGGTCGTAACTTATTTTTTGTTCACTCTGTACACATAAAATTATCATCACTTAATAAACCGCAATCAAAAATAAAAACCGATGTGTCCAAACGTTTTCTCACAAAACAAACCCCTTAAATTTAAATGAACGAGAAACATTCAATTTAGTTTATAATTAAAAAATCTGTACTACATAATAAATTTTCAATTTACATAATATTTATTTGGTTTGAAAAGATTAGGTATTCCACAGTTTATAACAAACCAACAAATTATTTTAATGAAAAGATAAAATATTACTTACATTATTTGATACTGTGGTGAGTAGGTTGAAGCAATAAGAAGAAATAATGTAAATAAGTATTTTTTGTGTTGGTCCTAATATACTCGCGAATATATTTATTCATTTCAAATGTAGGCTTGATTTTGATATACACTGAGAAATCTTATTTATGTTCCTTGCTAAAATTTTAGCTGCCACAGCCAAAATTCTTTTTAGAATAGGCGCCAGCCAAGCTCTTTGCTATTCCGATAAAGTTCACTTTGCTGAACAAACTTCACTGTGGTAGCCAGACTAACTTTATAAAGAACATTTTTTCTGCCAGTATAAAGTAACTTTGCTGTGGCTATAAAGTTACTTTGCTGTTAATGCAAAGCGATTTTTCATAGGGCAGCGTTTTTTTTTTTATTTGTAGGAAAAGAATCTCCTACAATAACAAAGAAAATATGCTAGTGCAGGAAGTTGTTTTCTTGTTGCTGAAATTGATTTATCCTGTTAGGTATAGCAGAGTTCTCATCTTCATCTTTATAGGTTTCACCTAACTTATTAATAACAAATAATTCCAAAGCAAGTGTTCCAATTTGAACTGATGATGCGTACAAATTAGAACATCTTACAATGAATTATTTGTCACTGGCTGTACTGGAAGAATCCTATAAAAACGTCAAGATAGAAAATGCCACAATCACGATAAATAAAAATTGATACGTTTTGATAGTGACTTTTCTATGCAAGCAGAAGGGTTATTATAAAAAATATTAGAACAAAAAAATCTCGAAAAAAAAATCCAAATTTGTATTTTTTTTTTTTTTTTGATTAAATCAGAAACCACATCAAAAAACATTGGTCATTTTTGGGGAAAGTAAATGGACAGTAAAAATCAGAAATACAACAAAATATGATTTATTCTTTTTGAATTACCAAATCAGGTGGTATAATCTACAAAACTCCTTAGTTGGTTTGTACCTTCTTATAAGACTGATTTCTGGCATGGCCTCTTCCATCACTTCTAGTTCCAGAAATGTTTCTAGTTGTTTCGTGGAATTGGGCGTTGAAAGAAAAAGTTGAAGTAGAAGGAAGCCAAGGGGTTTGGGAAATTGGCATCCGATTCAAATGAATATAAATAGACCTCCACTATCAAAAGTGTCTGTAGATGCTCTTGCGGCAATGTGTCAAAAACCTAAAAATAGAAACTATAATTAATTGTGATAATTTAGGATATTGTGATAATATGCATATAGCAACCTTTGTGGAACAAAAGGTCTTTTTTATATGAATGTTAAAAAAAAACATATTTGTGGGGATTAAAAATGATATGAATTGTTTTGTTAATGATGGATTTCAAGTTAAAAACCAGTTTATAGTTAATAACATTTGAATATTCCATATGTTTTAATATACTATACTTACATGGTACTGATTTCTGCTTCGATCTGGATCGGAAAATATCGATTTTTTTCCTTGAAAATGATCCTCGCTGGCCGCTTTTTGGAATAAGGGCTTTTATGTCATGGTTCCGCCGCCGCCCTCCAAAATAGCAAAGCTTTTAATTCTTCGGCTGCTGAGAAAAAGACAAGTTGAAAACAAAATTGGGCAAAATATTTTATCTTTTGCGGGAATTTCCTCGCTTGAGTGATAATTGTAGTTTTATATAGCCAAAATATTAAGGAATTTAATGAAATATAGCCACATCATAATATTTAAAATACTCACTTACCTATGCCGACATTTCTCCTCTCCCAAAGTTTTGTAGAGCCTAGAGCAACAAGAGAAGAGCACCGTAAAAACCAAACCAGAGTAAACCTCCAGAAACTTGCTCGCACACAAAGTTATGAGAACACGACTGAAATGAAACTGAAAGAGGAGGGCGGCTATGATACGCGATTGGTCCAAAACAATCTCGTCCAAGGCGGAAACAACCGAACGTCTTTTTTTCAAATATGCTCTTTGCTGGGGTAGCAAAAAACTTCATAGGGACTACAAGAAATTATCTCTCAAGAGTTTTCTTCTGCAACAGCCAAGAACTTTGCTATACATGAAATGTTTCATTGATGGTAGCAAATAACTTCATAATCATAATGAAGTCACACCAGTAAAGAGATTTTTGCTGTCAGAAGAGAGCTGCTTTACTATTTTGAGTGAGTTTTATGCAGTCACAGCCAAAAATACACTAGTAAAGTGTTTTTGGCTGGTCATTTTCTCAGTGTAAGCATTACACACACAGATCACTGTTTAACAGCAATAGAAAAATAAACCAAAAACATTTAACATAAAAACCTTCAAATTGGCGTTTTTAATTTGAAAATTACTAATGAAATCACGCGGGAACCCTTATGGGAAAAACATCGTCCAACCCAGTAAATAAAATAACGCAAGACTGGCCCTGGAATTCACGCCACCTTTAAACCACGGAACTCTGAATTTATTCAGATTTGTGCAGCGGAGGAGATGCGAGAGACGAAGGTAGACACTCCTTTTGCAGCCCGCTAGGCTACACTGAGAAAAATCCATTTAAAAACTAGTTTTTTGGAAAAATTTTAGCTATGACGGAATATATTTTATTAATGGTTAAAAACGTTGTTTTTTGCCACAAAAAAAAACGCTTTTCTAAATGCATTAAGGTTGTTTTAATACAAAAATTTTAACCACAGCCAAACAATTCTTTACAATCATTTTTTCAGCAAAAGTTTTCTTCCCAGTGAAAAAGCACCTTTTAGCTCCTAAAAAGGAGTCTTCTGCAGCAGAAATCAGAAATATTAAAATGTATATATTGTGAAATAGTAAAATGCTTTTCTGTCAGTAAAAAGCAATCTTCGAGTCTGAAATATTAATATTCTGATCCTGAAATACGTTTTTATAAAACATTGATCGGACGTTTCCGGTTATCATCGCGTGTGGGATTTTCACTGCTTCGGGTTGTTTCTTACCCCACTCCTACTTAGGAAAGAGTCAATCACTCAGAAGTGCTTTAGGAGTTCAGACGTTGACGTGCAAATTCTTTCGCTGCGCTGAGCTGTTTAATTCTGGATAAAGTGCGTCGTGACACAGTTAACAATAATAATGGAATTTGTAGAAGCCCTTAAGAATTGGAGCTTGGATGCCTATACAGAAAACTTTATCAGTAAGTATACCTAATAATTTATACAAGGTGGGCCACGAAAATTATTATAAAATAATAGTCAAGAATCATTCACACACGCCAATTTTATTTTTTGGGTTCATATCTCTTTGATCACAGTCACAGTTTGAAGAAATAGATCGATCTCTCGTGCCCACTTCATTTGCCTCCATTGCATGTCGGCATCGCCATGACAAAACAGAGCGGCGCCGACTGTGTGGATCGCGGTGATTCCCCGTATATTCTTAATCTGTGCCGGTATATTACCGCCGCTGCCGGTCTCTTGTGGCTATTCTGACTGTAGTTTTTGGATGTTTTTTTTTGTAATATATAATATAATGAAATAAAATCCTCGTCAGGAGTTATCGTGCACTTCCAAACTATGTAGTTTGTGTTTGTATGACAAGCAAGTTTGACAATGTAACAATCTGGGGGTGTGGGTGAGGTTTTCATTGAATTCCACTACGAAGTTGTCAATGTCAAATTTCCGCTTGCCAATCGGGATTCATATGCTACCATTCACATTGAAATTATGTTCAAAGTCACGCTGTCGCCAAATTCAATGTGGATGGTAGCATATGATCCGCGTTGTGACAACTTCGAAGTAAGATTCAATGTAAACTAGGCAAAAAGGCGTATGTCAGACTTGTGAATCATACAAAAATACAAACATGTAGATCGAAATGATAAAATGTTCTAGAATAAAGCTGTTCCGAATTAAAAACTAAGTTCCTAAGAATGCAAAATTTCAAAACCCCCCCGCCCATTTTGATATTTTGTGTTTTTTCATTCCATGTCTTGAAGATTGATTTACTAACTCCCTACCCATTTGAGTATAATTGATTCATATGGTATTGATTCGACGGGTGATGTGAAATATATTTCAATATGATTGTTTTCCATATTTCAGTGTTTTCATTTTTCTTAGGTACCTACTGATAGTTTAGTTTATACACAGTTATAGTTATAGTTATAGTTTATAGTCTAGTTATATAGTTATAGTTATAGTTATAATTATAGTTTATAGCTAGTTTTAGTTAATTTTAGGTAGTTTAGAGTTGAAATATAACTTTCATATTTTTTTTGAAATAGATTTTCTTCTGTAAAGTTTTGCATTTTTTTCCATTCTTCCTCTATACCTAAAAAGCTCTTTAAGTTCCAAATAGTACTTTTTGGATACTGGAAAAAAAGTTTTTGATTACTAAAAAGTGGATTTCTGTGGGTAAAAACTAGAGTTTTAACCAGAAACACGCAATGTATAAAGGTTAAAAAACGCCTTTTACTCATTAAAAACCAGTTTTTTCGCAGTTAAAAACTGCTTTTTACGTATTAAAAACACCTATTTCCAATTTAAAAAACGCATTTTACTGATTGAAAGACACTTTTTACGCAGTTATAAAACACTTTTCACTTATTGAAAACAGTTTTTTTGAAGTTAAAAAACGCCTTTACTTATTGAAAACATTTTTTCTGCGACAAAAAACAATATTCTGATTATCAAGATATACTTTTTTAAAGATTAAAATACAGTTTACTACCAGAATATAAACAATTTTTATACTTAAAAAATGGATTTGCTATCTCCGAAACATTTATTTTTGATATAAAGAAATGAGTTTATGACGTTCGAAAGAAACTTTATCATACGTAAAAGTTCTACTATGCACCGTTTTTGAAAAGTACTTTTTAGTAGCTAAAACTTATTTTCAAAAAAGTCAACTTTTTAGTGGCGAAAAAGCTATTTGGCTGTCCCCTATTTCAATAGAATTTTTGGTAACGGTAAAAAAATTTTTGGCTACCGTTAATAAAAAAATTTCTCAGTGTACCTCCCGTCTTACCGCCGGACCCCCGTTTTAATCGAAAGACCGGAACTCTGAGCCTTAACCGTTGGTGTGCTAGCTCTAAAAACTTGTGTGCGAGGTTGTGCTAGGTGTCCTCTATTTGTGCTAGCATTTTGACAAAAAAAATGCAACCGGTGGGGGGGGCAGCTCAACGGACCTCTAGCTGTGACCAAAATTCCATAAAAATATATTCATTATTTGTAATAAAGCTACGACAACTTCAAATCATTTAATTCTTTGATAAGTTAACGGTTACAAAAGAATACCTTTTGCATCATTGAGGTAGAAACTAAAGGGGTGGAGACGACATCACGTGACTAAAATGGGATCACTTTCGCCATCTTACCGCTATCGTTTTATCAAAGTGTCAGTTCAGATTTGTAGAACGGTTTTTCACAGTTTTAGCTGTGTTGTTACATTTCTCCATTATTGTTTCATGTGCCCCGAGAAGTTGTCCAAGTAGAGCGACGCTATCGATAAAAAAAAATCGACTGAAATCACATTTCATAGGTTGGTATAGCATAATACAGGACCGGGATATGAAATTTGTGACGAGTTCACTGAAATATTTATATGGTTGAGATTTGTAAATGTTAAATCACATTATATTGTAGATTCCAATATTTTTTCCAATTTAATTAGTCATGGCTATGATCAATTTGTGTTGGACAATCATAGGTATATGTACTAATGAAAAGCATTTATGCAAAGTACAGTGTGGCAAATGGATCTGTGACTGTGGGGCATCGGTAAGGGGAACGAAACAGTATTAAAACATGGCCGGTTTCATTCATGGAAAACCAAGTGGCGTGGTGTGTTGGCTGATGTTCGAAAATATTTTTGTCTGAAGAATAATGAGGGAGAATTTTTGTTTATTTGTCATCGTCACAATATTTGCCAAAAAATTTTTTTTGGTCACTTGATTCACCCATTTTTTTTTTTTTTTAAATCAGGTTCACTTGAAATATTCAAAACATAATAAATACCGGTTTGATATATGACGAACCAGCGTTAGGTTCCTACCGTTTTTCAAGTTCATCATCATCATCATGATCGTCATCACTGTTGTCATCAGTTTCGCTATCACTATCTTGGCCCAAAGGACACAAGGAAAAATTCTCCAAAATTTAATTTATATCAATTTACCTATAAACGTTCGCTATCACTTCTCTTGCTTGGCTATGAAGTGTTTTGCCGTGAGTATATTTGTTCATTATTCCAAACAAATAATAACAGCGATAACAATATAATCAACAACAACAACGACAACAAGAACAACAACAAGAACACCAACAACAATAACGAAATAACAATAATGTCAATAATCAACAACAATAACTTTTTCACAACTATCCTCAATGCTCAGAATTCACAGATGAGAGCACCGCCACTGAATGTCTAAATATTTGCTATTGTCCAGGTTTGTTATGATGCGCTGAAAATAGTCACGTTACCCACTACGGCCAATTGCGAGTCCAATCCATTCATCAAAAAAGTGCCATCACATTTGACAACCAATAAGACTCCTTCAAGATACGCCTTTCGACTATTTTCGAGTCCTGTTGCCGCTTCTCCTATGCCCATAATAATATTTGGAGAAAATTCTACTCATTCTAAGATTAGGTCTTGAGAAAATTAGATATTGATTGAAAATAGATTAAAAACTGTACGTTGATATACTTTGAACTTTCCTTGTCAATATTTGTAATTATGAAAATCGATTTTAAATGAGCTTTGGTTCACGAAGCAACAGGTTTTGCATTCTGGAAGTTAAATATGGCAATATCGATTTTTTTTATACGAATTCTTTCCGTGGTTACAGATCCGTTTGCCACACTGTACAGGGTTATTCATTATATTTTGACACCCATCTACAGCTCTTATTGCGAGTGATAGAAAAAAACTTTTTCTACGAGCGTGCGCAAAGTAGCCACTTCGCACACTCATTTGCGTGTGCAAAGTAACCTTTTCCCGCACTAGTGCGGGAAAAATTTTTCCCGCACTCAAATGTCAACTCAAATAACTACCTACCAATTTGTTGTTTTAAACTTCGTTTCCATACCAACCAAACTGTAGATAATGCACTTTGTAATGCACAAAATAATGTTCTTGTTACTTTTCCCTTTTCAGTCAAAATCAAAATGAAACACACAATTCTTTGTTTGCGTTAAAAACGCATTCGCCAGTAACGTAAACAAACATTGATAATGACGACTTTCAATCGGCATTTGTGAGTTGTTCTTGCTTGATTTTGGTGCAAACTACTGTGTTTATCGGAAATCTTCGAAAGATTTGAGCTGAATAGTGGCATCAAGAAAACCTGATCATGTATACAAACAAACGGACAAACAAATTTATATAAGTATAAACGATTAAACGAAGACTGAAGACTGACTGATCTTAATGACACAGCTGTCTAGAGTGTGTTGTCAAATCAAAACAGTGTTGCCAATAGCAGGGAGTAAGGCGACAAAAGAGGAAATTTTATGAACAGTGATCGGACATGCCCTTGCATTTCAAATATAGAATAAATCAATTATGATTATGATTATACCCATATTATCCAATTTCCAGCTGCCGCCACAAACTGTTCTTTCAATATAAATATATTGTTAAGCATAAATAATCATTATTCTCAAGTTCTATGTTTTTTAGTGCGTTCAAATAATATATTATCTAAAGTTTTTCGTGTCTAATCTGTGGACGCTCGTAGAAAAAATATTGTTCCTAACAAGTTCGCAAAGTGTCTTTCCCGCCCTTAAAGCATATCCGAACTCCGCTTCGCGTCGTTCGTCTAACTGCTTTTGCGTGCGGGAAAGCATCACTTTGCGAACTTGTTAGGAAAATAACTATTAAATACAAAAGTTTTGGTTTTTTTCACGTAGTATCTTCTGGTGATAGCGGAATCAACAAATCGAAATCATAACATAGAAAAAATTCATTAAGTCATATTTTTTTAAATGGAACACCCTGTATATTATTGACTAAAATGAAAGATCTCTTTAATCTGATTTCAAATATATATGGTTTGTAGGCATTTGGTTCAGTCACTTTGAAACTATTTGAATTTAAAAAATATATTTTTTTAAACTACAACAAATATTCACAACACTAACTTAATCATATAAACTATCAACATTCCATTAAAAACGAAGCTACATGTTTTCTACATAACCCCCATAACCAAAACTTTTGTATTTAAAGTTTTTTTTTGTACAACCTACACGTAAAGTCCACTTTTCAATGCATGCAAAGCAGGCGGAAACTCGCTAATTTTGGCAGCCGGGCCTAAAAGTACTTACGCGCCCGCGGGCGCAAAAGTAGGTCGCTTAGCAACGGTTCCTTGGACCCCAACGCCTCTGAATCTAATAACCACGTGACAGCCTAGCATACTAAAAGGAACTAGTCACGTGACAATCTCGGTGGTAATGGATCCGCACCAGAAAAGAATACGGGAACACACCTATTGTAACCATGGATTGACAGTTGTCACTAAACTTGTCAGTTGTCTGACTTGTCAGCAGTGTAGTGTAGTGCAGGTGTATCGATTATTTATTCTTGATTTTCATAATTATTCTTTTTCAAATTATTACAAACTGGTTGTACAAAAAGCACTGTTTGTACCACGGACGAAAGATGATTTTGACTCGGCTAATATCTGCCCTCGCTTCGCTCGTGCTGCTACTTATACCCTCGTCAAAATCATCTACTTTCCGCCCTTGATACAAAATGTACTATTCTATCACTCGCAATAAGAGCTGTAGATGGGTGTCAAAATATAATGAATAACCCTGTACCTAGCTATACGAGTGTTTTTTTTTAAATAAATCTAGTAATCTTAAAGCTAATAGTAGGTATAAGACATAAAAGTGATAAAACTATACTATCCAAAGGACAATAAAAAAATCTAAATTATCATCATTTCTTCTTATTAGTAACCTTGCATCCTACTACTTGGGTGGAAAGTATAATTTTCAAAATTAAATATCTTTTTTGTACAACCTACAGGTAAAGTTCACTTTTCAATGCATGCATAGCAGGCGGAAAGTCGCTAATTTTGGCAGCCGGGCCTAAAAGTACTTTTGCGCCCGCGGGTCGCTTAGGAACAGTTCCTTGGATCCCAACGCCTCTGAATATAATAACCACGTGACAGTCTAGCATACTAGAAGGAACTAATCACGTGACAATCTCGGTTGCAATGAATCCGCACCACAAAAGAATACGGGAACACATCTATATTGTAACCATGATTGACAGTTGTCACTTGTGAGTTGTCTGACTTGTCTGCAGTGTAGTGCAGTGTATCGATTATTTATTTTTGATTTTCAGAATTATTATTTTTTTAAAAATTATTACAAACTGGTTGTACAAAAAGAACTGTTTGCACCACGGACGAAAGTTGATTTTGACTCGGCCAATATCTGCCCTCGCCTCGCTCGCGCTGCTACTTATACCCTCGTCAAAATCATCTACTTTCCGCCCTTGATACAAAATGTACTATTTTATCGCATGTTAAGACCCAATCTTATCATTTTTAGGTTTCTGGATAACTCCAGGATTGATTGAAAGCTTATGTGTTAACGTTTTGGTGTACATTACACCTTCATCAGGGCTACATAAAAAAAACAATCCTTTTGGTCAAAACGTGGGTACAAGTTTTCAATCAATCCTGGAGTTTTCATCGACCTTAAAACCCAAAATCCAGCAACCATTTAATTAAATATCTTGTTTCTGCAGATTCCAAATACGTTAATTTCCTAAATACATAAAAATATTCCAGAGCTTTTCTTATCTTTCAAAATATAATGGGACATGTTCGAATAATTATTATCATCTTTCTTATTTCTCTTCATTTATGTCCGAGTGAATATTGACCGGCATGATTTGTAAACTCTCGGCATAACTAATAATTTGTTATACATCTGTTGTTTGTAGCTTCGTTTAAGTTTTATGTAGGTACTTCCTATTGTTCTGTTACGTATCTACTCCAGTACTGTTTCGTTTTGTACATAATATTAAATTAAGTTTCACGATTGGAAATACTTTTCCGGATTGTTTTATAATACTTTACTCATAATATGAAGAATAGTGAATAGTAGGTAAATTGAAACAATTATGATTAATAAATCAAAAATATAAATGTTACCGTAAATAAATTCGAATAAAGTTTAAATCTAGAGTAACAATTCCGAATATTTTTGTCTGTCGGCCAATCGCCTCTGTCTACATCGCCATATTGCAGCTACTCTAAGCTCCACCTACCGATCCCATTTTTTTATCACTGTTTGAATGTTCCTTATTCCTTAGCGACTCTTATGATTCTATCTGGATGTTTTGCATCATCCAGTTGCCATGGAAATTGAATTTGTGTTAATACCTTCAACAATAAACTACAAATCTCATATCAAGATGTTCAAAGTAGCATAACATTTAATGAAAAAGTAACGGAATTACATTTGCATTACAATCAAGAACTAGCGATTTTTTTTAAATAATAAAATTTTGGTTTGATAGGTTTCATATTGTTTTGAGACATATCGCCGAATAATTTCTCGAGGTGCATTCAAATCTAATTTGTCATTCCGTAAACTGGCATTAGGATTATTTGAGGTCCGTGCCGTCGGCTTGACCTATATCATAGATAAAAAATATATATTCTTCAAACCTATATGAGATTACACTTTCGCATTTTGCATTTTCAGCCCTCTGTAGTCGTCTGTCCTTATCCAATCATTCCATTCCCCCCACTTCCACGCGTCTAGCACCCCCCCCCCCCCCATCGCCGCGCACATCCTTCAACGCGACGCGGCAACGCGGACGGAAGGTGATCATATACTTTACGTATATGAAGGTGATCCGATTGCGTATTGAAGTGCATTCCTTTTAAAATCCAATCACCCCTGAGCTTGTCGCACTTGGGCAACTCCGAGCTGCTCTAAATAGAACGCGTTGTTTTGCGGATAGATGCGGGTTACACGTAACATAACCCAACTAAATCTCTGTTTTGTTGATACATTTTATTTTTCAAGAATCTCATTGGAAAAATCTATTTTTCTACGAGCGTGCGCAAAGTAGCCACTTCGCACACTCATTTGCGTGTGCAAAGTAACCTTTTCCCGCACTCCGCACTCGAATGTCAACTCGAATAGCTACCTACCAATTTGTTGTTTTAAACTTCGTTTCCATACCAACATTACCAACCTAACTGTAGATAATGCACTTTGTAATGCACAAAATAATGTTCTTGTTACTTTTCCCTTTTCAGTCAAAATCAAAATGGAACACACAATTCTTTTTTTGCGATAAAAACGCATTCGCCAGTAACGTAAACAAACATTGATAATGACGACTTTCAATCGGCATTTGTGAGTGGTTCTTGCTTGATTTTGGTGCAAATTACTGTGTTTATCGGAAATCTTCGAAAGATTTGAGCTGAATAGTGGCATCAAGAAAACCTGATCATGTATTCAAGCAAACGGACAATCAAATTTATAAAAGTATAAACGATTAAACGAAGACTGACTGATCTTGATGACGCAGCTGTCTAGAGTGTCATGTCAAATCAAAACAGTGTTGCCAATAGCAGGGAATAAGGCGACAAAAGAGGAAATTTTATGAACAGTGATCGGACATGCCCTTGCATTTCTAATATAAAATAAATCAGATTTTGAATATTTTGATTATACCCATATTATCCAATTTCCAGCTGCCGCCACAAACTGTTCTTTCAATATAAATAAATATATTGTTAAGCATAAATAATCATTATTGTAACAAGTTTCGCTATAGAAAACACTGTTCAGCTAAAACTAATTTATTTTACAAGTCACTATGTACAGAACTCACTATTTACAAACAAAATCAGTAATCACAGCTTATTTATGTTTTACGATTTATATTTCACGACGTATTCAGAACTGAACTAACTAACTTGAAATGACGGATCTCATTATATACCCTCGCCAGGATTGAGAGAACATTCCAGATATTTTTAGAAAAGCGAAGAACGTTCGACGCCATCTAGCCTAGCTAGAATGTACCAGAAGCCAATCGATTCCAAACAATTCTACACAATGTGGTGGCTGCGGCGGCGCATTCACCATGTTTGTCACATTGCCCCCTTCTTAAGGCAATTCGTCCCGAATTGCCTTCATGTCGGTATCGGCAACTGTCCCCAAACCGGCAGCTTGATGTCCTATGGAAGTAGCAGTCCACTGTCCTCTGGTTCGTCCTCCGGGAAGGATAGCAGCACACCAGGATGTCAATGCCGCTTTCTTTAAAGATTACCTCCAGCATGCTGCGTACTACTCTCCAGTCCAGTTGGTCGTTCGTCATTTTCGGAATTGCCAAATGGGTCAGGTCCTGTGACAGCATCAAGTCACGAAGATGACTGAGGGCTTTCCAGACATCACTGTAGGTGGTCAGATGATGTGGAAGCTTCTTCGTCACAAGGTAGAACAGATGTCGTGTACCTTCCATGATTTCCAGTACCCTCCCCACCTCTGGTTTTTGTCGTCGTAGATGTTCCAGTTGTCCAAATTTCCGCTTGAAAGCAGCAGCAAGACCACTCCTCATACCAAGGTCTTCAGTGACCCAGTGAGCCAACGAATATTCGGCCGGTGCTTTGAACAAATCCAGCTGCCTTTCTTGGACAACGCCATTCTGGACTTTCTGGCCATTGGAGTGTAGAGACATGAAAGTTTCCAATGACATGTCTTTCTTGGGTAACCTGATCTGCCTCACTTCAGCGTCCTGATCGTCGTGGTTCCCAGCATACCGAGCTAAACGATTGAAGTGAACCACCCTCGGTTTTCCTCGTGGTGGCTTTCGAATCCTGTAGACGACGTCATTGATTCGCTCCAGAATATCATACGGGCCCTCCCAAGAACTTTGCAGTTTTGGGGAGAATCCACGTCGCCTCTGTGGGTTGTGAAGCCAAACCAAATCCCCAACCTGGAACCCTCCTTCTTCGGCCTTCACGTCGTACGCTTCTTTCATCCTGTCGCTGGCACTTTGGATGTTTAGTCGGACTCGTTGATGGATATCGTCCATTTTTCTACGAAGATCACTTGCGTAGTCTTCCCCAGCGACATCCTCACCAGGTGGACAGCCAAACTTCAAATCGCAGGGCAGCCGGAGTTCACGACCCATGATGATCTTGGCAGGTGTTTCGCCCGTCGATTCATGAACTGCTGACCTGTACGCCATGAGGAATAGGGGGAGATGTTGATCCCAGTCTCTTTGATGGTCAGAGACAACTTTGGCCAAGTGTCGATTGATGGTTCGGTTCATTCGCTCCACCATGCCATCGGATTGTGGGTGCAACGCCGTTGTCCTTGTCTTCTTGATCTTCAAGATATCGCAGACATTCTGGAATAGCGTCGATTCGAAGTTCCTGCCCTGGTCCGAATGCAGCTCCAACGAGACACCGAAACGGCAAAACCATTCCAAGACATCGGGAACGGTAGCCGCCTCCTGGTTTGGCAAGGCATACGCTTCAGCCCACTTGCTGAAGTAATCCATGGCGACCAAGATGTATTTATTTCCTTTGTCCGATTCAGGCAAGGGTCCAGCCACGTCGATTGCGATCCTTTCAAAGGGGCTTCCCACGTTGTATTGGCGCATAGGAGCTTTTGGCCGTTTCTGGGGTCCGTTACTTGCCGCACATACGGCACATTTTCTGCACCATTCCTTCACATCGGCTTGACAGTTGACCCAGTAAAACCGTTCTCGCAGCTTTCCCAGCGTCTTGGTTACACCCAGATGTCCACCCGTGACGCCATCATGGACCTCTCTCATCACCTCTGCCTGTCTGTTTCCAGGAACGACTAACTGCCTCCGATCTTCCACGCCATCCAGATTCTTCACCAGCCTCTTCAGGATGCCGTCATCAAGAACCATCGAGTCCCATTGAGCCCAGTAGGACTTTACGGTGGCCGAGAATCGCGCGACTTTTTGCCAGGTTGGTCGTTGGCCTGCCAGTTTCCATCCGATGACAAGCTTCAGATCTGGATCTTTCTCCTGGTCCTTGCGAAGCGCCTCAGACTGCCAGGAATCATCCACCACAGTCGTCCTGCAAGTGCTCGCCTCCTTTTCCTCGGCTCTTTGACAGTGCTTACATTGTTCTGGACAAGGTCTCCTGGATAGGGCATCAGCGTTGTTGTGGCTGGATCCAGCTCGATGTTCCGTGTCAAAGTTGAACTCTTGAAGTCTCTCAATCCAACGAGCAACTTGACCCTCCGGATTTTTGAACTGCAGGAGCCATTTGAGCGCGGCGTGGTCGGTTCTCAGCAGAAACTTTCTCCCGTAAAGGTACTTGTAGAAGTGCTCTACCCCTTTGACTACTGCCAGTAGTTCCCTTCTCGTGACGCAGTAGTTCCGTTCTGGCTTCGACAAGGTTTTGCTGAAATAGCCGATCACCCTTTCATGTCCCTGCTGGATCTGGGACAGCACTGCACCAAGTCCTACATTGCTGGCATCTGTATCCAGGATGAAGTTTCCCTCAGGTGGTGGATAGCCTAGGATGGGCGCGCTGGCAAGTGCCCTTTTAAGTGTGTCAAAGGCCTCCTGACAATCCTCGTCCCAGTGGTAGCGTCTCTGTGCCTCTGTGAGCCTGTGAAGAGGCCGGGCGATATTCGCAAATCCTTGGACATAACGCCGGTAGTACGTGCACAGACCCAGGAAACTTCTTAGCTCGTGGAGGTTCTTTGGTACAGGCCACTCCTTAACTGACTCCACCTTTTGCTGGTCAACGGCTACACCCTCAGCCGACACAATATGACCCAGGTAGTGTACTTCCCTCCGGAACAGTTGGCATTTCTTTGGACTCAGCTTCAAAACGGAACTGCTGAGTCTCTGGAATACCTCCTCCAAGTTCTTCAGATGGTCTTCAAATGATTTGCCAACCACAATTATGTCATCCAGGTATACAAGACATGTTGACCAGGATAGTCCTTTGAGCACAGTCTCCATCAGCCGCTCGAACGTAGCAGGTGCGTTGCATAACCCAAATGGCATAACAGTGAACTGCCACAGCCCAGCTCCAACGCTGAAAGCAGTCTTCTCTCGATCTTCAGGGGCCATTTCTACCTGCCAATATCCGCTTTTGAGGTCCAGGGTTGAGAAGATCTTCGATCCGGCCAAGGTATCCAAAGTGTCGTCAATCGGTGGTAGCGGGTAGCTGTCCTTCTTCGTCACGTTGTTCAGCTGACGATAGTCCACACAGAATCGAGTTGAACCGTCCTTCTTTTTAACCAGAACAACTGGCGATGACCACGGACTACTAGAAGGCTCGATGACACCGCCTTTCTCCATGTCCTTGATGATCTTGTCCGCCTCCTCCTTCTTGGCCAAAGGTAGTCTTCTAGCTGTTTGGCGGATCGGTCGTGCTCCCTCTGTGTTGATGGTGTGCCGCACCACGTTCGTTCGGCCCTTTTCCCCAGTCCCGTTGTCGAAGATGTCGCCGTAATTCCTTATCAGGTTTCTCAATCGTTGTTTTTGTCTCTTATCCAGATCTTTTGAAGAGGTGATAACTAACTTCTCCATCTCTCCGGTGAACTCAGAGATGGTTTGCTCAGTCTCACATACTTGTCGCACCACAGAGGAAATTGACGAGCAGAGCCCCAAAACTGTGTCCCTTGCCAAACTTACAGAGTGATGGTTGACGTTCATCACTCTCACGGGCACAGTCTTTCCCACATGTACCAGGCTCTTTCCACATGCAATGCCTCGTCCTACTTCAGAATCGTGTATTTTAGGCTCAAACATCACGATGCTTCCTTCTTTCATCTTTCCTTCCAGGCGAGCCCACAAAATCATCTCGCTCCTCTCAGGAATTGAAGAATCCCCAGCCAGCAAAACACGAACTGTCTCTTCCTCTCTACCATGCATTATCACCTCTTCGTTGTTGGTTTTCAGTGTTCCATATTTGAAATCTAATTGGAAGCCTTGGGTGTTCATGATGTCCATTCCGATTATGATTTCTTCCTCAATATCGGCAACCAGCATTGGATGTTCGAAGCTGGTGCTTCCCAGAGTCACTGCTGCCTCCACTTCACCATGTATCCTAGCCAAGTCTCCTGTTGCCGTCCGTAGTCGCCACTTTGTTGGTTTAATCATTGTCGGTGTTGTGACAATGTCGGGCCTGCTGATAGACTTCGTTGCACCTGTATCCAGCAGCATGGTGCGTTTCTCTCCATTAACCCAGCCATCCACAAACACGCTGTTCAGTTTGTGTCCTAAAGAAGCAACTATGGCGGTTTTCCTTGGGGCATACTGGCTACAGGTCAACGATTGCCCCTTCGCATCGACCCTCTCTAGTTTTCCGACGTCGAAAAAGGTGCCCGTCTCTCCTTCTTGCATCGGCTACGAATGTGGCCAAGCTCTCCACAGTTCCAGCATTGCAGCTCTCTTCGCTTGGACGCCTCTATCTATCAGAACATCGTAGTCCTCCTGTTCCTGGGTGTTCAGCGTCTGCAGGATCTCCGTTGCCTCCCCACGAAGCGCCAGAGTTAGTGCCAGAGCTTTCTCTGTTGCGGTCCATCCATTTGCCCTTGCTGCTGCCTCGAACTGGCGATGGTAATTGTTCCAGGACAGCTTGCCATCAAACTGAGGGGCTTTCATGTGGACTCGCACGATATCAGACTCCATTTTAGCACCTTTGCTCTCGAATGTCACTTCTGGTTGTTTCTTAATCACTGCTACTTGTCTTCGCACTTCCTCGATTTCTTTTTCCAAAGTCTTCATTGTATCTCCAAGTTTTGCTTCAAATCGTTGCTCAAGGTTCTCAATTTCTTCCGTTACCTGATCCTTCCAGAAGTTGTAGTTGTCCGCCAGCTGTTCCTTGATTTTCTCCTCCATTATTCTAGAAGATTCTATAAACTTCTCTTCCATTTTTCTGGAGTTCTCTTCCATGGCTCTGGAAGATTCTTCCAGCTTTTCTTCCATAGCTCTGGAGGATTCTTCAAATTTATCTTCCAATCTCTTGGACAATTTCTCAACTACCGCGTTGGGATCGGGAATTTCAAATTGGAACGTATCAGGATCCATGCCTTCTTCCATTAAAGCCTCACGAAGCCTTGTTTGTGGATCAGTTTTCATACCGCTTCTATCCAGGTCACGCTCCTCCAGCTCCCTCTTCAACTCGGCGACCTTCAATCCGGTTAAAATCACTAGTTTCGCAGCCATCACAGCGAATATTTATGTCCGTTTCTATAGCACACAATAAATCCCACTTTTGACACCAATGTAACAAGTTTCGCTATAGAAAACACTGTTCAGCTAAAACTAATTTATTTCACAAGTCCAGAACTCACTATTTACAAACAAAATCACAGCTTATTTATGTTTTACGATTTATATTTCACGACGTATTCAGAACTGAACTAACTAACTTGAAATGACGGATCTCATTATATACCCTCGCCAGGATTGAGAGAACATTCCAGATATTTTTAGAAAAGCTAAGAACGTTCGACGCCATCTAGCCTAGCTAGAATGTACCAGAAGCCAATCGATTCCAAACAATTCTACACAATGTGGTGGCTGCGGCGGCGCATTCACCATGTTTGTCACATTATTCTCAAGTTCTATGTTTTTAAGTGCGTTCAAATAATATATTATCGTTTTTCGTGTCTAATCTGTGAACGCTCGTAGAAAAAATATTGTTCCTAACCCCGCCCTTAAAGCATATCCGAACGACGCGAAGCAGTCTAACTGCTTTTGCGTGCGGGAAAGCATCACTTTGCGAACTTGTTAGGAAAATAACTATTTTAATAATTTGCTTACAAAACCTGAACCAAAAGTGCAAAATTATTCTTGAATTACCACACTACAGCTACATGCAGCATACATTCATACATAAACATTGAACATAACCTAAAAGGGCTTAACGCACTCCCCGCAAATTTAGTGCAACAGGGGCAAGTGGCGGGAAGATTTGGAGCCACTCGTGGGCGACAAACACATTTTAAATAGAACAGACCACGTCAAAAGCCGGGCCGCTCGGAGTGACACAGAGCGGCTCCGGCATGTAAAAGGAATGCAGTTAATGCCTAACCCCCATATGCACCGTAGAAATCTAATCCGGATGAAGTCTTTATCGCGATTATCTTCCATACAACCTAATGGAAAATAATCGCGATCCTAAGAGTTACAGAACCCTCGGTAAATTACGGCTTCTGATTGGTTGAATTGCTATTTGAAATTTGACAAGTTGTCCATTTTCTACTTAACCTCACTTTTGTATCTACATTCTAACCATGGTAGATTCTAACTTGATACTTTAGTTGATATTTTTTCAATTTCAAGAACCTATTCAATATTCAATCACAGTTCGAAATGGACGAGAATCTTTCAAATGATTTTATCTTTGAAAAATTTAGTGACGGCGGCTATAGAACTAATTTCAATACCGAAAATGATGTACAAAAGTGGTTGCAGGAATATTCTGCAGAAACAAACACCAACTTATACGAAATGGTGTTTATAATCCTCAAAGGTAAAATAGAAAGATATTATTACAAAGACTTTTGTGGTTTGGGTTAGTTTAAAGCCTCAAAGAGAATGAGAACTGTGTAAAGTTTGTTGATCAGTTTCTGACTGATTATTGTAGGTAAATTTGCACTTCTTGTCCTGAACTTTAAACCAATTTGCCAAACTATAGATTTAATGTGTAGGTATTTATCATCAAGTGTTAAATCATTTTCTAAATTAGGTATCAACGTTTTAAATTAATTATGAACTTAATAAATTGGTACAAGAATGATTACAAGTATTAAAAGTGTGTACCTACTTATTGATATGTTTGACAAAAGTGACTGGTCGACTGGTTGCTCTTCTACAATCGAGATTATAATGAACTCAAGGTGGCCAAGCTTGATTAAAAAATTAAGCCCATTGAAATACTCAAGATTATGAGTTATAGTTATTGTCTTCATATTATGCAAGCAAACAACCAGTCATATGGAATTAGTACACTTTGCTTCCTTAAGGTTTTACTGAGTAATTTTCAGGTTAATATATCATAAGCATTTTGTGTGCCAGCATGCCAGCAAAAATAAAAGAAAAAAGAATAGTACAAGGAATTCAAGTTGTCCTTCTATAATAGACATCAAACTTAAGAAGTGCAATAAAGGTACAAAAAAAATGATCCTTTTTTAAGGCGGCAAATTCCTTTATTGGGAGTAGTAATCATGAAAATAGATCATAATCATGATACGTTTGTTGTTGACAATATCGAAAATTGTTATTAAAAAAAGTTGATCAGAACTAAAAACTATCTTTAAATAATATGGTATTACACCCATTTGTTTTGAAAAGATTTTATTTGTATGCATTTTCTTATTAGCAATATAAAATACATAATAATATGCATAACGTGTTTGAATCGCCAAATTTTTAGACAAAATTGAAATACGAAAAGGTTATCTCGTTAACTTAGAAGAGCCAAATCTCCATTCATAATTTAAAATCGAGAAAAATTGTTGAAAATTAATTGTAAAATGTTGTAATTGCATATTTAAACGTGGTTTTTAGTTCTGATTAACTTTATTTAATAACAATTTTCGATATTGTCACAAATAAAGGTCCTTTGCTCTCGAATTTGCTCTTGAACGAAATTCATATTTTTTGACAAACCTCGTATACCTACGATACGACTAAAGAAATTTGATATCTGTTTATTGTATTTTAGATTCAAGGATATGCAGAACTTTTTATGGAGATTATCTCTTTCTCCTAATAATGATAATAAAAAAGTTTTGCATATTGTTCCAACTTAATGAGACACACTGTATGACCGATTTTATTATACATTTTATTTGAGAAATGTTACTTTATCAAAGGATCGTAAGGTAAAATCGTAAGGATTATTTGGGGATGTATCTCTAGGTTGTCGTCTATACAGGGTGTCCACCAATAACATCAGGAATCTTAGAGGGTTGATTGAATGTAATAAGATAATGGTGGTCCTATAATGAAAGTTCGAAGACTCAATATTTTTCGAGCATACAGGCAGTCAAATATCTTTTTTTTTCTTGTTACCTCTTGTTTATCTCTAACGATCTGTGAAAAAAATGTTTCCCTACTTTGTGCCTAGAGGGCGCTTTACCTGAAATCCAAATGTCATATCTTTTTTGTCTCGACTGATACCTCAAAAACAAATACGCCGTTTCAAGGATTCTGACAAACCAGACAAAAAAAAAGCGAAATATGAAATTTGGAATTTAGGTAAAGCGCCATCTGGGGTCAGAGTAGAGAAACATTTTATCAACAGAAAGTTACAAATACACAAGATAAAAGTTTGTACTGAATTACATTCTTCTTTTCGAAAAGAAATATTCGGAATATATTAATAGCAAGAGAAAAATTATTGATCTGTGACTGCCTGTAACTCAAAAATTATTGAGTTTCCGAATTCTTGTTATATGACCACCATTATTTCATCACATGCAATCACTCCCCTACGTTTCCTGGCGTTGTTCATGGACACCCTGTAGTTTAATATATTTTATTTAGGCATATTTATACGCTTTATTAGGAGTAGTTGTATTATTATTCAGGACAATATTTCTCTTGTCAAATATACAGTCATAATCATATACTTAGCACCTGCCTAAAATTTGATAAAAGTTTGTTCCTGCATCAGTCATCAAAGATGTAATGGTTAATTTCAAAGTTGATAAAAAAATCCACAAACAAGTAAACAAATAAAAAAAAGGACACAAAATGAAAATAAATTGAAGTTTTTATAATAATAATAATAATAATAATAATAATATTTATTCAGTAATGAAAAATATACACAACAACCAATACAAAAAGCGAGATCATCAGTGCACAATGGATAAGATTCTGTGAATGCACTTATAATATACGTAATATACGTATCTAAATATCTAAATTTTCAATGTTATAACACCCTTATATTTTTCAGGTTTTGTATGCTACCACCACTACTCAATTTGAAGAATATACAAATGATATTTTGGAGTCAGAAATGTCTGAACGTTATAAAAAAAGATTTGCTAGTTTTTTGGAAATCAAACATGAGAGGGGAGTCCGCTTTAGGCAAAATATTCTGACAAGAGGCCATAATACAAATAACTATTCGGAAGCAACAATGAGAATTATGAAGGACATGATACTACAAAGAACAAAAGCGTTCAATGCGGTTGCTTTAGTTGATTACTGTTGTACGGTTTGGGAACAATATTCAAAAAATCGCCTACTCAATTTTGCTAATGGACGAAAAGATAATTCTTTTTATAGACTTAATCTTCTAGAAAGCCGTACTAGAAATTTTGATGTTAGTCTAATTAGGGCAGTTGATGATCATGTATTCATAGTTCCTAGTTTAAGTGATCAAAATGTAACTTATCAGGTAAACTGCCAACTTGGATGTTGTACTTGTATTTATGGTTCACAAGGTGCTTTTTGTAAGCACCAATACCTAATTAACAAACAAATGAAAAAAATGTTTCCATGCAAGTTCTCCTCCCATGTCCGCAGAAGAAAAGTATGAACTTGCCAAATTAGCATTAGGTGATGACTTGCGTCATGACGTATCATTTTATAAAGAGCTTAAATTCTCAGACCAGAGTACTGATTTGTCTTTATCCTTGGGCAAAAATGAGGATACCTTATCATTTCAACCATGGCCGAAATATATTGATTCCGAGGAAGACGAAATACAGCCAAGATTGTTAGCGTTAAAAGATAATTTAATAAGAGTTAGTAACCTTCTGCCCAAGACAGCACACACAAATAAATATTTAAAAAATCTTGATACTCAGTTGGGAAAAATAAAAAACAGTCAACAGGCACTCGATAGACTGATGCAATTGAGCGCTCTATTTCGCAATAAGAGAGGGCGAATAATTAAAGTTCAACCCACCGCCATTGCCCGTAGACGTAAAGGGGTGTCGAGGGGATCCAAAAGAATAAGCAGTGGGAGACCAGCTTTGACCGAAAGGAGAAAAAACAAAAGAAAACATAAGTTGGCAGAAAATATTAACAATAATAATCCAAACGCCATAATTCATTAATCTATCTTTTATGTAAATTTTTGTACAGGGAAGTCACGCGAAAACTAGAACCTCTTATAACTTTTTATTTTTAAAGTTGCGAAAAAAATTGTAAAGATAAATGTTGTAGGTATCTTCAAGTGGCTACCTACTGCTAGGTATATAAAAAACCATTCAAATTTTAATTTCAAACTCAAATATTTCCTGAACGGCTCAGCAGCAAGGCATCAAAGTATATATTTTTTTAATAACAAAAAAGAGCTCTTTCTGCATAAGTAATAATATACAGGAGGTTTAATCTAATATCTTTGGAACGCGAACATCATTTTTTTTATATAGTAGTAGGAAGCCATTTGATGGTAGCTACAACATTTGACTATTCACTATTTTTCCAAAATACCAAAGTTATAAGAGGTTCTTATTTTCGCGTGACCACCCTGAATCTACATAGTTATTTATTTTTTATAAAATTGGATTGATCAATATTACATTTGTTTAACCTATTTTTCATGTTATTACCATCATTGTCAAGAATAATGTTATGAGTTTCTTTCTTTGTATAGTATTACATTTGGTATTTGTAATTGTTTGGTTTCTCACATCTGTGTTTTTTTTATGTGTGTTCTGTGAATAAAATATTGTAAAACGTCAGACAGTTTTTGATTAACGTCATTGTCATGAATAGCTAGGAAACATCATAACATAAGAGTAACATCTTATCGAAATGCCTGTGCCATTGAGTCGTATCTGAGAGCTCGCAATATTTTGATTTTTATTTGATTCTAATGTCTTAATTATTACTTTTTTAAAATTCTGTCCTATACAATTTCAAAACCTGAGAAATGACAGTCAGGTTTAGGTAGGAACACAACTAAAATTGGTCCCATACTATTTTGCAATCAACTGTACATCTTTTGATAATAGGAATATACATTTGTGTTGAAAACCCAGAATTTTATTGTATCACTAGAAAAGTCGAAAATAATATCTAAATCCAATTCATTTTTTTTTTATTAAATCGCAGATATACTTTTTACCCATTCAGTATTTTTCACGAGTGTACCAAGATTTCATGGGGCAATGAGATGCAGTAGTTGATTTCGATTCTGTTTTCGGTATAGATAATAATGAGTCATTGAGTCAAAACAATGTTGAAGAAAAGGAAAACTCTGAAAACTGATTTTACATAGAAATAAATTAAAAGTCCATAAAGTTGGCTAGAAAACATCCATGCCATGCCATCAAATTTCGAAAATAAAATTATTGGTGCTTGAAAAAATATGTTTTCAGATGTTTCACATAATTGTTCAAATCCTATATCTATCTATTTATTAAAAAGCATTTTTTCTTTTTCTTACATCATCGTAATATTATTCTTTATTCTTTCCAAAAAGTTAATATTGAAAATATTTTTCCATCTCTTAAATTGTACCACAAACGCAATCAGAATACTTATTAATATCATTATAAAGCTAGCTGTTTAGTTCAAATCAGCCGCGAAAAACATTGACCAATCAGAAGCCGTGAATCATCAGAGGTTCTGTAACGCTTAGTCATTTCCAATACGCGATCCGCGATCCGATACTCGCGTCTACAGCCTGCACTTTCTGTTAACGCTTGGGCAATACGTCATTCGACATTCGACAACTGGGAAAACGAAAGTAAATAAAGTAAAAGTCAGGTTATGAAAAGTATTTATGTTTGTGTGTATTTTTTGATTGATCTGAATGTGGTTTTGACGCGATGGAACAACAAATAAAGAAAGTTATTTGTCTAGCATGCAAGAAAACGTTTACTAGAAAGACTGTTTTGAGAAGATATTTCAAGAATTTCCATGAAGAACAATTAGAGGTTCTAGCTCAGTTTTTTTCCTTTTCTTGATAATACTTTGCACATTCGTTGTGCAGAAAATGTGCTAAATTTTATTCGAGTTTATTCAACATTTTCATACGAATCTAGGTGTACGGGTATCTAAAGTTCCACCCATTTTCATAACATATTAAAGATTCTAAGGAAAATTTCATTAAAGATTCTGTTCTGTGTTCAAATATAATATTTTAATTTAATTTGCAAAGCAATAATATGAAAAAAAATCATCGAAACTACTTTTACTTTTAATTTTAAACCATGCAGTTCAGTTTATACCTATGTATAGGCAAAGATTGTGTGGATAAATCTTTGGAAAAGATATTCCAGCTTGAGAAGATATTTAAAAATGAATTGCACTTTCTCGTTGCCACTTTTTCTCTTCTAGAATATGGCGGTATCAAATTAGAAATCTGACGTTTCGTCTTTGAGCGGCCATCATCGAGTCCATTTTTTTTAATGAGGACCTGAATTTTTATTTTATTTTTAGTTATCTTTTGAATCGAGGTATTGCAACCGTCAAAAAAAATACTCATCTAAAAAATAATACCAGAGACAATTAGTTAGGCAACCCTTGTCATCCTAACACTCAGTTTGGTTCATAAATCCACCTTCATCCGACACGTTATTCTTCTGAGAAAATCTGCACAACTAAACAAAACTAATTGACCGAACCAAAATCGAAATAACATCCAATAACGATACATTTGATAAAATTAAATTAAATCCAGAAATGACATGAAAATTGAAAAAAATACATATAAAAACTGAATCAATATCTGCAAAAGTGTTCAAAAATATTGCCATTTCGACAAAATATTGAAAATAACAATAATAGGTGAATAATAATTGAAAATATTGAGGTTGTTAATGTTGAGGCAACCCATTACTCTACACCCTCATCTAATCACCTCATGGCCTCAAGGACGTCAAAAGATAACTAAAAATAAAATAAAAAATCCAGGTCGTATGTTGATGATGGCAGCTCGAAGACGAAACGTATCTCTTATAATAACTGAGCATGCACTCGAATCTGTGGCACCCTGTATAGGAACTTTACTGGCTTTGTTAATTGAACTAAGATTTTATCATAATAAAGCAAATTTTGATTTCATTTAAACCAAAACCATAAATTTTCAATTGTTATAATGATCCCACGATTTGACCTACAAAGTTAAGATTTTCAAAAGTTGTTTTGGGTATTTCGCAACACCCTATCAAAATGTTCTCACAAACAAGAATAATGGCCGAATTCATAGTCGTCAATTATTTTAAATCTCCAGTCATTTGGAAGTTTTTTTGTGTTAAATTTGGAAGTTTTTTTGTGTTAAAATAATTATTGGAGATTTCGAGTAATAATAATTGACGACTATATTTATTATTTAGTGAACTTTTTTCGTTGTGGATCACGAAATTATTATTTCTAGCAGGGTGAGTCTGTAAAGAGTGCGCATTTCAACATGGTGAATAGAATGTGGCAGGATACCTAATCTGTTTTTGCAAATGAACATGTCGTGCGTAAACTTTGTTTTGTTTTTTTTTAAGCAACAAAGCGCAACACTGAGCAGTTTGTTATGAAATCATTTTATTTTCCATTTTTCATGGAGATTGGAATAATTGAGTTTTTCGCATTGATTTTAATTTTTTATCTCGAAAACGACGCATAGAAGAAGAAAAACTCAAATTTTCATTTTTGCTCAAAATTGAACGAAAAATCAAAACATAGTTTTTACTTTGTGAAAATTAAAAGTCGTACCACTTTTTCCTTCAATGAACGAAATATGAGTCGCTCTAGGTCCAGTCCTGGAAAAGTTAAACTCAAATGAATTTCTCAAGCGGATACACTTCTTGAAAGTTTGAACAAAATCGCTCGAGGCGTTTCGAATCTACAGTCAAAAAATCGAAATTTTCCTCAGCTTTCAACACTCTATTTTTCCAACGAGACGTTTGTGGAAACATGTTTATTCATAAAAAAATAAAGTAGGTACCTACCATATAGGTGGGTACTCTATTCACCATGTCGAAATAAGCACTTTTTCAGACTCACCTTATAGACAAATAAGAAAACCAATCAGGAGAACCCTTTGGTATAACAAATAATCCATCATATCATATTGAAATACCACCTAATCTAGATAATATTATTTTCTATTCATAGAATATACACCTCATAATAAGTACAAAGAATTAGAAAACCAATGCGCCAGTAGAGGAAGAGGAAGCGATACTCTCCGACGTGGCCCAAGCGCTAACAGAAAGTGCAGGCTGTAGACGCGAGTCGATCCGATGTCCGATTCCCGATTCAGTACGCTTCTGTATTTTCAGCGATGTGTATCGTCTTGTTCCTAACGACGTAGCTCCGTTCGAAATCATTTTGGTGGTTATTTAAAGTGCGAAGAAAAGTGAGTATTTAATTATTTTTCCTATATTTATGGCAGTTTTCGTTGCAACACAGAAATCATGTACTTTTTCTTACGAGCGGCGTCTCTCGACCTGTTCATTAACACCAATATTTATCCGCTCCTACTCTGAGAATAGGTGAATAATCAAATAGATCGGCGTTTTCTCTGACCCATTTATTTATATTAAGATTTATCGCACTGTTAATCTACTCTCGATAATTACTCATACGACCTTACTTAGAGCCTTCGGGCTGATTTGAGGAGCCGTACGGGCGGATAAGGCCTAGTTAAAGGAGCCTTTAGGGCTAATGGGAGCCGTAGGGGCAGGTTTAAGGAGCGGTACGGGTAGTTTTGACGAGCCGTACGGGCCGATGAAAGTGGCCTTAATCCTTACGAGCACGTACGGGTTTTTTTTTCAGAAAGCCTTATTCTAATGGCTCCCTTTCCTTGTTCTTGATGCTGTCTCCGAATACAGAAAGCTTCACTTCAATTTTGGAGTTATTTCATCTACCCATAGACGATGAGAAGGACCAACCGGTTTTGGAAAATCTAAAGAATCAGGCCAAGGATTCGCTTCCAAAAGGATGAGAGAATTGGAAGGTGGCTTGCTATGATAGGCAGGTTCTCTTTGGAGTGTCCGTTGATCCCAGCACACTTAATAAACTCCGTTTTGTCTTACCGACGGTCGGCATTGCTAAAGCATTTAATCCAAAAGCCCAAAGCTTACCGGGACAAGTTTACAAGAATTACAAACTTCGGATGCTATCTTGGCCACTGTGTGTGAGCGTTAATCATCGGGCCTCCTTCATTGTCATCACGCATTAGGGGTTCATCCATCCACCATGAGTTAGTTCTCGCGGCTATCAGCGATCTTAAGCCACTCCTTATTTCTCGTGAGAAGGCTTGTCTTCACCTTCAGAGTAACGACAAGGACACTAATTTGTGGGATGATGAGGAGAGTAGTTCGACATCGACTTCGTCCAAACGCCCCAAGAGAAAATCACGCTTGGCGAAAATGGAAAGGAGTCATAATGAATTGAAAAAAATGTTCATGAATTTTATGGATCGGTTTTAATCTCAACCAGATGCTATGGACAATGAGTCGGAAGACGAAGAAGCTCTCTCTGTAGAGACTTCAGATATAGAGGAATCTGATATTTGGATACCGCCCACATCCCGAACTTCTCAAATACGTCAGGGCCAGGATCATCCAGAAGAGCAATTTGATTTTGAGCCAAAGACGCAAGAAATAGAACCGTCGGTCTCGGCAGCAAAACATCACATCGAACAGCAGGGTATAGAATGCCAGCGGTTGGGGCTGTCATCCTTCAATAAAATCAGATACGTGGATGCGCAAAAGAAACTACAAGCTTCACCCGGCTCTTTTGGAACAATTACGCACGGACTCCTTCTTCAACGAGATAGTTTTTCTTGGGATATCAAGGAACTAGTGGCTAAGTTTCCGCAAATCAAACAAGAAGCTGGGGATTTCCTGTGGGGTCCTGACTCACAGTTTAAGCAAAATTCTACTAATCTTCTGCAATACGTATGTGGAAAAAGATCCGAGACGATAGAATTGCGCAGAAAATTATTCAGACCTCGAAATGATGTGGTGGCATCGTTACTGGACAATATACCTCCGTCCAAAAATCACATCTATTTGAGGAAGCAGAATTGTCGGAACTATTTAAGCAACACCAGTCATCTTTTAGACCGTCCTTTCGTTCCTCAAAGTTTGACAACCGAAACAAACATCCACAGGCTACATTTCGAAAATCCACAACTCATCAAACCGAATCCAGACCCAAACATTTTTCAAGGAAATCAAAAGATTTTAACAAGCAGGCACCAAGCACTTCCAAAGGCATATCCAGAGACAAGCCATACACTAGATTTGCCAACAATAACAATTATAAAAAAAAATGACTACACAGAGTTCAGGGGAGGACGATTGCAAAACTTTGCAGCGAAATGGGCAGAAATGGGAGCACCAAGTTACGTCCTAAAAACAATAAAGGGCTACTCCATCCCGTTTGTATCCAAGCCTCCTCTGATACACCTATCAACGACAAAATTGCGAAGATCTCCCCAATCCAGTATGAACAACAAAATAGACGACCTCATAAAACAAAAAATAATAGATCAGTCAGCCTAGAGGACTGGCTTCGTTTCTAAAATGTTTCCGACTATAAAAACAGACGGATCAATTCACCCAATTTTCAATCTAAAGGCACTAAACTGCTACCTGCACCCAAAGAAATTTCGCCTGATCAATCACCAGGAAGTTCCAAATTTTCTCCAAGATCAAGACTATATGGCAAAATTAGATCTCTACCAGGCATATTTCCACATCCCAATAAAACTTCAACACCTCAAATTCTTTGTTGCACAACAATCGATTCTACCACATGAATTGTCTCCCGTTCGGACTTTCAACAGCTCCACTTGTCTTCGCAAGAATATCCAACTGGATGGCGAGTGTTCTCAGAAAAAAAGGTGTCTGAGTTATAGTTTACCTGAACGATTTTCTTCTGGTAAATCAAGACCTGTGCACGCTAAGAAATCATCTCAGCATGACTTTCGGCCTGTTCAAAACATTGGGATGGGTTTTAAATACCAACAAGTCCACGGAAAATCCAACAAAACACATTCAATTTCTGGGAATACAGTGGAACACAGAAGAAGGAAACATCGCCTTACCAAAAGTCAAAAGAATCTCTCTGATGAGAGATTTGAAAAAATTGTATTAACCGGCCAGTGGAATTGGGCAGATGCAAAAGGAATTTTGGGAAAAATCAATTTTGCCTCATTCGCGATTCCTCTGGGAAGGCTCCATTCTCGACGAATTCAGATGTCTGCCCGGTGTATACCAGGGTGTATTCCTCGAAAAGTATTCGTGATTCCAAGTATTGTGCTAAAAGAATGTCGCTGGTGGCTTCAGAACTTAACAAAAACAAATCATCTGTTTCCAAAGAATCCTCAAGTCTTTTTAACCACCGATGCTTCAGACTTAGGGTGGGGGGCACAAGTCGACGACAGATCACTAGAAGGTTTATGGACACCACAACAAATGTCCTGGCATATAAACAGGAAGGAATTCTACGCCGTCCTGGGTTCAATCAAAGAGTCTTCGGAGTATCTTACAGGAAAATCAGTTCTTATACAGACGGACAACAGAACAGTGGTAGCATACGTGCGAAATCAAGGAGGAACTCGATCCCTAATCTTGCTGAAGATGGTGACCGAATTGCTGACAATGGCCGCAAATTTAAACATATCTCTGTCGGCAATTTATCCCAGGTCGATACAACGAACTAGCGGATGGCCTATCCAGAAGGCAGCAATTAGCCGATTGGCATCTATCCAGTCAAATAACTCAGCAGATTATCAAGAAATGGGGAACGCCCGAAATCGACCTATTTGCCAGCAAGAAATCGAAGATTGATCAGGATTATGTCACAATGGACTCCATGGATCTTCAGGCGAAATTCATAAACGCTTTCAGTCAGAAGTGGGTATACAAGCTAGCCTGGATTTTTCCGCCCCCCGTCAGGGATACCTCGAGTTCTTCAACATCTTAATTCTGCACAGGGGACATTCCTGTTGACAGTTCCTCGATGGTAGAAGGTTTTCTGGCGGGCAGATTTAAGACGCAGGGCAATTGCTCCACCATTCCAAATCAGGAATCTCCATCTTCATCTCACCGATATGTCAACGTCTCTTCCCCCACCACAAGTTCAAAAATTAAGTTTGGAGGTCTGGAAGATACGGGGTGGGCTAGATATATAAGCTCTTGGTCGGAAGAGGATAGAACGCTTTTAGAGAATTCCTACGCAGGACCCTGGAAATGCTGGTTAAAATACGCAAAACAGAAAGGTTTTCCACCAGATAACCCTTCTTCAGTGGATATAAGTCAATACCTGGGTTACTTACACAGGGTTTAAAAGTTAGCCCCCGCAACAATCAAGGTGCATAAATCGGCTATTGCTACATTCATGGATCCAATCAAAAGTGACTCCATTATCACGAACAATGCTCTTGTCAAACGCATGCTACGTGCTATTGACCTTAGACGCCCCCTTTCGAACGTCAAGTGTATTTGGGATGTGAACGTGATAGTTGTTTTCATCGAGAATATGAATCCATCTACATCTAGTTTATTTAAAGTTTCTCGCCATGTATCTCTTATCTTATTGTTGGCTTCGGGCCGAAGAATCCACTATCTTACATTGCTAAGGATCTCCAAAGAGAGTTTCAGAGATGGGTCCTCGTTAACATTTTGGCCGGTTTTTGGATCCAAAACGGATAGCAGTACCCACAAATAATCTGGCTGGAAGCTGTCTAGTTCAGAAAATAAGTCCTTAGACCCTGTATTCTGGATAAGGAGATTGATTAGTTCATCAGCGGATAGAAGAGAGGCAGGAAAAAACGTGACGAGCTTGTTTGTAACAACCAGAGAAAAAGCAGGACCGGCATCAAGAGCCATCATAGCTGGATGGGTCAAGACAACCCTGACAGAAGTCGGCGTGGTATCATCACCGGGTAGTATAAGGTCTGCTGTGGCCTCATCTCGTTTAAACGACGAGGTTCCTCTAGATACTATTCTGAAACAAGGTAACTGGAAAAGAAAAGAGAATGTCTTCAAGTTCTATTTCAAAGAAGTTGCTAGAAGCCAAAATTCAAATAGCAGCAACAAGGCTCGAATCGTGAGCTGATCCGAGAGACTTTTTCACCCATTTTAGACTGTTTTAGTTAGGTATCCTAACCTCAGTTGAACTAATTTTGTTACGCTTAATTTAGTCACAGATTCTTATCTGTTGTCACATAAATAATGACGTTCGTTAAAGTTTGTATTTCTATGAAGGAGGATATTTTTTGTTGTATGTAGGGTTTTCATTTATTTAAAAAAAAAAACATGCTCTTCAGTTCATATGGATTGTTACTTTCCCCTCCTGAAAATATTGTTTTTAATAATAATCGTTAAACAAATCACAGTACGCATTCCACGTCGTCAGAAACCAAACACTTCTCATATAGGCAAGCCGACGGCACGGACCTCAAATATAACCGTTTTCCCCAGGGAGGGAAGAAAACGGATATTTCAGGTCCTGCCTAGGCTTGACCGCTTTAACCCTTGACGAAGCATATGAGAAGGTACTGAATCGGGATCACCTTCCGCGTCGCCGCGTCGCGTTGAAGGATGTGCGCGGCGGCGGGGGATGCTCGACGCGTGGAAGTGGGGGGAATGGAATGATTGGATAAGGACAGACGACTACAGAGGGCTGAAAATGCGAAAGGGTTATCTCAAATAGGTCAAGCCTAGGCAGGACCTGAAATATCCATTTTCTTTCCTCCGTGGGAAAAACGGTTATATTTTTGATTATTCATGTGTCTTCCTATTTGCACAGGATAACGTTCCAAAAGCATTTTGGATAGGTGCACCGGTTTCACAAAACAAAATGTTTATTTTATTCACCGTACCGGTGTTAGGAGGATCTGCGTATCTTTCAGTAAATACTTCACAAATTTTTCTGGCACTTCTATCGTTACAACGCTAATACAAAAAAATCAAACAAAAACTGTAATTAAATATTGATGCCGATAAGTAGGTAATTTTACATTGACACTTAGTATGTGGCAACCTAGAAACAATAGAGCAACTCTATCTCCATGTCAACTGTTGATGCAGGGTGTTCTTTTGTGACCGTTGGCTTAAAAAATGTATGAATTTCAAGTTGTCGTAACTTTGTTATGAATGAATATATTTTTATGAAACTTTGGTCACACCTTTTTGGAAGCACTCCAAATCCAATGGTGTATTCATTTATGTAATACGAAAATCGTATACCGTAATATTCCCTATAATTTGAAATAAACATTTCAAAATTTGTCCCGTAGTAGACCCTCCATAACTTAACATTTTAAGAAAAAATGGTTGAAAACGGTTAGTAATCTGAAATTTTAAACGGGTGTTTCCAATCTAAATGGGTCACACTGTATGAAGTTATTTGTTTTGATGTTTTTTGGAATTGCCTTTTTGATAATTCAGATGTTTTCATCTGATAGTTTGATGCATTGGGGAGTTTTCTCTATCTTGAGAAATTTTGCTGGGATAAGTGGTTGTGCCAGAAAAAAAATATTTTCAACTGGGTACTCAGATATTTTATCATTGAATTTTTTTTCCAGCATTATAACCACTTATCCCAGCAATTTTGTTAAGAGAGGAAAAAGCTTACCTATACACTGCGTTATTAGATAAAAACGTCTGAATTAACAGAAAGTCAATTTCCAGGTCAATTCCATAAAAAATCAAAAGATATATAACTGCATATGAACGTTACTGATTTTTTATGGAATTGACTTTCTGATGATTCAGATGTTTTTTATCCAATAGCGAGGTGTGTAGGAAAGTTTTTCCTCTCTGAAAAAAATTTGTTGGGATAAGTGGTTCTTCTAGAAAAAAATGATTCAATAATAAAATATCTGTGTATCTAATTGAAACTACCTATTTTTTTCTGACACAACCACTTATCTTGACAAAATTTTTCAAGAAAGAGAAAGATTTTTCTTCACATTTTTTTTCCAAAACACTCAATCACTTACCCAAAAATATACTAAATAAATAAAAAAGAAAACGCAAATTCTACTATATGATCGAAAACGGGGCGGAGCTAAGACATACTCATCTCTCGAGAGAGACAGAGTCATACAGGCATATTCGCCAGACAGTGATAAATAATGTATTCTGTGACTTCGGGGATGTTCATTGGCGCTCTTTAATCTGTGATAACATACATTTTAATAGAGGTTGATTTTTTTTAATATCAATGGCATCGCAGTACTTAGTAATAATCCTCATATTACCAAAAAATTTGCAAAAAGATCGATTCCATGTGACATAGAAAACATCTCTGATTCCTGAAAAAGCACGTTACTCGTTTGCAGTAATTTTTTTTTGAAGTAGGTACAGTGACAGTTCAAAATTTTAGGTTGAAGTTGTGAAGGTTGTCAAAGTCACGCTCACGCCAAATTTATAATGTGTATGGTAGCATATGATTCCCGTTTGCCAAGCGGAAATTTGACAGTTCCACTTCGAAATTAAATTGGATGTAACTCAGACATAACTTCAACCTTAAATTCTCAAATATGTCACAATGATTTTGATGTCTCACTTTCAGGAATCAGCTGAGATTCGTGACGTACTTGGAAACGATCTATTGTCAATTATCAAAAAGTAAATGCCAAAAAAAACGTCACCTTCATAACACCTCCGGTTAATTACAACCGTTCGCTATAAAAAAAACGTAATTTCATGGTACAAGACTAAAGGTACCAAAAATTATCAAAATAGTTTTGAACGTTTCTGAAAATTTAGGAAAAACCATTTTTTTTGCAATCTTTGACGCCCTCAGTAGTCTTAACGAAGCAATTTTGGATATGGGTGAGTTTGCCTGGACCACCTTATTTTTGGTTAAGGAATTTGTCATGACGGAGATTTCACTTTCGGGTCAAGTTCTAGAAAACAAAAAAAAGGCCATGCATATGGTCCAGGGCTATGCCCCTGCCGGAAAATGTTTTATAAAGAAAAAGATTGGAGGTCACCATAGAAAAGCCATGTGCTTTTTATTGACATACAGTAAATGGGCCATCAAAAACGTATACTGATATCGATTTTGGGCATAATATCATATAAAAATAAAACACTCAGACATATCATCTTTGTTTTTGAGGGAGACACTTATTAGGCTCATAAGCAAACCCTCAACTGCAACCCCTTGGGCAGGGTGGAAACTCACCTCTAAAATTTTGAATGGAAAGGAGGGTCGAGTGATATCGATATCTCATTTCGAAGGTCGTTCGACCTTGTTTACAACTGCCGAGCTTCAAGCCTCTGCTGTCTTTCGTCTGTTGATATGACGACTTGTCAAAAAAATGTTTTTCAATTTTTTTTGTTCAATAAATAATCACACCTCCCAAAAAATGGGGTGAAATAAACCCTGGTCAAAAGGATTGAGTAATAGCCAATTCTTAAGATCTTCTGTCCCTCATCGTATTATCCTCTTGGTTGGGAGAAGTTGGATTGTTGTGGATAATTATTTATTGAATAAAAAAACATTGAAAAACATCTTTTTGACAAGCTGTGTCATATCAACAGGAATGAAAGCAGAGGCTTGAAACTTGGTAGTCGTAATTATCATGGTTAAGATATCACCCGATCCCCCTCCTTTTTAGATTTTAGAGGTGAGTTTCACCCTGCTCAAAGGGTTGCAGTTGAGGGTTTGATTACGCCTAAACGTCGCTTCATATACAGGCGCGGGCGGCCATTTGAAAAGGAAACTGAGCTCATTTTGAGCACCCCAAGACATTTTTTATGGAAAACCCTCGGACCCGTCGATTTTTTATTTTTTTGGTATTTTCACAACATGAAGGGCAAAGCCCTATACGTTGTAGGTCTTCCACAGATATTGGCTGGATCGCATAAATTCTAGTTTTCAAATGACCCCATAAAAAAATTTGACGGGACAAACCTGGAGTACGTGGAGATCACTCAATATAGCTCCTTTTCTTCCAATATCCATTGTCCTGGAAAAGTTTGGTTCAAATATCGACGAAAAAAAGCATAGGATAGTGGAGTGACGCACCTTGCGATGGTTTTTATTCTTTTTTGTTGTAATAACTTCAATTAAGCCCTGAAGTGGCTGTGTAGATAGTAGCGGTGTATAACTAGGTATTTATAATCTACATAAAAAACCCACAAAATAAGGTATCACCCGACCCCTTATGCCATTCAAAATTTTGGAAGTCTTTGTCACCCACGCTAGGGCTTTACCTATGATGGAGGGAGAATGCCAAAAAAATGGTTCCCTCTCAAATCAAAAATCGACGCGTCCGAGGGTTTTTTCCTGAATATCTCGAGGCAGACCCAAAATAAGCTCTATTCCTTTTCAAATGGCCACCCTGTGTAATACCAGCACGTAGCAAAGACACATTAATGATGGGCATTGACTATAAAAAAATAGACCTAGCTTGTCTTTTCTGAGAGCGATCATACATTGGCTTCAACAAAACCAATATACCTATTTCTTTCTATACCCCTACCACAGTTTATCCAACAAAGCTCTGCCCATCGATATTTTGCACCAGCATCATTGCCAAGTGTCCGATTTTAACAATAAGGTACTCCATTTTAATCTCTATATTTATCAACAGTTAGAACATGATAGAATGAAGATAAAATCAACTCTCATCTAATCTCATCCCAAGTAACACATCCAAGATACTTTAGATCTATTCAGGATTTAAAAAAGTTTTAATATGTTTAATAAAATAAAATGTGTTTTAAAGTTTAAAGTTATAATGGAGTACTCTTGATGTATCCATTAAAATTCATCAAGAAGACTATATCATCTTGAGGCTAAATGTATAATAAAATTCTTTATCAAGTATAACCAAACATCATAATTGTTGCATTTTTAAGAGTACATTGGGACACAAAACATCCCTTATAAAACTTTTTCTTAAATGGGAGCTGTTTGAGTTGTGCCTCCTGTCACCGGCAGCGCTGAAGTCACTACCTTTGATTTGTATCACCTGTGTACTTGTCAGCTGGTTTGTCACTGTCATTCGTGGTTTAAATTCGAAAATTCAATTCAATTATTATTGATTCAGTTTGCATTGTGCATGTCTTTCTTCTTACAATGAACATTGTAACTTTATTAAATCTATATTCCGGCGAGCAGAAAATAAATGCTGTGTTCCCGACTGTGAAGAAAAATACATCAGCAGCAACCGTTCTCGGTTTCCAAATTCTGAAGACTATGGAGATATCTGTCCTGAGTCGATTAAAAAGTTCGCAAAATAATGCTTATCTGACAAAAATGCCAATATAATTCTGTTTCTGAATAAACGATTCGACAATCTCGATTCAAGAGGTTCAGCCTGCCTGGAAAAACTCTGCAGGCCTCGCAGTAAGGTCGGAGTCAGGACATGTGGCTTTCAGATGGTATGAAGCTATAAAAGTACCTTTTTTTGTTTTGTAGTAGTTTTCGGTTTGTAATAGTGTTCAATTCCTAAATTGATAATATATTTTTAAATTAATACAGAATGCTTTTTCTATATTTCCAAGAATGTTATTTCTCAAAAGTGAGTTTCAATCAACTACCTATATACTTTTAATAGAAGTGGAATACAGTGTGCACAAGCATGGATTTTTATAAGGAAACGCATTCAAGATGTTGAGATGTAAAATAAAATTTTATGAAATTTCTTGAAATATCTTAGAATATCTAAAAAATCAGCGAATTGATGGCGCTCGAGTTATTTAGAAGTATGTTACTATATTATGTGGAAAAAGTGCTATCCGTTGTTAAATCATATGCCGGAGAACAACGCATTCAGTAACTGCAGTTTTTTCATATTGTAACGAGTTTCGCTATAGAAAACACTTGTCCAGTTTTAATTAATTTATTTAAACTCACTAACACAACCACAAATATTTATGTTCACAATCGCAGCGTATATTTATGTTTCAACGATTATAATTCGCGGCTAATCGATAACTAGCTCTCTTGTCCGAATGGCGGAGCTTCTTTTATAGAGCCTCTTCAATGCCTCGATAGATGGCGAGAGTTCTCCAATTTTCTAGGTGTAGGCAACCGAATAAACCTTGCTATTCTAGAACTTAACAGTGGTTTGGTAGTCAGGATGTCAACGCCACTCCCCTTGAAGATCACTTCCACCATGCTTCTCACCATACGCCAGTCCACGCGGTCATTGGTCATCTTCGGAATGGCCAAATGAGTCAAGTCCTGTGACTGCATCAAGTCACGAAGATGACTGAAGGCTTTCCAGACATCACTGTAGGTGGGCAGATGATGTGGACGCTTCTTCGTCACAAGGTAGAACAGATGTCGTGTACCTTCCATGATTTCCAGTACCTTCCCCACCTCTGGTTTTTGTCGTCGTATAGATGTTCCAGTTGTCCAAATTTCACCTTGAAAGCAGCAGCGGCCGGTGCTTTGAACAAATCCTGCTGCCTTTCTTGGACAACGCCATTCTGGACTTTCTGGCCATTGGAGTGTAGAGACATGAAAGTTTCCAGTGACATAATTCGGTAGACGACTTCATTGATTCGCTCCAGAATCTCATACGGGCCCTCCCAAGAACTTTGCAGTTTTGGGGAGAGGCCACGTCGCCTCTGTGGGTTGTGAAGCCAAACCAGATCTCCAACCTGGAACCCGCCTTCCTCGGCGGTTACGTCATAGGCCTCCTTCATCCGGTCGCTGGCACTCTGGATGTTCAAACGGACTCGTTAATGAATGTCGTCCATCTTTCTTCGAAGATTGCTTGCGTAATCTTCCCCAGCGACATCTTCACCAGGTGGACAGCCAAACTTCAGGTCGCAGGGCAGCCGGAGTTCACGACCCATGATGATCCTTGCTGAGGTTTCGCCTGTTGATTCGTTAACTGCAGATCGGTATGCCAAGAGGAATAGGTGGAGGTGTTCGTCCCAGTCTCTTTGGTGGTCAGAGACAACTTTGGCCAAGTGTCGGTTGATGGTTCTGTTCATTCGCTCCACCATGCCATCTGATTGTGGGTGCAACGCCGTTGTCCTTGTCTTCTTGATCTTCAAGACATCGCAGACATTCTGGAATAGCGTCGATTCGAATTTCCTGCCCTGGTCCGAATGCAGCTCCAACGGGACACCGAAACGGCAAAACCATTCCTTAATCAAGACATCGGCAACGGTAGCCGCCTCCTGGTTTGGCAAGGCATACGCTTCAGCCCACTTGCTGTAGTAATCCATGGCGACCAAGATGTATTTATTTCCCCTTGTCCGATTCAGGAAAGAGTCCAGCCACGTCGATTGCGATCCTTTCAAAGGGGCTTCCCACGTTGTATTGGCGCAAAGGAGCTTTTGGCCGTTTCTGGGGTCCGTTACTTGCCGCACATACGGCACATTTTCTGCACCATTCCTTCACATCGGCTTGACAGTTGACCCAGTAAAACCGTTCTCGCAGCTTTCCCAGCGTCTTGGTTACACCCAGATGTCCACCCGTGACGCCTTCATGGACCTCTCTCATCACCTCTGCCTGTCTGTTTCCAGGAACGTTCCGTGTCAAAGTTGAACTCTTGAAATCTCTCAATCCAACGAGCAACTTGACCCTCCGGATTTTTGAACTGTGGGAGCCATTTGAGCGCGGCGCGGTCGGTTCTCAGCAGAAACTTTCTCCCGTGAAGGTACTTGTAGAAGTGCTCTACCCCTTTGACTACTGCCAGTAGTTCCCTTCTTGTGACGCAGTAGTTCCGTTCCGGCTTCGACAAGGTTTTGCTGAAATAGCCGATCACCCTTTCATGTCCCTGCTGGATCTGGGACAGCACTGCACCAAGTCCTACATTGCTGGCATCTGTATCCAGGATGTAGTTTTCCTGAGGTAGTGGAGCGCTGGCAAGTGCCCTTTTAAGTGTGTCAACGGCCTTCTGACAATCCTCGTCCCAGTGGAAGCGTCTCTGTGCCTCTGGGAGCCTGTGAAGAGGCCGGGCGATGTTCGCAAATCCCTGGACATAACGCCGGTAGTACGCGCACAGACTCAGGAAACTTCTTAGCTCGTGGAGGTTCTTTGGTACTGGCCACTCCTTAACTGCCTCCACCTTTGCTGGTCAACGGCTACTCCCTCAGCCGACACGATATGACCCAGGTATTGTACTTCCCTCCGGAACAGTTGGCATTTCTTTGAACTCAGCTTCAAACCGGAATTTCTGAGTCTTTGGAATACCTCCTCCAAGTTCTTCAGATGGTCTTCAAATGATTTGCCAACCACAATTATGTCATCGAGGTACACCAGACATATTGACCAGGAAAGTCCTTTGAGCACAGTCTCCATCAGCCGCTCGAACGTAGCAGATGCGTTGCATAACCCAAATGGCATAACAGTGAACTGCCACAGCCCAGCTCCAACGCTGAAAGCAGTCTTCTCTCGATCTTTGGGGGCCATTTCTACCTGCCAATATCCGCTTTTCAGGTCCAGGGTTGAAAAGATCTTCGATCCGGCCAAGGTGTCCAGAGTGTCGTCGATCCGTGGTAGCGGGTAGCTGTCCTTCCTCGTCACGTTGTTCAGCTGACGATAGTCCACACAGAATCGAGTTGAACCGTCCTTCTTTTTAACTAGAACAACTGGCGATGACCACGGACTACTAGAAGGCTCGATGACACCGCCTTTTTCCATGTCCCGGATTATCTTGTCCGCCGCCTTCTTCTTGGCCAAAGGTAGTCTTCTAGCTGTTTGGCGGATCGGTCGTGCTCCCCCTGTGTTGATGGTGTACCGCACCACGTTCGTTCGGTCCTTTTCCCCAGTCCCGTTGTCGAAGATGTCGCCATCAGGCCTCTCAATCGTTGTTTTTGTCTCTTATCCAGGTCTTTTGAAGAGGTGACAACTAACTTCTCTATCTCTCCGGTGAAGTCAGAGATGTTCTTCTCAGCCTCACATACGTGTCGCACCACAGAGGAAATTGACGAGCAGAACCCCAAAGCTGTGTCCCTTGCCAAACTTACAGAGTGGTAGTTGGCGTTCATCACTCTCACGGGCACAGTCTTTCCCACATGTACCAGGCTCTTTCCACATGCAATGCCTCGTCCTACTTCAGAATCGTGTATTTTAGGCTCAAACATCACGATGCTTCCTTCTTTCATCTGCCCTTCCAGGCGAGCCCACAAAATCATCTCGCTCCTCTCAGGAATTGAAGAATCCCCAGCCAGCAAAACACGAACTGTCTCTTCCTCTCTCCCATGCAGTACCACCTCTTTGTTGTTGGTTCTCAGTGTTCCATTTTTGAAATCTAATTGGAAGCCTCGGGTGTTTATGATGTCCATCCCAATTATGATTTCTTCCTCAATATCGGCAACCAGCATTGGATGTTCGAAGCTGGTGCTTTCTCCTGTTGCCGTCCGTAGTCGCCACTTTGTTGATTTAATCATTGTCGGTGTTGTGACAATGTCGGGCCTGATGATAGTCTTCGTCGCACCTATATCCAGCAGCATGGTGCATTTCTCTCCATTAACCAAGCCATCCACAAACACGCTGTTCAGTTTGTGTCCTAAAGAGTTGCCTCTTTAGGACACAAACTGAACAGGGGCATACTGGATAGAGGTCGACGATTGCACCTTCGCATCGACCAGCGCTAGTTTTCCGACGTCGAAGAAGGTGCCCGTATCTCCTTCTTGCATCGGCCACGAATGTGGCCAAGCTCCCCACAATTCCAGCATCGTAGCTCCCTTCGCTTGGACGCCTCCATTTCCTTGACGACTCTCCTCACATTTGCGTCGAAGGAGTCTTCCTCTGCGAGATCTTGTTCCTCCATCCTTCGCACGCGCGCAGGAAGCTTGACGGATTGCTTAGCCGCTTCAAACTCCAGGGCTTTTGCCAGCGCATCCACCAGTCTGTCAGGACGATGAAGTATCAAGGAGTGCCTTATCTCCTGGTCTCGAAGTCCATCCAAAAAGGCTTGAACTGCAAGCCTCTCCATAACGTTCTCTGGCGTGGTTGGATAAGCCAGTCTTGACAGGCGAGCAACATCCGCTTCAAACTCCTGCATGGTTTCGTTGGACTTTTGGATGCGGTTCTTCAACTGGGAATGGTAGACATGCTCCAAATGATTTTGACCATACCGCAGCTCCAGATGCTTGACGAGCACATCGTAGTCCTCCTGTTCTTGTGTGTTCAGTGTCTGCAGGATCTCCGTTGCCTCCCCACGAAGCGCCAGAGTCAATGCCAGGGCTTTTTCCGGTCCAGTCCATCCATTTGCCCTTGCTGTTGCTCGAACTGGCGATGGTAATTGTTCCAGGACAGCTTGCCATCAAACTGTGAGGCTTTCATGTGGATTCTGATGGTATCAGCTTCCATCTTGGCACTCGCACCGTGGTTCCCGATAGTAACTTCCGGTTGTTGCATGATTACTGCCACTTGCCTTCTCACTTCGTCGATTTCGTCTTCCAGAGCCTTTGCAGTCTCTCCGAGTTGTTTCTTCAGATTTCCGATTTTCTCTGCTACATGAGCCTTCAAACAGTTGTAGTTATCCGCCAGTTGCTCCTTGATTTCTTCCATAGCTCTGAAAGATTCTTCGAGCTTCTCCTCCATTTTCCTCGAGTTCTCTTCCATGGCTCTAGAAGATTCATTAAACTTCTCTTCCAATTTTCCTTCCATGGCTATAGAAGATTCATTAAACTTCTCTTCCAATTTTCCTTCCATGGCTCCAAATTTGTACACCAATTTTCTAGAGTTGTCTTCCAATAATCTTTTTACTGCGTTGGAATCGGGAACTTCAAATTGGAACGTATCAGGGTTCATGCCTTCTTCCATTAAAGCCTCACGAAGCCTTGTTTGTAGATTAGTTTTCTTACCACTACTATCCAGGTCACGCTCCTCCAGCTCCCTCTTCAACTCGGCGACCTTCAATCCGGTTAAAAACACTAGTTTTGCAGCCATCACAGTGAATATTTATGTCCGTTTCTATAGCACACAATAAATCCCACTTCTGACATCAATGTAACGAGTTTCGCTATAGAAAACACTTGTCCAGTTTTAATTAATTTATTAAAAGTCACAAACACAACCACAAATATTCATGTTCACAATCGCAGCGTATATTTATGTTTCAACGATTATAATTCGCGGCTAGCGATAACTAACTCTCTTGCCTGAATGGCGGAGCTTCTTATAAAGAGCCTCTTCAATGCCTTTATAGATGGCGAAAGTTCTCCAATATTCTAGGTGTTCTAGAACTTAACAGTGGTTTGGGCTTGTGACAAACGGGACAAAAGCCGAGTTATTCGATGGCGAGATGCAATGATTGTAACGTCGTGTCCGCTGTCGACCGCCTTGGAAGTTCGTTCCACTGGGCATGTTTCGTCACAATATAATAATAGTCTCAATATAAAACCATCATAGCTCCGCATTTGGATTTGTGTTCAACAATTTTGTATTCATTGCCAAAAGGGGAGATTGAACAACTTAATAAAATTAAAAATCGATGTATGCGTACTATACTGTTCTGTGATAAATATACACCAATACAATGTACGTATGCTTGATACTTTAGACTTTATGAATGTGGAACAAACAATTTTATTTGAAACGTATGTATTTATATATAAGATAAAGAATGGAATGGTGCCTGAATACCTATCTAAAGATTTAGTTTTTGTTAGTTATGTGCATAATTATAATACTAGGAATTACTGAACACTTTTATGTAACTACACCAAGACTGTCTAGAACAAATAATAGTTTATTTTATAAGGGTCTTGTACAATATAATCATCTACCACTGAGTGTAAAAAAATCCTCCAGTCTCGGTAATTTTAAAAACAGCCTAAAAGTTCATCTTAGGCGTAGCATGTGATAAAATATGTAAATAGTATAGTTTAGAACTTTTGTATGTATGATGAACATTTATGTAGTGATTAACGATGTTCAGTTCACCATGATCATACTTGATTTGTGTACAGCTCTGTGCTTAATCAAGATTATTATAAAAGATTATTATTATTGATATTATACAGGGTGCCTCCAATCAAGTCGGCACTATTGCTAACTTCTTTATTATTGAAGATACGAGGTCGTCTAAATGAGAGAACTAGTAGTATTTTTTCTGTGGATTAACATTATGCTGTCAAAAAAAAACAATTGAACAATATGCGTTCTCGATTTATTCCAAAAAATGTTTTTTTTTTTAAATGGGACACCGTGTATATTTTGATCATAATTGATCAGCTACACTTTTCTGAACATAAAAGGTTATTATGATTTTTTCCTGAAACCAAAAATAACGGAGTTATGCGTATTTTCCTCGACTAATTTATAAACGTCAAAGTAACAAAATTCAATGATTTAATTGTTTCAAGATGAGCTTAACAAACAAAATACGTTTAGAAGGATATAATAACTTTGATAGCAAATATGGCAACCAATATGTATTATTTTGTCAATATTTTAAATTTCATGGCCAAGTTTCCAAAACATTTCCCATCAAAATGTCCCATTCAAAAAAAGTACATTTTTTCAAATGAATCGAGAACGCGGTTATTCTGGTGATACCTTGTTAATCAGCGGAAAAAATACTACTAGTTCCCTCATTTGGACGACCTCGTATATCTTCAACAATAAAGAAGTTAACATTATTGCCGACTTAATCGGAGGCACCCTGTATACCGCCATTATCCTTAGGTGTATGGAATTAGACAACAACGCACACCAAGTTGTCCGATTGATAAATAAAATATAACCCCTTTAAGAGATTTCACACTAATTCGAACATCATTTAGTCTGCTGCAAGTATGTTTTAAATGTAACCTGTCCCGGTCAGGGTTTTAATAAATGAATTTAAAGTTATCTTGAAGAACACTTCAGGACCAATTAAAACTATACGGTTTTATAATATTTTTAAAATGTAGTCTTGGAGATCCTTTTAGGATGGACCCTTTTTGACTAGACGCTGCTTTATTAGAGTCCTGAGAAGATCTTGAAGCTCATTCTTTAAAACCTTATGTTTTATAACATTGTTATAAAACGGGAAAATCTTGGAGATCATAACAAAGAAACAAACTGGTGTTACTTATTGGCATCAGTTGAACATACAACAAGAACGATATTATTGGCATCCAAATATGTATTGTTCATTCTGGCACGATTTATTTAACAAAACCTATCATCTCCTTCAAAAATGCATCGAAAATCTGGCAACAAGATCAGGTTTCTTGTACCTGCGATCTACCAGTTGCTTATACTATACGTATCGATTTTACGTGCCAGCGTGAAAAAATTCTTTCATATTGGTAGTGGTTATGACGAGTTTATGCGGTGTTGCTTTCACATTGTCTGTGTTAAGTGCTCTATTTGCCTTGTTTTTGTGTGATTTTTACACTATTTGTGTTTTGACGATATTATTTTCACATTTCCATGGTGCGAAAGTGTCAAGTTTGCGGTAAATTGGACCATAAAAACCGGAACTTTTCGTTTCATCATTGAATATACTGCCATCTTGATTTTAAAATAGATTCTAGGACCTCCAACCTTTTTTACTTCAGTGGCGTATCATGTATTGAAGTAATGACAACTTTGCTCATACACATAAAGGACATTCCTGGTTCCATAACACTATGTAACTACAAATTTTAAAAAATTTCAAATCGCACTGGAAAGCGTAGGTACCTTCCCTTTTTGTATTAGAAATTTTCGAAAAAAAAGTGTGAGGGAACCATTAGTTTTTGAGAGAACACTTTCTAAATAAGACATGCTTTCATAACATTAGTAAGTTATTACTTATTGCGTACAATAAATTCAATGCGTATTCCTGCGCAAATTTCATGAAAAGAAAAGTTCATAGGTATAAACATATGAGTCCGGAAGTGCATTGTTTTCAAGATACAGGATGTTGAACTCATTTTTTTTCAAATCGGTTCTTCACAAATGTAACAAATATCCTTGAAACGATTTTTTTTTTAATTTGGCAGATTTATTTTTAGTACCTAATAAAAGCCAATTTTAGCCCCACCTCAGTAAAAATCATATTACTAAAAATTTGATGTAGAATCCGAAAATGAAATAATAAATAGGGGGTTCTATTTGAAAAAATTAAGTTGATGGTCGTAACCTATTTTTGGTTCACCCTGTAGATACATATAAAATTTTCATCAAAAAAACCGCTGTCAAAAAAAAGAATCAAAGTCCGAGCGTTTTTACCAAAACAAAACCCTGAACTTTTGATGAATTTGTTCCAGCCTTTACGGTCGCATTTTATAATAAGTTAATGAAATTATCATAAAATTGACTCAGTTAAAAGTCGATAATCTTTCGAAAAAATAATATTCTGTTTCATTGACTATAAATGTTCTGCATACAAGTCATGACTCCATTTGAAATATTATGTATAGTGTATACTTGAAGTAATTTAGACATCTCTATAAATTTCAATGGTTTTTGAAATACTGAGTTAATTTTTCATGCATTTTCTCGTTTCTCTAAATATTTTGAAACTATCGAATTTTGAAAAGTTAGAATGAAGCCATCAGATACTGGATGGGGCCCGAAAAACTTTCCACCCAGATTTCTAAGGTGTTCGGTGATCAATCAAAAATCACTTAGACAAGTCATAATTCTTGATTTTTTTTTGGACACTTTTCCTTTGTTATTTTCACTTCCGTTCAGGGGCTGACAGGTACCATCAAAATTTCAAATGGATGGGGTCGTTAGATAGGTATTTTTGTCAAGATTATCCCCGAAGTTTCAAGTTGCTAATATAAATTATAATTTTTTATTATTAATCTATTTTCGGGGGGAGCCTGTCACCCTTTATTTGGAGTTGCTTGCGCCCCGCCCCACCTTATCGTGGAATTGAACTCCACGAAAAACTTTTTCATTGCTTGTTAACTGTCAAGTCTTGTTGAATTGAAATCCACGAAAAACTTTTTTATTGCTTGTAAACTGTCAAGTCTTTTCAACTTCTCTGTCTTTTTTAAAATTCTGCACTCAAACAAATGCACCCTTTTTATACACTATTCTATAAGCAAATTGCATTTATATATATGTATAGTTTTTGGAGCTTGGAGGTATTTCCGTCACATCCACATCATGATCTACCGGTGGGTACCTAATTTACTTTGCTGTGAGAATTACATCAATATCTTTATTTAGCAAATTGATATACAAGTTACACTCAATTGTATATTATATGAATAGTGACAAATTCACTGAAAAATTTAAAAATCACATTTAAATGTTATTTGAAATATATTCACGCATATCGAGCGAAAAATATTCAAGAAAAAATCTATTCTTCATTCTTCCGCCATTCTTCAAAATTTTATTATGCTATCTATAATTATCTTCACCCGACTTCCCTTCAATATGACAACCCAAAACTAGATATTCAGCAAACAAACCTTTTTTGACTCCTTCGCATAATAATCTACTCATCATTTGATATTAAAGAAAATTAATTTCAATCCATTTTTCTATACCACTTCTCAGCAACCGCATTTTTTATCATGTTTAAACATTGCAAAACTCCTGTTTCAAACCCGTTTTCCTGCCAGTGTATCTTTTTTTTTTCATCCCTCATAACCATAACCTACAAAGTGATTCCCTTCTATGATACAAGTAAGTATACATTTGTATTTTCAGATTTATCATTTTAATCCTCCATGACAACTCCTATAATTATTTTTTTATATATATTGCAAAATGGTATTATATTCTACAATTGGTGCCCAAATTACTCCAATTTGATATAGAACAAACCATGTCTTTCTCAAAGATATTTAATATTTTTTGTCAATGTATACAATATTATAGGTATGTAGTTACCTACTTACATACTTGGTTGTCATATGCATTCTCTAACAAATATCGCAATAACCAATTACTTCATATTTACTTATAACCAAAAACTTGTGTGGAATGTCATAAATTTTTTTCAATCTAAATCAACCCTGAAACTCTCATTAAAGAAACAATGAATAAAAAAAAATCAAATAATTTGAAACATCCCAACATCGCAAAACATAGGAATTTATAAATGAACCGGCGTCTAATGCTCGATCTATTTTTTTTTTATAGTCAATGATGATGGGTATTCATATCTACAGACATTGAGCGGAAGCAACGGCCGGTATTGTCCATAAGATTAATCATTATATGTATACGGCGCTGGCCAGTGTCTGTGGACACGCTATGTGCTGGTATACAGGGTGTCCGGAAAGTCAACGATAATACTGAAAGGGGTGATGACCAACTCATAGGCATCCAGAAAAACATAATATGACCTTAGTGAAAACTCTCGAGATATTGCCACCAAAAGATCAAAATATTCAATAAGAAATCTTATTTTACAGAGGAAAAATTTATTTTTATTTATTTTTTTACCAAGTACGTGGAAATTTTCGTGAATGGCTTGTAATTGCGAAGGAAAAGGTGGTGGGGAGCAGTGGAAAAATAAATAAAAAAAAATGTTACAAAAAAAATAAATAAAAAATATTATGTTTTTCTGGAAGCTTATTAGTTGGTCTATCACCCCTTTCAGTATTATCGTTGACTTTCCGGACACCCTGTATATGTATGTACCTAAATGAGTGTTGCCCCTTAAAAACAAAGTTATCGTATCCGAGCAAAGAAAAATATATTTTTATAAGACATTATTAGATGCCCAAAATCAATGCCGGTACATTTTCCACGGCCCACTCTGTATAAACAAGCCGTAGTAGACCAGTAAAATTGTAGTTGGAAAAAATATATATATTTTCATGGTTGCTTGGGGGTCTGCACTAAAGTTTAACCAAATGTGAAAATCTTGAAACGATATGAGCCAGTTGTTTGATTATTGTGTTCATTAGGAAGTGTTACAAAAATGCCTAATTCGCGTCCCCTCGCAGAAAAAATTGAAGCAATTTTTATTAATGGCTAAAATCGTGATTTCCATGAGACGGAAAGAATCTTCAATGAGCGCTTCCCGGACCGTCCGATATGCAGGAAATATCTTCGCGAATTAGTGCGGAAATTTATCGAAACTGGTAGTGTTCAGAGCTTGAAGAATCAAGGGCGACCATCTATTCCGGAAGATAAACAAATTGCAATCATTGGTGAGATGTTGGTAAATCCGGAACAGTCGACTTCTCAGGTTGCAGACATCTGTGATACTTCGTCTGCTTCTGTAAAACGATTGCTGAAAAAACAGAAATTTTATCCTTATAAATTTCAAATGGTGCACCAGTTGACTGAAGATGATCCTGACAGACGCAGACGTGTGGAATTTTGCGAAATCATGTCCGATAGAATAGGCCGAGAACCGAGATACGTTCAAAAAATTTTGTTTTAGTGACGAGTGTACTTTCTTTTTAAATGGCCGTGTACACAGGCAAAATGTTCGTTATTGGAGTGACGTAAATCCGCATGTTTTTCGGAAAACCCACACGCAATATCCCGAAAAGGTTTACGTATGGGCTGGCATATTGGGGAACCATATTGTTGGTCCTGTTTTCATAATATGAAAATTTGACAGGGGACCTGTATTTGAATTTGTTAGAAACTACAATAGAGCCTTTGATTGTACAAATACGTCAGAATAATCCCAAATGTCACCAATTTTTCAACAGGATGGTGCGCCTCCTCATTTCAGCAGAAATGTAAGGCAGTATTTGGACATAACTTACCCCAATCGTTCGATTGGTCGTCGGGGTCCTACCGAATGGCCTGCCAGGTCGCTCGATTTAACACCGTTGGACCTTTTAGAGCCGCACTGTATAGGAAAGATTGCTCAACGAAAAAGGTATCTTCCGTTTCTTGAATACTATTCATATGCCTCCCATGTAGAATTGATCACTTGATGTTCTCAAGCGTTCAACGTTTTAAAATCAAAATGTTCAGGGTTTGTAAGGTAACAGGACTTGCCGCGTTATTCTGTGGTAGGAATCAAGGTTGACAAAACTTTCTCAGTCACCAATAATAATAGTAATGATGGAGGTACCGCGATGCAGTTTTAAGGTTGGCAAGGGCTCGTCAAAAAATATAGTAGCGTTCCATTCAACTTATTATTTTTATCCAAAAATCGCAAAAATAAACAATCGCTGCTAACAACGCCCTCTAGTGTATTTGTTTTGAATTAAAAGGTTCAACGAAAAATGTATTTTAAAGGACCATGAAATGGTCTTTTAAACAAGGCCCAAAATATTCCCAATCAGTTGAACGTTTCAGGAGATATTGGAACTATGGTACAATCACAGCACAGAATAAAGATAAAAAAAAGTTTTCACGTCAAAAATACTTACATTAATTGCATCACTTTTATAACAGATTTCTAAATAAACAGGGTGATTCCTGTGAGTGTGTCATGCTTTCGGGGAATGATGGGGGACATCGAAATATTATTTTGAAATAGCACATACACTATGGGTCGGAAATAAAAAAAAAATAAAAATTACCCGATGCGTATCACATCTACGCCACTGGTTGGAACTAAAACCTTTTCTTTTCAGATTTGAAGTGTCTCTGTTAGGTAGACGCCTATAATACATTTACGTAAGGATACCTTCAACTGTTAAAAATCTATCAAAGAATATACCCTGCCCCTAAAACCCTGCGTAAGAGGAATTTCCGACCCTTAGTGTGTTATATCAAAATTAATATTTCGACGTCCTCCATCATTCCCCGAAAGCTTTTGACAAACTTACAGGAATCACCTTGAACAAAACCCATCGCAGATACTATACAACACACCGCAGTAGCTTAATAGTTTATGTTATGCATGGTTTAAAAGGGTCCATAGCATCTGTCCGACCGTCTATTTGTACGAACGTACATTTGTCCGACACATTTATAGTTTTGTTGCCAAATTGTGCATTCAGTTTGTCTAAGGATTCTTGAGACAGGAGCATGAACAGGAACCTTCTTTATCGACCACAGGCATGTGCCATCACTGTTGCCAAGTGTTCGCACTTTTCTAGAAAATTACCATTTTATTATAAAATGGTATTACACTTCAAATCAGAACGTATTATTAAATTATAGGTATTTCATTTCAACATTTGGATTACGTTGGGTAGGTAATAAATTATACTTATTTGATATTCATAGTATTTGTGGAAGAAAAAGAAGTGTGCTTTTGTCACTGATTACTGTTGGACTATTTTGTATTAGGTTTCGTATGGGCCTATTTTTCGGAATGAATGTGTTATTTATCTATAGGATAAGGTATTAGCAGAGTAGGTACAACAAGTTAGTTTTGGTATCGGTGCTTTGATAAAAAAACCGATGAGAAGAAAATTCAAGAATCTTTTAAGCATAAATTAATTATTGAAATAAAATACCTATAGGTATATGATATATTTGCATCTTGTTACAAAATATTGCAATTTCAAGTTTATATGAGATCAATACGTCTATATCGACATAATTTAGGTATCTACACCTTCTTTTTGTTTCTGTTTGAGATAATTGGAATTGGTAGGGTTATTATCATTATATTTTGACCCCACCCCTACTGCTCTTATTATGAGTGATAGAAAGAAACTTTGAATAGAAAAGTTTTAGGTTTTTTCACGTAGTATCTTTCGGTGAAAGCAGAAATAAAAAATCAACTTCACAACATTGAACAAATTAACTGAGTCTTATTTTTTTAAGTAGAATACTCTATATATTTTTGACAAGAATGATAGATCTTTTTTTTCTGATTCCAAATTTATGATATATTTTGGTATTTGGTTCAGCAGTTTCTGCGCTATTCAATTTCAAAGTCACATAAAATTACATCACGTTGATCTGAATTCTAACGTATCTTGCCATTTTTAAAACGCGATATCTCGATAACGGTTGAATTTAGGAACATTAGTTGTATTACATTTTTTTTTCCAAATTGAAGAAAGAATTGAAATATCAATTATTATACAGGGGGTTCCATTTAAAAAAATACAACTTTGATGCGTTTAGGGTTTGGGGACACCCTGTATAACATGAGAATATTTTTAAAATGTAGCCTTATAGGGTCCGTATCCATCCAGAAAAAGAACTTTTTCAAAATCATATACTTCGGCCATAATGTTTCGTGTCGAATAACGTGAATAACCCTGTATAAATTGTATGGATCCGATACATCCACCCAGCTTATTTTTCTGTGCCCACTCTATACCAACCCCCAACCCCCTTGATACTAGTACTATAACGGTATCATGCCATGCGATACTATAACAGTTTGTTGTAGTGTAATGCCGTTAATATTTTGTGCTACCAACTTCAAAAATATCAATGTCAATGGATGCCGACAACATCCTCCTTTATTTCACGACAAAAAACCCAATGATAGCTCGACACCGTTTATATGCTGACATTCTATCTAATTATTATGACAAATAATGGAAAATCACGATAAACCCAGCAAAAACACTGGCAATATGATTATTATCACACGTAAAAGATCCAACACAATACCCACAATAACAATTATAATAATCAAGAGATTAATTGGAAAAACGAAGCTTTTCATTTTATAAATAAAAACATCCCAATTAACACACAATAGTTGAATGAACGTTTATTTTTGGTTTATACCAGGCGTATATTTGTGGTTAAGAATCAACGTTAAATAAACGATAAAATGTCCGCCCGATAAACGTTTACGAATGGGATATGATCTCCAAACTATACACGTTCATGAGACAAGAGTATTACACGTGTACGATATACGGATATACGTTTGATAAACGATTCTACAACACGTTTATGCTTACTATAAAGGAAACGTTGAAGTATTAGCTACGATATTTGAAATAGCAACGTTCCAATCAAACAATCAGCATGCTTATCTACCTTCTTTATTTTTCAACAAAGTTATGAAATATTCAAGGCATTTTGATAACTATTTTGCGACTGTTTCAACCATCGCAGTCTTATTATACTGGCATATGCTTGTCCCTTGTCTCAATTGTTTTGTCTGGGGACTCTCCAACGGATGAACTTTTCTGCTCCTCTCCATTAAAATCTATTCGAAGGCCTCTGGAAAGGAGAATAAACTATTAGGGTACACTACACTTACATAAAATGAATCAAAATGTACGAATATGAACTATTTTTCCTGAACCATTAAATATCATAATGGATATTAAAAAAGGGAGTTTTCAAAGAAATTAATGGGAAAATAGCTGAATAGGTGCACGAAGGTACTTACCTAGCTATGGCCACAATAATAAATCATTCAATTCGAAACAATCCGATTTCCACTGAAGAGAACACCCAATCAAGCACGATATATTTCAACTGGTAACGCTTTCAACAAGTGGCAAAATCGTCGAAATTGCCGAAATCATCTGTTATCCAGCAAAAATCAACAGTATAGATAACCACTATACAAGTACATTACATACAAGCCGGCTGGCTGACCAGGAAAGTGACGCTAAAAATGGAAAATCGATCGCGTTCATGATCACGTGATAAGTTTCCGAAAACCTGATTGGCTCTAAGGAACGGAAACCCCCACGATACCAACTCGCGGCGACCTGTATTCTGTATTATATATCAATATATCATATCACGTTGAGTACCATGTGGTTTTTATACAATTAATAAACGTTGCTTTAGAATAAAAATATACTATTGGAAACATCTACCCCACACTTTACAAAATTGATCAGCCGATAAATTAATGTAAGTAAGATTTGTGAAATGAATATAAAGATGAAGATGAGTACACTCAGAACCTTTTTTTCTCAATCTATTTGTGATAAAAAGACATACCATTTATTACACAGAAACGTGTATGAGAGGTATATCGTATACCAAGTCTCACATGCGCGGGCCATTTTGGTTAATCTTTGAAGTATGACAAATACACTTCGACACGTGGATACATATACTTGATATTCCTCACATGAAATACCAGATTTGTATCCTGCTCTCAAAAAAATAGTGTATTGTAAACGTGTATTGAACGATTCAAAACATATACGTTGAACATATACGTTTAATAAATATTCCAAAACCAAATATTTTCAAAAATATGGTTGAATACACGTATATTCAACCATTATATATGATCGTGTGTTGCATGGGATTTGTTTTGAAAAATATTATATAGGTAATCAACTAGATAATAGTCAGTATAAATCAAATCAAATTGTGGCGGCGTCCTTCCATATTTCATTCTTCGTCGCGTCAAAGAATAAATTCTTTGGTCGCGTATCTCGTCCAAAATCAGAAAAACCCATTTGAAAAATCCAATGCACGACTTGGCAACCTAACTTCGTGATGGAACTCAGTCAGACGCGCCGCGGCGGAATAATAGAAATAATGCGAACAACCGGCAACATCTGTCGCACAAACGAACGGTCGGACAAATAGACGTTCGGACAAATGAAGGGTTCCCGTTTAAAATCAAAGATCATTGAAGTAAACAGTACTACACCTGATTAGAGACAACGGAACGATCTAGCAGATCACATTTGTAGGTTTATTTCACCCTGCATGGTCTAGTATTTTCGCTTATTATAAGGGTTGTCAAAAAATGACTGTTTGAAATTAAGTGTACGAATTCCAATGCTTTCCACTGTACCTTCTTACCTACCCAAATTTATTTATGTTTGTTGCAATTTTTGACTGATTCTAGTATAGTCAATAAATCTTAGTGTCCATATGTTTTTCAATACTAACGGTAACAACTGGTCTCTCGTAGTAGTATTTTGATGTATTTTTATTTTATTTTATTTATTCAATTAAAGTCTTACAAAACACCCTTGCAACACCTTGAGTTAGTTTGACCTCCCCATACAGTCCTGAAATTATGACATGTACTTACCGGACACACACTGTTTTACACTGTATATACTCTACTGGCTCATTTCCTATGAAGATTCACTACAACTAAAACATTTTCTTACTATGTATTCATTACATAATTGTGACACGCGCTCCAGTTGTACAACGGAATAAAACAAAACTTGACAAATTATATCATATAATCGACGTTCAAAACATTTTAAAAAGGATACTTCGTCCGGCCTAGATATTCTAAAATTTTCTTTTCTCTCAGTGATACAAAATACATCCTAGAAAATAATATGTGCTACGCTAAAAATATGGCAAAACAAAGTTCTATATTAAAACAATACAATGCGTATACATAGAAACAAGTATATAAAAATAAATTATATATAAAATGCATCGTCTTTACAGTTCAAACCTACACTACAATTTATTTTGTAAATGAATCTGTCTATAAACTCAATCATGTACATCAATGCAACCTGGAAGCCACTCTTGTGTTTTACAAGCTATTATCACAGTGGAAAAAAGAGATTCAAATTGATTTAAGAAAGAAACCAGTATCAGATCTTAAATGGCGGATCAGTATGGCTTCCAAAACGCATAAGTACATAATCGAAGAATTTCAAGTCAATTTGACGCAAAAGCCTGTCAAAAATGTCAATTTCATATTTCGACGCCTCTAGTGATGCTTCATTGTGTAGGGTGCAGAATTGTGATATAAATGTTTGGCGTAAAAATATAGGTACAATCTATGGCAGAAACTTATATGTAGACTTATCACCTACTCACAAACAGTGACAACTAGAAATCATTCTTACCACTGTCACTCTAAAAAGTTTGATAATTTCAGGTATTTAACTAACTAGTGGCACAAGAAGGCACTTGTCTAGACCTGTCTAGTCCCTATAAGAGCACTGCGATATGTACAAACGGCATTGGACAAAATCAGAGCGACTTCACAAGATTTTTTTTCTCAAATGTTTATCATGATTTTTGATTTGATTATTTCTAATGAAAATTATTGTGATTTGAATAATTATGGAAAAAAAATCTCAAATCTCCATTCTTCAAGTTCACGAGAAAAGAAGATTTGGGAATGAGAAGCATTGGTCAGAGTTTTTCAGCTCAGATCATAGCAGAATTTATCCTTAACGGAAGATATCTTCAACAGTTTATAATTGCAGCACGACAAAGTTCTGATAATTTAAAATGAGAATCACAAACATATAAAAAAAGCATCAGTTACAGCAAGAAATCTAAATTTTGACAGGCCGATCCAAAGTTGTTTTTGAATTATTTTTTAATGATAACTGATACATACAATGTACAATACAAAATATTAAAAGTCGCTCTAATTTTGCCCGGCTCTGTATTTTGTGATAAATCACAGTCTTTAAGACTGATAACAATTTAGGAGGTGCTCATGGTGGACAGATCCATCATACTGTTGGAGGTGTTCTGAGATTCGTTACTTTCGGGAAAAGGAAAATCTTCTGATTTGGCTTGGATTTGCGATACGTGCAGGTACTTTTGTGATTTGTATTTATCAGGGATGGCATGTTGTGGATTTGTGGGTGCCTGAAATAAAAATAGGTTATCAAAACACTCAATAATTTTGGAAATCGTCTTGGAACAGTTTAAAACAAATATATAGAGTACCGGAAAGAGGGAAGAAATATTATCTATGAAGCCGCGTCCAGGTGATACCACACATGAAGCTAGTAGCGGAGAGGGTACGGGCAATACCCCCTGAAATATAAAGGCCAGAGTGCTGATCGTTTGACGTCATGTTTAGTAAGTGGTTGTCAAAGTAACACGACACGTTCAAGCATGGAGGTAGAAAGGGGTGGAGACGACATCTCGTGACTAAAATGGGATCACTTTCGCGGTAAGGTGGCGAAAGTTTCGCCATCTCACCGCGATCGTTCTGTCAAAGTGTTTGTATACATTTGTAGGACGGTTTTCCTGAATTTTGGCTGTGTTGTGAGGATTATTTTTTGTGTTGTTACATTTCTCAATTATGGTTTCATGTGCCCTGATAAGTTGTGCGAGTAGAATCGCACATTTCACAGGTCAGTATAGCAAAATACAGGACCGAGATAAGAAATTTGTGTCGAGTTTACTGAAATATTTATATGGTGGAGATTTGTAAATGTCTAATTACATTATATTGTAGATTCCAATATTTTTTCCAATTTACTCAGTGATGGCTATGATCAATTTGTGTTGGACAATCATAGGTATTTTCAAAAAATAAATCTAGTAATCTTAAAGCTAATAGTATAAGACATAAAATTAATAAAACCATACTATCCAAAGGCAATAAAAAAATCTCAGTTATCATAATTTTTTTTTACTAGTCACCTTTCATCCTACTATATCTAGGTAGAAAGTATCATTTTCAAAATTAAATATCTTTTTTTTTGCATGTTAAGACCCAATCTTATCATTTTAAATCTTCTCGATTGTGGGTTTTAGGCTCAATAAAAACTCCAGGATTGATTGAAAGCTTGTGTTAACGTTTTGGTGTTTATTACATCTTCATCACATAAAAACGATCCTTTTGGTCGAAACGTAGGCACAGGTTTTCGATCAATCCTGGTGTTTTCATTGTCCCTAGAACCCAGAATACAACAACCATTAAATTAAATATCTTGTTTCTGCAGATTCCAAATACCTATGTACTTGTTAATTTCTTGAATACATAAAAATATTTCAGAACTTTTCTAATCTTTCAAAATATAATAGAACATGCTCGACTAATTATTATCTATAATAATAATTATTATAGTTATTTCAAAAATTCGCAGAGCAGGTTGGAAAAACATTTTCAAAATCTATTCTCCCTCACTTTTCAGTTTTCCTGTCTATGTACAGTCGTGTGCATTAATCCGTTGTGAAGTCGCGTGCACATTAGTAAAAACTTACATTGTGTGTCGCATTCACCACAAATTCTTGTGCCCGGTAAAAATATATGCTTGTGTGGACGTGTTTTCTGCAAATTTGTCCTGCATTTTGTATAACGGATTTATGCACACTGTACATACCACCACGTTTCGCTTGCAATGGAAGATTCAAAACTAATTTTCTTGTTCACTGTCATCTTTCTTATTCCTCTTATTTATGTCTAAGTTTATATTGAACTGCATGATTTGTATTATTATGGCAGACCTAATAATTCTTATACATCTGTTGTTTGTTGCTTCGTTCTAGTTTCACTTCCTATTGTTTTGTTAAGTATCTACTCCAGTACTGTATCGTTTTGTACATGAATATCAAGTTTCACGATTGGAAAATACTTTTTCCGGATTGTTTTTTAATACTTCACAAATATTATGGAAAATAGTAAATAGTAAGTTCAAGCATTAAATGCGCGCAACTAGATACATGATTGCCATATCATCGGACATGGCTGTGAATATAACGTGACACGTGACTATAGACCGTGGAAGTGTCCCTGTCAGATGACATTTCGAAATTGGGTGGAATAGCTTTTACGAAGTGAAAACGTGCTTTTAAGCTTCTAAAATGCTAAAAATACTTCTACTCTCAGGATTCCTAAGGTACCATCGAAATCCATTTCGAAAACATGCCAACTTTCAAATCTTTTTTCTATATTTTGAAGACATATAATTCGTCTTTGAATTTTTTAAAAATATCACTTAATCGGACGTCAAACCACATTCGCAAATATGAACTATTGCAGAATATACTTCTATACTCTTCAACTTGAGCTTTAAAATACTTATTGAGGCTCAGAAAATTATTTTAGATAGAATAAGCTAGTGAACCACGATAAGCGTTTATTGTTTTGTGGATAAACCAAATGGCCAAAAAGTTTGTTTTTACCCAAAGTAGCTGTCAGTGACGTCACACTTCCACGGTCTATAGGAGACCAAATACTACGAGCTGTCATTGTGACAAACGTCAAAAGTCAAAGAAATTTGAAAAATCATTGAAATAGTAAGAATAACAATCATTCATTCAGTGGATGCACGTACGTCTTAAAAATATCTGTACTGCTAAAGCGGTGATAAAAATGGTTGCACCGTGGGGGCCGCCATATTGGACTCGACGTTGACCAAAAAGTGTGTCTTAGCTTGATTCAGCTGTTTTCACTTCGAGGTGGGAGTGACAGATTTCCGCTTGCCAAACGGGAATCATATGCAACCATCCACATTGTATTTGGCGTAAGCGTGACTTTGAACACAAATTACAAATTCAATGTAGATGGTAACATAAGCATAGCCAAGCGTTCGTTCGTTTGTTGTGTCATTTGAACGTGGGAATTTAATGACTATTGGATAATTATTATTGATTTGCGAATTTTGTGAAAATAGGGATTGCCTTTTCTCGAGTCGAGTGTTTTTAGTAAAATGTTTTATTAACCTTTTGGTGATTTTTTTGTATTGGTAAAGATCTGTACTAGGTACCATGCTACCATTTTTGCTAGATTATAGACTCAAACCATTTGAAAATAAATAGGAAGGTAGGTACCTAGGTCCTATTAGACATTTTGTCTTGAATAAAATAAGAATAAAAATTTCATGCCACATTGTTTTGTATAATTTTCAAGGTAATTTGAACTCTTTCATGAATACTCTTTAACTTGACATGACAAAAATACATTAAGATCACATTCGCATTCGAGACTGAATGGTACGAGCGTTCGTTTGTACTTACAATGATTTTGGATACAAATATGTGAGTTTACATCAATAATGTTACAGTTTATTCTCTTTAGGGGTGTTTTTTGTCACTCAGCCACTCAACCCACCGTACCTACCTATTCCAAGCAACTTTCTAGTCTGCTTTATTACTACATTACATAGGTATTTCAGTTGATAATTATTTTACATATACAAGCTTAAAATCACTTATTTTGAGTTACGATTAATATAATTTATAAATAAATGAAAAGCAAAAAGTTGGGTGTTGGGTTAAGTTGGGTATGTCAAACTGAAAGCCGAATCAAGCAAAGACATACTTTTTGGTCATCGTCGAGCCAACATGGCGGCCCCCATGCTGCAACCATTAGCAGCCGAAATAATACACTTTAGCAGTACAGATATATTTGAGACGTACGTGAGTGGATGATAAAATTCCGCAGATAAACAATGCCGCGAACGTTTAGTGTTGTTGGTTGTCGGACCAGCTAAGAGCGAAACCAAAGATTTGAGTGTTGACAATGTGCCTGTACAAAAAAGCAAAATGTAAAAAACACTCGGAGTTCTAGTTTTGGGCAGCGGTGACAGCACCGATTACTTGAAGAGCTGATGCAGTTTATTGAAATTAGTGGTAAAAGATAAAATGGATCAAGTGATAAATGATATTATCAAGAAGCAAAATGATGTAGGACCTGAAAATAAAACATTGGATGAGAATTCAGACAAAGTTGATGACTCTCAGCGAAAAATAAACAAGTCAATAGCATGTCGTGTCACGTTGTCACACACACATGTCACGTTATATTCAGAGCCATAGCCGATGATATGGCAACCATGTATCTGGCTGCGCGCGTTTTAATGCTTGAACGTGTCATGTTACTTTGACAACCACCTACTAAGCATGACGTCACCATATACTTACTATTAAAATATAGCTGCCGTAGTCATTCAAAGGTGAAGCCAAAGGGGGAAAAACAGAAATATAAATATCTCATAAGTATGTTTCATGAGTATTTTCACATCAATGTGCATGCGTCAATATATCATTTCACGATTAGTCGGTAGGCGGGTATATTTCTAGTCCGAATTTGGAAAGCAACCAATAGGTAGGTACGATCATCAGCTGTTATCGATTATTTGAATCTAGAACAGAGACCGTGCTGCAGCGCTGCCAGATTAAAAATCGCCAAGACTATAGATCCTCGTAACGATAAATTTAGAATTGAAAACCGTTAGCCATCATAATTACTATTTCAAAAGGACGTTTCCGCGTACAGCAACATTCTACTTTCCTATATTATAAATTTGGCCGTTCAATATCTCACAAGAAAAACGCTTGATTACCACAAAAATATGTGTTAATAATAGATCTACGATCTACCGTAAAAACGGGAGTATCGGCACCAAAGCGGCGGCATGATATCGAATCAAAATTACCAGTAGGCTATAGGAAACAGCTTTCAGCACAATCGCAGTCTTTTCCTAATACACATGAAATACACTTATGGGGCATTGGTATAGGCTTGATTATTCGTGTCTTTCTCATCGGCTGAAAATCGGCTTCACTTGCCGCACATTGATAAAATAGGGAACCCGAGGTATATTTCAACAAGTACGGGGCGTAGTGCAGAGTGTGTGTGTTGAAGATGAAGGGGGGATAGTTCTTTTAAGAAGAACTTTTTCCCCTTTTTACTCTATAGTTAGCATCATAAGTGGTGTGTAGGGCTGGCTTGATCTTGTAGTCGTGAAACAGGTCACCCGTTCTGATGAACCAGGGGGTTCGGTCCCATCTTCTGACAACAACATTTTGAAATCTTCGTAGACCTCTCAGCTGATTTTCCGGGAGCCTCATGGTTCCCGTTGCGTAGGTGATTTTGGGAATGATAACTTGCTGGAGCAAAGTGATTTTGTTTTTAATGTTTAATTTACTTTTGGAGTTTAGGAGGGGGTACAGAGCAGCATATGTCCTGTTAGCAACTTTCAGTCTTTCATCCAGATGATATCTCCAGGACAGGCGATGATCAATTGTTATGCCTAAGTATTTGATTTGGTTGGTCCAGGGGATAGGAGTATTATTGATGACTATACGGGGGATGTTCTAGAATTTTCTTGCTTTTGTTGATACAACAATGGCTTGTGTTTTACGTTCATTTACTTTGATTTTCCACATATTATAGAAGCACATTAATTTATCCTAGTATTGTTGTAGTCTGTTTTTGATGACATTAGGGCTGATCGAAGTGACATAAAGCAACGTTTCATCGGCATACATGGAAATATTGGCATCTTTCAGTATGGGGGTGTCGGCGGTGTATAGATTGTACAAAAGAGGGGATAGTAGGGATCCCTGTGGTACTCCTGCCCGTTGTGGTTGTGGTCCAGAGAGGGTGTTTCCAATCTTTGTCCTATATTGCCTGTCTTCGAGAAAGCTCTTGGTTAGGAAGGTGATTTTCTTGGTAAGTCCGAATTTGCAGAGTTTGAAGAGAAGCCCCTGATGCCAGACTTTATCGAATGCTTTTTGAATATCTAGTGAGATAATTCCTGTGGCTTTTTTGCTGTTGAGGCCTCTAGTAGTGTCTTCAAGGAGTCTGGCGATCAGGAGCTCTGTTGAATGTTCTCCAATGAATCCAAATTGGTAGTGGGGGATGATACGTAGTTTGCTGACCTGTTCCTGCAGTCTGGATAAGAGTATCCTCTCAAACATCTTTCCCACACTGCAAAGCAAGGCTATTGGTCTGTAGGAGGAGGGTAGCTGAAGATTTTCGTAGTGCAGAGCGTAGTACGGAAAGCAGCACATAAAGACTCTTCACCCTACCACGACGCCATACCAGAATCGGTCTCTCCTATTGGTTGATTCGAGGCGGCACATAATTCAGATTTAAATGCATAGCGATTATTGACAGCTGTTGCTGTTGTTCATGGTTGTTTCGCGTTTGAGTTTGAAGTTGCTTTTTCAACAATGTCTGTGCAAGTGATAATTGAAAACTGTCTGACGACGGATTTTATTTATGTATTATGCATTGAAGAAAGCCTGCAGAATAAATGAGTGTCAGTGCGTAGCCTCATTTCAAAATAATATAATGTCGATTATTTTGAATACAAATGATGATTCGCGGTCTTGCGTGGACGGCGCCGCAGGACCATCCGGCACAAACGGTACAACCGGCGAAATCAAACCGAAGAAATTTATGCGTGTGTCTTGCGTAGACGATATCTTACGACGCTGGCGGTATTCCCGGCTGTTGTGCGGCGGAACCGATCAAATTATTCAATACTCGCCGTACGGACCGTGCGGATTTCAGCCGAGTTCGAGCATACTCAAGAGTTGTTTTTTTCGAATTTGACAAAAATAAAGAATAGGTACATTTGTTGAATTATAGAGCAGTCTGGTGCAAAACTGCCGAATTCTCTGAGATATAGAACATAAAGACCACAATAAATCAATGGATGTCTCTTTTTTTTTAGAACATCTGTTGTTTGCCTCTTATTCCATCATGTTCTACGCCTAATCCATATTTCTAGTATGTTCTTTCCAGTAACAATGACTTTCATTTTTCGCATTTCACTATCAACGGCTACAAAACAACTGAAGCGTACGACATGTCCGCTTCCTACACGCAAGACAGAAATGCCGCGCTTGCCGGTGCTTCTGCGGTAGCCGTCCACGTCGGCGGACCGTGCGGCATCGTCCAAGCAAGAAATCGCTTTAGAGTGAAGAATGTAAGAGATCCATAGACATTTGATCATTTGGTTACTAATACCCGTATTGCTCACTTGATTTGATTCATTTGTCATTGTTATTCAAATAGGTGAATTATACCTATTATTTATAAGCAAAATTTCTTCAAAAGTAAATAAAGTGTTGAGAAAAGTACGAATAAAAAAACTTTCAAATTTGAGCTTTATCCCGAACATAGGACACATTGCTTAGGTACCTAATAGATTCTGAAATATTCAATGGAATGGATTCGAGCGATTCTCATAGTTTGCCTTGTATCCGGGTACCCCGTAAAATAACAGAAACTTAGGAACAAATGTAATATATTGCTGAGCACCAAATCTGCCACCTGCACCCAAATCAAGTCGGTGAAATATGGGTTGATTGTTAATAATAACAGCAATATTTTCTTTATACTCCACATCACACCTCATGTACAATGAATTGCTTTTACCAATTTCCAACGTTTAATCAGTAGGATCCAGTCAAATATAAGGAGATACTCGGTTAATAGATGTATCCAGTCACCGCCTTTATCGGTAAAAAAGTAGGTAGGTGATCCACCTCGAAATATACCTCCATATTGTGGTATCAACTAGCCACTGAATCCACTATAAATACCTACTTGACCCACCTCAAATAAAACGAGATAGATAGATAAAATTAATGTTTGCACACAATAATTTAACCAATAGGAGAAACCGCTTTAAGTATGGCGTCGCGTCGTAAAGAATCGTGATATCCCGAAGAGCAACCACACATCAAGTTGGTTGGAAGGCGTACTCAGAATATTCCGCGCCGAATTCATGGATCACTCCATAGACTTACTATCGCAAGAGAAGTAACAAAACAAATATTCCTAACCCAAACATCCCTCATTTAAATATTAATTTACCCTTTTTTCAGCTATGTTGTCATGTGCCCTGAATGTTAGCTTTATGAAAAAATACCCGGACAAATAAATTAACTCAACTCCTTATCTTCCCAAACAACCATAATAGATCTGTCCCCAAAAAAATTAATATACAGGGTGAGTCGGGAGGAATGGCCCAAATTTCAGGAGAGTATTATACACGCGAGAACAATTTGAAAAAACCCATATGTTCTTATCCGATATTCATCTCTAAATCTGAATAAGTATTCGGCATTTTGCAACACTTTAATCACTGAAATTTGAAAATAAACGTTTAATTACTGCTAAAATACACAGACACATTGTCCAGAATACGTAGATGTCAAATAGTTTGTAGACCCATATGTTCTTATCCGATATTCATCTCTAAATTTGAATAAGTATTCGGCATTTTGCAACACTTTAATCACTGAAATTTGAAAATAAACGTTTAATTACTGCTAAAATACACAGACACATTGTCCAGAATACGTAGATGTCAAATAGTTTGTAGTCTTGAGCATGGCATAATCTATACCTTTTCAACTTCAAATTGGGACTCAACAACTTCAATTTGGGAATAAACAAAATCAAATTGGGGATAAGCAATTTCAAATTGGGACTTGTCAACTTTGATTTGGGAATAAACAAATTCAAATTGGGAAAAGACGAATTCAATATAAGTCCCTAACATTATTGAAAGACTGCAAGATGCTAGTGAAGAAGGGGACATTAACAGTGATTAAATAAGATCTCAATATGTTTTTAGCCCAGATTAATATCAGTTTATAATATTTAATTAACAAAAATTCTAATTTTCAACCTGAAAATAATATTAACGTGAAAAATAAAAATGTAGCCCATATTCAACGAAGAAAAATACTTCTCATAGCTATATGCACGCATAACGAACATTTTACTATCACCACGAATGCTTTGTTCCTTGATGCCCAAAACATGGCTGATATGCAAATTTAAATCTGTTTTTCTTTTGATCTTGTCTTGTTACTACTATCATGGCTCAAGGATGGTTCAACGTTGGACTGAGGTCAAATACAGTATACTAGGTGCATGTTTGAACCGAGTTCAACGTTGAAGCATCCTTGAGCTATGATAGTAGTGACAAGACAAGATCAAAAGAAAAACAGATTTTAATTTGCATATCAGCCATGTTTTGAGCAACAAGGAATAAAGCATTCGTGATTCGTTATGCGTGCATATATGAGAGGCAAATCAGGACCAACGACAACCCAACTTAGTTTCGTGCAGGTCACAAGACCTTTTCTCATGTCTAGAGTACCTACTTATTCAGTGGAATCCCCACGTCCCCTCACTTGATCCTTGCAGCACGACGGTACTGTGCAAGGGGATCGTGAGTATCTGGAGGGATTTTTCTTCCCGGGCAAACAAAAAAAGAGGTATTAGGCGTTGAATATGGGCTACATTTTTGCTTTTTACGATAATATTATTGTCGGGTTAAAAATTAGAATTTTCGTTAATTAAATATTAAAAACCTATATTAATCTGGGCCAAAAACTTATTGAGATCTTATTTTGTCAATGTCCCCTTGTTCACTAGCATCCAGCAGTCTTTCATTAATGTTAGGGACTTATATTGAATTAATCCATTCCCAATTTGAATTTGTTTATTCCCAAATCAAAGTTGACAAGTCCCAATTTCAAATTGATTATTCCCAATTTGATTTTGTTAACTCCCAAATTAAAGTTGTTTAGTCCTAATTTGAAGTTGAAAAGGTATAGTTACGTGAAAATTTTGATAAAATTGACGTAGAAAAGAAAAGTTATATTGACTATAACTTGGAAACAAAAAAATATCGGATAAGAACATATGGGTTTTTTACATTGTTTTCGCTTGTATAATACACTCTTGAAATTTGGGCCATTCCTCCCGACTCGCCCTGTATACTAACTTGCACAAAATATGCGTACATTGAAATGGTGAAATTGCTTTGGTTTGAGCAGTGTATGAAAGTGACAAGTAAACGTCAAGTTTTGTCAGTTGCAATAATAATCCAATTTTGTGAAAACACAAATTCTTACACGCTTCAGTGAAGACCTATGGTCGGTGAGAACAACTAAAAATAACTAAATGACTAAATAGCCAGATCTAAATCCGATGGAGAATGTGTGGGGACCATTGGTAAAAATTATTTACCAAAGAAACTGGAGGCCTCAGCTCAGAAGCTACGTTATTATTGATCATACAGAAAAACTTTATATATAAATTTTGTAGTAAATTTTATCTTCTACAACTTTTTATACTACATCAAATGACAAAAAACGCACAGGGAATGAGATATGGGCCATAAACTGAGAAAAGTGCCAAAAAATGGTAGTTTCTTCATAATGGCGGAGCCCGCGGAGCCAAAATTTTTGTGGCCTCTTCGGATTCTTCAATAAACAACCATTTTAAATAACATATCCAAAATCCACAACTACCCGAATTTTTGTCTTACTCCCCCCTGTTTTCAACCTCTATTAATTGTATTATAAACTGACAAATGAATTGAAGTTTTTGAATGCACCATTACTTCTTTGACCACTGATGCAGGAGTTTTATCAAATTTTAGACCGTTTCTATTCTGGCCACCACACCGGAGGTATTACTCGATTCATCAATTTAAAATGTTTATTATACTTTTCAGTGTTTACTTAACTACAGCAATCGAATTCGCAAGTAGTTAAGTCAAGCTTTCGAAAAATAAGGTGAAGCTCATTTACCAATTTAAGAATTCGATGTTTTCGTCCATTTTTAATCTGTAGCTTTGAAACGATGAACGGATTTTGTCGAGTGTTTTATCGTTCGGAAGATCGACTTTCGTACATTATACCGACTTCTCTAGATCTTGTGTGAAATGAGGCTTTTTATGATATACAGGGTTCGCCAAAGTAAGGTAAAGAACCAAACATTGACACCTAACCAATTATTGACAGCCTTTCTTTCTTGACTCGATTTTAAGAAAAAAAACAAACTATGGGAATGAGTTTGTCACAATTTTTACTCCACTGATAAGTTTGGTAACTAGGTTTATTACCGCGCGAATTTTATAGGCCGCCATTTTGTTGTAAATTTCAGTTATGTAAAGAGGCTCTCAAGTGTCACCAGAATCATGGAAGTTGTAGTGGTTAAACTTAAGGTGGGTAATTGGTAAATATTTATTTAAATATGCAAAATTCATTAAGTAGAACTGCAAAATTATTTTCCGAAGCTTAAAAGACCCTTTTGCTTGTGAGTCAGCAGTTGAATCCAACCCTACTTTAGTGTTTTAAAACATGGGTGTTAATAACTGGTTTTCCAAAATAGTGTTTGTCCAATTATTGACATCCTTGTTGACACCTGTGACATGACTGGTTTTCTTGTTGTTTTAGAATGTACAGAACTTCCGTGTTGTCCATTGCATGGCGGTGTTGCCAATATCTCATTCTCTTCCTGGAAACCTTTCTAACCAATTATTGACACGGGGTGTCAAAGACTGGTTACAGGGTGTCAATAACTGGACAAACATATTCATTACAAATTTTGTTCCAGAAATGGCGCCAAGAAAGCAGTACGATCCCTAAAAAATGGCCAAGGCCTTGGAAGAAATTCAAGGTTTCTATATAAGAGGTTGCCTCACTTTTACGGTCATGACGTCATTTGTGTCTACTGTAGCGCCACTGCGGCCATTTCTCGAACCATTCCATCATAAAATCAAGAATGTCATTCATCAATACCATAAACTCACTATTTATTTCCAGGTGGACGAGAGATTTTTTTGCTGTCGATTGTTTTTCTTTTGTGAAATCATCAATTTACGTTTTGAAAACTGTTTATAAGTGTCTTATCCTTGGATTTGTCTATAAAATATAGTGTTTTGAAGGTAGGCGTGTCTAGAAATGATCATAATAGAGTTTGTTTACATGTATTGTGTTCAACTGTTTATTCTATTCTACCTAAATTTAGCTTTCATTATATTTCAATAGTAGATTTCTTAGTATATTTAGGCAGGACTAACATAAAATAATAGTTAAAAAGTTGTGGAAATCTGAGGGTTGATGTTTTGAATATACATATAGAAAATACTCACATTTGGAACAGTATTTTCGCTTCCTTGACCAATAATATACAATAATAATGTCCCAAAAGATAATTTTACACCTCTATTAATATTTAATTTCGATTTAAATGATAAAATTAGCAAGAAATTCAACGTTTAATCAATCATTGATCGAATGACAGTAATGACACATGACACGACATGATGCAGTCCGATTCAATTGCATGACAGGAATGACACTCAAATGTCAGAACGCGGACTGTTTCAGACCGCTATCCACAAATGACGTCATATTTCCCCCCTTCCGTCTTTACCTCAGGCGAAGTGAGGCAACCTCTTGTATACTGATCTTGGAAGAAACTAACAAAGGAGTTCCTATGGCGACAGCAGCCAATAAGTGTAGATTCCATGATACTAAAACAAACAAGATATGATCTCGCGCTGGTTTCGCTGACGTCATTGCGTGTCCGAACCTCAAAATTCATAGGTTTCCTAGGTAACTCGGTTACCATGATACTGAAAAAAAACAAGATAAACTCTCGCACATCCCACTTCAGAAGTCATCACGTGACCTACCTCAAATCTAAACAATCAATGTCACGCGGGGACGTCATACGTGAGCCAGTTCAAATTTTGACCAGCAAATGGTAACTAGGTAACGTTATGGATGTTTAAAATCCAACCTCACTTTTGGCTCGCAGTGACGACATGCGCGGCTTGGTTTTAATTTCGTCCAGCAATTGATCATATCTTGTGTGTTTTAGTATCATGTGTAGATTCACTCTGTCAATAAATGGTTTTTATTAAAAAATGGGTGTCGATAATTGGTCTTTCACCACTAATTCTTAAAAAAAATAATATATATAAGTTCTCGAATGAATATTATATATGATTTTATCACTTGTGAGGATCAAGAAACACTTCATAAAAAACACTGATCAAACATTTTAAATATTTTTATATTTGGTTGACCAAAACTCGGCATCAACTCAAAGTTTGCTCTCAAACTGTCAATAATTGCTTGTTTACCTTAAGTCACATACTAAAATATCTCGAGATATAAAGCGGTTGAGATTCTGAAAATTTGTGTGGTGAGATTTCCGAAGATGCTCTTTTCAAATGAGATAATAGTGTCAAAATATAGGTTTATATAAAAAGCAACATTTCAATAATTGTTTCAACACAGGAAATTTCGTCATATTCAAAACATCCTCTGTTTAAATTATATTCTATAAAATCCACTGTTTCGTAATCCCTTGCGCTGCAATAATTAGTTAGTTCGATAATCGCAAGATTGCTGACTTTGCTAAGAGGTATTGAGGTAAAGGACCGAGTAGAATGAATCAGTAAGATTTCGGGTCCGAACTAAAAAACATCCCTCGGCCATGAAGTGTACAGTGATTAGCAGTTTATATATTTCAATGTAAGTACCTTTTAGTATTATTATGTGGGAATTGTAACTCGGCACTTTTATCGTATTGTTTAATAAATTGTATTGGAATTTGATAATTTGTGTTCATAATTAATTAGACCCAACCTCGACGTCCCTCGTTGCACCCTATACAAATTAGAGCGTGACATTGTGGTGGATGCGCCGAATCTTACAATTCCCATATCAATTTTTTATGTTTTTTTATTGTTTGATTGTGTATATTTTTATGTTTATGATTGTGATGGTTTTTTCGTTCGTTCAATAACACAGTATATCTAATCGATTGAATTTATATTTCTTTTTCCATCTTTCTCTGTTGTACGAAAGGCCGATGAACGGCGACGATCGGATAACTCGTAGTAAAGCTAAAGAAATTAATACTGCGGCTAAAGCTAGTGATCCTAAAAATTCACCAAAAATCAACGTAGCAACTTATTCTAAATTTAATCCAAGTCATCGTAGCACGATTATTGGTTCTGATAATCCGTTTCGCCCGAATACTACCTTGGGTCGAAGCCCGCCAAAAAACTCAAGTTTGGACCACTCGTTCGTATCTTTCAAATAGAGGAAATTGCGGAGTATGAAAATAACACAGTTATACACAATAAACAAGAAGTCATAACACCAAAAGTACAAATTCACACTCCTTTAGTAAATATAGAAGAAGATATAGAGTCAAAAACACCTCAAGGAAACACCAAAACACACACAACTTGCAAGTCGGACAACTTAGAAAATCAATTCAAAAACCAAAATTCAGAGCTACTTTTCAATAAACCACCTATACTACTTGCACTCAGACAAAATAATCCAACACAAAACAAAATATCGTATCAAATAAAAAAATAATCTTGATATTACAAATATAAATAAAGTCAGTAAAAACACAATGGCTAACACTACTCTAGAAAACGCATTAGCCGAAGCAAAAAATCCGGCGATTCCGAATTATTATGTAACCAAGAAAGTTTCAGATGTTGATTATGAGATTCTAAAAGGCAGAAATAAGAATGCTCGAAAGGACGTTGTCCATGTTAGTAGAATTTTACCATATCACGACCCTTGGACTCCCGAGGCAATTCCCAATAACAAAGAATAATAATATTAATGTAAATAACAATAAAACAAACTACTAGGTTAATTTTAAAAAACTATCTGCTTATATATAATAGAAATAACGTCCGTCAGCATAAATTTATAAATAGACTAGTGAACGAACAAGGAATATCTTATTCAGTAAATAGTGGTGAATTTTCACGCGCCAAGCAAATCTCAATTTATAGTAAATAAATCTATCATCAAGATGAACGGAAAAATATGCAGAACATTATATTTTAATTCACGAGATTTAACCAAAGAGAATATATCAATGATGACCATTTTTCTCACGATTTTTCTGATACATTTTCAAGGATTAATATTATTTCGAGTCTCTCTTTAGGATACTACTCGTTACCATTAAAAATGTTGGAACCGACAATGCTGAAGACAATAATATAGAAATGAGCGCCGGAGCATATTGGAAACCTCTTCCGGATACAAACATTTATGACGCAACAATTCCCATGACCTACCAAACTAGCTGGATTGAAAGAGAGGAGAATCAGACAACGCCGTTACCAGGAAAATGTCAAAACACAAACGGGCCTGAATGTATGTTGATACATCATATGAACGGCCTGGGCGTGGCGTTCGCCAAGGAATTTGAAATGCTCAACGACAATTGGAGTGCAGGATCCACGAGGCAGAAGGAAAAAGAGTCGTCGAGAAATAAGAGATCTCTAGACTTTATAGGGTCTGGACTAACTTGGTGTTGCGGAGTAGCTACAATGGTGAAGCTCAGTCTGATCGACAGTTCAGAAAAGGATGTAAGACAAAAATTAGATTTATCTGGGACAATTCGACAAATTACAGAAAATTCGGAACATTTCAAGGAATACGAGAAGTCGATCGAACAAGCATTCAAAGATACTGAAAACCGTATGAAATACTTGGAGAAAGGAGTTCAAGAAATCCAAAACAAAATCAGTACTTTACTAGACAAACAAGAAACAGTAATATTGACAACACTTTACTATTAATTTTTTAATTTGAAAAGAATCATTTTACTAACTAGAGCACTAAGAAGGCAAGCCATAATGAATTCGTGCAAAAGCCGTTAAATTCCAGCAGACATTGTTCACCCACAAGTCCTGAAGAAAGATCTGGAAAATCTGCAGCAACAAATAGGAAGTTCAGGGCAAGGACTGGCCATCCATGTCTCTGAGTTATCAAAATATTTTGAAATATCCATTTTTGACTGTTTGTTCACCAAATTATTCATTCACATCAAAATACCTGTAATTCAAGAAAACAGAGGCTGGAAGCTCTATGAATTGATAACGATTCCCTTTGCATGGTTCAACCAAACTTGCGTCATACCACACCAACCACTTTATATAGCGGTATCAGAATCAATGAACAACGAACGCGCACTGAGACAAATTTCTGGAACTGGGTTGCATGAATACAAACCATACCAAAATAAGCTGTGCTTTATACCCAGATTCTCAGCAGATAACATCAAAGGACCAGAATGCGCCAAAAAGCTATATGAAGGGTCGACAGTTCAAGAGCTAAGCCAATATTGCGTTATGCATTGCCACTCCGCAACATCCATGATCATCTCAGAAATAGAAGAGGAAATCTACAATATTGCAAATCTCAGAGAAGAGACCATGGTTACGTGCAAAAACAACAACACGATTAGATTAAACTCGAAGTTGTCATGCCATGAAGCTATAAAAATTCATCTTCCTTGTAGCTGCCACCTACACACATCGACTGAGATCATCATTCCGAAAAATTTTCCATGTCCAGAATCTCCGTCGGCAGACTATGCCAAGATCATCCATATAATACCAGCAACCTGGTCTAATCTACAGTCATTTGTCCTAAATTCAAGTGTCAGTCATTTTTCTCCAACATACAAAAATATTTCGGAATGTCTTAATACGAATTGGACACTACATATACCCATGATACTAAAACAAAAAAGGTATGATCAATTGCCGGACGAATTTCGAACACATGCGCGCATTTCGTCATGGGGAGACCAACATAGCTGAACTAATGTAGGACATACGTTGCATTGATAGGTGTGTTTGTTATGCTCCACCAGTGCACACTTTTTTACACTGTAACACTCAGTGTGGCTTTGTTTGTGAAATATTTGTCTGTTTTTTAGGATTGAATATCATTACTAAACGTACTAAGATATTCTATCCTAAAAAACAGACAAATATTTCACAAACAAAGCCACATTGAGTGGTGCAGTGTAAAAAAGTGTGCACTGGTGGAGCATAACAAACAGACCTGATGAAATAGCATGCACATACGTTAATTTCTGTCAATCCGTAACCAATCAGCGTACAGCATTTTTGACGTTGGGCAGCCGTCAGAACCCATAGTAGCCGTCGCTAGCTCATGGAAAGAAAAAGAAGAATTGACGTTTGTTTTCGTGATTTTGAGGTTATTTATAACTTATTGTTTATCGTTCGCATAGCCTTTTCTGCTTCTGCCTTTTGAACATGTTTGATTCTAATCCGAGAAAATGATGTAGGTACCTGAATGTATACCTATTATGAACTAAGCATTTGCGGTTTTGATAGTGAATAAACTTTTTTCTAATACATTTTGGTATCCATTCTTTCAAAGTGAGTGAACCAGTGAGCCGTTTGTGCTTTGTGCATAAAACACCAATATTTTGTGCGTGTGTGTTTTTATTTAAAGTATGTGGTAATGTGTATGGACGATAAAAAAAAGCATTTGCCAGAAATAATAAAAAAAACTTTTAAATTTTGAAAATAATAATTTTACTCAGGACAAAACATTTACAATAATAATTCAGAAAGTAATATAGGTACATATAATAATACAATAGACCCAAACTATCTATAAACTAGAAACAGAAACCGTATACCTATTTCACAATTTTTGAAATCTTACGCTTTCTCATATTGGAGGTTTCTCTGGAAGTGATATTGAGAACTCTAATTTTGATAAACATCTTACACCTGAACAAAAGTTTTTTTGCCGTGATGGTGTATGTCCATGCTCATTTTGAATCATTGTACTGGTACCTACTTGGTTGATCTTGTACATTTGCAGATTCGGAAATTATTTGATCATTTCGACCCACCAAATAGTTTCGAAGTCGATATTTTAATTGAAGAGCGTTTGGGTGGTCATGCAGCCCACCAGTTGCCCTCATGATCGAAAATAAACCTTCAAGAGGATTCTGGTTGATGTGATGGGTTAACAAATATTTGACGGTAAAGTCTTTTCTCAAGTCTGAATAAAGTTTCTTCAAAGACTCTATGCTTATGATAATTCCCTTTTGAAATGGTAGCAATGTATCTGTCCCCATTTTTCTCATTTCTTTCACCATAGTCTTCATTTTTTCCAAAATATCGTTTTGCTCTGTTAAAGCCAAACCATACCCTAGAATACTTATTAGTCTAGAATAAAATGGATTACAGATTACAATCTCAAACCTTTAACTCGATTCCTTGAGTCGGAATGTGGAACTTGACTGTTGAATACATCAAACCAGTCATTAACAATTTTTACGAACTCAGAGCACTCAGACCAGTGGTTTTCTGTTTCATAAAGCCCAAGCATTCCCAATCTAGAAATTGATTTGGAAACAGTATGTGAAAAAAGCTTGGTCGCATATTTTACTTTCACCTTTGAGCACCTAGAATCAAAACGTATTTTAATTAAAATTACGTTCATAGTTATTATTATGAAGAGTCTTCTCGAGAGTCTTCTGTAATACATCTGCAACTGGCTTGGAATTGATAAGTTTTCCATTTTTTTTATGTTTCCACTTACCTTTGGGCAATTTCAAAAGTTTTTCTTTGAGACAAAAGTCATCGTCAGAAAAATGACTAGAACATATCCTAGCACTTTCAACATTGAAACTCTTTCTATAACATTTGCGCACCCATGAATTGCGAATATCTTCGGCCGTTGGAAACCGAAAGAATCGGTAGCCCTTCCTCACATGACTTCTAGTGATTTTATTATTGTGATCACAAAATAACACTGCACAGAGAACCATTAAAAGTTCAAAAAATCAATCAATATTTTTAAAGACACAACACTTCTGAAAATATTTAACTTGATTACATAACACTATGTTTTGTTTTAGTATCATGACTTGATTATTTGAATTTGACACGTCACGATGAAAACAAAAAACAACTTCACGTTGATCATGTTCACCTTGTAACATCGCATCGCCTAACTTCACTTACCCGGGTCTCCTATTGACGTCAGCGTAACCTGCGCGTGAGCTTATCTTGTTTGTTTTAGTATCATGACATATACCCCATATGAATTTAACTTCAAGTGACACCACAATTCAAAATATTGTGAAATCTATTGAAAGCGTATCTTCAAATGTTTTGTCGTACAGTGATACTTATGGCCTTCATAGTGACTCACTCTTCCTAGTCTGGAACGTTATTTTGTCAATTCTTGTCGCCTATCTTCTTTTCAATCGTAGCCGAATCGCGGTTGCGACGCCCTTGTTCCAAGCGGCGCACAGTCAATCAACCAGCAACCAAACAAATAGTATCCACGACATATTCTTCATCCTAGTCTGTTTCACATTCACATTCTTCTTACAGTATCTCATCTCACACTTCGCGTTCAACCATTTTATAAAACCAAAAATCAAAAAGAGACATGTAAACTCAAATCTTCAAAACAGTCCAGAGCAATCGAATTATAGACGTTACTCTCAGCGAAATAATGAAACCACAAACGATACGTCAATGGATGATAAGCGGGACAAATCACCACAAGTTATACATTCTTCAAGATTTCGAGTTGAAATAATCAACAGTCAAAACCTCCTATCACTATCTCCCGGTGAAAAATCAAATGCAAGCATAGACATAGAATGCATTGATAAAAACTGATAAACTTTTGAGTAAAGTATGTATGCGCTAGTTACTTATTTAGTTTATGAATGTGAAGAATGAAAATGTCATAAATAATACCCCTGGGAGCTCCTCTAGCGTGATTTTTACATTGTTATTTAAGTCTCTGAAATCCTTATAAAAAGTAAAGATGCAGGGGTCGTCTAAAGAAACGAAATGAATCAAAATGCGAAGATAATTACTGAAATAAAAAGGTTTTATTTAAACAACCGCTATGTTCAAGAGATTTTCTATTATAAAGACTTAATCAAAGATTTATCAAAGTAAAGCGATAAACTAAAATTCACCTGTAGGTGGGAGATAGAGGGCATACAACTCGATAGGAAGGTCGACAAAATCCTACATACATGAGAGGAATATATTATTTCCTTATTTTATTTTATCTATTTTTTTTCTCTTGTCTTTTCTTCATTTATTTTTTTTCTTCTATATATTCGTCCTGATCTTATTTAATGCGGCTGGGCGCCATTTTGAAACATTTTTTAATGGAAAGGGGAGTCGGGTGACAGATCATTCGAAAGGTCTTATCGAGTAGATTATTGTGTGAAAATTTCATAGGATTAAACGCATCCGTGCAGATGACAGACTGTCAAACTAACAAGATAAAGAAATTCGTGAAATAAGAACAAAAAAAGCATACTTCAATTTTTATTGTAAAAAATGTTGAAAATGTCCTCCGTTGACCCCCAAACAATGAAATAATCTGTCTGAGATCTCCTGACGGACTTTTTCGAAAGTATCGACATTAATATTTTGACAAAAAGCAGTAATTCTTTGCTGTAAATCTAAGAGAGAGTCTGGCTGTGTTGCATATAATTTCTGTTTTAAATATCGCCATAAAAAAAAAGTCCAATGGTGTTAAATCGGGCGACCTGGCAGGCCATTCGGTAGGACCCCGACGACCAATCCAACGATTGGGGTAAGTTATGTCCAAATACTGCCTCACATTTCTGCTGAAAAAAATTGGTGCCATGCCAAATTCGTTGGGATTATTCTGACGTATTTGTACAATCAAAGGCTCTATTGTAGTTTCTAACAAGTTCAAAACAGGTCCCCTGTCAAATTTTCATATTATGAAAACAGGACCAACAATATGGTTCCCCAATATGCCAGCCCATACGTTAACCTTTTCGGGATATTGCGTGTGGGTTTTCCTAAAAACATGCGGATTTACGTCACTCCAATAACGAAAATTTTGCCTGTGTACACGGCCATTTAAAAAGAAAGTACACTCGTCACTAAAACGTATCTTGGTTCTCGGCCTATTCTATCGGTCATAATTTCGCAAAATTCCACAAGTCTGTCAGGATCATCTTCAGTCAACTGGTGCACCATTTGAAATTTATAAGGATAAAATTTCTGTTTTTTCAGCAATCGTTTTACAGAAGCAGACGAAGTATCACAGATGTCTGCAATCTGAGAAGTCGACTGTTCAGGATTTATCACCATCTCACCAATGATTGCAATTTGTTTATCTTCCGAAATAGATGGTCGCCCTTGATTCTTCAAGTTCTGAACACTAACAGTCTCGATAAACTTTAGTTCTGTGGCGAGGTATAGTGTGGAAACTGTATCTCCATCTTAATTTAGATTTTAGTATTATCATGCTAATAAATGCTTTCCAAATTTTTTTTATCATCTTGAAATTCTTTATCCGCTTTGTATCAGCATTCCTATTTGTTAACCTGTACTGTTTTGCTCAGGTTCACCATCATTTTTCCAGAATCTGATGTGTCAGCTCGTTAAAAAATTGAAACTTAATGTAAACGACATTTTTAAAAACTTACAAGTTTGGCAGGCTGTCATATCCGCACGGATGCGTTTAATCCTATGAAATTTTCACACAATAATCTACTTGATAAGACTTTTCGAATGATGTGTCACACGACTCCCCTTTCCATTTCAAAAAATGTTTGAAAATGGCGCCCAGCCGCCATCTTGAATACTAAAAGTACGCCAGTAACATCAAAAAGTGGTTTTTCGACAGCAATTAAAGTATGCCAAGTTTCAAAATTTTTGGTGCACACATTAAAAAAAAAGGGAGGGGACCTTTTAGAGCCGCACTGTATAATATTGTCCATTCCAACAATTCAGAAAAAAAAATAAAAATAAGAAATTTTGGAGTGGACAATTTTATGAAGAATCACCTTTATTTTCAATGCTGAATGAGATAAAATGATAAAAATTGGGGGTTTCCTTTTGAAAAAATTGACTTTTGGCAGTTTTCTTGATTTTATTTTTGATCTTATTTTTGGGCCACCCTGTAATAATAGTTATCAAAGAATTGTGAAAAATCTTTCAAGTGGGTTTTTTGGATAACGCTTCTGAAACAAAAGATAATAGTTTTTTATTCCAATTCGTATTTTGGAAGTTTCTTTTCGAGACACAATTCGAAAGAAAAAAAAAAACTTAATTGAAGCGGTAATATACAGGGTATCCGGTAAGTATATGGCATAATTTTGGGAGCATATAGGGCAGGTCGAAACAACCCCAGTTTGTCATAAAACTTTTCTCTAAAGCGCCTCCGTGGAGGAGATACAGAACCCTAAAGAAGTACCCATCGATTTAATGTATCTGCTGTAACTTTCGAACAGTGTTTTATAATTTGATGAGATTTTAGTATGTTGTGTAGGCCATAAAGACTCATAAAACCATAGTAAAGTCAATATTTGAAATTCTAGGGGAATTTTTGACAGTTGTCATTTTACAGCTACTTTTTCAAATACTCTGACCTTTTCTCAAAAAAAGGTGCTCTTCTGAAAACTAAGCTCTGCAAAATGACACCTGTCTAAAATTGGGCCCAAAAGGTTTGGTGACCAGTCCGTTCCTGGTTCCCCCTACAATTTCAAATATTGACTATGGTTTTAGGAGTCTTTATGGCCTACACAACATACTAAAATTTCATCAAATTATACAAGCCGGTTCAAAAGTTGGAGCTAAGAAATTCAATCGATGGGTACCCCTTTAGGGCTCTGTATCTCCGTTAGGAGGCACTTTTGAAAAAAAAAGTTTCATGACAAACTGGGGTTATTTTGACCTCCCCTATACGATCCTGAAATAATGCCTTATACTTACCGGATACCCTGTACAGGATCCCTTAAAAATACGACAAACATTTTTTTTTGTATGTATCACGAAATTGATAACTGATATACCTACTTAGAACGTTTTTTTTTTTTGATAAAAAAAGTCTACTCCGTCAAGTTTATTAGTTATTAATTTCGCAATATCTAAAAAAAAATTGGCTCAATATTATCATTTGCCGTATTTATCGACCATGTATATTATTACCGCTCAAGTTACGGCATCTTTATCTTTTGAATTCAAAAAATATCCTACATCCTGATACTTTGAAGTTTATCTAAGTTGAATCCGCAAATTTCAAAAAAAACATCGCAAAATACGAATTGGAAAAAAAATTGATTATCTTTTGTTTCAGAGGGATTATCAGAAAAATACCAAATAGGTATATCCCAAGGTACTTATCTTATAGCTATACCCATGTGGCATACATTTGAAAAAAAATAAAAAAGAATTATGATTTAGCAAAATGACATTCTCTTGAAATTTTTGAAAATTGCATCACTTCGTTCCGCACCCTGTATATCATAGAAAACCTCATCTCACACAAAATCTCTGAAAATCATTCCAATAAAGACAACATTCAAAACGCCAAAACACTCGACAAAATCCGTTAATCCAATTCAAAGTTACAGCTTATTCAATATGGGCAAAAATTGCTATGTTCTTTATTTTGAGGAGCAGTTCATAATGTCGCAGTAAAAGTGAAGAATAATGCCTGTACCTTGAAAATCTAGCATTCAGGAGTACCTATATCTTGATTATATCTTAAAATTCGACTAATTCAATGGATAATTATCGCATCAGATGGCTTTTTTTTCAATCTTTTGTTGTCCTAATTTTTTAGGATGGTGAAAAATGGGTTGGCTTATTGCGGCAAGAAAAATAAGGATTTTTTTGAGAAGTTCTTGAAAAAGTATATGAAGATGTGCATGAGGCAATCTTTTATGTTCACGAATAACCCCTGTGTCATAGTTTTGAATCAGGTTAAGTGAATCTGAAGTTAAACTTGGTTTTGTACAGCATATTCACTTTGGCTCGCAAAGTAGCAAACAAATAAGTTTGCAATCTGCTTGTCTAGCACAACACAAAACATCGCGTTTAACTTTGTGACAACATTTGGAAAATCATACATTTTAAAAGGTTAATTATTATGCAAACGAGTTGAATCAATATGTAAACAATGGCAAAAATTAACCATAACCAGTATCTTGAATGTCAACCTGTCGAGCAGTGTAGAAAGAGCGCACAAATTGAATTTGACCAATCAAAACGAAGCGAAATCGTTATTGGGGACTAGCACTAGTTGGTCGGTGAATACGCTACGTTTACTGATCGATATCGATTGCACAATAGTGATATTCCTTGAGAGTCGTGGAATAGTATATTGTACAACAAGCATGGAATGATACTCATTTCCTACGAGTATGAAGGTTTGTAGCACGAGCCGAAGGCGAGTCCAGCAATTCATACGAGTAGAAAATGTTCATTCCATGCGAGTTTTACACGTTTGGGTTAGTTTCAGCCGAGGCATCTCGAAATTGTGATTATTGAGAAAATTTGTGAAATATTTTTATATAATGTGCCAATGTTTTGATTTCCAAGCTTTGCGCTCCAACGCAATACAGCTGAGACACGCGTTTAGTGCTTTTGCGCGCACCAATGCTCGATGTGCGGGCTCACACTAGCACGCTACAAAACAAGTACATACCGCGCAATCTGCTCGTCGAAACGTACGCCGTCGCGTGCCTGAAATACGTTGCAGAGGTTTGTCGCAATCCACGGCTTGTCAGTAAACTGACGAGACATCAAAAGTTTTGTACGCTACATGTAGTGTTTGCACGGTCAAAGAAAAAATTGTCTGCCGCATGTACGATTCAACAAAACACAGTGATAATGATTTGGTACGCATCAATTCATTCATGAAAGCCTACAAAACTGGTCAGAAAGAAGATTGTATATTGAAAATTTCCTACCAGTCAATTCTAACCAATCATAGGCTTGCATTTTAACATGTTGCTATGGCAACGACCTAATTTTATCGGAAATCACCCTACTCATAATCACGTGACTGAAAGATTAATAAGTGGAAATCTCCCTGGCTTTGCATCTTGATGTAGCTCCCATATGATTTCAGTGTTGCCGTCCCCACTCTCCCTAACAATCCCAACCCAACTGGTGCATGGGAGCTACATCCAGCCGCTACTATTTAATCTTCTCAAATAGATTTGGCATGAATTTTTCTTGCCGAATCTCCCGCGAGCTCGAATTAAAAATCCGGAAATTTGTTCTCGTTGCGAATTTTTCGAGAAAATTCGCAACTCGACAAAATTTCCGGAAATAATTCGAGCTCTAGGGAGATTATAAGTGAAAACATTAAAATTTTGAAGCATCCGTGTGGAGCAGAAGTACGACAACATATTCTGAGAGCTTCTTATATCGCACCAAGCCTTCCCCCAACCACGTTTTTCTTGACAAACCTAGTATGGATGAAAAGAACATGAGGAAAGGTACGTCTTCAAGTGGACTCTATGATCAATGAAAGTGATAAAATACCAGGTATTTCAATACATTCATTTTTTCTGAGTCTTCACATTAGACCGATAATGTTCAAGACGCTGAGAAAAAAAATGCAGATATTGAAGATTTTGATGATAGCTCCGATTCCAAAGATGATTCACAGTCTAGAAGTGATTCAGAAAATGAATGATATTGGAAATCATGTTATGTTATGAAATAATAATTATCAATTCAATAAACCTTACTATTCTCATTCAGTGATTTTAATAATTACTTCACATGAATACGCGTAATAACAATTTGGTACAGTACGCAGGAACGCATGATCGGAAACTGTCACGGATGCAGTTTTTTTTCTGTTTCCTATGCGCATTAGGGTGCTTACAACGAGTCCGTCTTTTCCATAGAAATTTTTTTTCGGGATCACCTCTTCTGGAAAAAAAAAGGCGCAAGTGTATTTTCATGATTATCTCGGTAGGGGTGGATTTTATTGCAAAATGTTTAAATGATAAAATATACAAGAATAGCTGCTCAACCAAGAAGGTATCTTGCGTGTCTTGTCTATTTACAGCCTTTACGGAGTTATTGACAGGTGATGTGAATGTCTTGATAAAAAAAAAGTTAGCGTTAGCGTATTCACCGATCAACTAGTGTTAGACCCCATTAACGATTTCGCTCGTTTTGATTGGTCAAAATAAATTTGCGCGCTCTTTCTACACCGCTCGTCAGGTTGACATTCAAGAGATTGGTTATGGTTATTTTTTACGATTGTTTACTTCGATCAACTCGTTTGTATAATTAGAATTTGGAATTTTTGATTTTCCAAATGTTATCCAAAGGTAAACGTGCTGTTTTTTGTTTTGCCAGACTAGCAGAGTGAAAATAAGTGAGCTTTTTTGCGAGCAAAAGTCAATATTTATATTTAACTTCAGATTTACTTACTTGAATAAAAAGAATGGCCCCAGGGTTTGTACGTGGACATGAAAGATTGCCTGATGCATATCTTCATTCAGCTTTTCAAAGTTTCACAAAAAAATCCTTATTTTTCTTGCCGCAATAAGCCTACCCATTTTTTACCTGCTTTCGTCATTAGCCACGTATACATTTTTAGAAAATTAAGACAATATGAGATTGAAAAGAAATGCCATGTGATGCATTAATAATTATTCCTCGGATTAGGCAAATTTTAAGATAATATAATTTAGAGAATCCAAAAAATTCTAAAAACAAAATTAATTACAAGGTACTCCTCCATGCTAGATTTTCAAGAAACTGCAGGCATTATGCTTCACTTTCACTGCGGAAGTATAAACTAAAACAAAATAAAGAACATAGCAATTTGTTTGCCCTTTTCAATAAGCTGTAACTTGAAACGAATATGTAAACGGATTTTGTCGGGTGTTTTAGCAATTTGAATGTCGTCTTCTCTCGTCCATTGGACTGACTTCCATATACAGTGTGTCTGCTTAAGTTGGCCACATATGGGAAACTTTTTTATTATTAATTTTAGGAAAAAAAGTTATTCTTTATAAAAAGTCCTGCATGTTCCAAAACCTAAAATGCAACCATCAGATATTACATTTTTTCATTTGAATTAATGCATTGATTTAAATGTCCAATAATTAAAATAAGAGATTACTGTTTAATATTAATTTATTTATAAAATTTAATAAATTTAAAAAAGAAAAAAACAATCATTTTGATGGAAGTGTTTATTTTTCTTTATAACAATTTTCGATATTGTCAAATTTTACTCTTGAGTGAAATTCATATTTTTTGACAAACCTCGTATACGACTGAAAAAATGTAATATCTGATGGTTGCATTTTAGGTTTTGGAACATGCTGAACTTTTTATAAAGAATAACGTTTTTTCCTAAAATTAATAATAAAAAAGTTTCCCATATGTGGCCAACTTAAGCAGACACACTGTATATATTTAATATAATTTGTGAGAGATAAGGTTTTCTATGATATACAGGATGCGGAACTACCATTTTGCTAAATCATAATTCTTTACCAAATTTATACCACAAGGGTATATCTAAGACAAGTACCTGGTATTTGGTGTATTTGGTATTTTTCTGATAATCCTCCCGAGGTAAAAGATAATAAATCTGTATTCCAAGTCGTATTCTGTGATGTTTTTTTTTTCAGATTTGCGGATTCAACTTAAATCAACTTCAAAATATCAGACCTTTTTAAATTCAAAAGATAAAGATGATTTATGTTGAGAGGTAATATATACAGGGTCACCTAGACATACGGCAAATGCCAATAATTATTGAGCCTAATTTTTTCTGGTATTGCGAAATTAATAACTGATAAACTTGATGGAGTGGACTTTTTTATCAAAAATACGTTTTGTAGTATATCAGTTCTCAATTTCGTGATACAAACCAAAAAAAAAAAAAATTTGTTGCATTTTTAAGGGACCCTGTATATTACCGCTTCAGTTAAATCATTTTTCTCTTTTGAATTGTGTTGAAAGTATCTTAAATCCTGAGATTTTGAAGTTAATTTAATCCGCAAATCTAAAGAAAAAACATCCTAAGATACGAATTGTAATGAAAAATGATCATCTTCAGTTGAAGAAGCGTTATCCGAAAAATATAATCAAATAAATCAAAAACTAAAATTCAACATTGACACCCTGTATCTCTGTTAATATCAACTTTCAGAATAGACATGTTGAGGCCAATCGCAATATTTTTCTGTGAGGAATCTGCTGTTAACATCTATCCCATTACTTCTGGTCCACCCTGTATAATACAGTGCTGGGTTTTCAAAACCTGACATAGACCAACTTTTTTATTTGGAGATATAGACTAGTACTTCCAAGAGGAAAGTTGTGTGAAATGAAAAATCAGGAAAAAAATATGTCAGCGTTGCCAGATTTCGCAGTAGAGGCGAAAACGTTATTTTTTTAAATGACAACATGGCATTTTTTTCCACAGTGTTATAGACCTCGAAAATCTGAACAAAAATTGTTATACACATAATGTTCCTAAACTCAGTCGTTTTCGAGTTATCGCGATTTAAAAATTACATTTTTGCATCTTTGACATGCTTTAAAACTAATACGATTCAAGATAAAGAAAAACGGTCTACACTTTATAGTCTTAGCACCCCTTGACTGTCAATTTTTTTCTTAAAATGCAAATACATATCCCCAAAACGGTCAAAGATGACCATAGATGTTATTTAAAAATGTGGGTCGTCATTAAAATTAAAGAAGCTGTTAGCTACTCCGGTATAACCTCTGATCGAAGAGTAAGTTGAAATATCGCACTCTACAAATTATGCCATTATGCCAAAGTAGGTGATGCAAGAAATGCGGTTGGAAATGTTGTCATAAGGTGGTATGAACGAAGCAGAGCAAATGCTTTACTATAATGCTATCTTTGTCAGTTGTTTGTAAAGTGTATGTCTATTTCAAAAAATGTGATTAAAAGCATTTTTTGCTTGTTCTTCATTCATACCACCCAATCTCATTGATTCAAATGAAATGTGATAATACAAAATACTTACCTCTTTGTACAGTCTAGTCAGAAATTGAATGCATGGCCTCAGCTCATCAAGAGTATAACCAGTTTTCGTGACAAATGAGTCATTCCATAATTCAAGATTGAGAGTGAATTGTGCGATGGCCAAGGCACTGGCCGCTAATTGACTGGGCAGGAATTCCAAAAAAGTTTCACAATCGAGGATTGAGAGCTCGCAGATGAACTGAAAAATTTTCTCAATTAGTTGTTTCAGCAAAGGATCGCAAATCTGGATCAATTGAAGTTGACGTGATGCGTGATCCGGATTACTGGATACCAGTGGATACATTAGACAGTTTTCGTTGCTCAAAAAATGCAGCTCCGACTAACGCTAATTGACAACTTTAACATTTGGATGTCATTTATCGTATATCGATACCAATAAATGCCGGTTGTTAACGGACGATAGTCATAGCGGTTAACGCAGCGAAACACATGCGCAGTAGAAGAAAATATCTCATTTGACATTTGATTGTCAATGTTTTGAGAATTGATTCCAATGTTTTTGTTTATACTTTCGCTAGATTCAAGACCAAGACAATTTACGCAATGAATCCAAATCAAGAAACAGCAAGTTTTTTAAAAACAATCAGGCGAAACCGAGTTTGGTTAACCGATGAAGATGACCAGATCTAACTCTCTGAAATACTGGCAAATAATCCTTATGGGGATGGATCTGAATAGAGTGTGATTGTTTCCAAGTTCTTGGAGGTCACTGGGACTGGGCAAGAGGTGTCTGTGGGGGGAGTTGAAGAACATATTACATGTTTTGAAAACGTTTGGGAAAAAGGATGTATGGATGTCGTTGTTGTTCATACTTCTAATAAAAAGTCATCTTCAAAATCAGAATCTGATTCGTCACTGGTGTCCAATAATACCATATCATTTCAATCATTTTGGAAAAATAACACATAAACATAAGCAAAACAAGACTGCGATGTCATTTGCCAATAAGTTTGGTTAGGGTTGGGGTTAAACGTAACGTTAAGCGGATTTGTTTCTTGCCTTCACCGAAAACTATATTTTTATCTGTCAAATAGCGACTATCGCTACGGCTTTCGTGACCGCTACCGGTGAAATTTTTAGAAGCAACGAAAACTGTCTATTATTGAAATTACTAGATAAACGAAAACTACAACCAGTAAGTAGTATCAAAAAATAGAAAACAATACAAGCGGTTGCTCTACTCTTGGCCAATACTGTATGTTGATATTATCGTTAGATATAAAATAGTCATAATACTGTAATATAATGATATCTCAATCAATTGTTGCGTCTCAATCACACTTCCAAGCAATGCAAAATAGTGAGATTGCTATTCTGACAGTGTTCAATCTATGGAGGACTATAACAAGGAGACGAATCGACATACGAATATCCCGGAAATTCTGTCCCTCTTTTTCGTTAGTTCATTTGAGGGCGCTGTTGCTAGTAGGGCTTTTATTTATTCATTGTCATGGTAACGTTTATTGCTTGTCAATAATTTGACAAGATACTTTTATCACATTTTCATTAATTTTTTGCAAATTTCCACTCCACATTCCACATGCAGTGCATTCTCTATAAGGCAAAAAATTGAGGCTGAATCGTCGCAGCATCGTGTTTCAAGCCCATGGTTTGTTCAATGATGACTGTTGTCAATGAAGGATATGAGGTCACTCAGTTACTCTATCAATTGATGCAATCAAACAAAAAAATATGAAAATTTTAGAAATTTCAGAATTATGTATAACAAATAATATATTTATGATACCTTTTATCATCAAATAGTGAGAGTTTTGATGCAACCTAGTTAATAAAAATCTGTTGCATTCTGATAGAGTATTCGTAACGTTGTTTCAATTATGTTGCCTAGGTGACATTTTTGTTTGACATCAAATCACTAACGACTCTTCGCCATCTGGGAGTAACAATTGAACCTGAATTACGATTTGAAACCTGGACCACTTTTATGCATTTCGATTACTCTCCTAGTTACAGTCCTCCATAGGCATAGCAAAATTGGCATCCCGGGAGGGGGGGGGGGGTTTGTGGTTTGTGAAATTCGATTATGAAGTCCGTTTCACTGTTCACATTTTGTGATTTAAAATGGTCATAACTATTTTCCCAGTGTTTTTATTATCGTCCATAAAAAAAGATTCTCTAGAAAATTTCAAGTGAAAAAGGTAGTCTTGTCAAAGTTCGCTCAACTGAGCCGTTTTCGAGATATTTATACTTTAAGAGTTAAACATTCATAATATTCGCCTATCTAAATTCAACACGCTGTGTTTCGGAAACGGTGCAATTTCGGATTAAGGTGAGTTGCTTAACAACGTCTTATTTTGACTTCAGGAACATATGGCAATTTTGTAAATAATGTTTTGATACGTTCGCGTTAAGTAGTCGAATATTAGGAGTTTTTCGGTGTGGCATGGAACTCCTTAAATGGAAATATTTCGAAAACTGCTCACTTGAGCGTACTTCGAAAAGATTACCTTTTTGACTTTAAAATGCCTGTTTCTTTTATAATGAAAGATGGAAAAAAACATGATCATTTTGAACCACAGAATAAGGAGTGTAGAGCCAGAGAGCTAAATAACGACGAGAAGCGACAAAAACTTGTTTTTCCCATTGCTTAAACGGGAACACATTTATTTAGCCTTGACATTGAAATTTTTGACAGCTTGTATCGTATCCAAGTTATAGTCCGTTTCACGAGGGTTTGTACTCACGTCATTGATTGTCTCTCCTTTTCTAACTCATGGAGAGGTCTAAAAACAGACTGAAACAGAATTAATGACGTAATAAACATCGGTCGTTACTAGAATCCAAAATGGCCGCCGAGCAACAGCTGATTTCTATCATCTCTGAATAATAATAACCTAAAATTTGGTTATGTGATCAAGTAATTAATCAAAACAATGTTGTTGTCAAAACACAAGTCAGTTAACTTCTCCAATGTCACAGTTTTGTTGTATAAAATACCTTGTCGGTATTCAGAATGTCAACAAATTACGATAAAAAAGCGTGTGGTCTACTTTACAAAGGATGGAGATGCTGAAAAACCTTTGTTAACACTTGAGGCAGTTTTGGAGGTGAGTTATTTCATAAAACTAGTTCTTTGTACCTATTCATTTCCTATTCCATCTCCTGAACTTTTGTAGAGAGTATCTGATGACCTTTGAATTGAAATTACAACTCTTAAGATCAGATCTCATGGAATCAGAATTGATGAGGACTTCAAGGCATCCACGTCAATTGCAGTCCAGAGATCAGAAAGATAGATGGATTATTGGAGCAGTCATGCGTTGTTGAGAAAAGAAAAAAAGGGCTAGTATTGTTATTGAATGAATATTTTGGGCAGGCAGAATTTGACATTATTTTAGTTTATATTCAGTTCGTGTTCATGATTTCAGTCTCCTCATCTATGTTCCGCTGGTACTTGTTTGTAATAAAATTACGTTAATTATTTTCTTCTTCTATAGTAAGGAATGTGACTTATTTATCACCTTATGACTGGGCAGGAAGTGATGTCTTGCAGTTGATAACTGATCTGAAAAATGTTTCCATTTTTCACTCCCCCTTAAATGGCCGTTATTTCATGAGTTAGGTATAAAAAAATTATTGATAATTTATCATTTTTTTATAACTTAAAATAACGGCTATTAAGGCGGTTTGCAAATTACAAGGAAAATCCTTTACTCCGCATTTTTAAAAAACACAATAGTCTGATGCTTTGTTCTTTTTGACACTATCATAAAACTTGGAAAAATACATACACTCTGTAGAATCAAAATATACACTCACGGTCGGATAAACGGCACATGCCTAAAATTTGATAGAACTTTGATATTATAATATAATATAATATGATAATCGTTTATTAAGCTAATAAGCTTTACAAAGTCATCCTGCTTCAGTTATCAAAAGATTATTGGTGCATTAAAATGGTTCAAACAATCCGTCATTTGATCGGTCATGGCGATTTTATTCAAAATATTGTTTAGGTCTCTTTGTTCACGTTACAAAAAAAATGTGTAAGTTCTGGAAAAATTGGTTAGCACCATCCAAAAGGGAAAATTTCTGTACCCTATGAAAATCGAAAAGAATCGCTGGTTTAGTGAACTGACAAATGGATTCAAGTTCTTTAATGCACCATTACATTTTTGATAACTGTTGCAGGATCAAAGTGTTATCAAGTTTTAGGCTGTTAATCTACTTTTGGCCACCAAACTGATGTATTAAATTTCGTTTACCTAATAATTCATAAAAAAAAATGCTGACTAGCTGATTTCTCGTGGGTTGATGTTCATCCAGTGATGGGGGGACTTCTACTGATAAGAATAAAACTCGACTATTGTGGGTTTTTGCGATAATGGTGCTTTCTTAGTTTGTTATTCAAACGTGTCTATATAGCAACGATTGCTCATCAGTATACTAAGAGAAGTCCGTTTTGTGAACTATTATAAATAGAAAAAAACCCTTTGCTAAAACACACAATTGTGGCGAATGTATCCCCCAAAAAGATCAGCTCCTCAGCAATTTTTTTTTTCAATAATGATATTTCTACTAGACGAATGTATGGATTAATGTATTTTTTCACTCTCTTGAGCTTGCAATCCCTCCATGTGAGGATTTTTCAAAAACTACATATCTTGGAATTTCATTCTACATGATTTCCTTAATGCACAAACAAAAGCGAACTGGAATAGCGTTGAGTCTAATGGTAGAGTCACAAGCAGTGCACGCTGTCAGTTGCCTGGTCTAACGATCGCTCGCATCCGGATGGCGGATATACACGCGACTACGCTTCCAATGGATGACCAGCCTGAATCCAAAATCTAAATGGAAAACACATCTGAACGTGTTCTGGAGAGCGTTTTGGAACATACTTGTTCGGCATCAATACAAAATTTGAACGCTCTTGAAACTATATGAATTAGCTACGACATACGTTTTTTTTCAAGTAATGACGTCATCTATGACGTGAGTATGAACCCTCGTGAAACGGACTGTATATTGATACGATGGGAGCTGTCAAACGCGGGCAACGAATACTTATAGTCCGGGCGTCCGGGCCCAGAATAAAAATTGTAAGATATTCTGAAGTTTGATATAGGAGGATTTTTGATCCTGTTTAACAAAAATAAGACGTGGGCCAATCGTAGAAAAAAAGCCTGATATGTTCTTTTTTATACTAGGTAGGTACTCAAAAACATTCAACAAAAATAAACATAAAGCATGATTGAAAAATCAAACGTTGATTTGACAATTAAAAATATGAACTCATGTGTACGGGGTTTTTCATCATGATTTGCCACCACTTTAGAAACTAGAAACCCTATTAACAGAGATACAAAAGTGTTCACATGATTTTTCCTGAAAATGTTATAATAACTAAGAGAAAGAACATAATATCACTATTGGAAATCGGGCAAATGTGGAAAAGTTTAACTTTTTTAAATGGAATGCCCTGTATTTTAATACCGATCCAAAATCTCCTAATTTTCTTCTTTTCAAAAATATATAGTTTGCCTATGTTTGGACTAGCCGTTTTTGAGTTATTTCACTTTGATTAACATAGTGTAAAGTTGCAATGCGGGCGAATAATGCCCGTTATGGAAAACCATGAAAAACCAAGAAACACAAAATATTTGATGGCAGAAAACTACTTGATATGAGTGACAATTGTTATTTCTCTGGGTGATCCATGGCAGTTGCGATAAAATATCTTATTATTCCGAACTTTGCAGGTGGATATTGAAAGTGGAATAACTCAAAAACGGCTAGTACAAACATAGGCAGACTATATATTTTTGAAAAGAGGAAAATGAGAAGATCTTGAATATGTAATAAAATATCGTTACATTTTAAGAAATGAGACCTTCCAAAGTTTTCTGATTTTCAATTGTGATTTGTTCTTTCGCTTAGTTATAATAAAATATTCAGGAAAAATCATGGAACTTTCATTCGAACAATTTGTTTGTATCTATGTAGAGTTTTTAAAGGAGTGACAAATTATTAGGAAAAACCCGGTCCACAAAATAAACATAAAGATATTCTACAATGAATCTACATATACATAATATCAAATACCTATGCGATAAGATATTCAATTTTCTATTGTTTTTTTTATCGTCTTTGAGCTCTCTATTGAAATACTTTATAGTATAAAAAATTCGCATTCTGATAAATAATTTTAAGACAAAATCTTTGGGAAACCGGGGACATGGATAATTGAATTGCACAGGGTTCATCAGATTAAATAAACTATGTGAAATCTGAAAATTATCACTACAAATGGTAACCATGGTAACCGTTGAATTCGAAAGTCGAAACTGATTAAACCCTCGGACTAATAAACAGATGACAAATCTTTTGACAGAAAGTATCGGATCCCCCACCTGAATTTTTTGGCGGGAAAATTTGTGTCGCTTCTCAGAGCGCCCTCGAGCGGTCACTGTGAAACGCACTTCAAAATCGAATAATTTCCCATAACACAAAACCCCCACAAAAATAATGAGTAAAATTGTTTTTTAATTTTAAATTTGAATACCCTTTAGCTCGGAAACGGTGCAATTTTGTTTTTTCCACAACTTTTAGGGATACCCGTATAATAGGAATAGGCTATGAAGAAATCGGTGTCGAGTTGAAAAAGATTATTATATTAATTAAACATTTGTAATATGAAGATTATTTGTTGGCTTGTTTTTGATGGTTTTTCTTACTGTGATAAGTGAATTCAGTAGATTTGGTTTTGTCTTATAATGTTCTTGATAGTTTTACGCCGGCAATTTCAGCACTAGTCAGAGAGCCTGGTCGATTTATATACCTTGAGTCCATTTCCGCTCCCAATGCATGTATAACCGATTCATCATTAAAGCATATACCCCGGCTATACGATGCCTGCGCAAATTCTGCCGGAAGCAATTTATATTAATTAATCTTCAGAATTTTTGACACTTCATGAAACATTCTACATGAAATTATGTCAAAATTATTTCAAAAATCAGAGGAAGACCAATTCGCTGTGAATGAAGGTCTCTTCAGACGCTGCAAATTTCTCTGATTTTTGACATAATTTTGACACATTTGCATCCTCCGTGGCGGATTTCTTTGATTTTTGACATGATTTTGACACATTATGAACCATTTGCATGTAGAATGTGTCATATAACGTCAAAATTATATTGAAGATCATCCGAAAATGGATTAATTTAATTACTTTCGGCAGGATTTGCGCAGGCACCGTTGGCGTTTGAATATATGCTTTCGTGATGTATTGGTAAGGTAAGGCATTAGAAGCGGAAAGGGACTCAAGGTATATGAATCGACCGAGCTCTTAGATTATACATTTAAAGCACTCATCACGATTTAATAACTTGTGAATCATAAAGTAGACCGTGGGAAGATTATCTGAGGTAGCTTTGACCTTTGACAAACTTGTTCATTTTGATGATTAAACGCAAGATTTCGATGTTGGAAATTCAAAACAAATCACGAAGTGAGGTTATGTCCAGCTCGCTTGACAGACTGTAACTCACAACTAGGCGAACAAAAGTAGTAACGTTTATATCATAATAGGTCTTTTCGTAGAACAATCACAAACCAGTCAGCGTTTCATCGATTGGTCAACGTCAGTCAGAAGGCGTTTGCAAACTGCAAATACTGTATGCTGATTGGCTCTGACTGGTTTGGCTCTCTATTGGCAATCGGTGGAATTGACCACCCATGACGTCAAAGGCGCCATTATTCTAACGATAGGTTTCTCATTTTTTGTATGTTGTTATTAAATCGTGATGAAATGAAAAAAAATATGGGTATCATAAAATTTGAAAAGATTAGTATGGCATCATAAGAAAAATATGCAAAAACACCGCATTAACCCAAATCAGTTTGCACAATAACTTGAGAAACCCCCTTTAAGAAACGGAGAATAGTAGCAGTTTTCCAAATAGCAGTGGCAAGTGAACGCTTACGAAAACGTGAAAAGACTGTATAACAATAAAACTGACCAAATTGGATACCTATTTAACAAAATATTATCTGGAATGCAATATTTATAATTTGAGGAAACAATGATCTTCTTAGTGACGAATAATTTTGAAACGAAAAAGTGTTTCATCAGTACAACTACAAAAATAGAAAACCGATCACCGATGCGGCTTCGACCAAGGATTAGTAAAGAGTTGTGTCAAAATTCACTTCACTCACCATAGCCAAAAACTTGGTCTTATCAGCTACCGAATTGAGACAGCACATGGCCGTGAGAAGAGACAGCGGAGTGGGGACTGAGATATCAAACCCAAGCACTTTAACGATGAGTTGTTCCATACGGATCATCTGTCTTTTGCTATATGTGTCATCTGTGATGTAGACGTATTCGCCGATATCTGGAGGGTAAATTTCTTCATATTTTCTAGAACAAAAACGATGTTTGCATTGCATGTTGCCAAGTGCTGTAAAAACTTTTTAGAATAAATTTTAAAAAAACTTGAAAAAAGTATCTTGATCAAGATACACAAATCAAAATAATACTCACGATGCCAAAAACATAGCAGCAGTTCCAACCAGCTGCAACTTTGCTCTAACTACAGACATGTAGCTGAGAAACCGATCAATGAAATTGACAGTAAGGTATAATGTTTCAGTGTGGAGTTTATATTCTTCTCCAACTTCCACAAGCCAATCAACGAGAATGCATCTCATTGAAGTGGTCACATCTGGTTGCTTCTTCATGTAAGCGGGCTTGGCACGGTTTTTCAGCTAAAATAATTTGATGTACAACCTACACGTAAAGTCCACTTTTCAATGCATGCAAAGCAGGCGGAAACTTGCTAATTTTGGCAGCCGGGCCTAAAAGTACTTTCGCACCCGCGGGCGCAAAAGTAGATTGCTTAGCAACGGTTCCTTGGATCCCAACGCCTCTGAATCTAATAACCACGTGACAGTCTAGCATACTAAAAGGAACTAATCACGTGAAAATCTCGGTGACAATGAATCCGCACCACAAAAGAATATGGGAACACACCTATTGTAACCATGGATTGACAGTTGTCACTAAACTTGTCAGTTGTCTGACTTGTCAGCAGTGTAGTGCAGTGTATCGATTATTTATTTTTGATTTTCATAATTATTCTTTTTCAAATGATTACAAACTGGTTGTACAAAAAGCAGTGTTTGTACCTCGGACGAAAGATGATTTTGACTCGGCTAATATCTGCCCTCGCTTCGCTCGTGCTGCTACTTATACCCTCGTCAAAATCATCTACTTTCCGCCCTTGATACAAAATGTACTATTGGCATTGCAATAACCTACTCAAAAAATATTATCGAACATTTTTTTTTTATTATTTCGAACATGACTGAAAAGGAAATCCCGATGTGACGTCATTATTCTTGCTTTTAAGTCGCCTTTCAGAGCCGCGAACCGCTAACTTATAAGTATTGCTAGGTGTGAGGCGTATGCGCATTCAGTAACTGAATAACTGATAGAAAATGCAAACAAAATACTCTCCCCGGCACAAAATCTCGACACCCTAAAATAAAAGTTTGATGTTTTATAACTTTTTTATGTTTTATCCATTTTGTATGAATTTTGCACCAGTTTATAGATAAATCTATTGTGATTCTTCCAAATTATTGTGATGAGTGAAATTTTTTGTTATACAAGGGTAAATCAAAATATGGTTTTTTGTCCCATCTTCAAAACACCCTGTGGCAAAATTGAGACGGATAATCTTGTTAGCATAATGTTCGCTGTGGTCTCAGATAAATTGCAAATATTTTGTTCTTTCAATCATTCCATTATCTCATTTCTTATAGGAGCTGCCACATTTCAAATGAAGCGCTGTTAATTATAACAGCTATTGGGGAAACGTACTTCCCACTTCTCACAGATGAATCCAAGGTTGGTTTGAGGTCACCGGATGTTAGTAAGCGGGTGTACAGACAAGAAAAAGAAAGATATGCTAACTTCACCATATCAGAGCGAATCTTATATCATGGCGGCTCAGTCATGATTTGGTTGGGATTTCTTCCGACGCACGTAGCAATCTTTCATTTGTTGAAAAAGGAGTCCTTACCGCCCACCGTTACATTGAAAAAAATTGTCGTTCCATTTGATCCATTCATTGGGAACCGATTCTTATCAATGCATGATAATGTTAGGGGGAAATACACGTTATTAAAATGTTTGTTGATTAATTTTATGATGTGCCCTTTTGTTTAATTTTGATAATAAAAAATAAGCTTTAAATCAGCATTTCACTTAAAATGTTGCAGCTCCTATGAGAAATGAGATCGAGAATGAGATAATGGATTGAATGAAAAAGCAAAATGATTGGAATACATCTGAGATTACAGCAAACAATATGTGAACAAAATTATCCGCCTCAATTTTGCCACAGGGTGTTTTGAAGATGGGACAAAAAACCACATTTTGATCTACTACCGGATTTACCCTTGTATAATATTGCTTGAGCAAAACATTTAACTTATAACAATATGTACAGGGTGGTGTTCCCGAATATTTTTGCACCCCATCTAGAGAGTTTATTTGGAAAAATATTGAAATTAGATTAATACAAAACTCCCACGGTTTTTCATGAACTTTTAGAATCTGTAGGCAAAAATATCAAAAAAAAGTAGGTAAATGTCAATAATCATTGACAGGTTGATGATTTTTTCAAATGGAACACCCTGTATATTATTTCAAATTTTTGTGGACGTTTTTATTCTGTTTTCAAATATATATATTTTTGTTTTTTTCCATTTTTGTTCCATTTGAAAAAATCATCAACCTGTCAATATTCATCTACTTACTTTTTTTGACATTTTTGCCTACAGATTCTAAAAGTTCATGAAAAACCATGAAAGTTTTATATATACCTTATTTCAATATCTTATCAAATACACTTTCTAGGTGGGGGGGTGCAAAAATATATGGGAACACACTGTACATAATCAGGAAGAATCACAATAGATTTATCTACAAACTGGTACTACAGTGCTTTCAATTTGATTTTTTACACTTTCAAAAGGCTGTAAAATATTTATTTTTTGAGCTAAAAGGTCGTCCAAAAAAAGGAATTGTAGGGTTTTTCGTAAAGTTCTGTGCTATCGAGTCAAATATTTTCCCAACTGTCAAATATGAAGATTATTGACATAACTCGCTTTTTTAAATGACACACCCTATATTATATCATTACATATTTAAAAAGGCGTCTTTTTTCTGATCAAGAAAATTTAGCACACATGCCCTTTTTATTCAATAGTTTAGGGGAAATTGGTATGAATCTGATTAAAATTGGGATTTACATGCGTTCATTATTTGGTTTGCAATAATAGTTATAATCATTGTTTGGAATATTTACCAAGATATAGAAGATTTTCTGATTTGTAAATACAGCAGTTTAATGAATTACTAAAAACAAGAATTATACAGGGTCCTTCATTAGTGCGTCGGGCAATCCTAGCGTGGTTATTTACAAAAGTAGAAAAAAAAGTTTTATACAAAAGTTGTAGAATGTGACTTTATGCATATTTTAAAAATATTTTCAAACATACAGGGTGCGTCACAAAAGTATGGCACGAAAAAGTATGATTTTTTTTAAATGGAACCCCCTGTATATTGATTGATATTTCAATTCTTTCTTCAATTTGGAACAAAAATTGTGATACAACTAATGTTCCTAAATTCAACCGTTATCGAGATATCGCGTTTTAAAAATGGCATTTTTGCAACTTTGACATGCTATAAAACTCAAACTATTCAAGTTAGAGAAAAATGGATTGCACATTCCTATCTTAACTTTTCAAGAGCTATTCAAGAAGATTAAATCCATTATTGTGAAAAAATGTCAAAATGTGCCAAAAAAAGTTGACAGTTGACGTTACCTTCTATCCAAATGACAGAAGAGCTCTTGAAAAGTTAAAATAGGAAAGTGCAAACCATTTTCCTCTAACTTGAATAGTTTGAGTTTTATAGCATGCCAAAGTTGCAAAAATGCCATTTTTAAAACGCGATATCTCGATAACGGTTGAATTTAGGAACATTAGTTGTAGCACAATTTTTGTTCCAAATTGAAGAAAGAATTGAAATATCAATTGATATACAGGGGGTTCCATTTAAAAAAATTATACTTTTTCGTGCCATACTTTTGTGACGCACCCTGTATGTTTGAAAATATTTTTAAAATATGCATAAAGTCACATTCTACAACTTTTGTATAAAACTTTTTTTTCTACTTTTGTAAATAACCACGCTAGGATTGCCCGACGCACTAATGAAGGACCCTGTACACATTTTTTTATTTTTACCAACTTGCTGTGGAGGAACAGTATTCACGTATAACATTTGACAATTCGAGTGCAACCATGACAATTATTGGACACAAATGAATAGACTCGTGTATCCTCATGCTAAAAAATTACAATTTCAATCATATTTATACCAATTTGCGCTAAACTAGTGAGAAAGGGCATGTGAGCTATATTTTCGTGATCACAAAAAAAATGCCTTTTTAATATTCAATAGTGTATAGAGTGTGCCAATCAAAGAAAAGTAGGTTATGTCTTATGTCAATAATTTTGACATTTGGCAGTTCAGAAAACATTTCCCTCTATAGCACAAGACTTCGGGAAAAACTTTACAATTCCTTCTTTTGTTCGACCTTTTATCTCAAAAAATGAATAATTTACAGTTTTTTGAAAGTGTGACAAATTGAATTGAAAGCACTGTACAAAATTCATACAAAAAAAGGATAAAACATAAAAAAGTTATAAAATATCAAACTTGGTTTTTGGGTAACGGAATTTTGTGCCGGGGAGTGTAGATACCAATCGCACTATTTGGTACTCTGTTGACGTCGCGATGTTTTTTTTGTATCATGGAAGTCGCGTGTGTTTGGTTTCAGTCCGTATAACAGGCAGGGGTTCTTTATTTGATAAATAAAATGAGCGGGAGTCCCTTCTTTTTCCATAATATCACTAGTACCAGTTTATGAATGAATACACCTCGGAATACACCAACAAAACCACTTGGTTATACGCCCCGAAACTACGTTAATAAAGCGATATAATGACCATAGACTTGGGATACGGTGTTAAATCTCGTAATAAGACTGTGACTTCACGAGTGTCACAATTGGACGGAGCCAGGCGCAATTTTCAATAATTGATTGCTACATTATTTATGGCCGCAAGTTGATTTTATAAACGACAATGGCATTATCACTAATTACTGATATTTCCCCTATTTCCAAAATTGTGCAAATGGACAATTTGCACATTTTTTGGAAATATGAAAAATATAAGGATTAGTGAGTACTGATGCCATTGATGTTTGAAAAATCAACCTACGACCTCTATTAATGTAATCTTTAATCACCGATTAAAGAGCGCCAATCAACATCCACTACGTCACAGAATACATTATCTGTCTCCGTCTGGCGTATTGACTGAGATGACTCTCTCTCTCGGGTTCCGCTGTTCCATCTTCGCGGATCACATGGAATCAGTTCGTTACTGGTTCGGAATCGGTCCCAGCAGTCCTCAGATTTTTGCTAGGACTAAGAGTTTCATTCTACCGCTCATGCGATTCTCGCCATCTGTGCCTGATATACGCTGCTTTCTTCATGTTCAGTTTGAATGAGCTAAGATGAAGTGATGTGATATAGAGAATAGATGTGATGTGAGTCAGAGTGAGCATAAAAAACGACATGATTGTCACAAATGACGAATGAATCTTCGGGCGGCGTATGGGTTCAATTTGCTTGAGATTTCTATCTCAATTTTTGAATCAAAACAAATAGATTTGTGTTGAATAATGGATAATGTTCAGTTGACATACCTATTCAGTGTATGCAATAAACCCGTTTCGAGTTTTATTGGCCTTATTTTCATCATGAATTAAGAATATAATAATACACAAAACGTGCAAGACTTCAGATGGTTGTTTGTAGACCGATTTTATCAGTTTTCGAAATAAATTAGGTCAAGTTCTTGAAAACATACACAAATCACAGCTAATTTGTGTATTTATTGCATTATTTCTTTTGCAATTTTTTTGCACCTTTTTCCGAGATTTTCTGTAGAGTTCCAAAATCAAGAGTGTTTTGTTGATTCTACTTATAAAAACATTCGGCTGATACTTTGAGAATGCTTCCTATATCAAACTAAATGGAAATAATTTTACGCCTGACAGTTGCTAGTTCTCAGTTCAAAATTCGTTGGCGGAAAGACAAAATTTGGAATCGCTTCATAACCAGGCATGCGCATAAGTTAATCCCAAATTAGTTCGGAATCGGTTCTGAACGATGATCTAATAACTATAGATGAAACATAGCGAAATAAACATGAGGACAGCATCGAACTGTTTATTTGGGTGCACTCTAACTTACTCTATTAAAAGTATTACTACGCAGCAAAAAGATTAAAACATTGTTTGGAATCATTTTTCAAACCATTTTATGTATGAGTTTATTCAAATGAGTTGATGGTAACCTTTTTGTTTTAATTGAAACATCTCTTTAAGATTTGTTTAGGTATTTAGGATTAAGAAAAACCAGTATTTTCTTCTGAAAATTAAAAAAGCTGAAGAACGGCAACGCACCAAAATTGGGTCCACCCCTATCGATCGGATTTTACCTAAACGTTTCATTCATATTTCGCCTCATTGGCGTCTCTTGTTTTTTGAGTAGGGTTCGGTGTTGATTTTGTGAATGTTGATTGTGTAATTATTTTGGTTTAGTTTGTAGTGCTTCATTATTTACTTATATGGTTTAGTGAAATGACTTGCAAGTGTCAAGCTTGCAGTAAATAAGAATTTAAGAATTCTGTAAAATAGTTACGCCACTGGCAGCTTCGCGTGTAGTAGCCGGAGCACATTCCAGTGAGGTGCAAACGTATCCCCACTCAGTGCCCCGCTAAACTCCTCCTCACGTATCTTCTATGTTCGATGTTGACCACACAATTTTTCACAGTTTATGGATGAAATGTTTCATCTATAATAGTTATTAGATCATTGGTTCTGAATATGCCGCGAACAAAGCTATTATTCTAAGGAAGAATTATAACTCACCTCATGTTCTCTCAAATATCTGTAAATATCTTGACTGTATTCTTCCATATTGAACAAGTAGTCCTCACTACTCGTTGATTTGGGCTCAGGGTATTGATTCTCATCTTTCTCTACGCTCATCGGACAAGAATTCTGTTGTACCGACTGTAGATGTGGTAAAAGGCCCTTGGCCTGCAGTTCTGCCACTTCTTTTTTGGTGTAGAAGGTTTTTTCATCGCCTTATGATAATAATATAGTTCAAGATTCATGTCCTAAACGTTGTAACTTTTGAAATACATACATACACGGTGTAGAAGTTTTTTTTTTTTTTCATTTGTGGTACTAATCCAGTAACCGTCGTCTTAAAAGGAGGGAACCTTGCGTTAGATCCGGTAGTTTTGATTTTTTGCTGACTTGTTTATGATGTTGGCCCAATGAATAATCCAAGTTTTTCACCTCGAGCGTCGAACAAAACATTGTCAAATTTCAAAAAAAATCCCAAATGTCTACCTTTTATCCAGTTTTTTTCAATTTTATCCCTGAACGACTAAGTTTTCGATTATAACTATGAAACACTTTTTTAAAGTAGATTGAATTTGCTACAATCAGATCAGAACCGTCTCTGTAGACCCAATAATTTTCAAGATATAGCTTTCCAAAATTTAGCGTTATATTTTCAAACTTGAAAATGTTAAAATAACCAACTATCTAAACCTATTTTCTGCGGTGATAAAACAACATTATATCTACCTGGAAAGAGTCTGCGGCCATTTTTACTCTTTCGTTTTAAACATCTAAGGGTCAAGTTGAGCCCTGCTACTGCAGATATGTTTTGAGTGGGGAGACCGACGAGACTCAACCGGGTCCTTCAAATAGGGCAAAATCTACTTCCAGATCAAAATAATTGTGCATAATTCTTCTTTTCTTTCGGAATTACACAGGCGTGAATTTTCCGAAGAAAATAGGTCTAGAGGGTCGAAATTCCCACAGAACAATAAATGTGTATGGTAACTAGCCTTGAGACACCTTTCAGGTAATAATATAATGTTGTTCTATTATGTAAACATTTCCAAGTGTGAAAAAATAACACTCAATTTTGAAAATCTGTATCTTGTAACCTATCAGGTCTACAGAGACCATTCAGATCTCAAAGTGTAGCAAATTTAGTCTACTTTGAAAAAGTGTTTCATAGTTATAATCGAAAACTTAGTTCTTCTGGGTTAAAATTGCCAAAAACTGGATAAAAGGTAGACATTTGGGGATTTTTTATAATTTGACAATGTTGCGTTCGGCGCTCGAAGTCGAAAACTTGGATTATTCATTGGGCCAACATCATGAACAAGTCAGCCAAAAATCAGAACTACCAAATCTAACGCAAGGTCTGATGTATATGGTTACTGGACTATACTGTTTCAGATATCTTTTTGAAATTTATTACACATCTTTTACGCTTCCAGGGACATTTTGTGATGTGGATAATTTTTTATTTCTCTGACGATTGATCATTTTTGAAGAAAAAACTAATGAGACTCTATTTTTTCTCCACATAGAAATTAGTTTTGGAATCTTCAAAAACTTATCATATAAGTAACAGTTTTTAATAATTGCAATTTTTTTTCTCTGGTGGATCTTGAAGACTGGATAATTCAAGACAAGACTCATGATGATCTCTTTTTCATTAAAATTGAGATTCTTTTTATGAATTTGAATCAAGGATTAAGTATATTTTTCATTAAAAAAAATGCATAGAAAGCAAATAACATCAATCCATTTTAAGAATCGGCAAAAAAATATTAAATCTGGATTAAATCTAAATCCAAGGAAACTCGATCTTCATCCAATATACCCAATTTCCCAAAACGTCTATGTTTTGTTCCATAACGCAAATTGGTGATAACAGTTTTTCATCAAATTCACTTGTCTCTCTCTAGAACGCCTTACCTCTGTATACTGAAGGTCTGTTTTTGCGTAAATGTTTGAGTTTGGCATCAATCTCTCTCCGTTCTTCGGCGACTGCTTTGTCTTCATCTTCGTAAACTTTGAATGCTTCAAACTGATTGACCGGAATAACAGGATTTACAATATTTTTGAGATTTATTTCTTTCTCTCTATATTGATTGGACCAGTTTTCCTTGTTCTGGCAGTTGCCAAGATTTGTGTTTTTGGACTGACCAAGAGGCTGCAAGAAATTGGTGAAGATAAGAATTGACTTATGGCTGTTTACAAAAAGAAATGTGCAGCGGATTTCTATTCCTTGAAAAAAAAATGGGGTAAAATATACCCTTGTCAAAAGGTCTGAGTAATAGCTCATTTTGAAGATCTTCTGTCTCTCATCATATCCTCTTAGTTTGTTAAGTCTTCCGGGTAATTATTAATTGGATAGAAAAATTGAAAAAAAAATTGACACACTATCATATCATCAGGGATGACAACAGAGCCTTGAAACTCGGCAGTTGCGATCAGAGTCGGAGGGCCTTCAAAATGAGGTATCACTCGACCCCCCTTCCATTTAAGATGTCAGGGGTGATTTTCACCTTGCTCAAGGGATCGCAGGTGAGGACTTGCTCATACGCCTAATAAGTGTCCCTCTCAGAAACAAAGTAACAAAGTAGAATTAATAAAAAAACGGGGTTTCTATATGAAAAAATGAAGTTGATGGTTATTTTATTTTTGATCCATCCTATTATATACTAGAATTTTCATCATCATATTACTAAGAATTTCACGTAGAATTCAAACATGGAATAAAAAATGGGTGTTTTCATTTGAAAAAAATGAAGTTGATGGTCGTAACTTATTTTTGGTCCACCCTGTAGGTACACATAAAATTATCATAAAAAAAGCAGTCAAAATAAAAATCGACGTGTTCAAGGGGTTTTCCCGCAAAACGGACCCTTGAACTTTAAATGAATTTATTCCAACCTTTACGGTCGCATTGTAGATATAACGGAGTTATTACGTCAAAAGAGGGTACAGACAGAAGACAGAACTTCATGTCGTATCAAAACTTTTAATATGGGATTAATACATTTATACGTTTAATCTTGTCTTTCATTCATCTATTCCAAAGATTTCCGTCTTTGGGAAAGCGAAAAAAAAAATCACTAGTAAAGTCTTGAAATCAAGATAAGATATCAATACTAGTAAAGTAAGTACCTACTGAATATGAAGATTTTTTGACAAAAAATCAAGAAATCTCGCAAAATACTAATAAATACATAACGGAAGAACAAAATTTTTGGAACAAGTGAGGTTTTTGTGAAAATAATAAACCTTACAAGGTCTGTAAATAGCGAGGTAAATGGTGTACAGGGTGTCCCAACGATAGAGTAAAGTAGGTTTTATCATATAGGATATGAAAAATATCAATATCAATATGCGTCACAGGTTAGGGGTGTAAATAGCGCACATTCTGAAAATATTTGGAAACATACAGGGTGCGTCACAAAAGTATGGCACGAAAAAGTATGATTCTTTTAAATGGAAACCCCTGTATTTTTATTGATATTTCAATTCTTTCTTCAATTTGGAACAAAAATTGTCATACAACTAATATTCCTAGATTCAACCGTTATCGAGATATCGCGTCTTAAAAATAGCATTTTTGCACCTTTGACATGCTATAAAACTCAAACTATTCAAGTTAGAGAGAAATGGTTTGCACTTTCCTGTCTCAACTTTTCAAGAGCTCTTCTGTCATTTGGATAGAAGGTAACGTCAACTTTTTTTGACACATTTTGACATTTTTACACAAGAATGAATTTAATCTCCTTGAATAGCTCTTGGAAAGTAAAGATAGGAAAGTGCAAACCATTCTTCTCTAACTTGAATAGTTTGAGTTTTATAGCATGTCAAAGGGGCAAAAATGCCATTTTTAAGACGCGATATCTCGATAACGGTTGAATCTAGGAACATTAGTTGTATGACAATTTTTGTTCCAAATTGAAGAAAGAATTGAAATATCAATTAAAATACAGTGGCTTCCATTTAAAAAAATAATACTTTTTCGTGCCATACTTTTGTGATGCACCCTGTATGTTTCCAAATATTTTCAGAATTTGCGTTATTTACACCCCTAACCTGTGACGCATATTGATATTGATATTTTTCATATCCTATATGATAAAACCTACTTTACTCTATCGTTGGGACACCCTGTATCTTTAAGCAAATGTGCCATTGTCCAAGTTAAGTTTTGCCTTATGAAAATATAGCAAAAAGTTTGTATAGATAAAGCTTCATTTATGAGATAAGGTAAAGAACCAAACATTGACACCTAACCAATTATTGACAGCCTTTTCTTCTTGACTCGATTTTAAGAAAAAATCAAATCATAGGATCGAGTTTGTCACAATTTCTACTTCACTGATAAGTTTGGTAACTAGGTTTACTACCGCGCGAATTTTATAGGCCGCCATTCTGTTGTAAATTTCAGTTATGTGAAGAGGCTCTCAAGTGTCACCACGTGCTCAATTCTCCAATTAAATCCGTATACGAATAGTATAGAAAATCAAATGCATATTCGCATACGAATTATTTAGAGAATTGAGCACCAGGATCATGGAAGTTGTAGTGGTTTAAACTTGAGGTAGGTATTTTGTTAATATATACAGGGTGTTACAAATTCGATGGGATAGCATTGCTAATTCCTAAACCATAAGAGATACAGCGTCGCTTAAATGGAGGCAAAGTTGCGCATTTTTATGCTCAACAAAATGCCGTTTTGAAATTTAAAAAATTCCGACTACTTCCGAAAATATCCGGAAAAAATCAATTTTTTCAAAATTCTTTTTTATTTCCTCCTGAGTTAGTTTGAAGGAATTATTGAAAACGAGTGGCACATTTTCATGGCCAGTTTTTCTCCTCTTGAAGGTAGGGTGGTCGGAATTTATATCCGACGTTTCGATTTTCCGCAACCATCATCAACTTAATTTTTTCAAATACAAACCCAACTTTTTTTATGCATTTTTGGATAGCTCCTGACTTCCTGAACATCATGATGTGTCACACTTGTCATTCCAAAATATGCAGAATTATAATCCGAGATTTTTAAAAATCAAACCTCTTGATCTCTTTGTAATGCAATGCGCGTATCGTAGTCATGGTAACAATAACAACTTGTCACGCCTATGAATAGTTTTGATGATGAAAAACTAGTCGAGAAACTGTTTTTAAGCTGGAGTTTTATTATTCAAGCTCCAAAACTATCCACAGGCGTGACAAGTTGTTATTGTTACCATGACTACGATACGCGCATTGCATTACAAAGAGATCAAGAGGTTTGATTTTGAAAAATCTCGGATTATAATTCTGCATATTTTGGAATGACAAGTGTGACACATCATGATGTTCAGGAAGTCAGGAGCTATCCAAAAATGCATAAAAAAAGTTGGGTTTGTATTTGAAAAAATTAAGTTGATGATGGTTGCGGAAAATCGAAACGTCGGATATAAATTCCGACCACCCTACCTTCAAGAGGAGAAAAAGTGGCCATGAAAATGTGCCACTCGTTTTCAATAATTCCTTCAAACTAACTCAGGAGGAAATAAAAAAGAATTTTGAAAAAATTGATTTTTTCCGGATATTTTCGGAAGTAGTCGGAATTTTTCAAATTTCAAAACGGCATTTTGTTGAGCATAAAAATGCGCAACTTTGCCTCCATTTAACCGACGCTGTATCTCTTATGGTTTAGGAATTAGCAATGCTATCCCATCGAATTTGTAACACCCTGTATATGCAAAATTCATTTAGTAGAACGTTATAATTATTATCTAAAGCAAAAGACCCTCTTGCTTGTGAGTCAACAGTTGAATCTAACCCTACATTGGTGAGGTGTTTTAAACAATGAGTGTTAATAACTGGTTTCCAAAAATAGTGTATGTTCAATTTTCAATTATTGATACCCTTGCTAAAACCTGTAACAATGGTTGATTCTGTTGTTATTTTAGAATGTACATAACCTCCATGTTGTCCATCGCATTGCAGTGTTGCCAATATGTCATTTTCTTCCTAGAAACCTTTCTAACTAATTATTGACATGGGGTGTCAAGGACTGGTTACAGAGTGTCAATAACTGGACAAACATATTCATTACAAATTTTGTTCCAGAAATGACGCCAAGAGAACATTACGACCCCGAAAAAATGGTCAAGGCCTTGGAAGAAACTAACAAAGGAGTTCCTGTGGCAACAGCAGCCAAGAAGTTCTCGAATGTATATGATTTTATTGCTTGGGAGGATCAAGAAACTCTTCGAAAAAAAAATTTGCTCAAAAATGTTGAATATTTTATATTTGGTTGACCAAAAATCGGTTAGAAACTCTGTTTGCTCTTAAACTGTCAATAATTGGATGTATTGTTGTTTACCTTACACGGTGCTTGAATGCAACTGTTTTTATGGTTTCTTCAAGATAATATCGAGGATAATAGACATTGATAAGACCCCACCTGCCACTCCATATTTTTATTTGAAACTTTGAACAACTACGGAATTTGGTAAATGGGATCACTTACTCACAAACTCTCAAGATTACTACCAAAGTAGAGACTGAAGAGTGAGTGTAGGCTTTTTTTTAGAAAAAAAGTAGACACGCCACAGGATTCCTTACTTAGAACACAGAACCCACTAGAACTAGCGTACACCCTAGAATTAGGGCAAATTGTGTGTCACTATAATAAAGATGTTATTATTTACATCTCGTCCGTTGAATTCGTTCAACGATCGTTCAACGTTGCCTTGTTGCAAATAAAAATCACTCAGAATTTGCACTTTTTATAAAAAGAGATTAACCAGTGTATTAACGAGGAAATTTTTAATTTTTTCACATAAATCAGCTGTTCGGCCGTCAAAAATATTGAATTTTGAACAAGCCGACAACAGTGTTCCATGGGAGCTACAGGCTATGATTGGTAAAAATGACTATCATCTGTGATTAGTTGATCTCAAATACGCTAGGTTTCTGTGACGTCATGACGTCAGCTGTCGGACGGAAATATCCAAGCAAACTATTTTTTATCACCTCAAAAGCTGACTTTCCACTCGGCTAATCAAATACGCACTAACGGGACACACGATATATGTAATACACCCAAAAATATAGTCCAAAGAAGTCCAAATTAAACACAAACACTGATTTCAAACTCACACAATACAGAACCAAATGTCGTAAAAGCTTGTTTGGATACAAAATTCGGCCACGACCAATCATATGGTGCCTGTGACGTTTTCAAAAACGTCGCGTATAGGCATTTGTGTCGTGTTGCCAGATGTATTTCGTTGCATCGTGTCTACATAAGTAACTAAGGTTCATGGAAAAATATGGGTCTCATTGAAGATGCTTTATTATCACTGATGATCTAAAAATGTACATATTATATAATTGGTAACTACCGGAGATGCACTCATAGAGTATCGAGTATTTTTAATTAGAATAAAAATACCTTGAGCACAAGGTAGCTACTTATTGAATTTGCAGTTTGGCAAACTCGCAAGAATTCCCCTCTCCTCTCAATGTATAGACATGTGACACACAAAGGGACGTCGGGCTATATCTAGTTGTTGGAAAATCATCGATTCCTTACCTTTAGAAGATACGGTTACGATCTATTTCCAAAAATGTACGGTCGATTATTTCAAAAGGGTTAGAAAAAATGTCTCCTAAAGAACTATTAGAACTGCCGTGCTACGCTTTAAGGTAGTTTCTCCAATTTTTGCTCAAACTGAGTTATCTGACTTTACCTGTAGATTACTTAACTTTACACCATTTTACATGGATATAAACGGGGATATAAAGTGATGAATCCTCGAAAGAAGAGATCAAACGATAATGAAAATAATGGTATCACCATTTAATATACCTACCCACTTGGAATCTAAAGTGGCAATAGCCATTCCTTGTCTATAAAGGGGTGAGTAGGTACAGAATATAATGGAGATACCACTTTCAAGGCAAAAGTTAAAAACTCATCTGAAATGGACTACAGGGTTATCTATTATATTTTGACCCCATCTACAGCTCTTATTATGAGTGATAGAAAAAAAACTTTAAATACAAAAGTTTAAGGTTTTTCCACTTAGTATCTTTTGATGATAGCGGAAATAAAAAATCGACTTTACAACATTGGAAAAATTGATGAAGTCATATTTTGTTAAATGGAACAACCTGTATATTATTGGCTAAAATGATAGGTCTATTTCTTCTGATTCGAAATATATGTTGGTATTTGGTTCAGCCGTTTTCGCGCTATTCAAGTCCAAAGTCACATTGAATTCATCCAGTAATTTGAGGCAGACTCATTTTTTTTTGTTTTTTGTCACTAATAGAACCAAATACAGCGACTTGGAAATTAGGTTGAGAAAAATTTCACTGCCCCCTGGACTAATACGATAGAATCCAGATCAACGTAATGTAATTTTCATGAGAATTTGAACTTGAATAGAGCATTTTGGCTATTAACTTGGCTTTTGATATACAGGGTGTTCCATTTAAAAAAATATAACTATCATTATTTTCAATGTTGTAAAGTCGATTTTTTATTTCCGCTATCACCAAAAGATACTACGTGAAAAAACCTTTTTTTTTATTCCTCATAATAAGAGCTGTAGGTGGGGGTCAAAATATAATAGATAACCCTGTACATAGCCAATAAGAAAAATTATTGAAGAAAAAGAAAGTTATTGATGATTATTAATAACGAATAAAAAAAATACAATTATTATAATTCAATTTTTAAGTCAATGTTGAAATTTCTGAATTTAGGTATTTATGGATATGGGATGATGTATAGATGATGAATTATAAATGCTTGGAACTTTACGGGGAATCAAAAAATAGATTTTGATACTGGGTGACTAAATAATCAAGAAAAAGAAAATAGACTTTTTGCTATTCTCTGTACACTGACGATGTTTCCAATTTTTTCAAAAGTGAAAAAAAAAGTTTTTTTCCTCGTATTTTTCAGTATGTAAGGGTGTTCAACTAAGAGAGGTCGCCGGCCATATCTCCGTAAGTATTCACCCCATATTTTTGGAAAAAAAAATATTATAAAAGTTGCCAAGAGAATTTGCTGGAAATTATTTCCAAGTTCGTGCGATGTCCGCTAGGAGGCGTAATACAATAGTTCAATAGAAAATATAGCTTTTATCTCGGCTTTAATAATGAATATTGAACGGTAACCTACCAGATAAATTATTTTATATCAAAGGATGAGAAATTATGAACATTTTTCATATTGAACTTTTTTTTGTAATCTGTCAAATGAAGGGTGGGGAAAAGTCGAATGTTGATTTTTAAAATTGTTGATAACTTTTGATTGGCTTAACCGATTCCAATAATCTTAGCGTCGTTTTAAGGGTTCATTGTTATGCTTTTTTATGGTGTAATATCACTTCACGAATTATTTTATTGCTGAACGGTAGTGGGCGCTTTCTGTTAAAATGAATTATTTCATCGATTTTTTCAAAAATATTAAATACAAAGGTGTTCTTCTTTTACGTTAGTTTGAAAATGCGTGAAAAAAAATAAAAAATGGCGCAAACGGCAAGTTAATAATTTCTTTTGAACCGAAATTAGCAATGAAAACGTAATTAGTGTGAATGTTGGCGCGCTGGCGTCACGGAACTGTGCAGAGTAGGTTTAAAAAACAAATGCCTAATGAAAAAGTCGCCGCTATGGTGAATGCGTATATTATTTACTTTACCTCAAAAAAAAAAACAAAAAAAAAAGTTATTAACTTGCCATTTTTTATATTTTTTTTCACGCTCTTTCAAACTAACGTGAAAGAACACCTTTGTATTTAATATTTTTGAAAAAATCGATGAAATAATTCATTTTAACAGAAAGCGCCCTCTACCGTTCGGCACTAAAATAATTCGTAAAGTGATATTACACCATAAAAAGCATAACAATAAACCTTTAAAACGACGCTAAGCTTATTGGAATCGGTTAAGCCACTCAAAAGTTATCAACAATTTTATAAATTAACATTCGACCCTTTTCCCAGCCTTTATTTGACAGATTACAAAAAAAAGTTTGATATGAAAAATGTTCATAATTATTTCTCCTTCTTTAATATAAAATTATTTATCTGGTGGGTCACCCTTCAATATTTTTAATAAAACCTCGAGTGAAACCTATATTTTCTATTTCACTATTGTATTACGCCCCAAAGCGGACATCGCACGAACTTGGAAATAATTTCCAGCAATTTCTCTTGGCAACTTTTGTAATAATTTTATTTTCCAAAAATGTGGGATGAATACTTACGGAGATATGGCCGGCGACCTCTCTTAGTTGTACACCCTGTACCTACAAAAACGTTAAAATCTTCTGAGACACGTAAAAAAAACGCCAAATGGGGGCAACATCGAGGGCGACATTATGTTGGATCTTATTTCCTGAAAATTTTACCTACCTACCCAACTGAACATCTGAACAAAAAATAGACAATGTTGAAAGATTCCGTGAAAGCCTTTATACGCCTTGACATCAAAGGCATTGTTTTTGGACATTCCTGACACTGTTAATTTCAAACAAAATGATGCATTTCTATCGCGTTCATTAACAATATAGGTATATTATACCTATCCAAGCATTCTATTTTACCAACATAATCTATCATAACATAACATAACCGACCCAAGTGGAAATGGAAAAAAAATCAAAATATGCACAAAGGATTTTCAAACACAAAAATAGAAGTTATGAAACTGTCTCACCTGTTTTCCCTTAAAAGGTTGCACATTCCTTTCCGATCTATTCGTGTTCAGATCGCCCAAAACAGCCCTTTTCTGGACACCATTGTTTCCCCCCACGGCGTGCATCGTCTTGGGTTCGGGTCGTTGATTTTCTTGATCCTGGTGAATTCTGATGGAGGCCATGGGGCTCGAAGTCTTAGATGGGTCTTTGGAAGTATCCGCGGAGACGACCACCTGAACGTAACCGGAAATTCAGTGATAAAATGGACCGAAAACGGGAAGAATGCCGTTGAGATGCCCAACGGTCGTTTTTTTTGACAGCAGACTAGCAACAGATCGGCGGTGATGCCAAGTTGACATTTCTCAAGTCTTGGAAATGGCGCCAATTTTTGTCTAGGAGGCAATACTTACAAACATTGGTTTGGCATTCATTTAGAATTTGCAAGTAAAATTGAAATGATATACCTACTCTACTTGTATAAACAAATATTGCATGGATTTTCAAATTATTCATAACATCAAAAAAGTATACTTAGAAAAACCGGAACTCGTATCCTATATTATCTTACAAGAATATAAAATCATGCATGATGAAGTTAATGGCAGATATTTGAAAATTTGATTCAGAATTTGATAGACAATGAGGTCAATAAATGATAAATTAGGTATTGTATGTTCGATTCAATGATTGATTATAATGATGTGCATAACAAATTATCCATTGCCTTATACATAATTAAATACAGGATGTTCCTATAGAAAGTGAACTTAAGGCATTTCAAATAATATGGGTTTAAACAAAACCTCTATCCCATACCTTTTGATACCTATTGAGTACCGTAAAACTTCGACATCCAAACAGCGGCGGAGGCTCTGTGTCTGTTTTGGTTATTTCACCTATTTTATGTTATATTTCATTAGTTAAAATAGTTTTTATGACTAGACTGTAGTCTCAAATGAATACAGGTATATCTCGAGTTTGTGTTTTTATTTTTTTTTTCTACACTAAACCACACTGAGTGCCTAAAGTTTTGCATTACCGTAAAATGTGTTAAGACTTGTATCCTGCATCATTTATCAAAGAACTAATGGTGCATTTGAAAACTTCAACTCATATCTGTTTATGAGTCGTGTCGATATTTTCCAAAAAATAGTTTAGCGTCCTTTTGTCACATTTGAAAAAATTATTGAATTTTTTCTGTGTAGGTAATTTTTGATATAAATGACTAGCAGTATTCGGAAAAGGGAAACATCTATGCACTTCCTGAAAATTTCAATAAAGTTGATTAAAGGACCGTCTTGCTATAGAATTTTGAACTTGGAAAAAATGGATCCAAGATTTAAAACATTTTGCGATGATGCAAAACTTTTTTGGCACTATGTGTACTTTTTAATAACGATATGTTTTTTTTTTTTTGAAAATTCCATTTATTTTTTTTTTATATCAAAGATACATGTTGTCTTAACCTTAATATTATCAACCTCTAATCAGTGCTGGATCGCACTGGTCTCGAGGATTCACGCTTTTGGTACCAGGATATAATAATATTAAACAATATTATGTACAAAAAGAAAATTCATAATTCCAATTCTACACAACTACTTATTTATATACAACTTTAAGTCCCTTATAATTTTTTTTTCAATTTTTAAATTTTTAATATTTTGAGGCAGTTTATTAAATCAGAGGAAGTAGTACTTTATTTAAAAAAAAAAAACATAAATGGGTGTTGAGACGAGATACCTTGACGTTTTAACTATTTAACGCTGATGTCGAATTAGCCCCGCTATACAGAGGGTGTCCTATATACGTCGGAGGGACAATAATATTTTCGCTGCTCATTTGCTGAATTAAATAGCGCTATTGACTCTTTTTATCGATGATAGTTTAGGGCCTTCACTTCACTTCACTTCTTGACTCGAAGTTTTCTTTTGCTTGTGAATATTCACTGACCAACATAAAATGCATAAACCATATCTCTGCGTTAATGGATACCCACAGTGCTCAATTCTCCAATTAAATCCGTACATGAGTAGTGAAAAGAATCAGATGCATATTCGTATACGGATTAATTAATTATTGGAGAATTGAATAGGGGAGAGTGGGGCAACATGACGAACGGGGTAAGTTAACAAATTGCATTAAAAACAAAATTTATGAATGTCAACCAGAAAATTTCTCTGTCATTGCAACTCTTAAGTAATAGTTCAATGGGCTAAAAGATTGAAGGATGACTCTATAGTAGCAATACTTCCAGTACAGTAGTCCATAATTTATATCAGAGAGCAGTCGCTTCTATAACATGTAACGATGAGAAAGTAAGCTTCTTTAAAAAATCTAAGGTAACAATAGTCTTTGTAAGTGATAAGGTAATTGTTTATAATGTTTCAAATAAGATAAAATCCAAAATAACACGAATGCTCCTTTTTTGTTCTTATTTCTGTCTTTTTACCAAAAAATGGTATCCTGGGGCAAGTTGACGGGGACAAGATGGCAACTACTTAGAAAGATTGAGATTGAGGAAAAAAATCTTTAAAAGATTGATCAAGATAAAAAGAAATCGTTCAAGTATTAGAAGTGGAGAAAAAAGTGTTTAATTATTCGAGTCAAACCCTACCAATGCAAGAAACAAAGAAAGAAATAAAAGTCCAGGTTCTCAGGAAGCCTACATACTGAACCTCCAATTGAGGAATGTATCCAATGTGGAGAATGCGAGGAGGTTTGGTGGTATATGAGGCGTGCACTTATTCGTACGAGAAGGGGACTATCATTATTTGTGATCTCTGCACTTGATCGTCATTTTGCCCCCATAGGGTATGTTTTTAAGGGTAAAAGTTTCGTTCGGTTTTCTCAATTTGTTTGTTTGTCAAAATGTTGCTCCATTGAATAAGGGTATTTGTCTCGGTATTTGTTAAGTTGAAATTACGTGTCTGTATTTTCTATGGAGTTTTTTCCTTTACCATCGTCATCTTGCCACACTCTCCACTACTAGATATACTTATGGTGCGATTAAAATACACGTTTTAAACCTGATCCAAAAATAAGAAGGTGTTTTCAAAATTTTGACAAGGACCATACTTTGTACCATAATATGGACCAAGGGCCGAATTCCATGTACTGTGGAATTCCATAGCGACACGTCACTCTCTGCATAAAATGATGGAAAAGCGACATGTGCTTAGAATTCCACAGGTACACGGAATTCGGCCCCAGAATCGTGTGAAATAAGAGTAGCGGAGTTCATGGAAATCTCGTGAACTCTCTTACTGTTCACGAACTCGGAGAAGAATAGTGCATCACCATTTTCAAGGAGTGAACACTTATCTAAAAATGAATTAAAAAAGATGGGTTCGTATTTGAACAAAGAGTTGATGATGGTTGCGAGACTTCGGAACGTCGGATTCCAATTTCGACCATGCTATCTTGAAGTGCAGAAATAGTGGCCAGAAAAATGTGTCATTCGTTTTCAATTATCTCTTCAAATAAATCAAGGACAAAATAAAAAAGAATTTCGAATAAATCGTTTGTTGTCAGATATATCCAAAAGTCTTTCGGATCTTTTTTGAAGCTGCATTTTTTTAAGATTGAAATTGCGCCACTTTGCCTCCCTTTAACCGACCTTGTATCTCTTACGGTTAAAGAGATCCCCATGCATACACTCGAATCTGTAATACACTGTACAGTCCCAATTTTTTTGGTTGGTGGAATTTTTCAAAAATGGACCATAAAACAAAACATAGTATGAAAATTTTGAGTTTTTTGCATAGGAAAGGTATATTCCCACAAGTTCGATAGACTTTCCTCGTTTTCAAGACAAAGCGACTTTCGAATTTTATTACATATACATCTTTATACCTAATCGGATCTTTAGCAAACCCAAAATACCACGACTAAGATTAAATTTGTCCTTAATTATAAGCGCATGAAATAACGTTCATATATTGATATTTCCGAAATATAAGTTTGATGGTTTTCAATACATTTTTCAAAAAACTGCAAAGAACTCTGATGTCTAAACCCTGCCCACTGATGCGTCTTTGTAGAGAGGGCCAATTCTCAATATTTTGCTTCTTGCTTCGCGTCCAAGATATCGAAAAAAGTTACAAGAAAAAGTCGTCCTAGATTGGTATTCTAACTCCGGATACTCCCGACTCCGACTCCTCAAAATAGGGAAAAAAAGGAGTGTATTACCTTGACTGAGACACACTATAATATGAAAAGACCCTGAACAATTCCAACTCCACAAACGAACGGATTTGATACCTCATCATGCAGAATTGGCACGCGTACGTTGTAGACTACGACTACGATACTATACGATTCAACTATGATCTATACACCGACGATGTGTTCGTCTCTCAGGTTAAATGAACCCCCACAGAGATATGAATAACACATCGTCGGTGTATAGTTCTTAATTGGATCATAGTCTATGTCAATCTAGTGCGAACAAGCAGAGATTTGAATGTTTGATGAGCCAATTCTGTTCACTCCGGTAAGCGAATCTGTAACTTAATTTTATAAGCTCATGGGGTGAGTCTAGAATCACGATTTCCAAACACACTATCGTGAATAGATACGATTCTTCAAGATTTTATGTAAGCTTTAGGAAGCGCAGACTATGAGCTTATAGAAAGTTACGGATTCGCTTACAAGGACTACACAGAATTGGCTCATAGATCTTTAAAACGCAAAACGCAAGCCGTATTCTCTAAATCGCCTCCCAACTCATCAGCAGTCTGTAAAAGCTTGACTTATAAATTATTCAATCAGGTGTCTCAAATTTAAAAAAAAAATCAATTTCATACTCAAAAACTATTGACCAAAAAAAATGATGCAGCAAATGAAAGTGTACTCATTATTCAATAATTTTATACCTACTGAAAAAAAAAATTCTTCCATCCCCCACTATAAGAAAAAAAGAGGTGACATATCACTTTATGGCAACTGAAAATAACAAATTTTCTATAAAAAGGTCTTCATATTTGCATTGAGAACATACTTTTCGATAAAATAAGGTGAGGATTATTTCAGATTTTCAATCGGTATTTTTTAAAAAGCTAATTAATTCGGTGTTATTTTATGCATCTGGACAAATGGAATGTTGCTCCGCGTAGGAATTTGGGTTAGTTTGGGTTGGCAAAAAAAATTGATGTATAGATAAATATGATTTCATAGCAAATATGAAGAAATCTTACTAGAAAATTTGTTATTTTCAGTTGCCATAAAGCGATATATACCCAAAAAGGAATCTACATACTGCCTGCATAATATGAAGCGGCCTATTTAAACATTCTCAATCTCGATACATTTAGTTCAGCTTGGCAACACCCAACCATCTGGAAACCTATCCTAACATTTGACAGAAAACAGGACGAGACTTACCGACCAATCACTTTCGCCGATTCTGGTCAGCTGGCCTTTATTTGTCCTTAGACAGCTGTTTTTTGTCCGCCTTTTTTGATTTGACGATTTGGCTCGACTTTGAATTTCAAATTGTAATGGTTGTGGTAGGTATGAGGGTACGTTCTTCTTTGTTAACTCAGGTAGAATATAGTATAATAATCGTTGTATTACAGTTGTATGATATGATAAATATAAAATATTGTGTCAAATGAATTGATATAAAAATAGTGTTTGTCACTTTTGTCAGTTCTCAAAATACTTCATCTAACATCTAACTGACTTTGACTTTTGATTTGATTGTTACGAAAAAGTTGTCATGGAAACCGTACATTAGCCTAGTTTACACCGACCACTTGGTCCGCGGACCAAGTACTAAATTCGAACTATATCAAAACCAAATATTTGGTTCGAATGGTGTAAACAGTTGCGAACTAAGCTGGTCCACTCTTGGTTCGGTATTCGCCAGCAGGTGTACCGAAGTAGATTTGGTTCGATCTGGATCAAAATTATGAGGTTATGTTGATTGTTATTATTGTGAATTGTGTTGGTCCTGAGTTTCTAAGGCAATCTGAGCGTACTTACTTATGTTTTTTTGGTTACGAATTGTGTTGATCAATAATTCCGACTTGTTTTTGACATTTGACGAATTGCGGGCGTACACATTTAGTTCAGGCGTTGCAAGACGATGTAAACGGGCGAGAGGCAATCATTGGTCCTACCGTACTATCCCCACCCACTTGGTCATGTCGGACCGAACTAAACTAGTTATCGGTGTAAACTAGGCTATTGTCAAATCCAGCCGATCAGTTTGCAATGTCTTTGGAAAGTAAGACTAGGTTGTTGAGAACCGCAGTTTCTTGCCATCTATTGGGGATCCTTGAAACTTGAAAACAGTGGGACGAACGAACTACAGGCTGGGCTAGCTTGGTTCCGCTTGTTTCGCATCTCTCATGATAGATGGCAACGTATGTTCGAATAGCTTTATTTCATGATACAAGCAGTAAGGTTTACATTGAATTTCACGTCTAAGTAAGTGGAAGTGACAGATTTCTCGTTTGGCAAGCGGAACCCGCGGAACACTGTGACTTCCACTGAAAGTGATATTAAATGTAACTCAGGCATAACTTTTTCTTTGGCGCATGACGGTAGCAAAGAGCTGGTGGCATGGAGGCAAAATTGTGCAAGAGTTTTCTCAAGCCTAATTTTTTGAGAGTAGGTCAGTTAGGTATTTCTTTTTACGAAGGCGTAGAAGTGCCACATGAAAAAAAAAATGAAAATTTGAAGATTCGAATCAATAAGTCGAAATTTCGAGAAAAAAGTTAACCTTTCGTGAAAAAGTCGAAATTTCGAGAAAAAAGTCTGAATTTTGTGAAAAAAGTCGAGATTCGACATTCAAGTCGAGATTTCGAGAACAAAGTCGAAGTCGATCTATCGATTTTTAAGCGTATCGAGAGTTCAACTAATAAGTTTTACCAAATATACTGTCAATTGAGACTTGAGAGGTAGTTATACCGTATACAGTGATCATTTGTTTAAATTAAATTAAACTTTACTCGAAAATTTTGAATGGCACACCTATATTTTTTCCATGATCGAGATTTCATGTTTCAAAGATAGAACATCGTGGCAAACAACGTTGCTTTGGAATTTCAAGGAAACCTTCATCAATGTTGAGTGAAATAAAATTACCTAAGTGCTGGTCAGTTGCTTTGCAACATGGATGTTTTGAACCAAATTGAAATTTCGATATTCAAAGGAATGAAATATACAAGGTGTTCCGAAATTAGACGACAATATTTTAACCACGTATTCGACGCCCCAATATAGAAATAAAACTTTCTATAAACTATAGTATCCACAAACTCTCCGATTTAAGATTCAGGGTGTCAGGGTGTTAAATGTGAAGACCTGCGATGACGGTTTTTTGTAGATTTGTAGATATTATTCGAAACCTGTCAAGATCATTGAATAAAATTTGGTACAGTTACTAAGCTTTTTACACTCAATCTAATGAATGAAAACTTATTAGTATTGTAAACCCTTTATGTGTTGGAAATACAGGGTCGGCTTTGAAAAAATAGACCCCAAATTTTTTGGTTGTTGATTTTTAGTAGTTTTGCCTACAAATTTTGAAAATCTGGAGTTTTCTACACAAATGAGGTTCTCTTCTTGTAATTCGCTTTTTCGAGAAAAACGCATTTGAAAATCTTTTTACACACTGATTTTAGTGAAAAATGTCGTGTGCATTTGAGTAGGCTATCACAGGTATTCGCTGAGAGTTTGGGTATAATGCAATTTTGTTTGTATAATATTATTTTCAAATGCATTTTTCTCGAAAATGTTGCGTCCGAGCGAGGTAGGAGAAGAGTACCTTATTTTTGTTAAACACTCTAGATTTTGAAATTTTGCAGGCAAAACTACTAAAAATCAACAAACAAAAAATTTAGGGTACATTTCTCCCAAGCCCTTTCCTGTATTCCCTAGCCAGGTAGTAAAATACTAAGTTTCCGTTCATTAGGTAGAGCGAAAAAAGGTTGGTAAGTGTACAAAATTTTATTCAACTATGTTTACAGGTTTCGAAAATATTTACGAAAAACCGTCATCAGGTTTTCACCTTTAACACCCTGTATCTTGAAAACGAAAAGTCAGTGGATACTACTTTATATGAAGTTTAATTTCTATTTGGGGTGTAGAATACGTGCATGGTTGAAATATTGACATCTAATTTCGGGACACCCTGTTTATGTTACGGCTAATATACAAACTTGGATAGTTTATGATCTAACCAAACCAATAGCTATTTTGAAAGAAAATGCAATTTCCACTAAAACGGCAGTTAATTTGCACTGCACAAACAGAATCTGTTTGTGCAAGTCACGCTAATGTGCTGTTGGTATTGATGTTTCTTTTCATTTATAACATGTATACTTAGTTCACTTTCTTTGTATTTTACCATCATGTACATGTGTTCATTTGTTATCGAACACACTCAATCTGACTAACCCTTGAGAAAGGTCATTAACAGCTTCAAAGTTATCATCTGAATGTGTATTTTTTACTTCTTCAATAATCATAATATGAAATAATCAAACAATCACACAATGACTCTCTATATTAAAAAACTGTGCTAAACTCGATTGACCGTTAGACATGGCAGCGCTGTCAGTTAGACAAACCCCGCATCTCACACAAACTAGTCAAAATCTACTCATTGTGGATAGCCGAATAAAATGCAAAGAAAACTACCCAAGTAACACACAATAGTTGAATAAACGTTTATTTTTGGTTAATACAGGGGCTTTCATATGAAAAAAACTTGGAAATGTAACCAGTGTTTGGAGTCGCAAAATGAAAAAATTGGGGGTAGGCAAGAAAGATCACGGAAGAGAAGTAGAATTGATGAGATTGAGGAAATGAATGAAATGTTGATAATGATAATGAAAAATGGTAATGAAATGAATAAAAAAATGGATATGTTGACTGAACAAAATCATAGTCTTAAACTGGAAATTGAAGAATTGAAAAAAATCATTTCGAAGAATTCTAATGTATGTCAGCCAAATACTTCATATGCTTCAGTTGTTGGGAAACTAACTAATCATAGTCAGGTATTGGTGGTTAAACAAAAAGGAGAACAGAAAGATGTGCAGCAGATAAAAAAAGTTTTGAAGGAGAAAATAGATCCAAGTGAAATGGGGGTGGGAGTCTCAATGGGACGAATTACTAAAAACGGAGGAGTGATACTTAGTTGTGGGAATGAAAATGAAATACAAAATGTTCAAACAGAAATTCAGAGTAAACTGGGAAATAATTATGAAGTTAGCAGGCCGGCCACACATGGGCATAGAATTAAAGTCGTTGGTATTGATGAGTGTGAACATAAATTCGGTGATGAAGAAATTATCAATAAAGTGATAAAACAAAATGGATTAGACAATAATGAAAGGTGTTTTAAAATGAAAATAATAAGAAAAACAAATGTTGTCAACAAGAAATTCAACGTAATTTTTGAAATTGACTCCAACACTTACAACTCGTTTATAGATAAGCAAAGAATGAATTTGGGATGGAATCGATGCTGTGTATTTAATGGTTTTGGAATTCTGAGATGCTATAAATGTAACAAATATGGTCATATTATGAAGAGGGATTGTAAGGAGGACAAACTATCATGTGGTAAATGCAGTGGAGATCACGAGACAAACAATTGCTCGAATAATTACGTAAAATGTAGCAACTGTTTGATTTCAAACAAAAAGTATGGTATGAATTTGAACACTGAACATTCTGTCTGGGATATAGCAAAATGTGAGACATACAAACGAATCGAAAAATTACAACGGAGCAAATTCATACAATAGCAACTAAATAACGATTTGGACCTAAATTCAAGTATTGTGTATCTTGATTGCCAGGGTTTCTTGAACAATAAGGATAACCTAATAGCGCTGATCAATGATTGGAGGCCTAAATTGTTGTTTTTATCAGAAACTCATGTGACGGCGGATCTTGAAGAAACTGAGTTGAGGATTGATGGTTATCAAATGGAAACATGTGTGACGACAAATAGAAGAACTGGTGGTGTATCGGTGCTAATCAAGGACGGTATAAAATATAAGGTGGTGACAAATAAATGCTGTATGAATTTTGTGTGGTTGTTGTCCATTGAACTTTCTTTTTATGGAACTAGGTGTCTTTGTAGTGTTCTATATCATCCTCCCCAAAATGAAAACTCTAAATTTGTGGACTATTACTGGGAATATCTGGACAATGTGAGTGACTTTCCGGGAAGCGTCATAATTATGGGGGACTTTAATTTTCATACTCTCAAACCTACTTTTTATGGTCGGAAGATATTCGAAAAAACATATTTGAATGGGTTCAACCAAATTGTTGATACACCAACAAGGATTACTAATACCAGTAGAACCTTGATAGATTATATCATTACAAACGATAAAAGTATTCCACACCGAGTTCACCTGACGCCGAAGATTGGAGATCATTGTATTTTGTCTATTGATGTTGTTCAACCCAATAATGGATCAAGAGTTATGCAGCAAAGAAGAAATATGCGGAACTATAATACTGAATTACTGCAGAATAAAATCATTGATGCACAGTGGAATAATGGAGTGAGCAATGTGAATATACTGGCAAATTGTTTCGTGGATAGTTTGACAAGTATTTTAAATGAAATGTGCCCAATCGTAACAATTGAAATCAATCAAAAATATAAAGACAAATGCTGGATAAATCAGGAAATCAGGAACTTGATGAAGGAGCGAGATATGTTATATGTCAGAGCAGTACATGAAAAAGATGAACATCTGTGGAATGAATACAAAAGGATTCGTAATTATATAGTATCCAGAATAAAGGAAGAAAAAAACAGTTATTATGAAGAAAAAATTGACAAAAATAGGACAAGTTCATACGAATTGTGGAAAAATCTGAAGACGCTGCTTCCAGGAAAACAACATACATTGCCAGAAGAAGTCAGCTTTGGAACAAATAGTTTGATCCGTGGTGAAGCAAATGTCGCAAATTCATTCAATGAATACTTTGTAGATAGCATCAACCAGATAGTGGAATCAATCAATAAACACAAAAATGTTATAAATACAAAATATGTTTTTAGCTCGACAACATCGGCATCGAAATTTGATAATTTCAAAAATGTCACAATGAGTGAATTGAACCAAATAGTGAAATCATTGAAAAATGTAGGAGGCGGTGACAGCGGAATTTCAACCAAAGATGTTTTTAACGTAGTGGGTAATCGCATGCTGGACATTGTGAATGCATCGCTTTCAAAAGGAGTTTTTCCAGAATCTTGGAAACTTACAACGGTAATTCCGGTTCCTAAAGTATCAAATACTAGAAAGTGTGAGGAATTTCGGCCGGTCAACACAGTTCCTGTACATGAAAAAGTTTTAGAACTTGCAGTGAAACAGCAACTTATGGATTATTGTACTCAGAATGATATATTTGCAACTAATCAGTCTGGATTTCGGGAAGGTCATTCGTGTGAATCTGTGATTGTAAAGATTTGTGATGACTTTTTGAAAACTGTGGACTCTAATAAATTTGTATTGGCAGTGTTCTTGGACTTCAGAAGGGCGTTTGAAACGATAGACAGAAACATATTGCTTGATAGACTGAAGAACATAGGTTTAGGACATAATGTGATAGATTGGTTTGAATTGTATTTAAATAATAGAGTGCAGAGAGTAAAATTTAAAAATGTAATGTCTGATTTTGTATCTGTAAATTATGGTGTTCCGCAGGGTACCGTCTTGGGTCCTATATTGTTCATTATTTATATAAATGAGTTGGTCAGAGTGGTTCAAAGGTCAAAGATCGAGTTGTTTGCAGACGACACAATGATATATGTTACTGGTGATGATGTACATAAAATGCAAAAAGACCTAAATGATGATTTAGAATTAGTTTTTAAATGATTGTGTTGTAGTAATTTGTGTTTGAATACGTCCAAATCCAAATTTTGTTTATTTGGGAAAAAGCAAAAACTGTCAGCGATAGATGTAAGTGAAGTGAATGTTAGGATAAATGATGAACAAATCTTGTATGCCAGCGAAATTAAGTACTTAGGGGTCATGTTTGATCCAAATATGAATTTTTATGGCCATGCTGATTATGAAATGCGAAAATATTCTAAGAAAGTTGGCTTCATACGCAGAATTGGGAAACATTTGACTAATGAGACAAAATTATTATTGTATAATAGTATTGCTGCGCCACACCTGGATTTTTGTTCGACATTACTATTTAATCTTCCTGATTATAAAATACAGGAATTCCAGAAAATACAAAATAGAGCTATGAGATCCATTTTACACTGTGATATATATACACCAATAGATACTATGTTAAATGTTTTAAATTTATGTTCTGTGAAACAAAAAGTAATTTACAATGTACATGTCTTTATTTTTAAAATAAGACATCAACTGTTACCTAAGTATGTCTGTGATAGAACTAAACTCTTTCTGGACATCCATGAACATGATACCAGAAATAAGCACGATTTTATTTTGAATTATCGCTGTAGCACCACTCAAATGGTCAAATCAGTACTGTGTAGAGGATTATATGAATTTAATTCATTGCCTTCGAGTATTAAGAACTGTGATAACTTGAGGAGATTCAAATATTTAATTAGAGATTATGTTTTAGCCCATATTTAAAATATTGTTTTTTTTTTACATTGTATGTTTTTGTATATAGCCTCGAAGCTAAATAAATGCCCTTTTTTTTTTTCCCGGCTAGGGGAGGGCTCTCCGAAAGTGAGTAGGGAACGTAGTCGCGATACAGCGTCAATCGGTATTCAGTGGCGTCTCCGATTTTCATTTATTTATTATTTATGAAATTAGTACAATCCTTAGAATGCATGCTTTTCAAGTTTGTGCGATGTTTTGTTATCTTATACCTAAATATAGAAGTTTTTGAAATATTTGAGTTTTTATTTCAAAAATGACGTTTGTAGGCTTCGATTTGAATGTGTTTTTACCTATAAGAAAACCTTTATTATTTAATTTGTTGCATGGATTCCTTGTTGGAAGGGACCTACTACAAAATATTGTTTCACAATATTTTGAGAACTATTAATACAGGATGATCAAATAATAAGACCAAAAATGAAATCGAGAAAACTGTCAAAAATCATTTTTTTCAAATTGAAACACGGAAATTTTATCATTGTATGGTATTAAGCACTTGAAATGAAGGTGAGTTTGTATAAGATTATCCTGCTTTTCAAAAAATTCTATTTTTTTTTAAATTTCGAAATGGACGATGTTTAACCAGCTAACTTTTATTTCCAATGCTTCATAAGATGAAATTATAAAATTTGGTGGTTTCCATTTGAAAAAAATGATGTTTGGCATTTTCTTTGACTTAATTTTTTGACCACCCTGTATCAACAGTTATCAAAATATTACAAAAAATCTTCAATAGTAGGTCCCTTTCAACAAGGAATCCAATATTGAGGCCTTTCTCATAGGTTAGATTCACATTCAAATTGGTGCCAACAAACGTTATTTTTGACATAAAAACTCAAATATTTCAAAAGCTCGTATACTAAGGTATAGGACATATGACACATCAAATCTTCCTAAAATTTTAAGTAGAATCCAAATATGTAATAATATATAGGGTGTTCCATTTTAAACAAGAGAGTTGACACCCGCATAGGGTAGCTATTATTCCATTTGAAGAGGGCATCTTTGAAAATCTCAAAATACAAATTTTCAGAATTCCAATCACTTTATTTAACAAGATATTGTGATGGACGGTCACCGTGGGACACCCTTTATAGAAAAAAAACTTCTTTTTCATCCAGAATAGTTCTTCAGAAAAAAAAAAGATTTGTGAAAAGTTATTGAAACTACATGTGTCAAGAAAAAGGATTTTGCAAAAAATAACCAAATTGGACGAAAGATCACCATTGCAAACAATACAGGGTGCGTCTGAAATGAGTGCTAATTTTACCATGGTCGATAAAATAGAGATGAAAAATCGAAATTATTACCCTCGTGACGATACGCTGCGGACATAATATTATATTATGTTACTCTACAAAACGTGATTATTCTATTATAGTCTACTCAGCATGTCAAAATGAGCACTTATTTTAGACTCACATTGTAAAATGTATAGAATATGATGACGTATGATATCACAACAATAATTGAATACCACAATTATGAAGGTATTTTTAAAATTTTCCATTATTTTTTAAAAATTATCGATATGAAATAGATGAGGAAAAAAGTCAACAACTTCAAACTGTATTGCTTGTTGAAAATTTATCTAAATCAGCTTGACGGGCCTTCAAACCCATTATTGAGAAACTCATAATACGATGGAAGGCTTTAGTTTAATCTCGAATTTGAAAGTACCCACGGCACTGGTGGAAAAATTTGACCTACCTCCGGAATCATAATTCGGGGTAAGGTTTCTCCGATTTTCCACACACAAGACACTTTCCTCCCATATCGGTCACAACAGAGTACTCACTTGCGAAAAAGACAGCTAAACACTCAAAAATCACTCAAAAATCAGATGAAAATTAAAAAAAACGACACCAAGTCCAACCATGAGTTGTGAACGAAGCTTTAATGGCGCCTATCGCTATCTCTCTCTTTCGTTGACAATCGTAGAAAATGCGTACAAACAAGTGGATTTATGAACGGATAGAAAAATGTTAGGGATTTGGCTGCAGCGTTGCCAAGTCATGACCCTCAATTTGCTCGACTTAAGATCAGGAAAAATCAAGGTTTGTGTATAAAATTTCCCTTGCTTACATTAAATTTCTTCACCGATTTATATTCTGAGTTGCTGGATACTGAAAAACAGTAAATGCATTTGAAAGTTTACCTTTGCAATTACTTAAAACATGAGGACGTGGCAACCATACTGCGGCCTTCGTGATGGTCAGACTACAGTCGACCAGAACCGTTTTCTTGGTAGGACATATTTGCAATAGATAAACATAAAAACAAGCGTGTCTAGAGCAAGCGTGTATGGTCGAAGCTTGTCCCTTATCCCAATTGTTTTGTCTGGGGACTCTCCAACGGTTGAACTTTTCTGCTCCTCTCCATCAAAATCTATTCGAAGGCCTCTGGAAAGGAGAATAAACTATTAGGGTACACTATACACTAACATAAAATGAATCAAAATTTACGAATATGAACTATTTTTCCTGATCTATTGAATATCATAATGGATATCAAAAAAGGGAGTTTTCAAAGAAATTAATGAGAAAATACCTGAATAGTTGCACGAAGGTACTTACCTAGCTATGGCCACAATAATAAATCATTCGAATCGAAACAATCCGATTTTCACTGAAGAGAACACCCAATCAAGCACGATATATTTCAACTGGTAACGCTTTCAACAAGTGGCAAAATCGTCGAAATTGTCGAAATTAACAGTTATCCAGCAAACATCAACAGTATAGATAACCACAATACAAGTACATTACATACAAGCCGGCTGACCAAGAAAGTGACGCTTAAAATGGAAAATCGATCGCGTTCATCATCAGGGTACCGATTCTAGGACGGATAGAACGGTCAAACGAGAGAGATAAACGATCACCTAAATATAATTCTCCGTTTACTGTCTCTCTCTTTCTCTCGATATGACCGTTCTATCAGTCCCAGAATAGGCACTCAGGTGATAAATCTCCGAAATCCTGATTGGCTCTAAGGAACGGAAACCCCCACGATACCCACTCTCGGCGTCCTGTGTCCTGTATTATATTGGATATCATACACGTTGAGTACCATGTGGTTTTTATACAATGAAAAAACGTTGCTTTAGAATAAAATATACTATTGGAAACATCTACCCCACACTTTGCAAAAATGATCAGCCGATAAATGTACGTAAGATTTGTCAAATGAATATAAAGATGAAGATGAGTACACCCAGAACCTTTTTTTCTCAATCTATTTGTGATAAAAAGACAAACCATTAATAACACTTTGGAAAAAACGTGTATGAGAGATACCAAGTCTCACATGCGCGGGTCATTTTGAAGTCTGACAAATACATCTCGACACCTAGATACATATACTTGATATTCCTCACAAAAAATAACAGATTTTCATCCTGCTCCCAAAAAAATAGTGTATTGTATTGAACGGTTCAAAACATATAATTTGAACATATACGTTTAATAAATATACCAAAACCAGAACATTTCCAGAAAGATGGTTGAATACACGTATATTTAACCATAATAAATGATCGTGTGTTGCTTGGGTATGTTTGGCCTGGATGCCAAATTCTTATGGTTGAAATAAAGTAGGTCTCCTATAATTTGGCCCAATAGCAATAAAATATGCAAACCATTCACAATGAAGAAAAATGCTCTAAAAATGCGAAAGACGTACGTTTTTGCCGTCATATGTTTTAAAGAAAGATGAATGAAAAGAGACAAGACTGCTGTTTCTTGCTGCTTGTTAAAATCGTACCGCCATACCAGGTAATAATATACGATCAGGAACAATAGTTGTCCCTTTTGGTGACAAAAAGACCGTTTGTCTTCAGCATTTTTAGAAAGTTTTTCTTCATTGACAATGGTTTGCATATTTTATTGCCCATTAGGCGAAACTATATACGGACTGTTCAATAGAAATGTATTTTTTTCTTCGATTCAGATTTTGACATTATAATGATTTTTATTTTGAACTCGAAAAAAAATCATCAAAGACAAAAACTCATGTGAACTTTCCTGTTATAAAAGATTGAACGGAGAATCAAAAAATGATTTTCACTTTGTGAAACCTCTTTTCTTTTTTTCAAAAATAGCTCAAGGAACCACGGATATGCTCTAAAAAGTCGCTTGAGGCATTGCATCTCTACAAACAAAAAATCGGAATTTTACCAAGATTTCAACACTAAACGTTTGCGACTAGACGATTGATTATGCCTCTTCAGGTACCCTATTTATCATGACAAAATGCGCACCCATTTCGACCCCACCCTGTATAATGTAGGTGGGTACCTACTTCAAAATGAATGAAGCTGAAATTCAAATTTGTTAACATTGCAAAAGTTAAAAAGGTAGGAAGGAACTTATATTCTTGTGCTCCCTTTTCATCAACAAAAAACCCGTCCAACTCCTATTTATTCAACATTATGTAGACTGACCCAGGGTTTCCGAATGTCTGGTCACCCTGTGGTTATGAGTTGACTCTGGCTCTTGAGTTGAAGATGATAAACTGTTTCACATTCGATAATGAAGCTTACTATTGAAGTTAACTACAGGTTAAGTGGACCAGTGGAAAATTTACTGGTTAAGCCTTGGTTGAGCACAAACCAAAGGAACATAACCTAACTATGACCTTTTTGAAATTTGTGTTCTGCTTCTGAAATAATTATTGTATACTATATTGAAGATTTTCACCAATCATAATAAATGAGAACAAGTAGAGTGGAGTAAAATGGAATTATATGACATCAATGCATTCAGCGATGATGAAAGATAATATTATATAGTACGCCTTCCCAAAATCATCAGTTCCCGGACCAACTCAATCGCGAGAAATGGAAACATGTGAAACACAAATGAGCTTCAGGTTGCCACAGACAATTTCGTTCAATTACACCAAAACTGTACCTCATAATGCTTACCGTCAAAATACAATCTAACTCTACAATACCAAGCATCAGAAATAAGAAGCATTTTTGGAAGAATACAATTCATTTTGTATTTAAAGTTACAGTGACCGATCAAATTTGTAGGTTGAAGGTTGGCGAACATGTTTTATTACGATAGTTATAGATTTAACTGTGATTCACTTTATTTTGCTATGTTCAAAATGTATTTGATTTGATAGAAAAAAACGTTCGAGCATACACAGTGATGATAATTTTGAAATTGATGATAAAAATCCTTCTTTAATCGAGAAAATAAAGTTTATAGTCAAATATTTTATCATTTTATTTCAATTAGCGAGCACTTTTTGACATTTAATTTTTTTTTGCCAACATTCAACCTCCAATTTTGATCTGTCACTGTAACTTTAAATAAAAAATGAACTGTAGTAGAAATAACTTCCAATTTCAAATTTATCTGAATATTTGAAAACTTCAATCGTTGTGACCTTTGTCAAATTTAACTGCGATTTGCCACACCAAAATCTTCAAAACTGAAAATTCTGTAGTTACCTGATTGACCAACAAACAATAGGCGGATTTTGGCGTTATCCAGGTTACGATGTAGTAACGAGATTTGTAACCAACCGCGTTTTTGTGTATATTTTTCATTCCGGTAATAAGATTTGGCAACACTGAATTTGCTCAACCTGGTTTACGAATCTCGTAACCCAGACCCAGCTCCAGAGTTTGGTCACGAAGGCGGTTATGACTTCATTACCCCAAAATTTCGTATATTTCTTTATTTTGGCGTTTTTTGATACAACAATCACATATTTAATCATCAACGCTATCACTATTGATCATTTCCAGAAATTCAAATTCCCACGCAGTAGAGAAAAATATCTTTGTAAGTAAATAAATACTAAAGAAGGGGTAGGTATTCCTCTTGAGTCTTGACTGATCATGGCTACCGGCTACATGGCTTTCCTGCAGTTACGTCATACTTCTCCGTCTCTCTCTTACAAATTGAAAAAAAAAATCACGTAGGTACGCAACAACTTCTATATAATAAGGACTAAGTGCTAACAAAATATTCCAATGTGACGTCACCTATGTAGGCCCCGATGTAGGCCTTTTATCGATTCATCCTTCAAAAATCCTAGATCCTTCAGATTATCCAATGCCTGATTTTTGCGCTGAATACCAGTGCGGGTTTTTCCGTTGGTTGTATAAAAGCGCTGATTACCTGGCAGTTGAAAAGAAGATTTAGTGAATGCAAGATGCCCAGCAGGTCAACCTACGACAAAAGATCTGTGCTACCTACTTACTAGAAAACGTTTTTCAAACATGCAAAGACCAATCAAAAGTTCACACATACAGTGAATAACGAGCGAGTAGTTCATGCTCTTCACTGGAGGCGCAGGTAGATCAAATCTGTTAATCGAGAGTACGCCTTTATACAGGGTTTTTGCATGTACTATAAGCGATGTGGGGAACTCTCATCCAGCTGTAAGCTGTTGGCTTTTATTTCACCGATACACTATAAAGTTATCCAGATATGGCCCACCAAAAATAGGAAACTGATCAAGATATTTAAAAAAACCACAATGAAACACAGGCGGAAAAAATGGGAATCTTGAGTGTTTAAGATTTTTTACAAGACAGTTTTTTCTAACTGGTGGTTGAAATACTCGAGCGTAAAAAAATAATCTAGCCACACTTTTCGATGTTTTGAAATGACAATTTGTCAAAGTCAGCTTTTCTGGAAATGATCATAGTGTTCCCCAAGGTGGTATCATGGGCCCACATTGATGACGTCAAACTGCCAGGACTTTGGCCTTGTTTTCTAGGAGGTATTAAGTACGTCTGGAGGAGGGTCTTTCGGATCAATTGGACAAATGTCACATGTGGAGCGATCAATCTACGACATACAGCCAAACGTCAAATACTAGTTTAGTTCGGCATTATCATCGCAGATGCGACAGATTTTTTGTCACGTGATAACAGTCAAAACATACGCGACCAAATCACGTCCGGACTGTTGCGTTCGATCAAAACTAGCTGAAGCACCTGATCTCGTCGTGTATGACTTGACTGTTATCACGTGACAACAAATCTGTCGCATCTGCGATGATATTGCCGAACTCAACTACTGTGACGTGACCGCAGGAAAGCCATGAACAGACTGTACGTGAAATGTTGATGTGTTATTTTATATATTATTATTTTCATGATTTATTGATTTTTCCTTCTTTTTTGTGCGTCGACTATAGTTTGTCGGCCTCCAAGTCTGATGTGATATTTTCCGCATTCTCTTCAGTATTTAGGTATGCAGTCAACATATTTATACTTTGTGGATGAATTTGATTTTCATGACGATATAAAAGCTACTCTTTTGAAATAGGTGGTAAGGTTATACCATAATATGGTCGAAGCAAAGTGATTAAAATATACTGATATCAAAATGTTTTGGCGTTTGGACCTGAGCTGGTATCGAGATCGTAACCAGGCACTTACCAAACCTGTAACCACAAAGCGTAACCTGGGTAACGCCAAAATCCGCCTATTTTTTTCAATGTCAAACGATACATACTTTAACCATTGGATACCGTGAATGCATTTGATTAGGTCACCAAAAAAGTGACCAGACATTCTGAATCTGGGCCTAAGTAGGTACTAAATTGACAATTCCGGAAAAAAATGCGAGTTTCACGGATTGAAAATCTGATTTTGAGTGGAAAGTACCTATTAAAAAGTTTCTTCAATTTTCCAAGCTTAAATCTAATGCCTCATATTATTATCTCAATTTTGGGGTTGTTTCAACTTTTACAGGGTGTCCGCCCTAAAGTTTCCCCACCCCTGTAAAATTTTTGTTTATCAACCGATGTTCATTTTTTTTTTGTGAAATGTTGTAGTACATAACGCCATCTATCGGTAGAATTTGTCAATCTTAAGGATGGAATTCCCATCAATCTGATGAAAGACTTCTATCATTTGGTCGCCAAACCGCCAAACCAAAGAAACCGTCCTCTTCAGTCTGACTTAGACCCACAGCCATACTGATGAGTCCTAGTAGGACGAAACGTATATGGATTGGTCATGGTCAGACTAAGGAAACAGTTTCAAGATTTTCCTTTTTCTTGCTTTCCCGGTAGGATTATCCATGAACTTGTTGTAGAGAGCCCTCTTGAAACAGTTCTCTTCAGTCTGACTTAGACCCATAGTCATACTGATGAGTCCTAGTAGGACGAAACGTATATGGATTGGTCATTTTCAGACTGAGGAAACAGTTTAAAGATTTTCCTTTTTCATTTTTTTTGTTTGATAGGGTCTCGACAAACACTTTTTGAGCATACGCCAAATTGGTTCCAGGGCGTACTTATGGGTAATTGTGATGGATCAAAGGGTGTCAAATTTCAGAAAATGATATCAGGACATTTATAAAAAAAAATGACAACGGAATCTTAATCCACATCACCAAAAACCCCTCTGTATATAAATCTTCAACTCTCTAATCTCTAATCTACGAGGTACCCGAATAAAATAATCCTGAGTTAGATAAAAATCGTTAATTGAATCCCATTGTCGCCCACCATGTATTAGGTATCGATGATTTTTTGTTTAAAACACACATTCAGGGATTTTATTTAAATCTTTACTGTAAATTAGAACGAACAGGAAGACTCAATAAGCAGTGTAAGTAGTAGATTAACAAATTAACAAAAAAAAATAACCAAAACAGTAGCTTATTTTTTTCTTCAAATGTTTGCAGGGTGTTTTCTGGTCATGCTGGTTAAGATCACGTTGTATTTTTTTTTTCTAAAAACTGCTCTAATATCATTCACTCAAATTTGACCCTCTTTGAACCTTCACAATTACCCATAAGTACGCCCTTGGAACCAATTTGGCATATGCTTAAAAAGGGTTTGTCGAGACCTATCAAACAAAAAAAAAGAATGAAAATCGGTTGATAAACAAAATGTTTACAGGGGTGGGACACTTCAGGTTGGACACCTTGTATAACTGTAAGAATCCGTAGAATATTGTACTAAAAATACATCTCAATCAATGTCAATCGTGCGGTTCTGTAATTTTTTTAGTTTGTCAAAACGTTAAAGAGAACATCAGTCCTACTTCCAAAATCTAATACAGGTTGCCCCCTGTTTTAAATAATACCAACTACAGCTCAAAGACGTATTTTTAAAAGAAATAGGTAACCCTTCTAGCTCATTATAGATAAAGCAGGTGCATTTGTATCATTAACCGATTTCGTCGGATATTTTATGCTAATATTTGGCGAATTTCTGAAACATAGTGAATATTGACAGGTGCTGAATAGGTTTTTTTTCAGATGTTGGAGATAGCAATAGCAGTTGTTACAAACTGAATGTATAGTATATTTAAGTTTTTTTGCGATTTTGTGAATACGTCCATGATTCTTTTTCAGAATAGAACATTATGATGAATATCCATGAACGGTGAGTTGGAGATTGATCGACTTCTGGTCTGGTAGAGTTTGTGTTGGACGTGCCTCATTTTCGACTGAATTTTTCCATAACGCATCAAGGCTAGCTTGTGATGAATAGCATCAAATAATGCCCACTGTTTCTTTATCTATTAGTAGGTTTCAAGAGTTCCCGGTGGTTTAGAATGCTACGTTTTGAATATTGTGATTCCTTTAGAGGCCATAATATGCTTCATATTCAAGAGCACTTCTATAGCTAAACTCTTTCGAGCCTGCTGAATTCTATTGTAGGCATCATATCTTTTGAACAATCTTTAATTTTATTTGCTCATTTTTTTTACTTTCCAATTTGTTAATCTTCATAAGTATCTTCATTTCTATTATAGGTTTGTTATCAGTCTTATGTAAATAAAACCTTCTACTTTGCAGTTTTCCATCAGACGTTGTGTGAACAAACCTTCAATATGGAACCAATTATCGTGATCGAACTAATTACTGAACTTCAACATTTCCACGTGCCAAAACCCTACAGGGTCAAAATCCCCATATATTCAGCAAAATTAGACGTTCCGGCTTCCCGAAACTATTACCATTAAAAACCCATAAATAACTTGAGGAACCGCGGTGTTGACTCAAGACCCAAGGCACCAATTTTTAAATTCATAATCCCGCACACTATCTTATCCATAGGGTTCATATCTGGCGATCCGGCGGGTTGATAGAGATAAACGCTGTTATTTTCACCTCCTTACAAATTGGCCGCGTTTCGGTTTCGCTTGAGGCTTACATACATGGGGATACACCTGCTTTCTGGTAGACACCCTTGAGTTTTGTCGGCATGGCAAATGACAAGTTTAGATAATATGTATTATTGTGATCATGAATTATGGGACCTTTATGATCATCCACAGTTGGTATTTCTTAGCTCCTAAATTGGGTCAAGTGAGTGAAAATAACTTAATACCATTTTGAACCCATAGGTACCTACCGCAGTTGAAGTAAAATCAAACATTTAACTTTTTGTTTTCCCAACTCATAACTTCAATTTGGTCAGTCAGCCAAGTCAAAATATGGGCAAGTGGAACACGTTGCGGATTAGCTTACGGTTGTTACAAAGCTGATCTGAAGTGCTCAACAATTTTTAAGAAATGCGCGGTAGGGACCTGCAAGAACATACAAACATTTCCAAAACTTGTAAAAATCGAGAATGACAGTGATGATGACGACGAAGATGATATAGAAGATTTTCACCATCACTCGTGCTGAAGTTTCATCGGAAATATCTTCGCCAGGTCCCGCCCAGAAAAATGGTATATTATTCAATGAGCGGGAAATGGTGGCTATTACTCACGAGAATTGAGTTTGCGTATTCATCTGAGTGAGTAATAGCCATTTCCCTCGAGTAGAATACTATACTTTTTCTATGATCATTTAACAATTGAAGCGAACTTTGCAATATTTATTTTAATTTTGACAGCACTTTTTGACCACTTTACTTAAAGTGAGGTTAGGTTGTTAACACAATGACTATAAAACAAGTATGGACGGTCAGATGGGCTGTTTCAAAATGATGGCTTTGAAGGTTGACATTTTGTCGAATTTTCTGATTGGCTCAAAAACAGTGGAGTAATGATATATTAGATCATTTCATTGGTTGAAAACAATTAAGTTGTAGTATAACATACCCGGGTTCGTTCAACAAAGTTGAATGAGGTAAGTTTTATGACGTTCATGCCGAATACCTACGTTGGACCTACGTTGTGATGACTCCACCTTCCAAAAATTCCCTTACTTCGAATGCACCCGACAAGTACAAAATTAGGGAAATTTGAGGATATTGGGATGTTAATTAAAACGCAAGATTCGTAATACACCTTCTTTATTACAAATGTGAATGAAAAAGTGAAAAATAGTGCCGTACTCAGCCTGGAATTCATGTGGGGAAAGAGCACGGCAGAGAAACCCACAATCGCAATTCCAAAAACCGAACCATGCTGTACAACGGTTTTGTATTTTTTTTGCAATGCAATCAATAAATTACTGTTTTTCCGCGTCGAAACTGCAGTTCCACATTTCAGAAACACAATACCTACAAGCAAAACCGAAGAGTTGTTTGTTACTGATCCTTTAAAGACTTCTGAGGTCCCTGGGTTGCGGAAAACTACTCAGAAACTGTGTGGGTCTTAGGAAGAATATCTCTAACTTTTGTTTACTTGTTTGTTAGGATATTCATCAGTCACGGTGTATAGGAAAATGTTAGTAGATTCATCAAGGCTCACACATACCCTCAATCATACTATTACTACAATCCCAGCGCGGAAACTCAAGTAACTATTGAGTTTTTCTACTTGTCGTCCATTTTTGACCCGTAGTCGTGTACAGCATTAAACGGTTTTTTTTAAACACTCACATGTTATTCAAAACAAGACAAATTGTACACCACAGAAACAATGAAATATAAGGACAATCTTCAAGACATATAGTATCAATATAGAGTTCGTTTTACTGACCTGTAATAACACGTTATATCACAATTTTTCACAGCCCTTCAACGTCCCTATCATACATGCTATCTCGCTGACCGGTACATTCGTAAACTCCTGCGCGCGTATCACGTGACAGGAAATCGATACAATGATGATGCGCGCGTATAATATAGTATGTTCCCAAAGTATCTGCATATCAGCGTAATATAGGTCGTTCATAAGGTATATGGGTTACCGACTATATTTGACTGATTTTAACTGACAGTGTGATTGATGATAATAAGAGGGGACGGTATTCCTCAAAGTAATGAAAAAAGGTAGATGATACATCTATTATTGAATAGTCATATAGAGAAAGGAGATTTCCAATGATATTGAAAGTGGAAGTATTAATACGTATTACGTATACAATCTCAATAAAAAAAAAACAAAATTTGACTCAAATCATTTTCCTATTTCTATATACAATTAGGTGTCAAACTCAAAAATTGAGAAGATTTCAAGTGTGATCGTCTGAAATCAAATCAAATCAAATCAAATATGCTTTATTGCCACAGAAAAATTTACATACATTTTATGGACAAAGCAAATACAAATGCAAAATGTTAAAGTGAAAACAATACAAAACATGATAATAGTACACCCAGCAAACCAAACGCAATCGGCAAACAAGCGGCCACCATTCGGCACGCGCGGTTCTCTGATGGCTGATGTAGCCATGATATGGACCTTCGTCGTCCCAGGTCGGTGATACCGTTCCATAATTGTACAGAGAGCGGATTTTCGCCGGCAACTTGCTGACAGAGTGTCATTGTGGTGTCCATTGTTATGTGTTTTGGTTTTCTTTGGGAATCTTTTAGATCCGTTAGACACTTTTATTAGCGTTTTTGTAATTTGTAAGTTAAGTGCCGTGATAGTGATTATCATTGTGCTGAACCTGCTCCAGTCACATTTCTATTGGAGACTTCACGATTTCAAGGATGCTTTGCCACCGGCAAGATTCGCAGACGAATAACACAACTTCAAAATAATCAGTAAGTACGCATACATACATACTAAACATAGATTCCATTATTTCAAAAAACTCTATACCTTTCTTGGAATCTGTCAATCGATTTTACTTCTATAAATGGATCTTCAAGTGGTCATTGTGTGTTTCCTTCGACCATACGCGAAAGCGTGTATGGTCGAAGTGTATTTCTATTCGAACAAGATGTTATTGTCAATAATTCCCAATCAGATTCTCAAATGGACAATTTGCACATTTTTTGGAAATATGTAAAATACAAGGATTAGTAAGTACTGATGCCATTGATGTTTAAAATATCAACCTTCGACCTCTAATAATGTAGTGATCACCGATTAAAGAGCGCCAATCAACATCAAATACGTCACAGAATACACTATCTATCTCCGTCTGACGTATTGACTGAGATGACTCTCTCTCTCTCTCGGGAGGGTAATATAGCCCCACCCCTTTTGCGATCATGCAGTGATACTCACGTCTTCTTTTTTATTTATTTAGTATATTTTTGGGCATTTCGAAATTTTTTTTTCGCTGGCTACTTTCAAATAATTTCTAGAATACGTATATAAAATTTCAAGTCATTTAAAAATGTATGCAAATTGTCCCTTGTCCGTTCCTAATCTAGAATTAAACCTGTTGCATGTTGTTACTACTGGCAATAGTTACAGATTAGCAAAACCCAGTGAATGTATTGGAGTATTTTACATTAAAGTGTTATTGTTCTAAGGAGCTGTTCAAAGAAACCAGGCCCAGGCATCATCGAACAGGACAGATTCCGAAATAGATGCTAACGGCAATTGGTTAGAAAAATGTTTTTTTGTTTGGGCTTTTTTATGACTTAGTTCTAGAAACTCAAATATTTTTTATTAATCACGTTTGTGTTTGTACTCAGTTTACCCAATGAAACATTCAAGTCTCGATTCTAGACATGATATGAACACAAAGTTTATATTTTTTCTCCATACATATATTTTCATGTAAATAATGAGAGCTAGAATAGGCATAATAATAATGTACGTCAATGTATTTTTACCTGTCCGATTTTTCTATAATAGTTTGTTGTTAACATTAATAAGGTTGAGGTTTCTCATTACCACCAATAGATGGAGTTGCTGTCTCCGAATCTTCGTCACTCATTTACCTTTTGGTACGTCCTGCGAAACGATGCATTTTTCTCCTGTATCCTCCCCAGACGAACTGGATTGTTCCAAAGAATACACATTATACACATGATACTACGACAAACAGATAAGCTCGCGCGCATTTTGTCGGGTGACCTTTGTGAGGTTATGTTGTCAAGCTTCTGTCAGTTTGCAATGTAAATATTGTTGTTCTGATATTTGTGTGATATAATATCTTATTATTTCGTGAATTTCGCATATTTTGATGATGGTGTACTGTGCCGTGATGTTCTGCAGCAGCAGCAATAAGAAAAATAAAGAAAACCGTCCGTGTAAATACCATGTCTTTCGGTTTCCAACATCCAAGTATATTCGCAAGATATGGATACAGAAGTGTTATCAAAAGGACAAAGACTGTATTGTTTATAGAAAATTATTTTTTCGATATAATTACTTATAGGTACTCTTATAAAAAAAAAACTTGTGAGCACTATGTGCGCATCGCATATCCGGTATATCTGAAGAGAAACCCGCTAACCTTGAATAGCAAGATCAAATTAGAATAAAAAAACACATACAACCACAAAAACCACATGAAACCACATAGAATAACAAAAAAATCTCTCATAACCACAAAAACCACATCGAATCATGTATAAAAACAAAAAACCTCAAGGAACCACATAGAACCAGAAAAACCGCAATGGAACCAGAAAAACCACATGGAACCACAAAAAAAACATACAGAACTACATAGAAACACAAAGAACCAGAAAATCTACATGGAACCACATAGAACCAGAAAAACCGCATCGAACCACAAAAACCACATATAGAAACACATATAGAACCACTGAAAACCACAAAAAACACATGGAACCACAAGAACCACAAGATGCACATGAAACCACAAAAAAACACATGGATTCACAAGAACTACATAAAAACACAAAAAAAACACAACGAACCTGAAAAACCACAAAAAAACACAGAACCACTAAAAACCACATGGAACCACAAAAACCACATGGAACCACAAAAAAACACATAGAACCACAAAAAAAACTCAACCAACCGGAAAAACCACATCGAACCACAAAAAAACACATAGAACCACGAGAACCACATGGAACCACAAAAATCACATGGAACCATGTAAAAATACAAAAAACCATAGAAACCACATGCCAAAACCTCTTAGAACCACATAGAATAGCAAAAAGCCTCTTAGAACCACAAAACCACATGGAACCACATAGAACCACAAGAAGCCACATAGTACAACAAGAACCAAACTGAACTAAAAAATAACCACATGCATGGAGCCACATAAAATCACAAAGAACCACATAGATTCCCAAAAAAAACACATAAAACCACAAAAGAAGAAAGAAAAAAACATAGAATCACAAAAAAACCACACAAAACCACAAAGAACCAAGTGTGTCGCGACCTTGAAATTCCACTCCCACCGCACATAAAAAAGTTTCACCTCAAACATTCTTTCTAACGTCGAAAACCAACTGAGAAAAATGTTTTTTCAATGTAACGGCAAAATTGAAAATATGATCTTTTTTTAAATACTATTTAACCAATCTGGTGGGATTTGCGTGGATTATAATTATCAATTTTGGATAGATAGATAACCAACTAAATGCATATTATTCATTTTGGGGTAAATAACCAACTATAATCATCAGAATTCAACAAAATCGCAATATAAGCCATGCTTTCCAATGCTATTTTATCCAATTGGGTCACCGGATAGCTTGATGCGCAGTTCAGTTCGAAACTCGTTCGGCTAGTGAGCATATCTTGTTTGTCGTAGTATCATGCATTATACATAATAGTTATAGATAAATACTTTGAATTTTTCATAAAACAATGAAGGCCATGATAAAAAAATCTCCTGTAGATCCTAGCCGCACTGATGAGCTGTGATACAGCGAAACCTTTGGGCTTTTGGTTATTAATCATAAGCATTGATTTTTTAAGTCTACTTGTGCATTAGTCATAATGTATATGTTACGGCTAATATACAAACTTGGATAGTTTATAAACTTGCTGGATAGTTTATAAACCAACCAAACCATTGGCAATTTTGATAGAAAAGGCAATTTCCACTAAAATAGCAGTTATTTTGCAAACTATCCAAGAATCTTGGCTAATTTACTTGAAATTATTACGTAAATCATAATAGCTGGTTAGTATGTAAACTATCCAAGGCAATCTGGCTAATATGAAAACCTAGATTTCTAGTAACATAAAATAGCCAATCTTTTAGCTGGTTTATAAACTAACCAAAAAGATGCAGCAGTTCGCTGGTTAGCAACAGGTTATCATTTCAATTATTATTGTTAATCATAATTTATGTGATTTGTATGGGTATTATGAGAATTAAGATTGGTTTTATTGTTCATTAATATAATCACTAACCCAAACTAACCCAATCCTAGTTCTCATAATACCCATACAAATCACATAAATTATGATTTACAATAATAATTGAAATGTTAACCTGTTGCTAACCAACGAACTGCTGCATATTTTTTAAAGTGTATTATGCCTAACCCAACAATAATAATAATTGTAAAAAGTCGTCCATTTACACAAAGAGACCAGATTCTTGACAAAACAAAGAAATCTTAAAACACAAAGTCGTGGTCACCCTGGGGGAGACCACGACTTTGTGTTTTAAGATTTCTTTGTTTTGTCAATAATAATTGTTATGTTAACCTTTTGCTAACCAACGAACTACTGCATAGTGTAACGATCGGCAGACTATTCTGCCGAACGGTCGGCAGAATAGTCACTCCCATTTTTTTATTTAAATTGAATTAGAATCTGAAAATTTAATTTATCAAATAAGAAATGTTTAACCTAGTTAGTTTATAAGCTAGTCAAAGGTTTGGCTATTTTATTTTACTAGAAATGATGGTTTTCATTTTAGCCAGATTACTTTGGATAGTTTACAAGCCAACCAGCTATTTTAAATGCCTAACCTAGTTATTTTATAAGCTAGCCAAAGGCTTACGGACTATCCAGCTATAGTTTATAAACTATCCAAGTTTGTATATTAGCCGTAAAATATACACATTTTCCGTTACTTATAATATTGTTACATTGGTCAGTGGTCTTAAGCTGTGAATATTGACACATTTAAAAAAATTGTAGGTTTAAAAAAAAAAGTTTTTCTTCTGTAAATAGGTACCTTTGTCATTTTTATGTCGTTTGACGTGTGACTAATGAACTGTCTGCTGAAAAGTGCTTTCTCTTTAATATTTCTACAAACTTGTGGTCATTATTAATTGTTGATTCAATAACGAAGTTACTTGCACAAAATTTCAGATTTTGATATGGAAAAAATGTAAAATATATTTTTTTCAATGTGCTTTTTTCAATAAGTTTTAAGTAAGAATTTGTCAGATAACTACGGGTTGCCGGAATTAATTCACTTGAATAGTGGTTATGATATGTTTATAATTCCAATTTTTACTTTACAAATCTTTGACAAAAACCATTATCAATAAATATTTTGTTCCAGATTGGTCTATACATTCTAGTCTACATACAGCAAATGCTAAACAACTTTCGAACCACGTCATAATTTCCACCAAGTTTGGGTTAGTGTTATGAAGTTTTATGGTGGACGTGAATCGAAAGTTGTTTGACATTTTCTGTAAATGTATTGTATGCAATCCTAACTTCATGGAAATTTTGTCTTGAAAAATAAACCAATCTTGTCTTTCAGAATGACTGATTTTTTCAAGGCAAACATTCTATGAAGTTGAATAGTACTTGAACAATCATTTATGTTATCTGGCGATTTTTGATAAACTAATCAAAAACAAAATTGTTTCAAGGCGCCTGCGCTTTCGTATGGCCGATCAATAGCGGCTCACAAGAGTATTGCCCCTTGCGAGCCACCGATGGCCTGCCGTGCACAGGCCGAGCCGGCACTGCCGGCAGCCGGCTATCCGTTAACGGTTCAGTTGCATGGAGACCGCTTTCTATAATTTGATTTATACAAAATTTGAATTCCACTCTCAATAAAAAACTGGAATGAACGACAATTGGAGAAAAGAGCTTCATGAAATGACGTGGGGAGAATATTATGTAGATTACTTCAGAAGCTTTTGTGTTTTTGAAAAATTGGGTACATTTTTTCTAAAAACAAAATTCATAAGTTCAACCGACGTTCAACCACCAACTATACCAACTGCTCTGCAAGGGGTACGTTGTTTTTATAGTATCAGCACATAACTGATGAAAAACAAAATGAACAAATAATGCTTGTTTATTGAATGAAACAGATATTGAACTATCACATATTTGTTCAGAAATTTATTCAGAACGTTTTTCAATATATACCTATTTCCTTTTACCTTACCTTCTAAAATTGATAATATTCTGTGCTTATACAGGGTTAGGAGAAATTACCAGAACGGTCGATTATCTCAAAATATACACGAGTTAGAAAAAAATGTTTTAAATAAAAGTTTTGGGGCTTGTGAAGATCTATATATCTGGGAGAAATTGGAACATACAGGGTTTGACATAAGGTTGTGGCAGATCAAAGTTTCATGTTTTCAAATGAAAACCCCTGTATTTCAATAGATATTTAGATTCTTCCTTCTATTTTGAGCAAATATTATGATACACTGGATACACATATTCTTCCTATATTCTACCGTTATTGAGATGGCGCGATTTAAAAATGACATTTTTGCTCCTTTGACAAGATATTAAACTCAAACAGTTCAAGATAAAGAAAAATGGTTTCCACTTTCTTGCCTTGACTTTCCAAGAGCTATATATTTGGTCATTTGAATAGATGATTCTTTTAAGTGTCAATTTTTGTCGACACGTTTTTCAACAAAAAATAATTTGATAACCTTGAATAGCTCTTGACAAGTTGAGACTAATAATTATAAACATAAGATTTTTTTTTATCTCCCTGTTCATACCCAATATTTTTTAAGAACTGTGAAAACACAGTATATTAGTATTAATTTTCAATGCTATCTTATTTAGGTCATATTGTCTTATTTATGGAAAACTGTAAGACAATAGAGATAATTAGTATTATTATTATTATTACTAGAAAGTGCGGACCGTTCTTCCTTGTCTTGAGCCGCTTGGGTTTTATAGCATGTTAAAGATGCAAAAATGTCATTTATACAACGCGATAACTCGAAAACGGCAACGGCTAAATTCAGGAACAATATGTATATCAAAATTCAAGGAAGAATTGAAATATTCATCAATATACATGCAGGGGGTTCCATTTAAAAAATTGAAACTTTCATCTGCCATAACCTTATGCTGGACCCGGTATATTGCAATTTATCACAGATATGGGCTTTTTTCAAGCCTCACAACTTTTATAAAGGACATTTTTTTTCTAACTCTACTATCTTTTGAAATAATCGACCGTTCTTGTAATTTCTCCTATCCCTGTATAGTTGCTCAAAAAATAAACAGGGACTTCACTATTGCAGCTCCTAGTCTGTTATAAATAATTTGAACATAGGCAATTTATTTCAAAGAGAGCTGCTCTCCCCTTTTTTTCGGCGCAGCCTTTGCCTTATAATAAAATAGGAATGTCCAGCTATGGTCTACCCCAAGAGGACAAATATACCAAAAATATCATTTTTTATAAAAATACCTATTTGCTTCACTAAAAATACAACTATTCTTGATGAAAAAAATATTCATTGTTGTCATGATAACAGAGAAACCAATCCAATGTCCAATATGATCCAAATACTAAACTAAATCACACAAAACTTATATAGGTAGGAAGGTATTTAAAAGATAACACAGTACAAATGATCTCCCGCGAAACTTGTAAAATAAAATGACACAAATTGATAAATTAGGATTTGATATATTTTTAACAACTCACAACGCAAATGTCGCAAATAGATATAGGTAAACTTGGTGAACCGTATACAAAATCAAAATAGGTAGCATAGATAGATGAATATTGATGAATAACAGCTGATCGAGTAAACACGTTTCACACGTGACCCTCCTTGGGCCAATAGCGTTAGCCTCATTTACAAGTCCATGATGTTTAGAAATCACACGAGCCGGCAGTCGTTTACGGGCCGAAACAGGCAGTTCGGCGAACCACTTATGTCCTGTTTCCGGACCAGCCAATCTGTTGGGCACATTACGTGAAACAATAGAACAATACTAGTACAAATATATTTTCCCAATATTTTGTAAAATTTTAATTTAAATGGAAATTGCTCATGGACAACAATAAACATTGGCACACTTCCAGTTATGTTATGATGACAAGTCAGTGAAACGATAACATAGCAAAATCAACAATTATGGGGAGAACAATAATACTGCGGTGTTAAATATCAAACAAGGGACAAATGATTGATCACGTTTTTTTGCTTCCCATTCAAAAAATAATTATCAGGTGAGGTGAGCGAAATCGGTGAACTCGAAATTCAATTTATAAATCTGAAGTCATCTTGTTTTCGCCCAGCCTGCAGCATGTAATTATTTTTCATTTAAATATCAAACAAGGAACTTAAGGTTGTTAACATTCTTGCAACTTAACAACTTGGCAAATAAACAACAGTCGAGGTGCGCGACCTCGGTGCATTTTGAACTTGACACTAACTATAGTTTCCGCTTTGCTTGCAATAAAGTAATGTTTAGTTGGTATAATACTCCAATATTCACTGGATGCCCTAGAACAACTTCCACTTCACCAATGAGATATTGTGAAACTGCCGCTTAAAGTTCAGTTCTCTTGGCCCTGAAAGAATCAGCATACCCTGGTGGATTTTTTGCAAAAAAGATAAGTGCCTTGGACTATTTGCGAATTGGTAAAATGGTTTTTTGATTTTGTCTAAAGGTATGAGTTGAAAATAATTAACATAACTATTTACATCAAAACAAAGATATTTTGTTAGCTAACTGTTTCATAATAGATCATTTGACTTCCACTTTTTTCATCGAAAACTTATATGTATTCAAAATTTCAATCCTTCAATGTTTTTGGTTCTTCCTAGTTTGGAGTTATGACTTCCAACAAAATATTTTGCATCCGCCGCAAACATACAGTGTGGAACAGCCAAATGGAATGACTGGATTACTAATGATTAGGAACGTTTTCTAAAAAACGCTTGGACACATCGATTGGTATTTTTAGTTGTTCATTTCTTTTCGGAAAACCATTTTATACAGGATGTGTCATGTAGCCGTGGCTGATAGCAACTTTGTTATTTCAAATAAAACACACAGTATATTATTATACAATTTTTGGATTTTTTAGAATATTTCAGATATATTTCATGCACTCTATCCTATACCTATCTTCAACTGTTTCGGAAATATCAAGTGTTTTCAGATTTTTTGCAAAAATTAATATCACAAAAATAAAATTGTTTCATGACAGAAATTTGCTAGAACACATTCTAAAATCAATCAAGTACCAAGTATTAATACTATCTATTTTTATCAATGTAAAAAAATAAAACATCAAAAACTAAAGTCTGACAACTACTGTCATGCAGTCAGACAGTCAGTCAATATTTGAATATCTCCATATCAGTAGAAACAGGTCAGGAGCTCAAATGGTTCTCACTCACTTTCTCATCATCAAGACCTGGGGGTAAGGATTGACTGTGTTGCAGCGAATCTCTTTCTTTTTATTTTTTCATTAAATCTGAAAACACTGGATATTTCCGAAACAGTTGAAGATAGGTAAAAGACATTGTATATGAAATATGTCCAAAACTTTCTGAGAAATCCAAAAATTGAATAATATATAGGGTCTTGTATTTAAAATAACAAAGTTGGTATGAGCAACTGCTATATGACACACCCTGTATAAAATGTTATTGCTGGAAAAACTGTACAACCAAAAATATCAATCGATGTGTCCGAGCCCCCATTCATTAGAATTCGAATTAATTCCATTTGGCTGTTCCAGACTGTATCTACTACACAGGGTTTTTCATTGATATTGCAAAAAAACGGGTTGAGTTTTCCCGCTTCAAAATAAGCACAAAACTTCCTATAAACATGCATCCGGATGTACTTCGTTACAGAGCTTCCGGATGTTTAAATTTTATTTTCATTTTTGTTTTTTCTAAATAATAGAGCCAATGTCGAATATTTTAAGGAAGAGAATGTTTTTGTTATTTTTAAGCCGGCAAACTCATCTTGTATTTTTGGCACTGTCAAAGAAACACCATGCTTGACCACATTCTCATTATCACATGTATTCATTATTTCAAATCCAAATATCTCGAGAATGGAACACGTAGCGACTTCTAACAGGTAGACATTTTTTGCGTGAAATTGATAAAAAAATGGTTTTTGATAGTTGAAAATATGATACTAGGATGTCAAAAAAAGTAATGTCTGTTCATATCCTGAAAAATAAGTGTAGGTAGCGCCCTCTGCACGTTAGAGCCATACTAACATTAAATTCGAATTTCGCATGATAAGAAACCCACTAAATACCAATTTTCATCAAAAGATCGACATTGGTTCAAATATTTATTATTTGGAAAAAATAAAAATAAAAATAAAAGTAAATTTTCACTGTAGCTCTTTAACGAAGCATTTCCGGATACATGTTTGTTGTGTTTTTGAAGAGTATAATGATATATGCAAGTGCTAATTGTAATTTGAATCTATATTCTGACATTTATATTTTGAATGACATTTCATTAAAGGTATCCAATTAATAGGTCTGTTCGTAGAACAATCACAAACCAGTCAGAGCCCATCTGCATTTTTGCAGTTTGCAAACTATTTCTGATTATTTTGACCAATCGTTTAAGCGCTGACCGATTTGTGATTGTTCTACGAACAGGCCTAATAATACAAGCTTACAATAATCTCCCACGCTTAAAAATGAGAGACACAAAATTGATGAACTCATCAAACAACAAAATCTCCAAAACGTTGTGGCGTACAACGTTTCCTTTGGGATCGTCGTGGCTGAGGTAGAATATCTTCACCATCTTCAGCTCCTTGATATTCGTAAATCAACTCACCATGATCTTCTAGTATATCGTTCTTGGTACAATGATCATCAATCGGTCTTTGATTTATAGATTGGTGTTCAATCTCTTCTTCAGCAAATTCTTGCAGTGGTTCAATTGATGCTACAGATGCCGGTTGATTACGAGAACATAAAATAACTGGAAGTAGATTTTCTTGACATCGGGATGTTGATGTAGTCAGTGTTTCAATAAGGACATCGTCTGCAAAAGTTACACTCCACCATTACATCTTTGATAATTGTTGCAGGATCAAAGTTTTATCAAGTTTTAGGCTGTCAATCTTCTTTTGGCCACCAAAGTGATGTATTAGATTTCGTTTTCCTAATAATACATAAAAAAAATGCTGACCAGCTGATTTCTCGTGGGTTGATGGTCGTCCAGTGATGGGGGGACGTCCACTGATAAGAATAAAACTCGACTATTGTGGGTTTTTGCGATAGGGGTGCTTTCTTAGTTTTTTTATGAAAACGAGTCTGTATAGGAACGATTGCTAATTAGTATACTAAGAGAAGTCCGTTTTGTGAACTATTATAAATAGAAAACAACCCTTTGCAAAAACCCACAATTGTGGCGATTGTGATCTCTTCGGATTCACCTTCCTCGATTAACCCCAAAAAGATCAGCTTCTCAGCATTCTCCTTTTTTAATAATGAGATTTTTACTGGACTTCTATATGGATGTATCTTTTCACTCTCTCGAGCTTGCAATCCCTCCATGTGAGGATTTTTCAAAAACTACATATCTTGCAATTACATTCTACATGATCTTTTCAATGCACAAACAGAAGCGAACTGGAATAGCGTTTGAGTCTAATGGTTGAGTCACAAGCAGTGCACAGTTGCCTAGTCTAACGATCGCTCGCATCCGGATGGCGGATATACTACACGCGACTACGCTTTCAATGGATGATCAGCCTGAATCCAAAATCTAAATGGACAACAATTCTGAACGTGTTCTGGAGAGCATTTTGGAACATACTTGTTCGGCTTCAATAAAGTCCGTTTTTTTTAAAAAATGCCTGACAAACATCAGTTTTAGTTTTGAAGTATTGGCACTATTGATACTGATAACGTACTCGTAAAATGAAATGATCTGCATCGTATGTGTACCAGGTGAACCGAAATGCTTTATTTAGGGTTTTCCAACAATTTCAACAATAAACTTTTATTATTTTTTTCGCTTGAAATATAATATAATACTAAGTAAAAAACATGCATTTAGTGATATTATGTAATAGTTAGAATAATTTGATGTATGATTGTTGCAATTAAACATTTTGCCGCCTCTCCACAATTGATGGACGAACGTAGAGACATCATGTCTTCGTTTTGACCTTGTTTGTCCGCTTTCTGGTTTCGTCTCTTCTGTCTTTTCCTGATGATCAGTTTCATACTGCTGATGAACGCTACGCCATACGCCATACCGTGTCATGGAGACGATCTTTGAGGTCCCTTTCTTTTTTTATCAACTCTCCAAAGCTATCTGTTTGCTTGAGTATGGGCTCGGTGGCTTGGTATGGAGGTTTTTGGTTGATCAGGCTGCCATTGAAGATGATGGACACTATTTTGGAGTAACTGCCTATGACAGGAACGCTTCCGCTTCTAGTGTGTGTCAAGATGTTTGGCTTTGTCTGGATGATGCATTCTTGGGGTATTTGGATTTTTCCGGTTGTATTCAATACCTTTCCAATAATCTTTCCGGATGCCGGCGCGCCGTTGAAAATCACTGCGACTGTTGAAGAATTTGCCATGAACATCCAAGTATTCGTTGCGCATAATTTCAAAGTATGCCGTTTGTTCTGTGCTGTTGGCTGTTGGATGTGACAATGTCTGGGAAGTGGTCGTATACTTCATCGATGACGCAAGCCGGGTTTGATTCAATGCTTCGTATGGAGACAGGAGAGCAGACGAGCTTTTGCGAATGGAGTGGATACACTGTTGGAGTTCACTTTCTTGAAGCTGAAAATATAATTGAGTGTCATGATCGACTGCTTTGCACTCGTCTGATAGGTACCAGGTCCATCCGTATTTGAATAATTCATTTTGTCTGTTCTAGTCAATGCAGATTTTTCTGTAGATGCTGTTGGGGTCGATTTAGTTGTACTTGTTGTACTTGTTGAATCGGTGCTATGACGTTTTGCTAGAGTTTAATGGTCAGATCGTCAACCACTTGTTCGAATTGTCTGCGGATCTCTTCTAATTCGTTTTGAGTGCAATATTCGTTTTCATGTTCTTTTTCGTTGACTAATAGCGTTTTCGATTGGTGAAATCGGGCAGCACTGGTGCAACACTCGGGCAATATTTATGTTCGATTGGTAGAAATCGAGTGGATTTTTATGTTCGATTGGGGAACCGGGTCAATGAGTTTTGCACTGAGTGCAGATTTTTTGGCACGAGGTCTTTGAGCTCGTGCTTGTATAGTGCAATTTTAGTGCATTAGCAAAATTGAAAAAAATCATGAAAAATGGTGGATATAAACGTCGCGTGAGGTGATTCTGTGAGTGGACAACTGATTTCGAGTTAGAGTTATTATTGTTGGAATCTAGTGGTGCCGAAAAAAGAAAATACTGGCGTTGACGAGTTATGGAAAACGAGAACCTACTCAAAACTAAATTAGTTTCATTTAAGATTTGGTGCATATACCTAATTCCTCAAAAAAGTTGTTCCCAGTGCCTATCTATGATCTATATATAATACAAAACTATTGATTGGTCTCAAGATTTTGTCATTTGGCAATGAGAAATGGACTTCTAATTAGTTCAGTTCAGAGTCACTTCGGCCGCTACGCAGAGACAACATAATATTAGATTTTCAAGACGTTCAATGATTCCAATTTCAATTCAATCGGAATTTTACCGTGCAATATTACAGCACTCGAGAAATGTATGTTCGATTGGGATTGCCCTAGAGCAAATTTTCATCATAACTGGTTTTGCCCGAGGTCAAACCCAGTGCAACCCTTGTTTTCCCAATCGAAAACACTATTAGATTGCTTCATGGAGGTACTAGATCACATTCCATTGTTGGTTAACTTTTTCTATAGGATGCTTGTGGTGATACTCTGCTTTGTTTTGTTCCAACTCTGATTGTATTTGCATAAGTGAGTCTTTCAGTTGTTCCATTTTGAACTCTTTTATTTTTATCCGTTTTTGTTGGCTGCTGGAGAAAGTAGGATCAGATTGGGTGGTGGAACTGCGGTCTCTGAGCATGTTAGTAAAAAGTAGGTCCAGAATTCGTCATATTTGGCAAACACTTGTTGAAAATATGATTTGGTTTTTTAGGGATGCTCGAAGTCCTTTAGTATTCTGATTGAATTGTCTTTCTTCCCATAATTTTTCCAGTTGTTTTCATAGATGTTTTTGGATGTAGGATTCTGTTTTTCTTGTTTGTGAGTCTTTTTTGCTGTTATTCATCGTCACATTTTCTTGTTCTAGTGCAAGGCGGTCGAGCTCGTTCTTGTCTGCCATTGTGTTTGACTGGTAGCTTTATTGAGAGTTGATCAGGATGAATGACCAGCGAGCCTCTATGGACTGTCCTTGTATGGATGGTTGAACAGCGAGCCTCTGTGGACTGGCTGGTGACGGCAGGCGGCTTGTTGCGGTCTGGAAGACGAGTCTCTGTGGACTGGGGCCCTTGGTGGGGAGGGGGACGTATTCATGTGATATCACCACAGAGTGTCTGCTTTCTCGAATATGATTCGCCATGTTATGATATTAAACGATATTTAAACAATGATTATAAAGGTAATTTTAGTTAGCCGAACTACTCCCAGGAAAAATATGATTCATTATGATAAGACGTACAGCTATGCGGTATAACGTGTTAACCACTCAACTTACAATTATCTGTTTTATAAATGCCCTAAAGTGTGCAGCAATTTGCTCAATTTGTTTTATTATGGCTTCGTAAGCTTTCATTGGACAGTTTTATAAAAATGTACGGAATAATTATTATAAAACATGTACTGTGAAACAATTTTATAATAAAAAGGTTTTATAAAAGTTGTGTTATCATAATATCATGGGTAGCTTTTTTGTTTTAACTAACACCATAAAAGTGAAGTTTTGTTGTGGAATTGAACCCACTGAGAATAATGTATTTTTTGATGGTCCTCAACATAACTAAAAAGCTAAATATCGCATGTTTTTTGACAAATGAAATTTTTTCATTTGGACTGTATTGTGATAGAATGATTCAGATAATCCATCTTAAATAATTATAAAATACTAAATAGTTATCCACAGCATTCTATCATTGGTTAAATGATTTTTTTGTAACAATTTTGAAAATGGCCGAGTCACTGATGGGCAGTCAAAATAACAAAAAATATGGCTTCCATGTTATACAATGATTTCATTCGTTCGCAAAAGAATGACCTTGTATCAGATGATACCGGTATAAATATATTATAAAACAAATATTATGTTCAATAAGCAAAAATATCGTATAGAATCTGCTGTGTAAACGTTTATAAAACAATATTAAAATTTGTCGTAAAACCATGTAAAACTGTTTTGAACATTATTGGGGCAAAAATCCCAATAATGTTCTTACGAGTACACATTATAAACCAAAATCTTTCTCAAGAGCTAAATATTTTACTTGCAATGTTTATATAAAACAAAATGGTGTTGGAAGAGCAGTAATAAAGCAGTTATAAAACAAAATAGCACCAATAGTTGAAAATTATTGTTGTGCCAGTTGGGTTGAAATAAAAAATGTATTGAGGATATGACTTCAAAAGACATCTTCGATAATATCATTTGAAAATCAGTCCTCATCTTCAGAAGATAAATAGTCATTATCAGAATCAGATGATGAATCCTCTTCAAATGATATTATTAAAGGAGGTACTTCGTTAATACTAGTTACACCCATGTGTTTTGTCCAGTCGTCTCTAATTAATTTTTCAGTATGGTCAACACAATTATTCCACATATCTATACTGAATTTGGATAATGACTCGGACCACACTTGTGAAACTTTATCACTACCGACTAATTTAGAATTTGTAATGTTCTTGTTGTAATAAGTTTTACAAAATGCCCATGCGATTTCAATAGGGTTATACTGACAATGATATGGGGGCAGTCGAAGAACTTCATAGCCTTGCGACTGAAGAAACTCGTTGACTACGTACTTTTTACCACAAGAATTTTTAGTCATAGGTTCTGCCAAATTCCACAATTATTGCATTCTGGTACAATCAGGACTGCATTCAATTTTATGTTTTTCCAAAAATGCCGAAAGGGTCGATTTGTTTGAAAATTTTGTAACCGGTTTTTCCGAAAGTACTGAGTGGTATGGCGCATTATCCATCACAACGATACATTTCTCTTTAATTTTGCTCAGATTCGGAACCAATTTATTTTTAACCCAAACCATAAAGATATCTCCATTCATTGTTTTATGATAATCCCTGTCCTTTTTTTTACTAGAAAAAAGTAACTCACAATTTGGAAGAAACCCGCCCCTGTACCCAGCATGTAAAATTGTGAACCTTTCGCCGTCGCTGCAAATTTTGATATTAGTCATCCTGCGATCATCTTCTTTTACCCACTTTCTAATCTGACTTCCATTCCGATAGATCCACGTCTCGACCAAAAAAATAAAAACCACGTTTTCACTAGAATTTTCATATTCCAAATATTTTCGCAAAAAAGTTATTTTTAAACGTTTTACATGACTTTTTTCGCATAAAATTTTCCGTCCATCTATTTTTTTAATTTTAAAACCCATATCCCTAATAATTTTGTGCAGAAGACTTCTCGATCCATCAAAATCAACCAATTCCCGCACGTGACCTAATATTTCTGTCAAACAAAAATTTAGCCCCTCTTCCAAACTTTTAAAAATATATCTCCCAATTTCCTCCCTTAAAAAAATGTGGTTAAATCATGACCCTTTCTTTTTTCTTCCCCTTTTCACGCTTCTTTTCTCTGCGGTTGTTTCCTTTTCTTCAAGAACTTTTAAAATAGTCTTCCGATGAATCTAGAAAATAATATATATTATGATCTACAATATAAACATATGTATTTCTATAGTGCCTAGACATTATTCGAACTAATGAGATTTAGTGATGGCTCACGACTCTATAATGGATGAAAGCGAAATCAGTGACAAAAAACATCAAAAAGTAGTATTAAAACAATATTACTCGTTTTCCAATAAATTTTACCTTGAATGTTCTTGATAATCTATCTATGCAGTCATTCCCGTCCTTGCATATGTCTCCAAACGCCCGATACGCATTGTTAATCGCAGCTTTTATCTCTGCAGATAAATGTTTACCATACGGCATGATGAAATTTTATAAAATTTTGACATATTATTATTATCATAGTCAAGGTGAAGTTCGGTGTTCCGTAAATTCTTACCCAGTCTACCATTTCCATTTCAAATTGCGAGTGATCTATACAAGATTGCCAGCCTTTAACCTACAATTTCGGCACATGTCAGGCATTAAAAAAAACGGACTTCACAAAATTTGAACGCTCTTGAAACTATATGAATTAGCTACGACATACGTTTTTTTTCAAGTAATGACGTCATCGATGACGTGAGTATGAACCCTCGTGAAACGGACTGTGATGTGACCAGTCTTTCTACAGCTTGTGCAGAACAATTTTGATGGGTCAGTTCTACATTCTTTGACTAAGTGATTGTTTTTACCACATCGTATGCAGCATTTGTTAATACCCAACATTTTGTAGTCGATTGTGGACTTTGATGACTAGATGAACGTGAGATTTTATTGATGTTGGTTGATTGACTTGAAGTTGTGGATGCTAGTTCTCCGCAGTCTAATTTAGTGGTTTCAAGCGCAAAAGCTTTTGCAACGATTTAATCAAAGTCATTTCTACTAGATTGGATTAGTTTTTCTCGAATTGAATTTTCTTTGATGCCTCTGATAAACTGTGCTCTAAGAAAAATGTCAGAGATGTTTGTTTGACAGGTACAGGGTGAAATAAATTCGCAATTTGTAGTTGATCGCCGTGATGTATGTGGTGACATAACTAGAAACGGTTTGATTCTCCAGTTGATAAGTGGATACAAATCTATGCTGAGACACAAGAATGTTCTTCTTTTACCAAAGAAAAATTTCAAATCTCTGAATATAACCATGAACATCTTCATTCTGTGTATTGAAATGTTCAAATGGAGGCACAAATGTGTTGAGATTGATGGAGATATTCATTTGATTATTACTTTGAGTTTCATCTCGTGGTAAAGTTGATTAATAAGTGATTCCTGGTTCTTCGCTTTTGCTACTAGAAGTTGTTGAAACTGTTCTGCATCCATACTTTGAGTATATTTGTTCTCTCGTCGCCAAAATTGTTGTATTTTTGAAGAGTATAATGATATTATTTATTGCTAATTGTATTTTGAATCTATATTCTGACATTTATGAATGACATTTCACTAAGGGTATCTAAGTAATAATAATTATACAGGGTCACAATAATGTTTATAGATAGTTTTGTTCATATTTTGAGACGGAGAAACTCATCTCGAATAAAACACCCTGTATAAAAATTGAAATATCTGTGTTTGTGTTCTAATGACTCAAGAACTGCAGAAAGAAGTTGCGTGACAATTTGCAGAGTTATCAGTTTGATCATGGAATAGTCCAAGGATATGGTTTTATTCGTCAACTCCTAGCTGATTTTGAGAAATTAAGATTTATATTCAAATTTTTTGGTTAAATGTCATCATTTGTCAGCATTTGTCATTTTCTTTTAATCAATGACAATGACAGTAAGTTAAGGTGGTACGTACAAAACATCAAGCCACGTTCACAGTTAATAAATATTACCGTTGTTTGGTGAATGTATATGAGAAACGGCGAGTAGAATAGTGATATTGTATAAGATAAATCTGTGATAACATATTATTATTTGTAGTATATCAACCTTTTCTTTTGTAAAAAATCGGAAGTGTGTTATTCTATATTATAACTTACAGACAGGCGAGCGGAGTCGCGTTCCGCTTTCCAGCTAGTAATATGTAAAACTCATTCATATTTTCTAAGTCTTAGCGATACAGTTGAAAACAATACCTATTTTTGTAGCTTTTTTCTTGTTTTGTTGATTGTTCTTTCTAGTTTGAGTTTAGTTAACCTCGGCTATTGAAAAACTGCGACAACCTAGTCTCTCAGTAGAGTCGACATAAGCGTCTATTTTTATAGAAAAACATTTTAAAAATAGTTAAATCCTTTGTTATATCGATCTTCTGCTATAAACAATATTTCCCACGACATAATCCATATCATACACAGCTCAGTTACTCATAATTACCTGTCAAAATAGTCATCAACATGAACTATTTTCGATTACGAAAAATTAATTAAAAATCTCCAGCGACCATAAGAAAGCCAAAAAGAGACACCGTCTTTTTCGGGGCTTATAAGCTTCGGCTTCCGAACAAGCCGTAACACGAAACCACGCATCTCGGTCTTTTTTCGGTTCTACCGAATTAAAATTTCTAAAATCTTAATTTGAATGACATGAGTTCAAATAAAATGATAAAAGGCCTCGTACGCGGTCGAAATTAAGTTGAAGGGTACCAAGAATCCAGTCGAGATGTTCATTTTAGCGTAATGATTGAAGAACAGGTTCGGATTATGAAAATTAATTTGATAGATCCAAAAATTAGGGAAACAGTTCAATGATGAGAAGCAATACTCGTATCTGAAATATTATAGTATTGAAGAGAGGGTCACACTTGGTGGTACATAGGTATTACTGTTTGGAATTTGGACTTACCACCTTATGTGATTCTGTTTTGAGAATTATATACAAAACTGTATCCTAACAATAGCATGCACTATTTTTTCAAATTGACGAGAACCATAATTATTCTTATGAGGTATATTAAAAACTGAAAAAGATCAAACGGGGTACAGTATGTCGTTTATGATAATATGCCTATAACGATTCTTTGAAGATCCAAAACTTATAGTGTCTTTATTTTTTCCTTGGATTTTCAGATCCGCTTCTGGAAAAGTCACCTCCGGGACATCTCATCTTCGCCCATCCGTTTCCACCTGAGCGAGCCGCGTGTCGCCTCGGCTTCGCTACTGTTTGATTCCCGATTTAAATTCCTTCGGTGCACTTTTTAGAAAAACAACCAGATATACCAACTGATAGACAACGGTGAACGACTTAGATGCAGTCCATTTCTAGGGATTCGGTTTACATAATACGGTTTTGAGCTTTAAGTTCTTGACGTGCACGATACCCTTTTGATTATTCTTTCGGACGTTGTCTGAGAAAGAAATCAACCTGTGGTGATCGGTGATTGGAAAAAGGTAGCTTAGATTTGAGATACAAAAGAATTCGGTGCTTTTTATACATATTTTTGAAAATGTCTCTTCTAGGTATGGACAAATGAATATGGAAATATAGGTAATTTATTCTGTGACTCATACAGGGTGGCCCATCGAGAACTTTCCGGCATTGATTTTGAGCATTCGATGTCATGTAGAAATGAAACCCTCAGACACGTCAGTTTTGTTTTCGAGAGGCGTATAAGCAAATCCTCATCTGTAATCCTTTGGGCAGGGTGAGACTCACCCCTAAAATATTAAATGGGGGGTCTAGTGATACCTTATTTCAAAGGTCCTCCGACCCTGTCTAGTTTCAAGCCACCGCTGTCATTCGTGTTGGTATGAGAGTTTGACAATTTTTTTTTGTCAATAAATAACAATAGGCAAAAGATATATAACTTCTTCAAACTAAGATGATGAGATGAGTGACAGAAGATCTTCAAAATGAGCTCTCTCAATCTTTTTGACGGGGATTTATTTCACCCCATTTTCTTTCTTTCGGGTAAAATGAATCATCGTCAACCTGATTGAGTGGGTGCTCATTTTGATCATCCGTCCCTCATCATATCCCCTTAAATTGAAGAAGTTATCTCTTGCTTGTGATTCTTGATTAATAAAATTTTGAGAAGCTGTGATATCAACAGGAATCAGAGCAGATGCTTGAAACTCGGCTGTTGTGATCAGGGCCGAAGGATCTTCAAAATAAGGTCCACTCGATCCTCCTTTCCATCTAAGAATTTGGGGATGAGTTTTACCCTAACCAAAGGATTGCAGATGAGGGGTTTGCTTATATGCCTGGTAAGTGTCCCGTTCAAAACAAAGTTGAGAGGTCTGGAAGTTTCATTTTTATATGACATTAGATGCCCAAAATCAATGCCGTAAAGTTTTAGATGAGCCACCCTGTATGAACATCAACTTAAAAAGATAGGTATGAGTACGACATTTTATTATTTTTTTCAACTCATCTAAACATGCCTTCAGTAATGTTTATGGAGCTATCTCTTCATAGTCGGCACTTTTTACCATGGAGTGAGATATTTGTTTTTGAAAGCTGAAAACCATAATGGATTTCAACCTCGTGTTAGGATAAAAATTGTATCATATCAGTTTGTTCTTTGGTGTTTTATCATATTTTAATGTCATCCATTGTTGACTAGACTCTGGACTAGCGAACAGAATAATAGTCGACTGGCGAGTACAAGATGCGAACTACGAGTGGCGAATGTGGGAAGGAGTCATTCGTTATTCAGTCCGACAAGCGAATTCTACTGGCGAATGTCGGCGAAACATGAGGCGAAAAGCGAATGCGAATGTGTAAGTAGACGCGATGTTAGATATTAGATATGGATTACGGCGACGTTGTTGTTGATGATATTTGTATCAAAGTTTACTCATAATCAACAGCTGGCCACTTCCCAAAACGCGCGAAACCGGCTCCACCCTTCCACTTCATTATTCTCTCGAATAGTCCAGGACCCATTATTTCGGAACGTTTGTCGGCCGCTTTGAACAATTTGCGCTGGACAAGTGATGACTTCTTGTTTATTAGTGAAATCCAGAAGTCGACGAGCTAACTCACGAAGATTCAGCAGATGAGGATGAATAAGGTTTACTTGATAATCTAGGTAGCTACACTGAGCAACTTCTTATTGCTGGACCAGAAATCGTTTATTGGAATAACGATAAATTTATCAGGAACTGATTATAAGAATATGGAGGAGCCAGAAGAGATGATATGAGTTTGAGGTGCGTACAGGTATGTGGCGCGTTCAAATTGCGAGACTCACATTTAATCCTCAGCTTGATAAAAGTAGCGGCGCAATTATCGAAATACGGTAATTTCGGTAGACAATTTCATGATTCACATTAACCTTGAGTGTACCTTTGCTAATCTATCACTTTAGGTGACATTGAAATATCGGCCCTGACTGAAGCTATTCACAATAATTTAAAAAAGCAATCAAACCGATACAGAATTTACTACAATAGGATAAAACTTGAAAAAGTTACAAAACATCAAACTTGGACAAAATTTTGGGGTGGCGGGATTTTGTACGCTGTATAATGAATAGTGACCATTACATAGAAAACCATCAAACCCAAACATCAAATTTGCAAAGATTTTTCATAATGTCGTTTACGAAACATTGGTCAATCCAAAAGCAACAAAACTGTTATTAAGATTTCTATCCAGAAGTGAGCATCCAACGCCTTAACAGATATTTGGCAGAAGTTTAGGTCACATATCACTCAAAATATATAGGAAACTCCCATACAATAGTTTGAAAAGAAATTCGCCAGCGCCCTACAACAGGTAGTCCTCAGTCCTCATGATACTATAACAAACAAGATATGCTCACGCGCAGGTTTCGCTGACATCATTGCGTGTCCGAACCTCAAAATTCATAGGTTTCCTAAGTAACTCGGTTACCATGATACTGGAACAAACAAGATAAACTCTCGCACATCCCAAGGTTACTATATAATAGGTTAATGACCCAATAACTTTTCTTATTCACGCGTGACGTCATCTGTTGAGAGTCTCCATGCTTTAGCATAGGAACGGGACACTTTTTGTGAATTTACTCGGTAGTTTTTCAAGATAGAGATATCAACCCGGGTATATTTATAATCAGGAAAAAAATATCTTTTCAAATATCTAATAATATACAGGTTTGCCATTGAAAAATAAACATAAGTTGTACTTTTGTACAGATGTTTATTGTTTTCTCGACTACAAATTTTTTGACAAATCACAAAAAATCGTTAATTTTTCATAGGTGATACGAATTTTCTTGAAGTTATTTTCTGGCTCCTTTTGGTACTTTGATACATTGGTTCTATGGTTATTTGGGTCTTTGGTACGTTAGTTCTCTGGTACTTTGTTACTTTGATTCCTTGATACTTTTATTCTTTGGTAATTTGGTTATTCGGTGATTTGATTGTTTGGTACTTTGATTCTTTGGTTCTTTGGTTCTTTGATACTTTGTACTTTGGGTCTTTGGTACGTTGGTTCTTTGGTACTTTGATACTTGATTGGTTTTTTGCTACTTTGGTTTCTTGCTTCTTGAATCGTTGGTACTTTGGTTCTTTGGTAATTCTATACTTTGGTTCTGTGGTACTCTGGTACTTTGGTTCCTGGGTTCTTTGGTACTTTGGTACGTTGCTTGTTTGGTACTTTGGTTCTTTGGTACTCTGACTCTTTGGTAATTTGGTACTTGATTGGTATTGGTACTTTTATTCCTTGCTTCTTGGATCGTTGGTACTTTGGTACTTTATTGGTTCTTGGGTGTACTTTGGTTCTTTGGTTTACTTTTATTCTTTGCTTCTAAGTATCTAATTACCAAAGAATCAAAGTAACAAAGAGCCAAAGTACCAGAGAACCAAAGAACCAAAGAACCAAAGAACCAAAGAACCAAAGAACCAAAGAACCAAAGAACCAAAGAACCAAAGAACCAAAGAACCAAAGAACCAAAGAACCAAAGAACCAAAGAACCAAAGAACCAAAGAACCAAAGAACCAAAGAACCAAAGAACCAAAGAACCAAAGAACCAAAGAACCAAAGAACCCAAGAACCAAGACACAAAAGAGCCAAAGAACCAAAGTACCAAAGAATGAATGTAACAAAGACTCAATCAAAGTACAAGGGGATTTAGGTACCAAAGTATGAAAGAACCAAAATACCAAAGAATCAAATAACCAACGAATCAAAGTACCAAAAAAACCAAAAAAGCAAAGTACCAAAGAACGAAGGTTTCAAAGAGTCAAAGTACCAAAAAGGACCAAAGTATCGGAGAGTCAAAGAACCAATGAGACACAACAGAAAACGAGCTACTAACTCACATTCTTTAACCAAAATCAGTCGCACAATCCTATTTATTTTCTGTAAAGATATGAATAACTTCTCTGTAGTACTACCTATACTACATCGTAACATCCGCGTAATGAAGTTCCTTTTCAAAAAATAAATTGAGATTAACCAAAAAAGCAGTAACGACGCAAACTATCCACAAATAAAATGGGAAACACCATATACACTGTGTTCTGCTTCCGAAAATCTCAACAACTGACGTCACAGCTTCCCCCTTCCGTCTGTCGCACCTTAGTTACAGCTTGTTCAAGGCTTTTCTGCGGTCACGTCACATTATTTGACGTTTGGTAGTATGTCGTAGATTCATCGCTCCACATGTGATATTTGTCAAATTGATCCGAAAGACCCTCGTCCAGACGTACGTGGTTTTTTTTCAATGTGTAAGAGAGAGACCGAAAAGTATGACGTAACCGCAAGAAAGCCATGAACAGACTATACGAGGCAACCTATTATACAGTAACCTTGCGCACATCCCACCCCACTTCAGAAGTCATCACGTGACCTTCCTCAAACCTATACAATCAATGTTACGCGGGGACGTCATGCGTGAGTCAGTTCAAATTTTGACCAGCAAATGGTAACTAGGTAACGTTCTAGGTTTCCAGATAAGAGGTTGCCTCACTTCGCCTGAGGTAAAGACGGAAGGGGGAAATTATGACGTCATTTGAGGCTAGCGGTCTGAAACAGTCCGCATTCTGTCATTTGAGTGTCATTCCTGTCATGCAATTGAATCGGACTGCATCATGTCGTGTCATGTGTCATTCGATCAATGATTGATAAAACGTTGAATTTCTTGCTAATTTTATCATTTTAATCGAATTAAAATATTAATAGAGGTGTAAAATTATCTTTTGGGACATTATTTTTGTATATTATTGATCAAGGAAGCGAAAATACTGTTCCAAATGTGAGTATTTTCTATATGTATATTCAAAACATCAACCCTCAGATTTCCACAACTTTTTAACTATTATTTTATATTAGTAATGCCTAAATATACTGAGAAATCTACTATTGAAATATAATCAAAGCTAAATTAAGGTAGAATAGAATAAACAGTTGAACACATGTAAACAAACTCTATTATGATCATTTCTAGACACACCTACCTTTAAAACACTATATTTGATAGACAAATCCAAGGATAAGACACTTATAAACAGTTTTCAAAACGTAAATGGATAATTTCACAAAAGAAGAACCATCGACAGCAAAAAATCTCTCGTCCACCTGGAAATAAATATTGAGTTTATGATATTGATAAATGACATTCTTGATTTTATGATGGAATGGTTCGAGAAATGGCCGCAGTGGCGCTACAGTAGACACAAATGACGTCATGACCGTAAAAGTGAGGCAGCCTAGAAACCTTGGGTAACGTTATGGATGTTTTGAATCCAACCTCACTTTTGGCTCGCGGTGACGACATGCGCGGCTTGGTTCTAATTTCGTCCAGCAATTGATCATATCTTGTGTGTTTTAGTATCATGGGTAGTCCTCGTACTTTTGACTTTTTCTCATCAAAAACGTAAAGAAATCTGTTTTCATTGCATACGGTGGAACCATCTATTGGATTAAATAGGATTCATACCACGTTCAAAATTATAATTCAAATATTAATCGCATGTTATATCAAAAGCTATTTTGAAAAAATGCATTTTTTAAAAACGTTCATTTTAAATGTCTATAAAAACTATGTCCTGGACAAATACAACCTATGCATATTTTTCAGTTTATAACTTTTGATAAGCCATGTGAATCAATATTCAAATTAAATTTCGAATGTAGAATCTATAAAATGCAAACCACAAAACTTAGGACTTGTTTACCCTGTTGTGCTTCAGTTTTGTTGTTCAAAATCGGATTTTTAACATGCTGAACCAAATTTTCTAAAACAGTTGAAGAACTTTTATTGGAAAGGATGTGTTTTAATGAAAATATCCACACATCCCAGGGGACGATACATTTCTCAAAGAACTCACGATAAGCTTACATTATAGTCCAATCCAAGGTTCAAACACAAATTTCAAGATGATCTAGGTACTGAAAATTAGAAACTTTCGGCACAAAATTCAAATTACACGTGAAATGACAATGACGTCTAGGGTTAGGGATTGGTTATTCATGGCAACGGTTGTTAAGAAAAACCTCCGTCTCTAGCGCCATCCAACGGGTAGTCCTCCAAACAAATTCGCCTTGATTAACTGGTTGCATAAAACTTTATTTACATTGGCTCTCATTCAATTCTCCTATAAATTTTGAGTGATATGTGGTTTAGGTATGGCGTCAATTGACTCGATGAGAACAACTTACCTTCCAAGACCTATCCTACTATCACAGTCATTCTCATAAAGAATTTGGTCTCTCTCATTAAAAATGCTCTTCTGCCAATATTTTCACTTCCGTCTTGGAGACAGTAAACAAACCACTTCTCCATATCACTCAAAATATATAGAAAACTCTAATACAATAATAGTTTAAAATAAAATTTGCCAGCGCCCTACAACGGGTAGTCCTCGTACTTTTGATTTTTTTTCTCAAAAACGTGAAGAAATCTGTTTTATTGCATACGGTGGAGCCATCTATTGGATAAAATAGGATTTATACCACGTTCGAAATAATAATTAAAATTTTCATCACATGCTATATCAAAAGTTATTCTGAAAAAATACATAGCTATTTTTAAAAACGTCCATTTCATAATATCTGGAAACTATGTCCTGGACAAATACAACCTATGCATATTTTCCAGTTTATAACTTTTGAAAAGCCATGTGAATCAATATTTTAATCAAAATTCGAATGTTGTATCAATAAAATGCAGACCACAAAATTTGAAGGATTTGTATACCTAGTTGTGCTTCAGTTTTCTTGTTCAAAATCGGATTTCTAACATTCTGAACCAATTTTTCTAAAACAGTGGAAGAACTTCAGTTGGAAAGGGTGTTTTGTTGAAAATATCCACACGTCCAGGGGACCATACATTTCTCATGGAACTCACGATAAACTTTCATTATAGTTCAAACCAAGGTTCAAACACAAATTTCAAGATGATCTAGGTACTGAAAAGAAGACACTTTCGGCACAAAATTCAAATCACCCGTGAAATTAAAATGACGTCTAGGGCTGGGTATATAGTATTAGTCTATGGTCTAGGGTTAGGGATTGGTTATTTATGGCAACCGATGTTAAGGAAAACCTCCGTCTCTAGCGCCATCCAACGGGTAGTCCCCTAAACAAATCCGTCTTGATTAACCGGTTGCCTGAAACTTTATTTACATTTGCCCCCATTTGAGTTTTCTATATATTTTGAGTGATATGTGACCACTTCCACAATAGATGCAATAATCAAAGCTGTCTATAAAAAGACCACCAAGTTTCACCGCTCAAATTAGCTGAGCAATGTTTGTTGTTGAAAAAGCTTTTTGGGAAATTCTACCGATTATTGAACTACAATCGACATTTAACACATATTATTATATACACATTCAGATTTCTTTTTTATGTAAATTGTTCCAGGTACTAATTCATTGATCAATTCCACAACAAGGGTAGTCATAGTGTAGTGTAAAGATTCAATATTTAATAATAATCTGAAAACCATAAGTCTGAAAAAAGACAGCTGATTATTATTGCTAGGGTTTGAAACGCGATTATTCGGAAACGGCTGGATAAAAATTATTAATTGCAACATATGTAATAACTTGAAACTTTGCAGATATAATCTTGATAAAAATACCTATCAAATGAAGTATCACTTGACCCCCCTTTCCATTTGAAATTCTGGGGGTAGCTTACAGCTTACACCTCCGCTTGGTGGTTGACAGGTCTCAGGGGGTGAGAATACCAGAAAAATGTGTCTCCCAAAAAACAAAAATTGACGGGTCCAAGCGTTTTTTGATTATATACCTAACATCTTCAAGGGTCACATATACATGGTGGGACACGAAAAACTCTCCAGCCAGGTTTTTTCACAGGTAAAAATCGGAATAAAAAACTTGATATTGGTTGATAACTTTAACATCTCGTGTGGCGTGAGAGTCGTGCGTATTAACAATCGCAACAATTGTCTATAAAAAGTGTGAAAAGATTATCGCATAATATGATTTTAACTTTGTGAGACTTTTTGTAAAAAATCAAATTTTCGTTTAATTCATCTTCAGCATGCGTAAGTATTATTCCAAAGCCGCAAGCTGTGAAAACCATTTGAAGACAATCGTTACATGCTGAAACATTTCCTTGTACCGCACCAAACCAATATAATCATTTTCGTATATAAATAATTACAAAAAAGTGGTCGTTTTTCTAATCTAATGACTTGATGACGAGTACAGTTGCAGAATCGAACCCGTCAGTCACGACAAGGCATTTTATTTTAATTATACTATCGATTCGGTCACAGAACATATTTAATGACAGTGTCGATATGCATATTGGTCGGACATAATGACTTGAGTAATTAGGTGTAATATTTGTGTCATTTTCCATAGTAATTTGTAGTTTGCGATCGAGGAGCAATGGGTGTCAATTACCTCACTTTGCTACAGTGTTATGATTGGTTACCTTTTGAGTTTAGTTGGGATAATTGGGATCGTATACAAGAACGAGACAAGATCTAATGACCATTCCCTTCATTCAATCTTGATAGATACGTGGTGATAGAAATGGTACTGTTGTGTACAAATCATTTCAGTCATAAGCATAAAACTATGAACTGTAGTTTACTGTTGATCTGCAGTTCGACGTCAAACAGTCCAACAATGAACTACAGTTCAAAGTGTTTACGCAACCGGCCCTTGAAGATTCAAGGATTGCATGTTTGCCTAATAAATTGATTTTGATGACTCACTGTAAATACGCGAAGAATTTATGACAATGAGACAGTCACGATAGATGGTTCCAACTCAACTTGTACTGGCCTTTTCTATCCAAAAATAATGTGATATCTGGAACACCTGCCTGTATTTGAAATCCTATAACCCATTCCTCTTGCTCTTTCTCCTTTGTGGTACTGCCAACCTGGTCATTAGATACTTTTATGAAGAAGTTGCAGATTAACTTCAATTTGTAATGTAAGTATGTATATTTCTCCAAGGAGTTTGATTATGTGAGTCATAACATAGTGTTGAAAAAAGTTGGTCGTTCAGAAGCATGATTAACCTATCCGATAATGAGAATCACGAAGAGCACCTCTTCTTCATCCACTAATGAAGTTCCACAAGGGTCTGTACTCGAACATATTTTGTTTCTTCTATACAGGGTGTCCTAAATCAACCGGTTACTACTCATACAGCAAATAGAGTAATCATAAATAAGAAGTTTGAGATGGGGAACCCATGGCCGGAAGTGCCCCGTTTGCTAGATACAAGTTATTCAATAAAAAAAAAATTACAGAATTTATATTTAAATTACATCAAAATCAAAATCGGTTGAACGGTTTTCAAAATAAATTCAGATATTCATTATTTTTGAAAAACTTGTACACCCTGTATCAAGGAAACGGGGCAATTCCGGCCATGGGTTGCCCATCTCAAACTTCTTATTTATGGTTTCTTCATTTGATGTATAGGTAGTAACGAGTTGATCTGGGACACCCTGAATAATCAATGACTAGTCATTATTTCATAAACAAGGCCAGGTTATGCTTGTTGCTGATGACACTGTTGGTGTTATCTTGTGGACTCATAGATAATTTGAGATTCTGGCAGACTACGATGACAAACGATATGTTGAAGATCAAATAGTAGCGCAATGCAAAAAGGAAGTGTCTCAACCTCGATTAATAAAACTGCGGTCCTGTGTATATTGATGGTTGTAGGAAAGTTTACCTAATTTATCAAGTAAACCTTGCTCATAGTCTAGAACAAAGATCGGTAGTCAAATATCATATAGGAGTCTTTGTAGATGACAGAGTCATCGGTTTTGCTTCAAGAAACAATTCCATAGATATAAGTCCTGTTTCGGTGCCCGATAAAGCAGTGATTTGAAGAATGGTAAACGCTTTTTTTTGTCATGTACTGTTCCATTTAATCCTTTTTATCAGACAATGATAAAAAATTACCGTCGCAAATTTCGCAGGCTTCTCAAAACAGCTAAAGATCTGCGTACTCCGGAAAGCTAGGACGTTTATAAGACAGCCCAGAGAAACTACAAGAAGTTCAGAAGATCAGCGCGAAGGCATAGCTGGCAAAGCTTTTGGGGAAGAGCTGAATGACCTTCCGTCCACGCTTCGTCTATGCAAGATCTTAGCAAAGGACCTAGGAGAAAAAATAGGATGCTTGGTAAAAGCGGATGGTAACGTAACCATGTCCGAGAAGCAGCTTGACAGGCTGCTAGAAGTGCACTTTCCTGGATCGGGGCAAATCGCCGTACCCCCACACCAAGTAAGAACCCGCACAGCACCCGACTATGAAACTTCAAAGAGAATAGTCAACTTTAAAAAGGTAGAATGGGCTCTCGAGTCCTTCTCTCTGTACATAGACGGGTTTTTTCCGGCCTAGCCACAAAAGGCTGGAAATCGTATAACCGCATTCCTGGAGAAGCTTTTTCGTTCATGCCTAGCCATGTGCAATATTTCCTCTAGGTGGGGGAAGTGAAGGTGATATTTATCTCAATACCAGGGAAACTACTACATCCTAAACATCTTCATTTTTAGGGTGTCGGACAGAGTGGAAGTACCTAATAGTCCCCAGTAGAGCGTGGTATTTTCGAAATGATACATATAATTGTGAAACTTTGTGAACTGCTTCATTATCTCAAGTGTACTAGCCTCTGAAAATAGTAACTTTGGGGGTGGCCATGTCTTCGCACACGCAACCTCTTAATTTTTATCACCTTACGGTATTACGAGGCGATATATATTTTGGTGGCCAAGTACACCATTCTCTCAAAAACAATATAATGAATCATTTACGACGAAAATATTTGAACACCAAAAATCACGCATGGTTTGATGGCCACCGAAACCTCAAAATGTTAAACATCTGGAGGTTATGAAATTACAAACATACAGTTCTGATTTTTCCAAAAATTATTCTCTATATTGCTTCTGAAAGAATGGTATACCTGGCAACCAAAATATATATCGCCTCGTTATACCGTCAGGTGATAAAAATTAGGAGGTTACGTGTGCGAAGACATGGCCACCCCCAAAGTTACTATTTTCAGGGGTTCGTAAACTTAACTTAAGGAAGCAGTTCACAAAGTTTCACGACTATATGTATCACTTCGAAAATATCACGTTTTACTGTCTAATGGGGACGATAATATTTTTGTTGGACAATGTTATAATGACGCATGACTACACCAATGACGTAGAAAAATAGACCGATCAACTTTTATTTGAATTGACGTCGTCGCAGTGCGAGTGAGATGGAGAGAGAATATCAAGTTATAGAGAAGGATGGAGCTAGAACGGGAAACACGAAAAGGATTTTAAAATTTACTTTTTCTCTTGTTTTGTAATTTAATTTATTGATTAGTCCAATACTTTGCAGCAGTATCCACCAAAACAAATTTTTACCCCCAAAAACAAATTTATAGCTAATTGCCCGCCACAGCAAAATTACATGTCTTGCCCACGAAACTAGCAAGTGCTTATTGCAAGCGTCCGGTCCATTAATTTTCTCTTAGTACGTTCATGGACTACAACTAGTTGAGCATCCCTGTATCAGCTTTGCTGGTCATCACAACCTAAATTCATGACATCGAAATATTTTCCGAGGTGCCGAAGAAAAACCTCCCACTAACGAAGTTTTTCCACGTAGAAAGGTTGTTACTCGTCACGCATAAGCTATACTTACAGCTTGATGGAAATCAACTTTTTTTTGTACACTGTATAAAGGACTATCACCACAAGATACTGTGTTTGACTACAAGGGTGTATTACATCCCCATCACTAGTATTCATACAAGTAAAAGAAGGCCTATCAATTTGTCATTATGGGGGAAAAAGCTACATTCTGTGTTTTTTGAAGGTTTATAGACAGTTTAATGAGGTCAAGTGCTTCTTTTATTTTGGTAAATCCCAATGTTGTTTGCTTTTTAGTTTCCTTCCATGTTCTTCTTTTGAATATCTACGCTGTATCATCAGCATAGGAAATGTTTTCACCAGCTCCACGTTAAGTAGTGAGTTGTAAGTATGTAATAAATCGAAAAGGTTGTTGAATATTCGACAGGTCGGACATAATGACTTGAGTAATTAGGTGTAATATTTGTGTCATTTTCCATAGTAATTTGTAGTTTGCGATCGAGGAGCAATGGGTGTCAATTACCTCACTTTGCTACAGTGTTATGATTGGTTACCTTTTGAGTTTAGTTGGGATAATTGGGATCGTATACAAGAACGAGACAAGATCTAATGACCATTCCCTTCATTCAATCTTGATAGATACGTGGTGATAGAAATGGTACTGTTGTGTACAAATCATTTCAGTCATAAGCATAAAACTATGAACTGTAGTTTACTGTTGATCTGCAGTTCGACGTCAAACAGTCCAACAATGAACTACAGTTCAAAGTGTTTACGCAACCGGCCCTTGAAGATTCAAGGATTGCATGTTTGCCTAATAAATTGATTTTGATGACTCACTGTAAATACGCGAAGAATTTATGACAATGAGACAGTCACGATAGATGGTTCCAACTCAACTTGTACTGGCCTTTTCTATCCAAAAATAATGTGATATCTGGAACACCTGCCTGTATTTGAAATCCTATAACCCATTCCTCTTGCTCTTTCTCCTTTGTGGTACTGCCAACCTGGTCATTAGATACTTTTATGAAGAAGTTGCAGATTAACTTCAATTTGTAATGTAAGTATGTATATTTCTCCAAGGAGTTTGATTATGTGAGTCATAACATAGTGTTGAAAAAAGTTGGTCGTTCAGAAGCATGATTAACCTATCCGATAATGAGAATCACGAAGAGCACCTCTTCTTCATCCACTAATGAAGTTCCACAAGGGTCTGTACTCGAACATATTTTGTTTCTTCTATACAGGGTGTCCTAAATCAACCGGTTACTACTCATACAGCAAATAGAGTAATCATAAATAAGAAGTTTGAGATGGGGAACCCATGGCCGGAAGTGCCCCGTTTGCTAGATACAAGTTATTCAATAAAAAAAAAATTACAGAATTTATATTTAAATTACATCAAAATCAAAATCGGTTGAACGGTTTTCAAAATAAATTCAGATATTCATTATTTTTGAAAAACTTGTACACCCTGTATCAAGGAAACGGGGCAATTCCGGCCATGGGTTGCCCATCTCAAACTTCTTATTTATGGTTTCTTCATTTGATGTATAGGTAGTAACGAGTTGATCTGGGACACCCTGAATAATCAATGACTAGTCATTATTTCATAAACAAGGCCAGGTTATGCTTGTTGCTGATGACACTGTTGGTGTTATCTTGTGGACTCATAGATAATTTGAGATTCTGGCAGACTACGATGACAAACGATATGTTGAAGATCAAATAGTAGCGCAATGCAAAAAGGAAGTGTCTCAACCTCGATTAATAAAACTGCGGTCCTGTGTATATTGATGGTTGTAGGAAAGTTTACCTAATTTATCAAGTAAACCTTGCTCATAGTCTAGAACAAAGATCGGTAGTCAAATATCATATAGGAGTCTTTGTAGATGACAGAGTCATCGGTTTTGCTTCAAGAAACAATTCCATAGATATAAGTCCTGTTTCGGTGCCCGATAAAGCAGTGATTTGAAGAATGGTAAACGCTTTTTTTTGTCATGTACTGTTCCATTTAATCCTTTTTATCAGACAATGATAAAAAATTACCGTCGCAAATTTCGCAGGCTTCTCAAAACAGCTAAAGATCTGCGTACTCCGGAAAGCTAGGACGTTTATAAGACAGCCCAAAGAAACTACAAGAAGTTCAGAAGATCAGCGCGAAGGCATAGCTGGCAAAGCTTTTGGGGAAGAGCTGAATGACCTTCCGTCCACGCTTCGTCTATGCAAGATCTTAGCAAAGGACCTAGGAGAAAAAATAGGATGCTTGGTAAAAGCGGATGGTAACGTAACCATGTCCGAGAAGCAGCTTGACAGGCTGCTAGAAGTGCACTTTCCTGGATCGGGGCAAATCGCCGTACCCCCACACCAAGTAAGAACCCGCACAGCACCCGACTATGAAACTTCAAAGAGAATAGTCAACTTTAAAAAGGTAGAATGGGCTCTCGAGTCCTTCTCTCTGTACATAGACGGGTTTTTTCCGGCCTAGCCACAAAAGGCTGGAAATCGTATAACCGCATTCCTGGAGAAGCTTTTTCGTTCATGCCTAGCCATGTGCAATATTTCCTCTAGGTGGGGGAAGTGAAGGTGATATTTATCTCAATACCAGGGAAACTACTACATCCTAAACATCTTCATTTTTAGGGTGTCGGACAGAGTGGAAGTACCTAATAGTCCCCAGTAGAGCGTGGTATTTTCGAAATGATACATATAATTGTGAAACTTTGTGAACTGCTTCATTATCTCAAGTGTACTAGCCTCTGAAAATAGTAACTTTGGGGGTGGCCATGTCTTCGCACACGCAACCTCTTAATTTTTATCACCTTACGGTATTACGAGGCGATATATATTTTGGTGGCCAAGTACACCATTCTCTCAAAAACAATATAATGAATCATTTACGACGAAAATATTTGAACACCAAAAATCACGCATGGTTTGATGGCCACCGAAACCTCAAAATGTTAAACATCTGGAGGTTATGAAATTACAAACATACAGTTCTGATTTTTCCAAAAATTATTCTCTATATTGCTTCTGAAAGAATGGTATACCTGGCAACCAAAATATATATCGCCTCGTTATACCGTCAGGTGATAAAAATTAGGAGGTTACGTGTGCGAAGACATGGCCACCCCCAAAGTTACTATTTTCAGGGGTTCGTAAACTTAACTTAAGGAAGCAGTTCACAAAGTTTCACGACTATATGTATCACTTCGAAAATATCACGTTTTACTGTCTAATGGGGACGATAATATTTTTGTTGGACAATGTTATAATGACGCATGACTACACCAATGACGTAGAAAAATAGACCGATCAACTTTTATTTGAATTGACGTCGTCGCAGTGCGAGTGAGATGGAGAGAGAATATCAAGTTATAGAGAAGGATGGAGCTAGAACGGGAAACACGAAAAGGATTTTAAAATTTACTTTTTCTCTTGTTTTGTAATTTAATTTATTGATTAGTCCAATACTTTGCAGCAGTATCCACCAAAACAAATTTTTACCCCTAAAAACAAATTTATAGCTAATTGCCCGCCACAGCAAAATTACATGTCTTGCCCACGAAACTAGCAAGTGCTTATTGCAAGCGTCCGGTCCATTAATTTTCTCTTAGTACGTTCATGGACTACAACTAGTTGAGCATCCCTGTATCAGCTTTGCTGGTCATCACAACCTAAATTCATGACATCGAAATATTTTCCGAGGTGCCGAAGAAAAACCTCCCACTAACGAAGTTTTTCCACGTAGAAAGGTTGTTACTCGTCACGCATAAGCTATACTTACAGCTTGATGGAAATCAACTTTTTTTTGTACACTGTATAAAGGACTATCACCACAAGATACTGTGTTTGACTACAAGGGTGTATTACATCCCCATCACTAGTATTCATACAAGTAAAAGAAGGCCTATCAATTTGTCATTATGGGGGAAAAAGCTACATTCTGTGTTTTTTGAAGGTTTATAGACAGTTTAATGAGGTCAAGTGCTTCTTTTATTTTGGTAAATCCCAATGTTGTTTGCTTTTTAGTTTCCTTCCATGTTCTTCTTTTGAATATCTACGCTGTATCATCAGCATAGGAAATGTTTTCACCAGCTCCACGTTAAGTAGTGAGTTGTAAGTATGTAATAAATCGAAAAGGTTGTTGAATATTCGACAGGTGTGATTGCATCCAACCAGCAGATTAGAATAAATAACGTTTACCTATTCAGCTTGGTTTTTCTTGCTTAGAAAATGACGAACTTTTCTCCGTTTGTATTTTTGTCTCCCTCGGATCGTTTACGACAAAACACAAATCTAATACCTATGTCTCTCTGTTTTGAAACATACAAAACGCCAGAAATGATATAGATCAGGTCACGTTGAAGATCGAAAATAGTTCATTATTATACACATGCATGCACCTAACTTCATGAATAATATTTCAGGCGAAATTTCAAGGCACCAACTGCAAATGCTCGAAAAAATAGCAAATTTCTGACGTTAATATCTTCTTACTGGTTGAATTTGGGTTAGTATGTATGCTATATGAAAAATGTTCAGAATTTTCAGGAGAATGCAAAATTCAAATAAAAAATAGTGTTGTAATTTAAAATAAGAAAGTTGAACCACGCCCAGAAGTTCTGAAACACCCTCTATATGTGAAATCATTGTTTTCACAAAACTTATTCTGAACCATTAGCGATGCAGGAGCGATAACCAAAAAATCGTAGGTATACAACTCGAACGTTTTTTGTCATTCACACCTTACGAAAACTCAATCCGTGGACACACTGTAGATCATCCTTTGTTCAAATTTTTTATTGTAAAATTTTTAGAAATTACATAGTTTTTGCTCCTTTTTCGAATAGTTCTACATAGTCATGTTTTATCAAATGTTACAAAAAAAATAGTTCCATTACCAAAAAAAAAAAACCTTGACGATTTTTAAAAAAAATTGTAACTGGATTTTGGATCTAATGCCGGATCAAATTCTATCACATTGTAAGCATGAGCTATTTATTAATGCAACAATGCAATTTTCTCAATCAAAAAAAGTAAGAAAACAACTCGGGAAACAAATTCAATTTCTCGGGTAACCATCGTTCTCTCAAGAAAACTATCTAATGTTTCATAAACGTTGGTAAACAGGTTGTGAGGTGATTCCTGAGGTATTTTCATGAAAACAAATTCCAAACAACATTCACCTTCGTACCAAAAATGAACTTTATCGTTCAAGAATTAATTGGACGTCATCTTAAGTAGTGAGACACACTGTAGGTTTAAAAATTTGGTATATGCTCTTATTACTCCTAATAACTACCTTGATATTACCTATAGATACTGCTTACATTTTTATATTTTTCATTACATTCCAGTACTTACATCATACCTCGCACCTAAAATTTTCTTTTGCAAGACGTGTACCATACATTGTGTTCAAGTATATTTCTTGTTAACTTATTTTTGTTAGTACCTTTTTGTAAACCAATTGCCTGAAGAGACATAAAAAAATGTTGCATATCTATCATCATTTTGTTTTCTATTGAAGATTAATGGGTTTTATCCTTATTTATTGAATTTGCTCATTTATTGTTAAACATTAAAGGTAAATCGATTATTACAACATGATTAAATGATGAAAATTGTAGGTTGTTATTTCTCGCTTTTTTAACATCTACCTACTCACTTGATAACATTTTATTAGGTAACATTTTTTTTTTTTTTTTGCAAATGCTGCCATGTTATTTTAATATTATGTACTTTGATAGAGTTTTCCGCAAAATTTACCCAAGTTATTTTGCTTTATAAACCGATTATGCAGGAACGTTACCAGAGAACTTTATTCTCTGAACTCAATAATTCATAGTTAGTTTGACTGACTTGAAAAAGAAAGAGGACAAGATGTGAAGATTTGCTTTCAAGAATTATCATAAATAATGAAGAATGGTAATGGAACAACGAACAACAAAATTTTATAAGGATGGAGATAGTACAAACAAAAACGTAAACAAATAAAATAAGCACGAGACAAAATGGTAAAACGACAAAGGATTCTGAAATGGACATTGATAAGGAAAACCAAAAAGAAAAGCTGGTAAAAATAAGAAGGGTGAACTTGAAAATTGGAGGATAGGGTCATGGAACATAAAAACAATTCAAGGAAAACAGGAAGAACTAGAGACAGAATTTGAAAGAGCAGATCTGGACATACGTACATTAACCAGAGAGAATATAACAGTAAGTTATATTCTCTCTGACATTAACAGAAACAAAAAAGGAAGGCAATGGAGATATTATAATGCAAAATGAACATGTACTCATATACAGTCGTGTTGGTGTACCTGAAGAGGATCGTTCAAAAAAAGGAGTCGGATGTATAATTAATAAAAATTTTGGAATGCTCATTCACTATCTCATTAAACCTCGTAATTTTCGGCAATCAAAAATGAATAAATTTTGTAATTGTTTTCTTAGGCCTAGACTTCCAGCTTTAGCTTTGATAATATTCGGGTTGATTTTGTTTCTGATATGGCTGTTCTGTTTTTCCGTCCCAAAGAAATAGAGATAATATAAATTTGTTTTTTGTGTATGTACAGGGTTATTTATTATATTTTGAACCCCAACTACAGCTCTTATTATAAGTGGTGAAAAAAAACTTTGAATACAAAAAGTTTTAGGTTTTTTCACTTAGTATCTTTTGGTGATAGCGGAAATAAAAAATCGACTTTACAACAGTTATATTCTCTAGAATGAAACACCCTGTATATCATTGGCTAGAATGATGGATCTTTTTCTTCTGATTCCAAATATATAATATATGTTGGTATCTGGTTCAGCCAATTTTGCGCTATTCATGTTCAAAAATCACATTGAATTCATCCAGAAATTTTAGCCAGACTCAAAAATTCTTGTTTCTTGTCACTAGAAAAACAGATTCATTCAAATATAGCGACTGTGAAGATAAGTCGAAAGAAAAATCACTGTCTTCTGGACTAATACGGTAGAATCCAGATCAAAGTAATGTAATTTTCATGAGACTTTGAACATGAATAGCGCAAAAACGACTGAACCAAATACCAAATATTATATATTCGGAATAAGGAAAAAAAAGATCTATCGTTTTGGCCATTGATATACAGGGTGTTCCATTTAAAAAAATATAACTTCATCAATTTTTTGAAAACTGTAAATTCGATTTTTTATTTCCGCTATTATCAAAAAAAAACTACATGAAAAACCTAAAGCTTTTGTATTTGAAGTTTCTTTCAACTACTCATAATAAAAGCTCTGTAGTTGGGGGTCAAAAAATAATAGATAACCCTGTACCTTGCTCTGAGGCGGGGTGATTACACTCTTTACTTCCCTACCCGTAAAACCGCCGCCACCGTTTCCTACCGCCTTTAATAATGAAAAAATATCTTCATATTCGTAGGTACTTGATAAAAAAAATTAACATTGAGAATAAGCCATAAAATAGCCTATTTTTAGAATGAGCGGTGGGTGGAGAGACATTTCCGCTTGCCAAATGGGAGTCATATGGTACCATCCACATTGTATTTGTGTTCGAAGTCACGCACGGTGGCAGAACAGAAAATGGATTAAAAACATGATTGCGGGTTGCGCGATGCATTATTTATGCGTCGCGTCGTTTTGACTACATACGTATATTGCCATAAAGATAAAAAAAATAATAATAGATAAGAAAGACTTTACTATAGTTTTTTTACCATGAAATTTAAGTATACGAATATGATTTTTTTTTTCAATGGCAGGTATTTCGTTACCTCCTCCGAAATTTTGCCGCCGGGTGCTGTTAGTACCTCTGCACCCCCCAAAAGCCGGCACTGGACTAACAACTAGAGACGAATAACACTGCACAGCGATAAAAATATTGGAAAAAATTATAAACAGTAGAATGAGCAACATGATAGAGAATTCAATGCACGAAGCACAAAGTGCATTTCGGAAAGGAAGAAGTACTCAAGACCATATTATATTCACAGTATGACAAATCACAGAAAAAAGAATGGAACAAGGAAAAAATACTTAAATTAAATTACAAAGGAGTAAATTGTGGGACATATTGAGACTGAAAGAATATCATAACCAAAGGTGATAAGACTGATAAAGGAAATATATGGAAAGCAATAGAAACTTCGTAATAAGCCACGGCAGACGCTCAACCTGATTCAAAATTGAAGAGGGTCGTAGACAAGGAGGTGGATTAAGCCCAGTCTCATTTAACATATACAGAGTGTCCGGAAAGTCAACGATAATACTAAAAGGGGTGATAGATCAACTGATAAAGTTCCAGAACAACATAATATGACCTTTGTAGAAAAATTATGGTTTTCGAGATATTGCCGCTTTAATAAAATTCTTTAGAATCGTCCCCTTAGATCAGATTTTTGTTTGTAACTCCTAAAAAAATGTATAATTCTAAGATTCTGATTTGGGTTTTGCAACTGTGAATAGCCATCTCAATAAACAAAGACCAAAACATTGAACTAAAAGTTCAAAATATTCAATAAGAAATCCCATTTTACAAAGAAATAATTCATTTTCATTTTCCATCAGTCAAGTTTAACACCTTATACTGTACAGTGTGTACATACAACTAGGAGAGGTCGCCGGCCATATCTCCGTAAGTATTCATCCCAAAAAAAAAAAAAAACTAGAAAAAAAAAAATATTATAAAAGTTGCCAAGAGAAATTGCTGGAGATTATTTCCAAGTTCGTGCGATGTCCGCTAGGGGGCGTAATACAATAGTGAAATAGAAAATATATGTAGCTTTCATTAAGAATATTGAACGGTGACCTACCAGATAAATAATTTTATATTAAAAAAGGATAATTTATGAACATTTTTCATATTAAACTTTTTTGTAACATGTCAAATAAAGGGTGGGGGAAGGGTCGAATGTTAATTTTCAAAATTGTTGATAACTTTTGATTGGCTTAACCGATTCCAATAAGCTTAGCGTCGTTTTAAAAGTTTATTGCTATGCTTTTTTATTGCAAAACGTAAATCAGAATCTTATAATTATACATTTTTTTAAATGTGTTACACGAAAATCTGATCTAAGGGGACGTTTTTAACGAATTTTATTGAAGCGCCAATATCTCGAAAACCATAAGTGGCAATATTTCGAAAATCATATTTTTTTTACGAAGGTCATATTATAAGTTTCTGGAAGCTTATGAGTTGGTCCATCACCCCTTTCAGTATTATCGTTGACTTTCCGGACACCCTGTATATGGATGAAATAATAAGAAAGTGTACAATGAGGACAAGAAAACTACAAGTGGGCTAAAAAAACATGCAAAATATAAAAATATGAGAGATAGCATTTGCAGACGACATTGTGTTATTTGCAGAAAATGAAAGATACCAAAACGGTAACATCAACATATGGAAACAGGTGACAAAGGAATATGGAATGTAAATCAACAAAAGCAAAACATATGATAGTGGGAAAAAATGTGCATCAAATGAACATTCAGGTGGAAGAAGAGAGAATAGAACACGTCAAAACTTATAAATACTTAGAGGTAGAACTGGACCAATTAGGAACAACAGAACCCGCAGTCAACAGACGAATAGATACCTCAGAAAAACTTTACTATGTAATAAACAAAAACATAATGAACAGGAAAAAAATATCCAAAAACACAAAGATGATAGTTTTCAAAACTATCTACAGACCAGTACTTACATAATATGGATGTGAATCATGGATACTATTTCAGAGACAAGAAAGCAGAATACAGGCCATGGAAATGAAATACTTAAGATGAGTAATGGGGTAACAAAGATGGACATGATCAAGAACAACGACATCAGGAAGAAAATGGATATAGAATCAATCCTTGAATTTATAGAAAAGAGAATAATATACAGGGTTAGGAGAAATTACCAGAACGGTCGATTTTTCCAGAAGATACACGAGTTAGCAAAAAATGTCTTGGATAAAAGTTGTGGGGCTTTCAAAAATAAACATATCTGTATTAAATGATAATATACAGGGTCGGTCATAATGTCATGACAGATCAAAGTTGCATTTTTTGAAATGTCTCCCCCCTTACATTATTTGATATTTCAATTCTTCGTTCAATTTTGAGCAAAAATTGTGATACAAATAATGTTCCTAAATTCAACCGTTATTGAGATATCGCGTTTTAAAAATGACATTTTCGCACCTTTGACAAGCTATAAAACTCAAACGGTTCAAGATAGGGAAAAATGGTCTGTACTTTCTGATCCTAATTTTTCAAGAGCTATTCTGTCAGATCTAGAAAGTATTGCCAACTGTCAACTTTTTTTCGACCCATTTTGACATTTTTCGACAACAATTGATTTCATGTACACTAACTTGCACATAAAATGCGTACATTGAAATGGTGAAATTGCTTTGGTTTGGGCAGTGTATGAAGGTCACAAGTAAACGTCAAGTCTTGTCAAATGCAATTTGCAATAATATGCCGAGACAATTATCTAATTTTATGAAAACTAAAATACTGACGCGTCTCAGTGAAGACTTATAGTCAGTAAGAAGAACGGCTGAACACTATGGCGTTAACAAAGACACAGTCTGCAGACTAAGAAGCCGTTGGCTGGCTACTCACAGCCTCGAAAGGAAAGAAGGTACTGGCAAGAAGAACAGAAAGACCAGCCCCAGCCATCAAGAAGACGGAGCGCTGCTTAATCATTTGAGGGAAAACCCATTTGACTCTGCAGTGAACACAGTATCATTGACCAATTTTCCTGCTTCCTGCTCCACCGCAAGTCGGAGACTAAAAAAATCGGAATTACGTTGTCGTACTGCTGCAAGAAAACCAAATTTAACCGAAGAGCAAAAGCAGGCAAGTGTGATTTTTGCCCTAAATTACGACCGGGACGAGGATTACTGGGCACGAGTAATATTTACCGATGGAAAAACATTCCAGTCCTCCTCTGATCGCAAAAGAATTAAAGTCTATCGGCCTGCACACTCTCGCCTTGACGAGCGATACACAAATCAAATAGACAGGGCTGGTCATTTTTCCGTCAACATGTGGGGCTGGGTTACTGCACGAGGACTGGGGGTTTGTTGGCATATCAATGGCAGGTTTACTTCGGCTCGTTATCTGGAGATTCTCTCAGATGAAATGTTGCCATCGGTTGAAGCCCTTTATCCAGAGAACGAATATATTTTCCAACAAGATAACTGCGCCGTGCACACCGCCAATGTTTGCAAGACATGGTTTCAAAACCGGAACATTGAAGTTTTAGTATGACCATCGCGTAGTCCAGATCTAAATCCGATGGAAAATGTGTGGGAACGATTGGTAAAAACTATTTATAGAAAAAACTGGAGGCCTCAAAATCAGGCAGAACTATCAGATGCCATTCTTGATGCGTGGGATGAGCTCGCCAATGATGTTGAATATTGTCGAAATTTATCAAACTCTATGGTTCGACGACTTCAAGAAGTTTTGGTCAGAAATGGTTCTGCAACCGGCTATTAACTGCGTAAATAAATTCAAAAATGTACCCACAATATATCGTTTCCTTTTGTTGTTATAAAAAAAACTTGTCTGGCGTGTAAATATTTTAACAGCCAATAATTACACTGCCCAAAAAAAACATGATTTCATTGTCTGTGTACACATTTTATTTGCAAGTTAGTGTACCTAGATGGCTCTTGAAAAGTTGATACTAGATAGTGCAGTCCGTTCCTCTCTATCTTGAACCGTTTGAGTTTTATAGCATGTCAAACATGCAAAAATATCATTTATAAAACGCGATAACTCGAAAACGGCTAGCTTTAGGAACATTATGTGCACAATAATTTTTGCTCAAAATTAAAATAAGAATTATTGAAATATCCAATATTATACAGGGGGTCACATTTAAAATAATACAACTTTGATCTGCCATAACTCTATGTCCGACCCTGTATGTTTCAATTTACCACAGATATGTAGATTTTTGAGAGCCTCACAACTATTATTTGAGACATTTTTCCCCAGCACGTGTATCCTCTGAAATAATCGACCGGTCTGGTAATTTTTCCTTACCCTGTATATACCGTATGTCCACGGATGGGGTCGACAATAGGTGATATGGACCAAAAATTAAAAGATACGACAAAAAGTTATTCTTGATAAAAGTTTTTGGTTAGTCTAAAAATAGGAGCTACGATGAGAAAATTGATTTTCATTATACAGGGCATCTCAAAAATGTAAAAACATAAAATCAAACAAGAGCAAACAGTCATTTTTTGGTCTTTTAACGTGAAATTATAAATAAAAAACTTGCTCCAAATTTAATCAAAACCCTAATTCCAAACTTACTGAAGAAAATTTCAATTAGTAAATTTAAAAAAAAAATAAAAAATAGTTTTGTCCACATTTTACCACGTACATATTATTGATTTTATATCTGTAGCATGATAACCCGTTGTTGTTGTAGGTATAAAAGTCATACTGGAAGTAGTAAAATGCAAAGCCCTAGCGGGGATGACAAGGGCCCCCAAAATTTTAAATGACATGAGGGGTCGAGCGATACCTTATTTCGAACGTATTATTATGTAGATTATAACCCCCAAGTTTCACACTGCTAATATCTACCTAGTCATTACAGGGGCTATCTGAAGTTACCAACAAATGTACATTTTGAAGCATTTGTGGGGTGATTTGGCGACATTCATCAACTATTCGTTGTTGCAGGTCTTCCACAGATATTGGATGGATCGCATTAATTTTAGTTTTCAAATAACCCCATAAAAAAATCTAACGGACACTCTGGAAAACGTGGAGGCCACTCAATAGCTCATTTTCTTCAAATATCCATTGTCCTGGAAAAGTTTGGTCTGAATATCGACGAAAAAGGCAAAGGAGAGTGGAGTGGCGCACTTCTTGCGATGGTTTTTGAACATTTTTTTCTAACTTTAATTAGCCCCTGTAATGGCTGTGAAGATAGTAGCGGTGTAAAACTCGGGGGTTATAATCTACATAAAAATACCTCCAAAATAAGGTATCACTCGACCCCTCATGCCATTTAAAATTTTGGGGGCCCTTGCCACCCCCGCTAGGGCTTTGCCCTTCATGGGATGAAAATGTGAAAAAAAATGGTTTCCCCTTAAATGAAAAATCAACGGGTACGAGTGTTTCTTCTTAAATGACAAGGGACGCCCAAAATTAGCTCTGTTTCGTTTTCAAATGGCCACCCTGTATATAGTTTGACTGGACTATATATGTTTCCCACACGAAGGGTACCTAATTTCAGACTGAACAAAGCTATTCCGGCGTAGGAATATCAGTCTACCCTACGGTGCTGCCATCCCTTCACTGTGCTCCTCTCTAGTCACGTTTCTGCCCATTGCATTGCGTATCTTCTGTTTTTCTCAATTAACGGTTACAATGATGCAATCCTCCAAGAAATTGTCATTACATTTGCTCCTCTCTCAACTCGGATCTCAACCCAATGGAGCATTTTTGGGATCAACCTAAAAGAGCCGTTCTCGTTCTGTGCAACCACAAACGTTGCAAGAGTTACAACTGGCGCTGACAGAAGAATACGAAGGTATATCTCAAGCAAGAATAAGGAACCTTATCCATTCGATGCCACAAAGGAAATAAGCTGTCATTGTAATTGCACGAGGGGGAAATACACAATTAAAATGTTTGTTGAATAAATTCACCTGTTGTTTCATTTGGTGATAAAAAATAAGCTGTAAACCCGGCTTTAAATCAGCATTTCATTTAAAATGTTGCAGCTCCCATGAGAAATTACATAATGGAAAGAATGAAAAGACAAAATGTTTGGAATACATCTGAGATTACAGAAAACACTATGTGAACAAAATCATTCGCCTCAATTTTGCCAAACGGTGTTTTGAAGATGGGACAGAAAACAAGATTTTGATTTACCCTTGTATGATATTGCTTGTTGAGTTAGTGTCACTTATTTCAATAATTTAGAAGAATCACAATAGATTTATCCACAAACTGGTATGAAATTCATACAAAAAGGATAAAACATAAAAAAGTTATGAAACATCAAACTTGGTCAAAATTTCAGGGTGTCGGGATTTTGTGCCGGGCCCGGGGAGTGCCGATCAATCGATTTCAAGAAAAGTGACATTCTTGATATAGTTTTAACCGACCAATAGAAATAGTATTCGCGATTCGTGATTCGCATTTATATGGTCTTATCTTCAGGTAGTTAATTTGACTTGTCCGGAGATGCCCTTGAACATGGGGCATCCTCCCCCACCTTACCCTAAGGAGATTTTCCTGATGAGTTTAAAAAAAAAGAGAGGTTTTTTATAGAAAGTCTACACTTTAAAAAATACACTCTGTCTTTAAGCAAACTTAATATCAAAAAAATTTTTAAAACATGTGAGTCACTGTGGCTATATTGACACCAACAACCTCGACATCAACCTTTTGTTGTTTCAATCTCACGAACTTTCTTGAGGTGGATTTTTTTTTTCTTCAAATCATGAGCTTCAAAAAAAAGCGTGAAGTTGATAAGAAAAAAATGGAAAAATAATCACTCTGTCTTACCACTACTTCAACTAAACCCGCATTCACATTATCAGCACTATCTTCAAGATTTTCACATTGATAGAGTTTGTACTGTGAGTATGATAGGAACCATACATGAACATTTTCTGAGGTTCCTATGCTGGACATAGACATATTGGCCCACTCCGCCTTTCTCTCAGATCGAAGATTCAGACACCTACATCCCTGCTTCCTTTGTAATGCTCAAATTTACAGATACCTAACGTCCATTTGTCATTTTTTCGACGCTATTATGATCAGAATCAGGAAACCTCAAGAAATGGTTCTAGGTATGAATAAATAGAAGCCCATATCAACAAATATTTTATTTTCAGGAATAATCTTATCAAAAAATAAAAATATCCTATATCTAGTCCTCCATACAAAACAATCAATCAATCTTATTGGACAAATTATTCTTCTCCTTTTGAATTCTGGTACTATATGTTCTTGAAACTAGATTCCAAGATTCCATGAATCTATCCATACACATTGCCACACATTTCTGTTCAGCACTTCCCAAAGAAAAACCCGGTTTCTGAATACACGTCACAAAACACTTTTCTGTCATTCTTGTAAGAAGCTCCTGAGCATTGGCTATGGCTACTTGTTGTTTTATTTGGTTGATTATTTCCCCTGTATCGCCATTTAGGTTGGAGATTTCGTCCATCATTAACAATAGATTTTGGAGAAAATAAATGTGAAGTCTTGTTGGAGGTAAGGTTAATTCAGATATTGAAATGACAAGTGTCAACTTGACAATAATTGTTGTGAAGTTAGTTGTTTGAGGGATAATCAACGTAACGCTTGACAGTTTTGCATGTAAAAATGGGTGCTATGATTGAACGTTTACGTTAGCTTAACGTATCTGTTATGATTGTTTACTAATGCAAATTAATGTTCCATTTGATAACAGCGTTACCATGGTGATATGAACATGTTAAGATAACGTAAACGTTCAATCATAGGACCCAAATATCAAGTTAAGGGTTCCTTAGCGTAAATCCCCTAAGGGGGGCGTTTCGCGGTCACGTGCCAGCCATGCAATTTCGTGATTTTGGTGAAGACGTCAGCTCACAATTCACACCGTGAGATGAAAATCATCGCACCCAACGCCAGCCCGTAATAATCTACACAATTACTGACCGGCAAAGAAATTCTATGATTAGATATTTTTCAGGTACATATTTTGTGGGGCTATGGATTCTGGGTATAAATTCTCGTGAATTTTATCCATATTTTATCTGCGGGTGCGGATATAGGATATACTACTTACGTAGTTTTTCTGGTTCCGGAATGAACATAATAATTTTTACGAACATTGGACTATTTTTTGTTGGTGCAAGTTTTTGAAAAAATAGGTTATCTAGATGGGTACCATAATATAAACTATCATCCGAGCTATCATCAATATATTTTATATTTTATTCATTACGTATTATGTACAAGATCTTTGATTATATTCACGCAGCTAATGGAGCGTTTATTTTTTAATATGTAAAAAATGTTTCATATCAAAGTTGTAGGTTTTTTCCTATGTTATCCTCTGCAGTTTTCAAAAAAATGTGACATCGATAAGTAAATGGAAAAATCTAGACAACTTCAATTTTTTGAAATGGAACAGTCAGATAATATTCACGGTTATTATTGCACTTCCTCGAAATTCAATTACAATAATTGAACAAAGGAAAGCTATAAAATTTTGAACTTGGCAAAAATTACCAAAATTTTATAGCTAGACTATGTTTTGTTCAATTAGATATATAAGAAAATTTTCAGGAAGTGCATTAATTTTGCCCTAGTTTCGAATAGTGCTAGAATCAAAAGTTTCACAGAAAAGTTTTTTTTTCAACCCTTTTTTTTTAACGCGACAAGAAGGCACTAAGCAATGTTTTGGAAAAAATCGCCAGGGCATGTACCTAAACTGCAAACGAATTGAAGTTTTTAGATGAACCATTACTTCTTCGATAACTGCTGGAGGACCTAAAGTTTTATCAAATTTTGGGATGTTGCTCTAGTACCTTAGTACCTATTGTAGTTTGATATCTTTCTGATGAGCCTTTCAGGACATTTTTTAATTTAAGAATATTTGAGTGAGTTTCGAGATGATACTTTTTTCAACACAGACTGTCCACGGTTAGGGGGGTTTACAAGAGCACAAACGGATACAAAATTTCATTTTTCGGGAAAAACACATTCTTGATAAGAAAAAAATTGCTTGTGGAAAAAAAAACGATTCACGAAGAGAAAATTTTGATTTTTTATACAGGGTTCGCAAGAACTCCAAAAACCTGAATGTTGTCCAAGAGCAGTAAACTACCTTTATTTCTATTTTTAAGCAAAATTCAATTTGTTTTTAGACAGCATTAGAGGTGGAGATACATACAGCATTGATGACTTTATCGTTAATACAAGAGTATCAAAATTTTCAAAGAATTATTTTTGTGTTATCAAAAATATTTGTTTTCAAAAGAAAGGTTCCGTGTGTACTCCAAAGGGGGTAGGAATGCATTTAGAAATTCAAAATAAGAATCTACAGTTAAAGTGTAGATGTTAACCAAAGATTTGAAAAACCAAAAAGATTCAAGATTTATTTGAAATCTCGGATTTCACTACTTACAAATACAAACGTTATTCTAAACAACTTTTCTAAATGACATTCAGCTCAAAAATAAAAATAAAGGCAGATGTCTCTTTATTAAAATAAAGGTAGTTATCCATTTGTGCTTTTGTAAACCTTATCCGTGGACAGTCGTAGTACAAAACTTTCATTTCAACATTTTTTTGGCATCTCCTTGAATAGAGTTTCTGAAGAGGTGACAAATTACAAGGAAAAATCCTGTTCTTACTTGAATATTTGGTATAGGTATCATAATTATTATGGGTATTTGATATTCTTTCACATTCAAAGACAATTGGGAATCACCAGGAGGAATTATTGTTACTTCGTACTTGGTATATACAGGATATACAGGATACGAAGAGACAATGATCTTTCGCTAGTTCAACCTCCCGCAAGCGTCACAACATTCTCAAATTGGTCCCGGGTGGTGGTTTTTTTCAAAGGAAACCATGTATTAGTATTTAGATTAGGTACAGGATGTTTCATTATCTTTGATAACATTTTAATCAGTTGTAACTTTTTTGTTTTTGCAGGTATCGGAACGGAACAAATATCAGATTGTATAGTGATCTAGCAAGTTTTTCACTGTTTAAAAATAATACAAAAGACTAACGATTTTCTGAGATATTAACCTAACTAATGTTTTTTCTTCTGATGGAATGCCCTAGCTGTATATTATTGGATACTTCGATTATACTCAAAATATTAAGTATATTTTATGGAGCATCTCATATACCTATCTTCAACGGTTTGGGAGAAAATTACTTCGAAACATTTTGCGAAAATTGAATGGTTCACATACAGACAATAGTGACAATCATAAAAACGTGTAATGAGCAAACTCTGTGATATGTCAAAGTATTTTTGGGGCGATATTTTAAAATCTAAACAATTTTTATTGTTCATGACACACTTTGCGATCAATAAGAAGACTTCTAAATTTTTGTGTGACAGGTTTCGACGCCATTTCCTCTCAAACCGTCGAAGATAAGTATATGTTAGGCTTTATAAAATATACATAGAATATTGGGTAGAATAGAAATGTCCAATAATACAAATAGGTATACAAGGACATTTCATTTGAAAAAATATAAGTTAGGTTATTATCTCGGAAAAAATGTCAGTTTTTTGTTTTATTTTTCAAACAAAAAACAACTTACGAGATAACTATACAATATGGTATTTGTTCCGTTTCGATACATTCAAAAACAAACAAGTTATAGCTTATTGAATGTTATCAAAGATAATGAAACACCCTGTACCTACCTATATTATTTTTCTATGGCCGTCTCATAAAACTGCTCACTCAAGTACATTTTCTACTATTATAGGTAATTTCATCACAGCACACAAAAAAAAATCATTTCTTTTGGGCGCCCATTCATCTGTCTCGAGAATCAGGTCCCAAGCAGACCCATGTTCTGTAAATACAAAACGTACAATACTGTATAGGTAATACAGGAATCTATGGAATACGAATTTCCGAAACCCCCAAATCGATAATGTTCAAATTACAGTTTTCTCTACATCATCACTCGCCGCATCTATGAGTGAAAAGCTGAACCCCAGAAAAAGGTCAAATAGTGGTTCCTACCTGACCTACCCACAGATGATTCCTTTCCATCTCTGTTATCCTATGCAATATGCCCCATCTTCTTTCTTTGTCTACTGTGAACCTTGGAAAAATCCCAAAATATTTCACAAAAAGTTTCCCCATCCAAGAACGGATTGTTTGTTGATAAAAATCGCAATGTTATATTGATAAGCAAATCCATGTTCCTCGAATAAGTTATTTTGGTGATGAAAAATGAAGAAATAGCCGAGAAAACAGCGATTCATGTGACCGTTTCGATACATCCAAAAATAGGTCATTTTTGATTGCCCAGAAAACTCTTCAAATTGAATCTAGCTAATTCATGTTACTTCATTGGAATAGTACATCATTGTACATCATGTACATAACATGATCGCGTCTCAAAGTTGTGTTGTTCTCCCGAATTAAAACATTTAGTGGGTCCATGTCGGGTATAGGAGAATAACATTGCGATACGCCCACCTTTTGGTGCAATCGGCGGTTCTTGTAAACATAAGGCATCCACGTATTTTGTACTTCTTGAAGGCGAATTCGGTAAATTATCCTTTGTTTAATTATTCTAAAGGGAAAAAATGCTGGATGAATGACTTTTTTGTAGAAAAAACAATATTTTAGGCACATTGTTTCATACAAACATTTTCCAAAAATCTCGATCTGTTCCAGTTGTGGGTCATTGAAATGGACAATTTCTGTTGTTCCCATGTGCTACAGTTCCTCACGTAACTACTAAAGAAGTCATTTGAAGCAGGATAAATAATTTTTGGAAATTTGATTTACAAAACTTATCGTCGCGAAGTCGATATTTTAAATACTGTCAATATGTCAAGATTTTCAAGTCACTACTCACTAATTGAAGACCAAGAATGATAAACACGCGCTGTGTTGCCAAGTGGATGCTGTGAGAAATGTTTTTCATATTATTGTCTGTAGCGGATGAAGGGTTAGTTTTGATTCGATGGGGTTAGTTTTTGTCAGTTTGGGTGAGTTTTTGTTAGATTGGGTCAGTCTTGGTTAGATTGGTCTAGTTTTGGTTAGTTCGGGTGAGTTTTGGTTATGAATATTGGGATAGTTTTGGTCAGATGTAGTCAGTTTGAGTTTGATTTGATTAGATTGGGTGTCTTTGTTGGATTGGGCTAGTTTGGGTTAGTTCTGGTTAGATTGGGTTAGTTTTGGTTAGATTGGGTTGGTTTTGGTTAGATTGGGTTAGTGTTGGTTAGATTGGGTCAGTTTGGTTTGATTTTGGTCAAACTGGGTGAGTTTTGGTTAGTCCTGTTTAGTTTATGTGTTATGTAAAAAGTTGTTCATTCAGCATTTTTTTAAGTTGACATTGTTCTATAAACCCAAAACTATGCTTAAAAATTGGAAAAATGCATTAATGTATGGATGCCTTATCTTTACAGGACCCCAAGTGGCCATTATTGTATTGGCGCTTTGCGAGTTTTGCGTATCTTGGAAATTAAAAGCACAGCTTCCAAAACCTACTATACATAAAGAAAAACAATATTTTTTATTCAACACATGAAAATGTCATGATACTAGAAATAAGACCAGCTTCGTCCACTCTTCTGGCTATATAATGTGCTACCAGCAGAAATGAAGAGGTTACCTGTAAATAAATTTTATACGGAAGTAAAGTCCATTCTATTAAGTGATTGTTTTTAGTCATTAGACGAGTTTTTGAAATTTTGATTCTAATATGTGTGTAACAAGTGAATAATAATTGATATTGCCTGATGTAAACAATCATTTTTTTGTATTTTACATGAATAAATGAGTAAATTAAGCTGTGCTAAAACTTAAACCCAAGGGCGTGGATTAAAACCTTTTTTTTCCTGTTTAAATATTTTTTCGTATTTCAAAAAACCCATTTCCGTAAGTGGGATTCTGATTTCCGGTTCACTACTACTATGTTTGAATTCCGAGATACCTATATTAATTGATTTTTCCGATTCCAAAATATGAATATTTGAAAATAAGGTTCAGGTGACTTATTATAGGATTTATAGGGCCCTTTTTTGGTATTTTTTCTCATATATTACTTCAAAATGATTCGCAATCGAAAAAAGTGAAGATCATTGACTATTTAGTTTCTTAGAACATAAAAAATATTTTCTTTAGGCAAATGTTCCGTGTAGCCGGGTCACCCTGAGAAAAAGTTCATTATTTATTGACCGATTTGGTTCGAGTTTTTTTCAGATAAGAGAACTTGACAAACTGAATCCTCTCGCCAATAATGACCTCGCTTATACAAAATCCAGGGCCTTCTTTGTCAGTTCTCAGGAGGAAAATTTTGACGAAGCACATTAGCGATTTAAAAAAAAATCCGTGCACGTCATTGGATTCGGCATTCTTCAAAAGGGGCCTATACCAACTTTCATCAGAAAGTATCAAGTAGTTACTATTTTGTATAAGAAAATGCATCATGTATTTATGTTCAAAACTTTACAGTTGGTCATGAAAAAACAACTAAATTCTGGTAATTTCCACCAAGCCACCATTTTCTTCAATACACCTATCTTTTCTTTTGCGAATTGAAAATTGAATCCGGTATTTGAATCATAGGCGCGAAATAAAAAAATAGACAATTTACCATTTTTTTCGGTAAAATTTGGTATGTGCCCGTTTTGAGGGATGCCGAGTCCAGGCGTGCATAGATTTCATCTGAAGAAATCGCTTATGTGGTTTATCAAAATTTTGCACATGGAAACTTGCAAAGTTGGCCTTCAATTTTGTGTGAGCGCGGGAATATTTTTGGTGAGCAGACACAGTCTGTCAAGCTCTATAATTTGGACAAAAATTGAGCCAAATCGTTCGATTAATAAACTTTTTTTTCAGTATGACCCGAAAACAAATGGGTCACACTGTATAAGAAACGAGATGTTTGACACATCAAACAAACCACATAGCGATAATGCCGATTCCTGCCTCAATAGGAACTACCTAGGAACAGAAGTTTCAACAACGGCGAAGTTTTCATTGTAGAAACATTCTTTCTCTTATTAGTAATCTGGTTGACTCTTGGCATTGTGTTCTTCCATCATTTTCAATTTATATTTTCATTTTTGTTTTATTAGTAACGGATTTTTACAAATTTTGCTATAGAAAACACAATCCAGTTTTAATTTATTTATTTAAAGTCACTAACAACTATTTACACCAATCACAGCTTATTTATGTTTTTCGATCAAAATCTGAACTGTACTCTTTTCTGAATGGAGGGCCTTTAAATCCTCTTCCATCTCTCGATAGATGGGGAAAATTCTCCAATATTCCAGATGCAACCAACCGAAAATACCAGAACATTACAGAAAACAGTGGTTCAAACCTGTGACAAACGGGATATGAGCCAACATATTTAAGCGAGACATAATGGTTGGAACGTTGTCTCCGCGGTCAGCTGCCTTGGAAGTTCGTACCGCTGAGCATGTTGTCATATTGCTACCACCTTGATGCATTTTTTCCCGAAGTGTCTTCATGTCAATATCGGCAATTGTCCCTAAACCTGCAGTGTGATGTACGGTGGAAATAGCAGTCTACTGTCCTCTGGTTCGTCCTCCGGGAAGGATAGCAGCACATCAGGATGTCAACGCCAGTTCACTCGTTTATTAGCCATCTTTGGATTAGTCAAATGAGTCAGGTCCTGTGAACGCATCAAATTTCGAAGATGACTAAGGGCTGTCCAGACAACACTGTAGGTGGTCAGATGTTGTGGAAGCTTCTTTATCCATGATTTCGAGTGCCTTCCCCACCTCTGGCTTTTGTCGTCGCAGATGGTCCACTTGTCCAAATTTCCGTAAGAAAGCAGCAGCAAGTCCACTCTTCATACCGAGGTCTTCAGTGATCCAGTGAGCCAACGACTATCCGGTTGGTGCCCCGAAAAGATCCAACTGCCTCTCCTGAACAATGCCATTAAAGACGTCAGACGTCACAAACATTCTGGAACAACGCCGATTCAAGGCTTCTGTCCTGGTCCGAATGAAGTTCCAACGGAACACCAAAACGGCAGATCCACTCCTTAGACAGTACATCAGCTACCGTTGCCGCGTCTTGGTTAGGCAAGGCATACGCTTTGGCCACATGTTGAAATAATTAATCACGACCAGGATGTATTTATTTTCTCCGTTTGACTCAGGAAATGGTCCAGCAACATCTGTGGTGATCCTCTCAAACTGGCTTCCAACATTGTACTGCAGCATAGGAGGTGTTGGGCGTTTCTGAGGTCTGTTACTCTCAGAACATACGGCGCATTTTCTGCACCTCTCCCGAACATCGGCTTGGCAGTTGACCCAGTAAAACCTTTCTCGCAGCTTGCCCAACGTCTTAGTTATTTTCAGATGCAGTGACGTCAAAAAAAACTTATTAGTCTTCGGAATACCTCCTCCAACCTCCAAGTTCTTCAGCTGGTCTTCAAATGATTTGCCAACTACGATCAAGTCGTCGAGGTACACCAGGCATGTTGGCCATGATAACCCCTTGAGCATAGTATAATAAACAACAAGTAGCGGCAGCTCCATATACCTCATCAAACAGCCCTTTGCGTCCCTTGTTGGACATAGGCCTCTCCTATTTTATTCCATTCACTCCTGTTTTGTGCTGTCTGGATCCAGTTGTTGGACACTCTTTTGATGTCATCTGTCCATCGTGTAGGTGGTCTTCCTCTGCTTCGTTTATCCGTTCGCGGTCTCCACTCCAGAATTCGTTTGGTCCATCGATCATCCCGCATCCGAGCGACATGTCCAGCCCAGTTCCACTTGAGTTCCGCTACAGCATCTATAACATCTTTGACGCCAGTTTTTCTGGAAGGTCTTCGTTTCGTATACGGTCTCTCAAGGTCACACCAAGCATCGATCTCTCCATTTTTCTCTGTGCCACTCTTAGCCTTTTGGCAGTTGCCGCTGTTAATGTTAGCGTTTCAGAGCCATATACCTAAACGTGGTCAAATTTCATTGACAGAAATTTTCCTCATCTATACATTGCTTACATTATGAAATGTAAAATAAAACTATACCGTAGCAGATTCCATGATTTCAACGATACTGATGCATGGGTGAATAACATATCAAGTTATAGATTACGATTACCCACTATGAAGGATGTCTCAAGATTTATGCGATGTTTGAAATTCCAGATTCAGAAAACAATTTTGCATTTCAAGATGTTAGCAGAGGGTATTCAAAATTGGTCCTTTCTAGACCTTCGGCGTAGTCTCGACCATCATTTAAGTGAAATTATTGTCAAAAATTATGTCAAAGATTGTTCATGATAAACATTCCGTCATCCAATTTCATTCTATGTATTTTATTAACAATCAAAAAAAGGTCTAAATGAATCACCCTATTATAAATAAAGAACGTCAAATACAAAGTTGGAATCAATTTTCTTGAGGTGGATCTGAAAAATTTCAAATTCTTCACATGAAAAGATATCTGCTTCCTTATAAATATTTTTTTTGTATCCTTTTTTTTTGATAATAAACAAGATTTATCAATGATAAAATAAAATCTGATCTGATTGGCATTATTCAACGAATAATGTAATTTATCTGATTATCAAAAATGACAGATACAAAAATCATCTGTGAAGAAATTATCTTTTTGAAGAAAAAAACAGTTTTCAGTGCATGTTATTTAAGAAGTTATCTTCAAGTAGTTTGTCTGCGAAATTCTTATTGACCTATCATCTCCAGACATAACATACCGAAAATTATAAAAATCGATATCAACCTACCGTTTTTACAGTAGTTGATCAGAACTTTTGAGAAATAACATTCTAGGAGTATAGAAAAAAAGTACTTTTACAGCTTCATACCATCAGAAAGCAACATGTCCAAACTCCGACCTTACTGCGGCCTGCAGAGTTTTTACAGGCAGGCTGAACCTCTTGAATCAAGACTGTTGAAACGTTTATCGAGGAACAGAATTATATTTTGAATTTGGAAAAAAATATATTATTAGAATTTGGAAACCGAGAACTGTTGATGATGATGTATTTTTCTTCACAGTCAGGAACAAAGCATTTATTTTCTGCAGACGTCTGCTTGCCGGAATATATATATTTAATAAAGTTACAATGTTCATCGTAAGAAGAAAGACATGCACCATGCAAACTGAATCAATAATAATTGAATTAAAATTTCGAATTTAAACCACGAATGACAGTGAAAAACCAGACAAACCGACTGACAAGTACACAGGTGATACAAATCAAAGGTAGTGACTTCAGCGCCACCGGTGACAGGAGGCACAACTGAAACAGTGGTTTGACAGCTCCTATTCAAGAAAAAGCTCTATAGGGGATGTTTGTACAGTGATCTGCCACATAGCTCAGTTCCAACACTAACAGCGGTTTTCTCCCGATCTTCTAGAGCCATCTCCACCTGCCAATATTCGCTCTTTACGTCGCGGGTTGGAAAGATCTTTAATCTAGCCAAGAAGTGTCGTCGATCCATGATAGCGGGAAGCTACTGGAAGGCTCGATGATATCGCCCTTATCCATGTCTCGGATAATCTTGTCCGCCTCTTCCTTCTTTGTCAAAGGTAGTCCTCTAGCTGTTTGACGTACCGGTCGTGCATCTTCGGTGTTGATTTTGTGCTGCACCACACCTGTTCGGCCTTTTTCCCCGTTCAATTGTCAGAGATTTCGCTGAATTGTCTCTGTCAAGCTTCTCGATGGCTATTTTTGTCTCTTATCTATGTTCCATTTTTGAAATCCAATTGGAAGCCTTGAGAATTGAAGATGTCAATTCCGAAGATGATTTCTTCTTCGATATCAGCAACCAGTACTGGATGTTCAAAGCTGGTGCTTCACAGAGTCCCTGCTGTTTCCAGTTCACCGTGTATCCTTGCCAGGTCTCCTGTTGCTGTTGGTAGTTGCCCCTTGGTTGGTTTGATCGTTGTCGGTGTTGTGACAATGTCGGGTCTTATGATTGTCTTCGTTGCAACTGTATTCAGCAGCATACTGTGATGTTCTCCATTGATCATGCCGTCCACCAACACGCTGTTTTTTTTTGGGTCTTGAAAAGGCAACTATAGCGGTTTTCTTCGGAGTGTACTATTCACAGGTCGACGATGGCCCCTCTGCATCAACCCTCTCTGGTTTTCTGACGCCAAAGAAGGTGGCAGCGATGTTCAGCGTTTGCAGAATTTCCGTCGCCACCCCACGAAGTGCCAGAGTTAATGCCAGGGTTTTTTCCGGTCCAGTCAATTCATTTTTCCTTGCTGCTGCCTCGAACTGGCGATAGTAATGGTTCCAGGACACTGCCATCGAACTGTGGGGCTTTCATGTGGCTTCTGATGGTATTAGCTTCTATCTTGGCATTCGCACCTTGGTTTCCGGGTGATACCTCTGGTTGTTCGAAGATATCGTCCACTTTTCTTCTCATTTTTTTCCATTTCGTCTTCCAGAGTCTTTACTGTGGCTTCAAATCGCGACATGATTCTTCACAAAGTTGTAGTTGTCTGCAAACTGTTCTTTGATTTTCTTCTCCATAATTCTAGAACACTCCGCTAGCTTCTCTTCCATACGTCTAGAAGATTCTTGGAACTTCTCTTCCAAACACTTTAAAACCAAACCAATGAAATGACGTTTTTGAAGGGCCCATAAATCGCCAGACCCTGAAGTAGGCCAAACAAATCGTTAGTTTAAAATAATATTGTCCTACAAAAATATCTAAAATACAAGATTTTGACTTGAGAATAGTAGGTAGTGAAAAGTCATAGAATCAATTTTGATAGCAAGTGGCTACGTGGTGAGTTAAGAAAATTACCCACATTACATCCAAAATAACAGAAAAACGTTAAATTCGAATCGACAAAAACATCTCCATATTATCAAGTGGTGAACAGTAGCACAGTGTTCTGGTCGGGTATCGAGGCGCTGTTGCCGGCGTGACTTAGAAATCCGATATAACTATATGATGGCTGGAAAAGAAGTCACGAACGAGGACTTATACAATTTAATAGCTGGACTTGTTATAAAAACTGAAGAAATCCAACAAGACAACAGGAAAACCGCTCAGGAATTGAAGGAAGAGATAACCAAGGTGAAAAACGAGATTTCCAAGGAATTGACTAAATTATCACAGGAAAATCAGATTTTGCGAAAAGAAAACGAAGAGTTGCAGAAGAAAATCACCGCAATTGAAATGAGAACGAAAAAATACAATATTGTTGTCTACGGCATAAAAGAAGGAGATACGGACATAGAAGACGTACAAAACTTTCTAAATATCATCAATACAGTGTTAAAAATTGACTGTCACTCCACTGATCTCCGAGACATACATAGAATTGGAAAAAAGAACTCCGGAAGTGTACGCCCCTTAACTGTGGAGCTTATAAACTTTACGCTTAAGACAGAGTTCTTGAAAAAATCTCCACTTCTTAAAGATAGTAAAGTTTTCATATCCCCTGAATATTCAAGAGAGGAGTACGAAGAAAAGAAAGTCTTACGCAACTATTTAGGAATTCCTAAGAAAAACAACTACGAGGCACATATCAAAAATAAAATTCTGTTCATTGACGGACAGGAATACACCTTTAATCAACTCAAAAAGTACGAGAGTGAGCAGGCAGCAGATCAGACCGACAAGGAAATTCAACCAAACGGAAATCAAGAACAAAGGGAAAATCAACAACAAAAAGGAAGATTCATATTCGTCAATCAGCCGAACCTCAAACGGAAGCAGAATATTGAGCAATCCAAGGAAGAAGATAGTGAGAATCGCCCTAAACGTTCTACAAGACTGGCAAGTTCATCTAAAAAATAAATAGAATTATAATTTGTTGCTTCATATGCCTTATATTTGAATCTTGCTAATTTCACGATTAAACATGTATTTTTATTTATGTATTATGTACCGTATGTGAAGCTAAGGGTTTGCTTTTTTTTATATAATAGTTATTGTCTGAGAATAGATTTTGATAAGCATGGATACATACTTGCGAGATTTTCAGATTGTGGAAACAAAAACAAGGGAGATCTTGAATCCTGCACATTATGTTCGGGAAATTGAGGGTTTCCGTGAAAATTTTTCAATTTTTCATTTGAATGTGAGAAGTGTCAACAAGAATTTTGAGGAAGTGGCATGCCATTTGGAAGGATTTCGCAAAGATGGAGTGGAGTTCGACATCATTATTTTAACAGAAACATGGAGAATACCGTGCATAGAATTGTTCAAAATTGTCGGATATATGGCTGTGTATAATAATGGTCAGTACAATCAAAATGATGGCGTGCTGGTTTATATCAATAGTTAATATAAAAATCAATCTGAATATAGTATTGATGAACTAGGTGCAGTAAAATTGGTGAACATTCTCCTGAATAAAAAAAGTGTACAGCTGATAGCACTTTACAGACCGCATGATGTCAATCCTCTTCAGTTCGTAGAAGACCTTGATGAATATCTGAGAAACAAAATGTCTAATGATTGTGTTCAGTTCTTGGTTGGGGATATAAACATCGACATTCAAAACAGTTCTACGGTGACCCATGAATATCTGAACAGATAGGGCGCACTAGGATATATCTCTCTCATCAATACGTATACCCGTATACAAAAAAAATCGAGATCATGCATAGACCACATATTTGTTAAAAATCCAAAAGATCCAGAAGCGTCAAGGATCAAGGCTTTTGTCTACAAAGTGGATATAGCCGATCATTTTCCAGTTATAGCCAGTTTAGGAAGTGCAAGCCAAGACAAATACAAGCTGGATAAAAAAGAAAAGTAGAAAAATTGGAACCAAGCAAATTACTTAAACTTATAAAAAAGGAAACTTGGGAAGATCTTTATTCGAATACTGACGTAAGCGAGGCGTTTGAGCAATTCTCTGATAGGCTTCAACACTACATCACAGCGTCAACAAAAATACACTATGCTAAAAGAGCGGAGAATAGGAAAAGACAACCGTGGATAACAAAAGGACTCATGAGAAGTGTGGAAGAGAAGCAACGATTATACACCGAATTTCAGCTCAGTCCAACAAACGTTTCCGTAGAAAAGGCTTACAAAAGTTACAAGAATAAACTACAGAAGCTAATCGACACAACCAAGGCAAATTATTATCGATCAAAACTTGAAGCAGCAACAAAACCCAAAGCTCTGTGGAAAACCATCAAGGAGTTCACAAATTGTAAAACAGAACACAAAGATGATATTATAGAAATCTCTGAGGATGGAAGGAAAATACAAGGAATGCGAAATATTGCAAATCATATGAATATATATTTCGCACAAGTAGGGGCAAAATTGGCTAAAAATATTAAAAGCCAATCGAATTATAATGTGGAAAGGAAAGTCAACTACTCTACTTTATTTTTTGGACCAACAGATGAAAATGATGTGGTTGAGATCATTGACAGTCTTCCGCTGAAAAAAGCTCCTGGATATGACAATATCACATCGGAGGTATTGAAACTGATAAAGGAATATATCAAGAAACCATTGTGCTGGCTGATAAATAAAGTTTTTGTTGACGGGATATTCCCTGATTCCTTGAAAATTGGATTGGTGAAACCACTATTTAAAAAGGGTGACAGAAGCAATATGACGAACTATAGACCTATCACATTGATATCAACTTTGTCGAAGATTACAGAAAAAATTATAAAGAATAGAACAACAAAATTTATAGAAAAGCATAAACTAATATCGAGCAAGCAGTTTGGATTTCGAAAGAACCTATCAACGGAGGATGCTATACTTCACATATCGACTAGAATATATAGGAAAATTGATGAAGATAAACGAACGATGGGAGTGTTCCTGGACCTAGCCAAGGCTTTCGATTCTGTGAACCTTGAAATAATGCTGAGTGTATTAGAGGATCTGGGTGTCAGGGGAATAGCACTTAGCATTTTTAGGAGTTATTTAATGGAAAGAAGACAACGCGTGAGAATTGGAACTGTTGTCAGCATTGAAATAATATTAGAATATGGAATACCTCAGGGGTCTGTCCTTGGACCAATGTTGTTTACGCTTTCTATAAACAATTTACTGTATCTGCAAGACTCTGGTTATATTCTGTCGTTTGCCGACGATACTGTGGCACTTTTTTCTGGAGATTCATGGGAACAAGTCAAGCAAGATACAGAGAATGGTATACAAAAAATCAGAAGATGGTTCAACCAAATGTTACTCACAATAAATTTTGATAAGACTAAATATGTAGCTTTCAGCTGTAATAATGGAAGTGCCCCAGTATATAAGGATGTAAATATAATTGATGAAGACGACAACAGCTTGATCAAAATCAAAGAAACGGATAGCATCAGATACCTTGGCGTGGAAATAGATAGATTTTTGAGATTGGACAAGCACACAGACATTATTATAAAGAAACTAAGACAAATACTTTATAAATTTAGACAACTCAAGAAAATTCTGAATATAGACCAACTGAGATCTGTCTACTACGCCCTAGTGCAATCACAAATCCAATATGGCATTTTAGCATGGGGTGGAACCTATTGGACACATTTGAAAAATTTGGAGATAATACAGAAGCAATTCATAAAAATTATATATAAAAAACCATCCATATACCCCAGCGATGAACTCTACAGATCAAGTCAGCTATATGATATTAGACAACTATTCACCTTCAAAATGCTCACCACCCAATACAAAAACAGACACCGATTAACATCCATTGAGCACAACCATGATACCAGATATAGAAGAAAGGCGCAAACAACAAATAATAAGGTCAAAAAATCACTCACACAACACTCATACTGGTTCTTAGCGCCGCACATTTATAGACAACTTCCAACGAACATGAAAGAATCTAGAAATATATATCATTTTAAAAAGCTACTCAAAAATTGGATTCACGACTTGCCAAGGTCAATGTTATATGAGATATTGGACTCGAGACCGTAAGGTCATCTGTGCTGTTGATATATTCTTCTCTGATTGTTTTTCGTAAACTTTGATGACCATTGATTTAAACAAATTATTATAACTGTACTTGATCCTAGTTTTTGTTTTTGTTTTGATTTTCAGTTTAATCTAATTTTGCTCTTTAAATAAATGTTACACATAGATTAAGAATGGAAATGAACCTCGCACTGGTTTTACAACCTCAGAGGTATATTACTATTTCCTATATTAGAATTATTATATTGTATCACATATTATCATGTACTTAAATTGGAAATATATTATTATAATTATTATTATTAACATCGCAATTATGACATCCACTTTCTAACCTAAACTCATTTTAGGTCTGCTATTGTCATCGACTTTTTGAGAAGTTTTGTGTTTTTGAGCTTGTGTGCCTTTCTATAAATCAAAATTAGTTCTTTTCAGAACTCAACAGGTGTTATCGCTGTATTTTTGTTCATTTAGCTCATTTTCTTTGGGCGAGTCCGCGTTTTCGAGCATCGCAATGGTTTTCACTGTTGAACAAAAACAATTCATGGTGGAGGCCTATTTCCGTAATGGAATAAAAGTCAATGGAGTGTGGACTTATTCAGTTGTGGACTACAAACATTTCCACGAAACTCTCCAGAGATGTGTGCAATTGTTTCGGGAAACGGGAAGCCTGACACGTAAAAGTGGTAGTGAGTGATGGACGACATCAGCAGTTCGTACCCCAGAAAACATCGAGCGAGTTAGGGAGGTGATGGAAAATCAACAAAAAACATCAGTTCGCCATCTCCACCAACAAGTCGGACTATCCTTGGGGACATGTCATACCATTTTAAAAAAAGAAGAGACCTTCATGCATACAAGATGACAGCAGTACAAGAGTTGAAACCCCCAGATCTTCCCCTGCGCACAGTTTATTGTCAATGGCTCATGGAAAATCTGTATAATAATCCACAGCTTGAATTAACATTTTTCACTGATGAAGCATGGTTTAACAAAACTGGCTACATAAACTCTCAGAATATGCGGATATGGAGTTCCCAAAATCCTCATGCGATAATTGAAACACCCTTGCATCCTGGAAAAGTAGGTGTTTGGGCAGCAATCAGTACAAGAAGAATAATTGGACCCATATTTTTTGATAGTAACTAGATAATTTTTATTTTTAGTCAAAATCATAACAATATGTGTACATTTTAAGAAAATATCAATGCACTCCGCTATCGACAAGATATCCTGCAGCCATTTTTTTAAGAATTGCATGATGATGAACTTCAGCAAGGCTTCTTTCAGCAAGATGGAGCAACACCTCATTGCACACGAGACACTCAGGATCTGCTTCGCCAATATTATGATGACCGGGTTATAAGCAGAAATACAGACAATCCTTATCCTCCGAGATCCTGCGATTTAACTCCATGCGACTTTTTCTTGTGGCCATATCTTAAAAATTCAATATTTTCCACTCCGGTCAACGATTAAGAGGATCTTCGCCAGCGAATAACGAACCAAATTCAAGAGATAAATAACAATCCTCAAGTGCTTCAAAATGTTTCCAATTCTATAAGAAAAAGGGTTTTAAAATGTATTGAAGAAGGAGGAGGGCATTTTCAACATGTTTTGTGATAAAATGTATCAATTTACTTACCATATTATTAATTTTGAGTTTAAAACAGTCTCGGGACAAGCTTTATTCGAAAAACTGTCCAAAAATTCATAGGTTTTACCGAGATAATGCTTGTAGAGTAAATAATAATTCTTGTTGATGCTTCTTGTGTGCGGGCGCAAAAGCCCGATTTCCAATTTTTTTGTTGATTTCATATCATTTTTATCAAAAACTAAATTAAATTCACGAAAAATAATGACAAGATGACATTCTGTGACAGATGCCATGATGCAGAGCCGTCTATATTGTAATACAAGCCATGAAGTAATGACAAGTCATGACGTGCAACGTCGCAATTTGGACCACCGTTGACGTTTAAACGGTGGTCGAAATTTGGCATTGATTGAAGGTGCTTTCTTTAGGTGAGTTCGACTTTTGCTCCGAGCGCGAAATTGTCCATTTAAGCGCGTACAATTTTTGGCACTTCGGGTATTCATAGCGAATACTCGAACTCACCTTTTGAAAATTGAGGTATTTTACGATTACGAGTTACGGAAAATGTTCAATAAAACAGTAACTTGGAAGAATAACTTATAATATAAGTCATTATATTATCGCAACAGGTATGATGTTTATCAAATTATAACATAAGATTAAACATAAAACATATCCTAACCTAACAACAGTTTTATGATTTTTTGGGAAAAAATATTGATTCTAAACAATAAAACATCAAAACCGCCAGATAGGTAGATGGTTACAGATTTTGAGATGTGATTTTCTCAGTTTCTGGAGGGCAGGAGTTGATAATTACTATTATTAAAACAGAGAAACCAAAAAGCACCATCTCAGTCACGCACCAAAATGTTTTTCCAAAGTCCTGAACGAAACAGCACTCGTTTTCTATGATTTTTCCACATAACATAGAAGCTGGTGCCTATATGTATGAGGAATTAAGGATGAGGCATTAATTCATCCATTTTCCCTAATTAAATATGTATTTTTTTTTCTTTAGTACCCACCCGCGCACCTAACCTTATTGTTAAATTTTTAGAACGGAGAAACCACATTATTCACTAAGCTTCTTTCTCATTCTCACATTCTCAAAATACAATTTCAAGTTGATGAGGGAAATGTTTTGTTTTGTGGTTGAATGAAAGCACTGAAAACTGAAAGCAGTTTTGAAACGTTGAATTCCTGGGAGCATAGGCTACATTCAATTTCATTTCGAAGTGGAACTGTCAAATTCCCGCTTGGCAAACGAAAATCATACGCTACCATCTACATATGATTCCCGTAGCATATGATTCCCGTTCATAACTCACCTAAAGAAAGCACCTCAATCAATGCAAAATTTCGACCACCGTTTAACGTCAACGGTGGTCCAAAATTGCGACGTTGCAATTGTTGACTTCATGGCTTGTATTACAATATAGACGGCTCTGCATGATGCCAAACCATACAAACTAGCCACGACCTACGTTCATGACAGAAAAAGAAATCCAAAGGTGACTTGATCGTATTTTTTATTGAACACTCCTTACATACACATGATTTTGGAGTCTGAAGGGTAGGACTATTATTGACTCGTGGTATAATCTACTATTCTCCAATCCTTATATAGGTCTCCGTTATTCTCCGCATTGATTCTCTATTCTCGGATTCTTCCGAAAACCCCCCGGAGTATCTATAACTGTTTCAAATGCATCAATTATTCGATGTCGTGGGTCATCAATTGTATCCACCGGTGTTCTATAAACTATAGACTTGCGATGCCCCATAGAATAAAGGAAACAAATTCAAGCTATTTTGGTCAGGGGATCTAGGAGGCCATGGCTGAGGTCCACCGCGACCTATCCGTTTTGATATGCTTCATTTAAATAGTCCCGAGCCAAAATAGAAAAAAGTGCTGAATCGCCATCATGCATATACTACATATATTTGATTTCTTGGCAAAATTGGTGAGTCTCCAAGTACTATATGGGATTCGTGTTCTATAAAGTGTCCATATGAGTCACCAGTGAGTCATCGGCCAGGTAAAAAAAGAGACCAATTGAATGATTCCCGATTATACCACCCCAAACATCTAAGTAGTGATCGTGTAAATGAGTCTCGACAATTCCATGAGGGCTCTCGTCTGCCCATAAATGGTTAGTGTGAGGGTTCATAATGAAAGTCCTTAAAATGTTGTTAAAATTACTCTGGGACTCCGACCTCGTTTTTTACCTGTAGTATAAGAAGAATAAGTGAGTATATCAAAAAAGTTGACAACAATAAATTACAATGTACGTGTTTTGAGGTCGAGAAAACCCTCTCTTAACCAAATTCATACAGAAATCAATTACTAAAGAATCCAAGAAAACGAGATCAATAATAAATTGAAGTTCGTTTTTGTAACTTACCATGAAGTAATTGATTTAAATCGCCGTTCCTTCAATTCTAAAAAGCAGGTAAATCAATACACATAAGAAATAAACGTTCTCAGTAAAATGACGTAGAACAACGTGGTCTGGGCACAGAATAATAAACAATTATTATTCTGTGGTCTGGGTCCGATGCTTGCAATGATTAACTTACAAATCAATAAGATCGATAATGAAAGAGCTATTGAATATTTTTCTAGTGGGGAACAGGGGCATAATAAAAATCAAAAATAAGAAAAATTATTTTTCAAGAAGATGCATGGTCTAAAATTTAAACGTATTATTAATGATCAATGCATTTTTCACCACAAAACTGAAAAAAAACCTTGTTTATCCGTAACCTGATATGAATGAAAGATCAACCCCAAAACTGTTTATACAAAAATCAAAATTTGATACTGAATGCTTTAAACATATCCATCAGGTGTTCATCATCATGTCAGTGAATAATTGCTTGGAAAAAGATCTTTTTTGATAAAAGACTTTTTGCGGCCGACTGACTGATTTGTGGTTGTGTTTGATTGACAGCGTCTTTAATAATTTCACTTTATTTCCGAGTGTTCTTTTCATGGTGAGAAAGAGGATCTATGTATTAAATAATAGGTGGTCCGCCTAGTTTGCTCCGAATCATTTTTATATTCTTACAAATCTCCAAAATATAATCATCGAATCACCATTATTACCTTCCACCTGAAAGATATTTCACATGAAAACCGAATATGTCATAAAATTTTCAATATGTAAAGCGAATCATTCCTTACAAAAAATTCAAACGGACTGTGTAGAAATTTAAAAAAAAATAATCATTGTACCTAGTACTGCAGTAGCTTTTATCAAAGTAAAGACAGCTCACGTCGGCGCCTTTGATGTCGGGTGGTCAAATTTCGTCCTGTCTCAATGATATATCGAAAAATTGATATTCGCTTATCTATACACTACTAGAAAAAATTAAACAAAGTTTCCATCATCACGCATTGTTGTACAAGGACGGTGGAAACAAAGTTTTCCATCACCACGTACTGTTGTACACGCACGATTAACACGAATTTCCAGGCATTTTAAAAAAGAATCACAAATAACTTGCACAAATCAATCAAAAACGCTCTTTCAATAAACTTGCAGTTCATAAATGGCGATATTTGACAAACGGTTTTGATATTATTGAGGTATATTCACCTCATTTGACGCATTACACGCCATGAAACTTGAATCTCGAGCTGTCGGTCGCTACTCGTTTTTATTGTTTTTTATTTTTTTTTAGTAGTGTGGGGTTCGACCCACTAGACCTCTCCTCCGCATTAGGACGTCAGCGATAAGCCCTTTGTTGTCCCAATCTCCCACTTAAGTTTATTTCTTTTGTACCGGGTTACCTTCCGAAAGCCTCTTGGTCACAAGGTAGGATCGCAGCAAAACTCGTTCTACCCGTGTGTCTCCACACTAGTGGTTACGAAAAAAAAAGAGAAAAAATAAAAACGGGTAAAAATCTGGAGCCACTACCAGAGGTGATTACACGGTTGCGACGTGTTTGTCCTGATCCGCTCTCGCTGCGGTGAACTCTAGACCGTTGTCAAGTTGTTTTGTGCAGCCTGGAAGGCTTGCACTCTTTTCTTGACTTCTGCGTCGACGCGAGATTCAAACGCAGCTAGGGCTCTCTTTGATCAAGAAGCGTATGCTTTTGTCTTCTCTTTTCCTTTTTTGGGGTTCGTTCTGCCCATGTACGATGGGCGCCACGCCAGCTTGCGGGGTGTCCTTTTCCCCCGTATACCACGAAGCTCGCGTTGCGTTCACTGCTAGCGAGTCTCTTGAGTGTGCAGTCTCTGCTGCTGGGTGCACCGGCACACTTGACGCAGCGATGTGCATAGTGACACCTGCTTTGGGTGTGACCCCATCGCTTGCACCGGAAACACTGATGTGGTTCCGGTGACTTCTTTTTGAATTTCACCTTGACATTGACGCCGAGCAGCTCCTTGATCTCAAAGATCCGCCTAGCGTCGGTTTTCACCAACACTAGGGGCATGACTTGCCGGGCTTTCCGGCTAGTCATGCGGAGTGGCACAGCATCGATGTCAAAGCGGGTGGCGAGCTCTGACCTGACTGTCTCTAGGTCTGCGTTGGCAAGTAGTCCGCGAATGACTTACTGCAACGAACGCTTCTCTAGTCGGGAGAAGGTGTGGTGATCAGCTGCCCCCTTATCCAGAACGGTCTGGATATCTTTGTGATCATCCAGTGAAGATAGAATGATCCTCACGTCGTCCCTCACAACGAAAGCTTTTCCATGAGATATGCCGGCTGCTTGGAGCTTTGCACGCAGCTCACTCCACAAGCGGGTTTCCTCTATGAAGATAGCGGGAGCCCACTTGGAAGCTGCTGCGGCAAAGTCCGTCGCGGTCGCGGGTGGGGGTACGAGCGGGACGTGTCCCGAACGTTCGTCGTCGAGGGTAGGTACCGTGGGCACCGGTGCCTCGCCTGCTGGGGGGGGCGTGGTAACATTTCTCCGGACATGCTTGCCCTTAGGCGAGCCGTCCGGAGACATGCCGTCACTGCCCCCAGCTTTTCTCTTAACTTCAGCATGGGGATCAACCTCCATGTCAACAGACACCCTTGTATGGATATCAGAGACATGGTTCTTTGACCCCGATACTTTCATTTTCGTCTTCTTGGCCGACAAGGGGGGAAACGCGTCCTTCACACTTCCCGATGCCGACGTTTGGACTTTAGGGGGGTCCGGGCGCTTCGCAATCACCGGTATCTCCTCCTTTGAAGAAGGTGGAGGGACAGGTGAGTCTCTCTTTGTCTGTTCCGTCCAGCTACTCGTTGTCTGGTTAACTCTGCTTTTTACTTATTCATGCACGAGAACACAGCTTTATATCACATCAAAACTACGAAGAAATATAGAAATGATCCATTAAGAAAACATATTATTTTCCGGGTTATATGTAATATCTCTTATTGTGAACCGTTTGTGGATAACTTGGGGCTGCTTTAAACGCTTTTTTTTGAATTTCTTATATACAGACTGAAGTTTGATAAAACTTTGATACTTCAGTAGTTATCAAAGAATAAGGAAGGCAGCGCTGGCGTGATGTTCAAATGTTATCATTGGTGTAAAATTGTGTTTTTGTGAGATAGAGTGGTTTTTAATATAATTAAAAGTGAACTGGCTTATGAATAGCACCAAGTTTAACAGGTACTGATGTGATGTAAGTACTAAACCTTGAGATAGATCCAGATAGATTCTTGTCAGCTGCGTTCTCAAATTCCTTCCTGTAATAATTCTGTATTCCTATTGTTTTTCCTCTTGTGAACCTTCACTTATCCCAGGATCACCTGTTGTCTGTTATGATTTGAATGCCCGATAGATCCCAGGGCGAGAAGCGTGTGTCTTTTCTTATAGTTTTATTTCTCACTCTGCTCTCTCTGCTCTCTGATAGATGTTATTGTTGCCGACAGAAGACAGTAAAGTCATAGACCAAGGTATTTCCGGCCACTTCGTGATTTCCTGCAGCATTCCGATAGAAATAGCACAAACTCAAGCCATAGCTTCTTTGTATAAAGATTTCAAATCAATACACGTACAGGGGGTCAATTTTTGAGCCTTCGTATTAAAACGTATACGCAATTGGGCGATCAGCATCATTTGAAATAACATGGTGATCGCATTTTTGCGTATACGTTTCAAATTTGCGAACGGTCAAGAATTGACGCCCAGGCCTTTAAGCAGCTCATACCATGGCATATTCTGTATACTCTCGATGGTGTAGACGAGAAAGTAGAATTTTTAACAAATAATTTGGTAAACCTGTTCAGCATGCTCCATATAAACAATAGACAAAAACCCATAAACGGCAGCCCAACACCCCATGGGTGACATATACTATCAAGTATATGCAGAGAATAAGAGATAGAGCGCTAATTAAATATTAAAAAAAAACGGTGGCAGCTTGGGACTATTATATATGAGCAACTAAGAAATCTCACTTCATCGGCTACACGCATAGAAAAGTACATTTACCTGTCACGGAAGCTCAAAAACCGTAATGGAAAGAACTTCGAAAATTGAATGTAATAAACAATAAAGCCACAGGTATTCCAGCTCACTTGCAGGATGTCAACATGTTGAACACGTTTTTTGTAAGATCTGTGGCAACTGACAAGAAACCAAACCCAGATGAGGCTTTAGCCACAAAATTTGTAAATAGTTTTCAAGAAATGTTCTGTAAGGTATGGAGATGTTCTCTTCTGGCATTGGGGTCCAATGCTCACGGGGTGAGGGCATATGTCATGTTAGTATTAGAGGCAAATATACTTGGTGTAAATCCACCCAATTTGCCACTAGTGGAATCGCTGAGCAAGCAGTTTTGTTGCTATAAATAGACACGTTCAGCAAAATGATGGGCAGTGGTTGGCCTAGCCAACTACTCTCCATTGTGAGTAGTGTAACCCCTCTCACCCTGAGTGGTGTAGCCCCTCTCAGCATCAAGGAACATGCTTGTCCTATTGTTCTGGTGGTGGAGATAGACTGTATCAAAGACGATAATAAACTGGAGTTCTCATTACCGAGTTTCCCAACTGTTCAACCCAGCTACGTTTCCGTGGAGCACGACAGGTGTTGTGGGTCCAGACGAAGGCCCAGTCGAACACCTTACGTGACAATATGTCTCAAATACCTAAGGAGTATTCAACTCATGTATGAAAGCGAAATTTGCGGTGAAGTGTTACAATAGATCATACTTTATTTCCTGATTTTATCAAACTTGTCATCTTATACAGGGTGTCCAAAAATTGGAACTTATCAAATCAAAACTTTCAGTGGCTGTGAGTTGATTAATTTGAATGGAACCTCCTGATCCTATGTATTTTTCAAGTCTTCGCGTTCCTACAGAAAACGCCCAATAATCGTCTTTTGCACCATTTGGTGTTTTTTAAATACAAATCCTGATGAATCTAGTTATCTAGTTACCTATGGATTTTTGAAAATTGTTTTATCATGAAAGGCAAAGCAAAAATCTCGGTAAAAGGAAAAAACATGATTCATTATTTGTCATCCCAAGCTAACTAGATAAGTAGATACCCAAGAACTTTTATTTAAACAAAAGATGGTGCAAAAAAAATTATCATGGTTTTTCTGTAAAAACGCGAAGACTAAGTTATAAGACACCCCGATACCAATCGACAGGTAATAACAAAATACATCTACCGACAAAGTAAAAAATATGTGGTTACATTTAGATTAATCTTATAGTGACTGAACGCTTGTATTTGATTAGTTTGAATTTTTGGACACCCTGTATAAGATGACGATTTTATTAAGATTGGGATATAGACTATGATTTATCAGAACACTTCAAAGTCAATCTCGCTTACTTGACTCACTCCGACCTCAAAATTGGAATAGATTTTTACAAAATTCAGATTATTAAGAAAACCTTGGCGTTAGGGTTCTATAGACCTGATTAAAACGTACACTTATTTTGATCAGAGTATACAAAAATGCAGTAAAATACAGGAAGATATATTATAAAATACACCACATTATAAAATAAGCATATTTGAAAGGTTCAGTTTCAAATCTTTTGTTTTTGTAGCTAATATACTTGCATAACTTTACGCTGAATCCAATTCTCCAATCAAAAGTTGAGGAAATTGTATTTTTTGACGTTCAAATCTTTTGTTTTTGTAGCTAATTTACTTGCATAACTTTACAGTGAATCCAATTCTCCAATCAAAAGTTGAGGAAATTGTATTTTTTGACGCCTTGGTTTCCTAGAGTACTCTGTATACATAATACTATTCACAAATTATGAACCTGTTAAAACTCTTCAAATTTTGTCTTGACATTTTTCCTCTATCTCTATTGACAAGAGAGAAAATGAACTCCCTCGCACTAATGGGCCACCCTGTATATCCATAGATTACAGAAAGCTCAACTTGGGCCACCACATTGCAGATGCGTGGGTTATCTCAAGTCTTATATCATGAACCAAATACAATCAAAAAATAAAACTATAATAACTGGAGGCAGGTGCACAAAAGAAAAAAATTACTTAGATCAATCTACACACGAACGCACATATCTAGCGCGAATGAAAAAAATTATATGAATCACCTGCATCTATTCAACTCGTCATCACGAATATAAAATTAGAAAGATGGTCTGACAAAATGACATATTTAAAGTGCCTTTTCTTTGGCGCGTGGATGTAGAAAATTAGATCAAACAATATTAAAATTATTAAATTACCATATAATATTAGATTTCGGGGTGAATTAAAAAGTCGTTAAGCAGGAAGAGGTTGGCCGTCTCGAAAAGAAATTGATATCACAGCTTGTGGGATTTCATTTGGCTGATTAGACTATCATAAAAAAATCCATTATGGAACCAAGTTATCAAAAGAGATGTCTATCTATCACTTGAAACCATAGTTATCAAATCCGAATTAATTTCTTAATTCTAATTATTTTGCTGGATTGTTCGTTTTGTGTTGTGTCCAAACACAATAAGTTTAACCTGTTAGTTGGCAAAATATGGAGAATTTTCTTATGTTTGATCATGAAAAATCAAATTTCTCATAAAATGTACGGTTGAGTGTAATAATATTTCACGTAACTTATGCATTGCGGATGCCGTTCGTTTTTGGTTCATGAAGTGTTTTCTTTGGTGAGCTTTCGGAAATTCAATTGGCAATTGTTCAAATACATTGGTGTTTTTTGCTGCACAGTGGTTGTCTCATATTAATGAGGATGGAAAAAAATAATCTTGGTCAAATATTTTGCAATCGAGAGACGATAGTGTTGCAAAATAAGACTACCTAAAATCTGTTTCGAGCAGCTATCGGATATGTTTCCTTGTATAAATTTGAACTTTGATGTTGAGAATCTGAATATTGTCGCAGGAATATTTTTGTGTACATTCAATACTGTACAATGGAATAAGTATCCTATAAAGGCGAGAACGTAAAATCATGTCGGATTATATCATACATTAGGTAATATATCAGTGTATCAGAGCTGCGAATCCATTGATGGTTTAATTATAGCTCTTCATTTTATTCAAGCACATACGAGCAGAATTATCTTCTGATATTTACGGCTACTCATCTGCACAGGTCAACAATTAGCAATGTGCACGATGATTTTTATTTTTCGCTTGATTGCTTTACTATAAAAAATCTCTAAAACTCTCATGTAATAAGCTGTTACGGCAAATGTGGTCAAAACATTACTAAAGCAGGTGTAAATGGAATGTTCAATTTTAATAAAACATTTTTTGTGTGTACTTATCTTATTGATCTTTAGAAAAATTAAGGTCTCAGTAAATATTTAAACTGGTAGTAAATACAAAGTCATACGGTCTACACAAAAGCATATTTTGTTAAAAAAAAAACATAGAAAACTTGAAGGAAAGGATAAGAAAGCAAATCTGGAAAATCACACCGGAAATGTTGCAGAATGTAAGGAAAGAAACCTACCACAGGCTGGGATGCCTCCAACAGGTGAATGGTACACATTTTGAGCAGTTGTCACGTTGAAAAGTGATTAAATTATAAGTATTTTGATTTTATTTAACCCTCAAACGTACTGGAAAGTGAAATCTAATGAGTACGCTGGATTCCTCTTTTCATCAGCTTTTCACAGGGGCCGCCACAAGCCATAGGGTTGCATTTGGAAAAAAAAGTTAAAGGTGGTTCAGCTCACCCGGCAGGGTGAAGAAATTTGAGAAAACTGGTTTTTAAACATCGTCCTCACAAATTGGGAGAACAAGAGATCCATATTATTAGAATTATTAGAGCATCAGAACACAGCTGCTAACTTTAGAAATCGTCAACATTAATGCACCGCTTTTGGAGAACATTTTGCTTATACAGGGTGTCCACGAACAACGTCAGGAAACTTCAGGGAGTGATTGTATCTGATAAAATTATGGTATCAAGTCATATACCAAAAATCTCGATAGTTTTCGAGTTATCGGCAGTCAAAATTTTTTTTTCTTGTTATTGATATATTTCGAATATTTCTTATCGAAACAAAATGAAATTTCAAAGTTTCAGCTCTTCGAAATCGTTTAAATTTAACCGAAAAAATGGGAATGCGGCACCTACTAACTCAAGAAGAATGAATCACATTTTCCTAAATTGTGCTTATTTTTTTGAATAAATCGTTCTTTAAAACTTGTAAGTATATCTGTCAATAGAGTCAACTCTACGTCATTTAAATGTCATTAATGTCGATTGTCGAGGTTCAAAGCTTTGATCCCTTGACCCGTGATTGTCGTCGTCATTTCATTTGTCATAACTTATCGAGTTTGTTCTTGTTGATGGATGCATTTCCTGGTATAAATTCCACTAGAGCTCAATTGATTCTTATCAAACAAACTGAATTTCATAACAATAAGTAATTTCTGAAAATTCTATTATCCAAGTAACCATATATACCTATACATTACATTATTATACATATGGTATCAACACTGCAAACTAACAAGCAGCCCACACTTGTGTTCCGCTCGGTGCCTGAATGTGGCCATGATTTTGACAGCTATACTTCAAAATGATGGTGTCGTTAATCTCACCGTCCGCGCATCTGTCAAACAAGTTCTACTCCCTTCCCATTTCTCTGGTCAATGGTCATTACAGATACATACTTACTCGTTAAGTGTTTTATCAAAATTGTATTTTTGTATTGAGCCAAAGCAAATATAGCTTTGAGAACCTATATTATGTACTTATTTTATACCTACTATGTCGAATCTTTGGAGGTTGATACAAATATCGCTGTTATCAAAATCAGCTACTCAATGCTCACTTTTATTATAATATCTTAGAAATTGATATAAGTAAAGTACCGAAGAGTAATAAAGCTAATTTCCTTTTTCCTGAAGCAGTTTGAAAAAATAGACCTGATACTTGGACACGTAACCTGAAGCTTGTCTACCAGCTAATCACCCATCGTTATTCATCGACCAATTGGCTGTAATTAGGCCAATAGCGTAACAGCGAAGGGGATGGAGTCGTAGCCCCATGAATTTCCATATTGTCACACAGAATTCTAGTTCGTGATTGCCCGGATCGTTCATGAATAATGAATTTTAAGAAATTGTCGTGACGTTATCGTTCAAGTATGGCCTTTCATTATATCTAATTGAAATATGTATACGGAAGAAATGATCAAGTATTAAATGTTATTTATCCAGATCATTCTTGAATCAGGAGGACACAAAGGCAACATGAAGATAATTTTGGATCTAATGATGTTTTCCAGATTCTTTATATCTTTTTTGAAATGACACTCAAATTTCACACGTCAATTTTCAAGATGAAAAATGTTATACTTTTATATGTATTATAATATCTTTCGAAATTATCTCTCTTCTCTCTCTCGCTCTCGCTCTCGTTCTCTAGTTTAGAAGAAGTTTTTTTCATCCAAGTGTACGATGCTGCACATGTTTTTTTTTGGTTACTTGTCAGCATTTTTGTTTTCGTTCATTTATTCTTGGTGTGTTTCTTTTATGTCAATATTTCGTATTAATGTCAAACTATTTTTCTGGCGTTGACTTGGGAAGTACTTTGTATATTGTGTCTCTCTAGTTGCGATCTAGAATTTCTTCTGAAGTTTTGATCAACAAGAACAATAGCTTTGTTTTGGATTCAAGTTCCTGTATACACATGCGCACTAATCAGTTATTAATAAGTAGTCATGGAGCTGATTTCCTTTTTCTACTTAAGGTACTCAAACAAATTCGCACATTTGAACATATAATCTGGACCTTACTTAAAAAAAATCCCAATAAGCCAGTAGCGTGATAGTATTTTATTCAACGAGCGGGAAATGGAGGCTATTACTCACGAGGATGAAGTTTGTGCTACGAGCAGTAGGCGAGTAGCGTAAAAATTTGAGTGAGCAATAGCCATTTCCCGCGAGTAGAATACTATACTTTTTCTATGATTATTCAACAATTGGAGCGAACTTTGAAATATTCAATTTCATTCTGACGGCACTTTTTGACAACTACACTTAAAGTGGGGTTAGGTTGTTAACACAATGACTATAAAACAAGTATGGACGGTCAAATGGGCTTTTTCAAAATGATGGATTTGAAAGTTGACATTTTGTCGAATTTTCTGATTGGCTCAAAAACAGTGGAGTAATGACATTAGATCATTTCATTAGTTGAAAACAATTGAGTAATGAGAAAAAAAAGTCACAGGTATGAGTAACGAGTCACATTAACCAATAGAAAGTGGATGTATAATACATCTATCATTGAATAGTCATAGAAAAAGTTACTTTATTCAAGTAGTTCGTCACATGAAACACACTGTTTCTATTAAAAAAGCTGTAGGCTGGAAATTAATGAATGTCATTAAAGCTAGAGGTCTCTAACTCAATACTTGTTCGATCACTATTTTTTAGCAACCGGTATGCACAAATTGATCAGTCATCCATTAGATAAGCCAAAACTTTAACTTGAAATTGTTATCAGCTCATCCTGACCTACAAGGTACTACTGATACTTCTATACTAACTATAGTACTTTATTGTTTTTGGATGTTAATCTTTCCAGTGGGACTCCTATAGTATGAGTACGTCTTTCAAGTTTAGTCATTTGAGATTCCTTGAATGAGAAAAAGAATAATAGTTTTTCAAAATACCTAGAAGCATTCATACATCATGAATATGATTTTAAAAATTTCTTTTGAAGGAAGAGTTGGGAATGCGAGGTATGGAATGCTACATAGTTATTTACGTTACTAAGGCGGTAAATGACTTTTTAATTACGAGTCAAGATGTTTATGGACGAGGCGACGAAGGAGCCGAGTCTAGAATATCTAGACGAGTAGTTTAATGACATTTAAGTGCTGTGTATCGTACATTGTTTTGTTTTATACTGTGATAACTATTTTTAATCGGTTTAAAGTGCTTTCTTCTCAAACCACACACTTAGGGTGTCAGTCCACCTCACATTCGTACCATGAGATGGCGCCAGCCAGACCATGTAACAACTTATGTTTGTCCTATCTGATATACCTTACCAACCGTTTATGTTAAGTGAACAAGTTGCAAAATGGACCAAATTTTGCATAAAAGCTGCGAAGCGCAAATCGGCGGAAAGGTATCAAAAGGAGTTAGAGGCTTTCTGCGAATGGCGCAAAATCTTCCGTGTAGATGAGACACTGAACGAAAATATTGTGTTTGGCGCCAGCCAAACCGTATTACCATGTTACCAATGCAATTTCACAGTCTTTGGTGATGCAAAATGTCATTTTTGGAGTAGTCAAGTAATTTTTTTTTACAGTCTCTGATGATGTAAAGTATCATTTACCGGACTGGTTTAAGATCCGGTAAATGATACTTCACGGTACAGTATGAGATAAAAAAATATACATAAACTAGATGGATTGGAAAGGTCTTATTCGGTAACGTTTTCATTATATCTTTTCGTGGAAAGTTTTGGTGACTGGCTTGCAATAATGAAGGAGAAGGTGGTGGGGAGCAGTCAAAATGAGCGGTCTACGAAGCGTGGGTTCTCATTTATTGTTTATTCGAGCTTTTGGAACGAATTTGTTCCTTCTTCAGGAAAGACTATAAGTATTGAGCTATATTACTTATAGTCTTTCCTGAAGAAGGAACAACTTAGTTCCGAAAGCTCGAATAAACAATAAATGAGAACCCACGCTTCGTAGACCGCTCATTTTGACTGCTCCCCACCACCTTCTCCTTCATTATATCTTTTCCACACAGCCCAGTAATAAAATTTGTCACTAGTTTGCTAGTTTTGCGTATTGTCGTATTGTAAGTTGTACACTACCATTCTTCATCTGGAGATCATTCTAAAATATACAAATACAACATTTGGCCACATCCTTATGTCGTACGTAATACTTGGAAGTCAATACGTTCTTCACCCCACTATGTTAACTGCTAATTGTTTCTCATACAACATGAGGCGTTCTTGTTCGTCCTGGTTGGGTGATTCGATCGTCAAAAAACACCAGTCCGATATGCAGATTTGATTTCCTCGGAAGGAAACTGCATAATTCGTCGGCCACTGCCTGATCGCCACTGCCCACTGAACACGCAGACGCGGACTTTTGCATTTTACTGCCTCTTGTAAATCTTTCCCACCGGAATTTACATACTTTTCTATAACCATGAAAAGGTATGGAGTAGGAATAAAATGCTGCAGTATTTTACTAGACTAGCATTATTTATGAAGGTAAGTAATGATTTTGCGAATCAAATTTTATCATAACATTATTTTCTCAATAATACTTACTGCTGTTAGGTAATACAATAAAGAAAATAATTGTTTGTAGACAAGGCTCCCTTTGATATTGATCCATTAGACTAGCCATGTACAAAATTTAAATGTTCTTCGTAATTTCAGACAGTTTTCTGGTCAACTGCTATCATGAAGTTTCTGTTGGGTAGCATTGTGATATATTCGTGTATGAAGCTAGAATCAATTCTTCAATAGAAGAAGTATCACAGAGTATCCAGGAAAGGCTTCTGGCACTCTGGGGTTCATAAAAATCAGGGTTCACTGACAGGCTGGACATGCGAGCATACTAGAGATGCCTCGTAGTTACACAGAAGTATACTTACAGACACCTCCATGCTATCCGATTATCGAAGGTGGGTTTTCTTGTGCTAGGCTCGTCGAACCAGTATCTGCAAGATAGAATGATGGTCTTCGCTGAGGGCATCAGACTACTGGATGTCTGAGTCACAGACATCCAGTAAAGGCCTAAAGCTCTATCTTGAAAGATATAAATCGTATTTTATAGACTCAAGCATCAACAGCTGTACATCTTACCGACCCATCCAACATAAGGTATTGATAGGTTTACCTTTTTCTAAAAGATAGCCCAATCTTGAGATTTGACCCAGTTTTTGTTGTCTTTGTGGAAATCGTGGGGACGATTATTGATGGTCTCTATGTAAAAGGATTCTGTCTTATATCTCTATCCTAAATGCCGATGATCGTAATATTTCTCGCCATCTGGGAGGATCTTTCCCATTGGCGAAATGATTTCGATGTAATGCAGCAATTCTTTGCAAAAATACTTTTCACTTTGCTAAATGTGTTACCGCCAATTTGTTTCACTTCTGAAGCCCCCATTTCTTGAGCCAAGTGCAGTTGATATTGGGGCCTACAACAATCCAATGTGGATATGGAAACTAGGCGATCAGTTACTGGGAATGGAAAAGGGGTGTTTAACCAGATCTTCAATTTATCGGTGTCTGCAGTAGGTATCACTTACAACTTGGGATGCTCTTTTGACAACATGCTATGTAGATATAAGAGTTGAAGCTCCAGTGAAATGCTCCACCTCCTCGCAAATGTTCAGCATGAAAATCATTCTACTGACCAGCGGGCCAGCACACTGCTTGATATTCCCCGACCATGAGTCAGCCCACCGTAGACGCATTCAGTATAATATTTTCATCATTTTCCCATACTTCGATGTCTAACTATTTTTAAGTTTTTGAGAAAAAGAAGAGACATGGAGACACTATTTTGAAACCAAATTGGAACTGTCTCAATTCCTCTACAATTTCTTACTTATGACTGTTCTCTAGGACCATCAGTTTAGCCAGTACATGTCATGGAACATGGACATACTGACAAATCTTTACTTTTTGCAAAAATAAGGCATTTTTTTGTCAAATTGTAGCAAATTTAGTTGTATTTGAAAAATTATGCCAAAATTTCGGAGTCTTCTGCAACCCACGCGAGTAGCAGAGGGTTGTAAACTTGGGTTCAAAGCTTAGACTAATATGTGAGGTGGACATTCAATTCCACTTCGAAATGGAAGTGACAGACTTACCCAAACTAACCCAAACGAGAATCATATATTACCAGCTACCATCACATATCACTCAAAATATATAGGAAACTTGAATGGGAGCCAATTTAAATTAAGTTTTAAGCAACCAGTTAATCAGGTCGGATTTGTTAGGAGGACTACCCGTTGGATAGCGCTAGAGACAGAGGTTTTCCTTAACAACGGTTGCCATAAATAACCAATCCCTTTTCTAATTTTTAGTACCTTGATCATCTTGAAATTTGTGTTTGAACCTTGGATTGGACTATAATGTAAGCTTAACGTGAGTTCTTTGAGAAATGTATCGTTCCCTGGCCTGGATGTGTAAATATTTTTAACAAAACACATCCATTCCAATAAAAGTTCTTCCACTGTTTTAGGAAAATTAGTTCAGCATTTTAAAAATCCGATTTTGAACATTAAAACTAAAGCACAACTGGGTATACAAGTCCTAGATTTTGTGGTTTGCATTTTATAGACTCAACATTCGAAATTTAATTCGAATATTGATTCAAATGGCTTATCAACAGTTATAAACTGAAAAATATGCATTGGTTGTATTTGTCCAGGACAAAACATTATAAAATGAACGTTTTTAAAAAATTGTTATGCATTTTTTCAGAATAACTGTTGATATAACTATGTGATAAATATTTGAATTATAATTTTGAACGTGGTATAAATCCTATTAGATCCAATAGATGGCTCCACCGTATGCAATAAAAACAGATTTCTTCACGTTTTTGAGAAAAAAAGTCAAAAGTACGAGGACTACCCGTTGTAGGGCGCTGGCAAATTTCATTTCAAACTATAGTATGGGAGTTTTCTATATATTTTGAGTGATACGTGGCTACCATCTACATTGAATTTGTTGTTTAGTCACGCTCACCCCAAACTCAATGTGGATGATAGCCTATGATTCCCGTTCGGCCAGCGGAAAACTGTCACTTCTACTTCGAGGTGAAATTGAATGTTCCTCAGGCTTAGGTTTAAACTATTCTCAGGAATTCTCACAACATATAAAAAAATCGTAGGTACATGCGCGTTTGCAATGTTGAATATATACTGACCATCCGCATTGATTTCCAAAGGACGCTAACACACTAACATAATGTTGAATATTTTTTGTGACTGGCCTTTATTATTCAGGTGGAATTCTAGTTCTTGATCACATTTTTTATTACCTTTGCTAAGAATATAACAAATAATATCCCCATCATATATAACAACACTAGTCAAAGCATGGAAAGTTTTATGATTCCATGATTGTATTATTAGGTATATCAGAATTTCTATGACATTCATACTCACAGTTCTCATACACCTCGGCAGTAAATGTCTGACGATATCGAAAAATCTCTATGAATAATAATAAGTGAATAATTACGCTTTCTTTTGGCATGGCATGATTACAAAGGAAATTAGAGAGTTGATGTTGAACGCCATTTTGTTTCAAATTACCGATGTTTCTTTTGTATGCAGATCTCATAAAACGGTCCAAGATCATTTACGTTTGTTGTGAAAAATATAACAAGCATCGAACACGTACAGCTTTCCTTCAATAATTAAGAATATAGATCAATCTTTTCGTTTAAGAAAATTGTAACCTATACCGTATATACTATTATCCAGAGCGCACTTGTCATTTTTCTCGTCGATATGTTGATTTATTCAACAGAAAATTGATGGCTTTAATTGCTGGGCTCCGCCATTTTCATTCGATTGTTCGTGTCGTGTCGCATAAGTTTCGAGTTTCTTCATCAATTTTTCAATAAACATGAAGTTCGGTCTATTTCGAAGTTGCCCATGGTTTCGCTTTGGCTTGATTGAACATTTACGGACAATTTTCTGTCAATGTCGGAGTTCGAGTTTTGTTGAGAAATCGATTGTTCCAGAAACAATTATTTGAACATGTGGGAAGAACTATTTGGAGCTTTGTGCTCGGTTGATTATCTAGGATGGTGAAGTCCTGAGTATACATATTTGATTTCACGGCCACAATATGACTGCAACAAAATGCAGAGGTTTTGAAAACATATTTCTTTATTGGAAAATTTCTTTAGACATGCGAAATTTTGAAACAACTGGAAACCATTCTTTTCCACTGCATGACATTCCGATAATAACTAGCACTTAAATCTTGGAAATTTGGAAATTATTGTGAGTTCAAAAAGTCATTCCCAATCTGAATATTACTTCAAGAAATGTATTAATGAATGTGATGATGAGAAAATTGATAGTGTGTCTAAATGGTTTAATATCATAAGCTTGAGATACAGAAGAGATGAATCCTGATCTTGATCACTATCTCTCGAATATAAGCATTTGCCATTCGCTTGCCACGTTGTTATTTCATCATAGACAAACAGCTATTAAGATTAAGTTCTTTGAAAAATTATCATTATGACATCAGCAGGTGGCAGAAATAAAAAAGATTGATGACCATACTGTATAGATGACGAGCATATAACGGGTACTTGCAGCTTTATCGTTTGTACAAATTGGCTTTCACGTCCTTCTCAAGCGTATGCTTTTAGAAATTTATAAAATATTCTCACTTGTATTAAAATATTATTAACTTTCAAAACTTGAACAATAAATATTAATCCGCGGGAACATTCCTAACAAGGTTGACAGAAAAGAACCGCCTCACCAAAGAGTTGTACCGAAGATCGAAGAGGCAATAAATCTGAAACTGAGTTAATGTGTTCAAGTAAACCATTCTTTTCAATGAACAAAGATAAGGGAGCGTTTTTGTATTGACCAGCGGAGAAAGATTAACGTATAGAAATTAATACCTACTATGGATAAAACCTTTTTTTTTAATGAGCATCAGGAGATATGTGTCTTATACTTTATACAGAAATAGAAAGCGTCTACAAAAAATGTTGAAATGTCCAATGAATATTTGGGGACCAAAGATTTTCTTCCTGTTTCTTCAAATTGTTGATTTACAAAAAATATGTGTGCTTTGTGAATTTGGGTATAGCGAAGCAAAGTTTGTAGGTCGGTATATTTATCCTATAAAATAGATTAATGAATTGAATTTATCTTATAAAATAACTCTATTCACATTTATTCATCCATATTCCTAATTACTTTGAAAAAAATATAATGAATTACTTTAAGTTGTTAAAAATGAAAGTTATCAAACCGCTACTGTGGTTACACCATTGATTAAAGGCTCAGTTCATTCAATCAACGATGATAATACTTGATGGAGAATATTTGAAGTGGAGAATAAATTCTCAGGCTATTGCGAATAAAACTTCCAGGGATGCAGCGATCTTCGCTAGAAAACTGAAATATTTCTACAAGTATATTAGAAATTAGAACATCGAAACAAGGATGGATATCACATAATAACTTGGAGGCTTCCACCATTATTGGTATAGAATGTGATAAAAATATAAAATGAAATGCTAAAACTCCATTTACTTAAGATCAATAAGTAAATAAAGCGATCTACAGTTCACGCCTCTGTAGCCAGAATGTCCTTTGTCTGGTGAAAACCAAATTAAGGCAACTTTATGGATTCCATTAGGCCGACATCTTGTGACGTAATGGGTCCCGGCAAGATACCAGATCGCCGCGCCAAGCTCCAAACGAACTAATCACTATCAGCTGTCAATACACCTTTGGTTTTATGTCTTTATTAAAGTTCTTCGGTTTTGCTCCAAAAGTGTAGGATTGAGAGGATTTTTGTTGTTAACTTTCTACTCCTTGAACAAAGGATAAACCACCAGTTCAGCCGCATACAACACATAGGTTCTCATTCACAATACCATACGATACAAAAGTATCACAGGTGAACTGTTGGCATCCCAGCTAAGTAGTACGTGATGTACAGGTTCATTGTACAACACATATGATTAGCGCCACCAATAACACCATAGGCATAATTTCCGTTCCTTTTCATGCCAGCAACATCTTTTGTACTTTTTATATGTAAAAGCTGTGCTTAAAATTCGAAAAAAATAGAGAGGCAGGACTCGACTTCGGAGGAGTGGATCCATCACGCAAGATTTTTTTTTAAGTAAAAGTAGTTTTTTGTTAAAATAAAAGTGTATTTTCGAAGGTTACTTGTATTTTGATTGCCTATGGCCCAGATGGCCTGATTCTATTCTATAGAAATGTCGATGAGTTGATAGCTTTGTTGTATTGTTAACCCCGAATATTTCACACATGTTTCTTCATCCGCTTTCATCAATATTGAAATGTCCAATGTTTATGGTGAAAAATTACTGAGTATAAATTCTCAAAAAGTTAATGACATTAGGCGAAGCACTTCTAAATGAGTGGAGTGATAAATGGCAATCAAACGCCTTGTATCAATCAATGGAAACTAATTCAAAGTGATTGATAAACAAACATAAATTTACATGTTTCACGCATTCGGGATCAAGAGTCGATTGTGACCATTCGATACGGTGTGCCGAACATAAGGGTACGAGGGAAGTACTACTAAAGTTTCTTTTTTTTATTGTGACTTAATAATATGTTGTATCTCTGACTGAGCAAAATAGATGATATATTTTGTTGTCGACTAGTTACAGTATTCATTTTTCCAATTATTGCATAAGATGAAATGGAAAAAAAGCGTTCCAAAACAATTCAAATATTGAGTAATTTGAAAACATATCGCACCTTCGCATCGGTACAACAAGGGCACATCTCGATGTACGCTTGTCTGTATAGTGCATAATTTGTTTATGAAACAACAAAACTGTTTAACATGCAAAAAAGAAATTTAACATTGATTGCATAGGTTTAAAAACAAATTATGTATAAAATTGTGCATAAGCCGGCAAGGAAAGAGACATTGTTTAAATGTCATTGTTGCTATATTTTTGCATACAAAATTGCAAAAATCCTACAGACTTGAAATCAGGCCTCACAATTCATGTCTCAAGTAGCCACACAAATGGTCGCAAATGTTTGGGAATACGTTAAAAACATTCATCGTGGTTCCACCAAATTTGATGGAATCTTTTTAAACAAATAACGTAGCAAAACATCAACAAATGAGGAAAAAAATAAGTTCCATGAACTTCCCGAGACTGCAACTTCAATGCATGTTCTGAGACATGAGATTTCAAGTGCAGAACTTTCAAAACATTTTTTGCAAAGATATAGCAAGAAAACGTATTTGCAATTTAAACAATGTTCCGTTCATCGTCGTGTTATGCAAAATTTTATAATCTGTTTTTAAACCTGTACTAACATCCTACCAAAGATTCAAAACTTTTGCAGCAAGTGTTAATCGATTTTTTCTGTCGGCTGGCCTATGAAGTGTTTTCTCATAGACAAGTTTTTATTCTCAGTGTGGTTTGTAATATACCTTATGAAAAACCTTATAAAAAGTGATATTCCACATGTGATTTTTATCCTAATGAAACTTCACAAATAATACTATTAGAAATACATTTTTGTGTTGCGAAAAACCTCAAATATTACATGACTCATGGAATCATATTTCAAGTAGGATAGGTCAGGCCGTAGTTTAACGTGTAACATTGGTATAACAAGGCTGCATTATCTTAATAGTTTGCACCCTAAACTAAGTTTACCAAAAAAGGATGATGGAGACAGAAGTGGTTTGGTCAGAATATACGCTAATTAACACTTTCGCTGCTGATCAATATGAGGGTTACTTTAGTTAGAAGCGCATATGGTATTTTGAAGAATATTTAAACTACACTAGCGCTTTTAGGTTACCTTGGAACGAGAAACGAATACCTCTCGAATTTGTGTATGTCCAAATGGTTCACTAAGGTGCTCATAACCAACAAATACCTCGCCAGAGTGCTGAGAAAATTCTGAAGCATTGAACCATTGAATGTGATGAAACTAATGAAATGAACATAGGACGCGGATCCGCGTCGTCAGCACTTGGCAAAGAACCAAGACGACGCGAATTCGCGTCGTCAGGAGCGAACGTGTTAAGTGATGAATCTTGCGATAAATCAGCTCCTGGAATAAAAAATTATGACTAGGATCAATTCATCTGTACATTATGAATTTCTCTTTCAATTTCACCCAAAAATATGACTTGCCTAGTTGACTTGCATATGGACAAGCTACGTTAACCGTTAAATAATTTTCTTTTGTTATCCAAAATACAGAATGAGACTATTTTTGAAAACATCAAATCAGATGAACGAGGTTATACCGATTAAAAATATGATGAGAAAAGGTTAATTCGAGCAATAAAGTTTGATAATGATTGTACCTACTCTAGATCTCTTCAACCCTTTGACTACCTACCATCAGCTGATGGACTCAAATCAATAATATACAGTGTGTCCCAAATTCATTTCTTTATACAGGGATCTTGGCTCCTTTTATACCTACATCAAAGGTTAAATGGGGAAAGTTTTAGAGGAAACTTAGTGCATTCGATATTCGGTTCCAGATTTGCGATCGGTCAATTGGTTTTGGAAATATCGGTGAAAAACCGAAAATGGCGGATTTTGTTTTTTGCCAGTAAATCCTAAATGGCTAATTGGACAGCAATGAAAATGTGACATTATCGGGACACTTTTTTAAGACGAATAAAATGGTGTGTATGACATGTCTCAATCGCCTTTTGTTTTTCCGCAATCCGCCTCAACTTTCATTTTTCTTATGGCCGCCATATTGGATTTTTTGATTTTTGGAAAGAGTGTAAAATTTCCAGTCTAGTGATGTCCCACAAGTGCATAAAAGATTTTAGTATCATCGAAATATCACACTTCGTAGCTGGGACTCAATCTTTTTTAAGAAGGCCATGATTTATTTGTCGTAAAACATCATTAATAGGTATTGGGTCTTATGATTGAACGTTTACGTTAAGTTAACATGTCCATATCACCATCGTAACGCTGTTATCAAATGAAACATTCGCATTAGTAAACAATCTTGACAGATACGTTAAGTTAACGTAAACGTTCGATCATAGGACCCATTGTATCAACCTAAGGTCACCTTATTTGGTGTGCAGCAAACGTGTTAAACTCATTGAATTTTCAATAGAACATGGACGTAAATAATGACTTCTCGACGAGTCTATGAGTGTATTGAATAAAAACTCAGAAAAATCATTGTTTATTCAATCAACACTTAAGCTTTTGAATAACTTACAGGTAGATACAAATATATTGAAAATGAAAATACTGTGATGTGTTCTCAACTGTCTCGGTATTGATTCACAAGTTTGCAAAATGACGTCCATTTGCATCGAGGCATTTTTGACAATTAGTAACTGTTTTTCGTACAACCCTCGGACGTATTTTTCTGTTGATATTTGTAAATGTGTCAAAAACTCTTTGTCTCAGGATTTCTATAGTCACAGGAGGATTAAATTTATGAATTTAATCCTCATTCTTTGTATGACCCCAGAGATTAAAATCCCAGGGTGAAAGGTCGAAAGATCAAGGAGGCCAGGGTATTGTACCACTTAATGAAATGATCCTTTCCTCAAACTGCTCTATCAAGAAGTTCCTGACTTGAATGGTGTTGTGAGCCGGACATCCATCCTGTTGAAAGCAGGTTCTTCTGAACTCATCTTCGGTTAGAGTAGCTCGTAATGCCGGCACAACCTGATTTCGCAAAAGCTCTAGGTATCTCTGTCCGTTTAGGCTGAAGTCAAATGAAAATGGTCCTGTAAGTCCATTTTCTGTGATGATTGATTGATAGTTGCCCAATTGAGAAAGGTAAGTTGGATTAAATTACCAATGACCCCATACCAAACGTTAAACACAAATCTGGTCTGTAGACGTAACGCTGCCACTTCGTGAGGGTTTTCCACAGCCCAATGATGAGTGTTGTGCTTATTAAAAACTCCACAGTTCGTAAACCTACTTTCATCGGACCACAAGACGTGATTTACAAAATCGGGATTGTCATTACACTTTCTTGTATACCACTCACAGAAGCGCATTCGTCTTCGAAAATCAGTTTCTCCAAGTCCTTGAACTACTGTGGGTCTGTATGGATGGTACTTATTCTTTTTGGGCACTCTCTGTACTGTTGATTTTGACACACCAATTTCCCGTTCCACAGTTCTTACCGCTTTACTAGGATCTTCGTTGACAGCCCAGATAACAAAATTAACTTGAAATTTGCTTAAAAAGCACTAAGCTTAAGCAGAGGTTTGCTTTTGGTGCACTGCAAAAAAGCGCTTGGCTAGTCGACCGGCGTTCCTCCGGCCGACGCAAAAATAGCATTTCATAAAAAGCACTTTAAATAAGTGACGTCTACGCACATCGGATATGTGCTTAGTCTTCGCTTCAGAGAAATGCGTATTTCACGCTCAAGAATTCTGCTCGTCGTGCGTTCAAATAAACTGCTCGATGTAGGCTAAAATATATGTAAACACTGATACAGAAGACTCCATTTTCCAGTACATAATCAACAATGGACAATTATTCGAAACAAACCATGCATACCTATATTAACCAATTTGAAATTTTACCAAGTACCTACAAGCTGATGATAATATATAGTGTAAATAACTAGAAATAATCTCATAAATGATTTAACACTACATGTATAAAACCCTTGAAACAATATTCTCAGCATAATAATTGTCCAGTATAATAACAATCATTCTTTAAAATTTTATTATCGAGAACACATTACTACTTATCAGGCCTTCGGCCTTATTATTCGTTGTCCTCGTAAGCCATGTCGTAGGTCCACAAACACAAAAATACAAAGCCGTTCCAAAGTATCACAATTCACAATCACAAGAAAACTAATGTGGTTCATCAAAGCCAAAATATCACGAATAACTTTGTCAATTGGCTACTTCTACAAATAGCCGAATAAGCCGATTAAGTTGAAAAGCTGATGTGCTTGTCTTGTTTGGCTTGTCTCTGACTCTGCTCAGGGCAAATGCAAAATGCAGATACCAAAGACCAACGCGGTGGTCAACCAATCAGGCAACTAGGTAATACGAACATGTCCGAGATTGTTCGGAAAAATGTAACAACAAGCCTAGCAGTACTTGAAAAGCGATTACAGTGCAGCATAAAAGCATAATAATATTTTGAATGGCGCGTATCATTCACTTTTTAAGTAATGTTGCAAGAAAGAAGCATTCAATAACCTCTTATTGAATAATGATATAAAATACTATCTTTTTGCTTGTCTGACGCAAAAAATTTGGCACGCTGCAATCGGCTTGCTATCTTTGAAGCATTTATTCGGCAGTCCTGATGTGCTTCGAATTTTAACAAAATTAGAAGCTATTTAGGAAGCGCTGGCAAAGTATGTATCATTCGCATAAAAGTGAATGCATATTATAGGCACATATCTTTCGCTCTTGATGTAGTCTTGCCAAAAATAAGTATTTGATAAGCGCTTAGTGAGTAAATGATATAAATTGCTTTTTTTTTTATTGCCGGCCGTAGGAATGCAAGCACCTTGCAGCAGAGTGTGCTATCTGGGAGCTTGTAAAATGTTTCTGTTGCGATTTTCATTTTCAATGTTGTATCCGCTTCTAGAATGTTCGAAGGCCCCAAAGTTGATCAAATTAACAACCATTTTTCTGAATTGGGTTTTATGAGGCTGCCGTCGTTCGGGGTACATCTCCAAATACCTTGCTGAGGTAATGTCGGCATTTCTCTGTGACTGCAAGTACAGCGCTAACATATCCATTCGAATAGGGAACATCGGGCATTTTTGATAGGTTTCGACAATTTGTTTATCAGATTTATTATTTTAATGACAGAGAAGCGTAATACCATTTACGTAAACACAACTTTCATACTGAATTATTATTTGCGGGGTGTTATAGACCACAACGCCATCTTTCGGCAGAATTATTGAACGACATATCGGAGCTTCCTAGGATTTTGCTTATAAACCAGTTTTCTGTCAAATGAATCATGGCCTCCTTAGAAAAGATTGAGTCCTAACTACGAAATGTGATATTCCGAAGATACTTAAATCTTGTATGCACTTGTGAGAAATCACTAGACTGGAAATTTTACACTTTTTACAAAAATCGAAAAATCCAATATGGCGGCCATAAGAAAAATGAAAGTTGAGTCTTTTGTTTTCCCGCAACCCGCGGGAAAACAAAAGACGATTGAGACATGTCATACACACCATTTTATTTGTCTTAAGAAAGTGTCCCGATAATGTCACATTTTCAGGCTGATTGGCCGTTTCGGATTTACTGGCAAAAAACAAAATCCGCCATTTTCGGTTTTTCGCCGATATTTCCAAAACCAATTGACCGATTGCAAATCTGGAACCGAATATCGAATGAACTAAGTTTCCTCTACAACTTTCCCCATTTAACCTTTGATGTAGGTTTAATAGGAGCCAAGATCCCTGTATAGAGAAACGAATTTGGGACATACTGTATAGTTAATTCATGTCAATCTCTATGATAGAGTGGTTTGAAAAATCATGTCCACCAACTGATCCATGTATTCAAACATTTTCTTTTATTATGGTATCACCCTACATCGTATTAACCAGTATTGAAAATATCCGATGATCATAAGCCAGCTAATAAATAACCACCTATTGTGCATACCACAAAGTGATCATTTTGTTAGGCATAAGTCAATTGAAAATCTTTCTGAGCATTATTGTATGATTCGCTTCATCCGATCCGAGATGCACATTTGAATCATCTTGAATCGTCAAATTAATGATACTCTTTAATGTTTGTACTAATGTGAGTATGGAATCTTGACCTACTTGTAAGAAAGAGATGTTGGGATTTCTTGTATAGTATTCGTTATTCCAACTCTCAAGAAATTTATATTTTCTTTGTAGTCTAAAACGGCCTAATGTTAACTTACTTCCAATGTATTTTTTAAGTTTGAGCATCAGTGAATTTAGAATAATGTCAATTGCTAAATCCAGTTTTTAGGAGTCGAAGCGGCACAGCCATATGCTATCGCAAATGACAAATAATTGTAGACCAAAATCTCAGAAACCAAAGTATTCTTTCCTTGACATAGTTTGGAGGGTTCACGACAGAGGCGTAACTTTGGTGGAATTGTTGAAAATGGGCTGCCTAACATCTTTTAGTTTCTGTTACAAATCAGGATATCACAGATAGATTGATTTTTCATTAAAGTGGTAGATGATGAAATTCTTCTCGATGATAAAGTTTATTATCATGAAACCGTTCGTCGTTGAGAAAAACATGGTTCGTGGTGTTCAACTTCATGGATATTATAAAAAAATACGATGCATTAAGGCAATAAGAAAAATATCGTATGGCTGTATGTAAATTGCTTGATTAACTTGTCGGAAAAGCCTTGTTTCTAGTCAAGCTGAGGTCCGATATTCCAATGTCCTCTTAAGCTCAAGTTACCGTCAAAAATTAAGGTGGAACTTGAAATTGTCTACCGAAGTTGCCGTGTTTCATTTTCGACACTCATATTATGATCCTTAGCCAAATGAAAGGAGTGGCGCAATTGGCATACGGCACTTTCGGTAGATATTATAAGCTTCCGATTATCGTTAACGGTACCTTAGCTAATGTTTACCTTGAATTGACATTGGAATATAGGCCCTCAATCTAATAATAATCAAAAGACAAATCATTATTCTGGCAGTTTATACATAGTTATTATTATTGATTTGGGTGATGACTATTCATGGAATCCACCACCAACACTTCCATTATTGTTATCTTATATCAAATCAAAAGTTGACGTTTTGTGGAAAATCAAGACAAAAATTGTTTTCTCGATAGTTGCTTAGTTGCTTTTATTAATAATTGATATTGGCGTATCATACATCACAAGATTGAAAATGGACACTGAAGCGATATTAACACGTCATGTAAAGTGATCAAGGATAACATCGCCTTTATTAAAATTCAAAATTCGCTTTTGATGAAAGTGAGATTTATGGATACAATCTTTGAATAAAGCATAATATCAGCCCAATAACATAAAAATAATTTTATCCCAGCTTTTGCCGCAAAATGACGTGGCATGCTTTACAAAAATTCATCTTTATTGATATGCCATCATATATATTTAGTATACGTATATCGTGAACTAGTGAGTCAGTAACATTTTGTTTTTTTTCCTGAAGGCGCCTCTTTGGAGTGTCACTAAAATGGAATTTATCTTCAGATATGATGCGATGGTGGAACATGTTGGTAGGTAAACAAGTCTAGAGAAAGGAAGTGCAAAGCTGTGATACAGGATGAAGAAAGGGTGTTTTATTAAATGCCAAAATGCGCAATTTTGGAATGATTTGTGCTTCGCTGTATGTCCTATCGTTTCCAAGACATCAATGGTGATTATCAAATTCATAATACCCTATATGGATAAGAAAATGTAGAGATCTATAGATACCTAGTAGAATTTATGTTCCAAAACAACTCCTCCGCCAATGCCTTCAAATTTGTTCACGGTTTCCGCGAAGAATTCTTTCTCAAAACACAAACATGTACCTTTCCCTGATGTCAGTTATATGGAGTATTAATAAAGGCTGATAGGGACCACACCGCCTTGTACATCGTGCGATTAATATTAGTTAAAATTCCTAAAGAAATGGATGAGCACTCATGTGCGCTTGGATTCCCCTTTCGGTAGCTTTTGCAGTTTTAAATGGTGCCGATTTGTTACCGAATTCCACTGCAATCTGTGCCATCTTGAATATTAGGTACCCGAAGAGTAATGGACTGAAATTAACATTTTCTGTAAATGGGTTTTTGCCAAGGAAATATTAGGAAGCGTAAAAAAAAACAATGATTAGTCAAATATTCTGACGTGTCAAGAATCAAATACAGAAATTAAATAGATGTGACTGATGTGAGAGGTACAAAACGCCCCTCATATAAATACTTTTTATTGAAAATTATTTGATTATGAAAAGTAAAAATAAAATAAATTAATTCTCAGATTTTTCAAATCGTTTGGAAGTCCATTGAAGCATGCATAGATGTTGTATGTGTAAGATCGCTTAAATATTTCTGTCGATTTTCATTTAACATTTTCAAAGGTGAACCTCACAACCGCTCAGGCCCCCTATTCTTGAACGTCTGTGAAGGGAGCACTCCCGAGAATGTTCCCAAGAAATCTAGTTCACTTTTACTCCCGGGAACAAAAATGTGCCTTGACATATAGTCAGTGTTTTCGCGTATTTTCTATATACCTAAACACTTTTTAGACTATACAAAGAGTACAAAACCACCCTTTTTCAATTTAGAAGCTTACGAGACCGCTGATCGCCCCAAATCTCGTTTTCTAATAATTTTTCAAATAAAAAACTCTCTATGCGCAGGTGAATTACTGCGTATTTTTAAAACGTGAAATTTTCCATAAAATGTTGAAATAGTGAAGAACCATTTTGTAATTGATTATTCTAAGACTTATAATAGGCCATTTCCACTAAATCAAATTTAAATATTTCAATTATCCGGAGAAGAAGTACGTTCAATATACTAATGAAAGGCGAGGTTGCTTTGAACGAAAAAAACTCTTATGCCCAGAGATTTGGTGCAAACGTTTTAGTAATTGTCAAGTTTACCAATAATAACACTTGCGACTGGATGTAGCTCCCGCTCCCACATGATAACAATGTTGCCCTACTTATTCGAAGATTTTTGCGGGTTTTTCAAATATCTTGCGCTGTTTATTATTCGATAACATGGGCAATTTTCAGGTAGATATTCTTCACAGCAGATGATGTCTTCAGGAAAGTAGAGGAACATTCCTTTATGCATAATAATAGGGGTTTATAAAATATAAGGTGTAAGAACTTTGGTAAAAATGGTTTAATCGCTGTCAACCATTTTTGAAATTCGAAAGAACTGCAAAAAAAATTTGAAAACCTGTGATAACCTAAATAATGAGTTGAACTGTTTGGAGACTACAAATTATCAGTTACACTCTTGTAACTTTTGTATGTCTACATGAATATTTCACATTTCAGTTATTATCATCAGTTACATATTCTTTGGAGATTATACATATACAATGTTAGCAAAGATTATATGTTAGGAAAGATTACCAGAACGGTCGATCATATCGGAACTACACAAGTTTTTAAAGTTGAACTTTTTTACATAACACTCTGGATGTATGTAGATTATTGATTATTACTTATTTTTGATCGTCCATTCAATTTGGATTTTTTTTTATCGACCATAGATTATGCCTTAATTCATTTGTCTCGAGATATCGGGGTCGTCATAACTGTAATTTGAAATTCGTAAGATATTGAATTTCGGAGGTAGAAATTACCATAGCAACAAAAGCAGAATATGACGTAACGCCATATATCATTATCAACATTACCTTTTGTTTTTGTTTTGTTTCTGCTAAAATTCTGTCGGAACTTGTGGTATTCAATAAATCTAGTCAAAAATTAGTCCCTTGATTAGTCCCATCTCCAATCACAAAACGTGATACACAAAGAAAACGATTTCGAAATGAGTTCATCAGTTGCAAAGTGTAATCCGGTGTACTCTTTAACATATTATGAAAATTCATAAAATGAACCTTCAAACTCTTTTGGACATTTAAATTTAAAATGTATGTATCCACCTTTATCATTTATTTGATAAAGACAAATAGGTAACGATGAGCAAAATTTCGCACAAAAACTGTTAATCGAAAACGTATTCTGATTTTGACACACAGCACAATTATTATTATTGTATTAATATCCATCTAAAGATGTATGATAAATAACGAAATCAAATCACGAAAGAAAGCTATTTTATTTATGATGATTCTGGATTCCGATAAGATACAATCAAAACTTGAATCAAAATAAACAACCTACCCCACTCATCTTAACAATCCCAACCCAACAAACAGAGAAACGACAACAGTGTTGTGAGAACGGGAGCTACATCCAGTCGCGAGTCTCCGGTTTGGGAAAGTTCGTTCGGCAACATTGCCTATGACTAGCCAATCACAGATTTAGGCGAATGACGTCATCGGCCTAACGTTCAAAGTGAATTTTAGTGCCTTTCCCGCTGCGTGAAAAATTGGAGAAAAAAAAAATTAGCTAATTTTTGTCTGCTCTTTCTGATAAGCAAATTACAAAAAAACATGAAAAAAGCCTAATGGAAATATTGGAATTTCAGACGAAAAACAGATTAACCTTATGATATTATTTATTTTTGTGATATTACGAGTAGTTAAACAAACAAAACAATATACCTTGGTAAAGTTATTGTTAAGGCCGAAGCTTGTATTGGTGCAGTTACTATTTTCTCGCAGATATTTTTGCTGACAAGAAAAAGTCCAGCACATTTATTTCTGGAATGATTTCTTTGAGTCAGAACATCCCTTCTTATTTCTATCCGTTCTGCAGTGTCTTCTACATCTTCTTGAATGATATGTCAGTCAAGATTATGATATCATTGAAAACATTCCATTATATAAACAGCACACAAAATCGACTTCATCAACAAAATTTATTAATCAGATTGTGAGGTTGGAAACTAGTGGGAGCTCATTTTCCCTTGTGTATAAGTTGGTGAACTTAAATCTCCCGGGAACCTTCAAATCACACGCCGTTTCATGGTGCATCACGCCCACTTTCCGCAAAAGTTTTCCTCACAGATATTCAAGAATACGGGTCCAGGCAATGAAGTTGCGAAGTTAAAAATGCCCCTATTTTTGTTTTTTTCTATGAAGCCATCATTTGGGGTGGATACTTTTAGCTAAGACACTTTGTGATTATTTGATCAAGTTATCTTCCATCGAACCCAATGGTTGTTGCTGACAATTTTCAATTTATGAATGGATTCATTGTACTTTATACGATTAATCTCATTTTGATTTGAAATGTGAGTTTGAGCCGTAAGCCCATAGATGTGTGACTATTTTCCAATAATTTCTCGATGGTAATTCACAAGACACTTTTTTTCTTTGACCCAATTAATTGCAGCACGCGCAAAAAATAAGTAACATTGCAGTATAAGATTAGAGAACTTAATCAAAGTTGAAAAGCTCTTCTAATGAGTTTTAACACTTGCACGCAAATATCTTATTAATATTAATGGCTTTCTGAAATGATTAATGCTAAAATCATTCTAGGCGACATTTCTAGACCAATGAATACTGCTTATACCAACATGATTTGCGTGAATATAACAATTGTGGAAATGAAACAAATATCATTCTCCACATTATTTTGAATACTATATGACTGATGAAACCATCTAGAAATCTGGTTCTCATAAATGCCTCAGGTTGATCAACTAATCAACTTGTCAACGTGAGTTCTGTCGGTTTATTCATCGTTGCGTCCTAGACGGAAACCTTTGATTACTGTGATTCTGTTTCGTTGAAGATTGACTCCAACTTATAGTTTCTTTTTTTGCTTTTTGATCTCATTCTATTTTCAAGTTAATGATCCTGACTAAGTCGCTGATAAACAAATGTTCATGACGTAAGTGACAAGGTTGCTCACCCGAATACATCATTTGAAAAAGTATAAAAACGTTAATGGAGGACCAGGCCTAATCGCATCCACCAAAAGACGCTGATGAGCATGGAGTTCAAACGTACAATACCACATGACAGCTTAGACTTAGCTTGCCATGACGTCAGATGAAGACAACTGAACGCCACCTTTCAAAAATCTTCAAAATATCGAACTTCAAAACTATCCTCCACGCATGACAAAGTTACTATCATCTTTTTTGACCCAACAATCCTTCCAGGTTGAGCCTGGTTTTTCTGTATAGTGGCCAGTCGTCAGCGACTACAACCCATTAGCGGCGATGGATACACCCAAACATCTGCTTAGCTTTCTAAATGTAACTGCATTTCTAGGTTTTTTTAATCGCTGCTACTAGCTGCATTTGCAGGTCGCAGCGGCTGACTGCTTTGAAGTAGACCGAAGACTATTTTGCTTCGATTTTTAAGATGAACATGATAAATAAAAAAAGTCAAAGCTTTTTTTAGAATAAATATCCAATTTTCCACAAGTTTATGATGTCAAGACAAAACCTATAAATTGAAGAAGAAATTCATTGGAATTCCATTTTTCCCTCAATATCGATAAAATATCTTTCCTTTGTCACGTATGGTATAGTAGCGCTCATCGTTTTCTCTTCTTGGTAATGGGGCAATAGCAGAATTAAAAAAAGCGCTGACACTACTGGGTCGTGGTCGCTGGTGACCGGCAATCGTGGAGGAGGGCCTTACAGCAGATAGTCACCACCTCCACTCAAAGGCATATCACAGCAGGAATCGCGAAGTTTAACAAATTTCTTTTATAGACATTCTCAAGTCCAGTCACACAAATCTCTTGGAAGTCAGTCAATCTAAAATTGACTCAGATCATTAGGAGAAACTCGAAACGACAACCCAAAGCAAAATAAGGCATTTTCTGGAAAGACACGTCTTCCCTTGTGTTGACAAATCAGGCCAAATCAGTATCTTGGCATAAAACTCATCAACGAAATAAGCCAGTCAACTTCATCCACTCCTTGGTACAGTGAACAAACTTCCCGAACCATTGTGACCTATGTCGCAGCAATCTGTTCTGGCACAAACAACATAACGATTATCTTTGAAAGGGAGGTTTGATGGAAGCTCAGTACATTTCCGAATCAAATTTGAAGTATCATCAGCACATAAAATGAATGAAGAGACTCAATAGAATACTTGTTACAAAAATATTTGATTATAAAAAAAAGTCCAAGAAAGTCCAAGAAATACCACATTCTATTTTGATTTAACTGTGTGTTAAGACATTTTGCTTCAGGTCTACCTCCAAATTTATAAATTCGATATGGAAGTCTTATTCATTCCATTCCCTCCACATGTGTCAACCAGCAGTTTCATCAGATTCATTATATTGTCTTGATGATATTCACGTTATGATTTCATTATATTTTCTAATTTTGACAGATCTGCTGATCTTCAATTAAATTTCTATTTGAAAGATTCCATTTCAAAGAGATTGGTATACTCTTCTGTTCTTAGCGAAGTACAATCAGACCAAAACATACCTGTATTCTTTTATTCTTTAACGTGTACTGTCTTCATATTCAACAAGAATTTCCATGGCAGGCCACCCCCACGAGACTCCTCTCAACTCCTATTTTCTGGAACCTAGTTTCGGACGAGAAACTGGTGGACTTTAATAGCAAGAGATTATATGCTCAAGGCTTTGCCGACGATGTAGCAATACTAATCATGGGCAAGCAAACCAGAACGCTATCAGAGCTGGCATTCTGATTTGCTTGCCTATGACTAGTATCGCTTCATCGCCTTGGCATAGAACCCCTCACTATTCAATCCTATTTCTCCCTTTCATCGAAAAATGGTGGATTCTGAGAAAACCTTCCTGGTTAGCTTCACGAGGAGAAAAATAAACCAATATTTCAATTCGAACGCGTGTTTTTCGGAAAAGATCTGCAGGTGGCAAGAGAAGTCAAATACCCAGGCATCATCTCATGACAAGCTCTCTTGAAACTCACCTACAAGGATAGGAAGGAAAATCGTTATACTAAGTGATGCCAAGCGGCAATCAAAACCCCTCTTCTGTCGGGAAACTAAATCCAAGGAAGTCTGGGATTGTCAGCAAAATCTTGCCACTCTGGAAGCATCCAACGATGTAATTTTAGAATTCTGGAATATTGAGGATAGCTGGAAATGAACGAGCGGACCAACAAATACACCAATTATGGGTCAAGAACTTGTCATTGAGATCACTAAAACCTTTATGAAGAGGCTGGCTGAACTGTTCGTTCAAAAAACATCAGGAAGCAAGATGGTGCCGATTACTATGACTGATCAATAATGGTAAAGGAAAGATTCACTGGAAGTCTTCTCCTTTGGAAATCAACAGGGATACTAACTGGACACTGCACCCTCAAAAAACATATACATACCATGGCTCTTTTCAACGATGAGACCATATTGTAGACTCCGTAATGAGGAGGAGGAATCATCCTAACATATCGTTTCGAATGTGAACCAATAACGTTTTCGAGAAGGGAAATGGGTGATTCACAGTCATTCCTTAAAGGTCGGACAGAGAAACAGTAGAAAGTGCCCCAAATCCAGATGTTATTCAGTCAATATAGCTCTTCTACTAAAAGACAGGCACAAAGAAAACACAATAAGCCGATCAGAAGCTGAGGTGTCAGGGAAAATAGCCCGGAAGCTCGTAACTCCTGAATGTCAGTGAACAGTAATCCAATACAGTGATTTGGTGTCAACAAAAAATTGCATTACCGACATAACACATCCCGAATTTTGTCGTATTTCAATATAATCTGACAGATGCTACCGTATTCTCGAATTTCAGGAACTAGAAATTGTAAGATAAAGTTTCAAACAGACATTTACTTTTTGAAACTTCCATTAACAAAACTCCACTCATCCCTTTGACGGCTAATTATCATTCTCTTCAAACCACCCAAACAAAATAAGATGCAATCTCAAAGAAAACGTTACGATTTTCTAAGAAAAAGACATCCTAAAGACTATAATCTCGAAATATTTGCCATACCTGTCCTATTATGATATTTGCAAGATATTTAGAATCTCCCGGTATAAAAACTGTACATGACTATAGTCTCGAAATATTTGCCATACCTGCCCTATAATGATATTAGCAAGATGTTTAGAATCTCCCGGTATAAAAACTGTACATGATTAACAAAACTGGTCTAATTCTATTAACATATCTTCCGTTAATCTTTCCGAATAAATTACCACGACCTGTCTAGTTGTAATTTCTTTCTTATTCTCCTGGTAGCAGAACAAAGAGTTTCTGAATAAATTTCCAGTCCAAACTTCTTAATCCATCAAAGTAGGATAGCGCCCTGCTGTTAAGTTTAGCGTGTGTATTCGGTTTCAAGCTAGACGAATTATTGATAATGTGATATTTTTAAGCTCAAAAAGTGAGTAAACTCTGATGGTAGCAATGATATCAACTTATAGACAATTAATCAATCAGTTAACGTTGAGGCCAAATACTTCTGCTCAACAAATTGATGTTCAGGAAGTGGTAGATATTTGATGGATTATCAAGATTTGATATTTGATGTATTCTAAAATGTGTCTATTATTGTACTGATTTCATTTGACAGGCTGATTGTTGAATTATGTCTTGAGACATGAATCTACATACTACATAAAAGAAAAAATCAATATATTTGGCACTCAATAGTATCACTTTGTGACTTTTCCCAACATTCTTCGGTTTGTGATATTTTTTTGATTTTTTTGAAACTTTTCAAAATTTCTTACATATAAGAGCAAATAGATACACTGCAGTGGAATCAATGAGTCCGTTATATGAATGACGTAAGATCAAGCTTGGACAAATAAAAAAGGGTAGGTACTTCATGCTGGGGATATTATGGAAGTATAGGACAACTTACATGAATAAAAGTGGAAAAATAATAGAAACTATAAAATTATTTTATTACCATAACAGATTATAATATTGTAGCAGTGTGAATCATTCACTCGGTAATTAGTTTCACACCCATCCACTTAGTCCTCAATGCAATGCTGCTTATCCAACATTTTCCATTTCACAAGAATCAGTCATTGTAAAATATTAAATTATAGGAATCAGTCCATTTATAAACATAGTACCGCAGACCGAATGCGGCATCTCCAGCTTTATTACAGGTGTGGGTAAATGGGCATTCATTTTTCGTAAGGTTGCATGTCTATGATAGATATCATTCTGGTTCCCCCTGAAAGTCATCTAGTAATTTGGTATTATTTGATAATGACGCGGTCTATATAGCATTTAATTCGACTGGGAATCAATTTAAAAACTTCAAAGGACTGTTCTGAATTTGAACATTTCAGTATGCTGAAAAATATAAGAAAGAGACCAGTTGTTTCGAACATTTTGTGGAAATAATCTTAAGTCTGATACATTATTTTTCTACAATAGGAAATAGTCAATATGAAATACATGTGGACTTAGAGAAGGCTTTCATGTGTACCCACTGATAAACCAATAATTTTCGCGAACATCTTTAATTGATACCTATATACGGCTGGTAGTCGTTTCGACCCTGCATCTGTATCTAGGTACCTGTTGGTGTGTATAAGGTTGACTCGACGACCCAAGTTCGAGATACGAAGCCGTGATTTACGCACTTCCAATTTCCAATACATCGGCGATTAGGCTGAATGTTCTTCTTCGGAACTTATCGCCACCACAACAGCGCATTGCTGACACCCTCGACACGCCGACATTTTTAATTCTGGGACAACGGATTAAGCCGAGTGCACACCGTCTTGGAAAAAGATCTTATAAATTCGGATATAAGAGCACCAACAAAATAACAATTGCTGCATTGTTTCAGTATTTTATAATGTTCATGACATATAAGTAATGATAAAGCTTGATTATACTATCCTTGTCACTGATGGAATAGTTCGGAAATAGTTCATCTGTTACTTCCACCGAAGATCATTGAATATTTTTCAGTCTCCAAGTTAATCAAAATCAAGCCATCGCATCGGTGCATGTTTAACCTGACTCAGTGCGTGGTTCCATAACCGTAGGAGAGCAGCTGACGAAACTACTGATTCCCCATTCTGAATACACCCAAGCAAAAAGCCCGGTCCAGAAACATTATGAGACAATGACACACCTGATGCGAAAGCTAGTTTTCATGAGTTGAGAACACAAAAGTGCGATAAGAGACAGGTCAACGATAGCAACTAGCTATCAAGGAGCGAATCAGAAAATACTCGAACGTTAACGCAGACGGAAAATAGATTCAAGTCAGAGTTCCCAGTTTGAGGATGTGGAGGCAATCATTTTTAGAAATCAGGATGGCAAAAAAGTTATCTACAGCAAATGCCAAACAACTTTCGATTCACGTCATAATTGCCACCTAGCGAGTTATTATGTGATTTGCTGGTGACCAAATTTCGTCACCAGCAAACTTCATAACAACGTGCTTGGTGGCAATTATGACGTAGATCAAAAGTTGTTTGGCATTAAAATTTGCTATACATGATTAAATAATCAGGATGCCACAGAGAACCCACAGCAACAAAAAGTCAACTTCCAAAATTCGGAAATATTTAGATACATATGTGTTGGACCAAACTGTATACTAAATCATCATTCTTCAAAATCTCATGTGAATCATGATGGGCATATGTCTTTAGCACTCATATTCAGACTCTTTTCCAAGTTGGCCAAGACTAAAAGTACTAAGAACCGGTTCCGTGACCAAATCGGAGACTAGCTAACAAGCAATTCTTGGTAGTCCGTCTTCATCAGACTGGGGCAGCTCCAAGAAATAAGTGGTGCAGCGATGAAGGCAGAATGGATATCAGGGGGAGTTGATCTTAGATTCAAGCCTGATCACGTGACTCCGCGCTACACCATCTTCTTCAGCGTTCACGACACCGGATATGATAAACCGCCATCATTTATGTACTTATGGGATTGAATACCATCGTACACATTAGAGGATGGTTATGAGAATGAGAAGGCTGCAGTATTTATTGATTAATGACAGTCAAAAAGTTGATAATTAGCCTGAACTATTAGATCCTGCATGTTCAGCAGGTACTGAGACTAGGTGATGTTCTCAATCAGCATCCTAGATAGTTAGAGCTGTGATATACGGGAGAGGTCAGAGGAACCGCCCTTGGGCAACGTTGTCGCCTAAGCTGAAATGCTAAGGCTTGACGACGGTGGTCAAAAAAAGCAATCTTTCTCTACTCGGAGGCCTCAGTGCTGTGGTACTTACCATTCTCGCCCCCATATCCACACAACAAAGCATTACTGATTTCTATGCGTTCAAGAATTTCGGGACATCCACCCTGGTACTCGGGCCTCTGATTGAGCATATTGTTTTCTTACCATTTAAGCCTCTCCTGAGATTCTCTTACTCGTTTATTGCGTACTCTCCAAGTGGTTCTTAAGATTTCCGCGATGGGTTATTCCTAACGATTCCGACCTCAAGGCAGGCTGGAGCACCTGTCTGTATACCGTATTGTTCATGTTACGATACGGAAATTCGTATTGTTACATTATAAACTTATGTTTGGATATGTTGGTATGATTGGGATTAGGTTTATAAGTAAATAATGTATGGTGTACTGTCTGTTACGTACTGTCCATTCATTGAACATATTCCATTATTCGTTCAAAATTCACCCTCACTGACGTCTGGACCAAATTCTTCTAGAGCTTTCCGTATTCACTCAGCCTAACCCCTAAGATAACTGGACAATTGGAACGTACAACAAAGCACCCTTGACTAGCCTGTTCACATCACTGAAACAACCCTTATTTGGTGAGTCATTTCCATTTTATCGTTTGGGAGGCATCAAGCTACATCACGACCATCATTGTCATATATTTTATGGCCCTGTACACTCGTTAATGTTTTTCTAGTTATTTTTTTCATTTTTTTTTGTTTTTTTTCAAAAGAAAAATGTATCCCCCTTTAAAATAAAAGGAATGAATGTACCATTACATTTGATTTTTTTGGAAAAAACTCAAAAATATACTTACATTTCAGTTAACGCCATTCAGCGGCGACGGTAACAAATTCAAAACCAAATAAGCATTTTGTGTTGCAAATTATGCTCTTTCATATGCGCTCAAGTTCGTTAAAATCGGTGAAGTGAAACGGGAGAAATCTTCGTTTGTTTAAAAAAATTATCGAACTTCTCTCACCACTTTATTTTGATAGATAGAAAAAAAAAACGTTTCTGACAAAAAATAGTAAGTAAATATGAAAATGATATCATCGATATCGATATATTTTAATTGGGCAAAACTATATCAAAATCGTATTTTTCTACTAGGTATTGGTTGTTACGCCCCCTAGCGACCATTTCAGAAACTTGCAAATATATTCCAGGGTTTTCTCTTGGCCGTTTTGATGATATTTTTTTTTGTCGCAAGACTCTACGATGAATAGTAGTACCTCGCATTCTTAGTTGCCCACTCTGTACATATCTACTTGAAGTTTGGCTATAATTTATCAGTGTAATTTTGATTTAAATTCATTCACGTTTCATTGCCACACTCAACACATAACCGCCACATAACTAAATTGCACTCATTTCTGCAAACGCTTAGTGATCACTTAGCGGTATTTAGAATCCATCAAAACTGTATTTATGGCTGAATAATAAGCATTTTTGTTCCGATTGGAAAGGTTTGAATAGTGAAGGAAACATGACGAACAAGTCATACAAGTGTGAGGTTGAATTATTTTAACAGGATTGGTCAAGGTATATGGATACAAGTCAGTGATCGATATCGACAAGTGTGTATGCTGTATATTGATACCTACAGTGTGACCCATTTAGAATGGAAACACCCCTGTGAAATTTCAGGTTATTAACCGATTTCACCCTTTTTTTTTGAAATGTCACGTTTTGAAGGGTCTAGTACAGAACAAATTTTGAAATGTTTATTTCAATTTTCAAGGTATATTGCACTCATTTTTACGTGATAAAAAATATCGAATTTTTATTAGCGATTTTTTTATTAAATAAATCACTATACGCCACTGGATTCAGAGTGCCTCCAAATGGCTGTGACCAAAATTTCAACAAAATATATTCATTGATAACAAAGCTACGACAACTTGAAAACCATAAATTCTTTAAGCTAATGGTCACAAAAAAATACCTTGCATCAACTGTTGCCATGGAAATTGAATTTGTTCTATTACCTGTAACAATGAACTACAAATTGAATAACGAGATGTTCAAAATAACATAACATTTAATGAAAGTAACGGAATAACATTTGCAATACAATAAAGAACTAGTGGAATTTTTTAATAACAAATAATAAAATTTTGGTTTGATAGGTTCAATATTGTTTTCTTTGAGAAGTCCAAAAAAAAAATATATATAAAAAAAAATCGAACACATTATGATTAAATATAAATATTCTTGCCGATAAATAGGTAATTTTACATTGACACTAAGTAGTGGCAACAAGTAACTCCATCTCCATGGCAACTGTTGATGCAGGATGTTCTTTTGTGATCAAAAAAATTGGAAAATGTACGAATTTTAAGTTGTCGTAACTTTGTTATTAATGAATATATTTTTTCGAAATTTTGGTCACAGCTATTTGGAAGCACTCCAAATCCAATGGCGTATTCATTTGTGTGATAAAAAAATCGCTACTAAAAATCGCAATTTTCTATCACCAAAAAGTACCGTAATATGCCCTTAAAATTGAAATAAACATTTCAAAATTTGTCCTGTAGTAGACCCTTTAAAACTTGACATTAAAAAAAAAATGGTTGAAATCGCTTGATAACCTGAAATTTTACAAGGGTGTTTCCATTCTAAATGGGCACACTGTATAATCGCAAAGGTGCTATGTCCACATTTTTCGAAATCGAGACTATTGACACCACTGGATTCCTTATTACAAACCAAATGTAATTCACATCAGTTCCAAGTCCAATCTTTAATTATTATAAAGCATGAAAATGGTGGTGAACCGAAAATTCTATGTCCCTGCGATTTTGTTTATCTGGTGCGTTTAGGTGCTGTGCTATGTCCACATTTGCTTGTTGATTCCCATCTGATAAACAAGTGTTTTTTGAGTTTTGATGGTTTTTGAAATATTTTTAGCCTACTGAGTGCTTTCTTTGGTTATTGAAATTAGGTAGTCACACCTTTTTCTTTTTTCTTTCTTCAAAAATTTTTTTTTTACATTCTTGAAATGTCTCCCCTAAACAATAAAGATGATTTGAGTCCCAAAATAAAAAAAAAATACCTGTCTTTCAGTAATGCAAAATACAAAACTTATTTTGCGAATCCGTACTAATTACAAAAATTGGACATAGCACCTTTGCGCTTTTAGGTATCGACATAGAACGTAGTTGGTGAATAAATAGTGGTTCCTAGGCAAATCTAGTCGTTGGCGTACGCAGCAGTTTTCCGTTTTTTTTTTCAGATTGGCGAATTTCGGTTTAAAATTCGAGTGGTGCAAATCAGAGTCGCAACATCGAGTTTGAGCAGAATATCACAAGGAAGAATTGTGTTTGATGACGTCGTATAGTCGGTTTTATTCCACTGATTTTGTCACGTAAATATACCTGATGCTCGATCTAGTTGAAATGGTTATCCAAGTTTGATGTTTAGAAATTAAATCGAGCATAGGCCTATCCACAATCAAGAATATCATCATCATCATTCAGCTCTCTGTGTCCACTGCTGGACATGGACCTTTCCCATTTCTGCCCATTTCCTCCTGTATTTAGCCCTCTGCATACAGTTGCCTATATATATATCTTTAGATCGCCCGTCCAGCGTGTAGGGGTCCTACCCTACTTCTTGTATCCAAGCGCGGTCTTCACTCGAGCAGTTCCTTCGTCCATCTACCATGCGTCATTCATTCCAGAAATCCAGCCCACTTCCACTTGAGTTCGTAAATTTGGGTAACCATATTCGTGACGCCGATTCTTCTTCGCATATCTTCATTTCTTATAATATGATCTCGTAGTAGCACTCCATGCATGGACCTTTCCATTTTGCGCTGTGTTACCATTAGCTTCTAAGTACTTGCTGTAGTTTGTGTTAAGGTTTCAGCTTCTTGAGTCATCATGGAAGCACACACTGATCAAACACCTTCCTCTTCAAACATTGCGGCATGTCGCTTTGAAAGACCTCCGCAAGATGCCCAAGATAATGTAATTGTTTTTTTCATTTTGCATGTCTTTTATATTGGAAGCTTTTGTGCTTTGTAGATGGTTGTTTGTTCCAAAGCACGAAAGCCCGTCTGCTCTAGAGGTTGATAGAAATCCAGTTTTTTTCTGAAGTCTTGTTGGTATTATTTTTGTGAACAGTTTATACCATGATACTTTAACAAACAAGATATGCTCACGCGCAGGTTTCACTGACGCCTTTGCGTATCCAAACATCAAAATTCATAGGTAACCTAGGTAACTCGGTTGACATGATACTAGAACAAACAAGATAAACATTTGCACATCCCCCTCAGAAGTCATCAAATGACCTACCTCAAACCTTTACAATAGATGTCACGCGGGGACGTCATGCGTGAATCAGTTCAAATTTTGACCAGCAAATGGTAACTAGGTAACGTCATTGATGTCTTGAATCTAACCTTAATTTAAGCTCGCGGTGACGACATGCGCGGTTTGGTTCTAATTTCGTCCAGCAATTGACCATATCTTTTGTGTTTTAGTACCATGAGTTTATACAGTTACAATAAAAATATATATGCTAGAAAATGCGACAGAATTCGATCGTTCTCGCCATCAATGCACATTTTTAAACGGACATTCATTATACAGTGACTAAATAGCTGAAATCGAAATCAAGTTTTTTTATTGGACATTCCCAAATAATATTGGGATTTGGAAGATAATAAAAAAATGAAACATATTGAAAGTGCATTGAGATAAATATATGCTATCAAGTGCTATAGTATTTTGTGTATATACCTTTACTCCCAATCGAATGATGGCTCTATTAGTCTGCCTACTTTCCGTGATTTTATGTCCCCGCTCCCTCGATTCCTAAACTGGCTCTTATCTCGGCACTTTAATGACTCGAGATGGTGTTGAAAAGGAAATAATTAGACATCTCGGAGGCGAGATCGTCTCTTTTATAATTGTTTCACTCTCATCCTGTCCCATTCGACTTTCATTGATAAAATTGTGGTTGATGCGGTTGTCAGTCTCTAATTGCTCCCTTACCTGCCCATGCGATCCGTACTAAATGACTAATAGGTGACATAAGCTTGGAAATAACGAGCAATTAACTAGATTTCAAATTGTGAAAGCCTTTTTCCAAGGAAAGAACGTTCGTTTGGTGATAACGATCACTGTAAGAAATCACTTGAGAAAACTGTTCTTAATTGAAAATCAGATATTATTAAAGCATTATTTATTTAGATATATTTTGAATTATTGTGGATGATATACATAATGTACCTACTGGTTTTTTCGACGCACACTACCTATCAGGATATTTATAGAGCAACACTTTTTCGGGTTCTTCGCAAAATCAAAACGGCCAATTGAAGAGGGAAAACATTTGATGCTACAAAGGAAGAAAATGAAGGACAGGGTTGCGAAAAGAGAGAAGAAAGAAGAAATAAAAACGATCAAAGCTAACATCATTATTATCATTCCTCGAGGGTTCTCAAAGTCATGTGGTAATTGAATTTTTTTCAAGAGTTGAATCACCTTCAAAAAGACACGGAACATTACAGAAAAGTCTTTCTGACTCTTTCTCCATACATGGACATGTGGAAGAGGAACATACTTCATATCAAACTGGAGTTTGACTATGAACAACAAAATATTATACTATAAAAGTACATCTTCTCCCGACTTGCAATTTTGGTCATAACTTTTGTTTAATTTGCCCAATTATAAAATAGATAGATCAATCAATCAATCAATCAATATATATTACCATATTAGACATTTAAAATAACAATCATAGTTCTAAAATAACAATGATAGTTCTACTAGTCTACTACGGGGTGTATAGTCTCGCTAGGCCATTAATTGGTCTGTATTTGAGATTCTACACCCACTAAAATAAAGCAAATTATAAAGGTCTACAAAATTTAATAAACATATATATAGATATTTGCAAAACTTCCAGAATAGGGCCATCTTAAAATGCATTAGATACACACTAGAAGAAGAAGTAGTTCAAACCATGTTGAATGTTGTAGGTAGGTACTTATTTTTCATTCTGTGTGATTTGTAAAATAAAAGACTGTGTGCTCATAGTTATGTTTGTCGTATGTGATTTATTTTGGAAATATATATTGATATCTTGTAACTTTTCAATAATGTTTGTATTTATTTTCAATATTTTATCATTTAGAAACACTTCAATTTCTCAGAAATGTCATTAAAAAAAAATTTAAATGATCAGGATGGAGAACAAATATTTCGAAGAAAAAAAATACCAAATTCGACAAGATACACACGAATTATGAAAACGATTAGAAATCCTAGTTCCAGATAATCAAATTGTAGATCTTTCAAGCATTGCAAGAACAAATTCAAAGAATAATTCTTAAAAGGTGTGAAAAACATTGTTTCGTACTGTCAAATTTTGGCAAGCATAGAGGATAGGTATTAATGTGACAGTGAAAACTCATCCAATTTCTCTTGTACAATTTCAAACTATTACCTTGATCGAATACACTGTGTGCGATGTGTAATAGTTATAGTCCTCCATATGTGTAATGAAACGTGTCGATGGACGTTATAAGTTCATCGTTATCTAATGGTTCATCCCCTGAACAATGAAAATGCTTAGTTGCGACACCAGTCTGCATAGTCACCCACACAGATCTTGTAGAAAAGATCGGAATCATACGGCTTCCGTTTTCGAAAGGCTTCTGGAAATGGTAGTCAACAATCAACTACAAGAATACTGTCACAAGCATCACATCCAGGTTCCAAACAAATCTAGTATCAGACAGTTTTATTATTGTGAGTCCGTTGTTGAGTGTTCTTGAAAGACTTCGACAAAAATATGTATGTACTATGTACTCGCAGTGTTTTTAATAATTAGACCATTCATAGTTTTTACGTTTCGACAAGGCTATTGGTTTGTTCCAAATTACATAGTCAGTATCGTCCCGGAACGGTCGTTGGAACTATTAGAATTAAATTATTGCGCATGCTCTAGATTTCTATAGTGTCTACTCCGATCCCAGAATCGCATCTAGTTGAAACGGATGGGTATCGATTTTATGACTCGTCTTCTAGACCATCTTCATCAGTACATAACAAGTCAAAACATACATAAATAAACTAAAATGGCAGTGCTATCTATATAGAGTGCGCAAGAAACTCCAACCTGTCAGGTATTTAAAAAATCGTTCAGGAACCGATTCCCGAGCGTTTCCAGGTTGGGTGGGAACGCCTAGCTGCACGGTGCAAGAAATTATTCATACTTGGTTGGGACGGAATTTCTCCAACGCGCAGATCGATCATCGCTCCAAGTACGGTTCTCGGTCAGGTTGGAGCAAACCTTAGGTCTATCCGAAATATTTTCGAATTGAAAATTCGATAGACCGTAAGAAGTTGAGCACCTACCTAATACTCTGCATCCATTCGAGATTCTTAGAAAATATCATGTTATGCCATAGTCCAAATAAAATAGTAGCGCAACTCTCCCAAATATTTTACGCAAAGCCGCTGGCGGGCTGCCGATTTGAATGTGTTATATTATGAGTTGTCACGGTTGCGCTTAGCAGAGGTGGAATAAAAAAAATTATTGCGAAGCTTCGAGTGCTGCTATATAAATGTCTGAGCAAAAATCGGTAAGTTCTTGATAATTTTACATTCATACTTATTTTTTTTTAAGTTTGAATATTTATCACTAAATAAATAAAATATATCTCTGGCAGAAAGTGGCCGAAAAAAATCAAAGGATTTTTAGCGAGTGCATGCACCTACTGGTGCATTTTTTCTATGGTCAAATATGACAATTCATTTGATAGAATAGATTCACGTTTTGATAGTGAATTCCTGTATCGAATTACTATTAAAATTCAAACTATACACATCTTTGTTGCAAACTACGCACTCACTGTGGTAATAAGTCGCCCACCTGAAGATCAGTAATATAGATAATAAACCGTCTAATAACTACATCTGTCCCTAAGACACCCCAACAACTTCTTGAAGTCGTCAATATTAACATTTTCACAGGAAGTCGACGTAAGAAATATTAACTCGGCTTTTGACAAGGGGGCTTATTAAAATTAGGGGTGTATAAATTTCTTTTACAACTTGGGTGGGTAATTATCTTTCTACCGTTTAAAGGTTCAATTTGTGAGGATTTTTTTTTTGTTTAAATGGAGGTCTTCATAGTTTAAAGAGGTATAAAATAAATTCAAATAAATAGATGAATTCTTCTAGTTATTGACGTTAATAGAATGACAAGGTTGATTTAAGACCTCAATCATAAACGCGATTGATATCCAACACCAGACATTGCTTGTCATCATAAATGCAAATTAAAACATTCTAAGAAACCCCCTGAAGTCTCCGATCAAGATAGCTAATTAACCATATGTCAGGTGAATATAAATATTCTTATATCAACCCTGCTTTAAATCGTTCCTATTAAAAAATTATAAAATATTTCTTGGAGATCTTTATCGTCTTATCGGCAATGTGTTTTTACAGAGTGTTTAATTGTTTGTAAAACGAATTTTGTTGTGCATTTTAATGTGTATCTTTGCGGCGTCGTTAAATCGTTGCACTTCCGTTTGCGTGTTGTAATTTTCATGGTATGATGTTTATTTTGATCGAAGTGAGGAAAATTTCACCTTATGGTATCATCAAATAACTCGTTGATTGTTTATAAATATAACAACCCAGTCTATTTCTAACAACAATCTGGAGAGTGTTATAGTAATTAATGATATTATTTGCTATTATTATTATGATTATCAATTTGCCAACTATCCTGATTTTATCGACTCACTTTCTTTCCTATTAGTTCAATATGATGAACTAGTTTTATAATTTACTGTAAACATGTTAGAAAAAACATGTGTTTGTTCAAGATTTGAATTAATGGTTTAATCTTAGAACATTGAAAGAATATAACTGAGTAGTTGAGGACTACTTTGTTCGAGTTCAACATCTACACAAGGGCGAGCGAGAGTGGGGTTTTGTTCAGGGTACCCGTGGTGCCTGCCAAATTTAAACACATTTTTATACAAACAGGTTTCTATTTATTAACAAAATAATATTATTGGCTTTCACTGGGTTCTCCTCTTTAAAAAGATGACAACATCGGAAGTGAGATTCGTTATTATCTATTTGAAAGGAAATTTGATATTTCGTGCAAAAAGAATTTTACAAAAATTACCATCTCATTTCCAGGCTGAAGGTTTTTCTCGAGGTTTTCTTCAATATCTCCTTGTTGCGGAGATATTGAAAAGAAAAACCTTCAGCGTTCAAATTACTTGATGGATTCTAAGAGTGATAATTGGAGGTGGTAGAGTGGATGATTATAGATGAGGGATTTAGATTTGGATCTCTTCTATAAAAAAAGAAAAATTCAGAAATAACTTGGCCGGTTTAGAAACTGAACGTCCATAACTTCTTAAATCACGTCAAACTTTGCATGGAAATTATTTTGATACAAACGAAGGCTCTTGCAGCAAAATTTTATACAGATAGATGCCTCAAAAAATCTAAATTTTCAATTTTTTTTGACTTGGGAGGTTTTGCAACTATACGCCTCATATGATCAATACTAGCTGCCGCGTAGGTCATTTTTGGGTGAATAGGTACCTCATATCATGTCTTCTGTACACGCCGCACGATTATCAGTTAAAGAGTGGGTTTATACTAATATGTTCATAGCTATTGAGAATCACTATATTTCAGGAAATTCTTTGTGTGGCGATTCGAAAATGTATCATATTAATTCTTCTTCTTTCAGCAACCTTTTTGCATCCACTCCTGGACAAAGGCGTCCCTTTGCTGCCTCCATTCGAATCGGTTCAGTGCCATCTGGTGCCAATTTCTCGCCGCTATCTCTCTTGTATCGTTGATTCCTCGTTTCTGTGGATTATAGTAGTTATTGTAGGTATTCAATTGAATATCAATTCCAGTATTCAGTACTTTATCACCCACAGAAAGCCAAATGGAAGCAACAGTATTAATAATTAATATCAACTGTCTAATATCATTATCTAATAGCATCAATTCAATTACCATCCAAACGTCCAAAATAACACCAAATGTTTCACCATATAAAAGGCAACTACTCCATAAATTCTGTGAACATTCAACAAAACCAAACCCAAATGACTAAAACATGTAAATCAGATTCGAAAGAATGTGATTCCGATGGCACCTTTTCCAAATTTATTTGATAGTCTTAAATCGGGCAATTAGGCTGACCCATACTCCCAATGGTTTTTATGGGTCTGCTTCCTTAATTTTCTTGTTATCTTTGTTCACTTGATGATTTTAATGATCTTCACTATATTGAGAGGTGTCGATAGGAAATATGTTATAAGCATTTATCGTATTCAGATGAATGAGGAATGTTGTTTCAAATGGCTGGCTGAGAGTGCGATGAAGACGTTAAAATAAAGATCGGATTGCAGCATCTTTATTATTAAAGAGTTGTTTTTATTATTGAGGAGTTTACCGTTGATGCGGATAATGAGAGCATGCAAATATTATTGACTAAGAAAGTAAGTGGTAATAAGATAATTTTGTAGTTACGACGAAATAAGTACGTCCTATGTTCAGAACATGAATTAATTGTGAATTCAAGTGAGAGGACATCGGTTCTTTTATGTTCTCTTCAATGCAAAATAGTTACCCACAAAGGTGTTGGTAAAAGGGTGGAGGGAGAGGGGTTGTGGTGGACAGTACTTCCTCCGTGGGAATCATAATACAAAAAATTGGAGTTCGTTGAGTGAGTAAATAGTTCTCATACCTCCATATCATTTTTTTTCACAGATAGTCAAAATCCCAATGAATGTTTATCAGGAATATTTACACTGGGAGTACACAACCATGGCCGAACCCATTATTACCTATGCAGCAGTTGGGTGGTAAGCAACGGAAACAAGTACTTTGAAATAGTAACTTGGTAAAATACACATGATAGCTTGCCTAAGAATAACTGTAGCAATGACAACCACAAGTACAGCCATGGAAAATATATTGGGTTCACGCCCTCTACACATGAAGACTTCACGAGGGGCCCAGAGATCAGTAACAAATCAGGCTGATGTAATTCCGAATGCAGAAACATACCATATTTGACGAATAATTAGAAAATACTAAAAAGAAGACAATTCTCAACAAAGGCTTTACCTCGAAGTGCATGAGAGTTGAGGAATTAAATAACCAGATTGCCAGATTCAAGCAAGCACATATGTAGAGCATAAACGGTCAAAATTTGACGTATCTGTGGATGTAAGGGAGATCTCTCGACAGGGAAGGCAAGAGGTTTTAAACATGTGCAAAGAGATCACCGACCGTTATTCACGCATGATTGCCGTACACATTGAAAATCTGAACATCATAAACAGCAACACATCCTTCAAAATCCAGAGAAAACCCGCAAAACAAAATTAATCTTATCCTGGTAAAAGGAGAAAGAAGTTTCAAAGCAGCGAGGTGGAGACTACACTTCGCTACTGGAAAAGTCGAAAACGCGCTAATGGGACCAGAGCCCACGTGAGGGGTCAGTGGAGAATCGTACAGGAAAAATCCTAACTGGACTGAATCTCAATACAGGAAAGCCCCTTTTTTATTGATGCTCCATTTGCAGGAGAGCAGATGTCATGGGGACCCAACTGAAGAAAGCAACTAGTTTCATTACAGGTGCTTCCTTCAAAAAAACCCTTACCGTAGTATGGGGATCGCAGATGACCCACCACGCAGAAAATGTGGGGAAGAGTAAACACATCTCCACATGATATTTCACTGTGGAGCTTAGGTACGACGTCACAAGATAAGCATACCTGGGAAAGCCTAAGTTCCGACTAGGGTGCTGGATCTGGGACCGATAGAAGAAAGGAGAAGTAAACGATCAGCTATACAGTGCGGCTCTAAAAGGTCCCCCTCTTTTTTTTTAATGTGTGCACCAAAAATTTTGAAACTTGGCATACTTCAATTGCTGTCGAAATACTACTTCTTGATGTTACTGACGTTCTTTTAGTATTCAAGATGGCGGCTGGGCGCCATTTTGAAACATTTTTTTAAATGGAAAGGGGGGTCGTGTGACACCTCATTTTGAAGATCCTGCCAAGTACTTTATAACCCTTGAATATTGAGTCGATATCTTTAAGTACTACAAAATGGCGGTACATTTAATTACTACATTGATACATACACTTTAAAAAAAATCGTCAAATTTAATTCAAAAGATGAGAACAAAATGAGAGTACAATAATAGGCTATAGGATAGCGTAAGCAAGCCGCAGTGCAAGTAGTGCAAGCCCTTGGGCAATCTTAAGGGCAAGTTTTAGTAGATATACATTGGCAAGATGGGAGTCGAACACTACCCAGGATCCCTTGAAAAAACTGGGTATGCGTGATTAAGTTTGTCCTCCGAAAAAGGAAAAATAAAGTATCAGGAAAATTTGGTTACTTATAATATTTTTTATTTCATTTTGCCTAATCTATTTGTCTTGATTTTTTCAATATTTCTTGTCACTTCTAATTTTTAATGTTATAGTGTATACAGGCGTGAGTCGGGACTAACGGAACAGATTTCAGGTACGTATTCCTGAGCTAATCTCATGAAAAAAAGTTGATATAAACAAAGGTCTTAAAGTGTATTTATTTTGAGATACAGTGTTGAACTTTAAAAATTAAATCGTTTTTCTCACAGATGTTTCAAAAATACTTTGACCGATTTCTTTGAAACTTGACAAATTCAGTTTGGATAATAAAAGCCCACTTGACCCCTTGCTAAGTGAAAATTATAAGGGCCAATGCCGTTCCGACGAATGGTCATCTCTCCAAATATTTATGTTACATAAATGTACGCCACTGAATTTCTTGAGATTTATATTTTTATCCCAAATAAAGCCACCAAAAATACAACTTATTTGCCTCTCACGTTTTTTTTTGTATCTGGCTTCGTTTTCGGAAAAAAAATATTTCAAATTCCGTACAATATTTTCATTTTATTTTTTGAACCAGTAAAGTATATGAAAATGAATAAGACGAGGCCAGGTACAAAAAAAAATGAAGAAGACAGAAAAGTTGTATTTTTCTTTGCTTCATTTAAGAAAAAAATAAAAATCACAATTAAGTTGATGGCGTAGATTTTACATTTTTTCGAAAAAGTTCAACACTATGTATCCCAAAAACAATACACTTCCAGACCTATGTTTATACGGACTTTTTTTTCATAAAATTAGCTCAGGAATAGGTACATGAAACTTGGTACGTTCCTCGCGACACACCCTGTATATCGCCTTTCCCCAAGAAGACCAGCACAACTCAAAATTTCCACTTTCTAGATATTCGCATATGGAGTTTTTAAGATTATTTTTTTTTAATTGATTTCAAGTGATCTGGTGGTCTACAGATCTAGCCATATACTTATAAGTATATGGATCTAGCTTTTGTAGATAGTTTTTTTATTTTGACAGGTCATTTGAAGCATGTCTTAAGACATAATGTTTTGTGGTTTTAAAATATTTTTGTTAGTTGGTGGAAAATAATTATCAAAACGCTCGCAAAAACGTGATGTGTCCAAAATGTGACTTCTAGGGAAATCCGCATTACAAACGGTATTATTCATTTTCTGCAAATAGTATTGCTTTTTTGAAGTTTGAGAAGTGCTAAAACTCGAAAATGACTTTTTTCTATTTGTGCCACTCTTCTCGGGAACAGGCGATATACCCATTCCGAATTCCTGTTAATACCGATCATAATACAAAAGGGATCTTTTCAGAGTACTTTCTAAAGGAAACCTATCTACGCGAATTGGTAACTGTTTCCTGGGAATGGAGTTCCATTTCAATGAACAAATCAGATTAAATTGAAGTTTATTGTATTCATCTTCATTGGTGAAAGAACTACCCACTTGATCATTCACGGAAAATAAAGTTCTGCGATAAAAATTACTTCGAAAACAAAACCCCAGGAAATGTATTCGTAAATCTCGAACAATGCGTACACAACCGACTTGACCGCAATTACGTATTCAAATGACTGTTATTTTCTGCCCCAGAAATCGAACGCACTCGGCATGAAACCATAGTATCCTTAAGAAGGGTCTACTCATTTACTCCATACAACCAAAACTGAAAATCTTTTTTAACACAAACCCTGTAATTAGTAATCGTTTCTATTTTCTCAGGCAAGCCAACTGCTTTTGTTTAGTCTTGCATGCATATTAATTTTGTCGAAATGAGCGGTTCGGTCCATGAAATTTAAAAATATTCGGGGTTATACTTAGCGTTTTTGTGTCATTTTATATAGTTGTTACAGTTGGAATATTGAACTCAACAGGTCAATGAACTTCATTTTTTTGAAATCTGTCTAATTGTTTCTGGTAGAAATATTCACTAAGTACCGTTTCCCCAGGATAACTACATTAACATCGATCTTATAAGAGTAGTCGGTCTGTTTAGGCCATGAAGACCATAGATTTAATGATGGTAATGATGATTTTATATTCCCTATGCGTAATTTTGTATAGCTGTATCGTCTTGATGGCGAATAATTGACAAAAATTGAAATGAAAACTTCAAGTTTGACACCCTGTATCTTGAAAACTAAGCACTTTAGGGATGTATGTCCCTATCTGAAGTTTCATTGAAATGCCTATCACCTCTCAGACATTGTCGGTCGAATATCTGGACACCCTGTAAAAAATCAGATATTTTCAAAAAAACATGATATTTTTTCAAAAAAAAGTATTTACGTTGAGATTTTTTGGTGGGAAGTGAAAAATTCGGGATCAGCGACCCAAAAAACATGAGCTAAGCCTATAAAACAAAATCCTACTATTTTGTCCAGGTGATTTTGCCTGGAGTATATCGGTCGCATCATTTCACACAGATCTTACTGGTTCAGAACATGATTATCTTTCTCTGGACATCATCCAGATCGATATTGTTTTGAGGGATAATTCACATGCTTATTCCACTTCGAAAGACTATGGAGCACCAGGCATTTACACGAGTTAAAGGGGCTTTCACTAAAAAATATTTCAGATGAGTGTTAAAATTCCTGAACAGAAGTAACCAAGTAGAATTGGAAAAAAAATGACAACAGATACAAAATTGTAATTGTATAAGAGCATTGCAAAATTCAATAGTTTCAAAAGCTGTAGAACAGAGCAATGCGATCGATTTTGAACTGTGATAAATATACACACATAGATGATAATATTATGTTAAATGTTTTGAATTGCTTTTCTGTCAGAGGGTGGTGAACAATGTATTTGGTTCTTGTTTTTGAAATAAAATATCAGTTTCACCCTAGTAGTAGGTATGTGAGACGATTTAACTTTTCTATTATATCAATAAATATGACACCCATAATCGAAACGATTTTATAAATAATTATAGATGTTATACCTCACAAATACTCAATTCAGTTTCACATAAAGGATTCTATGACTTAAACTTATTGATAGTGAATATTATAAGCAAAACTGTAATAATCTCAATAATTTTAAGGTATCCAAGATACGGCACCTATACAGTGCGGCTCTAAAAGGTCCCTCCCCCCTTTTTTTTAATGTGTGCACCAAAAATTTTGAAACTTGGCATACTTCAATTGCTGTCGAAATACTACTTTTTGATGTTACTGAGTACTTTTAGTATTCAAGATGGCGGCTGGGCGCCATTTTGAAACATTTTTTTAAATGGAGGGGGGTCGTCTGACACCTCATTTTGAAGATCCCGATGAGTACTTTATAACCCTAGAATATTGAGTCGATATCTTTGAGTACTACAAAATGGCGGTACATTTAATTACTACATTGATACATACAGTTTTTGAAAAAATTCGTCAAGTTCAATTCAAAAGATGCTTTTTTGACATTTTTGTATTTTGAGTGTATGTATCACTGTAGTAATTAAATGTACCGCCATTTTGTAGTACTTGAAGTTATCGACTCAATATTCAAGGGTTATAAAGTACTCATCAGGATCTTCAAAATGAGGTGTCACACGACCTCCTTTTCCATTAAAAAATGTTGCAAAATGGCACCCAGCTGCCATCTTGAATACTAAAAGTACGTCAGTAACATCAAAAAGTAGTATTTCGACAGCAATTGAAGTATGTCAAGTTACAAAATTTTTGGTGCACACATTAAAAAAAAAAGGGGAGGGACCTTTTAGAGCCGCACTGTATGTGAGAAGCGCTCTATTTTGGCGAAAACGTTAATAATTCTAAAAGTGAAAGGGGAGTTTTCTATGAATCGAAAACTCAAACATTTTAAATAAAACGGGGGATGAGTGTGCTATCTCGTTTGTTATATCGTGAGCTTAAGCACGTTATTATACTGACAAAGGAGCAGTTCCTGCAACGATGATTGAATTTTTTGATGTTGAATAAAAAAAAAAGTTGAAAAGACACTGTGAGATTCAGTGTCTTTTCAACTTTTTTAGTTAGCAAAAATCCTCAATAATGAATTTAAGTTGAGTTACGAAAAACTTCTCAGCCAGGTTTTCTCAGATGTTAGGTGATTAATTAGAAATCATGGACACGTCAATTTTTGTTTTTTGGGAGACACATTTTCTTAGTATTATCAGCCCTACCCGTCTTCTCCGCCAATCATTTTTTAAATATTTTTTGGAGGTACTTGTGTCCTCCTTTTAGAAGGTGACAGGTAGGGGGTGAAATGTTTTTCGTGCCCCACCTTTTATATCTTTTATATTAAGCTAAAATAGCAAATGTGACCCCTCAAAAACACAAATTGACGTGTCCAAATGATTTCTTATTAATCACCTAACATCTGCGAAAATCTGGGTGAAAAGTTTTTCATGTCCCACCTTGAATGTATTAATGATGATTTTTGCTAATTGTTCAGATTCAATGTCTTGGCAACTTTATTTTTTTTATTCACATCAAATAATTCAATCGTTGTTGCAGGAACTGCTTTTTTGTCAGTATAATAACGTGCTTGAGTCCACAATATAACAATGAGTTAGAAAACTCAACCCCCGTTTTATTTTAAATGATTATTGTTTCGATTCATTGAAATTTCCCCCGCCACTTTTCGAATCAACGTTTTTCCCAAAATAGACTGCTTCTCAACTATTATAACATATCTTGGATACCTAATGAAAATGGACTTTCGAAATTGTCAAGTATATTATTAAACCTAATTTCCCAAAATGATCGTGTCGCAAATCCAACATGGCTGGGCAATATATCATAAGCACACGTTTTACTGCAGTAACATTATTTAAGCAATTTGAATATGAACCTTGATCGGTGCCTTATTTGCATAATATAGAGAGTTTTCGCCTTTTGATAAGGAAAACGCAAGACCTTACAAGCCTCGTTACAAGCGGTGTTTTACAGTATCTAATAATGTTATGAAATCACTTATACGATTCAAAAACCATTACATTTTTCAGATTTGGAGATAAGATGCACAGTTTGATGTGTTGAAGTTATTAAACTGTTTTAACGGCGATAATGACTCTATACATATTTGTATTAATATTTATAAACTTCTTTTCACGGTTCGTTACCACTGCTTGTATAAAATGAATTTGAAATTCAAATCTATACCAAATATGATTTGAAGATTACATTAATTTGCCATGATGCGTTTTAGATGATTTTGAAAATTGGTATATCATTCCAATTTGAAAATGTCATTTTCCAGTATTGATAGAGTTATCAAAGAATAACATTAACTGTTATCCAATTTAAAATAAATTTGATTACCGATCAGGTTCCAGTCTCATCTTGTTTTCTCGAATTATTTAAGTGTTGCGATAATTTAAGTTGAGTCGAGTTTACTTTTACGATTACGATTATGGTCGACAAAAATCTGAAGGTGCAAATGTGATCAGGTATTTAACGACGTGGGTATATCTGGATAATGAGTCGCTGGTTTGATTGCCAACTAATTTTGAGAATTTAGAGGCTACTCAGTTTCTTATTTGAAGAAAGAGTTTGAGATACTATGATGTAATGTTACCTGAATCGTACCATGGCTACGTTTTGATGGTGGTTCCACATGGACAGAGACGTATTATGGAAGGTTGTATTATTTTTGTTATCAACTCTAGAGAGCAGCCTTGCCAAGTTCAGGTCATAAAATCAGAATGTTGAATATTTTTTTTCGGAAAATTCGATGTAAAATTAACAATATAAAACCATGATACCTAATTGAAAAATCAACGGTCAAGTAATTTTGTTATTTTTTTCGTGAAAACTCCACAATGAATTGAGGGTAATGTAGGGTGCGTGCTTGGTCGGTAAGGTAGGAAACTGCCCCGGCCAAACCAGGCCGATAAGCAAATTCCGGTCTATTTGCATATTCATGCCTCTGTTACAATAATCTTGGCGGAAAATCGTCGTTTGCATCGTGAAGTTTTTGTACGGAAAACGGAAGTGAACAATATGAAATACTTTTAAAAAATAAACACCCCTTCAGAACAAAGAGAAAATCATCCGTAGGTTATATTATACACTTTTTTTCTTATTTCTATTGTTGTTACTGTATTTAATAGTCCGAGGATAGAGACCGCTCTAAAGTCATCAATCTATTAATTAGCCTGTAGGAATAATTTTGCTTGCAGATCACTATACTATGGATGGACGAAAAGTTGTGACTGTATCAGTAAAGTTCGAATCGTTATGTGATTTAAATGAATTTTGAAAACGTGATAAGATCATGATCGAGAGATGTTTAATAACATTTGTATAACTTTCGCTAGGGCTATTGGAGTATAATTCCGACAAAGTGGTAAGTGGGGCAGGAGAAATAGAGTATAGAATAGTTCAAGGTGTTGCATAATTTTTCTATAAACAACTAGATTTAAAACATGTTCAATGAAGTATATGTATTATTTATTTCTAAGGCTAAATAGATGGATATATTAAGAAAACGTAGTTGTTGATGTCAGTGATGAGTTTTGGAGACGTCATTTCCTTTCACCAGCATTTCTCAAGTTATGTTTGATAAACATTGAAAATGGAGTTTCGTTTCATCTTCAGGAGACAGCGCGAGGAGGACATTATCGTAATCATTGTTGTAGTAGACTAACTATTAAAGAAGATCATTATAATACTTATGACATTGGGATTTCACCTGTGACATCAAGATTGGGGCATTGGAGGAACAATCGTTGAATGCAAAATTAAATAATTTTTGAAATATCCTTAACGATCTATACAGTGATAACGTGTTTGTTTCATCTTCGAGGGAAAGCGAGCGGAGGAGATGATTCATTCAACATTCGTGTTACCGTTGTGTGACCCAATGTAGATGATCCAAACAGCACAATACCGAATGGAAAACATATGGATTGCCTATGCAATAAAAAATGAAACTGAAAAAGTCTATGATGGTTTTTGGTCTAGTGAATAAATGGGTCAGCATCCAGCCTTTGTATTATCGTACCAAATGATCAACATTTCAAAAAATAAATGTTCTTGCTGATGTGTACAAATAAAATTAAAAATTCTCACGATGGTAATTGGCTGATCTAGATTCTTGAACTTCAAAAATTATTTTTGATTAAAAAAAGGATAAATACACAACATTGAAATTTTTATTACGTTGAAGAGAGTTTGGAGAGTACCTAGTTGTGGTGGAATTAATATCTCTAAAATCAGAATTAATACTGTTCTTATAAGTAAGTCACATCAAAACATGACAACAAATAGCCCGCGTGTGATGTGGATGTGTCGGATGGTGCAACTTTTTTTTTTAGAGGAAAATATTAGAGGAATCCATTTAGAAAATTAAGAGGAATCCATTGACATCGTTGACAATCGGTCACTATTTCACTGTCTTATTTACAAAATTCTCATAAATAATAATTATTGTGTAATTATTTCAAGCGTCAAAGCATCTCTCAGTGGGAGCCCATACCAGGTAGTCATGAACCCAAGCAACCAACCCAATAAGTAGCAGGCAGGCATCTTTTCAAAGCCAATTTATTCCGAAAACACAAGTGCTCCCGCATAACTTAGTAAGTCTGTCGCTCTGGTTTATTTACGCCTTCGTGAATATTTCAAACCAAGTACCAAATCGTCGGTCTTCAAAAATATGAACTCACGCAAGTAAATAACTATCTGGAGGTTTTTTTTTATTACAACCGTCCATTTATTTTCGATAAATAAATATGTGATTTTTTAAACTTATCCATAACGGGTTATAGTTAGAAATCGAAGGAACTATCCTAATAAGCACCAGCTTTTGAATGTTAATTTTTTCCAAAAACCAATTTTTCCGCATAGCTTGGTTACCCCGCCGGACAATTAAACAAAAGCAATATTGACAACTCAACAAAATGAGGCTATTTGGTGTAGTAGTTTGGATTGTATTTTGACGGTAAGCATTATTAGGTACAGTTTTGGATTATTGAACGATAACATGAGCTTCATTTGTGTCATACATTTTTCCATTTCTCGCTATTGAGTTGGTCCGGGAACTGATGATTTTGGGACGACGTACTATATCTTTCTCATCATCGAAGAATGCATCGATGTCATATAATTCCTTTTTACTCCACTCCATTTGTGCTTATTTATTATGATTGAACCAACTAAAATTAATCTTTTCTTAAACGTGTAAAAGGGGCACTAAACCGTTTTTTGAAAAAAAAAATCGCCAGGATACGTAAACTGACAAATAGATTCAAGTTTTCAAAAGCACAATCAATTCTTTGATAACTGATGCTGGATAAAAATTTTAGTGAGGTTAGAGGTGTTCCGTTAATTTTTTGGGGGTGTCCCATTTTGGTCACAATTGAGGGTTATCTTGGTTATTTCTAAAGATAGAACGTTGTCGTTTTCACGCTACTTTGTTGTGAAACGAAAGATGCCATCAACAAAAATGTCATAGGACTTTCACTTTTTGAGCTTCAGGGGGATTTTGAAAAATTTGGATTTTTGGACACCCTTTGTAGCTCAGCTATTTGATTACTTATCGGAAATATGAAAACGAGTTCTGATAGAACTTTCTACGTGAAATTCAGTAGCGCCATCAGTTTTTTTTCTGGATATCTTCATTTTTGAAATATTGATTAATGTTGGTTTTTTTTAAATGGGACACCCTATATATTTATCAAGAAATTGATTTCTCTTTTTACAGGCTTTTCAAAAATATATAATATTATATGGGTCTGTTTTGATAAACCACCGCAATAGTTCCAATTTTCATAATTCGCGATCAAACTTTTGCAGTAGGCCATGAAGACCAACGATCTTTGTAATTTTTTTCTTGTTAACAGTAACAGATGTCTCAAGTTTTGTGTGTATGATGTAAATCTGCGATTATGGCAGGAAACCAGGCCTCGAACCAGACTATCGAAAATCTTGATATGAAGGTTGGCAGAGAATAACGATCAGAGTCAATTTTTAAATGAAATGTTCCATCATGTAGCTTGATCCAAAAATAATACGTTCATCATTTATTACGGCAAATAAAGTTCATAGTTCTGGATAGAAAGATCTTGAAACTCTTTATATATATGTTTTTTTTTATATTATGCAAATTGGTAATATTCGATGTCAAACAACTTGTGAACACTGACAAAATATTATATTAAATGGACCGTGATCGTTATTCGCCGCGACACTTCTTCTAAGTTCTGTTGTTTAAAATTTTGTATTATATTATATATATAATATTATATTACGGTTCTGTACCAACCTTTCTGTTGTTTTGTATTAACTAGGTGATGAGAATATCCAAAGCTGCATCTGAGATGTGTTTTAAAATGTTCGAAAGTCTTGTTTTCTGTCATAATCATAATTTACATACATGAAAGTTGAGAACCCTTACCAAGTCAACAATAACAAACATCGTTGGTTTTCATGGCCAACTGCAAAATTTTGATTGCGAATTATGAAAATTAAACCCATACTAGATTTTATTTTTAAAAAGCTTGTAAGAAGAAAAATCAATTTTTTGATAAATATATAGGGTGTCTTGTTAAAAAAAAATTGGAATTGTAACCAAGATTAGGTTTTAATGTCACTTTCAATGTTTTAAAGTAGTTGTGCAGTGATTCATTTCCACATTCAAATTGTTTTGCAGCCTCTTATCTAACCCTAACCACAGCCCTAATTCCTTGGGTTGCTTGTTGTAATGAAACATTGGAGTAGTGAGTATTTTGCTGCATGCAGCGGCCCCCTGCTTGCAAAAAGGTAAAAACTGATTTCAGGATGGAAATAAGAGTTGAGAACGACAATAAAAAAAGATAACTCATCATAACTATTTGAATCAGTGCACAAAATGATATATTTATATGTATATGAGGAGTCAATAACATATCCTGTAGAGCATTCAAGAAACTGAGCACGCAGCTTGAGCACAATTCGAGCTACATCTAGTAGGCGGAGAAGTATAACGTGAAGCCTCGCCCACAAGAAAGCTTTCGGGGTGTTTCCGGCGAGCTTTCGCTTTATAACCAACGTAATCAACCAATAAGAGCTTCGCTGTTTATAGTTAGAGTAGCGTTATAGACAATTAGGCTTAAACCCGATGGTAATGCGGTTGCGTTTGTCGTATTGCTGTCATTGATGCTTTGGCTTTGCTATAGGCGATTGCTTCTGATGTGGTTTGCCAACGTGTGCGTTAAGAGAATTTCTGAGTGGGTTCAGGCACGATTACCACTATTACCAGATATTTTTGCTTACAAGTTTCTTGGAAGGGTTTCTTCAAATTGTGTTCATAGTTTTAGAATAGGTATGTAGGTACTTTTTTCCAAAGTCAATACTTATTTTTTTTCAATCGTGCTCTATTCAAAGTACCTAATAGAGATGATTCGTTTTGTTGACTAGCAGATTAAACCAGAGAAAATTGGATGACAAACAATTCATAAAATTAAGTGATTGAATAATGCGGAAAAACCTCACCTAGCATATATGACAGAATTGTAAATATCAGGTATTCACCTAAGGTCATAATATTCCATATTAAATTAATGACATCGATATAAAGATGAAATAACGAAAACAATTAATATGAATATTTGAAAAATAGAGTAATAATGACCGATGTCTGGCCCTAAATGATAAATGGATGTCATGTGAATTTAGTTCTTGGGAAATTGGTTATTTCAATTGATGATTATATATGATCTTGAGTCGAATGTAGAGGTGTTTCATTTGTAAATAGATTTGTTCCAACCTACACAATTGGTACCGTTCCGGAACGGTTATTGGAACTGTTAGAATTGATTTATTGCGCATGATCTAGATTTTCATCATTTCCATCACTGTCCCAGATTCGCATCGTTCAGGAATCGATTACCGAACGGTTCCAAGTTTGTTGGAACGCGTGACGGGACGGTGTTAGGTGCAAGGAATCATTCATACGCAGTTGGAACGGAATATCTTTAGTGCGCAGGAGAAGGATCGTTCCAAGTACGGTTCTCGGTCGGGTTGGAGCAAAGCTAATAATAAAAGCCATATCTCTCTCGACCCAGGACTCAGTTCTTTTTCATTGTATAGTAACCAAGTTATCTCTGAAAAAATTGCCAATACCATATAAGAACGAAATACTGCATTATATATAAGGAATTATTTTTCTTGCCCAAATTTCTATTCAAATGCCGTTATCTCCAGAACCATTAAATAAATAGAAATTATATTCTAGTAATTGACTATCTACAAATTCTGACACTTTTTTGTTACACCCTGTACCTCTACATAATCTACTTTCCAAACCTCATGTTCATGCCAGAGCCTTTACACATAATGTGTTCATCGTTGAAGAGACCCAAGGTACGCACATGTTCTAATAGCAGTGTCCAGATAATATCCCTGCTACTTACCTAAGCTGATTTTTTTAGTTTCAGTAGACTTCCAGTGAATTATTGTTGGATTTCCTTGGCCATAATGTTAAACCATGATGGTGCCAATCACCAGGATTGAGACACAGTGAAACAGTGATGGCAGAGATCACTTCCTGTTTTTTTTTGGTCCAACAGTCCAGCCAGCCTCTTATAGAGAACTTAGTGGTTCCAATGGTAGATTCTGGATCCACAAGTGCTGTATTTGCAGCTTTGCGTGCCAAACAGTATAGGGAACTTGCCCATTTTTTCTTTATCTTTATTTATTTTAAAGTGTGCGTTCATGTCTAATAACACCGTGTATCAAATATAAGCCCTTAAATCGCACTGGTTACTTTACAATAATCAATCAAAATTGACATCGACGCTGTGAAAATTCAAACGAAGCAAAAAGCGCGGGAAAGTTTTCACGTCATAACGCGTATCTTTGGCAACCGTTTGATGTCTGATGTGACATTGTTAAGTTAAGTTTAGATCTCCATAGTTTATTTCATAGTTTTTGAAAAAAATCAAGGATAGTTTATATAAATATTGCATTATGCCGCTTTGTTCGATTCAACTTTGAAATTTCCAAATAAATTTTCATTCGCGTGCCTGCTCACAAAAACCGGCAAATAAAATCACTTAGAGCATGCAGAGGCAATGAGGGAAATTATTTCGTTTAAAACCAGTGCTATGTGAGTGTATGTGGAGATCATTTTTATTTTTGTATGTATTTTGACAAAAAATACCATTACCTACCTAATTATTGTGTTTTTAGATTTTTAGAGATTATTTCTTGGGTACATAGGTATTACTACAGACAGATTACAAAAATGAACCTTTTTATTTTATTTTACCAGTATACAGTATGTCCGGCGATGAGGTATACAAAAGGACAAATCATGGACCAAAATTTTTAATTCTCGATAAACTCATTTTTATAAAAAATGTTGCTTGTTAAAAAAATATTATTGTCGATGAAAAAAAAATATTTTATACAATACTCACCAAATTTGGAAGTTTCTGGCAAAAAGAAAAAAAATAAATTGGGAAGCCAACATTTTTTCAATTCAAATCTGTATTTCACTGAAAATTGGCTTATGTGTGTGAAATTGGGTTTTTATTTTATTTAATGTTAGGTGTGGTATCGATTGATTTACATATTTGTATGAATTATGCCTTAACTAATAATCACTAATAATTATTGGTTTATATTATTATATTCATCGTATCACGTTGAAAATAATTATTTTTGCGCCTTCTTCGAAATACATAATTGGAAATAAAAAAAAAATTGTCTTCTTTGATCCATTATTGACACTGTGAACTGATAGAATGCCTAAAGTTACATCTTTGCTAAAAACTTCTGAATATTATATATGAATGTAGGTATAGTTCTCTCTTGAAATAAATTGATTTTCCGACTTCTTGAAGACGCTGTACAGAATTTGGTTTTTTTCCATCGACAATCGTTTTTCTTTAAAGAAATTGAAGTTTTGGTTCATTTGTCCTTTTGTCTACCCCATCGCCGGAAATACTGTAGGATACTGGTGAAATGAAATAACTAGGTCAATTTTTTTAATTTGTAATATTATGTAATATGCGGAGTAATACGTACCTAAGAATAAAATCTCCAAAAATGTAAAAACACAATTATTGGTATTCATTTCATAATACTTACATTAAATTGATCTCCACATACATAAATAGCACTGTTTTTCAATGAGATATTAGAGAGTTATTGGAAATTTGAAAATAGTGCTAGAATTAATAGTGCAATTCAATACTGCTTGACGTTACTGCTTCCGTAAAGAAACAGTTATTGGAGCCTGCATAATTTATGGCTGTCTTTGCGGTGTCTCACGGCTCTTTTCGTTATTTCCAACATAACCACAACATCGTTGAGATGTATAAACAAACAAATGGAAATCGTTTATCCAGTGTTTCACTGGTGTATTTTCATTGTTCTGGTTTATTTTTTTTTAACTCTATTGATTCGGAGTTTCAAAGTTTCGAATAATTGAGTCTACATGGGTAGGTATATTGATAAATTCACGGAGGAGCACTACATCAATACATCATCCTCGTAACAGAATCGTGGCCGGTTTATTTTTTGCTCACTCGCATTAAACTTATTTTGATTGATATCCGCGGCACATACTGAAAAAATGCTGGAGAACAAAAACCTATTATAAATAAAAATTGACCACCCCGTCTAAACTAAAAGTGAACATATACAAATTTCAATTGTCAAATGACAAAAAACTGCGAAACCGTCAAAATAACGCCGAAATCACCTTAACACGGCTTGACTTTATTGGTGCCGTAATAGAGTCGGGCACAAACGTTATTAACGCTAGCCCTATCAAACGTGGCAAATGCTCATGCGTAGTTGTCAAAATAATGCTAGCATTATAACTGCTAGACCTAATTTCACTTCCAATAACTCTCTATTCTCCACATATCTTCTTCTTCTGCATACTCTTAGTAATTTTGTTTTTGTTTTTCGTCATCGGGCACGCGAATAAAAAGTTGTTGGGAAATTTCAAAGTTGAATTAGCACCTACACTGCGGCCTGCGGCAGAGTGCAATATTTATAATACCATCCTCTTTTTTTCAAAAACCACGAAATGAACTAACTCAATGTCACTTCAGAGTTCAAACATTCAAATGGTTGCCAAAGATACGCGTTAAGACGTCAAAACTTTCCCGCGCTTTTTGTTTCGTTTGAATTTTCTTAGCGTCGATGTCAACTTATTTGATCATTTATTGTAAAATAACTAGTGCGATTCAAGGGCTGATATTTGGTATACGGTGTTTTTGGACATGAACGCACACTTTAATACAATAAAAAAAAATGGGCAAGCTCCCTATTGTTCATAAGTTGGGTTCTTCCCTACAATCCCAGCGATTGTCCCTCCAGAACCCTGGTCACACTATTTTGAATGGCATCAACATAATTAAAACGTTCTCTCTGCATTGCGAGTTTCAATTCCAGTAGGGTGGGTGTTGGATCGTTGGGACCGACTTCTGGGCCAGAGACTGTGTAACTAGTATCGAGGAAATGGGCTGGCGCGTTCTCATGTAAAAGTCGGTCCAAGACTAATCTGTAGAACGCTGCGTTCACTGAAATGACCATCGTTCGAATTTTCGTGGGTCGCCTCGCCCTTGCCTCACCACTTAGTGATTTTTACCACTCAATAACCTCACTTTGGCATGAACACTCATCTCCATAAGCGGTTTTCAACATTTCAAATGTTTCCTAGCCCACTTTTTCGCTGTTTGAAACAGAATTTCCGTTGCAAAAACTGTGACATAGTTCCAAAACACTTCTACTTTAATTAAATATAGCTAGCTACTGGATGAAGTTACAGTGCAGTGATCTCGACCGTAAGTGACTGAGAAGTCATATTAGATAGTTCTGCAGGCGAATATCAGATGGGGCAATCAGAACGTCTTATGGAAAACCAGTCCCTTTTTGGATAAACGGTGTATGTCAATGATACTACAATAGATCTGCCACAAAAAAATAAATATAAATTAAAAGTATTTTGAAACAAAGATTTCGATATGATAATAACTATATTCGAAGTGTGCTTGAAAAAAAATCAATCCTATATACAACAGCAGCCGTTGAAAATGAGTGCTTTGATTTAGTGAACAAAACGCACTGTGATGTCAGATACTTGCTGCTAGGAAGACGGAACGTAAGTATACTTATATTAAATTGTGACGTTAGTCGTCCAAACAATATTGGAGTTTGCATGTGTTTTGAGTTCGACAGTATAGAGCATTGCGATTAATTATTATCAGGAAAGCTTATTTATTCTCCGCAATTATGGAGGACGGTTTCCAGAAAGAAGATTCACATAATTTTCCAAAGAAGACGTGACGTAGTTTGTGATGAAATGTAGTTGTTGACAAGGTGTTTTCTTCCGGCTTTCAAACGTTTTCAAAATTCCGTCTCACTGCCGCAAACCATGATTTTCTTTTTGCTGTCTGCTGTATTGAGTACTCACAATAATTTTCGTTAGCGTCCTATACTCATTGGGTTGTGCACTCAGGCACAAGACTCCACTTTTTTTCCACCATAATATTATTAGAGAAATATTGGAAATCTGAAAATAGTGCTAGCATTATTAGTACAATTACCTTATTTTAATACTGCTTGACGTTACTGCTTCCGTAAAAAAACCGTTATTGGAGCCTGCATAACTCACGGCTATTTTCGTTATTTCCAACATCGTTGAGATGTTCTATAAACAAACAAATGGAAATCGTTAATCCAGTGTTTCACTCGTGTATTTTCATTGTTCTGGTTTATTTTTTTTTAATCTCTATTGATTCGGAATTTCAAAGTTTTGAATAATTGAGTTTACGTAGGTAGGTATATTGATAAACTCACGGAGGAGCATGCACTACATCAATACATCATCCCCGTAACAGAATCGTAGCCGGTTTATTTTTTGCTCACTCATTAAACTTATTTTGATTTATATCCAAGGCACATACTGAAAACATGCAGAAAAACAAAAACCTATTATAAATAAAAATTGAAAACCACTCCGTCTAAACTAAACGTAAACATACTAATTTCAATTGTCAAATGACAAAAAACTGCCAAACCGTCAAAATAACTCCGAAATTACCTTAATACGGCTCGACTTACTGCTAGACCTTATATCACTTTCAATAAGTCTCTATTTATAATGCCGAACCGTGTTTAACACCAGTCATATTTTATTTATCGTTATCTATGGCTACAGTACTTTACCTATGACTACAGTAAATTAGCGCGTAGGTGACGTCACCCCTTTTTCTAGCCTCTACGCGTTTTGGCAAACGCGTTCATGTTACACCTAAATCCACCATTTTTAATAAAAAACTAAATTTTGTGGACAGACCTTTTACCAGTGTGTGTCTCACCAAGTTGGAACCATACGGAAAACTTGTTTATTATTTATTTTAGGAGATAAAGTTATTCTTCATTAAAAGTTCTGCATGATCTAAAATCTAAAATACAATCATCAGATATAAAAAAAACATCAGTCGCATACGAGGTTTATCACAAAATATCATCTTCGTGCAAGAGTAAAGTATACCTTTATTTTTGACAATATCGAAAATTGTACTTGAAAAAGTTGATCAGAACTAAAAACCACGTTCAGATCTGCAACTTTACACCATTTTACAATGTTAGTTTTTCTTTATTTTTGGCTCTTGTGATTAATAAAAAGGCGATAACCTTTCCTTATAGCCTTTTCATACCTACTACTTTACTCCTGGGCGAAACCCATATTCTTGGTCAAACCTCGTATACGACTGAAAAGAATTATTATCCGAGAAATGTATTTTACATTTTAGAACATGCAGAAGTTTCTATAAGAGATAACTTTTTCCCCTAATATTAATATTAAAAAAGTTTTTCATATGGTTCCAATTTGGTAAGACATACCTAACTGTGTAATGTACAAAATCAACCCGAGCTTAAAAGAAAGCAAATATTTGAGCATATCAAAAAGAAACTCTGAAAACATGAGTTGCAAAGAAATGATCTAAATCGTTGTGCAAACCGCATATTTTTAGAAGCCATTTGTTAAAAAATTATAACAGTTTAAATATAGGTGAAAATCTCGAGAGTACAGTTTTTTTTGTTAAAGATTGTATACGTTGAGGTATACAAAAAACAAACCTATTTTTCAAATTGGAAGAGGTTCTTGGACTTGGGGACAAAATAAAAGACGTTACTCTTACTGTCTTCGCGACGTTTCGTCAAAGTTTATTGACTTTTTCTTGATGTTGTAGACTTTGTGTTTAGGTTTTTTCATTTTTTTCATTTTTTCATTCTTGTGATTTGATTATTTTTATTTTTTGGTTTTTAGCCTGAAGAAGTCAATAAATTTTGACGAAACGTCGCGAAGACAGTAAGAGTAACGTCTTTTATTTGGTCCCAAGTCCAAGAACCTCTTTCAATTTGATCATCCACAAGGGACAAGAAATAAATCTAACATAAACCTATTTTTGATTCGCAGCAACACAACCACAATAAACTTATCTGTGATTCTATGTAATACCATTTTATAATACACTACCCGACAATAAATTCCGGACAAGAATAATTTGAGTCAATTTGTTATCCCTGTGACTTTTTTATTTTTTTTCTGATTTTGGCAAAATTTTCACCAAAGTGTAGCTCTGTCTCGAGAATACCCTTGATTTTGATTTTGAAAAAATATTGACGGCTTGGTCATTTTACGGGGAGGAAGAGAAGCTACTTTTTTAGCCCAAAGTTTTCAACACCCAATGAAAAAATTTAACGGCAAAATTACGCTCCATTCTATTCTGTTGTGAATTGCGATCTGTTGTGAATTGCGATATCTTTTCTCAACAGAAAGTCTTTTAGGTCCTGTCAATATCTGCTTTTTAAAAAAATATACAGATGTTTAAAGAAAAAGCTGCAGTTTTCCGATATTTTATCAACAATGAATGAAAACATTCTCATAAGCTTTCAAGGAGTTTAGCCCTATGTCTTGAGATATTACCCTTGATTTTGGTTTTCAAAAAATACTGATGGCTTGTTAATTATACGGGGCGGAACAGAAGCTACTTTCAAACCCTTAAGTTTTCAACACCCTGTGGAAAAATTTAGCCGTAAAATTTGGCTCCATTGTATTCTGTTGTGAAGTGCGATCTTCTCTCAACAAATTTTTTTTTGGTCATATCTGCTATTTCAGAGAAGATACAGATGTTTTAAGAAAATGCTGCAGTTTTCCGATATTTCATCAACAATGAATGAAAACATTCTTATGGACTTGATGAACAATCATTCTAACATTCCATATTGTCCCAATCTACCTAATGTTCCATATTGGGCAAATTGTTCACCTCGAACACTCTTTCGAGGCGGTAGTATCACTACATGGCAGTACAGATGTTGTATTAATTGAAAATGGAAAATCGAACACATGGGATAGGTATGCTAGGATTGCTAGGTACACATGTTCGCAATAGACTTCTGGTAACCTTGCCTGATTTGCGAAAAGCCCTTCTTGAAAAATAGCAAATATTTCGCAAGATCCATCAAGAGCATGCCATTCGCATGGCAGAAGTCATAGGGATGCGAGGTGACAATACGCGCTATTGATCTTGCAACAATTATTGCTCATGCAAGTCTATGAAAATGTTTTTATTAATTGTTGATGAAATATCGAAAAACTGCAGCATTTTCTTTAAACATCTGCATCTTTTCCAATAAAGCAGATATTGACATGAACAATACAGTATTCAGTTGAGAAAAGAGCACACTTCGCAACAGAATACAACGGAGCTAGATTTGCCGCTCAATTTTTCAACAGGGTGTTGAAAACTTAAGGGTAAAATAGTAGTTTCCGTTCCTCCTTGTATAATGACCAAGCCATCAATATTTTTTGGAAACCAAAATCAAGGGTATTATCTCAAGACAAAGGGCTACACTTTGGTACAAATTTCACCAAATTCGAATAACAAATAAAGAATTATAAGGATATCAGTTTGACTCAAATTATTCTTGTCAGGAATTTATTGTCGGGGAGTGTACTATGATAAGAGAAATTGTTTAAAACGTAGCTAAATAGGGGAAATATGTACTTCATTTTTATTATAAGGAGTTAAATTATTATCATTAGAAGCAATACATCCACTTTAATGACTTGTCCATTCTGCAGACATAAATTCCTTTGAAATACTCAAAATTTCAAAAAGCTCAGACGCTACAGTATTTGCACCTCTTCTAACACTTCAGATACAAAATCATTAGTTATTGCAAAATATCAAAACAAATTATGACGACCTATAATTTACCAATGTGCTGGTCTGCTAGTTATTGTTCAAATGACTCATTAGTTTGTCAAAACTATCAACATTCAGTCACAATTCTCAATACTCTAAGCTCTATTAACAATAATGAGATTATCAACTTCTCAGAACACAATGATGCTCGAATTTCAAGTAACTGCGAGCAAATTGCTAGGAAAACCTTATTCAACTACAAACTAATCAAAATAAGACCATACTTTCCATAATACTAAAAACGAGACTCAACACAAAGTTAAACATTATTACTCCCCACTTCTGAGAAACCGACCAGCAATTAGAAATCAATTTACACTGGTCTCATAATACAATCAATAAATGATTAGAATCTATTTAATCTGTTTACACCTCTGGCTTATTAGGGCCACTTGTAAAAAAGCGAGAAAACAATTAAATATTTTTACTTGATAGTTTGATAGATTTTAAATTGAGAATGCCTATATTGATAGCCGATATAGTGGCTGGCTACTTGACGATAATAACCCTGTGCTACGCTCTAATGTCCTCTTAGATACCGATCTGTAATATTCAATATCTTGCGTGAAGTAATCGATGCTACTACATACCGGGTGTGAAATTGAATATGTCAAGAAAGTTTGATCTTGAATCAAAAAATTGGTTTCAAAATATGAATTGACAAGAGTAATTATCATGTTCTTTTGTTTTAGAATGAAATCTGTCTAGAGCGAGGTCTAGAGTGCAATGCAATAACCCTACGGGACATAAAAATAACAATCAGTTGAATACTTTTTCCATCACAATTGATCAAACAGTACAAACATAATGAAACAGTCTTCTTAACTAATTCACATCTGATGAAAATCCCCAGTTAGGCTAGAACATTGACTTTAATACACTGATAAAAATGTTCGGATGTTGGCAAAGAAATGGGTTTCTTGATTTTTTTTTCTTATAACAAAAGCGGCGAGCTTAAAATAAGAACATTTCATTTCCCAAAAAATAACAGAAGTTCTTCTATTAAATCCTTGATTCTTTTGGTATTTTATTTTTTGCTGACAAAGTCGAGTCTCTTGCATCTAGCGCTGGCATGCAATGGACTTGTATTAAAATCTTGAGTACTTGAGGAACAAAATAGGAGAATCTATTGTGTCTTGAGGCAAAACTATGATTCTTGTGATAAGACCATCCCCGAAGCGCCTGCGCTACTAATCAGTCCCAGCACCTCGGACTCTCGGACCTCGTGTCGCACCAAACACGCGTATGCACTGCCTATTTGTTCCGGGTTACCGAACTGAATGACGTGCGGCTCTATCGCAAATCTGATGCTAAACTTGTGAAGAAAAAATTAAAATGAGTAAAAGTGTCCAACTGCAAGATTTACTGAGTAAATTGGGCCTAGGCCATTTGTTGGCAGTTTTTGTGGGTAAGTATATAAGATCATTTTTAGTTTTTTTGTTGATTATAATATGTGAGACAACCATGCTTATTCCGACGTCATCTAAATAATCTATGTCCCAATTTTCAGCTGCTAAGTTTTATGATGGGTAACATTTATCTTTTTAATTTTGATTTTTGAATTAAAAGTTATTGGTCTGCGGCGTTTGTTCATGCTTATTTATAAAAAATCATTTTGCTAATATGCCATTAATGGCTGAGCAGGAAGGAAAAATGGCGAGATCGATAATTTGTTGTGGCGTCAATCAAATGAGATGTTGTCAAAACTCGATACTCTTGAGACAAAGAAATGTTCACTTCTTAATAGTTCGTCACTCTTCTTTCAAGATATTTTTTAGTTTTCGACAAAGGCATGTGTTATATTCGAATATATTATTCTCTCCAGACAAGAGTTTTGATTTTGGATTCATGGTTTCTCTGTAGCGATTGTTGTTTACCAATCTAATTGAATACAGATAACTTTAAGAATTTTTTTTGATATTAAATTTTCGAAAATGAACTACCTACATCCATGTCGGTATGAAATGTAGAAATAGTATAGATATTCTTTATCATAGTTTTATTTCAGATCAAAACATTGACGTTGATCTAGTAAAATATCTATCCGAAGAACAGATAAACGTTTTTGCTAAAAATATTGGTGATAAGATAAGACTGCATAGGCTGATACAATCATACAATTGTGAGGATACTCATTCTAATGTAAGCACACATCATATTTATATAGATTGTTCTTAAATTATTTTCTATAATACAGGGGCAGGTGCTTTGAGGGTTTAAAAACCCAAGGACCGAAAAACCAGTGAAAGAATAAAAAATTTAGTTCATAAAAATAAAAGTGTGATTGTGAGTGTACATATTATTTAGAATACTTTCCGTCCATCAACCTCATTTTTTCAAATAAAGAGAAACTAAGTAAAAAATAGTTGTTTTCTTTTTAAAATCAAGCGGATGATAACAGCATATTTTTGGACTACCCCGTATACATGAATTTACTTGGAAAAACCACAGAATAAAAATAAAAAATTGAAGGTTCCGAGCGTTTAAATAAAAAAACGCACTGCATGTATCGTGAAGCTATAATATTTAATCATAAAAATATAATTTTTGTTTGTCCATGTTTGAAAATGTATCAGAGAGACTTTAATCACACAACATCATATATTTTTTCATTTGTAGGAACAAAATTGTATGGGTTTTTAAAAAATCTATAACCACTAAATCTACAATTGTGTTTCTACACATTATGAAAGAATGAATGATTCAACCAAAGAAATAATCGACAAAATGGAAATAGCAGTGCTCTTGATTAAAACAATTAATGGTTTTCTTTCAAAGCCATATGATCTTATTGGAAATCTATCAAAGCTTTGAAGTGAGTCGATTTCGATATTTTTCAAAATCACAAACTATTGACTCAGAAAACTGCAGGTCGTGGGAAGAAAACTAAAGGTTTTGAGAAAAGATTCCTAACATTTTGACAAAACCACAATTATACTTGTAAGAAGAAATAGTTGCTTCAGCATAAAATGTGCGGGGCTTGAGATAAGATACTATGCATTCTAATAAAACTTCAACTACTTCTGAGAAGTAACCCTTACCTCTGCTCAAAATATGCAGATTTCAATGATAGTTTCTGAGCGTATGGATAATGCCCCAAGTACTTGAGACAAGAGCGCGTGTTTTTGTTACCAAAACAGAAAACTTCCAAACAAATAATCCATATTTCAGCTTTGGCCATATGTGGTTGGTGTAAGAGAAATTCAGGAATGAATACAAAGAATCTATATTTTTGTCGCAAAATATTCATTCAATTGGCATATATCAACACCGCGGCGGCATTGGGAGAATGCCGTACGGCTATATAGCAAGAGATTCTTTTTATCAGTGTACCAAACTCAATGGGCTAAAAGCAAAGTAGACAAACAGAACTTTCTCCGACTACCTACAAACAACTAGATGAGACCAGAACGATCCTGCATCGGGTTTTGTTTCGGAAGACTACAAATAAATACAAACAGTATCAAGGCCGTTCGAAAGTGTCGTAGTCGTCCAGAATTTGAAGAGCAATCAATTGGTTCTTTATGAGTACATGATAAATGCAATAATGGTCAAATCTTATGCTAATGCGAATGATGTTGCTTTTATTATCGATGAAGGTCGCCACGATTGAGCAGATAGAGCCCGCATCGTTATACGTCCTCAGAGTCGTACCAAGTTTGAAAAAAGTGCTGAAACAAGGATATCATTTCTGAAAGGGGATTTATTCGAGGAAGACAAATAATTTATCCTACGCCAGCACCACCCTCTCGCCTAGACCAAGAGTATGGGAGTATGGAGGCTGCATTGAAAGCCCTAAACTCCTATAGCATCGAAGATCCCGGAAGATTTTCTTCACGACCCAGAAGAGTTGGCACCAAGAAATAACAGATTAAAGCTGATCGGGATTCCCGGCCTCTAAGGGATAGAAGTCAGTTGGCACGGCCATACCGTTCAGAACATTTTGACTGAGTGTCAACAAAGACGGTTAAAGTGGCAGTACAGGAATGGTCAAGTGAACAACATCTCAGGAACTGGCATGCAACATCGAGGCTCAGAAACTCTAAGGATACAATCAGCTACCTGTCTAACCAACCAAAACTTACTGACGATGTGCTGCAGCTAACGCGTACCCAGATTAGACTTGTGGTGGTGCTGACGGGACACTCCCACCTATGAGTACGAAGACTGATGAGTGACTACTATACAAGCTGCAGGATATGTGATCAAAAGAACGAAGCTTCCTCATACATCATCTTTGTCTGTGAAACCTTTACTTGCAGAAGATATGATATTTCCGGTGCACACACGGCTAGAAACCACTCTCATGAAAAACTTACCGGTAAGTTACTGGACCTGATGACTGAAGAAACAGAACTGGCCTACACCGGCGAGAATGGGGCAGTACAATAGCCACTGGCTGCAGTACATATCGGCAATAGATTAGCCTGACCCCGCCTTAAACAACAACATCAAACAACATGCAGGTTGAGGAAGTATATTTACAAATACCAACAACGAAACAAGTGCTGGCGTGCCGGAGCGAGACAACCCACTGCGTGACGAGTCGAAATCTTGAAAAAAAAATGTATTTCTGTGGGGAGCCTTATATAAACTTTGAAACCAACTTGAATATGAGAAAAATTATTGCACCATATTTGTATTGATCTAGCTGTTGCTCTCAGGACATGATGGCTCATTATATTTTGACATAATCCAGAATATTTCTCCAGTTGTCTTGTAAAAAGAAAAAGTATTTGATGCTGCTACTCGGACCCCTTTCTGAAAATGATTTCTTTGAAAATAAACAACATTTTAGTCAGATTTGAAGGCGGTCCTTCTAATGAACATATCTGAGATCAACTCAAATAGATGTTTGAATAATGCAGTTGATTAACCAAAATAGTTATAACAAAAAAAAATTATACTAGCACAAGCTTGCGTCTTTACATGTCTTCGTTGAACAAACTCCACAAGGCCTATGAACATCACCCTGTCTAAATAATTATGACTACTTATCAGATGAGAAGTGAGCAGGTTATATCAACCATGCTGAGAGTATCGCGTCTAACGGCTCCTTAAATATTTAATTACATGTGGATCACAACTTGCAAGTTCTATTGTTCACAGCGCCCTTTCTTTTTTTGATTTAAATTGCTTTGGACGGCCATTACGAATGGATGAATTTCCTGCAGCAGTGGGCGAACATCTTTCGATGAAATGAAATCGTTCAACAATTCTGGTTAAGAGTCTTTTGTTGGACGAGGGCTTTTTGATTTAATTATTCTTGGCGCCACCATATTCTTCTTTTCGCGATGTTGGATAAGAGATCTTCTAAACTTCTAAAAGTCAAAATAAATGTATTTGAATAAACACAAGTTGTTCATAATAACAAAAAGAATCCCCATTGAATTGAAGTGAGAAGGCTCAAAGTATAATTTCATATTTATGTTTTAATCATACCAACCTGATAATTTGTCCATTATTGACCCTCAGAAGCTTGGATATGATGTAAAAAGTTGTACTACGCTCAGAGAATCTTAAGGTCTGTGATCTCAAAACGACCTCATAAGAAAGCGCTGGAATGCAATCAGGTCCAGATACTAAAATACACACGCCGGCAAAATTAGGGGAACGCTGTATTTAACCTGTATTTATATATAATATATGTAACCCTGTATTTTCGTTAAAAATTGAGATATCACAGAAAATAAAAAACGGAAATGTTTAGAAAAGATCAGGCTACAATGTGATGCTATAGACCATATTCAACTGTCAGCGGTTCAATCCACAGAGTGTTTCAAAAAACAACAAAAAATCTTCACTTCCTTTTCGCCCCTGTATATGGTATAAGACGAATAATTTTATAACGAAAACTAGTCAGATGTATTCTTGAAGAGCCGATCGACAATCCAGTAAAAAATATATTGAAATCGAGCATAGAGTTCTAGAGAAAATTGATGTCAAACTTTGTATATATATATTTTGTGCGTTCCCCTAATTTTGCCGGTGTGTTTAGATGAAGATATTTTCAGAAGAATAATTCATGGACAAACAAGTTCAAGGTAGTTCAAATTTCGAACTTCCAATCAATTGATAAGTTCCTAGTTAAGATATTACAGATCTAGTTCTTTTCAAAGTCTATTAACGCTACCTCCCTTAACTAATTAGCTTCATTGCCGTAACTCATGTCGTCAATTCATCAAGACAACAAAATCACCGGCAATTAACTCCGAAACCCCAAAACGAACAACATCCCAACCAGGCGCTTGAAGAAGATTCAAATCTTCGGGATAAACAACCTCTACACACCCACGGCAAAGCAAATAATATATCCTCGACCGATAAAAAGAGATAAAGCTACAACTGAAACACCTTCGGTAACGGATATCTCTAAAATACGAACAAGAAGCCGGTAATATGTCAATAAATCCTTAAAACTCTCCTAGTTATCTATGATCTCTTCACGTCCATCTCTCTCTGCTTAAGTAACCGAGTTGCTTTCTCTCTCTAACTGAGAGCTAAGCAAGCAAGTGGGCTTGGCATTTGTTTCGAAAGACTGCCTATCGTTTAAACAGGGCAGCCAACCGGTGGCGGTTATAGGAGTTAGGCTGAGGTAAGTTTTACCTCCTTTTTCACCTGTGGAAGCAAGACTGATCATTCCGTGTTAAGTTCGCTACTGGTGAGCATTCTCAATCGCGGTAGGCTTTCATTGACTGTGCGCGAAGAACGACCGCCGAAAAATTGGACTTGTGATTTTTTACTGTGAATACGATATTGAGATACTTTAGTGGTGACCGGTGAAAAGACTGTGCATTGACACTTATTTGATTCAAGATAATTCGAAGAAAAAACAAGAAGGTAAAAACCAATGTAATATTTTTCGCATTCATTCAATGTACAATTTTTATATTAACTTTTCTCGTCATCTAAAGAATAATAATTGATATTCGGAATAAAAAACCGTTCTCTCTTTACTTTCTACATTTTGACAATATAGCCTATTGTGAACCAGATAAGGGATCGATAAGATCACATGTTAATAAGGATGATTTCTACTGAATGAAATTATGAAGGAAAGTATCTTCCGAACTATCTTGGAATAAGAGGTTTGCTGCGAAAAGATGAAGTTAAAAAAATAAACCCCTTCTATTTCTTCTTTCTTTAGAATTTGAAGATTTCTGCTATAATCTTTTTTTTTTGGAGTTTTAAAATGATATTCATATAGGAAAAAACATTCAAGTGCTGAGTCTGTTTCTCGATCAATAGGTCCTAGATGACTTGTACAGAAACATTGTTCACTATAGAAAAATATATTATCTGGAAAAAAGCTGATTTCTATCCCCTCGTCGCAACTTCATCATTATTTCAAATTAAATGAACTGAAATTTGACGCTTGATTCGTAGAAGATGTCATGGTTCAGTTTTAGCTACCAGTTAATCAACTACCCTCTAATTTGGCCAATAATTGATTTTGTCAAGCCCAAAATAGTTAGTTTACTATTCCTAAGATGATAGCGAAATGATGTCTCTCATTGAAAATTCAATCTCGGAAATGGGACAATTTTGACATTCTTGCCGGTTGGAGACAGTCAAATGTGGTTCTCTTTGAAATTAAATATATTCTTCTTCTAATCCCCAATTTTGTTCGCTTTAGTAGGTGTTTCTCTTTATGTCACAATTTTACACCTTTTTACACTCTTGGTGTAAAATTAGACAGACGTCAATTTCGACCATATGAAACCATAGGACCATATTATGTTCGCCTGTCAAACTTAACAAAAAGTGTGAAAAGTATAAAAGGTGTAGGTAACCTATTCAAAATCAAATTTGAAGATATGTTTTGAAGATGGGAACCTGGAGCTTCTCATTTTCTAATGTGATCTATGATAAACATCTAATCTATCTCTATTCAATTGATATCTATACCTTTGCATCACAAAAATATCACTACACATATCAGTTCAATACCGCTTCAGTGATGAAAAATCAAAATTCCAATTTGTCTTCCAGAATTCGAAACCAAGTGCAAATATTCTAAATGGGCAGAATCACCAAATCACTGTCGTCAAGATCCTGATAAGAAGATGCTCATTTCGAACGGCGCGCCACTGGCAACCGGAAACGACTTTTCCAACGTTGCCACGTTATCCGGTTGTTGTCCATTGCCATCTCGGTCGGGACTGATTAATTGGAAAATGGACTCTGTGGGATTACCTGTGCCAAACACAGCCCATAGTGTGTTAAGTGGTGGTGTTGCTCTCAGCCCTACAGGTGAGTCTATTACAATGAAATTATATTACGGGTAGAAACCGAATATTTTAAAGCAGAATCTATCCATTGATTGCATTAGATCTGATGGCCTTATCTTTATACTAATCAAATTGATCTAACCTCGGATTCAACTCTGTTATTAAATCAGCCACTTCGCTAGTAGAGTCCATTTTCATAATTGCTGACAGGTGTCAAGTTTCTGGTTGAAATCTTGTGTGACCAATACTGACAACACACTCACACAAATCAATGGATCTGTTATGAGTCTATTGCGGGAATGTTTTCAATTATTTTTACAATCTAGGAAAAATAGAGTTTTCCCGACGATATTTGATTGATGATAGATCATGAACCTCTTGGGCAAAATGCTGGTGAATTTTCATTTACTTTCAATCTTGAAAAACAGACTTCAAATAGCCATCATATTGTGATAGCTACGGTATCTATTTCTTTATAAAATACTCACTTAGTACTTACTAGATTATCGATCAAATAGCTCTCAGATATTATAGTGATTCAGTAGAACGTCATTAAGCGGACGGTAAACTGTTTGAGCTCAATACAAAAGAAATAAGCTATCTGACTTCTTACAGATGAAATAACTACACTGCCTTGTTATAATAATTGATATGGTTCTAGTTTCTAGTCTAGAACTTCATACTATAGAAACACCAAGGCTTCTTGACGGCTTATTTTCATGAACTAATCGTTCAACGAGCTAGGGAACTTTTCAAATAAAAAATCCAGCTTTCCGTAACCTCACAATATGATCTCTCTTGAACTAGATTGATATTTTTTTTTCCGATATTTCAATGTCCATTCAAGAGTAAGGTACACTTAAAGGTTATTTTGAACCTTGGATTTGTCTCCTGTGAGTGCCGTGTTTCAATTGCGACACTCATCCTTGGCTAAATGAAAGGGGTGGCGCAATTGAAAAACGGCAATTTCAGTGGCCGATTTTGAAATTAAGGTAAACCTTAGCTTAAATGTCACTTGTGACATGAAATATCGGCCTTTAAACTCGTGTGCAGGATGAGGCATTTATCCCGGCTAAAAAGATTATAATATAACCAAGGGCCGATATTTCGATGTCCACTCAAGCCTTAAGGTACATCTGAATGAACTTAGCTGAATGAAAGAAGTGGCGCAATTAATTACGGCACTTTCGGTAGACAATCCAAGTGTGCCTTAGCTAATCTGTCACTTGCGGTGACATTCAAATATCGGCCCTAAATCACAAAGGATAATGAATTAATTCTATTTATTCTATTTAAACATTTCCATTTTGTGAGCTGGAGAAAGAAAACAATGAGCCTAAAAATCCGGAAAAAAAATTTAATCCTACTTCAAAAAGTATGATGATGGGCTGTCATAATCCAAGATATCATGTTCACAATCCATATCAGAATGATAGTCAGCTTCTTGAGAGATTAAAGAAAAACCATCAGACTTATTACATCTTCGCAAGTCCTTATCAGAAGCTTTTATCAAACAAACAAAACATACTGTGGGACATTCACAATCTTTGCCGACGATAGTTTGGCACAGTGGGAACATGGAATAGTTGCGCATCTCAATCTTGAAGGATATTTGTAAGGTTGGATTGGTGTGATGCTGACGGTTTTTTTTTCCAATTTTTGAAAAACCAGCGTTCTGGGGTTCAAGTCCAGCAAGAATGATATTCATATGAACGAGAAAAGTCCAGAAGCAGAGGGTTCCTGGGACTCCAAATTGCCATGACTTGAGCTATGAGAACCAACTCAAAGGGCCACGGGTCGCATTTGCAATAGAGAATATCGTTCTGGGGAGCATGTGGTCGAAATCTCCTGGAGATTATCTTCATTTCACAAAAAGGCTGTGGGATTTTTGTGCAATGCTAAATCTAGAGTCTCGCAGAGCACTGTTTAGTTCAGAAAAGATTCTCACAATGACTACCTTGTTTATTGTGGAAAGTGCTGTACTGGTCTTCATGCAAGCAACATGATACAGCATACTTACCATCTCAAACCACTCGTCAAGCTTTAAACCTACCCTTGCCCATTCCCTCGGGTCAACTGACAAAGAAATCATTGATAAGGGTGAACTCGCTGCTCGTGTTTGTTATACAGTAACTGATTTTTTTTACTCTTTAGTTTTATAAAGTCATTCGGGTGATAGTCTTTTTTATTTGGTCATGTTCATTTTCTCACTTCTCTTGCTGGTTTTTCTTCTTTCTTTTCTGTTGCTTATCTTTCTTCTATTGTTTCATTCAGATGTGGAGCTGTATGCATACAGGGTGGACATTTGAAAAGGCAACAGAGCTTATTTTGGGTGCCCTGAGACATCTAAGAAAAAACCCTGGGCCCGTCGATTTTAGATTCAAGGGGGAACAATTTTTATTGGCATTTTCACCCCGTAAATAGCAAAGTCTAGCGTGAGTGACATGGACACCCAAAATTTCAAATGAATTATTTTGAAGGTATTTTTATGTAGATTATCACCACTACTGTGTATAGGACAATGGATCTCCACGTTTTCCAGATTTGAGCCCATTAGATTTCTCTTATGGGATCATTTTTGAAAACTAAAATTCATGCGAACCAGTCTATATCTGTGGAAGACCTGCAGTTGATGAATGTCACCAAGTCACTCCACAGATACTTCAAAATGTACGTTTCTTGGTAGTTAGCCTCTGTAATGACTAGGTTGATGATAGCAGTGTGAAACTAGGGAGTTGTAATCGACATAAAAATACCTTCAAAATAAGGTATCACTTGACCCCTCATGCCATTTGCAATTTTGGGGGGCCCTTGTCACCACCGCTAGGGCTTTGCGCTCCATTGATTGAAGATGCCAGAAAAATGGTTCCCCCTCAAATTGAAAATCGACCGAGGGTTTTTTTTTATATATATCTCGGGAAGCCAAAAATTAGCTCTGTTTCCTTTTGAAATGGCCACCCTGTATATTGTTAAAGTCGAATGTTTATGCTCAAATCCTAAGTTAAGCTTTGAACCTGGACAATAAAGTATATTTTGAAAGAATGATTGAACTTGAAGGCGCTCTAAATATCAGACCATAAATCATCTATGTTTCCTCTATATGATGGTGAAAAACAAAATCGACGACAGCCCAGGAAGTATAAACTCAAATGAAAAAAAGCCTTCATCTGAAATATGACTCAGTTACAAATGCATAAATAGAAGCCCTGAGAAACCAAAAAATAAGGAAAAATAAAAAATCCAAGTGTCAGGACATCATATCTGAATTATCTGTAGTGTCTCGAAAAGACAAATTTTTGAGGTTTCCTCTTTCAGTCGAAAATAAAGTAGGGGAGCTAGCCTGATACATTGATGACTCGCGGAGGACGGTGAGTCCGGCTTATATTAGGAATCTGTGGATCTCTACGGAGATTTCCAGATCACTGTACAGCTTCTTTGATCGAAATAATGGCGAAAAAGGCAACAATGTACCTACAACAGACAATAATCTGTGACCAGGCATTCAAGCTGATGACGAATTGACGAGAAAAGGTTCAAGGTAACTATGAGTTAAACAACCGTCCCTTACTAAACTTGAAACAGTTAGTTGGAATCCGTTAATGTACAAACCCATCTGGAAATAATGGCAAAAGTGGATAATGATTCTGTCAAACAGGAAAAGAATCCGTGAACCATATTTTTGAATAGAGTGTGAAGCTCTACCCATCATGAAAAAGAGTATGGTTGTTCGAAAAGCCCGCCTTCCTATCACTGCAGCTTTAGACATTGTGTTGCAAGATCACTGATATTGGATCTCAAAGGCCTTGAAATTTGAAATAGACCCAGAGGTTATATATTGAGTAACCTGAGGAATGGCACCAAAGACCTTGAAGTTGAGGTGCTTTTGGCCGAGATACTGCTACAAAAAAAAAGTTCAAAATAATCAAAGAGTTTTCCCAAACGAAATCTGACTTATTCTGTATATTTCAGTACAAATATGTCATATTTTCTAGTTCACTCAAAGTTCTGTTATTTAGAGAAATGTGGGTGAGTGTGTGAGTGTGGTGAGTTTTTATCCATATAATCTTTCGTCATTTTTTTTATAAAAAATTATTGATAAGCATCTATTTTGCAAGGATTGTTCATGGTTATAGGTAACTGTCAACGTTATATTAATAACACGACATATTAAATTATGGATGTATTTTCCAAAGAATAACGTGAAAAAGAACATTTCTGACGTGTTTTCATTGTTGTAGTTTTTCTTTTTGTTGGGGTGATATTTTTGCCATAGAAAAAATCATTTTTTTTTACATAACTGTACCGGGTGATTGTTTAGATTTCACTTGATAGAACTCTCGATTAATACACGGGGTGTCCCAGAAAACGTGGGAAATCTTTCGGATACAAGTAGAACATGAGAAAAGATGATGATTATATCCTATAATTCTTTTCCATCCCCAGACTCCCTCCCTACAGAGATATTGTCCCCTGAAGGGCACTGGTGAAAATATTTTTTGCGCAAATAACTTTTTAACTTCTCAAAATGAACTAAAGAAAATTTAATATTATGAATACTACTGAGAACCTGTTAAAATAGTGTTCTTAAAATACATCAACCTTATTTAGTTTACCAGGGGCCGATTAGTTTCTACATTTTTATTGCTGACATTTTTAACACCCTGATAGAAACTTGAAAAAAATCAAATTTGGATAGCTTGAACCTTGAGTTAAAAAAACGTACTCTTCTTCATCATCGATAAAATGAACCGTTCTGGAGAAAAAAAATTATTGTAAAAACCTGGAAAAAGCCATGATGAAGTGGTGTTTTTTTTCAGGTTAATTTTCATTAACATTGAAAGAAAAACATGGGTTTAAATGTTTTCAACTAATTTCGTCAAGGACACCCACCTTCCTATTTTCGATGGTTCTTTCAATAAAAATATGTTTTTTTTCCAAAACGATTAGATTTATCGATAATGAACCTTTTTTGTAGTTCAAGATTCAAGCTATCAAAATTTATTTTTTTCATGTCTTCATCATACACGGTGTTAAAAATGTAAGCAATAAAATGTAGAACCTAGTCCGCCCCTGGTAAACCAGATGTGTTTCAAGAGGTCCTTAGTAGTTAGTGTTTATCATAATAAATTTTCATCAAATTAACTTGAGTACTTTGAAATTTATTTGTGAATGAAAATTTCCACCTGCACCCTTTGAGGGGCCATATCTCCGTAGGGAGGGCCTCTAGGGAAGAGAATTATAGAAACTCTTTGTCATCTTTTCTAATGTTCTACATGTATTGGAGAGATTTCCAATGTTTTCCGGGACACCCTGTATAAAATGAGGATATTCTTGTTATTTTTTAGAACATTTTCTTTTGTATTAATCTGAATATCCATGTGAATTAAAACAATTTGAGTTTTGTTTTATTTATTTATTGACTGAAATTTGCAAAAATTGTTCAAAATGGCCCTTATCCACATTTAGAGACGATCGACATATTTAAATATGAATTTCGAGGGTTCTCCTCAGTATTCCTATAAGCATTTATTTTGCACATATTGCTCATCCTAATAAAATGAGATTAAAAACATGGCGAGCCAAGAAATAAAGAGAACTCAAGAAACTTTTTGATAACAAATTTTCAGCCTTAGAATATAATACTGATGTAGCAGATCATCATTATTCACCATCATCATTATTCCTATGCTTTTTTTAATGAATAACGTCAAAAAAAGACATCTCCAATCTATTTTCATTGTTGCAGTGTTTCTTTAAGGGGGGTAATGTTTCCAATTATTGATATTGAATTTACAAAAAAGTTCGAATGGGCATGTAGTATGAAGTATTTTTTTGGACATTTTACAAAGGCTAATATTGTTTAAATGAAACACCCTGAATTTTATTTTCTTAATCAGCTCTATCGCCTGAATTATGGCAGTAGTTGTTTCACTGCTAAATTATGATCCGCGCTTCTGTTTAGGAAAAAAAACAGTTTGTTTACACCAGTAAAAAGATCTCGATTGACCTCATAGATCTGAATCCCACGGATTTCGTATAGTCATTCTTGAATAACATTTCATCAATTTATCGTCACTTCGATGTTAAATGAAACTAAGAAGTTATCAAATTAACAATCAAATATAATCCTGAATGATAAATTATCCCATATCTCCACTTAGTAGCTTCTATACCCGATCATAATTGCCGCTGATGAATTTTACACTTCTGGTTTAGAAATTCACCCACACAAGCCCATACTAGAAATTAATTTAATTTTTCTTCAATCGGCATACTTGAACTAGATCAGACAAATTATTCACTTATAAATCTGTGAAGTACTATGCTGTAGAGAATTATTCAGTTTGTCAATCAATCGTCGATTGATTGAATGCGATATTTATTGCTAATTATAAATGACATTGATATTTTATTTGGTTATGCAATGGTATTTTGGAGACTGTCATTGTGACGTCAAAGGAAATAATAGGAAAAAATGAGTTTATTCATTCTGTTATAAGTGCTTTTGAAATCCCTAAAATCTACTTCTTGATACTCAGAAAAATAATTAGCTTTCATATAGTCTTCAGAATAATTAATAGCGTTGTTGCGGTCTGTTGACTATCAGGTTAAGACTTTGTTTCAATTTTTTTGTCATCTTCAGAATCTTGTAGGTACATTGAACGAACGACCACGATGTATCAACCACACCTTCGCAATCACAGGTCCTTGAGTAAAACTCAATCTAATCGGGGCAGTATCCACCATATTGTAACGGACAAAGAAATTCTAAAAAACAGCTTGGGTATCATCACTGCACAAACGTTGCTTGTATAAGACAGATTATAATATACAAATGTACGTACTTTTTTTTACTATACTATAGTTTTTGGAAAGTTTAATGAGATTGTAATGATTTTCAATGATACCAATCTACATAGAAAATATTGAATCATAATCTTCACTCAGATATGTTCGACTTATTGAGATGGCGAACTTATGTATAGGTGTTTCGTCTAGTGCTGATGCCGTTTTCACACACCAAATAATTAGCTCTTGAAACCATGGAAATATATTGTTTTTATCAATTCTGTCAACCTATTTGTTCCAACACATGGACAACGCTACTTCATATCACCTAAGAAGTGATAAGTGATCCAATAAGGAAAAAAACGCGCTTTACCATAACGGATTACAACTGACACATAATCGATACATAACGCAACATTCCATATATCATAAGCGTATAGAAAGAACCGATCACCAATCACATAGCCTAGCATTTGAACGGACAGTAATTTGTCAATTTTTTTTTTCAAATTCGAATTGTGTCACTTTTTAGTGCTACTGCTCGTTCGATATCGTGATAACGCTTGTCAAGATTTACTGGTTCACGAACTTAATGCCGGTATAAATATGTATTTCAAGACAGAGGCGGAGATAGAATCTAGTAATGACATCTGCATTTGAGTCATCTGGATTGATTCAAATTAGCATTCAACTGACGGATCAAAAACGAAGTAGATTGAAAACGATTCTGATCTCTTGAAATGCATCACAAACAGTAACAAAACATTGTAACATATTATATTGTATCAAGTGAAATCGGCATAGCAAACCTTTATAGGTGGGAGATTTGTTTTCTATCAAAGCGGCAATTCACACAAAACGGGCGCGACGCGTGGCGGTGCCGGTGGCGTGGAACAGACGTGGCGTACTCAATACATAAAGAAGGGATATTTGTCGTTTGTCAGTACTATAATACTCAAAGGTAGTATAAAGTTGCATATAGCTGCACTCCTGCAAATAACTCTTTATACATTGGAATATGTCACCCATTTTGTGCTGGAAAAAAAGGAAAAACTACCACTGAACTTCACTATCCACGCCACAGTAACGTGTCCGTTCTGTGTTATGAGTACATAAAATAGGGTTGTTCCTTCGACTATTGAACCACCAACCGTTCCAGAATCGTTTTTTCCGGTCAATCAATTGATTAGACAATTTTTAAAGATGTTCAAATTGGCAAAAATTATAGGAACTTGAATTTACTGGTTCTGGGACGGTTCTATGGCGGATTGGAACATAGCTTAATCAAGCATAATATTGTTTATCTTTTTTTTACTGCTTATGCTGGAATGGGCATGACTTTCAATATGTTGTATTAATTATGTTAAAAACAATAAAAATTCTTTATTTAATTAAGTATGTTAGATGTCTAGATTTCGCAAATTATAATAATGTTATCTCAAATCTGTCTGTATGTGTGTCTGTGAGTCCATTTGCTCTCTTCAATTATTGTAACGCCATATATTTTGGAAGAAAATAATTTTCTGCTCTTATTTTCGACCTCGATCACAATGCAGAACCCATCAAAGAAAGTTTGGATAAATCATGATACCTATGATGTTGAAATCTGAGGACTTGAAAGGAGAAAAAAGGTACTTCTACCTCAGAGAAGAAGCATTGAGTTATAGAAATATTCTAATGGATGGAGCGGAACCTGTGCAATTAACCTGGATCATAACTCCTTTATCCCACAGAATCTTTTTCGAAGATGTATAAAGATTTTTTCCATATACAACTAGTGCTGTCAACCTTGTCTTGCATCAATTGAATCTGATGTTTTCAGATGATGAGTGGAAGATTTGACCATACAATAGGCCTACTTTCACATTTTCTTTATTTATAGGTATTAAACAACCGAAAACGTTTTTTTTAAAGAAGTTATTTTTCGTAAACAAAATTTGTAAGCATAGTTCTGTCTGAAACTCCGCTTTCTCCGTTTTGAATAAAAAAAATTCTTTTCTTGTTAGAATTGACTGCGTGCTAACTATGCAAATAATCTGGAATTTTGTCAGTACAGAACCATTTATCTTTTGAACGTCATGCACAACTTTCGGAATTTGCTAGACATATGAAAAAAAATAAAACGAGCTGGTCAGCTGGTGAGATAGATTTACTGGTCAGACAATATTGCGAAGTGATTTTTGGTATGCCTAGCAAACCACTCGCGGTTGCACAATTCTCATTTTTTGAGCTCAACTCAACAATGATATTATATTTGCAGTGGTTAAAATCCCAGCGAAGAGAAAATCAGTCAGCAAAATATCTCATTATCTGACGATCTAATGGCCGATTGCATCAACCTATTGAAAGGATTCTTGACGATAAAGAACCCTTAACTTGGAGGTTTACACACAGAACTGCCTAGACAAGTTTTCCAAGCGCGTTCAACACACAATTTTTTGACAGCGAATTATTGTTACTGAATTGATTATTACTTCTGTCGTTTTAAAATTGGTACTTTCATCTAAATTATGTATACATGTGCAAAAATAGGAGTCGATAATCAGAGAGTGCGTCTGTTTGATTAAAGATAATAGAATCATTCAATCTAGAGTATAGTTCAGTTAGAGCTGTTCTTTGAATGGATCATCACATACATATTTAAACAACTCATAATCACCTTATTTTGAGATAGTAGAAACTACCTAGTCCGGGTTGTATTTCAACCATATTTAAAACGTAATGATATAGATTTTAGGACAATCATTTTCTAGACTTTATTTGTGAGACGACGTTTGACTAATGTCATCTTCGATCGTTATCCGACCACCTTTGATATCACAAACAAATGAGGAGTGACTGAGTGAGAAATGGATAAGACGTGATCTAATTCATTTAGTCAGGTTATATGGTAGCATTCGTTGACGATGTCGGGACTTCGTCAACTGTTTCCACGTCTTATCGTCTGGTAACGCCACTGAACGCCCATGCTATCAACCTACATAAACGGCTCATAAATATCAAGACCTAACAATAATCGCGTCTCAATATGTAGTGGAAAAACGCGAAATTAATTATCATTCTTAATTGATTTATTTATTTGGATTTTCTTCATTTGTGAATCTGCGCGCGTACCCGCACGGTCATTTTATGATCAGTTAATTGCCTTCGACATAAGTTATTATGAAGAAATCCGCGCTCGAAGAAGGAATATAGAAAAAATTGACACTCGAGTCGGACTGTTTGTCTTTGATGCGTATATAACTGTTCTCCAGTGGTGTTTCTTTGGGCAAGAGATGGCGTGATTGATGTGTGAAATGTTTGCGAAAATTATAGCAGAGTTTCCTTTTTCAGTGGCATCGACTGCATCGCTTCCTCCTCAGTCGGTTTCAACACCCACTGGCCCAAACGTATCACCCTCAATCCAAGCATCTTTGAATCCAGCTGCCCTAAGAGAACTCTATAGTGGTTCAGGTCCTGTTCCCCCTGGACACCCATTAGCATCTCTTGTATCACAGCAAAGATTTTTGGAGCTGTCTCGATTTGGCTTGAGGCATTATGACTTAGCTCAACATATGCTGACGCAGCAAGGAGCCGTGACTAAGTTATTAGGTGAGTGAAATCTTGTGCGGCTTGAAAATTACTAGTGGCTAATCAGTAGAATCAGCTATGTTCACATGAGGAGTAGGAAAATTGTAGTGAGCATGCGATATTTGTTGTTCTCACGCGACAAAAGAGTGACTTGGGCAGCCACGAGCAACAATAATTTTCTTTAATATGGCCAATTTACTTGTTTGTCAAAGAAACAGTATACTTTGTCGACAGGAGGTAATGAAATGATGTTCTAATTTATTTAGCAGCTAAGGAGATTATGTTCGTTTTTATACAGTAAACAGAAATGAGGAGATGTTTACTTGACCTCAAAAGTCCGTCGCCAACATTTCACGTTCTGACGATTAGGTTTATCTGGATCTTGTTGGTTTTTTGCGACGGTGAACATTTCCCCAAATACCAACGTATTTCTTAAAAAATTGGACCACCTCAAGTAAACTTGCCTCGTCCGTAGAGATCTCAAAGAATGCGTCTTGCTAACATGCGTCCGGAAAAAATAGCAAATTGACTTCAAGACAGCCGAACAATGTAAAGTGGCAATAAAAATCAGTCAGAGTGATTTGTTTCTGATTTGGTATAAGTGGTGGCCGTTAAAACGCACTGACGTTCTGTCGGTCTTTCTGTTTGTGTGTTCTACGCCTTTTACAGAAAATTTCTCGACTTGGATCGTGAATATTGAGTGGAGATCAAGATTTTTTTGTGAGCGGGACTACCATTCGGCACCTGTCTCATTTCGTTGGTCTCTGGGGATTGATCCGCACAGTAATGCCCTTTTGCAGAGATGCAAATTTTTTTGCAGCTAGCACGAGGTAATGACTTACAGAGTGTAAACCAGTTTTTCTAATTCATATCACGAATTCATTACATTATTATTATTTATATGTAAAATTTTGATTAGGCTACATGCTCATGTTCAACACGATCATCTTAAACGTCAAGAATTGAAGGCAGTGCACTAACGATGAAGTTAGGTAAATAATACGAGGAGAGTGAGGATTGAATTTCTTCAAACAAGGACAGACAGATGAAGATTTGTCACGCTATAGCAGAAGAGAACCTGTTGGAAAGAAGGAGCGGAATCACAGTGACATTTACTGAACTTGAAACCATTCGGTTCTGATTACTCTCATTGGTTAGTTCACATAGTCATGAAATTATCTTGATATTATCAACTAGTTTGGCGTTTGAAACGCTTTCTATAAAGTATGTTCTTTCACGAATTCTATATCAGTGAGTGTTTTATAATGTTGTGAAGAAAATTCAAGGACCGATTCAACCAAGGTTTCAACTATGAAAACATGGGTCCGCAACTTATCCATTTTCATAATTTCCGTTCCCTGTATCATTGAATTTTTTTGTCTTCTATAGATTATTGTTCTTTTATTGAAAACCCGCTGAGATATTAAGGTGAGGTTTGGTACACGCAAATGTATCATCAAGGGCCACATTTATATTTGCTTAAATGTTTTTCAAAGCACCAAATTAGTGTCGTTCATCCTAGCAGGTCTATATGTCTAGCGAAAAAAAAACTGTCCGGAGAGCCAAAGTAATTCTTCTTAGATAGTGTCTCCAGGTTGTTACTGCTTAATGATAGACCGTGATTCCAAAGACCTAATCCTGAACCATATTCAAGTAGAAAAGATCACATGAACATGTATACTGGTTTTCGAGGTACAGTTACACCCTGCGCCTTTTGCTGATTTTGTTGACTTTTTGCCGACTTTCTCTTTGTTACAAGATGCTATAGTAGTAGGGTGCTGTTTCATGAATAATATTGATAACAAACTGGGCGCCCCTGACTTTTTCTAAAAAAAAAAAAACAGAAAATTGAAAACCACTTCAGTGTATGTCGAAAATTTTTTAAAATAAAATCAAATAAGTCAACTTTGTTCGTAATGTTGGCCCCTGTTAAAAAAATATAAACTCATCAAACTCTTTTTCAAAGCGGAAGTAATAAGGCATACCTCACTCCACATATACCCGTCACCCTTCTTCACCTTGTCGATTTTTTACAGATCGATCAGATTAATCTGCAAATCAATTCCGAGGCGAAAGAAATATATGCGGTTGCGAAATTTTGTTAATGTCGGAGAGATGTTGAATAATGTAAGAGTCGGCAGATGGACTCTGGTAAACACGTGCCGCGATCGTATAAATTGATTGACTCTTTTGGCATTACTTTTTCTGAGTTCATTTCTGGCGTGCTCCAAGAATTATTCTACCATCATTTTTTTTTTCCGAGATCAAATTAAATAAAATTATTAGCACCTTTTTCCGGGAATGCGCTTGTATTGTCAATGATTGAGTCTTCAATGGAAAGAAATGTATCTATAATAATTGGACAATGACCAAATTGCATTGAAAAAAAGAAAAATACAGTCTTATAGTCAGATACATTCCCATTGTGTTGAATTACCCTGTTAATACATGAAATAAAGTTCGTGCCAATAATGGTGATAATAAACGAATTATGGCAAAATCATCCTCTTCCGTTAATCAGCAAGGGCGATGTCGCTGCAGTGTCACAATCGTGCGGTTTCCGGGGAAGTGGAATGCACCATTTTATGGACTAATTTTTTATAATTCAAATTAAATACAGGTAGCACAATGGTGAAGCTATTGTTCGCGTTCCATGAAATCGCGGCAAGATAACGCGATATGAACGAGTTTGTCACGAATCGGAAAAATGTACAAAATGGATGCGGTTTTATGTTTCGTAGGTCGCGGTCTGATGGGTTTGTTGTTCAAATGTCGAACCAATATGACTCATTGTGTTGAGAACACAGTACATGGTCAAACTTGGAAAGATTCAACCTCAAACATCATAGCTGCTATAATCCTTGTGATTTATAAATCACAACACATTGCAATCAACTGAGTTTGATCCATTTGTGCACATCGCATCAAACATGATGCGTTAATAGTTTATCATTAAAAACTGTTTTTTGAAATATGGATTTTAATGATTCAGTTCATATGTCATCACCCCACAAATGATTTTTGTTGAGTAGACACAACCCTCATACTATTGAATCTAGAGGTTATCTTTCTCCAATCTATGTTGAGGGTCTTATATTGTTCTCCAGTAGCACATTTGATTGTTACTCCACAACTTGTTAAAAAACATCATGTATTATAAATAAAAAAACCTGATGAATGTACGTTATAAGTGGGAAATTGAGATGCTAGATAATTGAATGAACATTTCTATTGACAAAAACAAACAATGAAATTTCGTATAGCATTGAATCAGCAGTTTTTCATTAGCCTGTGCAACAGTACTCAATTCTTTGTAAAATCTAGTACATATCAGTGTATTTCAGTTGGCACGTAGATCTATCACTGAAAAGTTATTTCATACTCATGATAAAGATATTCAAAGCATTCTCCATCAAATTGGAAACCTATAGACAAGCAAGTAAGCTGCCGTCATCTGGGGGCTAAAATGGGCCCATAAATTCGTGGCTAATTGTTGGTGAAAAGGCACAGTCCCAGTTGCAAGGATTTATGACTATAAATCGTAATAAATGATAGGATTGTGACTTAATCCGGTGATTTCTGGTCGATGCTAATTGGGCATCGTCGATTCCAGATTAATATCTTTCGGTTTTTTCGCGGACGCGCTTCTTTCGATCCAGATCGATTAACGCCTAACAGATAAATCGATGATTTATTGACGGCAAAAGTTTTTCTTCGACTTCACCTTAGGCCGAAAGACGATGTATTGGATGAGATTTGAAGAGCCTATTAATGGACGATAACGGAGCTTCAAGAATCAGCATATTTCTCAATCATGGCATAGCTTAGTTATTAGTATGTGATACAATAATGTTAGTAAGCTAAATAACAAAAGTTCGAAATCTCAATATTTTTTGAGTTACAGGTCCATTTTTTTCTCGTGTCATGTCATTGATATACATTGTGCGCCAATAGTGCGTGGACGAGATATTGTCGGTTTATAGAACCAAATTTTTAAAATTCGTTGCCGGGGCATGCTAGACAGACCTTGAGGCAACAAACCTAAAATAGTTTTACTTCATTCGCATCGCGTAAACAGGGTGATTCATATCAAAGTTGCTAATGTAGACCGTACATACGGTCTACATTAGCAATTTTCAATTAAATTTTTTTTGAGTTATGAGAAATCGTTATGCCAATTTAGAAAATTTCAATCAAGGCTAACTTGATTTTTACAAATGAAACTAACTAACTTTTTTTATGCGATCGAATGTAGAATTTTATTAGCTTTCCGGCGATATTCGGTTGTTAGTATCTATCTCTGGTAGTTTTCTTCCAAATCTACATTTTCTTATTCATCAGTCGTTTTTATAAATTCTCAATACTAGGTGGATATTGAGATCAAGTCCCTACCCAGGCCATGGAAAACAAACAAAATAATTTATTGCAATTATAAATGTTATTATTTATCATGGATCTAAACACTGGATCACTGACAGGAGACCAAACATAAAAATATGGAACAAAAACCGTATAATTATAAGATATTTCTAGATATAATGCCACTTTTTGGTAAACATGGCATGGCACTATTCGAAAGAGGGGCACAATGTATGTACTGAAGATTTCTCATCAATAAATGGACAAAGGATAGTCTAGCTAATATAATTTTTGCCAAGTTCCAAATGTTATAGCTAGACCACCACTTTTCACCGGCACTGTATTTCTCCTGAAATTTAATACGATTGAGAATTCATTTTTTCAGAAGATTCATTGATTTGTGCATAGGGTCGGTGTTTTGAACAATGTTTGTTATAATGATTATTATACTGCCCTTTGTTTTCCTCCTTTGATGTTCTGTATCCTGTTTATGATTTAGTGTTTAGTGTTAAGATCACGTACGTCTTAAATATATCTGTACTGCTAAAGTGTATTATATCGGCTTCTAAAAATGGTTGCAGTATGGGGGCCGCCATCTTGGCTGGACGTTGACCAAAACGTATGTCTGAGCTTGATTCGGCTATCAGTATCACTCTTAACATGACCACTGAACACACTTAACCCAACTTTTTGTCTATTTATATTGACCTTCACTCATAAGTGATTTTAAGTTTGTTTTTGTAAAATAGTTATTATCTGAAAGATATAATGTAGTTAGGCAGACAAGAAAGTAACTAGGAGTAGTTAGGTAATGTGGGCTGAGCAACAAAACACCTCTAAAGAGAATAAACTGTAACATTTTTGATGTAAACTCACATATTTGTATCCAAAATCATTGTAAGTACAAACGAACGCTCGTACCATTCATTTCCATCAAGTCTCGAAAGCGAATGTAATCTTAAATGTATTTTTGTCATGTAATTTGAACTCATTCATGAATACTTTTTAACTTAAAAGAGTATTCATGAATGAATGAAATTACCTTGAAAATTATACAAATCAATGTGGCATGACATTTCTATTCTTATTTTATTCAAGACAAAATATCTAATAGGGCCTATCTAGGTACCTTCCTATCTATTTCCAAATGGTTTGAGTCTATCTAGCAAAAATGGTAATATGGTACCTAGTACGGATCTTCACCAATACAAAAATATCACAAAAAGGTTAATAAAACATTTCATCAAAAACACTCGGCTCGAGAAAAGGCAATCCCAATTCTCACAAAATTCGCAAATCAATAATAATTATCCAATACTCATTAAATTCTCACGTTCAAATGACACGACAAACGAACGAACGCTTGGCTATGCTCAATATAGTATTAGTCTATGGCTATGCTTATGTTACCATCTACATTGAATTTGTAATTTGTGTTCAAAGTCACGCTTACGCCGAATACAATGTGGATGGTTGCATATGATTCCCGTTTGGCAAGCGGAAATCTGTCACTTCCACTTCGAAGTGAAAACAGCTGAATCAAGCTAAGACACACTTTTTGGTCAACGTCCAATCCAATATGGCGGCCCCCTTGGTGCAACCATTTCTATCACCGCTTTAGCAGTACAGATATATTTAAGACGTACGTGGTTAAGATCCATGATAAAATATTTGAAATTTTGATCCTTGGTCCATTTTCCACGGCCTACTTGATTAGGTAGGTATTGAGAATCGATAGAAACGTCGAATTAATAGGAAAATGTGTATTTGAAAGTTAACTACCAGAGATAGACACTTACAACCGTATATCGCCAGAAAGCTAATAAAATTCTTCATTCGATCGCATAAAAAAAATTAGTTTCATTAGAAATAATCAAGTTATCCCTGATTGAACTTTTCTAAATTGGCATAACGATTTCTCCTAACTCAAAAAGAAATGAAGCTATTACATACGGCCTGCATTGAGTCATTTCATGCTTAGCATCACTAAAAAATCCCAGTTTTCTAAGTCTTACGATCAATGCGATACCTACTCATTTTTTTTAAAACATCAATGTTTTCAAAAAAATAGCGATTTGCAAGTGAACGGTTCGTTCAAGACACTATGTGTGGTACATTAAGTCAATCTGAAATTGTCTGAGAAACCAAAATATTAAATAATATACAGGGGGTTTCATTCAAAAAAATGAAACTTTGATATGAATCACCCTGTATACGCGGTGCGAATGAAGTGAAACCATTTTGGGTTTGTAGCCTTAAAGTCTGTCTATTTGGCAACAAATTTAAAAAATGTGCTTTCATAAACCAAGAATATCCCGACAACGCACTATTGCCGCACCCTGTAAATACAAATTATTTATCGAATCAAAATGAAATTTGGTGCAAAATATCAGCTTGTTCATCTGTACCATTCTATAAAAATGTTAACCTGAAAGTTTGTTGAATTTAGCTCCTGGAAGGAGTTCCATGATTGATGATGGGAAATGGGATCCAACACTCCAAAAAAGTTCTAGTTCAATTTATTGCCTGACGCGTTTCGGGCTTATACCCATTATCAAAGGCCAGGGAATTTATATGTCAACCTCTACAGAAATGGTCAAAAGATTGGTCAATAACATTTTTGAAACTGTATAACAGAGAAAAAAAAAAAAAGAAAACCGGAGCCATTTTAAAAATTCACAGAGTATTAAAATTCAAAACATTAATGAGGTTAAGAATTGGGTCACTCGACGCTCCAAAATCTGCTGGTTGAGAGAAGTGGAACCAGAATAAGTTTCCAGACGTAATAGTTTCATTTTCAGTAGTGTACATGCCCCCCAATTTTGTGGGGGTCTCTTTCTCATGAGGCATCGCTAGTTTGTGCATCTGTGTATAATATTGAATGCGATGAGAAAGACTGTTCTCTATCAATGAAAATCATCAAGGGAAAATGAGTTTTCCAAAAAACTTCTATCAGGACAATTATTATTCTAAATGACTATCATTTATCTTGAAAAGGAAATCACGTGACCCTATAAAATCTAATAGATAATAGATTCAGGAAATAACACATGTTGAGTCTGCTATGAACTTTTTCCTCATATATTTTTGGAATATGATATTTATATAGGTAGTTTACGTTTTTCTTTCTATCAGAGCTTATCTTTGTTCGCTGACTGGTGATGATACTCATGATAGTTGCTCGGAGTTCCACGGTGCATATACCATTTTTGAATGTGGATTTTGCGTTGATTAAAAAACTGTATTGTACTGTAATCGACAATTATTGTATTGCTATCGAGTCATCTGCGATTCAGTAGTAATATTCTAGCCAAAGTATTGGTATCTTCTTTTCGAAAACGATCGTGTGCTAGACATCTTAATTTTTTTCAATCAAATCATTCATAGCCCGATTCGGCTTGCTTGCGATATTCGTCCCGTTTTTTTTTTGAGGACCAACTTCTTCAATTCATTTGAGGGCTTAAACCTTTGAAAAAAAAAAGAAAAACTAATGTGTGTAATAATATATTCCAGTTTCGATTTACAAAATAAAAAAAAATGAAACAAACCCAAGCCCAAGACTTCATTATTCAAATTGTCTGGCCAAAATAAAACAAATATATTTTCTTGAATTTGAAATAAGCATCCAAATCAACTCGGATATACATTTTTATCAACTCAAAATCTATTTCAAATATGATCAGTTTTCCTTTTTACGGAAAAGCTCGCAGACTCTGATGAATAGAGAAATAAAAATAGAATCGCTACGTTTCGATTCTACTCGATACTGATCATAGGAAAAAGAAATTCTCTTTTCTATGATACTGATAGAATCGCTTTTTGGTACTCTCATCAAATGCATTACGGAGTTCGGTCATTTCCGGAAATACCTGGGAATTTTTGTGTTGTAACTCTCTCACTCTAACACATGTCCGCTTATACAATTCAACCAAGTAGGTTTGATCGCTTCGTTTCTATTTTACGGGGTTATGGAGGGAAACTCCATGAGAGTGCCAATTTTCGATCGAGACGTCACCATGCGATAATACTTTTCTACTCAGTGATAAAATTATGATAAACAAGTTTATGAAGAGCGCAACCATAAAATCATTCATAAACTTTTCAACATTTTTATTGGAATCAAAGTAAATAAAGAAAATACTGAAAAAAATAGTCACAAGCGGAAAACTCAACTATGACTAGACTGATTTGATTCATTGTAGGTACGGATAAAATTGAATGAAACCATAAATTAACTGCTTAAAACAAACCTGTACCGGTATCAGCTATTGATTGATTCGAAGCCATTGTCTCTTTTTCCCCCAATCAAAATTTTCAAAGCTCATCGATTCTCTACCCTTCCAACACAATACAATATGTCCGCATTGGAAAAACGTAATTTCCTTCACGGACTTCTTCGCAAAATGAAAATCGAATTTTCCAATAATGGTGATTGTTTTGCTTTTATTTTGAGTTAAAATTGCCTGGATCTAATTTAATTCTTGACAGGCGCCGTGTTTGGTGATTTATTGAAAATTGTGACTATGTGGTTATTGGAAATGAGCAGACCTTGTATTTTTCTTTATTGTCGTATCAACCTGGGTTAGCTTTCATATCTTTTCGGAGCATTCAGTGCAAAATATAATAAAATAAAATGTGAACATAAACTCGAATTACCAAATTAATTTCAAGATAAAATGGAACCAGAACACCAATGAAAATCTTTCGGATGGTCATCCCTGAGGCGTCAGATGTTTATCATCCGATAATTTTTAATGCTGGCTACCTTAATTATTAGCCTAGATGATTTATAGTAACATAAAAATGTCACCTGGAGGATTACGAACGAAATTTCAAATATGCCGACTGCTTAAAATCTCGTTCAATCATGTGCTTTTGGTGAATATGTTGTAAAATCCTTAAAAATTTGTAATAAAATCTTGTGATGAATAATTTGGTCATTATTTTTGTAGGAATTGATAAACGATGATAATCAAGCAAGGCGAGCCTGTTTATTATAACTTGCAATGTTATTTTATTTGAATCGGGTTGAAAGCTACCGGTTCAAATATGTTTTATTTTGTAATATAAAATGAAAAGGAAAAAGATCGCTTGGATAGTTTTTTTTGATAAAATGAATTATATCATTTGATTGAATTCCAAGCAGGAATGTTGAAAAAATATTCAAATTAATAAAATATATTCTCAAAAAAAAAACAAAAAGTGGACGATCCCAACAAACAATTAAAGAACTCTTGACCAGAAGAAAAGAAAAATGTCTTGATTTGGTATAAAACTACCTCCTTTCACCTTGCAATTTAACTTCAATGTCATAAACAGCTATTAGTTATTCAACTCGAGGCAACTATATCTTATTCACGACATAAATAAAGTTCTATTAGATAATTTTTCAATATACAGAGTGACCCATTTGAAAGCGCCCAAACTAACCCAAACTAACCCCGTAAAATAGAAACGAAGCGATCAAACCTACTTGGTTGAAGCCTCATAACTTTCAATTTATTGATCGATTTTTTTTTTAAATGTAGAGAGGGGAAAGTTGTAATTTGAGGGCGTATACGTTGCCCAGTTTTTTCCAAAAACCAATAGCACATTCAGAGGCTGAAAAATCCAGAAAACAAATCAGCGATTTTTTGAGAGAAAATCAGCCTACGACACATGAAAAAATATTCAATTCCAAAATATCACTTCTGTGTATAACTTTTTTCTATTTTTTTTTTGTCAGTCTAGTTTGTTTGTTGTCATTGTATTTGATGGACATGAGAATATCTATTTAATGTTTATATTCAATATTTTTTTTCTGATAGATTTGCTATCGCAAGCATTTCGAGGTAAAATACTTCTTGGTGCAAAAAATCGTTAATTTTCAATATTTTTTCATGAAATTTGGTACAGATCTATTTCAGGGTATGCTGAATCCAGTGGCATAGATAAATATATTTTCTGGAGTTTTCAGCCTCTAAATATGCTCTAGTAGGCCTTGGTTTTTGGATAAAACTGGGCGACGTATGGCCTCAAAATAAACCTTTCCACTCTCCACATTTCAAAAAAAAAATCGTCAAAACTGCTCCATACATAAAAATGTCATGAGGGTGGCCCGCTTTCAAATGGGTCACTCTGTAGTATTAGGTATAAGCGAAGTAGTCTAAACTTACTTGAAAATAACCAAAAAGTTTCCTTCAAGGACAAGAATATATTTCCTCTAAGGCGGAATATCAATAAATTATGATCAACATTCTGTCTTTATCGCTACCTGTCTGTTGGGTTATAACAAAGGTCGTTCAACTTCATGAATGATTTGAAATATGGACCTGATGTCCCAACAAACAATCTAAGCACTCTAGACCAGAAGAAAAGAAAAAGGTTAACATGCATTGTCTCTTGCACATTCTAAGTCTAAAATTACTTGAAAACAACCAAAAAGTTACCTTCAAGGACAAGCTGGACAAGACTTTAATTTTTTCTGAATTTGGTTAGAATATTACTGAATTATCTCCACAATTCTGTCTCTATCGCTACCTTTCTATTAAGTTATATCAAAGGTCGATATCTAGTCAATTTTGACCTAGGTTAAGGAATAATGTAATTTAAGTCGAAAAATTATTTTATAGGTACACAACATATGAGAGCGGCCATCTTTCAATGTCACTTCTAGAAAAACAATGTGTTATGTCCGAATTTTATTGAATTTTTGACTGCTTTTGGAGATACTCACATATTCAAAGATGATCACAACCACTGGCAAGTTTGTTTATAACATCCCTAGGCTATTATAGTTATTTTGGATTCAAGGTTATGTTTCAAAATTTCGCAAACTCTGGTAATGATGTATCGAAATGAACATGTAATTGGGGTGCATTAATTTTCTGCAAGTATCTTCCCGATATTATACAGAAAAGTTTGTTTCGCAGTAACATGTCTTTCCAATAAGCAATAAGCTACCACGTAAATATTATACCAATTAAGACGCCATAGTAATTCTTTCTCTTTGACTCGCGACAAAATCCATAGTCCATTATTTACACATGTTCGCGACGGTGCCATAGTTCTGTATCCTTTGTCCATCTCACATTAATATGCAAGTGTATTTTCCCTGTCATTGTTATTTACCAACAGGTAAGAAATAGGTTACATCGAGGACCAACATACGGTCAGATTTCCCACATTTTGACGTAAAACAGGTTGACAGTTCCTTTATTCACTTTCAACCTAATGGTTGGCAAGGACCAATTGACCTCTTTAATACTTCCAAATCACTTTAGTTTCTTTCCCCACAAAGGAAAATATGTGTACGAATGTCGGTTATTTTGCCCTTTTCATAATTGGACATTATTATCTCTCGAACAATTCGTAGGTCGAGAAGCAATAAATTTGACCTTCTATGTTTGTTGGGATACCTTGCAATTATAACTATCAATATAGTGTACTCTCTCCATTAAACTGGACTAAAAAGTTTCAAGACCAGGTACTGGGTTGTAGGCCTCATTTTTGAGAGCAACCTCAATTTAAAGAACAACTTGGTAAGTAGAACAATCTAAACTGATCAGTGCAACCAAGAACTGATGTATAAGGACATCACCTCATCGATTTTCGAAAAACAGTTTTTGCTGGAGTTACTTATCATATCTTGAGCTGAACAGTTGTTTTATTTGGGTACCTCACAAGTTTTTGAAGATTTGTTCCTGCCATTGACTTTAAATACTATAGACTGGGCATCCCATTCATAAAATGGTATTAGTCTTGACGCCAACATCACAATAAGTGCGAAAGAGACAACACTATGAGTGGAAAGAGATAAAACGAGGAATCCGAACCCATCGGGCAACACCGCATGAGAACATGTGATTCTTATAATACGTACGTCCGAACTCGATTTTCAACCGTTTTGTATGAAAAATATAAATGAATATTAATTTGGGTAGGTACCTATGTCGTTATTGTTATATGACAGTATATCACATTTTGACTTTCTGAATCAATAAAAATTGAAATTTTCATAACATTAAAAATTAAATCTCCTGCTGTTCTTCTGACAATAATGAATTACGGTTCCGAATAAAATGATAACCAAAATACAAAATATATTTCGCCTTTCTTACATATCTCTAAGGCCATTTTACTCAATTTGCCATATGATTTTTGTTTTTGGAGACGGGAAACTGTATGGTCTGCCGGTGAGTCATGATAGGCAAGCTTCCCGGTTTTAAATATTTGATTCCATCAATGTCACGTAAATAGTCTTGTGGGTTAAAATGGGCCGAACACAAAAAGGGAGGTTTGATTCGAAGTCGGTCCTCGTCAATCCTCACCAAAGAACACCAAATATTTCGCAGCTCTTCATTTTTTGGAAATCTAAAATATGATGACAAGAAAAAAATATAAAAAATAGGAAACAGCAACGTTTTACTTTTCTTGTTTCTAATACATAAGTATATGTACAGGCGAAAAGTATCATAAATAAATGGCCGAAAAACTATTTTTAACTATACCAAAATGATTATCAGTGCTGGAAAGTGAGTGGAGATAAATTCAAAGAAATATGGTGCAGGAGTCATACTAAACAAAGACCGCAAATATTGGTATACCTGCAAATTGAAGCAGGTAAGCAATATTGTTTATTGGTCTATTCTTCTTTAAATTAATGTCTAGACATAAATTTAATTTTGTATGTTTAGACATAAATTTGGCCCAAAAACATTTATGTCTAGATATACATTCAAAGAAGTATGGGCAAGTAAACAATACATAATGCGTAGGTACCCTGCTTCAATTTGCAAGTACCAATATTTGCAGTTTCTATTCACTTTTCGCATTCTCCAGAAAATTAAACATTTTTTATATGTCCTATACCTACCTTGAAAACAAAATTGCCATTTTTTCTGTCACGTTTTAAAATGTAAAGGTTTATTCGGAAGCCTTGGGAACAGGGTAAATATCTATTTTCAACCATTGAACTTTAATTTAAAACTTTTTTTCAAACGTCAAATTAAAAAGTGAATTGCGGGGTCCATTTAGCTGTGCCCTGTACAAGGTTTTTTCGTTGATTGAATATTGGTTTCGAGCAAATTGTTGGAAAAACTATATTTCGCTTTAACAGGAAGAAAGACTGGGCGTCGTCAAAATTTTTAATTCCAATTGAAAGGTACAGGCAAAGAGGGCGGTATGTCAAAAAAATAATTTCGAGATAAACGCGAGGTTTTAAGAGCTCTAAAAAGTGATTATAATAATAATAATTGTAAAAGTAAGCATTCTTACTGAAGACTTCAACCTTATTGTAATAAAAAAAACGAAAATAAGACAGTTGAGGAAGTATCCAATACGCTAGGTTTCTGTGACGTCATGACGTCAGCTGTCAGACGAAAATATCCAAACAAACAATTTTTTATAACCTCAAAAGCTGACTTTCCACACGGCTAATCAAATACGCACTAACGGTACACACGATGTATGTAATACACCCAAAAATATAGTCCAAAGAAGTCCAAATTAAACATAAACACTGATTTCAAACTCACACAATACAAAACCAAATGTCACAAAAGCTTGTTTGGATACCAAATTCGGCCACGACCAATCATATGGTGCCTGTGACGTTTCCAAAAACGTCGCGTATAAATAATTCATCTTGACTGTGTATGAAATAATCGAGGAAATAATGGAATAGGTATTCAAGTAATATGAATATCCTTTCTTATTTGAGAACAATCGGTTCCAATTGCATAAAACACTACCATTCAGGCTTTTTTCCCAAATCAGTTTCATTTTTTCGTTGTTACCTATTCACGAATAAAAACAAACATTTAAACTTCCTGAAGATTGAAAAATCCTCATTTTCATGAATGAAATATGATGATGCCTACACTCTACACGCACTGGTCCCTCTCCAGTCAATGCTCAATGCAAATTTGACACTTACCTGTGAATGGTGATTTCTGGATCCGAATGGTCCAGTTTTTGACACAGCAAGCACAATCTTACCATTTTCCACAAATAAAGTCACAATACAACACTTCACAAGCACGAAAGTAGAAGTTTTCAAGTTGAAAACCCATGGCATCACCGCACTACCTTCAAAATCGAAACCAGCTGTTTAAAGGCAGCGTTGCCGTGTACTAGGACTAATATTTACTATGTATCGCCTGTATCCAATGCACAAAAAATCATTATTTAATGAATGTTAGTAATTAAGCTTTGAGTAGCACAAAAATGTTTCACATTATTTATGATATGAAATAATATCATCATTAGACACTATCACCGTTGTTCAACATTGAGTTGATTCACACGAAATCATGGTTGTAAATGTGTCTGATTATGCGATAATCTAGAATAGTGAACCTTGATGCATGCACCTTCTTGAAAAATGAACAATACTCAATCCTCCTTAATTTTCATTGTATCATGTCTTATCAATCAATTTCGTAGAAAGAGGAATTTTCATTGATGAAAATTTGCCCAAATCGGCAACCGCGTCCAAAGCAGGTCAGTTTTCGGCGACGCAGATAGATATAACTCGACAAGGATAGCGATACAGTGAATTTCTCAAGACATACGTCCAAAATTGGATGATGGTGCCATTATTTTTGAAGGTTTCCTTCTCTAAAGCCTTATAAAACTCAATGGTTCCTGCCTAAAGATACATTTAGAATACTTGATACCCCACTCTACAAAAGTGAATTAAAATGACTTGTTTTTTTTTGCTTTTCTAGAGGAACTTTCATCCTTTTTTGTTCCCTAATGTTCACTCCAACCCACCCAATCATATCAATTTGAATTTGTTTACTTATTTGCAGATAACCAGTCGGATTTATAAAAGTGCAAAATACAAAGTATGTATGTATATTTCTACCTTTTAAGATCAAATAGAAGTAGTATGACCCTTATTCGATGTTTATGTTTTGACGAGCATTAGCTACTATTTATGACATTCATCATTAGTTCTTAGTTTCTGATAGCAAATGTACTAAATACTCCAGCAAAATATTAACAGTTCAATTTAAACATATAATACCAGAATAAACTATACCCACCCAAGATACTCGTGGTGTATTGACATTCTCTACTGCATGATCATTGATAATATAATCGATGATGAATTGAATTCAGTTTCAATCGAATGAACATAAAAATTTTTTCAGAATATTCCTCAATTATATTGGTAATTTCTAAATTTCTTGGGCTTCGCAAAATAAAGCATCATTAAGTATATTTTTTAGTTTACACAGTGAGATCGCAAAATAAGATATATTATGGATTTCACAATCAGATAGACTATAATAATACTTATAACTTAATAATATATCTCACTATCTCACCATTCTGCTTAGCGCTTTTGTACCATAAAAATAGGTCTAAGCATAGTTAACCTTTCTCGTCGATCGTCGAAATGATAAAATCAAAATACATTCATGGAAACACTAGGAGCGCTCCACATGTTTGGCTCGAGAACAAACAGCGGAAATAAAAGGTAAATCGTTCAAAAGCGAAATATAATCGTCATAATAACCGCTTATTATTTGTAATATTTCATATTTAGATCTCAGAAAGAGATCTCAGCACTGTACATGGCGGCGGTGTTTTGCATTTTTAGGCTCCACTGACTACGCTACCTCTTTGTTTGATTATCTTCGGAAAGGATGAATTATTGCACACGAATCTGTTACTATTTTATGTTCCAAATTTTAAAATTGATGTATTCGTTTTTGGTTAGGGAGGACTGTAAAAGTAAATAAATAAACATAAAAATATCTGTGCAGTTATTTGAAAAGATTTTTTTTCTGACACAACCACTTTTTCCAGCAAAATTTCTCGGTAGAGAGAAAAACTCCCCAAAACATCAAACTTTTAGATAGAAACATCGGAATTATCAAAAAGTCAATGCCATACAAAAAAAATAACTACATATGACGTCACCTTTATAACACCTCCGGTTAATTACAACCGGTCGCTGTAGAAACAAGAAACGTAATTACATGGTCCAAAACTAGGAACCAAAAATCATAAAAATCAATTGGCACGTTTTTGAAAAATGTAGGAAAAACCAAAATTTTCTTGGATCCTTGACGCCCTCTGTAAACTTCACGGAACAATTTTGGATATAGGTAAGTTTGCCGAAATCACCTTATTTTTAGTTAAGGGATTTGTAGTTGAACGTTGTACATTCATGCCAGGGACACCCTGTACATATATCAAGTTCAGGTAGTCCTGGTTTCAATACTATAAGTCGCATTATTCCGTCTTCGACACAGACACTTCTCATCTCCAGCTGACATAGTTAGATTTTCTTTTTGTATTGTCAATCTTTTTGCATTTATAAACAGGGGTTTTCTTTCGAAGACGATGATAATTAATTTTTACAGGAACATACGGACCTAATCGTCAATTAGTAACGGCTTCTTTCCATTTTATTCTCTTGTGTGTTACGTATAAAAATAAGCCAACTTCAACCAATTAAACAACCAACCACGGCATTTCACGTAAAATGTAGAATTATCCAAGTTGCCGCCTGAATGAAAATGGTTAGATCGATACCAGTCGTACACCTTTGCCGCATAGAAAGTGTTAACCTTCCCCACTGCATTACTTCTAAGCTCAAACAATGGGGGGCGAAATTAGGACCCCGCTCGTATGCACTCGCGTGCACAATAGAAAACAAAATGGCCGCCAAGCCTGCCCGCTAATAACTAGAATTATCATATCGCATCAAAATGCTCTACGAAAAGATTATTTATTTAAGCACGCTGCTCGCTTTCAGATACGTCTACAATTTGAGTTACCATACATGTAATTACGTTTATCAAGTATGTTCTTTGTTGGTAGACTAAAAGTGGCAGTTATGGAAAGTGATATCGAGGAGAATTCAGTAAATTCAGTTGATGTTCATTTTATTTATTCTCTGATTTGGTATTCATGTTACAATAAAATAAAAACGCATCAACATCGTTCAATCTGATAAAGACAATCAACCGACATACACAAAAAGTTTCTGTTGGCCATAAACGAAATTCAGCGTCGTACTGCTACGCTAGTTTTTGCCGAAGTTACGCCGCAAGTCGACAATTTCAATCGAGCCATGTTTAAAGTGTGTCGTGAATTTATAAACATCCTGTGTGGTGTGTCAGTTGGTCGATCCCTTCGATACGCAGATGGCCGTCTATATTTTATTATCGTCTTTTGTTTATGGCGAAAGATGTATTGAGTCTTGCTGTTGTTTCTTTTGAAGCAAGTTATCAACCAATTAGAATAGAGAGAAGAACTTCACAATCGATGCCATATGCCGAATTTCAAATGTATTCTGAACAACCACTGTAAAGTTTTGTTTCTGTTCTAGTAGAGGCTTGTTTCGTATTTTTTCACAATAATAATAATGATGCTTTAAACCTAGAAAATATCATGATAATAATAATAAACAGGTTTATTATACCAAACCCATATGTACATAATCCCTACTTACTATTAAATTTATTGGCATAAAAGGCCCCATGCAGGTCCTCTCACAACCGAGGGTGCTGTTGGAGCCTGCCTAATTAGGAGTAAAAAAAACAGCAATCAATGGCTGACTAACCAATCCACTAGATGAAGTATATTAAAATTATTATTCAAAATAAATGCGGGGAAGGGGAGGAGGGAGAGGAAAGGGGAGTTATGCGTTGTGGTCATGTTTGTGCAAGTAACTAAGTAACATATTTTTGAATTGTTTTTTTAAAAGATATGGAGTTCGGTACATGGACAGAGCCCGCTCTGACTGTCCACGTTTTGCAAGTCAAAAAAAAAGACAAAAGTGATAATTCTACGCTATTCTATTTCCAGATGGTTCTTCATAGACCTAAAAATTAAGTTTGGCAAAACAACCGTTCTTTACCCCAATTTCATTATTTTAATTTGCCCTTTGGCAATGTTTTACACTGATTAACTAAGACTTGTCTCTTTTTTTAGTGTCATGAAAGTTGTTCTTATTTTTAAGCAACACAACCTTGTTGACATGCGAACAGATTTTAACTATCCATTGATTGCAAGCTTGTTCTGCTGGATTGGAGAGTTTTTCTGACCAATTTACTTGGTTGGCTTAGAACCGCGAACGTATTTCTGATTTCTGATTTTTGTAGATGATTTATCTAACATCAAAATGTCAATCAGTTTAAGCCGTAACGCGTCTTGGATTTTTATCGTTTTTATATCCAATAAGTATCATCATTTTCTTCGGAAATAGCATCTATGTCAAGCTTAACCCTCGTCACCAAAAAACCATCCACAAATTAATTAAATGTACTCAATTGTTTGTACAGATCGCCAAGAATTGTGCTTTGGCGTAGCCACCATATTCTCTACAAGGATGAGAATATAATTAGTCTTATTATGAAATGATATATAATGTACGTCGTTTTTTCAGACTTTAGTCCCGTAGCTCAGATCGCAGTAAGCATTCAATAAAATACTAACGTTTTTGAAATCAGCTGACCTATATGGGAATTCTTCGTGAACCCCCAAGGTTCAAAAATCAAAAATGTTTATCTGAATCGTGTTCTAGATTGAATAGGTGAATAAGTACAATAGGGATGTTTAACGGAAAGGTTAGTACAGAACCGTGATAAATGTCTAGAGTTACATCCATGTGAGTAGTGCCCTCCTTATACCGGTTTCGTCCCGAAATTGGACTCATCAGTAAGGTAGCTGGCACCACTCACACCGATGCAACTCTAGGCACTATACCCTAGTTGCATCGGTGTGAGTGGTGCCAGCTGCCTTACTGATGTCCAATTTCGTGACGAAACCGGTATAAGGAGGGCACTACTCACATGGATGTAACACTAGACATTTATTACGGTTCTGTACCAACCTTTCCGTTTAACATCGGATAACCGTAAAACAATGTCTCTTTACAATAGGGATGTTGAGATTTATTTTTATTTTCACAACTTATGATGACATTGCATACACTTTTTTGAAAATCGCACTGAAGAAAATATCAACGTCCATAGAAGATGAGTTTTGCATATATTCGGATGTACCTACAAAAACACAAGGTTCATGGCTTCATAGAAATGTCCAATAAATCTTAGTCTAGACAGATTGATAAATTAGTTAGAAACGAAGCATTAAAGGACTGCAAAAATGTTGAGAGGTGGAGTCTCTCAACTATCACCTATTCACAAAAACATAGCTAGAAAGGACAAGACATCCAGCAAGTAATGGTTTCTTTTTCAAGTAAAGAAATCATGATGAATGAATTGACCAGTTTTGTCATCTTGTTTTGTGTGTGCATACTTCGATGACCAAATTTATCTAGGTATAATGTAGCATATGTTTATATGTATTCTTAGGTTTTGATCAATTATTTTCGAGCCAACGCAACGTGATCATAAAATATTATGAACTTCCTTGTATTCAGGTAGTCCTTGCTCCTGTTATAATGTTCATAATATTATATTGACTGATATCTGATTGTTGTTTATTTTATTTCAAATGATTTTCCTGATTTGACAAAAAAAAACTCTTTTTCACAGACTGTTAGAATCAAGTATTTTATATATGGTTTCAAATACTTCAACCAACTACATATTTTATGATTTCTATCCAAATGATCTACAGTCTCATATTCTGTGACCTAATTTTTCATACTAAAAACATATGAATATCAGGAAGCTTTGCATTGCAAAGAAAACTTATTAGCAACTTTTACATTCCAGAAAAGTAGATCATCATCAAACAACTATTTATCATCGCCACACAAAATTGGATCAATTCGTTTAGTCACGTTTCCACTAGAAATCCCATTAGACGCGTGGATGGTTCAACAATTCAACTCCGTTTTTATAAACTTTTTGTCAGTTGTCTTCCCAGAATAATTAACCAGTCCTTGATGGTTTTAATATTCATTATATATCAAGTATTTTGTCAAATCAAATGTCGCCCCTGACGTGACGGTTTGCGTACCAAATGGCCATTGCAATCTGATAGTACTAATTAGACATTGCGTTTACAAATGAGGCAACAAATTAAAACAAAACGGAACACCGGAAGCTACTGTTTAGCAACCGTACTGCCACTTACATAATCAGACATAAGTTGTCTCATTAGGTTCTCAAGTTGATAATTTATTTACTGCTTTTCCCCTAGATTTCAAGACAGTATGCTAAAGAAGTGTTGGGGTTGTTTGTTCATCGACTGTTCGTGTCTTTTCTGATTAAACAGTTTTATTTATGTTGAGGTGGTTTCGTGTCGTTGTTTTTTTTGATCGTGTCATGTAGGAAGGATCTATAAAAATACACAAAAAAATCAGAACTGACCACTGTACAACAAAAGTATTTTTGTATTGGATTTCCCCTTGAGCTAGAAGGGCACTAATGTTTTATATCGTTCGCAAAAACGGCAGCATTTCATTAGATCTATTATTCTCACAATGAATAGTTTAATTATCAAAATGAAATCTGCTTATTCTGGCATATTCAAAAATGAAAATTACAAGCCAATATTTCAATTTCTGATTGTACTAATGTATTCAAAAACTGCTTGTTTGTTAGTATCCTTGAATCATTAAAGTTGTTAAATCGATCACGGATAGTCTCTAAGAAAAATAAAAGTTAAAGATACTTCTGACAGAAACGTCGAGTAACAAAAATAAAGTAACATTAATCTCACTCAACTTAAGCTGAAAAAAACGCTACCTTTTAAATTTTAGCTTAAATTGTATTTACAATAGTTGGCTATTTGTTGAATTCCTTTCTCATATCATGATCATCGAAACCATTTCTATTGCTACAATCATCGGGAGTACTTTTAAGGTCGTAAATATCGTAATTCCTGTAACTAGCATTAGGGAGTTTTTGAACCCCTTGTTAATTTCAAAGTTATTAACGTATCCCGCTATACTAAGCATGCACAAAAAACAAAACAGTTATAACGGAGAGGACCCAAAAAAGAGATTTTAAAACTCGTATTTAACGTTTGTGTCATCACCATGTCATCACTGTCATCTGTCATCATAAATCTGCTTTTTTGTGTTTCAGTAGAGCAGCACGAAATATGTATTATGGAATTTGGACTACCAAAGTTTCACATTCAATTTCATACTTCGAAGTTGAAGTGACAGATTTCCGCGTGGCAAACGGGTATCATATGCTATCATCTAAATTGAATTTGTGTTCAAAGTCACTTTTACGCCCAATTCAATGTGGATGTTCGAAAGGAAATCAAATTTAATGTAACTCAGGCAAAACACCGACTGGAATAATATACAGATCACATCAATTACACTGCTTCCAAGCTGTGAAACATAGGAACAATTTCTGTTGAAAATTCAATAAAAAAACAATAATCTCACAATTCCAGTGCAACTGTATTCATTTTTCACAATTTTAATCGTACTTTGTATGTTTCACGATCTCTTTGTAATAGTTAAATAGTACTGAATATCAATATGTCAACATGAGAAAATAGCCGACGGTTATTGGGCGAACGTCAAGGTTCCGTAGATAACGAAACAGGTTATCGGTTATTTACCGATTCGATTATATCCAGACCTCAGCGCATGCTCAGATTAACCGGCAACGTTAATAGCGGCTCAAATAAGAGCTTCAAAACTCCCTATTAGCAAACTGACGAGAAAAAATATTCGTATTCAAGTTAAATGAAAAAAGCAACAGCAATCTCTACTACCTTGAAGCAAACATTGTTTTTGACAGTGAGCGATTTTTTATGATTCGTGGTACCAAAATTCATCATTACCTAATGAACCAGTTTTGAACAACCAAAAATTGCCATAACTTCTCACAACCACTTGATTCTTTACACTTCAACATGAAAAGTGAACGCCCAATACAACCTTATTATCCTAACAATAAACAATAAAAAAAAAAACGAAAAAGTAACAGTTTCAACCTAGAATTGCTAAATGCTGAACCTTTCGATCGCTTGCTCGTTTCATTCAATGCAGATTTGTACGATAGCGATTGGAGAATTCTCCAGCAAAATTACTCACAAGAATGTCTTATGAAACTCTTGTTGAATTTCTCATGTTCGCATTGTTGTTGCTTGAAAGTTGTTCACATACTATCCAACTTTGTTGATCAATCGTATCAATTAGACCAATCTTGAAATATGTCTTTATTTGCAGGTACTTTGAGGCCGCCGGGTTTGATTGGAGGAAGTAAACCAAAAGTTGCCACGCCTGCGGTTGTATCAAAGATTGAACAATACAAAAGGGAGAATCCCACAATTTTTGCTTGGGAGATAAGGGAAAGGCTTATTTCAGAAGGTAAGTTCTATTTTTCATGAAATCAACAATAGATATAGCTGATAATTATCCCAGGAATAATTCGAAGTTTGGTATTATCTGGTCAGTCGAATCATACTTGATCATATTTATTTATTTCTGGGCATGAACTATCGAAGAGTTGGGAAACGTTTCAAATATTTTCGAGTTTTCGTCTTGTATACAGGGTGGCCCAACGAAAAGGTCCCACCCTTATTTATGACTTCCCTGGTATATGTTTTGGGAAAAACGCTTGGACACGTCAATTTCTATTTTTAGGGGGACGTCTTTTCGTGTATGACTGTATGATACAGGGTGTTCCAAAAAAAAGAAATCGCATTACACTTGACATTTTTAAATGGAAACCCCCATTTTTTTTTCTATTTTTGGATTCTCCATGAAGTTTTTAGTAACTTTTCTATAATACAGATTATACCTATCTTCAACCGTTTATTTAAAAAATTTAAACAAAAAATAATTTGCTATAATGTGTCAAAAAGTCAATGCGGTAATAAATGTTGAAAGTGGTGTCCGTTTACCTCCATGCAATAATAAAGATTTTGCTCAAATCTATTCCTAACATTTTCACACATTACTGGAGTTATTTGTCTGCATTCCGCCGTGATCCGCTCCCGAAGATCTTGGATGGAGTCTGGCTTCGTACTAAAAACCTTACTTTTTAAATGTCCTCAAAGGAAGTAATCTAAAGGACTCAAGTCCGGAGACCTTGGTGGCCACTCAATGGGGCCGCGCCGTCCGATCCACTCATTTGGGAAATGGGTGTCCAAAAACTGTCGTACTGGAGCTACAAAGTGCGGTGGTGCACCATCTTGTTGGAAATGAAGAAAATTTTTAGTATAATTAATCTCATTTTCTATTATTTCGGTTATTCGTGGCTCTATTGTATTTTCCGACATGTCCAAGTATGTCACCCCCGTCAAGTTTCCAGGAATAAAGAAAATAATAAATAATAATAAATAAAGAAAAATTTTATGAAAAATTCAAATAACTTTAAAACGGTTGAAGATAGGTATAAACTGTATTATACAAAAGTTACCAAAAACTTCATGGAGACTCCAAAAATAGAAAACAAATTGGGGATTTTCATTTAAAAATGTCAAGTGTAATTCTATATCTTATTTCTGGAACACCCTGTATTATACAGTCATACACGAAAAGACGTCCTCCTAACAATAAAAATTGACGTGACCGAGCGTGTTTCCCAAAATATACCTGAAAAGTCATAAATAAGGGTGGGACCTTTTCGTTGGGCCACCCTGTATGTATTGACAGGCAATGTTGTGGTGATGTAATTTTCGAAATGATAAACTGAAGAGGAGTTTCTTTTTTGTATTGCATAAAGATACTTATTGTGACCATTCATTTCAAACTAACGATAGCTTACAGGTTTTTCTAATAATTGTGTGGATTTCTGATTTTATAATTACACTGCATACCACCTCACCATAAATATTCTCATGTATAATAAACGCGCCGCGCGACCTCACCAATTTTGACAATTCATCACTAACGTCCGAGAGTTAAATGGTATTCGGAGATGAGTATATGGGTTCATCAATTTTCCAAGCCACAGTTATGAAAACTTTATAGTGATAAATACAAGTTTTCAATCATCTGAAGGATTGTGCATGCAGTTGATGGCTACGCATCAATCTCTGTGATTTGGCCCATCAGTTATATCAGAGGAGACAATGTAAAATCAATTTTGATTCATTTAAAGTTTGATGCCAACAAATCGGGTATGTTTTCAGCGTGTACTATTGATGAATTGTCAATGTTGAAGCGGTGTAATCAAGCTGTAATAAACGACTGTGCATTATATAAAAAAGTGCAGTGATATTTTACTAAAAAATATGACCCTTCCAAAACATACATAATAAATTTTCCTTGAAAGGAAGTCAGTTCCTACGGAAGCCCAGAGGGGCCACTCATATAAAAAATATAGAGAACATTTCTAGATAGCTATGTAGAATTTTCTTCTACTTAGTAACTAGAAATTTCCACATACTATCTAGAAATCTCTACTTTCTAAGTAGAAACTTCTACTTACTATGTAGAAATTTCTTCTTACTATGTACAAATTTCTACTTACTAAGCAGAGATTTCCACTTTTCATGTAGACATTTCTACTAAGTTACTAGAAATTTCTACTTACTATGTAGACATTTCTACTAACTAAATAGAAAATTTCTACATAAGAATAATATGCATTCGAGGTTACATATACATATACAGTACTGACGAAGCAGTCAGCAGTGACCCAAAATTAATGGTATCTGGACTGAATGTCTGTTCTTGGCAGATTACTGGCGAGAAGGTGAGAGGCAGTTTATTGTGTGAAGGTTCGAGAAAATAACTGTTTGTTTTCCTTTCCCTATTAATTTCTCTATTTCCGTGTCTCTGACTCCGTGCTTTTATTCAGCAGAATGCCACACTTCATCTCACTTTCGGGACCATAACGTCAACGTGGATGTTCTGCGGTTCTGCGCTAACCGCGTTAACGTTAACGTATACCTACACAATAGGCGCTTTCAGAAATAGTGATCCGATCAAGACGATCATTCGCTGTGTGTTTTGTCTCTTTTGATTAACGTAGGATAAAAAGAGACAAAACACAACAGATCAACTTCAACTATGATAAGTTATATTATTTCATTATGTCATAATGTTGGTGCTCACATAGACGCACACAGACGTCGTTCTTTCTTGGCAGGATAACCTATGTACGTCGAGTACATAGGTAAAACCAGTAATGCGGTCACACCGCAAGGATGAATCCTTGTTTTGTCTTCCTTCGTTTTATGATATTGCAGAAGGAAAAGTAGAGAAGACTATTACGGCGCGTTATGCAAATCGTGAATGAGGAACTTATTAGTGGAATTCAGCAGAGATTTGGTCGGCGAAATCAAAATGGTTCAGGAAAACGTATACCATCACGAAATCGATGGACCGCATTTGTCTTTGTGCGCGAACTCGAGGATACAACCACTCTGCCAAGCTCGCGAAACTGAACCGACAATGATCGAAGTTCCCAATACCATACCCCGTCCATCCGGTCCGAGAATGCCAGTCTGTTGAAAGACCGACGATATCTGTTTATTAAAAGAAGCGCTCCTAACTTGTGATTTTCCAATATCGGGCACGTATATTCTGTGCTACAAAAATGATGTGCTCCCGAATGCTTCGATGGGCTGTCTTTTAATGCTGCCACACAATAGAGTGAGCCTTCTTACTCTTACTGTTATTTGTCCGGTGGTACAACGAACGGTTTGCGGACGTGTTGAAATAAACCTCATAGTTCCAGAACCGCTGGACCAAATTTTATGATATTTGATTTGTTGGATTTGTTCCACTCGGATTAGCATGCAGAATACCTCTATAACATTCACGAGAAGAAAAAAAAATGAAAATATCAATTCAATACAATGTTCTGATTATGAGGCCGTATGAAATTCGTCAGGTCAGCGAGTTCCTGTCTGAAAGGTCCCCACATGTTCACATGGACGTCGATCTTTTTTGGCAAAATTACTCGACGTCCAAACTGTTCGGGTAACCACGAACCCCACACTCCGTTATCTTATTCAGTATTGTCTTGTCACTCATTGTCGTGGCATCGAATAATACCTATTAACCAAGTTCCCAGTCCCGCTCTGGAGCCGCATTCAGTGTACTGTGGAATTCCATAGCGACACGTTGCACTCTGTGGAAAATGATGGGAAAGCGACGTGTTGCTAGAATTCCACAGGTACACGGAATTCGGCCCCTGGTCTCAATACTATACCAGGTGTCTTGAAGTTAAGTCGAAAATTCAACCGTTTATTCGCATTCGTGTCGATCTGCGCATCCGCAATTTCGATACGTTGACAGATATGTGTTACGGTATGAACGAAAAGAAAATCGGAAAATTCACTCCATGAAAGTGGTCGGAAATTATCCAAATAACACGATAGAGGCATCCATTTAGTGGGTTTGCATTTGAAAATTTCAAAAAAACTCGAATACAGGTTTGACTTCTACAATTCATGTTGTGTGGTTGGCTAAAGCGTTATTTGAGTATTACTCAAACAACGGCTAAAGCGATTAAAATCGACCCCGAGTACATGCACCCGATTTCTCTGATCTGAAGAACAGTCAAATCGGTTGAGGAATTTCGAAGTTAAAGGCAATTTAGTAACATCAATAAGTTTGATGGCCTTTAGCTCTCTTATTTGACAACAAGAGAAGTGTGGGGGGGGCAAATTTGTAGAGAATATCGTCCAAAATCTATTTACATATTCGTTTTTGGTAGTTCACTGGCAAAAATTTCGAAAATATGTCGATTTTCTGTTTTCACAGTACCGTTACGCCCCCTTGCGGCGATCCTAGACGCTTGAAATATATTTCCAGCATTTTCTCTTGAGCACATTACTATACAGATTTTTTTCCTGGGTCTCTATGATGAATAGTTTACGAGAAAGAATAGTTTACATCTGTCATAATTCAGAGTAGAGGGCTGGGTAATATGATCTAACCCACTAGGAAAACAAAATCGAAAGGTTCCACCAGGAAAGATTTAACCTTTCGTGATTTGGATTGTTGATTTTATTTAAGTGAAACAAATAGCTAAAACTTTAGTAAAACCGCTTATTGCCGCGTACTTCGACTACCGACTTTTCATCAATTGTTGATGAATTAGATTTCATGTTACCAAAACCACATTACAAACACCAGGTCATGTGAAACCTAAATTAATCCCAATTTCATGTCAGTCGTGACCAAAGCATGTGCATTCTTTGTAGTTCTGCGTGTGAAGCGTAACACTTCGTTTATGTCGAAAGACCACAAAATGTCCCGAAACATGTTCAAAATGACAATGTTTAAGTTATTTCTGTTATTGTTTGGGATGCGCAATCCTACAATAGCGTGTCCGGGTGCGTGTTGCTGGGCTTTGCCGCAAAACTTCATTGTAATTATACGTTGGGTTGGTTTCAACGGAAGGTTTTGTTTTGAAAAAAAGAAAGATTTTCATTTGGCTGCCTAAAAGAATAAGCATAACAATGAAGCTTGATAAAAGTGGAAAAGGGTTCCACACATTTATTGGAAAAAAATCTGTTGGGTATGTTGTCATTTTTAATTAATAGGGAGAAACTATGTAGAGTCCCGGACTCATATAAACTGTTCTCGGGCAAAATGACCAGACAACATTTCAAAATTGCAGAATGCAATATGTTATTAATATTTGAATTTCAGATAATATCAAACCATCTCTTCCCTTTGGTTTTTTTTAATTCTTGTTTTCTTCATCAAAAAACTACGTTTTATAAATTGAGATCAAGCAGTATGGTCAATGTGTCACCATTTCGACTACACTCTTTCTCAAAAAAAAATAATAAAACAACATGTCAGCATAATTTTGATTTTTAATTCCATTTCCTCACTTCAAGTCGTGTGTCGCTCAATTGACCGCATGATGATTGCGTGTAAATACACTCTTGATGAAATTAAATATAATTCACACACAACTAATTACATAAAAATTAGTTTCGGAGAAATAGAAACTGCGCTATCTCGTACCAATTGCGAGGAATCGTGCGTGTACGTAGATCTGGACCTCGATAATTTAATCGTGAAATCAAATAATATCATTTCATTAGAAGAAAAGTTTTTTTGTGTCGTGTATAGGTGTTAGAGTTGAAGGTTAATATGCTCAGTGTGTGCGCTGGTAGGTTAATTCCACATACGTGCTAGAAATAGTTGCGCCAAGTTGAAGGGTTTAATTTGGATCCTCAAAGAATATAGATTACCGCAGAACGACAGAATCAACGTGAGATGCAAACACTTCAATAACAATCGCATTCAAAGGCAATCCACCTTTTGTTGAAGAGAAAAAAGACGCATCTTTACCAACAAAATGACCCATCAGGATTAATTTATTGCGTGGCTTTAGCTTAATTCGCCGATTAAAATTGATATAGCCAGGCATAAACGATCGATAACATGCAGAAAATTATTTACAAACGTAGAAATGACCATTCGAAACAAGATCAATTAAATAAAGTGGTATCAATTACCTGAATATGTAACTACAAATACTCGTTTTTGTAATTACTGCGCATTTTTACTTTAGTGTTTATTTATGCGGCGCATCAATATTCAATATGTAAGAGGACATGTAATTTTTTATGGAGTTGAATTCGATTTGTTTAGTGTCTGAAGTTGTGAGCTAGGCTTTCCTTAGTATCCTTAGTTTTCATTGTGAGAATATAGAAACATGTATAAACATAGAGTGATGGAAGGTAGTACTTAATATGAAGAAAACAATCCATCGAAGACTTCGCCTAACGCTGCTTTCCTAAAATCAATTGCGATGATCATATCATTGCTTTTTAATTATTTCTATTCATATCTATATTGTTATCTTTGATTTAAATATTCAAAGAAATCTCCAGTTCGATTTTCCCGTGCTCATACAAATAAGTCGACATCTTGCATTCAATATTCTCACCGAAAAGATCGTCATTTAGAGATATTCCGAATTTTTCGTATCCAGATATTCTTAAAATTATCAAAAACACCAATATGGCGTGTTTTCCAAAACCACCTTTCATATCTCTTTTCTTTCAAAATTTATTTAAATCTCATAAGAAAATCCTATGAAAAAAAATAAATAAGAAAAATCCTGTTTCTGATTTATTTTAGTGTTTTTTTGCTGTGTTCGAATAGTGCGGAAAATAGTTGTTTCTAGACTATGAATCAACAATTTCGTCTTTGCGGTTTGATGTTGGATGACTGTAACCAATAAATCTGGATGTTTCGAACGGAAGGTTTTATTGAAAATTTGGTAACACAACACGTTGTCAAGGGAAGCTCACTTTTCATATCGCCTGTGGAAAAAATATAATATCTAACCCAAACTAACCTGTGAAATTTGTAGGAATGGTAAATTTTTGATAAATTGTTCAAAATGGTGCTATTTTTTTACTTTTTTTCATTCATTCTTATTAGCAGATTAACATTTCATCTTTTATACAATAATTATTATTGGGCATTCATATTGGTTCTGTCTTTCTAGCATATACCTATTCTAGTGACGTCAAATTTTATTGGTGGAAATGGGTCCGGGGTTTCAATCAAAAAACCTCTATTTGGTTAAAGAAAAAATATCAGAAAATTATACCTAGCGTGAATTCCAAATTATTCTGAAACTGACAAATGAATAACACGAACGAAATGTGGAATAAAATAATTCTCCTTCAACAAAAATCGGGATTGATTAGTAACTAAAAAAAATAATTAACGAACTAATTCCACAAAGCTCAGCTTTACCAATGACCAGAACAAACGCACCTGAAATAAAAAAATAAAAAGAGGTTGAGTCGCCTTCCTCATTACCCTTCCTTATAAGATAAGATAAAATGTGATATCTGACAAGGTTCGGGTTGTATTGATAAGTAAACTAAAACTAAAACATCTTTAAAAAAAGTTCTGTAATTTCTGAATCCATTCGGCTGGTACGACATTTTCGTGATCGACAGTTGATATAGATACGATATTCAAGCCCCCAATCAAAATACAACTGTTCAGTCATACAAAATTGACCACAACATAATAACCAGTGTAGTATTCTACACCGTAATCATCAAGATAAAACAAAGATCGGGAGTCCCCACGGTGGTAGGCCAGGCATATAGCAGGTCACAAACAGTTTTCTTCTTTAATTATTTTGAATCATGTCTCACAGCGAATGTATCAAGTTCCATGCTCATATCCCACTGTTATAACATGCTATAACGTGATAACCAAACAGCGGTGGAAAATCGTTAAAGCCATATTAATGTTATTTATAAATTAATCGTTGAAACTTTGAATCACTTCATTCACAAGAGCCAAACTCTTAAAACACTTGTGTGACTTTTCATACCATAATCGTCAGAAAAAAAAAGAGTGGTGGCAAATAATTTGACGAGAATCAAACTCTTTAGACCATTGGTATGAGCAAGGATATTACTTTTCATACCGTAATCGCTAGGTGGCAGGTCATACTCCATAACCATTATGATAATTCATAAGAATCAAAATCTTTAGACCACTGGTTTCATCGAGGGTTTCATATTTCATAAAAATTAAATCAAACATGCTTTATCGCCACAGAAAAAATTAAATAAATTTTATGGACAAAGCGAATACTAAATGGTAAAGTTACAAAACAATATAAAACATAACGCAATACCATACCTTAATCGCTAGAAGCATTGGTAGAATAGATAACACAACTGTTGGGATTTATCTCACCTAACTAAAAAATGCAATATTGAATTAAGGTATGGTAACTCCGGGAAAAACCCAACCTATCATAATAAGCAAAACAGGAGTCCATTCTCTACACACAAAATTTCATCAAAGGGACTTGGAATATTATCTCTTTGACCACTTTCAAAATGATTATCGAGGTAAAAAAGAATATTAGGAAATGACTACTAAGACTGGTTTCATGATCGAATAACTATTTTGACCTGAGATGAGATATCATTTATTTCACACAATAATAGAAATACCTAGTTTGATATTATGGCATCAGTAGAGCGAGAGTTGGAAGAAATGAAATAGAAAATTATTATTTTCATATCTTTGATGAGGGAGCTAACTTCCATCCCATATTCCAACACGGACTTGAACTGACCTTGCACCCTCCTGATCCAATTCCAAATCAAATCGAAATCACAAACGATATGAACCGTAAATCTGATTACAGTAGCAAATCTTGTTATGAACAGGAGTCGAACACACACAAGCCAGTGAACTTCATACGCAGTACGGCTTCACAGGAATTGATTTCATTTGACACGGCTCAAATCGCGTGTACAGGGTCACCAACATTAAACTTTCCGGTGAGCTAATTCCATTTAGTGTCACCACTCACTTTTTTTTTAATAACGGGCATCTTTAAGACTTCATTCGAGTAACGTTTTCGTAGCAGAAATGGTTGAGTCGAAAACATGATAATGCATTTTTGATTTATACTCTGTCACTATCATAAATTTTTATGCTTTCTTATTCCAAAGCCGTTATCTTGACAATAATTATTATAAGAATAGATAAATGAATGTTATTGTTTATTGATGTTTATCATTGATTTTTACACGTTATTGTGTGAAGACTGTTCTTCACATAATAATCATCAAACTGCAAAAAATCTACACAAATCCGCATAATTATATTGATCCAAGTTACTAACATCAAGTACCTCATTGAAATCCACTCGAAGAACCATGAGAGCTTTGTTACGCCACCACTTATCTCCTAAAGCCTGACTGTTGAATAAGTCCTCTTATCTCATCCTCGTGACTGCTATTCTATTTACCAATAAATTTTTGCAGGTGTTTGCACAAATGCCACAGCCCCTTCGGTCAGCAGCATTAACAGGATCCTGAGAAACCGCGCTGCTGAACGAGCTGCAGCTGAATTTGCTCGTGCAGCTGGCTATGGACTGTATCATTCTCATCCTTATGCAGCAGCAGCTGCTTTTCCTTGGCATTCACAATTGTGGCCGAATGGTACGTTGCTGTTTGAATAATTGTAATAAGGCCACTAACATTGTTCACTGTAACTTTTAGGTCCTTTGGGCCTACAACCTGCTGGTACTGGAAATCCTACCGTTTTGACAGGTAGTCCCTCTACAAGTAGCTCCCCACATCCGGATCATATTTTGCTCAACTCACCGCCTGGAGGACTGGACAAGGATGACTCTAGCATGGATAGTTCTGAACAGCCCAAATTCAGGTCAGTCGGAGTCTTCATTAAACGTGTTAACATTTCTCACTACATACGTACTAGCCTAGTTTACACCGAGAACTTGGTACGCGAACCAAGTACTAAATTCAAAGTATATCAGAACCAAATATTTGGTTCGAATGGTGTGAACAGTTGCGGACTAAGCTGATCTGCTCTTGGTTCGGTATTCGCCAGCAGGTGTACCGAACTAGATTTGGTTTGATCTCGATAAAAATTATGGGGTTATGTTGATGTTGATTGTGATTGTGATTTTGTTGGTTCTGACTTTCTGAGGCAATCTGAGCGTACTTACTTATGTTTTTTTTGGTTACGAATTGTGTTGATGAATAATTTCGACTTGCTTTTGACATTTGCGCGTACTCATTTAGTTCACGTGTTGCAAGATGGTGTAAACGGGCGAAAAGCAAGCATTGGTCCTACCGTACTATCCCCCCCCGGTGTAAACTAGGCTACTGTTGATTATTTTGTATCAAGAAAATGAAATAATGATTCCTAAACAATAAAATGAATAATCTGAATTTCCAATAACTATTTCAGGCGAAATAGAACAACCTTCAGTCCGGACCAGCTTGAAGAACTAGAAAAAGAGTTCGAAAAAAGTCACTACCCCTGTGTGTCTACTCGAGAACGACTAGCATCAAAGACCTCACTTTCAGAAGCTAGAGTACAGGTGAGATTCCACTAAATTTCTTTAAGTCTATAGATTTCCGTCTGGTCATTTAGAAATTTAACTAACCGTGAAACTCTTTGTCTCATTAGATGTTTAATCAGATGATCAACCACATTGATGGATTTTCTTGCTTGTTCCCACGTCGTTGTTGATTAGACATGCTAATTTTAATTTGAAGGTTTTTTATTGGGAGACGTGAGGTTGCCTTAGTCGTGAGTTGAAGACGATATTAAATCTTGAAGGCCAATCCACCAGACTCACAAAGAGCTTCGATTAAAATGATTGAAAATTGGGATAATGAAAAATACAATGAGTTTTTTTTTGTTTTTTACAGTGTGTTCGGAAAGTCTTAGTACGGTCTAATACCTCCAAAGTTATTACCGGTGAAAAAACCAAATTTTGGCGTCTACTTACAATGAAATCTACCTCTTAACATTTCCTCAAATTTTCCACTTCAGTAGGAGTGTCTTTCAGTTTTTCATCAACTTTTTTCAGCAATAATTCGATAATGTTATTCGTTGAATGTGACATCCCAAAGTCCTTTGAAAAATTCGCGATTCTATTTCTGTTGATATGGTTCGCGTAAATGAAGACAGAGTTGAAATAGTTTTACTCCATGGCTAAGCTAATTGAAATATTATTATTATGGTAGTTCAGACCGAGCCTTTACAATTAGATACATATCGTTTTACGGTTCATGTTGAAAATTGGAAAAAATATCTGGAGACGTCCCCCTTAAGGTGAAAAGATTGTAAATGTGCAGAGAAGTAGATTTCATAGTACATAGACGCCAAAATTTTGCTTTCATACCTTTACTAACTTTAAAGATATTTGCTCTTTCCTTGGGTCTCACTTAGGCTTTCCGGACACCCTATATAAATAAAATTACTTGTTTCATTCTGGTTGTCACGGATCTTCTTGAACAAATTTTCATTTACAGTGCTGTTCTATGTTCTAATAACTTGTTAAAATTAGGTATAAGGTAAAATGTAAATATTGTCAATCAAAATTTTTAAATATAAATTTAATTGAATTTTTAAAAAAATAATAAGAATTATTACACAACTTTGATAAATATAATTTTTGTGATCTCTTGTATTTATTTATAACTCATTTCTAAATCCTACTCTGGATGGGATATCTTGATGTGAATATGGGCAACTTCAATGATCAATACTGCTACTACCTAGAAAGAAATGATTATAATACATTAGAATGAAACATCGAAGTATGGAAAAATATAAGTAGAAAATTGAGAATTCAATGTGGTATCAGCCATCAACGAAGATTTGATATAAATATTTTGGTTTCAATTTGTATGTTGTTTTGGACTTTGATATTTCTCTTTATCGATTTCTGATTTCAATTTGATATGCGTATTATGAAAAATTGTGGTTTGTGCGATCTCATAACTACAGTAAACGCCAAACAATTTCCGAATCACGTCATCAAGCGCGATGTCATGTGATTTGCTGGTGACTACATGTGGATACCAGCAAACTTCATAACAACGCGGTTGGTGCCATTGCTGAGGTAATTTGGAAATTGTTTGGCGTTTACTGTATAAACATGTTAATACTATTAAACTAGAAACTGCTTTTGAGCTATAGAGTTAAAACATGTGGCGAAAGTAGTCATAACTTATGTGAAGGGCAATAGATAGTACGATTGAAACCCTACAACACTGCTCACATCATTTTTTTTAGAAAGGAAAGGTGACCTCTCCCTATTTTAGTTATTTTTTTCATGAGGAGTTTGATGGTCGAGAGAAAAGATCAAAACATCATCTTGAAAGGAAAAGTACTCTGGTAATATGTTTGTTTGTAATAGTTTTACCTCCTCCACTCCATTAAATAATTTGATCATTTGTTTTTCAATTTTCGTATTGCATATCGAAAATGAAAAGCACTCGGAGGATTAAATATTTTTAATATTATTTTCATGTTTTGAACCTCCCCAAAAATTATCAATTCATATTGATGATGACGTTATTAGCTCGAAACGTCGAATAAACATATCACTTTGTTGGAATGAGAATTAAAATAAAAGTAGGTATATAGAGCGTAGAACGAAAAATTTGATGATGGTTCCTCGCAGACGAAACGAACGAGCCGTTCTGTAGAGAGAAAGAAGTGACAATGAAGATGTAACATTTATTTTGAAATATTTCTTCTTATAAAACTAGGAGAGCACGAAAACCTCTTCTTCTTCTTCTTCTTTCTATACTTGGAGAAGAAAGTTCTGTTTATTGCAAAGGCTCAATTCGGTTTCCATTATCCGAGGCTCGAGCACGAAATCCGTCTTACAAAAAGTCGGTTTTTCTTGGATATCTCTGGGTGTTCTCTGAATTGTTTAGATTTCCGGACAGCATTTTATTGAGTGCGAAAATGCTCGACTTTGCCATGGTTTGAACTTCGCTGTTTAAAAGTATAGCCCCGGAATTTGCTAGACAACTCATTCACATCCCATTTTCGAACACATCATTCAACATATAAACTTCATTAGCATCAAATAACAGATGAGGGTATATATTTCGAATACTGTATCTCGTTCTACCATGTAAATAGATGAAGACGTATATAAACTTCTTGACCAAAAATGGAAATCATGATATCTCGATGAGTTAGAGGTTCGGAAGAGTCAATTCGAGAATTGATTCTAGTTCGATAGCGTCTCTCATAGAGATGATGACCTGCTGTTGAAGTTTAGAGTTATCAAGTTAAATTTCTCAGGAGTCATACCGATACCGAGCATCATTCTCTCTTTCTACATAAAATGTTCCAATTCTTCCAAAAAGAACATTTGTCAGATAATTGAACAATTCCTTACTTGCATCTCCACTGGATCACGTGAAAACTGGTTTGATCAAGTTGTAGGTGAGTCAACTCAAGTAGAATACTATCACGCAAGTGACCTGCAATTTAACTCATGTAAACCCGCCTTAAGATCTATGGTTTGTTAGAGTAGGCAATTTAGGATCCAGCACTATAAAAAAATAAAGATGTTCTTTCCCACTAATGAGAATTGTGTTTACGACAGATGATTAGGAGTATGATGAGTGGAAAACATTTAAAATAAATCAAATTCGGAAAGGTTGAAAAATATAATCAGTATGAGAGTTAATATGAAAAACGTTTCCAGATGAAAATGTTATGTGAAAGGATCAATTAAGTTATTAAGGGTGTATCATAGATGATTTTATGTGAACCACGCAAAATGCTTTTTTGGTGTCGAATTCAAAAAAGGGTATAAGCGAAACCGCGTTTAAAAATGCCGCATAAAACGAGGGATTATGATCTTTATCGTGGGTTTTGTGTGAGATTAAGATAACGTTCCCTGATATCGTACACTGCTTATTTTATCGAGTTGATTTCGGTTTGAAACCTCTTGAATTTTTCCAACATCAATAATTTTAACAGGTCTTCTGAGCTTGTATTCATTTATCCGCTGAATTAGTCATTTTTGAATTTGCAGAAATTTAAGAATAAGCCAACTTAACTGGTCTTTTCAATTTTCACTTTAAAATGGTTCATTTGTTGGATCATGCGGAAAATTTGGTAAGGGTTGAATGAGTTAACTATTTCTGGTTTTTCAACGAAGACTTGATTTATTCGAGATGTAGGGACAGTAAGCGGCGTGAGGACTCTGACACTTAATGCTTAGTGGTGGAGTTTCATATTATGGTATCGTACAGGTCCTTACCATGATGATTTGATCCGAACTTTTGGCAATGTCTATGTTGGGGGATTTTTTTATCTTCCATTGTTGATGATTTACTTGAAAAGAGAGGTGTGGTAAATTTGCTTCCTTTGATAGACTTACCCCTTGGCTGATGAGGATTTTTACAATTCCAAGTAGTCAGAAATAAAACTAATAAATATCAGACCACCTATACTGTTTATTCCAGAAGAGCTTGCTCAACATCTTGATTTCGTTACTTAGTCCTCGTATTATAAGATTCATTTCTTTTCATTAGGTTAAAGCTTTATGTGGTCTTGCAGAATTATTTGATGATATATTCCGGCTATTACCCTGTCTTGATTGATGTCTACTTTTCTCACCAGCTGATAAAAGTTTTCTTCAAACGTGATTTTTTGAAATATTTGATGTGGTAAGCCAGTAGATCTTCTGAGCTTGTATTCATTTATCCGCTGAATAAGTCATGTTTGAATTTGCAGAAGTTTAAGAATAATCCAACTTACTGGTCTTTCCAATTTTCACTTTGAAATGGTTCTTTTTTTGGATCATGCGGAAAATTTGGTAAGGGTTGATTTGGTTGAATGAGTTAACTATTTCTGGTTTTTCAACAAAGACTTGATTTATTCGAGATGTAGGGACAGTGAGCAGCGTGAGGACAGTTAATGCTTAGTGGTGGAGTTTCATATAATGGTTTCGTACAGGTTCTTACCATGATGATTTGATCCGAACTTTTGGCAATGTCTGTGTTGGGGGATTTTTTATCTTCCATTGTTGATGATCCACTTGAAAAGAGAGGTGTGGTAGGTTGGCTTCCTTTAATAGACTTTCTCCTTGTCTGATGAGGATTTTAACAAGTCCAAGTAGTCAGGAATAAAACCAATAATTATCAGACCACCTATGCTGTTTATTCCAGAAGAGCTTGCTCAACATCTTGATTTCGTTACTTAGTCCTCGTATTATAAGGTTCATTTCTTTTCATTTGGTAAAAGCTTTATGTGGTCTTGCAGAATTCTTTGAGGCTATTACCCTGTGTTGATTGATGTCCACATATCACTCAAAATATATAGGAAACTTAAATGGGAGCCAATGTGAATGAAGTTTTAGGCAACCAGTTAATCAAGTCGGATTTGTTCAGAGGACTACCCGTTGGATGGCGCTAGAGACGGAGGTTTTCCTTATCAACGGTTACCATAAATAACAAATCCCTAACCCTAGACGTCATTGTCATTTCACGTGTAATTTGAATTTTGTGCCAAAAGATTCTACTTTTCTGTACCTACATCATCTTGAGGTTTGTGTTTGAACCTTGGTTTGAACTATAATATAGGCTCATCGTGAGTTCTATGAGAAATGTATCGTCCCCTGGATGTGTGGATATTTTCAACAAAACACATCCTTACCAATAAAAGTTCTTCCACTGTTTTGGAAAAATTGGCTCAGCATGTTAAAAATCCGATTTTGAACAACAAAACTGGAGCACAACTAGGTATGCAAGTCCTATAAATCTTGTGGTTTGAATTATATAGATTCAACACTCGAGATTTAATTCAAGTATTGATTCACATAGCTTATCAAAAGTTCTAAACTGAAAAAAATGCATAGGTTGTATTTGTCCAGGACATAGTTTTTAGACATTATAACGAACGTTTTTAGAAAATAGTTATGCATTTTTTCAGAATAACTTATGATATACCATGTGATAAATATCTGAATTATAATTTCGAACGTGGTATAAACTATAAATCCTACTTTATCCAATAGATGGCTCCACCGTATGCAATAAAAACAGATTTATTCACGGTTTTGAGAAAAAAAAGTCAATAGTACGAGGACTACCCGTTGTAGGTCGCTGGCGAATTTCATTTCAAACTATTGTATGGGAGTTTCCTATATATTTTGAGTGATATGTGTTGATGTCTACTTTTCTCACCAGCTGATAAAAGTTTTCTTTAAACGTGATTTTTTGAAAGATTTGATGTGATAAGCCAGTAGGTCTGCCATGTTGTCTCATACAGACGTAAAAGAAACTTTATTGGTGTTGGTATTCTTATTGGGCTTCCAGTTCTTTGGAATCATCAAAGTTCAAGATTTTGCACATAAGTCCGTACTGCGATACTAGAAGAATCCTCATTGCCCAACAAAGTGTATTTTGATTTTTGCTTCCCTTCTTCGAGTCATCTGTTTTCTCCAATTTCACTACACAATATGAAATAACAATCATTGTTTGTTCTTTTCCTTTTCAATGTTTATCGAATGTGTTGAATGATTCGTTCTGTTATGAATATTCGCAGATTATCTTCCACTCCTTCCAGGCAATCTTGAAAACTGTATAGATCTTGCACAAAAAATATTTTAACTTGTCTACCTCACGACGCGATTTTTATAATTCACAAGGTATGCAATAAATATTATGAATTCTATGATTCATAAAAATCGCGTTGAACTCCATTGAATTCATCAAGTTATAACCAGCAATTTCAATATCATCATCATTTTGTCCACACTATAATAATCAGCACATAAAATATTCCCACTATACTAGCCCTAAGACTAATCTCAACAATTAACGCAGGTTTGGTTTTCCAACAGACGTGCAAAATGGCGTCGTCACCAAAGGATGAATCTACTGAAACAATCCTCTCCAAATGGAGGGAACGGGGGAGCCCATCAGGGAGGCGGATCGGGGGGCCTATTCGGGGGACGACTGACTCCGTCACCTCACTACAAAAGTTCCGACCCTGGATCGCCCCTTACGTCCCCCCTCGGACAAGGGGGCCATGGACCGCTGTTGTTGCAGATGGGGGGAGAGAACAGGTGAGCTTTGCTTTTGTCATGAGTAGTATTTAATCGTACAAATTTAGAATATCAAAACAGGTCACTAAAAAGTGAAAGATTGTAAAATATCTTCGTCAATTCTCCATCAAATATTTAAGCTCATTACATTTTCTTCTCATTTCTTTGAACATACAAACTGTGAAGTTCTATTTATAATATAAATAGACAGTCCATATTATGGACTGTCTACGGATAAAGTTAACAAGAGCACAACTGACTTAACAATTTTATTTTTCGAAAAGAACTCATTCTTGATAGAAAAAAAATCTTTGAGAAAAAATGCGATTCACGAAAAGAAAATTTCGATTTTTTAGTTCACAAAAACATCAAAAACCTGAATTTTTCCCGAAAAATATTTTTTTTTATCAATTTGTGCTTTTGTGAACCCTATCCATAGGGTAGGGTAACGACCATTTTTGAGTAACGTTCAATGCCCGTCTGCCGAGCTCGGATAAGGTATATTTTATTATTTTAAGTCAATCAATGCAATAAAATTGTTCCTCTCCCGTGTACCAACTCCAAGAGCAATAATTGAAATTGTACTAAAGCTTGTGAGAAAAACGATCGATGCCCATCTGCCGTTGTGATTATATGATTATAAATTTAAAAAAATCCATCGGTAACTCATCGGCAGACTGTTTCGAGTGATAGGTTCTGCAGGAACTCACTATGAAACTATTGTCAAAAATGATAAAAAAAAACGATTGATGCCCGTCTGCCGGATCAAAGGTAAGTTTTAAAGCTCAAAGGAAACTTCAAAAATCCATCGGCAGACATACAGTGTGTCTGCTTAAGTTGGCCACATATGGGAAACTTTTTTATTATTAATTTTAGAAAAAAAAGTTATTCTTTATAAAAAGTTCTGCATGTTCCAAAACCTAAAATGCAACCATCAGATATTAAATTTTTTCATTTGAATTAATGCATTGATTTAAATGTCCAATAATTAAAATAAGAGATTACTGTTTAATATTAATTTATTTATAAAATTTAATAAATTTAAAAAAGAAAAAAACAATCATTTTAATGGTAGTGTTTATTTTTCTTTATAAAAATTTTCGATATTGTCAAATTTTACTCTTGAGTGAAATTCATATTTTTTGACAAACCTCGTATACGACTGAAAAAATGTAATATCTGATGGTTGCATTTTAGGTTTTGGAACATGCTGAACTTTTATAAAGAATAACTTTTTTTCCTAAAATTAATAATAAAAAAGTTTCCCATATGTGGCCAACTTAAGCAGACACACTGTATAGGACAGTTACTTAATAATTAATGGGAATTTTTTAATTGTAATATTTTCGTGTCAATGTATGACATTAGCACACGGACATTTGTCATTTCATTTGACGTGAAAATATAACAAACAACAAATTCGCATTATATGTCTTATATGTCTGCCGATGGATTTTTAAGGTTTCCATTGAGCTTTTAAACCTACCTTTGATCCGGCAGACGGGCATCTATCGTTTTCTTTTTCATCATTTGTCACAAGAATTTCATAGTAAGATCCTGCAGAACCACCACTTGAAACTGTCTGCCGATGAGTTACCGATGGATTTTTTTCAGTACACAATCATAAAATCACAACGGCAGATGGGTATCGATTGTTTTTTTGTCAATTTTTTAGTACAATTTCAATTAGTGATCTTGGAGTTGCTATACGGAGGAAATTCTTTGTATAGAATTTGATCGACTTAAAATATTGGAATATACCTTATCCCAGCTCGTCAGAATTGTACAAAAATACAATAAATCATTGATCTTATAAAAAAAAATATATCATGGAAAGAATTTCCTTAGCCAGACATTTGTCTCCATGAATTTTCAATAAAACTCAACAATTCTCTTTCAGCGCGTTCAAAGCCTTTGGTCCCAATGCGATGCTCACACAAGAAAACCTTCGTCGATTACATGAATATGATTCAGAATCCGATGAAGAGATCAACGTGAATGATGAGTCCGACATCGAAGATGACCAACGGAGATCAACATCTCGATTATCCAGTCCTGTAGACGTTGTAGATACTAGTCCGAAAGAAAATCCGCAACCCTTGCAACTTACTATGCACGATAGAGAGTGATTCTTGAAAATTTGATCTCTCTGCTCTACTGTGAAATGTAAAATATTTTTTACCAAAGTTGCATTGGACTGGTTTATTTTATAAATAATTGAATGTTCCTTATTTGCTATCTTTCGATGTCGTACCTGTATTCTTCATTAAAAACTGGAAACAATTACTGAATTACTATTGTCTGTTTATACTGACACTCCACTATAACTTCTATTTATTTCTATAAAAGAACTATGAGGTCACTCACCATGAATTACTTTTTGTTTGTATAGCTATCACATTTAAGTCGTCTAATTTGTAATTATCTGTAAAAAGAATGTGCTAATATAAGCTGTTAATATTGAAGTGATTAAAAAGGATTTTCTTTTTGTGTCCTATCCCATTCAAGACGAATAAAAATATTAAGTGAGTCGATAGCGAACGAACCTTATTGGTATGTCTATAAACGCCTACAAGTACCAACCGGTGTTTGATTTTATTGGTAGACTACTTTATTGATAAAGATACGATCAAAAACCGGATTCTCTATGGGATAATTGGACTAGACCTCATAAAGTCAGCACATTAGTACTGAATTGAATAATTCCAATTGAACATTCATTAGAGTTATGTCTTATTTTACAATCAAGCACTATAATAGAATGGTTTTTAAATATTCAAAAAATAGTTATCGATGAAAATCAATCAATTTGTTGCGGCCAACAAATTTTCAGCCGTTTTTTAAATCGTTTGAAGATTTGTCGAGATATTATCTCTTATCTACTGGTTTTTGTTGACCGATTAAAGGAAAATATGTAGTATATTATGCCGTACTTATTGATCGTGAAATGACGAAAATGTGTATACCTAAGTACCTGTCATTACTTTGGAAAATTCGTCTAATAGATATTCGCTACTAGAATCTCTAAGACGATTGGATTTTCACTCTCTCTAGAGCTCGAATTATTTCCGGAAATTTTGTCGAGTTGCGAATTTTTTGAAAATTTTCCCTAGGCGCAAGCCGAGGGAAATTTTCTTGAAAAATTCGCAACGAGAACAAATTTCCGGATTTTAAATTCGAGCTCGCTGGAGATTCGGCAAAAAAATTTCATGCCAAAACTATTTGAGAAGATTTATTAGTAGCGGCTGGCGATGGATGTAGCTCCCATGCACCAGTTGGGTTGGGATTGTTAGGAAGAGTGGGGACGGCAACACTGTTATCATATGGGAGCTACATCCAGATGCAAAGCCAGGGAGATTTCCACTTATTAATCTTTCAGTCACGTGATTATGAGTAGGGTGATTTCCGATAAAATTAGGTCGTTGCCATAGCAACATGTTAAAATGCAAGCCTATGATTGGTTAGAATTGACTGGTAGGAAATTTTCATTCGAATAAACTTGAGAGAATTATATTATTACGGATCATCTCTGATATGAACTTGTTTTTTCAATAACAGTGTTCACATTAGAGAAGATCATAGCTTTTTGCAAATTTTCAAAATCATCATGTCAGTTGAATAGAAGGCTCGTCAATAAGTAAGCTTGTGCACGAGAAGAAAAAGAAAGAACATATTTTAAAAAGTGAATCCGTATATAAAATTCTTTTTCAAATATCGGTGCATTATCACTATTTTTATATCCCCCCAGAAGAAGTCCCACAGAAGTGGAAAAATATCGTATCTAATAGCATAAGCATATACCTCCCGCACCTTTAGCATCTTCAATTACTTTGGATAGTCACTATGCTCCCAGTCAGTCTGTCCCAGCCGATGTGTGCATTCGTTCGGCGCTCCAGTCAAATGCATTTTCGCTAAGCAAAAATCGCCCGATGTAAGGCCGGGACACACGAGCACGTTCCATGTATTTTTCGCATTGGATTCATGATGGAATATGTCCGACACTCGGCCGTCAAACGGGCTCGTGCGGATAAAGGCCGGAATAACTTATCCACATCGAGTCCGTTTGACTGTGGTTGACGGCCGAGTGTCGAGGTGCTTTCATTTGATACAATGCTAAAAAAAACTCGGAACGTGCGCGTTGCGGACAATTCGAATAAGTGTGTCCCGGCCTATAAGGGCGGCACCGTGTGCTATTTGAATACACACTAGGGGCGGGAAGCGTTTTTACTTGTCCAGCTGTGTGTCAAACCTAGAACAATAATTTTTGTGCTGAAATTTTAGATCAAAACAAAGAGATCTATGCACAACCAAAAGTAAACACACTACACGTGACCAGACATAGAGAAACGATTAAACTGGTCACATGTGGTTTATCTCACGTGACCTTTCAATCGTTCCCCTTTGTTTGATCACTTGTAGTTTGTTAACATTGGTGATTTGTGGTTGTGGATAGACTGTAGTACATTTGTCATTTTCCAGGACAATTATTGTCACCTGCTTTGTTATTTGTCACTATGGACTATGGTCATTGTCTGTCTGCGGGTATTCATAAACATAACCAAAAACAAACAAAATTAGCATTTTGATTTCCCAGTTTTCCGTTGTTTTTGAGTTTTCGGAAAAAAAAACATGGATTTGTGGATGAAACTCGGAAAAGTCTTTGTTTTATTTTTCTTTCTTGCTATTTTTTTTCAACAACCTAGATAAAAGTTGGAGCCGCATCCTATCATAGGAGCAACTGACTTGAATCATCGAATTGAAAAGCATGAATTATCGAAATATACCTTTGCTTGTACAACATTTGCTATACTAGTTGAAGTTCTATTGCACAACAGTAAATCCATTAATAATAATAGGTATACCACCTGTATTATAATAATGATACCTCTACTTTTGCCGGGGTGGACTTTTTTCAAGATAGGTTATCGCAGTTGTTTTTTACGAATCAATATTTTACTTGTTTTTTTGCTAAAGCGATGAATACATCTGGTTAGTTAATGTGGTTTATTCCGGCTTTACTTGGATGTCTTTTTGATTCAGTCATGTCATGAACCTCAAGTTGCCATTATTGTTTGGTGTAGGTATGGTAGCGTCACCTACACTTCACGAGCCGCGACTGGTTGAGTTTAAACATGAATCTGGTCAATTTTTGTGACATCCATTTCTCTGATGCTTTTATTAAGTAATCTTTGTTGATGATAACTCTGCTGGTTTGGCTGTCTTGAGACACATCGCTAGATAACAATTTGGATCTCCAAACTTTTGATCGTTTTGGCTAAGTGGAGTTCAGCTAAGTGGAGTTCAGCTAAGTGGAGTACATTTCAAATCTAGCATCTATCCATGGATAACGTGGCAAATCCTGATGTGCGTTAACAAACCAACAGCACATTAAGCAGAAAAATAAAAAAAGTTTGGCGACAGACCCATAATTGGAAAAATACCATTTGTAGAGTATCATATCAGAGGACATCAGATGTAGATCGTTAGGTAAAAATGTATTGATCACTTGAAAAGCATTTTATGAACATGTCAATGGAAAATTATGTTGAAAACAATAAAGAAGGAGTAGTCTGCTCCCCACCACCTTCTCCTTCTCAATTACAAACCGGTCACGAAAATTTCCACGAAAATAATAAACAAAACAATCAACCTTGATTTATCAAAAAATATTGGACATCATGGAATCTTACCTTCATCATCAATGTTTTGGTTTGACACAATCTTTGAAGACTCTTGAAGTACTGATAGAGGAGGGTCAATGCCTACTTTATCTATTTTTCTTTGAAATTGAAAATTTCGAGTATCTAAAAATGGTCATCAATATCACGAACAAAATATTTTTCAGGTCAGACCTTCAAATAGATCTTTTTCAAGAAACTTGAAATAAAAAAAATAACATTATGGTCGATTGAAAATAGACGTTCTTACAACTATTAACATTTTAAATTAAGGTCTGCCCTGTTACAGTGACTGATCAAAATTGTAGGTTAAAGGTTGGCAAACATGTTCTTTCACGATGGTCATAGATTGAACTGTGATTCGCTTTATTTTGCTATGTTCAAAATGTATTTGATTTGATAGAAAAAAACGTTCGCGCATAGACAGTGATGATGATTTGGAAACTGATGACAAAACCCTTCTTTATTCAAAAAAATTAAGTTTATAATCAAATATTTTATAATTTCATTTCAATAGGCGGGCACTCTATGACATTTATTTTTTTTTGTCAATTTTCAAGCTCCAATTTTGATCTGTCACTGTAACTTTAAATAAAAATGAACTGAAGATTTAAAATTTCGCTTCATTCTATTTCTGCGATATAAAACATTGAACAGGGTCAAACTTCTAGAGTATATTGAGGAAGAGAACTAATTTGAGATGTGTTACCTATACCGGCTGTGCGTCGTTTTCAAAAAATAAGGTGTTGAGATCTTCAAAAAAATCTTGTTAAAAAAAGGTGTTTGTTTTTGATCCTATTAAAAATGCATTTTTTGTCTCTCTCTAACACATAAGTTCTTATGGAAATATCCATCATCATATTTTTTCTGAATAATTGCAATACATCGTTGGTTTAGGGACATAAGAGGCTCTCAAAATCCGTTATAAAAAATCCAGGGCCGTATTCAAAAAAACAAATTTGATGATGGCTGCTCATGGACGAAACGTCGGCTCTTTAATTAAATTGTTGACAAAAAGAGTCAGTGAAAAAGTTCCATTCATTTTTAAATATCTCTTCAAATGTGGCCAGAAAAAAATGAAAACGATTTTGAAAAATTTCGGTTCTTTGCGGATAATTTTGGAAGTAGTCGGAACGGCATTTTGTCAAGCATCAAAATACGCAACTTTGTCTCAAGTTAACCGACCTTGTATCTCTTACGGCTTACGAGATCCCCATGCATCCACACAAATTTGTAACACCCTGTATATTTATCAAAAAATTGATGTTTTCTACAGGCTTCTCAAAAATATAATATGGTGTGGGTCGGTTTTGATAAACCACGACAATAGTACCATTTTTCATAATTCAAATTCAAAGTTCGTTTTCAAATTTCCGGTAAGTAACCAGATAGCTGAAACTCCAAAGATTTGATTTTTTTCAAATTTACCCTGTAGCTCAGATTCGTCAGAATCGCAAGGTTCTATCATTAGTGATAACCGAGATAGCCCGATATTGCAACCAAAATGGGACCTGCACTTTAGAAGATTCCAGTTATGCGAGTATACCCTGTATAGATTCCTAGTATCTCTTCATTTTCATCCGAGTTTTGGTTTTATCTGATGATCAGCCATGTCCTTCAGAATTATGAAAAATCAAGTAATCAGCGAGACCCACTTTCGAAATAGTTCTAGATGCGTGCAGTTGATAGCATCATTATATAATCTGAAACGAATATAGATGAATTAGGATTGCCACTGACTCAGTGGCAACTTGGTATCCTTCTCGGAAGAATGTAAATTAGTACAAATTGCCTCACAACCAGAAGATAACATTGGGATTATTATGTTTTTAAAGGAAAATTAAATAAAATTAAGTATAACCTTTTGCGGTTTTGGGTATAATTGTCTTCGAAAGCTATAGGTACTCAAACCAAAACGGCCACTAGTTTTTTATAATCACCTCTTGGTTTTAGGCAGCCAAAGATGAATTTCTTCCTTTCGTGACTTGTGAAACATTCGTTGTAGCGTGGTCAATATATTATGTTGATAATTGGGACAGAGATTTTTTTTCTTGTATGCGGAAAGATTTTTCTGAGATTTGATAGGAAGGTCAGACGGATATCACATAATGATTTTGTCCAAAGCTATTTTCACAAATTATTTTAGATTGGAACCATTCAAATTGAATACCATGACGGTGGAAAAAGATATACCAAGAATGTGGCATCATTCGAAAAAAAAAAAATGTACAGAGTTGTTTCATCGTTATAATTTTATAAAATTGGAAAATTGTTTGCTGAATGAAATAGCATAATATGTCTGCAGGATTAAATGATGAATAACCGAACATCAATAAGGCTATTATTGTTGAATCGAAACAAGTAAGTGAAAATCCCATCTCATCAATATTAAAAGCTTATCTTAACACGGTGCAGCTGAATTCGAAAATTCGACACACCGATATCTTTATTCAAATAAGACACTCAAGTGAGCGTCGATGATCACCACCTTTGTTTATCTTGATCAATAAAATTTATTTTATTGTTAGTTTATGTGCCCACGCTGACAACTACTCCTATGACAGAGACAATGGCTTTATCCCGCAAGAATACCATTGACCTTGGATTCCTGCACCAGTGTAGTTAACAAGTTAATCAGAAGACTTGAGGGTAATTGATAATTTCGTTTTATAAACATTTTTATAAATGGGTTTTCCATTTTGCTATGTGCATTTTCCCATTCAAAAGAATAGATCAAATTAGAGCAGATTGTATCAAGGTAAATTATAATTGAAATCTGATTAATTCAAGGAAGATAATTTTCCAAAAAATGTACTCGAATACTGAGACTTGTTGAGGTATTTCGTGTCCTTCAGTATTAATTTGCATCGAAATATAATGGGGTGAAGAAATTAAAATCAGTCTCTTTTCCTTTTTAAATTGCCGAAGTTTCGACTATTTGATTACTTGGCTCTTTATCAATGCTACAATGAGATAGAAAAACACACATAGTCAAAATAATACGGCAAATCATAATATAAACACCCTTTTCAATTGTTGAAAGAGTCACATGACATATAAACATAGATAGTGAATTCACGCTCCACACACATATAAGCTGTAATAAAATATACACATAATCAAAACACTAAAAATCAATAAATATCGTCAATCCAATAGATTCAAAATGGTGTTGAAATGTGTCATTATAATTTGGGCACAGAACGATAATAACTAGATCGATTTTTGCGATAATGACCTTTTATCCCTCATCATGGTGTTTTTGGAATGATTGGTGTATGTTATTATTTGGGATATCAGTTATCAAGGCCCCGTACATCCGTTCTCTTATTTGTTTCAAGAAAAAGTGTATGATTTACCAAGATCCTTTTTCAAGTAATTGCTTTATTCATAATCCAAAACACCCTCATTCGAAAAGATGAGATTATGTCCTGTGTCAGAATGATGTTTCGAAACTGCAGTTTGTTAATGTTTGTTACTGTTTACCTATCTACAGGGTGTTTCCTAACCTCTGTGACGAAATGAAAGGGGTGATTCTTCGCTTAATTTTAAGACGAAAATGTGGTATAACTTTGTTTCGAATTTCGCTTTGTTTCCAAAATACAGGGTGTTTAATTTTTTGTTTGATTAGTTTTTTATTTTTTATTAATTTATCTTTTACTCGATTTTGTTGAAGTTTGGTAACGGTATTTATAGTGATCACGGGCTCATTTTGCCATGAACAAATAAAAATTATCGAATACAGTGGCGTCCCGAGCAGCACTTCAACCAATATTATTGGGAGAAAAATGTACGCCACTGACTTTTTGTGTCATTTTCATTTTTTTCTCAGGTTACTCAACTAAAAACGCAACTTTTTGATCTCTTGAATTTTTATCGTATCTTGCCTAATTTTTGAGATAAAAAAATAAATCTAGTTGAGTGAGTTTTGACGCAAAAAGTAATTTTATCGCTGATGTTGAATTTTCTAACAAATACAGCAATCAATTATAATCATTTTAATGGAGAATTCAAAAACACTAGATAAATAATAATAAAAAAAAATAAAAATAAATAATAATAATAAAAAAAATTAAACACCCTGTATTTTGGACACAAAGCGAAATTCGAAAAAAAGTTATACCACATTTTCGTCTTAAAATTAAGCGACGGTTAGGAAACAACCTGTTAGGGGGTTAGAGGTTAGGAAACACCCTGTATAATAGCGGTGCTGGTACAGTCTTTTTTTCAGATATTGCCTCGTTTGTCCAATATAAGAAGCATCCTCGGAAGCATCACAAGAATAGCATGGAAGTTCATAAATTACGCTAGATTGATGGTCTTGGGAGATGCATCGTTCAGTCCGCTTATGTATGGATATTGGATAAAACAGCCTTTCTCCATAACCGGTTTTGGATCATGGATGCTAGATCTGAACCTCCTGATCACACCTCTGGCAAAAGTCGGTTGTCTTTAATATTTTCAAGACAATAAAGTCATCATCAACATAAATTATAAATTATTGATGGTTGAGATTTTTCAAGACGTAGGATTAGCCGAAAAATAACTCAAAACTCTTCCTGAAGCAGTGGGTTTCCGAAACCAATTTGTTATCCATCCGACTTTCGGTGTATCATTACATCAAGGTAAGGAATACATCCATCCCTCTCAGTTTTCATCGTAAATTGAATTTTTGGATTGAAACTATTGAATGTTCCAAGCAGCTGATCCACAAGTTGTTTTGGACATGACAACAATGAATCATCAACATATAGTTAAGAATCTCAAGTTAAAAGATCATCCATGACCAGGTTTGCAAAAATTGGTTTGCCCATAGCGGATCCATCGCATTGATTTTAAAATTTGCCATGGAATTGTGGAAGTAGCTTGAATCAAACGAAAATTTGATCAACACACAAAGTAACTTCTTGTGAATATAATATAGGCCAATATGAAACTCTAACGCTTTTTGACAATCTCTAAAACCGGATCTTTGGAAATGTTCGTGAAAAGTTGAACAACATCAAGTGAAATCAAAACACAATCATTCGGCACCACCACATCTTTGAAAGTTAGGAACTGATTCGAAACGTAATGTACTAGATATTTCATTTAAAATTTAATGAATGAAGACTGCCAAGTAATAATTTGGATGAAACACGATAACCTATGTTTTGTGAGAGAACTGGGTTGATTCTCATCGATAGATCCTGAATTATTGAAGAGATGTTCAATGCACTTATTAGCATCAGACTAAAACCTACCAAGTAGATCAATGAACATAGAGTGGAAGTTGACCTGAAGGGAAATATTGAATTTATTTCCAGAATGCATAAAATTGGAGATGGAATTGATAGTGTTCGAGATTGGGTGTTGACGTATTGCGGTTTCGTGGATTCTTAACTCTGCAGGACCAGTGCTTCTAATAAGCACACACTTGATTGATGTTTTAACAGGTTTATTGCTTTGCCTTTACAATAAATCTTATTTTAAAACGAGAAAGACTATTTTCAGTACAAGCGACGTGTGTGTCAGTTGACAACTTTTTAACTGGTCCTTCCAATCCAAAATGTCGAAAACATATTACCTTTTTAAGTTTGGTGCACACTGTAACTGTCCGATCTCTGAACACCAGTAGATCCTTAACATATGCCGCCCTTCTTGAAAAGTCCCTCTGCAGTTCTGTAACTCTTGCCATGGTCCACTTCAATGGTGGGGTGTTGTCCTCAACGAGTACAACCAAGGAACCTGGTTTAAAAACGTCTCCCATTTTGCTCTTCCACTTCGTTCGAGTTTGCAACTGTGTTAGATAGTCCCTGGACCAACGCTGCCAAAACTATTGTCGCAACTGTTGCAGGCGGTAGTACCTATTCAGGATAGTGGTTTTGATTTTGGTGGCATCTTCTTCTGGAGGTCCAACCAATGAGTCGCCAATCAAAAAATGTGCAGGAGTAAGAGGAAGAAAATCACGAGGATCTTGTGATAGAGGAGTGAGAGGCCTAGAGTTCAATGATGCCTCGACTTGAAAAAGCAGCGTATACATTTCCTCGAAACTCAAAGATGCTTCTCCCAATACGCGTTTTAGATGAAACTTGGTGGATTTTACCGCCGCTTCCCATAGGCCCAAACTAACCCAAACTAACCCATATGTGGTGATCGCGCTGGTGAAAAATGCCAATGAATTTTGTCTTCGCTCAAATTATTGTGAAACTACGTTGTCATGTCGAGGATCGTTTAAAAGTGTATACAATTCTTTGAAATGATTACGAGTTCGATATGGATTGCTCTTGTTGAAAAAAGTACCTTCCTTTATGAATATGGGCCCAGCGTAGCGAACTCCATAATTTAAAATGGTCGACTAGGATTGACTCGTGTGCTAGGCAGATCGCCCATTAAAAACTTGCAAGGTTTAGGCTTCACCTTATAATATGTTAGACATGATGACATGAATTTATAATCCGTTTTACCGCATTTCTTCCATCAATAGGCCAAAATTTCAATCGGATAATTGATAATGAATTTTGAGTGCCAGCGTGTAAGTTTTTCAGATGCTGATTTAATATTATTAGGTCTGTCAATTTGTGTTTGCTTGGTAAGATTATAGGATGTTTTTGACTGTCGATTAGGCACGATTTGGAAAGTCTACCTCCTACTCTCAAAACTCTTCTGTTATCAAGAAATGGGTTCAGATTCAATAGTCTGCTTTGATTATTAACTGAATCATTTCTTTTCAAATCAGACATTTCTTGTTTAAATGTTTGCGATTTGGCCAATAATATTAATTTTTCTTCAGCATAGTCAAATTCATCTATTGTAAGAATTTTTGATACTGACCTTGTTTTATTCAAACAACGATTTCTGAATCGAAAAATGTAAGCAACGATTTTTACTAGCTTTATGTAGAAAGAATATCTTTGAAAAATGTCGATTTCGATTTTTTGGTCTTGTTCCTTCGTTAGACCTGTGAAAGTTTTAATTTCAGGTAAGTTGTCGATATCGATTTCAGGTAGATGTTCATGCTAGTTATACGTTCGATTTTTCAAAAATTCAGGCCCGTGAAACCAAATTTTGTTTTCTACCAACTCTTTAGGATTCAATCCTCTTGAAATTATGTCTGCGGCATTATCCTTTGATTTCATATGTTTCCATTCATATATTGGTGAGCTCCGTAATTCGAAATACTCTATTTGCTACGAAAGTCTTGAGATTGCAGGGTTCAATTTTTAACCACGATAGCACGATAGTTGAATCTGTAAAATATGTTATTCTTGAAATATTAGTATGAAGTGTTTTTGATTTTTGAAATTAATTCTGAAAGTGGGACTGCTGCTAGCAATTCAAGACGTGTAAGTGACTGACTTTTCAAAGGAGCCAGTCGCGATTTGGCTGTAAGAAGCTTGACTGAATTTCCATTTTTGTTTATCGAAGATAAATACACACATGCACCATACGCCTTTTCCGAACTGTCACAAAATCTGATTAATTTAGTTTTCTGTGCATCTCGAGATAATACATGACGTTCGATTTCAATTCGATTCAAGTACTGAAGTTCCGAAGCAAATTTAATCCAACTATTCTTGAGCTCAGTAGGAATTTCCGAATCCCAGTCTTGTTGATGATGCCAAAGTTGCTGCATAATCAATTTTGCCTTGATGATAGCTGGTCAGATCAATCCCAGAGGGTCAAAAATTTGAAATATCACTGAAACTATTTTTCGTTTCGTGATTCTACTATCGTCCATGTTGACGTTGATACTATATTTTAATTTATCATGATTTGTGTCCCAACGAATACCTAATGTTTCTAGGTCTTTTTTCTTTTGGAATAAAATGAAATGTTCGTCACTGCATTCACCGGTTTCTAAAATGTAATTCAAAATACCTGTATCATTCGATGATCACTTTCGTAGAAGGAAATTTGCGCTTGAGAGTATTTCCGATAACTCGTGATACCTTTCCAAGGCTTTTTCTCTCGAGTCAACACTGGTGAGCAGATCATCCATATCAAAACAGTTTGTCAAGAATTTTTAAGTTCGAGGATACTTCTTCTGATAAATTGAAGCTAACTCATTCAAGCAACGTGTTGCTTGGAACGGTGCACTCGACGTACCATATGTTACTGTATTCAACCTGTACACCTTCAATTTATCATTGGGGTTTTCTCGCCAATCAATTTGTTGGAATGATCGCTCGCTAGGGTCTATTTCAATGCAGCGATACATCATCTTGAAGTCTGCACTCAAAACATAAGGATGAAGACGAAAACGAAGTAGAATTGAAACCAAGTCAGGCTGTATAGTTGGCCCTGCTAAAATCAAATCATTGAAAGACACGTTTGTAGTTGTTTTAGCGCTCGCATCAAAGACAACCCGGCACTTTGTTGTAACCGCGGAATCTCTGAAAACTGCCGAATGTGGTGAAAAATATGATTGATTTGCATTTGAAACATCGTTATCTAGCGTGGAGTAGAATGTCATATGTTCAAGTGCCTCATATTCATGCATATACTGCATATATTGCGTTTTAAAAGTTGTTATCCGATATTGAGAGATTGGCAAACCGTGGACAATGGTAAATATAATGATCTTCATCACATAGAAAACAGCATGGGTTCATATCTCCTTGTCCATGGCCACTACGTTTTGATTGTTTGTAGCTGAGTTGTGTGTCGCATATCCCACCACTCGTTTGAAGTTTGATTGAGATTTTGAATTAGAAGATTGCGGAAAAGATTTGTTTTCATTATTCGGAGAATTCTGGACAAGAACCGCTTCTAAAGTAAAACACTTTCTAGTTAGGAATTCAATAAATTCGTTTAAAGTTAGTAAATTCTTGTCATTTAATCTTCTTTCCCATTCTCTTTTCGTTCTGTCATCCAATTTTTGTAACACTATTGGTACTAGCAAGGCATTCCACGAATCAACTGGAAGTTTTAACTTATCAAGTCCAGATAAATGCTGATTCAACGAATCCATCAATTTCCTCAACAACACTGGCGATTCTTTGTGAACGTTGGGCGAAATGAATAAAATGGCATTTATATGCGAGTTGATTAAATCCCTGTAGTTTTTGTATTGCTTTCGTAAAAGTTCTACTGCAATCGAGTAGTTATCTGAGATCAAATCAAGATTTTCAATCAACTATAGCTCTTCGTTATGGAAACACGATTTCAAATACATTAGCTTTTTAACCTCGTTCAAATCTATTCTACTGCCTACTGTTGCTTGAAACTGATCCCAAAAGCTTAGCCATGTTTCGCAATTGCCGTAAAACTTTGGCAACCCTAATTCAGGTAATGTGGCAACAGCACTTAAAGCAGCAGAAAAATCGGTTTGCTTTTAAATAGGAGCAATGTTTGCTTTTCCAGTTTCTTGATATTGTGATATGATGCGTTTAGCATGAGATATTTGAGAATAAAAGAGAGACTCGACTCAGTCTCCTCTCTAGAATCGATTTCAGCATCGTCTAAATGCTCTAATCGTGTCTAAATTTTATCAAACTCAGAAAAGTCGTCTTCTACGCTTTTTAAACGACAATCTATTTCAAATCTATTCACGTCTGGTTTCTGACTTGTTTCATCTAAGAATTTCAAAAACCGATTCAATCTATGGCATATTACCTTTCTCGTGTGCAACATTTCCAATTTTTCGTTATTTTAGTCGACACTGGAGGAATAGTTATCGTCTTTTTTGAAAAATTTTGGCATTTTGACTCAATAAATTGGCACTTTGGATTCAATATATCTATCGCAATTATTGGATAGGATTTGACTAACGATTCGTGACACTGACAAGTAACATCAACCAAGTCTCGTTTCGTTTTTGCGATTAATAAAACGTGTACGAGTTTTACGAATTTGTTGAATATCACCTTGAGTTTTGATTTGCGATTATTCTGTTTCGAGAATGATATCTAAGCGAGAAATGTATGAATTCTAGGGTACGATAAAAATTAGGATAAGGATAGGAAAACAAAAAGACGCACAAATTATCACGGCCTCACCGGTAATTTTCCTCCTGTTCCAAGTCCAAAGGTTGCTGCAGTTCTCATCCGCCTCGTATGGACCAAATGTTCGGGATTGGGTGTTGACGTATTGCGGTTTTGTGGATTCTCAAATCTGAACGACTAGTGCTTCTAATAAGCACACACTTGGTTGATGTTTTAACAGGTTTATTGCTTTGCCTTCACAATAAATCTTATTTTTAAAAGAGAAAGACTATCTTCAGTCTAAGCGACGTGTGTGTCAGTTAACAACTTTTTAACTGGTCCTTCCATTCCAAAATATCAAAAACATATCACCTTTTTAAGTTGGGTGCACACTGTAACCGTCCGATCTCTGAACACCTTCCTTGATCCATGACATATGAATCTATTCGAATGTTATTTTCCTCTTCTGAATAACTGAATAACTTCCCGCAAAATTCTCCGTACTTGGATTATTTGCAGTTAAGTAAGTAGCTCTGGACTACAACAGAGATATTTTTTTTACCAACACATCTTATCAACATTTTAATCTATTCGTTCGATATCTATTGATTTTAAATGTTTTGATTGTTAAGTGCATTTAATCACATTTTATCTGTGTCTGAAGCATATTATGTACACTTTGTATGTGTCATGTGGTTCCTCTAACAACTAATAAGGTATGTTTATATTATGATTTGCTGTATTGTTCTTATTATGACTGTGCCTTTCTTCCTCATTGTAGCCTTGATGAAGATCGAAATTAAGAAAGAAAGGAGTTTGATTTGATGTCCCTCATCCCTCATCCCACTATATTCCACCGCAAAAATTAGGATTTGTGGAGAAATCTTAGCAGAACAAATACTATTACGGTTTCTTAGACCCGTTAGCCACAGTGAAACGGAAGGGGTTTTTCCCAGTCATCCATCAAATTTAGTGAATATATCACCCTGTTCAAAAGTCAATAGCTTATTTTTTTTTGTTCAGGGGTTCCGGCCCCTGGGAGAGGAATCTGAAACCAGACACCCTATGGTCTCGGTAGTGTGGGGTTATACCCACCAAACCTCCGGCTCGGGTTCCGGCCCCAAGGAGAGGAATCTGAAACCAGATACTCTATGGTCCGAGACAAGAGAGTAGTGTGGGGTTCGACCCACTTAACCTCTCCTCCGCATTAGGACGTCAGGGATAAGCCCTTCAGTGTCCCAATCTCTCACTTAAGTTTAGCTCTTTGGTACCGGGTTACCTTCCGAAAGCCTCTTGGTCACAGGATAGGATCGCGGCAAAATTCGACCTACCCGTGTGTCTCCGCACTAGTGGTTACGACAAAAAAAGAGAAAAAAAAATAAAAAGGGGTAAAAATCTGGAGCCACCACCAGAGGTGAATACACGGTTGCGACGAGTTTGTCCTAACTGCGCTCTCGCTGCGGTAGACTCTACAACGCTGTCTAGTTGACTTTTTGTGCAGCCTGAAGGGCTTGCACTCTTTTCTTGACTTCTGCGTCGACGCGAGACTCAAACGCAGCTTGGGCTGTCTTTGACCAAAAAGCGTATGCTTTTGTCTTCTCTTCCCCTTTTTTGGGGTTCGTTCTACCCATGTACGATGGGCAGCCACTCCAGCTTGTGGGGTGGCCTTTCCCCCCGCAAACCACGCAGCTCGCATTGCGTTCACCACTAGCGAGACTATCAAGAGTGCAGTCTCTGCTGCTGTGTGCACCGGCACACTTGACGCAGCGATGTGTGTGGTGACACCTGCTTTGGATGTGACCCCATCGCTGGCACCGTCGATTCTAACACTGCTGTTAGAATCGACGGCGGAGCTAATGCGGGAGCGCCCCATATCTCTGATCTATGCACTCGCAATTTTACTATTTTATATGTATTGCGCAATTTTATTGATCTGGCCCTGAGGATGCAACGGACCAGTTGCGAAACGTTGGCTTATTGATATTGATGTTAAATATATTGTCCAAGAAAAGCTGAAACCTTTTTTCTTCAACAATTATACCAATACTGGACGAAAACCCCACTACTATAACCTCATAGTTTTGATCAAGATCGAACCAAATTTAGTTCGGTACACCTGCAGGCGAATACCGAACCAAGAGCGAACCAGCTTAGTCCGCAACTGTTTACACAATTTGAACCAAATATTTGGTTCTGATATAGTTCGAATTTAGTGTTTGGTCCGCGGACCAAGTAATCGGTGTAAACTAGGCTAATATTATATTTTTGGTTCTCGTTTTTTGAGGTGAAGTATTTTGAAATAGATTTAAGAAAGCAAAAATGCAGTTTCAGAGTTGGCAATCAATTGACATTTTTATCATTCATCTGTATGAAAAAGTCACATAAATATTTGACATTTCATAATAATGTTTCTGTTTTTGGATGATGCTGTATGTTGTCAAAAAACATACCAATTTACTGTGAGGAAAATCTGGAAATTGCCCACCATACCTCGATCTATTAAAAAATTTGAACAGGACGATAGGTGAAAACGTCGGTCGTTGACATTAATCAAAAGAAGACCTTGTAAAAAAACTGTATCAATTGCATTTTGAGTTGAAGAAAACGGTTTATCAGAAAAATATTATCCTTTTTATAAATTCCTTTAACAAATCAGAAGTGGGATAGACACGTGCTCTTGTCAGTGGCTATACTGGCTATTTTAACTCGTGGAAAATTCGAATATGCCAAAATATCGAAGAAAACAAGCAAAGAAGAATAATATAATAGTGAGTTCAAGTTGTCATGGGGTGAGTGGAAAAACAAATAATTAGAATCATTTCCAACGCAAACAGGTATTTTTGCTAAATTGAAGAAATTTGTTGTTCGAGAAAGAGATCAAAATTTAGTGGATTTCTATTATAAAAAGTTGTCTTTGGGTCAAAGTTGTTTGGATGACAGTATTATAGTGGAACTGATCATAAATACCATAAACGATTCTTTTTTTTAAATACGGTGCAAAAGCTGCAGGGTGTACTTCTAGTCAGAACTTATTGCAATATTTGATTGCTAATAATGAACATTTTAAAAATTCGATATCTCATGGCAAAGACTTCAATAAAAACCGAAACATGAATACAGCAAATCCAGTGGTAAAATTTCAAGGTTCAAAACTCTCATGCTTTTTATGTCATGAAGAAGGACATAAAAAAATTGACTGTCCAAATTTGAAATAAAAAAAACTGTGTGCATTTTGTAAAATCAAAGGACATTTGGAACATGAGTGTTTTCAAAAGAAAACCCTGAAAAGAACCGTGCTACTAAGCAAACTATTCGAAAAATCATGTGCACTTCAAATGACGCTGGTAATGAAAAATTTTATAAAATTGCTAAGATGAACGAGCAAGCTGTTTCCGCATACATCGATTTTGGTAGTTCATGCAATACCATGAAGATACATTTTGTGAACAAGTTGCAACTTGATGTGAGACCTGATAAAAATAATATTGTTATTGAGGGGTATGGCGAAGCTGTGGTTATTCCTTAAGGTGTTGTTACTGAGTTTATAGATATTGACGGTATCAAAATATCTACGGAATTTTATGTAGTACCTGATCATGTACAGACAGTAGATGTTTTGATAGGATGACCAGTTACAGAAAGAAAGAACATTTTTATTTATAAAACGTCAGAACGTTTAGTGTTACTTCAGACAAGTTATTTTGACGAACTTCCCCATTGTGAAGAAGAAATGGTGAAATTCAAAACTTACCTGGACAAAGAAGGATCTCACTCCAAGAATTGGAAGATGGTGGCTTTCAATGCAAGAGACACAGATACAGCATGTTGACGCTGTAAGTCGAAATCCAGTTATCAAAAATGCAATCAACACCAACGATTGGGTTATAGCAGTTCAAAGTCAAGACCCAGATATCTCTTTACTTCGAGATCAAATTTTAAACAGTGTTGCGGAAACAGGGTATTCCATGATTGAGGACAAAGAGTGTAAAATCATAAAAGAGAAACCCAAAATTTTATTTCCCAAAGCGAATAGCCAAAATGTTTCATGATGATAACGGAAGTCCAGGATGGCAAAAAACTCACCAGGCCGCACAGGAAACTTACTGGTTTAAAGATATGCGCCAGTTTTTGAAAAAGTTTGTGAAAAACTGTATTCCATGTATGATTGCTAAGCGACCAACGGGAAAAGTGGAACTACATCCTATAGAGAAACAAAAACAACCTTTTCATACTTTACATTTAGATCATGTGGGGCCATTTTGTAAAACTTCAGCAGGAAATACACAAATCTTGGGTATCATTGATGGATTCACTAATTTCGTATGGTTAGAGGATGTACCAGATACCAGCAGTAAATATGTCTGTCAAACTCAAGAGCAACTAATTGAGTTTGTCCATGCTCCGGGTAGAGTGATAACAGACAGAGGGAAAGGATCTGACTGTCAAGAATTCAAAAAATTTTGTGAAAAGTATAATATTCAGCATGTCAAAAACGCGATTGCTTCTCTAAGAAGTAATGGACAAATTGAACGTCTGGATCGTACAGTTTAAGATGCATTGACAGCATGCATTAAGGATGAGCATGATGGATGGGATAAATATTTGATTCACTTTCAAAGAGACCCAATGCATCACAGGAAACTCGTCTCACCCAGCAACTAAATGAAAGTATTGAGGAGCCAAGAATATCAGCGAAAAGAAGATGTGATTTAGTAGCGAAGAAAATGAAGTTACGTTATGACAAGAATAAAAGAAAACCCCAAAAATTTCAAAAAGGGGATTCAGTGCTGGTAGAGCAAACCAAATTGATTCGTGGCATTAGTAGTGGGAAACTAGTTCCCAGTGAGAATTATGGATGTATTGGAAAATGACAGATACCGTGTAGTGTCATTTTCAAGAGATAGAAGACGATTCAAGGAGGTGGTGGCTAGTGATCGCTTAAGAAAGTTTACACCGCAAACTGTTGATTAACCAACCACTTGGTTGAAATATGTTTTGTCATATTGGAGAGAATATATGGTTATTATTGATTTATTTTTAGTAGTAGTTATTAGTTACTTGATTGATGAGTAATCATTTATTGTATACTAGCCAGCAAGTGAACAACCAGTAACTCATATTTCCATGTTTGTGATTCAAAAAGTAGTCTTGACTTCAAGATATGGTTTGAGTCGACTGGAAGTTCAATATGCGAAATGGTAGACAAGTCATGTAAATCACATGACATGGATTATCAAGCCAGAAGCTGTGAAAATGGTCGAGTGGTTCAGTATACCGTACCACGCAGATAAGTATTTGACAGTCCAGTGTACTGTCCGACTATACGCTAGGTTTCTGTGACGTCATGACGCCAGCTGTCAGACGGAAATATCCAAACAAACTATTTTTTATTACCTCAAAAGCTGACATTCCACTCGGCTAATCAAATACGCACTAACGGGACACACGATATATGTAAGACACCCAAAAATATAGTCCAAAGAAGTTCAAATTAAACACAAACACTGATTTCAAACTCACACAATACAAAACCAAATGTCACAAAAGCTTGTTTGGATACCAAATTCGGCCACGACCAATCATATGGTGCCTGTGACGTTTTCAAAAACGTCGCGTATTATCAGAGTTGTGGTTCAGTGTACTGTAATAATGACAGTCCAGTGTATTGTCAGAGTTATAGTCCAGTGTACTCTAAAGATAATAGTCCAGTATACTATGAAAAAAAAAACAAAATAACAGTCCAGTGAACTGTGGGATAGTCCAGTGTACTGTCCGATAGTCCAGTGTACTATTATCAGAGTTGTGGTACAGTGTACTGTAACAATGACAGTCCAGTGTATTGTCAGAGTTATATTCCAGTGTACTATAAAAAAAAACGAAATAACAACAAAATAACAGTCCAGTGTACTGTCAGATAGTCCAGTGTACTATCACCAGTAAGTATTATAGTCCAGTGCACTATAATAATAATGATCCAGTGCTGTACTTTTAGCAGAATTATAGTTCAGTGTACTTAAATAATAATAGTCTAGTACTGTACTATTAGCAGAACTATGGTCCAGCGTACTGGACTATACCCCCCGTTCAGGGTTAAAGTTCAGTGTACTATAACCATATTTTTAATGGTCTATTGTAGATACCATGGGAAATTATCTTGCTGACACTTATGATTGCCCAGCTACCCAAGGTGCGAGGACGCTCCATTGTCAGGAGAGCCGAATGTGAGGACAATCTGGAAATTGCCCACCATACCTCGATCTATTAAAAAATCTGAACAGGACGATAGGTGAAAACGTCGGTCGTTGACATTAATCAAAAGAAGACCTTGTGAAAAAACTGTATCAATTGCATTTTGAGTTGAAGAAAACGGTTTATCAAAAAAATATTATCCTTTATATAAATTCCAAGTAATGCGAAAGTGTTATTAGATTTGGTTTATAGAGGTGAAGAATCACGGTGTTGCCTACGTTGATTTTGTTCCTGGATATGAGAAGTCAAGATAACAAAAAAATTATGGTTTTCATTCAGATGTTAAGGCTATGATAAGATTGATAAGGGCATAGATCCAAGGCCAATGTAAATTTCCAGCACTTTTTAATGTTTATCTTTAATTTTTAATATATATTTTTTATCATTTGTTAATTTAACGATTCAGCAATTTTGTAGACGAGTGTGAGTGATTTGTTGGGTTTGAGTATCAGTGAATTAAAATAAATACGTGATTTCAGCGCCTTGATGATGCAATTATACAGGGTGTCCCAGCAAGGGTGGCCACCGGCCATATCTCGGAAACTACTGGACCTAAAAGTTCAGGAAAAAAAATATGATCACTAAAGTGGCCACGAGAAAATGCTGAGAAATATTTATAACTTCGAAATTTTTCCGCTAGGGGGCGCAATCAAAGCTTAAATATTAAAATTCGAAATTTCTCCGGAAATTCTCAGATTGAGGTATATCTTTATCAACATGGTTAAAAAACCTAGACAATTTCACGTCTTTTTGGTACAGGGCTCATTGGCGTACCGATCTTCGTGTGAGTAGGGGAAGGTAGTGAAAGTGTAATTGTTCAAGTGGCTGTAACTTATAAACGACTTGTCCGATTTTGTTGTGTATAGGCTTGTTTGGAAGATAAATGTGAGTACTTTCGTATATCGTATCCAGTGATGCGTGATTGTCTCCAGAAAAGTTGCTAGAAGGCGTAATTTGAATTAATTTATTTATTTTCGTTTCACCGCAAGAATTCAAATGGTATGGTATAATTCTGATGATAATAACTAGTCCAAATTATGTAAAATTTAATGTTTCAAGGTTTTTAAGGTTTTTTTTTTTTTTTTTTTCTTTTTTTTAAGATTTTTTCTAAATTTAATCTTCATTTCGATTCTGTTATCAGAATTATACCGTACCATTTAAATTTTTGCGGTGAAACGAAAATTACAGTTTTTAATTCAAATTACGCCTTCTAGCAACTTTTCTGGAGATAATCACGCATCACTGGATACGATATAAGAAAGTACTCACATTTATCTTCCAAACAAGCCTATACGCAACAAAATCGGACAAGTCGTTTATAAGTTACAGCCACTTGAACAATTACACTTTCACTACCTTCCCCTACTCACACGAAGATCGGTACGCTAATGAGCCCTGTACCAAAAAGACGTGAAATTGTCTAGGTTTTCTAACCATGTTGATAAAGATATACCTCAATCTGAGAATTTCCGGAGAAATTTCGAATTTTAATATTTAAGCTTTGATTGCGCCCCCTAGCGGAAAAATTTCGAAGTTAAAAATATTTCCCAGCATTTTCTCGTGGCCACTTTATTGTTCATATTTTTTTTCCTGAACTTTTAGGTCCAGTAGTTTCCAAGATATGGCCGGTGGCCACCCTTGCTGGGACACCCTGTATATTGCGAAACGTCGGCCACTTCAAAACTAACTGGACTTCAATTCCCTGATCCACAAACCCAACAAATCACTCACACTCGTCTATATTTTTTATATTTGAAGTACCTACCTCAGAATCTCGCACACCCAATGTTTTTGAAAAAGCAACAATCACAAACTTCTGAAACATACGAAAGCGTAGAAGGGCCACCAGGGAAATTCTCAAAATTCCAACTTCAAAGTCGGAATTCCGAGTTTAAAGTCAGAATTCCGACTTCGAAGTCGGAATTTCATAAAAATTTTCTTGGTGGCCCGTCTACGCTGTTCAGCAGCAATCAGATGGATCTGAAGTATTTTTATACTATGTGTATTTGACTTTGTGAGCTCTTGTGTCCCTGACTCCTTTGATCCCCAAAAATGACAAAGTGATGATTATGTTATGCATGCATGTTATGTATTATGCATAGTTTTGCTATTTTCCAAAGGATTTTGTTCAAATTAGATATGTAGGTACTATTTTGAATTTGATCAAGAAAATTGAAAAAAAAAATGCATCAGTGAGGTTAAGTTGGCATAGTTTTGTTATTTCCCAAACGATTTTGTCCAAATCAGATATGTATAGTTTCTATTTAGGTTTTGATCAAGGAGTCAAAAAAAAATATATTTAGTAAGGTTATGTTTGCATGGTTTTGTTATTTTCCAAAAGATTCTGTTTCAAATAAGAAATGTAGGTTCAATTTGAGACTTGAAGCCTCCCAAGAAATTTGAAAAAAAATGCATTAGGGAGGTTATGTTTGCAAAGCTTTTGTTATTTTCCAAATGATTTTGTTCAAATTAGATAATAATATTATAAAGGTTCAATTTTTACGATTTGATGAAAAAAAAAAACGAAAAATTACTTAGTGAAGATATTTTTGCATAGTTTTGTTATTTTTCGCGAAGGATTTTGTTCAAGTTATGTTGGTATGTGTGTTCATTTTGGTATTTGATCAAGGAATTTGAAAAAAAAACACATTTTTGAGGTTTTGTTTGCATGTTTTTGTTATTTTCGAAAGGATTTTGTTCGAATTAGATATGTAGGTTCTATTTGGGTTTTGATCAAGAAATTTAAAAAAAAATGTATCAGTATGAGGTTATGTTTGCATAGTTTTGTTATATCTCAAAGGATTTTTGTTGAAATTAGATAAAATGTTGGTTCTATTTGGTATCAAGACATTTTAAAAAAATGACTTGATGACTTGGTGAGGTTATGTTTGCATTGTTTCATTATTTTCCATTTTGTTCGTTATTTTCCCAGGATCTTGTTCAAATTAGTTATTCACTATTTGGGATTTTATCAAGGAATTTGAAAAAATTACCAAGTTAGGGTATGTTTGTATAGTTTTGTTTTTTCCAAAGGATTTTGTTCAAATAGAGTGTGTTGTAGGGATGTCGATCCCGAAAGCTTTCCTGATCCCGGAAAAAGATATCTTTTTTTTTCCAAACCCAAACTAACCCAATCTAAGTCAAACTAACCCAAATATTAGACATAAATTAAGTACATTGTTACTTCGGCGATCACCATGGCAACATATTATTCTATGTCAACCAATGTGACCAATCACGGGCGAGGTGCGAGGTCCCAGTTACATTTTACTGTAGTCTCTACTTCAATGTCCAGAGAGTGATCGTAGAGAATGTCCCTTCTTGCCCCCTTTAGCTTTGTCGGTAATATGTTTCAACGCGTGGATCGTTGTCACCTCCTTCTTGAACCATATTGGTTTTTATTGAAGCCTCCCAATGAGTCGATCTCCTTTGCCAGTCTGATGTTTACTATGTTCTCATATGTCTTAGCAATGGTATCTATCAAACAGATTGTCCTGTGTTTTGAAACATCTTCAGTGCACTTCCTTGAGTTCTCTTAAAAGAATAGTTCCGCTATTTTCCACCTACCCTGGAACACAATCTCTTGTACTCAGTTTTAATAGTTTTAATACTTGGCTATTTGTATTTTTATTATGCTAATGGTTTATGCCTTTTTGCTTTACCGATAAAATGTAACAATTTTCATGGTGATAGAGTATAATTCGATTTGATTTGAAAGAATTTGGTGTTCACAGCTATAAGATATCTGATACCAGAGGCTGGGATTCCATCTGGACCTGGCGCCTTTCAATATTTGGATCTGTGGCTGGCATTGATTGGTTTTTCGAAGTCTATTGTGTCGCAACTTTTGGCAGATCCCATGATGATGTCCATATCTTCAACGCAAAGTTCGTGGTGACTTTGGTGATAAGGAGCTCACCAAATGTTTTTTTTGCTGAAAAATGAATAGAGTGGTTCCAGGATTATTTATGCCGAGCCTGTTCTTCACAATCCTGTACCTACACTTCTCCAAAGATGTCCAACTCATGACATCTTCATTAAGCATGGCTTGTTCTCGTAGTTAATTGATTGATCTTCTAGTTTTCTTTTCTCTCTTGCGTAACGTACTTTGGCTCTATGGATTGCTCTCATTTCCTTTTTTGTCGATAGCATTTCTTCCGGGATTTCCTCATTTCACCAGTACGGCAGACTGTTTGCCTACATGCACAAAATAAGGGAGTGCTCTTCCTATTTGCGAGTTGAAGAACTATAGCAAGGAGTTATCGGGGTCAGCCAAGAATCCCCCAAGGTTGCAGTTTGGGCTAATATAACAACTACTTTGGTATGGTATTATAGTTGGTTAGCAGAGGGCCGATAGGAGGCTGGAATGCTTCTTTCGGTATTTTAATGTGATGATACCCGTTGACGTAAGAAACGCATTCAACTGGGTCAAAAGAAACAATCAAACCTCTGTGTGTTCGTTGGCGATGCAGTCGAGCCTTACGCTGCCTACACACGTTGTACAGGGTGTCTATTTAAGAATGGCAAGGTGCCAGATCTCAGAAACTAGGCATCCGAGAGACTTGCGGAAAAAAATTACTGGGTAATATGGAATAGAGAAAATGCTGGAAATATATCAGAAGTTCCCAAGATCGCCACAAGATGGCGTAACGGTGCTATCAAAACACAAAATCGCTGTTTTTTCGTGATTTTTAAATACAAACAAATACAAATGACTACCGTTATGGATTCCTTGAGAGATTTTCTTCAAATTTTTTTTTTGATTTTTTTTCCTAACATGTCAAATAAGACAGGTATCAGCTGTCAAACCCTTCAACGCAAGAATGCTCATAGCTTTGAAATAACCCAACCGATTGACGCGATCTTGGTCTCATATGAAAGAGCATGATCTGCACTTCAAAAAACTTTTTTGGTTTTGAACTTTTGACCTTCGCCGTCGCCGCTAGATGGCGTTAACTGAAATGGTAGCATGTTTTTGAGTTTTTTCCAAAAACATCCAATGTAATGGTATATTTATTTTTATATATTTTAAAAGGGGATACATTTTCCTATTAAAAAAATAAAAAAAAAAATTAAAAAAAAAAACAAAAAAAAATCATTAATTTTTCATTTGGGAAATAGCAAAAGCTATGCAAACATAACCCCACTTATGCTTTTCCTTCAAATTTCTTGATCAAATCTCAAATTGAACCTCAGATCTTATTTGAAACAAAATCTTTTGGAAAATAACAAAGCTATTCAAACATAACCTCACCGATCAAATTCCAAATTGAATCTACATATCTAATTTGAACAAAATCCTTTGGAAAATAGCAAAACTATGCAAACATAATAATCAGTTTTTCATTTTTGGGGATAAAAGGTGTCAGGGAAACAGGAGCTCACAAAGTCAAATACACATAGTATAAAAATACTTCCGATCCATCTGACTTGCCACCAACAAAATTTTTATGGGATTCCGACTTTAAACTCGGAATTCTGACTTCGAAGTCAAACTCGGAATTCCGACTTCGAAGTCGGAATTCTGACTTCGAAGTCAGAGTTCTCAAAATTCCGACTTCAAAGTCGGAATTCCGAGTTTAAAGTCAGAATTCCGATTTCGAAGTCGGAATTTCATAAAAATTTTCTTGGTGGACCCTCTACGCTTTCGTAGAAACACTATTCAGGGCTTGTTAAAGATTCGAACTCAATCCTTTGCACTTACATAATATGTTTTTTGTACAACCTACACGTAAAGTTCACTTTTCAATGCATGCAAAGCAGGCGGAAAGTCGCTAATTTTGGCAGCCGGGCCTAAAAGTACTTTCGTGCCCGCGAGCGCAAAAGTAGGTCGCTTAGCAACGGTTCCTTGGATCCCAACGCCTCTGAATATAATAACCACGTGACAGTCTAGCATAGTGGAAGGAACTAATCACGTGACAATCTCGGTGGCAATGAATCCGCACCACAAAAGAATACGGAAACACACCTATATTGTAACCATGCTTGACAGTGTTGTCACTTGTCAGTTGTCTGACTTGTCAGCAGTGTAGTGCAGTGTATCGATTATTTATTTTTGATTTTCATAATTATCCTTTTTTAAATGATTACGAACTGGTTGTACAAAAAGAACTGTTGCACCACGGACAAAAGTTGATTTTGACTCGGCCAATATCTGCCCTCGCTTCGCTCGTGCTGCTACTTATACCCTCGTCAAAATCATCTACTTTCCGCCCTTGATACAAAATGTACTATTTGATACGATTTCACCATATCTGAGCCTAATTTTCAATACACATTGGGTGCTATAAATGAGAAATAAGCAAATACGTTTACTTGAATTTCTTGAAAAAGACCAATACATTTTATAAGCAGAGACAGAGATAGATATAAGAGTAAAAGCATTTGCTTCTTTTTATCCATACCACCATTTTTCTTTACAGACAGAGGTATGGTAAAGAAGAGAAAAATATCGATCATTATATTAGCATCATATAACAAAATATAAAATGGATAAACACACAACAAATAACGACAGAATATCACCAACAAAGTAATAGTGAGAAAGCAGATCACGGTTGGCCTAGGGACGTAGAACATAACATAACTCAATATTGAGATAGAGGCTTCAGTGCTAAAATAAATCACTGCTGAACTTAATTATCACGCCTCACTATCAGTATTCAGTAAGCAGATACAAATATAGATATTTTCCAGTAGATAAGTATTTCCAACATGATTATAATTTCAACCATCACAAATTCAGGTAGCCATATAACGTTGCGGTAACCCGCGGTGAAGTGGAGGACCAATTTTCCATTTCAGAAAATGCACATAATTACTTAACTACCAGGTTACACGCTCCTCGCGATTCCTATACATAAAACGTTGTGATCGGATTTAAAGAAAAGGTAATTATCGGTTGCGCAACAAGAGCAGAATGTATTGGCTTCCTCCAAGGGGAAATGTTTAAATGTGGCCAACGAAGTGTGAAAGAATAGTAGTCACGGATATCAGAGTAGATTCAGATATTCTCATTGTGATTAACCATGATATTTTATACTTTTTTATGTACACAATCAACAACTGATACCTCATTGTCCCAATCGTGTCAACTCATTTCAAAGAGTGTGTCTACACTGTTAACAGGGCGGGCTGTATTATTAAATAAGAAAATAGTAGGGAAGGATGGGCCTAAATTAACTTGTTTCATGGTGGCTTATTTATGTTTTTGTTGTCTACATACTCATATTTAAACAGTGGAATATCTGTGTGACTGTTTATAACATAGGGAGAAGGTGCACTAATAAATTAGCGATGGGCACAACACTACCTTTATAGAAATATCGAGATGTCTCATTGTGGCACCTGCCTCAAGCTAGCCTACCTAGTGCGTAGAACCAAATGTTCACTGAAGATTTTAAAGTTGACTTAGTCTGCTGCCCAAATCAGTTTACCATCAGTTGTCGTGATATACTAAAGTCTATAAGACTTTGGTAGTACCCGTCGGAGTCGGATCAAACTTTATACGGTGAACAAAATTCAAATAGCAGAAATCTGTTCAAGTTAGATCTGTAAGAAATAATACGAACAAAAGCTTGTTGGAACCGTCGCCGTCGATATCAAGTCTGAACTGGTTATAACTTATCGTCTTTTAGCGCAGAAAGAGTTTGCAAAATGATGTACGCAGAAACTGGACAGAAAAATGAGACCATGATTTTCTTGTATACGTCTTCAAAATAAACCAAGTTTCAGTTCATACATATATGTTTAATGTGGGGTGAGCTGGTTCTCAGAACAGTCTTCAAGCTCATCATAGTTTATTACCGAAGTGAAGACAGGACTAATAAAGACTTGTGTCTTATGGCTCTTCTTGGCATTTTCCATGCACAATTTTTTGCTGATATCCCAATGTAGTCAGTATTGACGGCAACTGATATCGCCAATTTTGAATAAGTGAAGAAATAAAAAAAAACGTCAATAGTCAACCACCGCCTCCGCCGCACATGGATCATTCTTGCGAATTAAGGCGGTGATATATCCGAATGCCTGTTTTGCTCAACCTTAGGAGTATTTGACAATCATAAACTAGAAAAAAGCAAATCCAATAAGCAGTATACTTTCTCTTTCATTTTCTGTCGCTTTCGCAAGTAATCGAAGGAATGGAAAGTAGTATTGAGCCAGTAACTGTGTTTGCTTAAAATTCTTTTTGTCTACATGTTCAGCACTACCCTCTTTTTCTTTACTGAAACGTTGATATTTATATTATATTCAACAGCGTGTCAAAATCGTGAAAACTTATCACCAAAACCAATGCTCTGTTTCGACACGCGTTCCGCGCACTTCATTTGGTTATGATGTCCTTGACCGTCCTACGGAGTCCTCAATTTGCCATTAGATGCAGAAATTTGCTGCTGGTCTCTTTTTCTTTGGGGTTTCCTTGAATATCGGCTTTATGCCGATAAACCACGGACTCTTTACGCCCTCAAAGTCTACATCACACTCGAAATTGCCACATCTGTGCAATCAGGTCATCGAGCACTGGGCTCTGAGAATTCGACTACCCAGGCATATATTCAACGGCAATCTACAAAACAAAGATGTAACCATATATTATGTTTTAAAATAAAAATCAAATTGATTCCTTTTTATTTTATTGCATTTCAAAGATCGAGCGTTCTTGTTGGAAGACCCTATTGTATATCGCTCTCTTCCTGGTCATTCAGATGAAATTTAATTACAATAAATATCTATGAAGCACCTTCACACCATATTATGTTGAACAATTATTCGTGTTTATCAACATAAATATTGGGTTGTAGAAAGTTTCTAAAAGTAGAGATTCTTTGGTAAGTTGCGGAGTTCAGCAGCAAAATTTAGTATGAGCTAAGAGGGGGATATCTTGAAAAAATATTTTTAGTCTGACCTGGTTTGACCTTTAGTTCTGCAAGCTTTTGGAATTACATATACAGTGACTTTCAACGGAACGGTCTCAAAAAATGTAAACGTGGCAACATTGCCGATATCCCCATCAGATCAGGCATATCCCAAAACCACCAAGTTCTAATTTTTACTGTTTTTTTTTCGAGCCGTTTGTGAAATACGTTAGTGCAAAGTTGCTGTAGTTCAAATAAAAATTTGATATTGGAGGATTTAATAAACGAGGGGCGCTCAATTTATCGCAATAAAAATTGAATGGGCTTTGTATTTAAAAAAAAAAGTTGTTCACTTTATCTCAAAAAATGTAAACGTGGCAACATTGCCGATATCATCATCGGATCAGGCATGTCCTAAAACTACCAAGTACTAATTTTTACTTTTTTTTTCAAGCCGTTTGTGAAATACGAAACCGTTTCGGGACTTTTGAAAGACACTGTAGATTTATGATATATGAATTTTTGAAACATACATCAAGATACTTTTATTCGGCGAATTTTGGAGTTATATAACCAGATTACGATTTGTCGTTACCAAGTGATTGGTTACTATATCGATACCAGCTCGGAATCAAACGCCAAAACGTTCTGGTTACTAAAAGTAACATTCATGATATAACGAAACTACTAAATCAGGTACCTCCCAAGAGATTTGCTCCTACTGCAAAGGAAAATTAGGTTAGGAAATTCGTAACCTGGTTAACGCATATACGTATTAACGCCAAAATCCGCCTATTATTGCGCCAATACGTACTGTAAAAAGCATTTGAATTCGCACACAATACTTTAAACAACCCTCTTAAAACATGTTTTATTACGATAGTCATAAATTGAACTGTGAGTCGTTTTATTTTTCTATGTTCAAAATGTATTTGATTGGACAGAAAAAAACGTTCGAAAAAAGAAAGTGATGATAATTTTGGAATTGATGATCAAAATCCTTATTTGATCGAAGAAAATTAAGTCTATTATGAAATATTTTATCTTTTCATTTCAATAAGCGAGCTCTTTGTCATTTAATTTTTTTTTGCTAACCTTCAACCTCCAATTTTGATCTGTCACTGTAACTTTAAATAAAAAATGAACTGTATTTGATGGTTTTTTGATCAGAACATTTTAGGTCAGTTGATTTAAAACTGAACGGATCCAGTATGCAAATAAAAAGCGACTATTGATTATTTCAGCTTAGTTCAAATAATCTTAATACAACAAGATGCATCGATTTCCAAATATATTATCGAGTGATGCGAAGGGCGAAGGGCAGTTGAATTATTGGCTAGTATGTAAGATATTTATGTGGGAAACAAAATATAAGAAGGAAATGAAAAATACATTAATTGCATCTCTTTTATTTTTACTAAATATATAACCTCAAACAAATCCCAGCGCAGATACTACACAAAACTCACCGCAGTGGCTTGATAGTTTTTGTTATTTATGGTTTATCACCAAAGATCATCGAAGTAAACAAACGACACGTGATCAGAGACATGAAACGATCTAGCAGATCAGATGTCTGTTGGTTTATTTCACCTATGCATAATACTAGGGTTGTCAAAACATAATTGTGTGTGCGAATTCATATGCTTTTCACTGTACATAGAACTGAATATAATTGTTTTTATAGCAAGTACATACATCAGGCTTTTGGGTAGGAGCTACAACCTTTGTCAAAACTTTCTCAGAAAATATATTTCCTAACTCCTGAACTCCTGAACTTGAAGATACTTTGCGAAAAAATCCGGAACAGAACCAATCAAATATATTCACTGAGTTCAACATACGGCGATATCTAATTGGTTCGACATAAAATGTTTTTTACTACAAAAAAGAGTTACCTGGAATGTTTTCTTCGTGATAAGGTGCATCAAACTAAATTGCCGATGTACGACTTTTTTATTTATTACTGCCTAAAATCACAAAAATGACCTATGTGCAGCGCATGCTGATTTCACAATTCCAGATTGTGATAGATATATTAATAGTTGAACATTTTAGTCGCCTAGGTACGAGAAACCTAAAGTTGAATATTTTTATCAATAAACTATATTTGCCAGATTGAATTTTGTATCAGTAAAGTTAAAAGATAACTAAAGTGGAAACTTGAACTACCTGGAACTACATAATTATCAAAAGACTAAATGTAACAATAATAAGTACAATAACTAAGTTTATAAAACTCATGAGTAGATATATTTCTCCTTCTAGCTTTGAAACTCATTGGTCAACACAAGGGCTAGCGGCTATAGAAGATAGTGCTACCAGAGATTAGTTTGGGATGGTCATGATTACAATAGTAAATAATAGCTTCGCCTAGAACTGTAATAATATACCTGTCATTTTCGCTGTAGCTAGAAATTATTATTGTTATGCGTGGTAGCGTGGTAAGACTGAAAATTAGTAAATACACACCCAATTTTGTTCATAACTTTGATCTCCAAGAATAACCTGTGAAGATGTATTGATGGTGTGGGACATTCGAAGGAGGGTACTCTTGACCGACTAGTTAGATTATCGAAGTAGTTTAATCTTGCGAGGGAGATACCTGAATTTTCATTCTGCGCACAAAACCATAACTAAAATCAACTTGGTATAGGGGCTAAGAAATAGAATCACAAGGATTTGTCACATTTCACTGAAGCAGAAAAATTTCGAAAAACTTTATCTAACTTTACTCAACAACTCTTATCCAAAAACACTTTCGAAAAAACTCATTTTTAGCACTCCTGATATAACTAATCATCATAATACCCCTCAAGTAAATATCCTGAATTCTAACATTGCTAACAATGAACCAATTTTCTATTTTTCTATTCCCTTCGTTAAAGAAATCAACAATAAAATTAACAAAGTTCTCAAACAGATTCCTCAAATCAAAATTGTCAACAAACATACAAAATCAATTATTAATATTTTTACAAAACTAAAAGACAAAGATGAAACTCTCAACAGATCAGGCGTGGTTTATAACATTCCTTGTAGTGACTGTGAAGGAGTGTAGGTACATAGGACAAACATCTAGAAATTTGAAAGACAGAATTGCATCTCACAAGAGTGACCAACGGTTGAGAAAAGAAACAAGTGCCCTTGCAATACATTGTAATGACAACAACCATGTGATGAATTATAATGACACTAAAGTGCTAATTCAGGAACAAGGGTATCGAAAACGTATTTTTCTTAAAATGACTAAAATTTATCAGGAACCTAATTCTATCAACAAAAGAACAGACGTAGAAGGGCTTAGTGTAATTCATGCTAACCTTTTGACAATTTCGAGCAAAAACAGGAATCTTAATAGTTCAAACATTTCAATTTCAAGTCCTTAAAATCAGTAACAATTTTCCAGTTCTACCCTTTTTTATTGAATTCACAAGCTCAAAGTCCCATAATGGTTTTTCATATAAACAACCAATTTCTTGAATTGGCACTCTTAAGGTAATTTTTTGGCATTCTTGACACATTCCTGTATAGATAAGCAATACGTTTCTGGTCTCACTTTGTCTAAAATTCATCCTTTCATATATAGCAGTCAAACCATGTAGCATTGAATTTTCACTAGTATTTCCAATTATCCTGGCATGAAATTGTAACTCTGATCAAACTACATTAGCAGTAAGTACTCTGTACAATTATTATTGTTGTTTGTAATGATTTTCAAAGGTTGTTTCATATTTTTAGCCCTGAAGAAGAAAATAAATATTTTCGAAAGCTTGGCGTAGCTTGAAACGTGGTTTCTTTCTGAACCTTGCCTAGGACCGAAAACCCAAGATTTAACTACTTCGATAAGTTAAGAGAAACGACATTATTAGGAAAAAAATTAGATCGCGGCTTAAAAAAATAAGCTTTCATGAAGAACTCTAACATAGAGATATTGGAAAAGCGAGCAGTAATAATTAAAATTAAGTAAAAAGAAAAAGTGGCCATTAACCTATTGTTCCAGTTTATTTTCTCGAAATGGAATTCTTTGTTGCTTCTTGTGATTATACGGAGTGTTTTAGAACAATGGGATCATTCAAAACCTTTATTGGCTTCAGACATTAAATTCCGGACAAAATTCGAGTCAATTTGATATCCTCTATACCCCCTTTTTAATAATCATTGTTGTCCGATGTCCATAGTTTCATGTCAATATCTCCTCTTCCAGACAGGATACAGATGTGTTAAGTGCTTTAACAACTTAGAGCTTACCTTCTTGAGCCATTAGCATTTTGTTGCGCTACGAGAATTGTTTACCAAATTGTCAGAGAACTGTCATTGCAGAAGTAATCATGATGCGATAAGTCTGTTTCGTCAGATTGGTGAGTACACCCAAAGTTGAGGATCAGAAAGACTACGTATTCACCAATCGGCATAATAACTAGTTCATAGAATCAAATGCGTTAAGGAATTGTAACGTACCATCCACGGTTATTGGTAAGAGATATTGCATATCACCCCAGAGCACCCAATGGAGTACCCAGTCCACATCATGCTGCTATGGTGTGGACTGTGGTATCACTACATGGCCGTTAAGACCTTGTATTGATTGAAAATGTTTTGCCAACTTCTGACTGCTTGACTAAAGCTTAGCAGGGTTTATGGCCGGCCAAAAACCGACCCCGGACACTCCGAGCAGGTTTCACGAGGGAGACAAGTTAGAAAAAGGCTATCGATTTCCAAGCAGTGTACGAAACTTCAACGACGTATCTCAGCCGGAATTTACGATCGGCGACACCTGGTATGATGTTGGGACCAGAGCGGGACTGGGAATGCGGCAAGCCGGAGCCACTTTTGACGACGAGTGAACCTTCTTGTCTTTAGTTGATATTCGGTGGTTGTACCTTGAGCTGAGTTTGGTGGATAAGACTTCTACTTAATGCATGATAATCCCAGGCCCTCGTCGCACGACTTGCAGTAGAATATTTAGATAAGGTCAATTCAACGCCTGTTGTGGCCTATACGTAGCCCAGATTTGAACGCAATCGAACACGTATACGATATGCTAGATTGACATGTTCGCAATAGACATCCATGCAGAAACCTTGCATGATTTGCGAAAAGCTTTTTTTGGAGAATGAAAAAATATTTCTCAATAAGCAATTCAGAGCTGCATTGAAACCATGACACGTCACACCAAAGTAGCATACGTCGAGTAAACATGCTACCTACATCAAAACCATTACAACCATGGTAACCGGGAACAATTTGGAACGTCTACACTGTACAGGGTGATAGTTAAGGATAGCGAGCGGCCATATCTCGGAAACAATTCATCGTAGAGGCTTGCGGCAAAAAAATGTATGACCAAAACGGCCAAGAGCAAAACCTGGAAAATATTTTTAAGTTTCTGAAATGGTCGCTAGGGGGCGTTACAACCAACACCAAGTAGAAAAATTGGATTTTTATGGAAATTTGCCCAATGAGAATATATCGAATCAAATCAAATCAAAAATCGCTTTATTGTCTGAAATACAAGTATTTGTGACAAAACAGTCTTATCGATGAAATCATTTTCAGATTAACTGTCTATTCACCTACAGTTTTTGTAAGAAATGTTTTTTTTTCTATCTATGATAATGAAGTGGTGGGGGAAGTTCAATTGTTTTTTTAAACAAACGGAGATTTCTTCCGTTTCGCTTGACCGATTTTAACGAACTTGGGCTCATTTGAAAGAGAATGATCTGCGCTATAAAATGCTAATCTGCTTTTTAATTTGTGATTCGCTGTCGCCGCTAGATCGCGTTAACTGAAATGGTAGCATATTTTTGAGTTTTTTCCATAAAAATCAAATGTAATGATATTTATTTTTATATATTTCGAATGAGGATACATTTTTCTATTAAAAAAAAAAAAACAAAAAAAAATTTAAGAAAAAAAAATCAGTAAATGTTTTGTTTCTTTTTTAATTTTTTATAGAAAAATGTATCCCTTTCTAAAATATATAAAATAAATATATCATTGCATTTGATTTTTTTGGAGAAACCTCAAAAATATGCTACCATTTCAGTTAACGCCATCTAGTGGCGACGGCGAATAACACAAATCATAAAGCAAATAAGCATTTTATAGCGCAGATTATTCTCTTTTATATGAGCCCAAGTTCGTTAAAATCGGTCAAGCGAAACGGGAGAAGTCTCCGTTTGTTTGAAAAAACAAGCGAACTTCCCCCACCACTTTATTATGATAGATAGAAAAAAACGTTTGGGACAAAAAGTGTAGGTTAATGGTCAGTTAACCTGAAAATGAGTTCATCGATATATTTTCAATGGCCAGGATATCATAAAAATCCAATTTTTCTACTTGGTGTTGGTTGTTTCGCCCCCTAGCGACCATTTTAGAAACTTTTTTTCCTCGTTTTTTTCCAGGTTTTTTTCTTGGCCGTTTTAGTCATAAAATGTTTTGCGACAAGCCTCTACGATGAATAGTTTCCGAGATATGGCCGCTCGCTATCCTTTAACTGATCACCCTGTACAATCAATGTGCCCGGGTATGTCGACCGGCCTGTTTCGGCCACGAATATGTTTTCATTTACACAAAAAAAAAATTATCAAGTAAAGATCGGACTCCAAAACACCACATAATAAAGCTTAATTTAGCAACTCAGTTTTCAGCCAGTGATAAACATTGAATGGTAAAAAAACGCTTTTGTTCCTCACTGTATGTATTTGAAGGACGGTTAGTTGGAACAAAAATAAGACTAGAATGTTCTATAAAATAATTTCGTACGACCCTTCCTTTCGAAATTATTTGTACTTTGAAGATGCACCCTGAAGAAAGTTTTTTTCTTGATAGCTCCGAAACGGTGAAATCAATTCCAATGAAACTTGTACAGTTTATGCAGTACCTGAGGACTAATTATTTTCTGAATATAGCAGTATTTCAATCTCATCTTGGAAGCCTAGGGTGGACCACCACTCCATAAAATGCCCTTGACACGCTTTCGTTTTTTTGAGATGCAATTTCTGATTTGGTTTGGTCAGTTAGTTGTTAGTTCAGAACAGAAAAGGTACCGTGGGATGGGGCTACTTAAGAACCCGGGGGATACTTTGATTGAAACTTCGCCATTTCACTCATCGACTTATTACCGCCAAAAAATTGAATCCTTTGCGACCGCGCCGCCGCGCCCGAGTTGTATAAAGCACAAGGAGGCACACTAGAAGCAGCTTCAGTCAACCCGGAACGTGCACGAGGTACGCCAGTGTTTAATAGAAATTCTCATTTTGGAACACTTTTTATGGTTGCAATAACTTCAGAAGTGGAAAGCTATTTGTATTTTTATACCAGTAAAGCGACGTTCCAGAATACTATTTTTTTTCACACATTTTTTGTAAATAAATGTCTTCTCTTTTCATTTTTAATAGAAATTTGGACGTTATATGGGGTTTCTTTGAAATTATGACATGAAATAATGACTCGATCAAAGTAACCCCACTTCAGGTGTAACTTTATAGCTGACAACTTTTTTTTTTACTCAAAAAGTACTCAATGTTTTTTCAATATCATAATGTTTTTCGGAAGAAGAAGCAAACCCGATATTTCAATATTTTTTTGACGAACCGAATCGCTAAACTAAAGGCGATACTGAAAAATTAATTTTTAATCCGATCAAAGTAGCCCACGGTACTCTTCGTTCACATCGAAAAAAACGTTTTGAAGAAAAACACTCATTATTGTCAAATTGTCCAGCCAGTTACTATGACAATCTGACAATAACTCGGATCGGTCGAATAAACGGAATCATAGCACAGCTTAAATATTATAGCTTTGTTGTGGTTCCAAGTTATAGCCAGTTCCAAACAGTTCTAAAACCTTCTACACATGCGCACTTCAATATTACCATGATTATATTCAAGTGCGCATGTGTAGTAGGCTCTAGAACTGTTCGAAACTGGCTATAATTTAGAACCAAAACAGGGCTTATGTGTGTGTTCAATAAATATTAACATTGTGTTTGAGTGAAAATTCTAATGAATGGGTGTTTTTCATGAAAACGATTAATTTTTCTATGTTAAAAAAGAGTACCTTTTTCTTTCTAAACTAATTGACGAACCTAAATCAGAAATTGCAACTCAAAACAAAAGCGTGACAAAGTTGAGAGGCATTTTATGTTAGTGGTGGTCCACCCCAGGCTTCCAAGATGAAATTTAAACACTACTATAGTCTCAAATCATTAGACCTTAGGTACTGTGTATACTGTCCAAGTTTCATTGGAATTGAGCTTACCGTTTCGGAGCTTTCAAGAAAAAACCTTATTCAGGGTGCAACTTCAGAGTACGAATCCTGGTACAAATTATTCCGGAAGAAAGGGTCGTACGAGAATATTTTATAGAATATTAGTCATATTTAACCGTTCTCCAAATATCTCTCAATACTTCTCGGACACCCTGTATCTTCTGTTACTTGTATAATATAACTACACCTGTAATTATTGTACACCAGAAAATTCTTCATTTCTTCGTGAACTCAATTTCTTCGTCCATGGTTTTATTTTTTGCAAGTCAGGAGCGCCCCATTATGCCCCATCTGATTGCCGCGCACAACGGGACATTGGCTGTCACTTTCTGGCTTAACTTACACCTAATTATCGACATAATGGCGATTGCCATTCAATCGTTAACGAGCTTTAGGCTGGCCACGCACTTGATCGCATTGTCAATCATCAAACTTCGGTTCGTTTATGAACGCTTGACTGACGTTTCCGCACCGGTGAAAAAAAATTAATTAGACGACACCTCTCAGCAATTTATTGTAGAAGTCGAGTTCATCTGATCTAGTTAGATTATTGTGCAAATATTATTTAGTGGCATGCACTGGAGGATGAAGCAGAAAACAAATATTAGAATAAGGGAAGTCATATCTATTTATATGACGACTTGACTGGTTTGATCAGTAGGAACAGTGTGTTCTCCAAAAAATAAAGTGATTTTCGAAGTAACAAATGATAAGAATGACAACTAGGTTTACAAAAATAATGTTGGCATCTCAATATAAATTTTGAAAAAAAAAACAAATCAATCTATACAACGTTTCTTTCCGACTCGTTCTTCGACTGATTTTATGATTCTTGTGTTATACACCACATCCGGTTTTAAATGTTTCTTTGATGATTTTATACTTAAAAAACAATAATGTGAATGATGGATCGTCAATTTCCACAAAATTTTAAGGAAAATTTCAAAAGCAAGCTTCCGTTGAGAATGCTTCGAGAAAACATTGTTGATCCATTCAAAAAAACTTGAAAAATCTCCATTCTGATGAAGGAAAATTTTCCAATTTTACCTGGCAGAGCAAAGTATCGATATCGTGTACCTATTGACTAGACCAACATGTCAGAAGCAGTTAAATCCATTGCCCGTGAACTTTCCTCAAATATCTTTTCTCGCAGTGCATTTTGTTTTCTTTTGTAATTCACAAAGCACCTCTGCACTCAATGTAATGTTTGAATTCATAGCAACCTTCTTATAAGACATAAGTTGGTGTGAATAGAGAAAAGTAAAAGCTTCTAATAGATATACAGTGTGTCCCAGATTCGGTTGTCTATACAGGGATCTTGGCTCCTATTATACCTACAGCAAAGGTTGAATGGATTAAGTTTTAGAGAAAACTTAGTGCATTCGATATTTGGTTCCAGATTTGCGATCGATTTCCAAAACCAATAATTGAGGTTTTGGAAATATCGGCGAAAAAACGAAAATGGCGGATTTTGTTTTTTGGCAGTAAATCCAAAACGGCTTATTGGACAGCTATGAAAATGTGACATTATCGGGACACTTTTTTAAGACGAATAAAATGGTGTGTATGACATGTCTCAATCGTCTTTTGTTTTCCCGCAACCCGCCTCAACTTTCATTTTTCTTATGGCCGCCATATTGGATTTTTCGATTTTTAGAAAGAGTGTAAAATTTCCAGTCTAGACATGTCGCTCAATAATTCTGCCGAAAGATGGCGTTGTGGTCTATAATACCCCGCAAATAATAATTCAATATGAAAGTTGTGTTAACGTAAATAGTAGAACGCTTCTCTGTCATATGGTAATGTGCCCAAGAGAAAATGCTCAACGTATATTTTGGCCAATTACTATCTCCATTGATATTGAGCCTAGAGAGAGGTTCAAATTAGCAAAGTTGTAGCATTTTTTCAGAATTATCAGAATTTGTTATCAGAAGAAACAATTGAGCATGAGAAGTCAAAAAAATCGGGGCTTCTTATCTTTTTTAAATGGGACACCCTGTATTTTATCCCCTGGTTCGATAGAGAACTCTTTCCTGATCTCAAATATATAAAGGTTGTCCGTGTAATCTTTGAAGGTTATGAAGATATTAACGTTTTTCAATACATGAAATAGTTGGCTGGTCTCTACTGATCAACAACCTTCTGTCCAATTTATTATCATTATTCCTTGTATAGACAAACGGTAATATCTTTATAACCGTCAGAGATAACACCCCCAACCCTTATATATTTGAAATCAGGATTCTCTATTCGGATAAAATACAGGGTGTCACATTTAAAAAAATTGAAATAGCCAGATTTTTTTTTTACTTCTGATGCTCAATTGTTTTTTCTGATAACAAATTCTGATGATTCAGAAAAATTACCACAACTTTGCTAATTTGAACCACTCTCTAGGGCTAATATTAACGAAGATCGCTATTAGCCAAAATATACGTGAACACCCTGTAGATCTCCTGAACACTGGAAACAACGTGAAACAACACAGCACAAAGGAAATAGTTGAAATTTGACAGTACTAGTAAGTGGGACAGATTTCTATTTATGTCTAGGTCAGATTTCATCCAGCCTTTCCACGTACCGGAGTATTTTCTAATGCCGAGAAGAATATCCGACAAAAAACTCACCAGTCTCTAAAGAAAACGTTACATGAAAAATGGGATCGAATAACACTATAAGAATAGTGCACTATAGAGAACAATTTCGTGAAGCATTGCGATTAACTTGGTGTCAAGGATGATCGATTTGCAACCAGTGATCACAGTATGACCAAATATTTATCAACCTGGTATCTATTGGAACAGAAATTAATCACAACACTATTATCAACAAAAATCACTGCCTAAAGATTACAAATAATTACCAAAAAAAACATTCCATGTCACCGCTTCTACCAGAGTCTCCATTCAAAATAAACTCAAGGTTCATAGGTGATTCCAATCCCACGATAAAGCATGGGCTTGATATTTTGGTAGTGTGATTCATGTTATTCAATACTGTATTGTGATATATCATTTACAAGGCTCAAAACCAGTTCGGTCACAATTACATCAATTTGATTAGAAGAAAATATGATTTTAACTACTTTGTAAGTTTTAGCATGGTTTGACTGGCTCCATCTCATGGTTATAATTGATACCTTCACATAAAAATATATTAACTAAGATGTGACAAGGTTTGGCTGGAGCTATCTCATTTTAAGAATGTGAGACGGACTGCCACAACCGCCATCTTAATGTGTGGTTTGCACTTTTTCTTTTAAACCGATTGAAAAAATTGTCACAGTATGCAATCAAACATTGTAACGATAATTTCAAAGAAGTATGGGCCTGAAGCGTCATACTAGATCATATTGCCTACCTGCTTCAATTTGAAGGTACCCAATATTGGCGGTCTTTGTTTACTGTGACGTTCCTGGCCCATACTTCTTTAAATCTAACTCTCTACGATACACAGCCGTGAAATGTCATTAAACTAGGTACTCGTCTAGAAATTCCGGACCTGGCTTCTCCGTCCCCTCGTTCATGAACATCTTGACTCGTTTTTTAATAAGTCATTTCCCGGTCTAGTAACTTTTATTACTATATCTTTCACGTCGCAATTCTTTGACACTTATTCAGGACTTGGTACCATCCCATCGAAAGAATTCTTAAATTACACCCTACAGCCAACTCGGCAACCCTATAAATCATATCCGGACCAACGTGGGCAGGAAAATTAATTACAAGAGTCACTTCCAGCTTGGAGGTATACCGCGGCCGCATGATGAGCAGTGCAAGTGCAACTTTTAATTACCGAATTAGTGATGTGATTGTTGAGTTGCGACAGAATAATAATCAGTTTCGCAGACTCCTGTGTGGGTTGCCAGTATCTAAATTTATTTATTACTGCCGGTGACTAAGAGAAGTTATTGAATGTCATGTATGATGAATTTATACGATTTGAAGTTTAATAACGAATTATTTTATTCTTCACATTTTTTTCTAAGTATTGATAATAGGTATAATAGGTGCCTTTTATTGATAAACCGTATTTGAAATACCTAGTATCTGCATGTACGAAAATATGAGCAAAACGCATTCTTGATATTTTTAAAATTTGTTTGAAATTCCATATTCAAAAATGTGTTTTTTTTTCCTGATCATAGGAAAGAAAAAATATTGAAATGTTTTTTTTTGCCCAAGTTCCATTCTAATTTAGTATGATCTATAAATAGTTATAACAAAACCTAATTTGATCTACTGAGAGCACTCTCTCACAGAATTCATTCTCCAATTTTCCTACTTTTTATCAAGATTTATTCGTATGATTTGCTACTGAATAATCCTATCAATCATCCAAAGTGATTGAAAATTAATCAACAGTGCAACTAGGCAGCTGATTGGTGATGATGACCGTTCACACCCGAGCCGTTAAATTTCGACTTTCACAGTCATCCTATCCAAATTACCCGGAATGATTTGTGTGGTTTTGGTTATCAGAATCAGAATATACTTTTTGTTTTCGTATAATTAATCATCATTCTAGGTTATAAGAGTTTGACTTCTCGAAAATATGAGATTTCCTACAAGAACTAAGTAGTTATTGATATCAGATCATGGATTGAATGTATCGAATGACTCAATTTATAGAACGTGATGTGTATGTGATATTTAATAAGTTAATCGAAATATGGCGAGTCTTTTTTTGGTTGCGCCTGTGACTCAATATTGAAAGAGTTTTAACAAACAGATGTGCAGTAACTCTTTATGGTTGGAGTCCGTCATGTTCACTCACAACAGGAATGACAGGCATTCGAAAGGATAAACGATAACTCATCCAAGATAAAGTACTGCAGAAAAAATATAGAGCAATGCAGATTTGGAGACCCAAAAGCTTCGCCACATTCGTCGAGGGTTGTTTATTGAGATAATAATATGTTTCGTTGCTTCAGAGCTGAATCAGAAGGTGCTAAGAATCGAACCAACAGTTGAAATAACAAAAGAATAGTAGCATGGGGTTTAAGAGAAAACCGTCTTAACCACGTCATTGGACACAATTCCTAGTAATGATCTATCATGTTTGCTCGACTGAAATATGGGCTCTAAGCGACATGACCGCTATTGGTGTGTTTCAAAAATAAGCAGAATCTGGATGTTGGCGATCAAATAGTTTTTAAACAATTGACACCTGAATATTTCTCCTCCTTTTTTTCAGAGAACTCTTGTTGCTCGGCGTTTGATTCTATCATGATTTTTAAAAAGGATTCGGAAACGATAGAGTAAAGGGGGAGAGTCATCATATGACGAGAGGTTCACCCCACAGCATTAACCTCATCTTTGTTTCAGCTTTTGCAACACGTCATATACTGGCTTTGGCCTTGCCTGTAATCACATTGAATTTTGTGCTGTTTTTATAGAAGTTTTAAAAATAATTAATTTTCACATCAACAGATGAATCATTTATTTTATTCAATACTGTACCGTGAAGTATCATTTATCGGACCCAAAACCAGTCCGGGGCATGACACTTTACATCATCAGAGACTGTAAAAAAAATGACTTGACTACTCCAAAACCTCGTCCAAAACTCACATTTTGAATCATCAAAGTCTGTGAAATTGCATTGGTGACATGGTTTGACTGGCGACATATCATGGTAAGAATTCGAGGCGGACTGCCACTCTAAGTGTATGGTTTGACAAATCAAATCAAATCAAATCAAAATTGCTTTATTGTTTGAAATATAGAATATTTGTAACAAAGCCAAGTTAATAAGTAAAGTGAATACAAGGAGGACAAATTAATTACTAAAATAATAACACAACAAATACACAAATAAATAAATAATAACACAAATACAAAATCAAAATTCTCCAACGGAAGGACGAACTGTATAATCGGAACATGAAATTATCCTAATTATATCACAATAATATCTATTCAGATAAATCATCGGCATAGAATTCAGTGGTATCGTAGTAGGCCTTTTCTTTAAGAATCCGATTCACTCTTGCCTTGAACACACGAAGTGATGGCGACGTTCTAATGTCTCTTGGCAGATGGTTGAACATCTTGATAGACTCATAGATCAACGAGTTTTTCGACAGCGAGTATTTCGGAATGGGCAATGGAATCAGATCGGTCTCACGAAGCTTGTATCTGGTTTGTCTGTCCTGGATGCGGTGTTTCCTGAAGATCAGGCAAACAGACTCCAAGATGAAGATGCTTGGAAGCGTAAGTATAGCATGTTGTTTGAATAAGGGCCTGCAAGATTCTCTTATTCCCACTCCGTATAAAAATCGTACAGCTCTCTTCTGAAGAACAAAGACGGACTTGAACAAGGCTTGGCTGCAAAAACCCCAAAAAGGAACTCCATATCGAAGAAGACTGTCAATCAGAGCAAAATAGGCGGTCCGAGCAACCATTTCACCTAATTCGCTGGATATTATTTTGATGGCATAACAAGCCCTTGCTAGTTTCTTGCTCAGTTCTTCAATGTGGGCTGAGAACTTGAGCCTATCATCAATGTAGATGCCCAAATATTTCACCGAGGGTTTCTGTTCCAAGTTTCTATCATCGATAGTCAGAGGGCCACTGTCGTACTTGAAGCTCAGTAGATTGGTCTTGTTAAAGTTGAGGGATAGTCGGTTTGCATCACACCACTCTTTGACTCTCAACATGTCCTCTGCTACCATACTCGTCATGGTTTCATTATTCTTATGCGTCCACAATATGACGGTATCATCAGCAAAGAGCGTGAAGTGACCAGAGATATCAATAGCTGTCAGGTCATTGATATATAGTAAGAACAAAATAGGTCCGAGTACAGATCCTTGTGAAAAAGAAAGCACTTTGAACCGTTAAGAAAATATATCACAGTATGAAACAGAACTATGTACGATACACAGCCGCTTAACGTCATTAAACTACTCATCAAGAAATTCCAGACTCGGCTCCTTCGTCGCCTCGTCCACGAACAAAGTCATTTAGCACCTTAGTAACGTAAATTAATATGAAATCACTTGAATGTGTATAGGGTTTAAGACCATTATAAAAGTGTTTCGTGAGATCACTAAATGACTGAATTACTGAATTCCAGGAATTACGAATTTTTGAGGTATTAGCCCTGACATTACAACCTCTGATTTGTCTCATTGTGCTTCGGTTCAAGAGGTGTATTGCCATGATATGGTTTGTTGCTCTTTCTACCGCTTCTCTGTCCGACCTGTTAATGATGAGTGCCAGTTACCCATAAGCGCATAAACCCAAGAAAAAGATAATGCGAAATTGACAAATATATCCTGATATACAGTAGAGTACCACAAAAGCAGAGAGCTCAACGACAGAGCACTACAGGTAAAAATAAGTAGTAACCATGAAAAAATGCACTTCATAAGCGACTAGGCACCAGACACAAGTAAAAAGAGAGAGAGGAGAGAGAGAAACTCAATGAACACGAGACAAAATCATTATTATGGGTGACCTAAATGCAAGAATAGGAAATGAACCACTGGACGGCATAATGCAGTGATTGAACGAAGATACCACAAATGATAATGGAGATCTACTGAAAATATTCTGCGCTAACAACAACATGAGAATTAACAACACTTTCTTAGAACTTAACATGAAATACAAATCCACATGACAAAATACAAGAGGACGTAAGCATTCGAAGATGCCAGCAGAAAACATCTGTGTGAATATCGATTTAACCAGAAAATACTGCAAAGACCAGTGAATACGGAGGAAAGCATAGACCACCAATGGATAAAAAGTAACAAACTTGATTGATGAGGGTCTTTTAGATCCTCTTCCATCCCTCCATAGATGGCGAAAGTTCCCCAATATTCTAGATATAGGCAACCAAATAAACTAGATCATTAGAGGAAACAGTGGTTCGAACATGTGACAAATGGGACAAAAGCCGACATAATACTATTTAAAAGAGACATATCTTTATTGTCCCCCCCTTTCATTTTTTGAACGGCTACTTTTGAAGACCTCAAATTCTAGGTGATAAAATACAAGCCTGTTTACTATGTTTTGACATAAAATTGACATATGAAGAAGTCAAGATGGCGGCTGGGCGCCATCTTCGAAAGTTTTTTTAAATAGGAATAGAAGTCATGTGACACCTCATTTTGAAGGTCCTAATGAGTACTTCATAATTCTATAATATTGAGTCGATATCTTCAATTACTACAAAATGGCGGTACATTCAATTACTACATTGATACATAGACTTTTTACAAAAATTCGTCAAGTTCAATTCAGAAGATGCTGGAAATATTCTTGACATAAAGGCATTCATTTCCAAAATCTTCAGAATTGATCTTTATGCATTATTAAAGTTATTTAGTTATAAGTGTAATTATTAAAAGTGCCGCCATTTTGTGGTACTTGAAGATATCAATTCAATATTCTAGGGTTATAAAGTACTCATCGGGACCTTCAAAATGACGCACAGCCGCCATCTTGAATTTTTCATATGTCAATTTTATATCAAAAGATAGTAAACATGCTTGTTATTTATCACCTAGAATTCAAATTCTCTAAGTTGAGCCGATCAAAAAATAGAAGGGGGGGACATTGAAAAAAAGCACTGTATATAATGGTTGGAACGTTGACTCTGCTGTCGGCTGCCTTGGAAGTTCATACCGCTGGGCATGTTTCTTCACAATAGGTACGCGGAATCAAACACCTGAAAACTGGAACAAACATTCGAAGAGAATGCAAATGCATACATATAAGGAAACTCAAAGAAAACGATTGGGAAGGGTTAACAAGAGGGATGGAAAAAGACTTATATGGCAGCCAGATAAAAATATGGGGAATGCTAAGAAGAAATGAGGTAGCAGTGGCGTAGCCAGACAGTTTATAAGGGGGTGTTCTGGGTTCGGACAGATGAAGCGCCCACAGGTCCGGATTGAAACTGCATGAGCGCCACAGAAGAATAATTGCGAGGAATTCTCCCTCTTTTTCAATTAATTTTTCCTCAAGTTCATGACTCATAACATTAATATGTATTGTACTTCCAACTTGTGCGAAAGATCGAATTAGTGCTCCAACGCGTTTGTGATGAATGCTGATCTTGGTATTCGTTTGTCACAAACTTCTTTTAGGCTGCTGTTCTGTCAGGGGAATTTGAAAAGAATGGAGATCCCATGCAGATTTATAAAAAAAAATCTTAAGCTCGATATACTTGACATTGTGTGTTCCTTGTTAAGTTGGTGAGCATAGCAATAGACAAAATGTGCATTTTCATATATGTACATCCTTGGTTTTGACATTTACGCCTCTCAAATGACCTCTCTTTGCTGAAATGCGGCGTTGCCACTTCATGAATTTTCCAAGGGACTGCAAGACTGCTATTATCCCATCATTTGAATTTGAATGTGTTTTTCAATTATACTTTCCAATAAAGGGAGGGAAGGTTCTGACCCCCAAAACCCCCTCCCCTCGTGGATACGCCCCTGTAAGCTAGAAGTCAAAGATACCATACGAACCAATAAAATCATGACAGAACAGTAGGAAACGCACTTTAGGAACCTATACAAGGAAAAGGAAGATAAGGAACAGACAAAAATCGATTATGAGGAAAACTACGACATAGAATTAAAAAATGACACGATTAAAAACACCCCAAAATCCCTTGAAACTAGAAAATCCCCGGACCAGATAAGGTCACTAACGAAATGCTCAACTACGGAGAATAAAAAAATTTCAAAATGAAATACTGACCTTTTTTGAAACTATCTTAGAAGAACAGAAAATACCAAACGAATGAAGGAACAGTAAAACACTTACCATTTTTAAGAAGGGACAGAAAACACTTCCCAGAAATCTATCGTGGAATAACTCCACTTGATAGCGCTCTCAAAGCATTCACAAAGACGATTCTGGGGGAAATCACCAAAACCATAACGATAAGAGAAGAACAACAAGGCTTCCGAAAAGACACATACACAATTGATGCAATATTCATAGTCGAACAGATATCTGAAAAGTCCCTAGAATTCAATAAAGCCGTATACATGTGCTTCATCGAGTGCGCTTGAAATATGCCCTGTGGGCGCATTCTGTACAGGTGGTCGTTCCGGGCGCTTGTTGATCGAACGAACGCTGGCTGGATTCTAAAACACGTTCCGAACGCCGACGATCGTTGCATATAAAACGACCGCCCTAGCGCTCGATATCCGAAATTTGAACGCAGTGCGCGATATTACTTTTCAAATATATGTCAAAAAAACACTCTCTCAATGACAAGCTCAACGACTACTACTTTCCGATCCCTGATCGCACGAACGCCTGTAGACGATAACGAACACTGTCGGGAAACCCATTTGACTTCCGCATACTATACGGAATATAGTCGAATAAAAAAGCCTGAAAGAGTCGCTTCCTTCTTGGAGAAAAATAAATCGACTTAGAACCAGATGAAACCTGACCCAAATCTGTAGTTAGGTTATTGTACATACGAAATGGGCAATTACGACTTTTTTTAGTGGTACCGAGTTTTGTAAAATCGAAAAAACCTGCAAAAAAGCTAAAATAAAAAAAAAATACTTTCCTTCATTCACCATCCAATAACTCCGAAACTATTCAACATATCCGAATGATGTTTTTTTTGACTTGAAGAGCATACATAAGCGATGATCACTGAGGCAATATAATTCTCAGATTTGGACATTTTCAATTTTTCTCAAAAGCTCAAAAATGAATTTTTTGTTTTGACATTTTCAGTAAGCGAGAAACTTTTTTGTTTGAAAAAATGTTATGCTTTATTCTGGGAATGAAATGAAGTAAAATATATGAGAAAGTTTTTAAAGAAGACCGCAGCCTTTTATCTGTAATGGTTCTCGAAATATGATTTTTTGAAATGCGCCATACGTAGCGCGGAGCGTACCGCATCGCCGGTGCCATGCTACGTATGCCATAAAATACAAATGTTTATGGTGAGCCATGAGATCAGAGTATTGTATTATTATATAAAGGAAAAAAAGATCTTCAGTTTAGCGCATAACATTTAAAAAATTGAAGTTGCCTAGATTTTTTCATTTATCGATGCCACTTTTTTGTTTTTGAGAACTGAAGATAACATAGGAGAAAACCATTAATTTCCGGTAACAAACAATGACATATTATACATAATTGAAATTGAAATATGTTATATCTACAGTACCTATGTCCCTGGATGGATGACTAAGAATTTAAAGATTCGACAAAAAGTGATTTTTGATAAAAGTTTTTACTTGGTCTTAAAATAACTTCTGTCAAAAAAAATATTGGTCTGGAAAAATCCCATTTCTTAAGTATTGTTGCTAGTTCCGCTCCAGTCACGAAACTAGCAACAAAAAAAAAATTGAAATATAGAAACATGAAGACAACAAAAATAATGAAATGTTAAATTTACTTAGAAGCAACTGCTGATATTCATTATTATTTTTTTTCTTCAAATTTTGGATGGAAAACGATGAAGAAGAAAGTTAAGTATAATACAGGGATGGTCAAAAATACCAAATTGTTATTTTGTGTAAGCGAAAAGTATCTTAAGATATCAAAATCCAAAATGTAATTCTACTTATTTCGAAAATGCAATTTTCCATAAGAAACTTCAATTGAATCAATTTTGTATTTTCAGTCCAGAATTAAACAATAATAAAACATATTTATCTGCAGTTTCTTCCGAGTAGGAATCTTCATACTATGTTATTTTCTTTTGGCGGATGTTATTTTTAGACCTAGCAAAAACTTTTATTAGGATTGACTTTTTGTCGTATCTTCAAATTTTGAGTTCATTTGTCCTCTAGTAACACCTACACTGGGGACATACTGAGTTACTCGCAGTTTTCTCGCATAGAAATTATCTTAAGAATTTGAATAAATCAATAAAGAGTGTGTTTCATTTTGATTGGCGACAATTCGCTCTCTAATCAAAAATAGACCGACTAGGATTTTTTTTCCGGTTCAAGTACCCAAAAAGCTCTATTCTTTCCATAGAAAAAAAATGATATAAGCGGGGATATGAGTATGTATATATGTATGTGATGTGTGGCTTCCTTTGAATAATAGAATGGCCCCAAAAACCTAAAATGTTACTAAGCATTTTTTAGATTCAAAAACGAATAGCGTTTCTGGATTTAGCAGATCCAAAAGCCCCTTTAACGATAATCTTGTTGTAATGATTTGTTTCACAGGATGCTAAGGAAGTCAGATCAAATTTGGAAAAAAATAACATATCTATAAACCACCTTGTAAATTCCAGCAGAGATTTTGCAAAATCTTTCTGTCATTTCTTTAGGTATGATACGAACTAAAACTAAACATTCGATACATTTGAATAAATGGTAATAATGACCTGACTAGAGCCAAAAAATCTACAATGCAAGAGCCATCATAAAATATGCTTTCAAGAACCCGTACATTCGTCAATCATTGTCAATGTTTTTATGGGAGCTATTCAAAAATAAAGCAGAAGTGTTTGTTTTGGTATCATTTTTAAACACCTTGTATAGGCTAGAGTGACAAAACTATACCAATCTGTACTCTTACTTGGAGGAGTATTTTAAAATAGTTCATTTAATAATATTTGGCTCTAATGATATTGATGTTACTATTCATAATTCATAATAACATATATTTTTTTTAAGTTTGACTTTGATTTTTGAACGCTCGGTATAAGCTAGTAGCTATAGAGTAACAAAACTTATCAAATGTATAGTCAGTTCATGTCATACCTATAGAGATGACAAAAGGTTTTTGCAAAAATTTTACCAGAATTTATAAAGGGTTATTAAAGAAATTGATTTTTCTTATTTTCTTACTATTTGACCCAATTTTCTGAAAATTCTGTATAAAATTTGTATCACAAAATATCGTTATAGGGATTTTTGGATATGCCAAATTCAAAAACACTATCCGTTTTTGAATTTGAAAAATGCCCAATAACTTACACGTTTTTGGATCCCTTCTATTGATCATAGGAGGCTATGGAAATGACAGATGGCAGATTTTATGAAAAAATAGAGTTTTTTGGGGTAGTATATGAACAAGAAGAGTTTTGGGTTGGCTTTTTCACTAAGGAAACACTTATTTTATCTGATCGCCCTCATAAAAGACACTCCATCGTCATTCTCATTATAGGTTTAACCAAATTCGCCAAACAGAAAACACTTTCAATAAAAAAGTTCACGAAATCAACGTAACAGTGTAACACAGTACAAAGTACAAAGCACAATAAAAAACGTATTTGATTTTGCATTGATTTCAATAACTATTTTGTCATTATTTGTCAAATACATTTTTCCAGTCGGCGCGCGTCCGCTTCAGACAATGAGGAAAGTCGAGCGTCGCATCGAGGTTGACATGTCCCGTTACAAAAATCATATTTCGAAAACTATAACAGATAAAAGGCTGCGGTCTTTTTGCTCATATATTTTACTACATTTCATTCGCAGCGTATAGCATCAAATTTTTCCAAACAAAAAAAGTTTCTCCCTTACTGAAAATGTCAATACAAAAAAATCAATTTGCATTTTTGAGCTTTTGAGAAAAATCGTGAATAAAAAAATATGTGAACCATTTTGCTTCAGTGATCATTGCTTATGTATTGTATGATCTTCAAGTCAAAAAAAAATCATTCGGGTTTGTTGAATATTTTCGGGGTTATTGAGAGGTGAATGATAGAAAGTAATTTTTTTAAATTTCCGCATTTTTGAACGTTTTCTCGATTTTACAAAACTCGGTACCACTAAAAAAAGTCGTGATTGCCCATTTCTTAAGTACAATAACCTAACAAATGATTTGGGTGAGGTTTCATCTTGTTCTGAGTCGAAAAAAAAAACGAAACATTTTTACCGTTTTTTTACTCCACTAATACGGATTGGCGTTCATCAGGTGCTCAATTCTCCAAATAATTCGTATATGAATTTGCATTTGATTTTCTACACCATTCGTATACGGATCTAATTGGAGAATTGAGCACCAGGCGCTCACACGAACGACATGAACGAACGCCAAGGAACGACTGTACAGAATGCGCTAGCTGGAGAGAATGAGGACAAAATGGCTAAACCATTGACTACTTGATGTAATACACGACATAAACACCCAGTGCAGAACAAAACTCAGATTAGAATACATTACAATGGTAGATAAACACGTAAACACAGAAATTAGACAAGGAGACTCAGCCCCTTCAGATTATTTAATATGATAATAGATGAAATTATAAAAAATCTCTCCAGAACGGTTGAATACAAAATGGAAAATACTTGCTTCCATACTGTATGCTACTCTGACAATTCGGTTCTTATTACAAATTCCGAAGAGAATCTCACACTTCTCACACCCAAGGCAAAAGAACTAAACATACTCATCAACATCAAGAATACTAAATGTTTAATAATATAGCTGGAAATCGGCTTCAAAATCGTCGAACATGTGAACCATTTCAAATATTTGAGAGCAGATATAACGAGCCGTGGAAATCCACCTCTCGAAGTAAGGGAGCAAACAATGAAATCGGTTCGGATTTCGGGATGTATAAGAGGAATTTCCGGTAGAACAAATATCTAAATAAGAAAAGCAAAGTCAAGATATTTAAAACGGCAGTTGGACCCATCATAACTTACGCAGCAGAACCAAGACGAGATACAAAAAAAAAAAACTTCACAAATGATGAGAACAGCTGAAATGAAGCAACTAAGGCAAGAATCTATACGATAGAGTACGAAATTAGAATATCAGAATAAAATGCGGGATACAGGTCATTGGAAGATGGGTGAGACAGAGAAGATGATTCTGGAACAAGCACATAGGAAGCAGAAGGACAACAGACTCTTCAACAACGCAAAAATGAATAATCCGGTAGTAAAGAGACCACAGGGAAGTCCACCAAAGCACTGGAGAGAATGCAGGACCTCATCCTCTGGAAAGGACGTGTTGGCAATGTAGGCAGGCAGTAGACTACTAGAATGTATCCATAGTAGAAAGAAGAAAATGAAGCCTTCATATGGGCTTGTCGTTGAAGAGGCCATGATTTTTGTGAGTTGACAAGAAAATCAGTTTAATTTAATGTGGATTGAAAGTTGAAACCTTAACCAAAATAAACATACCTGCCTATATTTTGTATCGCTTCACTAATATTCATGAAAAATCAACAAACTCATATAACTAAAAGGTTATTAGAAGTGCCAAAATTAAATATTTTAACTGACGCTTATCAAGCGCTTGCCTTCATGATTATTAGTAGATTATACCACGAGTCAAAATGATAGCTATTAATTCAGAGGATAGTTACGACCTGGTGGTCAATTCTTGAGCCTTCGCATATTTAAAACGTATACGCAATAATTGACCGATCAGCATTTGAAAAAAACATGGTGATCGCATTTTTGCGTATACGTTTCAAATTTGCGAATGGACAAGAATTGACCCCCTGAACCGCGTGGTGGCAAGGTAGTTTTATTCCGAGGGATTAATAGGAGTGGTATGAATAAAAACGAAGTACATGCTAATACTAAAAGTATTAGTATTGTCTACTTAGTAAATTCTCCGAAACTAAGAAGGAACTTCATTTCGAAATAGATACTTGTACATTTTCCCGACTCTACCACACCGAGTAGCACCATTTGAGTATTTACTAGAACTTGAAGTACCGACTTCTTACAGTAAAAACTCCGATTTGAAGAAGAAATTGTAGTATTTGCTTTACTTTGGTGAAGCTGGTGTAAGAGCAGCTTCACTGAGCATGCTACGATTATATTTCTGTTTAAAATGGATGGAAAACGCAGAAGAAAAACATACAATGTGAGACAAAATATGATTTGTATCATCAAATATTCCGATAAGTAGCTGAAGTTAAGGTATAACTTGGCAATCATGTTTTGGTTCGATTTTTTTTTGGTTTAATAGGGAAAACGTATCTTATCTAGCCTATAGATTTCTGACAAAATCAAACGAAACTAGGGGCTGTGTGTGCTTAAACACATTCAACGAATGGAAGTGTTTTCACTATTTTTAGGGACCTCAGGTATGTCTAAATAGAAAAACTAGAGTCTTGAAATGAAGTAGAGAAAATACTAATCTCACATGCAATTTGCCGCAAGAAAAAATATTGGATCAAATTTCCTGATACGGGCGTTAGTTTGAACAGGGCTTAAGATGAGTGGGCAGTACTCCATGCAGTACCTAACGTTATTGGTGCGATTAATTGCACTCACGTTAAAATTAAAAAACTCTCTGCACATGGTGACGAATACCTACGTTGCCAAAATAAACGTACAAGCCACTTGTGACCGTAGAAAGACGTTTATCAGCGTTGTTGCAACATGGCCTGGATCTGTGCATTACTCCAAAATACGGTACAATTATTTTCCTTATCTTATCCTGTTATGTATGACAATCAAGAAAGAGTATGGGGTGATTTTGGATATGCTGATAAATCCATGGAAGCTCACACCGTTCCAAAATCCGGCAAGAAATAGAACAAATATAATGCTAATTGTTTATTTTTCATTTGAGACTCTTCTTCATAGGGCATCTCTTCATCTGAAGACATTTTTACCAAACCTCGGATACAGCTTACCACTTTGATTCTTCAACAATTTCACTGACACGCAAAACAAAACAACCAAACGGTCAGGCTTTATCTCAGGAAAAAACAAAACTTGGTGTTCACAGATAATAAGTTCAAATTAAAGTTATTTTTGTATTCCTTATCTCAAATATTCATTAGCAAAAATTTCACGAGTTTGCCGTTAAAAAAAAACTAAGCGAAAGCAGTGATAAGATGCTACACATGTTGAAGAATATACTATGGGCTTAAAGTAGATACTTCACACAGTATAGTATATACTTCGACGTTAAGTATCTACTACCGGAACAACAAATGCTACATGATGAAGCAGATACTTCGAAGAAGATGCTCAAATCTGGAGTATTAGCATTTACTTCGTTTTTATTCATACCACTTATTGCGAGTGGTATACTCTACTTGATTCACGATTTATTTATTTATTTGAGATTTTCAATGACATTTACCTACTCGCGTGCGTGAAAGTGTACTTTACAGCACGCATTTGCGTGTGGCAAGTAGCACTTTACAGCACTCCGTGTGGTAAAGTTACTTCTCCGCACGGAGTGTGGTAATAGCTATTTACCTAACAAGTGCGGAAAAATAGTTATGATATTGTCAATTTTTCCGCACTGGTGCGGGAAATCTGATTTTCCACACGGATATCGGTGCGGAAAATTGAATTTTCCGCACGGCTGTAGGAAATAGCTATTTACCTAACAAGTGCGGAAAATTAGTTTTTCCGCACGAGTCTGACGTTCACCGACCGACGCGTAGCGGAGTTCGGTGAAGCAGCCGAGGGCGGAAAAACATTTTCCGCAAGTGTTAGGTACAATAGTTTTTCTATAGACGTGCGGAAATAAGGATATAATTCGTAATTTAAAAGTTTCTGATGCAACTAATGACAAATAAATAATAATGAATGTCGAAATGTGTAACTAAGCGACCATAGTAACCTGGAAACCTGGTTGCTGTTTGCTTATGATATTGTTAATTTTTCCGCACTGGTGCGGGAAATCTGATTTTCCACACGGATATCGGTGCGGAAAATTGAATTTTCCGCACGGCTGTAGGAAATAGTTATTTTCCTAACAAGTTCGCAAAGTGATGCGAACTTGTTAGGAACAATATTTTTTCTACGAGCGTTCACAGATTAGACACGAAAAACTTTAGATAATATATTATTTGAACGCACTTAAAAACATAGAACTTGAGAATAATGATTATTTATGCTTAACAACATATTAATATTGAAAGAACAGTTTGTGGCGGCAGCTGGAAATTGGATAATATGGGTATAATCAAAATCATAATTGATTTATTTTATATTTGAAATGCAAGGGCATGTCCGATCACTGTTCATAAAATTTCCTCTTTTGTCGACTTATTCCCCGCTATTGGCAACACTGTTTTGATTTGACATGACACTCTAGACAGCTGCGTCATTAAGATCAGTCAGTCTTCGTTTAATCGTTTATACTTTTATAAATTTGATTGTCCGTTTGTTTGTATACATGATCAGGTTTTCTTTGATGCCACTATTCAGCTCAAATAATAATTCGAAGATTTCCGATAAACACAGTAATTTGCACCAAAATCAAGCAAGAACCACTCACAAATGCCGATTGAAAGTCGTCATTATCAATGTTTGTTTACGTTACTGGCGAATGCGTTTTAACGCAAAAAAAGAATTGTGTGTTTCATTTTGATTTTGACTGAAAAGGGAAAAGTAACTAGAACATTATTTTGTGCATTACAAAGTGCATTATCTACAGTTTGGTTGGTATGGAAACGAAGTTTAAAACAACAAATTGGTAGGTAGTTATTTGAGTTGACATTTGAGTGCGGGAAAAAAAAAGGTTACTTTGCACACGCAAATGAGTGTGCGAAGTGGCTACTTTGCGCACGCTCGTAGAAAAACTACTTTACAGCACGCAAATAATTGTTTTGCTATAGAAACCACCAATGTCTCTAGGTAACCATCGTGTCATACTGAATATGAATGACATTTCTTTGGTGGTTACTATGACAAAATTATGGAGAGGCAGATTTCCATGTTGAAGAAAATGTGAAATTTCAACTCAAAGGTAAAATTTTGTACCCAACACATGTGGAAAGTGTCTTTACCGCCCTTGACGTCGGTCGGTCACTGCCGTCGCGTGCGGTAAAGTATCACTTTCCACACTTGTTAGGTAAATAACTATTTCATGCATCTCAATACAAATACAAAAATGCTTACCACGCGTTTGACACTGACATTTTTGAGTTTGTTGATATATTTCCATGGTAGTAACCAAAGAAATTTTGTGATTGGTCTACTAAGTAACATAATCAAGGTATAATGAATTGTTTCCATTGTTTATAATGGTTTTGTGATTGGTTCAAAAGTGACATGATCGTGGTTGTCTGATCCATTATACCTTCGCAACGGTTCTCATGGAATAATGTTTGGCATTATACTGCAGAACCCACAAATTCAAAATCAGCATTATATTAAGTCGTCAATGAACATTTGGACGATGCTCAACTTCTAAAATATCGAATCCAAAATTACCTTCAAAGGTGACATCAACACAATCATTATATAATTTTATATTTCACAACTATGGATTCACAACCTATGATGGTTCTAAATATTCCTATGAATAATAATTTGAAAAAAGAAATATTTAAAGATTATCTATGCAGAAACTTGATCACATTTTTTAGATTGAACATCCATAACTGATACAAAACAGTATAACTGGTATGTTATTACTAAATTACTGCAGTTATAATCGCGAAGTGAGACAGATGCAAGAATACTATTATAATGGAAAATCGGCAAAAACATTGCATAACAAGACTTATGTATAGGAAGTTGAATTTGGCGTCCCTAATCCCTTTTTCAAATGTAACAGTTTCTCTAAATCCCGTGGGCGACTCAATTAACGATTAATGAAAAATGTGTCAGTTCGGAAGTAGCACGAGTCATAATCTTGCATTAAATTATAAGCTTAATATGCATAAGCAATGAGTTAATGCATGGTTAATACAAAAGACTTGAAGGGCCTTTCGGCAATTGAAGCTACTCTTTTGACGCTTCTGATATCTGCCTATGGGCTCTTTAGAGTTGAACACGTGTCCAACTGACGTGTCTACTGTACTATCAAATCAAATCAAATCAAATCAAATATGCTTTATTGCCACAGAAAAATTTGAATAAATTTTATGGACAAAGCAAATACAAATGCAAAATGCTAGAGTAAAAACAATACAAAACATGATAATAGTATACATTACGTGAACAATTACGTGAACAATAGAACAAAACTAGTACAAATATATTCTCCCAATATTTTGTCAAATTTAAATTTAATTGGAAATTGCTACTTGGCACGAGTGGTGCGACAAAAAATGGATGCACCTCTTTGGTTTTTATACTTTTTCTTTAAATCATATTCGTTTTATATTTTCCAATGACAAAGTTCGAGAAAGCTTCGAAAATTAACTCATTAAGCCATTTTGCTTAAAAACAGGTTGCCTGAAAGGATCTCCTTGATTGATTTTTACAAGTTTTGATCTTTAATCAGAAACTTGAAGTAGTAGTAATTCTACTTATACCTAATTTTTAACCTAGATATCAGATACCCAATGGAAAAGATCGGTTTGAGACCTTATCTCTATTCTGTTATCAGCTTCGTAAATTTTTTATCAATATTCGATGCATACACTGATACAGTTTTACCTGGTTCAGGTTTTCTCTCCAAGTTTAATCTATTTTTGTCATTTATTATTTATTGACATCCATAGCTCGTATACCATTCAGGTTAGGAATTTCGTTCATGCGCAGACCTTTACTATACATATGAGTGTATATCAGGAAAATATTTTCGCCATACAGAGTGGTCCAAAAAAAATGACATTTTTTTTTTTAATGGGATACCCTGTATTTTTTAGATATGAAGATTCGTTTAGGTGTTCTTTCTTATGTCCGGAGTTTTCATCTGATTTGCTTTGATAGTTTTCGAGAAAAAAACAAAAGATCAAAAAAAATCGTTCTGTAGCCTTTCAGAAAATAATTTGAAAGATGGTCTTGGGTCTGTTTTTTTCCAGCTCTGTAGTGATTTTTCCATAGCAACCTAAAAAATGTTTGTTTTTTACTGATAGATGGACATAATTATGGTTTCTGGTGAATATCTTTTGAACGGTTGAGAATTTGAATGAATTTATGAATACAAGAAGTGTCTGTACCTACATTCTGCATTGAACGGTAAAGTAATATACAGGGTGTACCATTTGAAAATCTTGAGAAAAACTGCTTGAAAGTGACCTCTTCGAAATCAGATTTTGGACACCCTGTACAAAATAGAATAAAACCATTTGATGCTGGAGTATCTTCGGACTCACTGTATTGGAATTGTCACTGTGGAGCTGGAAAAAAACAGACCCAAGACCATCTTTTTAGTAATTTTTTGAAAGGTTGCAAAACGATTTTTTTTGATTTTTTGTTTTTTTCTCGAAAACTATCGAAGCAAAGATATTCAAGCTACCAAAAATGATAAAATGAGAATAGCTGGAGACAGTTTGGTTAGTTTGGGTTAGTTGGAGTTACAGAGCAAACTATCATGCATATTTTATATTTAAAAAAAAAACATTATATGTTTTTAATATGTTTGTTTAGACTGTACATTAAATGAAATCGTGATTTTGTAAAAAATAACAAAATCTATCACGACATTCTGTCGTGGAGGACTTTTCAATAGCGGATATTAGAATTGATTATAATATAGAAGAAAGTAAGAACAGTTCAGTTGAAATCACGAGTACGAATTTGTTAGAAGCAAGACATAAATAGTGCGAATATAAATTATCAAATGTTAGTGTGTGTACATAAATAGTGACCATATATGAGTTTGAATCGTTAGAGTGGTTTCTACAGCAAAACAACGTTACAATGAAGAGTACAGATGGTGGACTCCTTGTCGAACTTGTAAGGCGTCAGACGAGAGGAACGGACCTCTGATGGTCGTGAAATCCTACTCACGACCATTCACGGTGGGCAGAAATTATTTTCTGTTCTAATGTTTAGCGGCACCCTCAATGGCTAACATAACTAAGTAGGCTGCAGTATTCTTGATCACTGACAGTCAAAAAGTAAACAATTAGCCTAAATTATTGAATCCAGCAAGTTCAATATTAAAACTAGGTGATAGTCTCAATCAGCACCTTAGTTAGAGCTTCGGCATATGTGAGAGATCAAAGGGCTACGTTGTCTATCGCATAAGCTGAATTGCTCTTGGAAACACAAAGGGCTTGCTGCCTATGCGGCCTCAGTATTGTGCAATTCACCACCCTCACCCCCCATATCCACATCTCTACACAGTACCTACACGGCGTCCCATTTTGGTTACAATTGCGGATTATCTTGTTAATTATAAAAGATAGAACCTGCCGAAAATGTGAAAACGCACTCTGGTAGAACTTTTTTTGTGAAATCCAGTGGCGTTATCTGTTTTTTTTTCAGATATTACGGATTATGAAATATTGACCAATGTTTGGTTCTTTAAGTGGGACACCCAATATATTTATCAAAAAATGGATTTGTCTTTTTACAGGCTTTTCAAAAATATAATATGGTGTTGGTCTATTTTGCTGAATCACGGCAATAATTCCAATTTTCATAATTCGCAATCAAAATTTTGCATCAGATCATGAAAATCATGCAACGATGTTTGTTATTGTTTACTTGGTAATAGTAATAGTTCTGAATATTAGTGTGTATAAAGTGAAAGAGCACGTGAAGCATAATCAATTGGAAGGTTGCTTCTGAAAAATCGCTATAAAAATTAGTTTGGGTTATTCGCTAATATATGAAAATAACCAATAAAAGTTAAGGACTTAACAATATCTTGCCACAAGTTTTGTTCATCCATCGTGGTGGAATGATACACAAACTCGAAATAGGCGGAAATATTTCCTATCAATACCACAAGCTGGCTTTTGTGAAATTTGCAGTGTAGGTGACTGATTCTTCTAAACTATGTCTGCGAACGACCTTCCTCAAGACCAACGAAATATGATTATCATTATTATTATTATACGTGAGATATTTATAAAATACCGTCGAAGACATTTGAATACCGACCATATTTTTTAGTGCCAACGGTATTTACGTAGAACCACTTGTTAAATCTCAAGTCACCTGGACTTGCCACATTGATATAAAGGTGGGATTTGATAATAGTGCTGTGAGAAATTGTGGAAAGCACTGCACTGCATTAAGGAATATTTTAAAATCACTAAAACAAATCGATACCTTCTTCCTGATTGCTCAAATTCATGATCACAGATTCCAAACCATTTCCTAGATGTTTTAATTCCAATCAAAATTACTGGTATTCGTCTGTATGCGTACATTGTATATGTTCTTAGAACAATCCATACTTACAGATGGTGAATAGAATCATGAACGTAGCCTTGGTATTTGGTTTGTGAAGATATTTTCATCCAATCTTATGTTACTGGCATATTTCAATAGCATGACGTCGAAGGCATGTCACATACCCGTAAAAATCAAAACGCACAGTCCGTGCACAAAGTTGGCAAAAAATCAATCAGAATCTGTATCAAACTGGTCAATAGAGACATAAGGCCATGTTTAAGATCGGTCGAATGCTTTCGATTTTTCTCTCGGTCATAATTGATCAATAATTATTTCTCTGACAGATGAAACAATGCTTGGAGGAATTCCGCGGGCATTTATAAATAATTTTATTCGACAAAACATGAGTGTATTCATTTTATGCTGAAGTACGTGATGTCAATATAGATAATTTCTTAATGGCGGGGAGTTTTCTTATGAAGCGTCATAGACGGAGCTTTTTTCTGTCGCATTTGGTAAAATAGTTCAGTATCTCAGCAGACTTTCAATATGCTTTAAAATTGTATAGGTTCAATGAATCCCCGACAATAATACATTTGAAATTCATGTTTTTCTCCCTTTTGTAAGGGTCACGGTATGTTCTCCAATAGTCACAATTTGATTGCTTTCGCGCATGACGTAGCTGAACGTTGACATGAGAACGCCCGATGCACGAAATAATTCAAACATAAACATCATACGTCGAAATTGTGACCCGTTTGACAGCAAAAAAATTACGTCCGTGAATTTGTATCATTGTGAATTTCACTGATTTTGTGAATTCAAAATCTGCCCTGGTCTGATCTGATCGACAAAAAAAAGTGAAATTCAAAATATTTCATATTGAAAAATCATAAACTTCGCGCATTTTTTGAAAATAGTTTCCCTCTTTGACACTGACGCAATTTTTTGATAACAAAAGGTCACAAAATTACTAACATTGTGAGGTTCCCTCTTTTTTATCTAATCCATGGATGCACGGTGATCAGAGTTGTCAAGTCGCATGAATCGGGTTGTCCGTCGACAGTAAAAGTCGACAATCTTATGTCATTGTTTTGTGCGTTAGCCGTTGTCTGCCACGAAAGGCAAGATCTGGCAACACAAACTATTGTGAAGTGGGACCCCTTGGTTATCTTTTGTTTGTCAGCTTCTGACATCACTGGCAAATGCGCAAGGACATACCGTTGTGAGTCTGTCGTGCATTTTCACCATATTAGTATGTCAAGAATTCTTTGTCGACTATTTTTTCTTATTCATTAAAATTTTAAGGGCCGATATTTCAATGACACATTAGGAAGAATAGCTTAATGTACACTTAAAGATTAGGATGGACCTTGAAGTACGGCATTTCGGCAGACAAGTCTAAAGTTTACGTCAACGTTAACTATACCTTAGCTATTCTGTACTATAAGGTGACATTGAAGTATCGCCCCGAAATAAAGAGTGTTCAATAAAAAGTACGATCAAGTCTCCTATGGATTGCAATTGTTTCAAAAAACGTATGTCTTGGCTAACATCGCAATTATGACATGACATCTACTTTAGTTGAGTTCGGCATCATCATCGCAGATGCGACAGATTTGTTGTCAAGTGATAACAGTCAAGTCATTCACGATCAGATCACGTGCTTCAGATAGTTTTGATCGAACGCAATAGTCCGGCACGTGATTTGGTCGTATATGTTTTGACTGTTATCACGTGACTAAAAATCTGTCGCGTCTGCGATGATAACGCCGAACCCAATTTTTCTAACCGTCACAGATGCCATGATGCCAAACCATACAAACTAGCCACGACCTACGTTCATGACAGAAAAAGAAATCCAGAGGTGACTTGATCGGTTTTTTTTATTGAACACTCGTTATTAAATTCAAATCATCGTTAGATGACACACCTTTATTATGAAAATCATGTCATACGATTCATTTGTGCCAACAAAATGATTCGCGTATTCTTTGTCTTTGCTGCCATTTCTTTTTGAAGCGATTGAGATTTTTACTCAATTAATCAATATTTCTAGGAAACCTTCTCCAAGAGTATTCTCAGATTATAGGTTTAACTAAGTATCACGCAGAAAAGAATTATTTTTAACTCGTTCATCACAAAACTCCCCCATTAACAAATAATTAAGAACTGCAGCCAATGATTTGATGAGCTGCAAGCTCAAGCTTGGACCACTTAATAAAAATTCTTTTTGGGGATTGGGACGAGTGACTAGTTTTTCATATGCCAGGAACGCAAGAATTTCTTTCAACTGTTCAAATGGTCGTATATTAAGTTAATGTTGTCTGAATCCTGTTGGCAAGATTAAGCAAACGTTGAGATGTAATTTCGTCATTTTGCTTCGAACAGGCAGAAGAAGCACCAACCAGTTAATTTGACAAATTTTGAAATACTTTGAGCTTATCAACTTTTTATTTTCCTTATATTGCTTGTGAAGGATATTACAATAATTATGTAAAAGTCTTACAACAAAACACGTTGAACTTTTAGTGTCCAATCTTGTATCAATATATTGCTTTAAACATTATATCCGTCAATATAATTTTTAAAAAACCAGCTAGAAGTTTGTTGAGTCTAGTTTCTGAATGGAGTTTCATAATAGAAGAAGGAAATTTCCCATCTTCAACCAGTTAGAAGACAATTCCTTGATATAAAAATTTAAAACAAATCGATTTTTTGCAGCAATGCATTCTTTTTTTGTATTTTTGCGAAAAAGCATAAATTGAGATCAATTGACCCTACTAGTCTGCAGGTTGTAATCAATAATGAGAGATTAATTTATGAACATAAGATCAAGTATTTGGGAGTTATACTAGATTCTGAATTGAGTTTCCGACCACATGCTGACTATATTATGAGAAAATATTCACAAAAAGTCGGATTTATTTCTAGAGTGGGCAAAGATTTATCAATGTACTCAAAATTGTTATTGTATAAAAGCATCGCAGCTCCCCACCTAGAATTTTGCACTACCTTATTATATAGTCTGCCGAGTTTTAAAGTGGGCGAATTTCAAATAATACAGAACAGGGCGATGAGAACAATTTTAAAATGTAATAAGTACACCCCAATTAATCTGATGTTGAATGTTAGTGGTTTGTTGTCCATCAAACAAAAAATTATTTTTAACATAAACCTATTTATATATAAAATTAGAAATAGCCTTGTACCAAACTACATCTGTGATAGAGTTAAATGTTTTAAGAATGTACACACTTATGAAACTAGGAACTGTGATGATTTTATTTTAGTTAATAGTAGTAATTCTAGTCAAATGGTACATAACTCAGTATTAAACAGAGGCCTTTCCGATTTTAATAAAATGCCGAGCAATCTCAAACACTGTGATAATTTAACAAGTTTTAAAAGACTTTTGAGGAAATATGTGTTGTCCAAATTTTAATTGTTTGTTCCACATTTTTGTTCGAATTTTTTATATTTTATTTTACACATTGAAATTTTCATTATAATATCATGTATTTAACATTGTTAATTTAGTTTTTTGTATGTAGCTTTATATGCTAAATAAAGAATATTATTATTATTTTTTCTTTTTTACTAGAGCTGACAGTTCTGCTTCCTCACAAAATCTTTTGGCCAGAAATGCACCATCAGAAAAGGGGCTGAATTTCAGTGAATAATAAAATACACGTGGTCTGAAAAAGAACTATATCCAGAGATTTGGACAGACACTTCAAAAATCTCGACTATAAGTGTTTGATGCTTCGTTGACCATAAACAGTTTTCTCTAGAAATAAATCTATCGTGAAAATATTTTCATGATGAATTCTGCACTCAATTAATCCTCATTTCTAAAGCATTTGCTACTACAGCTTCCAAAAATCATAACGCTTTGGAGTTCAATCAATCACAAGAAAAATATTAAATAGTCACTTGTGGTAGCTATGATTCAACATACCTACCGATAATAATACACATTTCATCAGAAACCATGAGTATAATCATATCAAATATTCTTTCAAAGTTCTACCTATCATGCTCTCACAAATTGTGAAACATTTATAATGAATGATTTTTATTATTCACTTAGCACTTGACTATTCTCGACAAACATTTAGATCCGATATGAAGTCTGTCTATCATTCTACAGAACGATATCTTCGAATTTTATTCAGAAAGTGTTTAAATTGCCTGCACAAAATCAAGCTAATTCCATTCATAAATATACCGCTTTGGAAACAGCGCCAACTCCTGATCAGTCAGCCATTTTGCATTGAGTTAGCTCTTTTACATCAAAGTTGGTATTTAATTGCAATGGAGTTAACTCAATTTCATTTCATCATGCACAGAAAAGACGTCAACTCCATCCATTCCATTCAATAAAATGTTAAAAATAAACAGCTAACTCCCTTTTTTGCGTAAAAAAAACGAATAGAATCACTTAACTTACTGTATTTCAATTTCTCTCACCATCTAAACATAGTAGGAAAAAGTTAACAATCAAAGACGAATTGCTAATACTATTTTAAAAACTTATACAGTTTTATGTTGCTCCTGAAAAATTTGTATAAATGGAGTTAGCGCGTTTGCAGATTTAGCCGTCGATCGACGGATTAATCGGGCTTTTAATGTAGAGGAGCTAACTCAATGCAAAATGGCTGACTGATCAGGAGTTGACGCTGTTTCCAAAGCGGTATGTTTATGAATGGAATTAGCTTGATTTTGTACGGGCAATTTGAATACTTTCTGATTAAAATTGGGAGATATTGTTCTGTAGAATGATAGACAGTTGAAAATTATGCCAATTGCGCAAAAAAAAACATTTTCTACAAAAAGTGGAGTTAGCGCGTTTGCAGATTAAGCCGTCGATATATACATTACTCACAATAAATGTCCGATTCTCCATGCATGCAGGTTTCTTATTATGAGTGCTTGTCACAACTTAGGAATAAATAGTTTCCCAATCATTGCAGTAACGTATAAGTATTGTAGATGTGAACTTTCAAAATTCAGAATGATAAAGAGATATTTATACAGGGTGAGTCTGAAATAAGTGCGCATTTTGTCATGGTGGATAAAGTATAGTACGATGATCACTTTTTGAGAGAAGAGATCTGTCCGCAAACGTCTCGTTAAAAAAATACAGTGTCAAAAGTTCACGAATATCTCGATTTTTTCAAGTAATGACGTCATCGATGACGTGAGTTCTAACCCTAGTGAAACGGACTGTACCGGGTGACACCGTTAAAGCTGACACCCCCTTAACTTATTCATTTTTTATCGTACAGCAAAACAGAAAATACTGACTTCAAAAGAAGATTTTTTGCAGTTCAAATATCAATTAAGCTTCTTCTGTAGTTTCAAAGCTATACGGGGGAGCGGTAAAAAGTTTTTTTTTCTCAAAGCAACAATCATTTCTAGCCACAATGGAAGATCTTATTTTTTTGATCTTGAATATACCATGTTTGATGATATTTTGCTTAGCTTAGCCGTTTTCGAGATATCTAGTTTAGAATTTCCACCAAATAAGCCGTTAGGTTTTGAGTTGTCAACTTTGTTTCGCTGCTTCAATAATCGCTCTATGGGAACCAACCACTTTTCGTAAAGTTGGCCATTGTCATTGTGGAAATAAAACAAAAAGTTTAAACTTTTTCCAAAATTTTCATGAAACAAAAGTTGACCTTTATTGAAGATTACAAAATAACAGGAATTAGAGAATTATAACAAAACACAAAACCAATCAGAGTGAATACATTTCTCCATTTTGGTTTATGCATTCTATTAACACTGATTTCGAAAGTTCTACTGCGTTTTTCTATTTTCTGCCACATTGAACACAATTTCAAAGTTTTTTTTAAGAGGATCGAATGAGCAAAATTAATATTTGAGCGGAGACGATCGTCAGCAACATTGATTCCATGGTAACCATGACCACTTTTTAAATAGTGGTTAGTTTTCATAAGTATCAGCGAAAATTTGGTGGAACTTTAAAACCAAATATCTCGAAAACGGCTAATTGAAATGTCAATCAATATGGTATATTTGGAATCAGAAAATTGTGGCTACAAATAATCAGGCCTTCCCATTAAAAAAAACTCTTTTTTGGTGCCCCGTATAGCTTTGAATCCACAAAAAAATAACAAGTGGTATTCGAACTGCAAAATGTCTCCTCTTGAAGTCAGTTATTTTATTTTGCTATACGATAAAAAATAAAAAAGGAAGGGGGGTGTCAGTTTATACGGTGTCACCCGGTACAGTCATAACATTTTTCACTTTTCACCTACATTTTTAAATGAAAAAGCAGCCTTCCATAATACCTTTTATTCTAAAGAGGTGTCCTTGGTATACTATATGAACAACAGCAATTTTCGAGATATTTGGATTAAAATTCGAAAATGTGTTTTTGAAATATAACTCTGATTCCGAACTTACCAAAAAGAAAATAAATATAGCAAGTCCGCGTTCTACTACTTTCATATTATAACTTTTAAACCTAACACAACAGTTAAAAATGTAGCGGTAAAATAAGAATCGATTTTTTTTAGGCTTTTTTATCAAGAATGCTTTGTTTTGCAGTATCCTACAATTTTTGGTCGATTTGTCCTCTGGTTAACCCCTACCGCGAACATACTGTATATTCAAGATATTTGGGAGAAAACCGAAACAAAATTGTCGTCTCTATTACGACTATCACCTTAACGCCATAACGATTACTTATTCATAGGCCAGATTATTCATAGACCAGATTTTTGTCAGAGTTTGGTTGACAAAAAAAAACGGGACTGAATGTTCCTGAACTAATCTAGTATTTTTTGATATTATATAAGTAGATCCATAGCTGTTAGAAAGTACACTTTTATTTCCAGTTACAGAGTACATAATCTTTTTAAGTATTGTTATGTACTCTATAGTTTATGCCACGACTGAAAAGTGTGCAAAATCTAAGACTACACAATAGATAATCTGGTATTTTACCAAATAAACAAAACTGACGCTTCTATACTTACCAATCTAGTTTCCACTTCATTTTTCAAATTTTTAACTTATTCAATAAGGAAGACATAACATCAAGGATTGTCAGAGCATATTGTATCCACTCTCAACCCTGTACATTCTTATGAAAGCTACTTTGATTTATCGGCCACCCCAATCGTCTACCGTTAACCGATACTATTCACTTCCAATCAGCCTGCTGTTGATTTCTCGTTAACGTATCAAATTCCCGCGGCCAAAGCGGTTAAGTGAAAAAATCTAATGGAATCCGAAAGCTTGCAGCTTCTTTATATTTCACATGGGAGGTCCATTTTGAAATACCAACAATCGGGCACAAATTTAATTTAAAGTTTCATCGCGCGCTGTTGTTCGGCCTTTATTACATTTTACAAGAACCGATCACGCCGATCGCGTCGCTGCTGCCGTTGGCTGGTTTTTTATGTGTTCAGATCGAGACGGATTGACGAGCGGACAATGTAATTTTTCGCTTTGATAGGCTCGGGCGTTGGAAACGTTTAGCCACGAAAAAAATTGAGTTGATGATATTGCTCGTTTTAGATACAATGCTCCTAATAATCACTGCGTAACTATGATTATATCAATTATCAAGATACAAAATGGATGCAAATTTAACAAAAAACGTTCAATCTTTCACTCGATCTTTCGTCAAGAAAAATCAATAACTTGAGAACGGCTGGGGCAATTTGAGTCTTTTTTTTTTTAATTGTTCCTTGAAGTCTTGGGATTGTTTTTATGGCGAGAAAAGCTAAAAAATCCCCCGAAAAAAACAGAAAACACAACTTTTTATTCGGGATGACACATTTCACCTTTCCGTGACAAAACAAACTAATGTCAATGTCAATGAGTGAAATCAATAGGAGCGTTCGAGTTTCCGCTCCAAACATTCTGAACACGAAGAGCGTAAACTCGAACTCACCTAATGATATTGATGTCAATTGAAATCATAGACCTGAGAAATGAAAAAGACTCTAAACTCTACAGCATAGCAGTGGTGGCCATTTTCAATATCAAGACAAAAATGACAGCATGAGAGAAGAGTATTTCTATTTTTTCCCATGAAGGGATGTTGTGTGCGTCTGTTAGAATATCTACCCGTTAATGCGAGTTACAGACAAAGTCCACATTCATTTTCAGGGTTTATTCTACGTCCATACAAAAATTAAAACTAAAACAGAATCATAGGTCAGGACTGATAAAGCAACGTTGCCATAATGCTAAAATAGGTAAATTCAGTGAACGTAAACATAAAACCAAAACAGTGCTGATGCTGATTCTATCCAGGCTTTTATCTTATCTAAATATATAAAAATGAGTACAGATTTTTTCTGGAATATCCATAACTTGAGAACGGCTGGGGCAATTTGAGTCATTTTTTGTTTTGAACTGTTCCTTACAGTCTTGGGATTGTTTTTATGACGAGAAAAGCTGGAAAATGCCCCGAAAAAACCTGAAAACACAACTTTTCTTTCGGAATTTCACATTTCCGTGACAATACAAACTAATGTCAATGAGTAAATTCAATATATGTTATTGGTTATTATTGTCAAATCAAATCATAGACCTTAGAAATGAAAGAGACTCCACATTCTACAGCATAGCAGTGGCGGCCATTTTCAATATCAATACAAAAATGACAATATGAGAGAAGAGTATTTCTATTTTTTTCCATAAAGGGATGTTCTGTGTGTCAGTTAAAATAACTACCCGTAAATGCGGGTCACAGACAAAGTCCGGATTCATTTTTAGAGTTTATTCTACATATACATACATATAAATTTGAATCCCGTTTTTCTTGGTCACTCCACCACTTGGGCTCTATCTTGGATTTGATCAAGAAATTCCAAAAAAATTAATTTGGCAAGGATGTTTGCATAATTATGATGTTTTCCAAAGGATTTTTCAAAACATTTTTAGAAAAATGACAGTGAGGTTATGTTTAAATAGTTTTGTTATTTTTCAAAAGATTTTGATCAAATTAGATTATGTAGGTTCTATTTGGGATTTGATCAAATAAAAAAAAAGCATAGTGAGGTTATGTTTGCATAGTTTTGAAAGTTTCCAAATGATGTTGTTCAAATAAGATATTATGTACAGTATCGGCCATAAGTGGATCATCGGCCTAGAATTTGAGAAAAATTTGACCCTACATAAGTTAACAAAAAACTGATTGTGCATTTGAAAACTCAAATCCATTTGTCAGTTTGCGTGTCCTAGCGATTTTTTTTCAAAAAATTGTTTGATGCCCTTTTTTCCCGTTAAATTTTTTTTTTTTTTGTGTAGTTTTTGTTAAAAAAATGGCTAGAACTATTCGAAGTGCAAACATTATGTACTTCCTGAGAAAATCACAATAATTGAACAGAGAATAGTCCAGATACAGTGGGTTCTAATTAGGAGTTTGATCAAGAAATTTGACAAAAATTGACCAAGTGAGGTTATGTTTGCCTAATTTTGTTAGTTTTTATTTTATATGTTTGTTATGTCTGCGCCCCGAATAAAAGAATAATAATTACAAAAACATCGGAAAATAAAAAAATATGAAACAAATTCACGACAAATTCATTTAGCGTAAGATTTATTGATTACGAGGCAGAATGGAATTTGCGGGTCAGCCAGTTAAATATAATTTTGGCGTGAGGTGAATCTATGTAGTGATATCCTTTCAACTTTTCTCTAAAAGGAAGCATAGAATTCATGCAAAAAATACTCAAATTATCATTTCAAAGATCACGAATTGAATTCTTCCAAATGTACTGATCCACTACATATGTGGCGGACATAACTTGAGCACCTTAAATGAATGCATTTCTTTTCTAAATAAAAACCATTGAGGTAGATGAAAACGGTTAAACATAGAGTAAACTGATTATTCATGTCAACACATCTTGGAAAAGTGGGTATTGAGACAGAAGGTTTGAAAAAGGGATGGAAAAATATTCAACATGAACACAGACACATGAGGTTATAGCAAATACGTGGAACTCAAAAAACGATGTTGAGACCTAACATTTCGGATTATGAGGAAAAAAATATGAGGGGTTTTGATTGAAGATCTTCATGCCAATAATATGAAAAACAAAATATAATGTTGAGAAAAATGAAGGAGTTCTTCGATAATCATCTACTCAACTGAAATAAGGTTTACATCTCAAAAATAATGATAAAAATTCCAGCATTACATTGCTTCTTCCCACATAACAATGAAAAGCATATTATCCATAACTACAGCATGTACTCAGACCGTGCTATAAGTCATATAGTCCAGTAACCATATACATCAGACCCTGCGTTAGATCCGGTAGTTCTGATTTTTTGCTGACGTGTTCATGATGTTGGCCCAATGAATAATCCAAGCTTTCGACCTCGAGTGCCGAACAAAGCATTGTCAAATTTGAAAAAAACAAAATTTCTACCTTTTATCCAGTGTTTGGCAATTTTATCCCAGAAGGACTAAGTTTTTGATTATAACTTTCAAACACCTTTTTGAAGTAGACTAAATTTGCTATAATTTGAAGTCAGAGCCGTTCCTGTACACTGAACAGTGTTTGAGATACAGCTTTCCAAAATTTAGCGTTATATTTTCAAACTTGAAAATGTTTACATAATAGAACATTATATTCTCATGGTGCCCACCTGGAAGGTGTCTTAAGACTAGTTACTATACACATTTATTGTTCTGTGGGAATTTCGACCCTTTAGACCTATTTTCTTCGGAAAATTCACGCCTTGCTAATTCCAAAAGAAAAATAGAATTATACATGATTATTTCAATCTAAATGAAGAAAAGTAAATTGAATACATGTTTAAAATCAACTGGAAGTAGATTTCGCCCTCTGAAGGACCCGGTTGAGTCTCGTTGGTCTCCCCACTCAAAACATATCTGCAGTAGCAGGGCTTAACTTAACTCTTAGATGTTCAAAACGATAGAGTAAAAATCGCCGCAGACTCTTTCCAGGTGATTATAATGTTGTTTTATTACCACAGAAAATAAGTTTAGATAGTCGGTTATTCAAACATTTTCAAGTTTGGAAATATAACGCTACATGATGGAAAGCTGAATCTCAAAAACTATTGGGTCTACAAAATCGGTTGTGATTCCAAATTGTAGCCAATTCAGTCTACTTTAAAAAAGTGTTTTATAGTTATAATCGAGAACTTTATCGTTCAGGGTTAAAATTGACAAAAAGTGGATAAAAGGTGGAGATTCTGGAATTGTTTTGAAATTTGACAAAGTTGCGTTCGGCGCTCGATGTCGAAAACTTGGATTGATCATTGTGCTAACATCATAAACAGAACAGCAAAAAATCCGAACTACCGGATCTAACGCAAGGTATCCCCCTTTTCAGACGACGTGATTACTGGATTGATATGCCTAGTCTACAAGGTGCCACAGATTCGAGCCTCAAGACTCAAGGGCGTCAAAAGATAACTAAAAATAAAATAAAAAATCCAGGTTGGTATTAAAAAATAAAGTTGATGATGTCAGTTCGAAGACGAAACGTCAGGTATTCAATTTCATACCACCATCTTAGAAAGGAGAGAAAGTGGCAATGACAAAGTGTAATTTATTTTAAAATGTCAAACAGACGTAGGAAATGATGCACACATTTTTGCAAAATTTCGTTTTTTTTTCGAATATCTTCGAAAGTAGTCGAAATTTTTCAAATTTCAAAATGGCATTTTCTTGAGCATAAAAATGCGCAACTCTGCAACCATTTAATCGACCCTGTATCTCTTCACCGAGAAAAATAAAAGGTCGCCATAACTGAAAAAATAGTAATAGCAGCTAAGGAGTGTGGATAGCATAGAGGACAGGTTTGAAAATTAGTTATTCCAGCAAATTCAAATTAGTTAGGACAACAGGCGGTATCCATAGTTATATCAACTAACCTTGGTTGGCTGATGAAAAACTATAGCCCAAATGCGGTTGTGTCAGCCATATTTTTTCAACTATCAGAACTAATAACAATAGTTGCAGCAACTATAATTAATAATGGAGATCTTAAAGGTCAGGTACCACAACTATTGGATTTAGCTGACTCAACTAGCTATATTAGTTCTTATTATCATTATTTTGAGTTACTGTAACCATAATTTTGTATTGACTTGACTAATACCAATTAGTTGTAACGACTTCTTTGGATAGTAATCTCCATGATGTTTTCTAATTTCGTACATTAAATTTGAGGGCGAATTCTATGAATTTTATGAAAAAAAAACCATTTAAACATGAGTCCGGAGATGCATTGTTTTTAAAATACAGGGTGTTGAACTTTTTTTCAAATCGGCGTTTTGAAGACTGCAATATTTCAAATAAATCGGTTCAAGGATATCTGAAACACTCGTGAAAAAAAAACGATTTTTCAAAAAAAAGGCAACCTGTAGGTGTCTTGAAAACAATGCACTTCCGGTCTCATACTATATTTATAGGGATTTTTTTATGGAACTAGATCAGGAAGACTCCCTCGGATTCATTGTACACAATTAGGAAACACCTTGTATATCTCCAATTAATCAAGATTATTATTGGCACTGATTTCACTTGTGTCCATCTCGAAACGCTCTCCACTCAGATATCATTCAATAAATAAATGCCGTTGATTTAATCAACAACTCAACGGCGACAACGAAGGACAAAAACTATTGACAGCAAAACGCGGAGGTGTCCGGTAGAAGTATCGTTCAAGAATGATGGGAAACTGGAATACATACGGAGTTTACTGGGTTCGGCTGACTTCGGTCCGAAAACGCTAGATTCTATTGGTTGGATATTGACTCGAAAGTGGTCGAAGGACTAACTAAGCATCATTAGTTGTCAGAACCAAGTTGCCACAACTAACTTTTGAGTAGAATTTTGGTTATTTTTGATCTAACCCGCTCACTTAGTCAAATAAACATGTTGCCACAACCAAAATATTAGTTAGCTGTGTCTTCACAAAAATGTGTAGTGTTCGGAACTAAAATGGTTAGTTGCAGTACCTTGCAAGGTGTAACTAAATCAAAATGTCTGTAACAACAGAAGAAGGGCGATTGTGATAACTATTTTTCTTGTCACGACTACTAAAAAAATTCAACTTACGTATCTAGTTAACGCGTTTTCCTCAGTGTTATAATAACTTTCGGAGATATACGACAATAACCGATTTTTTCGAAATCCTTCTTTATTTTGTCCTGAATTTCTTTTAAGAGATAATTGAAAACGAATGACATATTTTTACCGCCACTTTTCCTGCTCCTTGGGATAGCATGCACGAAATTGATATCCGACGTTTCGAATTCTCGGAACCATCATCAACTTCCGTTTTTCAAATACGGACCCAACTTTTTCATTTCATTTTAAAATAAAAAAACAAAAAAAACGTCTTTTTCAGTCAATATTGGTTTTTTTTTAAATACAGCGTGGCCCATCGAGAACAAGACGGCAGACGGCATTGATTTTGGGCTTTCAATGTCATATAGAAATAAAACACACACGTCACCTTTGTTACTGATGGAAACACACTAAATTCCTTGTGTAGGGTGAAACTCACCCCTGAAATCTTGAGCAGAAAGAGGAATCAATCGATGTATTGTTTGATTGGATTTATAGTTCTAATAGTTCTTTTCAAGATTCAATTTCTATTTTTCCATTTCCACATCTCTGTCTATTCCTTTTTTTTTGTTCAGGAACTCGAAGGAAGCAGTCAATGTTTTTTCTGTTATGGAAGGATGCCCTTTTGTTGTTCAATTTGGCCCAAGATATAAGTAATTGCAGTGCAGTTTTACCATATCGTTGCAAGATGGTCTGGAAAGATCCCATTTCTTAAGTCTTGCTGTTAATTTCGTGACTGAAGAGGACAGAATAATGTTCAGGAGCTCGCGGGAGCCAGTCCATGCCTGCCTCCCACGAGCTCCTGAACATTATTCTTTCCTCTCCAGTCACGAAATTAACAGCAATTTTTATCATTTGAAATTATACAAGATTATAATTCTCACTGGGAGTAATTATTAGAGTTTATATTTGATCATGTTTGAAATATTATTATATGTATGTACACCTACCTCCAGTTTAGTTCTAGATCTGTAAAAGAATATCTTGACCTATTGTCACTTCTGACGAATTTGTGACTTGAACATTATTTGTTAATACTTGACAAAAATAAAATACTTCCAATAATGTTGATTTTATTTCCAGTTATGTTCACAGAATATGCTGGTTTATACATGGTGTCCGGTATCCAAGTATATGGCATAATTTTGCTTTACCGGTGCATATATTTTATGGTAATAAAGCATATTTGATTTGAATTTCGGAAGTTCATAAGATAGGTCAAAATGATCTTGCATTATTCACCAGATTTTTCTGGGTATTTTGCCACACCCTATCAAAAAACAATCAAACTAGTGTCTATATACCGGATCTTCTATATTATTTGAAAGAAAGCTTATTAGTGAACAATAAAACCTATCAATATCAAACGTTTCGGAAGCGAATCTACTTCCGTCGTCAGTTTAACCTAAAAAAGGAACAATCAACTCATATTCAAAAAATATAGTTCGTTTTTTTGTGTTTATGTCACGAAATGTCACTTCATGGATATATGTGCCACAAAACTACAGAGCATATCTTATCTTGCATTGACATATTTTTTTTTCTGAATTGCCTTCTTTTTTTATTTGTTGTGTAGACCATGAAGACTGATAAAACCATATAGTAAAGTCAATATTTTAAATTGAGGGGGGTACCAGGAATGTCCACTTTTTAGACCCAATATTTGACAGGTGTCATTTTAAAGAGCTGAAAAGTACACATTCAAATACACTGACCATTTCTCAACAGAAAAGGTACTCCTGATTTGTTCCGATAAAACTCACCATTTTCGAGAAAAATAGTTTTTTTGTTGTAAACGTTATTGCGATAATACATCAAGGAATGGTGGCGAATCCGTTCCTATTTCATCATACAAATTGAATAACCAGACACATAACGCCTATACCTTGAGCATTGAATGTTTTGGTCCAAAGGCAATGATAAAAGACGCCAGATTTGTTATTGTTTACTTCCCGGTGAACTAACAAAATGTCTGCCTGATCCTACTTTCTGGTCACGCACTACCTACAGACTTTCTAGGCATTGTTTTATCAATAAAACACTAAATAGTGCAATTCAGAATAGAAAATAAATCACAGAGCTAAGGTCTTCTCCTGAGAATTGAAGAATAAACTCACTACTAACTAACAAATCACTTTGTGACGAAAAACTGAAGATAAAATTATGGCGGTTTGTGATTGGTGATTTGGAAGATAAGCAGTTGAATTAATTTATTTTTCCAGGCATATTTTCATAAAGCTTCAGAAAATTCAGGGCACATGACAACATAGCTGGAAAAAGAGTAAATGTTTGTTTTGTCACTTGTCTCGTGATATCAAGTCTATGTTTTTATGAGTCTTCATGGCCTACGGAACATACTAAAATTTCATCAAATTAAACAAGCCGTTTCAAAATTGAGAGCTAAAAAGGTTAATCGATGGGAGCCCAATAGGGGTCTTTTGGGCTCTGTTTATCCGTTAGGAGGCACTTCAGAAAAAAAATACGAACTAGGGTTATTTTGACCTCCCCCATGCTCTCCTGAGATTATGCCATATACTCACCGGACACCCTGTATATAAAAAGATATTCTGGTATATCTTGAAATTCTTCTAGAACATCTCAGATCGAAGTTCACATACTCTTGGGATCAAGAAGTAATACTCAGCACCTCCCCAGTAGGTACAGGGTGATTCATTTTCAGTGACAGGGTGCCAGATTTCATAAACTATTTATCATAGAGAGAAAAAAAATCTGTAGAGTAATGTGCTCAAGAGAAAATACTGGAAATATATTTCAAGCTTCTAGGATCGCCGCAAGGGGGCGTAACGGTACTGCAAAAACGGAAAATCAACAAATTTTTGAAATTTTTTCTTTTGAACTACCAAAAAAGAATATGGAAACAGATTTTAGACGATATTCTCTAAAAAATTGCTCCCCGACACTTCTCTTTAAGTTGTAAAATAAGAAAGCTACAAGCCGTCAAACTTGTTGTCACTAAATTGCCTATAACTTCTAAATTCCTTGACCGATAAGACTGTTCTTTAGCTCGTTTTTAAAAAGAAAATCTGCTCTTTCTGATGCATGTAGTCGGGGTTGATTTTATCTGCTAAAGACGACCACACAATATGAATTGTAAAAGTCAAACCTGTATTTACGGTTTTTTCGACATTTTCAAATGCAAACCCACTAAATAGATTGCTCCATCGTGTTATTTGGATAATTCCCTATCACTTTCATGAGGGTCATTTTTCTATATCTTCTGGAAAAGAAGAGTTACGGAAACTTCATCAGGAATCACGCGAGAAATACTTTTGAAACAGCCCTTATAAATTTGAATTGGTTAAAAAAATACACATCAGATTTGTTTTGATTCGCGTTTAACATTTTCTTCAGTTGATGTTGAAAACAAAAGCCTATAAGTGAGAATGCCAAGTATTTTTCGTTTTTTTTTTCTACGAGCAGCTGAGAAGTAGAATCAAGTGCACCACTTGCCAAAAATGATACGGTGGACCAGTAAACACCTTATTCCAAAAATATTTGAAAAAATGGAATGAACTTGAAAAAAAACAAAAAAACTAGTGCCAATGCTCAAATCCCGACCGTTGGCAAGGCACTCCTATCTTTTTGACACATTCAAATTTACAGGGGCTGTTTCAAAAGTATTCCTTGACGGATTCCTGGCGCAGTCTCCGTAACTCTTCTATTTCGAAAGATATAGAAAAATTACCTTCATGAAAGTGGTAGGAAATCATCCAAATAACACGATGGAGGAATCTATTTGGTGGGTTTGCATCTGAAAATTTCGAAAAAACCTCAAATTCATGTTTGATTTTCACAATTATTCATGTTTTGTGGTCCGCAAAAGCAAATAAAATCGACCCCGAGTAAATGCACCAGAATGAGCAGATTTTCCTCTTCAAAATGAGCTCAAGAACAGTCAAATCGGTCGAGAAATTTCGAAGCTATAGGCAATTTAGTGACAACAAGTCTGACGGCTTGTAGCTGTCTTATTTGACAACTTCGAGAGAAGTGTCGGGGAGCAACTTTGTAGAGAATATCTTTCCAAATCTGTTTCCATATTCTTATTTGGTAGTTCATCGAGAAAAATTTCGAAAATGTATCGATTTTCTGTCTTCACAATACCGTTACGCCCCCATGCGGTGATCTCAGAAGCTTGAAATATATTTCCAACATTTTCTCCTGGGCACATTACTATACAGATTTTTTTATCCTGGTTCCCTATGATGAATAGTTTACGAGAACTGGCACCCTGTCGCTGAAAATGAATCACCCTGTACAGAGTGTCCTACTTAAGATGGATACAATTCCATAGCTCAGTTGTTTCTTGAACGAGAACGTTGATTTTTGATATTGGGATGTATAAGGCAGAATAAGGCTCACAATTTCTGAAGACTGTGAACTTATACTCATAGGCGTACTTTTTATAGGATTTTGAATATATTTTTTTCAGAAGTGATCTACCTTCAGGACCGAGTTTTTGTCAAATCTTATAGTTGGCCCAGATTCATCATCACCCAAAATACTAAAGTTCCAATTTCTGATAAGGATTGATACGGGGTGTGCAATGAGTGAGAGAAAATAAATTAAAAGGGAATTTTTCCACGTCACAGGATACCATAAAATGTCCTTACAATGAACAGTTAATAATTCCCGATGGCTTAGACCACGAACAAGATAGGACTGATACGAGTGATATCAAAAAACTCTTTTCCCGCCTCAAACACATCACGCTTTTATGTTGCACAAATTAAGCAATGCTCCAAGTTTCGCATGACTTCCTCGATGCCATGTAAAAGTACATTTTCCATAGGAACTAAATCAGAACATTTTGTCTTTTTTCCAGTCACGAAAATGTTCACCTTTTTTTTCATACATGATGAATTTTCTTTAAAACCCAGTGGCGTGCAAGATTTTTTTTTTCTTTCCGAATATTAAATCGGGTTGAGATTTTTATGACACTCATCAATCTTTATCAAAATTAGAACATCAGTATCTTGGGTGATGACGAATCGACACCAATTATATTAGATTTGACATGAATTGGATCCTAAACTTCTGAAAAGGATAAATTCAAACCCTTTCAAGAAGTAGGCATATACACCCAGGAAAATGTGAGCCTATGCTCATAAATGCTCAGACTACATGCCAGGTATATTATTTGGTTATGTTTCCTGCAAGAGTTTCAGTTCCCACCTCTTTGTTTGTTTGACCCAAAAAGTTTGTTACCTGATAATTTTAAATGATCTTTCATGAGTTGTGTTATATATACCTATAGATAACTCTTCAAAATTCCACTGGATCACCCCCGACTAATGCAGCAAAATTTCAAACGTTTATAACCAGGACAATATGCACAAATAGTACATATTAATCAAGTATACAGGGTTATTTGACACGAAACATTATGGGTAAAGTATCTGATTTCAAAGATTTTTTTTTCTGGATGGATAGGGACCCTTTAGGGCTACATTTTAAAAATATTTTCATGTAATACAGGGTGTCCCTAAAACACGAAACGTATCAAAGTTGTATTTTTTTAAATGGAATACCTTGTATATTATTTCATTTTTGGTTTGCATGATCAAAATTAAGGTAAGTTTGATTGAGTAGTAGTATTTATTTAAATGCTTAATTTCTCAGCTGTTGTTTTTTTTTAACCAAATTGATGATCAAGTCTACCAATTGATCAAGTTTTATGTCACACTTATGAAACTTTTGATAACTTATACAGAGTGTCTAAAAACTATGGTTAAATAATCAATATATTTAAACGGTAATAGCTTGTTTAATTTAAATGGGATACCCTGTATTTTATGTCAACAACAGATGTAGAATTTAATCATCCATCAATTATTATTATACGTTCCTATAGCTAACTTCTCACGTTTTCAAGTAAAGCGAAGAAAAAGAAAAAAAAATAGGTTTCTCATTAACACCAATAGATGGAGATGCCGTCTCCAAACCCTCGTTAGGAACAATATTTCACCTATGGTATTTTGACAACCTCTATCATTATTTTCCTAGAGTTGTCAGTTATTAAATAATATTTTCAATTACTAATCGTTCTATTAGTGCTAGCAATAGCTTGTGATCTTTGTAGAAAAAATGCTAATTTATCCAAAAGAAGAACGGATCGACATGATTTTTATACTGGGAGAATGCCATCAAAACTGCCTCTTGGCATCAAGAGTTTACTCTGAAAGATTTCCAAACAGAAACCATCCAAATAAGGCAGTATTGGAGAGACTGTTAACACAATTTAGAGAAACTGGAAGTGTTCAGTATGAAAAACCCAACAAAAGAAAACCTGTGCTGGAAATGAAGATACTCAGTTTGCGGTGATCACCTCCGTAATCGAAAATCCCCATATAAGTCAAAACCAAATTCGATATTTTCGATTAGTAATTGTAAATAATGTAAAATATTAATTGATAACTGACAACTTTGATGAAATAATAATAGAAGTTGTGAAAATACCATAGGTGAAATAGTGTTCCTAACGAGGGTTTGGAGACGGCATCTCCATCTATTGGTGTTAATGAGAAACCTATTTTTTTTCATTTTCTTCGCTTTACTTGAGAACGTGAGAAGTTAGCTATAGGAACGTATAATAATAATAATTGATAGATAATTAGATTCTACATCTGTTGTTGACATAAAATACAGGGTATCCCATTTAAATTAAACAAGCTATTACCGTTTAAAGATATTGATCATTTAACCATAATTTTTAGACACTCTTTATAAGTTATTAAAAGTTTCATAAGTGTGACTTCAAACTTGATCAATTGGTAGACTTGGTTATTAATTTGGTTAAAAAAAAGAAAACAACAGATGAGAAACTAAGCATTAAAATGAATACTACATTTTCGCAAAATTGAAGATATTTCAAAAACCATAAGGTTAAGGTGTATTAAACCTCAATCAAACTTACCTTAATTTTGATCATACAAACCAAAAATGAAATAATATACAAGGTATTCCATTTAAAAAAATACAACTTTGATAAGTTTCGTGTTTTAGGGACACCCTGTATAACAGGAAAATATTTTTAAAATGTAGCCTTGAGGGGTCCCTATCCATCCAGAAAAAAAAAACTTCTTCAAAATCAGATACTCAGCCATAATGTTTCGTGTCGAATAACGTGAATAACCCTGTATATTATGTCTTGAACACATATGTTGCTATTGAAGGCTCAAGTGCGTAACCTTATGATGCTGTACTCTTCTCTCTGGAGTATTTGAGTATCTGTTAATTCGAGGAGTTGGTTCGACTGCTACGATCATTGTCGCCCCAAGCTTTGGTAGCTCGGAGTTAGGATAAGCCAACATGACAAATACAGTCGAAATTAGTTCTTCCACAGTTTTGTTAAGCATGTTCCCTAATACACTAGCAGTTATATAAGTCACTGATCACTCATGGAATGTTGATGATTTCAGGTGTTACTATAAATAAATATTTCGTACTAGACCGGTCAGATATTATACAACTGACCAAAACGTTATCTCACAAATCAAGTCAGACTTCTCATTTTCCCTTCAATTGCGTTTGGAGATATAAAAGATCTGGGCCCGGATTCTGTCAAAAAAAATAGCGATAGAGATTCTTTTCGCTCCGCATAAACATCCGACGTTACTTGATTCAGGTGAAGTAGATAATACGAGCACAGCTGTTGCTCGACAGCTATTTTGGATTCAGAAAACGACCGATGTTTATGCGAAGAGAAGAGAATCTACAGCGCTATTTATTTACAGAGTCCGGGCCCTGGAGAATCTCTGTATTTGCGCATTGAAGGCTCGAAAATTAAGTATATTTATTGATTGTTTATATTGCATCTAGTACATACGCTTATCCCAATTCACCTACTTGAAGTTCTTCTCGTATTCCTGAGATGATAATTCTATTTTAATCTGAATTGCCCATTCGACAACGTGATCTTTGAAGTCTTTCGAGCAGATAATTTCTTCTCATTATTCTATCTTAATTTATCCAGTCAATGCGGGTACACTAGCAACATTTTCTTTCTCAATTCGAAACTTAATGTGTTCGCAGTCAGAGAATCGAGAAAATGATGAAAGTTCTCAATCCACCTCAACATAGAAAGATGTCGTTTCTTAGTATGTTTAATAAGTACACAATAAATATTCGGAGAAATAAATGAGCAATTCAACTTATCTTCGACCAATTATGAAAAGGTGCTTTTCTTGAAATAATTATCCAGCTTAACAACGATTCGGTCATGAGAGTATTCAGTAATAGTTCAACCATTTTTAAACATTTTGTATCAAACATGTTTTCTATAATTTGTCTATAGTTGATGCTCTGTTGAGCAGTATTATAGAAGTGCATCTATTTTCTAGTCAACAATGACAGAAAGCCCAATCATCAATCTCTTGCGCAGTTGAATTTGAGCTTCCTTATAACTTTTCTAGGATACATAATAGAACTGTTTTCAGCATTCCACAATCTTTGGTTTCTGATCAACTATCCGAGCCAATCAGATGATATTTACCCAGATGATCAACAATTAATGCGTCATCTCTGATGGTTCAAGTCTTTTGCAGGCACATGTATGACGTATAACATATTATATTCCTGCATTATCGGTTCACGTTCTGATTTCTCTAGAGTTATTTTACAGAAACTGCAGGGTTTAATAAATCTCAACCGGAGAAGCATTCACCATCATTGTCCGTGAGTTGAAATGATGCCACGAGAAACATCTTTGGTGAGATTTTTGAAAATGAAGTTTTTCAAAAGACAACTTTGAAGAGAATTTATCTGAAAAACTGAGGTTGAGTGTTTGCAGGACCGAGTTCCATTGATTGAAATAAAACTGTCTTCTGAAAAGTTTGTACGAGATACATACTGATATATCGATTTTTCTCTGTTCAAAAAGATAAATGATTGAGCCCCAAGGTCGTCAAGAAGTCGTCTCAGACGAAATCGAAAACGTCTGTCTGTCACAGTTTATATGGTAGGTCATGCACAGCAGTATATCTCATCAGCAGATGTGTGAATCTGGGGCACGAGGTAAAAACTCTTTATCATGCATCAAAAATCAAAATTAATATTTCCGATATTAAACTGGCAGCACCTGTTTTATTCCCAATCCTCATCAAAGGTCTTGTTTTCAATCTGCATCATTATGAAATTTGCTCTGGTAATAAGTTTATCAGCCTTATTAAAATATGACATTACACTCAATATAATCTCGAAAATTTCCCTTTTATGGACATCTGCCTTAATTAAAAACAGATGTAGATTATCGGTTAATATTGTTTGAATACCAAGCGTTGCGATTTTACACCAGATTATGCGTGTGTTAATTTCTGTTAAATGTCACATTTGCATTTCAGACTTTTCATGACAAGGCGTTGAAATCTGCTTCGGGTAAAGATCATTTCGTGAAAGCGGCTCTTCAGTGTACCAACCCATATAAATTTTGTTGATTAGCAGAAATGTAAGTCAATCGATGTCATTCATAAAGAAACCCCGTCAATAATGAAAAAAGTCGAATACGTTAGTCAAATTCAAATGATGAAATAGAAAATGGATGGTGATGAATTTTGTAAGCCCTTTATTTATCTCGATCCATAGCATTTCGTTGAATGTCTCATAGTCATAGTTCGAACTAAACGAGGCGATAGAGGAGGTCGTTTCAGATCAAAAAGTTCTTATAACATTCCTTGTCACATACGTGCAGATGTTTTGAAAAAAAAGTCAGCATATTGCAATTGGAAAACTAACTATGCTTTCTACTTTGAACTAAAACTGTTTTGATTCTTTAGGGCTGATACCTAGTACACTTTATATTTCATCTTTTCCTCATTAAGGAAAACCAATTTTATCTTGTGGAAGCTAATTTTTATTTAGGGAACAAGAACAGTGTGCTTCAAAGTCCTAATTATTAAATTCTCCCTCCCGAATAGTCACCCGTGCATGCCAAAGTACATTCTACGCAGACTCAATACAGACTGATACATGACGTTAAGTAACTGAGTGTATTCTTGTGGTTGGCGCACAGTGTACTGACTCTACTGTTCTGAACAAAAACAACAATCACATCGTTGAGTTTATTTTTATTTTTTTCAGTGAATAAGACAATATCTGGAAAGCTGTAGACAGTAAATCGGAAAATATTTTATGGAAACTTTTAGATCATAAATTGCCTCCTCTCTACCCTCTTTGAGTCTGCTGAATGTAGATAAATGATTGAGTTATAAGAATAAAGCGCCCAGTCTCATTTTGCGAATTAATTTCTGGAGCGACACAAATAATGCTTTTGATAGGTGCCCTCATTTTAAAGAGAAGTAATTCAAATAATTATGAGGAATATCTATGAAACATGATTTAATCAACATAACCTTTTTCCAGTTTAACTAAGGGCATTCTAAACACATTCAAAATAATCAGCTATACCATATCAAGCAAGTTATATCTCACATGTTCCTTTAGAATGTCAAGTCATATCGAAGCAATGATTCCTTCGATGTTGCTATAATCTACTCAGCACCTTAAGTCTGTAGATCATTTCAAAAATGCGGTATATACAATTTGAGTATTACATAACGATATTCTTAATGCTAACCATAAAATACTTCATTAGTGTTTATCGACTTATATTTTGCAAATTTTATTTTTGTAGGTGGTGTGCCATGTGGAATTATCCTTGATTATGCTTCGATAATTGTTCTTCACAGCAGGTGCGATTTAGTCAAGCAAGAAAATCTATTTCACACTTGGTACAGTGTTGTGAATGACCAACGAAGTTGACTTCTTGAGTGTTAATTGCAAAGACTGCATCCTAAATAAGATGAAACTATGGTCTAGGCCTCAGAATAAAAACATATACATTGTTAGATGACACTTGCTCTGCCAAGTGTGGGCATCGTCAGATCTAATATTATAACAAAACTAACAAAGATAATCTAATTGCATTGATGAAATAGGACGACACTGTTGAGTTTTCTTGCCTAGACAGTAGACTTTGTGTTTTTGGTGACTTTGTAATGTTTGGTGATAAATCCTCAAAAGATTGGTCCTAAGACCACTCAATCTAAAGAAACATCAGCACATAAAAGGGAAATGGAAACGAATGCAGATTGCATCTTGGATAATCGCATCTCAACTTTAATTCACGCCTGATTTACGCAGTTCTCTCTGCAGAAGAAGTTCAAGTTCAATTTTCCAGAAAAGATCACCAGAAGATCGAGAGAAACTCTCGTAGTGGACGCAGAACGAATAATACATTCTATAGATTTTTCAAACCACAATAATTATCTAGAGAAGGGGGTTTTCGTGGCGTAGGGACAGATAGGGAAATGAGAAAAGTTGGCACCAGGCGGGATTTGAACCCACGACCTTCGTCATACCAGGACAACGCTCTACTAACTGAGCTACCAATGCCTATGAGCAAAGCCAGCCCAATGCAAACTATTCTCACTTCTAGGATGTAAGTTTTAAGGTTATGGTGAGCAACCTTCGGCGATTAGAAATCCCCCTTCTTCACATGATTTGGGCAAAGAAACTTCCCTCACATTGACATTATTGGCTAAATTTCGATGGTTAGGGTGTCAACGCCGATACCTGCTAAAGTCGCTATATGTCGACGATGCATCTTGGTTGAAGGTGAAAAAGACTCCTAAATAACCTCGAACATGTGTGTGATTCTTCCTACTTCCATATAACAATGGATTGTAACCGCCAAAGGTTGCTAACCATAACCTCAAAACTTACATCCTAGAAGTGAGAATAGTTTGCATTGGGCTGGCTTTGCTCATAGGCATTGGTAGCTCAGTTGGTAGAGTTTTTTCCTGGTATGACGAAGGTCGTGGGCTCAAATCCTGCTTGGTGCCAACTTTTCTCATTTCCCCTTTCTGTCCCTACGCCACGAAAACCCCCTTCTTTACATGATTTGGACAAAGAAACTTCCCTTACAATAGTTGTTGTCACTTGTCAGACCAAGAATAATTTCTTTTCTAGATTCCTCTCACTTTAAGGTCGGTAGGGAGGAAGCTTACCTATAATATTCTAGTACTTTCTTAGGCTGAGAAGGGTTTCTGCCTAATCAGAAAAAAGCGAGGTGATTACAAACAGACTTTGGAATGAGTACTTGAACGCAAGGAGGCAGACTTTATCCAATGAACCCCAGAGAACACCTCTCTTGTTCGATTTGCCAAAAATACATAAGAAAGGGACGCCAATTAGACCAGTGCTCTTTTTTATCAGCTTCCCCAGTTATATCTTGTCTTCTTGGTTGAATCAAGTACTTCGTGAGACAACAGGTTTCACAAGTGCTTTATCTATCATAAACTGCCATAAACATTGATTTTGCCAACTACATGGGGAGGATCAAAGTGTCAACTGAATCTGTTCTATGATATCTTTGAATGTCAAAAACTCATTTCCTAGTGTTCCTCCTCACGAGTTTGTCGGTTTAGTGCGCGATTATCTACAAAGAAATAGCAGCCTTTCAAGGATAAATATAAGATTAAACGAACCCAATATAGTACACTCTTTCCAGCGCTAGATTCGCACCGTTATAGACAAAAAATCCCTGCTATCCGAACACATCCTGTGCATATCTTGCGCTACTGTGGCTCATCTTGTCATCATCTCCATCGCCCTGATGCAACCTCTCCATAGACCACCGGGAAAACTCTTGAGTTTGGGTGAGTGTGATCTATTCAGAACAAGACCATCAAATAACAATTATGATCAAACTTCACGTAGGTGTTCGTGTTCGTTTGATCTTAAAATAATTTTTTTGTTTTGTTTCTCCTGGAACAAATTGTAGATGTTTACAGTGAAGAGAGTAGAGGTTGCAATATCATTGACTCCTTATGACAAACAGGAGAAAAAATCAAGTGCAGAGATAAGAACCTGATAGCACTGCGAAATATGGTTGAGAAATAATTGCCCTCACAAATATTGTCTAAGTTAAGGGATTATTGTGTGAACTTGCAAAAAACCTGAGATGAGATGAATCAATCCGCAATATCTCGAATGATCTCGGGACAATGATCATGCTTTTCTTGCAGGGGCTGATACATGTTGTGTGCTTTAAACACGAAAAAAACCAGAATTATCAATGCCGTAGTAGATTTGAACCAGCGAATAATAATAATGAGTGTTTGTCCAGAAGCTCCTTCTTGGAGCTTATTACTTCTTACTTGTAAAAAAAAATTATTGTAATTAAGCGTTCGTGAACATTTGTTTCGGTTGTGATGAAAATTCGAGACCAAACTCATAAACCATATTATCATTTTCTTGAAAAATGAAAATCTTGATGCTTAAAACGATTATGCATATCGTTTGAATGAAATCTGAAATTTTAATAATTTATTATAACAGAAAAAAAAATCAGATTCAAGATTCCTAGTTCATGCCTTCAAGAAGTCTTAATCTGAAGATATATTCAAAAGGCCTTGAGATCCAAGTATTGGAGCCACTCGCATGGCATTTATGAAACTGTAAGCCATGCGAGTTGAAATGGAACGACTCTGCAGGGTGGTTTGTACTGCAAAAACTCGAAGAGATGACTCTGGTAACGAGAAAATTCACATCTGCAGTGTATTTCATAGAACACCTCCGTCTCTAAATCCTCGAACCATGAGTGATCTGCATCCACGAATAAAAGGGCCGCCCGCAGCAGATACGAGAGTACCATGCCCAAGACAAAGAGAAAGCTATTCTCTGCCCAAGAGGTGCGGAAAGTTACGTTCGCCCCCGTCTTTCACTTGTGCAAAAAATTTTCTAGTATCACTCTAGAAACCAAGTTGAAGGGTGGAAAAGCATATAAACTCATAATTCTGCCAAGAAAGTGTAAACACTCTGTGAATCATGTGGATTCAATATCAATCCTGTCCACTGACGTCAACACTGGCTCATGATTTGTTAAAAAATCCGAAATAGGGCGCTCTTCACATCACTGCCAGTCATCTTTTGCGAAAAAATATAGATGGAACGTGCCTTCCATCTCATTTGTATGTAAAAGTGATGAACGCGGTGTTGGCGACGTACAGCAGAATATTGCAGCATTTTTAATCGCTTGCAATGCACTCAAGCCTAAAAAACTGCCATCAGTTTCAATAAGAAATCTCCATGAAGCCAATGATCTTCAACTTTCCAGAAAACCATGCGATACTTTGTTGTCAAAAACAACGATCACGAGTAATCATGAACATCATCCGACAGGATCTATGAAGGAAGAATTATGGAGTTTGAACATTTCAGGAAAACAGCAAAGAATGGCAATGAGCATGGACCAAGGAATTATCATAAAGGTCAAAATACTCAGAATTCCCCTTTTTCCATTTACCAAGCTCCATAATCGGTTTTGGTGTTGATAAAGCTATAACGAATTAATGGCCAAAACGAAAATAGAAAGCTCACAAGCCTTCAAAATTTCGGATGTTAATTCTCTCCGTCCTTAAAAACATACGAATTTTTCTGGATAGTAGTCCTCAAATTGACAATACCGACATTTTTGTGTGCAGCACAAATAAACCAAATATTGTTTGAAAATAATGGCCACGTTTTTCTTTCAGTTAATGAGTGAATCGAATTTCCGCAAAAAAGAACTAGTCTTAGACATATTGTTGGTATGAGTTCCCTAGGAGCAAAAAATTATCCAGGTATGGCTTCTGTTCAAGTTTGAAGAGCTTGGTGAAAGCAAATGGGATTGCACTAAAACCATTTTTATACTCAAATAACATATTATCAACTCGGAAAACTCGAGTAGAATACAGATAGACTTCTTTCTTATTGGATCTACATAGAGATCGTCATCATAGTCTAAAATATAAAAAAAGAAAATCATTGAATTATTCCCTTTGTACTAGAATAATCATGCTTTTCTAGCAGCTGGCTAGAATCTTGAAACCCGCCCTATAAACTGGCGGTGTCCTGTATTACAACAAAGGGTTCGCTGAACCAAATAACTGACAATGCAAACTTCACTGCAAATTTTGCAAGTGTGGATCTGGTGTATAATGTTGAGTCTGGAAAAAACGAAAGATTGTTCAGGTTAAGGACCAATATATGGGATGAGAAACATCACGATTGGAAGCAAGAACAAATGTTTGTGGCAAACGGTTTTGCCCGATGTCTACACTCTCTAACTTGCTTGACTTAACCAATAGAGTATAACCCTATATCCAAGAAAAGAGAAGCTTGTCGGCTTGTCCAGTTTTATTTCCAAACCACAAAATGATTCCTATAAGATCACCACTGCAAATTATGACGATTGCCTCTCGAATTAGCGGTATGGATGCTGATAGTTGATCCCCATGATGGGTCAGATGGTGGTTCACCATCTGGTGGGATTCAAAGTAACGATGTCCCGTTACTGGCGGTTTGATTGACAAATTGTATCCGCATCTTGGATATTCTTGTTTCTTTTGTCCGACCTTCTAGGTCTTTGCCGAATATCCAATCATCCACAGAAGAACTGTTCATTGTCGCTTGGCCATATGCGAATACTTGCAATAACTTTGAAAACTATACCCCAATATAGGAAGTTTTCACCACCTTCTAACCACTTATGTATGGCTAGTTTCTGACAAAGAGCATCATTTCAGCTTGTACGTGGAGGCTCCAAAGGTGCGTCTACATAATGCCGAAAAAGGCCTGTCGGCCTATTAGTGTGTACTACATTTTGATCTAGGATGAACAGACCACAAAATAATCGCAGAGGGACTCACATGCACCCAAGAATAACTTTCACATAGGAAAGAGAATCTCATGGTTCACTTCTTTTTCTTGATTTTCTTCTGAAGAGAATCAAGACCAGATTGAATTTGAAGTTTTCCGCAAACCATCGTCAACCGACAACGTTATTCAATTTTCATCGAGCTCACCTCATGCTAACTGATTTGCAACATCTTGGGAAAGATCATCAACGTGGTTGGAAAACCATGATTTTTCATCAAGAGAAGCTAAAAATTCTATGCAAAGCTAGAATTGAAAAAAGTTCAACAACTAGCAACATACAGGGTGTCCCGCATAAGAACCGACATAGAGAAGGAGAATGTAGGGGAACCCAAAATTTAACGCAACTCACCTCTCTACTAAGTTGCAAGTGAGGTTCAAATTTTTGAAAAAAATAAATATTTCAGTTATACCTTGACTCAGAAACACCAAATTTTGTACAAATTCTTGGTGTATCAAGAGCATCAATCGACAGTGATTGTTAATTGATTAATCGACAGTAATGCACCCTTAAAATACGACAGAACCTTGCGACCCGTTGAGCTCCTGGAAAAGTGTTTGTTTGATTCTATTAGGAATTTAGCTCTTAAACTTTTTTCACTGCTATTATTTTTCAAAAAAGTTTGTCGTTTTTATCAAAAATCCAAATATCCGAAGACACGTATTGTGAATGTCATATAAAAATCGTAGAAAATTTCACCGTTGGCTATGAAATCAAAGGTCACACTTGAACATCTGGAAAGTGCTAAGTGATAGATTTGATTAGTAATTTTTGCTTTGCATTGTCCAAATGGTCAAGACGTTTTTCAGTTTTTGATTGCTCGATTCATTTGAAGTTTCTTCAAAGCACTCTCTTGGATCTACTTGACGAGGTGCAAGTAGCGTCACTATAACTTAGACTGGGACATCAGCTTATGAACAATGAAACATCGCCTCGTTATTACTTCAGGGACCTCTTGAACCAGTAGTATTCAAATTAAATGATGAATCAGAAGAGAAAATATTTGTTAACAAGTTTGGCTTCGACGATCACCAGATCTCAGATGCGGGTCTTTCTTTACGGACCGTTAGAAGTATCTATGTATTCCTCGTCTATAGATATAGCTCTGTGGTCTCGAGCCGATTGGATTGGATTAGGTACAGATTATGCACACATAGAAACAACCCAGCGTTTTGATGATCATTTTGAACAATTTCTGTTACTTCTGGGTGCAAAGTGTATGTCATTATTTCTAATGATCAAATTGTTGGTTTTTCTATTTAATAATCCTAATTTGAACTGTTTACCTTATTGTAGAGTCTGACGGTCAATTTAATTTCCAACGTGGGAATTTTCGACGATTTTTAAAATGACAGCTGCAATACTCATCTTCAGATATTTGGAATTTTGATAAAAACGAGAAAGTTTTTTGAAAAATGATAGGAGCAATGAAAGTTGCAAAACTAAATTCCCCATAAAACAAAGCAAACACTGTATGAGTCCGCCAATGAGTCAGTCGTATTTTAAGGATGCACCATACCTAATCAAGCCTCAAAAACGCTTCAATTTAACTTCAATTGCTATCCAATAATGCTCTTGGTACAGTAACAAAGTGTACCAAATTTGTTGTTTCTGAGTTAAGGTATAACTGAGATATTGATTTTTTTCGAAACCTCACTTGCAAGGCATATAATTCCTTAGAAGTGCAGCTTGGTATATAGGTGAAACCCGTTAGATCATAATATTTTATCTTAGACAATACCGTAAATTATCATTTACCGGAACCAAAACCAGTCCGTTGAATGACACTTTAAATCATCAGATACTGTCAAAACAAATTACTTGACTACTCCAAAAATGACATTTTGCATCATCAAAGACTTTGAAATTGGATTGGTAGCATGGTTTGGCTGGCGCCATCTCATGATTTCAATCAATAACTTGACATAGAATGTTGGTAACATATAATTAACCTATCTATCACTCAAGTGTTGACATGGTTTGGCTGGCGCCTTCTCATGGTGAAGATGTGAGGCGAACTGCCTCGCATCTGCCATACTAAGTGTATGGTTTGACAAGAAAGCATTATTGCAGTATGAAACAAAACAATGTACGATACACAGCCGTTAAGTGTCATCAAACTACTCGTCTAGAAATTCCAGACTCGGCTCCTTCGTCGACTCGTAAATCAAAAAGTCATTTACCGCCTTAGTAGCGTAAATTACTATTGTGATCCCCTACATGCTCCTGCTCTGTGTCTAGTGATTCACGGCTTGACTTGATTTTCAAGCTACTTGACTTGACTGGACTTGAAATCAAGTCAATCTCGAGTCAAGTATCTGTTTTTGGAATTCAAGTCAAGTCAAGTAGTTAGACATCAAGTAGCTTGACGATCAAGCCCAAAATATTCAAGCTACTTGAGTTTGATTTCAAAAAATGTACATTTCATAACAATAATCTGAACTGCCCAAACTTAAAAAGAATAAAAATCTGAGTACAAAAAAAAACAAACGGACATACTTTGTTAAATAATAAATAATAAAACAACAAAACGAAATGATGTAATAATACAAAAAAACAAAAATGAATGCAGTAAATTATTATTGTTGTTTTCGCGGCAGGCCGGCAGGTAAGCTTCTCAAGCTACGTTCCTGACAATCCTGACAGTTGACAGTAGTGACATTGGCAGGAATGACGCATATCACCGCATCGATCGGAATCAACATTGCCAAGCTGCATAATTGTCTCAAGTTTTCGGTTTAATGCCCTACCAGCTATACAGCCAGGATTTAAATGTAGCAGAGCTTACAGCTTGTCATTTTTCTACCGGGCGTTGACTTTGACCATGGAAAGCTATCAAATTGAAACTAAGCAGAATCAAACTGATTCCTATATCTTGATACTTGAAAAAATCGAAACTAATATTATCTGGCAGAAATAATAAGATGCTTTGGTCAGTCAGTCATAAGGATAATTATTGCTTAATTATTAGAATAATCATAAGAATTATTATTATTATGTACATTTTAGATAAAAAGTGGAAAAATACGTAAGTACCACGAAAACGAATTTGATATGTGATGATACATTATACTTATTCACTTATTCGAATGTGTACTTAGTTGAAAGATTCTGGAATAAACCTTATAATGTGTGCCTCATTTTTTGCGCAGTTGTTGATGCAAATTTATAAATGAATTGACTTACTAATTATTCTTAATCCTAATTAAAAAATCCTCAAAATAGTTATATTTCGTCTACATAATATTAAATTGTTTTTATTGTGTGAATATGTAAGTATGTACCGTACCTATGTAGGTATAATATGTAATTTGATTCTGATTAGTTTCAATTTGAAATTAATTTTTCTTAATTTGAATTCATCAAATCTTAATTCGAAGTTGAAGAGGTCGGTATAGATGTTTCCACAAGTGCCTGCTTGCTGTAAGCTTCAGAATCTCCTGTGTACATTTCACGTTATCAAGTATCAAGTAGCTTGATTTCAAGTCAAGTCAAGTCAAGTAGTTCTGACTGTAAATCAAGTCAAGTCAAGTAAAAATTTTTGAAATGCTTGAGTTTTCAAGTCAAGTCAAGTATCTAAGAAAATAGTCAAGCTACTTGGCTTGATGAATCCCTATCTGTGTCGGTTCTTATGGCCTATTAACCCCCATATGCACCGTAGAAATCTAATCCGGATGAAGTCTTTATCGCGATTATCTTCCATACCACCTAATGGAAAATAATCGCGATGAAATCTTCATCCGGATTAGATTTCTACGGTGCATATAGGGGTGAGAGTTCATATTTTCTGAGTTTCAATGAATAAAGATCATGTTCACATTTTTAAAACATCTATGCTTGTCCGATGTAGCGTCTTAACAGTTATTACTTCCATTTTATGCATTCAAGAAGGCATATCCGAAGATACACCATGTGGGTAAATTTGGACACTTTTCAAAATTATATATATACATATACAGGGTGCCACAGATTCCAGAGCATGCATGGTGCTCTCAGTTATCATAAGAGATACAGGGTCGGTTGAATGGTTGCAAAGTTGCGCATTTTTATGCTCAAGAAAATGCCATTTTGAAATTTGAAAAATCTCGACTACTTTCGAAGATATTAAAAAAAAACGAAATTTCGCAAAAACATTTTTATTATTTCCTGTGTTTGTTTGAAAATACATTTTAAAATAAATTGAACTTTGTCATTACTAATTTTTCTCCTCTACTTTCGTCTTCGAGCTGCCATCATCAACTTTATTTTTTCAAATACGGACCTGGATTTTTTATTTTATTTTTATTTATCTTTTGACATCCTTGAGGCATTGAGGTGTGTTCAGAAAATAATAAAAATTAAATTAAAGAAGCTGACGCCAAGCAAACAAGGTGATTAGATGAGGACGTAGAGTAATGGGTCGCCTTAGCAACCTCAATATTTTCAATTATTATTCACCTATTATTGTTATTTTCAGTTATTGGTTAAAATGGCAATATTTTTGAACACTTTCGCAAAAATTGATTCCGTTTTTTATATGCGATTTTTTGATTTTCCATGTCATTTGTAGATTTAATTTAATCTCATTAAATTTATCGTTATTGGATATTATTTCGATTTTGGTTCAGTCAATTAGGTTTGTTTAGTTGTGCAGGTCTCCTCATAAAAATAACGTCATGAGAATAACGTGTCGAATAAAAATGAATTTATGAACCAAACTTTGTCTAAGGGAGACAAAAGGGTTGCCTCTGTTATTATTCTTTAGATGAGTATATTTTTCGACGGTTGCGAAACCTCGATGCCAAAAGGACGTCAAAAGATAACTGAGAATAAAATAAAAAAATCCAGGTCGGTATTAAAAAAAATAAAGTTGACACTATATGGCAACTCGAAGACGAAACGTCGGATTTTCAATTTGATACCACCATCTTTTGAAGGAGAAAAAGTGGCAATGACAAAGTGTAATTTATTTTTAAATGTCTTTTCAAACAAACGCAGGCAATAATGGAAATGCTTTTGCGAAATTTCGGTTTTTTTCGAATATCTTCGGAAGTAGTCGGAATTTTTCAAATTTCAAAATGGCATTCTCTTGAGCATAAAAATGCGGAACTTTGCAACCATTCAACCGACCCTGTATCTTTTATGGTAACTAAGATCCCCATGCATGCACTCGAATCTGTGGCACCCTGTATATATTAGGAAGAAAAAAACAATTTTTCTTTCAGCACGCCATAGAGGAACATACAAAATATTGGTTGATTTTCTCAACAATAAGACTAATAAAAAAGCAAAAAACCTCAAAAACTCTCCACAGTAGCCCCGGTTTACGGTATCTGATATTTTATGATGAGCAAGATTTTTGCGGCTTTTGAAAGCTTCATGTATGTAGATACCTACCTCTATGAGATTGTTTCTTGCTTCGGTTTCTAGTATCACGACGATCAGAAAAGTTTATATGAGTCGCAATATGCGATGATTTCTCAGTACTGATGCCATAAAATCTCACAAGCCACACATATTTGATGTTCTACATCTCTGTAGCACCACAACTTTTGAATATTCTAATATACTAATAGATGAGCATCAATACCAATCTGTTCTACGTTTCCACAGATTTCGTTTGTAAGTCAAATAATGATCATATTTTTTGGGATCAATGACTACGTGTATACGGCAATGACAAAATATTTTATGCGCGGATCAAATGACGTCACGTGTACTTTTGAACCAATCAAGGACCATTGTTTACACCAGTTAAACCGCCTCAGACAACCCAATGGAATCCCTCCAATTTTGGAAACGTCAAATATTAACGTTACCACACTATCGGTCTTGTTGTACGAACCTCTGGAATCTAGAAACACTATAATCTTGAGACAAATACATTTTGCGACTACGTCACATTTTTGGTGTTACTAAAGCTAAGGCTACAACTGACCCATTATCATTTTCGTGAATTGCCGTTTCTATGCCAAGATCGGCATACGCTGCTTTATTTTTTTTTTAACACCATCAACATATTTTTTGATCTCGTTTTTGGTTTTGGTAGAAAAATTACAGGTACCTTACTTATTTGTTTAATCAATTTGACTTTGCTTCACCTCCACTTATCGTATAACGATTGAATTTGCCTTTTTCGGGGATCAATTTGTGCGTTAGCTTTAATAGCATCAGCGTTCCAAAAACAGTCCGAACAGTGAATTTGAAATCTTCGATTCAATCAAACTTGGAAATCTCCCGAATGACAAATAATCGCGTAGTTCCTTCCATCGTAGTAACAAACAAAACTTGCAACCATATGCTTCATCAAAAATATGTTTATGTAGGTAGATATGAGTTTTGAGTTTTGGGGAATTTCGTATTCCCTAAAACTCAATGCTCCCAAAAGAGCACATTACAAACCCTATACGTGTGCACTGTATCGGGATATGGTTTGTTTATTTGTCGCTCGGCCGAAATCGGAATTGATTTGCACTGTGATGGGTTAGGGTTGGTAAATACGCCTCCGTTCATTCAACAGAAAACAGAAAAAACTACATTTATTCATAGCTTTTGTCTTTATTCAACAAATAAAGACAGTTTCAAAGTCAAAGTCAAAGTCAAAGTGCTGCTATGTATCGAACTTCGTCTCAGTTTTGATTTTGTTAAACGACGACAGTATCTTTGATCGTTTCCAAGAGTTCCCGATCCAAAGTCTGAACATTCCACATATTATGTAGCAAGATCCATATCGTCTACCAGACTCAAACGACCAAGAAATAATTTTTCAAGATAAAACAAGAGTACACCCCGCAAAGACCTGTTTTAGGATTTTTGAAAATTAAGCAGTAGATTTAGAGATAAAGTCTTGCTGCTATCAACGTACACGAAAACTGCTGTTGATCTAGCCTCACAAATTTATTGATACATCGTAAAGTAGTGAAAACGTTACGGTCTAAGGAAATCTTAATTCGTAAAAGATTGGATATAAGAGTATAGTAGCAGTCTTTTACATAAAATATTCAATTCCATGTGATAATTATCACACATTTCACAAAAATAGATATCTGACAGATAATCATTTTGGTAAGCTTCTCTATTGCTTTCTTATACGTAGATTACTTATCCACGTTCAAAAATCAAAGAGCCCAAAGGATGTTGCCATAGAAGCTTAATTTAGATAAGAATCTGTCACTACTCGAACTGTTCGAAAACAAAAAACACGTTTTCAACCCAAATTTATTTTAGATAAATTAGGCAGTCAACCCATTATCGACTCGTAATGGTGTGGTAGCTATCTCAATACTTCTAAACCTTTCTCTGAGTCTTACAAGCAAGCTATAAATCTTTTTATGGTAATTTTTGTTGTTTGGACGTGTTTTAATTTGGTTGCTTGGTTGGCCGAGGATGTGTTCTTGAATTAGTTCTGATTTATACTCAGGTGAAAATTGAATATGTTATGCTCATGTACATATTCCGAATAGAGCGTGGGTGTAGTATTTGTACAAATTCTCTTCAGGGCTTTGGAACTTGAAATATGTCAAAAGTAGCTTTTTTTGGTAAATAATATTTTTCTCACATTTTCAATTGAATGCATTTAGTACATTAACAATCTAGGTACCTGGACACAAAAGGGGATAACTGGTAATGCTGCCATTGGAATCACTAAATCTTCTAAAAGAGCCTGGCTGATGCAATACATGCCCTTGTAAATGCAATTAATTGATTATGGAAAACTGGAAATTCTCCATCGTCTCTGAAGTCTGCAGAAATCATTCCGCTACATAACGGAAGAGATCTTAATAATAATATCTGAGACTCCAGACCGATTGCACACTTGCCAACTTTATCCAAAATCATTGAGAAGCTAGTCAAAACCAGAATGCTGTCTTTCTTGTCGCAATGTGAAGTTATTAAGTGAAGTTCGCATTTCTCGAGGGCGGAAGTACACTAAATTGCACATAAATTGCGTACATTGAAATGATGAAATTGTTTTGGTTTAAGCGGAGTATGACAAGTAAACGTCAAGTTTTGTCAGTTGCAATAATATGCCGAGACAATCATTATACACTTTTTTTAAAACACAAATACTCACCCGCCTCAGTGAGGACCTATGGTCGGTGAGAAGAACGATATAACTAAATAACCAGATCTAAATCCGATGGAAAATGTCTGGGTAAAAACTATTTACCAATGAAATTGGGTGCCTCGGCTCAGAAATCAGGCAAAACTACTTTATGCCATTCTAAATGCGTGGAATGAGCTCGTCAATAATGTTCAATATTGTCATAATTTATAAAATTTCATGGCGAGTACAAGAATCTTTGGCCAGAAATGGTTCTGCTCCCGGATATCAATTAAAATGATCTAAATTTTTCTTTGTGAACCAAGTGAATAAATTCAAAGTCGTACCCACAATATATCGTTTTCATTTTTTGATAAAATAATAAACAGTTTGTGTACATAGCATGTAAATATTTTGACTGTCTATTACACTGCTTAAAGAGAAACAGTTTCCACTGTGTATGTACACATTTTTTGTGCAAGTTAGTGTACATAGGATGCCATATACAGTTAGGACGTAAATAGTCCCCCTCCCCTCTAACTTTTGAACGCATTAATATTTTTGGCTCAAATTATTATTGTCAAGAGGTTCAGGGACAGCATTTTGAAAATTTATTGAGATAATTTTGCATGATTTCGTTCTTAATATTATCTTTAGTATAAGGTTTTTTTGAAATTTTTCATTAAATACTGTTGTAGAAACAATCACTTATGTTATAGGTTAGTTTTTTCATTGTTAATAAAGTTCTTTTAAGAATTAGAGATAGTATTTTGACCCAAATAATTTATTTTCGATATGGCGCCATTTCCTTAAGAAAAATGTTAAGGACTTCAAACCTTGGGGGTGAAAAGAGAATGGAAGGACCTTTCAAATAAGGTATCACATGACCCCCTTTTCCATTTGATAATTTGTTTCAAAATGGTGCCCAGCTGTCAGTTTGACAGTTGAAATTTTTTTTGGAGGTCAAAACTTAGTAAAGTCTACCCTGAACAACACCTCCAAATTTGAGCCAAAAATATTAATGCGTTCAAAAGTTAGAGGGGGCGGGGACTATTTACGTCCTCACTGTATAATATTCTTGAGGACTTGTACATCACTGTTGTTAATGAAAGGTTGGTGTCGGCGGCAGTCGTTTATGACATGTCGAAGGCATATTTGACTGTGTTAACCATGAGATGTCACTACGGAGACTGGAACATTATGGATTTCGAGGCATTGCACTTTCTTGGTTTTGCTCGTACCTGACTAATAGAACACAGCGAATTCATTTCGATGGTGACATTTCAGCAAAGGGGTTTCTAAACTGTTGTCCCGCAGGGCTCAGTCCTGGTTCCTCTGTTCTCTCTCCTCTGTATATAAATGGCTAGTTTGGATGTAACGGGTACTTTCACTTTGTTTTCTGATACCTCGATTTTGGGGCATGCACAGGAAGTCACAGTTTCAATTTTAAATAATTTGAAACTAGTAAAGGGCTGGTGTGACTCACATCAGTGAAATTATTGCTACTGGTTGTTTTGCTTGACGCACTGTTATTGTGGAACTTGGTCTTGATGTTGCTGAACACGTTTATTACGCTCTCATCGAATCGCGTCTGCGTTATGGCATAGTGTTTTGGGTTTCTGCTATCAATAATTTGATGGCTATCCTTTTCAAGGATCAGAAAAGAGCCATTCGTTATCTGTGCCAGGCTATGCCACGTAAATCCTGCAGAATTCTTTGTCCAAGATCTAAAATCCTCACGAACACATGTCTTTATATTTTGGAATCAGTAAGTCTTATTTTTAGAAACAAATCAGACTTTTTTCAGAGAAGTGTAAGGCATCCCACTTGTTATGCGAACCAATTAGAATGTTCAACCACCTACCAAAAAGTGTGCAATCTTCACCTAGTCCCTCTAAGTCTGTTTGTGATATTGCATCAAATAAAGCTTTTTATACCTTGGAAGAATTTCATGGAGATAAACTTTGTGACTAGTCTAATTTAATTCACTAGTTTAAAGTAGTAGGTACCTACATTGTATTTATTGTTCTATTTTGAATATGATGTTTTGGTCTCAGGAGTAATTATTTCCAGTTATTGTATTTTTTGTATTTTATTTTATTTGAGACTGTTTTACTGTGCTTTGTCTAATGAACCCTTGGTTTTTTGACAATAAATCTGGTTCTGATTCTGACCTGTTGAACCAAAAAATAATGGGAAGCAAGATGGTGCAAATTACAAGGAATGGGACACAGTAAAACAATGATGGAGAGGAAATCCAATCAACTTTCAAGGGAAGTCTACTGGCACTCACTACTCAATAAAAATCTGCTTTGTGAAGAAACATAGATATAAGCGTTCGTTTTTTACTTGGGAATGATTTTACGTTTCATACTATTATTAACATACAGGGTGATTCATGAGGAAATGTCAATACTCCAGGTACGTATCCAGGACCCAAAAATAAACAAAAAAGTCTATATAAATATGGGTTCGCCCCAAAAAGTGAAAAAGACAGATAGAGCCATACTAAGGTTGGATTCGAATTCGTCATACCAAAAAACCCCTGGATACCAATTTTTACTACAATATTCAAAATATTATAGATTCTATTTAAAGAATAAGAAAATAAAATTAAATTTGAAAAACGAAGGCCTTGCGGTCACATTTCTATACAAGATTTTAAGTTTATTTTTGGGCCCTGAATACGCACCTGAAGTAAAGTACACACCCTGTATGTCATTATGACACTCATTTTTGCTGGCTATGAGACTTAAACATTGGTCTCTGAGGCTCTTTCGCTATATCCCGAATTAAATTCATATTTGGTTTATAGAAAGATCACATACTCAATCATTGATGAGGTTATTTTGAGATTATTGGATGAAGAAGGAAAGAATAACTGTTATAGTTGAGCAGGAAATCTTCTACATGTGTACCTCAGAGCGAAAGTATGTTAAGTAAGAAAAAAAAGTTGGAAGATGATCGAGTTTAAACTTTTTTTATTCAAGGTTTCATGAAATTTTTGAACCTGAAAAAATATTACTTAATTTTGAACCTATACGACTATGGCATCATCTAGATCTTCAAAAACTGCTTCTTCAATTGAGAAAAATAAGTTTACCAATTTTCATTTTAGAATAAATAACTTTTTATCGTTTTCATTGTGTGCATTTGGAGAAATCTAAGAAATCGGAATAAAAATCAAATACAATATCTAGTTTTTAACGAAAGAAGACTTCAAAATGCAATGTACCTTGAGCATTTTTTTTGTGAAATTCAAACTAACTCATGTCGATATGAATATCGTAATTCAAGAACGTGTCTACAAATAAATTTCCAAAGACTATACGGAGTGTTTAAATTAAGCTAAACATCTTAATTCTTGGTTGTTTTCGAACAGTAATTAATGTAAATTTTGAAGAGATATGCCAAGACGTGATCAACTCACGTCGTTAAGATTGCATTCGAAATTCGATAATTTGTTACAATATTTATTGGGTTTAAAAATGACGATTAGATCGACGATGCATATAGGCTCTAAATTGGACGACTGAGAGAACGACATAGTGAACATTAATCAAAGGAAGTTACAGAATGAAAGTGATTATCGCTCGAATCAGAATTTAAATATACAGGTCGTTGGTAGGGTAGTAATGACTCCCAGTTTAGTGATCTGAAACTTATCCAGCGCCAGCGCTTATCTGAAAATCTAGCACAAACTTTGCATGTTATTTAATTTTGTCTTTATTTCTTTGATGATTCTAGAAAATTATTTCGATAAGTCGGGTTGAGTACCAGAAAGTAGACTGTACGATCAGCAGTTGTTTTTACCTGTCCTTTTTTCATCAAAATCTTGGCCCTAGGACAGTCATAGCTGAATTGTTTTATAGAATTGAATATACAAAAAAAGTACATTTTAATTAGACATCAATATTTCAACCACGTATTCCATGCCCCTAAATGAAGATATAAGTCTATACAGGGTGTCCTATCTTAAACGAAACGGCATTGATTTTGGGCATTTAGGGCCGGTTGCACAAATACTTTGAAACTTTGAACTATAGTTCATTGTTCAACGTTAAAAAGTCCATGTGAACTGCAGATCATCAGTGTACCTACAACAGTTCATAGTTTTATGCAAACGGCCCTTAATGACATGAAAAATGAGACACTGATTACAACAGCAGAGTTTCAAGCTTCTGCTTGGCGGTCGAGGTGGTTTTGATCTGTTGGTTCTTGGTGTACTCTTCACTTCAATTATTTTGTTAACAAAAGTATTTACCTCCTACCTACCAGTTAGTAATGTATTATATCGTTTTTTGGCATTTCATCGATGCCTGACGACTTTTGGCCTTCTCCTTGTCAAGTTGTGATTTCTGTGATTCTTTGATTATCGTGTTGTCTTTCATTAAACCATGAAGTTTTTTTGAATATACCCTCCCCATACCTCGTAGTCCTAGTGTTTTGTATGGAGGGAGAGTCTGAAATAAGTGCGCATTTTGACATTGTGAATAGAGTATAGGTTACGATACTCACCTATGTGTCCGCAAACGTGTCGAAGATAATGATAATAAGAATGATAATTTCGATGTTTGATCTGTAAATTCGAATTTGTTCTTTTTCAGGCAATAAAGCGCAGCACAGACAACTGAGTAGTTGTCATGAAACAATTTTCCTAAAGGTTGGAATAAGTGGATTTTCCTGCTATATCGAAAACGATGCGACGCATCCAAGAAGAAAAACTCAGGTTAACTTTTTTGCTTAAACTTGAACGGAAAGTCAATTAATGGTTTTTACTTTGTGAAAACTTGATGTAGTACCACTTTTTTTTGTCGTTAAAATAGATATTAATCGCTCAAGGTCCGGTCCCAGAAATGTTGAACTCGAACGAGTTTCTCAAGAAGATGTTCAAGAACTCTGGATACACTCCCTGGAAGCTTGAACACAATCGTTGAGAAGTTTCGAATCTATACAGACAACAAGTCAAAATGTTCCCAAACTTTCAACACCCTTTTTTTTTATTAACGAGATGTTTGCAGACTCATGTTTCTTCACAAAAAGTGATTATCCTACCACCATGATACTCATGACGAAATGCGAACCAATTCCAGACTCACCATGTATACAGGGTGTTCCAGTTGTTGAAAGTTACAGTTTCCACTGTATAATGTGTTTGTTAAAAAAACCATCTGAAAGGTAGAGAAAGTCAGCTCAGCTTACTTTTTTTAAATTATTCATTTCCATTGATCCATTCCTAAGGCCAAGCATATACTTTATTAGGTTATGGGCCCAGACACCCTACAAGTGCAATAAAGGAAAGAAACATGATACTTAAACACAAAAGATATGATCAATTACTGAACAAAATTAGAACCAAGCCGCGCATGTCATCACCGCGAGCCAAAAGTGAGGCTGGATTTAAAACATCAATAACGCTATCTAGTTACCATTTGCTGGGCAAAATTTGAACTGGCTCACGCATGACGTCCCAGCGTGACATTGATTGAATAGGTTTGAGGTAGGTCACGTGATAACTTCTGAAGGGGATGTGCGAAAAGTTTATCTTGTTTGTTTTAGTATCATGGTAACCGAGTTACCCAGGTAACCTATGAATTTTGAGGTTCGGACACGCAATGACGTCAGCGAAACCTGCGCGTGAGCATATCTTGTTTGTTCAAGTATCATGGGAGAGAAATATGGATTTTGTGAGACATGTCAAGCCTTTGAGTGAAGTTGAAGATTGGTCGATATGGAAACACGAAATGAGAGATATCAGATTATCATGAAGGAGCCTCAGACGTTATCGATGGTAAGCTAGTCAAACCCACACCACTTGCTGCAGACGCGACGGAAGCACAAATCAAGAAATACAAGGAATGTTCTGATCTGTGCTATAAGGCTAATAGCTATGCCAAGGTAATGATGACGAGTGCCGTTTCTGATTCAGTATATCAGAAGATCATGGAAAAGAAATCAGCTTTCGAAGCATGACATGCATTGAAACAGCAGTTTGAAGCAACAAGTGAGGATCAGCTTTTCAAAGTTTGTACAGATTTTTTCGCATTTGCCCGGTCATCAAAAAATGATATTTCCACTAATATCGCAATACTGAAGAATTTATGAGCTGAATTGAACAATAGTCTGATAGCTAAGGGAGAGAATATGTTGCCCGCTCTTCTGATCATTTGTAAAATCCTTCATATTCTTCCTAGTTATTTTGAATCATTCAAATCAATTTGGATGTTACTGACCAAAGAAAATGAAAAGACTCTCGATGAATCAACTATGCAGCTGTGTATGTTTGAAAGAAACTTCACAAGACGGTTAGATCATGATACATATACAGAGGCAATGGTGCTACAAGCCAACAATATTGGGAAGAGGGAGATTTTGAATAAGAAAGATTCAAGAGCCAATACTATCTGTCACTACTGTAAAAAGAGAGGCCATTGGATAAAGAAATTGCCGCAAATGGAAAGCAGATGGGCGACCACCTAGAAATCAAGACGAAAAAGCAGCAGGAAAGAATGCAGAGTCCACACAGAAAGACTTAACATTTGTAGATTTATCCCTGGTTTATACAACTTCATAAGCATAAGCGTTAAAAATTTGACTGTCAATCAAAATTCATACTTGACATCAAAGTAAAACTGACTTTAGGAGATATTGCAATATTCACAAAAATGCACAAAACAGTAAACAGTTCAGAAACCAAAACAGAACATATACAACTGTCGAGAAGCCAGGCGCCAAAGAAAATCATGATATTACTTATATGAAGACAGGACTATATTCGACTACCACTGTATTTGATTGTCAGAAATGACGCCTGCGCTGTTCCAATCTTGGCATAACTTCATAAGGATGAAAACTATCAACTTTCTTATCCTTATGCTTATCGATATGTTTATGAAAGTTTGTATAAACGCGTTCATAAGAAACCATACATTAGACTTTTGTGCTTATGCTTATGAATGGGTTGTATGAACCAGGCATAAGAAGTTCAGTCAACCGAGCCAGATAAATCAGTGCGGTGGGTTGATAATGGTGCAACCAAGCATATTACCAATACAGCGATTTACTTCAGTGATTTTGAGCATTTCAGTGTTCCTTGTTCAATAAAAGCTGCTGGAAAAAAACGCTTGAGGCTGTTGGAAAAGGCACTATTCAGTTTGTAAACACAAACAAAGCTTGGACAGATATATGCGTGTCCGAAGTTATGACACTGAATGATGTGTGGTATGCTCCGGAAGTTTCAGGAAATCTATTTTCAGTTTTCGCTGCACATGACAGGAATATCAAAAGTGTTTTCCAATCATCCGCAAGACAGTTCTGGTTCCAAGTTGATGGTAAGATAGCTGTCACTGGTGAAAGAGAATTTGGTGGGACTCTATTCAAAACTGATATCAAGCCGATTGTTCCTCAACAAACCCAACAAACATAGAAGGTCAAATTCACCGCTTCTCGACCTACGAATTGGTCGACAGATAATAACGTCCAATTATGAAAAGGGCAAAATAACCAACATTTGTCCTAATATTTTCCTATGTGGGGAAAAAACTGAAGTAATTTGGAAGTAATAAAGAGGTCGATAGGTTCTTGCCAACCATTAGGTTGATACTCCATAATAGTCAATTAATCCAAATAAGCGGATCAACTGCGGAATGAGAGATAACTCGTATACACCTTCATTTGAGCATTCTGAAAGTTGTCTAAATAGTCTCACAAAATCTCATGTCGGCGTCTTTAGATATACAAGGTCAAAGGTCACAAAAATCAGTTTTTCGTAAATATCTCGCTTTCTATGGTTTCAATCTTATTTGCATATATTACAAAAATTGAAAAGCATATAGTTCTCTATAAATATAGCTCAAAACTTTTTTTATACGGCTAATCGTTTTTGAGATAGATCGCAGAGAGTGCGCTGTGCTCAATCATAGATAGCAATGCAAGGCCATGCGTGATTGCCGGTAAATAACACGTTGTATGAAGTCGCCAAATCACTGAAACATTACTAATTTTGAATGATTCACATTGTTCAAAATGAAATTCCCTTAATTTGACAGGTCTGATGATGCCTTATCAGGTGAAACATTGATCACCTTGAGATGAATTTCTAAATTTTGATCAACTGACTCAAGTATTTTAAGAAGAAAACTGCCCTCTGCAAATACTGCAACGAAATAGAATCCGCATTTTGTTGGCAAGTCATCACACATAACAACTCACTTGGTGGCATTGATGACGAAGATCGATAGTTGTTTGGCGTTTACCGTATACCCAATTCATCTAGTCAAAAAGATAAAAAAATTAGCCTTCAAAGTAAGCTCATCCTCCACCAACTCTAATGCAGCGGCTCATCCACATAAAAGGAGTGTAGGTATATTACCATTACCAAATCAAAACTTCATTAGGGAAAGATTAAGAACCCCAGAAATAAGGTTAAATGGTAATTCGAAATAAACTCCTGGAACCGATAACCAAAATATCACCATAAGCATCAGGATGAATTTCTAAACACGCTATTTTGCAACTACAATAATGAAGAATTATATTGCTCGTTATGCGGATGCAGAAATTCGAGGATCCAATGTTCTGCAGCTTGTGATCAACGGATTAGACAAGCTTGCCCCAATGTTTCATCGCATTAGAGCGATCTTGATAAAGGAAGTATCTACATTAGACCCCGAATTCCTCTAAGATTCGAAATGAACTCCTGGAACCGATAACCACAATATCACCATCAGCATCAGCAAAAGTATCATTGAACATGATGAATCAATACAAACTTTCCAAAATCAAAAATGCCCGAGTGATCTATCTACTTCATCTAACGTATTATTCTCCGGGACTCACGGCTGAGTTTGCATTGCTATGTATATGGTTGAGCGCTGAGCGCTTTCCGCGGTCTATCTTGAAAACGGTTGACCGTTTTAAAAAAAATCAAACAAAATTTATAGAGAATTTTATGCTTTACAATTTTTGTAATAGATGCAAATAAGATTAAAATCATAGGAAGCGAGATATTAACGAAAGACTGATCTTTGTGACCATTGACCTTGTATTTATCTCAAGACGCCAACACGAGATTGTATAAGACTTTTGAGACAACTTTTAGAATGCTAAATTTAAGAAGAATACCAGTTTACAGGTTATTATCTCTCATTCCGCAGTGAACCCCTAATACGACTGGGCTATGAAGGGTAATAAAGGAACTGTCAACCTGTTTTACGTCAAAATGTGGGAAATCTGACCATATATATCAAGGTGACCTATCTCTTACCTGTTGGTAAATAACAATGACAGGGAGAATACACTTGCATAATATTGATGTGAGATGGACAAGGATACAGAACTATGGAACCGTCGCGTACATGTGTAAATAATGGAGTATGGCTTTTGTCACGTGTCGAAGTGAAAGAATAACTATGGCGTCTTACTTGGTATTATATTTACGAAGTATTTTTTTCGTTCATTGGAAGAAAATGTAACTGCGAAAGAAACTTTTCTGTATAATATCGGGAAGATACTTGCAGAAAATTGATGCGCCCTAATTTCATGTCCATTTCGATTCATTATTACCAGAGTTTGCGAAATTTTGAAACAACCTTGAATCCAAACTAGCTATAATAGCATAGGAATGTTATAAACAAACTTGCCAGTGGTTGTAATCATCTTTGGATATGTGAATATCCCCAAAAGTAGTCAGAAATTCAATAAAATTAAGACATAACACATTGTATTTTTAATTAGATGCTGATTTTAAACATGGCCGCTCTCATATGTTGTGTACCTATAAGTCAACTTTTTGACCCTAATGACATTATTTCTTGATTTAGGTCAAAATTGACTAGATATCGACCTTTGTTATAACCTGATAGACAGAATTGTGGTGATAATTTAGTCATATGCCACCTAAATTCAGAAGAAATAAAAGTCTTGTCCTTGAAGGTAACTTTTTGGTTGTTTTCAAGTAATTTAGACTTATTCCCACACCTTATACAGAGTGTCCACTCTGAAGTGTCACCCCCCTGTAACATTTTTGTTTATTAACCGTTTTTATTTATTTTTTTGTTTGTTAGGTCTCGTCAAACACTTTTTGAACATTATACCAAATCAGTTCCAGGGACGTCCTTTGGGTGATTATGGGGGTTCAAAGTGGGTCAAATCTCAAAAAATCGTATTAGGGGATTTTTTAGGAAAAAACTGACAACGGAATCTCAATCAGAATGACCAAAAACCTCCCTGTTCACATTTTCAAAAAAAAAAATGTTACTGTTTTGGTTATTTTTTGTTTGTCAATTTGGTAATTCAATACTTATACTGCTCATTGAGTCTTCCTGTACGTTCTGCTTAATAAGTTGTTAATAAAATCCAAGAATGTGTGTTTTAAACAAAAAATCATCGATACCTAATACAGGGTGGGTGACTTCAGAGTGGACACACCGTATATGTCATGATTGTATAAGAGACAATGCATGTTTATCTTTTTCTTTTCTTCTGATCTAGAGTTCTTAGATTGTTTGTTGGGATATCGGGTCAATATTTCAAATAATTTGGCCACCCCATTAATTTGAGCGTTTGACTCCGTTTGAGGTTATTTATGGAGTTGAACGACCTTTGTTATAACCCAACAGACAGGTAGCGATAAAGACAGAATGTTGGTCATAATTTAGTAATATTCCACCTAAATTCAGAGGAACTCACAGGAAAATTATCTAAATGAACTTTATTTATTTCGAGAATAAGATATAGTTCCCTCGAGCTTAATAACTAATAGCTGTTCATGACATTGTAGATTGAAGTCAAATTGCGAGGTAAAAGCAGGTAGTTTTATACCAAATCAAGACATTTTTCTTTTCTTCTGGTCAAGATTCCTTGAATTGTTTGTTGGGAACAGTCAAAATCAATACTGTTGCTGCAGACGAATCTATGCTTCAGTTGTATCACGAAAGATTGGGAAACCAAGATAAGAATCATGTGAAGAGTGAATTACAGCAAGAACTTGGAATCAGTGTAAGGTTGAACAGAGACTCATGTGAGCCATGCATGTATGGAAAGTCACATCGTCTGCCTTTTGGATCCAGAGTGAAACCAACAACAGCCTGGTGAGTTATTTTCTGTGGATCTTTTGATCTGTCGTTCCAGAAGAAAAGGTATTTGTTTGTTTTTAGAGATGCCTATACAAAATTCAGGTAGATATGGGTATCTATCACGAGAGAGGTCAAAAGCCAAAGATGTCTTGAAGGACATGCTAGCCCATGCAGAAGATATGGGACATTCAGTAAAAGAGATTCTGTCAGATGGCGGAGGAGAGTACAATAGTGAGGCGTTCAAAAAAGTTTTGAAGTCAATAGGTATCACACTGAGGGTAACAGCGCCTTATACGCCAGAGCAAAATGGCGGAAGTGAGCGTGAAAATCGAACGATCGTTGAAATGGATCGAACATTCAAGTACCTATTCCAATCCAGATGCAGAATTTTCTGTAGCAATTTGGGCGGAATTGGTAAACACAATTATCTACGTCCTGAATAGAACCGGAAAATCTTGTGTTTGAAGGGGTAAAATATTATGAGCTTTGGACTGGAAAAAAGCCTAGAATAAATCATCTCAGGATATTGGCTCAACTTGTTTCGCTTATATTCCTAAGCAAAAAAGAAGGAGGAAAATGGATAAAAAAGCTGTGGAAGGATTTCTGGTCGGATACGATGGTGATGAGCGGTTTTGGATTTGGGTCAAGGAAGAAAATGTAGTTTTTCTGTCAAGAGATGTGAAATTCCCAGAGAAGTAACAAGATTGTGACCTAGAAGTGAAAGCTGATATCTAATAAAAAGATTTGGCCAAAATGGAAAAAGATAGTTCAACTGAAGACGATGAAAGTGGAGAAGAAATCCCGTAGTAGAGAAAATATGGACTAAGAGATCGCAGAAATATCAAAAAGCCAAAAGACTTTGTTGCTATTTCTAGAGAAATTGTTTGTGAAGTAGCAATCCCTGATACATATGAAGAAGCATTGAGCTGCAGAGAGAAGTTTCATTGGAAAAGAGCAATGGACAGTGAGATCAGTTCTCTTATATATAATAGTACTTGGGATCTTGCTGACTTGCCTCAAGGTTTCAAGGCTTTGACCTGCAAATGGGAGTACAAGTTAAAGACATCACCAGATGGTAGCATAGATAAGTATAAAGCCAGACTTGTGATAAAAGTTAATAATCAAAAAAGAGGGATTAATTATGACCAAACTTTTAGTCCTGTTACAAAAATGTCTACCATTCGAGCTTTTCTTAGTGTTGCAGCTAGTGAAGAAATGATAATGATACAGTTTTACATATCAACTGCCTTTTGTATGGAAATTTGGAGGAAGATATTTTTATGCAGCAGCCAGAGGAGTACTTAGATGGAACAAAAAAAGTTTGTAGTCTCAAGAAAAGTTTGTATATGGATTGAAGCAAACGCCTCGATGTTGGAATAAAAGGTTTGATATGTTTTTGGCGAAGTTGGGATTCAAGAAAAGCAGTGCAGATCCATGTCTATATACTCGACAAAAAGACGATACAAACATTTTTATTGTATTATATGTCGATGATGGATTGGTGTCAGCAACATGTCAGGAAAAATTGGTCAATTTTATTTCTGAACTGGAAAAATGATTCAAAATAACCACAAGGGCAGCAGACTATTTTCTGGGAATACAGATAGAAAAATCAGACGATGAAAGTTTGCAAATCCATCAATATGCTTGTATCTAGAAATTACTAGACAAATTTCAATTTTCAGAATGCAAGCCGGTAAGTACACCAATTTTGAAAAATATGGAAAATTCAGAATCAGGAAAAGTGTCTAGAGCCAAGACAAGTTTTCCCTCAGTCAAAACCACGGTTGCAGTTGATATCCAAGCAGATGGGTCTTTACTGAAGATGAAGAGTTTTTGTTTACAAACAAGGGAAAGTGTTGAAAGCTACAGTCTCCACTGTATAATGTGTTTCTTTAAAAAACACCTGAAAGGTGGAGAAAGTCAGAGTGACATAATTAGAGTGTCAGATTAGCTTACTAGTTTTCTTGAATTATTCATTTCCATTAATAAATCCATTCCTGAAGCACTTCCAAGCATATACTTTATTACCAATAAGGGGGCCTTAAACTTGAACGGAAAGTCAATTAATGGTTTTTACTTTGTGAAAACTTGATGTAGTACCACTTTTTTTTGTCGTTAAAATAGATATTAATCGCTCAAGGTCCGGTCCCAGAAATGTTGAACTCGAACGAGTTTCTCAAGAAGATGTTCAAGAACTCTGGATACACTCCCTGGAAGCTTGAACACAATCGTTGAGAAGTTTCGAATCTATACAGACAACAAGTCAAAATGTTCCCAAACTTTCAACACCCTTTTTTTTTATTAACGAGATGTTTGCAGACTCATGTTTCTTCACAAAAAGTGATTATCCTACCACCATGATACTCATGACGAAATGCGAACCAATTCCAGACTCACCATGTATACAGGGTGTTCCAGTTGTTGAAAGTTACAGTTTCCACTGTATAATGTGTTTGTTAAAAAAACCATCTGAAAGGTAGAGAAAGTCAGCTCAGCTTACTTTTTTTAAATTATTCATTTCCATTGATCCATTCCTAAGGCCAAGCATATACTTTATTAGGTTATGGGCCCAGACACCCTACAAGTGCAATAAAGGAAAGAAACATGATACTTAAACACAAAAGATATGATCAATTACTGAACAAAATTAGAACCAAGCCGCGCATGTCATCACCGCGAGCCAAAAGTGAGGCTGGATTTAAAACATCAATAACGCTATCTAGTTACCATTTGCTGGGCAAAATTTGAACTGGCTCACGCATGACGTCCCAGCGTGACATTGATTGAATAGGTTTGAGGTAGGTCACGTGATAACTTCTGAAGGGGATGTGCGAAAAGTTTATCTTGTTTGTTTTAGTATCATGGTAACCGAGTTACCCAGGTAACCTATGAATTTTGAGGTTCGGACACGCAATGACGTCAGCGAAACCTGCGCGTGAGCATATCTTGTTTGTTCAAGTATCATGGGAGAGAAATATGGATTTTGTGAGACATGTCAAGCCTTTGAGTGAAGTTGAAGATTGGTCGATATGGAAACACGAAATGAGAGATATCAGATTATCATGAAGGAGCCTCAGACGTTATCGATGGTAAGCTAGTCAAACCCACACCACTTGCTGCAGACGCGACGGAAGCACAAATCAAGAAATACAAGGAATGTTCTGATCTGTGCTATAAGGCTAATAGCTATGCCAAGGTAATGATGACGAGTGCCGTTTCTGATTCAGTATATCAGAAGATCATGGAAAAGAAATCAGCTTTCGAAGCATGACATGCATTGAAACAGCAGTTTGAAGCAACAAGTGAGGATCAGCTTTTCAAAGTTTGTACAGATTTTTTCGCATTTGCCCGGTCATCAAAAAATGATATTTCCACTAATATCGCAATACTGAAGAATTTATGAGCTGAATTGAACAATAGTCTGATAGCTAAGGGAGAGAATATGTTGCCCGCTCTTCTGATCATTTGTAAAATCCTTCATATTCTTCCTAGTTATTTTGAATCATTCAAATCAATTTGGATGTTACTGACCAAAGAAAATGAAAAGACTCTCGATGAATCAACTATGCAGCTGTGTATGTTTGAAAGAAACTTCACAAGACGGTTAGATCATGATACATATACAGAGGCAATGGTGCTACAAGCCAACAATATTGGGAAGAGGGAGATTTTGAATAAGAAAGATTCAAGAGCCAATACTATCTGTCACTACTGTAAAAAGAGAGGCCATTGGATAAAGAAATTGCCGCAAATGGAAAGCAGATGGGCGACCACCTAGAAATCAAGACGAAAAAGCAGCAGGAAAGAATGCAGAGTCCACACAGAAAGACTTAACATTTGTAGATTTATCCCTGGTTTATACAACTTCATAAGCATAAGCGTTAAAAATTTGACTGTCAATCAAAATTCATACTTGACATCAAAGTAAAACTGACTTTAGGAGATATTGCAATATTCACAAAAATGCACAAAACAGTAAACAGTTCAGAAACCAAAACAGAACATATACAACTGTCGAGAAGCCAGGCGCCAAAGAAAATCATGATATTACTTATATGAAGACAGGACTATATTCGACTACCACTGTATTTGATTGTCAGAAATGACGCCTGCGCTGTTCCAATCTTGGCATAACTTCATAAGGATGAAAACTATCAACTTTCTTATCCTTATGCTTATCGATATGTTTATGAAAGTTTGTATAAACGCGTTCATAAGAAACCATACATTAGACTTTTGTGCTTATGCTTATGAATGGGTTGTATGAACCAGGCATAAGAAGTTCAGTCAACCGAGCCAGATAAATCAGTGCGGTGGGTTGATAATGGTGCAACCAAGCATATTACCAATACAGCGATTTACTTCAGTGATTTTGAGCATTTCAGTGTTCCTTGTTCAATAAAAGCTGCTGGAAAAAAACGCTTGAGGCTGTTGGAAAAGGCACTATTCAGTTTGTAAACACAAACAAAGCTTGGACAGATATATGCGTGTCCGAAGTTATGACACTGAATGATGTGTGGTATGCTCCGGAAGTTTCAGGAAATCTATTTTCAGTTTTCGCTGCACATGACAGGAATATCAAAAGTGTTTTCCAATCATCCGCAAGACAGTTCTGGTTCCAAGTTGATGGTAAGATAGCTGTCACTGGTGAAAGAGAATTTGGTGGGACTCTATTCAAAACTGATATCAAGCCGATTGTTCCTCAACAAACCCAACAAACATAGAAGGTCAAATTCACCGCTTCTCGACCTACGAATTGGTCGACAGATAATAACGTCCAATTATGAAAAGGGCAAAATAACCAACATTTGTCCTAATATTTTCCTATGTGGGGAAAAAACTGAAGTAATTTGGAAGTAATAAAGAGGTCGATAGGTTCTTGCCAACCATTAGGTTGATACTCCATAATAGTCAATTAATCCAAATAAGCGGATCAACTGCGGAATGAGAGATAACTCGTATACACCTTCATTTGAGCATTCTGAAAGTTGTCTAAATAGTCTCACAAAATCTCATGTCGGCGTCTTTAGATATACAAGGTCAAAGGTCACAAAAATCAGTTTTTCGTAAATATCTCGCTTTCTATGGTTTCAATCTTATTTGCATATATTACAAAAATTGAAAAGCATATAGTTCTCTATAAATATAGCTCAAAACTTTTTTTATACGGCTAATCGTTTTTGAGATAGATCGCAGAGAGTGCGCTGTGCTCAATCATAGATAGCAATGCAAGGCCATGCGTGATTGCCGGTAAATAACACGTTGTATGAAGTCGCCAAATCACTGAAACATTACTAATTTTGAATGATTCACATTGTTCAAAATGAAATTCCCTTAATTTGACAGGTCTGATGATGCCTTATCAGGTGAAACATTGATCACCTTGAGATGAATTTCTAAATTTTGATCAACTGACTCAAGTATTTTAAGAAGAAAACTGCCCTCTGCAAATACTGCAACGAAATAGAATCCGCATTTTGTTGGCAAGTCATCACACATAACAACTCACTTGGTGGCATTGATGACGAAGATCGATAGTTGTTTGGCGTTTACCGTATACCCAATTCATCTAGTCAAAAAGATAAAAAAATTAGCCTTCAAAGTAAGCTCATCCTCCACCAACTCTAATGCAGCGGCTCATCCACATAAAAGGAGTGTAGGTATATTACCATTACCAAATCAAAACTTCATTAGGGAAAGATTAAGAACCCCAGAAATAAGGTTAAATGGTAATTCGAAATAAACTCCTGGAACCGATAACCAAAATATCACCATAAGCATCAGGATGAATTTCTAAACACGCTATTTTGCAACTACAATAATGAAGAATTATATTGCTCGTTATGCGGATGCAGAAATTCGAGGATCCAATGTTCTGCAGCTTGTGATCAACGGATTAGACAAGCTTGCCCCAATGTTTCATCGCATTAGAGCGATCTTGATAAAGGAAGTATCTACATTAGACCCCGAATTCCTCTAAGATTCGAAATGAACTCCTGGAACCGATAACCACAATATCACCATCAGCATCAGCAAAAGTATCATTGAACATGATGAATCAATACAAACTTTCCAAAATCAAAAATGCCCGAGTGATCTATCTACTTCATCTAACGTATTATTCTCCGGGACTCACGGCTGAGTTTGCATTGCTATGTATATGGTTGAGCGCTGAGCGCTTTCCGCGGTCTATCTTGAAAACGGTTGACCGTTTTAAAAAAAATCAAACAAAATTTATAGAGAATTTTATGCTTTACAATTTTTGTAATAGATGCAAATAAGATTAAAATCATAGGAAGCGAGATATTAACGAAAGACTGATCTTTGTGACCATTGACCTTGTATTTATCTCAAGACGCCAACACGAGATTGTATAAGACTTTTGAGACAACTTTTAGAATGCTAAATTTAAGAAGAATACCAGTTTACAGGTTATTATCTCTCATTCCGCAGTGAACCCCTAATACGACTGGGCTATGAAGGGTAATAAAGGAACTGTCAACCTGTTTTACGTCAAAATGTGGGAAATCTGACCATATATATCAAGGTGACCTATCTCTTACCTGTTGGTAAATAACAATGACAGGGAGAATACACTTGCATAATATTGATGTGAGATGGACAAGGATACAGAACTATGGAACCGTCGCGTACATGTGTAAATAATGGAGTATGGCTTTTGTCACGTGTCGAAGTGAAAGAATAACTATGGCGTCTTACTTGGTATTATATTTACGAAGTATTTTTTTCGTTCATTGGAAGAAAATGTAACTGCGAAAGAAACTTTTCTGTATAATATCGGGAAGATACTTGCAGAAAATTGATGCGCCCTAATTTCATGTCCATTTCGATTCATTATTACCAGAGTTTGCGAAATTTTGAAACAACCTTGAATCCAAACTAGCTATAATAGCATAGGAATGTTATAAACAAACTTGCCAGTGGTTGTAATCATCTTTGGATATGTGAATATCCCCAAAAGTAGTCAGAAATTCAATAAAATTAAGACATAACACATTGTATTTTTAATTAGATGCTGATTTTAAACATGGCCGCTCTCATATGTTGTGTACCTATAAGTCAACTTTTTGACCCTAATGACATTATTTCTTGATTTAGGTCAAAATTGACTAGATATCGACCTTTGTTATAACCTGATAGACAGAATTGTGGTGATAATTTAGTCATATGCCACCTAAATTCAGAAGAAATAAAAGTCTTGTCCTTGAAGGTAACTTTTTGGTTGTTTTCAAGTAATTTAGACTTATTCCCACACCTTATACAGAGTGTCCACTCTGAAGTGTCACCCCCCTGTAACATTTTTGTTTATTAACCGTTTTTATTTATTTTTTTGTTTGTTAGGTCTCGTCAAACACTTTTTGAACATTATACCAAATCAGTTCCAGGGACGTCCTTTGGGTGATTATGGGGGTTCAAAGTGGGTCAAATCTCAAAAAATCGTATTAGGGGATTTTTTAGGAAAAAACTGACAACGGAATCTCAATCAGAATGACCAAAAACCTCCCTGTTCACATTTTCAAAAAAAAAAATGTTACTGTTTTGGTTATTTTTTGTTTGTCAATTTGGTAATTCAATACTTATACTGCTCATTGAGTCTTCCTGTACGTTCTGCTTAATAAGTTGTTAATAAAATCCAAGAATGTGTGTTTTAAACAAAAAATCATCGATACCTAATACAGGGTGGGTGACTTCAGAGTGGACACACCGTATATGTCATGATTGTATAAGAGACAATGCATGTTTATCTTTTTCTTTTCTTCTGATCTAGAGTTCTTAGATTGTTTGTTGGGATATCGGGTCAATATTTCAAATAATTTGGCCACCCCATTAATTTGAGCGTTTGACTCCGTTTGAGGTTATTTATGGAGTTGAACGACCTTTGTTATAACCCAACAGACAGGTAGCGATAAAGACAGAATGTTGGTCATAATTTAGTAATATTCCACCTAAATTCAGAGGAACTCACAGGAAAATTATCTAAATGAACTTTATTTATTTCGAGAATAAGATATAGTTCCCTCGAGCTTAATAACTAATAGCTGTTCATGACATTGTAGATTGAAGTCAAATTGCGAGGTAAAAGCAGGTAGTTTTATACCAAATCAAGACATTTTTCTTTTCTTCTGGTCAAGATTCCTTGAATTGTTTGTTGGGAACAGTCAAAATCAATACTGTTGCTGCAGACGAATCTATGCTTCAGTTGTATCACGAAAGATTGGGAAACCAAGATAAGAATCATGTGAAGAGTGAATTACAGCAAGAACTTGGAATCAGTGTAAGGTTGAACAGAGACTCATGTGAGCCATGCATGTATGGAAAGTCACATCGTCTGCCTTTTGGATCCAGAGTGAAACCAACAACAGCCTGGTGAGTTATTTTCTGTGGATCTTTTGATCTGTCGTTCCAGAAGAAAAGGTATTTGTTTGTTTTTAGAGATGCCTATACAAAATTCAGGTAGATATGGGTATCTATCACGAGAGAGGTCAAAAGCCAAAGATGTCTTGAAGGACATGCTAGCCCATGCAGAAGATATGGGACATTCAGTAAAAGAGATTCTGTCAGATGGCGGAGGAGAGTACAATAGTGAGGCGTTCAAAAAAGTTTTGAAGTCAATAGGTATCACACTGAGGGTAACAGCGCCTTATACGCCAGAGCAAAATGGCGGAAGTGAGCGTGAAAATCGAACGATCGTTGAAATGGATCGAACATTCAAGTACCTATTCCAATCCAGATGCAGAATTTTCTGTAGCAATTTGGGCGGAATTGGTAAACACAATTATCTACGTCCTGAATAGAACCGGAAAATCTTGTGTTTGAAGGGGTAAAATATTATGAGCTTTGGACTGGAAAAAAGCCTAGAATAAATCATCTCAGGATATTGGCTCAACTTGTTTCGCTTATATTCCTAAGCAAAAAAGAAGGAGGAAAATGGATAAAAAAGCTGTGGAAGGATTTCTGGTCGGATACGATGGTGATGAGCGGTTTTGGATTTGGGTCAAGGAAGAAAATGTAGTTTTTCTGTCAAGAGATGTGAAATTCCCAGAGAAGTAACAAGATTGTGACCTAGAAGTGAAAGCTGATATCTAATAAAAAGATTTGGCCAAAATGGAAAAAGATAGTTCAACTGAAGACGATGAAAGTGGAGAAGAAATCCCGTAGTAGAGAAAATATGGACTAAGAGATCGCAGAAATATCAAAAAGCCAAAAGACTTTGTTGCTATTTCTAGAGAAATTGTTTGTGAAGTAGCAATCCCTGATACATATGAAGAAGCATTGAGCTGCAGAGAGAAGTTTCATTGGAAAAGAGCAATGGACAGTGAGATCAGTTCTCTTATATATAATAGTACTTGGGATCTTGCTGACTTGCCTCAAGGTTTCAAGGCTTTGACCTGCAAATGGGAGTACAAGTTAAAGACATCACCAGATGGTAGCATAGATAAGTATAAAGCCAGACTTGTGATAAAAGTTAATAATCAAAAAAGAGGGATTAATTATGACCAAACTTTTAGTCCTGTTACAAAAATGTCTACCATTCGAGCTTTTCTTAGTGTTGCAGCTAGTGAAGAAATGATAATGATACAGTTTTACATATCAACTGCCTTTTGTATGGAAATTTGGAGGAAGATATTTTTATGCAGCAGCCAGAGGAGTACTTAGATGGAACAAAAAAAGTTTGTAGTCTCAAGAAAAGTTTGTATATGGATTGAAGCAAACGCCTCGATGTTGGAATAAAAGGTTTGATATGTTTTTGGCGAAGTTGGGATTCAAGAAAAGCAGTGCAGATCCATGTCTATATACTCGACAAAAAGACGATACAAACATTTTTATTGTATTATATGTCGATGATGGATTGGTGTCAGCAACATGTCAGGAAAAATTGGTCAATTTTATTTCTGAACTGGAAAAATGATTCAAAATAACCACAAGGGCAGCAGACTATTTTCTGGGAATACAGATAGAAAAATCAGACGATGAAAGTTTGCAAATCCATCAATATGCTTGTATCTAGAAATTACTAGACAAATTTCAATTTTCAGAATGCAAGCCGGTAAGTACACCAATTTTGAAAAATATGGAAAATTCAGAATCAGGAAAAGTGTCTAGAGCCAAGACAAGTTTTCCCTCAGTCAAAACCACGGTTGCAGTTGATATCCAAGCAGATGGGTCTTTACTGAAGATGAAGAGTTTTTGTTTACAAACAAGGGAAAGTGTTGAAAGCTACAGTCTCCACTGTATAATGTGTTTCTTTAAAAAACACCTGAAAGGTGGAGAAAGTCAGAGTGACATAATTAGAGTGTCAGATTAGCTTACTAGTTTTCTTGAATTATTCATTTCCATTAATAAATCCATTCCTGAAGCACTTCCAAGCATATACTTTATTACCAATAAGGGGGCCATCGGCCATATCTCGGAAACTATTTATCGTAGAGGCTTGCGGCAAAAAATTTTATGACTGAAACGGCCAAGAGAAAAACCTGGAAAATATTATCAAGATATCAAGTTTCTGGAATGGTCGCTATGGGGCGTAACAACCAGCGCCAAGTAGAAAAATAGTTTTTTTTAGAATTTTGCCCGATGAAAGTATATCGATGATAACATTTTCATATTAACCGTCTATTTACCCACACTTTTTGTCCAAAAGGGTTTTTTTCTATCTATCAAAATATAGCGGGTTGGAGATCTCTCCCGTTTGCTTGACCGATGACGAACTTGGGCTCATATGAAAGACCTTAATCTGCGCTACAAAATGCTTGTTTGCTTTTGAATCTGTGACCTTCGCCGTCGCTGCTAGATGACGTTAGCTGAAACGGTAGGATTTTCTTGAGTTTTTTTCAAAAAAATCAAATGTATTGGCATATTCAATTTTATAAATTCCAAAAGGGGATACATTTTTCAAATGAAAAAAAAACAAAAAATAAAAAACTACAATTTTTTGTTTTTTTTTCAATTTTTCAAAATAAAAATGCATCCTCTTTCGAAATATATAAAAAAAATCAAAAGTTGTTTGGCATTTGCTGTAGTTACCAATACATTTGATTTTTTTGGAAAAAACTGAAAAATGTGCTACCGTTTTAGCTAACGCCATCTGACGGCCGAAGGTCACAAATTCAAAAGCAAATGAGCATCTTGTGGTGCAGATTATGCTCTTTCATTAGTTCGTTAGAATCGGTCAAGAAAAACGGGAGAAATCTCCGTTTGTTTAGAAAAAACAGGTCGCGCTTTATCTTGATAGATAGAAAAAACCGTTTTAGACAAAAAGTGTAGGTAAATAGTCAGCAAATACGAAAATGATATCATCGATATATTTTCATTGAGCCAAATTGTATAAAAATCCTATTTTTCTATTTGGTGCTGGTTTTTACGCCCCCTAGAGACCATTTCAAGAAAAATTTCTGCCGCAAGCCTCTACGATGAATAGTTTCCGGGAGATGGCCGGTGGCCACCTTCACTGGAACACCCTGTACTTATTTATAAGTTTTCTATAGCTCTTGAAATGATTCCATTTTCTTAGTTCTGTGTTTTTATTATTGGAAAATTACCTCCAACGTTTCGTTTTGATTCTGTGGATACCCTCGCCTCGTCGATTGTATCACTCACAACTTAATACCTTCTCACCATATGCCATTGCAGTTGATCCAAATTGCAAATTTGTTTTTCTTTTCTTTTCAGATGATATTTTAAACCCTTGTTATGAACCAGAGTATTGGATTTGGTTTTTTTCGTAGAAGTGTCTCGTCTGCTGCTATATTGGCTTTTATTTTTGTCCTTGTTGTGGCTACCAAAGACCAACATCTGGTCAAAAATCCAGCTTTAACTAAATCATAGAAAGTTCATTGGTCCCACGACATTTTGAGAGTCCACCTTCCTGAAGGAACTGACCAATCGATCCGCCATTTTTTTTAAATGATGACCAAAGAAATACTGGTGAAACATTCAGCCTAAACTAAAAATAAAAAAAAATTTTTTTCACATACAGTATGTCCGCGGATGCAGTTAACAATAGGTGAAATTGACCAAAAAAAATTGAAACATACGACAAAAGTCATTCTTGATGAAAAAGTCTGCTTGCCGAAAGAATAGGAGCTACGATGAGAAAATTGATTGAAAATTAAATAAGAGCAAATAGTCATTTTTTGGACTGTCAACGTGAAATGATATAAAAAAAAACTTGCTCCAAATTTGATCAAAACTCTAATCCCGAACTTACTGAAAAAAAAAATCCATTTTCAATTCTTTTACAAAATTAAGCAATTTTGCAAGTCCGCATGTTACCACTTGTATATTATGGCTTTTGTACTTGTACAGGGTGATTCATTCTCAGCGACAGGGTACCAGTTCTCGTGAACTATTCATCATAAAGACTCGGGAGAAAAATCTGTTTGGTTAGTAGTTTAGTACACTAGTTCCGTACTATGACTTTTATAGCTACAACAACAACAGATATTCATGTACAGGGTGATTAATTTTCAGCGACAGGGTGCCAGTTCTCGTAAACCATTCATCATAGAGACCCAGGGAAAAAAAAAATAGAAATGTGCCCAGGAGAAAATGCTGGAAATATATTTTAAGCTTCTAGGATCACCGCAAGGGGGCGTAACAGTACTGTGAAAACAGAAAATCAACACATTTTCGAAATTTATCCCTTTGAACAATAAAAAAAGATGATGGAAACAGATTTAGGACGATATTCTCTACAAAATTGCTCCCCGACACTTTTCTCTAAGTTGTCAAATAAGACAGCTACAAGCCATCGAACTTGATGCCACTAAATTGCCTATAACTACGAAATTCCTTGACCGATTTGACTGTTCTTTAGCTCGTTTTAAAGAAAAAAATCTGCTCTATCTGATGCGTGTACTCGAGGTTGATTTAATCTGCTTTAGCCGATCACACAACATGAATTGTAAAAGTCAAACCTGTATTTGCGGTTTTTTCGAAATTTCCAAATGCAAACCCACTCAATAGATGCCGCCATCACGTTATTTGGATAATTTCCTATCACTTTTGTACAGATCATTTTTCTATATCTTTCAAAATAGAAGAGTTACGCAAACTTCATCAGGGATCACGCGAGAAATACTTTTGAAACAGCCCCTACAAATTTAAATGAGTCGAAAAAGTACACATCAGATTTGTCTTGATAACATCCTCTTCAGTTGATGTTGAAAACAAAATTCTATGAGTGAGAATGCCAACTATTTTTCGTTTTTGTTTTTACGAGCAGCTGAGGAGTAGAATACAGTGCACCACTTGCCAAAAATAATACGGTGAACCAGTAAACACCTTATGCCAAAAATTAAAAAAAAAATAACTAAAAAAAACAAAAAAACTCTTGCCAATGCTCAAAATCCCGAGCGTTGGCAAGGCATTCTAATCTTTTTGACACATTCAAATTCACAGGGGTTGTTTCAAAAGTATTCCACATCGGATTCCTGATGCAGTGTCCGTAACTCTTCTATTTCAAAAGATATAGAAAAATTTACTTTCATGAAAGTGGTGGTAAATTATCCAAATAACACGATGGAGGCATCAATTTAGTGGGTTTGGATTTGAAAATTTAAAAAAAACTTCAAATTCATTTTTGACTTTCACAGTTCATGTTGTGTGGTCGGCTAAGCGGATAAAATCGACCCCGAGTAAATTCACCAGAAAAAGCATATTATCCTCTTCAAAATGAGCTCAAGAACAGTCAAATCGGTTAAGGAATTTCTAAGTTATAGGCAAATTAGTGACATCAAGTTTGACAGCTTGCAGTTGTCTTATTTGACAACTTAGAGAGAAGTGGCGGGGAGCAATTTTGTAGAGAATATCGTCCAAAATCTGTTTCCATATTCTTATTTGCTAGTTCACCGGGAAAATTTTCCAAAATTAATCGATTTTCTGCTTTCACAGTACTATTACGCCCCCTTGCGGCGATCCTAGAAACTTGAAATATATTTCCAGCATTTTCTCTCGGGCACATTACTATACAGATTTTTTTCCTGGGTCTCTATGATGAATAGTTCACCAGAACTGGCACCCTGTCGCTGAAAATTAATCACCCTGTACATGAATATCTGTTGTTTTTGTAGCTATAAAAGTCATAGTACGGAACTAGTGAAATGCGGACTTGCAAAATTGATCGATTTTTAAAGATTTTCATTGATTCAAATTTTCTTCAGTAAGTTCGGATCCAGGGTTAGGACTAAATCTGGAGCCTGTTTTTTATCTATCTTCAAACGTTGAAGGGTCAAAAAATTACTGTTTGCTTTTGTTTCATTTTATGTTTTTACATTTTTTGAGACGCCCTGTATAATAAAAAACAGTTTTCTCATCGTAGATTCTATTTTTTTTTAGCAAGCAAACTTTTTTTTTTATCAAGAATCACTTTTTGTCGTAACTTTTAATTTTTGGTCCATTTCAGCTCTTGTTAACCGTATCCGCGGAACGCCCCCTGTTCCGCCTCCCCTAGGAACCGCGATCCTGGCGAATCCTTTCGGATGACACCCAATAAGAGTCCGTCGTAGAACATTCTCTCAAAAAATAGGCCAGGCCGGTATATTTTTCCATGATTGAGAGTCACCTCAGAATATATGCCATCGCTTTTTAGGGTTATTGCAATAGTGCTTTATTCACTTCTGTTTTTAGACTGCAAACGAGAGCGGTAAGGTTAATCTGTAGAGCCAATTCTAGTGAACACTGTAGACCCTTGTTCTGGAAGCACAGTTATACTAACCTTACCACGTCTTTTCATATGACAATCCGTCAGTGTATGAATTATAAAAAGCCCAGATCGGTCCTTCTACAAGAGCGGAAGTGCATTTATCCATCCAGACATGCTCGTAATATTGCTTTTGACATTGCCCAAGACTGCGCTTACCAAGAGCTCCGTGATTTATGAGAGTCTGAAGATTATCAATCATTTGCCATCTGACCTCAAAAGTCTATATATAGTACTTCGCAGTTTTTAAGATTCAGGTATGATCATTGTTGCAGGATAAAGCATTCTATAGTAAGAAGAAGTTTTTTTCTGTTGTTCTGTTACACTTACTTGTGTTGCTTTACTATATTTTCTAATAATTTACAATATTGTTATGTTGGATCATTATACACTTCATACTTTGTCAAAAAATGTGATACTTTTGAGTCAATAAAGTATTTTTTGATTGATTTTTCCGCACAACTCTTCGCAAACGTTGTAAAACCTACGCCCTTATAATATTGCAAGTCGAAAATCACTCTTTTCAGAACAAACTCTGATCAAACTATGTCTTCACTAACGAAAAAAACAAACATGAGCAAGACTTAAATGTTTGATTTTGACTGGCGTAATTTTTTATTCGGACTAGGAAAGCTCCTTCATTGTCTATTGGGAGATCTGAATTTTAGCCCCACAATTGAAAAATTCATGAGATTCTTCAAAGACACATCATTTAACGGCTTTTCGGTGGTAATCGGAAGGATGGTAGAGAGCATCAGTAACAGGTCCAATTCCTTATTCGAAATCCTTGATGCGCGACCGGCACGCCATAATTTGTCTCCAGACGTGTTCTCCATTTTTTCTGACACGTCTATTTGAGAATATGAATGTAACTGTTCACCATACGAAAAAGAATTCTCTTTTCTATGCTGTTCACTCCGCACAAAAACCTTTCTCTTGGTGGAGTACATAAAGCATCGGAGTATGAAACAGAAGTGGCGTCAAGCCTTTGGCATTTCAGTCAATTTTTTCTATCGACACCTGTTTCACAAGTATACAACTTCTGAAATAATAATTAACTTTTTAAAAAATCAATACGTTTATAATATACAGTTCTTGTTCACAATCAAAAAAGATAATCGTGGGGGTTACATAAGAATCAACCTGTGTCTTGCATTAATTAATTATTAATTAATTCTAATTACCGCTACTTAATCTGAAACAACTGTGATCACTTACTTTTTCAGGCATTAAATCAAGTTATTTAAATACCTGTTGAGTTTATGAAATATCTTACAGGTGGTAGTGTAGGTGACAGCTGTAAAGAAAATATTGATATTGATCTCGATAATTGTTTGATGTTTTGATATAGTATTGCAACGAAAGAATAATTTATGATCTACATTTTAATCAGGATATTTTAGTAATGTTGTTCATTTTTGTCTTTAACAGAAGGCAAACAATAGTTGCATCATCAATCATATCAAGCACGAGTTTCGAATATTCAAATTAAAAGCTGTGTGTTTTTTGTCGCTTCAATTATCAAACAATTTTCTAGTCTTCGCTCAATCTGATAGAGCAAGACATCTTCAGCAGGTGAATTGTGAAAATGTATGATCATCATTCCCATAGATAATTATTATTCATGTTAGTTTCATAATTGATGAAGATTGACGAAGTCTATGCTAGAGGCAGGCGATGTGAATCATTGGAATAATAATTTCAATTTTTTTATGACTGGAATTAGAGAATTATAATTGCTATGTTATACCAGTTTATCAAGTAGTTTCACTACTTCAAAAATTTATTTTCACTTAAAACTAGCGTCAAGGAATGGTTATCATTCAAAGAATTAACAAATATACATATACTTCCTTTTGTGAGTTACAGCACACTTCGAGGAAACTTTGGAATGCCCTTTTCCATTTACCGTATTATCGAAGTAGCTTGAAACTCTACAAGTTTGACTGATGATTATATTGTTGCTGCAAGAACTAATGTACCAGATGATAAAAATCTATCAGTGAAGTCGTGGTCAAGAGATTCAAAGCATGAGACATTTGACGATTTGGCAGAGCTTTTCAAATATGGATCACGAGGGGCGTCTCTTGCATGGTTCGAGTTCGAGTCATACCTTGACTGGCCCAGTCAGTCATTTGTGGTCACGGGTAACAGAGATCAACAGCCTTGGATGTCAGGTGTGAGATCTCTCAAGGATCAGTGCTTGGACTTGTACTCTTTTTGATGTGTCAATTTCAAAACAAACCGCCGTGAATCACGGGCCAACAAAAAAATTTAAATAAAAACGATTTTAGTCTCGAGAGAAAATCAATTTGCGTTCATTTTCAACTTTGCAACTTCATCCCATGTGGGGTTTATATTCATCCCCAAAATATTGAAAGGAAGGGACAGCCAAGTGATATCTTATTTTGAAACCCCGCAGACCTAATTACAACTGCCGAGTTTCAAACCTGTGTTGTAATTTCTGTGGATATGCCAGCAGTCTGACATAACAGATCACCTTCTGAATTGAAAGAGATTATCTCCATCGATTTGGTCAAAATTAAGAAATGGTGTAGCGCAAATCGTCAGTTTCTCAATGTCATAAAAGCTGACATTTTGAGATTCAACTGTGATGTAAAGCGATTTCAGTTGTATGATGGTTTTTGGCTATCTATATTGACAAAAATATTCGCTTTGACCAATAAATTGATTTTTTTGAACTCTGGTACAGTTTTAATCCGTGGTTAAAATAGGGTCATCGGAAAATTTCGATAAATACTCAAAAAATGGTTTTCAGCGTATTTGGGGGACTTTGAGTAGCTTAACTCTGAGTTTTCGGGAAAATCGAAGGTGAGCTTACCATCTTGGAAATATGGGCGCTAGCTCTTTTCTCCGTTCTCATGCATTTTAGACCTACGGTGAAATATCATACAACCAATATTATTCGAATTTACATTCTAAATAACTTTTCTATAAAACCTTTTTTTCTAAAAGCAGTGATAGAATATCTACAGGATGATTCCACTGGAGAAGAAATCGTACAAGACAAAAGTTGTGCAGAATTAAATTTGCAGCAACCATTAAAATATCTGAAAGAAAAATTGCTGGAAATATAATTCTCCACTGGTTTCGTATTATACGATTATATCCTACATGCAATACTGTAGATTTTTATTATTGATTTTAGACAAAAAAAATAATTTCAATAAAAGTTTTTGGCAATGTAGTTCTGAACAGCTTTGTTTCTATGATATTTTATCAAGTCCTGTAGGTACGGAGAAAACTAACGCGCCCTCCTTTTCAAGATGGCGTTGTAAGCTCACCGGCGATTTTTCCGAAAACTCAGAGTCAAGCTATTAAGGATCCCCTGCACAAGTTATTTTTTTTGCATTTTTCTCAAAATTCTAAGGAAAAGCACGGATTTACTGAGCTACTCCTTGTTTAATGAGTCAAGAGCCAAAGTTCAGTGATACTTTCAGAACGCAACGAAAACATCATCGAACGCCTGGAATATCATCTTGACTATGTGAAGGCTACCAGATAGGCACTGTGGGCCCTCTACCACACAAATCCAGAGGTTGGCGACCGAGTTATGAAAAATTATAGCATTTTTCAACCCCGCCATAAAACACGTCACAATGTAAATACGCGTCGCTGCAAAAAAGTTTTGCCATCAGCAAGGCAGTGAACATAAACCGCCGGAGAATCTGAAAATCATTTTCCATCTCTACCCTGTGAACTTAGTCGCCCAAATAGGAGGAAAGATGTTAAGGAGCAGATTCATCCGAATCAAAATGATGCAAAAGCGCAGCGTGTCATCATGGCTAATAAAAATATTATCCAGATGGATTTTCTAAAAAAATATTGTGGCAGCAGAAAAATTAATCAATCTTTTTTTTTCTATTTTCTTGAACAAAATCGATGTTGGACAAAACTGACGTTACATTCGCAAGCTTCCAAGCTTTGAGAAAATAGGCTTGATCAATACAATCATCGATTATCATATTATTATGGTTCAGATTTGGAAAACAGATCGGGATTAAAGTTATAGACCGTCAGATAACGACATATCTTGCGATAACGACATATCTTGTTGACTGATTTTCTTGTCGCTGGGATTTTAACCACTGAAAATAATTTAATTGTTGAGCTCAAAAAATGTATATTTAGCAACCGCAAGTGGATGCTAGACACATAAAAAAAATGGTTTTTCCTTCTGCAGAAAAAAAATATTTTTTTGATCTCTTATTTATGGCATTTCAACACATCAAAATAATAAAACAATCTGAGAGTGAAAAAACAGTACCATAAAGTTTGAACGAACTTAAATTGTTGAAATTAACTCGCGATTTTGTGAAAGATTAGTCGGTTGCTGATGCATTTTTTCGCTTATCGCAATCAACAGAATAAATCATGATATCATAAAGAACCCAACAAAAATTTTCCATAAGCCGAGAGAAACATTTTCCGGTCGGACAATATTGCAAAGACATTTTTGGTATGCCACTTGCGGTCGCTGAATTTCCATTTTTTGAGCTCAACAATGATATTATTTTCAGTGGTTAAAATCCCAGCGAAGAGAAAATCAGTCAGCGAAAATGCTGGAAAATTTGTCATTATCTGACGGTCTTTAAACAAACTCAGGTTTGAAATTTTGTTTTTCTCGTTTGATTTTGATGCTACGTCAACATTTCAGATTTTGTTCAATCTATATAACATCTTTCCAGAGAAAACATAATTGGGTATACCGAAACAATAGAGGATCGTTGCGTTTCGAAACAAAGTTCAGCTCATAACTTTCAATCCGTGAATCTGTTCAATAGAAGCATCATCACCTTTTCACATGGAATAAGAATAACTTCCTTGTCAGACTACATTCTCAAATCATATTGAGATGTGAAATTGGCAGTCCTCCGTAAAAAACCCACTTGATCAATCTCAATTATACAAAATCATACTTGAACTCAAACTCAAGTGTTATGTTAAATCAAAACCAGATAATCATAATGGGAGATCTTTTTATTTCAATGTTCAGCTTCTTAATTGTAGGGTACCTGCATATAAGCATCAATATTGGGCACTACCATGTACTAAAAACTTATTTTGTCTTTTTATATGCGCGAATTGAACAAAGACTCGCTTCGCTCAACGGGAATAGATAGAGGAAGAAATCTACATTTTGATACGGAGTCACTGAAACTGCCACTCTCACCTCAATTTGATGAAAAAAATGGCCCAATATCGACGTTTATTTTTCTAACATTTTATGATTGTATCACATATTTAGTCATATGAATTCTTATCGTATTGCAACCCAAGCTAACCCAACCTTCAAGTAGAGGACCGTAATGCTAACAAAGTGTGGTCTAATACAATTTAGTGATATTTAATTTTGAAAGGCATAGTACACTAATGGATCCGTGGCGAACCAAAATTTACACATTTCCATCTTTCACATCTGGCAACGTTGATGCATCGATGTCGCTGGCACGTACGTCGTAGAGGTAGATAGATTTGTCTTGTCAGTGTTACGTCACGTTTCAATTTTATTTATTTATATTTTGGTAATGGCGAGGTTGATGGATTGTGTCTGTTTGCGGTTTATTTTCTGTTTTATGTTACGTTTCGAATTTGATTGATACTCGGATTCATATTTTAATCGTGTGTGAGAATCAGTCGTTTTTGCGCTATTCAAGTCGTTGATCTGGATTCTACCCTATTAGTCCAGGAGGCATTGGAATTTTTTTCGAGTTATTTTCCCAGTCGCTGTATTTGAATGAATCTGTTTTTTAAGTGACAAAAAACAAGAATTTTTGAGTCTGACTTAAATTTCTGGATGAATTGAATGTGAACTTGAATAGAGCAAAATCTGCTGAGCCAAATACCAACATACGTATATTATACAGGGTGTCCCAGAAAGAATGGAACATATGGCAACAATAGATTCTTCACACACAAATATTGCGATCACCCCGAACTTGTCTATCCCAAAAGATGATTTAACAGAGATACAGCGTGTCAAAGTTGAATTTTAATTTTTGATTCATTTGAATAACTCGAAATACCTAATCAAGTTATATTGATGAAATTTGGTATATGGGGGTTTGACATGCAAAATTCAAATCTGGGCACGGAATTGCTCTTTACTTGTAGGGGGCGCCACTTACACACCTTTCCACTCATTCAAATAGTCAGAAATTTTTTGTACGCACTCATACATTTTTTCAAAAAGGAAAAATTGTTTTTTACATCATACCTATTTACATGAAAAAGGTATACTTCATAGAAGTGGCTAGTTACCTTCCTCAAGATATTTGAACTTCAACTAATCCATGCAATGTGGTTTTGAATGGAAAATTTTGAAAATAAACATAAGGGGCTTTGAAAACGGCGCTATCATGGTGATATTTTCATAATTAAAGTACTCATTTTACTTGAGACTTCTCAAAACAAGCAGAACTTTTAACGAAGAATCACTTTTGGTTGAAAAATTAAATTGTCAGTGAATTTATCCTCTTGGGCCCTGTATCCGTGGACGTAGACATGTAAAGGACTTTTTAAAATTGTCTTATTATAATAGGATTTATATTCTGAAGAAATTCTAATGATGATGCCAGTCGATAGAGTTTTGTTTACAATCGTGGATTGTGGTGAATGAAACGTATGTCCTCCATCCTCCATCGTCATTCGTCAACCGGTCGCGTGTCTCCGACTTTGATGTGGATATGGCAACACCGCTGATGAAAATATGTAAATTTGGTTCGCTCGTGATCCTCAAGTGGCATAGTACATAACTCAATATGTTAATCACGAACTAGTACAGTGAAATTATAATGCAACTGAAAATATTAATTTGTGGTAGCGTTCCTATAAGAGCTGATGAGTATTCATAAATACTGATCACAAAGGGTATTATTGAGAACGGCAACATCGTTAACGAACGTTTTGACAGCTATTTTTTATGCCATTCAATGTAGTACATTCAGTGTGTAGGCACCCATTCAAATGGTACCAAACCCGATCATTACAAGCCCTCCAGACTGATCATTTGTAATGAAATAATCAATTTATTGTGTGGACGGTAAAATTAACTGAAGGCATAGATTGATGTTATAGTCGGAGAGGAACCGTCACTTTTTTCCCAGTCATTTCAGTACTTTTTGTTGTTGACAATGATCTTTGTTCTGAAAATAATATAAAAAATTGTCAGCTGACGTGATATGGGGCGAAATGGTGTAGAAGACTATGTAACTTGCAGAAAACGTTCCCTTTCTCAGACGACTGTGACTATACAAGACAGTGACGACAATAGAGTGCATCATTTTTGATTGGTCAATAGTGTTTTGCAAAAACATGGCCGACAATGTTTTTGCAGTCACTTTGACGTTACATTTTTCAATAATTTATGATGTGAATACCCCTAAAACTCAATCCAAAACCATAATACTCACGTTATAATCTAGCAAAAACTTGGCGGATGAGTTCAAATTTGCGACAATAGCATTATTTTTTATTCGTCAATATAAATTGTGTTTGGTCATGTTTTTGTAAAGAAATTCAACGTTTACATGTTGTCTCGACGAACATATTATCTATATATTTTGTAATACACGTCATAATTTTGCAAAAACATGGCGGCTATTAAGCTATTCTTGTCACTGTCTTGTATATAGACTTTGTAGGACAACCTTGACAGGTTAAGGCCTTTGAAGTATACCTCAGCGAGTCGGCGCTCAGACTTCTTTGGGTACATATACTTTCAAAACATACTCGCAAAGAGGTCTAAGCGCTGAAGTTCACCTACTGTCCTAGCTGTCAGGTTATTTAGTCACATTGTAGGTATGAGTAATACAGCTGATAATTTTTAAGGTAAAAACTTTTTTAGCCGCAATTTGACAGTGACGTCATTATTTTGGTGTCAAAACGTTGCAAAACAACTGTCATTGCGGGGAATCCTCTCTTTTCCCTTATCTAAGACTTTGTGGGTATCTTCTCGTCCCAGTATTGAATAGGACCATAGATTACTCACCTATGAATAAGACCAAGCCGTCAGACTCGGTTATGTGAGGCTCCTTCGGGTGAAGTCGGCTCGAGTCGAGTAAGTCATGGTCGCATTCGATACCATCATATATTTTACCCAGTGGCGCGGCGGGGGAAGCGAAAACCCAGAGCCTTTGAAGTGAAAAACCATACCACCAAAATAAAACTTATTCTTGAAAAATATAGAGGGTGTGAAAGAAAAACTCGCTGATCTGAAAGGTCAACTGAAATGAAAAAGTGTGCTTATGACCACACGACAGAAGTGAAAACTTTAGGCGAGATTAATATCACGAAATACATTTTTTTTTGCGACGACTGCGCATCCAATTTTAGGGAAACGGCATAGGCGCAGACATCTTGAATTTGATCTGTCAATTCTTCTTCATTTCAATGTCATTGCGAGCAGTGTACGAGCAGAGTATACAGGGCTTTTCACTTAAAACTCCCCACGTCAATATCTCGGAAACGAATAGGAATATTTGATTTCTGTAAAAAGTAGTCAATGTATGGGGTCGAGTAGTTATTTTTCACAGTTGAAAAAATTCGACGCCTACCAAGACTAAAGCGTCGCGACGCATCGAAAATATCAATCGATTGCAGGGACTTTGAAATTACGCGCATGCTAAAGTACATGTTATTTATAAACTTTTTTGTTATTCAGTCGAACTCATTTATTCTACTCAGTTTTGAGATATACAGTGTGTCCAAGATAACGATGTCTATCATGGGGATCTTGAAAACCGTGCGAGATACAAGGTCGGTTAAATGGAGGCAAAGTTGCGTATTTTGATGCTTGACAAAATGCCGTTTTAAAAGCCAAGAAATTCCGACTAAGTCCGAAATTATCCGAAAAAAAACGAAATTTTTCAAATTGTTTTCATTTTTTTCTGACCACATTTGAAGAGATATTTTGAAATGGATGGAACTTCTTCATTGCCACTTTTTGCCCTTTACAAGATAGCGTTATTGAATTGGAGAACCGACGTTTCGTCTATGAGCAGCCATCATCAACTTTGTTTTTTTAAATACGGTCCTGGATTTTTTATGACGGATTTTGAGGGCCTCTTATGTTCCTAAACCAACAATGTATCGCAATTATTCAAAAAAATTATGTTGGTGGATTTTTCCATTAGAACTCATGTGTTAGAGAGAGACAAAAAATACATTTTTAATAGAATCAAAAACAAACAACTTTTTTTTAATAAGTGCGATACATCGTTGTTTTAGGAACATAAGAGGCTCTCAAAATCCGTGATAAAAAATCCAGGACCGTATTTGAAAAAACAAAGTTGATCATGGCTGCTCATAGACGAAACGTCGGTTCTTCAATTTGATAACGCTATCTTGTAAAGGGCAAAAAGTGGCAATGAAGAAGTTCCATTCATTTCGAAATATCTCTTCAAATGTGGTCAGAAAAAAATGAAAACAATTTTGAAAAATGTCGGTTTTTTTTGGATAATTTCGGACTTAGTCGGAATTTCTTGGCTTTTCAAACGGCATTTTGCTAAGCATCAAAATACGCAACTTTGCCTCCATTTAACCGACCTTGTATCTCGCACGGTTTTCAAGATCCCCATGATAGACATCGTTATCTTGGACACACTGTATATCTCAAAACTGAGTAGAATAAATGAGTTCGACTGAATAACAAAAAAGTTTATAAATAACATGTACTTTGGCATGCGCGTAATTTCAAAGTCCCTGCAATCGATTGATATTTTCGATGCGTCGCGACGCTTTAGTCTTGGTAGGCGTCGATTTTTTTTAACTGTGAAAAATAACTACTCGACCTCATACATTGACTACTTTTTACAGAAATCAAATATTCCTATTCGTTTCCGAGATATTGACGTGGGGAGTTTTAAGTGAAAAGCCCTGTATAGAGTAAAAATCGAAAACGCAGGGCAGAGCTAATTACATTAACCTTCAATGAGCAGTGACATCAGGTACATTATCCATTGTACGTTGTATATGTTCAAAAATCTCTGGCTACTCCTCTTTCCTACCTGAGCCAATCGGGCACGCTCCAAATGCTCTGCTCGGTTTAAACTAAAACGTGGTGTGTTTATGATCCGAGCGTAATAAAAAATGCAAATGTCCATAAGTTTCGTGCTCGGAGTGTTAAGAGCGCAAACTCGAACGCACCCATTGTTGATCGTCGAAGATCAAAGCATTGATCCTTTCACCCATCATTGTCGTATGTTATGTCATGTGTCATTTCATCTCGAGTTTGTTTTTGTTGATGGTTGCATTTTCTGAAACATGTTTTTTTTTTAATCGATATAATAATAGAGAACAATATCTTCTCATGCCTTCAAAAATATTTTTGTGAAAATGTTTGTGAGCACAAACATTTTCACAGTCTTTGAAGACACAGTGTAATTTGTGGAATATGTGATGGTATCAATGATCTAATAACTATAGATGAAACATTTCATTCATAAACTGTGAAAAATTGTGTGGCCAACATCGAACATAGAAGAGACGTGAGGAGGAGTTGAGCGGGGCACTAAGTGGGGATACGTTTGCACCTCATTAGAATGTGCTTCGTGTACTACACGCGAGGCTGCCAATGACGTAACTATTTTACAGAATTCTTAAATTCTTATTTACTGCCAGCGAGTCATCTCAATATACCTATATTAAGTAAATAATGAAGGACTACAAACTAAACCAAAATAAAAACACAATAAACATTCACAAAATCAACACCAAACCCCACTCAAAAAACAAGAGACGCCAATAAGACTAAATGTGAATGAAACGTGTGGACAAAATCCGATCCATAGAGGCAGACCCAATTTTGGTGTGTTGCCGTACTTCAGCTTTTTTCGAGGCTTTTTTAATTTTCAGAAGAGAATACTGGTTTTTCTAAATCCTAAATACCTAAACAAATCTTGAAGAGATGTTTCAATTTTAACAAAAAGGTTACCATCATACCATCAACTTATATTTGATTAAATTCATACATAAAATGGTTTCAAAAATGATTCCAAACAATGTTTTAATCTTTTTAATGCGTAGTAATACTTTAAATATAGTAAGTTTGGCAAATAACGTGGTGGGAGAAACTCTGCACCCGAGTGCACCCAAATAAACAGTTCGATGTTGTTCTCATGTTCATCTCGCTATGTTTCATCTATAGTTATTAGATCATTGGATGATATCAACACTGCAAAGTAACACTTGTGTTCCGCTCCTTTAAAAATGTTCTGAATGCGGCCATGACTTTGACAACTTGTGTTAAAAAAGGATCTGCTCACTATTTCTCTCGTCCCTTACTCGACTCGAGTCGTCTCTACTCAAAGAGCCTCACATAACCGAGCGCGACGGCTCAGTCATATTCAATACCCACAAAATAAATTGCTCAAAGCGCCTAAGGAAATGTTCACTTCAATAAATAAAACGGACTTGAGATTGGTAAAGTCTATTTTTTATAAGAACCCTTATTCCGTGTACTGTGGAATTCCATAGCAACACGTTGCTTTGCTTATATTGTATCCTGTGCACTTATGTCAACACGACTAGACACACTACTTGTCCCCTTTCCCCGCCCATGTCCCAAACTCAATACGTAAGGACGTGTTGTTTCGTTTTTTCCACACGACTTCTATCAGCTGAATTTGTCAATTTGTCATTATTTGTCAAAATTTGTCATTATTTGTATTCAATGGATCGACGGTGATGGTATATTTACGTGAGTTTTAGTTTCATTGTGGAGGTGTTTTTCGGTATTGCCAGGAAGCAACCATCTCTTATTATACAAAGTAGATTCAATGGAGCCTTAGGAAAGCAAGATAGAATGATAGAAATGCATCATGAGCAAAAAAAATCAAAAGAACATCAACTTGAACGAATCGGTTTAATATAAACATGTGGCTCACAGATCTCATATCGACTTTTTGTCAAAAATACGATATGTTATAACTTATCTTGAATTTTACAAGAAGTGATACAAAATAAGGACTAAATTAACAAAATACCATTGAAATGCCATCTCAAAATCAGTAATTCGCGGCCAAACTCGCAACATCGGAAGTTAAATCGCTTGGTAAATGCTTATGTGTCGGCAGATCTTTAAAATTGGAACTCACATTCTCACGTTATGAAATATGTTATTGGAACGTAGATGTCGATGGATGACATGACATACCTACCTATTCATTCGATTAAAAAAAATGAATTAGCGGAATCAGCAACTTACTTTTAATTGTTCTGATTCGTGTCAGTCTGAAAGGTTGGTTTCACAAGAATATCCGCTAAAAACAGTTTAATAAAAGCATCCCGATAATTTATTAATACTATATTGTTCTTCAAACAATAATGAACATTCCAAAGGCCTCGAAGGTAATGAACATGAGTTGTGTGTTGTGTGATAGTCAAAACGTACCTATATTTTTATAACCACGCATTTTAAATCACGTCCATGTGCCCACGTGTACTTATTTGCGGCCAAAATAATATTATCCAAATTTGTTGGCTGCAAAACTTATTTTTTTTCAATGTACAAATACACAGAAAAACTCACATATTCTCCCAAAGAAATCTCTTTAAACTGAATTTGGTATCAAACATCAAAAAGTTTGTTTTTTCTGCGATTTTTAACGTATTATGAGTTTTTCCCACTGGTTTTTCCAAAAAATCGAAGAATTTCCAGCTACCCGTTTTTTTGCTTTTGTCCGAAAACTAGACAGAAATTGTGAGTATTGCAGCTACCTCAGAATCACCCCCTCGAATAACTTCGGTTAGTCAGACTCAATACAAAAGAATACCACTATAACGTCAACATACACCAACACCAGAGAATAAAATTGAAAGTCCCTACGAAATGTCAGAAATGTTTAGGGAAAAATGAAAAAGTCAGTAAGATTTTGAAACACGTCTTGACAAAACACGAACATTGCCGAACCGATATCAAGACGTGCACGGAATAACGTTTTTGTCACGCCTGGCTTCCACATGTTGAAATCAACCACAAAGAATCATTCTTTGTGAAATCAACAGTGGTATTCAACATGTTGAATTCCACAGTAGGTACACGGAATCCGGCTTCTGGTCCGAGGAGAGGTAGTGCTGGTAGCATAGAACCCTTTTTGGGAAATATTCCAGTGCCTTATTGCCAGCCTACCTCTCTAACACCAGCCACGCGCTCCTCTCTCTGCTCCAAGTAATTATGTCTTGTAACAGTGAAATTGGTACCAGTCGTCGAGCCCTTTGATTTGCGCGACCCCAGTCAGAAGGTGGGGGTCACTTGGTGGAGCAGCGGTGTGTTCAGATGATTCGTCGGGTGGAGGATAAACGCTCCGGGGAGAACGCACTCGACTTTCAAGCGGTAACCGAAAACATCTGAACGGTCCGGGCGATCTTATGTCAAATGAAAGTGATAACACTCATAAATATGTTTATTGTATATACTTAATGTACCTATAGGATAGGTAAAATACAAACCAATGTCAGGGCTTGCATGGTAAAAACTAAATAACCTAATTCAAATTCAAATTCAAATTTATTGAACAAAAAAAACATTGTATACAAGAATCTGTGATTAAGTTAATAACTGTTCTCTTATGATACCTTCAAGATGATTAATGCACCTAGGTCACAAACGACCTGTATGTGCAAAAAAAAAGTAAATAAAATAAAATCACATTGGTTACTCACATCTAGCAATTTAACTATAAAAACTTATATGACCCTAGAATGTATATTGTACCACCTGCACACACATACAAGAAACCCATAACAATTAAAATTAAACAGTAACAAAAAGCTGAGAATCATATTAAACTGAGATAAGTTCTATAGTTTTTAAAAATAACAGGCTTACACTTTTTATATATTCTTTACTTTATTTGGTAGAGTATTGAATATCTTTGGTCCCAAACTTGTAGCAAATCTCTGATTACCATCTTTTCTATAGAAGGGGATTACTAAATTTTGGTTTGATATTTGCCTAGTCCGGTATCTGTGTTCACATTTATTTTGTAAGTTTCCATTTTGGTATACAAAAATACATATGTTGTAGAAATACATCATTCTAATATTCAGTATGTCTTCATTATAAAGCTGATCAGTGGGAAAACTTTTTTCTTTTTGAAAGATAATCTCCAATATGTAATTTTGCACTGTATTTAGAGGCTCGAGTGCATTGATATAGAGTCCACCCCACACAACTATTGCATACTGTTAAAAAGATTCAATCAATGCTTTGTAGATTGATAGCAGTAGTTTTTTGTTCATGAATTTCCGTATTTCATAAAATTTGTATACAAGCCTTCTTGTTTTCACCACTGAACCTGTCCCATGATTGCCCCATTTCAAATGTTTATCAATTATCACACCCAGGTATTTAATATTACTCACTTCATTAACTGTATGCCCTGTTCTAGGTAACTGCAAGGAGCTAAAGTTTGGTATGTTCACATTTGTGAGGGAGAATGCAATATACTTTGATTTTTCTATATTAAGTGATAACCCGTTAGAATCCAGCCAATCCTTGACCGTCCCGATGCCAACTTCTGATTTAGCTTGAACTGCTTCTCAGGTATCATCAGCAGATATTAGAGCTGTGTCATCAGCATATGATATAATTAATCCCTGTATCTGACTATTCAATAATGAATTAATGTAGATTAAAAAGATGAGCGGCCCCAAAACAGTGCCCTGTGGGATACCTATTATATCGATTTTTTCACCTTCACTTAAAGTGTTCTTTATCCTGACTTGCTGAATTCTGTCCTCCAAATAGCTCTGAAATGTCCTCAATACAACGCCCCTAATACCATAGTGCTCCAGTTAGCAATTTTTTGTGTGACACGGTGTCGCAGGCGTTTTCCAGATCCAAAAAGACAATCAACTAGATTGAATATAGCATGATTTGTACTAACACCTTTTTGAAAGCAAAACTGATTTTCATTTAAAACTTTGTATTTTACTAAAAAGTTAAATAGTCTGTCTTTAAGGCACTTTTCAAATAGTTTGGCGAATGTGCTTATAAGACTAATTGGGCGAAAGTTGCCAATTTCAGTTTTGCTGCCGGATTTGTGAATTGGGACTACTATTGATTTTTTAAAATCGTTTGGTACATTCCCTTGTAAAAAGATCAAGTTTTTGATATGCATGAGGGGATCAATGATTTGTAAGTCATGATCCTTTATGAGCCTTGTACCGATATCATCATATCCCGGGGAGCTGTTGTTTTTAAGAGATGCTATATGTAAAATTAGTTCGTTTCTACCAACCGGTCTAAGAAACATATTTTGACTTACACGAGTGTCCTTGTGACCCTTGTAGTTGGAGGGTGGTTGTATTTTGGTTGCCATTTGTTTTCCTATCTGTATAAAGTAATTGTTACAGTAGTCAGCCATTTGTTTTTCATCTTCAAATGGTTTCTTATTATTGTCCAGTATATTGAAGTCACTGTTTTTGTGTTTGATTGTGTTTGTAGCTTCACTTATTACGTTATATATTTTCTTCATATCGTGTTTGTTGTTGTTTACCATGTCATAGTAATACCTAGCTTTGGCTTCATTCATAACTCTTATCAAGTTATTTCTATAGGCTTTAAGTATATCTGTGATTAAGCGTTACTACCATTCTGTAATAACTTTTTCTTTAATTGGTCCCGGTGTTTTATAGATGTAATAATGGCATTAGTGATCCATGGTTTGATTTTGCAATTTTACAAATTTTGTCGTCCTGCATTTCTCATATATCCCATTAAAGTTGTAAAATAAGTTCCAAGCTGTCTAAACGTTATTTTGAGCCAGTACGGAACCCCAAGATTCCTCTTCAATTAAGTTTTTAAATTTTATGAGGTTCAGTTTGGTGACTGTCTTTTCTATGATTCGTGGTTTATCATGGTTATTATTAGAAATTTGTAAATAAACAGGGGAGTGATCTGTTGTATTACTGTTTATCACGGCGGAATATATGCGTGAGTTGGCATTGATTCGCTTTTGTTTAACAAAAATATGATCTATACATGACTTGGTATCCTCAGTAACTCTAGTGTGAGTATTTATAAGTGATTTAAAGCCTAAAGACATAAGAGCAGTCAAATATCTATTCGCTATAGCTAGATCTCGATTCAAAATATTTATATTTATATCGCCTAAAAAGATCGTGAAGTCCTGACTTGGAAGTTTATCTAGGAAACATTCAAGATCTTGTACAAAATTTTGTTCTGATGTAGAAGGTGATCTGTAATAAGTCACAACATTACATGAAGTATCGTTAACTTTAAATCTTATTTCTGTTATAGTGACTTGCGATAATGGTGTAATTGTGTGTTTGATTTCGGCATTAATTTTATTGTTCACAAAAATGAGTAGTCCGTCATTTTGGTCAAGAGAACTATTATTAAAAAAAGAAGTAAAACCAGGAATATTGATTGTTGTGGCGAAAAATTATTTCTGGTTTCTCCCAATATTAGAATATCTATATTTTGTAATTTACAAGCCCGCAAAAATATCAAAATTTCATCAAAGTGTTTGGAGGCACTACACTCATTGAAATGCAAAACCTCCAAAAGTTTTTGTCGCGATTCCATCTTGGTCTTGAACTCATCCGTTTGAATAACCTTCTGGAACTGTTCAAAATCAGTTTCAGCTTCTGATGAACCAAGAATATTAGCAATATCCATAAATCAATGAGTGAAAGTAGATGATTATTTTATTCAGAGTAGTAGTCAATAGAGGTTCTGTATCTCTGCAGAAAATACTGATATGTCGGACAATCCAAAGAAGAAGCTTCATGCTCAGTATCATGGTTTGAGTTGAATTTTTATTTGCTCGTGAGCAGTTACAGCATTTTTTAAATCTCCTTGGACAGTTTTCAAATTTGTGTTCTAAACTACAGTAGGTACAGAAAAGTTAATTTTTACACTGTGTCTCTTTATGATGATCATAAGCAAAGCACGTCTTACATCTTGGAATTCTTGTATCTTCATAGATCGGACAGCGTTCCCATGATATGAAAACTTTTTTGCACGCCATTAGCCTCCCAAAAAGATCTCCAGAGCATTCGCCAAAGACAATACTTCTGTTTCTTGGTATTGGTTTGATGTATGTTATGTTGAGGTAGTCATCATCCTGGATGAATGGGTTTTGCCGTTTTAAGCAGTTGGTGATATCTTCTGCACTGCTATTTGTTGTTGACATGAGAATTTTGAACCTTGGTTTTTTCATTTGCGATGTTTGTACTATGTATTTTTCCTCTGTGTCTTGTGGTTGTATTGTTTGTGGTAGTTTTTTACATTCTTGTTCGTTATTACAGTTGATAACTACTACGCCATTTTTTGAGGTCTTTACTGATTTGATGCTGACATTGATTAGACTTGGATTAATTTTTGATTGCAGCTCTGCTTTTGTGGCCTCCGCATCCTGTTCATTTTTCGGCTTAATGAGTACCGGAGGAACATTCTTCGAAGCATGAAGTTTCTTCGGGTGTGACAAATCAGTGGTGGACGCAATATTAGCATAAGATTTGGGGCTTTCTATCTTCTTAATTTAGTCTTAAAGATATCAATTATAATCAGTTTATCATTTATAATTGTCATTTTGTCTAAAATTGTTTTTTTTTTGACACTCTACGTAATCATTCTCTCTACACTTATTGCAGTAGAATTTTAGTTTTCGTTCCGCCATGAGCATACATCTCAGCTCGGCTGATGTTAACTCCGAGCAATCTCCACAGTAAAAAATATTGCAAGAATCACATGCAAAAGCGTAGATTTTTTCACGCTTGTTTGGTTTCTGTTTGCATTTTATACATTCGTTGTCTTCCATGTTCACTCTCTTTCAACATACGGAAATCGTTTTGACGACTTGCGTCTACGGACAGGCCGGAAACTAATAAGCACGACCAATAGCGATAATTCAGACAGTTCTCTCTCTTCACAGTGATTCAAATTTTCGCGCCAGACTTATACATAAAGTCAGCTATTCTGGAAATGATCATAGTGTTCCCCAAGGTTGTATCATGGGCCTACATTGATGACGTCAAACGGCCAGCACTTTGACCTTGTTTTCTAGGAGGTATTGGCTGTAGCCATTTGAGTATGATCATGATCTTTCGTTTTCGACTACTGTCAATTTGCTTGTTTGCTCCATCTAACATATCAAAATAGGTGCAGTCTTTTTCACCAAATCATATCAGACTCCAACTTATAGACAGCCTAAGTCTTGACGTCACAAACGTGTCGAAGCTTATAATGTTTCCAAACAAACAACAAACTCGTAACCATGGTAACCTATGTTTTCATCTCATAAGAAAAATTTTGAATTTGCCGAAATAATGAAACGGTATTTCCTTGCAAGGAACCACTTCTCATTCGAAGCCTGACCAGTCGGCACAATCGCAGTATGTTTTATTTCATCGTCATCAATTGCGCACATTTCTTTCAATTTGAAAATTTTATCTGGAGCCTCCAAAAAGGATTTGGAAGAAATTATTTCTTCGATGATTGGGAATGAACTGGTTGTATCCACAGGTTCTTCACTCAATAACCAGCCGTATTTCCAAAACTGCCCAACTTTTCTAGAGAGTTATTTTTCTCGGGCCGCGCATGCGCTTAGATCAGGGCAACTGGTGGCTGGGTGATGTCACATGTGACAATATTTATAACCTCCAAATTGCTGTTAGTGTCAGTGCCAAGATTGAATGAGTTTTAATTGAGTTTCATGAAGAGTAGTATACCGATTTGTTGATTCAACAATACATAAATAAAACGTGAGTAAGTGCATTTTAACTATAGGTCAAGAAGTGCCATTTCAGTTCAAGCAAATGTCATATTTTTGTTTTGACATCACTTTCGCGTTCACATTGCAAAACAGCCTTTATGCTCTATCCTTGTTCTACTTTTTGCAAGACAAGGAGAGAAGCACGGTCGTGAACGTGATACTTTTCACTTGCCCTGGCAAGAAAAACGGCCCTATCAATCTTGACATTGATTTATCAGACATCCCACTTTCAAGAGCTATAAAAGGTTCTGTTGGATAAAGCTCCTCAGCAGATTTCAGAGGTCCAGATTTTGGCTTGGGCGGTGCATTCCATAAGTGAACAACAATTGAAAATATTGATGTTGAGAGGCAACAAAATTTCACCTATAGACACCTTGTAGCTTTTATTCTTCATACTGGCCAATACTCCACCTCTTATCATAGAAAGCTTGGCGTCAAACTCTATTTTCCGGACATGATTGGATCCCAAAGCATTTTTATCTCTTTTGATCAATTCATTTTCGTTCTTAAAGAAGGTTTTTATGCTAGAAAGCTTGAGAACGTGTTTTGAAGCCATATTCCTTACAAAAGTCTGAAAACAAGTCGATCTAATTCACAAATAACGCACAAATCAAAATAATGAGCATGTAAACATACACAACGTAGCATCAAAATGTTCAAAGTAATAATTATACACTAAAATAAACTTACCTTATCAAAAACTTGAAATAATCCAGTTAATCTCAGTTTTGTGCAACTAAATATCACCGTTAAATGTCTTATTCGCATATAATGAATTCAAAAACACTCAAAACTCAGTTTTTCACATAGGATGTCAAAATCAGTGAAAATAGGTTATGTTGAGTTTGTTTGGAAACATTTTAAGCTCCAACCTACGTTTGTGACGTCAGACAGCCAGTCTATTCTCGACTTAACAAAATATATGCGCTTGCGGGTACATTCACAAATGGTCACTGATGATGGTTGTGAAATTGACTCATGGCAACGTCCGTGCTATGGCGGCGTTCAAACCGGTACAACGTCGCACCAACGTTGGCATTGGTCGTCACAACGTCGACGCGACCCAAAAATGATTCTCCAAACTGTGCCAGATTAGCGTCGTCTCAACGTGGTCACCCAACGTCCGAGTTGCATAGGACAACGTTGGGCGGACTTTGCCTTGCTGCTTGGGGTATCTTGGAAATAGTATGAACAATAACAACGAAATCAACACCAAAAACAAAATAATATCACTCAGAAGAATTCGGAAATTCGATTCTGTTCTAATAGGCCAATTCCGAGACCTGTCAACATAACGTCAAAACTGACAGCTTATACCGTGAACAATACATATTTTACAATAAAATCAATTAAATTGTTGTCAAGACATCAAGATAAAAGGACTAGTAATGTGAATATAACTTTCTTTAGCTCTGATAATAATATTATGGTCTGCAAACTTCCACAGTGACTACAAATAATAACTAATTAGGTCCATGTTAGTTGTTTTTGGAAAGCCCTGAGGGCTTGCATCCAAGTCTGAATCAATTTAACTAAAAGGGTGTATGTTGTTTACAATCGAAATTTTCTGTTTGTATTAAATCAAAATTCCCGGGCTTCTAACTCTGCAAGATAATCACTCATTTCACAGCTTTTCATGATCAGAATCTCAACAAAACCATATTGCAGACTTGGCATTTCGAAAAATTTCTCAGAAAGTGGAGGATAAAAGTGACAATTGGAGGTTATTTTTTGTCTACGGTACAATCAGCTGACTTTTAGGTTATGATCTGAAATGGTCTATATTGTAAATCGAGGTTGAAATTTGATGTCAAACGCTTGAAATATTAACAAATGACGGTGATTTAGGGCATTTATTTTCATCACCTTGGTGAAAATAACGGTCAAATCGTCCGTTCTTATAAAATATGGACTATATCTTCTTTATTCTCTTCTATCGTATTGTACCCACCATGAATTCTTGTTCCAAGTGGTTTTATAGGGATTTGTGATCATTTTGACGTCAGATAAAGAAAATTTCGAGTAAAAAATCAGTGTGAATCTGATCAAATGAAATACTCTTCGGTCTTCGGTGGTACAAATTTGGCTAATTTTATGCCGTTTGAATTCAATATCCGTAAAGGCAGGCACTATACAGTCTCAAAAAACTCTCTTATACAGTTTCGCTTCTTGCGGTCATGTGTATTCAAAATTATTTTGGCCAAGCTATCTTCAGAATCAGAAGTTGAAGATGAGGAATCATCCTAATCGCCGAAAACTTCAGACGATACAGTCCCTGATACTTGGGAACACTGGGAAACCTGATGCTCGGGCCTCAGAGCCTGGAGCATCAGGTAAACCTAGGACCCCTGCAAACAAATCCTCTACAAAGAGGGGTCGCTCTGAGGGCAACACACCAACCCCAGAAAAAAGCGCCAAGAAAAAGTCACGGCACGGGGATGCTGAAGTAACACCCAATACATCAACTGGGAAAACTTACAGCGAAACCCTAGCCGGGCATAGAATGGCTATCACTTCCGAGAAATATCCGGATGAAACCTTCACTGAGAAGCAGTGTAGAGGCTTACAACAGTCTCTACTCCGGAAAGTGTTCAAATGCGAACCCGGAACTGGTCCTCAGTTCAAGAACAGCAGCTCCAGAGGTGGGGTGATTTATATCACTTGCGCCAATGAATCTGCCAAGACTTGGCTGCTGCGGGTGGTTCCAGGCTTCAGCCCCTACGAGGGAACAAGTCTTCGGATTGGCCTGGCACACAGAGTGGTGCCAGTCGTGAGGGCTGCCCTCTGGATGCCGACAAAATCTGCGGGAATCAAGGAACCCGCACAAGCTCTCCAGTTCCTCAAAACCCAGAACATGGGGCTGAAGACCGAGGACTGGAGAATAATCAGCCACAAGACGGACAATGAGGGTATGACACTCATTGTCGGTCTTGACAGCAGATCTCTGAAAAAGCTGCAAAACCGGAATCTCCGGACCTACTTTGGGTTAATGCAGCTAACCTTCAGACTTCTCAAGTAGGAGGCTCTCGATGCTGAGGGTAATACAAATAAACCTTCAGCCCAGTAAGGGAGCATCTGCTGCCCTTTGCCAACAGCTGGCAAAGAAAAACATAGACCTGGCCATCATTCAAGAACCCTGGATTACGAAGGGAAAAATAGCCGGTCTAAGAAACACTGGAGGTAAGATCTTTTACAAGGAGCAATCAACAGGTAACGTGAGAGCTTGCATATACGTGAGAAACGGAGTGCAGGCTCTCAATATTAAAGAACTTGATTCCAGGGATCAAGTAGCCGTCCAACTAAGCTGCAAAGAGGAAGGAACCCAGAAGGACATAATAATAGCCTTGGTTTACCTTCCCTACGATGAAACCAGACCCCCACCATCGGAAGACCTGGAAAAATTAGTGAATCACTGTGGGCAGAGAAACCTAGAGTTTATAATAGGTATGGACGCCAACTCGCATCAGACCATCTGGGGAAGCAGCGATATCAACAAAAGAGGTGAGTCTTCATTGGATTTTATTATAACCCATGATTTGCAGATTCTAAACAAGGGCAACAAGCCTACTTTTGCAAACCGCATACGGTCGGAAGTTATTGATGTCATTCTGTCCACCTCCCGTATCAATCCCGATATCCAGCGGTGGCGCGTATCCGACGAACCATCCCTGTCGGACCATAGGTATATACTGATGGAAATCAATAGTATTGACAAGCCGTCAGAAATGTACCGCAACCCACGCAAAACTGGACTGAAAACCGGGAGGAGCTGGAGGCGGGGTTGAGCGGGATCAACGAACGTATGCGTAACAGATTGGTAGCGGAACAATTATACAACGCCATAATTTACTCGTACCATCAAAGTTGTCCACTAATCCGGCGTTCTTCATGCAAGAACACAACCTGGTGGAACGAGAAACTTGAGAAGATGAAGGGGAAAACACGCAGACTCTTCGATATGGCCAAGAAAACCGGTGAATGGGATGAATACCACCATACTCTGATGAAATACAAGAAAGAAGTAAGGGAAGCTAAGAGAAACTCCTGGAGAAAGTTTTGCACTGAGGTCGAAAAAACCTCGGAAGCTGCACGCCTCCAGAGAATCCTAGCTAAAGATCCCCTTCCACCAATGGGAACACTTAAGAAACCAAATGGGGAATATACGAAACATGGCAGAGAAAACATTGAGACACTACTCAGGGCACAGTTTCCAGGCTCGACTATAATCAATTCGCAACAGGGAATCAACTTCCTATCTCCTGAGATCCTCCGGATGAAAGGATCAAGAGATGATTGGGTCATAGCCCGACAGATTGTGACACCAAATAGAATCGAATCAACTCATATCAATGCTTTGCCAACTATTCAGAGCAAGCCTGGCAACGGGACACATACCCATGATATGGAAACTCTCACGAGTGGTCTTTATACCGAAACCCGAAAAAGATAGCTCTCAGCCCAAGGCATTCAGACCAATAAATCTCTCGTCGTTTCTACTCAAAACGATCGAGAAAGTGATTGAAAGGCACATTAGGGAGACCTCCCTAATAGAGAGGCTACTAAACAAAAACCAAAACGCCTATCAACCTAGTAAATCATGTGAAACTGCTCTGCATGAACTTGTTCATAAAATAGAGCAACCACTGAACAACCAAGGAGTTGCCCTAGCTGCATTCCTTGATATAGAAGGAGCATTTGATCACACCTCCTTCAATTCAATGACCACCGCAATCAATCGGCGTGGAATTAAAGACACAGTTTGTAGGTGGATGAGAGACATGCTGAAAGGTAGGAGAATTCAAGCAACTATGCTTGACAAAACTGTAACTATAGAGGCTGCCCCCAGGGTGGAGTCTTGTCCCCTCTCCTCTGGAACCTAGTCGCAGATGAACTACTGGTAGAGTTAAACAGCAAAGGTTTTTACGCTCAAGGCTATGCCGATGACGTAGCAATACTTATCACTGGCAAACACACCAAGACAATATCAGAACTGATGCAGACAGCTCTGACAATCGTAGAAGATTGGTGCAGGGGGTGATCCTGAAGGTCAATCCTGAGAAAACCTCCTTGGTCAGCTTAACAAGAAAGAGGAAGACAGCGGAATTATTCAAATCCATATTCTTTGCACAAGAACTGCGGGTGGTAAGAGAAGTCAAATACCTAGGCATCATCCTGGATGACAAACTCACATGGAATTCACACCTACAGAAAATGGTGAATCGAGGTAAAGCCACGATAATGGCAACAAAAAGAGCGATAGGAAAGAATTGGGGCATAAATCCGCGCATGGTACACTCTGGCTCTACTGTACCGTGGTAAGACCCACCCTTGCTTATAGCTCTGTTGTCTGGTGGCCGAAAATCGAGCAGCGACAAGCAGCCACGGAACTTGCAAAAGTTCAGAGGCTAGCATGTCTCTGTGTAACGGGAGCCATGAAAACTACTCCAACACTTGCCATGGAGGCCATGCTTAACCTACCTCCTTTAGATATCTACATCAAAATGGAAGCAAGAATGGGAGCATATAGACTTAGCAACACCGGGAACTGGAGCCAATCAAGCTCCCAAGGACACACTAAGATAACCAGCACAATCACGAACCACTTAGTAACAATGAGGAGTGATATCATGTTGAAAAGTATTAACTTTAGCACGTCTCCCAAGACCAAGCTAATATGGGAAGAGGAAACGGTGAAACAATTCCGGATGGCTAATGGGGCAATATGGAACACAGACGGCTCCAAAACAAGCCGGGGAACTGTTGCCGGAATCATAGTCCAAAGTGGGAAACATGTGAACCACTCGGGATGTACGCTACAGTTTTCCAGGCAGAAGTACATGCAATGAATGTATGCGTGCAAGAGAATCTCAGGAGAGGCTACAGAGGAAGGAAAATCCTTATCCTTAGTGACAGCCAAGCTGCAATCAAAACCATCTCCTGTCGGGAAACCAAATCCAAACAAGTCATGGACTGTCAGCAAAACCTTGTCACACTGGGAGTATCTAACGATGTCACTCTTGGATGGATACCAGGACACACAGGGATAGCTGGGAACGAGCGGGTGGATCTACTATCACGCAAAGCTGCAAACACACCACTTCTGGGTCCAGAACCTGCTATTGGTGTTACAAAATCATCTGTGAGAGGTTGACTGAACTGTTGGTCCAAAAAACAACAGAAAGCTAGATGGTGCCAATCACCAGGACTGAAACACAGTAAATTAATGATGGCAGACGAGATCGAATCATCATTTTCTGGAAGCCTACTGAAACTCAGCAGGAATCAGCTTAGGAAAGTAACAGGTATATCAACTGGACACTGCACTCTAAGGAAACACATGCATGTCATGGGTCTTTTCAACGAGGAACCCATATGAAGACTGTGAAACGAGGAGGAGGAAACAGCCTCCCACATTGTATTCGAATGTGAAGCGCTGGCGTACTGGAGAAGAGATAATGGGGAATTCACAACCACTCCTCAAAGGACGGACAGGGAAACAGTAGAACGAGTTATAAACCTTATTCGGGCAATGGAGCTCTTCGACTGAGAGACAGGCACCGAGAAGATACAATAAGCCCAACTAGAGGCTGCGGTGTCGGGGCCAACAGCCCGAAAGTCGTAGCGCCTGTACTTCAGTAATCAGTAATCAGTAATCCCTGATACTTCTACTATACTATTCGGATCATCCATCGTTGTTTTGTTTTTGTTTCTTTATTTTTTAGGTTAGAATTTCTGCACTAAATGCACTAACTCGTTTGGTAAATTTCCTCTACACTGACAGCAATAAGTTACACCAGCAGTCTGCACTACACTAACCTACACTGGAAAAGAAAACACATTTAATATCATTTAATGACATTTAATGAAGTAAAATTGACAGAATAAGTTCAAGATGTCTGCTCCCATGCCGTTCCACAAAAATTGGATGCGCTGAGGTCGAACCAAAAGAAAATGTATTTCGGCACAATCTTCGACTCTTATTTTTCCAGTCAGCAAACATGAATAAAATGGTTCTGTTAATGATTCTACAGGGTGTCCATTCTGAAGTGTCCCACCCCTGTAACATTTTTGTTTATTAACCGATTTTCATTTTTTGTTTTGTTTGTTAGGTCTCGTCAAACACTTTTTGAACATTATACCAAAAAATTGGGTGATTATGTGGGTTCAAAGTAAGTCAAATTTCAGAAAATCGTATTAGGGGATTTCTTAAAAGAAAACTGACAACGGAATCTCAATCGGAGTGACCAAAAACCTCCCTGTTCACATTTTCAAAAAAAAAATGTTTTTGTTTTGGTTATTTTTTTTTGTTTTCTAATACTTATACTGCTTATTCAGTCTTCCTGTACGTTCCAATTAATAAGATGTTCCCAGAATGTGTGTTTTAAACAAAAAATCATCGATACCTAATACAGGGTGGGCGACTTCAGAGTGGACACACCGTATATCATTCATTAATGAGCCCAGAATAGCTTGAAAAAGATAAAAAGATGCTTTTATTCATTGGAAAGTGTTTTTTTTAATGCCTTTTTTAAATGCCTTGTAGATGCCAGATGCCACTGTTAACCAATCATTCCAAATTGTAATCACATTCTATTTCTAGAAGTAGGATACAATGAAGATAATCTAACAGTAGGTATCTATTCCCGTTCATGGCCAAGCAGTATCCTAAACGGTCATAAAAATTGAAATAACATTTTTTGTATTAGAAAATTTGGCGTCAGAAAATTGGTTTCCAGCTTGATATACAAGTCATGTGAAAAAGTATTACTTCACAGTCAATGAAAACATTTTTTGAGTATTATTCCAACTTATTGTTTCGTAATTGTTGCACTAACATAGTGTCGAAGCGCCAAAGTTTGTCTACCGCAACTTTCAGTTGTGTATCTTGAATAGAACTAGCTCTAACAAGGGACTACACATTTAACATGGAAATCCCTATGTGTCGTCACAAAAAAGACGCAGTGGATTGTTTTTTGGTATTGAAAAATTGATGACTCATAAACCACACAAGTTTTTTTAAATCTGGCCCGATCCAGATAATAAGTGGCTAGAGCCAGATAATATGTGGATTAGTAATGACGTGCTGGAAATGCCTGCACTAGTTGCGTTCCTACTGCCTCAACCCTCTAGATAGTGAACCGTATATCGTATTAGTAATGATTGCACGTTTTCAAGTTCTTTGAGATTTTGAAAGGTTTTGTGGGATACTTTCGGATCCCATGGGGGTTCTTACAGGTTCTATAGGATTCTCTCGAATTTTTTTGGGGTCATTTCGGATTCTCTGGGGTTCTTTGAGGTTTTTTTAGGAGTCTTTCGAATTCATCCTTCCTTTCTGGGTTAGTTTGGGTAAGTGGTTCTTTGGGATTCTTTCGGACTCTTCCAGATTATTCAGAGTTTTTCCGGATTCTTTGGAGTTCTTTCGAGACCTGATCACATACCTGATCACCATCAGGTGATGTAATATGGCTTAAAACTGGGAAAGCATATTACATACAGGCGCAGTACAGACCTCACCATCTACAGCATTGGAAGTGGTCTTGGATTTGCTCCCACTGGACCTGTATATAGAGAACGTTGCATTCAGTACACCTGAAACTGAGGTGCAAGGGACACTCTGCCATTATGAGTGAACTTGAGCGAAATGATGGACTGCGCTGCTCATGCACTCAATTTTTTTGCTGGCCAATCAAACTGAACTTTACCAGATCAGATTGGATGGATCAGAACAGACTGTTTTACCGATGACTCGAATCTAAAAGTCAGAGAGGAGCAGGGGCAAGTGGATTGGTGAGTTAAATGGAATTTTCTGAGCTGAGCGGCGGTAAGAACTTGGATTTCGGTTCAGGCGCGCATGCCCTTGTGAGAGAGTTTGTAAAATGGCCGTCATTTGAGGTGTCGGACTTCGCGCAGGAAGCACTACAACCAAAACAAACCAAAGAAATTCATAGAGCAACAAACAACGACAAAGAACAACGAACAACCTCAAAAAACCATGAAGAACTACTAAGAACCACAAACTACCACATGAATCACGATCATCTACAAATAGCCACAAACAAACATGAGCAACCACAAAGGACCATGAATGAGCACAAAGACCCACAAAGAATCAAAAACAAACACAAACAATCACATGAAACCACAAAGAAACAAAAATTTCAACAGAGAACCAGAGACAACCTCAAATAACCACAAAGTAGGCACTACTTAGTCATAGCTATACTGTTGAGGTATCTGTGGTATAACTTTGATGAAGATTTTTTTTTAGCAAAATCGCAGGACCCTAAACATTTTGAAGGTCTCACCTCTTACGCACCAGGTATATCAGAAAAAAACATTATCTCATACAAAAGCCACAAAAGTCTGTCCAATGTATGAAAGTCAACCTTCAAAACACTTCAAAATTCAAAATTATGCGTCTCAAGCTAAAAAATTAAAAATGAGATTAGATCAAGTGAGTAGCCATTCTGCTGAAGATCTTTCCTAACTTCAGATAGGTCCACATCATATTCTCCTCAAATATCTTTCTTCTAACCAAGAATGTTTCTGTGGCTCAAGTTCATGGTTTTCGATTCGCATCCTATGCCAAATAGGAAATTGATGACTCACGCGTTTGCAAACATGAGAGAGGCAGGCAGAATATTTAGAGTTTTCTGGATACTACAAACCGAAAATGATCATAGTCTGACCAACTAATTTTTGCATGATAACAATAGTGTTGTTGTTCTTGATCCTTAAGGCGAGACCAGGCTATTTTCTTTCCGATTTGAACTGCTGCCAGTGGCTCATTCTGCTCATCTATGACCGTCTTTACCCCGAACAACCATCTGCAGTCTGTGAGACCATTGTAGTCATTACTCACAGTACTGTCGCTTTAACAGTCTTTGTAGACACTCCTATCACGGGCTCAACTCTTCTAAACGGAAAAGCTGTGCCAGAACTCGCTAGCTCATGATGCCCGTTCCTTCTATCACTGAGTGGTCGGGAACACAGACAAGGTTCACTCTGTTCTTCCTTAGTCTATCCTATCCTTAGTCTGTCGCGATCTTCGATGTGAAGCGATAGGAGTTCGGAGCTTTCAATGCAGCCTGACTAGGGGTTCGCGAGACCGAGACCAAGACCGAGACTAACGTAGTCTCGGTCTTGGTCTCGAAAAATGGATTATGGTCTTGGTCTCGGTCTTGAAACCGAGACCGAGATCAAGACCATGGAAGGTCTCGGTCTTGGTCTCGGTCTTGTCTCGTTTAGTCTCGGTCTCGAAATTTTAAATAGAATTGAATTATTTATAGACAAAAGGTTCATAGGTACATACAGAGTGACCCATTTGAAAGCGGGCCACCCTCATAACTTTTTAATTTATTGATCGATTTTGACGATTTTTTTTTTAAATGTGGAGAGGGAAAAGGTGTATTTTGAGGCCATACGTCGCCCAGTTTTTTTTAAAAAATCAAGGCCTACCAGAGCATATTTAGAGGCTGAAAAATCCAGAAAACATTTTAGCGATTTTTTTAGAGAAAATCTGACTACGCCAATGGATTTTTCATCCCCTGAAATGGATCTGTACCAAATTTCATGAGAAAATATCAAAAATTGAAGATTAATTGTATTATGCACCAAGAAGTATTTTACCTCGAAACTCTTGCGATAGCAAGTCTATCAGAAAAAAAAATATCAACATTTAAAAGATATTCTCATGTCAAAATAAAATGAGAACAGACAAACGATACTGACAAAAAAAATAGAAAAAAAATTACACACAAAAATAATATTTTCGAATTGAATATTTTTTCATGAAATTTGGTACAGACCCATTCCAGGGGATGAAAAATCCAGTGGCGTAGTCAGATTTCCGCTAAAAAAATCGCTAATATGTTTTCTGGATTTTTCTGCCTCTAAATATGCTCTAGTAGGCCTTGGTTTTGGAAAAAACTGGGCGACGTATGGCCTCAAAATACACCTTTTCCCTCTCTACATTAAAAAAAAAATCGTTAAAATCGATCAATAAATTAAAAAGTTATGAGGGTGACCCGCTTTCAAATGGGTCACTCTGTATGTCTGCAAGAGCCTAGTTTTCAAGATACAGGGTGTTGAAATCTTAAAAAATAAATGATTTTCTTATAATTACTTTGATACTATTACAGATATCTTTATGGCATTTGGTACTTATGATGTACGATGTACAAACAATTTTATCATTTTCATTAGTGGCGTCCGTACGGGTTTTGCACTCAATTTTTTTCTGAGAAAAAAACTTGTACGCCACTGCTTCCTTCCAAAATAAAAATTATTTTTTAAATCTCTTTTTATTGCTGAGCCAATTTGTTATCTTGTTTTTTTTCGTCCGGCGCAATAAAATCTACTTCATTGCATTGACACCCTACTGTGTCTTTCAATATTTTTTAATCAGTGGTGCCCTCCCTAACATTCCGATGCATATTGATGCATAGAAGAAGTGTACCAAATTTCAAAAAGATATCTGGAATAGTATCAAAGTAATGATAAAAAAAGACCCTGTATCTTAAAATCTAGGCTCTCACGGACCTATGTCCATATGAACTTTTTGTCTCAAAATCAACCAAGGATCATCACCCTTGAGTATCAGCATTCAATTGATAAACACCCTGTTTGTATGTCGAGGGGAGTCAGGGGGTTCAATTCTTGACACTTTGAAACGTATACGCAAAAATGCGATCACCATGTTATTTCAAATGCTGATCGCACACGTTTTAAATTTGCGAAGGCTCAAAAATTGACCTCAAGTCCTAAAAGATTTCCAACGCAGCTGTGGGTGAGCTTCTTAACGCCCAAGTGGCATGGAGCACCGACAAGTCAGCCTTCTTAGTCTCATTACTGTTTAGGATGTATTGAAAATTCTATTGTAAACGATAAATGAGAAATTCCACACATTAATCCGATAAACAAGGTGATTACAAAAATTAACCATGAACACTAAACAGCTGTAAAATAGGTAACACCCCTAACAAACGAGTGACTTGCCAAAGATATACAGAGCTAGCTACCCATTGGTAATAACCTTTTAGATCGGACCGAATGACTGGGCAGATTCAAGACCTCGGGATCGAGAGGGTGATGAAAATTTTCTATTATTGCCCGCTACCGATGATCTCGTGATAAAACTGCGGATGGAATTATGAGAAACCGATGATGTATTGACTGGTTATCTGATTGTTTGCATCTTGCGCCGAATGAGAGAGGATGAGTTTTGATTTTGAATGTAGCAGACATGAAATTGAATGATATTTTTATGTGTGGTAGTCATTTGTTTTGTCGTTTCAAGTTTCCATGAGCCTGTGGCTGTTGTTCGTGCTGGCTGACTTATTGATCTGTTGAGCGGTTACTGAAAAGTGATACAAAAATATTATCTGTAATAAAATATTGCAACGCAAAAGCTCGTTCCAATCATTTATTGAAGATTTGCAATGAGATCAGAAGGCACAACTTGGCATATGCCTAACTATGTAGTCCTCTTCGAAATTCACTCCATCCTTTTTTTTATTTCGCCGAATCGTTTTCACATAACTAAATTCCCAGAGTGTAAAATCCAGAAGAACCGTTTTGTGTTTTGCATTTTTTACAAGATACTCCCAGAAAGATTGAGTTATATCCTTGGGCGTATAATTTAGGACACACAACACATATAAGGCCATAAAGAAGCGTTTTTGTCTCGCGTAAATCTCGATTCGAGCAAGTTTCTCTATTGTATTTCCGTGCAGAAGCTGTTTGAGAGATGTTTTATGGTTTAAGCCTCTGGCTTGTACGCTTCTCCAACTAATAATTTAATAGTGAGAGAGATTTTGCGTGTATGGATTTGAGATTCGTAATTAATCTATTTAGCATAGAAGAAAAGATTAAACTTTATGACCAAAAAAAAAATACAAATCATTCGTTATGATTTTACACACAACGTAAAAGAAGTACATATTATGAATTCCGGTTAAGACTAACTCAAAAAGTATCTATTTTCCATTGACATATTCTCATCGTCACGATTATTGCTTTGAAAACTTGGAGTACGTTCAGTACAATATGTTGATGTGTTCTGATTTTCTCTGTATTATCTTAGGCGGATTTTGGTGTTAACCAGGTTACGAATTTTCTTACCTAACTTTTCTTCATAGTAGGGGCAAATCGCTTGGGAGGTACCTAATCAAGTAGTTACACTATACCATTTTACCTGGTTAACGCCAAAATCCGCCTCTTCATATCAAATCGGTAACTATTAGGAAGAGTTCAGCATTTTGAAAACACTACTTTTTCCATATCAAATATTTCCGTTAGCAAGAGTACCGGAAATATTTATATATGCATAAAAAAATAACTGCATAATTGAAAAACTATTGAACAAATAAAAAGTACAAAATGTTAGTTGTGTATGCCTGAAGTGAAAATTGTAATTTCCTCTCAACGGTTTAATCATTGTATATGTTTTTTATAATCATCTATATTACACCTCATTTTAATTTTATCATGATTATTTTATACATAGTACAAAAACTCTTCCGTTTTGATCACATGATTCATTGTTATTTATTTGGTTTTGCAAGGTAGCGTTTAGTCGATATCGTTATTTGTTACTTTTGAACTGTCCGAAGTAAATTTTCAATATTCGCTTCCATCGAAGAAGACTAACCACCTAGTTGGATAATTTTTTGTGATGATTATATGAATCAAACATGTCAAACTATTGAGATAACTATTATTTTAATCGGCAAATTTATATTTATCATATATTGTATGACTGATTTACAAAGAAATCTCTTGGAAAGTTCCGCCTCACCCTCACTGATATCAGATAGAGACCTTCCACTTCCTCATCATGTTTTTTGCTGATTATAGCTTATATTACACACCTTGCCACCCCATTACTTATAATTACAATCCCTAAAAAAAATATAGAAGATCAAGGACTTATTTTCGAATATGCAGGTGCCCAAATCATTTTTTATATGCCGCTGATGGGAGGCACTTAGCTTTTTAATATGAAGGTAAATAAAATGGGTTTTTATTCGGCTGATGATAGTTAAAAGTGAATTAAATGAGTATTATATGTGTTATAGAGCTGCCGGGGGCCCATTTGTTTATCCTTATTTTTTGATTGCATAAAGGTGCAGTGTTGGCAGCGTAATATTGAATATAATCTATGCCATTAGATTTATTGAGGTTCAAAAAATCACTCGGATATAATTTTAAATGAAAATTGTTAATGAGAAGAAAATACTATGCTTTATCTACTACTCATTTTGCGGATTTTCCAAAAAAAAATGTGATTTTCAACTAAATTATTAAAAATTTTCACAATAAAAAAATCAACGTCAAATAATATACTATTTGTCAAAATCAATTATTTTAGTTGCCCTAGTAACAACAATCCAAGCAAGGTCGATTCTATTATTTGTATTTCACGGGTGTGGAATATGAAATTCATATTCCACAGGTGTGTAATATGAGTTACATTATGTAGCTACTATTTAAAGCATAATGCGTCTATTATTAAATAGTCGTAGATAAAAATATTTTCCTAACTCGAACAAAGACATTTCTCTACCCCAGTCCACGCCCTCAGTTATATATTTTTCCATGTATGTATACATTGTTTTGAGTGAACATGATTCAGTCCTTCTTGATCAAGATGCAGAATTTTAGACTTTCATCCTCCTGATCCTATTTTTTTTACACGAAGTTTTGATGCATAGTATCTTCGATTGTCGTCATAATATGTGAACTTGAATGATTAAACCATAGAATACTTCAACCCTGAAAATTACTGGATTGAAAAGACAATCCGACCAAGTCGACCTTTCCAAATTTTCAGGATGTTTTGATGAATTTGAACGAGGGCAGCTTCAAAAAATTTTCGTGTCTTCCAATGTGGACCTGTGTGCAGAATTCGTCACAACGATAACGGTAATTTGGATGCATGCTGTTTATCCCAGGGAAAATCCCACGCGATAATCATTAAATAAAATTATTCTGTCAAATAACTATCCGTCAGATAATAAATCGAGAGTTACTATGACGAGACCTATTTGGAGGTTATTCTGACGGAATAAAATCGACTACTTGAATGTGAAAGTATATACCGGGAATAAATAAAAGTACTTTAATCTACCTAGCAATGAACCAGTAACAACTAACCATGGAGCCACGGTTGAGGTAGAATGGCCCCAAGTAGTAAACTCAATTCATGAAAATAATGAATTTGTGATAGGAAAGAAAAATAATACTGTGAATAAATACCTAACACTAAAGTAAAAAATAAATGTTTGATAGATAAGTGGATTGTTGATCATCCAAATAATTCTTGATGACATGATGTCAGGAGGCGATATGATATTTGATTTCAACTTCACAGCAACGCAGTTTTCTTTCTTGGTGGACCAGCCCACAAAACAAGGGGGAATGTTTTGTGGACCAGCCTACAGCAGCTCGACCATGAGAATCCATTGCTTCCAATGGATCCAATTATTGTTCTAAAGTTTCAAATATGAATAAAATCAGAAAAAGCTTGGTTTAGTCCCACAATAACTGAACCTTTGAACCAACATGATTTTTCGCCTTTTCCTTCTTCTTGAACAAGAGTCACGAACTTATCTTAACCAAACCCATCTACTTGATCCAACTAGCAATCTAAGTACCTATGTCATATATGTAGCTTAATAACCCATATTTACCGATTTCTCTTTATCTCTGCATCCCTAGGCAAACTACTTGCCATTTATAATATGTCAAGTCGCTAATCTCAATATGGGGTGACAAATTTTCCACATGGGGTGGAAAGATGAAACTTACACGTACAGCCGTAATGACGCATATTATTATGCATATGAAGATGCGTTCGATCAATTTTGTGTCAGAAATTATCTTTTCAGAATATCAAGTGAGTAGATTGCACATAAGCTTTCCAATCTAGTTACAGATTTATGCGGAAGAGATTTGTCCCAGGTGTTATCCATTTGGGTGGATTGATTGCTGATCACAGCATGCAAGTTGATTTGAAACCACAACAAAAAGGTACCGTACTTGGTACAATGAAACAATAATTTCTCTAGCAATATATCATTGTAAATTTTCCTATATCCTGATTATAACCCTCATTCGTTCAAATGATGAACAGATATGTGAAAATTTCTGAGGTGATCGATAAAGGTCCTTCCGATACTTCGTGGTCTGCTTACTTATACTGTTTTCAAAAATAGATTGGAATACACAGCTTAGTTTTGTTTATGATAGAAAAGGCTCACATGTATTATTGGAGAGAGAATAACCCAGTTATGTACCTAGAACTGGTAGAAAGAAATTGACGCTAGCCAGGTGACCAAGGTGGTTCTCTCTCTAACACTTGTAGGTACGCCTTTTTTATGAAAACAACTGTATACATTGTCACATAATTTCGTTTTTGTTGAGACATCATAAAACTCGACGGTTGATAAGCAGGCTCTCAATCATTTTAGCAAGAGTAGGAAGCAGCAGAATGGGACGGAAGTAGAATGTGTCAGCGCAGTCTCCACTCTTGAATATTGAAACTACTTTAAACATTTAGAAAAATTGTCCGCCGAAGATGACACGCTAATGGATTTTGCCAGAGCCTCCAGTCATACAGTCCCAGCCAGAACCATTTCGATTTTATATCTTTCTGAAGAACATCTGTGGGCAAAAGGAACATGATAGATTGAACAAATGCTCTTGCATGAAAGACAGAAGTAATGGACAATTTGCACATTTTACGGAGATATGAAAAATATAAGGATTAGTAAGAACTAATGTCATTGATGTTTGAAAAATCAACCTACGACCTCTATTGATAGTGATCACCTATTAAAGAGCGCCAATCAACATCCACTACGTCAGGGAATACATTATCTTTCTTCGTCTGGCGTATTGACTGCAATAGCTCTCTCTCGTGAAAAAGGGTAATTTAGCTCCACCCCGTTTTCGATCATACAGAGAAATTTGCGTTTTCTTTTTCATTTATTGAGTATATTTTTGGGTATTTCGAAAAAGTTTTTTCGCTGATGACTTTCCAATATTGTGAAGAATACGTATATATAATTTCAAGTCATTTGAAAATGTATGGAAATTGTCCATTGACCTAAATATTATCACACTGAGGCACACTTGTAGATTGGTTTTCATTCCTTCCCCTCAGATCATCGACAATAATTGACCAGCTCTCCTTCTGTTTATTATTCGATTTAAGGATTTTTTCAGGGTAATACTCATGTTTCGCAGCCGCTAGCGCCTTACTGTAATCTGCGAGTTCGTACGCCGGACGTGTTTATCTGCTCCTAACAAATTTGTAACTCAAATTGTTTTAAGAAGTGAAAAATTAAAAGAAATTCCACTGTGTTGTTCTAGTGACTTTATGATAATGTGTGTGCGAGTTGTTTAACATGAATGGTTGGCTGATCGCCATTTTTTCCATATAAACTCTGGATAATTGTGACATTCACATCAATAAATATGAACTGAATTGACATTTGTGATCGGACGTTGACTTTCAGGTCGGTATTGTTATTGTTACTGTTTATGGGCCTCATCTTTTATGCGTCATCTGACTGAAATTATATAAAGTAACGTTCCTAGAAAAATGGATACAAAATTTAAATGCTGTGATAAAACCAAGGAGACTAAAAATTATATCTGTATTGTTTGTCACCAAGTTTATCATAAAAGTTGTCATGAGAGAACAAAGGCATTAACTGTGATTGACAGACATAAAATAATATGTTCTGAGTACTGCGCCAATAAATACAATCAAGATGATATATCTGAACTATCTCATATCAAAGAACTTGATCAGCTAAAAGATGAGCACCTGCTTAAAGAAAAACATATTGTCAAGCTTCAAAAAGGGCTTCAAGTATCTCAGTTTGATGCAGGATAAATTGAAAATAGCTACCAGAACAAGATCAAAGCTTGTAACGTCTCAATAAAGATCTTAAAAGGTGAACTAATCAAACTGAAGAAAAATAACACTCTCATTCAGAAATCGAATTGTGATGAGTGTGGCAAGCTTAAGATCGAACTTGATGTGCTGAAAATGGAGTATGAAGAAAGTGAGCAATCTCTTCTTGAACTCAAAAAATCAAACAAACGACTTGAAGCAGAATGCCAGAGACTGTATTCCTCTATTGAAGATAGAAAGGCGATAAATATTCCGGTTGATCAAACTGACTTTTCATTAACTGATAGCCGCGAACTTTCTGTCCTGGGCACTAGGCGCAGGATTGTTATATTGAGTGACGAGACCGGAAGAAAGATTATCCGGAGGCTATACAGATGTGAAGACTTGAAAGTGGAGACAATCCTAAAACCGGGAGCTCACTATGATAATGTTATTGGTGATAACAATCTGCATCGTGCACAGAATGACTTTCTCGTGGTGAGCGCTGGGCTCAATGCAATAAATTGAAAAAAGTTTTCCAAGTTTGAAAATATCTTGAACCTGATAAGAAAATATGATCATGCAAACATTTTCTTTATCGAAATCCCAATCCCCAAATATTTAAGAAGGGCTGAAATTGTACATTCTATAGAAACATTTAATTCCAAGCTACGTGAATTTGTAAACAGGGTTAATAACTGCATTCCTGGATCGATTCATTGTGTAGCTACTGATCATAGTTGGCGGTCGAATAATGGACAATCGTCAGCTGACAAAGTATTGGGTATTATTAGAAACGAACCTCAGATTATCAAGAAAAACCTAATATTCATAAAAACAATGGAAAGTTGTTTTCTCGAGTTGAACGGTTCGATTGAGCCAGAGGCAACACGGGCATCAATGTCGGCGAGTGTAACGGAATCTTGTTGCGATATGGAAGAAGCACATCTCCAATTATTGTCGTGATATTGATGAGCCTGTTGCTGACCCTGCCACTGTCGTGACGGGGAAAAAGCTTTTCCGTTTCCGAGCTGCATCCACGCGGTAAAAATAAAAATAAGGAATGTTGTAGTTATTTAAGCTTTGTACTTTTAAATATCCAGTCTGTAAGGAATAAGGTGAATGAGTTGTGCGTATTTTTGGACTCTATGAACTGGCCAGGCGTAGTTCTACTGACGGAGCATTGGTTAAAGCCTTTCGAGATTATCCATATCCCCAACTGTTCCATCACTTCTGTATACACTAGGAAAAATACACAGTATTGTGGCACTATATGGTTCTGATCAATCGTAATTGTTTTGAGGCGCACGATGTCACTGCTATTGAAAAGTACGACCATTTGATTGTTGAGGGTGGTTTTGAATTTAGCATTGTTTATATAAAGGTAGCATACATCTATGTGATATGTATACAGTGGAGCTCTAAAAGGTCCCCCCCCCCTTTTTTTTAATGTGTGCACCAACAATTTTGAAACTTGGCATACTTCAATTGCTGTCGAAATACTACTTTTTGATGTTACTGACGTACTTTCAGTATTCAAGATGGCGGCTGGGCGCCATTTTGAAACATTTTTTAAATGAAAAGGGGGGTCATGTGACACCTCATTTTGAATATCCTGATGAGTACTTCATAACCCTAAAATATTAAGTCGATATCTTCAAGTACTACAAAATGAAGGTACATTTAATTGCTACATTGATACATACACTTTTTGAAAAAATTCGTCAAGTTCAATTCAAAAGATGCTTTTTTGACATTTTTGTCATTTATTCCTAACCCAAACTTTATGTCAAGAATATTTCCAGCATGTTTTGAATTGAATTTGACGATTTTTTTTTAAAGTGTATTTATCAATGTAGTAATTAAATGTACCGCCATTTTGTAGTACTTGAAGATATCGACTCAATATTCACGAGGTGAAACAAATTTAGCGTTGAAACCCCCTGTTGGAAGCTAAGCTAGCCAAGCAATACCCTGCTCAGGGTTCCGGAGCTGGCGTGGGTTTTTTTTTTAAAGGGCGCCAGTGATGCAGCGGGCCGATCACAACCCTCGAAGTTATCTCGATTCCAACAGGCAAGCTTTAAATAACTCAGAGCAAAAGAAAAGGAAAAAAAAAACTAAAAGAAAAGGTATCTAGTTCCCAAAACAAAATAATCTATTGGACGTTAAAAATTCTACAAGTCAATCAAAACATTTGCTACCCCTTTCTGAGGTTAGGGCTCTCGACTACCCCTTCACGTTTAACAAATTCATCAAAATAAAGATGAAGATTAACAAAAATAATTGACTAAAAATAATTAATTACCAATATATGCACAGTTCAAGAAAATGGGTTACTTTAATCGTGGCCACGCAAAAAAAGTTCACAATAAATAATTAAACACTACATCAAATGTACATGTTGGGTGATTAAAACTTGACTTCCTAGCAATGAATTGGAAGTTGCTATTTATAAATTGATTTTTAATAAAATTTCTGATAAAAAAAAAAAAATACGACTTGTGTGCTACGTAATGAAAATTATAAATACAGTGTTTTCCCATCAACGACTCACGTGTGCTGCGTTATATTGTTAACCTGGACCGGGGGTACGTTGCGACATGGACTAACAAATAGGCTGTTTGTGGGTTCACCACTGTAGGGTTGTAGAGGGTGGTTTGGCAGTTCAAGATCCAGTGTGTGTGAGTCAGCCGGGAAGATGTCAACCAAACGAATGTACAGGTACAAAAGAAAATACCATAAAGAAAAACCCTGAAAAGAGATCGACGTAGGGGGCACGGAAACAAATAAAGGGGGTGAAAAATAACTTTACCTCATGCGAGGGTTTCCTTTACTGCTGAAATTATCTTCTGCCGGTGAAAGTGGTTGTCTCTTCGTAGGCAGGCGATCCAAAATTCGAACTACATGGGAAAAATGACCGTTTAAATAAACCTCCGCGTGGTCAATCGGTCAGAAAAAAAAACAGACTCACCTCAACAAGTGCAACAAATCCCAAATTTGGTACGTAAATCCGGAAATACAGCAAAAATACTCAGCAATATAACCTACTAAACACTCCGGATTCACAGAAGTGAGGTCAATCGATAAAATCCTCAAGAGATGCCTTCTACGAAAGCCGATAACAGATTGCCTCTACACTTAGTCAAGAACGAGTCTAGAATCAATCAAAACCAGAGACCTACGCACAGCACCACGGAAACTGACAAAACGTCAAGCCGGAAGCGGAAACCCTCTCTCCTGCTACCAGAACCCATGGCGTGAAATTTGAATATGCAAATAATCAACACAGAAAATTACCTGCAACTCGAAAATATGAACATGCTGAACAAAATATAATTCGTAGGAGGGAATTAGTCAATACAATTGAATAGGAAAACTAAGCTAACTAACCCGGAAAAATTAGAATTTCGAAAGGAAAATGAATGTGTCGAAAGAAAGTGACTTGGCAACACTGAACGATACCTCGGATAAAGGCTGACAAAGGAAAACCTAACCTGTACTAAGTGTAATAATGACCAAGTAAACAAATAGACCGGGAATCGGAATTAAATTTGAGGAAATCGAAAGATTAACAAGGGTCTCACACAATCACCGGAGGAAAAGTAAAGAGAAAATATACTGAAGATGTAGTAGTAGTGAAAATAAGGCCGCCCAACAAGGTGATAAACCACCGCCAACAAAGGTACCCATTATTACCCATTTTTTTTTTCTTACACCTAATTGATAGCGAATTAGTTTTGATTTGACAATACCAAAAATTAACCACAATTAAACACTATTACCCTGAATCTCCAGTTCAAATAATACCGTTCTACCCATACAAAAAAATATCCCCACGAACAAATCCAAAATAAATCTCACCCAAATGGTTTTGAGATTTCAGACCGTAGCAACTCCCCCTCTCCTTCGGCAGGAGGAAATCTTTCTTAAAGATTTACGACGATACCCACTTTATAATTTACGTAAAACCTACTAAATAACCCAAACAAAAAAAAAAAAAGAAAATAGAGAGCAAGTGAAGCAGGAAAGTTAGCTGAGGGCTAACCCACCCTGGAAGCAAATACAGTGTGGTGGCTGAAGGCCGAACAGAAGGTTAATTTAACTTTAATCCACACTGAGCACTCAGTGGACTTTTACCACAACCAGATCCCGGTACAGAGCTATTCTTATCCAGCAAGTACCCACCTGACCAGCCAGTTTCGCGCCAAGCCGGACAAGTAGATACTTTACTAGTTGCCCGCTCTGTAGAGCTTGTCCCTCGACAGCCCTAACCAAAAAAATAAAATAAAAAGAAAGGGCATAACATGCGTATTTGGTTACTGACTGACTCTCCAAAATCATCACTCCATGGTACTATCGGGTTTAAGATGTTGCACATGCCAGACACCCTTATCTTTCCCTGCTTCATCAGTCAGCTGGTAAGTACAAGAACCGATTCGGCGTTCCACGATAAAAGGTCCTATGAAAGTGGGAGCCAATTTCGAACTGAAGTAATTGGCTGCATTGGATAGGATTTTATTTCGGCGCCAAACTCGTTGTCCTGGCTCAAAGGTGACATGTCTTCGACGAAGGTTGTAATGATGTTGTTGTCGAGTGCGGCCAACTTGAATTTTCGTGTACACCTTCTCATAAAGTTTTTTGAATCCACTTATACGTTTTTCGATTAAAGCAGGCATTTCGGCAGTAGTCTCATCCCGGTAATCTTTCCCAAATAATTTATGTTCTCGTCCAAAGTTGATGAAATAGGGAGAGAATCCTATGGTATCATGTTTGCTGGTTCGGATTGCACAACCGATCGCCGCGAGGTTTATATCCCAAGTCCGTTGATCATCATTGCCAATATACGATCTGATCATAGTCTTCACAACTCTGTTTACACGCTCCGTAGGGTTAGCCTGCGGGAAATAGTTAGCAGTGTAGAACGGTTTAGTTTGATACTTTTGACAAAGATTTTGGAATTCCTTTGATCTAAACTGTGGTCCATTGTCACATATCAAGCTCTGGGGGGTTCCATACATCAAAAATACATTATCCTCTATGTTCTTCACCAGTGATTTTGATTTTGCCGACCGCGATGGAAATAATAGAACAAATTTACTAAAATAGTCTGTGACTACTAAAACATAACAATTCCCTTGTTTTGATCTGGGGAGAGGTCCAATGTAGTCCAAACTAATGACCTGCCATGGTTCCGTTATTTCCGGTCTTTTTCCCATCAGTCCACTTGGAGGTTTCTGCTCAACCTTCTGCATTGCACAAATTTTACAATGACGAACGTAGTTGATCACGTCACTTTTAAACTTGGGCCAATAGTACTGATTCTGAATACGCCAAAATGTTTTTGAAACGCCTGGATGTCCTGAAGTTGGTGAATCGTGGCACTGTGAAAATATCCCCCTCCTGAAATCTTTGGGAACTACTAACTTCCAAACATCTGTAGATGAACTTAACTCAGGTATACTAGGTTTTACGTACTTATACAGTATATTACTTTCAGCTCGCCAAGTTGGAAATTTAGATGGTTCGGCTTCTACACGCTTCAACATTTTCATGTACCACTTATCGGTAGTTTTAGAAAATTTAGATGAATCGGTGATGACTTCCAACAAGTCTATGTTTTCAGGAACAGCTCGAGATGGAAAATCTGGCACTACATGGTCTTTTCCTTTCCGGTGAATTAACTCGAAGTCATAAGGCGGAAGACGTAGAGCCCAACGAGCTAATCGTCCTTGAGGATCCTTAAGTCTTTGCAACCAAAGTAATGAGTGATGATCTGTAATTACTTTAAAATGTGTACCTTCCAGGTAATGTCGCAACTTTTCAACAAAATATATAACAGCCAAACATTCTCGTTCAGTGGCACTTAGTTTTCTTTCTTGACTTGTGAGAGATCTAGACTGGTAACAAATAACCTTTTCTCCATCGGGAAATTCTTGGGTGAGAACCGCTCCTATGCCATACGCTGATGCATCGGTTTGAAGCACGAAAGTCTGAGTGAAATCCGGACATGTAAGAATAGGGGCTGAAATCAACAGTTCTTTAATAGTCTTAAAAGATTTTTCGCATTCCTCATCCCAATGCCATTTTATATTTTTCTTTGTAAGATTTGTGAGGGGAGCTAGTATGCTTGAAAATTGTGGTATGAAGCGCCGGTACCATGATGCAGTCCCAATAAATCTGCGGATTTCAGATATAGTCCGTGGTGGAGGAATACTGGTGATTGCTTCGATTTTCTCTGGATCAGGACGTAGTCCAAACTTATCGACAACATATCCTAAATATTTCAATTGTGGCCTGCAGAAATGACATTTCTCTGGTGAAATAACTAGTCCGGCTTCGAGTAATCGGTCAAAAACTAAGTTCAAAGTTTTCAAGTGGTCTTCAAAGTCCTTACTGGTGATGATTATGTCGTCCAAATATACTAGAACTGAAGGTTGTAAATCAGCTCCCAACACTGTATCCACGATTCTTTGCCATGTGGCCGGAGCATTAGTAAGGCCGAAAGGCATTCGACAAAATCGGTATAGTCCTCTACCGGGTACAGTGAAACTGGTGTAATCTTTCGATGACTGACTCAAAGGCACTTGCCAAAAAGCAGATTTAATATCAATCGAGCTAAGGTATTTGGCATCTCGTAATTGGTCAAGAATCGTGGAAATATAGGGAATTGGATACGCGTCTTTCTTAGAGACAAAATTAAGTTTTCGAAAGTCTATGCAAAATCTGTATGAATCATCCTTTTTTTTCACTAAACACACGGGACTCCACCAGGCACTATTTGAAGGCTCAATAACTCCTAGTGCCAGCATCTTCTCTAGTTCCTCATCTATAATCTTCTGTTTATACGGCGAGATGGGGTAATAACGTTGCTTGATGGGTTCTGTTCCGGGTAAAACTTCAATTCTATGTTCAGCTACTTTACATAAACCAAGTCCGGTTCCCATAACTGCCATTTTGGTGTCGAGTAATTGCTTCAACTGCTCCTGTTGATGATGGCTCAAAGAATGTTCATCTTGAATAGCACATATGGAAGGTGAATTCGGCTTATCAGCAAATTTCCAAACATCTTGCCAAAGATCTGGCAAAATTTGCATTGCTGACCAAAAGTCTATCCCCAAAATTAAAGTGTGAGATAGTTCTGGTAGGATGAGTATGTCGATCAACTTTGTTTTGTTCATCAGGCTGACAGGTGTTTGAATGTAACCAATGCTTCTGCACTTGTCACCATTTGCTACAGTACAACTGATAGCCTCTTTTTGTAATGGTAGTCCCAGACGCTGTAAAATTTCATAGCCTGGCAATCCAACTACCGTCCTTGAAGCGCCGGAGTCCAATAGTCCCAGCATAGTATGGCCAAGTATTGAAACCTCGAGATAGGGTCTTTTGTCACCCTGGGCGTGTGATATGATGTAGTCTAATAAAATCTGGTTGTGATTGGTCGTGTGCACGATTGGCGAGGGAGTGTTCTTCCGACCTACTGACGCTCCCAGCTTCCGTTTCCCGAACACTTTGGGCAGTTTCTGGATGTTACGTTTGCAGTACCGCATTTGAAACAGTGTAACTTTCTTGGTTTTCTGCAATCCCTGGAGATATGTCCAGTCTCCTGACAATTCCAGCAAGTTGGATTCCGGTGATTTCTCTCCGTCTGGATCGCATCAACAGGTGCAACCTCACATGACAAAAATGCAAAATCAGGTTCAACAAAATTTTGTCTTTTTCTGGCTGGGGGTACAAAATGATCAACTCGGAATTTCTTCGTTTCAAGCTTAAGGCATTCAGACTCAAGTTCCTCTATCGTATTAACTACCGGTAGCTGAGTGGCATAAAAGGGCGCTACATTTCTGGTGATGATATCCAGCCGAGCATCCTCAGGAAGGTTTCCATAACGGCGAAATAGGGCTGTCATACAGGATAAATAGTCAATAATTCCTTCAGAGGGATCTTGTGTTCGGTCTAAAATTTCCTTGAATAAACGTGAACGATAATCAGGTGGCTCGAAGTGACGAATAAGAAGTTCGGATAATGAGTTCCAATCAGTAAATCTGGATCTATTGGCTCTAAACCAGTTCAAAGCTTTACCAGTAAATAGATCAATGGCTTGTTCAAACAACTCATTGTCTGAAATATTCCTGGCAATCTGTAGCTCCTTGACTCTTTCCAGAAAATTATGAACAGAGATATGTTTTGGTTCAGCGGAAAACTTGAGGTCCCATTTCTTCACTGGTACAGGATGTGATTTCTTTGAAGTTTCTGCCATAACAGGATTCACGCGAACTTTAGGAGTAGAATTTTCATGATCACTATCATCATCAGTGTCGCCAACCTCATCTTGGGCATCTGATGATATTTGAAGCTCCTCCAGGTAATGACTGAGATCTGGATCCTGTTTCGAAGTATTTTCCAAAAGGTCCAAAGATGTCAGAATTTCTGAGAGTAGACTGGATCTTGATGACTTCTCATCTTCAGATAATGTCGTTAAAGGAATTCGATCCGTTCTTCGTAATAAATGGATCAGTCTGGACTGGGCTCTTTCAAATTTGCTCTTAGCATTTTTCCCCGTGACGGTTTTAATAATACTTTGGATATCTTTCAACTTGATATCAATCAATTTTTTTTCACTTTGGAAGTCTAGATCATAAGGTGGGTAGTCTAATGGTTTACCTTGCTTTTCAAGTTTCAGTAAAGGCCTAATACGTGGTCGTAGCTCTTCTACTGTGTCGTCGTCCTTCACATGTATTCCGCGAGCTTGGAGTTCATAAATAAGTTCGTCCTTTTTAAGATAGTTAACTTCCATACGATAGTCCATGATGATTCGGAGAGTTTAGTAGCAATAGTATAAATACGCAATAAAAACGAAAATAGAAAAATAAAAAAAAAATAAATAAATAAACAATGTAAACTGTAAATGGTACAACAATTTTTCGCAACCAATCAAAGTTCAAACAACAATACCGAATAAAATCGAAAATTCACACAAGTTTCGCACACCCAAAAGATCGATGGTAGCACACACCCGCAATAAGCGCAATTAAATAAAAAAAAAGCACACAAAGAAAAGTTTTTTTTTCTTTTTTTTTTTTTTGCAAAACAAAAGGGAACTAGATTTTCGAAAAGATTTTGAAAAATGGCCCCACGTTGGGCGCCAAAAATTTATCACACTCAACGAGGTGAAACAAATTTAGCGTTGAAACCCCCTGTTGGAAGCTAAGCTAGCCAAGCAATACCCTGCTCAGGGTTCCGGAGCTGGCGTGGGTTTTTTTTTTAAAGGGCGCCAGTGATGCAGCGGGCCGATCACAACCCTCGAAGTTATCTCGATTCCAACAGGCAAGCTTTAAATAACTCAGAGCAAAAGAAAAGGAAAAAAAAAAACTAAAAGAAAAGGTATCTAGTTCCCAAAACAAAATAATCTATTGGACGTTAAAAATTCTACAAGTCAATCAAAACATTTGCTACCCCTTTCTGAGGTTAGGGCTCTCGACTACCCCTTCACGTTTAACAAATTCATCAAAATAAAGATGAAGATTAACAAAAATAATTGACTAAAAATAATTAATTACCAATATATGCACAGTTCAAGAAAATGGGTTACTTTAATCGTGGCCACGCAAAAAAAGTTCACAATAAATAATTAAACACTACATCAAATGTACATGTTGGGTAATTAAAACTTGACTTCCTAGCAATGAATTGGAAGTTGCTATTTATAAATTGATTTTTAATAAAATTTCTGATAAAAAAAAAAAAATACGACTTGTGTGCTACGTAATGAAAATTATAAATACAGTGTTTTCCCATCAACGACTCACGTGTGCTGCGTTATATTGTTAACCTGGACCGGGGGTACGTTGCGACATGGACTAACAAATAGGCTGTTTGTGGGTTCACCACTGTAGGGTTGTAGAGGGTGGTTTGGCAGTTCAAGATCCAGTGTGTGTGAGTCAGCCGGGAAGATGTCAACCAAACGAATGTACAGGTACAAAAGAAAATACCATAAAGAAAAACCCTGAAAAGAGATCGACGTAGGGGGCACGGAAACAAATAAAGGGGGTGAAAAATAACTTTACCTCATGCGAGGGTTTCCTTTACTGCTGAAATTATCTTCTGCCGGTGAAAGTGGTTGTCTCTTCGTAGGCAGGCGATCCAAAATTCGAACTACATGGGAAAAATGACCGTTTAAATAAACCTCCGCGTGGTCAATCGGTCAGAAAAAAAAACAGACTCACCTCAACAAGTGCAACAAATCCCAAATTTGGTACGTAAATCCGGAAATACAGCAAAAATACTCAGCAATATAACCTACTAAACACTCCGGATTCACAGAAGTGAGGTCAATTGATAAAATCCTCAAGAGATGCCTTCTACAAAAGCCGATTACAGATTGCCTCTACACTTAGTCAAGAACGAGTCTAGAATCAATCAAAACCAGAGACCTACGCACAGCACCACGGAAACTGACAAAACGTCAAGCCGGAAGCGGAAACCCTCTCTCCTGCTACCAGAACCCATGGCGTGAAATTTGAATATGCAAATAATCAACACAGAAAATTACCTGCAACTCGAAAATATGAACATGCTGAACAAAATATAATTCGTAGGAGGGAATTAGTCAATACAATTGAATAGGAAAACTAAGCTAACTAACCCGGAAAAATTAGAATTTCGAAAGGAAAATGAATGTGTCGAAAGAAAGTGACTTGGCAACACTGAACGATACCTCGGATAAAGGCTGACAAAGGAAAACCTAACCTGTACTAAGTGTAATAATGACCAAGTAAACAAATAGACCGGGAATCGGAATTAAATTTGAGGAAATCGAAAGATTAACAAGGGTCTCACACAATCACCGGAGGAAAAGTAAAGAGAAAATATACTGAAGATGTAGTAGTAGTGAAAATAAGGCCGCCCAATAAGGTGATAAACCACCGCCAACAAAGGTACCCATTATTACCCATTTTTTTTTCTTACACCTAATTGATAGCGAATTAGTTTTGATTTGACAATACCAAAAATTAACCACAATTAAACACTATTACCCTGAATCTCCAGTTCAAATAATACCGTTCTACCCATACAAAAAAATATCCCTACGAACAAATCCAAAATAAATCTCACCCAAATGGTTTTGAGATTTCAGACCGTAGCAAATATTCAAGGGTTATAAAGTACTCATCAGGATATTCAAAATGAGGTGTCACACGACCCCCCTTTCGATTTAAAAAAATGTTTCAAAATGGCGCCCAGCCGCCATCTTGAATACTGAAAGTACGTCGGTAACATCAAAAAGTAGTATTTCGACAGCAATTGAAGTATGCCAAGTTTCAAAATTTTTGGTGGACACATGAAAAAAAAAAGGAGGGGACCTTTTAGAGCCGCACTGTATATTGATCACCACGCTTCAGCAACCATGACCTTTTGGAAGGCTGGAAATGTGGTTGCTTCGACTGCCCAAGAACTGTAGATGTGTTCTTGCAGGCGATTTTAATATCAACTTTACTGATAACAGTCACGATGCATCTTCTCTGAAAAATCTTCTTCAATATTTCAGTGTGTCTATGTTAGTTGATATGCCTACACGTATAACTGCTGCTTCCTCTTCAACGATAGATTACTTTTGCCTAAACTTCAATGATGGAATCCGTTCTAATACATCTGTGATTCCTAATAGCTTATCGGACCACGAAGCAATTTTCTCAAAAGTCTATCTTGATGGAGATGAAGCTGTGAAGCGACCAAAGACGACCAGAATTTTTTCTCAGCACAACTTCATCAAGTTCAAGAAATCAGCATCATCGGCTAACTGGAGAAGTGTATTGATTCAGCCCAAGTTCAAGTCATTTATGGACATTTTAACGAAAACATTCGAGAGTAGCTTTCCACTTCGTAAAATTAAAAGAAAACAGAGAAAACTATGGTTGACCTCAGGTATCAAAATTTCATCGAGAAACTTTGCTGATTATCGCAGGATTTACCGACTAGTCATTAGGGCTGCCAAGAAAAGATATTATAATAAGAGACTGAACGAAGCATCAAATAAATCAAAAGAGAGCTGGAACATTATTAATGAGTTGCGAGGTGAAGAGGATGTCCCCAACCTTACCACAATTGACAGCGACCGCTTGAATAACTACTATTATTGTACAATTGCCGAAAAGTTAACACAGAACCTTCATTCCAATGTCAAGCCAATACACTATGTGAAGCGTTCAGTTAGCGAATCTTTCGTTCTGTTTCATACTGATGTTGACGAGCTTAAGAAAATCTGCAAATCCATCAAGAATAAAAATTCCAGGGGTTGTGACGAAATATCTATTAAGGTTATGGAGTGCCTTGGCGTCGAAGCCCTAGAAGCGCTGGCCCAAGTTATGAATGACTCATTCCATAAAGGCGTATTCCCGAATTTTCTGAAGCTGGCAGTGGTCATTCCAATCTACAAGGAAGGAGATATGGATGATCCCAGTAACTTTGGCTCCTTATGTCTCCTCTCAACCATCTCCAAAATTGTAGAAAGGCTGGTGGAATCAAGGATGATGTCTTTTCTCTCACGGAATAGTATCCTGGATGATGGTCAGCATGCTTTTCGGGAGTCTTGGGGAACACACGATGCCATGTTCGACCTGTTCCAGAATGTATTTTTGTCTTTAAACGACGGTAATATCGGCACGGCAGTTTTTGTGACTTCTCCAAAGCGTTCGACTGTGTGAGCCATGGTTTACTGTAGAAGAAGCTTGAGCGCTATGGTTTCAGGGGCAGGGCACATGAATGGTTTAGCTCTTACTTGAAGGATAGGCAGCAGATAGTCAGAACCACGGAGAGTACCTCTTCTCCATCATCCAATACACAAGGGTCTGTACTTGGACCTATCTTGTTCCTTTTATATATCAATGACTTGTCATCAGTTGATATACGTGGCCAGGTTACTCTTTTTGTCGATGACACTGTTGAACTGTGGACTCATACACAGCAAGATATCCTTACAAACCAAGTGGCGAATGATATGGTCAAGATCAAGGAATGGTGCGATTCAAACAGGATGTGCCTCAACTTCAACAAAACCAATCTGCTGAGCTTCAAGTGTACCTGCGATCCTGTCAAAATTGGCGGTCATAATCTTGAACAAAAAGCTGTGGTGGAATATTTGGGACTCTTCGTGGATGACCGACTTAGATTTGCTCCGCATGTGCAGCCATTAAACAAGAAATTGGCTAGTTCTTGTTTTGCAGTAAGACTTATTTCTACCAAGTTGGGAGAGAGGGTTGGGCGATCAGCCTACTTTGCTCTCATTGAGAGCCATCTCAGATATGGGATTCCCTTTTGGGGTTTTTGCAATAGTACCTTGTTAAAGTCGATATTTGTGCTGCAAAAAGAGCAATCCGATTCATCTTCGAAATCAAATTCAGAGACTCATGCAAGCCTTTTTCAAGCGACACGGCATTCTAACGCTTCCATGCTTATTCATCCTGGAATAAACTGTCAAACTGATCTTCAAGAAGCACAAGGTACCAGTTTAGAGAGTCAAACACGATCCCTTTGCCAATTCCGAAATCATCTCTTTCAAGAAATTCTGTGTTTTATGATAGCATGAAAATGTTTAACCACCTGCCGACGGATGTTAAAATGTCCCAATCCGCTGATGTGTTGAAGAAAAGAGTGAGCGACTTGCTAAGAAAAAAAGCTTATTATAATACCTCCGAATTTATGGACGACGATTTCATTGAGCAGGAAATTTTGTCTGGATGAGTGAATGGTCTGTGACTGTGATTGTGAAAGATCGTTTATATACTTCCCTATTCGTGCTTTTATTGTTCTTAATTTTACTTTTATTTTTCATTACTGGTTTTGTTATACAGGGTGTTTCAGAATAACATGCTTATAATAAAGGGGGTGATTCTTGGGCTCATTTTAAGAAAAAAAATTCATATGAACGTATGTCCTAAACGCCTTAACTTAACCCAAAAAATATGCAAACCAAAACCCGCATGGACGGCACTGGTCAGAATAATTAAATTGTTGGTGCATCAAAGAATGAGTATTAATGCCTAAAATACATGACTCAAATTTCATAAAGATATCTACAGTAATGACAAAGTTATTGTAAAAAAAGTATCTATTTTTTAAAACTTTGACACCCTGTATCTCAAAAGTTAAGGCGTTTAGGACATACGTTCATATTTTTTTTTTTTCTTAAAATGAGCCCAAGAATCACCCCCTTTATTATTAGCATGTTATTCTGAAACACCCTGTATACAGGGTGTTTCCTAAAGATTGGTAAAAAATTCGTTGTGTGATTCCTGGGGTATTTTCATGAAAAAAAGTTCCTATAAACATTTGCCGAAAAATGCTTCCTAAGGGAGCTACGCCCCTTTAAATAGGGCACCCCGAAGACGGTTTTTCCTCAATATTTCCGAAACCTTACATACAAAAATCATGAAATTTGGTACATCATACAAACTTTTAATGCTGAATGAGAATTTGAGCTCAGAATTTCAAAATTTTAATCAGGGGTGTACCATACTGGCGGGGTTAAAGGTTAAAAGAATCCAATTTTTTAAATGGTATGGTACGCCAGTATGGTACGCCCCTGATTAAAATTTTAAAATTCTGAGCTCAAATTCTCATTCAGCATTAAAATTTTGTATGATGTACCAAATTTCATGATTTTTGTATGTAAGGTTTCGGAAATATTGAGGAAAAACCGTCTTCGGGGTGCCCTATTTAAAGGGGCGTAGCTCCCTTAGGAAGCATTTTTCGGCAAATGTTTAAAGAAACTTTTTTTCATGAAAATACCCCAGGAATCACACAACGAATTTTTTACCAATCTTTAGGAAACACCCTGTATACGATGTATTTTGAACAATAAAGCATATATGATTTGATTTGATTTGATTTGAGTACACACAGCGCAGAAATAAGATGGTAACTATGTATTTGTTTGTGTAGAAGTGATTTTCTAGCCCTGGTATAGACTGTTATTCTGGTTATACAGTGCGGCTCTAAAAGGTCCCTCCCCGTCTTTTTTTTTAAGTGTGCACCAGAAATTTTGAAACTTGGCATACTTTGATTGCTGTCGAAATACTACTTTTTGATGTTACTGACGTACTTTTAGTATTCAAGATGGCGGCTTGGCGCCATTTTGAAACATTTTTTAAATGGAAAGGGGGGTCGTGGGACACATCATTCGAAAGGTCATATCAAGTAGATTATTGTGTGAAAATTTCATAAAATTAGACGCATCCGTGCGGATATAACAGCCTGCCAAACTTTTAGCTTTTAAAAATGTCGTTTACATTAAGTTTCAATTTTTTAACGAGCTGACACATCAGATTCCGGATAAATGATGGTGAACCTGAGCAAAACAGTACAGGTTAACACATAGGAATGCTGATACAAAGCGGATAAAGAATTTCAAGATGATAAAAAAGATTTGGAAAGCATCTATCAGCATTATAATACTAAAATCTAAATTAAGATGGAGATACAGTTTCCACACTACCTCGCCACAGCACTAAAGTTTAACCAAATGTGAAAATCTTGAAACGATCTAAGCCAGTTGTTTGATTATTGTGTTAATTAGGAAGTGTTACATTGAAGCAATTTTTATTTATGGCGGAAATCGTAATTTCCAAGAGACGGAAAGAATCTTTGATGAGCGCTTCCCGGACCGTCCGATATGCAGAAAATATCTTCGCGAATTAGTGCGGAAATTTATCGAGACTGGTAGTGTTCATAGCTTGAAGAATCAAGGGCGACCATCTATTTCGGAAGATAAACAAATTGCAATCATTGGTGAGATGGTGGTAAATCCTGAACAGTCGACTTCTCAGGTTGCAGACATCTGTGATACTTCGTTTGCTTCTGTAAAACGATTGCTGAAAAATCAGAAATGTTATCCTTATAAATTTCAAATGGTGCACTAGTTGACTGAAGATGATCCTGACAGACGTGTGGAATTTTGCGAAATTATGACCGATAGAATAGGCCGACAACCGAGAAACGTTCAAAATATTTGTTTTAGTGACGTGTGTACTTTCTTTCTAAATGGCCGTGTACGCAGGCAAAATGTTCGTTATTGGAGTGACGTGAATCCGTATGTTTTTAGGAAAACCCACACGCAATATCCCGAAAAGGTTAACGTATGTGCTGGCATATTGGGGAACCATATTGTTGGTCCTGTTTTCATTCATGAAAATTTGACAGGGGACCTGTATTTGAACTTGTTAGAAACTACAATAGAGCCTTTGATTGTACAAATACGTCAGAATAATACCAACGAATTTTGCATGGCACCAATTTTTCAACAGGATGGTGCACCTCCGCATTTCAGCAGAAATGTAAGGCAGTATTTGGACATAACTTACCCCAATCGTTGGATTGGTCGTCGGGGTCCTACCGAATGGCCTGCCAGGTCACCCGATTCAACACCATTGGACTTTGTTTTATGGGGATATTCAAAACAGAAAGTATATGCAACACAGCCAGACTCTCTTTTAGACTTACAGAAAAGAATTACTGCTTTTTGTCAAAATATTAATGTCGATACTTTCGAAAAAGTCCGTCAGTTCTCAGACAGATTATTTCATTCTTTGGAGGTCAACGGACGACATTTTCAACATTTTTTACAATAAAAATTGAAGTATGCTTTCTTTGTTCTTATTTCACGAATTTCTTTATCTTGTTAGTTTGACAGTCTGTCATATCCGCATGGATGCGTTTAATCCTATGAAATTTTCACACAATAATCCACTCGATAAGACCTTTTGAATGATGTGTCACACGACCTCCCTTTTCATTTGAAAAAATGTTTCAAAATGGCGCCCAGCCGCCATCTTGAACACTAAAAGTACGTCAGTTACATCTAAAAGTATTTCAACAGCAATTGAAGTATGCCAAGTTTCAAAATTTTTGGTGCACACATAAAAAAAAAGGGTGGGGACCTTCTAGAGCCGCACTGTACAATCTTCAAAGCTTCACTGTCCAAGGCATAGTTTTCTTATTTATTATCACGTTGTTATAGTTGCGTAAACTGTAAAACCGAATCCAATCCTGAATCATACTACTTGAACTTTTTTGAATTTCTTCAAATTTGCTGGCATCTGCTTCCTATCCTGATGCCTAGAAGCATGACAGTTTCACAAACGAAATGATTCGTTTTTAATTTTCATAGCAAAGAATGTGAATCTTTCACATTCTGTGAAAGATTCCCAACAGCACCTGATCGAAATAAGGTAGCTACTGGGAAAATTATTATCATCTGATTCAAAGTCGCAGCAAGAGGGTAGTCAAAAATATGTCTTTAATGAAAAAAGAGAATGTGTCATAACAGTTTCTCTCATTTTCATTCATAGTAAAGTCCCATCGTTCTGTCCATATTCTATGGATAGAATTTCAAAACTGAAAAAATGGATTTTGTAGTAGAAGGCAAAATACTACTGATATGTATGGTATGAGTATATCAAGAACTTTACAATCTCAACAGACAGCAGCGAATTGATTTAATACAGAAAATTTACCGTTATACAGGGTGCCTCCAATCAAGTCGGCACTATTGCTAACTTCTTTATTATTGAAGATACGAGGTCGTTTAAATGAGAGAACTAGTAGTATTATTTCTGCGGATTACCATTATGCTGACAAAAAAACAATTGAACAATGCGTTCTGGATTTATTCCAAAAAACGTATTTTTTTTAAATGGGACACCGCGTGTATATTTTTATCATAATTGATCAGCCACTCTTTTCTGAACATAAAAAGATATTATGATTTTTTTCCTGAAACCAAAAATAACGGAGTTATGCGTATTTTCCTCGACTAATTTATAAACGTCAAAGTAACAAAATTCAATGATTTGATTGTTTCAAGATGAGCTTAACAAACAAAATACGTTTAGAACGATATAATAACTTTGATAGCAAATATGTCAACCGATATATATTATTTTGTAAATATTTTACATTTCATGGCCAAGATTAAAAAAAAAATCCCATCAAAATATCCCATTCAAAAAAAGTATATTTTTTTAAATAAATCGAGAACGCGGTGTTCGATTGTTATTCTGTTAATACCACGTTAATCAGCGGAAAAAATACTACTACTTCTCTCATTTGAACGACCTCGTATCTTCAACAATAAAGAAGTTAACAATAGTGCCGACTTAATCGGAGGCACCCTGTATATCAAATCACCAGCTGGATTTGAATAAAATACATACCTACTTCCTAGAAGGTCACGTTGGACTGATCAAGTAGTGTCAAACAATACACAGATAACGTTTAACCGAATTTTTACAAAGTTCTTGTACGTATTTAACTCAACAGCCGTAAAGCTTGGTATTTTGGAGAATCGGACAGTTTCTCTCTGGTACAATGAAAAGTTCAACAAGAAAAACCCTTAAAATATGTCATTTCATCTAGACAATGAGATCACAGAATATAAACAGGGGCGAGTTCAGAAATGTCACACCCGGTGTGAGTGTGATCCAAGTATCAAACACTAACCCTTCAGATACGGCAAGTCTTTTTACTTTTTATTCATCTGTGCTTATGAAGTGTCATACAAACAGTTTTCATGATACTTTATGTGTAGGGTTGAATAAAAAGCAAAACGGCTTGCCATATCTGAACGGTTAGGGTTTGACATTTGGATCACACTCGCACCGGGTGTGACGTTTCTGAACTCGCCGCAGTTATTACTTGGATGAATGTACAAAAAGTTATCCACAAACTTACTTATCAACATCAATTATTACCTAATCAGTCAAAATCATTTTTCCGATTTACCAAATCAATGCTTATAAATAGTAAAACCTTCCCACGGCACTGTGTCTTCACCAAAAATTGACACCCTATTAAACCCCAGGTATTTTTGACAGGCATTGACCAAACGCGGTGATCCTCCTTTTGTCTAAAAAAAGATAAAGTTCCAATTCTTCAGTTACCAGTGGCTTGTTATAGTTTTAATAACTTACGATTGTGATGCGTCATCGAACCTTAATATCTGAACCATCATCCTTTTTTCAAAAGTGCCAAATGGGCGGAGATACAAGAATGTATTGTGTAATCTCTGATAAATGGCTTGTTTTGAAATATGGGTGATGATGAACCAATTTTTGAAATATGAGGCGGTCATTGGCCAAAATCTTGCGTGACTTGTAAGCTTCAGGAACCGCTAATCGTTTTCGAGAAAGGTTCGATTTTTACATTGCAATTTTTCACTTTAACAGGAAAAGAATTTGAAGTAGCTTGGTACTTATAATACTCGATTAAATCCAAAAAGCTGGATACAAAAGGAATGTGACGATTCAATAAATTTTTATTTTATTTTTGGTGGCATTTGAATATTTTCCGTATACAGGGTGGCCCAACAAAAAGGTCCCACCCTTATTTATGACTTTCCTGGTATATTTTGGGAAAAACGCTTGGACACATAAATTTTTATTTCTAGGGGGACGTCTTTTCGTGTATGACTGTATAATACAGGGTGTTCCAAAAATAAGATATCGAATCACACTTGACATTTTTAAATGTAAACCCCCAATGTTTTTCTCCTATTTCTATTTTTGAATTCTCCATGAAGTTTTTAGTAACTTTTGTATAATACAGTTTATACCTATCTTCAAGCGTTTCAAAGTTATTTGAATTTTTCAACGAAAAGGTCCCACCCTTATTTATGACTTTCCTGGTATATTTTGGGAAAAACGCTCGGACATGTCAATTTTTATTTTTAGGGGGACGTCTTTTCGTGTATGACTGTATAATACAGGGTGTTCTAAAAATAAGATATCGCATTACACTTGACATTTTTAAATGGAAACCCCCAATTTTTTTCTCCATGAAGTTTTTAGTAACTTTTGTAAAATACAGTTTATACCTATACTCAACTGTTTCAAAGTTATTTGAGTTTTTCAACGAAAAGGTCCCAATTTTATAAAAAATTCAAATAACTTTAAAACGGTTGAAGATAGGTATAAACTGTATTATACAAAAGTTACTAAAAACTCCATCGAGAATCCAAAAATAGAAAAAAAAATTGGGGGTCTCCATTTAAAAATGTCAAGTGTAATGCGATATCTTATTTTTGGAACACCCTGTATTATACAGTCATTCACGAAAAGACGTCCCCCTAAGAATAAAAATTGACGTGTCCGAGCGTTTTTCCCAAAATATACCAGGAAAGTCATAAATAAGGGTGGGACCTTTTCGTTGGGCCACCCTGTATAAAAACCGTTACGACTTGGAATACATATTAGTAAAATCTCTTCTTTTTGGGAAATTCTAGATATTCACGTTACTAGGCCGGAAAATGACTTATGACGAGTCAAGATGTTTATTAAAGACGAGCAGTCTAATGACATTTCACGACTGTGTATCGTACAATGTTTTTTATGACTATCCAATAGATGTATTATACATCCACTTTTTATTGGTAAATGTAACTCATCGTTACTCAGTGATTTTTTTTTTCATTACTCAATTGTTTTTTACCAATGAAATGATCTTATCTCATTACTTCACTATTCTAGAGCCAATCAGAACATTCGACAAAATGTCAACCTTCAAATACATCATTTTCAAACAGCCTATATTTGACCGTCCATACTTGTTTTATAGTAATTGTCACATTGTGTTAACAACCCAAGCTCACTTCAAGTAAACTAGTTCTCAGAAAGTGCGGTCCAAATGAAACTGAATATGTCAAAGGTCGCTTCAATTATTGGATAATCATAGAAAAAGTATAGTATTCTACTCGCGGGAAATGGATACTACTTATTCAGATGATTACGCTACTCGCCTACGGCTCGTAGCGCAAACTTCATCCTCGTGAGTAATATCCACCATTTCCCGCTCGTTGAATTATATATTATTTCAAACTGTGACAATTTTTTTCAATCGATTCAAAAGAGAAAGTACTTTTTTGTTAAACCACACATTGAGCGGTGGTGACACTCCGTCTCACATTCTCACTATGAGATGTCACAACCTAGATAATATAATATAGGTAAAGGTGGGTGAGTCATTGAAACGGGAACGCTAAACTACGCCAAAACCGTTTAAGATATCGAAACGAGCAAAATTTGAATACAAGATGCCCCAGTGCAGTTTGTAAAAATGGTTTTGTATACAGGGTGTTTCAGAATAACATGCTAATAATAAAGGGGGTGATTCTTGGGCTCATTTTAAGAAAGAAAATTCATATGAACGTATGTCCTAAAAAATTTTTCTATTTCCCAAAAAATATGCAAACCAAAACCCGCATGGACGGCACTGGTCAGAATAATTAAATTGTTGGTGCATCAAAAAATGAGTATTAATGCCTAAAATACATGACCCAAATTTCATAAAGATATCTACAGTAATGACAAAGTTATTGTAAAAAAAGTATCTATTTTTTAAAACTTTGACACCCTGTATCTCAAAAGTTAAGGCGTTTGGGACATACGTTCATATGAATTTTTTTTCTTAAAATGAGCCCAAGAATCACCCCCTTTATTATTAGCATGTTATTCTGAAACACCCTGTATAAAGGGTTTATCATTTTTACACAGCAGGCATCAACATTTTTTTTATGGCAACCCCTGCTTATCTTTCAATATTTGAATTTGCACATTTTCGGGCATCTCAAATCCGTTTTGTTTTTGCAAATCGCTTCAACTGTTCAATAGTTATTCAACTTTTTCTAATAATTGATGCGTTTGCAAGCATTGATTAAAGATACCACAGGACACTTGGTTTTCGAGATATCAAGTTGAGACTTTGCAAGTGTTTAAGCAACTGCCTTGGGTATCTTTTGGTGGTAATGTCGTCGATTTGCATCATGGCACCACTTTGCTATATTTCGGTTGGGAACAAGGTTTTTCATTTTCTAAGTTTGAGCAACATTGATTTCAAGGCCTACATCCAATGAAGTCAAGCATTTTAGTTGCTTTGTCTAAACTATTGCTTATCAAAACGACCTCATCTGCGAATCAAAAATGGTTTAAATTTCGACCATCTATGTTAATATCCATATCTTTGAGGTCGATCTTCTTGAACATATATTCTAAGAGGGTGATAAATAACTATGGAGAGATTGTATCTCCTTGCCTCACACCCCTTCTGATTGGAGACTTGGTCGTGTACTTCTGCAGTTTCACACATGACGATGCTCCAGCGTATATGTTCTTTATAAGAGTGTTATATCTGTGGTCGATTCTGCATTCAGTTAACGCCTCGAGCATGTTTGACTGATCGATAGTGTCGAATGCTTTCTCAAAGTCTACAAGAATCAGAGTTAAAGGCTGGTTATATTCCACGCATTTCTTTATAAGGATTTTCATCGCTTGAAGTCATTAGTACCAAAGCCCGCTCGGAAACCTGCCTGTTCTTCAGGTTGATAAGAATCCAATTTATTCGCCAATCTGTTTGTTATGATTTTCATAAACATTTTATAAAATGAGATTACATACTGATGGGACGGTAATTTTTAAGTCCGCAATATCTCCTTTCTTGTGCATGATGGTCATTATTGCGTGGTTCCAAACTGATGGAATTTGTCCATCGAACAAACATAGATTCCTCACCCTTGTGCTCAACCAAAATATAAGTTCTTGGTGATTCTAAAATAACACAAGTTACATCTTACGTGTATCTCAGCCTCTAAGAATAGATAGAGATAATCAAACTTGTGAAATTAAAAGAAGAATATCACTAACTAGGGCTGCCTTTGGGCGACTTGATTGTATATTTAAAGAAAACATTCTCCTTTGCCTCAGACGTAAGGTGTTTGAAAGCTGTGTCCTGCCAGTTATGGAACCGGAACCCTGACTCTAACTAAAAACTCCGTTAGAAAAATAAGGGTGGCTCAGAGAGCAATGGAATGTTTTATGATGGAAAAATCATAAGAGATAGGACGATTAACGCCTTTTGTTTTTCCATATATTTTCAAATAATGTCAGAAAAAAATAAAAACGAAATCTGCCAATATCGGTTTTTTAGGCATTTCTACGGATCTACTCGGAATTTTAAAACTTTCTAAACGGCATATATTGTTAGGCTTGAAAATGCACAAGTTCTCTCTAATTCAACCATCTTCGTATCTGTTATGATACGATGAGTTTATTATTTCAAAAGTTATTCAAGGAAATCAAATATCAAAATTTAACTTTGATTGACAAGTTGGGGCCTATCGCAATATCTTCTTGTAAGAAATCTGCTGTACCTTATGTACCATTTTTTTGGGTATAGGTAGCACATGCTACCAACATTTCATGTCAAGTTATTAATCATAACCATGAGATAGCGCCAGCCAAACCATGCTACATCCAAAGCTAGTTAAAATTATATATTCTTCTAATTTTACCGGCTTTGATGATGTTGGTAATGTGTCATCTATTGGACTGGTTTTCAATCCGGTAAATGATTCATTAGAGTACAGTTTAAAATAAATAATATGTTTTTGATACTGAATTTACATATGTATGTAATGTACATCCGAAGAATATTTAATAGGTACTGATGATTGATGAAGACAATGGAAAACATAAAATATATATAATTTTCAATCTCAACAAATGGCTGTGATGATACACTTTTGTCGAATCATCATACTCAACATCCATAATATAGCCTACTTTCTATCTCTACCTGTTATATATAGGCTAAACAGAAGGGCCGTCTTCTGTTATTTAGTATAAACACCGAATTATAGGGGATGACGTTTCACTAGAACTACCTGTTGTATCGTATTTCATTCGGGTCGATTCAACATAATTTTTGATGAGGTCGATCGATTGATTGAAAAATATCAAATATTTCTATTGGTGTACCAACTTAACCTGAGTAGCGTCCCTTCAATAAAGACTGATGAACTGAAAGGTTTATACCAATAGATTGTAAATGAAAAGACTACAAATGTGTAAAAAGATAACCATATTCATAGAGTCTTTTCGAATAAATAACCAGAATCACAATGAGTAGTCCAGTTTGATTTTCAAGTCCTTTGGAGACAATTGCTTTGAAATAAATTTCTTCTCTGAATTAATTCCACTCTCATCAAAATCTTAAAGAGGTTTGATCGTCCTGCTCCCAGCTTGGAAGGATAACAGTATTCAGTGCTTTGTAAAGATTTTTAATTGAGATAGATCTGCAAAGCAGAAAAATCCTATATCTACTCATTACCTTTTCTCAAAAATTTGGAACATACTTTATTTTCATTTGATCTAGAGTCAAACCAAATTATAATTTCCAGTTTAGTTTGGAAGTCACAAGAAGAACTCATACATAAGATGTATGCCTGAGTACATTAATATGTTAATAATCCCCTCATATTCCTCATACATTATTACAATATATATGTTTCATTGAATATCTCTCAATACCTACTAATATGATGACAAATCGTATTGGAAAACTAGCACCATCATCTCATAAACGCGCAAAATGCGAACATCATGTTGGCTGCAATTAAAATAATGAGTAGTAGCGGTTCCACACGTTGCAATTATCCGTACGCAGTCAAGACAAATAAATAAATTATTTGAAAATATATATAAACAGATTTGCGTGTCACTATCTGGGCAATTATTGTCATCTTTCTGCAGTTCGCAATTTGTAGAAGCAGGGCCGCACTGGAAGAAAATAAATCGAACGTGAAGTTCATAACTTTTCTTATTGAAGAAGTATCGCAGCATTTCCACAATGATCTACATACTGAGTACCATTGACATACATAATGCATATCTCCTTATTTTCATAAAAAAAAGATGTATGATAGACGAGACTTAGATAAATCAGTATGATCATTGTGGTGCGTGAACACCTGATGATGATCCAAGCCAATATTGATCAAAACACACAAGAATGAGATCTAGCGATGGAAGTTGGGAGTTCTACGTTAATACATTCAAAACATCGCAAAATTTTGTCCACACAAAAGTTTACGATGATCTGAAAGATTAGATGAATGTTTGCAGTAGTTTTTTGGGCGGAGTGCGGAATATTGATTAGTCTCTACTTATTTGATAGGTTGGTGTTTGGGTTGAATGAAATTAGGTGAAGGAAATTTATCAATACCTTCCTGTACAAACACATAACACAGCTACAGGGCTAAACTATTTACCTCGGCCCGCATTTTTTCACTCAAAATAATAATACGGTATGAGTACGCGAATAAGAGGAAACAGCAAAAGAAAATTGATAAATAGCCTCAGAAATACTGGTAGCGGAATTGTTTAAATATCTCCGCAGGAATAGTGGAATCGAATCGGCTGCCCTGCCTATAGTTCATGATCTCATTTAAAAAGTTCTCGACTGTTGGAGTGCTACTGCAACTTGTAATTATGTACTCGTGTTGTTACAACAGGGAATGTATTTTATACCTGCAGGTCGTTCCCAAGATTTTTTTAAAGAAAATATTGATGATCTGAATTTTTCATTTATCATTTTTTTTTCGGAATATAATACATATAGCGCGATTTCATTCCTCATTAGTTTCAAGTTATGACAAATGAAACTTTGGTTGATGCAATTACTTTGAAGTACAAATGCCTACATAGAAGTAAACCAAGCCAAGAATAGCTGCTAATACACATATTATGTAGATTCATCAGTTTTGCTTTTACATCACCTTGTCTTGATACGAAGACATTTTTCAACATCATCAATCATTAATGAGTTTTTTTTTTCTAATGTTTATCTTTCTAAATAATATATTTGTTGACATTTTTTTATGTAAGTTAACATTTTTGGTGCTCCGTGCTGATAAAATGAAACGACTTATCCGATTGTTTTGCAATGACTGACTTTTTATTACCATGCTTGAAACGAAACATGACTTGACAAATATGACAGCTTATCTACACGATGTTGCCAACTCAACCTTATAATGATTTTAACATACTTAATAACACTCCCACTATGTTAAATGAATATACCTTACGTTCTAGGGAGAAATCAAACCTAACGGCTCACAAAACTTTGAATGTTTAACTGCACATAAGGCTTTCGTAAAAACATCAGCTGTCATTTCATTAGTTTCTAAATATCTTAACTGTACTAGTTTATCATTAATGACTTGACGAATAAAATGAAATTTAACATCAATATGTTTGGATCGTTTGTGATAGCCAGGGTTAGTAGACAATTTTTGTGCACTCTGACTATCATTATAAATAACAACTGAATCCAAACTACCCGTCAACTCAGAAAGAAGATTCCGCAAATAAATTGCTTCTTTCGAAGCTTCCGTAATGGCCATATATTCCGCCTCGGTGCTCGAAAGAGCGACTGTCTTTTGTTTACATGATTCCCAAGAAATTACACAATTGGATAACATAAACACAAAACCAGTATAAGATTTGCGATCAAGTACATTCCCCGCATAATCCGCATCTACAAAACCTTCTAACTTACAGTTATCACCCTTTTTATACACCAAACGGTAATGTTTTGTACTTTGTAAATATTTAAGTACCCTTTTAGCACAAACCCAATGAGATTCATTGTAACAGGTATTAAATTGGCTCAGAAAACTTACAGTAAAAGTTATATCTGGACGTGTAAGCACAGAAAGATACATGAGGTTTCCAATTAGTCTTTGATACGGAATTCTTTTGTTACAAATATTATCGAAATCAACATCCAAATTAGCATTTTTAGTCATGGGCGTACTGACACCTTTACAATTTGACATATTAAATTTATCCAAAATCCTATCGATATACTCTTCTTGATCAATAGATATATGCCCTAATTTATCATGTACAATTCTCATCCCCAAAATTCTTCTTGCTTCACCCAAATCTTTAATCTTAAATTCTGAACTCAGTCTTTGTTTCAAACAGTTTGCATATTTTAAATCATTACTAAAAACGAAAAAATCATCAACATAAACAGTACAAATGGTAACACTATCACCAACGATCATTATATAAACACATGGTTCATAATCGGATTTTTTATAACCCATACTAATCAAAATCTCATCAACCCTTAGGTTCCATGCTCTGGAGGCTTGTTTTAATCCATAAATGGCTCTTTTTAGCCTACAAAACTTTTGCTCATTCCCCTTTTTCACGAATCCTTCAGGTTGATGCATAAAAATAGTTTCAGTCAGATAACCATTCAAAAATGCCGTTTTCACATCCCAATGTTCAATTTTTAAATTTTGACTCACCGATAATGCTATAAGAAGTCTTAACGTAGAATGTCTAACTACTGGAGCAAACGTCTCGTTATAGTCAATTCCTTTCTTCTGCGAAAAACCCTTTGCCACCAGTCTTGCCCTAAATTGCACTTGACCATCACCATCAAACTTCTTCTTAAAAACCCATTTACACTGTACTGGTCTGGAGTTCTCAGGAAGGTTGACAAGGTCCCAGGCATCGTTGTCATGGAAAGCTAGCAATTCATCCTGCATTGCGCACATCCATTGTTCCCGTTCTGGACTAAGAATAGCACTCTGGAAGGAGTCTGGATCATCAGACATGGGATCGATATCGATCGATATGTTTTCTGAATAATTGTCATCTCCCACTAAATCTGGATTTTCTGGCACTTCTGTTAAGTTTGGAGAAACTAGATACGATGTAAAATCGTCAAACTTTTTAGGTTTTCTTGGCCTCTCGGATCTCCTCACATTCTCTGGACGAACAACTTCCAGATTTGAATCTTGACCTGGATCATAATCTGAATCCTGCTCACCACTTGACTCAGAACTTCCATTTTCAGCTTCATCCAAGTTTATGTCATCCTGAGAGTCACTCGGGGTTTCCAATATAGGGTCCAAATCTGTAGAGCACTCTTCTACCATGATTTCTACCTGCCCGCCATCGACATCAGTTTTTTCAATAATATGAACATCTCTGCTAGTGATTATCTTGCCAGTCTCCGAGTTGTAAAGTCTATAGCCTTTTATGTTGTCGCTATAACCAACAAGAATATGTTTAATACTTTTCTTGTCCCATTTTGTCCGAAGTTGTTTTGGCACATGTACCATTGCTGTACTGCCAAAAATTCTCACATGGCTAAGATCAGGCTTCTTTTTGAACCATAACTCGTACGGCGTTGCAGCCAGTCCTGAAACAATGGATCGGTTTCTTAAATAAACGGCAGTATTTACAGCCTCCGCCCAAAAATGTTTATCAAGATCGGCCTCAAACAATAAACATTTGGCCTTTTCTACAAGGGTTCGGTTTAATCGTTCGGAAGAACCATTTTGCTCTGGGGTATATGGATTCGTTCTTTGGTGAATTATTCCACAGTTATTTAAATAGTTCCCAAATTCCTTAGTACAATATTCCCCACCATTATCAGTGCGCAATATCTTGATGGTTCTACCTACATGAGTCTGCACAAAATTCTTGAAATTTTTGAAATGAGTAAAAACTTCATCCTTGGTACGTAAGAAATAAACAAAAGCCATTTTGCTTACATCATCTTGGAAAGTCAGAAAATATTTGGCTCCTCCTATGGACTTGGTTTCCATGGGGCCACACAGATCACTATGTATCACATCCAATATTTCCTTAGCTCTAGATCCCTTTGAATTGAATGGGAGCCTTGTTTGTTTTTCCTCGCAGCACACCTTGCAATTTCCCTTGTCGATGTTTAATTCCTCCTTGAAGTCGATTCCTGTGACTACACCATTTTTCATTTTATTCACATAACTGGAATTCAGATGACCCAAACGCTTGTGCCATATTTCTCCTCTGGTAACAGCCGATGCAGCCAACATACAATGTTCTGCTAAATTCAGTTTATACACTCCATCGTTTAAACTTGCAATGGCCAACAACTTATTCTGTGGACTAAAAACTTCACATCCTTTATCATCAAACTTCACTATATTTCCATGTTTCGTGAGTTGACTGACTGACAGAAGATTAGTTGTCAGGCCCGGCACGCACTTCACATTTTTAACAGGAATGTCCAGATACTGGTTTCCAACAACAGTCTTCATGACAAAATCACCTGAATATTTCACTTCCAGTTTCTGCTGGTTTGCCACCATAATCTCCTTCACTTCTGATGCAACTTTGTTGTCTAACAAGTCTTCAATCGTAGTCAAATGACAACTTGCGCCTGAATCGATGTACCAATCACTTTTCTTGAAGTTTCCGTGTGAAAACACTACATTAAAAGCAGGAGACGAATTGTTTTTATCCGATACAAGATTCAGTGAAGGGCATTTATTACGAAAATGTCCTGTCTTCTTACAATTCCAACACTTAACCTCACTTTTAGATTTGTGTTTATTTCCCAACGTGACAGGGTTGCCAGTGTTCTTCTTCTGATCCCATTTTCTTGCTGCAAAAGCGCCACCGTGTCCACTCTCAGAACTAACATCCATGTCAAGCAGCTTTGTCTTGATGCTATCGGTGGAAATGGCGATACCTGAATGTTTGATTGCAAGCACCATCGGGGCGAATCGCTCTGGTAATCCTGCCAATAACAGAGATCCTATCCATTCATCATCTATGTTGAATCCTGTTCCTCTGAGCTTTTGTCCGGTTTCAACTATTTGCTGCACATAGCTTTCCATGGAATCGCAGTCCTCCAATCTCGTAGAAATTAAATGACGAAGCAAACTAATTTTACGGGAGTATCCGGAGTCATCAAATAAACTTTTCAATTTATTCCATAATTCAACGGTAGTGGATGCATCACGAATATGCACGTATATCGACGGATCGATTGTCAATATAAGCTTTGCTTTTGCTTTAGCATCACTTTCCTCAACAACTTCCGTTATACACTTCTGCAATCCTTCGAGCACGAGAAAATTCTCAACGGCAAATGCCCAGTCCGCGTAGTTCTCGCGGCCTTTCAACTTCGACACGTTCACGATATAGTTAGCAGCCATTTCTGCGAATCACAGGACAAATACACCGGTTATTACACGCCGATTTTGGAATCTGGGCCCATAACCTGATAAAATGAAACGACTTATCCGATTGTTTTGCAATGACTGACTTTTTATTACCATGCTTGAAACGAAACATGACTTGACAAATATGACAGCTTATCTACACGATGTTGCCAACTCAACCTTATAATGATTTTAACATACTTAATAACACGTGCCACCTTTTGCAGGAGGAAGCAAGGGCTTTGTTTTGGCAGGGGCGGGTCGTCAATAAGAGCGCCAGTGCGCGTGCACTGCCAGCGAAAAGAAGAAGAAGAAATAAAAACGAGATTTTGAAAAGTTAATCCTCATATTGATTTTATTGCGGATAACGGCGCATTTTTCACTATTTTCATATATCTCAGAGTCCGACAGAAGTCGAAAAATATCGTTATCTTCCAACACAAACCTCTGGCGCCTCTAGCATCTTCTACTCCGTTGCGTATAGACACAGTTCTCTCAGTGGTCTTTAGTTTGTCCCAGCACATGTGTGTACGCATTCGGCGCCGGCGCTCCAGTCAAATGCATTTTTGCTATGGAGATGGAAGTATTCGGGAAATCGCCCGATTTAATGGCGACAATGGCGCTCTTACATGCGCTATATTTTGAATACCATATACCTATATAGTTGTATAGGTATATTATAGATGTTGTTATGCTCCACTTGTGCACACTTTTCTACACTACAACAGTCAGATTGGCTTTGTTTTCGAAATGTTTGTCTGTTTTTTAGGATAGAATATCTTCACTAGACTAGTAAAGATATTCTATCCTAAAAAACAGACAAACATTTCACAACCAAAGCCACACTGAGTGTTGTAGTGTAGAAAAGTGTGCACTAGTGGAGCATAACAAACACACCTTATGTTGAATACACAGGGACGGGAAGCGTTTTTACTGTTTCAGTTGTGTGTCAAACCTAGTTCAATAATTGTGCTGATTGCACAGATATCTTGGTTCAAAACCATATAGGAACCTATAAAACTATATACGGACCACACTACATTATTTATCCAATGTGCCGAGCATAAGCCTGCCAAATTGAATCGGGACTGCGTTTCTACGCATGAAAAGAATCTTGACTTTTTGATTGGTAGGTACTTAGTCTGCCGTGACGCGTCAATATACTGCATTTCGAAAACTTAATAAAAAATAGCAACAATCCGAGATCGGAAGAGAAAGTCTTTGTTTTCCAGGGCGTCTTGATAAACTTCAGAAGCCAATTAGGTAATAGTTGGCCACTTAAGGTGAACATCAGTCTTCGTAGGACCATTTTATAATATAGTCTTATTATAAAATGGTAGGACGAAAGCGGTTTCTCCGAAATTCAAAACAAAGCTTTTGCCGCCGGCCATCGCGCTAGATGGGTGGGATTTGTACCGGAAACTGCTTTGGTGAAACTGCAAACTGCGCAGAAAAACTCGCCCCAATTCAAATGTGAGAGGAAATGATATTCTCGTTCTTACAGTCGGCTTATGGCGATAAGGCGATATGCGATGTGATTGGTATATATTATGTTCAATACAAACACATCTAGTACATTTGTCATTTTCTAGTACAATTGTCCACTGTCTATTCGGTTGTCTCTGTTGTCATTGTCAGTGTATAGTCTGCGTGTATTCATTCACGATAAACAGTGTTGCCAAAAGTAGGGATTTCTCCGTACGAGTAGGAATAATCATATACCATGTATGGACGTGGTTAAGAATTTTTCAAAACCAATAAAACGGAGGGAAAATCATTATCACTTCACGGTATTTTAGAAAGTTTCACGCCCTGGTGATACCAAATGTATTTATAATGATACCTCCACTTTTACCGAGGGGGATTTTTTAACGGTAGCCTTAATGAAATATTTTTTTATGGGTTGTAATAAACTGAACAGTATTTAATTCATTATGTACAGTATAATATCACAAGCAGTCAGTATAATATTGTAAAAGACTCAGTATTTCTGTTAAAAATGATAAGTAAAAATGGAATTTTTGAGCAGTAAAAGTACTATTTGGCCTGTATTTCTATGTTCACTATTGTGATTCTAATGGTCAGTAAAAATTTATGAAATGTCAGTATGACTTAGCTGGTAATAATTCTACAAATTTACAGTAAGAAATAATAAATGGCCAGTATGCAATAGTCAGTAATAATTTTAACTAACTCATACTAACCCAAACTTGATACACATAAAACCAATACACAACACGTCAATTATAATCATTGAACACCATACTACGTAACTACGTACCTGGAAAGGACCCGGTCGTTGTTGACAACGAATCGAAAAGTGTCTCATTCTTGTTATGAGTAAGAAAGAGATAGGTATCCGTAAATATCGCTATCTCTCTCTACTCCATGAGTATAGCTCAATGAGTTAGAAAGAGATAGGTATCCGTAACTAACGCTATCTCTACCTGCTTCACTCTCATAAGCGGGTCCGTTCCAGGTAGTATGGAATTCAATGATTATAATATATAATAATAATTGTAATGTTAACCTAGTGCTAACCAACGAGCCACTGCATATTTTTCATCAATTTCTATTACCAACACAAACTAACCCTAACTTACCCAAACTAGATCCGCCTCTCCAAAGGAACCTATCTGACTACTTCATCATGACATAAAGGCAGAGTGTTTTCTCTTTACTAAGTTGTGTTTCGTTCCGTTGTAAAAATGTTTGTATTTATACGAAATAAAATATATGACCAACCATTCATTATTTTACTGTCGCTTTATTAATTTTATGGACTATCCATTATTTTCACCAGGCATTCACTAATTTATTTGATCGTTTTTTAATGATACTGACTCTTGATTATTTATATCTACCATTTATTATTTTTACTGACCACTTCTTTATGTTACTGACCCTTCATTATTTTCACTGACCATTTCTGTATATTACTAACCGTTAATTATTTCAACCGACCATTTATTATTATACTGACCATTTATTATTTTTACTGACCACTTCTATATGTTACTGACCCTTCATTATTTCAACCGACCATTTATTATCATACTGAACAAGGGAAATAAAATAATGGCAAAGAGTACTGTCCATAAAATTGAAATACTGACCATTTAATTTGTTGCCTTTTTTTATTATTCAAAGGAATAAATACATCGGTTTTTTAATTTGGTTTATTCCAATTTTATTTGGATCTGATTTTGAATAAGTCACGATCATCAAGTAAATAACCATTATTAGTGTGGTTACCCTTTGGTAGCGCTAACTCATACCTAGACGAGCCGCCACTGTGTTCGGGGCTGGTATCATGTCTAATGGTCGCACAGAACTAATGTATGTCCAGGGCAAAATGAAGACAGATACATTGGATAGATTCTAGATCCTCACGTCAGACTGCCCAAGCAACACACGATCATATATTATGGTTGCATCTAAGTGTATTCAACCATATTTTTGGAAATATTCGGTTTTGGTATATTTATTAAACGTATATGTTCAACGTATATGTTTTGAACCGTTCAATACACGTGTACAATACACTATTTTTTTGGGAGCAGGATGAAAATCTGGTATTTTTTGTGAGGAATATCAAGTGTCTAAGTGTCGAACTGTATTTGTCAGACTTCAAAGATTAACCAAAATGACCCGCGATGTGAGACTTGGTACCTATACGATATACCTACCTCTCATACACGTTTCTTCCAAAGTGTAATGAATGGTATGTCTTTTTATCACAAATAGAATGAGAAAAAGAGGTTATGGTTGTACTCATCTTCATCTTTATATTCATTTGACAAACCTTACCTACAAATTATCGGCTGATCATGTTTGCAAAGTGTGGGGTAGATGTTTCCAATAGTTTATTTTTATTCTAAAGCAACGTTTATTAGTTGTATAAAAACCACATGGTACTCAACGTGTATGATATCCAATATAATACAGGACGCCGAGAGTTGGTATCTTGGGGGTTTTCGTTCCTTAGAGCCAATCAGGTTTTCGGAGAATTGTCACGTGATGATGAATGCGATCGATTTTCCATTTTTAGCGTCACTTTCTTGGTCAGCCGGCTTGTATGTAATGTACTTGTATACTATAGTGTATAGTGGTCATCTATCTATACTGTTGATGTTTGCTGGATAGGTGTTAATTTTGGCAATTTTGGTGATTTTGCCACTTGTTGAAAGCGTTACCAGTTAAAATATATCGTGCTTGATTGGGTGTTCTCTTCAGTGGAAGTCGGATTGTTTCGAATTGAATGATTTATTATTGTGGCCATAGCTAGGTAAGTACATTCGTGCACCTATTCAGCTATTCTCCCATTAATTTCTTTGGACACTCCCTTTTTTAATATCCATTATGATATTCAATAGATAAGGAAAAATAGTTCATATTCGTTAATTTTTATTCATTTTATGGGTAGTGTAGTGTACCCTAATAGTGTATTCTCCTTTCCAGAGGCCTCCGAATAGATTTTGATGGAGAGGAGCAGAAAAGTTCAACCGTTGGAGAGTCCCCAGACAAAACAGTTGGGACAAGGGACAAGCATATGCAAGTATAGGACTGCGATGGTTGAAACAGTCGCAACATAGTTATCAAAATGCCTTGAATATTCATAACTTTGTTGAAAAATAAAGAATGTAGATAAGTATGCTGATTGTTTGATTGGAACGTTGCTATTTCAAATATCGTAGCTAATACTTCAACGTTTCATTTATAGTAAGCATAAACGTGTTGTGGAATCGTTTATCAAACGTTTATCGTACACGTATAATACTCTTGTCTCATAAACGTGTATAGTTTGGAGATCATATTCCATTCGTAAACGTTTATCGGGCGGACATTTTATCATTTATTTAACGTTGATTCTCAACCACAAATATACGCCTGGTATTAACCAAAAATAAACGTTTATTCAACTATTGTGTGTTACTTGGGTGAATGAATATCTGGAAATGGAAGGCGTCAATCAATTGGACTTGCCCGCACTATAGACCATTAGGTATAGCAAGACATGAGTCCCATAGATAGAAGATAGAACATGCTTGCCAGGGCAAAGCCATCCCGCAGAAACATACCCAAGACTATACAAAAGCTTGTTCATATGATTCGAACAAAAATTGCAGAATACCTATTCCTCAACAAACATATCACCAATCTGATAGCATAGGCAGGCATCTCCATACTTGCACACATGCTAGAGGTGAAAATACCCAATATTTGCCAAATACCTCTTTTAAACAAATCCATCAGCACAAAAACGGCAGCTTGTCTCTCAACCCACCTCGCGTCGCATTTACCGTCGAGTAAATAGCGATACTTCATTATATTGATTGTTGGCATTGGGAAAATTTAGAACCCCTCGTTAATTTCAACGTTATGCAAGCGCGGAAAACAAAACATTAATAATGGAGAGGACACAAACAAGAGATTTTTGAAACCCTTTGTTTAACGTTCGACGTCATTTCTCACAATTTAAAAGGTACTGAAACGTTGATGTGCGTTGAATATAATACACGTTATTGGGTATTCACCGACTTGGTTGAAGACTCCAGCGTGTACTTAGAATAACCGATAACGTTAAAAGTTTCAAAAACTCCCTAATAGTGGTACACGTACACGATATATTTTTAGGACACCTGTATATGTAAAATTTGTTTAATGAAAAAATAGAGGTTTCATAAGCTATAAACTTTGGAGAAAATCGGCCTGGTTTTAACTCGATTTTCAATAATTAAATATCGAAGTGTCCCTAATCAAAATAAAATACCTACCTCGTGAAATACCTACGGTGGAGAAGAAAAAATGGAATATTTTGGAAACTTCAACGCCCCGAGCAGGGCAACGCCCTCCACCTTCGTAAAAAGTTATTCACTTCTGAATTCACGGGGTTACTTGATGATTGGCCCTGTTTCCAAACACACATTCCCGAACTCAACTTAATCACGCAAACTACACTTGAATTTGGTTCAGGAATGCGTCTTTGGAATTACGGCCTATCATTAAGTAACACTCGGTACAAGGACAGACGCACAGACTTGAAACTGAGAACGTCGGCGTCGCGCCGACTATAGGAACAAGCGTTGTCACGCGAAAAGTAGAACCTCTCATAACTTTGTTGCCTTGCAAGTTACGAAAACTAGTGTGGGGACAAATATTGTAGGTATCATCAAATAACTTCATACCTTCTTATCAAAAAAATAATTGAAGTTCGCGTTCCAAAGACATGACGCAACACTCGATTTTTTTCAATGAAACCCTTCTTATACAGATGCAACCAAGATGGGGTGGACGATTGTGGGAAAATGGTGAGGCATTTTGAAATATTTTTTTTGTTCATTATAGTTGGTCAAAAATGCTATGTTTTGAAAATATAGCCATAGTGGGTGTCCCAAAAAGTATGTGGTCAACTGAACTTGTATTTTTTTGAATGGGACACCCTGTATGTTACAATCCCAGTCCCTCTTGCACACCAACAACAATAACTTTTGAAATTGCTACTTTCGGAATTTTAATTGTACAGGGTGATTCATTTTCAGAGTCAGGCCCAAACGGCCAAGATAAAAACCTGGAAAATATTTTCAAGTTTCTGAAATGGTCGCTAGGGGGCGTAACAACCAACACCAAGTAGAAAAATAAGATTTTTATGGAATTTTGTCCAATGAAAATATATCGATGAGCTCATTTTCGGATTTACTGACTATTTACCTACACTTTTTGTCCAAAACGTTTTTTTCTATCTATCATAATAAAGTGGTGGGGGAAGTTCAATTGTTTCATTAAACAAACGGAGATTTCTCCCGTTTCGCTTGACCGATTTAAACGAGCCTGGGCTCATATGAAAGAGCATGATCTGCACTTCAAAAAACTTTTTTGGTTTTGAATTTTTGACTTTCGCCGTCGCCGCTAGATGGCGTTAACTGAAATGGTAGCATGTTTTTGAGTTTTTTCCAAAAAAATCAAATGTAATGGTATATTCATTTTTATATATTTTAAAAGGGGATACATTCTCCTATTGAAAAAATTAAGAAAAACAAAAAAAAAAATTTGAAAAAAAACAAAAAAAAATCATTAATTTTTTTGTTTTTTTTTATGGGAAAATGTATCTCCTTTTAAAATATATAAAAATGATTATACCATTACATTTGATTTTTTTGGAAAAAACGCAAAAACATGCTACCATTTCAGTTAACGCCATCTAGCGGCGACGCCTAAGGTCAAAAATTCAAAACCAAAAAAGTTTTTTGAAGTGCAGATCATGCTCTTTCATATGAGCCCAAGCTCGTTTAAATCGGTCAAGCGAAACGGGAGAAATCTCCGTTTGTTTAATAAAACAATTGAACTTCCCCCACCACTTTATTATGATAGATAGAAAAAAACGTTTTGGACAAAAAGTGTAGGTAAATAGTCAGTAAATCTGAAAATGAGCTCATAGATATATTTTCATTGGACAAAATTCCGTAAAAATCATATTTTTCCACTTGGTGTTGGTTGTTACGCCCTCTAGCGACCATTTCAGAAACTTGAAAATATTTTCCAGGTTTTTCTCTTGGCCGTTTTAGTGATAATTTTTTTTTCCGCAAGCCTCTACCATGAATAGTTTACGAGAACTGGCACCCTGACTCTGAAAATGAATCACCCTGTACAGATTTCAGAAACTTCATCGATCGCCTTGTTTGAAGTTTTGCAAACAATAACAACCTTCGACCATACAAGGCTTTTCTCCTTCAAAGGGTTTCTTCCATTGATTTGAATCAATGGTTTCTCCGTGTATGGTTTTTACTTTGTGAAAACTTAATGGCGTACCACTTTTTTGAAGATAACAGAAATATTAGTCGCTCTAGGTCCGGTCTTGGAGGAGTTTAACTCAAACAAAAAAATTCTCAAGAAGCTCCTGAAGAACCCCGGATGTAATCCCTAAAAGTTTTAGCAAAATCGTTTTAGGCTTTCCGGATCTATAGACAAAAAACTGAAATTTTGCTCAACTTTCAACACTCTGTATTTTTTTAATTAGACGACGTTGCGGACACACGTTCATTTAGAAAAACTGATTATCCTTCCATACAAAAAGTCCACGTTTTCCAGACTCACCCTGTATAGTATTTCATTTAGTATTTATTTTAGTAAATTTTGTACTTTCCTCGAATAGGAAAGCTTGTGAAAAGTTCTGTGTGAGACTTTACACAAACCCTTATTTTGTGGGGCCCCACCCCAGTGGCGGATCTACGGGGGGGGGGGGGCTACAGGTGCTAAAGCCCCCCCCATTGGCCTAATAATCAATAAGAACGTTTTTAAAAATTGATAAAATTAGAAGTTTTTTCACACTGGTTTTTTGGTCTGCTGAATCCGAATCTGAGGTTTGCCTCCTCGACAGGCGTCAGCTTCACAACGAAAACTGCAGAAAACCTCAAAGTTTTGGACTCTTTTCAGTTTTTGAAGTATAACTCGAAAACTTAGCGTTTTTTGATGATGACTATGGAACACCAAATTATAGTAGACAAAATTTTTTACAAATACGCATAAACTTTAAACTCTGGACATTCTATGACGTCGATAGATCGTGTAGGAAACATGGCATCTCTCGACTTTCTGCCAAAAAATTGAAAACATTATTCTAGGTTCGCACTCTATACAAATCCAAAATCAATTATTTCATGACTATACCTGACTACCTGGTATGTCCTGGTAACATCTAAGGTGGGTGTGTGAGATCTATATACACTTACCTCATTTTTAGCATTTTTTGTTAAAGTGGCAAAAGGGCCTAAACTTATTTTTGAAAAAATCGCAAGGACAGTTCAAATGATCCTAAATGGATTGAAGTTCTCAAATGCACCATTACTCCTTGATCACTGATGCAAAATCAAAGTTTCATCACATTTAAGGCATAATAATAGGTAGGTATGTGTTTTTATCTGACCATGAGCTTTATAGAATATACTTGGACTTTGAGTAGAATCGGAAGATCCAATAATATACAGGGTTTTTCATTTAAAAAAATATAAGTTAGGTTAATATCTCGGAAAAACGATAGTCTTTTGTTTAATTTTTCAAACAGGAAAAAACTTAGATAACTATACAGGGTGTCCGGAAATTACGCGTCAGGATTTTGGTGGGCGATTCTACATGAAAAATTAATGCAACAAACTTCTATACAATTTTTTCAAAAACTTCAAAAATTTTTTCAAAGTACGATTTTTTAATTATTTAAGGTACGGTTAATGTTTAAAGTTGTTTTTCTCGGAAACCGTTAATTCTACGATGATGCAACACGAGCACCTTTTTAAAAAATATTTTGATGCTCTTTACTAATTTGACATCCAAATTTATAAAAAGATTAAAACAAAAAAGTTCTAAGTAATTTTCCTAAGGTGAAGGACAGCTTCAGCCTTTTGTCATTGACGACTAGCGTCAAATTAATAGGGTGAATACAAAGAAACACTAGTGACATGCATGCAAAATTTGGCGAAAATCATTACACTAGAAAAAAAGTTATTAAAAAAAATAAGAAAAAAAAAATATTTTTTAACACCCTGTATCTTCCTTAATTTTGAGTTTTTGAAAAAATTGTATAGAAGTTTGTTGCATTAATTTTTCATGTAGAATCGCCCACTAAAATCCTGACGCGTAATTTCCGGACACCCTGTATACATTCTGATACTTATTTTGGTTTCAATACAGCTGATTGAAATGTTATCAAAGATAATAAAACACCTGTACAAGGTGTCCCAAACTGGACACGTTCTTATGGGATAATCCCTCGTTTGAAGATATAGAAGAAAATAAACTAAAAAGGTGTCCGGGCTCAAATTTCATGAGAAACCCACTGGTGCAAAGAAAACGTTCCTATCTCTTATTCGTTTTGCCACTAGAGGGCGTTTCTCGAATTTCGTCGATTTTTTTATATCCTTCAACGTTTTTATTAATAAAGATAATCAATTTTGATAAAAACTTTCTCAATGCAATGGATTCTACGGAAAAAAAGTCCGTAGAATCTAATGCAGTAGGCAGTTTTTCTAAAGGGCGTTTGGATAAGTTATTAGATAGTTGTAGTTCCCACTGGAACGCGTCTAGTTTCGGACATCTGAAAACTTATCTAAACGCCCCGTGAAATAACTGCATATTGCAATGTCCACGGAAAAAAGTGCCTTACGAAAGTTTTCACCAAAATTAATTATCTTTGTTGATAAAAAAATCATAGGATATGAAGAAATCGACGAAATTCGAGAAACGCGGCCAAAAGATAAGAGATAGGAAAGTTTTGTTTGCGCCAGTGGGTTTCACATTGAATTTGAGTTCCGGACACCTTAGTTTATTTTCTTCTATATCTTCAATAAGGGGTATTCCCATAAGAAAGTGTCCAGTTTGGGAACCCCTGTACATAATATTATTATCTTTGGCCTGCGTAGTCAGACTTCTTTTTTCATTATTGGCGCAAAAATACATTTTGATATGTCTCAACACATCTTATAGAAAAACAAAATGTGTCGATAGAACAAATGAATATTTGGCATAAAACTTACCAACACTTTCGATATGCGTCATTTTTCCTAACTTGCAAGGGCGTAAATAGCTTTTTTTCAGGAGGGAGTGATGAAGTTTTGGGCCCGCGTACAGGGTCTATCAACAAAATCTTGACACATAGCAGACAGCACAAAAATGTCCAATATTTGAACAAAGAACGGACATATCTGGACGTTTGAACGTCCATATATGATACAAATCACATACTATTGAACGATAGATGGACGACCATTTTTAGGCTCTACTTGTATCAAACATGTACTTTCTGTTAGTTCTGGACCATGAATGGACATAAATTGGGCCATATTATGTACACACAACATTCTACATGCAATAGCAATGTGAAAATTGGGAAACTGTCGATAACAGCGCTTCATGAATTAAAATGTCGGAGCCAATTTTTACAATTCAAAATGATAGGAGATCTTAGGGTTTGAAAAACTCGAGATGCATCGGAAAATATTCAAGAATCCCATTTTTTTTTCTTTTTTTTTATTCTATTTCCAAGGGGTGGGGCTGATTTGTAGACCAAAAGTGACTTTTGCATTCTTCGTCTTTAAAAAATATTGGTTACGAAAGTTTCGAGCCAAAATTGCGAAAAATAAGGTTTTTGCAGCTTTTGTAAGGTTTGGGTAAGTGCTACGCCTGTCGAGGAGGCAAACCTCGAATCCGGATCCAGCAGATCAAAACCCGATAGAACCAGTGAGAAAAAATTACTTTTTTCTTCTGGAAACGCCGGATCTGAACCTTGGATAATTAAAACAAAATCGAAACGGACACATTTTTGCAACTCAACCCTGCGCCAAAAAGATTTCCAAATTTTTCGCCTATGAAGATTAAAGCCCCTTGACTCCAGCCTAGATTCGCCACTGCTCCGCACCCCCCCTTAGTCCGCCACTGCCACCCTTTTCAGACGACATGGTTACTGGATTATTTGTAAGACAATGAGGAAACTTTGTATTCGCGGGTGATTTCCGAAGAAGCTTTTGATCAGTAAAGGCATAATATGATGTATGGTGTTTTTGGAAAGCTAATGAAGATCTTCAAGATGGAAATATAATATACAGGGTGTTCCATTTGAAAAACTTGTGTAAAGGTCGTGTTTGCAAAATTTGACCACCCTGTAAAATAACAAATATTTTTATTCAAAGTGTATGTGATTATTGTGTTCAAGGATAAGTGATGTTTTATGGGTCAGTTGGTTTTTCGATACTTTCATTTTCTCACTAAAGTTGAAATTTTCATATCATTTATTGAAATTCGGATCAGAAATGTATCAACCATAACATTTCTTCGAATGATATTATGGAAACAATATGAATAAACTCTTTTTGAAGTTCAACAAAAAAAAAATTATTGAATGGTATTAATGTAGTCTTAATTTCTGTAGAAAGTGTCCAGTGCCCACTGAGAGCTGAAGCGTCACGACACGTCAAAAATATCAATCGATTGCAGGGACTTTGAAACTACGCGCATGCGGAAGTACAGGTTATTTTTAAAGTTTTTTTTTATCTACTCGAACCCATTTCTCTTGATCATTCCCGAGTTGAACTAGTTTAGTAAAAATTTCTTGGTTGACAAAAAATTCCTGTAAAAAACATCCGTGATCGCATTTTTTGTCAATCAAGAAATGTTTAGTCTGAATAAAATAGAATAGAATAATTAATTAACGAACAAGTCATTATACAAAAGCAAAGTATGCTAATATTGAATCAATTAATGTAGTAAGATGTAACAAAATACAACAACTATTATAAATTTGCCTATACCTATTCTAAGATAAAGATACAAAAGAGCAAGGTACAGGTTAACAATATCACAGAGTCACATAAGATATCAATTCATACAGATACATTTTCAAGTTTTCTCTTCAAGTCCGCTGAGCTAATAGAGAAAAAATCTAAGTCATTCGATAGTTTGTTGGCAGCTCTTGCCATTCTGGACAAAGGATTGAAGTAGCCATAATTCGTGGAGTGAAAGTCAACCCAGAACAACTCATTCTGTCTCAACCTCCTAGCTGTCCTGAGACCAAATGATGACAATAATTCAGAAAAGTCTATGAGGCCATTCAATATCTTGTGCATGAAACAAATATCAAATGTATCTCTCCTTTTTTGGAGAGTATCTAGGTTCAAGATGTCATTTTTTTTATTTCAACAGTTCGAATATTCAATTTAAAAGCAATCAGTCTCGGAAACTTTCTTTAAACTCTTTTAAGGTCAGCCTCATGAACCTTATAGTATGGTGACCAAACAACACAAGCATATTCGAGAATGGATCTCACAACCGAGCAATACATGCACACTCTTCAAAATGCCAACACTATAAAAGTCTTTCAACGTTTGATAAACAAAACCCAACAGTTTGAATGCACGATTTACTGTCACATTTCACATTTATGTGATGATTGAAATTTAATTAAATATCAACCACACTCCCAGATCCTTGCAAGATCAACTCTTAAGATTTGGCAGTTGTTTATTTTATACGGAAAACGTATACTTGATTCTAGAAAAGGTGACAATTCTGCACTTATCAATATTTTGATCCAACTTGTTTTTTTGACACCATTCTGCCAGATAATTCAGGTCATCATGACACTGAACACAATCTTCATAGCATTCAACTTTCTTGAAAAAATTCCCATCATCGGCATAGGTGCATAGGTCAATGAAATATCTGATTTGAGCGAATCATAGATGTCATTCATAAAAATATTAAAGAATAGAGGTGATGGATGTCCACCCTGCGGTACACCTGGAGTGGTGTGTCTACACTCATTTTTACCTCTACAATCGCTCCCAAGCAGTGAAGTTAGGTGATTCTGTTTCTTCTGAAATTGTAATATGCTCTACAATTTCAGAAGAAACAGAATCACCTAACTTCACTGCTTGGGAGCGATTGTAGAGGTAAAAATGAGTGTAGACAAGTTTTGCCATGAGAACCCCATTGTCCACTCCACTCTGTCGAATGCTTTGGCGAAGTCAGTATACACAACATCCATCTGAGCTCGACACTCCAGTGCTTCCAGCAGGTATTTTTGGTACACTAGAAGGAGAAGGTTGGTAACCGTAGATCTCCCTTGGACAAAACCGTGCTGATACGGTGAAATAACATTTTTGAAAAGGGGTGAGATTTTATCTGGCACTATGCTCTCAAAAACTTTCGATATAAAGGACATTTTTGAAATCGCCCGATAATTTTCTACATTTGTTCTATCTCCACTTTTAAAAATCGGTGTGACTTGTTTCCCAATTCGTAGGAAACACGCCATCAGTAGCATAAAGAATTCCCTAATCAGTAGTCAATGTCAATGGCAGGTTATAGATTTTGCAAAAAATCTGGGAAAGAGTAGACACTGTATTTCTTAAAAAACAGACAGGTATATCATCTCATCCGGCCTTGTGCCCAAATTATTCTTCAATTTAGATATGTAGTGAAAAACTTCAGTTTTTGTTATCACAACGTGATCCAGGTCAGTTGAAAGAAAGTGAACTCATCAGCAGCTGGCTCACTTACAGTGTACACAGTAGAAAAATAATTTTTGAAAAGTTCTGATGTTTGCTTCAGGTCGTTTAAAACATGGCCCATGAAAGTGCATTTCTGTTGGTTCATAGAGTTTACAAATTTCCAATATTCGTTTTTATCCACCTGTGTATTTTCCATCTCACTAACATACTCAGAGTAAGAAAACCTTGAGTAGTCCCGGCATTCACTCCTAAGCATTGACAATTTCTGATAATCTTCAAGGAGATTGAATTGTTTATAATCTTTATGTGCAGCCTTTTTCAAAAGAATGAGCCTCTTTATAAACCAGTATTCATCGATTTAGAAATCTTGGGCTTTGATGATTATCTCCTAGGAACAAACATTTCAATTGATTGATTAACACACTATAGAATGCTTTCAATATCGAGCCCATGTTATTCAAACCAAACATTTCATCCCAATCAACATAGGATAAAAATAGGTTCAACTCTCTATAGTTAGCAAGCCTAAAGTCAAGAAACGTACAATCGCTGTTCATAAAATCACATGTAATATTCTCAGGTATCACAATCACAATATTTAAAGCCGGATGCGGTTTATCTAGTTTTAACATAACTGAACCGGTATAACTCAGAAAGGTGGCAGAATAAATGATTTCGAGTACCTAAATACCAATAAAATTTACTAATAACATGGACTTTCGCATGCGCGTAATCTCAAAGTCCCTGAACTCGATTTATATCTCCGACGCGTCGCCACGCTTAGCTCTTGTAGGCGTCGAATTTTTTTGAATTTGCCAAATATTCACTTGACCCCATACACTGACGACTTTAGACAGAAATCGAGACTAGTATTCTTGTAAAAATCATCCGTAATCGCATTTTTTGTCAGCCAAGACATGTTAACTATGAAACGGTATAGCTCAGAAATGAGTAAGATGAATGAGTTCGAGTAGATAACAAAAAAGTTTATAAATAACATGTTCGTTCGCATCCATTTCGACATCCATTTTCACCAGAAAAACTAACCCAACCTAACCAAAACGCACCCAATCTAACCCTAACTAACGCACAGCTAACCTGAGAAAACAATTTTTTTCGCCCCAAATCCTGTGAATTATTTCTTTTTTATTCTCAAAAATGATGAAAAAGACGAATTTTTGAGTTTGCGCAAGTGAATTCATTTTTCTTAATTATGAGCAACAAAACGTACCTAACTACGCAATAAATATTGCATTAAATGCCAAAATAGAAGAAAACCGTTTTGTAAATAATAACCAAATTGAAGAAATCCCAAAATCGCAAATTTTCGACTTATCCCACTGTTGCTCTGGGACGACGAAATGGCCCATTAGATATATATATTGGCGTAAGTCGCCATCTAGTAGTCTTATAGCACACCAATCATGAAAGTATGCTCGACTTGCATACTTGGATGAGTGCATGACAGAGGTCCCCACCCATTCACCCATACACATCACTTCAATATTACGGACTAGATTATTGAAAAGCGAATTTGAATGTGATCTTTTAGTGAAGTCGAAGAGTCGAAGTCTATTATTGTTGGTATGTTGGTATTTATAATTTATATACTTACATATGATTTGAATTTTGCGAGGAATTTTGAATTCAAATAGAAATTTGAAATTTGAGAAAAGTTAATGAATTGATCCAAGGTATCGTATCTTTCCAAATAATACAATAATAATTAACATTTATTTTTTACAAATTTTCTTTCATCGTCGAAGAAAATTTTACAAAATCATAATGAAACGTAAAGATGCCCCCTGCTCTGACTCAAGTCCAAGCCATCTATCTAAAAAACCTTTCTGGACTTTGGGACTTTTAAAAACGATGCAAGACCCCAAATATATACTCCGAAAAGACGACAAAATCACCATAATAAAAGACATGTACCCCAAAGCCAGATTCCACTTTTTGGTTCTTCCCAATGAAGAAATAAGCAGTATCACAAAAGTGACTCAACACCATTCAAAATTACTCGAGCATATGGAAAAGGAGGTTCAAAACTACATTGAAATTAATCACCCAAAAATCAACTTCAATATAGGCTATCATGCTGAACCCAGTATGGCAAGGTTGCATTTGCATGCTATAAGTGACGATATGGATTCCCCTGCTTTGAAAACCAAAAATCATTGGAATAGCTTCACCACAGATTTTTTTATCAAGTCTAATGTTGTGAGGGATAGTTTGGAACAAAATGGGAAAGTGATTCTACCGTCCAGTGAGAAATGTAAGGAGTATAAAAATACCCCTTTGAAGTGCCATAAATGTGATTATAATCCTAAAAATATACCTGATTTGAAAAGGCATATTCAGGGACATATTGTTACTCATGTTGAATAATATCTGTTAGAATGAAATCAAATTGTTTGTGCCAAATAAAGTTGTTTCCATGGTTGTTTTGTATAATATAAATGTATCGTCTTCAATACTTCCGTGAAAAGGTAAAACCTAGTAAGCGATTTTCATTGAGTTTTCAGGAAATGAAAAATAAAGTTAAATCCGAGGTTAAATCGATGCCGTTGTGTATACAGGGTACCTACGTGCCATAGATTCGAGTGCATGCATGGGGATCTCAGTTATTATAAGAAAGACAGGGTCGGTTAAATGGTTGCAAAGTTCCGCATTTTTATGCTCCAGAAAATGCCCTTTTGAGTTTTTAAAATCCCGACTACTTTCGAAGATATTCGAAAAAACCCGAAATTTCACAAAAACGTTATCTTTTATTTCTTGAGTTTATTTGAGAAGATAATTGTAAAATGGATTACACTTTGTTATTGCCACTTTTTCTCCTCCACAAGATGGTGGTATCAAATTCAAAATCTGACGTTTCGTCTTCGAGCTGCCATCATCAACTTTATTTTTTTAAATACGGACCTGGCTCTTTTATTTTATTTTTAGTTCTCCTTTGACGTCCTTAGGACATTGAGGTATCGCAACCGTCAAAAAAAATACTCATCTAAAAAATAATATCAGAGAAAATTAGTCAGGCAACCCTTGTCTCCTTAAGACATAGTTTGGTTCATAAATCTATCTTTATTCGACACGTTATTCTTATGAGAAGACCTGCACAAATAAACAAACCTAATTGACTGAACCAATATCGAAATAATATCCAATGACGATAAATTTAATGAAATTAAATTAAATCTACAAATGACATTGAAAATAAAAAAAATACAAATAAAAAACTGAGTCAATTTCTGCGAAAGTGTTAAAAATATTGCCATTTTAACCAATAATTCAAAATAATAATTGAAAATATTGAGGTGCTAAGGCACCCCATTACTCTACATCCTCATCTAATCACCACAATGCCTCAAGGATGTCAAAAAATAAAATAAAAAATCCAGGTCCGTATTTAAAAAAATAAAGTTGATGATGGTAGCTCGAAGACGAAACGTCAGATTTTGAATCTGATACCACCATCTTGTAGAGGAGAGAAAGTGGCAATGACAAAGTGTAATTTATTTTAAAATGTCTTTTCAAACAAACACAGGAAATAATAAAAACGTTTTTGCGAAATTTGGTTTTTTTTCGAATATCTTCGGAAGTAGACGGAATTTTTCAAATTTCAAAATGGCATTTTCTTGAGCATAAAAATGCGCAACTTTGCAACCATTCACCCGACCCTGTATCTCTTATAATAACTGGAGATCCCCATGCATATGCACTCGAATCTGTGGCACCCTGTAGACATCATTTTTTTTTCTTTTTCTACTTGAATAGATTTCAAGGGTAGGCTTCACACTACGATGTTTTTTTTCAAATCAAAGCATGTGTTTTGAAAGTGTTATGTTCCTTACTATGTGTTGTGTAACGTCAAAAAAAAACATAGTTATTAACTCTCCATTTGCGCCATTTTTTATATTTTTTTTACGCTCTTTCAAACTAACGTGAAAGAAGAACACCTTATTTTTTTTTTGACGTAAAATATAGTACATTTTGTATCAAGGGCGGAAAGTAGATGCTTTTGACGAGGGTATAAGTAGCAGCACGAGCGAAGCGAGGGCAGATATTAGCCGAGTCAAAATCAACTTTCGTCCGTGGTGCAAATAGTTCTTTTTGTACAACCACTCTGTAGTCATTTAAAAAAGAATAATTATGAAAATCAAAAATAAATAATCGATACACTGCACTACACTGCAGACAACTGACAAGTGACAACTGTCAATCATGGTTACAATATAGGTGTGTTCCCGTATTCTTTTGTGGTGCGGATTCATTGCAACCGAGATTGTCACGTGATTAGTTCCTTCTAGTATGCTAGACTGTCACGTGGTTATTATATTCAGAGGCGTTGGGATCCAAGGCGGGCGCGAAAGTACTTTTAGGCCCGGCTGCCAAAATTAGAGACTTTCCGCCTGCTTTCCATGCATTGAAAAGTGAACTTTACGTGTAGGTTGTACAAAAAATAATATACGCATTCACCATAGCGACAACTTTTTCATTAGGAATTTGTTTTCTGAGCCTACTCTGCACAGATCGAGTTCCGTGACGCCAGCGCGGCAACATATTCACACTTCCATTACGTTTCCATTGCTAATTTTGGTTCAAAATAAGTTATTAACTTGCCGTTTGCGCCATTTTTTATAAATTTCTTCACGCTTTTTCAAACTAACGTGAAAGAAGAACACCTTTGTATTTAATATTTTTGAAAAAATCGATGAAATAATTCATTTTAACAGAAAGCGCCCTCTACCCTCTACCGTTGAGCAATAAAATAATTCGTAAAGTGATATTACACCATAAAAAAGCATAACAATAAACCTTCAAAACGACGCTTATTGGAATCGGTTAAGCCAATCAAAAGTTATCAACCCTGTACCTCTAACGAACATGTTTGTGAGTACCCAAAGCAAACAGCAAAAACAGTGAGACGGAATTTTGAAAAAGTTTAAAAGCTAATGAAAGGAAACAACTAGCTTTGATACCACTGGTTTGATGGTAATCGCCAAAAATTGGCAGAAAAAGATCAAAGGGTTTTCGTCGATTGCGTCTTTAGTTTACTATTTATACTATGATATTAGTATTTTTCGCAAGAAAATAGGATACCATAATCACGTCTACCTTTAACAAATTATGTGAATCTCCTTTTTGGAAACCGTCCTAAATATTTGCGGAGAATAAATAAACTTTCTTAATAATTGATGGCAATGCTCCATACTGTCTAACTCAAAACACATGCAATTTCCAATCATGATACTATAAGGGTAGGCGCATATTGGGACGCGATTAACGCGTGTGAGACGACATGTCGCGAGCGGCATGACGCGTTGGCATCTCACGCGTCGCGTTGATGAACGCATATTGCAACTCATCACTTCCTTGAAACGCGTTCCAAACGCAAGAATTTTCTCATTTTTCCTGCAAGTTCATAATGAATAAGTTATGTTTAGGGGATCCGAGCGCAGAGTCAAGGTCTGATTCAGAATGTGATGCTGAAGAAGAGCTTTCAAAGACTTTATGGATCACCAAAAAAGTGAAATCATCCAAGAACTTCCACCTCTCCAAACCGAAAACCCTTGAAAAATTTAAAATGTCAGAAATCCTTGACTGATGTTGGCAACTGCTTGAAAAGATTGCTGATATTCTTTAAACATTTTGGACATTCCCTATCCTTATACCTATAACTTTTCATTTCTAATGTCAGACTTGTGAGAAAAGGATTTTCCTGTAGCAAACACTTTTTAGATTTCTTTGACCAGGAATTGGATTATTGTATTCGCTTTCATTTGACAGACATAGATAGATTTATATTGGGTTAGTTTGAGTAAGATTTTTTCAATGATGATTTGGAGCTTGAAATATTCGAAAACTGAAAGAGCCCAGAAAATCAAAATTACCATAAAGAGACTGCAGCACTTCAGTTTATTGAAAGTTTGAAAGTCGAGTCAAAGTTTACTAATAATAAACAGTTGGACCACTTTCGAAAACGCGCGAAACCGGCTCCACCCTTCTACTTCGTTTCTCTTGGAGAGCCCAGTTCCCATTAGTTCGGATCGTCTGTCGGTCGCTTTGAACCATTTTCGCTGGACGGGTTTCTTTGAGCGGCATGCTTTGACGCCGCGGCCGCGCTTGTATACGGGATACGGGTTTCAAAGAGACGACTTCTAAGTTACCTAACTTATTGTATATTAGTAGACTTTGGTCGAGTCGAGGTATTGAAGCTAACGGACGTGTGTTTGTGGCTCTCGGTATTATTTTACGATTTATTCAGTAATAGCTCAATTTAATTCACTAAATTTTCATATATGCAAAACAAACTAAAAATGAATCGATCGTGATAAGCAATACCTAAACAGTCCAACGATACCTGAGGCCTGGAGATGGTGGGAAACGAGACGGATACCAACGATGCTGAACCCGATGAAGCATGTAGAGTGTGTAAAATGGGATTCGAGGAATTGAAGTCCAAAATTGTGTGTAGTGTATGTAAGCATTGTTTTCATGCAAAATGTGAAAATGTTGTTGATCTACGAGGATTTCATATGCGGGAACCTACGTGGAAATGTACAGAGTGCAAGCCAGCTGACGGAGTTGCTGAGAGATCGCGTAAAAGGAGCAGGGTTGATTATTTTGATCAGTATGACTTTAATGGTATTCAAGCAATCCTCGAGAAGCTCTTGTCCTGCTTGTCCAATCAAAATGAAACCGACAAGAAAATGGAGACCCTTCTATTGAATTCAAACGAAACTGAAAAGAAAATAGATAATCTGCTAGTCGAGAATGCGGAATTAAAAAGGGAGATTGCCATGTTGAGGAACTCGAAAACCAATGAAAACAATAATGAAGGTAAATCATATGCGTCAGCTACAAAACGCAAAGTGCTTGTAGTGAAACCAAAAGGAGACAATCAAAGCAACACGCAGAAAATTAAAGAAGATCTGAGGAAAAAGGTTAGTCCTAGTGAAATCGGAGTAGGTGTTACAATGGGTCGACCAACAAAAAGTGGAGGTGTAATTTTAACCTGTGATGAGAAAGAAATAATTAATGTCCAGACCGCTATCCAAAAACAACTCGGAAATGAATACCAAGTTGAGAGGCCGAAGCCCCTAAATCACAGAATAAAAGCAATTGGAATCAATGAGGATGATCACAGTACTAACGACGAAGACATTTTGAATAAAATTAAAAGACAAAATAATTTCAAGACGGATGGTGAAAATTTCAAGATGAAGATCATACATCGCACAAAAATAGTGAAAAACAGGTTTAATATGATTTTTGAAGTGTATCCAGAGTCATTTGATTATCTCATAGGTGCAGAAAAGATTAACATAGGTTGGAATAGGTGTCGTGTTTTTAGTGATTCCGGAATAATTCGCTGCTATAACTGCTCAAAATATGGACATGTACAAAAAGACTGTAGGCGTTGATTGAATAAGTTACAGGAAGATGCCTAACCATATGGGAAATAAAGAGACCGTAGAAAGTATTCCCCGTTAGGAGCCGCTAGTCTCGGCCATCTGTATTCCAAAACATTAATTATCTTAACCTCAACGCGAAAGATTTCTGTAAACTTTTGATCCATCAATTTGGTGGCATACCAGCACGGTTGCCAAGTCGCTATCGGGAGTTCGAGGCGTTCTGGGATGGCACGAGCAGTCCAACGATTATTGTAAGATTCATATTGAATTTCATTCGACTTTGTTGAAATTTTCAGAAAGTTTTTCCGAGGTTTCCAAGTATCTTTTCGTTTGAGTCTAACTTTTCCAGGAGCAAACCTAAAGCAACACTAATTCTTAATTTTGAAGAAAAAAGTTTTACGCCACTGAGAATTCACGGAGTGAAAATATGTTTTTTTATTTTCCGTTCAATTTTCCAAAAAAGGTTCTTTTTTTCGGTGCATCGTTTTTGAAGTAAAAAATAAAAATCATTGTGATGTTACTAATTTCAGAAGAATTCACTAGTATTAAACCGTTGATTGAATACTACTTATTCAATCAACGATTAAACACTAAAAATAATGAGAAGTCAATCTTTTTCATAGTTGTTATGAAACGAGTTCACTTTTTCAGTTCAAATGTTACAGGGGTGGACACCCTGTATAATCGATAAAAAACTTTCACGCGTTTTATCCGGGAATTCAAGCAATTCCGGAACCAAGTAAGTATTGAGCCTTTATTCTTCTCACCTATCTTAAAAAAAAATACACTTGTCTTGAGACCCTACAAAAATCATAAATAATTACCTCTTATAGTAGTCAGTGCATGTCCGCTCAGACTTAAGTACAAATTCATTTACATATACCTATGTACCTGATGGGAACACGTGTTATATATAGATAAATTAAATCTGAATTAACTTAGATATTCAACCATCATACAGATGTTATTTATCAAATGATAGATCATCTCTATCTCTTCCCTATATCAATTGAAGATTTACTCAATTTGACAACACTGCTTGTCGCCCAAACCGAATTTCCCATTTCAGTATTTAATGCATGCTCCCCGCAAGCCCCCACTTCTACCCGACATGTGACGGCTTACTTAAAATGTCGTCAAATTCTTGATGGCAGCACTAATCAGTCCATATATTCGTGGGCATCAGCTGTTGTTGACAAAGACGGAGGATGGTATTCGCATTTATTAAAGAAAGATAGGGACAGTTTTTGTCGCGACTATGTCATAACAAACAGTAAGAAAGTCTCACATAAAGTCCATCTTACCCCTAGGGTTAGTGATCATAATTTAATATCAATCAATATCAATGAAAAAGCTACACAACTTGAACCAACAACTATTTTGAGGCGGTCAATGAAGAACTATAACGTAGATACTTTGCAGAATGCCGTAATAAGTACAACATGGGACAGTGGTAATTGGTATTACTGACGTTAACATTCTGGCCAATAATTTTGTTGATAGTGTGACAACCATACTGGATAAAATGTGTCCGTTAGTAAAATTTGATGTCCAACAAAAATACCTTCACAAGTATTGGATCACCGATGAAATAAAGGAGATGATGAGAAGAAGAGACAAGCTCTATGTGCAAGCCGTCAATACAAACAGCAACAATATATGGAACGACTACAAATCAATCAGAAATCATATCACGAATAAAATCCGCAGAAAGAAGGATCAATATTTCAAGGAAAAAATTGATGATAATCGATTCAACCCTTCAGAGCTGTGGAAAAACCTAAAAAAGTTACTTCCTGATGGAAAGGGTCCGGACTCAGTAGAGATATTTTTTGATGATGGCCCAACGATGGACAGCTTGTGCATTGCAAACAAATTTAACGAGTTTTTTCTGAGTAGTGTCAACAGCATCGTTTCGTCTATTCAAACTTATGCAACACCAGAGCAGGTTGTCCAGACGGTCACAGAACAGAAAAGCTCGTGGAAGCAATTCAAGAAAATCTCAATGGCAGAACTGAAAGAACATGTGAAGGGGATGAAAACTGTAGGCGGTGGCACATCAGGGATTTCTACGATGGTTTTCAGGGACGTGTTTTATGTGGCAGGGAACAGAATTCTCGACATAATAAATACATCTATGGGTTATGGAGTATTTCCAGATCCATGGAAGTGTTCAGTAGTCACACCAGTTCCCAAAGTTACCAACACGAAGCTCGGGGAAGAGTTCAGACCTATAAATACTGTGCCCTTGTATGAGAAGTTTTTGGAGGTGGTAGTGAAGGTGCAGCTCCAGGAATACTGTGAGCGGCATGATATATTGGTGTCCAATCAGTCCGGCTTCAGACATCATCATTCATGTGAGTCCGTTGTTGTCAATGTATATGACGAGTTTGTGAAGGAAACCGACAGGGACAAGTATGTGCTTGCAGTGTTTTGGCCCGTAGGGCTTTTGAAACCATAAACAGAAACATACTGCTCCAAAAACTGGAAAAGATTGGTATATCTGACATTGTTTTAGCGTGGTTCAACTCCTATTTGACTAACCGAACTCAAGTTGTAAAGTTCCGGGATGTGTTGTCACAATCTATGAATGTTGAACATGGGGTACCGCAGGGCACTGTGTTGGGTCCGTTGCTGTTTCTGATTTATATTAATGACATTGTAAACGTGGTGAAAGTGGCGAGAATCGAACTTTTTGCAGACGACACAATGCTGTATATAGCGGGCAGTGACTTGAGTGAATTACAGGACACCATGAACTGTGAGGTTGTATCTATTAGAGACTGGTTGTACAACAATTGTTTAAATGTAAATGTGTCAAAATCGAAATTTTGTGTGTTCGGAAAAAAGTGTAGACTCTCTGAAGTTGATGGTAATGGTATCAATCTGGTTATAAATAATGTCAAAATTTTATATAGCATGGAAATTAAATATCTCGGAGTGATATTTGACCCAAATCTGACTTTTCGAACGCATATTAGATATGTAATGAGGAAATTTTCCACCAAAGTAAACTTCATTAGGAGGGTAGGAAAGCATCTGTCAATGTACACCAAACTACTGCTATATAATTCTATAGCTGCTCCACACTTAGAATTTTGCACCACATTATTCTACAACCAGCCAAAATATATATTAGACGAATTTCAAGTTGTGCAGAATCGAGTGATGCGGGCAATCCTCAAATGTAACCGGTATACACCAATCAAATATATGTTTAGTACTGTAAATATCTTATCTGTTAATGTATTCGTCTTTATCTTCAAGATCAAGAATAAGTTGTTACCCCCTATATCTGTAACAGAACAAACACATTCCAAGATATTCACAGGTACAATACCAGAAATCGTTGCGACTTCATCCTCAACACCAGAAGCAGAACCAACCAGCTCGCAAACTCGATCTTGTGTAAAGGTCTGCAGGAGTTCAACAACCTGCATGCATTTCTAAAAAACTGTGATAATCTACAAAATTTTGAAAAAATTACCAAAGACTATATTTTAAACAATGTCCTGCCAACCTAACATGTTTCACTTTTAATCACTTATGTATTTTTATCAATGTATAGGTATTCTTTTTCTCTCTGTCCTTTTTTATTCATTTAACTATATGTTTATACTTTTTATATTTTTTAAGGTTTATTATATTATATTATTATTTATTGTACTCCTTGAAGCTTGATGCTTAATAAAGATATATTATTATTATATTAACATTTTCGTTCAGCAAACATTTCACGAAAATGCTTCTGCAGTGTAATTTGATTGTTAGATTCAATAGTAAATAACACCATTTTAAATTTAATCTTGATTTAAAATCCTGATACACTAATAAAAGATCAAATCCTTCATAAGTTCACTTCGTTTTTCTTGGCAGGGTTCATTTAATCGAACCGTTGAAGCCGCACATTTATTTAAAACACCAGTGGAACAGTATCAAGGCACAACCAGTTTATTTTCCGTTCCAGCAAAATTTTGTTGCCAACTTTTGCAACGTCTGTCAAGAAATTTGATTGTTGGGGAAATGTTACCAACACGTATGGAATAGTATGGATTATTTTGCTAGCACAAACGTATCAACTCACGAATTAAAGTGCCCAAATTTGTTGTTTTTGTAGTTGAGTAAAACTAGGAAAAACCACAAGCGTTTACTAAAATGAGAAGGGATTAAGGGTTATGATATGGTGAAAATCGTGGACATTATTGTATACAAAAGTCAATTCACTCACCGTCTTTCAAATTCAGGTCTCTTGCAATCTACTTCAAATAAATGTATGTATTTAATTAAATGTTCATTTAATTCGGGTTTCCTGTATGTAGTATAGCCATTGACTATAAAAAAAAATAGACCGAGCATAAGCAGCCGGTTAATTCATAAATTCCTATGTTTTGCGATCCAAAACACATTCAAAAGAGCTCACGAGGGGGACAAGGACCTTATGCCATCTCTTTTTACATACATGGTCAAAGCAACAGCGCGAGGATAGAATAGGCGGAACTAGGCGAATCGATAAAGGATGTTCATGGGCGGAGGTCGGGGAGTTTGGAATGTTTCAAATTATTTGATTCTTTTCATTCATTGTTTTTATCTTATCTTTTATCATATGAGAGTTACAGGGTTGATTTTGATTTAAAAAAATGTATGACATCCCGCACAAGTTTTTGGTAATAAATAAATATGAAGTAATTGTTTATTGCGATATTTATTAGAGAAAGCATATGACAACTGAGTATGTGAGTCAGTAGGTAACTACATACCTATAATATTGTATACATCGACAAAAAACATCAAATATCTTTGAGAAAGACATGGTTTGTTCAATATCAAATTGGAGTAATTTGGGCACCAATTGTAGATTATAATACCATATTGCAATTTATAAAAAATAATGATAGGAGTTGTCATGGAGGATTAAAATGATAAGTCTGAAAATACAAATGTATACTTGTGGGGTCTATAGAAGGGAATCACTTGTAGGTTATGAGGGATGAAAAAAAAAAAGATAATAACACTGGCAGGAAAACGGGTTTGAGACAGGAGTTTTGCAATGTTGAAACATGATTAAAAAAATGCGGTTGCTGAGAAGTGGTATAGAAAAATGGATTGAAATCAATTTTTTTTAATATCAAATGATGACTAGATTTTCATGCAAAGGGGTCAAAAAAGGTTTGTTTGCTGAATATCTAGTTCTGTGTTGTCATATTGGGGAGATCCAGGTGCAGATAATTATAAATAGCAAAATAAAATTTTGAAGAATTGCGGAGGAATTTGGAATTGATTTTTTCTTGAATATTTTTTGCTCGATATGCGTGAATATATTTCAAATAACATTTAAATGTGATTTTTCAATTTTTCAGTGAATTTGTCACTATTCATATGATATACAATTGAGTGTAACTTGTATATCAATTTACTAAAAAAAGATATTGATATACTTCTCATAGCAAAGTAAATTAAGTACGAACCGGTAGATCAAAATAAGCTCCAAGCTCCAAAAAATATAAATATAAGCTCTTGAATGGATTAGAATTATCTTTTCACAAAATGCAATTTGCTTATAGAATAGTGTATGAAAATGGTGCGTTTGTTCGAGTGGAGAATTATATAAAAGACACAGAAAAGTTCAAAAGACTTGACAGTTTACAAACATTAAAAAAGTTTTTCGTGGAGTTGAATTCCACACTAGCAACTTCAAATAAAGGGCGACAGGCTCCCCCCAAAAATAGATTGATAATAAAAAATTATAATTTATAGTAGCAACTTGAAACTTCGGGGATAATCTTGACAAAAATACCATCCATTTGAAATTCTGAGGGTACCTGTCAAGCCCTGAACGAAAGTAAAAATAACAAAAGAAAAGTGTCGAAAAAAAACAAAAATTAATGACTTGTCTAAGCGATTTTCGATTGATCACCGAACACCTAAGAAATCCTGGGTGGAAAGTTCTTCGTGCCCCATCCTGTATTTCATGGCTTCATTCTCACTTTTCAAAATTCGATAGTTTCAAAAATTTTAGAAAAACGAGAAAATGAAAGATTAACTCAGTATTTTTTCAAAAACTATTGAATTAAAATATAGAGATGTCTAAATTACTTCAAGTATACACTAATACACTATACATAATATTTCAAATGGAGTCATGACTGGAATGCAGAACATTTATTGTTAATGATGCAGAATAATATTTTTCTACATAAAATTTTTAGTAATATGATGTTTACTGAAGTAGTGCTAAAATTGGCTTTTATTAGGAACTAAAAATAAATCTGCCAAATTTTAAAAAAATCGGTTCAAAGATATTTGCTACATTTGTGAAGAACCGATTTAAAAAAAAAATGAGTTTACATCCTGTATCTTGGAAACAATGCACTTCCGAACTCATATGTTTATACCTAGCTATGAACTTTTTTTTATGAAATTAGCTCAGGAATACGCCTTGAATTTATTGTACGCAATAAGGAGACACCCTGTGAAATGTATACTAACTGATGTTATGAAAGCATGTCTTATTCCAGTGAGATTTAATTTTATTTTTAATTTGTAGTTACATGGTGTGATGGAACCAGGAATGTCCTTTATGTGTATGAGCAGAGTTGTTATTGCTTTAATTTTTGTGTTAATTTTCATTTAAAATATATTTTTCTCTGTGTGAAATGCAAACATTACATACATACATGTCACTGAAGTAAGAAGGTAGGAGGTCCTAGAATCTATTTTAAAATCAAGATGGCAGTAGTGATGAAACGAAAAGTCCCGGTTTTCATGGTCCAATTTACAACAAACTTGACACCATAGACTTAAAATAACAAGACACGTAACGCCTATACCTGTGGTCCCAACACAATGATGATAGGTCAGTTTTGTTTTTGTTTACTTACCGGTGAAACGCCCGATTTTCGCCTGTTTTTTTTCTCTGGCCACACACTACACACTTTTTAAGCACTGTTTATCAATTAAACACTAAATCCCGCAATTTAGAACAGACAGAGCTGGACTTTTTCTGAATAATTGAGAAATAAGCTATCTATAAACGCATTAACCTCACTTAAGCGGACGTTTGTAAACAATGCGTCAGCCGGTCCGTCCTCAAAGTTGCGACCGGATGTTGCCATATTTAATCATGAAATGTAGAGCTTCATACAAATGTTCACCTTCAACAATGTTTTTGAACGACAGAAAAGTCATTTGTGACGAAAAACTGAGAATACGGAATTGTAGGTGTAAGATTGTGGTAGTTGAATTAAATTATTTTTGCCGGTATTTTTCATAAAGCTCTAGAACATTAGGAACACATGACAACGGCGCTGAAATAACGTAAATACCTTCATGAGGGAGATGTTGGGGTTAGCAATATTTGTTTTGTTACTTGTCTTGTTATTTTAAGTCTATGCTTGACACTTCGCGCAAAAACAAGGCAAATTGAGCACTTAACACAGAAAATGTGAAAGCAACACCGCATAAACTCGTCATATACACTACCAAAATGAAAGAATTCTTTTACGCTTGAACGTAAAATCGATACGTAGTATAAGCAACTGGTAGATCGCAGGTACAAAAAACCTGATCTTGATGCCACATTTTCGAGGCATTTTTGAAGATGATAAGTTTTGTTAAATAAATCGTGCCTGATTGAAAAATACATATTTGGATGCCAATAATATCGTTCTTGTTGTATCTTTAACTGATGAGATTAGATGAGAGTTGATTTCATCTTGATTCTATCATGTTTTAACTATTGATAAATATAGAGAGTGAAATGGAGTACCTTGTTGAAATCGGACACTTGGCAATGATGATACTGGTGCAAAATATCGAGGGGCATAGCTTTGTTGAATAAACTGTGGTAGGGGTATAGAAAGAAATAGGTATATATTTGTTTTCTTGAAGTTAATGTATGATCGCCCTCAGAAAAGACAATAAGCTAGGTCTATTTTTTTTTTATAGTCAATGAGTATAGTAATGGCTAATTACTTCTTGAAGCCTCTTTCAGCTTTTCCTCGGCCAACATCTTAAATTGCAAAAGGAGAATGCAAATTATGCACCACTCTCAGATGACAAAATGCAGGCGCGCACAAAAACTTACGCTGTGTCACGTCGCGTCTCAATATGCGCCTAGCCTAACAAACAAGATATGCTCACGCGTAGGTTTTGCTGACGTCATTGCGTGTCCGAACTCCGAACCTCAAAATTTATAGGTTACCTAGGTAACTCGGTTATGATGATACTAAAACAACCAAGATAAACTTTCGCACACATTGAAATGAATACGACCTGGAAAGGCCCTGCCATGATACAAAAGTGAGGCAAATTAGATTGATGAATAACAGCGCGGGTTAGTTTGAGTTAGTTGGGATATCTTGGGATAGTTTGATCTTGTTGCTGAGAAGCTTCCAGAGCATTTCCTACTTCCATACCGTATTATAGGCTGCTGAGAGGTCGATGAATGCAGCTGAGGTTTTTAGTTTTCGCTGGAGTCCCGCTTCGATAAAGGTGGTAAGTGTCAGGACCTGATCTGCACAGCATCGTTTTGGCCGAAAGCCCGCCTGCTTAGCTGGTATTGTCTCCAGGATCTCTGAGCTGATTCTAGTTTATAGGATACGAACAGTAGAGCGATTGGCCTGTAACTGTTTGGGCTGTCGGCAGGTTCGCCATGACATCATCTCGAGCATTTGAAACTTTCTCGGAAGGAAAAGGGCGAGAGTGTTCCATTTTCGTGGCTTCGGCTTGTAGGGCTTTGAGTTATCTTTTTATCTGTATGGTGAGTGCTCTGTCCTTCGGTGTTCTGGAAGTTGCAACTATGTGTGAGGCTACTTCATTTGGGCTTACGCCTACTGTTGTTTTGGTGCTCCACCTCCCAGCTTCCCCAGCAGTGATCATGCCTGTCTGCTCGATGTTTGAAAGTTGAGGCTTTCGACAGTTTCAGTCCACTTTTGTTGGTATGCATATTTCAATGCTTTAATATACCTATATCAAAATGGGCACAGTGATTATTGTGAAAACTTATGCAACCAGTTATTGCTTATTCGAGATGAAGGAATACCCCACCTAGTTATGCAACCCGCCATGTTATTCATCAATCTAATTTGCCTCACTTCTGTATCATGTCAGCAATTGACGAGTCCCTTCCAGGTACGATAGTGTATGCATTTCAATGTTCGCCCATCCCCCTCAGAAGTCATCACGTGACCTGACTCAAAACTATACAATCAATGTCACGCGGGGACGTCATGCGTGAGCCAGTTCAAATTTTGACCAGAAGATGGTAACTAGGTAACGTTATTGCTATTATAAATCCAACCTCACTTTTGGCTCGCGGTGACGACATGCGCGGTTTGGTTCTAATTTCGTCCAGCAATTGATCATATCTTTTTTCTACGACTGTCAAGGAATGTCACTTTTGTGCATTCGACATCGATTAGGAAACGTAGCACATTGTGCAACCGTAGGAAATGAAACCATTCCCTACTCGTTACAATGGAACGAGTGCAAAATGAGCATGCATTAACAAACGATATTAATTACACAATTGAGTTTCGTGGAAAAAGTATAGTGTAAAACTCGCATGGAATGACTCTTTCCATGCTTGTTGTACAGGGTTTTTTTTATATATTGACACCCCCCTTAACTTTTTTGTTTAACGTTTCTGGAAAAAGTTTCTCAGATAAAAGTTTGGTGGTTTTCAGTAAATTTTTTGAAAAACTCTATTTCGCATATACAGGGTGCCTCAGAAAGTCTGGGCGTGGTCCAACTTTCTTATTTCAAATTAGAACCCTATTTTTTATTCGATTTCTATATTCTCCTGAAAATTCTAAACAATTTTCGTAAAGCATACCCTAAACCTAAATTTAACGTATAAACAGATATTGACCGCGGAATTTTTTTTATGTAGCATACCTAAATTTGACGTATAAATAATTCGCAATGTTGCTTGGTTACCGTAATTGTTTAAATCTCTGACATATTCGTTGTCTGAGACGATAAAAATGCCTTACACAGATGAGGAAAAATGTGATATTCTTCGAATATTTATCAAAATGACAAAAATGCATGTGCAGCAAGAAAGGAATATCGGTAACTCTTTCCAATGCGAGCGCTCCCAACGCGAACAACATTCAAAAATGTTGAACGTGGGTTTAGGCAGCGAATGTCCGTAAAAAGAAAAAAAAGCTAGCCGTTGTCGATCAGGAGGAAGAACTAAATATTTTATTGTATTTTCAAGGTAGGTAAATAGAATGAGAGTAATTCAGAAGCAATTTTCGTTACAAAAGGGCTCAAAATGAATAAAGATCTTTATTTTTAGAGAATTCAAATGCAGCTTTGAAAGATGCATCAAACTTTTTCGATAAATCAATTAGCAAAATCTATTATACCCTAAAAAAACATGGTTACCATCCCTATAAAATAATGCCAGTGCAAAAATTAACTCAAGAGCAAAAGGACAAAAGAATTATGTTTTGCCAAGAGATGTTGATATCAAAGGAAGAAGATCACAATTTTTTCAAAAACATATTAGATCAGATTATCATCAGATGAATGCATTTTCAGTACTGCAGGAATCCATAATCGAAAAAACGTGAGATTTTGGGCAACTCAAAACCCCCGAGCAACGAGGGAAACTAAGATCCAAGGTCGAAGTTCCTTAAATGTGTGGAGTGGAATCTTGGAGAATAAAATTATTGGGCCAATTTTTATTGACGGGCGCTTAAACGGCGAGAAATATTTAAATTTATTGACGAACGAGGTAGAAAATTATTTGGAAAACTTACCACTCCGTCAATACAGTCAAATAATTTGGCATCAGGACGGAGCCCCACCACACAACGTTTTTCCGGTTGTGAATTATCTCAATGAGAAATACCAAACGTGGATTGGTCGCACTGGACCGATCAGATGGCCGCCAAATAGCCCGGATTTGACGCCACTTGACTCTTTTTTGTGGGGTTTTCTGAAGAACAAGGTCTATGAAATACCGACCAAAAATGTAGAAGTTTTAAGAAATCGGATTATTGAGGTCATTCAAGAGACCAATCAAAATAATGCTCACTTTATTGTTAATAGCATAAATAAAATCGAGAGAGATTATACGCAGTGCTTAGAAATGGACGGTGGACATATCGAGCAGTTATAGTGTTGTGTTTAGTTTGATGAAATATAAGATTGTTTTTTATATTTGCATGTTTTTTTGTTTCTATCCAAATTCTATGAAACGTCAACATTCAAAGGTCAATATCTTTTTATACGTCAAAATTAGGTATAGGGTATGCTGCATAAGAAATGTTTAGAATTATCACGAGAATATAAAAATCGAATAAAAAAAAAGGGTTCTAATTTGAATTAAGAAAGTTGGATCACGCCCAGACTTTCTGAGGCACCCTGTATATGCGAAATAGAGTTTTTCAAAAAATTTACTGAAAACCACCAAACTTTCATCAGAGAAACTTTTTTCAGAAACGTTAAACAAAAAAGTTAAGGGGGGTGTCAATATATAAAAAAAAAACCCTGTACAATATACTATTGTGTTTTAGTATCATGAACTCCAATAATATTGTTTTGACGGCTAACGTCACAACAATTGAATATAAGTACGTTCCGTCTCCCTAGCAACAAGTATCTGACGTCACAGTGCCTTTTGTTCGCTAAATCAAAGCACTCAATTTCAATGACTGCTGTTGTATTGTAGCATTTTGGATTTATGCTACTTTATTTTGTTTTTGTTTGGGTATTACCTACCTTATTTAGTCGAGCCTATTGTGGTGTAAATAAGACCTCATTATTGAATCACATAACTTTCTATTTCCATGATAATCACACAATACAAGTCATGCCAATTTCATCCTATGTGCCTAGGATTGAGCGATTGAACTCTTAAGTCTGGACAAATAATTATCGTTCTTATATTAATTTACTTGAACAATCATACTTACCTTGGAAATACACTCTTTTCCCGACTCTTCCGTAAAGTGAGGAAAATTGTTTGTTTACCTCGTTTGTCACTGTCACAAACAGCTGATAGTTGCCTGAGTTGACACCTGCTGCGGTTTGTATATAGATAATCATAGACGCTCGAGATGCTGGTAGAGGTACCAACATTTCATGGTAAACTTAATTCTATTTTTCTGGTTCCCAAAAATCGTCCTTGGAGGAGTCAGGTGATCAGATTCATTATATCAATCTGCAGTCATGGGTTTGAAAATTGGAGTGGGGACATTTGTGGAAGGTTGATGGTTCCAATGGATCGGCCGTTGCTTTCTTTCTGATTGAAGCCGTGAAGTTGAGCTGATTAGCTAATATTCGAGTGATAGCTTTTTGCAGCTTCATGTTGCATTCTCCTCATTTCATGAGTTAAGTAAAAGTAAAATGGATTTGTGTAGAGGCCTTTGGTTTCAGTTGACTTGGAGCTGGTACTGACTCCATCTTGATTTTTTTTTTGAACACTTTTCTTGTCAATCATTTTTGCATAAAGGAACTCGAACTCTCTATGGTTCATAGAGAGTTTTCCCGTGGGACAATTTTTCTGGCTATCTTCGCTTTCAACCTTGGATCTGGATTCCTGACATTGTGACGACCTGACTCGTGCCATGCGGTTAGAGACTACTTGGGGCGTAGCTAGGGGGGGAACAGGGGGCGCCAGGCCCCCCCTGGTGTACCTCTGGCCCCCCCTGGTGTACCTCTGCCCCCCCCTGAACTCATGAAAAAACTGTATATTCAATATATGAGAATAAAAAAATGTAGTGGCTAAAATAACTTATATTTTTCTTAAAATAGTCTAGGTTTATACAGTGTGTCTGCTTAAGTTGGCCACATATGGGAAACTTTTTTATTATTAATTTTAGGAAAAAAAGTTATTCCTTATAAAAAGTTCAGCATGTTCCAAAACCTAAAATGCAACCATCAGATATTACATTTTTTTAGTCGTATACGAGGTTTGTCAAAAAATATGAATTTCACTCAAGAGTAAAATTTGACAATATCGAAAATTGTTATAAAAAAAAATAAACACTACCATTAAAATGATTGTTTTTTTCTTTTTTAAATTTATTAAATTTTATAAATAAATTAATATTAAACAGTAATCTCTTATTTTAATTATTGGACATTTAAATCAATATTCAAATGAAAAAATGTAATATCTGATGGTTGCATTTTAGGTTTTGGAACATGCAGAACTTTTTATAAAGAATAACTTTTTTTCCTAAAATTAATAATAAAAAAGTTTCCCATATGTGGCCAACTTAAGCAGACACACTGTATATATAACTATTGTGATGTGCTCGAGCCGGCCCTTCGTCGATAATACGCCGATAACGTAACTACTGTCACTGTACAGATTCCTACTTCACGAGCAACAATTCTGCCATACAGACCTACCCCAAAAAAGAAAAGAGTGGTTCAGTCCGCGGGGAAAAACCTTCCTTTCACAAGCGGAAGGCGTCTATATAATATTGATTCTGTGCTGCATTCTGTAAAATTGAAAATACAAATAACCGTGCCTTTTCCAACTAATTCCGAGGTAAGTTTGATCATTTTAAATTAGAATTATATTTTTTGTAACAGGTAACCGCTGCATATTTGCTATTGATTATCTATCTTTAAGAGTTTTGGAAAGAACTCTGCCTCTGCACTTTTGAACGAATATTCTGTATCTCTATTACTATTTTATGAACAAACTTCGAAATAAATTGTCTCCTCAATCTCAGTCATTGGACAGGCAGTTTTGTACAAAGCATGTTGTTGTGATACAAAACAGTCTCTCTATTTATTAGGGTATTCAGAACTGAGCTCAACGAACACAAACGCCTGTTTATAAATTCATGCAAAACCAAAATATCTACTGAATGACTCATCAGTAAGGTATCAAACTATATATTTTTGAAATCAGGAAAATAAGCTCTTTTATAATATATGATAATATACAGGGGGTTTCATTGAAAAAAGTGCTACTTTTGGAAAATATTGACATTCCGACAGTATTTTGCTTTTTTTTTATAGGTTTTTTGAAAAGTTCAGATGAATACCTAGAACTTTCATATTAACAAAATTTTTATATCTTCATTGATAACGCCGCTAGCATATGGGTCAATATATACGGAATGACCATGTACATACACAAAAAACAAACTTATATAATCTCTGATTCTTTGGGACGAAAAACAGAACATATTAGGGAAAAATCAACCAAAACACTATCAAATCTATAGCTTATGATCTTAATTTATTCATTTTTGGTTGCCGAAAATCACGAGGTTTGATGAAATGGCGAATGCGCTTTCAAAAAAAATTTGCCTGCGGAGCATCCTATTTATTGCTCCCTCTCAACATTATCCTCCGGAAAACTGGAGCTAGCTACGCCGATGGCTGTTTGTCTGAAGGACCTCCTCAATCAGGAGATGATCTGATACGTCAAAAAGCATCTGGACTGTTTCATCGTAGCTACTGTGTCTGGTCAGTACTTGTCAGTTATCACACACATATCAACCATGCTTACCTCATTCTATCAATTATTTTAAATTATTAAATATTTGGATTCTTATATAATTTTTTTTGTGTGTCACTCATTCAATATTTTTCATGAACCTTTTATATCAACTCATATATGATTTGCAATATTCTGATCAGTATTTTTGGCGCTTTAATTATGATGTGAAACTGTAGAGTGAAGCACTTGGCGTTGCTTTCATATTACCTTTTGGGTTTTTGCGGCAACGAAAATTCATGAATTTTTCCCCTGCACATTTTTAGTCATTCTCTAGGTATCCTTGATGGTAAGGTGGGATCCCACGTACTTTTCGCTACAGTTATTTATCTACTTTTGTCACTTTATAGCGCATTCATTTATTGATATTTCAAATCATATATTGCTGATAACGTACACTTGGTGTACTCGTTGATATTTTGTAAACAATTGAAATACCATATTATGTGGAGTTAGCTCCAGCGACCATTTCCAAAAATAAACCTTTGCACAATCCACTTCGAGTGTTTTATTGATCACCAGAACTCAAGCAGAAACATCACTTCAAATTTCATCAACTATTTGTTTCTTCCTTATTGAGTCACAGTCAATAAGGTGGCGCCCAGGTTTCATTCAGGTATGTACGCACAAACCCATGAACCCAGCTCTCCATGAAAGACTGTCTGCCGCAATTGTGGTGTTCAAGTTCAAACCTGAACTGTGAGCGTTACAGTATTTAGGATTGATTTTATTCAAGTACACTTCGAATATAGTTATAATCATCTCGAAATGTTTGTTTTACACCACTTTTATTGTATTTTTTTTGTGGACATTTTTACACATTTGCTAAACTTTTTATCTCTGATCAAGAATTATAAACATGCTTTCAAAGTATTTGAAGGAAGAGAAGAGATAAAAATTATCGGGGTAGGACAAAAGATTTACAGGCAACCGCTGTTCAAATCAGTTCCTTTCAACATTTCAACCTGTTGCCAATTCCAGAGGTTTCAAAATCGGGTTTTGAGATAAATCATAGTTGACTGATAATAAACTCTACATCAATCACATCACACATCTGAGAATTCCAGAGAACAACTTCCGAGATTCCACGTCTGACGATGTATTTTCTAAAGTTTCTTTCAAATGAAAACAATGAAATAGACAAACGTGCTCACGTAACAATTTAATGTCACTTTTCACAACAAGTAACTTATCTCAATCGAAACTACAAACCTTAGAAATAAATAACAGGGATTAACTAGAAGCCAATTTGGTCTAGCCCACCTAGAGGAACATAAAATTCAAATTTATAAATAAATCACGACAAACTGTAAGACCCTGTATGAATCCTCGAGTTCAAAATACGTATATGTCAATTTTCAAATGAAATCAGTTCATTCAATTTCTGATCTTATAAAATTATCCGTAAACTCAAAGTTCACATTCATTTTATTTAATATTTTTCTATCTAACTAGGCAACATACATGTCAAAACATCTTTATATTCTGTTTTTCAAGAATATGGGAATGATTGAGATTATGCCAAAACCTAAAAGCCATAGAAAAGTGCTGGTATTAAATGACGTATTTTCGACAGTCATTGAGTGAAGAGTTTGTCCTCCTTGAATGGCGAAGAATGATGGCGGAGCAACACCTAAGAAAATATCGGATTATTTATTTAGAAGATTACTTTAATGTAAGAAAGATAGAAATGATAGTATTATGATAAAATCAAATGAACACTCACTTTTTTTCCAAATTAACAAGATTTTTTTAGCCTAGGGCTTACATCATATTATATGATCTAAGGTTTAGGGTGAGTCGTGAAAAACAGATCGAACTCCAGGACGCTAATTCTTGGATTTCAGGAGAATGAACGTTCTCTTGCAAGAAGAGATCATTTCACGGTATCAAAATACAGTTTTTGATCGGTCTGTGATCGTTCGCTTGAATTTTTACTCGTTTCCCGTTCAATAATTAGGTTCAAAGAGTGTATTCAATACGTGGAAATTATGCACAAAAGACTGACATATTATAGCGTGATTAAAAATATATCAAATTCACTAATCAACCTGATCTGCGTTTTTTGGATAAATATTCAAAAATACCACCACGAAATATTCACTTCCACTGGATACATCTATCCAAATGAACCACTAAATCCAATTCAACATTCATACAAAGCAAACGAAAATTCAAATGAAAAAAAAACAAATAATCCCTTTATAAATTGGGATCAGATAACAATGGAATAAAAACAAAAGAATTCTTGGGCCCTTATGCTCGAGGCTATGAGCACGTTCATATGCGAATTTGTTTTGTTCCTTCCGACTGATCCTGTATCACAATGGTTCAGTTTCGATAAAATTTTATTATCTCGCAGATATTTGCAAAAACCTATATTAAAATAAATATAAATAAACGTAAGAAGATAAGATAGAAGTGTATTGATACCACTACAAAACGGAGGTAGTCAGTCTAGTTGAACTCTTGTACTCTAAGTTTCTCATCATGAAGATTGATAGTCATCTCGTACTACATAATTTGAACAAATCATAAAATAATAATTATTGTAGTAAGTTTCAACCTTGCAGGATCAGAGACATTAATATACTTGGGTCCTTCTGCAACAAGATAAAGTCGGCATAGAGCTTGAAAAAGTGTGAGAAAAACAACGAAGTGATAAAACTTCTATGACTATTAAACAAAGTTTCTATCTTCTTTTGAAAAGAAAATGAAGACGTTGATCGTTGTTTTTCTTCATTTGATTAAAGGACCTCTTTGATACTATGGACGATTTCTCTTCATTCTTTTGAAAAGTAAGAATAAAGAGATTTTACACAAACAATCCAAACTTGCAGATTGACAGTAGTTTAGAACATCAGTTTTCCGGCAAGTTGAAACCATACATTTTGCTGCACTCGTATTTTTCAAATTTTTGATTGGTTGATGTCTGTTTGAGAAATAATCAGTTTTCCAAAAATGTTCCACTTTGACGAGAGAGATTCATTTTCACTGTGTTCTTGTTCTTGTGAAAGTGAAAAAAAAAACGCGTTGTACTCCACTGCTGGGACAGGAGAAAAACAAAGACTGATTGGGAAAAAAAAACATGAATATATTTGATCATGCGGAGAAAATATGCGGTAGATGATTGGAATTCGAAGAGAAGCTTCTTTCAACTGTGTAAGATTTCTGTAGGATAGGTACCTATCGAATTGAGTGTGGCAATTTTGTATGAATCGTTGCGTCATTCTCGACTAGAATAGCTGCGTATTAACACAGCACATTCACCAGTTCCATTTTCCTTATTTTTGAAATTTTAATACATTCATTTTAAGATTTATTTTTGACTGATACTATCGCACCTTTCAACGAGTAGGTACCTACGTTTTTATTTCTGACAACTTTTATGACGCAACAAGGCAAATTGTAACCATCTCTTCAACTGAACCTTGCTGTTTGCGACATACAATAAAGTGATTTCTATTTTTTTCCTCGAAAACGACGAAAGATACGGAATAATAATAATAATAATAATAATAAGACAATAAGGTTGTATTTTTTAGGCTGGTTCGATTGAAAAAAATATAACATTCCCAGAAAGTCAGTGACGCCCATTTTTTTAGAATAATAAATACGACTTTTGTATAAAACCTTGACCCTGTATCTCGAGAATCAGACTATTCAGGACACATGTTTATAGGACCTTTTCTTCTTAAATTGGGTTCAGGAAAGCGTCTTTGGAATTACGACCTATCATCAAGTAACACCCTGTATAAGGGGTTAACCGCTCATATCTTGGTGGACATTCCTTTCAATTCCCGGTGTTTTTTTTACAAAATGATAAATGCTTGACTTGAAGAACAAGATAAAAAATATTCCAAGGAATTACTCATCACTTGACATTTTCTCCCAACTTCTTGGCTATGATTCTTTGGAAAAACCATACGCCTTTTGAGGCTTTGCAACATGTGGTCGAGCGTTTGATGGTCTAAAATCACTTCATCGTATCTCTGCTCGTATTGCGGTTGTTTCTCTTCAAGGCTCAACTAAAACGCATCGATGGTCGAAAGCGAACTGCCGTGATCATTTCCCCAAATGGAAACATTCGAATCATGAATATTCGGTTATCCGGCCGAGGTTGATGTATAGACAGGCGTACCACCCGATCTTTAACGCTTGGAATTATCGTACTGTATTCAGTTTTCATCGCGTGTCACACTACGTCACACAAACTTCTCCTCTTCTGCCGTTCAAGAAACAGTTCACATGTACAAAATCGAAGTTGGACGTCTCTTCAACTCATACCGCAACCAATGTCCTTACTTTTGTATCATTCATGATGCTTCAGATTTTTCGAAACTGTTGTGTCATCTATATGCAATGATTTTTCAAGTTAATCTAGCGTCTGACATTGGTCTTCATGAAGCATTTCATATCTCCATATTTTTTCGCTGATCCAGAGCGTTCTTCAGCCGCAGAGTTGTTTTGAATAAATGACTGCAATTAAATTTCCCGCAAATACTCTTTGTTTGGGACACAACTCGATATTTTTAAGACACAGAAAAAAAAAGTTGACCTGTGATAAACTTACAAAACGCTAAAGTTCCATCTGAAATTATAAGCATTGTTGAAAAGAGTACTGGTAACGTAACTGCCGTCGCTGAGTATCACCAAGAACTTGTTATATTATTATGAAACTTGTTTAAAAGTGGTGTTTTCAATGTTGAGAGCCGAATTTCAGAAGTGAGTAATGATTTTGCATTTGATCTCAAAAAATGAAGCAATATCAATATTTGTAAGTTGAATTTTTCTCACCAACAAAAGTTCCCACTGCAAAAGGAAACAAGGGCACTCCAATTACAGGTGCAGTCAAATTGATAAACCAGTTCGGAAGTAATGGAGTAACCCTGAGGAATACCATGTAATTGAGTAGGTTGTCTTTGTGTTTATCCACTTGCTTCTTCCAATCACTTGCTCGTTCAGGAAAATGCTGAAAATTTGAGTTATATCACAAAAGTACAAAAAAAGTTTGTTGTGGAGAAGAATAAAGCTCGCCGGGATACATTAGACCGGTGCTCTTCATCTTCCTTTTTTTATACAATGTGATCGAAGTTATTATTTTCAAAATCATTCTGGTGATCAGCTCAATAGCGACAGATTATACGAGTTTTATTCCTAACTGGGAATGGGGAACTTGCCTCAATTTTTTTTACTGCTGAATTCGGAAGTCTATGAAAAACAAGAAGACCCGTATTTTTTTTTTTTTCATGTTGATCGAAAATTGACGGAGATATAACGCTTTGAAGTGTGCTTAAATTGCAATTTTATGACGTCATAACATTGAAACACCATGCTCAGTATACAGGGTGGTGCAACCAAGATGGGATATTTTTTTTTGTATATTATAGTTAGTCAAAAAAGCTATGTTTTAAAAATATAGTCATAGTACAGGGTGTCCCAAAAAGTTTATGGCTGTATATTAATTGATATTTCAATTCTTTCTTCAATTTGGAACCAAAATTGTGATACAACTAATGTTCCTAAATTCAATCGTTATCGAGATATCGCGTTTTAAAAATGGCATTTTTGCAACTTTGACATGCTATAAAACTCAAACTATTCAAGTTAGAGAAGAATGGAATGCACATTCCTATCTTAACTTTTCAAGAGCTATTCAAGGAGATTAAATTCATTCTTGTGAAAAAATGTCAAAATGTGCCGAAAAAAGTTGACAGTTGACGTTACCTTCTATCCAAATGACAGAAAAGCTCTTGAAAAGTTAAGATAGGAAAGTGCAAACCATTTTCCTCTAACTTGAATAGTTTGAGTTTTATAGCATGTCAAAGTTGCAAAAATGCCATTTTTAAAACGCGATATCTCGATAACGGTTGAATTTAATGACATTAGTTGTATCGCAATTTTTGTTCAAAATTGAAAAAAAGAATTGGAATATCAATTAATATTCAGGGTGTTCCATTTAAAAAATACCAGTTTGGTTTGCCATAGACTTTTTGGGACACCCTGTACTATGGCTATATTTTTAAAACATAGCCTTTTCGACTAACTATGATAAACAAAAAAAAAATTATCCAAATCTCTCACCATTTTCCCACAATCGTCCACCCCATCTTGGTTGCACCACCCTGTATCTATATATACAAAACATTAAACTTGAATAACTATTGGAAAAATCATATTTTCACGAAATAAAAAAATACGTATCGATTTTTTGCGATTTTCTTCAATTTGCAATAAAAAAAGATCTATTTCATTTTCCATTATTCTTCAGTACATGTTTCAAAATCGAATCAAATCTATAATATCTACCTTCAAGACAAGTCTTCTTCCCAATAACTGAGAAAGCATAAAACACAAACTAGCACCAACCATCGAACAGGTGCACACCAAGATTAGGGCTACATAAAATGGAAAGAGATATCCAGATAAAATGGATAGGAACAGTGATCCGGGAATGGCAAATGTTTGTAGGCTAGGAAAATTATGTCAAGGAAATACTGCTGGAAATACTAAAATGATCTTGTTTGTCTAAAAGGATACAATATATAGGAAAGGAAAACTCCTCCCATCACATGATAATAGTGGTCCCCTTTGTATCTGCTCAGAACAATTCCTAAGTTTTTAGCGTCTTCTATGTTCCATGGCACTTTGAAATGCTGTCTTTCCTCCCTGCAATTGATCAAAGTGGTTTGTTTAAAACATTGGTGAAGGAAACCAGTTACCATAAGCATCCTTATTCAATAACAATAATTCTTGAAACCGATATGATAAATGGGTAGTATATTATTACATGAATTGAGTGAAGTGTCCATCGTCTCGCCTCTGCTTTTTAACTAATCCAAACTCAATGGATAGTCGCTCTGATGTCTGGCGAAAGATTCAATGGTCTCCTCACATTTTCAAATCATTGTTCTCAGAGAAAGAAGGTCGACTGTATAGTTCATATAATTGCGAATTGCAAACGCCGTTCCTGTTGGTCGCTATCAAGAAAAGTGACCTCTTGATAGTTGACTGGACCTCAAAGTTGCCTATCCAGCCAATGGAGCCGTTAATGCTTCTAAACCAAAGGCATGTTTTGTTTTTTTGTGAAATATGTTCTTTCAACCAAGGCTGTCAATTTTATGTATGGCATTTGATCGAATAGCTCTCTTATCAGAGGTTAGACTATCAGTCTGTCATCAGTTCAGTCAATTAGCGTTTTCATGAAGTATGGTATCATGAGACCATTCCAGTTTTGTCTGTCATTAATGTCACTTGCAGCTCGCCGATTGGATGAGTGATGGACATGGAGGTAGAAAGGGGTGGAGACGACATCACGTGACTAAAATGAGATCACTTTCGCCATCTTACCGCTATCGTTATGTCAAAGTGTCAGTTTACATTTGTAGAACGGTTTTTCCCAGTTTTAGCTGTGTTGTGAGGATTATTTTGTGATTTTTGTGTGTTGTTACATTTCTTAATTATTGTTTCATGTGCCCTGAGAAGTTGTGCGAGTAGAGACGCTATCAAAGTAAAAACGACTGAAATCACATTTCATAGGTTTGTATAGCATAATACAGGACCGGGATATGAAATTTGTGTCGAGTTCACTGAAATATTTATATCGAATATTCATATGGATGAGATTTGTAAATGTTTAATCACATTAAATTGTAGATTACAATATTTTTTCCAATTTACTCAGTGATGGCTATGATCAATTTGTGATAGACAATCATAGGTATTTACTAATGAAAAGCATTGATGCGAAGTACCTAGATAGACGAGTGTTTTATTTTTTTTTAAATAAATCTAGTAATTTTTAAGCTAATAGTAGGTATATGACATAAAAGTAATAAAACTATACTATCCAATGGACAATAAAAAAATCTCAATTATCATTAGTTCTTTTAATTAGTCACCTTGCATCCTACTACTTGGGTAGAAAGTATAATTTTCAAAATTAAATATCTTTTTTATCGCATGTTAAGACCCAATCTTATCATTTTAAGGTTTCTGGATTGTGTGTTTTGGGGTCAATGAAAACACCAGGATTGATTTAAAGCTTGTGTTAACGTTTTGGTGTACATTACACCTTCATCAGGGCTACATAAAAACCATGATACCACGACAAACAAGATAAGCTAACGCGCATCTCTCCCGGTAACCGCCCATTTAAAATGCATAGGGTCTTCGCTGCCCAATGCTAGGTTATGTTTTTAACACTTATCTTAGCATATCTTTCCTATGCATAGTGACCCAAATGGTCACCATGCGCAAATCGGTTTCAATTTCGTCCAGGTAGTGAGCTTATCTTGTGTGTTTTAGTATCATGCATAAAAACAATTCTTCTGGTCAAAACGTAGGCACAAGTTTTCAATCAATCCTTGAGTTTTCATCGACCCCAAAACCCAAAATCCAGCAACCATTAAATTAAATATCTTGTTTCTGCAGATTCCAAATACTTCATTATTCAACTTTTCTAATCTTTCAAATATGTGTATATTAGAACATGTTCGAATAATTCTTATCATCTTTCTTATTCCTCTTTATTTATGTCCAAGTGAATATTGACCTGCATGATTTGTATTATTATAGTATAACTCTCGGCATAACTAATAATTGTTATACATCTGTGTTTGTAGCTTCGTTTTGTTTTATGTACTTTCTATTGTTTTGTTAAATATCTACTCCAGTACTGTTTCGTTTTGTACAAAATATGAAATTAAGTTTCACGATTGGAAAATACTTTTTCGGATTGTTTTATAATACTTCACACATGATATGCAGAATAGTAAATAGTAAATTGAAACAATTATGATTAATAAATCAAAAATATAATGTAACCGTAAATAAATTCGAATAAAGTTTAAATCTGGAGTAACAATTCGGAAGTTTTTTTTATCTGTCGGCCAGTTCGCCCCTGTCTACGTCGCCATATTGCAGCTACTCTAAGCTCCACCTACCGATCCCATTTTTCTATCACTGTTTGAATGTTCCTTAGCGACTCTTATGATTCTATCTCGATGGTGATGGAAAACTGATGGACTGAATGGCGATTTACACGATCATTCGAAGTGACATCAGTTTCAAAAAAAGTTAGGTTGGAATTCCATGGCAACCCGCTGGTAACCAGGGATTTATATCGTTATAACTGACCAAATTTATGGACTGAACTTTTGCCAGACTGATCATGTGACCCCCGTTTTAGAAAGAGTAGTTTTTGCAGTCACTTTTTTGAACATGCCAACAAAATGATTATTTGGAGCCATGATACTAAAAGAAACAAGATATAATCGATTGCTGGACGAAATTAGAACCAAGCCGTAAGAATGGACGGTCAAATGGGCTGTTTCAGAATGATGGATTTGAAGGTTGACGACTTGACGAATTTTCTGATTGGCTCTTAAACAGTGGTGTAGTGACATTAGATCATTTCATTGGTTAAAAACAATTGAGTCATGAAAAAAAAGTCACTGGTATGTGAAACGAGTTACATTAACCAATAGAAAGTGAATGTATAATACATCCATTATTATATATTTATATTATATTATTATATAGTCATAGAAAAAATATTTACTTCTGTTCAGCGACGTTGCCAGGTCCTGTCAATGTTCTATAGCATAGCTCAATGAAAAACAACCCACAAAACTAGAAAATTGGATTCAACTGCTGATAATGTTATGTTTGATTTTCGATTAAAAATTAGTTCTCTTACACAATTATATTAAAAAAAAAAAACATTTTACCAAACGTCACGAAATATGGCAATACAACGGGAGCTGAAAAAAGTTGCTCATTTTCAATCCTCACAATATGCCGTTCAGAAAGTTTTAAAGTTCATAGTAGTTCCGGAGATTTGCTGAATAAAATCCTTTATAAGACAATGAAACTTTGTATAGTGTACTGCAAAAAAGCAAAATCACGTGAAAATCTATCATTTCACCGGTGAGTAAATAGAACAAACAAAACGAACGATCGGCGTCTCTGTTAATTCGTGTTTGCGTCAAAACATTAAATGCTAAAGGTATTATAGGCATTATGTGTCTTGTTATTTCAAGTCTATAATTTGTGGGAAAATACCGATTAACAAGAAAAATCAACATTTTTCGTGCAACTACCGCATGTTTGGCACCGGCTCTAGGGGAACATACACTTTCGATTTGAACCTTTTATATTATGTGATGTGTGCATTGAAAGTTGGCCGTGAAGCCCAGTAAAGTTGTCGTCGGCAAAAAAAAATCCACACAGAATGATATTTTCAGGGATGCTTGTGGACTGCATCCCGAGCATCCAACCAAAAAATCTGACTCGTCCTGGTACGTTTTGCGCTGAAGAAGTGGTCTCCTCAACATTTTTCTAAAGCAAAATTACCTGAATAAAAGTTATAGAGGAGCTATATTAGAGCTATCATAAAATGTTATAAGGAAAAGTTGTTCAATTCTTAGTCCTCTATAACTTTTATTCACGACATTTTGCTCTGAAAAAATGTTTAGGAAACAACCTCTTCAGCGCAAAACGTACCAGGACTTGCTCAGGACTCAGGAGGCAGTCCACAAGCACACCTGAAAATATCATCCTGTTTGGAATTATTTTTTTGAAAAACCAACATCTTTATTGGGCTAGTAGAAACTCAAGCATTGCTCATCTTTTAGGAAGGACAACAAATTTAACTGCTCCAGAAATAGTTCAACGAATCTTTCAAATCATTACGAATGATCGTCGCATGACGTTGGGCAAGATTACCGACATAATCATTATCTAAAAAGAACGTGAACGCAACATCATAAATGAAGAATTGCGTATGGAGATGAGTGCCGCATCACACATCATGGAAAGCTCAGGTCCATAATTCTTGAATTTCAGGAGAATTAACGTTCTCTTGACAAAAGTGATGATTTCGCGGTATCGAAATGCAGCTTTTGATCTGTCTATGATCGTTCACTTAAACTGTAACTCGTTCCTCGCTCAAGAATTAGGCTGCAGGTAAAATTGGATAATTTTAGCATCAAATTTCGTCCTAATTCCCAATACTCTTCAGATGTTGCACATTGTGACTTCTTAAGTCGACTGATAACGAAATAGCTGATGGGTTTGATAATACGTATTTTAAAGATGCTTGAAATGTTGAAGAATATTAAAGTGAGTTTCACTTTTGAAAAAAGTTCAAGGACGGCGTTCCCCTCCTAATACTTACTTATCAATTCGCCCTCCTGTCTCCTATTCCTACTAACTCCAAAAAAAATGAAGCCCTCATAATTATTATAAGTATTCAATTCAAAGTGAGTTTTACGAAGAATTCTATTGACCTTTTTATAACTTCAAGTAGGTATACAAAGCGGTTTTTACTTTTGAGCCATAGGAACTCGTTGACGAGGTGAAAACAAGGTTGGTTGTCTCGCATCTAGTTGACACGTCGCAAATCCAAAAATTCAATAGGGATATTTTTTGAAATGTTTTTGAAAAAAATACAGTTAAAATTAAGAATAATTCCAGTTGTTTTATAATATGTCATTGTTTACTGATCGACAAGATTCTTTTCTTTAAGGGCCAATTCTACAATCCAAGTAAATCCTTGGAATAAGCAATACTCCGTAAAACCCCATACACTTATCTTTGTTTATGAGAAGTATTATTGCTTTTTCCAAGGATATACTTGGATTGGCTTTGTGTCAAATATGTAAACAGGGTGAGTTTTTTTATGTCTAGCATCTGGATCCAGAAAACTATAGTAGATTCGAGTTCAAATGGGCAAAGATTTGCAGTTTTGTAAGTTCTACTAAAAACTATTCCGAGTTTAAAAAAATTCGACAGTTGTCAAAAGATCTTTCAAAAAACTGATTTTCAACTATTTTTCAAAGCGCCTTTAGCTCCTTGAATATTCATTGTAGGAGAAAATGTTAATCTCAAAAGTATTAAGAAATTCTACTCTAAATAAAATGACATTTTCCATCACACCCGTCATTTTTGACCTCGTTTTTGACATATGGTAAACTTATGTTTTTTTGAATGGAAACCATATTAAATTTTATCCTTATTCAATAGAAAATTTTACAACCCTTACCCAAACTATCCCAAACTCGATCCCAAACTAACGACGATATATCATATGAAAGGGTCATTTAAAAAAGAAAGTTTTATAGGCTTTTTTTTTATTCTTGTGTCTTAACGTAGTTAATCTATTTATCCATGAAAAAATACCATTAAATGAAATAAAGAAATAATAATGGTATGACTTGACTACCAAAGTGATACATAACAATACATGCATTATTTTGAAAATGTAACTTCCTACTTGGTTCAAAACGTTTTGTCGATATGAATGGTTTTACAATCTAAAAAAACGCGATATTGTAGATGGCTACATAGAATGCGAAAAAATGCTGTGAGATCTGCTGAGGATTACTCTTGTTTAATGCCACCATGATCCCCAAATCTTAAGATTTAGATTTTTTTTGTGCTGTAAAAAACAAAGTCGACAAAAAAACTTATTGTACAATACATAAATGATAGATAGATAGATTATCCCTCGGATTATCCCTTATTCGTTACAATGTTTACAACTTACAAAGTTACAAAGAGAAACTCGTTAAGGGCGTGGAACATTGTCAACAAGAACAAAATAAATAACTAGATAGTTGAACTTTAATTACAACAAAAGCAAAACTCAGTTATTCAAATACGTATGTTGACTTATTACATGAAAAAAAAATCTTCCATAGTGCAAAAGGCTTTTTTACACAAAATGATGAACTTCGAGCTGCTGTAATTAAAGCTTTCAATAATATTAATGGGCAATCTCTAAGAAAGGCTGCTAATTCAGTTTTGAAAAGATGCAACCTTTGCATTAACACCTGATAAAGGTGGAATATTCGAAAATATTTTGTGAAAACTGAATAAATAACCATGTAATAATTAACTGGATTAACTACGTCAAGTTAAAACGTGAATTTAAAAAAAAAAACAAGAATCGCCAATAAAAACTCTATATCGTTGTTTTCGTGATAAAATTCTGTATTGAATAAGGATAAAATTTAGTATGTCAAAATAGCGGGTGTGACGTAAATGTTTATATGCCATTTTATTAAGAGAAGAATTTCCCAATACTTTTGTATTGAACTTTTTACATTTTTTCCCATAATCAATATTCGCGGAGCTAGGGGCGTATTAAAAAATCGCTGGAAATGAGGTTTTGAGTAGAACTTACAAAACTGCAAATTCAAATCTTCGTCTAATTAAACTTTCTCGTATCTGCTATTGTTTCCGAGATCCCTGTGATAGACAAAAAACTCACCCTGTATTTGATTTACGCCAACTTTTTTCAACGTAAAGTAACTAGAACAAACTCTTTTTTCCTTTTCAAATAATATTTTACAAAAATGACTGTGGAAGAAAGAAGTAAGTACTTACATAAAAAAAATAATCATACTTACTCTGTTACCTGAGGGAATGTCTTGTATACTATGTACAAACCACTCAGGGAAGAAACGAAAATAACTAATACTGCTAAGGTGGCATATCTAGTTGAGATTTTTCCATTTTTTTCTGGCCCAGGTGCTTTGAATTTTGTGGAGCTGCCATTCATTTGACCTGTGAAACATTTGTGATGAGAAGCTTCATTAGACATTGTGGACCAAACAAGTGAAATTCAACTTTTGTTTTAATATGGAAGAGTTTGCCGTGCAATATATCAACCAGAAACGTAGCTACCGGCTTACCCCCACGAAAGTACGACCCATAATGATCTATTTTCATTGACACGTCGGCCCATTCACATATCGATTGGTTTTGGGTTAAAGAAGCCATGTTGCTTAGTGCGAACTATGTTGCAAAAACTCCATAAAAATAAAACTAGCTGAGATAACCGCTTGCTGGTAGGCAACTTTTGTCAGTCATCATATCTCATATTTTAACGATTACTATTAGCTCACGCAACGAGGGAAAAATAGACGAAAAAAATGGTGTATCTGCGGATTTTGGTATAGGTGTAGGGTGAGGTGTCCTGAACAACATACTAAAAGTCCTGATCGGTGCAGGGCGAGCTAAGGTGGTGGAGGGTGTCTGAAGATTTTTTTGTTGGTTTTTCATGAATAACGGGAAAACCAGGACCTTCAGCAAATAAACATAAGAGTACTTAATTATTCTACGTGAAATTCTCATCAAAAAAGGTCCAGTACTTATTGTCGCTAAGATTGGTATCCTAGACATTGGTGAGAAAATGCGTGGCGTGATTAATTCTCACGGGGTATTTTCATCAGGGATTTTCATGAAAAAAAGTTCCTATAAATATTTGACGAAAAATTTTATCTACGGGAGCTACGCCCCTTTAAATAGGGCATCTCAAAGACATTTCTTCCTCAATATTTCCGAACCCGTTCATACAAAAATCATAGGATTTCAAATATCACATGAGCTTTCAAAGCAGAATCAGAATTTGAGATCAAAATTCAGGAATTTCAATCAGTGGCGTACCAAACTGGAAGGATTGAGTGAAGGTTGAGTGTATAGCTTGGACCTAGATAAATGGAGGTGTACGAAGACTTTTAGTAGACCACCTTTCACAGTGAGGAGTGGGGTCGATTACTGAGTGAAAGTGCATCGGTGACACGTCAGAGGAAGCAGTTAAAACTAAATTTATATTTTCATAATATGAAAATCTGATTTTTAACATTAATCCATTTTCTCCAGTTTATTTTCTCCTTCTAGCAAAAAAATACAGCAGACCTTTTTTGTAGGGAATTTTACATAGAATAATTTAGTACTCAAGTAATTTTTCGCTGGTTGGTCTCATTTTCAAGTTATTCAAGAGAGACGTAGAAAAATGACCAACAAAGACCTCCCTCCACTTAAGCTCGCCCCCCACCGATCAGGACTTTTAGGATGTTGTTAATAATAATGAAGTTTATTTAGCCAAAGCTACAAAGTATACAATATGCATATCATAAAATACACTACCTTATAATGAATAATAAAAATTAATAATACGTTGATGGTTAGTGAAACTGATGAAATATCAACCTATAAAATGAAAGTTACAAATAAAATTGTATATGCACAAAAACAAAATAAAACTTTGAACAAACCAACACTTCATAAAATATAATATAACATAACATGTGACTTTAAAAGGGATTTGAAGTTGCTTAAGTTGTTACAGACTTTTAATTCATTTGGTAATTTATTGAATTCGTATAGCCCTTTGATAAGAATTGAATTATATAATTGACTGGTGTTGCATCTGTCAGTAAGCACAAAATCATTACAGGTGGTGCTATAATTGTGTACATCTTTAAAAACTTTTATTTTATCACAAATATAATCAGGTAACATTTTCATTTTGATTTTAAATATAAATATGTTGACGCTGAATACAATTTTTTGTTTTATGGACATTATGTGCAAAACATTCAACATTAAACGAATTGGAGTATATCGGTTACATTTAAGAATCACTCTTAGTGCGCGATTCTGAATTTTTTGAATTTGGTCCATAATAAATGCAGGTAAAACATATAAAACAGTGGAACAAAACTCCAGATGTGGTGCAGCAATGGCATTATACATCATCATTCTAGTATGTATAGAGAGATGTTTTCCTGCTCTTGATAAAAAACCCACTTTTTTTGAAAACTTTCGCATCATTTGGTTAGCATGTGAATGAAAACGTTATCAAAAAAAACTCCCAAATATTTGATTTCGGTGACATGCTCTAGTCTAATACTATTCATGCACACTTCTATTTCTTCCATATTGACTGTTCTCAGCTTAGATTTTTTGCCGAATATACAATACTTGGATTTTGCTATATTTATGCATAACTGGTTTTCACAAAGCCAACAATACAACGTCCTTAGATCTTGATTTATGTCTTCTATCATTTGGGTAAGATTGTTTCCAGAAACAAAAAGCATTGTGTCGTCAGCAAATAGCACTACCTCACTTCGATCCACTACATTAACGATATCATTGATATATAGTAGAAACAACAATGTTCCAAGAACTGTCCCTTGCGGTACTCCATACTGAACATCTACTGGTTCGTAAATACTCCCTTTGAATTTAACTCTTTGCATTCTAGATGCTAAGTATGATCGGAACCAATCTAGAACCGTATCTCCAATACCGAGCTGTTCGAGTTTTTGCAATAAAATTTTCCTGTTTACAGTTTCGGATGCCCGTTTGAAATCAAGAAAGAAGTTATCACACATGTTTACTATCACAGACTCACACGAATGATTGAGACGGAAACCAGATTGATTAGCAACCAAAATACCATTTTTATCACAGTGAAGAGTTAATTGTTCCTTGACTAGAGACTCAATAAGTTTTTCATAAAATGAAACCGTGTTAATGGGTCTGAGTTCATCATAATTTTTGGTATTAGGAACTTTAGGTATAGGAACTACGGTGGAGACTTTCCACAGGTCTGGAAAAACACCATTAGTTGTTCAGGACACCTCAACGTACACTTAAACCAAAATTCGCAAATACACCAATTTTTTCCACTATCCGGAATGTTTTGATCTTCGTTGCCTGAACCATATGAAAATAATGAAACGTGCGTAAAAACTCATCCGAGTTGTTAAAAAATGTTGCTGATTCATTGCAAACCTCCAGCCCATCCCATACAATATAAAAACTATATGAAGGGTACAGGGAAGAACGGCAATAGTCCATCCCGAGGTCCATCCCGACGAATTTGAGGAATATCGAAAATCGAGTCGAAAATATAAGTTTATTAACTCGTTAGCAAGTAAAATTTATGGAAAAAATGTCGAAAAGAATATTTTTGCTGAACAATAAGTATGTTAGTTATTACAAAATAAAAAAAAAAAAAAACATTTATTTATTTTAAACTAGTGACGTAACGGAAAAAAAGTATTATGCCTTTACTGAGGCCATTTTTCAGCACACTCGCACGGACATTATTCCCGAGTTTAAACTGTTGTGAACGACCGCCTTTACAGAGTGCGCCTACAAAGCAGCCTTCATATGGATTCATACAACATGAAATATCAATTTTTCATTATGATAGCTTTTACATGGAGGCACTGGAAAAAAGGGTAGTGATTATTACGTTACGTCTCGCGTTAGGTATTAATCGAGGATTCACAGCAATGATTGGTTTAAAAGTGCCTCATGAGTGAAAATGTCTTGGAACATTTTTTTGAAGATGTAATGAGTACTAGTGGAGTTGGATAATCATGGGGATAATTATTATCATTCATTTTACATTGTCATTTTTAACGCGAAAATGTTAATATTCTAGATTATTTCGTTAATCTACATAACGCTTGGAATATCTTTATGTATTATAAGTTACTGGTGCGGAAAATGTACGTTTACCATAAGGTTTAGAACATGTTTGTACTATTCATGACTGCATGGAAAAATATAGTTGAACTTAGTAGGGGAAGAGTGAGGCAAGAAGAGAAACAACTCCATAAAAAATACAGAAACGCAATTTTAACTAGAAAAATACCCTTATTCAATGGATCAACGTTTTTGCCAACAAACAAATTGAGAAAAGCAAACGAAACTTTAATCCTGAAAAAGATAGGTACAATAAGAAAACAGACAAAATGCATTTTCGTCATCTTGCCCCACCAGTGGGTAAGTTGACGAACCTATGGGGACAAGATGACGATTAAGTGCAGAAGTCACAGTGCCCTTCCCGTACGAAGTGCACACCTCATGCCATAAACCCTCGCACCATACAATCCTCAATTAATCGAGGTTCAGTGTAGGGTTCCTGCATGGCAACCTGGACACAAGATATATCCTTTCTTTCTTTTGTTGGTAGGGTTTGACTCGAATCGCTATAACCTTTTTTCACTTTCAATACTTTATTATACGTTTTCTGTTTCATTTTCATTTTCTTGATCAATCTCTTCCAGATTTTTTATCGCAAGCTATTCTTTAATAGGAGACGACGTGATAATGTGGCTAGCCATCTTGCCCCCGTCAACTTGCCCTGGGGGATCATTTTTTTTTCGTAAAAAGTAAAAAATATAAAAAAAGGAGCAATCGTGTGGTTTTCTATTTCATCATATTTGAGACATTATAAACAATTACCCAGTCACTAACAAAGACTATTCTGACCTTAGATTTTTTCGAAAAAGCTTACTTTCTCGACATTACATTCTACAAGCGACTGCTCCAATATAGGTTATGTACTACTCTCGGTACCACTGCACTGAAAGTACTGCTACCAGGGTCATCTATCTTTAACCCATTAAACTATGACTTAACAGAGTTGCAACGATGCAGAAATCTTCTGATTGACATTATTACATCTTGTTTTAAATGCAATTCATGAAGTTGCCCCCGAGCTTGCCCCATATACGCACCGTTCGTCATCTTGTCCCACTCTCCCCTATACTTTTTGCTCGACTTTTTGGTACGTATTTGAATGCTTTTGATTTGACAAAAGGTCAAACTTCAACAAATCGATATGGTCCTACAAAAATGATCAGGTCTAGTTTGAAGAAATCATGAAAAACGGGTCATCTCTGACAAGTTCAAAATTTTATAGCTAGACTAACCTTTTTTCAATTATTATGAAATTTTGGGAAGTGGATGATTTTTGCCCCTTTTTCGAATGGTGATAGCTCGGGTCATATTTCTCAATGCTTACACAAAGACAAGTTCCATTCTTAACCCTATTTTGAGCGTGGCAAAGGGTCACTGAACAAGTTTTTGTAACAGATCGCAAGGACACGCAAACCGACAAATGGATTGAAGTTTCAAAACTCACCATCGAGTATTTCTTTGATAACTGATCCTGCATAAAAAATGTTTTTTAGTGTCCTCCGAGGGGGGGAACCGGTACCCAAAATTGTGTACACCTCATTGGCTATTTGATATTCATTGTCAGATTGGACCTTATAATTGGTCCATTGGTCTCTTGAATTGTCACCATTTCCCAAAAATTAGGACAATTTGCCGTCCATTGGCTCGATTTTAATAATAATTTTCATTATTTGTGCCTTGATTGGTCAATTGTACAATCGACTAATTGGTCCTTGAAAATTATCCGCGGTAGTCTATATATTAAGTCTATATCTGCAAAGTCGTTCTTGTTTTTTACTGTTATCAGATCAAATTTTTACCATATTATTCCGGGTGTTTCCTAAACATTTGTAAAAAATTCGTGGGGTGATTTCTGAGGTATTTTCATGAAAAAAAGTTTCTATAAACATTTGTCGAAAAATGGTTCCCAAGGGAGTGTTGTTTCTACAACCCCTAGGTAACCACTCCAGTATGATACGCGTCTGATACATGATACTAAAACACACTGGATAAGCTCACTAGCTGTACAAAATCGAAACCGATTCGCGCATGTAAGTTTATGCAGTGTACCAAATTTCAATATTTCAGTGTGAGCGATTTCGAAAGTATTGGGTGATCGATTTAGAAAATTGCGATTTTCTCGAAAACTTCTAGCCCTATCGATATAAACTAAGAGTAGGTACCTTTTTTACGTTAAAAGCTTTCAGATATCATATTCTAAAATGAGAATGTTAAAAAAATTGACTTCTTTTCCCCTTAACCCCTGCCCCTTAAGTCCTTAACCCCTCCAGTATGGTGCGCCCCTGATTGCAATTTTGAAATTCTGATTCAGCAAAAACCGTGTATGCGATGTACCAAATTTCATGATTTTCGTATGAACGGTTTCGGAAATATTGAGGAAAAACCATCTTCAGGGTGCCCTATTTGAGGGGGCGTAGCTCCCTTAGGAATCATTTTTCGACAAATGTTCATGGGTTTTTTTTTCATGAAAATACCTCGAATCACCCCTCGAATTTTTTACCAATGTTTAGGAAACACCCTGTATAATTCTCCTCTCGATACTCCAGCTACAGTTTGGAAATTGCCTTGATAACACCTTGATCATGCATCAATTATCAAAGATGTAATAGATGTGATGGGGCATTTACAAAATCCCATTCCATCCATTTGTCAATTTATGTGTGACCTTTTGAAACGTTTAAAAAAAGATTAAAAAATCTTTTTCGTGTGTATTTTTTGATGAAAATGGCTTGCACAATTCGAAAGAGCGGCAAAATGTTTGTAAATGTATGTATATAAATTTTTCCTCTCTTTCGAATGGTGCTAGCCTAGCCATGTCACTCAAAAATCACATAGAAAAAAGTTGCAAACCTTTTTTTAAATGTTTCAAAAGTGAACTAAACTGTTTTTTTAAACAAATCGCCAGGATACGTAAACTGACAAGCGGAGTAAATTTTTTATTAGCACCATAGCTGATGCTGGATCAAAGTTTTATATATAATAAATAAAAAACTTGCTCCAAATTTAGTCATAACCCTGTTTCCGAACTTACTGAAGAAAATATGAATTTATAAAAAAAAATAAAATTTGAACAATTTTGCAACTTCGGATTTTTCCACTTCCATATTTTGATTTTTATACCTGTAGATTACTTGTTGTTGTTATAGGTATAAAAGTCATAATATGGAAGTAGTAAAATTGTTAAATTTTTTAAAAATTTTATAAAAAAATTTTTTTTCGTAAGTTCGGAATCAGGGTTAGAACTAAATTTGGAGCAACTTTTTCATCCATAATTTCACGCAATGAGCCCAAAAAATAGCTGTTCGCTATTTATTGATTTTATGTTTTTGCATTTTGAGACCTGTATACCTACCTAATAAAAATCAGTTTTATCATCGTAGGTCCTATTTTTTCGGCAAGCAGACTTTTTTTCGAGGAATGCCTTTTTAGTCGTATGTTTCAATTTCTGGTCCATTTCACCTCTTGTTAACCGCTTCCGCGGACATACTGTATAACAGGTTGGCCTCACTTTTATGGTCATGACGCCATCGGTGTCCAGTGTTGCCAGATAATCCCTATCAAAAACAGTAGAACAGAAACCCATAGACGACAGTAAAACGCAACAGGGTACGTGTCATGTCTGTCCATTATCAAACAATAAGGATGTCGCTCACGCGACATTCATTCGTTTACCGAACACAAACTAACCCAATCTAACACAAACGAACCTAAACTCATGTCTAATTCAACATTAAACACAAATTTAATAATATTATTACTCCGGCGATCACCATGTTGCCATCTATATCAACCAATCTGACCAATCACGGGCGTAATCCCTGTTGCGTTTTACTGTAGTCTGAGACCCATGGGCAAAATCAGTAGATTTCTTGTTGAAACAGTACTTCTGGCAACCTTGCGAATGACCCATGACACGATACGATGCAGACCGTTGCAATCGAATGGCAGGATTCACTCTACTGCAGACGCTAGACACCGATGACGTCATATTTTTCACCCCTCCATCTCTTACCTCAAGCGAAGTGGGGCAACCTATTGAATAATGATCTTGGGCGACGCTGACGCAACTGTTCTTGAGATAATTGGTCGATTGCAAACTTTTGGAACACAAGTATTATAGTGCTGGCCATAATAATAAAGCCACACTAAAATTGTATAGAACTTTGAGCCCGCATAAGTTATCAAAGAAGTAATAGTGCTGGTGGGTTAAACACTTCATTCCATGCTCGTTGTACAATATACTTTCACTTAATAATACAATAAAATCCTTCAAATCGAGCGGTGAGTTATAGAACAAAGTGAGGTTAGAATCTACTTTGAACATTGCTTTAACCCATCCAAATCACTTTTAGAACGGGACTGATTTGGGTAACACTCGATCTGATCGAAATCTCCATCGCGGATATAAACACACGTATCGATTCTTCAATTGTCAAAAAATATGCATGAATAATCACAAGTGAACTTGTTAATTGCGAAGGTACTTATCGTATCACGTTTATGGCCTCAAAATAGCACAATAACAAACAAATTCTCCGACAAAAACAATCAAAAATTTGTTATGCCGGCCACGTGTACCGTGTAGCGTCCTATTGGCTTCGGCTCTATATCGCACAGAGCGCAGCCGCAGGACACGAGAGTTTATATTCACTAGAATAATATCCCAATTCGTTGATCGGATGTTGCGACATCTCCACTTTTTCGTATCTTTCAATGATATAATTTGTCTCTGATTTGCCCATAATTGTTGGTAATTGGTCCTTCATTGGTCCCTAATTGGCTCCATTGGAAAAGCAAAATTCGATAATTTTCCCCATTGGTCAATAATTTTTCCCGTTGGTCTACAATTTCCCTTGAAATAATCGTCATTGTCTATCCATTGGCACGATTAGTTCCACAATTGGCCCCTATTGGTCTAGGATTGTACACCACATTGGCATCGCGGTTTACCCCTCGGTGTCCTCTTAATATTATGACCAACACTGTATATTCAACAAAGTTGCACGACAGATGCAAGAACATGCCAAACTATCATACTTGTCGTACAACAAATTGCATCTTCTGTGGGCCATTTTATATACAGTGTGACCCATTTGTTTTCGGGTAAAGTTTATTTATCGACTGATTTGGGGAGTTTTTTATTTTATTTTAGAGCTTGACAAAGTGTATCTTCTCACCAAAAGTGACATTGCTCATGAAGATTCCAAGGCCAACTTTGCCAGTTCCCATGCGCAAAATTTTGATAGACCCCATCAGCGATTTTTTTAGAAAAAAAAATCTATGCACACCACTGTATTTGATATCCCAAGCGATATCCCTTATTATAAGGGCTCATCTTGGGGCTCATACAAAGTTTCACCAAAAATATAATTATTACTTTATTTTCTTTTTTTCCCTATTTTTTTCATTTCGCGCCTGTGGTCAGACTTGACTCAAATACCGGATGTACCTAATTTTTGCAATATTCGCAAGAGAAATGATAGGTGTATGAAAGAAAATGGTGGCTTGGCGGAAATTACTAGAATTTAGTTGTTTTTTCATGACTAACTTTGAAGTTCTGAAAATAAATTGTTGATTTTTTTTACGAAATGGTTTCTAAGTACCTCAACTACCTGATACTTTCTGACAAAAGTTGGTATAGGTAGGCCGGTTTTGGGGGATGCCTCGGGAGATGCCGAATTCAACCACGTGCACAGATTTTTTTTTTAAATCACTAATGAGGTTTGTCAAAATTTTGCTTCTGAGAACTGTCAAAGAAAGCCTTGGATTTTGAATGAGCGAGGTTATTTTTAGCGAGAAGATACAGTTTGTCAAGCTCTCGGTCAAGCTCTACACAAAAAAAACTCGAACCAAATCGGCCAATTAATAAAAACAGGTGAGTCACACTGTATATGATCAAATAAACCCTCGACGAAACCAAAGCTGGTGACCCCGAGGGTTAACCGTAAACGCTGGCGTAAACGTATAAGTACAGGGAGTTCACAGATAAATGGACCCCACCATTAACTTTTTAATTTGATGTTTGGGAAAAAAATGTTTCAAATGAAAGTTTAATGCTTCAAAATGAATTTTGTGACAACAAGGTTTTCACATATACAGGGTGTTCCAGAACTTCTGGACGTGGTCCAAATTTCTTATTTCAAATTACAACCCTATTTTTTTGTTTGATTTTTGCATTCTCTGGAAAATTCTGAACATTTTTCATATAGCATACCCCGAGGCATACCCTATACCCAAATTCAACCAATAACAAGATATTGACGTCAGAAACTTGCTATTTTTTCGAGCATGTTCTAAAATGTTTGGTATTATTCCGAAACCTTGGAAACGAAGTGGTTGTTAAAAGATGTCAACTTGTCAAGAAAGATTTGAACATGTTATATTGCGAAGAGGAAAAAGTTGAAATATTTTCTTTATACATACAGGGTGACCCAGTTTTATCATACAATATTTCAAATTAAGATTCTACCTCGAAAATGAACAATTTTTATTCTTTGAAAACCTTTGAAATATTTAGTTTCTTTTTAGAAGCTTTTTTGAAAATTCACTCAAACAATAGTTATGTAAGGGAAGTTTCTTTGTCCGAATAATGTAAAGAAGGAAGTTTTCGTGGCGTAGGGACAGAAAGGGAAATGAGAAAAGTTGGCACCAGGCGGGATTTGAATCCACGACCTTCGTCACGCCAGGACAATACGAGTTATGTTCTCCTATTGTTAAAGTGGATTTTGTCATGGTTCGAGGGGCAATTTCGTCGTCTTTCAGAATAAATGTCCATAGAATAAAGATTGTTCATTTTAACTAGTAGAATCTAAATTTTAAATATTGTCGGATAAAATTGGGTCACCCTGTAAGTTGTTCAAATCTTCTATGATAAGTTGACATCTATCAACAACAACATCGTTCCCAAGGTTTCCAAATAATACCATATATTTCAAAACATGTTCGAAAAAATAGCCAATTTCTGATGTTAATATCTTCTTATTGGTGTTTGGGTATAGGCTTGGGTATAGGGTATGCTCGAGGGTATGCTATATGAAAAATGTTTAGAATTTTTCGGAATTTTCCAGAGAATGCAAAAATCAAATAAAAAAATAGGGTTGCGATTTGAAATAAGAAAGTTTGACCACGCCCAGAACTTCTGAAATAGCCTGTGTATGTGAAAACCTTGTATTTACAAAATTCATTTTGAACCATAAAGCTTTCATTTAAAACCTTGTTTAAAACATTTTTTTCTCAAACATCAAATTAAAAAGTCAATAGGGGGGTCCATTTATCTGTGAACACCCTGTACCTACCTCGGTACCTACAATCGAACGTGAATCACCCTGTATGTCCATTGCCAATTTGAAACGACGATATTTAACAATAATTAGGTAGGTACTCGGGTAGGTACTAACCGAGGTACCAACGTTCCAAGTAACAGTAACTCGACATTACCAATACTTTGATCACAACCGTCCAAGCTCGCGTCCAAGCCACTTTTAATAACCGAAAAGTCGAGCGAAAAGTACTTGCATCAGATGAAAAAAATTAGATTAATAAAAAACATTCAAATTGCAAAATGGTTTCTTTGAAGCCTAGCTATCAGAAAATTCTGAAATTGCGAATAAGCATTTTTAAATGAAACTAATCAAGACTTGCATCTCTCGGAAAACTAGACTTCAATAGAAATCCAACAAACACAATCATCAACCTGCACATTTCACTCGATCATTCACCAAACCAGACTGTGAAGGTAATTCAGGACTTTGGAGTGGATTTCTCAGGAAGGGACTTCGATAGGTCTGTCTACCTCGTATTGCGAATTCAGACGCAAAAGGAATGGTGTATGATTCTGCTGAGGAACTTATAATGGGGCTTTGTACGCAGTTTTCACCTTGAATTTGTGGGGCACTCATGTTTATGTTTTCACTACCGGTTAAGTTAAGCTTGTAAACTGAGCACACAATCGGTTAATTTGGGTATTTTATCACTAATTCTTTGTTTGCTGTTGCTTTGTCTTGTGAATCAAATGTGTAATTACAAATTACAAATTACAAGTGAACTTCTCTTGTTTTCAAATTTAATTTGGATTTGGATGTTGATGACTCTGACATTGACATTAGTGACATTACTGACGACTGGCGTATTTTCAGGTGTGTCTGTTAAGCTCCACTAGTGTGGCTTTGTTTTTGAAATGTTTGTCTTTTTTTCAGGATAGAATATCTTTACTAGTTTAGTGAAGATATTCTATCCTAAAAAACAGACAAACATTTCACAAACAAAGCCACACTGAGTGTTGTCGTGTAGAAAAGTGTGCACTAGTGGAGCATAACAGACACACCTTTTTATTAGAATCAAAAGTGCGGTTTGCCATTATTCAGTCACAAGTCACAAAATTTATGCTTAGATGTTATCTCCATAACCATATCCCTCGTGTTAGTTTATATTTCTATAACCAATTTATTGTTTAAAATTGTGTACTTTGTACTACAGGTTGTTATCTATTGATTCGGGATTTGGTTGTCGAATATGCGCTGATATTCATACATAGTTTTGGTTTTTTGTACTAGGATAGAAAGAACCGCATATTCAAGCGTGCCCCCTCTGTCGACCAGACAGAGAACAATAATCTGACGCTTCAAACGCCATTTTGTATTTAGCATGTTTCTGTTTAGCTAGTGACATGTTTATAGTTTTTCGGTTTCTTTGATCTTTATTCCATTGCCCAACATTATTTGATTGAATACAAGAAATAATTAATTATAAGTTCCTGAATTCAGTGATGTTGAATGATGCCGACAACGCGAAAGAGTGTTGAAAGTCTTTGAAAATTGTCGGTTTTGAGCAGCGTTTGAATCTTTTTAAACTTTAAATTGACACTTTCTCTTTATTTTCCTGGTTAATGACTGGTGACCGCTATTATTTCTACTGAGTGGATTTACGAGCAGCTTGAGTTTGAGTAAAAACAAAAACTGCAACTGAATTTGAGTTGCTAAAGCAATAAGAATGAAAATAAACAGTACTCATAACCTAACAGTCTAGATGAAAGATTTTTTTGAGGTAAGTTTGATTTGCATTATTGATTATTCTATCGATTATTCGTTTGATATGCAAATAAATGGCTCATCTCTGACTTTTATATATATTTTTCATATCCTTATAAATTAGGTAAGGTAGCTATACCTTCTAGATTCTCGACTAGGATTATTCATATCAAGTTATACCTATGTCCGGTTCCGGTGTTATGTATAATAGATTTTCACCACTCCACAATTATTTTATTATACCACGAGAAGATAATGATACCTTTCATTCCTAAGTAATCCTAAGGATAGTAAGTCGGAACCAAGCCTCTTTGCGAAAAAGTCGCATTTCAGGGGAATAATTTATAATAGCCATTATTGGGGGTACTGCGTACACTCCACTTTACGTACGACTAATTTATTTAAGTATTTGGGAGGTAAAACTATTGCATATACCTTGGCATATACGGTTTTCTGCTATTTTTCGATTTTTTCAAAATTTTCTTATATTATACACATTCTAGTGTCTTCAAGGTTTGCAAATTTACTGGCGGAGAGATGATTTTTTTTTTAGGTTAGGTCAGGTTAGTTTGGGTTAGTTTTTTCTGGCATAATGGGAGCGGCATCCTTAATACTTACGTTATTTATAATAAAAATCAAATATTATCATAATTTTTTCATAAATAGCAGAAAACGCTCGAGAAAACCGTATAAGCAATTGTTACCATTTGAGATTCTCAATTACATTTTCATCAATCTGAATATTCCGAGGAATATTCTGAATATAAATAGATAAACCCGGGGATAAACCTTGGAAAAGCCAAAGCGTTATCATGGTTATCTTGATTTTGATAGTTCTTTAATTTTTCGATGTTTCTTAGAAAAAAAATGGGAAATACAAAATTTGAAAAAACGAAAAAAAAAAACAAACAAAAAATAAACAAATTGATCTCAAATTAAATGTATCTTTTTTTTATAAGAAACAAAGAAACGTTGAAAAAATTGTCAAAACAACCATGACAACGCCGTTTTCAATGCCACCTATGTCTATTTTCAAAATTCTCCATTTGAAAACACTGGGGCGAGTTCAGAAACGTCACACCCGGTGTGAGTGTCATCCAAGTCTCACACACTTACCCTTCAGATACGGCAAGTCGTTTTACTTTTTATTCATCTTTGCTCATAAAGTGTCATAAAAATAGTTTTTAGTATACCTAATGAGCAGGGTTGAATGAAATGTAAACCGGTTTGCCATATCTGAACGGTTAGTGTTTGACACTTGTTTCTCACTCACACCGGGGTGGACTTCTCTAAACTCACCCCTGCATGAATTACTCTAAAGCCCCCATTCATCTACGAGCCCGGACCCGACTCACAACTCGAACTCGACTCGCAACACATAGGCATCCATTTTCTTGAAAAAGAATGATAAAATCATGCTCAAATGCTTTGTCGTTTTCAAAAGTCTTTTGATTAACCTCAAACAAACTGTGTTTGGTTGGAGTCGCCGGACAAATCTGGCTGTTGCTACACACACATACAAATTTGCACGGATGTGTCGCGGTCGGGTCGGGGGTTCTCTGTTAAGACCGGTGAGCCCGCGACGCGACCTGGGCCCGACTCTCTTCACCACACATTGGCGGATCGGTAGGCGAACGAGTCGTGGCTGACCGATCCGGCGAGCACATCCGCTGATGAATGGGGGGCTTAGGATCTTGAAAATTGAAAACGGTTGCACCTAGCAACTTCCAACAAGAGTATCATCCTCGGAATCATCTCTAAGTGAAAATGATGTTATAATTTAGCCAAAACAAAGAGACAAGGTTGGACAAAAAAGTTATGACTATTTGAGAGAGCAAACAAACTTGTAGATGGTGCCACATACAAGATAGAGTTTTGTAATATCAAATTTGAATTTCTTATGTCAAAAATGTATTTATTTATTTATTTATCTATTTATACTGCAATAACAAACAGAACAATATACAAATATTATTACGCCGAAAAATTAACACTAGGTACCTGCAATGAACAAAAAACAACCAGACATTTACATTAAAGAATTGAGCAGCATACGTTCAGATCAAGGTTTAGATATAGTAAAAAAACACCCTGTATACCGATTTTTGTCACATCATCAAAATTATTATGGGATTTATTTAAATGAAACAAAAATATAAATTGAATTTTGACACCCAGTATCTTGAAAGCTATTTATTTCCGGATCATTGTTAATATGAAAAAAAAATCTTATTTTCTAACCCCTTATCCTCTCCTTAATTATTCGAACGCTGGTTCAAACGTTATTTCCGGACACCCTGTATGTAGGTAATCCCATCATATTTCTGGAAATATTTCTGAAAAGTATACAGTTTTGCTCAGAATTATGGCTACAGAAGCCTAATGGTGAGCCCTGTTATCAAACTATGGAAAAAAATATATGTGAACAGTGAACATGTTTAAAAAAAAATGATTCGTTCCATATAAGTTCTCGATACAATGTCCAACACAAACCTCATTTAAAAAAATTATTTTTCATGTTCCTAAATTTTATTGAATACCTACCCGAGTAGGAAACTACCTAAATGCCTTTTTAGGGACATAAAGGATTTTTTTTTTTCGAAAACAGTGCACTCTTCAAAAACTATTTTTATTTCGAAAAACCCGCTGACGTGACATTTTTCTGCTTCAAACTCGGCTTCAAAAGTATCGAAGGAAATGTCCGTATACCCGCCACTGTATGACGTTTGTGGCGGAGAAAAATCATTTTTGTAAATTGTTTTGTTGCATTCTTGCCACCATATTTCAACGCAATAGTTCAAGTTGTTTCGAAAATATCAATTATTTCAAATACTTTTCCACATAACAGCAATAGGTACCCCGTATCTCACCAACGAAACGTTTCCGGATCCATGTTCACATGAACATGAACATATTTTGTTTAGAAGAAATATCCTCTATTTCCGGATTTTTTTGTTACGCCTAATAGATTTGATTATTCAGTTTTAAAATCGAGAAGTGGTTGTTTTTATTAGTTCAGAGTTCAGAATACAATCTTGAATGTACTAATTCTGACCAACTGGTATTTTTTTAAGGCGTATTACTATATTACTATCGATAATGAAATTGTTCAATTTTTTATCAAGTTAACCTAAAACATCCTTGAAGATATATTGTGAATATTTCCACTGCTCTACAGTATATTAGCATCTTTCACTTTCTCACTGATAAGGCAAATAAAGCTATACGCTCGGCTATACGGGTACTGTTTAAAAACTTTAAAAGTTGCTATCATTTTGAAAAGCTGTTCATGATTCCTTTTTTAAGTAGCTTTCTCTTCAAAATGCTTACATGATCTTCTGCTGCATGTTTACTAATATATATGTCAGGATATATTATGTGAAATGGAAATGTTTGCCTGCAACTTTCATTTGGATTGCCTCAAAGATTTCCACTATTTTATCCCACATTCTTAGCGATCAACAATACAGTCTTTTTCGCACATGTATACAAATATAAAATCGTTGCTTTTTTCTTGGCGGAATTTTTGAGTGTTGCAAAATGTACTCAACATATTGTAGCTCTATCATTTTTTTAACTTTTTTTTAATTTACCTACACGAACAAAAATTACTTCAGAAAAAAAAATCAAATGAACGCAGAAGACACATTTTTAGACGATCAGAAACCACCTTAACATTTTATATTGGAATTGGAAAGTCCTTCCTCATACTCTATCGGGCTTGAAAGTAATTCACTGTCTGTATACTACGAATCACTTCCAAGATTTCATCTTACGTGGATATACTTTTTTCGGGATCTTTATGCATTGAAAAATTGATTGTTGAGTAAATAGTACATATCACATTTTATTTGCTTTAATATACGTCTATCATCTACTTATTCCTATTTTCAACAGTGTATAATATTATAATCTAAACAATCTAGAATGTTTTCACAGGTACACAACACACTTTCGAACAGATCGTTAAACATTATTTTAAAGTAATTAGTCATGGTAAAATCATTTATCCCGCATTTTCAGGCTCTTCTTTTCTGAAATTCGTCAAAATGTAGCGCCTTTTCGTCTGATTCTGCACACATCTGCATTCATTGAAATCGAATTGCAAACCTGTAGTACAAGGTTCGATTTCCCTGCATTGACATGCGCATACATCAGGATTCCACAGTTTCTTCAAACTGTTTTTGTAGCATTTCTTCTCTTCATCCAAATTCTTGCATGTACAGCGGCATTCTGATTCTTTGTATTCTTGATAGATATTACAGTCCTGAAATGGCAAGAATGTAATATAAATCTAGAGCCTATTCAAAATCAAGAGTCACCGATGTAAATAAACTAGGTACAGGGTGTTACCGTATATTTTGTCTGCAGACTAACTCGCTTATTATGCAAGATAGATAGGGACTTCAAATACAAACTTGGTAGTTGAACCGCCAGAACAAAATATTTTTTTTGTATAGCAAGTGCACGAGAAAAGTGTGGCGGACACAACTTGCATTTTTTTGAATGGAACACTCTATATATTATTTTATAATCAAATAGACATAATTTTTTTGATCTCAAAAATATACAACATGTGGGCATTCCTTCCAGACGTTTTCAAAATATTTGAGTTTTAAAGTTTTTTTTTGGTATTGCCAAGTTGTAGTATCTATAACTACAATAATTGTTTGAACATCATTTATTAATTTTTATCCTTCCAATAATCTAAAACAACGAATAAAACAAGCGAATACATTATATTATTAATAAATTGATATCATAAAATGCAATTATTGAATATGCCCGGCATTATTCACAACACATTTTTTGTTGTCCCTCAATTTCGCCAAAGCACTCAATAGTATATTGTATACCTAGGCGGCAGAGTGGCATCTTTCCAGGCTGAAAGAAGTAATGGACACTTCTTGAAGCCTGGAAGAATACTCCAGTCATCTTAGCCAAATAAAAGGGTCAACTGCGGAATGCGAGATGATAAGATTAATAAGCCGTAAACTTGTATAAACCATAATTTTGGTATTCTAAAGGCTGTCTCAAAAGTCTCATAAAATTTCGTGTCGGCGTCTATAGATATCCAAGGTCAAAGGTCACAAAATTCAGTTTTTCGTCAATATCTCGCTTGCTATAGTTTCAATCCTTTTTACATCTATTATAGACATTGTAAAGCGTAAAATTCTCTGGAAATTTGGTTCGACACTTTTTTCTATATGGCTAACCGTTTTAGGGATAGAGCGCGGAGAGTGCGCAGCGTTCATCCATACATACAGAGGGTGGGATACGAAAAACTTCCGATCCAGATTCTCTCAGGTGTTAGGCGATTTATCAAAAATGGCTTGGACACGTCAATTTTTGTTTTATGGGGGACACTTCTTTTGGTATTTTCATCCCCCACCTGTCAACCCCTAAGCGGGGATTATAGCTACCCCCAGATTTTCAAATGGCAAGGGGGGTCGAGTGATTATTACATTATTTTGAAGGCCCTTCGATCCTGATTACAACTACCGAATTTCAAGCCTCTGCTGTCATTCCTGTTGATATGACAGCTTGTCAAAATAATAATTTTCAATTTTTTTGTTACTCAATAAATAATAACCCACAAGAGTTAACTTCTCAAAACTAAGGGGATATGGTGAGGGACAGAAGATCTTCAAAATAAGCTATTACTTAATTCTTTCGACGAGGATTTATTTCACTCATTTTTTTTGTGATACTCCGCCGTCTATCTCAAAAACGGTTGGCCGTATTGAGAAAAGCTTTGAACAAAATTTCTAGAGAATGTTGTGCTTTACAATTTTTATAATAGATACAAACAGGATTAAAACCATAGCAGGCGAGATATAAGCGAAACACTGATTTTTGTGACCTTTGACCTTGAATATCTCAAGACGTCGACATGAGATTTTATGAGACTTCTGAGACAACCTTGAGAATGTCAAAATAATGGTTAATACAAGTTTACAGCTTATTATCTCTCATTCCGCAGTGAACTCCTTATATGCCTGGGCTAAAATCACTTTATCGCCGTTGTCTACACATTATTTTTCTGCTGACAACATATTCTACCTAACTGTGGATAATGGTACTTCCTACTACTTACTCAAATGATTTTTATGTCCCAGAAAATATTCAATCTCCTTGGAGTTTATCCATAATTAATCTTCATCAACGATATAGCTTCAAGCCATTGAGTTTTATAAGGCTTTAGAGAAGGAAACCTTCAAAAATAATGGCACCATCATCCAATTTTGGACGTATGTCTTGAGACATTCACTGTATCGCTATCCTTGTCGAGTTATATCTATCTGCGTCGCCGAAAACTCACCTGCTTTGGACGCGGTTGCCGATTTGGGCAAATCTTCATCAATGAAAATTCCTCTGTGTACGAAATTGATTGATAAGACATGATACAATGAAAATTAAGGAGGATTGAGTATTGTTCATTTTTCAAGAAGGTGCAACAAGGTTCACTATTCTAGATTATCGCATAATGAGACACATTTACAACCATGATTTCGTGTGAATCAACTCAATGTTGAACAACGGTGATAGTGTCTAATGATGATATTATTTCATATCATAAATAATGTGAAAAATTTTTGTGCTACTCAAAGCTTAATTACTAACATTCATTAAATAATGATTTTTTGTGCATTGGATACAGGCGATACATAGTAAATATTGGTCCTAGTACACGGCAACGCTGCCTTTAAACAGCTGGTTTCGATTTTGAAGGTAGTGCGGTGATGCCATGGGGTTTCAACTTGAAAACTTCTACTTTCGTGCTTGTGAAGTGTTGTATTGTGACTTTATTTGTGAAAAATGGTAAGATTGTGCTTCCTGTGTCAAAAACTGGACCATTCGGATCCAGAAATCACCATTCACAGGTAAGAGTCAAATTTGCATTGAGCATTGACTGGAGACGGATCCAGTGGTGTAGAGTGTAGGCATCATCATATTTCATTCATGAAAATGAGGATTTTTCAATCTTCAGGAAGTTTAAATGTTTGTTTTTATTCGTGAATAGGTAACAACAAAAAAATGAAACTGATTTGGAAAAAAAAGCCTGAATGGTAGTGTTCTATGCAATAGGAACCGATTGTTCTCAAATAAGAAAGGATATTCATATTACTTGAATACCTATTCCATTATTTCCTCGATTATTTCATACACAGTCGAGATGAATTATTTATTGGATACTTCCTCAACTGTCTTATTTTCGTTTTTTTTATTACAATAAGGTTGAAGTCTTCAGTGAGAATGCTTACTTTTACAATTATTATTATTATAATCACTTTTTAGAGCTCTTAAAACCTTGCGTTTATCTCGAAATTAACTTTTTGACATATCGCCCTCTTTGCCCTCTTTCTTCCTGTAAAAGCGAAATATAGTTTTTCCAACAATTTGCTCGAAACCAATCAATAGACTTTTATGAAGGGACATTTTTGTCTGAAACGTCAAATTAAAAAGATAAAGGGGGTCTAAATTAATATATAAAAAAACCTTGTACAGGGCACAGCTAAATGGACCCCGCAATTCACTTTTTAATTTGACGTTTGGAAAAAAGTTTTAAATAAAAGTTCAATGGTTGAAAATAGATATTTACCCTGTTCCCAAGGCTTCCGAATAAACCTTTACATTTTAAAACGTGCCAGAAAAAATGGCAATTTTGTTTTTAAGGTAGGTATAGGATATATAAAAAATGTTTAATTTTCTGGAGAATGCGAAAAGTGAATAGAAACTGCAAATATTGGTACTTGCAAATTGAAGCAGCAATTGTATTGTTTATTTGCCCCTACTTCTTTGAATGTATATCTAGACATAAATGTTTTTGGGCCAAATTTATGTCCAAACATACAAAATTAAATTTATGTTTAGACATTAATTTAAAGAAGAATAGACCAATAAACAATATTGCTTACCTGCTTCAATTTGCAGGTATACCAATATTTGCGGTCTTTGTTTAGTATGACTCCTGCACCATATTTCTTTGAATTTATCTCCACTCACTTTCCAGCACTGATAATCATTTTGGTATAGTTAAAAATAGTTTTTCGGTCATTTATTTATAATACTTTTCGCCTGTACTATACTTTTGTATTAGAAACAAGAAAAGTAAAACGTTGCTGTTTCCTATTTTTATATTTTTTTCTTGTTATCCAATTTTAGATTTCCAAAAAATGAAGAGCTGCGAAATATTTGGTGTTCTTTGGTGAGGATTGACGAGGACCGACTTCGAATCAAACCTCCCTTTTTGTGTTCGGCCCATTTTAACCCACAAGACTATTTACGTGACATTGATGGAATCAAATATTTAAAACCGGGAAGCTTGCCAATCATGACTCACCGGCAGACCATACAGTTTCCCGTCTCCAAAAACAAAAATCATATGGCAAATTGAGTAAAATGGCCTTAGAGATATGTAAGAAAGGCGAAATATATTTTGTATTTTGGTTGTCATTTTATTCGGAACCGTAATTCATTATTGTCGGAAGAACATCAGGAGATTTAATTTTCAATGTTATGAAAATTTCAATTTTTATTGATTCAGAAAGTCAAAAATGTGATATACTGTCATATAACAATAACGACATAGGTACCTACCCAAATTAATATTCATTTATATTTTTCATACAAAACGGTAGAAACTCGGAATGTGCCGCCGCTGTTCCAGATGAAAATCGAGTTCGGACGTACGTATTATAAGAATCACATGTTCTCATGCGGTGTTGCCCGATGGGTTCGGATTCCTCGTTTTATCTCTTTCCACTCATAGTGTTGTCTCTTTCGCACTTATTGTGATGTTGGCGTCAAGACTAATACCATTTTATGAATGGGATGCCCAGTCTATAGTATTTAAAGTCAATGCTTCAAACCGTAATTTGACAATTTACCTGGTAGCCAAGGCGACAATCAAAGCCATCCATCCAATATTTGCAACTTGGCATCAATGCTTCAGTCAGCTTTTAGAGCCAAGGCCAAAATCAAGATGGCAGAAGTCAAAACAAACGATGACAGTAAAGTGTGAACTTTAGTTCGTACACTGAATGTATAGGGTTCAATTTACTCAGAATATAATAAGAAATATCTGAATAAAATGGTAATTCATTGAATATTAATTTGTAGGTATAACTATTATGCTACAATCACATGCATTCAGCAAATAATCTTGTAAGGCCCCCTATTAGAAAAATTTGAAAATAATTTTACCGCCTAGCCATTTTTCACTACTTTGTCGGCCTAGCCTTAGAAAGTCCTACTTTCTTGTCTCTTTGGAGTCAGTAAAATTCAGTTTTAATGTCGTGTCGACAAAGAAATATATTCAGGGTGGTCATTGAGAGGATCAAAAGCATCTTTGAATTTTATTGTAGTCATAGATACTACAATTTGGCAATACCAAAAAAACAACTTTAAAACTCAGATATTTTGAAAACGGCTGGAAGAAATGCCTACATACTGTATATTTTTGATATCGTAAAATTAATGTCTATTTGATTATTAAATAATATATAGTTGTGTCTGCCACACTTTTCTAGTGCACCAGGTATACAAAAAAATATTTTTCTCTGGCGGTTCATGTTAATACCTACCAACTTTGTATTAAAAGTCCCTATCTATTAGTGATGTTAACTGAGAAAAAACGTTTTGTTTTTTTTGAAACAAACATCTTTTTTTAGAAAAAAAACTTTTTTTCGAAAACGTTGTTTTTTTTCAGAATCATGATTTTTCCTAAAATGCCCCCAAAAACGCAAATTTCATAAGATTATTTATTTAAATAAAACTTTATCAAGGTACTTACTGGCACCTTACCGGATATAATAATTTCAGATTATGACTGTTAACAGTATTTAAGCGAACTGTTACTAAACAATCCTAATTTTTTAAGATTTCTTTAAAACTGGGTAATTTTTGCCAAGTTTAAAATTTTATAGCTATACCTACACCTACTATGGTTTGTTCAATTATTGTGACATTATGGACACATTCATTTTTAAGGAGTAAATACATTTTGACTCTTTCGAATGGTGCTAGCACTGCTAGCCATTTTTATCAAAAATCACACATACAAAAGTTTCTTTTTCAACCTTCATTTTAAAATTGTGACACGTGTTGGAAAAAAACGCCGGAACCTGAGAACTGATGATTCGATTGAGTTCTCGATTGAGTTTTTTAAATGCACCAATATTTTTTTCATAACTGATGCGGATCAAAGTTAAAAGTTATCAAATTTTAGGAATGTGCAATTCATCTGACCATCAGTGTAACTACGTGTATTGCACTCTTCGGGCATTGGCTAGTGTTGAGACGCACTCTAGATGTCGACACTTGTCATAATTATTGCTTGTTCATTTTTTTTTATAAACAATTGAAAAAACCAACCCAGTTTCGATTGTTATGATGTCTTCCTATAATTTGAAAAAAAAAAAAAGAATTGTTTTTTTCACCAAAAAAAACATGTTTTTTTTTCAAATTTGAAAAAAAACGTTTTTTACATCACTACTATCTATATTGCATAATAAGCGAGTTAGTTTGCAGACGAAGTATACGGAATCACCCTGTGCATGTGATTGGACAAAACCTTGGACAAAATGGAATGATCGAAAGGTCACGTGAAATGAATCAACACATGTGACAAATTCAATCGTTCCGCTATGCCCGATTACGTGTAGTTTGTTTATTTTGGTTAATCTTGGTTTTGAACAATCTATGGGTAATGAGTGCTGTTGAATTTAAGTCTTCAATAAAGTTGTCCAATAATTATCAAAGTACTTTGTGAATCAAGTACTTACTGCTTGTTTCACCTTACACCCACATTTGCATTTTGTGTGTCTCTCTACTGAAACTGGCTCCTTCCCTACATACTTCAGCTTATTGTTATTGAACGTATACTCTGCCTTTACTATCTGAGTGTGGAAACAATCTGGATATCAAGAACGTTGCGAAAATAATCGTTTTTACCGAAAAAGTGACTGTCTCGGTTTCAGTCGGTTGGCACTCCAGTAGAGCATGTGAGCAGCAACCTCCACATCTTTCAATTCTCGTACATTCTGGTACATAGAAGACATTTGGAGCAGTCGATTGTGCTATTCTTACTGTAACTAATTCGGGTTGACATTTTGCTGGACGGGCAAATTGTCCGGCGTCTGAAAATGTACGATATTATTTGATATTTCGATCACTAATTTTTGAGTGATACTCACTTCTTTCGGTGCCATTATCGCCATCTTCTCCAAATCGACCTGTAAAATAACTAAATAAAAACTATATTTTCTTTCAGAATATCAAGATGGACGTGATAAAGTCAACTGATGATGGGGTTATTGATGCCCAAACAATACTGGATTTTTTCACGGATATTTTCGAGAATTCCAAAAATTCGCTCAAGTATCATCTATCTGAAGATATAGTTTTTGATTGGTTTGGCAAAACTATAAAGGGCCAGAAAAATGTAGCTCAGTACATCAAGCATCATGTGAATCCCATCAAACATCTGTTTGGGGATGCTAAACCAGCCAGCAAGATTGGCTTCAGGGATACCCATGTGGTTAGAGTGGAAAGGTGCGTATGAACTTTATACAGAAGTGAATCTACGTTAGCAATGCTTTTATTTTATTCTTATTTTCACTAAAGATTTCTGCAAAAACAATCCTGGGCGATGTCACTCAACTATTTTTTATAGTTTTCCGTCACTTTCTTCCGAGACTAGTTTAGATCTATCATTATTGTCGTTTGTCGTGGTGTATTTCATTAAATTTGATTCCTTCATTTTATTTTTTTTTAATGATATACCAAATTGGGTAGATATTGAAACGTCTTCATAAAAGCTTGAAAAATGATAGATCAGTCAATGAACCGTTAATTCCCTCTAAAATTATTTACAATTGATGAAATTGTATAGAATGACTTGTAGAGAATTATTGGAAGCTCAATTATTAACCATGTAATAGCCGATACGTCAAATCCACAACCCGATAAATCAAACAAAACCCAAGACAAAACCGTTAATTCATGAAGATGTGTTGATTTTATAGCGTTATCATGGGTGCTTCTCTTGGAATGAAAGAATAAAGTGATATTTTTCAGAATTCCTGCAGCATTTAAATATCAAAGGAATATCTTCAACAGTGTTTTAAACCTTTTTGGAAGAATAAATTACTACATAATAGGATGTAGTAGTAGTTTATTTTTAGTAATTAATATTCAAATTCAAAACAGTAATTCAAATATCATTTGAATGATATGCTTTGGTGGTTTGCGTATTCACTCTAACCTTCATCAGAGCTAAACACAAAGGCAACCATTGTGAAACATGATTCAAATTGACAAAGTTTTGTACAATCTTTCTAAACAACCAAAGTGCGTTTTTCTTTGGTTGGGTTTTATTGATTGTTTTATCAGATCAGAGTGGAAATTGAGAGAGAGAGAGTGTCAAAGACATGTTAATTTTGACATTCCACTCACTTTCCACTTCCTAACTCAAGAATACGGTAGCAGAACTCCCAATTCAAGTTCTCTTTTGCTATTTTCTTCCAGTCCTTTTAAATTTTATGAACGTTTTGAATGTTTGATTCGACCGAAAACTAGGTTGATATTAACAAATTGATTTTTTTGAATGATGTTTTTTGTATTATAGTTCAAATTGATTTACGTAGACATGAAGAACTCCGTATGAATTCAAATCATGTTTATAACCACAATTCACCACTTAACCACAAATTCCTTAACCAAAAATAACTCGATCTAGGCAAAATTGCTTCGTTAAGTCTAAAGAGGGCGTCAAAGATAAAAAAAAAATGGTTTTTCCTTCATTCTCCTGAAACGTGCAAATCCATTTTGATAATTTTTGGTACCTAGAGTTTAGGACCATGAATGATAATTAATAATTCTGATTTTTTTATCTAAAAGTTCAATGTAGTTTTTCTCTGTCTTGAAAAGTGTTGCTGAGATAAGTGGTTGTGCCAGAAAAAAAGTTTTTTTAATTAGCTGCACAGATATTTTATTCCTGATTTATTTTTTTCTAGCATAACCACTTATCCCAGCAAATTTTTTCAAGAGAGGAAAAAACATTCCTACACACTGCGTTATTAGAGGATGACATCTGAATTACCAGAAAGTGAATTCCATAAAAAATCAGTAACGTCATATTATTATGCAGCTATAGTAAACGCCAAATAACTTTCGATCTACGTCATCGTTGCCACCAAGCTCGTTGTTATGAAGCTTGCTGGTGGCCAAATTTGGTCACCAGCAAATCACATAATAACTCGTTTGGTGGCAATTATTACGTGAATCGAAAGTTGTTTGGCATTTGCTGTATATCTTTCGATTTTTCATGGAATTGACCCTCTGATAATTCAGTCGTTTTTATCTAATAACGCAGTGTATAGGAAAGTTTTTTCCTTTCTTGAAAAAATTTGCTTGGATAAGTGGTTATGCTAGAAAAAAATATTCAATAATAAAATATCTGGTGTTCCTAATTGAAAATATATTTTTTTCTGGTGCAACCACTTATCTCAGCGGAATTTCTCAGAAGAGAGAAAAACGCCTCAATACATTGAATTATTAGATAAAAGCATCTGAATCATCAAAAAGTCAAGTCCAAACAATTCAAAAGAAATAACTACATGTGACGTCGACTTCATAACACTTCTGGTTAATTACAATAGGTCGCTATAGAAACCAAAAACGTAATTTCATGATACCATTTTTAGGTAGGTACCAAAAATTATCAAAATTTATTCGCACGTTTTTGAAAAATGTAGAAAGAACCATTGTTTTTACTCTCAAATGTCAAATGTGTCAAGTTTCCAAATATCCTTTTAATTTGACGGTTTTTTTCAAGCTCAAGATAAATATTTAGTTATTAGATATGCAATGTTAAAAATTAGAAAAACAGCAAACATCAAAAACGAGAAAGAATGAGCGATATTTCCACTCATAACAACAATTAACACTGTCAACTAGACTTATAGTCCTACTGACGCGCTGTTGCGTTCCACTAAACATGAGGGCTTGACACCCCGGTGCGCCACGCACTTGGTGTCACCAGTGTGACCCACTCCTTCCTGGAAAGCAGCTTTGGTGTGTCCAAATTTCGTTTTAATATATTAGACAAACTTTATAAGAGGTCGGGACTTTTATTATGTTCAATAACTAAGTATTTGGAACAACCTTCTGAAGAAACCGCCTTCCTACCTGCTCACGCACTCTACACTTCCTCCATTTATTGGACTAAAATTCTTTGTTGCTGTGAAGAACAAAGATGGAAAAATATGAAAAAGTCAAAGTTGGCCAATCAAAATGAAAAAGTCTATCATAACTTTCAATTCTGAATGACATTTTCAAGTAGATATTTTTGATAACGTACTTTACTTTTGAAAATTTTTGAAAATTCATCGTAAAAACATCCTTCAAATTAATTAATCTGACCGATTTTTTCAACTTCTCAGTTGATTCACAAGAGCACATCAAAGAATTACACTGTAGAAAGTTTGTGATTCTGAAATGAACTGACGATATTTTGTAAAGATATCTGATTGCCATCGGAGATATTTTTTATTTGACGCACAGACCAATTATTTAGTTCAACCGAGTCAACTTCAGTTTTTCTTTTTTAACAGGGCCCACAGACGCCTTCTTCGTTCGGCCTTCATGAGTCCTCCGCGTCCCACCATAATGACGACCCCCGTCAAACAAAATCCCTCTACAAGCGCCAAGCGACGCATTGGACGTCCAGACTTGGATGTGTATCAGAACAACAATAACAACAACCACTCACCTCCATCTCTTCAGAAATCGCTACGAAAACGTCAAAAAATCTCACCTAGCCTAGATTCAAGTGACATAGACATTGTAGAGTCCGAGAATGACATAGGTCAAGTCGACATCAAATATTTGACTGCTGTAGGTCATGTGGAATTTCATCGACCTAGTTTGAAGAAACTTCAGTCGGAGACAAAATGGAAGAGACCATGTAAGATACATATGGCGTACGAATGCGGAAGAGATATCAAAGACAGTTCCTTTTACTTGATTATTTATGAGGGCAACATGGATTGTCGAAAGAATTTGATGAGGGAATTTGATGACGTTAAGGAAAAGTAGCTGTAACGTATTGTTTTTCTTTTTTCACGTTCTTTTGATGATCTTGTGCTTATTATAGTTCTTTTTTTTATTGTTTCGTACTATGTGAGCTGGTTTGTGATGGAGGTGAGTGACATTTGCCGTATTATATGTAACTTAATGATTCATTGTTTTGTATCGTGAGGTTGATACAGTTCATTGACCTCTCATAATTTCTAAGCAAATATTCTTATACGAATAAAATATTGTATTCCACAACAATACTACAACATCAGAGGTTGATACAACCTTACACAAAGCACTCATTACATTCAATATGTATGCATACATTTCGCAAATCAGAATTTTACCGTACTAGCACCAAAACCAAAAATCGGAGTAATTTTGAACTTTAGAATGTATGTTTTAGATTTTTAGTTTCGAAAATTGTGCCAATAGTTCGCGAAAGGACCCATATATTGAATATGTGATATGAAATCAAATGTTTCACAGATTATATCAATGCGACTTTTTGAACATTTTCAGAAAATCTTACTTTGAAAAGAAATCATAAAAAACATGCCTCTCAACGAATTTAGTTTCCTTAAAAGTTTTTCTGGAAGTTTCACTATGAGAAAGGTCTCGAATAGGAAATTGTGTTCTAGGTCATTCATTTCGAAGACTTCAAGCTTCTTTGTATACTGTAAAGATGTTCAATAACATAATATCACTCAGACTAGATACTTTTTCGAATTATCGAACCTCGTTTTTTTTATGTTACTGAACTATAGTTGGATAAGAAAAATCTCATGCACACAACTATTTATAGTTTGTCAAATTCCTGTAATCTTTATTGATACCTAAATTACCTTGCGTTTATTTTACGTTTGTTATGTATTTGTTATTATGTCTGTGTCGCATTATATCTGTCTCAAGAATGACATTAAATGTTTAAGTTCGATATTTTGTTGAAAATAACTGTATATATTTTTATACTGAAATAAAGTGGATACTCACTGACTATGAATGGTTTTGGTTGAATTGAATCAGGTTGGTCTTCGACAAAAGTCAGGAGTATATCGGATACGCTGGAGTACTCGTTGATTGATTTTGCAAAGTCAAGAGGAATCTAAAAAACAGAAAGGCTTCATATACACTGTCTTTGACTGTGTTTTTTGTTCAAGGAATGTATTTCACTACTAGCTTCATCAAAAGGTAAATATAAAAAGTTATTCCTGAGTTAATTTCAGTAATTTCACTTTCGAATTGGAAGTGACAGAATTCCGCTTGCCAAACGGAAATCATAATATTCTATCATCCACATTGAATTTAGTGTGAGCGTGACTTTGAACACAAATTCAATGTGGATGTTAATATACAGGGTGTCAATTTGAAAATTTCCCACCCTGAATAACGGGACTTCAAGAAAATAAAATCAAAAATGCTCGTACCCATCGATTTTTGTTTCGAGGGGGAAACAATTTGAGCTTATTTTAAATTCTGCAACATCACCCCCAGATCGAGAGTGATATTAACCTCCAAAATGTTAAATGGAAAGGAAGTCGAGTGACCCCTTCGACCTTGGAAACAAAAGCCCAAAAAGTTTCAGGTCTCTCAATAAAAAAAAAGGGGTGAAATAAAACCTCGCCAAAAGAATTGAGTAATAGCTCATCCTAAAGATCTTTTGTTCATCAAATCCTGTTAGTTTGAAGAAGGTTGATTATTTATTGAGTTGGAAAATAACACATTTTTGACAATCTGTCATATCAACAGGAATGACAGCAGAGACCTGAAACTCGGCAGTTTAATCAGGGTCGAAGGGACTTCAAAATAAGCTATCACTCGACCCCTCTTTCGATACAATAATTTGGGGGTAGATCTCACCCTTGCTCAGGGGGTGATGTTGCAGAGTTGAAAATAGGCGCAATATGTTTACCCCTCGAAACAAAAATCGACGGGTCCGAGCGTTTTTCATTTTATTTTGTTGAGGGCCCGTTATTCAGGGTGGGTTTTCAAATTAACACCCTGTATGATTTCCTTTTAGCAAGCGGAAGTCTGTCACTTCCATTTCGAAGTGAAATTGAATGTTCATGCTTACTGAATAGAGAATATTATGCTAAAAGAAGTTGAACTTGCACCCAGCTAGCACATAACATTGCCAGGCCTTTATGCGATGTTTTCTTTATGTAAACGAGTTGATATTCTAATGTGATGAAGCTTTGACGTTTTATAGATGTGCCACAAAGATGATTATTATATCAGTAATATAACATATAACTTTGCAACCTTTCTTTTCAACGTATCAGAAACATCCAGGGAATATTGCACTCAGACTTTCTATTTTGTGTCTCCAACACATGTCTTATAAATGTATATTATCAATTTACCAGAAACTCAGAAACATCGAAATGTTTCCTCACATGTACTGCCTATCAAAATCCCATGCAGATTTTCTGCCCATGAAGTCATAGTTATCGCTTAACTCGATGTTGCGCGAACATCACAACGTGATGTCAAATTGTTACGTTCTTCCAATTCACCATTGAAGTCAATTAGCAACATAGTTTAGGTATTGGGGGCTATGATTGAACTTTCACGTTAACTTAACGTATCTGTTAAAATTGTTTACTAATGCAAATGTTCTATTTGATAACAGCGTTACCATGGTGTTATGGACATATTAAGATAACGTAAACGTTCAATCATAGGTCCCATTTACTAGAGACGTTAGAGAAGGACTAGCCAAGTCAACCTCACTTGGCGGTTTTCACTATTTTTTAGTATTCTCATAACTTTACAAAGTTTTAGCTCCGAAAATCTTAAAACATGCGAAATGAAACGCCGATTTATCAGAACTGACTTTTTATATTTCAAACGTACGAATCACGCCACACAATGACTCATCCTCGTCAGGACTCCCAGGGTTGTACTCATCGCGTTTCGCTGTCGCTGCGTTAAGGTCCGGCGTAGGACAAGTTTATTGGCTAATATTCGGCCTTCCTGACATCGTGGCGTCCTCGCTATTCTTGGGGTTGTTCAGTGTAGTGTACCTATGAACCAATCATGATTACAGTGTACAGTATCTCAAGTCTGTACCTTATTATTATTAATATTTATGAATAAATCCATAAATCCTCTTTTTTTTTTTTTTTAATCTTATTATCTGTATTTCAGTTTAATGTGACCTCCGTTACCACATTTCATTCATTATTTTCTTGAATTGTGAACTTAGTTACCACAAAATCTTATTCCTTTTTGTTTACTTTCTTGTGTGACCTTTGTTACCACACTTGCATTCCTTCATACATAATATACACATACATACATATTTAATTATGTATTATTGTTATTTTTTTTTTTTTTTTTTTTTTTTATCAGGCTGTGAACTTAGTTACCACAGATCCTTGTACAGAGAATTATCATTTTCACACTGTGAACTCTGTTACCACAGTTTGGGTGCTTGTGATCTATGTTACCACAATAATTTTTTTTTTTTTAACCAAAATTCTTCTAAAATTCTTGAATGATTTTATTGACAAAATTTCAATGAAATATGAACAAATTCAGACAAAATAAACAATCATATAATTTATGTATAATATAGTTATTAATACTATATAATTATTACAAGTGCATGCGAAGATTCAAATTCTACCCTTCTAGTAAATCAATTAATTCTTCTGTACTATCGACTGAACTATCGCTATCAGTCTCTTCCAGTACGCCACCTGTATACTTTCTTAAATTTTCAGCAGCTACAACAGCCTTGAACCGTTTATACCCTTTCATACCTTCGATAGCTACTATTTCATAACGATCATATCCCAAGGCCTTGTGCACTTTATATGGCCCACCAAATTTATAATACCCCACTTTTCTAGATATTTCTTTTCCGCTCTTATCTGAACCAGACCATAGTACTAAATCCCCCATTTCATACACAACGCAAGACTTCCGCTTTTTGTCAAACCAAGATTTCATTTTCCTGGACTGTTCATCCATTTTTAATTTTGCTTTCACATTGATATCTTCTGGGACATCAAATTCATCATTTCCCAGATCTGAATGACGATTTTTATTGTATCCGAACATGAGCAAATGTGGAGTGAAACTAGTACTTTTATTTACTGTATTGTTCATACCCCATATAACATTGGGTAGGGATTTTTGCCACTCGTTTTCATCATTTATGGAGGTGTTAAGGCCTTCTAATATGGTTCTATTGTAACGTTCTACCTGTCCGTTTGACCTTGGTGACGCAATTGAATTGAGAATGTGCTTTATCTGATACTGATTTATGAACGACTTGAAATGATAACTAGTGAAGGCTTTGCCCCTATCCGAGATGATACGTTTTGGAGTACCAAACATACTAAAAAGGTCACTCAGATGAGCAGTAACCTCTTGGGCCCCTACTGTCTTACAAGGTCTCGCAAAAACAAATTTTGCAAAAGAATCAACAATAACCAAGATATACGAGTTACCTTTGTGACTCTTGCAGAAAGGCCCTAAATGGTCTATGTGCCATGTATGTAATGGCTCTGTTGGTTTATCAATCGGATATAAATACCCTTCTTTCTTTCCATAATTCCCCCGCTTAAACTGACAATCGAGACACGCTCGAACATACTTTCTCACAAAACGATTCATACTCTTAAACCAGAATTTTTCTTTTATAAGTGCCAGACAGCGTTCTAAGCCTACATGACCAATATCATCGTGATATTTCCGCAGCAAATTAAAGCGGGCTGATTTTGGGAGAACTAACACGTATTTACCACCCAAAACCTGTCTATACAGTTTGTCTTCCTTTATCAAATATTTGTCTAATATGTCTTGATCACTAGCCTCAAGTAATTTAGCTTTTATCAGTCGAATATCTTCGTCCTGCATCTGTAAGGTTAATATCCAGTCGGTAGTATCCAGGAGTAAGATATCAGAAACAGGATTTCTGCTTAAAGCATCAACATGTCTAATTCGCTCACCCGGCCTATGCTCGATCTCAAAATCATACTCCTGAATACTCAGCCACCATCTTGCTACTCTTGGGAGGATATCCTTCTTTTCGAATGTACTGCGGACTGCAGTGCAGTCGGTTATTATTTTAAAATGAATTCCCAAGAGATATATCCTGAATCGTTTTATTGACTCTACAACCGCAAGAGTCTCGAGATCGTATGAATGATAAAGACTTTCGTCTCGAGAAGTAGCTCTACTGAAATAAGAAACAGGCTTTAACAATTCGCCCTCGTATTGCATTAAAATCCCTGCAATTCCTTTTGATGATGCATCCGTGTGCAATTCAGTTTTCGCTAGAGGATCAAAGATTTTAAGTATTGGCTTAGTAATAAGTTTATCCTTAATAACATTAACCGCGTTTACCTGGTCAGCGCCCCAACACCAAGGAACATCTTTACGAAGTAACTTTGTCAATGGAGCGACAATCCTAGCATGACCTTCAATAAATTTCCGGAAATACGAGCTGAGACCAAGAAACTGTCGGACCTCATGCACATTAGATGGCATTTTGAACTCCGCCACTGCTTTTATTTTAGGATCTCCAGGTCTTATGCCCTCTTGAGAAATTTCATATCCGAGAAATACAATTTTACTTTGTAAGAAAGCACATTTCCTAACGTTTAATTTTAAATTCGCCTGTGAAATTAGATTCAACACTTCTTCAAGAACCTCAAGACCCTCTTCAACAGTATCTGACGGTATAAGAATATCGTCCAGATAAGCTAAGACCTTGTCAAATCTAAGCTTCCCTAACACTAAATTTACCATCCGCTGAAAAGTCGCCGGAGCGTTTGACAACCCAAATGGCATTCTCAAAAACTCAAATTCTCCATCTGGTGTAACAAATGCGGTTTTGTGAATTGAATCTGGTGCAACGGGAACCTGATAATATCCTTGAGCCATATCAAGACTCGTAAAATATTTTTTTCCACGTAATCTATTAATTAGGTCCTCGATATGAGACAAGGGATATTTATCTTTGATGGTTATAGCATTTAATTTTCGATAATCTACACAAAGGCGAAAATCTCCCGTTTTTTTTTTTACCAGACTACTGGGCTAGAAAAGTCTGAGGTAGACTCTCGTACTATACCACCCTCAATCAACTCGTTTACTTTATCGCGGACTATTTTCTTTTCAAACTCTGACAATCTATATGGTCGATGCGAAACTGGCTTATCTGTTGAAAGATTTATTTTCAACTCGACTGATGTATTGCGACCTAGTTCTAACGTATCACATGCAAAACAATTCTCAAATTTTTGCAACATAGTCATAAGCTTGGATATATCAGCTTCGTTCACAGAACCGATCTTAATTTGATCAATTTCCAAAGACAAAACAGTTGATTCACTAAAATGCAGAGCATTTTCATCTAAAACTTTCATTTCATTACAACCCGAAAATTTGAATCCTCGTGTTAACACAAAATCTTTCTCTAAACAAAGTGGTCTGGAGCTTAAATTAATGACATTTATCGTTTGTATAGGTCCACTCATTATACTACTTTGAATACAGAAATTGCAATTTGGAAATACAACAAAGTCAGCAGGCACAAAAATAATATCTTCATGGCTATCAAAATGTATCAGAATTCGCTTAGAAGTCCAGCCTGGTATGTGAACATGATGATAAACTTTAATCAGTATTTTAGTAAGAATGAGTTCTGGTATGTTTTGATTATTTTTGTTATCATAAATTGGCCTTAGGTTGACCTTATTTCCTTTGATCTCAAGAAGAACATTATTAGCATTTATTACGGGCTGGCCAACGATTATGTCATAATTATTGAGTTCAACCGAAACAAATATTATAGAGGTAACCATAGAAATATTTCCTACTCTAATATCAACTTCACAAACTCCATCTGGTAACGTCAAACAATTACCAAACCCCCGTACATAAATGTCAGATTTGTTAAGTTTTAAATTTAGCTGCTTTGCTACAGAAATATGTGCAACGTTTATTTGACTTCCAGTATCTAGATAGCCATTGAAATTCTGTCCATTGATAGAAACAAGAACATTATAAATAGAATTTGACACTTGCCCTTGCAATTTCCTGACGTCCTTGATTTTGGTCTTGTCCTTAAACCAGCACTTGTCGGCGGCATGTCCAACTCTTCCACACGTGGTACAAGGGTTGAAAACAACAGGCTTCTTTTTCCAGCAGTCTTTCATCAGATGACCTGTCTTCCCGCATGATGAACAGTGTGCTCGCCTCTTGGTCCAGCAGTCTTGCTCCAGGTGCCCTCTTTTGCCACAAGCAGAGCAGCTGGTTACAGATGTTTGATTCCTCGCAGTCCCCGTTCCACTTGCCTTCAATGGACAATATCGAGATTTGTGTCCAACTTTTTTGCAAATATAGCACATTATTTGGGCCGAAGAACTACCAGGTTTTGTATCACTCTCCCATTTGTTGTTGCTTTTGGATGCGGTGGTATCTATTTTGCTAAGGAAACCGTAGAAGAGTTCATCTGCAGTTTGATAGTTTCCAGCTTTGGCTGTCCCCTGAATATCCTCGGGCAACCCGTCTATTATGCACGAAACAGCATCTGTTCCAGTTAGCTTGCAATTTGTCACTAACATGTTTTTAGAATAAAAGTAATTCATCATGGATTCTTTAGAAAGTTTGCGTCTGCTCAGCATTTGCTTCAATAAGTCTGCAAAGTCGGTATGAGAAGGGAATGCATGAACAATAGCCTCCTTCCATTCTATCCAAGATAAGTCGTATCTGGTAAGACCATTGTACCACACTTTTGCTAGTCCAGTGAGTCGAGCCTGCATACAAAAAGATTTTGTCGCTTCGTCCCAATTGTTAATTTCACCAATTTGCTCGATTTTATGAAGCCAGTTCACCGATGACACGTCAGAGTTCTCTGGATCGAACAATGGTAGCAAGTCTGCTTTACCAATATTTTTCGGAGCACTCGAATTTTGAAGATTAGCAGTTTGCCGAATAATTTCACTCACTTTTTCAGCCACTAATTTATCAACTTCCGACAAAGAGATGGTTTTGCGCTGTCTTTTTGCGGGAAATTTCACGTATTTCCCAATTTCACGTTCACCATCACTTTCGTCCAACTCGCTGCCACTCATTTTTGTTTTTTATTAGATTTCTATCCCACTTCTGAGATTTTAGCTCCGAAAATCTTAAAACATGCGAAATGAAACGCCGATTTATCAGAACTGACTTTTTATATTTCAAACGTACGAATCACGCCACACAATGACTCATCCTCGTCAGGACTCCCAGGGTTGTACTCATCGCGTTTCGCTGTCGCTGCGTTAAGGTCCGGCGTAGGACAAGTTTATTGGCTAATAAAAGTTTTATTGTTTAGATTTCCTCTATTTCCATTTTTTACAGCAGGATTCACACGCGTTGGACTACAAAATGGCCCCAGATAAGTAGTCAAAGTGGATCACTTTTTCACTGTAAACTGTAAGTAAGGTTAGTAAGGGGAAGGGGACCCTATTGAAGAAACACCAAAACAATGCTTTTATACAAAATCCTTTCAGTGCTTTAGGCAGCATTATAACTAGTTGTCTATTTCGAGACTAAGTTCAGACTTCGCCAATGTTGTGCAAAATCAATATTCAATATCTACTAGATTTCTTTATATTTTTTGGTGTTTCTTCAATATAGATAGTCCTCATACGATTCAGTGATTAGTCATTATACATCCTGGCAAATGTATTAATATTATCAATAAATCTTTCAATGCATCAGGCTTTATGAAAACATGTATTAGAAGTTCATTGAACTTTGTGCTATGTTTCATGAAACTCCCGATCCTATGTCTAACTAACATTCATAAAGTGAAGTTGTATAGGCTTCTACTGGTGATCTTAGTGTGAAGTAGGTACTGAAGAACTCGCGCTGGTATGTTCAGTGGATGTCTGTAGTAAACATATTGATGGGAAGTAGGTACTATCAATTTACCGGTGTTGCGGACATTCGGCGGTTGCAGAGATGTTTATGTAACTTAAAAAGTACATCCCATGGCACCCATGGAAGGCCTTAAATCCCGTGCGGGCTGCTCTTTGAAGTTTACGGGATGTTCGGGGGCTAGCTGGGCATGTTGCAGTGTGGTCAAGAAAATGAAGAAATTGATAAATTGCTCCAAAATAGAACTGTGCACTTTTAACTTCATTTGTTTTATATCAAAGTCAGAAGACGAAATGTGACAAATTTAAAAATTATGTCTAAAGCCGGCTTCCACACCAAAGTAGCATGCAACGTTCGACTTGTTGCAAATATGCTACTCACATCAAAACCTTTACAAGCATCGTAGTGATTGTCAGGAGAATTAAAAAAATCCTCCCTAAAAGGTTTGCAACGTTGACAAATAATGGCTATAGTTGCCACAATATCAAAGCAAAACCAATTGCCGTTTTATTACGAAGGGCCGATTCTACAATCCAGGTATATCCTTGGAATAAGCAATACTCCGTATAACCATTGATAATTATATGGGTTTATACGGAGTGTTGCTTGTTCCATGCAAGGATTTACCTGGATTGTAGAATCGGCCCTGGAGGAACAAAAACATTTTGTGCTATGATTTTGAAAATGACAATAATATTTTCAGTGGAAAAATTTACGGTAGTTATTTGGATACGTTTTGATCTGCTTGGTCTGAGCTCTCAGATTATTTGTGGGGGCTATTCAAAAGAGAAAGGTATTCTTGGACTGGGTGGACGGGGTATGGTGTTGGGAACTTCGGCACTCCTCGGATCGGTTTCGCGCTTGCATAGTGATCCTTCTTATTGTTATTTGGTGGTGCTACCGTATGATAATTATTATTGTCGATGAAAAGTCGGTTAACTAACTATGAACACTTCGTTACAAAAAAATAAAATTAATCCTCTCACCTCTAACCCGATATTGTGAGTGTGAGGTATCAGACAAGTATGTATAGGTACAGGGTGATCCCACATAATGTCGCTCCCCCTTAACTTTCGTTTTTCAAGTGTAACATGAAATTTGAAAGTATGCTCATGTTGTTACTGAAAAATACTTTTTCTCTTCGTGTGAGAAAAGTTCATCAGTATTTCCAAAAATCCAAAAGTTTGTTTTTTCAAAATGCATCAAAATAAAAAGTCAAGAGGGGGCGCAATTATAGTGGATCACCCTTTGCCCTGTTAATACTAGTTGTATATTTTCTGCCTCTATACACGGTGTCCGGAAAAATCTTTCGGATACAGGTAGAACATGAAATATTGAGCCCTTCCTGGGGGGATATGGCCCCCTTAACACGTTCACTGCGGTACCAGGAATAAATGATTTGTACAAATTTCCTTTACCAGACACATATACAGGGTCGCTGATATGTATGGCAACAGTCGATTATTGGCTAAAGTATAAGAGCTACCAGAAAAAAGTTGAAAACAAAAGTTATAGGGTTTTCAGATATCCATTAACTGGTGATAATTTGAAGTATACAGGGTCGGTCATAAAGTCGTGGAACATCAAAGTTGCATTTTTTTAAATGGAAGCCCCTGTATTTTAATTGATATTTCAATTCTTTCTTCAATTTGGAACAAAAATTTTCATGCAACTAATTTTCCTAGATTCAACCGTTATCGAGATATCGCGTCTTAAAAATGGCACTTTTGCACCTTTGACATGCTTTGAATAGTTTTATTCAAGTTAGAGAAGAATGGTTTGCACTTTCCTATCTGAACTTTCCAAGAGCTATTCAAGGAGATTAAATTCATTCTTGTGTAAAAATGTCAAAATGTGTCAAAAAAAGTTGACAGTTGACGGTACCTTCTATTCAAATGACAAAATAGCTCTTGAAAAGTTAAGATAGAAAAGTGCAGACCATTTTTCTCTTACTTGTATAGTTTGAGTTTTATAGCATGTCAAAGGTGCAAAAATGCTATTTTTAAGACGCGATATCTCGATAACGGTTGAATCTAGGAACATTAGTTGTATGACAATTTTTGTTCCAAATTGAAGAAAGAATTGAAATATCAATTAAAATACAGGGGCTTCCATTTAAAAAAATGCAACTTTGATGTGCCACGACTTTATGACCGACCCTGTTTACTTCAAATTATCACCAGTTAATGGATATCTAAAAACTCTATAACTTTTGTGTTCAACTTTTTCTGGTAACTCTTATACCTTAGCCAATAATCGACTTTTGCCATACATATCAGCGACCCTGTATACATAGGTCTGGTATAAAGTGTGGAACCGCCAAATAGAATTAATTTGATAAATAATGAATGGGTACGTTTTCGAAAAAACGCTCGAGCGCGTAGATTGATATTTTTGGTTGTACATTTTTTCCAGCAAAAACATTTTATACAGTCTGTCTCATGTAGCTGATACAAACTTTGTTATTTCAAATACAACACCCAGTATATTATTCAATATTTTGATTCTTTAGGAAATTCTAGACATATTTGATGTATGTACTATATATATCCTATATCTATCTTTAACTGTTTTGGAAATCAAAGTGTTTTCAGAATTATTGCAAAAATTAATATAACAAAAAAAAGTGATGACAGAAATTCGCTAGAACGTACTCTTAAATCAATAAATACCAAGTTTGTGAGATTGAAGACTTTTTTTCCACATCATTTTTTCAAAAATGAACTCACATCAGTTAACATTTCTTTACTTACATAGGTACCAAGTAATTATACTGTCTGTTCCTAAATAATGTGAAAAATCAAAAAATAAAGTCTGACAACTGTCATGCATCAGTCAGACAATTTTTTAATATTTCCATATCAATAGAAACACGCTGAAATACTTTTCATTTAATTTCTCATTATCAAGACCTAGATGGGAGATAAGTATATTGACTTTGCTCTAGCGAATTCCTTTTTCTCAAATTTTTTCAATAAATCCGAAAACACTGTATATTTCCAAATCAGTTGAAGATAGATTATAAGACAATGTTACATAAAATGTGAAGAATTTTTTGAAGAATCCAAAAATTGAATAATATACAGGGTGTTGTATTCGAAATAACAAAGTTGGTATGAGCCACTGCCACATGAAAAACCCTGTATAATTATTGGATTGGTTTTTTCTTGTTATTTCTAAAAACTGGCTTGGACAACATTATTTTATAAACGACGAATTTTTTTGTAACCTTCGATAACCAGGGCCTATTTTACCAAAAGGCTCATAAGGCCCGGGCCTTGGGCCCCGTGGAAAGTGGGGCCCGGCAAAAGCTCTCAGAACAAAATTATATAAACCATTTCAATTTAAATTTTAACAGCCAGAGAAAACCATTCAATAAGAATAATAAGATTAGACTTAGGTTGGTGAAGTAACCATATTATTGATTGATATTATATACAAATTTAATCAGCTTAAAAAATATGCATTTGAGCACAGTATTCAAGTCTTTATCTAGGTATACCGACGATAACAGAGATTTTTCGATCTTTCTTGATGGTACAATTTTTTGCGCGTTTTGGGCGTTTTTACCAATGGGACGAAGCCTATCTTTGAAGGTTAAAAAACATAGAAATACCGACAGCATTATGGTGGGATAGTATCATTTATTTAGATATCCTATTCTCGGTTTTTTATTGAGAATACAGTTTGACTAGCTCAAAAAGCATCAATCGAAAGTGATTGTGATATTGGGAATGCATAATAATTTTCTTTTCACAATCCAAATTTAACTTATTGTCCAGTAACCATAAACATCAGACCTTGCGTTAGATCCGGTAGTTCTGATTTTTTGCTGACTTGTTTATGATGTTGGCCCAATGAATAATCCAAGTTTTCTACCTCGAGCGCCGTACGCAACATTGTCAAATTTCAAAAAACTCCCAAAATGTTTACCTTTTATCCAGTTTTTGGCAATTTTAACCCTGAAGGACTAAGTTTCCGGTCATAACTATGAAACATTTTTTTAAAGGACACTAGATTTGCCACAATTTGAGATCAGAGTGGTCTCTGTAGACTTGATAGTTCACAAGATAAAGATTCTCAAAATTTAGTGTTATTGTTTCACACTTGCAAATGTTTACATAATACAACAACATTATACTATGATGTTGCCTACCTGGAAGGTGTCTCCAGGCTAGTTACAGTACACATTTATTATTCTGTGGAAATTTAGACCCTCGAGACATATTTTCTTTGGTAAATTCACACCTTGCCAATTCCGCAAGAAAAGAAGAATTATGCATAATTGTTTCAATCTAAAAGTAGATTCTGCCATCTTTGAAGGACCCGGTTGAGTCTCGACGTTCTCTCCACTGAAAACATATCTGCAGTAGCAGGGCTTGACCCTTGGATGCTTAAAACGATAGAGTAAAAATGGTCGCAGACTCTTTCCAGGTAGATATAATGTTGTTTTATTACCGCAGAAAGTAGGTTTAGATAGTCGGTTATTTAAACATTTTCAAGTTTCAAAATATAGCGCTAAATTTTGGAAAGCTAGCTGTAGCTCAAAGACTATTGGGTCTACAAAGACGATTCTGATCTCATATTGTAGAAAATTAAGTTCGCTTTAAAAACGGTTCTGGAGTTATTATCTAAAACTTAGTCGTTCAGAGTTTAAATTGCCAAAAACTGAATAAAAGTTTGAAATCTAGGGTTTTTTTCAAAATTTGACAATGTTGCGTTCGGCGCTCGAGGTCGAAAACTTGGATTATTCATTGGGCCAACATCATAAAACAGTCAGCAAAAAATCAGAACTACCGGATCTAACGCAAGGAACCCCCCATGGTTACTGGATTATTAGGATAAGTTTTCAGTTATAATTATTATCATATTCAAGGTGTGGATTTGACCGGTCGTAGTTTTTTTGGTCAATTGAATGAATTTAAAAATTAGAATTGACGAATACAATGGATAATTACACTTGTCAACTTTCTGATTTTGCAATTTATGAAAACAGTAATAATTATAATTGGTTATAAAAAGTTTTGCTTATCGTTAGTCCATCCCGATACCCAAATTTTGTGATATCATACAGGGTGAACAGGTGGGAAGCATAATAAAGTCCATTCAAAGGCACATTATACAGGGTGTACCCGCTCAAGGGGTCAACAATTCTAGAGTATATGTATATTGATGAAGCATAGGAAAGTTATTTCAGATATGACAAGCTGGAGCTGCGTCGATCGTTTCTAAAATACGATCATTCAAATCAATCAAAAAATACTTTAATTGACAGGAATAAAAAATTCTATTCACAAAGGAGGCTAGAACTAAGTGATAAATAAATATTCAACAGCACTAAAGTTTACAAAAGAAATGGACACAAGCGGGACAATCACTCTCACAGTAATCTAGAAATAAAATGGAGAAAAATAGATATCTAAGTTAGGGCTTACAAGGCTGAGATAAAAAGTAGCGACGTAAAACCAATATAAAAAAATTGGTTCTAATGTAATTCAGAAAGTGAATAAAATGGTCTATCCAAAAGTTTGTTCTTTAGACTTTTTCCTGGATTGCCTGACAGGGGTGGCGCGTTTAATGAACATAGGCAAATGGTCAAAAACCTTAATTCCTCCGTAAATAAAAGCTTTTTGCGTCAAAGTACTTATTGGAATAGAAAAAACGAATGTTAAATTGTTGCCTAGTGTCAGAATGATCAGAGCTTCGCATGTTTTTGTAATTTTTAGAAATCAAAGTAGATGTTTCCAAAATGTACAGCGAAATTAAAGTCAAGATTCCGTGCTTGATAAATAGGGGTTTACTCAAATCTCTGAGGCTATCATTAGAAATGAAGCGAACTGCTTTTTTTTGCAAAATAAAAGCAAGCTGTTGGGGTGTTGAAGTTTTTTTTTTAAAAATACGAATTTTTCATCGAGTTTTCAAAACGCTTTTACCAAATTTGATCAGATTTTTGGGGATTATAATAGTTAACGTATTGATGAAATTTTTAGAATGGATTAAACTCTACAGCCCTGGACTTGGAGAGCATATGTGTTGTATTTCTAATGAAAAAAATTGTACGCCACCGGTTTTTTCGCAAAAAATAATATTTTTTCGAAATACTCGTTTTCAACAAAGAATGCGTCTTGAGTTTATTGTGCCCAACGCATGGTCTTCGATTGGAAAAAATAAAATTGAGAACCGTCGGTTTTCTTGTCGTGGCGACAAAACCAAAGAGAACTTTTTTATTTGGAATTGAATGAGTATTTTGAAATAAAAATGTCTTTCTATGAACAGTCTTCAAGATTTTTTGTTTCCTTTCATCACAAACCTGAAGGTAAGAAAAGCAGGAAAATTCTTGGTGAAAATTCATATAGGATATTGGGGGCCCGAAATTTTGCTTGGGCCTTGGGGCCCAACTGCCTTTTCAATATAGAGAGCGCATCTGACCAGAAGGGTAGAACAGATCCCATCACGATAAGATGAAGAAAATGTATATACTTTATCTATTTCAATTTCGGGATTGTTTTATATTGTTAATGATTTACGCGGAGAAACAAGAAAGTTTTGGTGATTACAATTATTTAATTTGCATGTCTGTTGTTTTTTTTCTTTTTCATTTATATCGAATTGGACGAGACATTTTGAGTTATTGTTATCGCATGTTTACTATTAGTATGCCAAATGTCACTGTGTTTCTGATTTTTTCACCCAATTATCTCGTTTTTTTTTTCATTTTTCTTCTCCGTTTGTTTCTTCTCTCAATTAGTATTACTATTCATTTACTCATTGTATTCTGTGATTTTAAATTATCATTTATTTTTTAATGGCTCTGGTGTGCTGTTTCTATTGTTTCACGTGTTGTTACAGAGCCTTGAGGATCATTTGAGATAAACCGGAACGTCGGACGTTATTGGCAAAGAAAAGAGGTTGTTTTTCTTAGAATTTGAAAGGTCCCACCAATTGTTAAAGATTTTTAGACAAAATATATGGTTTATTTTTATGAAAGCAGAGATTCTCAATGTGACACTTGTGAAAATAATTGGCATTCTGTCTTCACAATGAGAATAATAATATATTGTCCACACATGCCAAAATCTATATTGTGGGTTGAGAACATACGATCTGGTGGTTGACCAATGTGGCCATGCAGCTACATATTCAATCTACGATCTATAATATATTCAAAAAATAAAAAGTAACTACGTCCATATGTTTGATTGATTGTATTTTATTCAAATCAAACATGATATATAGCTTACCCCATTTGTGACGTTAGATCCTGCATCATCTAATGCTGAAGTTTTATTCACATTCGTCACAGTTCTTCTAGGGGAAAACTCTTCATCACGATGATGATAGTGGTGAAATTCTGGAGGATTTTCATCTCGATGTTCATGATGACCGTGGTTATGATTGAATATGCTTTCATCGCCAGGAGGTTGATCTCTACGTAAGGCTCTATCGTTAGGGTGAATTGAATCTCTGGAGGATAAAGTTGACGTGTTGATTTGGAAATGTGAGAAACATAGGGTGCATGGAATAAATCAAGAAAAGTATAATACTATCCTTTTTGCTGGTTCTATATAAAATATAAAGGTTCATCTCAAGGAATAAAAGCAAAAGTATTTACTTGTTCTTCATTCAGACCACCCATAGTATGATGCGCTTATGGTACTGATTTTAAATTGACAAACTTATAGTTTATTTACCAATAAAGCATAATGATCATTGATACATACTTATTCAAGTTTAGAGATGAATATCGGATAAGAACATATGGGTTTTTTTACATTATTGTTATCGCGTGTAGAATACACTCCTGCAATTTGGGCCATTCCTCTCGACTCACCCTGTATAGTCTACAACATAGTAATGTTATATGAAATAAACAATTAAAAATGACGCAATTATAGATATACCTAGTACAAGTCATCAAGTTTTTCTTCCGTGTTTATTTGGTGGGTAACATTTTTTTTTTCATGTTTGATAGATTCTTCATCGTGCTCAATTACCTCTTAAAGTTGTTGTTAATGGGTAACATATCTTTTATTACACCTTTTTCTTTTGGAGCCCAAGGTTAGGAGGAACAAGTGGGTGATAAGATAACAAGTTTGCTCACCTAGGCGGCTCATCAATTCCCCAAACACTTCTAATCCTCATCTGTTTGATTTCACCATCACTACTACCGTTACAATTCACTACCAAAACAAGCAACACTACCCTTCCCAGTACAGTTGTCATTTTCTACTGGTCTTGATAAACTTATAAAAGAATGCAGCTAAACAATTACATATGAATTCACGTTCAGGTTTGACTGGCTACTATCGATCACGATCAATGTGGTTCTTACAAGGTTCGTTCGCATACTGCGGTACGGCTGGTATTTTTATCTTCCATCAAATTACAAGTTGAAAACGCGACAACACGTTCGTTAGTTAAACTTTTTGAGGACACGCTTTTTGAGGACAAGAATAGAAAATGTGAACCTTGCATGGTTCATTGAAGAGTTCCCTTCTTCCAAAAGTAAGGTCAATGTCAATGACTTCTAAATGATAGGTTTTTAAAACGAAGAACCGTCGGCGTCGCGTCGGCGGTGGCTTAATTAGTAACTGTATTTAAAGGTCTGCAACACAGATCACTAGGGAGACTCTGACTGTATACGTTCTTTTTTAAATGACGAAAATTGTGAAAATGGAGATCTTCGAAGGGCCTTCAAAATAATAATCGACCCTCCTTTCCATTTAAGATTTAAGGGGTGGGTTTCACCCTACCCAAAGGATTGCAGATGAGGGTTTGCTTATACGCGTAGTGAGTGTGGGCATCAGATAATGATTTTCGAGAATTATACAATATTGTCAATTTATCAATGGGCATTCCTTACAAAATCATTCAATTAACCACTTGTTTCTTCTAAAATATATTTTTTTGTGTTGTAAAAAGTGATGTTTTCATTTATCATCAGGGGGATGGGATTGTTATTCTTGCTGTATTAGACCAGGTATACCCAGTATATAATAATCACTCACTATCATGAAATCGAAGCCCAAGAAAAGAGGAAAAGCAAATATAGGAATGATTCAAGAATAAAAGTTGATACCTACACCAAATATTGAATTCACAAGAAAAACCCCTTGTTTGCTAAACGTCATATCAGGCTTGCAGATGTAACTGATCCATATAGTTGCTCATTTATCATTAAAACTTGCGAGCAAATAGCAAAACTCAATACAAATCACTCAACATAAATTTCAAAATTGTAATTGATATTTTTTTCCAGGTTTTTTTGTGACGTTGTCAAATGTCTCACCAGGGATTAACGATCCTTGCAGCGAATTCTTTGGTGCATACAAAACACCGCTTAATCTAACTTTGAAAATTAATCGAGATTGGCTAAGCTCACATACGGTGCATATGGCTGTTACATACATACATCATAACATATAACCAGACTTTTCACTTGAATGACATATGTCACTGTCGTATAGTTTTGTCAAAACATATATTACACTGCTCAATTTTTTAAACATTTCTTTGAGTACCTAATACCAGTTTTTTTCCGAACCAGCTGTATCTATAGTCCGTTTCACGAGGGTTTATACTCACGTCATTGATTGTCTTCCCTTTTCTAACTCGTCATGGAGAGGTTTAAAAACTGACTGAAACAGAAATAATGACGTAATAAACATCGGTCGTTACTAGAATCCAAAATGGCCGTCGAGCAACAGCTGATTTCTATCATCTCAGAATAATAATAACCTAAAATTTGGTTATGTGATCAAGTAATTAATCAAAACAATGTTGTTGTCAAAACACAAGTCAGTTAAATTCTCCAATGTCACAGTTTTGTTGTATAAAAATGCCTCGTCGGTATTCAGAATGTGAACAAAATACGATAAAAAATCTTGTGGTCCACTTTACAAAGGATGGTATAATCGAATTAAACACTCAAGTCTTTAACGGCAAAGGTATAATATTCACATTTACAAAATAGAGAAAAATCAAATAAGTGTTGAGCGAACGGAAGGCTGCTAACGAATGACCTGAAATTGCCCCGTCTGCGTACTGCGTAGTTTCGATGCACCCCTCGCAGACCCTTTTATGATCTTTGACCAGTCTTGTGTTTGTTTAGTGCATTTTCTTCAAATCCCGTTCTTGTAAATCGCTAACAGTCGGCCATCCTGCAACATTTCACGCCCTCGTGAAATTAGAGCGCCAATGATGAGTATCTTTCCTATAGCAACAAAAACAAAAAAAACAAAGTATTAGTATCTACAGGAACAACTTAACAAAAGTCGTGGAACCACGTTTACTTTAGCAGTTCCTAAACCCACTTTTCTTTAAGGGTTTTCCGTACATGTGTCATATCATGTCATGTGAGACCGATTCGAATTATTGTAAAAACTATCGTGACGACGTAATCGTTTACGTCTTCGTATCGACGTAATCGTATACGTCTTCGTATGTCCACGTTGGACGGCGCCGTGCACCCTTCAGCAGAGGGCCAGCCTGCTGGCGGTCTATTCGTTCGACTCTTGTGACACATCCGATTCGGGGCTAGCGCACCTAATAGAAAATTTCTTTATTTTCTCACTAGGATACACCCCTGTATAGGATTTCCTGAACCGTGAGGAACCTGCAATATTTTTAACAATATATCTGTCATGATCTAGCACTTTGCTAATCACGTACGGTCCATCATACTTTGGCATTAATTTACGACTTGTGCCATCGTTAGGACCTTTATTTCGTAATACCATTACCTGATCTCCAACATTGAACACTGTTTTGCGTCTTTTCTGATCAAAGCGTTCCTTTTGCTTATTTTGATCAGCAGAAATTCGTAGGCTGGCGTTAGCCCTAGATCTGTGGATATCCTCATCTTGGACAATTTCCGCAACTTCGGACGAGAGAATTGCATCGTTATATCCACGAGGTCTGTATCCAAACAACAGTTCATGTGGGCTTCTACCCGTTGATTTGTTTATCGTATTGTTAAGCGCCCAACGTATTTGAATAACACAATTGTCCCATTTATTTTCATCGTCAGTTGAACAGGTGAGCGCATTTAATATTGTCCTGTTATACCTTTCAACTTGGCCGTTTGCTCGTGGTGTTGCCGTGGCATTAAGAATCTGTTTAATACCATGATCCTTGCAAAAATCAAGAAAAGCTTTACTTGTGAAAGCAGTACCTCTATCACACACAAGTCTGGATGGTATCCCAAAAACGTCAAACATCTCTTTGAGAAAATCGATTGCTGGTCCCGTTTTTGTATTACGTACAGCTTTCATGAAAACATATTTAGTGAACGCATCAACGGCAACAATAAGATATGAATTCTTTTTGGTACTAGGTACAAATGGTCCAAGATGGTCCACATGAATAGTATGCAGAGGTACGTCATTTTTGGGGATTGGGTTCAGGTATCCAGCTTTCTTTCCGGATGGTTGCTTGTTGTATAAACAGGGTAGACAACTGGCAATATATTTGCGGATATATCTCCTCATTCCCGCAAACCAATATTGTTTCGAAATAGCGTCAAGCGTTTTGTCCAACCCCAAATGTCCATTTATATCGTGATAATAAGTAACAACTTGCTTTCTCGCACATTTTGGAACAACCCATCTCGCTCCTGCTTCAGTTTTTCGATAAATCCGGTTATTTTTCAGTCGGAAACATTTGTGAATTTCTACGTCTTCTTTATCGATAGGTTTGGCAGACAATGAATCATAAATCGTTTTACACCTAAGGTCTGATAATTGGGCTGCTAATACCCAATCACCTTCGTCGATGTTGATTATATTCATTTGAATATAGTCGAACTCGTCATCTAAACATATTTTTCCCTCTTCGGCATCGATTGCAATGGGATTCCTACTCAACGCGTCAACATGGCACATTTTACTACCTGGCCGATAATAAATTTCAAAATCAAATTCAAGTGTAAGCATCCACCATCGTCCTACCCGAGGAATTAGATTTCGTTTCGTCAATGTAGTGCGAAGGGCGTTGCAATCGGTGATGACTGTGAATCTAATACCGATCAAATATGATCGAAATTTCTGCAAAGAATTTACGACAGCCAAAGTTTCCAGTTCGTACGAATGATAACGTTCTTCATGTTTACTGGTTTGGCGACTAAAATATGCCACAGGATTCAAGTCTCCATTCGGTTGTTTTTGAAAAAGAATTCCTGCAACCCCTAATTTGCTGGCATCTGTATGAACTCGTTTGATGTTTCAGCAACTTCCTGGCAAACATCTCCTCTGGCAACAACTTGATTCCGTTTGAACGTTAACGGAACGTTTGCAGCATTCAGTACGGGTAGTACACCATTCTTTCTTGGAATGATGCATCGTGGTAGGATATAGAAATTATTTTCCCAGGATCGAACATTGAGCTCCACATAAACTTCGCCTTGATCGTTATCAGTATCAACTTCAATGTGACCAACGTGATTAGGTGGAATAACTGTGGCTGCTTTTGCCCAAATGGGAGTCTTCTTCTGTGGTATCTTGGCGAGGCTCTCGAGATGAGTTATCTCTGATTTTAACAGGCGAACTTGATCTTCATGGACGACCAGTAGCACATCTTTGTGGTTTATAAACGGTTGTCCAATGATGATAGGTATTTCTTGGATCTCGTTGGGCACAACCAGAGCTTTTACTTTTGCTTCTGCTTGGTCTACCTGAATATAAATCTCAATTTCGCCGATTGCCGAACTTTTTCCTCCTCCGTAGCCACTAACAATCGTTTTCGTTGGTAATGCTTTGATTTTAAGGTCAGTTGCAAACGCCTCTCTAACAGTAATGGCTTCGTTGCCACAATCTATATATCCTTTTGTCAGTACTCCGTTGACATGACAATCAGTGTAGTAGCTTTGCTTGGTTTGATTGGACGATTTGTCGCTACGTATGACATTCACAGATGAACCTTTTGTTTTGGAATGACGGTGACATTTGCTTGCGTCATGTCCTAGTCTTTTGCAGAGAGAACATTCCAAGCGTGGTTTGGGACACTGCATGGATAGATGACCCCTTTGTCGACAATTGTAACATTTGATTTCCTGTTTTTCCTGAGCCTTCAGATAACCAGTCTTGTTGGGATGGATGTTGGCGAAAGGTATGCGTCTGTCAATATTTTGACCTCCCTTTTCTCTGATTTTCATCGTACTGTCCAGTTTTTCGTTAACTGTTGACAGGAATTCTTCATAAAGCGCCTCGGGAGTATCGAATCTTCCTGCTTTAGCGCCAGTTTGTAAAGTGGTATCGGTTAAGCCGTCGATTATTAATGAGACAGCTTTCTTCCCAGTTATTTCACAAGCTTGTAAAAGTAACATTTTTGCATAGTAGTATTGAGTCATCGTTTCGTTAGATAACTTAATTCGTGCTATGCATTTTTTTATTGCAATGGAAAAATCGGAATAATCAGGAAAACTTCTCAGAACTAAAGTTTTCCATTCGTTCCATTGCAGATAATAATTATCTAAATTTTCATACCAGTTTTTGGCTATTCCTCCAAATCGTAGTTGCATCACATATATTTTTATTGGATCATCCCATCCGTTGATGAAGGCTAATTGTTCGATTTTGTCTAGCCATTTTATTGCCGATAGGTGAGATTTTTCCGGGCAAAATTCCGGAATGCAGTTGGCATCAACACGTATTTTGGTTTGCGGAACTGTTTTCTCCTTTTGCTGCTTTAAATCACTAACCATTTGCTCCAAATCTCTGATCCGTTGTTCGTAATGATCCAAGTTTCTGTCAGTTGAAACACTTGTGGAGGTTTTGGGTACTTCAACACGAGAAAGTACCACCTGCCGTTCTCTTCGATTTTTATCAAAACTTCGTCGTTTGCGGCGAGACCTTTCACGTTCGGTACTCCCACTTGACGATGAAGATGAGGAAACACTTGACGAAGAACTCGATCGACTTCTTTTTCCCCTAGGTCGTGACGGGGAACGTTGTTTCTTTTTCGGCATCTTTTCTTTTTTTTGTTATATACACTATATACACAAATCACAAACACAACAATAATGTCCAATGTCTTATGGCCGTGAGTAATTCCACTTCTGAACTATAATCGAATTAAACACTCAAGTCTTTAACGGCAAAGGTATAATATTCACATTTACAAAATAGAGAAAAATCAAATAAGTGTTGAGCGAACGGAAGGCTGCTAACGAATGACCTGAAATTGCCCCGTCTGCGTACTGCGTAGTTTCGATGCACCCCTCGCAGACCCTTTTATGATCTTTGACCAGTCTTGTGTTTGTTTAGTGCATTTTCTTCAAATCCCGTTCTTGTAAATCGCTAACAATGGAGATGCTGAAAAACCTTTTGTCACCACTTGAGGCAGTTTCGGAGGCACAGTCCGTTTCACGAGGGTTCATACTCACGTCATCGATGACGTAATTACTTGAAAAAAAAAACGTATATCGTAGCTAATTCATATAGTTTCAAGAGCGTTTGAATTTTGTATTGAAGCCGAACAAGTATGTTCCAAAACGCTCTCCAGAACACGTCCAGAATTGTTTTCCATTTAGATTTTGAATTCAGGCTGATCATCCATTGGAAGCGTAGTCGCGTGTAGTATATCTTCCATCCGGATGCGAGCGATCGTTGAACTAGGCAACTAACAGCGTGCGCTGCTTGTGACTCTACCATTAGACGCAGACGCTATTCCAGTTCGCTTCTGTTTGTGCATTGAGAAAATCATGTAGAACGGAATTGCAAGATATGTAGTTTTTGAAAAATCCTCACATTCAGGGATTGCCATCTCGAGAGAGTGAAAAAATACATTCATATAGAAGTCCAGTAAAAATATCATTATTAAAAAAGAAGAATGCTGAGAAGCTGATTTTTGGGGTTAATTGGGGAAAGTGAAACCGAAGAGATCACAATCGGCACAATTGTGGGTTTTTGCGAAGGGTTGTTTTCTATCTATGATAGTTCACAAAACAGACTTCTCTTAGTATACTTATAAGCAATCGTTCCTATACAAACACGTTTTAATAAAAAACTAAGAAAGCACCCCTATCGCAAAAACCCACAATAGTCGAGTCTTATTTTTATCAGTGGACGTCCCTTCATCACTGGACGACCATCAACCCACGAGAAATCAGCTAGTCAGCATTTTTTTTTATTGTATTATCAGGTAAAAAAAATACACCACTTTGGTGGCCAAAAGTAGATTGACAGCCTAAGACTTGATAAAACATTGATCCTGCAACAGTTATCAAAGATGTTATGGTGCATCAAAGAACTTGAATCCATTTGTCAGTTCACTAAACCAGCGATTTTTTTTTTAATTTTCATAGGGTACACAAATTTTCTTTTTCGGATGGTGCTAGCCAGTTTTTCCAAAACTACCTAACATTTTTTTAACGTGAAAAGAGGGACCTAAACAATATTTTGATTAAAATCGCTATGACCGATCAAATGACAGATTGATTGAACCATTTTAATGCACCAATATTTTTTTGATAACTGAAGCAGGATGCCTTTGTAAAGCTTATGAGCTTAATAAACGATTATCATATTATATTATATTATAATATCAAAGTTTCATCAAATTTTAGGCATGTGCTGTTTATCCGACCGTGAGTGTATATTTTGATCATGTATTTTTCCAAGTTTCATGATAGTGTCAAAAAAACAAAGCATCAAACTATTGTGTTTTTTGAGTATGCGGTGTAAAGGATTTTCCTTGTAATTTGCCAACCACCTTGATAGCCGTTATTTTAACGAGTATTTTAAGTTATAAAAAAATGATAAATTATCAATAATGTTTTGATTACTCATGAAATAACGGCCATTTGAGGGGGAGTGAAAAATGGAAAAAATAAACAGATCAGTTATCAACTGCAAAACACCACCTCCTGCCCAATCATAAGGTGATAAATAAGTAACATTTCTTACTATGTGATAAGAAAATAATAAACGTAATTTTATTGCAAACAAGTACCAGCGGAACTAAAAATAAACTAAAATAATGTCAAATTCTGCCTGCCCAAAATATTCATTCAATAACAATACTAGCCCTTTCTTCTCTCAACAACGCATGACCGCTCCAATAATCCATCTATATTTCTGATCTCTGGACTGCAATGGGGTCGTTGCACTATATGAAAATTAGAGCTGATTTTGTGTAGAATATATAACTGTGGGTTTGTTAATAGAATGGGTGACATGAATTGGCCAAAATAATGCACAACATTTGAACTAGGCCTCTTTGAAATAAATAACTCCATCAACCTGGGCCCATTGCCTCCATGACGTCACAGATCAATATCCTTTATCCGCTTGACACTGAAATGAACGCGCGCTGCTTGATACAAATGCGGTGTTGCGAGATGTACTATTGATGGTATTTTTACAAGAATTACCAGCTCAATATGATGAACGATAGATAATCGACGCATTCAGGTTTACTTTAAAATTGATGGTAAATAATGTGATTCAATGCAAATTAACCAGGAAATTATATACGACACCACCCAGACTGATACGGTCAAAGGTATCATAAAAACCTCAAGATATTTATTTTTCTCAGACCTAAATTAATGCAGACGCATAGAATAGTTATTTATCAGACGTAGGGATAAACTCAAAGACACAATTCTTTGAATTTATCCCTACGTCTGATAAATAACTACCAGGAGCGTTGCATACTAAACAAAAACTGCAAATATTGGTACCTGCAAATTAAAGCTGGTAGGCAATATTATTTATTGGCCCATTCTTTTTTGACGATATTGAATCGTATATAAGCAAAGTTGATCCAAACCACGAACGTGAATTCGAAATTGGGAAATCCCTAGAATAAAACACGCTTTACACTCGACCCCAAGCAAAAAGCATCTCGGCAACGTTGCGTTCTCTACAGTTATCGATCCACGGGAAGAGCTGCGCCGGATCCAAGAAGCGACGCCATATTTTGTCGTACACGCGTCATCATTTAAAAGGCTTAAAAGGACTGTTGACAAACTTCGACGCTAGTTTATGCCCTTAAAAATCGATAAAAAAAAAAAAAAAAATACGGGTCTAATATTTTTGATTATATTTTCAGAATATGCAATAAAAAAAATACGTGCAACGACCCCATTATAGGAACAGAGAACTAGTCTTATGAAATAACTTACCTCCAAAACTGCCTCAAGTGGTAACAAAGGTTTTTCAGCATCTCGATCCTTTGTAATGTAAGCCACAAAGCTTTTTTATCGTATTTTCTTCACATTCTGAATACCGACGAGGCATTTTATACAACAAAACTGTGACATTGGAGAAGTTAACTGACTTGTGTTTTGACAACAACATTGTTTTGATTAATCACTTCATCACATAACCACATTTTAGGTTATTATTATTCTGAGATGATAGAAATCAGCTGTTGCTCGGCGGCCATTTTGGATGCAAGTAACGACCGATGTTTATCACGTCATTAATTCTGTTTCAGTCTGTTTTTGAACCTCTCCATGAGTTAGAGAAGAAGAGACAATCAATGACGTGAGTATAAACCCTCGTGAAACGGACTATACCTAAAATTGCGGGTTTAGCGAAGGCATAAGATAAGATAAGATAAGATAAGATAAGATATTTATTCATAATAAGCATAACTTATTGATCAAAGCGTTATTCTAGGGCACAACTCATAACAGTTAAATGTATGAATACAAACTACAGTGTTTATTGAAAACATAAGTCTCAATGATTAAAGCATAAACATAATGCATAAGCATAAAAAGTTCCCAACTTTCAACTTTTATGCACTAAATTATGCATGATCAGGGACTGTCTGATGACATTGACAATCTGCTGGACGGACTGGTTTCTTTCTTTTGTTATTTTTGTCGTTTACAACGGTGAAATAGTGAAATATTGAGGTGAATTTGAGTGAAATTAGTCTAGTGGGGTGATGAGTTTTGAGAAGGGATTTTTTATTGAGACCATTGAACAGTTTCCATGCATTTGGAATCTGAGTCATGTCGATCATAAAAATAAAATCATGTTGGAGAATGCCTGGAGCAAAATATCAACGATCACCGCGTCTACTGGTAGGCGAGAATTATATGTTTTTTATATGTTTGACAGTTGTTGTGTATTAAATACCACATTCCATAAACACTCTTATCTCTTATGCTCTATGCATTAATGAAGTGACTTACGCCTTGATCATTATTATTATGCTTATGCGTTCACTAAACCATACATAGTTATTTCATAAGACTAGTTCTTTATTGTACCTATTCATTTCCTATTCTATCTCCTGAACTTTTGTAGAGAGTATCTGATGCCCTTTGAATTGAAATTACAACTCTTAAAAGATCAGTTCTCATGGAATCAGACTTGATGAGGACTTCAAGGCATCCACGTCAATTGCAGTCCAGAGATCAGAAAGATAGATGCATTATTGGAGCTTGGCGCAGTCATGCGTTGTTGAGAGAAGAAAGAAAGGGCTAGTATTGTTGTTCAATGAATATTTTGGGCAGGCAGAATTTGACATTATTTCAGTTTATATTTAGTTCGTGTTCATGATTTCAGTTTCCTCATCTATATGTTACGCTGGTATTCACTTATTGTTTGTAATAAAATTATGTTCATCATTTTCTTCTCTCATAATAAGGAATGTGACTTATTTATCACCTTACGATTGGGCAGGAGGTGATGTTTTGCAGTTGATAACTGATCTGATTTTTTTTTTCCATTTTTCACTTCACCTCAAATGGCCGTTAATTTCATGAGTTATTAAAAAATGATTGATAATTCATCATTTTTTTATAACTTAAAATAACGGCTATTGAGGTGGTTGGCAAATTACAAGAAAAATCCTTTACACCGCATTTTCAAAAAACACAATACTTTGATGCTTTGTTTTTTTTGACACTATCATAAAACTTGGAAAAATACATACACTCTGTAGAATCAAAATATACACTCACGGTCGGATAAACAGCACATGCCAAAAAGTTGATAAAACTTTGATATTATAATATAATATAACTTGGTCATACGTCTATGGTTCAATCAATCTGTCATTTGATCGGTCATGGCGATTTTATTCAAAATATTGTTTAGGTCCCTCTTTTCACGTAAAAAAAATATGTAAGTTTTGGAAAAATTGGCTAGCATCATCCGAAAAAGAAAATTTGTGTACCCTATGAAAATTGAAAAAAATCGCTGGTTTAGTGAACTGACAAATGAATTCAAGTTCTTTAATGCACTATTACATCTTTAATAACTGTTGCAGGAACAGAGTTTTATCAAGCTTTAGTCTGTCAATCTACTTTTGGCCACCAAAGTGGTGTATTAAATTTCGTTTACCTTATAATACATAAAAAAAAAATGCTGACTAGCTGATTTCTCGTGGGTTGATGGGGGGACGTCCACTGATAAGAATAAAACTCGACTATTGTTGGTTTTTGCGATAGGGGTGCTTTCTTATACAGTGTGTCTAGAATAAAATGATGTACATGGGAATATTGGAAACGGTAAGAGATACGGCGTCGCTTGAATGGAAGAAAAGTTGCGTATTTGTATGCCCAAAAATAATCTACTTTTGTTTTATTTTGAATCGATACCGTGATGTAGATACAGGGTGAAAAAGAAAATGTCCATATTCGAAAAACTACAAAATTTTGCTTATTATAAAAGCCAATATTTTCAAATTTACAGGATATGGGTAAGAGGAAATGACGATTCTAAAAACGGCATCAAAAAATGTTGTAGGCCCACGATGTTGCGTCCGGCCGAGGCCAACTTTGGTTTTTCTTATGGAGGCCATATTGAACTTCTCCATTTTCATCTCGATTTTCATGGTCCGTATTGAAAATAATTTCCAAAAATATGACTTCCATAAAAAAAACAGACTTGACTTTGTCTGGACGCAACATAGTAGGTCTAGAATTTTTTTGACGCCGTTTTAGAATCGTCGTATCCTCTTACCTATATCCTGGAAATTTGAAAGTGTTGGGTTTTATAACAAGCAAAATAATGTGTTTTTTTCAAAATGAACCTTTTCTTTTTTCACCCTGTATGAACATAACGAAATCGATTCAAAATGAAACAAAGGTAGAATATTTTTGAGCATACAAATACGCAACTTTTCTTCCATTTAAGCAACGTCGTATCTTTTACCGTTTCCAATATCCTCGTATAGTCCCATGTACATCATTTTATTCTGGACACACTGTATAGTTTTTTTATCAAAACATGTCTGTATAGGAACGATTGCTTATTAGTATACTAAGAGAGTATACTAAGAGAATATAGAATATAATAGAGATATACTATACACGCGACTACGCTTCCAATTGATTATCTGCCGAATCCAAAATCTAAATGGAGAACAACTCTAAACGTGTTCTGGAAAGCGTTTTGGAACATAGGTACTTGTTCGGCTTCAATACAAAATTTGAACGCTCTTGAAACTATATGAATTAGCTACGACATACGTTTTTTTTTCAAGTAATGACGTCATCGATGACGTGAGTATGAACCCTCGTGAAACGGACTGTAAATTATTGATTCATTTTATTCTCAATTCTACTCTTTCTTAAAAAATTTTACAAAATTGTACTATTGTACACAGTCATACTCACTTGATATTGTTGTGGTTTTCCGCTAAAGAAAACCCTGTCCAAGTTTAACTAGTTTATTTTCTGACAATTATTTATGTATAGTCACTTATTTATGTATTTAAACTGCCCATCTACAATTATTGTTCACAACCAAAACCAAGACCAAAACACAACTGCATGTTTATCCCGGCCGAGACTTCTTCATATACCTCTAGCCAAAAGTGCAAGAATACCCTAGAAACCCGAAGAACAGTGTAGAAGCTCCGACGCCGTCCGGTGCTCAATTCTCCAATTAAATCGTATATACGAACGGTGTAGAAAATCAAATGCATATTCGTATACGGATTATTTGGAGAATTGAGCGCCTGGTTTTGCTGGAATGTACTAGAAGCAAATAGATTCTACACGCAGTGATGGCTGATACCGCCTTGTGGGACAAATACCGGCGATTTCAAGTCTAAGGCGGTATGGCCAATATGTTGTTATTTCTGACCGTCTGCGTCTGTGACAAGGGTCCGCTGGACATTTCTGCTCAAATTGGTTTTTTCAAAATTAATATTCATCACGATTTTTATCCCTGAAAAAATCCAATATTCTGGATAAAGATGATTGATAATGATTGTATTTATTATTTATTAGTAAATAATAAAAAATTCCTAATAAGAAAGTACTTCTCTTAAGTAGATTGAAAAAAATTGTTACAGTATGAAATAAAACATTGTACGATACACAGCCGTTAAATGTCATTTAACACTCGTCTAGAAATTTCATAACATCTTGACTCGTAATTTAAAAATTCATTCACCGGCTTAGTAACGTAAATTACTATTACAGTCTCTGCTGATATAAAGTGCCATATGCCGGACTAGTCTTTAGTCCGGTAAATGATATTTTACAGTGTATGAAATAAATTTTGGAAAAATATTATCTTATTATGTGATGAGTAGACCTTAATCATCCGGGACGATAATAATATCTACAAAGTACAATTTCGAACAATAAATATATGGTTCTTTCGTTCTTTTATTCTCTCTATTCTCAAAATACTTGATTTGATTTCTTTGGTCTGAAAAACTTGATTTCGGCGTAAATACAACATTTTGTCACTTAGCTACAGGTGTGCGACAAAAAAAGATTACCCCTCCTTGGCAGCTGTCATTTATCGAGACTAATGAATAAAATTGAGCAATTGCTTTCCTATAGTACTATCATATGTACTATCTTTGTCAGTTGTTTATGAAGCGTATACTATTTCAAGAAATTGAAAGAATAGCAATCGCCTCTTCTTTATTCATGAGGCTCAATGTCTAGCAAAGTGTATGTTTCAATGCTTTCCCCTGTTTATATTTTTTGTTTCCATGGTGGTAAGTTGGCCTGCATTTTAAGGTTTTTGTTATAGACCGGAAGCTGCAATTGTGCATTTTTTCACTGTTTAGTACCGTCGATAAATCATAGTCTGGACAAGAACTTTTTAGGGGAAAGCCTGAAAAAATATATTTCTTGTTAACAAAGTGATTTTCATCAATTAAACAGATGGATGAAGCTCGTTTATATCCGAGTCCCCTACTCAAAGGAAGGACACTTTTCAAAACTTTTTTCTGTGCACTTTTTGATAAAAATGGCTAGAAATAATCGAAAGAGGGGAAACAATTATGTACTTCTGGGAAACTTCACAATAATTAAACAAAGGTTAGTCTAGATATAACATTTTTTCATGATTTCTTCAAAAATAGTGTTTTTTTTTAACGTGAAAGAAAGGTCACTAAACGATATTTGGGAAAAAATCGTCAAGACACACAAACTGACAAATGGATTGGAGTTTTCAAATGCACCATCAGATTTTTGATAACTGCTGCAGGAACAAAATTATGATAACATTATTTTAGGCTCTTTTCAAACTTTTGTTCGCGACTGAACAAAATAGTGAAAAAAACGATAATCAATGATCAATATGTTTTATAATATATTTTTGGTTGTGACACTTCTATTTTAGAAAAAAATAATGAACATGTTGCACTCTTTAATCCAAGTGCGACCTGATGATTATTTTCAATAGAAAAGACAAACATTCCATGCACATAGACGGCGCCAACCGCCAACTAATAGAAAACATATCGATTATGTACCTAAAATGAATTTTCTATTTCATGGTCGCGATGGTTAAATTTCATAATTATCGAGAACCGGCTGTAGTATGCGTTAAATGAAAAGTTGTTGTGCATTATTGTGAATACATCTGAATCATCTGAATATTTTTGTTATTCATGTGTCGAAATATCGTCATGTCAGTATCAAGTTTCTCCGACTGACTTGACTAATCACTATTTATGATCTTGTCAACATTTGCAACTCTATAAAATAGTACCTGTAAAAGTGGCTTCTGTCGATCTAGAATTATTGCTCTTGAAGCAATAATTACTGTACGCGTGATGTCCGTCTGAACGTTCTCCTGCTATGCACATATTGAAACCCGACCAGCTACCGTATTCTTGACTTTCACGGAGTAGTTATTGTAAGAGAAAGTGTTAGAAAGACATGCATTTTTTCTCACAATTTCTAATCCTAAAGCTCAAGAATACGGTAGCAGGTGACGAGATCTAGTCAGCCACTCGTAAAAAATATTTTGTGGAAGGATGGTTATTTTTTCAAATTCAAAAAAAACTTTTTCAGCGTCAGACAAAGTATTCACTCGGCGTTTGTATTTGGACATTTAAAATTATTGGATTAAATGTGTAATCCAATAATTCATAGTAATCTCACGATATCCCAGTTCATTACCATGCATGTACCACCATTCTAACTTGTTTTATCACCTTAAACATGAATTGGAATTTTGATCAAATCATTAAAAAACATAGAAAACACTTCTGTTCAGAAATACCAACATTTTCAGAACTAATGCAATATAAAGTCTTATTTATGTACCGACGCATATTTGATTATTTTAAGCTAAAGTAACATGGTGGTCAGAAAATCCATAAGTAACTGATTTATTTTCACAATTACAAAGTGTTATTGAAATTATCATTTCACGTGCGTAATTGGAAATCTCCAATGAATCACTATTGGCCACATTATAGCCTTTCATATTCCTCATGGGGGATCACGAGTGTATTTTATTGTTTTTTTAAACTTGGAACTGTTCCTCGAACATTACAAAATCATGATAATGCACACCGCATACAATAAGGTATTTACATCAATACTTTGGTCACGTTTTCCTTTTATTTATTACTGTTTCTCTAAAGCAAAATAACAATGCAACTGTGTAATATGATAGTACTAGCTGACTCGGCAAATTCCATACTGCCTCATAGTCAATAAGTTTTGTGCTAAATGAATTTGTTTTATAATTTTTCTTTTTTTTTATTTTCCGATGTTTTAGTAATTATTCTGTTATTCGGGCGCAGACATAAAAAACATATAAAAAATCATAAGAATCGTCCCAGCGATTCTTCAGTTAGGATAATATGTTAAATATCTGACAACATTTCTGGAGATATTTTCTTTTTATGTTTGAGCTCTCGTTACAACACTTCAAATCCCAAATGCAATTTGAACAAAATCCTTTGGAAAATAACAAAATTATGCAAAAATAACCACACTTGGTCAATTTTTGTTAAAGTTATTGATCAAACTCCTGATTATTAGAACCCACTGTATTGGCCATCGACCTAAAATTCTAGAAAACTTTGGCCCTACGTCAATTATCATTCTCATTTTTGAAGAAATCTTGAAAAATGGGTAATTTTTGCCAAGTTCTAGAAATTATATCTGGAACATTGTTTGTTCATTTATTTTGAAATTTTCAGGAAATACATATTGTTTGCTCTTCGAATGGTGCTAGCCATTTTTTTTTCATCAAAAACCACATGCATTTTTTTTTAACGTGAAAAAAGGGCACCAAATAATTGGATTGATGTTTTTAAATGCACAATCAGTTCTTTGGTTACTGATGTAGGGTCAAAGTTTTCTCAAATTCTAAGCCGATGATCCACTTATGGCCAATATACTGTACTTACATAATATCTTATTTGAACAAAATCGTTTGGAAAATATCAAAACTATGCAAACATAACCTCACTATGTATTTTTTGTTTTGAAATAGAACCTTCATAATCTAATTTGAACAAAATATTTTGATCAAAACCCAAATAGAACCTACATATCCTATTCGGAGGAAATCGTTTTGAAAATAATAAAACTATGCAGACCTAATCTCACAATGTCATTTTTTTTTTTTTTAATAAAACCTACATATCAGATATCTAATTTGAACAAAATTTGGAAAACATCATCACTATGCAAACATCCTCGCCAAGTTAATTTTTTCAGAATTTCTTGATCCAATCCCAAATCCAAATAGAACCTACTTCTCTTAACGGATATCCTAGCCTGAATATTTATGTGCAGTGGTTGTTTTGAATAGCCACTGCCATCGCGCAAATCAGCGCGAAAGAAAAGTTGGGTTTTCAGGTTTTTGCTGGAATTTTTTTCTCTTCATAACATCACTCCTCAGATTTCAAGTAACATTTCAAAAAAATATCAAACAAATTTCTTTAGCCGTTCTCAAGTGATGGAGTGACCAAGAAGAACGGAATTCAAAATATTAGAAAAAAGCGTGTATAGAATCTGCATTAGCACTGTTTTAGTTTTATGTTTACGTTCACCGAATGCACCTATTTTAACATTATGGCAACGTTTCTTGGTCAATCCTAACCTTTTATTCTGTTTTAGTTTAAATTTTTGTATGTACGTAGAATAAACTGAAAATGAATCCGGACTTTGTAACTCGCATTGACGGGTAGTTATTCTAACGGACACACACAACATGGAAAAAAATAGAAATACTCTTTTCTCATAAACTTGTGGGTATACTAATCACTATACTTTTATTAAATACCACTTTATTGAACATAAATTGAAGATGAACGTTAACAACCGAAAAAAAGGTGATGATAAGTCGTGAAAATTGGAACGACAGTGTTGAAGTTTCTCCTCAGTGTTGCCACTTGCATTCTCCATTTGTCAAAAGCCAGCAGTGTCGCCACACGCTTAAATGTGGGAAGTGCCAATTCAACAGTGTCGCCACAATACTCCGCCCCAAAAAACGGAGTTGGGAGAAAATGAACTTAAACTAAGAAAAATACATATTACAAAAACTTAAATCTTTAACAAGGACAACTTTTCAACATACATTGTAGAGTACATAATGTTTGAAGCTAAAACTAAGTTTAATAACTAAGTTACTATAAAACAAAATGTTTTAAACGGAAAAGCGAACTTGTTTGAAAGGAAGTGCTTTGGTAGTTGTCACTATAGGGGATGGATCTTTACTATAGTTGTGATCATGAGAAATATCATCAGGTCTAAGCAAAAAAGCGGGTTTAAGACGGTCTTTGGAAACATTAACATTTTTACCGTTGACTGAAATCGTAAAATATTTCTCATGTCGCGATATTATATGATAGGGCCCGTCATAAGGAGGCTGTAGAGGTTTCTTAACAGCATCCCTCCGTAAAAATATATGAGTACATTTATCAAGTTCAGGAGATACAAAAGGTTTTGCATTAGAGTGGTTACTATCAGGTATAGGTCGCAACGTTTCCATCTTGTTTCTTAACAGATTGACAAATGTAGAGGGATCGGTATGAGTCTTGGCATTTTCAAAGAATTCGCCTGGCAAACGTATCGTAGAGCCATAAACTAGCTCGGCGGGAGAAACTTCTATGTCAGGGCGAAGGGTGGAACGTAAACCTAATAGTACTGTGGGTAAAACTTCGGTCCAGTTAGGTGATGAATGCGCCATGATTGCAGCCTTTAATGTACGATGCCACCGCTCGATCTTACCATTCGTCATGGGGTGATAGGGTGAAGATCGAACTCTTTTACAGCCCATTATATTGCTAAGACTTTGAAAGAGAGAACTCTCGAATTGACGTCCTTGGTCGGTGACATTTTGTAGTGGGGTTCCAAAACGGCATATCCATCCAGAATAAAATGTGGATGCGACAGTTTCTGCTGTAATATCGCTCAAAGGAAATGCTTCGGTCCAACAGGAATACCGATCAATGCAGGTAAGGCAATAGGAATAACCATGAGATGATGGTAATGGACCAATAATATCGATATTTACAGTTTGGAATCGTTCTTCAGGTACTTGAAACTTTTGGAATGGGGTACGTGTATGTTTGTGTACTTTGGCCTGTTGACAACTAATGCATGCTCGAGTCCATACTTTAATGTCCTTATTCATCGACGGCCAAACAAAACGTGAAGATATGAGTTTAGTAGTAGCTCGTATGCCTGGGTGAGAAAGATTGTGAAATTTTTTGAAAATATGTTGTCTGAAGTTAAGAGGTACAAAGGGTCTCTTACGCGCTTGGCTGCAGTCACAAAAAAGTGTTGTAGAAGTGTCTGTAAGATTGCACTGTCTAAGTGATAAAGAAGTTGATTCGGGATTTAGGAGAATTCGTTGAAGTTCTGGGTCCTCTTTCTGATGTTTCTGGAATTCTTCATAATCGATTACAGCTGGTGAGTTTATGGTATTGATACGGGAAAGGGCGTCAGCAACGACATTGTTTTTTCCACTGATGTGAACTAGATCGGTGGAAAATTGTGAAATGAAGTCGAGATGACGTGTTTGTCTGGGTGAGGCTTTGTCGGATTTTTGTTGAAAGGCAAATGTGAGCGGTTTGTGGTCTGTAAATATAAGAAAACTGCGTCCTTCCAACAAATATTTGAAATACTTCACTGCAGAATATATTCCAAGAAGTTCTCTATCGTATGTGCTATATTTAGTTTCACAGGGAGTGAATTTTTTTGAAAAAAAACTGAGTGGTTTCCAAATTCCATCTTCGTATTGTTCAACGACAGCACCCATAGCTGTGTTAGATGCGTCTACTGTAAGAGACAGCGGTGAAGAAGGAAGAGGATGAACAAGCAAGGATGCGTTAGCTAAGTCATTTTTCGACTTATCGAACGCAGATAAAGCTCCAGTGCTCCACGATAATGGTGTTGAATCAGACTTTTTACAGTTCTTATGCATCTCGTGGAGGATGGATTGATGATCGGCAGCGTGAGGAATAAAACGGCGGTAAAAATTAAGCATTCCAAGGAAACGTCGTAATTCGCCAGCTAATATTGGCAGGGGGTACCTGAGAATAGCTACTACTCGATCAGGGAGTGGTTTAGTACCATCAGAGGATATTTCGTATCCTAAAAACTGCAGGGAATTCTCGCCGAAGACACACTTTTCAAGGTTGATAGTGAGTCCATACTGTTGCAGACGTTCGAAGACTTGTCGAAGGTGATTCTCATGTTCTTCTGGGTCGGAAGAAGCAATGAGAATGTCATCTATATAAGAGAAGCAAAAGTCAAGGTTACGGAGGACCTCGTGAATGAAGCGTTGGAACGATTGCGCTGCATTGCGGAGCCCAAACTGCATTTTGGTGAATTCAAACAAACCGAAAGGTGTGATGATGGCTGTTTTGGGGATAGATTCAGGATCGACTGGTATTTGATGGTAAGCTCGAACCAGATCTAAGGTGCTGAAGATGCTTTTACCATGTAAAATATGGTTGAAATCTTGAAGATTAGGCACAGGGTAGTTATCTGGTCGTGTAACTGAGTTTAAACGGCGATAATCACCAACAGGACGCCAGGAACCAGACTTTTTCTTAACTAGATGCAATGGACTAGCCCAGCTGCTGTTAGATGGACGGCAAATCCCCTGATCTAAAAGAATTTGAAATTCCTGTTTGGCGATAGCAAGCTTATCTGTAGGGAGACGACGAGCTTTAGACACGACCGGCGGTCCTTCGGTAATGATTATATGACTGGTTTGATGTGGGGAATGACAGTCTGCTTTAGGTAGTTTCGTTATTTCAGAATATTCTTTCAGTAAAGTGTAATATTTACAACTTTTGTCAATAGTCGAAACAGAGTTGGTTGTGGAAAGTTTGAGTTTACCGGGGTAAGAAACATTGGTGAAAGTATCAATTATTTTTTTACCGTGGAGGTCTATTAATATTCGAAAATGACCCAGGAAATCAGCTCCCAAAATTGCAGTTCCGGTTTAGGCTATTACAAAAGGCCAAGTGAAATTTCGTTTTAAACCCAAGCTGACAGTAACACTCTTCACACCAAAAGTAGGAATAGGGGTGTTATTAGCAGCATATAACTGAGTTTTATTAAGCTGACGATAATCGCCTGATACTTTGGGTAAAATTGAAACATCGGAACCTGAGTCAATTAAAAATGAAATACCTGTCTTGGGGTCCTTGATAATTAGTCGTTGGTTCTTCAAAAAGGTGGAGTTGACTGTGGCCGGGGGGCGACTGACCGGACTCACGACATCCGTCGCCATCAACGTCGTGAACTCGTGTTTTCCTGGATGGGACCCATCCGACAGGGTGCCTTGCAGGTCCTGGCACGCTCTTTGAAGTGGAGATGGTACCAACATATTTCTCCATCTTCCTCTTGAGGTTGGCGAAGGGGAGACGTTCTTGATGACCGACCCTTGCGTTGCATGGTGTTAGGGGACTGGTCACGATTATAGTGCTTTGCTTTAAGGTCCTGAATTTCGTTATGAAGCTTTTGAATGGCATCAGTGAAGCTGGGGTCGTTGTTTTGAACAGCAAAACTACGAGGCTGTTCGATCTCTGCCATTTTATCGGCCATTTTTGCCAGATTCTCCAGGTTGTCGTTGCTGGTAGCCAAAATAGACTGTATTTGTGGAGACAGATGTTGCATCCAGAGACTTTTGAGTAGCTCCTTTGAAACAGAAGTGCCCCCTAGGCGAGACATCTCATTTAACAGTTGAGAAGGTTTCTTGTCGCCTAAGCTCATGTCTGACAGAAGCGTTTTTAACTTTTTTTCTTGAGAATCTGAATAGATTGAGATCAGCTTGTTTTTAATGGCGGCATACTTGTTATTGGGAGGTGGATTCAGGAGTAGTTCAGATATTTGAATTAAAATACTGGTGTCAACCACGCTAACTACATGGTTATATCTAGTCAAATCGGCTGTTATATTTGCCAAAGCAAATTGGGCTTCTAATTGTACGAACCATAATATAGGGTCAGCCTTCCAGAAGGGTGGTGGTTTGATAGTGACTCGATCCACATGTAAGGCTTGTTCAGCGTGCAGATTTGCTCCAGCGTTAGCTCCAGTTGCAGCTTCCTCAGTCATGTTGGAAAACGTGGCTCGTAGTTAAGTACAATTCAAGCGGGTAAACTTGTATATAGTTTGAGAATTTGCTGTTTCCAGTACGGGGTCACCAATTGTGGGTATACTAATCACTATACTTTTATTAAATACCACTTTATTGAACATAAATTGAAGATGAACGTTAACAACCGAAAAAAAGGTGATGATAAGTCGTGAAAATTGGAACGACAGTGTTGAAGTTTCTCCTCAGTGTTGCCACTTGCATTCTCCATTTGTCAAAAGCCAGCAGTGTCGCCACACGCTTAAATGTGGGAAGTGCCAATTCAACAGTGTCGCCGCAAACTCATTTTTGTCTTGATATTTAAAATGGCCGCCACTGCTATGCTGTAATAAGAAGAATCTCTTTCATTTCTAAAGTCTACGATTCGATTTGACATTGATAACATTGAATGCACTCATTGACATTGACATTGGTTTGTTTTGTCACGGAAATGTGGAATTTCGAAAGAAAAATTGTGTTTTCAGGTTTTTTCGAAAAATGTTCCAACTTTTCGTGCCATAAAAACAATCCCAAGACTGTGAGGAATAATTAAAAAAAAAAGACTCAAATTGCCCCAGCCGTTCTCAAGTTATGAATCTTCCAGAAGAAATCGGTACTCATTTTTATATATTAAGATGACCTATCCCTCGAAATATTTATTTGTTGAAAAGTGATATGATAGCCTTATGAAATTGTTTTTTTTTTAACAGAAAATGTTGATCGGATTCACAGTCATACCTTGGAATGTCATGAATAAGTACTTAGTACAATGATTATCTCCATTAAATTAATAACAGTGATTTAAATATCCGTGCATTTAAAACAGTTTAATTCTAGAAAAATGATTCACGATTGTAAATATTTAATTGATTTTATATGTTATTTGGAATGCATGCAAAACCTCAACAAGTAGAAACAAATGATCAGTTAATAGGTTGATTTTTGATGTGGATAAAACTCTGGAGATTTGTCTTCATTCAGACACTAGGTTTCATATTATGCTGTTTTTCAAGTAACTGATTATATTGATATGGGCAAATTCTGAAATAAAATATTGGAAAGATAATGGATTAGGTATCTGGAACATAAGGTACACTAACTTGCACAAAAAATGCGTACATAGACAGTGAAATCATGTTTTTTTTTAGCAGTGTGATGGGCTGTCAAAATATTTACATGCCATGCACTTGAACTTTTTATTTTTTTTTTCAATGAAAACGATCTATTGTGGGTACAACTTTGAATTTATTCACTCAGTTCGCTAGGAAAAATGTAGATTATTTTCCTTAAAATCCGGTAGCAGAACCATTTATAGCCAAAACTTCTTGAAGCCGTCGGCGTCGAACCATGGATTTTGATAAATCTTGACAATATTGATCATCATAGGCGAGCTCATTCCACGCATTAAGAATGACATCTGATAGTTCTGCCTGATTCTGAGCTGAGGCCTCCAGTTTCTTTGATAAATCATTTTTACCAATGGACCCCACACTTCATTCGATGTGGATCTGGTTAGTCAATTAGTCATTTTGAGTTCTTCTCACCGACCATAGGTCTTCACTGAAGCGTGTGAGAATTTGTGTTTTCACAAAAGTGGATTATTATTGCAACTGACAAAACTTGACGTTTACTTGTCACCTTCATACATTGCTCAAACCAAAGCAATTTCACCATTTCAATGTACGCATTTTTTGTGCAAGTTAGTGTCCTTTATCTAGATTTTTTTAGTATACGGCTAGATCTTGTGGCAGTCCTGTGGATCGTCCTTCAGAGTCTTTTTTTCAACTTTTAGACTCACAGCTTTTGTACTCCCTGTGTACATTGTTCTTCTTAGGGCTGTTTTTCTCGCCGATAGCGAAAGGCGCATGCGTTCTAACGAGGGCAAGTGACAGTGTCGCGTTCACGATTGTCTTCTATCCTCGTCTAGCTAAAAGTAGAACAAGGATAGAACATAATAGGTGAGTTCGAGTATTTGCTCTGAACACTCGGAGCGCCAAAAATTGTACGCGCTTAAATGGACAATCTGGCGCTCGGAGAGTCCAGAGCGAATACTCGAACTCACCTAATGTCTGTCGTTGAATGTGAACGCGAAAGGGATGTCAATAATATGACTTTAGCCTAAACTGAAATGGCGGTTCTTGACATATAGTTATTATTCACATACTCACGTTTTATTTGTGTATTGTTGAATCAACAAATATGCAACTCTTCATAAAACTCAATAAAACCTTTTTCAAACTTGGCACTGAAACTGACAGCAATTTGAAGGTTATAAATATTGTCAAATGTGACATCATTCAGCCACCAGTTGCCCTGATTCAGGGCCCCTGATCTAAGCGCATGCGCGGCGCGAGAAAAATAAGTCTATTGAATGACAATATTTCATAAGTCATTCTCAGTACAATACTAAATGAAAATAAATCTATGCAATGGAGTGACCGAAGAAATACTTATTTTCGCCGTTATCATTGAGAAATACAGGATATGTCTAAAATCTACCACATCGTCCTGAGTGGAGAATATGTCCATTTAAGGCAACTTACCTCAGTCCGAAATTGCACCGTTTCCAAGATACAGGGTGGTCAACTTTAAAATTGAAAATCGATTTTTCTCATTATTCTGGACACTTTTTCACGTATTACTTTGAAAATTGGTAAGTAAACGAGGTTTTGTGGTTCGAGAAATTTCCCAGTGGTTTTCATCTTTCATTCAAGAACAAGGCTCTCCAGACAATTTCGAGCATAGGTACCTTCTCTTGTCGAAGGTTGCTCAAGTAAGCAGTTTTCGTGATATTTCCATGCAAGAATTCCATGCCCCGAAAAATTCCTAATATTCTCCATCCACACGAACGGCTCAAAAAAGTATGTTCAAAATTATAATTTGATCTAACAAAGTCTTTGATTAGAATGTAGCAGTAGACGACGCTCGTGGCAAAACGTGCGGTTCATTCAGCTCCCTATTAAAGGTAAGCTTTATCGCGTACTGTGTGCGAATCAATCGGTGACTTTGATCATGGGTGAAAGATTCAAAGGTTCTAACTCAGGATTAAAAAAAAAATCGATCACTAAGTCATGAGAAATCTGATATCTATCGAATCAATTCAGATTTATCCAATGATAAAAGTGATAATGCGATAATAAGGGACAATAGCGAAAGTGAACGCTGTCGGCTTCGATCTACCGGGTTCAACAAATATTACGGAAAGTGTGAAAAATGAACCACAAAAGACCATACTTATCCCAGTGCATTGGGCGTTAGAAGATAAAATGAAAAAAATTCGGAGCATATTAAGGGTATTCATCTGCTCCAAAAAGCACCGCTAGCAAAATTAGTTCTTATTACGTGTGATGGAAACAGACAGTATAGATATTCATCACGCCGGCAACCAAACTAAGTAAACATTACGCCTCAAAAGAGATGGGTATAGATTTTGTCCAAAGACGGTGGCAATTTATTGTGAATCACATGAGATTTTGTGGAGGGTATTACCTTACTGATTTCTGTTTAATTATATCAAACGGACATTGTCAGAAATGATCTCAGAAAGGTTCAATTCAGTTGATACACTATCGATTTTTTTGATTTAACGAATTATAAGTACGTCTTTCACAAGAGGGCGGAATTTGTAGATTTTTCGTATTTTTTGAGCATTGAGATACCGTTTTTGTTACCGTTTTTTTTTTAAATAGATATTGAGTTGCCTAGTTTGATATCTTACCTACCTTATAAAACTTGAATTATTCCAAAAGCTGATGTAATAAAAAAATGGTGCATTCCAGAAAAAATGAGTATCACATTTCGTAGTTAGGACTCAATCTTTTCTGAGAAGGCCATGATTTATTTGACAGAAAACTGGTCTATAAGCAAAATCCTAGGAGGCTGTGATATGTCGTTCAATAATTTGGCCGAAAGATGGCGTTGTGTTCTATAACACCCCGCAAATAATAATTCAGTATGAGAGTTGTGTTTACGTAAATAGTAGCACGCTTCTCTGTCATTAAAATAATAAATCTGATAAACAAATTGTCGAAACCTAACAAAAATGCCCGGTGTTTCCTATTCAAATGAAGAAAAGTTGGATATGTTAGCGCTGTACTTGCTGTCACAGACAAATGCCGACATTACCTCAGGAAGGTATTTGAAGATGTACCCCGAACGACGGCAGCCTCATAAAACCCAATTTAGAACAATGGTTGTTAATTTGATCTACTTTGGGGCCTTCGAACAACCTGGAAGCGGATACAACATTGACAATGAAAATCACAACAGAAACATTTTACAAGCTGTCAACGAAGACCCTAGTAAATTGGTAAGAACTGTAGAACGGGAAATTGGTGTGTCAAAATCAACAGCACAGAGAGTGCTGAAAAAGAATAAGTACCATCCATACAGACCCACAGTAGTTCAAGGACTTGAAGAAACTGATTTTTCAAGACGAATGCGCTTCTGTGAGTGGTATACAAGGAAGTGTAATGACAATCCCGATTTTGTTAATCATGTCTTGTGGTCCGGTGAAAGTAGGTTCACGAAATGTGGAGTTTTTAATCAGCACAACACTCATCATTGGGCTGTGGAAAACCCTCACGAAGTGGCAGGGAGACGTCTACAGACCAGATTTGGGTTTAACGTTTGGTGTGGGGTCATTGGTAGTTTAATCCAACTTACCTTACTCAATTGGGTAGGTATCAATCAATCATATCAGGAAATCGACTTATAGGATTATTTTCATTCGACTACAGCCTAAACGGACAGAGATAACTAGAGCTTTTGCGAAATCAGGTTGTGCCGCATTACGAGCTACTCTAATCGAAGATGAGTTCAGAAGATCCTGGTTTCAACAGGATGGATGTCCGGCTCACAACACCAGTCAGGAACTTCTTGATAGAGCAGTTTGAGGAAAGGATCATTTCATTAAATGGTACAATACCCTGGCCTCCTAGATCCCCCGACCTTTCGCCCTTGGATTTTTATCTCTGGGGTCATACAAAGAATGAGGTCTATGAATTTGATCCTCCTGCGACTATAGAAATCCTGAAAAAAAGAGTCTTTGACACATTTACAAATATCAACAGAAACATACTTGCGAGGGTTGTACGAAAAACAGTTACTAATTGTCAAAAATGCCTCGATGCAAATGGACGTCATTTTGCAAACTTGTAAATCAAAACCGAGACAGTTGATAACACATTACAGTATTTTCATCTTCAATATATTTGTATCTACCTGTAAGTTATTCAAAAGCTTGAGTGTTGATTGAATAAACAATAATTTTTCTGACTTTTTAGTCAATACACTCATAGACTCGTTGAGAAGTCATTATTTACGTCCATGTTCTAGTGAAAATTCAATGCGTTCAAGTTTAACACGTTCGCTGCACAACAAATTCGGTGACCTTAGGTTGATACAGTACCTATTATGGCCGGTTTAGCGAAGGCATAAGCATAACTTATTGATCAAAGCATTATTCTAGGGCACAAGTCATAACAGTTAAATGTATGAATACAGACCACAGTGTTTACTGAAAACATAAGTCGCAATGATTAAAGCATAAACATAATGCATAAGCGTAAAAGTTCCCAGCTTTCAACTTTTATGCACTAATTTATGCATGATCAGGGACTGTCTGATGACATTGACAATCTGCTGGACGGACTGGTTTTTTTATTTTGTTATTTTTGTCATTTACAACGGTGAAATAGTGAAGTATTGAGGTGAATTTGAGTGAAATTATTCTAGTGGAGTGATGATTTTTGAGTAGGGATTTTTTATTGAGACCATTGAACAGTTTACATGCATTTGGAATCTGGGTCATGTAAAAATCATGAAAATAAAATCATGTTGGAGAATGATTGGACCAAAATATCAACGATTACCGCGGCTACTGGTAAGCGATAATTATGTTTGACAGTTGTTATGTATTAAATACCACATTCCATAAACACCCTAATCTCTTATGCTCTTTGCATTAATGAAGTGACTTACGCCTTGATCATTAATATTATGCTTATGCGTTCACTAAACCATACAATTAATGATGTTTTGCGACAAATAAATCATGGCCTCCTTGGAAAAGATTGAGTCCCAGCTACGAAGTGTGATATTTCCATGATACTCAAATCTTTTACGCACTTGTGGGACATCACTTTACTGGAAATTTTACACTCTTTCCAAAAATCGAAAAATCCAATATGGCGGCCATAAGAAAAATGAAAGTTGAGGCGGGTTGCGGAAAAACAAAAGGCGATTGGGACATGTCATACACACCATTTTATTCGTCTTAAAAAAGTGTCATAATGTCACATTTTCATAGCTGTCCAATCAGCTGTTTCGGATTTACTGGCAAAAAACAAAATCCGTCATTTTCGGTTTTTCGCCGATATTTCCAAAACCAATTGACCGATCGCAAATCTGGAACCGAATATCGAATGCACTAGGTTTCCTCTAAAACTTTCCCTATTTAACCTTTGATGTAGGTATAATAGGAGCCAAGATCCCTGTATAGAGAAACGAATTTGGGACACACTGTATGTGTGGATTTGTACGTGCCTCCAATTTCTGTTCTCCAAGATTTTACTGAGTTGCTCTTCATCTCGAGTTACGCTGGTCAAGTCATGAGATATCTTGACAACTGGTTCTTCTTCTATCGTTGGTGGATTCCGAAGGGTGAGGTTCAACATCGTGAGTTCTGGTACTGTTTTTGAGTAGGAGGCAATCACAGGAACTGTATCAACCCTTTTTGATGTTAGGATGTTGTGCTTTGTTCTTACTATGAAGTCTTGATATATTCGTAGAATGCCGGTGATGTATGGTACAATGTCTTCTCGGATTCTATTGCACGTCACTGCTGCCATTGTGACATCCTTCGTGATGAACATCCATGTGTTGGGCATGTAAAGCTGCTTCCGTAATATGGATGGTAAGTCAACCTTCCGGGTCCTACAGTCGGGTGCCTCCACCTTTTTGTTTATCTGGTCGATGACACAATTGGGATTGTTTTCCATATCTTGACGGTTACTGGAGTACACACGTAGCTGCTAAGACCACGTCACAGTCTTGGAACTCACTGTCCGTTAGCTGGAACAAGTTCATTATTGTAGTCCACTGCCACAATTTCGCTTGGGATATCCAACGCCCAGTATGACCCATTCGCGACGATGAGAGAGGTTGGGACTGCCTTTCAACAATTCAGACTCCGAAATGCCTTCGATGGGGAAGTAACCAGATATTCTGATCCACTCTTCATCATGGACCACCTCAGTCCTTCCTGGAATTGTTAGAATTTTTATGTTCAATGGAAATTTTCAATTTGCTTTCTTGGTGATCAAGTCTATGTAAAACGGTGACATCAACTCGTGTATTGTTTTCCTATTGAATACAACTCCAAAGACCTTGGCATAGTGATTGCGTAGCTCTGACACGACATTATTTGCCACTTGATATGCGCTAAGGAGATGAATGTTCAACGCGTTCTTATACCCTGCCTAATACCATGTGTTTATCATATTTATTGCTTCCAGACCTTGATTGAGGTTTTTACTGAAGTGTTCTAGCTGTCGCTGAATCCTGGCCTCTGTTTTCTTGATGTGTGATGTGGCTGATATCATGACTTTTGTTTGATGGTTAGCCGCCCTAATGAGTACTTCTTGATTATCCTGCAGATTGTCTATGTCCCAATACACTTGGTCATTGACTCCAAATACTGTCGGCAGAAACTGGCCAAGAATTTTCCTTTTTTGTTGGCTTATGGTTCACATGCTTTTCCCTACGAGTATAATTTCATCTTCTAGTTTCCTTAAATGTCTAGCAAAAATGTCACATTGTGTTTCCCCTGATGTTTTCTTGGTTTTCTGGCATAACTTCTGAAATTGCTTGACCATTCCATTAACTCTTTGGACCTTGTCTTCCACCTTGGTTTTGTTGAAGTTTAGCTGCAGCCGAATCACTTCTCGGTTGATTATATAGCTGCTCCGAGATGCTCTATGAGTCCTTTTTCTGGATGATGAATCGTGTAGTTTGCTTTAAATGTTGGTGTGATTTTTATCAATCCTGCTCCTCGTTTGACTGTTGCTACCCGAACTATCTCATCTTTTCCAGGTTGCGTTTCTGTTCTTCGTCCTAACGTCCATTTTGCTGGATTGATATTGACTTCTTTCAGTAGCACTAGAGTTCCTGGTCTTATATTTTCTTCCACGGTTTTCCATTTGTATTTAATTTGCAGTCTACTGAGGTATTCAGTTCTGGTGCAACAATGTAGTCAATTCTTCGTTGGTCACTGGCGTTTCTCCAATTACTCGTTTCAGGTGATGTTTCATTGATTTGACAACGGCATTCCACAATTCTCCAAAATGTGGAGCTGATGGAGGGATGAGGTGCCATTGAGTTCCCATGCCACTTAACTGATCTTGCAATTGGCTGTCTTGAATGATCGCTCGAACTTCATTCTCTAGTTGTCGCCCTGCTCCTATGAATGTTGTTCCATTGTCGCTGTACATGTGATTGATGGTCCTCTTCTTGCAGTGAATCTTCGATGAGCAGCCAAGAATGTGTTGTTTGTCATATCGCTCACTACCTCTAGATGGACTGCTTAACTATAAAATTATATTGATTAAACAAGCCGAATTGTGGAATCAAATTACAAATAAATGCACTCTCATTAGAAAATACCAACATTTTGGGTGATTATTCTGAAAAATTTCTGATGTATCTAATTACTCAGTGCTATATTTGAATGTTATTTCCATTGTTTGAAGTGTTACTTCTTCTATTAAATTATTTTTATTTCAACTTTATATCTTATTGTATAGTATATCTTATTGTATAGTCTGAAACCAACGTTGGCATTTTCGATGATCCGATCAGCTTTAATACATGTCTCCAGTTATTTGGGTTTTTGCTAAATACGGCAATTTTTTTGAAAAATAACAAGAGCAAAAAAAGTTCCAGAACTAAATGCCCCATAAAATAAAACAAAAATTGTCAATTTCGTCAACGGGTCAAAAACTTCTGTCTTATTTTGAGGGTGCATCATACCTTATCAATGTTGAAAGTTACAGTTTCACTGTATAATGTGTTTGTTAAAAATAAAAAATAAAATAAAATATTCGTTTATTTAGCAAATATGCTACATACATAAACATTCCAATAAAACAATATAGCTTAGATAAAATAAGTTAAAAATAAATAGAGCAATAATAAAATATACATATACGATTACAACAAAATAGTCTCGTTTCTTAAAATTTCATAACTACATATTCACGAGCTAACTTCTTGAATAAAAATAGATTATGACAGTCTTTCAATTCTTTTGGTAAAGAGTTAAACTCATAGAGCCCCTTATATAAAATTGATCTGTAATGTTGACTAGACATGCACTTATCATATGGTATAAAATCATTCCTATTTCTCGTATGATAATTATGAACATTTTCAAAAACTTTGGTTTTATCTCACAAATATGCCGGTAAAAGTCTATTTCTAATTTTGTAAATGAAAACAAACACATTAAAAACGATTTTTTGCTTAACGGACAATAAGTTTAAAGCTGTTAACATTGATTTTATGGAGGTATATCTATCACATTTCAATATCACCCGTAAAGCTTTGTTTTGAATCAATTGAAAATCTTGCATTATAAAGTTAGGAACATTATAAAATAAAGTGCTGCAAAACTCCAAGTGTGGTGCTGCTATACTGTTATACAATAAAAGCCTGGTGTTTGTTGACAAATGTTTTCCTATTCTTGCGATGAAGTTGACTTTTTTTGAAAATTTTCTTATTATGTATTCAGCATGAGCATGAAAATTTAGATGCTTATCCAATATAACACCCAAATATTTCATTTCATCGACAATCTGCACCTCACAGCCATGTATACGAATATTTATATCATTAACATTGATACAAGATAACCTATTTTTTTTACCAAACAGACAAAACTTACATTTAAGAGCATTAACACTGAGATTATTTAAACACAGCCAATCAAAAATTGAGTCTAAATCAGTATTTATAAGTGTTTGCAACTGTCCTATATCTTTGCCTGTGACATATATCATCGTGTCATCAGCGAATAATTGCACATTTGAAAATTCCACAACGTTGACTAGATCATTAATATACAACAAAAACAATATTGGGCCAAGAACAGTACCTTGAGGAACTCCATGTGTGACGGACTGCATGTCAGACAACGAATTTTTGAATTTCACAATCTGAGATCTACTTGTTAGATAGGATTTGAACCAATTCAGCACATTCCCCCGCAAACCGATATTTTTCAGTTTTTCCAGAAGTCTATCCCTGTTGACAGTCTCGAAGGCACGTTTAAAGTCAAGAAAAACCGCTAACACTAAATTGTCATTGTCTAACTACCTCACAAACTCATCACAAATGCTGACAATGACTGTTTCACAGGAATGGAATTGCCGAAAGCCCGATTGGTTAGACACTAGGATGCTATTTTCCTCGCAGAACTCCAGCAGCTGTTCCTTAACCGCCAACTCCAATACTTTTTCAGGGACCGGGACTGTATTTATTGGCCTGAATTCACTACATACACAAGTATTTGATATCTTTGGTACTGGCAAAATCGTTGAACATTTCCAGACAACCGGAAATACTCCATAATTCAGTGATGTGTTCACGATGTCCAATATTCTATTTCCAGCCACTGCAAAAACATCTCTAAAAACCTCCGTCGAGATACCGTCATCTCCTCCTCCCACTTTTTTCATGTTGGATACAAACATCTTCATCTCTCTCATTGTGACTGGTCTAAATGATGAAAATAAGGCATTCGGTAGAGTAACATTCATAGTCCCATAATTTCTTGTGTCAGCAAACTTTGGAATATTAGCGATTATCTCTTCTATGCTTTCAATGAAATAGTTGTTGAATTTGTTTGCTATGTGCGACTCTTCACTAACAACTTCATATGGAAATTTGATGCTGTCTGGAAGACTTGGATTTTTACTGGGAAGAAGTTTTTTGAGATGTTTCCATAGCTCTTGAGGATTTTTCTTATTATTAACAAAAACACCTGAAAGGAAGAGAAGTCAAAGTGACATTATCAGAGTGCACAAAAACATTATTCTATGCACAAAACATCATGGGATATTTTGTGTTAGAGTATCAGATTAGCTTACTAGTTCTCTCAAATTATTCATTTCCAGTAATAAATCCATACCTAAAGCACTTCCAAGCATATACTTTATTAGGTTATGGGCCCAGACACCCTACTGGTGCTATAAAGAAAAAAAATATGGACTTTGAGTGGAGTTGAAGATTGGCCGGTATGGAAACATAAAATGCGAGATACCTATGTAAGATTATCATGAAGGAGCCTCAGACGTTATCGATGGTGAGCTAGTTAAACCTGCACCACTTGCAGAAGACGCGACGGAATCACAAATCAAGAAATACAAGGAATGTTCTGATCTGTACCGTAAGGCTAATAGCTATGCCAAGTCAATGATAACGAGTGCCGTTTCTGATTCAGTATATCAGAAGATCATGGACAAGAAGTCAGCTTTCGAAGCACGGAATGCATTGAAACAGCAGTTTGAAGCATCAATTAGGGATCAGCTTTTCAAAGTTTGTACAGAATTTTTCGCATTTGCCTGGTCATCAAAAGATGATATTTCCACTCATATCGCAATACTGAAGAATTTATGGGTTGAATTTAACAATGGTTTGAGAGCTAAGGGAGAGAATATGTTGCCCGATCTACTAATTATTTGTAAAATCCTCCATATTCTATCTAGTTCTTTTGAATCATTCAAATCAAGTTGGATGTTTGGTCAGTACCAAAGAAAATGAAAAGACTCTCGATGAATTAACTGTGCAGCTGTGTATGTTTGAAATAAGCTTCACAAGACGGTTAGATCAAGAAACACCGTGCCAAAAGCCAAAAATATTGGGAAGAGGGAGATTCCGAATAAGAAAGATTCAAGAGCTAATACTATCTGTCACTACTGTAAAAAGAGAGGACATTGGATAAATGATTGCCCCAAATGGAAAGCAGATGGGCGACCACCTAGAAATCAGGACGAAAAAGCAGCAGGAAAAAATGCAGAGTCCACTCATACAGCCTTAACATCCGTAGATTTAGAAGTTCAGTCAACCAAGCCCAATAAATCAGTGTGGTGGGTTGATAATGGTGCAACCAAGCATGTTACCAATACAGCGATTTACTTTCGTGATTTTGAGCATTTCAGTGTTCCTTGTTCAATAAAAGCTGCTGGAAAAAGAAACGCTTGAAGCTATTGGAAAAGGCACTATTCAGTTTGTAAATACAAACAAAGCTCGAACAGATATGTCGTTGTCAGAAGTTATGACACTGATAGTGTTTTCGATTGGGAAAACAAGGGTTGCACTGGGTTTGACCACGGGCAAAACCAGTTATGATGAAAATTTGCTCTAGGGCAATCCCAATCGAACATACATTTTTCATCGTGTGCTATAATACTGCACGGTAAAATTCCGATTGAATTGAAATTGGAATCATTAAACTTCTTGAAAATCTATTATTATGTTGTCTCTGCGTAGCGGCTGAAGTGACTCTAAAACTAAACTAATTAGAAGTCCATTTCTCATTCCCAAATGACAAAATCTTGAGACCAATCAATAGTTTTGTATTATATAGATCATAGATACTAGGAAACATTTTTTTGAGAAATTAGGTATATGCACCGGATTTTAAATGAAATTAATTCAGTTTTGAGTAGGTACTAGTTTTCCATAACTCGTCAACGTCAGTATTTCTTTTTTTCCGGCTAGATTCCAACAATAATAACTAACTCGAAATCTGTTGTCCACTCACAGAATCACCTCACGCGACGTTTATATCCACCATTTTTCATGTTTTTTTTCAATTTTGCTAATGCACTGAAATTGCACTATACCAGCACGAGCTCAAAGACCTCGTGCCGAAAAATCTGCACTGAGTGCAAAACTCATTGACCCGGTTTCCCAATCGAACATACAAATCCGCTCGATTTCTACCAATCGAACATAAATATTGCCCGAGTGTTGCACCAGTGCTGCCCGATTTTACCAATCGAAAACGCTATGAATGAGGTGTGGTATATTCCGGAAGTTTCAAAAAATCTATTTTCAGCTTTGGCTGCACTTGACAGGAATATCAAAAGTGCTTTCCAATCATCCGAAAGATAGTGCTGGTCTCAAGTTGATGAGGAGGTAGCTGTAACTGGTAAAAGAGAATTTGGTGGGACTCTATAGAGCTATTTTTCTCGGGCCGCGCATGCGCTTGTGACATCACCCAGCCACCAGTTGCCCTAACTGGTGGCTGGGTGATGTCACATGTGACAATATTTATAACCTCCAAATTGCTGTCAGTGTCAGTGCCAAGTTTGGATGAGGTTTAATCGAGTTTCATGAAGAGTTACATACCTATTTGTTGATTCAACAATACATAAATAAAACGTGGGTAAGTGAAGTTCATCTATAGGTCAAGAAGCGCCATTTCTGTTCAAGCAAATGTCATATTTTTGTTTTGACATCACCTTCGCGTTCACATTGCAGAACAGACTTTATGCTTTATCCTTGTTCTACTTTCAGCAAGACAAGCATAGAAGCACGGTCGTGAACGTGATACTGCTTGTCACTTGCTCTGGTTAGAACGCATGCGCTTTACGCTATCGGCGAGAAAAACAGTCCTATTCAAAACTGATATCAAGCCGATCGTTCCCCAACAAACAGTCACAATCAATACTGTTGCTGCAGTCGATTCTATGCTTCAGTTGTATCACGAAAGATGGGGACACCAAGATAAGAATTGTCGGCAACAGAAGGTCCATGCATCTATGCACTTCGGCTGCAGGGCAATAAAGGTACTATTTAACTAAGTGAAAATTCTAATAATCTGAAGTAAGTTGAAAAATGATAATCGTAATCAGAACTTGACATCACCAAACAAAGGCGTATAACGATCCAGCAGTCCTTGAAACCGCATTCACTTCCTCCACTTCAAATCTTGAAATCCTTGAAACTTCTTAATCAGGAGCCACGGGTAGTCCCCCCTGAGTGACGTGAAGAATGAACGTTCACGAACTGAGGAAATGCACTCTCTTGGACTTGGCTGAAGGATAGGTTCTGATAGCAGGTTGCGAAGATGACTGTGGCGACGGTATCAACGAAGCTGACCCTGTAGCTGAAGATTGAATTCTCACTTGCAGCACCATTTGTCTCCATGAAGGCAGGTTTCAGTCTCTCCGTGGAAATGATTGTGGGAGTACCGTCTAGATCAACTTTGAAAAAATACTCATTAACTCTCTCTATAATTTTGTACGGTCCACGATATGGAGCTTCCAGAGGTTTTTTGACTTCGTCAACTCTAACAAAAACATGGGCACATGTGTGGAGTGTTTTGTGAGAGAAAGGCCTAACTCTGCAGTGGTGGGCTGCTGGAGCTGATCGAATATTTCGCATCATGACTTGAAACTTTTCAACAAAGATTTGTGGCTCGATAGGAACATCTTCATCGATGAAGTATTCACCAGGTATACGAAGTGTTGTTCCGTAGACCAATTCTGCAACGCTAGCTTTGAGATCATCTTTAACACTGGTTCTGAGTCCCAAAAGCACAACTGGCAATACGCTGATCCAGTCCTTCGATGAATGACAGGTTATTGCCGACTTGAAGGATCGATGCCATCGCTCAACCATTCTATTTGACGCCGGATGATAGGCCGTAGTTCGGATATGGGTGCTGCCAATCAACTTGACCAAGGCACCGAAAAGCTTGGATTCAAATTGGGAGCCCCTGTCACTGGTGATGGTTTCGGGAGCACCAAAACGGCTGACCCATCCCTCGAAGAATGCATTACTAACAGTGTCTGCTGTGACGTCTTTAAGAAGAATGGCTTCAGGCCATATAGTAAAACGATCTATCATCGTTAGGCACTAACGGTAGCCCTGGCAAAGTGGCATCACAACAATATCAATATGTACATGTTTGAAACGTCCACTAGGAATATCTATTTTCAAAGGAGCATTTCTGATGTGTCGCTGGAATTTGCTTCTCTGACATGCCAGACAAGTTGGCGCCCAATGTACAATATCTCAATTCATGTGTGGCCAAACGAAACGTTCTCGAATCAGATCCTTTGTAGTACGACCATTGGGAGATGTGACATATTGTGTTCATTGTCGAAGATCTGCCGTCGAAGAACCTCTGGAATCTTATCTTCTGATATGGCTCAAAAAATGGTAGTCTCGGTATTATCAACTCTAATTTTCTTAAGCTGCAATGAAGTAGAATTAGAATCAAGAAGATGTTGCAGCTGTTCATCATTGGTTTGCTGATCGGCAATTTCTGCAGTGGAAACGATGATAGACATTTGAATTGCATTTATTCTTGATAATGCATCAGCAACGATGTTGGATTTGCCGGAAACATACACAATGTTCGTCGGAAATTGACTTATATATTGTGAATGTTGTTGTTGTCTGAGAGATGCCTTGTCGGACCTCTGAAAGAATGCAAATGATAACGGTTTATGATCAGTAAACACCGTCACATTGCGTCCCTCCACATAGTGTTTGAAAAACTTGATCCCCTTGAAAATAGCTAGAAATTCTCTGTCGTAGGTACTGTAGGATTTTTCAGCTTTGGATAGCTTTTTCGTGAAGAGTCCTAGAGGTTGAGTAATACCATTGATGGTTTGATCTAGCGCAGCTTCTATGGTCATATCAGACGCGTGGCAGCGAAGTGATAATTCAGCTCCAGGCGCAGGATATGCAAGTTGGACCGCATTTGCAAGAAGTTCCTTACAGCATTTGAGAGCTTCATCTGCTTCATGTATCCATAAAACAGGGCGCTTGTCATTCCTTTTGGAGTCCGGAATAAGATCAACCAATGGAGCATGAACTTCAGCAGCTTTAGACATGTTGAGCCTGTAGAAATTCCAGGAACCCAAAAATCTACGCAGTTCTGCAACTGTTTGAGGTTTGGAATAGTTTTCTATTGCTTCTACACTGTTGACTGTGTATTCCAGGTGGGTAACTTCTGATTGGACAAAAGGGCATTAATTTATGAGCATTGATAGATAGGCCATGCTGCCGCAATTTGTGAAAAACTTGTCGAAGAGGATCTTCATGTTCGGCAGGTGACTTTGGGGCAACTAGAATGTCATCTATGTAGACGTGACAAAAATCTTAACCTCGCAAGATAGAGTCCATCATTCGCTGAAATGATTGTGCAGCATTACAGAGACCAAACGTCATCACCTCAATTTCGAAAAGCCCAAAAGGAGTTATCACTGCAGTCTTGGGTCGATCCTCCAGAGCCAGTGGAATTTGGTGATAGCCCCTGGACAAATCCAATGTAGAGAAAACGTTGTTCCCATGTAGTTGAAATGTGAAATCTCTCAGATGTGGAATTGGGTAGCGGTCAGGAATAGTGACTTTGTTCAATCGTCGATAGTCTCCGCATGCTCGCCAACCACCACATTTCTTTTGAACCAAATGCAGTGGACTTACCATGCGCTATTTGATGGCTCACAGAGTTGTTGTTCCAGCATGTGGTTGAACTCGGCCTCTGCTGCCTGAAGTTTTTCAGCCACTAGGCGACGCGCTCTTTCAGCCACTGGAGGTCCTTGTGTTACTATGTGGTGCTGAACTCCGTGAGTAGAAGGCTTGAAACCCACAGGTCTGGTAACTACTGGAAAATAATTTAAAATATGCAAAAATGGATGTAGGGCATTAACTGAACCGATTGTTTGTTGAGTAGAGTGCACAACTTGTGCTACTCTACTCAGCTCGGTTTTTCCATCATGGGGCTGTTTCCTCTTGAGATCTACCAGCAGGACATGGTGTTTGAGGGAGTCTGCCCCAATGATGGGATGAGTCACATCTGCCACAATGAAAGTCCAGGTAAATGGACGTCTCAATCCCAGGTCAAGTGTGAGCGTAGATCTACCAAAGGTGTTGATTGATGAGCCATTTGCTGCATATAACTTAATACTGGATTCTGATTTGGTTTTTGTTGAGCATTTAGCAGTTTTCCTGGGTAAGACAGAAATATCAGCACCTGTGTCGACCAAAAATCGCAATCCTGTAGTCTTGTTTTCAATTTGCAAGCGTGACGTGAAATTGCAGGCTTCGGAGACGCTTGCTATCTTCGAAGTCTGCTCTAGTTTGACGACTGGTCATTGATCCCGAAGGAGCAAGGACTGCGGCAAGACCGACCTCTGTAGCCAAATTTTTGATGATAATAACAATAGCCCCCTTGATTATTGTAACGGGTAAGTGACTTATCGTGATTTCTGCTGCTAGAACGGTTTCTGCCTCTGACCTGGAGTTGTAAGTCTTCCATTCTTTTGGAAAAGGTATTTATTTCAGTCACTAGATTGTCTAAAATATCGGATTGATTAGTATGTTGACTTGATGTTGAAGCAATGGCGTTGACATCGTTTTGAATGGCTAAAATACTGGGTTTGGAAACTTCTAATATTTTGTCTCCCTGCATAGCTAAGCGGGTGAGGTCAGCTACCTCACTAATAACTAGAATACCTCGTACATGTTCAGGCAGGTGTTCCAAGAACAAGCTACGCAAAATACTATCACTACATTGATTACCTGCCAAATTTCTCAGACGTTTTAGAAAATTGGAGGGTTTCTCATCTTAAAATTCAGCTCCTCTGAAAAGTCGGCGAAGTTTACTTTCATTTGTCTCGGAGAAAGCACCAATGAGTCTGCCCTTGATTGTTTGATACTGGTCTTGTGCAGGTGGATTCGTTATCATATCTGAGACAAAAGGTAACGGGTCATTGTCTGAATTGGCAACTATGTAACAAAATTTCGTAGCGTCAGCAGTTATTCTGGATATCGTTAACACAGCTTCCACTTGTGAGAACCAAAGCGCCGGATTTTCTTTCGAGAAAGGTGGTAATTTTATTAATCGAACCTGTGCCCCTATTCTTTGATTTTAGGGAGTGAGATTATGAGAGAGATTTGACGTTTCTTCCTGAAGTCTACAAAAAAAACCCTATTCTTGAAATATCTCTATGGAAATATGTAGGACATTTTATCTCTGTGCCCCTATTCTTGAATTTCAGGGAGTAGAGATTAACGGAGAAACTTGAAGGTTTTCCCTGAAGATTTCAAAAACCCTATTCTTGAATTGTTTGTATAGACATTTCTGTGACTTTCAATTTCCCAGGGAGTTTGAAATCTCCATTGGTCATGAGCAAGTGAGAATGACTGGGAGTAGAAATAATTTGAAAATATGACGTATTTTCTGTTGTATTTCGTGTTTTATATTATTATGTGTTATATTCGTGTTTTTATTTCTATGCGGGAAATGTATTTTTTTTTTAAATGGACAATATAAATTGAATCTTGATTCGGAATAATCTCATGAAGTATAATGATGTGTGGGAGGTTCTAGAGAAAGGCGGTCAATATAGGTAGAGATATTCCAGTATTAGTTGGTATAGTGTTTTTATAAAATCACTGTGTGTCGATAAAATATTCATTGAAATGATAGATGTGTTGAGTGGTAATGAGGATGTAAATTTTTCCGAATCAGGGTGATTTTTAAGATGATACATTCCTCGTAACACTGTATAGAACGTAAGAAAATTGGAAAAAATTTCAGATAAAATTATGTCTGAAAATGCTTTGTTTCCGGGATACTGGGTGTTACAGTTTTATGAAAAAAAAACAAATTTTTACAAAAGTTTCCTACCCCTCTAGATATTTCCACAAAACTTCTTTCGATCGTTAAATTACATTTTTCGATGTGAAAGTTTTGAACAAATGTCAACCAGTGGCAAGATTTGTTTTCTATTTTTTTAAAGAAAAAATTATAGGCCACTGCTTTTTTCTGAAAACAATATTTTGCTTGAAATATTCATCTACTTTGAAGTTAATTTGGTCACCTGATACTTTCTCATACGACGAACGGTTTTCGTTTAAAGATATAAAAGTCATTTTGATGCATGAAATAACCGCTAAAATCTGATAATATGGTGTTTTGTATGTGAAATTCATTTTTGCCCAATTTGTATTAAAGTCTGGTCGATCACATACATCACTACAATTCAAATGTAATATTATCTCATCTCGAAAACGATGCATTTTCGGACATAATTTTAATCAAAATATTTTCTTATTTTGTTTCATTCTGTTCAGTGTTAATCAACTAGCATTTCCTTTCTGCGTTCGCTAGTTTTTTTGCAAGGCGAATCTGTTTTATATCTTCACTATTAAAGTCTTCCCGTTATTGTTCTAGACCAAAAGTAGTGGATTGTCTTCACAATATAAATTGCTGGAAACTCGAACATATACATATTTTTTGGTTAAATTCAAAATCCAATATCTTCAACGAAGATCGAGATATTTCAATGCGGTTTGCGAATTTTGAAGCTAGTTTCATCCGGATTAAGCTGGTTCACTCGTAGCAACAAAGAATCATGATATACAGGGTGATTCATGGAGTCACGCAAAAAATCAAAATTTTTGTGAGTATGCCATTCCACTGGGCATCGGATTCAGGCGATACAATAATGGTTTGTTACTTTAGTAATGTCAATATCTCCAGATATTTTTGTCAGTTTTTTAATTTAACCCCGTCGCCATTAGATGCGCTCACAAACATCATGGAGGTGGAGAAAAATGTTTAAAATTACGGATTTCTACTGTTTTTGCAGAAGTGGGATAACTTGAAGGAAAAAATACCATGAACATTTTTTTTACCGATAAGGCACCTACACTCATGATCTGACTATGAAATGGCACAAGTCACAAGCCTAGACTTTGATAAAACTTTGATATTGCATCAGTTTGCAAAGAAGTATTGGTGCATATAAAAACTTCAATCGATTTGGCAGTTAATGGGAACTGGTGATTTGAAAAAAAATTGTTTAGGGCCCTTTTAACACGTTCAAAGAAGATGACAACAATAAAACTTTGTTCTGTGTAGCTTTTGAGAAAAATGTCTAGCTCCATTTGAAAGAGGTGCAAAATTTATGAAATTTCTCAATTACTAAACAAAGGATAGCTATGGGATTCTAAACATGGCAATAATGACCCATTTTTCATGATTTCTTCAAAATTTTGCAAAGTTTAAAATTTTATAGCTACACCATCCCTTGTTCAATTATTATTGTGACATTTTCTATTGATGCTAGCCATTTTAATCAAAAGTTACACAAAAATAAAAATTTACTTTTGACATCTTTCCCGGTCCCGTGTCATTATTGTTACTTCACCTAAATGGACAATATAAATCAAATCTTGATTTGGAATAATCTCACGATTGATGTTGTGGAGGAAGCTCTAAAGGATGTCGAATAAACACTTCGCTTTTGGGTGTTTGACACACGGCTTTTCGGAATTTTTGAATTACGAGAGATACGTGGGAGTAGAGAAAATTCTCCCAAACTGTCTTTCGTTTGGGAGAATTTTCTCTAACACTTTCAAGAATAGGGGCACTGAGTTACTTCGCTTTCACCCGGTTTTTCACCTGATGCGTCAATGCGGTTGGACATGGCGGGGAGTTGCAATGAAGGATAAGGCACAGTTTCCAAATGATGAGTCGCGAATCTTAACGATGATCGACCACAAAATATCGCACAACACTTGGTATGAGTCCAAAGTCCAAGTTCACGAATAAAAGTACTGTCACTGTCACAATAGCACGATTTCGCTGCTTTGCCCTGGATCACGTCGGGGTCACCAATTAATGTAGGCACCAGAAGGTCCATACATTTATGCACTTCGGTTTCAGGGCAATAAAGATACTATTTAACTAAGTGAAAATTCTAATAATCTGAAGTAAGTTGAAAAATGACAATCGTAATCAGAACTTGACATCATCAAGCAACCGCGTATAACGATCCAGCAGTCCTTGAAACCGCATTCACTTCCTCCACTTCAAATCTTGAAATCCTTGAAACTTCTCAATCAGGAGCCACAGAATCATGTGAAGAATAGATTACAGCAAGAACTTGGAATCAGTGTAAGGTTGAACAGAGACTTATGTGAACCATGCATGTATGAAAAGTCACATCGTCTGCCTTTTGGATCCAGAGTGAAACCAACACAGCCTGGTGAGTTGTTTTCTATGGATATATGTGGACCTTTAGATCTGTCGTTCCAGAAGAAAAGATATTTGATTGTCTTGAGAGATGACTATACAAAATTCAGATATGGGTATCTATTACGAGAGAAGTCAGAAGCTAAAAATGTCTTGAAGAACATGCTAGCCTCCCATATCAAACTTCAGAATATCTCACAATTTTTATTGTGGGCCCGGACGCCCGGACTATAAGTATTCGTTGCCCCGCGTTTGACAGCTCCCATCATATCAATATAACTTGGATACGATACAAGCTGTCAAAAAATTCAATGTCAAGGCTAAATAAATGTGTTCTCATTTAAGCAATGGGGAAAACAAGTTTTTGTCGCTTCTCGTCGTTATTTAGTTCTCTAGTGAGGCGTTCAAAAAAGTTTTGAAGTCAAGAGGTATCACACTGAAGATAACAGCGCCTTATACGCCAGAGCAAAATGGCGAAAGTGAGCGTAAAAATCGAACTTTCGTTGAAATTGCTCGAACATTCAAGTATTCCAATCCAGATGCAGAATCTCCTGTGGCAATTTGGGCGGAATTGGTGAGCACAGCTATTTACGTCCTGAATAGAACCGGAAAATCTTGTGTTGAAGGCGTAAGTCCATATGAGCTTTGGACTAAAAAAAAGCTCAGAATAAATCATCTCAGGTTGATTGGCTCAACTTGTTCCGCTCATATTCCAAAGCAAGAAAAAAAGGAAAGTGAATGAAGATGCTGTTAAAAGATTTCTGGTCGGATACGATGGCGATGAGCGATTTTGGATTTGGGTAGAGGAAGAAAATGAAGTTTTTCTGTCAAGAGATGTGAAGTTTCCAGAGAAGTTACAAGATTGTGACCTAGAAGTGAAACTGAATTAACTGATGCCTCTTCAAACAAAAATAGAAGAGAAAGAAGAAGAGGAGCAAGATATCGAAGAAAAATATCTACCCAAATGGAAGAAGATAGTTCGACTGAAGACGAAGAAAGTGGAGAAGAAATCCCGTATTCGAGAAAATATGGACTAAGAGATCGCAGGAATATCAAAAAGCCAAAAGAGTGTATGAAGACTTTGTTGCTGAAGAAATTGTTTGTGAAGTAGCAGTTCTTGATACATATGAAAAAGCATTGAGCAGCAGAGAGAAGTTTCATTGGAAAAGAGCAATGGACAGTGCAGATCTATGTCTATATACTCGTCAAAAAGACGATACAGACAGTTTTACTGCATTATAATGGATTTGTGGCAGCAAAGTGTCAGGACGAATTGGACTATTTCATATCTAAAATGGAAAAGGACTTCAAAATAACCACAAGAGCAGCACACTATTTTCTGGGAACAAAGATAGAAAAATTAAATGATGGAAGTTTGAAATCCATCAACATGCTTATATCCAGAAATTACTAAAAAGATTTCAAAATGCAGGCCGGTAACGAAAAGTGTCTAGAACCAAGAAAATTTTTCCCTACAGACAAGCTGTTGGGGCATTGATGTACTTGATGGTTGGTACAAAACCTGTACAAAACCTGATTTGGCATACAGTGTTGGATTTCTGTCACGGTCATTGGAGAATCCAAGCACAGACAACATAATGATGTTGAAACGAGTGTTTCGTTACCTTGCTGGAACACAAACTTTGGACATCACATACCAGAACACAAAAAACAACAGTAATGGAGTGTTACAGTGACGCAGATTTTGGAGGCTGTACCAAAACTGGAAGGTCGAGTTCTGGCGTGGTTATCGTATTTGCTGGTGGAGCTATATCATGGAGCAGTCGAGGGCAAAGCATGGTAGCTATTTCAACAACCGAAGCCGAGATTGTGGCAGCTAGTGAAACAACGAGGGAAGTTATTTGGTTGAGGAGATTGTTTGGAGAGATCTGGAAGACCACTTTCATCCCAGTTCTTCAAGTTGATAATTCAGCAGCAGTTAAGTTAGCTAAAAATCCTGAGTTTCATGGCAGAACGAGACATAAAGTTGAATCACTTATTTGTTCGACAAAAAGAAGGTGAACTTGAAGTTGTACAAATATCGACAGAAGACCAATTAGCTGATTTGATGACCAAGCCCTTGTCAAAACCACGGCTGCAGTTGTTATCCAGGCAAATGTGTCTTCACTGAAGATAAAGAGTTTTTTTCACAAACAAGGGTGAGTGTTGAAAGTTACAGTTTCCACTGTATAATATTTTTGTTAAAAAAACCCCTGAAAGGTAGAGAAGTCAGAGTGACATTATTAGGGTATCAGATTAGCTTACTAGTACTCTTAAATTATTCATTTCCATTATTAAATCCATTCCTAAAGCACTTCCAAGCATATACTTTATCAATCAACACCTTATAACATCTCAATTGAAGTTCAATTACTATCGATCAATACCCTTGGTACACTTACAACGTCAACCAAATTTGGTGTTTTTAAGGTGAGGTATAACTGAGAAATTGAGTTTCTTCAAAGTTTAAAAACTCACTTGCAAGGCGAATAACATCTTAGGGGTATATGTATAGGTGAGTTCATTGCCGTTGCTGGAGGGGGCTGGCGAGGCTGGTGTGCCTTCGGCCCCCCCTGAGAGATTCATCGATTTTTTGAATCTGCGAGTATTCTGCCGATTTTGAGTGCGACCTGCAAAAAGTCCTCTTCTTGAATTATGCTCTGTGGTTTTGTGGCACATCGATGATTCACCGGATTTTTTTGGGTATTTCGTCATACCCTTGCAGGAAATTCTCACTTGGCTTGAACGCAAATTTAAATAAAAAATCACTTGATTGGAGATCTAAGATTTATTCAAGTCACTGTTGACTTGAAAAATTAATCAAACCAGTGCTCTTATACCTGATCTTCTTATTTGTTATCCAAGAAAGGGCCTATTAGGAGATAATAAAGCCTATCAAAATCAAACGTTCTGGAAGTGAGTCTGCTTGCGTCGCCAGAGGAACCTGAAAATTTGAATTTGGACTTTTTTTTTTCTTTTTAGGTTCCAATGCCGACGGAAGTAGATTCGTTTTCAAAACGTTTGATGATATGTAGAAGGTTTTATTATTTACCATAATAGGCTCTTTTTCAGGTAAACAAAAAAAGAAGGTCGGGTATATGAGCGTTGATTGATTTTTTGAGTGAACAGTCACTTGGAATGATCTGGGATTTCTAATTAAGTGATTTTTTATTCAAATTCGCCTTCAAGCAAAGTGAGATTTTTTTCGGAAATTTTTGAAAGGGGTGGCCAAATACTTAAAAAAAAAGCTGGTATTGAGTAAAAAAAGCAAAACGAGCTCTCAAAAATATATTTTCTAATTTTATTAGAAAGAAAAGAACAAAAACCAAATACATATATTTTTGTAACATCGCTTCTATTAAAAAAAAAAGATACTAACAAAAAAAAACTCAAACATTAGTTCTTTTCTCTTTCCGTTTTACTTTTGTAAGAGTAAACCATCTGAAACAACAATATTATGCTTTCACCTATTACCTATTCGGGCAAGATGGCATAGCATGCCATGCTGCCCAGCCGTTATATTTGCCAACTTGCCCTATATATGTGTTTTACAAAATTCATTGAAAAAATACATGTTCTCTACAACTTTTTGTGATAAAGCTTAAAAACAGAGGATTCGAGAGAAACAGAGATAAAAAGTGATAAAAATTACTCTTTGTAACAGTAAAACCGGTGAAAAGACAGAGAGCTCGGAGTTCAACAACGCAACCACTCTAAATCGTGAACTGTCATCGCTACCTTCACATAACTTCGTCAGCTCACTGTTGCCACATGAATAAGCATTATATTGTAAGTTTGGAAATTTTGAGGAAAGTTGTTTCTGCAGAACATGTGGTATGCCATTTAACCCGACTATGCCATGTTGCCTGCCTCTCCCCTATAACTTACAACGCACTTGTTTTTTTTTAAATCTGATCTACACTTGGGGCCAGGGTTGCCAGGCTGTATTTCAAAGGACAGTCACGTATATTGAAAAAATGTCCCGAGTCCCGGCGCATAACCGAACTGTTCTTGAAACAAATACAAAATAACATAGACAAAGGTTGTTATCTATATTGCGACAACAAAACCATTGCTGTGAAAGTTTTTATTCCAATGGGCACATTGTCCCTTCCCGCGATTGATTGGTCAACAATTTACAAGACATCCTTTCCACAAATCGTGAGAGTCTTGATTGGGTAGAGGACAAATCTTAGCAATACTTCGTACACAAGTTCCATTCTGGGTTCCAAGTTTTAACCACTCTGATCTTACCATCAGATCCGGAATAAATTCCTATCACTCGGGCAAAAGGCCATTTCAGAGGTGGGGTATCATCATCCCTTAAGAGCATCAAAGCATCAACAGTCAAATTTGGGGAAACTTCAAATCATTTTGGGCCGTTCTGGAGTCTATTTTAATAGTCTATTGACCAACGTTTCCAGAACAACTGCTAAATCTGAGATATCGTTTTCCAACATGATAGACGATTGTCGGATAAATTAGTCACGTCTTTTTCTGGATGAGCAGTCAAACTAGTTCCAATTAGAAAGTGTCCAGGGGTCAACGATTAAAAATCATTGGGGTCACTAGAAAGAGCGCAGAGGGAACGTGAGTTTAAGATAGCTTCAACCTGGGTTAAGGTCATTGAGTTTTGTTAAGGTTGTGTAGAATTCTTCGAAAGTAAGAGGTGTTTTTCCAATCAGTCTGACAATGTGGTATTTGGCGCTTTTTATCGCAGACTCCCATATCTTTTCCCAATGAGGACTCCGGGGCATAGACTTAAAATAACAAGACAAGTAACAAAACAAATATTACTAACCCCAACATCTCCCTCATGAAGCTATTTACTTTATTTCAGCGCCGTTGTCATGTGCTCTTAATGTTCTAGAGCTTTATAAAAAATACCGGCAAAAATAATTTAATTCAACTACCAAATCATCAATCTTAAACACCTATAATTCCGTATTCTCAGTTTTCCGTCACAAATGACTTTTCTGTCGTTTAAAAACATTGATGAAGGTGATGAAATATGGCAACATCCGGTCGAAACTTTGAGGACGGACAGCTGAGGCATTGTTTACAAACGTCCGCTTAAGTGAGCTTAATGCATTTATAGTTTGCTTATTTCTCAATTATTCAGAAAAAGTCTTGCTCTGTCTGTTCTAAATTGCGGGATTTAGTTTTTAATTGATAAACAATGCCTAAAAAGTGTGTAGCGTGTGGCCAGAGAAAAAAAACCGGCGAAAATCGGGCGTTTCACCGGTAAGTAGAGTTCATTTCTTAATTATTCAGAAAAAATCTTGCTCTGTCTGTTCTAATTTGCGGGATTTAGTGTTTAATTGATAAACAGTGCCTAAAAAGTGTGTAGTGTGTGGCCAGAGAAAAAAAAACAGGCGAAAATCGGGCGTTTCACCGGTAAGTAAACAAAAACAAAACTGGCCTATCATCATTGTGTTGGGACCAAAACATTCAATGCTGAAGGTATAGGCGTTACGTGTCTTGTTATTTCAAGTCTATGGTTTGGGGTGATATAAATTTGAATCCAATTTCATTTTGGGTGAAATACTTCTTGATGGAGTCAGAATTATGAGTAGATTTCAAAAAGTCATATAGTTCCTTGAGTTGGTTTCTTGCAACCAAAAAGTTTGTAGCATTGTTGCTATAAATAATTGTGGGATTTCCGTTTGAGGGTCATGATAAAAGCTTCAGTAGTTCAACTGGTGACTAATTCTCTGTGGACCGCCTTCGTGGCCATGCACACAAAAAGAGCTATGTAGCATTTTGAAACCGGAGCCTTCCGCAAATTTGAAGATTTCAACAAAAACGGACCACCATCATAGTCTATGCCTACACGACTAAAACACCGAGAAATATTCACCCTCTCTCCAGGTAAAGTAGCCATAGTATGGAATTGGCTGAGCACGAAAGCGGAAACAAGTGTTACAATTCCTTATGATTCCCTTGATTTCTCGTAATCCATTGAGGGGCCAAAACCCTAATCTGGAATTTGAGAGAACTGTCTGAGCACCAGCGTGTCCCAAACAGTTGTGTTCCTGATGCAACATTAAAGAGACTACATAGTTGTGGGAGGGCAATAGAATGAGGTATTTCTGATCGAAAGAGATGTTCGCGTTTGCCAATCGACCACCAACTCGTATTAAACCGTTTTAATCCAAAAAAGGGTTGAGCTTGATCAGGGTTTTATCATGCATGGATTGGTCTCTTTTCGTGTGACTCGTGTATTTCTTTGGGAAAATATCAATATTGGGATTGAAGATTTTCAACTATAGTGGTTAAGGAAATATCCAACTCATCTACGCTGAGTGGACCCAAGTGTTTAGTATTCGGTACCTTCAAGTTATGAACAAACCTGATGATATAGGCTACAGTGTGTTTCAGCTTTGAAAAACAAGAACATTTACTGAATAAATCAATCCAAAAGACTTCGTTTGGAGTCAAGTGTGTCAGGAAAGAAACTTTTCTTTCTTCAGGAAGATCAGTTACTGCTGTTAAATTGTCACAATCTAAAAAGTCTGAGTCAAAATTTTTCAAAAATTGGGGACCGTTCCACCATATTTTGCAATCAATTGCGCTTTTGACTGGGATGCTTCGAGAAAGGTAGTCAGCAGGATTGCCCGCTGATTTAACATGTCTCCACGTGAAGTTTGAAGTAAGATCCTGGATCTGTGCAACTCTATTTGCAACAAAAACATTCCATCGAGATGCATGAGATTTTAACCAGCACAAAGCGATCTGAGAATCTGTCCATAAGTCAACATCACTAAGCGAGAATCTACTTTCAAAAATTGAGATGAGCTTAGTAACTAGCTTTGAGAGAAGGACCATAGCATACAATTCCAATCGTGCCAGTGAAATTGTTTTAAGGGGGGCGACTCAAGATTTTGATGATATTGAAGCACAACAAATTTTATTGTCATTAACAGAGTGCGGACATAAATACAAGCAGCATACGCCTTGAGGTTGGAGTCTGCGAAACCATGAAACTCAATACTCTTGATAGATTTATCCAAGAAGAAATAACTGGGAATTTTCAACGTTTTGAGAAATGGTAAATTGTCCACAAATTGTTTCCATTCAGATAAAAGTGATACATCGGTGATACGAGAATCCCATTCCAATTTGAGGGTCCATAATTTCTGAATTATCAATTTCCCGATAATTATGACTGGCGACAAAAAACCTAGCGGGTCGTAACATTGAGCAATAACAGACAACATTTTTTGTTTTGTCACTGGATTGAGAGTTGGTATTTCTGGTATGGAAATACAAAAGAAGTCAGCAATTGGATTACATTTTAAGCCTAAAATCTTGTTTGGGGTTTCATCAAAGTTGATGTATTCAATAACGTTGAAATTTTTCCTAATAATCTTGGGGAATTGGAACACCATTTGTGAAGCTTGATGCCATGAGAGTTCAGGAGAGTGTTGAGTTGGTGGTACAATTTTTCCAGATCAGAATAATTATTATCAGAGTCGCCGAGAATATCGTCCATGCAGCACTGTTCCAATAAAACCTGTGAAGCGAGTGGAAATTGAGATTGATTTTTCAAAGCGATATCTTTTAAGACTCTAGTTGCTAGAAAGGGGGCACAATTTGTTCCATAAGTGACTGTGCATAACTCTATACACTGAATTGATGCATCGGGACTATTTCTCCAAAGAATGTTAAGTGAAAAAGCTTGATCGGGATTGATTTTGATTTGTCTGGACATTTTTTCTATGTCCGATGTGAGAATAGATTTGAAAGAGCGACAAAGTATGTCATAGAGATTAGGCTGAACTCGAGAGCCTTTGAGAGTTATGTCATAAAACGAGAAACCAGATGAAGTCTTACAAGACGCATCAAAAACTACACGAAGTTTTGTAGTCACACTGTCCTCTCTCAAGGGCGATGGGGCAGGAAATATTTAGGATGACCTTTTTCATTAACCGAGGAGAGGGGTACAAATTTACCATGTTCGAGTTCGACATATTCTTCGATGAATTTGTAATATTCTCGAAAATATTTTTGCGAATCGTTTTTCCAAACTAAAAAATCTTTTCTGAGCAATGAGTAAAGAATCTCCGAGTTTCAAATTCTCTGTAGGGGTTTGAGGGGTAAATCTACTTGATAAGAACCATTTTCTAATATGTTTGTGGTTTGTGTTTGAGAGAGATATGGCTTGAGGAATTTCCTCAACTGACCAAAACTTTGAAACAATATTTTCCAAACTGTCATTTTCATTTTTCACAAAAAGTAAAACATTTTGCTGTTGGGAGTCCGGAAGAGATTACAATGCTCGAGCAGTTGGTGAACCATCGAGAATTGTTTTCACCAACTAACCAACCTAAGCGAGAGTTTAGTAGTGTAGGAAAAATTCAGTTGTCTTTGTATAACAGGGTACTTTAGCCTATTAACTAATCTTTCAGTTATAAAAGATACTTGGGATCCGTTGTCCAATACAGCCTTTGCGTAAACACGGTGTCCATCTGTATCATGAAGAAAAACGGTGGCTGTGGTCAACAATACACCACTAGAGCGAACCAATGCAGCCAGTGAAATGCAGCGAGTGAAGTACTTTGTTGCGCCTATTGAGGGTTTTGGGAATTTTCACCTGAGAATCGCGAGTTATCGATTGAGTGTTGAGTGTTATCTGGGGTAAATCGAGTGTTTCTAGAGACAAATCGATAATTTTGGGGTATCTCAGAGTTTTAGGTTATGCAAAAATTAAGGGGTTGAGTCTCACGAAGGGATTGTGGATTATCATAAGAGTCTGACCTTGAAGTGTTTGGAGCTTGAGTAGAGTTGTTTGGATAAGGATTTGTATTCGAATTCGGGTGATTCATGTTCCTGGTGTTTTGTGATCTGGACGTTTGACCTTGAGTGTGTAGTATAGTATGATGTTTTTCAGAACAGAGAGACATAATTTTGAAGTAGAACATTGGGATACATTGTGTTTGATGCCAAGGCAATTGAAACAGAGCTTCTTAAAAACCACAAAATTCCTTTTTTCTTGTGAGAATCTTCGTTACAATATTAGCAGGGGCTTTCGGGAGATCCAACATGGGTATTTTGCACTTGGTGAGAGTGGAGGACGGGTTTGGGGTTATTCTTAGATTTGACCCCCTTTGGTACTTCAGAACTTGCAAGGTTTTCCAAAATTCAACACCTCTTTTCGAGAAATTCAAAAAAATCCCCGAGTCCAGGCAGTTCATCAAGGTCGCGTTCAGTTTCAAAAGCTTTTCTAGTTCCAAAATCTATTTTTTTTCCGAGCAAATAAATTAAATGGAATTCCCAGAGTTCCTTAGGGGCATATTTAAGATTTTCGAGAGAACACAGATTTCTTTTGCCGTTAGTGACAAATTCTCTTAAAGTCAACGCATTACATTTCGTTAGTGGATCTACTTCTAACAATGCTTTGAAAAGTGAGTTTAAGACAGAGATATTATTGTCATAACGTTTCTGTGATATTTCTAGGGCAGAGCGGAAGTTTTCATTGGTAACTGACAAGTTATCAATCAACTTTGGAGGTTCGTCCCGTAAGAACGATTTCAAATAAATAAATATTTGAATGTCTGTTAACTGAGAATTGTTCAAAATGAGTTCTGAGAAAAGTTGGAAAAATGTAGTCCATTCAGACACGTCTCCTTTAGAGGGTTTAATATTTATTTGGGGTAATTTTACTTCAACGTGATGAGATGCTTGTGCGTGATTTCTATTCAAACTAAAGCTAGTCAAACTAAGAGTATCCTGCCTGGGTGGTGAGAGTACCTTAATACAATAATTGTCGATTTGTGATAAAGTGTCAAAATATTTACTTTTAACATCATCTCGATTTTCTGAGTCTTCAATAGAAATTTGAATGAGATGCGATTTTCAAATTGATGAACATCAAGAACGGAGTCCTTATTTGTAAATACCCAATTGGAGATACGAGTCATAGATGCCTTTGAACTTGTGCGAATCTGCTTAACAGCGTTAACATCCATATGTTTGTTCTATTTGGGATTTGAAGTGTTGTTACAAGCTCGGTAACAAGAGATACGTTTTCAGTTCAAACATTGAAAAAAAATAATTCAGAAATTTTGACAAATATTTAACATAAAATCTTAACTGAAGAACCGCTGGGACGATTTTTATTATTTTTTATATGTTTGTTATTTCTGTGCCCCGAATAGTTATTTAAACATCGGAAAATTAAAGGAAACAGAAAAATCATGAACCAAATTCATTCAGCACATTATTTATTGATTGTGAGGCAGTATGGAATTTGCCGGGTCAGCTAGTCTCCTATAAAGAAGCACTTTACTAGTAAGAAAAATAGCTTTCAGGTTAGTTTCCAAGAAATACTTGATTTTTCGAAACTAGAACTATGACACAAATTAGTTTCTATCCAAGCAGGGCTGAACCCCAGAAGATGAAATTTCAATTCAAAATGTTTTTGCCTTTTTTACCTATTCATGCGTAAGTAGTATTAGTCTGTAGAAAAATGTCAGGGTCGCGAAATACTATGAACCTATATTTTTTTTCACTACTAATTGAGATGGAGGCATTTTTGGCAAAAAAAATCTCTTTTATATCACGAATTATTGGAGATACGTATAGGATATCCTATAGAAAGTTGCCTTTATGTTTTATGTAGAATTCATTTCGGTAATAAATCATTATTTTTTGTGTTTTTTTTTGTAGGAAAATGTATCCCCTTTTAAAATATATAAAAATAAATATACCATTACATTTGATTTTTTTGGAAAAAACTCAAAAACATGCTACCATTTCAGTTAACGCCATCTAGCGGCGACGGCGAAGGTCAAAAATTCAAAACCAAAGTTTTTTGAAGTGCAGATCATGCTCTTTCATATGAGACCAAGATCGCGTCAATCGGTTGGGTTCTTTCAAAGTTATGAGCATTCTTGCGTTGTAAGGTTTGACAGCTGTTACCTGTCTTATTTGACATGTTAGGAAAAAAATCAAAAAAACAAATTTGAAAAAATTCTCTCAAGGAATCCATAGCGGTACTCATTTGTATTTGTTTGTACATATTTAAAAATCACGAAAAAACAGCGATTTTTTGTTTTGATAGCACCGTTACGCCATCTTGTGGCGATCTTGGGAACTTCTGATATATTTCCAGCATTTTCTCTATTCCATATTACACAGTAATTTTTTTTCCGCAAGTTTCTCGGATGCCTAGTTTCTGAGATATGGCACCTTGCCATTCTTAAATAGACACCCTGTACATACAAAAAAATGGACTAATTTTTGAATTCCACGACAAAAATCAGCAAGTAAAACTGAAGTCCGCAGTTGATAAAATCGAACCTATTTTTCTGAACCAATGTTGATGGTTGCTGGATTCGAGAAGGGTTTTTCTGATGAATGATGATGATGATGATGATGATGAGAAAACAATGTCAGAACCAAATAAAAGAGAATATCATTCTACAGGCATCCCCTGTTATAGTACAGTCGTTTCTCCAAAAAAAAAGATCTTTTTGATCTTGTATCAGTGTATGTTAAAGAACATTATTTCAAATTTGATATGATGTTCCAAATGTCAAAAAATGCAGAGACAAAAATCAAATCTAATATCGAAGTCATGTGGCCGTGGTGTATAAATAAATTTTGGCTTGAAGGGTTTGTACTTGTGAACTTGTTTGGGTCAGTTAACTTTTTATGATGAAAACTTTTTTTTTGGTAAAATCGCTAGTAAAAAGCTTTCCATTTGTAAACTAAATTTTGGAACACGCTGTATAATCTGGTCCTTATTGATACATAATAAGAAAAAAATCAAGATAGTAACAGAGTATTGATTGGGTGTAGAACTTTCCAGAGATTTTCCTCCAAATGCTGACCTTACGAAAGATGAAGTGTATTTGTAGACCCATTCAGTGGAATCTCATTTTGTGATATTAAGGTTTTGAGTTCACATCAATTGAAGATATCGTCGTGTTCCGAGAAAAACTGCATCTCCACATTCTTTAAAAAATTGTATTTTAAGTGTCATCTCAAGGTGTTGAAGTAACTGATGTGTATGCAAATTACAGAGCTCCTGAAATTTTGGAGAAAGAAATTTACCTATCTTCAAGCTCCGATAAATCGTGGCCTTTGTTTGCATATACAGGGTACACGAACCCAATGATGTGGGTGGAACAGTGGCATTGAATGGGCATCCCATACATGTCTAAGTTGATTTGAAAAGCAAAGAAAAATGACTCAAGCTTCTGGCTTTTGCACCATGTGTTACAAATTTAATATTATAGTATATAATGTTTTGGTAGCCATGAAAATGAGTATCGTGACAATCATTTTCACCTTATAGATTGGAAATGAGTATTAATGATCAGTTCTCGTCTCTTTCATTCTATAATGTTGATCTGTCTGGTAGTAGTAGCTCGTACTACTCCATCCTCAAAATTTCACTATTGTTCATTCTCATCCCAGATCTACCAGATATACCTAATATTAATATAATGATATTCGGTATAATTCAAAAGTATTTCCTTGCATGATCTTCCTCAAACTACACCGAGATGAGCCGAGTTCAATAAACAGTTACATTATCCGTATACTAGACCAACTCTCACAGCCAACTAGTGCAGTGTTGGTATCGTCGGTCACAATAGCAACCCAGTTACACAATGGGATGCAAATCAGATCAGGGCTCCCATTCGCCAACTCAAATTCAAGGATTCCATCAATATAGCATGGCATGAGTCAAAAATGGTCTATGAATGCGTTCCCGACACTTGCGCTTCCATATACAAGTCGTCACGTTTGATCAATTTTCCGGAAGTAACAACAGAAAATGACGGGTACAATAATAAAAATACCGTCTGCAGGACCAGAAGCAGGCTTTTACGCCTACGCGTGGATGAAAATTAATTTTGGTTGGTGGTTTTAGGAGTGGCGGGAAGAAAAGTGGAGAGGAGAAAAAATTCTGAAACAAGGTACTAAATTTTTTAAATAACACAACAATGATTTTGAATTCTAAAATCAGATATTTACAAAAGCAAGTAGTAATTATTTGAAACGAGTAGATGATGTGGATGATGATACAGATGTAAAATTGTATTGGTATTAAAACATCTGCATTTTTTTTTGTTACTGGACGCAGTGGACGCTTCGATCAATTAAAATTCTACATCTGTATCAATAGTGTTAGTTGTTGCGGAAGTCATAGTGATGTCTCAAAATGTAAGGATGAAATGAAAAAAGTTGATCGGTTTGAGATCAAAATGAATTGTTCGTAATTGAATTCATTTGCCACATTGAAAGACTAAGACCATTCACAAACAAGCACGACGACTTTTTTCAACATTTAGATAGGTGCACGAGAGAGGTTTTTGTTTTCTCGAGGTACCTGCCGCCAAATTCACGCAATTTTTTTATTTATTCTCCAAGTTTTATTACCGGCTTCAATCGTGTTCATTTCTTAAAATACAGGCTCACTTAGAAGTCTGGAAACGGTCGATTATTGGTTAAACTATACAAGTTACTGGAAAAAAATAAATACAAAAGTTGAAGGGTTTCTAATCAACTATTAGTTCGTGATAACTTTGATAACAAAGTCGAATTTTTTTAAATGGAACTCCCTCTATATCATTCGATATTTCAATTGTTTCCTGAATTTTGAGCCGAAACTGTTATACACAAAATGTTTCTAAATTCAGTGGTTTTCCAGTTATAAATATTTTGTGTATCACAATTTTTGCTCAAAATTCGAGAAAGATTTAAAATTTCGAATAATATACAGGGAGTTCCATTCAAAAAAAATGCATGTTTCACGACTTTTTGACCGACTCTGTAACATTCTACTTATCACCAACTAATAGATGATCAAAAACCCCCTTAACTTTTGTATTCACCTTTTTCCAGTAGTTCGTATAGTTTAGCCAATAATCGACCTTTCCAAGACTTTTGACTCGCCCTGTATATTATGAGATAATAAGCAGGATTACTTCTTTTAACTCCAGAAAAATATTCAAGATAATTTGAGTGGAATCACCGGCAAATATCATAGACCGGCAACGCAGCACTGAAAACGTCAACGCGGTGTCACAGCAATCAACAAACAAACGAAACGTAGGACGTCAAGGTTGCCATATTGTGTCAACTTTTTTTGTTATATACGTTATCATCTCTACCAATAATAATCATTGTGAAATCGTAGGAATGTTTTCATTTATTAAAGATGAAGTCACACATATTTGTTGAAAATGACCCTTTGAAATTTGTGATCAGGAACAATATCTTCATACAACAACTGTGAAAATGGGACGATGACAGGTGTAATAAGAATACCGGTATATTTAGGCCTTTTTCCATAGAGCATGGAGCATCATCATTGGGAAGAGATGTTGAACTCAAGCAACCACCCCTTGGTTTGACAGAATCCTTGATCTAGTCTTTCAAGGTTTTAAGATTGCTATTGTTTCTTTTTTATATCATATCAGACATTCTTTACACTTCTAATAGTTACTTATGTTTAGAAGCCATAGTGAAATGATTGGTTTTCATAATTCGTACCTATGTTATTTATGTTGCTCTTTTACATTTTACTTTTTCAGACAAAATTTGTTTACAGTATCTAATCAAACTATGGAAGTTTGATATTTAAAAAAAAGTAACGATGAACTATTATTTTTCGAATTTTTCAATTTGATTCCGTATAGTTGAAATTATTGAAGATCAAATTTTGATCTTGTGTTGCATTTTTTCAAAATTGAGTAACCATTTTAGATCCGATGCGAGAGGTATGAACCTAGGAGCTAGGACACATTTTCCAGGTAAAAAATCCAGATTATCAAATTAACAAAAAATAATACAGACTACGTTGAAAACATAATACCAACAGGATCAACTTATAAAAGCTAATTTGAACCAGTAATTCTAATATTAGAAGTGCCTGAGTTCGCAACGGCTTGGTACCTACTTGATAGACGTGGTGTGAAGAAGAAACATGTTTTTGCTAATATTATAATATTCTTCTTCGCATGGCAATTTGAGAAAAATTCGCGGCACTGGGATTATTTATGATGAGAAACTCAAATTATTACATTGATAGTACATAAGATATTTGTCAGTGGAGTCACTGAATCTGGTGTTCTTCAACATTTAACAAAGAATAACATTCATATCATTTTAGTATCTTATCATTAGTCAAATTTTCTAAACTGTATAACCAAACACATTTTACTTCACGTCCAGACCCAGGTTGTTTCAAATTCAGTCAAAGATACACCCTAGAAGGTATTTTCTTAATATTAAACTACCTGTATATTGAGGCACCAAATGATTGCAGTATACCTGATATTATTTCATTTTTATTTATTTCATTTTTAGAGCTGTAAAAAAAGGCTGATCAATATTATCAAAGCAATTATTATAATTTATTCTGTCAGTCGTTGCTTCTGAAATATGCGGGTGACAATGGACAATTTGCATACATTTTCAAATGACTTTAAATTTTATATACGTATTCTAGACATTATTTGAAAGTCACCAGCGAAAAAATTTTTCCGAAATACCCTAAAATATACTCAATAAATGAAAAAGAAGACGCGAATTTCACTGCATGATCGCAGAAGGGGTGGAGCCATATTACCCTCACGAGAGAGAAAGAGTCATCTCAGTCAATACGTCAGACGGAGATAGATAGTGTATTCTGTGACGTATTGGATGTTGATTGGCGCTCTTTAATCGGTGATTACTACATTATTAGAGGTCGTAGGTTGATTTTTTGAACATCAATGGCATCAGTAATTACTAATCCTTATATTTTTCATATTTCCAAAAAATGTGCAAATTGTCCATTGCTAATGTTTCAGCATTGTCTTTAACAATTATGTGGTTGATATGTTTATCGTCGAAATTCAATTTTGTACCTCTCAGGGTGGTCTAAACATGGTTCAACAATACACGGTGGGCCAATAGTGAATGAACGAGATTCTTGGTTTATACACGCTCATTTTTAAAATTCGTTGCTGAGGTATGGTAAACAGAATCTGAAGTTGTCTCACTTCGTTCGCACCACGTATACAGGGTGGATTATATCAAAGTTATTTTTTTTTTAATGAAACACGCCATGGTATCTTAAATGATCCGTTTACCCGCATATCGTTTTTTTTTTGAAAAAGTTGATTAAGAAGTTGGGAAATTGTGACTTTTTGGTATAACTCACCATATAATGTCGCAATGTAGGTCGTACGTACTAGCTTGACATTCTTCTTGTTTCATGATAAATTGTTATGCCTATTCAGAAAATTTCAATCATTTTTTTTTTAATGGAGCCAATTTTTTTCTTCATGCTATCGAATGCAGAATTTTATTAGTTTCCTGCTGATATAATAAAACAACCTTCTTGAAAGATAGAGCCGTCAAATTAATCGAAAAATGTGGAATTGAAAGAAAACTACCAGAGATAGATACTAGCAACTTTAGATCGCCAGAAAGTCAATAAAATTCTGCATTCGATATTTATGCTGATGCTGGTTTCATTTAAAAAAATCACGAAGAAATCGAGCTATTACGGATGTCCTACATTTGGGTTAATCTAGTCATTTATACCAAAAACTCACAATCCTCTTACTTTCAGGATCAATGCGATATTCAATTTGATTTTAAACATCAACGTTTCAAAAAGTAACGATTTGCGGGTAAAAGGTTCGTTCAAGATACCATGTCATTGTGTAGTACATAAAGTCAAACTGAAATTGACTGAGGAACCTGAATATGTGATAATATACGGATGGTAACATTTAAAAAAATAATAACTTTGATATGAATCACGCGGTGCTAACGAATTGAGAAATTTTAGATTTGAAAATCCAGCGACGAATCTAAAGAATGTGCGTCTATAAACCGACAATCATATCCCGTCCACATTATTGGCTCACCCTGTAGATTATTGGAATGATGCGAAGTTCTAGTTTTATGCACTCACAACGTAGTTTCTAGTTTCTAGCTCTAACGCTTTGTAGCTTTTCGAAAAAAGAAACATTGAAAAAATACAAGACGGTAAAAAACATAAATTCTGTTCATAACTTCGTCAGTCTTTGGCAGGGACTTCACGCTGTTTCTCAGGTGTGAATCGCCCAAGATCGTCGTCAAATACTCTGTTGATGCTGTCGCTAAAAAGGGATTTTAATTTATATGAAAATACAAGAAGTTTCTGGAAAACCGAAATCTTTGTTAATTTGCCAACTTGAGAAATACTTACATACAAGGTCTTTGTAGTGGAGGAGTCCCCGATGTTTATCTTTCTTACTTATCATATTTATTATTCTCCGTGTTCCACTAATTCGAAAATCCTGATGCTTCCTGTAGGAAAACATAAAGATTTTCTTTATCTGTTCGAATCCAATCTATTTCCTCCAAAAACATCTGCGGATAAGACCCACACATTATGTGAGTGGTGTCTGTTTCTCCACAGCCAAAGCGAAAGTCCCATTGTAGGTAAGTGATTTTCTACCAGGGCCTGCAAAATGGTTAACCAAGTTACTTTTCTTTATTCGAGTATAATAGTCTAAGAGCCAGTGACATCTTTCAGTGATGATTTAGTTAAGGCATATTTTTTAAGAGAGTGTTGTACGGACCCTAATCGAGTGTCATCCGAGAGGGGTTCGCCCTAATCGCGGTTCCAAGTGGGTGGCGGAACGCCCACAACATGTTAAAAAATTTGCATCTTTTTATCATTTAGTTGAGGCTGAATTTTTACCAGTTGTTCTTTGGTAGTCCACAATTATCCAGAAAAATTGACGGATCGATTGGTCGGTTCCTTAAGGGTGGTGGATCAACCCCAAGATGTCATGGAAACATTGAATTTTTCATAATATGATTCAGTCAAGGCTGAATTTTTCACCAGATGTTCTTTGGTAGCCTACAATCATCAAGAAAAATTAGCGGATCGATTGGCCAGTTCCTTAAGGGTGGCGGATCAACCCCAACATGTCACCAAAACATTGAACTTTTCATAAAATGATTCAGTGAAGGCTGAATTTTTCACCAGTTGTTGTTTGGTAGCCAACAATCATCCAAATAAATTGGATCGATTGGACAGTTCCTACAGGGTAGCGGATCACCTCCCAACATGTCGTGGGAACAATAAACTTTTCATATGATTCAGTAAAAGGCTGAATATTCTAGTAGGTTATTGCGGCAACTATTTCAAGTGTATATGTCAATTGGTGGACAAAATAGCGATTCCAAGTAGGCACCTGGCGGAACGACTATTACGGCCCCTAAGGAACTTGCCAATCGATCTGTCAAATTGTATGGATGATTGTAGGCTACCAAAGAAGAACTGGTGAAAAACTCAGTCTCAACTGAATCATATTATGAAATGTTCATTGGTCCCACGACATGTTGGGGTTGATCCGCCACCCTTTAATAATCGACGTCAAATTTTCTGGATGATTGTAGGCTATCAGAGAACAACTGGTGAAAAATTCAGCATTAACTGAATCATATTATGAAATATTCATTGGTCACACGACATGTTGGGGTTGATCCGCCACCTTTAAGTAATTGACGCCAATTTTTCTGGATGATTATAGGCTTCCAAAGATCAATTGGTAAAAAAATCAGCCTTGGCTGAATCATATTATGAAAAGTTCAATATTTCCGTGACATGTTGGTGTTGATCCGCCACCCTCAAGGAACCGGCCAATCGATCCGCCAATTTTACTGGATGATTGTGGCTTATCAAAGAAAAGCTGGTCAAAATTCCAGCCTTAACTAAATCATAAAAAGTTCATCGGTCCCACGACATGTTGAGGTTGATCCGCCACCCCTAAGGAACCGGTCAATCGATCCGCCAATTTTTCTGCATGATTGTGGACAACCAAAGAACAACTGGTAAAAAATTCAGCCTTAACTAAATGATAAAAAGATGCACATTTTTTTAAATGTTGGGGGCGTTTCGCCACCTCCTTGGAACCGCGATCAGAGCAAACCATCTCGATTAGGGTCCGTACAACATTCTCTCAGAAAATATGCATTGAATTAATCGTCACTGAAAAATGAAACTGGCTCTCCTGCTATAATTTGTTGAAATAGTTAGTCTATGTGTATGGGGTGCAAAATGCCAGACAGTGTATCTTTCAAAGTTGCTCACGGTATTTTTTTACTAGTTTTGCAAAGCCTTCAGTGTTCTTTAAGATCCTGTAAGGTCGCTAGACCAACCTGGCTGTTTGTTGATAGACTAACTCTCCCATTTTTACAGCAGATTAAATTTATAATTATTATTCAAAATTAGTGGTGTTTTAAAAGGTACGCTAAGGAACTACCACTTCTTTAAATAATTCCCAGACAAATCCCACCAAGTCTACATCGTGACCACTGTATCGTGATCATGACATCATGAATAGAGATTGGAAAACTCATAGTGAAGAATTAATTCATTCTGTTAGATAACCTATAAACCTTTTTATGCGGGCTACAGATAAAAATTTGAAAGTACATTTTTTTCCAGTTTCAAAAATTATGGACCACATTTCCTCCTTTCTTTATGCCACTTGATTGCACACGAGAAGATAATTTTTCCAAGATGTGAAAGAGGATTATTTTGCAAAGAGTGATGAAATCCTTGCAATTATTGTTTTTCATTGGATCATTACTCAACGATAATTTGTTAGCAGAAGATGATTTGGACTTTTCTGATATAGACATTTCAAGTCTTGCCTCTCACACATATGGAACAGGTAGGTGTAACAATGCTATAACTAATTTCATTTTCAAGTAGGGCAGCCTTTCAACTAACATTGAAAAGACTAGGAACCTTACTTAATTTCAGTTCTTTGCCAGGGAAGTTATTCAAATCGATCCTCAATAAATATTTTCTTTGAGCGATCAGCCAAATCCGAGACCCATTTATAGCTTTTTCGTGAACTTACTGGAGTATTATGGTGCAAGGCACCGGAAATAATTCTGAACTTGCCAACCCTAACTGTAATCTGTCATTGATCTAACTTCTTCTTGGGAATATCTCGAATTTACCCATATTATGCCTATATGTTTTCGATCGAGATAATTGACTGTTTGAGAGTTCGGTTATGCCGTAAAATTATTTTCAGAATTGTTATTATTCGTTCAAATTACTTCGGTACCACAAGATTTATTTGTTTACCCATTTCAATGCTGATTCCTACTTGAAAACACTTGAGAAGACATTTTTTTTTGAGGATTTTTTTATTTCTTTCTCTGATTTTGAACAAGCTTCATTGATTTCTACCGATCAACTATTAATCACCTTCAAGGATTTACTAAACGTAAAGCATGCAACACAAATTTACACTCAACAACATTTCCCGTGAAATGAGCTGTCCGCTTCTGCTGTGATGGCAAACAAGTGTTCGTGCATCAAATAAAGCCTATCTATAAAGCTTATTATTATCACATTTGGGTCAAGCAAAGTTTGATGTTAAAAGTACAATATTGGGAGCTCATTCCTATGAAAAATCATCGATCGGGCAGGTATGACAGACAATATGGCACTATCTTGATAAAAAACAACATACAATGTAATTCAAGTCTGGAGGAACTTCAGCTGAAGTGTACATCAAGCGATAAAGATTTTTATTGACAGTGATCAATTTATTGAGATCGTCGACAAGAACTATGAATACATTTCCTTATCTCTTTGGAAATACTCATACGTTTCCATGTATTCATCGAATTCGTCAAGTCAACAAAAATGCTGAGCTAGATCTGCCAAAAGCGACTTAAGAGTTCGAGATTTGTTTTTGAATTCTTGGGCAGAACTCTGCCGAACATGAGAAGATCAGAAATTATATCTTGAACGTATTTTTTTTTGTAGAAATGTATATGAACATAATAATTGTATCCAACCAAATTTTCGTCTACTGTATCGAAAAAAATAGGCGGTGTTAAAAATGTAAAATCAATATTTCAACGGTAGTGATCAATCGAAAAGTCAATAATTCCAGAAAATTTTCACAAATTCAAGTTATTGATAACCAATGATGATTCCAAATTTTGATTTTTAAATATCACCGTTTCAAATGTAAAAATAATTTCCTTGAATGGTAAATCATTTTTTCTACGAGAGTGCGGGAAATGGCTCTTTCCACATTATTTTCTGTATGGAAAGGCATTTTTCCCACACCAGTGTGAGAAGAGTTTTCCCGAGTGTGGGAAGAGTTTTCCCGAGTGTGGGAAGAGATTCCCGAGTGTGGGAAGAGATTCCCGAGTGTGGGAAAAGTTCACTGTGACAACGAATTATTATATTGACGATTCAACCAGGTTACCGAATGGTTTCTATGACAACAAGTTTTCATGTGACGATCACTCGGACAACGAATAGATTATATTGTTGATTCACCCAGGTTACCGATGATTTCTATGGCCACACGTTTTTATTGACATTCGAATTTTACATTTTCGTCAAATTGTGTATTGTTTAAAATACGTAACAAAAATCAGAATGGAACACGATATTCCTCAAGAAATTTTGGATTGTGCTGACGCAGCTTCTTTAGAAACTTTGCCGAAGAAATCCTCAGCTAGATACCAACATGAATATTCCCTTTTTAACGATTGGTGCCACAAAAAAAACGTTTATACATGGGACAAAGAAGAGGTTTACCTAGCATATTTTGCAGAACTTATGAAGAAGTTGAAGCCGTCCACTATATGGTGCAGATATTCTATGTTGAAAACGATGATAAAGCTGAAGAGAAATGTGGACATCACCAAATTTTACAAGGTAATTGCCTTTATTAAACAAAAAAATACGGGCTGTACACCTAAGAAGTCTAGAACGTTGACCAAGGAAGATATTGCCAAATTTTTATCCGAAGCTCCGGACAACATATATTTGCTTTACAAAATGGTGGCCATATTTGGAATCGCTGGAGCTTGCCGACGCCAAGAGCTAACCAATTTATCCTTGGACAATATCGAAGACAAAACAGACATCTTGGTCGTCAAAATACCAGACACCAAGACACATGTAACACGAACATTTGTTGTTTCCGGTGGAACATACATGAAGTACTATAGACAATATATAGACCTGCGTCCATCAAATACTACCCATCAAAGGTTTTTCATAAATTATCAATATGGTAAATGTACAGTGCAATGCGTAGGAATAAATAAAATTGGGAAAATTCCTTCCGATATAGCCGCATTCCTTAAGCTTCCAAATCCTGAAGAGTTTACCGGACATTGCTTTCGGAGGTCCTCCGCAACTTTATTGGCCAATTCTTCTGGAACAGATATTATGGATCTAAAACGACACGGAGGTTGGAAATCTTCAACGGTTGCGGAAAGTTACATAGATGAATCAGTGGCACATAAATTGGAAATTGCTAAAAAAATTTCAACGGATAATGTTTCACAAAATAATACCATACATCAAATCGAGTCGACCACATGTCTGCAGCCGGCAGCTAAAGCTACTACTTCCAACGACACCATAAATGCTGCTGTGTCTGATGATGTACCATCTTGCTCAAACCGTTTGTTTGATTTAACTTCAATCTTAAATGTGCAACATATGAATAATTGTACTTTTAATATAAATTATCATAAGTAACATTTTTGATTGCATTTTTGAAATAAAATTGTTTTCAGTTTTCATAACGTAATCCATTTCCATTATAAATACTTATATGCTTTAATAAAATTTTCATTTTGACTTCTGTACACTCGCATTTTATTAAAAAAAAAAAGTGACATCACTGTGATAACGAATAATTATATTGTTTATTCACCCAGGTTACCGATGGTTTTGTCAAATTGTGTATTATTGTTTCAAATAAATAACATACATTTCACATATAACAATGATAGTTATGTTTTCGCATAAGTAATCGCCTTCATATAAGCTCGTGGAAAAAATATAGTTCCTAACACTTGCGGGAAGAAATTATGACAATCACTATATTCTGACAACGAATAAGTTATACTGTTGATCTACCCAGGTTACCGATGGTTTTGTCAAGTTATTGTTTCAAATAAATAAATTTCACATTATAACATTAATCTGATATTCTTTTTTCAATAAGCTCGTAGAAAAAATATCGTTCCTAACACTTGTGGGAAGAAATTTCCAACACTCGAGTGCTACGCACTCTCGTGTCGGAAATTTCTCTTCCCACACTTGTTAGGAAAATAGCTATTTCTCAATTTGTTTTGGCCAACTTGATTGGACCACCTTTTTTCATTTTTTACAGTAATTATTTTTTAATATTTACCGGAATTTTTATTGCAATAGCCCTGAAGACTAAATAGTTTCACCTGAAAGTAAATTCGTGGCTAGAGGACTAGTTTCGAACATTTTGATTTGTCATTCATTCTTGGACATAAATGGGAACCTCTCAATACGTTTGGTGATAACTTTTTATACTGATTTTCACGATGATGGATTGAGTTGAGTTGAGATAGTCATGGGCGAGCAAACATAGATCCGATCCTATCCCGTCTTTCTGCGTAAGAAATTTCAAACATAATATGTATATCATGATTCTTCATATTATGTAAAGCGTGTGATGAAGATAAACAATATAATCTTATCATGTTTTTCTTATAGAGCTGCTCCTTCTGGAAAGTTCACATTATACAGAACAAACCACTTACAAATTCGAAGACTTCTTCTGGACTGGATCTGGAGATGGCCCTACTGAAGAAAACTTGTGGACCTCAGATGGTCCTGCCATAATTTATAAGACTTCAACCGTGATCAGTACTGTTTTTATAGGCTCTCCTACTACCACAGTCAATGAAGTGAATTGGAACTCTTTTCCATATTTTGCCTAATTAGCTATTTATAGTCTCCAACAAAACCATCCAACTGTACAAAAAACTGTAATGCTCCATCCACACCCATCGAAGAAATTACACCTACTCCAGCTTTCACTGAGGATTCTCGTCTTCCAAAGGAAGAGAAGAATGAGGATGATTTTTCAGATGCTCATCAACAGTTTTGGCTTTTGACTGTGCTGAAAAGTGATGGAAAAGATCCTGTGATCAATGATCTCAAAAAGAGCCTGACCAAGCTTTATAAAACTGCATTCCAAAGGTAAAATACAATCGTAAAAAAAAACAACTAAACTGCTACATTCCAGACAGCAAGCCGAACATTTGGGAATAGTAACAAGATATAAACGTACTACAAAGAATAAACCTATAAATGTATACATACATGAGGTGAATAAGCGGAATATTGATGGAGAGGATAAGATTCAGGTTTTGTATCACGTGGAGGTTCAGGGTAAGCCTGTCGATGCCTTCACTGCTGCCAATGACATGAAGCTAGTGACTGATGAGGAAGTACGCAAGGAGCTGGGTTATCCATTTGTCATCAAAGCTGAACGTATGTAACTTGATCTTTAACTTGATTTGATTGTTTTCTTTCTTGAAGGTTTTATTGGTTCATTCTCGTGTGTCTTCAAGAGTCAAATTGTCTAGTTTCCAACTTAATTTGAATCGTTAGTGTTACCCATTATTTTGCCTTAGAAATCATAATATGCCTATACTGTAGGTACGATTCCTTAAAACGTTTCTCTAATTCATTTTCTAATTGTTATACAAAGTAGATGTTTTGGAAGGGATAGGACATTCCTTGATTAAAGTGTCATGAGATAGGAAGGTTCAAAACAAATTTCCTTTATACATAATCGGTAAGGTGTGATGCACGTTTTTAAACATACAAATTTGTCACGAATAGATCAGACCGATCGATCGTTATGACTTTTGTTTGTTACAGCTACATATTATTAGCTACATGATATCGCTTTTACAACGTTATTGCTAGGAAATAGATTTAAATTGATCATATTCTCCATCATCTGAGAAATTACAAAGGTGATGACACTGATGACAGTACTACCACCTTTTGATCTTATGGTTGAAAGGTCTACGATGGCACAGTTTATAGAGGGTGTTTCCGGAACATTGGCAAAAAATCCAATGGATGATCCCTCTGGTGATTTCATAAAAAAATGATCCCATGAACATTTGTCGAAAAATGCTTCCTAAGGGAGCTAGGTCCTGTTAAATAGGGCACCCTGTCAAAATAAAATAGATTCTAGATTCAACTTCAGCCCAGAAAACATAACAAACTACACTAAAATACGTACGGTAAGTAGATAAGCAATAATAAGCGACCATTTTTACATGTAAATCTCCATAAGAAAATCATAGCTCGGTTCTATCATTTTTTGGTACAGCGACGCATGCGCATCATGACGCCGCGCATTGGGAAAAAGTTTGTGCACCTTAGATTATTTGTCACGAAACGCTTTGTGAATCGCAGCTTTTATCTCTGCAAATAAATGTTTACCATACGGCATGACAAAATTTCATAAAATTTTGACATATCATAGTCAAGGTGAAGTTCGGTGTTTGGTAAATTCTTACTCAGTCTACCTCATAGAAAAATGAATATACATGGAAAAATGAATATAATATAATGATAAAGAAGGTCAGCTCAATACACACCTACTGGTGCATTGGTTAGTTCCTTGACTACACTGCTATGGCGTACGAATCGCTATCATGTGACCTTTGGTGCCATGGTGACATCAAACAATTTTGAAATAAACGTCATTTTGACTTTGTTCGTTGTCATTCGATCTCGAATTTTTGTGTTGCGTTTTGAATTGAATTCAAAAACATGCTTTATTGTTGTGTTGCGTCATGTGAGAGCTCAAATAAATCTTGCACTATGCTTAGATTTCCATATTTTGATGAATCGGTAAGTACATTTTTTTTATTCGTTACCTCAACCTCCGCTGGTTCAGGACGCTGCTTCACAGATATAATATACCTACGTTTTTTGTCTTCTTATTACATACTCAACATTATCTACTCCCTTTATATCCTACTCTATTAGTTTAAATATCAATATTGATCATTACTATAAAATGTCAGGTATTTTATGAAACTTTCGAATGGCATTTTCGAATCTCAAATAATATTACCCATTTGTTAAAAAATTACATTTTACAGATATTTTCTATTTGGTTTTCACGAATTGGAGACAGGACACTGCAGCAGCTTAATCCAGTTTATACGATTTACGGAATATGAGAACATCATTTTGCATCATTTTGTATGGACGAACGATTCCCAAAAGTACCTCTGAAACCAGGAAGTTTACCAACTATTAGACTGCCTGGTAAGTTTGGACGATGTATGTGATTATTTAATAAACTGATAGGAGTACTAAAAGAATACATCAACTATTTCAATTGAAACATTCTTTTCAGTTGCTCGACGATGAATGATTTTTGTCTATGTGCATGAAAATCATTTAAATCATGGCAAAGTGGCGCATTTTGGTACACAATAAAATGCCGTTTAGAAATTCCAAAAACTTCTTATATCATGAAATTATCATGATCTAAACGTTCTTCTCTCTTGTAATACCTCACAATATAATTACATGATAAAATATTCATCAGACAATACAAAAATATGGCAACGACGTTGACCTTTTTTTTCCTATGAAAAAAACTAGGTCAGGTATCTGATAATTTTGATGGTCTTTCCATCTTTCAGAATAAAAAAGTTACATCCAATCAAAATGGGTATCAAGTCAAAATGACCACAATATAGTTACCTACAGGATGAACCAAAAATAAGTTATGACCATCGTATTCATTTTTTTAAATGGAAACCTCTTTTTTTATTCCATTTTCGACTTCTACATCAAATATCAAGTAGGTTCCATGTATCATATCCTTAACCCAAACAGTTATCGAGAAATTTACGATTGATAAAAAAATCGACTGTGTTTCTGAACAATCGTAAATTTTTCGATAACTGTTGAGGTGAGGTTAAAGAACTGGTTTATGCAACTCACTTAGAAATTGATGTAGAATTCGAAAATTAAGTAAGAAATGGGGGTTTCTGATTGAAAAAATGAAGTTGATGGTCGTAAACTATTTATGATAAGATTATCATAAAAAACCGCATTCAAAAATAATAATCGACGTTTCCGCGCGTTTTCTCACCTAACCAATCCCTGAATGTTGAATGAATTTATTTTAACCTACGCGTCCCCACTGTATAAAGTCTATTTCACCGCAATTTTCTCAACTAAAAAGTCTGCTATCTATTTTAACTTTCAGGTTCTCATGATGATTCTAAAAAATGATCAAATTCATTTTATACCTTGATAAAGCCTGCAGATGATGATGTTCAGTCTTCGATTATTGAAGAAGGCGGCGAGAAATTGATTGAAACCGCAATGTTGAAAAAATCCCTGAAAAATCAGACAAATAGAAAGTCGTGTTTCATTTTCAACATCACTTCAAATTATTATGCTCTGTATACAGATCATATTTTGTATTTATACATTGCAAACTCCTTGTTCGGTTTGTCTCGATAAACTCTGTGTGAAATGCTAAATAAATGTACCTAATAAAAAATAAACATAAATAAACAATTTGTTTTGTCTTACCCATTTATTTATTGCTATATTGCTGTGTAATAAATACTTGGAAAAATGAACAATAACCAAGTTTACCAAGTTGAATAGGTAGGTACACAAAGAAACGAAATAATGATATTATTAGGTAGGTATAATGAACTGCTCAGCGTAAAGTTTGCCTATAGCAAACTTTTACAGCAAAGTTTGAGTGTGTGTTACCCAAAACTCCTTCGTTCGATTTTGATGATTTTACTCAAAGCCCATGAAATGAGCTCCAGAACCAAAAAAAATCATCAAAGTCGAACGAAGAAGGGAGTTTCGACTTACATGGCCTCAATCTTTGCTATAAAAGTTTGCTATTGGCGAGCTTCATGATGAGCACTATCAAACCGGCCATTCAAATTACCCGCCAAATTTTCACAGCCTTAGTTCCATGACTACACCGTATGGTGGCAGCACCGTTTGACAGTCTAAATAGTGTTCGGTAAATTGTACAGAAGTTGACGTTCTATATCAGTATATTTTAATCACTTTTTCTATGGTCTAACTTTTCCATTTAAAATTGCGAGTAATCTATACAAGATTGCCAACCTTTAACCTACAATTTTGGCACACGTCAGGCATTTAAAAAAAAACAGACTTCATTTTACAAAAAAATCAATCAAATTGTTATGGAGACATCAAGACATGGCATTTTTGCAACTTTGACATGCTATAAAACTCAAACTATTCAAGTTAGAGAAAAATGGATTGCACATTCCTATCTTAACTTTTCAAGAGCTATTCAAGGAGATTAAATCCATTATTCTGAAAAAATGTCAAAATGTGTCGAAAAAAGTTGATAGTTGACGTTACCTTCTATCCAAATGACAGAAGAGCTCTTGAAAAGTTAAGATAGGAAAGTGCAAACTATTTTCCTTTAACTTGAATAGTTTGAGTTTTATAGCATGTCAAAGTTGCAAAAATGCCATTTTTAAAACGCGATATTTTGATAACGGTTGAATTTAGGAACATTAGTTGTATCACAATTTTTGTTCCAAATTGAAGAAAGAATTGAAATATCAATTGATATACAGGGGGTTCCATTTAAAAAAATCATACTTTTCCGTGCCATACTTTTGTGACGCACCCTGTATGTTACCAAATATTTTCAGAATGTGCGCTATTTACATCCCTAACCTGTGACGCATATTGATATTGATATTTTTCATATCCTAGATGATAAAACCTACTTTACTCTATCGTTGGGACACCCTGTATAATAACAATAACTTCTGGTAAGCACCAAATAACTACTTATGTCCATGTTAGTTATTTTTGGAAAGCCCTGAGGGCTTGCATCCAAGTCTGAATCAATTTAATCAAAAGGGTGTAGTATGTTGTTTACAATCCAAATTTTGTGTTTGTATTAAATCAAAATTCCTGGGCTTCTAGCTCATTTCACAGCTTTTCAGGATCAGAATCTCAACAAAACTATATTGCAGACTTTCAAAAAATGTCTCAGAAAGTGAAGGAAAAAAGTGACAATCAGAGGTTATTGTTTGTTTACGGTACAATCAGCTGACTTTAAGGTTATGTTCTGAAATGGCAACTCACAATCGATTTTAGCGTTCCTGAAATCGGGACGTGTGACACCAATCTTACCCTCCCCTTTCCCCTGTAGTAACCCCATATTGACAGTGGATAAATGCCAAATGTGACAAGTTTTGAAATATCTCTTTGATTTGACGGTTTTTTCAAGTCTATGATGAATATTTAGATTTTTTTATCAAAAACGAGATAGGATAGAAATGATAGTTGCACTTATAGGTAACAATAATAATTATTGACACTGTCAATTTGACTTGAAGTCCCACTAACGCCCTGTTGCGTTCCAGTAAACATTTCCCTCTTAAACATTATTCTATGGTAAACATGACGACTTGAAGACAGGGTGCGTCACGCACTTGAGCTGTACCAGGGTCACTCACTCGTTCCTGAAAAGCAACTATCATTACTACAATTAGACATTTTCTCGTAGAGAACTGAAATAATTATTTTGTATGCAAATTCGCATGACTTTGCTTTTTGAATCATTCATAACATTATTTTTCATAAATTGCTGGTCGCTTATCCTTATGAAATGTTCGCATATCTTGATTTTTTTTTTAAATCAGGGGATTTAAAAAGTCTTCCTTATCCTCTCTTAACACTCCCAGACATTCTTCACACTTTATTGTGTTAATTAGACGAAATGCTACAACGCAAGCAATGTAAACGACAATCTGAAGTGAGCAGTTACTAATGACATCACTGTTTTTTCCATATCATGATCAAGCCTTGTAACACCCAAATTAATATTCAAATCCGGATTGCTGAATCCACTTGATCCAGTGAGAATTGAAATTTCATCAACTGCGACTGCCAAATATATTTGTTTGTTAGATGACTGCACATAACTCTTCAAAATATCAAAGGATTCCTGAGTAAGCCCAGGATCGGCATTTACCGTTTTGCTTTCCAAACGTACTTTTGTAAGGAAGGCCAGCATCAAAAACATTTCGAACGTAATCATAAGCGCGTCGAGAAAAGAACCTTAATGTTACAGCAAATTTTCTTAATGCGGGTGAATATTTTATATTTTTCTGCTTATGGTTCATTAGCTTTTATCAAGTCTTTGACTAGTTGTTTCAAGGAGACAGTTTTTTTCTTGTACCTTCTCACTTTTTTTCATGTAATAAGTCAGACATAGTTATTTGAATAACTGAGTTTTACTTTTGTTGTAATTATTGCCTGAATATTGTACCTATTGTAATATTTTTCGCTATAGAAACACTTGTCCAGTTTTAATTTATTTATTTTAAATCACTATGTATAGCACTCACTCTATACAATTAATTTATATTGCAATCTATGTTTTAACGATTTATATTTTGCGGCTAATCAATAATTGCCCCTCTCTCATGGCGACCCTTTTTATATACCTTAGAGCGCCTTCGCCGATAATTCATGAATACCCTAGAATTGCCGGGAAGAAATCGATAGATAGCGAAGCTTCTGGTATGTCAGAGAAACCTCTCGAGAATTCTCACAGTGGACCGACTTTGTGACAATAGGGACAAGATTCGATGTGTTATGACGAAACATTATGGTCGGAACGTTGTTTCCGCTGCCAGCTGCCTTGAAATTTCGAACCACTGGGCATGTTTCGTCACACTATATACTTATTTATTTTGTTCTTGTTGACAATATTTCACTCCCTCACCAGGTTTTTCTTTGTAACTTTGTAAGTTATGAACATTGGAACGAATAAAGGATTATCTATCTATCTATCTATCTATCTATCTATAAATGAAAATAAAAAGATTTGTCTAATGAATGTGGTGATAAATATGAGTCGTTAAAAAGATACAGGGTGTGCTGAAAGTGCAATGTTCAAAGCGCAAACATGCGAGGTATATGGCGGACACTTCCAACATCTATTGAAGTGAACATGAAATTGTTTTCAGAAAGATTGAATAAATTGAGTTCTCGTTTTGATAACGTGATTTTCATTTTTTCTCCGGTATTTTTACTTCCAAATTCGAATATGATATGATCATTATTTGAGCTACAAACGAAATCTGTGGAAACGTAGAACAGATTGGTATTGATGCTCATCTATTAGTCTATTAGAATATTCAAAAGATGTGGATCTACAGAGATGCAGAACATCAAATATGTGTGGCTTGTGAGATTTTATGGCATCAGTACTGAGAAATCATCGCATATTGCGACTCATAAACTTTTTTGATCTTCGTGATACTAGAAACCAAAGCAAGCAACAATCTCATAGAGGTGGGTATCTACCTACATGAAGCTTTCAAAAGCCATGCTTAGGTGGTCCTTTGAGAAGAAATAGTTCAAGCACGTAACATATTGGTCACTTTAGCCGGATTAAATCATAACTCCATGGAAAAGAAGGGTTGTTCATGAAAAGTAGGTTACAGAACTTATCCACGACGAAAGTTACAAAGCATATTCTCGAAAGTTCGAGAACATATTCACGAAAGAAACAAGACAGTTAAGAAAGCATATTCACGAAAGAAGCAGGAAAGTTACAAAGCATATCCACGAAAGAAGCAACAAAGCAACAAAGCATATCCACGAAAGAATTAAGCTCGAAAGTTATAGAGCATATCCACGAAAGGGAAAGAAGCTCGAAAGTTGTAAAGCATATCTACAAAACCAGCTCGAAAGTTGAGTTAACAAGGCACAAGTGCAAAGTCATAAGTGAATATCTACAAAAATCACGAAAGTCAATTCAACGCAAAATCGATTCAACGTATATCACAATAAAGATGGTTAGAAAGTGAGCGCAGGTGTCCAAGTGACAGTTCGAGAATCTCATGGTTATATCTGATATTAGAAGCAACTGAGTGATATCAGATTGAAGAGACGAGCAAGAGTTCATGAAAATATGAAAAATGATAGGATCAATTTAGGGTGTCCGGAAATGACGAGCAAAAAAATCAGGGGAGCATTCTAGACCGAAAATAAATGCTATCTGTTCCTCTAACATGTTTTCAAAAATTGATCATTAACGGAGTTACAGGGTGTTGAAGTTGCATTTCATTTGCAGTTTTTTTGCAATACCTTTTGCCACGCTCATAATATTTTGACAAAATCACGTATTTGGGGCTTTATCGGGATGAAATTTCAAATTTGCCCACTTTACTTTGATTTGAATGGTCCTAATTTTTTTGTGCTACACTGTATGCGACTTTTGAGTGAATATTTTTATTCTCTCAACCTTTTGACATAAAAAAGGTATACTACTTTTGTTTGATAAATCTAACCGTTTTTGAGAAATACCCTAAAATAACTTTGCTTGCATGTGATGAATACGAAATTGTTTTAACTTATTTTCAACTTTTAACAGAGCATGCTTTGGAATCATGCGCTATAAGCTGCCGTAGTAAGTTTGAGGAGAATCAGTCTTGACAATTGGTATTTTTCCACATTTATTAATTTTTTTTCATTTTCAGTATTTTTGTCATTGATCATCAACAGCGTAACAACAAATTTTCAAAAAATTATCAACTTTCAAAACTAATTTTTCCGAAACTTGTTGCCACGGCAACTATAGCGCATTTTTCCAAAGCATGCTAAGTTTAAAGTAGAAAATAAATTAAAATGATCACTTTTCTATGTCGAGAGGTTAAGAGAGTAAAAACATTTGGTCAAAAGTCACATACAGTGTAGCACAACAAAGTTGGGATCATTCAAATCAAAGTATAGGTTCGTATGTGGCGCCCTCTATAAAATGCGAAAAAAAACGGTGGGCAAAGTAGAATTCCTTACCCCGATAAAGTCCAAAATACGAGATTTTGTCAATATATTTTGAGCGTGGCAGAAGGAAAAAACTGAAAATAAAATGCCACTTTGACACCCTGTAACTCCGTCAATAATCATTTTTCGAAAAAATTGTATAGGAAGAGGTAGCATTTTTTTTTGTCTAGAATTCTCACCTGAATTATTTGCTCATCATTTCCAGACCCTCTGTATAAGTACTGATGCCCTTATTGTTTGAAAAATCAATCTACGGCCTTAATTAATGTAGTAATCACCGATTAAAGAACGCTAATCAACATCCAATAGTCATGGTGACGTCACACGATCTTATTGATCTCCGTCTGGTGTACATGTCTCAACAAAAAAAAAATGCCTCATACGAAGTCTCGAACGTGAAAAAAAAAGGTTGTCCAGTGTGTTGAAAAAAAGTAATTTTTCCCGTAAATCGTTCCATCACTCAAAAACGAAAAAAAAATTCAAGAAAAATATCTGCTTATTCGGCATAAGAGTAAGTGCAATCCCACCAAGTTTCGTGATTCTGAAAACATTTTCTGAAAAATAAAACACAAAAAACGAAAAACTCAGTTCTTCTCATTTAACTCATCAACCTTGTGGTTATGTGAAACTTTTGTTGAATGAAAAATTGTAGACGAGGTTGTAGATTTCCTGATCTTCCCCCTTCAACTGCGTTTACCCTGTTACGATTTTTTTCCTTCCAAAAAGGTAAACAGCCAGGCCTAATTATTGATTATTATCCTGTGTTCAATTATTGTGATACCTATTTTCAGGAATTGCATACATTTTTCAATGGTTTCGCTAGGACCCGTAAACGGATTGAGGTTTTCAAATGCATCAATACTTTTTTGATTACCAATAATTCATTCATTAATTTTTTTCACTATCATTTAAATCAATTTGAAAGTTTTTGTAAAATTAGGATTTATTTATTATTTTTTGTCGTCCTCTTTCTTTAGATCAAAGTATGAGCAATACTGGAAATTGGTAAGATGGCTAAATTCGACCTATTTTCAATTTTGACGACAGACTTCTGCCATCGAACGTTTAACACATATTTTCCGCACAGCCTGTATAGTCTGATTTGAATCAAGATTCAAATTGAAAAAATCAGTGTATTTGAATCAAGATAAAGACGTCGCAACCCTGAAGTTTTCCAAATGTACCGAGAATTCTACTCACTCAAAGTCAACTACTTACTCGCTTTGGTTTTGGTTTTTCCTGTAGATACTTAGGTAGGTCCTCAAAAATACTGGGTACTGCACTTTCATGGAGGCGGGTTCTAGTCCCAAATTTATAAAACAAAGATTTTTCACAATGATTTGTCATTCACTGTGGGTTCTCAATCGGCCCTATGCATGTTTTTAATCCAAAGTGCAAGTCTTTTCGAATCTTGCATTGGAAATCTATAATATGAATTTTTAACTTTTTCGCTAGCATTAAAACATCCATTCTAAGTTTCTATGAATTTTGACTACGCTACTGGGTAAAACTAGTCTGACGAGCATAATCAGCGATCGGTTCTACTAATACGAGACAGATTGGTACAACGTCAAAGTTGTCAAACTTCGCGTTTTGTAACCTAGAACCTAGATATTGATTTTTGTTTATATTTTTGGTATGGTTTGGATGTTTGTGTATTTTTCGTTTATCGGTTTTAAAGAGCTTTTGTTATAATTCTTCGATTAGTTAATATACGTTCTCAGATACGGATACGATGAAAGACACGCAACGATACGTGCAACGGAACGAATCGGAACCTCCGCATCTATTCTGAGCATGCACAGATTGATGCGGATACGGATACGTTTGAAATTCAGGACGTGCTCAAAGTGTCTGATATTGATTCAAAAAACGTAAAAATCTGCTCGATGTCATCACGAAAGTTTGTCACCATAGGCCGATCGATTTTCGACCTCAAACGATGATCATCAGCCAACATACGTGTTACGCGTCCCCTCTTTTTCCTTATTAAAGTTTGAAGTCATAACTCGTATCTTTGGCAACCATTTGAAGGTTTTAAGCATTGAACTCCATACTTCGTACCTGGAAAGGTCCCGGCTGTTGTCGACGAAGCGTCAAAGTATGTAATTTTTTGTAAGACAGAGATAGCCAGTGTTACGGATACCTATCTTTGTCGAACTCATTACCGGGTATTAAGGTTATGGTTGAGGGGCAAAAAAACTGTTTTGTGAAAATTCAGTGGTGGTTTGGCGTTCTATGTTATTTCATTCGTGTTGGAAATACATGTTATTATAGTAATAATACAATATTGTACATCGGAGCCGGTTGCATAAAACTATGAACTGTAGTTCACTGTTGATCTGCAGTTTAAAGTGTTTATGCAACCGGCCCCTAGTGTGCAGTTTTCCTTCAGATAAATTGGTTTCATCGGAGAAAGTTTGGAAAGGACTGAAAGAATATGGTGATCTATTGTGTCTCAGTCGGATGTAAGATGAAAAAAGATTGTCTTTTTATGGCTAAAAGTTGAAACAATCATGAAAAAGTTGTTAAAGTAACAATGCTATAAGTAAGAAGGTATCATGATATGCGATGTAAAACATTATGAAACAAAAAGTTGGGTTCGTCATGCAGGGTAAGAAATTGGGTACATTTTTTATTCTACACAAACTATAACTCATGTGGTGAGGTTGATAAGTTTTTTTTTTTTTTTTTTTTTTCAAAGATATGATCTCCTCATCAAAATCTGACGAGGAAAGCTATTTCCATCGCAATGGAAAATTCTATAAAGTCTTTGCTATACTGAATTTATTCCAAAGTTAGAAATAAGGGGAATATTTATTGTACCTACCTTTATAACTTGATGATTATCCTATTTATTTGATTTATTTATGATTTTTTTTTATACGGAACAATTTGGAACAGAATTAAAATCACCCATCGTGAGTTTAGTCTACTGAACTACTATTTTTCTGAGAAGAAAGTAGCAAGTAACAAATCTACTCAATTTAATGACTCTAGAGTCTGGGTATATTCATTTTTTATTCCTGATTGAAATAAATCAAAGCAATAATACAATATTTTCTTCAAATATGTCCAGTAAATATGAAATTTATGTATTATTGTGATTTCTGTCCATATAGACCAATGAGTTAGAAAAAGATAGATAGTCGTAACTATCGCTATCTCTACTTGCTTTTTTACATGTTGAGAGATTTTATTCTTAGGTACGTATTACCTTGCATATCATTATATTACACATCAAAAAAAATGAGCCTTGTTATTTTATTTTACCAGTATCCAATATCATGATGATAACTACTATCCTTATTTTTTTGAATTTTCTCAGCGTCGATGTCAATTTTGATTATTTATTGTAAAATAACTAGTGCGATTCAAGTTCTGATATTTGGAATACGGTGTTTATGGATATGAACGCACACTCCAAAATAAATAAGATAAAGAAATAATGGGCAAGTTCCCTATTGAACTGATACAATGGCCAACGCCAAAACAATAACAGCTTGGCTTGGCTCGGTGCAACTACAATTGGTTCGTATGGTTTCCACTTACAAAAAGCAGGAAAATCGAAAACTACGAAGCTAGCTGGCGCATAGCTGGTGTTCTGCAGCGCTCAAAAGAGTCACGAGGTTCGGGTTGGCGATGGCGGCGTTTTGTAGCCGAAGAGCCCGGAAGTCGCTCTAAAAGAAGGCGCCCTGACGATGGTGGGCCACAGACTTCGTATCAACTCCGATTTGAAAGCCCAAAAATGCATATCTTTGTATAGCATAATTTCGGCGAATTTGCCGCTGCTATGAGGAAAGTTGAGTGAAAAGAGACAAAACTGCTGTTTCTTGCAGCTTGTTCAAATCGAACCTTCATTTTTCGGTTCAAAACTGCGATTTTAATGCAACATACACTGATTGACGTTTTATGGAAATCAGCTATTGCAGGATTGTTAGGCAATATGTTGTGTGTATTTTGAAAATTGGTATAAATATGTATACAGGGTCCTTCATTAGTGCGTCGGGCAATCCTAGCGTGGTTATTTACAAAAGTAGAAAAAAAAGTTTTTTACAAAAGTTGTAGAATGTGACTTTATGCATATTTTAAAAATATGTTCAAACATACAGGGTGAGTCACAAAAGTATGGCACGAAAAAGTATGATTTTTTTAAATGGAACCCCCTGTATATTGATTGATATTTCAATTCTTTCTTCAATTTGGAACAAAAATTGTAATACAACTAATGTTCCTAAATTCAACCGTTATCGAGATATCGCGTTTTAAAAATGGCATTTTTGCAACTTTGACATGCTATAAAACTCAAACTATTCAAGTTAGAGAAAAATGGATTGCACATTCCTGTCTTAACTTTTCAAGAGCTATTCAAGGAGATTAAATCCATTATTGTGAAAAAATGTCAAAATGTGCCGAAAAAAGTTGACAGTTGACGTTACCTTCTATCCAAATGACAGAAGAGCTCTTGAAAAGTTAAGATAGGAAAGTGCAAACCATTTTCCTCTAACTTGAATAGTTTGAGTTTTATAGCATGCCAAAGTTGCAAAAATGCCATTTTTAAAACGCGATATCTCGATAACGGTTGAATTTGGGAACATTAGTTGTAGCACAATTTTTGTTCCAAATTGAAGAAAGAATTGAAATATCAATTAATATACAGGGGGTTGCATTTAAAAAAATCATACTTTTTCGTGCCATACTTTTGTGACGCACCCTGTATGTTTGAAAATATTTTTAAAATATGCATAAAGTCACATTCTACAACTTTTGTATAAAATTTTTTTTTCTATTTTTGTAAATAACCACGCTAGGATTGCCCGACGCACTAATGAAGGACCCTGTATATGTCACAGTGAAACCTGGTAATCAGTGAAAGCTAACTTTTACTAGGAAAAGTAAGCTTTTCCTGATTTGGAAACATTTAGCTAGTGAAAGTTGAATTCGATCGACTTCATCATACTTTTACTAGTAATTGATAGCATTCACGTAACTTTTCTAGTGAAAGCTGCTACACTGAAAATTATTATCGAAATTATAAATATCCTTATTGGTCCGAGTTGGAATTCGCCGACAGATTAGACGCTCTGGAAAATACGAGACTTATGATTCGCAGGTGTACAATGTGAACATTGTTCAGATACCGTATTATAGAAAATACTCAAGTATTCTCAGTAGGGGTTAGTCTGGGTTCGTTTGGGTTAGTTTGGGTTAGTTTGGGTTTGGCAAAAATTTTGATGTCGCGTGAGCGACATCATTTAGTGCCCCGTGCACCTTGGGTTAGTTAAATGGCGGAAATAAGTTTTAACAAGAACTTTTCCTAACTGCTTTCAGTAAAAGTTGATTTGATAAAGTTTCTCCAACATTCACTAGTGAAAGTGTACAATATTTTTCAAAATTCAACATTTCCTAACGGATCAAGTGATTGCTAGCATCAACTAGTAAAAGCTAGCTTTCACTGAATTCCTAACATTCACTGTAACATATATACAGAGTGGATGGGTAGTCTTGACTGACTAGTTAAGAACAAACAGTCTCAATATAGTGGGGATGCAGTCAGAAATTGGCCAGCGGAAGTAGAAACAACCCTTTAATGCTAAATCAAGCTTTCGAGAACTTTATTTTTTCTTCATCAGGATTTTCTATAAAGTAAAAATGACAACGTGTCACAAATACAATTGACATTTTTTTTTTTCTTGTTGAGAAATGCAGAACGTCCTCACACAGTGCAATTCTTTGAAGTCATCACCCACCTTCTAACTATTGAAACGTTTGATATATTGGAATTGAATTTGGACAGACCATATAATGTCAATCAATCATACAAAATATGCTTTATTTTCATAATTTAAAAGTTTCATTGACAAAGCAGTGGCAAATACTAAGACTAATAGCCAAATACAAACCAAATACAACAATCACATTCAATACATAGAAACATTTGTGTATAAACAAAAAGTGAAAAGTTACGTAGCATAAAGCATAACACTCATAACAGGAAAGTAGGTGAACGGCAGATTAGCACACGAGAAGAAAGTTTGTAATCTCATATCCCATTTGTCAGAGTAGAATTCACTAAGATGGTAGATCCCCTTCTCCAACAGTATATTTATCAGTCTTTTTCTTGTTAATCTGGGGGATCCCATGATTCCCATGGAACGTAGTTCATGGGGTAAATGATCAAAAATGTTCTTGGAATTATAGAACACTGAGTTTTTAATAATTAGTGAGCTGGAGCTATGAGGAAGCGGTAGAGGAATTAGTTCTTCAGATCTTTCATCATGTGACTTTAACCCAGTGATTCTGATTAGTGATCTACGATGCTTATGGATTAGAGAGGCACATTCCAGAATGAACAGGCCGGTAACAGTCAGAATGCGGCTGGATGCAAAAAATGGTCTACAAGATTCCCTCCATCCGGTTGAACATACGGTATGTCCACGGATGGGGTTTACAAGAGGTGAAATGGACCAAACATTGAAAGATACGATAAAAAGTTATTCTTGATAAAAGTTTTTGCTTGGTCTAAAAATAGGAGCTACAATGAGAAAACTGATTTTTATTATACAGGGCGTCTCAAAAATGTAAAAACATAAGATTAAACAAGAGCAAACAATCATTTTTTGACCTGTTAACGTGAAATGATAAATAAAAAACTTGATCCTAACCCCGAATCCGAACTTACTGAAGGAAATTTGAATCTATGAAAATTCTAAAAAATTGAACAATTTCGCAAGTCAGCATTTTACTACTTCCATTATGACTTTTATACCTACAACAACAGGTAATCATGTACAGGTATAAAATCAATAATATGCGAGTGGTTAAATGCGGACTTGCAAAATTGATCAATTTTTCAAAATTTTCATAGATTCCAATTTTCTTCAGTAGGTTCGGATTCAGGGTTAGGACTAAATTCAGAGCAAGTTTTTTTATCATCATTTCACGTTAATAGGCTAAAAAATGACTGATTGCTCTTGTTTAATTTCATGTTTTTAGATTTTTAAGTAAGTGAGTACCCTGTATAATAAAAATCAATTTTCTCATCGTAGCTCCTATTTTTAGACCAAGCAAAAACTTTTATCGGAAATTACTTTTTGTCGTGTCTTTCAATTTTTAGTCCATTCGTCCTCTTGTAAACCCCATCCGCTTACATACTGTACATACTGTGAAAAATACTGGCACAATATTGAAATTTTTCAAAGAGACTGCGACCTCAAACTTTCAGGGTGTAATAAGGGTGAAATGAGGTGTCATCGACAGCCCTTTTCATTTGATTTTTTGTTTCAAAATTGCGCCCTGCTGTCATTTTGACATTTCTAGCTGTCACGTCTTTGTCAAAAAATGCAAAACGTTCTAACATATGGTGTGTCCAAATTTCGTTCTAAGATTTCAAACGGTTCAAAACGAGTTAGAAAAGGGGGGCGGCATTAAAGCATTGCACTGTACAGGGTATTTTTTAAATTTAAAAAATTCAATCAGGAGCGTACCATACTGGGGGGGTTAAGGGCAAAAACAATTCCATTTTTCCACTGTATATTTTTTTTTAGATTCTGATTTTAGAAAATGATACATCAAGCTTTTCTACTTGAAAAACGTACCCTCCCAATTCATATCGGTAGGGTTCGTGGTTTTCGAGAAAATCGCATTTTTTCACATCGATGCATCGGCACCTTAAAGACGAGTCCTCCTCAATATATCGCTCACACTCAAATATTGAAATTTGGTACATGCATGAACTTTTGAAGCCAAACTTAATTCCGATCTCAAAATTTTGAAAGTGGCATATCATGGTGATTTATTTTTGACATTTTCATTTCAGAATCACCAAAAATTGCGATCTATCACATCGAAGACTAGGGCTTCACAAGACCTAGACCAAGACCAAGAGTGACCAGTCTTGATTTTGGTCTCAAAAACCAAATGTGGTGTTGGTCTTGGTATTGGTCTCGATATCTCAAGATCAAGACAAAACTGGCTCAGTCTTGGTCCTGGTCTTGTTGGTCTTGGTCCTGGCCTTGATATATATATATACATACAGTCTCAAGATAGTGGGGATGCAGTCAGAAATTGGCCAGGGGAAGTAAAATCAACCCTTTAATGCTAAATCAAGCTTTCGAGAACTTTATTTTCTCTTTATCAGAATTTTCTATAAAGTAAAAATGACAACGTGTTACAAATACAATTGACATTTTTTTTTTTTCTTGTACAACAAAACAAAAAAAAATGTCAATTGTATTTGTAACACGTTGTCATTTTAACTTTATAGAAAATCCTGATAAAGAGAAAATGAAGTTCTCGAAAGCTTGATTTATCATTAAAGGGTTGATTTTACTTCCCCTGGCCAATTTCTGACTGCATCCCCACTATATTGAGACTGTATGTATATATATATATCAAGGCCAGGACCAAGAACAACAAGACCAGGACCAAGACTGAGCCAGTTTTGTCTTGATTTTGAGATATCGAGACCAATACCAAGACCAACACCACATTTGGTTTTTGAGACCAAAATCAAGACTGGGCCCGTATTTTCGTTCTCCAAAACGCTCAGCGCTTTCGAAGCGCCTGGCAGTTGACAGTCATGTCACCTGACAGAACAACAAAAATTTGTTGTTCTGTCAGGTGACATGCCTGGCGTTTTGAAAGCGCTGAGCGTTTTGGAGAACGAAAATACGGGCCCTGGTCACTCTTGGTCTTGGTCCAGGTCTTGTGAAGCCCGAGTCTTCGATGTAATAGATCGCAATTTTCGGGGATTCTGATATGAAAATGTCAAAAATAAATCACCATGATATGCCACTTTCAAAATTTTGAGATCGGAATTAAGTTTGGCTTCAAAAGTTCATGCAGGTACCAAATTTCAATATTTGAGTGTGAGCGATATATTGAGGAAGACTCGTCTTTAGGGTGCCGATGCATCGATGTGAAAAAATGCGATTTTCTCGAAAACCCCGAACCCTACCGATATGAATTGGGAGGGTACGTTTTTTAAGTAGAAAAGCTTGATGTATCATATTCTAAAATCAGAATCTAAAAAAAAATATACTGTGGAAAAATGGGATTGTTTTTGCCCTTAACTCCCCCAGTATGGTACGCTCCTGATTGAATTTTTTAAATTTTCACCCCTTGATGCCAATTTTCAGGAAATACCCTGTACAGTGCAATGCTTTAATGGCGCCCCCCTTTTCTAACTTTTGAAGCGTTTGAAATCTTAGAACGAAATTTGGACACACCATATGTTAGAACGTTTTGCATCTTTTGACAAAGTCGTGACAGCTGGAAAGGTCAAAATGACAGCTGGGCGCAATTCTGAAACAAAAAATCAAATGAAAAGGGGTGTCGATGACACCTCATTTCACCCTTATTACACCCTGAAAGTTTGAGGTCGCAATCTCTTTGAAAAACTTCAATATTGTGCCAGTATTTTTTACAGTATGTCCACGGATGGGGTTTACAAGAGGACGAATGGACTAAAAATTGAAAGATACGACAAAAAGTATTTTCCGATAAAAGTTTTTGCTTGGTCTAAAAATAGGAGCTTTCCTTGATCGCATTGCTTTCAACAAGAGGCGAAGCTGCTACGAACGGCAACAGACTACATGGTGACCAAGAGGTCTTTTGAGAAAAATAAGATAGTGATTAAGATACTTTCCAGATTAGACTGTAATCAAGACTTAATTATAAGAGATAAAGAGTTATCCATCTTTACAGACGCAGCAAAGACAAATACAGACACAGGAGCAAGTATATACTCAAAGGAACTAGACATCCAAGAGTCTATCAAGCTTGAGAAAGGATGTGGCATCCTACATGCAAAAATCATTGCCATTAAAGAAGCAGTCAACCTGCTGCAAAGACTGGACAACACAACAAAAGACGTCACAATCTATGCAGACAGCAAAGCAGCGTTGAGACTACCAGGATCAGATACAGTGAGGTCAGTTTCCGTGAGGCATTGTCCTGGATCAGGAATAAGAAGCTCGTTCTATGCTGGGTTCCTGGACATAGCAATATTGAAGGGAACACGATGGCGTATGGACTGGCGAAATTGGGACCAAGAAAGGACGAAGCCTGAATGGCAAACACATCGCTACCAACTTTAAAACTATTGAAAGATACAGTAGATAAAAACATGGTTAAGCTACACAGTGACAGGTAGAGCAACTCTGAAAGAAGGACGCCTCAGGAATATGGAACAATACTACCTTGAAGACTTGGAGGAGGCGGCAAATGTAGACATAGTGCTAATTTTGAACTTCGTAAAAACCATGGGATGGTATAGAACGATGAATAGGTTAAGACCGAGGGGACACCTCTTCAAACAAGAGAACACAATGGGTCTTTTGGCCTCCGAGTGAAACCAATGCGAAGCTGAAAAACATCAGTAAATGCTTATACTTAGATTTCTTGAAATAGACACTTTATACACAACTGACAAAGACAGTATTATTATACTTGGTATAAGCATTTACTTTGCTTTATCAATACCACCATTTTATACCACTTAATATGATTCTATTTTTCAGCATACGTGAAAGCAGCTGAACCACAAGGCTTATCCAAAGCAAGAAATACATGGTTTGTAATGGGATTCTCAATTTTGGGTGTTTTAGTAACACTATTATGTTTGGCTTTCATTATTCTTGGTTTCACTAAAAGAAAGAGGCCACAACCATCTACTGCGGGATTGGATAATAGGTATGTGCAACATCTCCATATCAATGATAATATGGAAAAATACTATAGAATATTTTTATTAAAAGGAAACATGTTTTCGAAAGAGGAGTAGGATATGAAAACAAAGGTCTAGTGCAAGACGATGATACCATCAGTGAACCACCAAAAGAAAGAGAACCAACCCCAACATACATAAATTTTGAACAACATATATCGACATTGAGAACCAGGAGTTCTTCAATTGTGACTTCATCGAGGTAACAGTGATTAGACGCAATAAAAAAGATGTTACTCAATAATTTGCCCAATATCAATCAATTGAATGTCTGCATTTTGATTAATTTTCATTCTTTCTAATCAGTCCAATCAAAATAAATTTGTCTGGATTCTACTCGGAATTAATGCAATAACAAAATGGTTATGAATATCCGGCATACAGAATGATAAACAAATTAATTATGATATGGAATTCATAAACAATTACCTTTTTTTCAGTTCCAGCTCTCTGGATATCTCTCCATTAATGAATATCAATAAAAAACAAAGAACATCCGTTAAGAAGCCGCCAAGACCCAGAGCAGCTTTGAATAAGACAGTACCGATAAATGCTTCTACCGTTAGACAGTTACCACCCGAAGTGTTCGACTCAGATAGTAGTACATCCAGAAAATCCCCAGAATTTGATGGTAACTTGGATCCTGGTGTGATGAGCCCGAAAAGTTATTTATCCATGCCTAGTGTGAAAAGTTTTCCAAGGTAGGCAGATTGGACATAATTATCTAAACACTCTTTTGTCTGTCTTGTTAAGATTTTAGCGATAGAGGTTGTATGAATCGTTGGCTAGATTTTATATAAAATCTGATATGAGAGGCTCATGTCCCATGTAGTTGGAATTTTTTTTAGATGGAATAAATTAAAACGAATGTTCATCTATTTAGCTCCTTGTTACGGTTGTCATTCAATAAAAGAAATAAAACAATGCAGATAAAGTGAAAGCCTTACATAGAATGAGCTCAATAAATAATTCGAAAGCTTTGAAAAGTACTTTCAAGTATAATTTCGAGCAAACATATGGACATATTATCAAAAACTACTGAAAATCACTTATATACAGAGCAACCCATTTGAAAGCGGGCCACCCCCGTTATTTATGGAACGATTTTGACGATCTTTTTTTTTTAATGTAGAGAATAGGAAGGTTTATTTTGAGGTCAGGAGGCGTCAAGGTTTTCCAAAATTCAAGGACTACTATATCATATTTAGAATTTCATGAAAAAATTTTCAAAATCAACGATTAATTTTATTATGCACCAAGAAGCATTTTACCTCGTAACTCTTGCGATAGCAAATCTATCACAACAAATGTATTAAATATGAACATTTAATAGATAGTCTCTTGTCAAAATACAATGAAAACAAAGGTATTTCAAGGAATGAAAAATCCAGTGGCATAGGAAGATTTTGTCTAAAAAAATCTCTAATATGTTTTCTGGATTTTTCAGCGTCTAGATATTATGCTCTCTAGTAGTCTTGGTTTTTGAAAAAAAAACGACGTATGGCCTCAAAATACACATTTCCCCCACTACATTTCAAAATCAATCCATGAATTAAAATGTTATTAGTGTGGTCCGCTCCCAAATGGGTCACTCGTTAGTCTTACCTTTACGGATATTCCATTTTAGAACGAATATGCCAGAGCCTCTCAACAGAGTCCTAGAGCCAGTGAGTGTAACCAATCTGGACATGCCGGATTCAGGTGATTTGTATCCTCGAGAAGATAGTTACAGAAGGTACGCTTCCGAGACCTTAATACGCCATGGAAGTGTTGGTACTGTTGAAGATCCTGGCGTCATAGGACCAATAGTATGGAATATGCATTGTGACCGAATGAAGCATGGTATTCGAAGCTACACTCTTAGAAGAATCATAGATAAGATTGTATTTTTCAAGGTATTAGTGTTGATCAAGGAATAAATAATCTTAGAGGTGAAATGAGAAGTACAAGTAATATAACTCGAATGCGAAAAAGATTCCATGACTTGTTGGATGATACGTTCAGTCTTTTTGGAAACAGTCGTAAAGGAAGTCCAGTGGAGAGTCCAGTTGACGAGAGGAGTCGACCAATTTCTATTGATGTGAAGAGTCACTCTGCAATCGATAATCGGTAAGATCTTCTTCTATCATAGATCAAATTTGTGAAAAAGAATGAATCCAAGGCCATTACTAGCAAAATAAACAAAATAAAAACATCTTCATGAGCTGAGAATGCTTTAATCCCGATTTCACCTTATTCATTTGACACTTATTGTCGCTAAACACCAACATGCTTAGACGTGATTATCTTTTTCTTCCATTCATCTATTACAGGTCGGATGACTTTACATCTTCTATCAGACCTCGTCCCAAGACCACAGGAGCCAAGAAGCCAGAATCATTATCGGGACCGAGTGTTGCCTGGCGCAGTTCTGCTCCTTCGCCCTTAATTCGCCCTTTGAGTGCTGCTCCAAGAATAATCAGCACCAATTCCAGTACTGTTGCAAGTCGAGTATCAACAGCTCCAGGCCAGCCGGGTGTACTGAGTAGAATGCCCAGTGGTATTTTGAAACCTCCAAGAGTAAATGTGGACCATATTTTAGCTGAAGGAAAATTCAGAGCCAGCGATCCGGCTATTAGTGTGATAGAGGCCATCAAAGGTGAAATTGAGAAAGTAACTTTGCCTGGAAGTAGTGGGATCAATAAATAATTTTAGTTTTTTTTATCATGTGTTAAATTGTGTGGAGAATTTAGTTGTACCTATTGTTTTTGTTGCTTATTTTCAATAAGTTTGAATTTGTACATTCCTGTTTTGTTAAGCGATGAATAGTTAAAAATACACAATAAATATTGGATATTTGAATAATTTGAATACCTATGTTCTTTTTCAGGGCAGATTTGATTATTAAGTTGTTCAGGCTGCAGATTTTTTAATTGCTGGCTGGATAATGCATTGCTTAGAAATGTTGGGTAAATCCTTTAACATTAATGATGCCGAGAAAAAATATGAACAAGGGAGTTATCATTGTGAGGTGTCATAAAAAAAACTAATAATTATTGAAAATTTGGTGAGTTTGAGATGTAATTCACAAGCTAACACGCATAGGAACTGATAATTTCGAAAAAAATTAATATAGTATCATTTTATAATATGATAGTATTAAGTCAAGGTCAGGGTTATAACGTATGGTCAAAAAGTTTTGGGAAAAAATTCACCTGGTTTGATTGAGTGACAGAATGCTTTTGATGAAGTAGGTCATGGACTCATGGAAACGAAATGTCACCAGTCATGTCATTTCAAGAAACAAAGCGAAGGTTTTTGGTTTCTGCTTCACAAAATGTCTGATAAAATTGATCTTCGTCGAGGTATTTATAATCTGGTGTGGCGAATGCAATATTGAGTCGGAAAGTCTATAAGAACGGATGGAAAGCACATAATCGAGAACAATTGCGACGCCGTATATCCATAAAAATTAGAGAAATCATCAACGCTGTGATCGTCGTCAGGGGAAATGTTAGGCAAATCGAAAATAACGTTCCTTTGTCGATAATTTGAATTTTGCTTTATAATAAGGGTAGTCGAAATAGATTGTTTAAAAATATGAAAAAAATATAAAACTATCTTTATAAGAGTTAAGCCATTGTTATTGTTCCCAAAACTTTCGGACCATACGTTATTACCTCAACTTGGAAGTATTAGAAAAATCTAGACTGTAATCTTAGTTGAACTGAGGTATTCTAAAGTGTTTATAAGGTTTAATACACCATGCACCCTCAAAATAGGACAGAATTTCCTGACCTGTCGCCGGTGGTCGGTTGCGTTGAAAAACATTGTTTCATTTCATGGGGAATCCATGAAACAGTATTTCTGTAACTTCTCAGTGCAAATTGCTTATTTTAAATTTCATTCTTTTTATTGAATGACCCTTTTTTGAATCGCATTTCCTGATTTCTCTTTACAGTCTAAACAACAATTATTATCAAACATGTCATATTATGTGCCCAAACTCATAAGTTCCAGAAATAATTTAATGGTGAGTAAACACTTCCGGAACAGTCAATTATTTTGGAAATTGTGCACAATATAAAAAACCTCCGATATAAAAATTGTAGGTCTCAAAGAAATCTATCAAACTAGAACTCTTGCAATTCTACAGGGTGTTGTGATGACTTTTTGAAACACCCTGTATAATTACAATAGTTCTAGTTTGTATTATATTGTGTACAATTTCCAAAATAATTAACGGTTCTGGGTCTATTTATACTCACCATTAAATTCAAAATATAACATGTTGAATTATTGTTGTTTTGAATGTTCTGAGGGTTCATGCGATGCGATTGAAAAAGGGTCATTCCATTAGAAAAAAAAATCTTTGTCTACTACGATTTTTTGAGATACTCCGTATAATTGCCCATTATAGTTTGATAGATGTCTTCGAAACCTACAAATTTTATATTTGAAGTTTTTTTGTACGGTGCATAGTTTTCGAAATAATTGACAGTTGCAGGACTTTTTACCCACCAAGTTTGTATTCCGTAGGCATGTGATCTGGAGCTACCCAAGAAGTGTTCGGCTGATACTGGGTGAGTTTTCTTAAGTGTTACAATGCGATATGTCAAAAACTGATTCAATTTTGTTTACATTTTGGTGACGCGATAATTTCACGGGGGGCCACATTTTAAGATATTTTTCACATTTGTCTCTTCACACCCTCAGGAGGGCCACGATCAAATTTCAAATGGAATGATTTTTTTTTTAATTTAAAATACGAAAATGAAATATGTAGTCAGTTAACATTTTTTTTTTAAATTGCTCTACTGGTTACGGAATTATGATCAAAAATGTTCAATTGAATCAACCCTGTATTACAGTTATACATATCCGTTACCATAGAAATCCCAATGGTATCGTAAAACATGTCTACCCGTGAAATTATCACGTCACCAAAATGTAAAAAAAACTGAGAAAATCGCATTGTAACACTTCAGAAACACACCCTGTATACTCAAATGATTGATAAACTATTTAAAAAGTACAGTGTTCCAAGACGGCCCTATCATCAAATTGGCGCTTTCGCCCCTTTGTCTTTCCAGCGACGATATGATCTACGGGTATGTACCACAGAGATAATGAGTGGTATGAATAAAAACGAAGTAAATGCTTATACTAAAAGTATAAGTATTGAGTGGTATAAATAAAAACGAAGTACATGCTAAAACTAAAAGTATTGGTATTGTCTACTTAGTAAATTCTCCAAAACTAAGAACGAACTTCATTTCGAAGTGGATACTTGTAAATTTTCCCGACGCTACCACACCGAGTAGCACCATCTGAGTATTTACTAGAACTTGAAGTAACGACTTCTTACAGTAGAAACTTCGATTTGAAGAAGAAATTGTAGTATTTGCTTTACTTTGGTGAAGTTGGTGTAAGAGCAGCTTCACTGAGCATGCTACGATTATATTTCTGTTTAAAATGGATGAAAAACGCAGAAGAAAAACATACAATGTGAGACAAAATATGATTTGTGTCATCAAATATTCCGATAAGTAGCTGAAGTTAAGGTATAACTTGGCAATCATGTTTTAGTTCCATTTTTTTTGGTTTAATAGGGAAAACGTATCTTATCTAGCTTATACATTTCTGACAGAAGTGAAAGAAACTACTGGCTGTGTGTGCTTGAACACATTCAACAAATGGAAGTGTTTTCACTGTTTTTAGGGACCTCAGGTATGTTTGAATAGAAAAACTAGAGTCTTGAAATGAAGTAGAGAAAATACTAGTCTCACATGCAATTTGCCGCAAGAAAAAATATTGGATCAAATTTCCTGATACGGGCGTTAGTTTGAACAGGGCTAAAGATGAGTGGGCAGTTCTCCATGCAGTACCTAACGTTATTGGTGCGATTTATTGCACTCACGTTAAAATTTTAAAACTCTCTGCACATGGTGACGAATACATACGTTGCCAAAATAAATGTACAAGCCACTTGTGACCGTAGAGAGATTTTTATCAGCGTAGTTGCAACATGGCCTGGATCTGTCCATTACTCCAAAATACGGTACAATTCTTCCCTTTATCCTGTTATGTATGACAATCAAAAAGGAGTATGGGGTGATTTTCGATATACTGATAAATCCATGGATGCTCACACCGTTCAAAAATCCGGCAAGAAATAGAACAAATATAATGCTAATTGTTTATTCTTCATTTGAGACTCTTCTTCATAGGGCATCTCTTCATCTGAAGACATTTTTACCGAACCTCGGATACAGCTTACCACTTTAACTCTTCAACAATTTCACTGACACGCAAAACAAAACAATCAAACATTCTTTATCTCAGGGAAAAGCAAAACTTGGTGTTCACAGACAATAAGTTCAAATTAAAGTTATTTATGTATTCCTTATCTCAAATATTCATTAGCAAAAATTTTACGAGTTTGCCGTTGAAAAAAAAATAAACGAAAGCAGTGATAAGATGCTACACATGTTGAAGAATATACAATGGACTTGAAGTAGATACTTCACACATTATAATATATACTTCGACGTTAAGTATCTACTACCGGAACTGAACAAATGCTACATGATGAAGCAGATACTTCAAAGAAGATGCTCAAATCTGGAGTATTAGCATTCACTTCGTTTTTATTCATACCACTCATTGTCTACCTGGTAGATTCTTCAAAACTAAGAAGAAACTTCATTTCAAAGTACATACTTGTAAATTTTCCCGACGCTACTACTACTATTTGAGTATTTACTTCAACTTGAAGAACCGACTTCTTACAGTAGAAACTTCGATTCGAAGAAGAAATTGTAGTATTTGCTTTACTTTGGTGAAGTTGGTGTAAAAGCAGCTTCACTGAGCATGCTACGATTATAGTTCTGTTCAAAATGGATGGCATACGCAAAAGAAAAATATACAATGTACAAATCTATATCAATGATATTGTTAATGTTATACATCATACTATGATTCATTTATTTGCAGATGATACAATGATTTATGTAAGCGGTAGAGATTTGGAACACATGCAGAATTCTATGAACAGTGATCTCTCGTTAGTGTCGGATTGGTTATGTAAAAATAGTCTTAGTGTTAATGTAACCAAAACTAAATTTAGTATTTTTGGCAAAAAATGTAGACTGTCCAATATTAATGTGAATGATGTAAATGTGCATATAAATGGGAATCAACTACAGCATGATAGGGAAATTAAATACTTGGGAATTATTCTTGATGTGAACTTGAACTTCCGAGCACATGCTGATTATGTGATGAGAAAATTTTCTAAAAAATGTTATTTCTTATCAAGAGTGGGGAAGAACTTATCGATGACAACGAAATTATTGTTATATAAAACTATTGCAGCGCCCCACCTGGACTTTTGCGCAACCCTTTTCTATTCAATGCCAAAACAAATAATGAATGATTTTCAGCTGATACAGAACCGTGCAATGCGAACGATTTTGAAATGCAATAAATATACTCCTGTCAAATGTATGTTAAGTGTCACTAACTTGTTATCTGTAGAACAAAAAGTTATATATAATGTATTCATATTTATATATAAAATCAAGAATGAACTAGTACCAATGTATTTGTGTGATAGAGCCAATAAATTTTCAGATGTTCATAGGTATGAAACTAGAAATAAGAACAATTTTATCCTAGATCATAAATGTAACACATTTCAAATGTACAATTCGGTTTTGAATAGGGGCCTATTTGAATTCAATTGTCTACCAACAGCTTTAAAGAATTGTGATAATCTCCCAACATTCAAACGACTTCTAAAGAATTATGTGATGGAAACCGTATAGTACCTAATGGCTTTTTATATTTTTTACGTAACCCCTGTAATAAGTTAGATACATGTATTGTCCAGTTTACAAATACTATATTTTATATTTTTACATCTTACATTTTACTCACACATATTTACAAATATTATTGTTAATACTCTTAAGATTTACTTTTCACTTGTTAATATTTTTATTTTCTCTTAGACTTTTACCTTATGTGATTTTTATAGCTTCAGGCTAAATAAAGATATTATTATTATTATTTTGTAAGACAACATATCAATGATGATGATTTGTATCATCAAATATTTTGATAAGAAGCTGAAGTTGAGGTATAACTTGGCAGTCATGTTTTAGTTCCTTTTTTTTGGTTTAATAGGGAAAACGTATCTTATCTACCCTATACATTTCTGACAGAAGTAAACGAAACTAGGGGCTCTGTGCTTGAACACATTCAACAAATGGAAGTGTTTTTAGGGACCTCAGGTATGTTTGAATAGGAAAACCAAAGCAATGTATATCAAAAATGAAGTGAGAGTCTTGAAATGAAGTTGAGAAAATACTAGTCTCACATGCAATTTGCCGCAAGAAAAAATATTGCATGAAATCTTCTGATACGGGCGGTAGTTTGAACAGGGCAAAAGATGAGTGGGCAGTACTCCATACAGTACCTAACGTTATTGGTGCGATTATCTGCACTCACGTTAAGATTTTAAAACTCTCTACACATGATGACGAATAGATACGTTGCCTAAATAAATGTACAAGTCACAATCAAGAAGGAGTGGGTTTGTCTTTTGACTTATGGGCGATTTCGGATATGCTGTTCAATCCATGGATGCTCACACGGTTCTGAAATCCAGAAAAAAATATAACAAATAATATGCTGATTGTATATCTTTCATTTTGAGACTCTTCTTCATAGGGCATCTCTTCATCTGGAGACTTTTTTACCCAACCTCGGATACAGTTTACCACTTTAATTCTTCAACAATTTCACTGATATGCAAAACAATACAACTAAACGGTCAGGCTTTATCTCAGGGAAACGCAAAACTTGGTGTTTACAGACAATCAGTTGAAATTGGAGTTATTTTTGTATTCCTTATCTCAAATATTATAAACATCAGCAAAAATTTCACGAGTCTGCCGTTAAAAAAAAACTAAGCGGACGCAGTGTGAAGATGCTACAGCCTGTTGAAGAATATTCTATGGACTTGGAGTAGATACTTCACAGTATAGTATATGCTTCGACGTTAAGTATTGTAACGAGTTTCGCTATAGAAAACACTGTTCAGCTTTAACTTATTTATTTTACAAGTCACTATGTACAGAACTCACTATTCACATACAAAATTACAGCTTATTTATGTTTTACGATTTATATTTCACGACGTAACTGACTGAACTAACTCGAAATGACGGATCTCATTATATACCCTGGCCAGGATTGAAAGAACATTCCAGATATTTTTAGAAAAGCGAAGAACATTCGACGCCATCTAGCCTCGCTAGAATGTACCAGAATGTACCGGCGCATTCACCATTTACTGAACAATGTTTCGTCACATTGCCCCGTCCTCAAGGCAATTCGTCCCGAATTGCCCTCATGTCGGTATCGGCAACTGTCCCCAAACCTGCAGTGTGACTTTTGGTGGAAATAGCAGTCCACTGTTTTCTGCTTTGTCCTCCTGAAAGGATAGCAGCACACCAGGATGTCAACGCCACTCCCCTTGAAGATCACTTCCAGCATGCTTCTCACCACTCGCCAGTCCACTCGGTCATTAGTCATCTTCGGAATTGCCAAATGTGTCAGCTCCTGTGACTGCATCAAGTCACGAAGATGACTGAGGGCTTTCCAGACTTCACTGTAGGTGGTCAGATGTTGTGGGAGCTTCTTCGTCACAAGGTAGAACAGGTGTCGTGTCCCATTCGTGATTTGGAGCGGCTTCCCTACCTCTGGCTTTTGTCGTCGCAGATGGTCCAATCGTCCAAATTTTCGTTTAAAAGCTGCAGCAAGTCCACTCCTCATACTGAGGTCTTCAGTGACCCAGTGAGCCATCGAGTATTCGGCCGGTGCTTCAAACAAATCCAGCTGCCTCTCTTGGACAACGCCATGCTGGACTTTCTGGCCATTGGAGTGTAGGGACATGAAAGTTTCCAATGACATGTCTTCCTTGACTGACCTGATCTGCCTCACTTCAGCGTCCTGATCGTCGTGGTTCCCAGCATACCGAGCTAAACGATTGAAGTGAACAACCCTCGGTTTTCCTCGTGGTGGCTTTCGAATCATGTAGACGACGTCATTGATTCGCTCCAGAATTTCATACGGGCCCTCCCAATAGCTTTGCAGTTTTGGGTAGAATCCACGTCGCCTCTGTGGCTTGTGAAGCCAAACCAAATCCCCAACCTGGAACCCTCCTTCTTCGGCCTTCACGTCGTACGCCTCCCTCATCCTGTCGCTGGCACTTTGGATGTTTAGTCGGACTCGTTGATGGATATCGTCCATTTTCTACAAAGATCACTTGCGTAGTCTTCCCCAGCGACATCCTCACCAGGACAGCCAAACTTCAAATCGCAGGGCAGCCGGAGTTCACGACCCATGATGATCTTGGCAGGTGTTTCGCCCGTCGATTCATGAACTGCTGACCTGTACGACATGAGATATAGGGAGGATGTTGATCCCTGTCTCTTTTATGGTCAGAGACAACTTTGGCCAAGTGTCGATTGATGGTTCGGTTCATTCGCTCCACCATGCCATCCGATTGTGGGTGTAATGCCGTTGTCCTTGTCTTCTTGATCTTCAAGACATCGCAGACGTTCTGGAATAGCGTCGATTCGAAGTTCCTGCCTGGTCCGAATGCGCCTCCTGGTTTGGCAAGACATACGCTTCAGCCCACTTGCTGAGGTAATCCATGGCGACCAAGATGTATTCATTTCCTTTGTCCGATTCAGGAAACGGTCCAGCCACGTCGATTGCGATCCTTCCAAAGGGGCTTCCCACGTTGTATTGGCGCATAGGAGCTTTTGGCCGTTTCTGGGGTCCGTTACTTGCCGCACATACGGCACATTTTCTGCACCATTCCTTCACATCGGCTTGACAGTTGACCCAGCAAAACCGTTCTCTCAGCTTTCCCAGCGTCTTGGTTACACCCAGATGTCCACCTGTGACGCCATCATGGACCTCTCTCATCTCCTCTGCCTGTCTGTTTTCAGGAACGACTAACTGCCTCCGAACTTCCGTGCCATCCAGATTCTTCACCAGCCTCTTCAGGATGCCGTCATCAAGAACCATCGAATCCCATTGAGCCCAGTAGGACTTCACGGTGGTCGAGAACCGCGCGACTTCTTGCCAGGTTGGTCGTTGCCTGTTTCCATCCGATGACAAGCTTCAGATCTGGATCCTTCTCCTGGTCCTCGCGAAGCGCCTTAGACTGCCAGGAATCATCCACCACTCGCCTCCTGTTCCTCGGCTCTTTGACAGTGCTCACATTGTTCTGGACAAGGTCTCCTGGATAGGGCATCAGCGTTCTTGTGGCTGGATCCAGCTCGATGTTCCGTGTCAAAGTTAAACTCTTGAAGTCTCTCAATCCAACGAGCAACTTGACCCTCCGGATTCTTGAACTGTAGGAGCCATTTGAGCGCGGCGTGGTCAGTTCTCAGCAGAAACTTTCTCCCGTAGAGGTACTTGTAGAAGTGCTCTACTCCTTTGACTACTGCCAGTAGTCCCCTTCTCGTGACGCAGTAGTTCCGTTCCGGCTTCGACAAGGTTTTGCTGAAATAGCCGATCACCTTTTCATGTCCCTGCTGGATCTGGGACAGCACTGCACCAAGTCCTACATTGCTGGCATCTGTATCCAGGATGAAGTTCCCCTCAGGTAGTGGGTAGCCTAGGATGGGCGCGGTGGCAAGTGCCCTTTCAAGCGTGTCAGAGGCCTCCTGACAATCCTCGTCTCTGTGCCTCTGTGAGCCTGTGAAGAGGCCGGGCGATGTTCGCAAATCCCTGAACATAACGGCTGTAGTACGTGCACAGACCCAAGAAACTGCTTAGCTCGTTCTTTGGTACTGGCCACTCCTTAACTGCCTCCACCTTTTGCTGGTCAACGGCTACACCCTCAGCCGACACGATATGACCCAGGTATTGTACTTCCCTCCGGAACAGTTGGCATTTCTTTGGACTCAGCTTCAAACCGGAACTTCTGAGTCTCTGGAATACCTCTTCTAAGTTCTTCAGATGGTCTTCAAATGATTTGCCAACCACAATTATGTCATCCAGGTATACCAGACATGTTGACCAGGATAGTCCTTTGAGCACAGTCTCCATCAGCCGCTCGAACGTAGCAGGTGCGTTGCATAAGCCAAATGGCATAACAGTGAACTGCCACAGCCCAGCTCCAACGCTGAAAGCAGTCTTCTCTCGATCTTCAGGGGCCATTTCTACCTGCCAATATCCACTTTTGAGGTCCAGGGTTGAGAAGATCTTCGATCCGGCCAAGGTATCCAGAGTGTCGTTGATCCGTGGTAGCGGGTAGCTGTCCTTCTTCGTCACGTTGTTCAGCTGACGATAGTCCACACAGAATCGAGTTGAACCGTCCTTTTTTCAACCAGAACAACTGGCGATGACCACGGACTACGAGAAGGCTCGATGACACCGCCTTTCTCCATGTCCTTGATTATCTTGTCCGCCTCCTCCTTCTTGACCAAAGGTAGTCTTCTAGCTGTGTGGCGGATCGGTCGTGCTCCTTCTGTGTTGATGGTGTGCTGCACCACGTTCGTTCGGCCTTTTTCCCTAGTCCCGTTGTCGAAGATGTCGCCGTAATTCCTTATCAGGTTTCTCAATCGTTGTTTTCGTGTCTTATCCAAGTCTTTTGAAGAGGTGACAACTAACTTCTCCATCTCTCCGGTGATTTCAGAGATGGTTTGCTCAGTCTCACGTACTTGTCGCACCACAGAGGAAATTGACGAGCAGAGCCCCAAAACTGTGTCCCTTGCCAAACTTACAGAGTGATAGTTGACGTTCATCACTCTCATGGGCACAGTCTTTCCCACATGTACCAGGCTCTTTCCACATGCAATGCCTCGTCCTACTTCAGAATCGTGTATTTTAGGCTCAAACATCACGATGCTTCCTTGTTTCATCTTCCCTTGCAGGCGAGCCCACAAAATCATCTCGCTCCTCTCAGAAATTGAAGAATCCCCAGCCAGCAAAACACGAACTGTCTCTTCCTCACTCCCATGCAGTACCACCTCTTCGTTGTTGGTTCTCAGTGTTCCATTTTTGAGATCTAATTGGAAGCCTCGAGTGTTCATGATGTCCATTCCAATTATGATTTCTTCCTCAATATCAGCAACCAGCATTGGCATTGGATGTTCGAAGCTAGTGCTTCGCAGAGTCACTGCTGCCCCCACTTCACCATGGATCCTAGCCAAGTCTCCTGTTGCCGTCCGTAGTCGCCACTTTGTTGGTTTAATCATTGTCGGTGTTGTGACAATGTTGGGCCGGATTATAGTCTTCGTCGCACCTGTATCCAGCAGCATGGTGCGTTTCTCTCCATTGACCAAGCCATTCACAAACACGCTGTTCAGTTGGGGTCCTAAAGAGGCAACTATGGCGGTTTTCCTTGAGGCATACTGGCTACAGGTCGACGATTGCCCCTCCGCATCGACCCTCTCTAGTTTTCCGACGTCGAAGAAGGTGCCCGTCTCTCCTTCTTGCATCGGCTACGAATGTGGCCAAGCTCATCACAGTTCCAGCATCGCACCTCCCTGCGTTTGGAGGACTCCGCTTCCCTGATAACTCGCCTCACAGTAGCTTCGACGGTCTCCTCCTGTGCGGGATCCTGGTCTTCCATCCTTCGCACGCGCGCAGGTGTCTTCACGGACTGCTTTGCCGCTTCAAATTCCAAGGCTTTGGCCAGAGCGTCGACTAGTCTGTCGGGTCGCTGAGGTATCAGGGACTGTCTTATCTCCTGATCCCGAAGATCATCCAAAAAGGTCTGGACTGCCAGCCTTTCCATCACATTTTCTGGCGTGGTTGGATAAGCCTGTCTCCACAGGCGAGCAACATCCGCTTCAAACTCCTGCATGGTCTCGTTGGACTTTTGGATGCGGTTCTTCAACTGGGAATGGTAGACATGCTCCAAATGAGTTTGACCATACCGCACCTCCAGATGGTTGACGAGCACATCGTAGTCCTCCTGTTCCTGGGTGTTTAGTGTCTGCAGGATCTCCGTTGCCTCCCCACGAAACGCCAGAGTTAGTGCCAGAGCTTTCTCTGTTGCGGTCCATCCATTTGCCCTTGCTGCTGCCTCGAACTGGCGATGGTGATTGTTCCAGGACAGCTTGCCATCAAACTGAGGGGCTTTCATGTGGACTCGCACGGTATCAGACTTCAACTTAGCACTCGCACCGTGGTTCCCGATAGTAACTTCCGGTTGTTGCATGATTACATACTGCCACTTGCCTTCTCACTTCGTCGATTTCGTCTTCCAGGGCCATTGCAGTCTCTCCAAGTTGTTTCTCCAGATTTCCGATTTCCTCTGCTACATGAGCCTTCAAACAGTTAAAGTTATCCGCCAGTTGCTCCTTGATTTCTTCCATAGCTCTAGAAGATTCATTAAACTTCTCTTCCAATTGCGTTGGGATCGGGAATCTCAAATTGGAACGTATCAGGATCCATGCCTTCTTCCATTAAAGCCTCACGAGGCCTTGTTTGTAGATCAGTTTTCTTACCACTACTATCCAGGTCACGCTCCTCCAGCTCTCTCTTTAACTCGGCGACCTTCAATCCGGTTAAAAACACTAGTTTCACAGCCATCACAGTAAATATTTATGTCCGTTTCTATAGCACACAATAAATCCCACTTTTGACACCAATGTAACGAGTTTCGCTATAGAACCCACTATTCACATACAAAATCACAGCCTATTTATGTTTTACGATTTATATTTTACGACGTAACTGATTGAACTAACTCGAAATGACGGATCTCATTATATACCCTGGCCAGGATTGAAAGAACATTCCAGATATTTTTAGAAAAGCGAAGAACATTCGATGCCATCTAGCCTCGCTAGAATGTACCAGAATGTATCGGCGCATTCACCATTCACTGAACAATGTTTCGTCACAGTATACAGGGTGTTTTTTTTAACGGGACAATTAGCCTTAAATGGGAAAGTATAAATGATAGGCTCATGAAAATTTGTACACATGGGTTATCGACCACGATCTATCTTTTAAAAATAGTGGCAGTTCTCTGCGACTTTCGGTAGTACCGGTACTAGGTACCAACTTCCTTATTTTAAATGGCAACCTCCATTTTTTATACGATATTTAGATTCTTTGTTCAAAATTAAGGTAAGGGTATGTAGCAATGTCTATGGCTATCTTTGACCGTTTTCGAGAAATTTTGATTTTTAGAAAAAATTTGACAGTTAAGGGGGGTACTTTGAAGCTGTGTAGCTCAGTGACTATTGGACGAAAATTAATGAAATTTTGGGGGTGCCTATAATAAATGCTGTTTATTCAAGTGATGATAATCATTTTTCAGAAAAATCTACAGGGTCTTCACAAACTTTGAAAAAACAAAATCTTCAGTTTTTAACGAAAAAGTTAGTTTTTTCAAATGGAATGCCCTCTTTTTTTGTTGAGATATGGAAAAAACGTACATGGAACAAATCTAAAGTACGATTCACGTTCTTGTGGCATTCTCCATAAATTATTATCAAATTCAAATAATCTTCGTTAGAAAAATTGGCCATAATAATAATTATTTGAATCTTATAAATGAGTGATGCTTAATTTGACAATTTTATTAGTTATGAGTTTCTATAGGGATATTCTGTCTTAAGTTTCTATAGAAACCACGATTTGCTGTTTTATTCAGAAAAATGTAAATAACTTGAAAAATAGCAATTTTAGGTATAGGATAGTTTATACCTAATCGAAAGAGAATTTTGTCTAGAATCCATATCTCAAACAAAAAAGAGGGCATTCCATTTGAAAAAACTAACTTTTTCGTTAAAAACTGAAGATTTTGTTTTTTCAAAGTTTGTGAAGACCCTGTAGATTTTTCTGAAAAATGATTATCATCACTTGAATAAACAGCATTTATTATAGGCACCCCCAAAATTTCATTAATTTTCGTCCAATAGTCACTGAGCTACACAGCTTCAAAGTACCCCCCTTAACTGTCAAATTTTTTCTAAAAATCGAAATTTCTCGAAAACGGTCAAAGATAGCCATAGACATTGCTACATACCCTTACCTTAATTTTGAACAAAGAATCTAAATATCGTATAAAAAATGGAGGTTGCCATTTAAAATAAGGAAGTTGGTACCTAGTACCGGTACTACCGAAAGTCGCAGAGAACTGCCACTATTTTTAAAAGATAGATCGTGGTCGATAACCCATGTGTACAAATTTTCATGAGCCTATCATTTATACTTTCCCATTTAAGGCTAATTGTCCCGTTAAAAAAAACACCCTGTATACTACCGGAACTGAACAAATGCTCCATGATCAAGCAGATACTTAGAAGAAGATGCTTAAATTTGGAGTATTGGCATCTACTTCGTTTTTATTCATACCACTCATTGAGTGGTATGAATAAAAACGATGTAAATGCTAGTACTCCAGATTTGAGCATCTTCTTCGAAGTATCTGCTTCATCATGTAGCATTTGTTCAGTTCCGGTAGTAGATACTTAACGTCGAAGTATATATTATACTGTGTGAAGTATCTACTTCAAGTTCATAGTATATTCTTCAACATGTGTAGCATCTTATCACTGCTTTCGCTTAGTTTTTTTTAACGGCAAACTCGTGAAATTTTTGCTAATGAATATTTGAGATAAGGAATACAAAAATAACTTTAATTTGAACTTATTGTCTGTGAACAGCTAGTATTGCTTTTCCCTGAGATAGAGCCTGACCGTTTGGTTGTTTTAATTGCTTGTCAGTGAAATTGTTGAAGAATTAAAGTGGTAAGCTGTATCCGAGGTTCGTCAAAAATGTCTCTAGATGAAGAGATGCCCTATGAAGAAGAGTCTCAAATGAAAAATTAATAATTAGCATTATATTTGTTCTATCTCTTGCCGGATTTTGGAACGGTGTGAGCATCCATGGATTCATCAGTATATCCAAAATCACCCCATACTTCTTCATGATTGTCATACATAAAAGGATAGGGGGAAGAATTGTACCGTATTTGGGAGTAATGGACAGATCCAGGCCATGTTGCAACCACGCTGATCAACATCTCTCTATGGTCACAAGTGGCTTGAACATTTATTTTGGCAACGTATGTACTCGTCACCATATGCAGAGGTTTTTAAAATTTTAACGTAAGTGCAATTGATCGCACCAATAACGTTAGGTACTGCATGAAGTACTGCCCACTCATCTTTAGCCATGTTCAAACTAACGCCCGTATCAGGAAATTTGATCCAATATTTTTTCTTGCGGCAAATTGCATGTGAGACTAGTATTTTCTCTACTTCATTTCAAGACTCTAGTTTTTCTATTCAAACATACCTGAGGTCCCTAAAAACAGTGAAAACACTTCAATTCGTTGAATGTGTTTAAGCACACACAGCCCCTAGTTTTGTTCACTTCTGTCAGAAATGTATAGGCTAGATAAGATACGTTTTTCCTATTAAACCAAAAAAATGTAACTAAAACATGATTGCCAAGTTATACCCTAACTTCTGCTACTTATCGGATTATTTGATGATACAAATCATATTTTGTCTCACATTTTAAACAGAAATATAATCGTAGCATGCTCAGTGAAGCTGCTCTTACACCAACTTCAACAAAGTAGAGCAAATACTACAATTTCATCTTCAAATCGAAGTTTCTACTGTAAGAAGTCGTTACTTCAAGTTCTAGTAAATACTCAAATGGTACTACTTGGTGTGGTAGCGTCGGGAAAATTCACAAGTATCTTCTTCGAAATGAAGGAGAATTTACTAAGTAGACAATACTAATACTTTTAGTATTAGCATGTATTTCGTTTTTATTCATACCACTCATTGACTAGTTTAGAACTCAATGATCTGAGTAGATAGTACCAAACTACTAGATACTTTTAAAACATAGCACCTTCTTCTATATAACTTGTACATAGTAGGTATCATATGCTACGGAGAGTAGTAGATCCTTCGTTAGTGTAGTAGATTCTCCAAAAATGTAGAAGCCTTTGAAGCGTGAGCATCTAACACGTTTTATGCATTCTAACCAATGAGCGCTTCTACAGAAGAAATAAAATCCAAATTGTATACTCTCTTGCGCTCAAATCACTGTTTCAAAATCGATGTAAATCAATGTCGAACTGTTTCAAAAGAATAATTATTCGCTTGTTGACTATAGGGACAATCCCGAACAAGTAAGAAAACATCAACGGTATCTACACGCACAACCTTTCACTACATGCAAGTTACAACGTCGATCGACAGATACCGCTTCTGATATCAATTTACCTTATTTGAATACCTATTACGAGCTTAACGATCTGTACATTAATCGCATGAATGATTCAGATTTTACAACAATAATTGTATTTATATAATTTTGCTTTTGCCGTAGACAAGGAATTTATTAGAGAATGGTTTTTGATTTTGTCGCTTGCCAAATAGAGCGAACAATCTGCAACTAGCAACAGACCGTCTAGGAAAGAAGGGGATTATTATTCAAAAGATACTACTGCCAGGTTATTTCGTTTGCATTCAATTTAACGACGTCTACATTATTTGATGTGATAGATTATAACCATGTTGAGATTTTCAATAATTTAATTCTAATTGATGTGTTAAATGATCACTCTCGTTCCAATCGATGTGTGTAGAAATTTGATGATTTTTGATTGAAGAGATAGAATCAGGTGTACTTTACCAGATTATAAGATCACACAAATCAATAATCACTTTGGCTGCACTATTTTTATATTTATGTTTTCCATTATTGTCTTCAATCATGACATAGGTATCAGAATAAGTGGATGGAAGTTTCTCATGTTCTCCAATGTAGTTTCTGACCATTTTGATCCAATGTATTACGTATTTTTATCAGCTTAATCAATTTGATTGATAGAACCAGAGCCGTCTATATTGTAATACAAGCCATGAAGTCAACAATTGCAACGTCGCAATTTTGGACCACCGTTGACGTTAAACGGTGGTCGAAATTTTGCATTGATTGAGGTGCTTTCTTTAGGTGAGTTATGAACGGGAATCATATGCTACGGGAATCATATGTAGATGGTAGCATATGATTTCCGTTTGCCAAGCGGAAATTTGACAGTTCCACTTCGAAATGAAATTGAATGTAGCCTAGGCTCCCAGGCATTCAACGTTTCAAAACTGCTTTCAGTTTTCAGTGCTTTCATTCAACCACAAAACATTCCCCTCATTCAACTTGAAATTGTATTTTGAGAATGTGAGAATGAGAAAGAAGCTCAGTGAAAAAATGTGGTTTCTGCGTTCTAAAAATTTGGGTTAGGGTGGGTAATAGGAAAAATGGATGAATGCCTCATCCTGAATTCCTCATACATATGCATCAGCTTCTATGGTGTGTGGAAAAATCATAGAAAACGAGTGCTGTTTCGTTTAGGACTTTGGAGAAACATTTTGGTGCGTGACGGAGATGGTGCTTTTTGGTTTCTCTGTTTTAATAATAGTAATTATCAACTCCTGTCCTCCAGAAACTGAGGAAATCACATCTCAAAATCTGTAACCATCTACCTATCTGGCGGTTTTGATGTTTTATTGTTTAGAATCAATATTTTTTTCCATAAAATCATAAAACTGTTGTAAGGTTAGGATATGTTTTATGTTAAATCTAATGTTATAATTTGATAAACATCATACCTGTTGCGATAATGATAATATATAAGTTATTCTTCCAAGTTACTGTTTTATTGAACATTTTCCGTAACTCGTAATCGTAAAATACCTTAATTTTCAAAAGGTGTGTTCGAGTATTCGCTATAAATACTCGGGCGCCAAAAATTGTACGCGCTTAAATGGGCAATTACGCGCTCGGAGCGAAACTCGAACTCACCTAAAGAAAGCACCTTCAATCAATGCAAAATTTCGACCACCGTTTAAACGTCACCGGTGGTCCAAATTGCGACGTTGCACGTCATGACTTGTCATTACTTCATGGCTTGTATTACAATATAGACGGCTCTGATAGAACCCACGAATATCGATCCTACTCTTGCACTGTGTTCTTCGGGGCAGAGAATCCTGTTGGTCAAACTATCTCGGGGAACTATCTTGGGGAACTCCTGCAAGTATTAGTTTAATTTATACTTGCAGGAGTTTCCCAAGGAAGTGTCCTGAGCACCAGGTACTTTCTTAACATTGATACCAACATTCGTTCGGTGGTTCTTGGGGAATATTAGTATGATAAGTTTCCATAAATATTTCTCAAAAAATGCTTCTCAAGGGAGCTACGCCTGTTCAAATGGGGCTTCCATCTAATGCTGACTCAGATTTTCAAAATTTAATCAGAGTACCATACTGGAGGGGTTGGGGGTAAATACAATCCCATATTCTGATTTTAGAAAATGATATTTGAAGGTATTTTTACCTGAGAAGGTTTTACGTCCTAGGTCATCTCAATAAGGCCACTTTTCGAGAAAATCGCAATAATTTTCAACATCCATGCGTCGGCACCACGACGACACAGTTTCCTCAATATTTTTGAATCCACCCACACTGTAATAGGTAGGTATTGAAATTTGTTACACTAAATAAACATTTCACACCAAATTAGATTCTGAGCTAAAAATTTTAAAATATTTATCAGAGGCGTGTTTAGTGCGTGAGAACAACCTCATTTTTCAATGTTGATCTAGAGTGTGACCCATTTGTTTTTGGGTTACCATGAAAAAAGTTGATCAATTATTGACCTATTTAGACTATAGACAAGAACTAGACAAACTGTATCTTTTCATCAAGAATGATCTCGCTCATACAAAGTCCAAGGCTCACTTTGCCAGTTCCCAGGAGCAATTTTGAATTTATGAAGTTATGAATAAACATAATGTTGCTACGTTAATATTAAGAAACTTTTTCCTACATTCTGATCCCTCTATTTATTTGGATTTGGTAGGCTGAAATCAATGGATTGGTGCATTGATAGCAATTCAGAAGCTTCCATCGGATCCATTTCTTGAGCTTCTCAAGTTCCTTTAAGGTTTTCATGTATAATAACCTTTCTAGCTGTAGAATGAAACAACTTTTTTTTTTTTCGAAATATTGGTTATTGAAAGTGATCATAGCGACTCATGTCATGATCATTTGAAACATATACTTTTGATTTCTGTGTATGATACACTTTTTCATAGGAACTTATACATCAATAATGATTAGGCTGAACACGATTTGGTGCTGGGTGCCATTCAACTCACGCACCAAATCATGACAATTTACCGATACCCATCTTTCACTCAATATTGAAAGTCGGAAGTTCAGATTGCATGCTCTGCCACACAGTTATGAATCTAATTTATGAATTAATCGATAGTTTCGAAAATGGGCCTTCTGAACTGTGTGGTTGACACGCGACAGTTTAATGCTCCCCGTATTTCAATGATTGTTCAGTGCGCGAAATGGCGAATACGATTGAGGAAAAGCTATGGGTGTTGCAGCAGAAACTCAAGGTGAGTGAATTCGGAAAAGCGTAAATCATTATTTCACTCTTTATGTGCATCAAATCTCTTTTCCCTAACATCAATAGTCTGCCTCCAATCACAAATTCAACAAAAAAGACTTTCTTATTCATACATTAAAAAATACTTCTATAAGCATTACCACCGAACAAATAACATAATTTTGTTGGGTGGCATTACTCCGAACATTTGGAATTTGAATTGGTGTCCTACTCAAATCCGTTAGGTGAAATGCTTGTCACAATTATTTCCAAAATTTCTTGGAACAAAACGAAAAAACGATTTTTTTTTTAAATTTATTTTGTCATCGTAACAAGACCCAACGTTTTCTCAAGTGTTGTGAGTGCAGTCTTGTAGATACACGTTTTCGGGACGTGTACTTCGCGATTCAGAATATAATATGAGATTCATGAAATAAATCAAATAGATTTCACATAAATAACTGCAGTTTTAATTTGAAAATCAAGAGCATGTACAATTTTAAATCAAATTCAGTTTTTGTAATAAACCTTAATATTAACCATAACGATTGTTAGTAGATGCATATTGGTAAGTATGTAAATGAAGATCAGCTACTTTGGAACCTACCTATTTGCGAAGGAAATGTTTGGAAAATATTGGAAAACAATTTTTTTTATCCGTCCCTCTGTTGGAGGAGTAAAATCCGGAATCGTTGATCAATCGAATTCATATTTGAAAACAGCGTACAAAATCTGGATTGTATTGAGAGCTCCAAGCATTTCCAGATTTGTGTTGACAATATTGGGATTAATCCAAATAAACTACCTACTTATAGAAAAAAAAGATAGTCTAGATTTTCAAACAATGACAAAAATAATCTTTTTTTACTACCTCTCCTTTTTCAAGTTATTTTTTGATAAGCTACGTAGGTTCCGGCCATACCCAGGAAGAATTTACGATTCTTTCAATATCTTTCTTCGTCTTTTTTTTTTCAATCAATCAATCACTCATAGGTTAACTGATTGCTGTTTGTCAAACCTGCTCAGATTTTTTTCCGATTCGAAATTTTAATCATATCATTCCGTAAAATTAAAAATTTGAACAGGTTGGACAAATCATACTTATCCTAACTTTCCGAAAACTGAAAGTCCAACGAAAACTTTTCGAGAAATCGCATTGAACATCACGCTAAAATCGATTAGTATTCAAATCATTCTCTTCGACATGACCCTGAAAAAATAACGAAAAAGTACTCTTTTAATGATCAAAATTCTCTGACATACCCTGGTCACTCAAATTATTGATTGGTTTTCAATTTATTCTTCAGAAAAACTGGTTATTTCCAGGGTCATTTCGAAAAAACGACGTAATATGAAAAAACGAAAACAAAATTCCCTTTCGAGGTATAAATGTAAGAAACATTTGAGCATATCAAAAAATCTTTGTGAGAAAAGGAGGACAATGAAAGAAGAATATTTTTACAGTACTTTCTTCACCACCCTGCATAATAGAAGTTTTTTAGGACATTTATTTTTTGTACCATGAATACAGGCCGCAAATCTCTGAATCGTGGTTGAAACCGCATAGTATTTTAACGATTCATTACAAAATTATGACAATTCCACTATCAAGCAAAGATTTTGTTTTGATATAATTTCAAGTCACTGGAGTCGTTTGTGAAACTATAATTGGGAAAGCGTTTTCTATGTACTGGTACTTGAGCACACAGAAGATCAATACCAAAAAGATTCACAGGTTAATTGCAAAGATATTAACAACTTGGTATAAACCGCCATTCAATTACCTGATTTTCCGTGTCTGCTTATGTCTCGGAGTATAAAGTGAGGCACACAATTTTTTTTCGAAAAAGATGTGATGAGGTGAAGTTCCGACGATTTGCGAAATAATCCCAGATATGATGAGAATGTCCAGGCACCAGGAACCCCTAAAGTTGCAAAAAACTTTGCAAGATTATGGTTACTATACTTTATCTGTAAATCACAATGAGACTAACTTTCCAATCGTCAGAAGTCTAGGTGGAAGAATAACAGAGATTATTTCCGATAGTTAGGGCGTTGGTGCTCAACTGGTTTCATCATTATGTCTTGTATTTTATTATATTAATCAAAACTGATTAACAATCCTGCTTGGATGTCAACATAACATAATATTATTATGATGTTATAATACAAGAGCGTTGAATAACGGGATGAACATTATTTCCGTTTGAATATATGCATTTTCGGGTATTACATATAAGACAAAAACAACGTATCATGTGACATGTGATGTGTATGAGATGCAGTTAGAGATGGAGAAATATTGTTCTACAAAAATAGTATTTGGTCAGCAAATCTTATATCTGACAAAATAAAACAAAAAATTCATCCAAAGGTAGAATTAGAATTAAGCCAAAAAGAATTTGAGGGTCAATCGGCTTTGCGTATTGAACGGACCTCTCGTACTAATACTACTAATGTCTACGGATTTCCATCAATCATCAAACAACGAACAACCCGATGGATCACAGATAAAACAGTTCAATGGCACGTCGAAATATTTCTAATTTTTTTTGAAATGGAAGAGACTCATACCAAAGTTTACAGAATTTTATTCAATTCCATAGACGGAAGACAGAAAATATGAATTAATCTTTCAAGAAATACATTCGACGTAGCATGTTCATTCAGAGTGTTAGCTTTTAGCTGTTGATCAATGCCGATACGTTCATTATTTATTTTATTTGCCTAGTCCTCGCATTTGCTTTGAATAATATCTTTAGACCTACTGAGATATTTGATAACTGAAGATGAAGTAGATAAGAAGAATGAAAACAAAGTTCAACAGAAGTATCATGATTTTATCTGGATTTTCAAGTTGTTTCACTTCTTAAAAATGTTGCATCTTTTTGTGAAAATGGCTCGATTCTCATGTTTCGCCAATTTTCTCTTTCTTCTTCCATTGTTTCTTTTCCTCTTCATCATAATCATGGGCAAACTTTTTGATGATCAGTTCACTTAGGAACGTTATTATAAACACAGATACCTACAGAGTGACCCATTTGAAAGCGGGTCAACCCGAGGGTCACCCTTTTAACTTTTTAATTTTTGTGATCGATTTTGACGATTTTTTTTTAATGAAGAGAGGGGAAAGGTGTATTTTGAGGCCATACGTCGCCCATCTTTTTTCGAAAACCAAGGCCTACTAGAGCAAATATAGAGGCTGAAAAATCCAGAAAACATATTAGAATTTTTTAGAAAAAATATCTTCCTACGCCACTGAATTTTTCATTCCCTGAAATGGGTCTGTACCAAATTTCATGAAAAAAAAATCCAATTCAAAAATATTATTTCTGTGTGTGATTTTTTTTCTTTTTTTTTTTTGCCAGTCTTGGTTATTTGTTTTCATTGTATTTTGACATGAGAATATCTATTAAATGTTTATATTTAATTTTTTTTTTCTGATAGATTTGCTATCGCAAGAGTTTCGAGATAATGTACTTCTTAGTGCATAACACAATTTAATCGTTAATTTCAAATATTTCTTCCGAGATTTCTTCATGAAATTTGGTACACTTCCATTTCAGGGTATGACGAATCCTGTGACGTAGGCAGATTGTTTCTAAAAAAATCGCTTATATGAATTCTGGATTTTTCAGCCTCTGAAATATGATCTAGTAGGCCTTGAATTTTGAAAAAACTTGACGCCATCTGACCTCAAAATAAACCTTTCCACTCTCAACATTTCAAAAAAAATCGTCAAAATCGCTCCATAAATAAAAATGTTATAGAGGTGACCCGCTTTCAAATGGGTCACTCTTTATACATAATAATATGATGAAAATTGAAAATCACTTTCTGCCCTGTCCTGATATGAAACTTCCATTCTTCGAGCATCAACGAAATCGATAACGTCTACCTGCAGTGAATCAGATTTCCTGACAATATCAAAAAATATAATCATGCAGGTAGTGCATTACTTTGTGTAGATCACAATCTAAGATATATACAGTGCGACTCTAAAAGGTCCTCCCAGACGTACTTTTAGTATTCAAGAAGGCGGCTGGGCGCCATTTTGAAAAAAAAAATTAAATGAAAAGGGGATTGAAGATCCTGATGAGTACTTCATAACCCTTGAATATTGAGTCGATATCTTCAAGTACTACAAAATGACGGTACATTTAATTACTACATTGATACATACACTTTTAAAAAAAAACGTCAAATTCAATTCAAAAGATGCTGGAAATATTCTTGACATAAAGTTTGGGTTAGGAATAAATGACAAAAATGTCAAAAAAGCATCTTTTGAATTTAACTTGACGAATTTTTTCAAAAAGAGTATGTATCAATGTAGTAATTAGATGTACCGCCATTTTGTGGTACTTGAAGATATCGACCCAATATTTTAGGGTTATAAAGTACTCATCAGGATCTTCAAAATTTGGTGTCACACGACCCCCCTTTCCATTTAAAAAAAATGTTTCAAAATGGCGCCCAGCCGCCATCTTGAATACTAAAAGTACGTCAGTAACATCAAAAAGTAGTATTTCGACAGCAATTAAAGTATGCCAAGTTTCAAAATTTTTAGTGCACACACTAAAAAAAAAAGGGAGGGGACCTTTTAGAGCCGCACTGTATATAAATCAATGAATTATTGATTTTCCTTGGTTAAGCAATGGTTATAAATTATCAAAAGTCCGAAACTATCTCAAGGTGAATATTTATAACATATTTTGATCTAAATATCTTAAATTGATAATGTAAATGTGTCAATCTAGTTATTCTATTTCAGGAGACGGATGCCAATTTATCGGTTTGTATAGTGCTATTGCAACAATATCTGAGACAAGAACAATTCAACGATTTGGTAAGTAAACAGTAATTTATTTATTCTTCATCATTTCACATCTGGTCAGTCTTGTATACAGAGTATTTTATAGATAACGAAGACATAAAAATATGTCGGAACGGCAGTGTTCACTTTAAATCATTTAAATAGGCATAAGTTATTTTTTCAGGATTAGGTACTTCATTCTATGATTTCTGGTATATATTTTACCAATCATGTTTAATGCTTATAATAAAATCCAATATGATTGATACGATTTTAAGGACAAACACAGACAGACTCACTGCATGAGACTTTGACAATGGACACTTTTCATCTATTTGCTCAAATAGTTGAATTTTTTTATTTGTAATGGAAGAGTAAAATTGGACAGAAATATTCGTGACAAAATATCTAATGAAACCACTGTGTATACTATAATAATTTCACAAAATATATGTTGTATTTATTTCAATCGTTTGGTCTGAAAGATTAGCCACTCTAGCCATGCATACAAAACTGTCAACATTTACCCAACTGCTGTGACCGTTGAGCTGTGTTGGACATAAGCATTCCTAATTCAAACAGTAATGGACAATTTGCACATTTTTTGGAAATATGAAAAATATAAGGATTAGTAAGTACTGATGCCATTGATGTTTGAAAAATCAACCTACGACCTCTAATAATGTAGTAATCACCGATTAAAGAGCGGCAATCAACATCCACTACGTCACAGAATACACTATCTATCTCTGTCTGTCGTATTGACTGAGATGACTCTCTCTCTCTCTCGGAAGGGTAATATGGCCCCACCCCGTTTGCGATCGTACAGTGAAACTCGCGTCTTCTTTTTCATTTATTTAGTTTATTTTTGGGTATTTCAGAAAAAAAAGATTCGCTGGTGACTTTCTAATAATGTCTAGAATACGTATATAAAATTTCAAGTAAATTGAAAATGTATGCAAATTGTCCATTAGGAAGCCGTTGTTGCCTCTTGCCTCAGTAAGCTCTTTTACAACATATTTAAAAAAAACGAGTTTCGACTTATTGGACTGGTCGAATAACAATCCCACTGCAGGGCAAGTCAGGAAAAAAGGATCCTGCATTGAAATTGACAGCGATGACAACCATCTGAGATTTGTACATACTTTTCACTTTAAAAATGAAAACAAAAATAATAAACTTCCTTCCGAGAGCAAAATGTTCGAAAAACAATCAAAAAGGCACCAGAAACAATCAGACTAACTCAATCACATTTCAAATAACAAGACAACGATGCTTTTTTTCAACCTTGAGGGACCGTCAATTCACGTCACATTGACATGCTCCTCTGGTAAGCATTTTTGAATAAGAATAAGAAAATTTACGTCGTGTTAGCTCTAGAATTTGTGGTTTTTAATTGCTGGAGAGATTCTCGACACCCGGTATTTAAAACAGAACTATGCACTAACCTAGTTTGTCATATTGCTACTGATCGTTTAAGAATGAACTTGAATCAGATCCATCATACAAGCTAGTACTTATATCATTATTTATGTATCTAACAGCCAACATTTGATCAACATTATCAATTCCATTACCACAATTAAACGGTACCCGCCCGTATTGCGTTCACCAACCTAATAAATTGGTCTTTCACCATCTCGTGCAGGACAAGAAAAAATGCAGTGCTTCGTTTACGATTGTTTCTTCACCCTACCACCCATGTGCGAATGTACATATAAGGTGATTGGTTCAACATTCGGATCATACTCGGTTTTTGTGTCTTCAAACTTCTTCATCTATTCCTTTCCAAGTTAAATTAAAAATGAAACTTCTGGTAAGTTTAATGTTAAGGCTTAGAGTTTTTAGTTTCAATAAATATCATTATCATGACGATTTATGTGCATGAAGAAATTTTAAGATAAGCTTATTCATCAATAACTTTTTTTAGATTACCTTTTTCGCCCTTGTAGCGGTGGCTTTCGCCTTCCCAGGTGGTGAACATCACACAGATCATGCTACCGCTGTTGTTCATGGCCACCCCGTAGTTACCCACGTCTTCGAAACTCCTGGACCAGCGCAATTCACCAACTGGGCACCCAAAATCGAAGGTCATTTGGAACCCAGAGGATTTGGGCCCCATATCAATCTTGGACATGGGCATGGTCATGGTCATTAGGACTCACGCCAAACACGAAGCCTGATACAAATCATATTCTTGCCAATTTCATTTTTAATCGTTTTCATGAAATTTTGTTGTGATGATCTTAGACTAAAATAAATTAATTATTTTTTTATGTTTGAGTGAAATAATTTTTTGAAGCAGTCAAAAAAAAATTGGATTACCGTAAACAAAAAAATTATCTACACAAAATATATGACCAATAATAATAACAGTGAAATGATGAGATGCGGCGACATAGATGGATACAAAACCGTTTTTACCTTTAGAAACAAGGGAACTTGGAAGACAAAATTTCATGAGGAACATACAAGTTTAGTCATCCAATTTTTCGATATTCGACACTATTTCTGGTGATCTGAATCTCTTTATGTTTTATCATAAGGTCAAGTTCATTTTTACATGAAAATTTCAATGTTTTTGAAATATCATGATCACTTTGTCAGATGATTTTTTTTCATTTCTGTGATACAAGATCATTTTGCAAATTGATCATTAGGTCTGTCTTAGCCTAAGTGTGAACATATCCAGTAACGTTCAACAAACTATTCAAAAAACCAATATCTTCCAGATCAATCAAAACAGAGAATTTTTCTATGATTTTCATACACATCAAGTCAGCACATCAAGTCAGATCTCATCAAAAAACTAACTTGATTGAAAGAAAAGCAAATAACCGATCGAAACAATCTTTATCAATTTCAAAAATTACTTTTTAATTTAATACCCCTCCCAATCTCAGTTAAAAGTGTTTTATCTAGTGATTGGTTAGAAAAAAGATACTAATGTTTGGCTGGGGAAAACATCAACAGTAGATGGTGTACAAATAAAGAATTTCTATGAATAAAAAAGAAAACTTCTTGAAATAGAGCAATAGTAGTAGGATGCTTAATGAAGTCGAAGGCGACATTTTAGGAATGGGATATAGAGGGGTTACGAAAGGTTTTTTCTTGTAGTCCAAGCAAAAAATCGCTTAGGAAACAATGACGAGAGTCATTGTCCACTACACCAGATGACTCAATTGAAGATCCGCTTTTGAGCCATATGGAAATGAGTGAAACGTGGAAAAAATCAGATATAAAATGGCACCAGGCCAGATAAAATAAAAATAATATTGTATATCAAGTTTATGATCCGACGTCCCTCAAATTTGTTTTTTTTTTAATAGTCGAACAGTCCCGTCCTACGGTTAACGATATAGGTATTCCCAACAACAATCATAAATCCATCTTTATCCGACAAGTTATCCTCATGCACGAGGAAACTTTGCATAAGTAAATAAGTGATATTAAATCCACGAAATAAAACTACGTAATTGACTGAATTAACATAAAAATAACATTCCATTAACGATAAATTCAATAACATCCAGTTAAATCAACAAATAATATGAAAAAAAAAGAATAACGTATAAAAAGACTGAATATTGCTACTTGAACAAAATATTGAAAATGATCATCTTATCACCTCAATGCCTCAGGGAAGGATTTTCAATATGATACCGCCATCTCGTAGAGGAAGAAAAGTGGCAATGATTTCAGTTGAGACTTATGCACTTATATATCTGTTTTGTTGTGTATCATGCGAATGAAAATTTAATAAATGTGTCCTTTGCAAAGTATATCGTATAGTTGAAGATTTTCCTCAATCTCAGCATTATCCGAAATCGGCCCTATCCACATTATTCCGGATAATCGGGAGTCTACTATACTTGACATTTATTCGACGTTTCAAACCAACAAAACTATCTTTAATGTGAATTGGTGATGTTTGGAAAGGAACGAAACGTCGGCGTCGGCGTCGGATCAAAACTTAGATAGCGTCATCTGTCAGGCCAGCCGCGCACTAGCAACTTTTCTATTGACCAACTTAAAAGTTGCTCAACCAAAAAGTTGCTAATGCACGTTTTCCTATAAAGAGCGTTTCAATTTTGGTCACTTTTCAGTTGCAAAAAATGTTGCTTGTCCACGGCTAGCCTTATTGTAGGAGAACAAAAATACACTGTAAGGCCAGTCGCGCACTAGCAACTTTCGTATTGACCAACATAAAAGTTGTTATGAGGTGTTTCGCGCCCTATATACTAGTGTTGCCTTGTTAAAATTGATTTCGTTGACAACAATAATGATTATCATTGGTCTAAATTTTGAAAAACCAAAAAAAAACGCGGTAAGTTGCCGAAAAATGCTGGTGGTGCGCATTTGTGGAGTTTATTTCAATATACAGGATGTTTATTAATTGAATGCCGATACTTGAGGATGATAATCCTTGGATGATTTTAAGACAAAACGTTCATATGAACATAGGTCCGCAAGAGCCTAATTTTCAAGATACCGGGTGAAATATTAAAAAATAAATGATTTTTTCATAATTACTTTGATACTATTCCAGATATCTTTATGAAATATGTTACACGTCTTCTAGGCTTCAATATGCATGTTGTGATGTACAAACAATTTCATTATTTTTACCAGTGGCGTCCGTACGGGACGGGCCTTGCACTCAATATTTTTGGAGAAAAAAACTTGTACGCCACTGCTTCCTTCCAGAATAAAAAATATTTTTAAAATCTCTATTTATTTCTGAGCCAATTTTTCTTGATTTTTTTCCGTCCGGCGCATGATTTTCGCTTAAAAAAATAAAATCTACTTAATTGCATTGACACCCTGCTGTGTCATCCAATATTTTTAAATCAGTGGTGCCTCTCTAACATTCCCATGCGTTTTTATGCATATAAGACGTGTACCAGATTTCAAAAAGATATCTGGAATCAAAGTGATGATAAAAAAAAGATTTTTGTTTTAAAATTTCAACACCCTGTATCTTGAAATCTATGCTCTTGCGGACCTATGTCCATATGAACTTTTTGTCTTAAAATCATCCAAGGATTATCACCCTTAAGTATCGGCATTCAATTAATAAACACCCTGTATATCTTGTCAGGAAAAAACTATCACAAGCGTACATAATGTCCCATGTGAGCAATCGGTTGCCACGGAGTTTACGAAACGATACGATTCGTTAAAAATGCGATTAGGGGTGTAGCGATGCGACGTGACAACGCTGTCCTATGTTCTCCAGATCGCGTTTACGGGTAAGCTCCAATTTTGATCAGTCACTGTAACTCTAAAAAAAAATGGAGTCTATGAACAGAAGAATTTTTTTGCTTTAAAAATCTCATCTAGAATACAATTTACTGAGACAGTTCAAGAATTCCAGATCCATGCTTCCATATATTTTGACAATTAAACGTTCAAGTCACACGAAAATATCAAACCAACTGATCGTGCCGCATCGTGTTGCATCGTAAGTACGCCGCTCGTCGCATGCAATCGCTTACGTAGGACATTCCATTCCATATGATCTGCAGCCGTTTAATATTGACGCATCGCATCGCAAGAAACTTCGCAACCGATCGCTCACGAGGGACATCGCGTTATTCTTCTCTACAAGATAACGTAATTACATTTTTGATCCGACGTTTCGTCTCCTTCCCAACGATCATCGTATGAATTAAATGTCTTATATATTTCCTTAAAAATACCCAGGAATACCTACATAAAAACCATTTTAATGATTTCGTTTTTTCTAGAAATCTTCAGAAGTAGGTATACCTACGTTTTTTTTTTTGTATTTCGCAACAGAATTTTATTGCCTGATCATCTAATTTGTAGGACCTTATATTCAGGTAAAGCATTTGTATTGTTGACCTGTTCTAAAAACTTGGTCCTTTTCAATAATTTCTGCGCATGTAGTGAGTGCATTTCAATAAGTTTGGATCAAGTAGACCTTTTGAGATTTCTACAATTTCTTTTCACTAATAATTTATTTTTGATGTGTTTGGAATTGAGAGTATGAGCAATGGAGAAAGAGGCAGCTCCAATTGTGAACAGGGAAATTGCAAAAAACCGTATCTCCATATTAATTTTCATATCAAATTTATGACATGCTCACATTGGTTGATTGTGGATGGTTTTAAAAATTGATCGCTGATATTTAAAAAAAATGTTTAAAAGGTTTGGCATGGCATACTTATAAATTTCCATTTCGGAGACCAATAACTATTTAGTGCTAAATCATGTTAGTAGTGCTAAATCATGTTAGTGTCCTACAATGCTTCAAATGTTACAGTTACGGCCACTATGCCAGAAATTGTGAGCAGCAGATGACTTGTTCAAATTGTGGACAAAATCACTCGTTTAAGGACTGTAGGGTGATAGAAAAAAAGTGTGTTGTTTGTGAGAAACAAAAGAAATTTGAAATGAACATTGATAGTGGTCACTCTGCAATGGATCGGCAGTGCCCAGCATTTATACGTACTGTAAATAATTTAAACAAGAGAATTGCCTATAAAGAGTCATTATAGCAACTAAAACCAACACATCAGGAAAATACCCAGAGGCTTTTACGACTGGAGCATTTAAACATAAGGTCCATTAGTAAAAAATGTTTGGAACTAAAAAGTTTTATTCTCGGAGGTGACTATGATATTTATGCCATCAGTGAAACCTGGCTTCAGCCGTTGACTGACTCTAGCAATATCCAAATTCCCAATTATGAAGTTATTAGACAAGATAGATCACAGAAAAAAGGGGGTGGAGTATTATTTTACGCAAAAAAACAGCTTAACTGTAAACACATACCAGAACTTAGCAATAACAGTGACGATCTAGAACAATTGTGGTTACAGTTTACAGTTCAAAATGGGAAGAATACGTATGCAGCTGGTGTGGTATATAGACCTTACAGGCATATATCTCTAAATAACCTTGAAGATAGTCTAAGAGCGGTCACACTAAAATACAATCATGTCATCTTGTTGGGTGATCTAAACGTAAATTTACTTGAAAACAATCAAAATACAGAAGACTTACTATTACTATTGGAGGCTTACAACCTAAAACAAATAATAGGAAACCCCACACGTATAACACACGACACAGTCAGTCTGTTAGACATTATCTGTATTAATTTTGAGATAACAGTTGAAGACAGTGGAACCATAGACATTGATCTATCAGACCATGAAGCTACATTTGTAAACTTACGTGTAGAAGGGCAGCTTGCAAATAAAACTAGATATATGCGGAACTATAAGAATATCAACATGCAGGAATTCTCACAAGATGCACAACTCATCAACTGGAAACACATCTATGACATCGAAAACATTAATGCAAAAATAGCATACCTTAATAGTTGCATTCTTGCACTATTAGATTTTTATGCTCCATTGCAAGCTGTGAAAAATGTGAAAAAAGACTCAGCACCATGGATGATCTACAACTTAAAGCAAATGATACGATTACGCAACAAAGCCTACAAAACATATAAGCGAACCAAATCAACAGAAGATAGACGATATTTTTGTGATCTCAGAAATTATGTAACTAAAGCAGTGAAAAAGGAAAAAGAAACCTCTTATAAAATCTCCGCCACTCATAGATTAAAAGACACCAAATCATTTTGGCATACAATGAAACAGTGGGGTTTTGTAGCACCAAAAAGAGAAAAACATTTTACAACTACAGACGATCATAGTGTAAGTGATGTAAATAACTTTTTTATTAATTGCGCCAAAGACATTGTCAGTGATAATAATCTACCAAGAAAATGTTTGAGTTCAAAACTGGAAAGAGAGGAGTTTACTTTCAAATTGGTTGAGGTGAACGAAATTAAAAAGGTTTTTAATTCGATAAAAACGTTTGCTATTGGATTGGATAACATCAACTTACCCATGCTTGAACTATGTTTTCCGTATTGCAAGAATGAAATTTGCCATATCATTAACACTTCTTTTCAAACAGGAAAAATTCCCACAATATGGAAGATGTCAAAAATCATACCTTTAAAAAAAAATGTGAACTCCACTGAACTCACAAACCTTCGCCCAATAAGCATTCTACCGTCAGCATCAAAACTTATTGAGAAAGTTGTACATAATCAAATAATGCAGTATATCGAAGACAATAACATCTTTCATTCAGTACAGTCAGGGTACCGAAGATCACACGGAACTGGAACAGCTCTAATCAAAATCAATGATGATATTATCATAGCTCAAGACCAAGGAATGGCTTCTATTATTGTTTTGCTGGACATGTCAAAGGCTTTTGACAGTATTAACCATGATCTACTATTGGCAAAACTTCATCACCACGGCATTAGAGGTATAACCAGGGAATGGTTTAAAGAATACTTATCAGAAAGGGATCAACTTGTGGAGATTCAAGACGAATGCAAAATCATAACTTCGGACCCCCAAATAGTAGAAAGGGGACTTCCCCAAGGATCAATTATTTTGGGACCGTTTTTGTTCAACCTGTTTTTAGTTGACTTGCAAAGTAATATAGAGTTTTGCAGACCACACTACTACGCTGATGATATTCAACTTCTATTAAGTTTCTACCCAGAAGATAGTCATATTGCCATTCAAAGAATAAACCATGACCTGAAAGCGATCCTAAAATGGACTCAGAATAACGGACTGAAAATTAATGCTTCAAAAACAGAATCAATGACATTTGGCAAAAAAGCTCAAGATCTCACAAAAAACTTACAAGATTAAATTATATTGAACTCAGAAAGCATAAAGTTGAGCAATACATTTATCAAAAACCTTGGCTTACGAATGGATCAGAGACTGAGCTATGCATATCAAGTTAGTCACGCAAACCAATCTGCATTTGGAACACTTAAATAAAATGTCTCTACAAAATTAAAAATTTTCTACCCAAAGAGGCAAAGTTAAAGTTATGTGATAGCTTGGTACTGAGTAAGTTGAATTACAGTGATACCACATATGGTCCTTGTCTAAAAGCCGAAGATATTCAAAGAATACAAAAGGTTCAAAATTCTTGTATCCGATTTGCATGTCATATACCGAGGAGAGAGCATATTACTCCACATCTACAAAATATCGGCTGGCTTAACATGAGACAAAGAAGATGGCTGCATCTGTGTTGCTTAGTACATAAACTAATCAAAACTAAAGAGCCTAAATACTTATATGACAAAGTGCAGTTGCGTTCAGAAGCCCATTCCATACAACTTCGACAATCAGAACAAACTCTCAGCATACCAATTCACCATAGCCAGTTCTTTAAGAGAGGATTTTCTTATCAGGCATCAACAATCAAGTTCCAGACAACCTAAAAAACTTGAGTACTTCCAGCTTTAAAAAACATATGCGTCAGCTGATACTATCTGGAGAGTTTTCAATAAATGTTTAATGAATATAATCAGAAATTCAATAATGTTGCTTGTATTGTTTTAAGGTTAAAATATTGCTGATGTGTATTTATTTTCGCTATTCTAATTTGTTAGAGTTTATAATTAACCAAAGACTATGTCCAGGCAAAGCAATTTTGTAAAAAAAAATTGTATCAACGCCTTTTTGTAATTAGTTATAGCCTACTTATTACAAATAAATGATTTTTATTTTATTATTATTTATTTTATTCACCCAGTGCTGGTCTATGGAGAATTCACCGTAATGTTGATACATTTTTGCTATATTGGGCAATTCTTTATCTTGTTGAATTACAAAAATTATTAATATTTCACATTGAGTGATTACTTGAATATTCATTCAACATGGACTATTGATTTCACCCTACCTACATGCAATTAACCAGGCAGTATAAAAAGTCGATGGTGCATCAATTTACTATAATACGTTTCTTCAGTTCTTCGTGTCTTCAAACAACAAATCTTTCTCCAAAATGAAAACTTTGGTAAGTACATAATTGACCTTTCAGAAATATATTTTCTAATTCGCAACTTAGGATTCTTCGAAGTAAATTTCGGTACCTAGTACAAAGACAAAAACATACTGAGGGATTTTTGTTGAATTACTTTTCAAAAATGAAATTAAAAATACAAAAGTATACCTAATTTCTCATTTTGATCCTCATAACTTTACAAATTCAATTGCATTTAATCAATCATCATAATGCGACGAATTTATTCACTTTTCTTCTTCGAAAACATAATATTTATTCTATGTATGATGATGAAAATTGTTGAAGATTTTTTCTCAAGATTGCTCTCTTTGCTCTTATCGTCATGACCATGGCCTACCCTAGTGGGTGGCAACAAATTGAGCATGACAAAGCCACCGCAATCATTCATGGTGAGCCTGTGATCACGCATGTGTTCCACACTCCTGGGCAAGGAGTTTTCTCCAACTATGCCCCCAAAATCGAAGGTCACTTGGAGACCAGAGGATACGGTCCTCACATCTACAGAAAGGATAGCCACTACTAGATGTACCATTCAGACGAAAAGATGAAAGCCAGTAGCGAAGTATTTGTACACCTTTTTCCCTCGACGTGTTTTTCAGTCGAAACCTTCTAATTCACTTTAACCAGTGTTATGTATTTTGGATTCTTTCATACTACAAAATAAAAGAAATTTTTCTCGTAGGTTTATGTTTTTTTTGTGCTTATATTATTCTGTTTTCAATATTATCAACTAACAAACCTAGAAATAGGATGTGTTATGCCAATAGAATTCCATAATTATTAATTTTGTTTTTTGGATTGGAAACTGAACTGTATCAATCAAAACATCAACTTCCTCTCTGGCTATGTATTTAATCAGCTGTTTCATTGAATCGGGGACGCCAACAAAGTTGTGACATGTGGTGTAGTTTATTATGATTAATTAAATTCACACATTCAGACAATCTTGCAATTAGCAATATTGGAAACATGGAGCTTTTCTTTATCTGCAAAAACGTTATTTTGTTCAACTGAAGCAATAATAATTGAGTAAATAGGTTTATTATAATCTTATTGTGATGAATGAGAACATTACTTCTTTGAAGAACGTTATTTCTGTGTGTGTAAGATATGGGTTAAGCACATGACTAAAAAATGTTTGTCCGTGTCAGGGTCACACGGGAAAATATCAACTTGGAATTTGATACACGCAAATATCCCCCTACTTATTGGCAAAAATCGTTCAACATTGATCAAATTTTATCTGTCAAAATCTATGTGACCGCGATTGTTGGCGCCTACTAGTTAGTAATAGTTGCTGTGTAACAAAATACCTTCCGTTTGCTCATATGGGCACTACGATCACTTCCTTATGTGGATTAATCGGCATATTATCTTCTAGCTAGGGAATACCTAGTGCAATAAGTTACGAAAAATCTTTGAAAGATCAAATAATGGAGTTATTTGATTCAATCTGCAGCAAGTAGAGTGAAAAAGGGTGTAGAAGTATCTATTTATTACCCTTCTGGTATAAAAAAAAACTACGATCACGCTGTGATTTAATAATAATTTGTATTGGATTCTTATTTTATTTTTTTTCTGAATTTTTGGAATGGACAATATTATATAAACTCATCTTAATTTTCAATGCTCAATAAGATAGATTTATGAAACTCGGAGGTTTCCATTTGAAAAAAAATATTTTTGTCAATTTTCTTAATTTTATTTTTGATCTTATTTTTTATATATTGTGAAAAATCTTTCAAAGTAGGTCCCTTTTAACAAGAAATCCAACACAAATTGAACAATAAATAGAATAGAATAGAATAGAATAGAATAGAATAATTTATTAACGAACAAGTCATTTTACAAAGCAATTTATGCTAATATTGTATCAATTAGTGTAGTAAGATGTATCAAAAAACAATAAATATTACAAATTTGCCTATATTCTAAGATAAAAATACAAAAAAGCAAGGTACAGGTTAACAATATCACAGAGTTACATAAGATAATCAATTGAATTCATATAGATACATTGAGTTTTCTCTTCAAGCCTGCTGCGCTAATAGAGAACAAATCTAAGTCACTCGATAGTTTGTTGGCAGCTCTAGCCATTCTGGACAGAGGATTGAAGTATCCATAATTCGTGGAGTGAAAGTCAACCCAGAACAACTCATTCTGTCTCAGCCTCCTAGCTGTCCTGAGACCAAATGATGACAACAATTCAGAAGAGTCTATGAGGCCGTTCAATATCTTGTGCATAAAACAAATATCAAATGTATCTCTCCTTTTTTGGAGATTATCTAGGTTCAAGATGTCATGTAGTTCATTGAAGTTTATCTCAACAGTTCGAATATTAAATTTAAAAGCAATCAGTCTCAGAAACTTCCTCTGAACTCTCTCAAGGTCAGCCCTATGAACCTTATAGTATGGTGACCAAACAACACAAGCATATTCGAGAATGGATCTCACAACCGAGCAATAGACACTCTTCAAAATGCCAACACTATCAAAGTCTTTCAACGTTCGATAAACAAAACCCAACAGTTTAAATGCACGATTTACTGTCACATTTATGTGATGATTGAAATTTAATTCACTATCAAACCACACTCCCAGATCCTTAACAAGATCAACTCTCAAGATTTGGCAGTTGTTTATTTTATACGGAAAATGTATAGGATACTTGATTCTAGAAAAGGTGACAGTTCTGCATTTATCAATATTTAGATCCAACTTGTTTTTTTGACACCATTCTGCCAGAGAATTCAGGTCATCTTGCAACTGAACACAATCCTCATAGCATTCAACTTTCTTGAAAAATTTCCCATCATCTGCATAGGTCAATGAAATAGCAGATTTGAGCGAATCACAGATGTCATTTATGAAAATATTAAAGAATAGAGGTGACAGATGTCCACCCTGCGGTACACCTGAGCATATTACAATTTCAGAAGAAACAGAATCACCCAACTTCACTGCTTGGGACCGATTGTAGAGGTAACTTTGTGTCCATTTAAGAAATGATGAGTGTAGACCTACTGCTTGAAGTTTTGCCATGAGAACACCATGGTCCACTCTGTCGAATGCTTTGGCGAAGTCAGTATACACAACATCCATCTGTATGTAGTTAACAGTATCAATATGATCTTGAATGGGAGTGGTTACTGCTTGTCTAAAAAAAAATTTCTACCGAGCCCAAAGTTAAAAAAAAAAGGCTTTCTTATACGAAAAATTTACATTTAAATAAATGAAAACTCAAATATTTGAAAAACGCTTATACTTAGGTGAAGGACATCAATATGTAGGGTGTTATGTTTCAAACAAGCGAGTTGACAAATACTTCCGACATAACTGGAAGTCGCGCAATAGCACTATTATCTCATTTGAAAAGAGATCTCCAAAAACCTCTCCCTACAAATTTTCAGAATCTTAATCATTTCCCGAGATATTCTAATTGGCCAATACAAGTGTCGATTGAGCATGCAGTGTCCTGTCAGAATTCCTATGATGATGCTCAGGGCCTCCTCCTTGAACCTCCTTCCTAGTTGCTACCTCCAGGATAGCGAAAACCCCTGCTTGGAAGACCGTTGTAATCTTTCCGAGAGGAAAAGCCTCCCCGGCATTCCTGTCTGGTCTGTATACTCCGTAGCCTTAGTGTTGGCCTTTGAGCCGTTGGTGAACCAGACCTGCATGTTACCTGGTGGATGTTTCTGCCGGTGTAGTCCGCCACTTGTCCCTGGATGGAAGGTGTACCTCAAACCTTCAGTGAAGTCTGAGTGGCTGTCAGTCTCGCCCAGGGCCGTAGCTAGGGGGGGGGCACATATACTCGAATTCGATACACCCTCTATACACGAAATATGACACAGAAGGCTACAGCGGACACAGGGACCGTACAAAAAAAAATTATTGGTCATCTGAAAGTCGAAGAACCCAACGGGACTGCGAAAAAATTATGCCCTACTTCAAAAATCTGATGCCTGACCTCAAATTCCGTTCTATCTACGGGCCCTGGTCTTGCCCCACTGCCTACCCACTGCTCGCGCAGCAGCTAAGCCCTTTTTGACTATCCTTTATGGGGTCTTCACGTTAACTTACTGTTTAAGACCACCCTGAGGTACTTGACCTCCTGTCTCAGTGCAAGCGGCATCTTAAAGAGGGTGGGTGGCCTGGACTTCTTGAGATTTCTCCTGTTTGTGAAAAGGATTAGCTTCGTTTTTGTGGGGTTCACTGAGAGCCCCATCTCCTTACACAATACATCCAAAATTTTACACGCTGACCCCATACGCTTCTCTCTCAATTAGTCCTTCATACAGCGTACAAACAAAAAGTTGATTACCATCCAGCTGTAAGTTCGTGTGAAGCTTATCCGTGACGTGTAAAACAACCTCTTCACGTGGAAAAACTTTGTCCGTGGGAGGTTTTTCTTCGGAACCTCGGAAAATATGTCAATGTCATGATTTTAGGTTATGTAATGACCAGCAAAGCTGATACTTCCAGGAATGCTCAACTGGGTATAGGCATGCGTCAGTATAATATTGACCAACAAAAATACTAGGTATACTTCCACTTTGTACGACACCCTAATAATCTTCATTTTTATGCCCTGAAGGTTCGGCTTTCCCTGACAAGAAGCGGGCATTCCGTCACCAGCCAGTCTCGTGAGACCTCGTCTTCCGCCGTGACCAGGAACCAGCCATTTTCCTGTAGCCCATGGTTGACCTCATCTTCTCGATGAAGTGACTCCGTACTGCTTTTACTTCCTCTGGATGCACTGTGAAGTTGTCCTCCTCGGGGCAGATGACCACCACATTTGCCCTCTCGACTGCCAAGAGATAAGAGCCAGCCTAGGGGCCCCCAGCAGCCGCCGCCGCCGCCGCCGACCCTGGGCAACTCCTCAAAAGAGGTGATCTACCCGACTGAGCGGAAGGCCAAGGAAGAAGTGTGCGACTATTATTTGTAAAATTTTGAGTTTCTTGGCATGATTCACAGGAGCTTATGAAAGCTTCAATATCCTCATTCATACCTGGCCACCAACAAAAAGACCGCATGAGCATTTTGGTTCTTACCATGCCAATATGCTGCTCATGAAATAATTTTAAAACATCAGTTTGAAGCTGTTTTGGTATGACTACCTTATTTCCAACCAATAAATATCCTCCATCTACAGAAAGCTCCAACCGTCTTTTGAAATACGGTTTTAAATGTTCATCTTTGTAATGGTTTGGCCATCCAGAAAGAGTAAGATCGATAGCTTTGGAAAGTGTGCTATCCTTTTTTGTAGCCAATGAAATATTTTGAGCGGTCAAAGGTACCTCATAGCACAAACTAAACGAGAAAATTGAGTCTGTAACTCCAGTTGACGAATTCATTGGTAAGCGGGATAGACCATCGGCATTTGATATCAGACTCCCTTTTTTATACACAATGTCGTAATCATACGCAGAAAGCATTAACGACCATCTGGTTATACGAGACGCTGTTGTCCGAAATACTTTCATTCATCCCAAAAAAGAATTGTAGTGGCTGATGATCTGACACCAACGTGAACCTTCGACCGTAAATATATTTATGGAATTTCTTTAAACTGAAAATTATGACTAAACTTTCGCTCTCTAAATTTGAGCACTTTTTCTCATTTTCTGATAAACTGCTCGAAGCAAATAGTACTGGTTTCTCAACACCGTTGATTTTATGACTAAGAACTGCATCCACACCATACCCACTCGAATCGCAAGTTATAAAAATAGGTTTCAATGGATCATAGTGAGTTAAGACATTTTTAGAGGTGATCAACTTTTTACTTTCTTCAAATGTTTGCTCGCTCACATCTGTCCAATTGAAATCGGTATTACTTTTGCACAAATCATATGAAGGCTTTAGCTATGCTGAGAGCATGTGGATAAACCTTCCATAATAATTTAATAAGCCCAAGTAAGATTTCAACTCTGTCACACTTCGAGGTCAAGGCGCTTTATTTATACACTCTATCTTGTCGTCTGTAGGATGGATGCCTTGACTATCTATTTTATAACCCAAAAATATAACAGATTCTTCGAAAAACTTACATTTCTTTGTATTAACTTTGACGTTGAATTTTTCTAGTTTCTGAAAGACATATCAAAGATTTTCATAACACTCTTCCATAGTTTCTCCATGAACAAGAATATCATCAAGGTAACACTTAGTCTTAGCTGATCCAGCCAAAATTGCATCCATCATGGAGTGAAAAATACTTGGTGCGGAACTTTCTCCATATGTTAACCTATTAAATCTATAGAGACCAACATAGGTGTTTATTGTGAAAAGTTCTTTTGAAGAATCACTCATTTGAAGTTGTTGGTACGCAGCCTTCAGATCTATTACCGAAAAATATCTACTTCCATTTAGACTGGCAAAAATATCGACAGGTAGTGGCAAAACACAATGCTCAGTGTCAATAGCCCGATTTAAGGTTTTTTTGAAATCCACACACAGCCTTATTTCTTCAGAATCTTTCTTTGGAACTATTATAATAGGACTCGCCCATTTGCTGTGAGTAACTTTGGTTAAAATACCAGAATCCATCATTTTCGAAATCTCTTCCTCCACCCTAGGTTTCAAAGAAAATGGCATTTCGTATGCCCTATGAAAAATTAGCTTAAAACCATCTTTGACTTTAAACTCTGCCTTGAACTCCTTGATGAAAGAATTTGGTTCGTCTTCGAACAAATTTCTGTACTCCGTTTTTATGGAATTTATCAACTTAACTTTGACATCGTTAGACATGACTTGAGAAATCTGACTATCAACTGACTTGTTTCCTTTAACCCCACTTGGAATGACACTTTGATCTAAGACATAACTTTTCCAAATAAAATTTAAAACATTCAACCAATTGCGACCCAAAAGGGGTAGAAAAGACACATCAGACTTAAGTACAACCAAAGGCAAACAATACATTTTGTTCAAATAATAAACAACATGCACATAAACTTGGCCCAAAATCTCGGCTTTTTGGCTAGTTAAAACTCTCAGTTTAAAATCAACAGTTTCATGAACTAAATTTGGAAATATTCTAACAAAATCCTGTTGATGTATAACTGATCGAACAGCCCTTGTGTCTAGTTCCATCATCAATCAACATGCGGACTTTTAATGAGTCACCACCGACCGACTTTAAAGACTTGATAATTAACTCACCGCTGTCCTCAGATAACAACCCTAACTCAAAGCCATCCTCAGATTCTTCGGACTCTACAACCTCAATGACTTCATGCTTCTCTTCTGAGTTCTCTTCCAACACATAAACTCTCTTTTTGCACATTACAGACTTTGCGATATGCCCCATCTGATTACAGGAATAACACTTCCACGACACTGCTGGGCACTTGTTGTAGTCAAAATGCACACGATTACATCTCCCACACTTGGATTTCTTATTTTTTGACTGTGATGTAGATGCACTTGACTGACTGATGAGCTTTGTAACATGATGTGAGTTGGAATCACTGGAACTTGGGATGAAAGACTTTTTCTGATAGACTTTATTGACTTGACCAACATCTGAACCCATAACTCTTACTTGGCCTTCTGCTAACTCCATTCCAACTGCAATTTTGAAGGCTCTATCAAATGTTAACTCAGCTTCAGTCAACAGTTTCCGTTTTATATATTCAGATCTGATCCCACACACAAAACGATCTCTCAAGGCTTCACTTGAAAAGTTTTGAAACTCACATGACTTTGCCAAATTCTTCAAACGCACCACAAATGACTGTACGTCTTCATTCTCTTCTTGAAATGATGTATGAAACTTGAACCTCTCAGCTATAATCATGCGCTTAGGACTGTAGTGTTGCTTTAGATCTGCGACTATCTCATCATATTTCTTTGAACTTTGTAAGATCGGCGATAACAGGTCCTTTAGTACACCATATGCTTCTCCGCCTATTAAAGTTAAGAGCAAGGCTTTCTTTTCTTCGGTTGTAATATCATTACACTTGAAAAGTTGCTCCAACCTCTCAATGTAGGTGGTGATATCGTTTCCTCTTGGATTAAAATTCTCTATACTACCAATCAGCGACATTTCGATAGTTGACTTGACTTATGCATAAATTCAGACTCCACTATTTTTCTTGACAGATCGAGAACACTGCTGAATTTGACTTTTGTACATAAAGGACTCAACGTTGTTTTCTTCCAATCTTCTGCTGGTTTCGACTTCGGACTTTGGCGTTGATTTAACCTCAAAATGTTGATTGGCACTATGGAGGAACAGTCCTCCATAATTGGCACACAGATAACTTTTGGAAGTCTCCAGAGCTCGTCGCCAAAATATGCTGTGTATTCACTGTTCAACTGAAACTCTTGGTGTACTGAATCACATCTATTGGAGCACCAGAAAAGTATATAAAACATTTACTGGAAAACGACTCAATCATTAACATTCTAGTAAACGTCTGTCTGACTTGTCAAACGACTGACAGATGACTTAATCTAGTATTCAGAATAGGAACAGTCAGAAACACATCAGAGCGTTGGTAGCAAGGGAGGCGGACTGCTGGCTGGTGCCAGCCTGCCTTTTCTCTATCCTCCGCCCACGCTCCCCAGGGTGGTTTTCAGGGCGTTTGCAGTTCTTCCGCAGCATCCGTTTGAGCTTAAGCTGTTCAAGCTGTTCTGGCGTGAGAGCCGGACGAGCATCTGGAGCGTGAGCACCCGAAGGGCCGGACGCAATAGAGCTGCTACTGCGTGAAGCGTGAGCCCCTGGTAGTTCAGCCTGCTCAGTCTTGGAGCTGTTTGCCGATTGAAGGCGCTTCTTCCATGGATGGAGTCACATCACACCACATCACATGTCAGTGGCGTTTGGACTTCTGGGGCCAGGATTGCCCTCGTAACTGTTCATTAACGATTTTTTGTCTGACAAACAGGTAGTTTCGTTTTCCAAAGTGGAGGGGGGTTGTTCGTGAGTATGTCGGTCTCTATGAGTGTAGTGTCAGTCAATGCATGTGTTTGAACAAGTGACGAAGACCAGCAGCCACGGTTGTATCACCCACAACCCGAGCATCAGGGTCCTGACCAGGCGCCACTTGGCACTACTACCTGAGTTGAGATTTTACACCGGTTGATGAGGCAGCTCTCCACATCGGCTAGTAATGGTTGGCTCCTGTACTAGCTACGGCCGCCTAGGAAAATTGCCGTAAAATCCTTGTTGCTCCATACTTACCGGATCGGCATCACTGGGATTCCACCTCATCGGCCAAGAAGTGGCGCGGATTTAGTCCCCGAGCTTCCACATGACACTCGTGTCACGCTTTTTCTTTTCCTGGTCTTGGGATCAGCTAGGTGACGGCTTAGAGGCCGCGTGATGTTTGGTGATGACATCTAGCAACACAAACACCACGCGGCGATACACCCTCACCTAGGCGATCTTTTTTTCATGAGATAATAATTAATAATAATTATCTTTGTGATCAAATCAGAACTTACCCCCATATGCACCGTAGAAATCTAATCCGGATGAAGACTTCATCGCGATTATTTTCCATTAGGTAGTATGGAAGATAATCGCGATAAAGACTTCATCCGGATTAGATTTCTACGGTGCATATGGGGGTTAGTACCCTATAAGTGACAGAAAGACTTGACAGTGACTTTTTTACATTTTGGTCAAAAAAGGCTGTTTATTTAGTTGTAACGGAAACGTGACTTATAATCCATAACTCACTAGTGATTAGGTGCATTTGTTATTTCGGTGTAGGGTAGGGTAGTGCAGACTGCTGGTGTGAGTCATGGCTGTCAGTGTAATAGAGATTCAACAAACGCGTCGGTGGCGATTCTGCAGATAAAATTCTAACCTGAAAAATAAACAAACCAAAACAAAACGACGATGGATGATTCGAAACGTGAAGTTGAAATATTAGGGATTATATTGTCTGAACTTTTTGACGATTCTTACTTCGCCGTAACAAGAAATATGTCTTTATTTCAATTGAATTCAATATTAATCTTTTTATGAGAATCTATTTTGTCAAATCTCACAATTTTTTTTCAATGACAACCACTGTCAAAAGGTACTGATGGTCCTAATTAATAATAATAAAACATGTTAACAAATTCTACATTTAGGACATAACATTTCTCCACCCCGTAAAAGAGACTTTTACAACTTCTGTTCTATTCCTCATCATTCGAGATTTCCAGGCGGCAAATTTTGGTCACTGGTCGTCTGTATACTGCATCTTTGGTTTTGATGTCGACTACTCTAATTCGTCCGTCAACTCCTGGATAAGTTTTGAGGATTCGTCCGAGCCTCCATGAGTACCTTGGTGTATTTTCATCAACCAGTGTCACAATATCATCAATTTTTAGACGTCGCGAGTCTTTGTTCCAAGTATTTCTTTTATTAAGTGTGGGTAGATATTCTCTTGTCCATCTTTGCCAAAAGGATTTTATCAACATCTGGCATTTTCTCCATTCCCGCCGAAGACTTTTCCCTTCAATATCTCCTTGGAGTAAGGCATCAATATTTGACCAACCCATAAGAAAGTGATTAGGTGTTAGAGCGTTTAGGTCATTTGGATCAACTGATACTTTTGTGAGGGGTCTGGCATTAATTATATTTTCTACCTCTACCATGAGTGTTTGTAGCGTCTCTTCCCGTAGTGACTGACAATGCAATATCTTGCCTAGAGTCTTCTTAACAGACCCTATTAATCGTTCCCAGGCTCCACCCAAAGTGGATTGGCTCCAGGTGGATCCCAGGCTCCAGGTGGATTGAAGTGAAAGTCTATTCCTTTGGTTGTAGCAAGATTGATGATTTTTCGTTTTTCCAAATTTGCAAGTTCTTCTCGAAAATGTCGGCTAGCAGATCTGAAATTTGTCCCGTTATCACAATAGATATTCTTTACAAAACCTCTTCTTGCTACAAATCGTCTTATGGCCATGATTGCTGAGTCAGTATTCAAGGAACTTGCTATTTCCAAATGAATGGCTCGGACTGCCATACACGTGAAGATTACCCCATATCTTTTTCTGTTCTTCGGCCAATGACAACTTGTATAGGGCCAAAAAAATCCATTCCCGTATTTGTGAATGCTCTCTCTTCACTAGTAACTCTTGGTTCAGGTAATTGTCCCATGATTGGTGGTTTAGGTCTAGCTCTCTCGTTCTTGCAGACTTGGCAATTTTTGAAAACTGATTTTACCGCTGCTCTCCCATTAATGATCCAAAACTTTTGTCGAAGATCATTAAGCTCCGTTTCTAAACCTCTGTGACCAAATTTTTCGTGATAATGATGTATTAAAAGTTTCGTGTATCGATGCTTTGGGCACAGAATTATGGGATGCTTTGCTTCTTCCATCATAGTCATTGACAAACTTGTCCTACCACTCATGACTACTACTCCGTTTGACAAGATTGGATTCAAATTAGCCAATCGGTTATTTTTGTCCAAAGGCTCCTTACTTTTCAATTTTCCAATTTCTTCCGCAAAACTTTCATTTTGTGTACTTTTAATCCAAATTTGTTTAGCCTTGGTCAATTCTTCTACTCTTAATTCAGATGAAAAATGTATTTTCAATTTATTCTTCTTTGCCGACATCAAATTTTCAAATCTCAAAATCCAGCCTGTAGTTCTTATAAGTCTGGTCCATTTCGAGAATCTTGTTATGTCAGGCAAATTTCTCAGAGACTCCGTGATAATCATTACTCTTTCATTTGAGAATTCTTTTCTTAACTCTAAAATATCCTCACTAACTTCAAATTTCTCGATATTTTCGGAAGGCCAATAATTTTCGGACATTTTTAAAAAATCTGGTCCATGAATCCACTGGTTGGAAATAACTTTATCTTTTTTCGTTTCACTTCTGGTTGCCTCATCCGCTACGTTTAGCTCTCCAGGTACCCATCTCCAGTCCATACAATCTGTCAACTCCTGAATCTCTCCAATCCGATGAGCAATGAATGGCTTAAATCTTCTACCATCACTTCTAACCCAAGATAGAACACATCTCGAATCAGTCCAAAAAATTGTTCTTGCGATTTTCAATTCCAAATATTCTCGAATCGTCTTATTGAGTCTGCTAGCCATTAAAGCTCCTTGTAACTCCAGCCTAGGTATAGAAAGTGGTTTTATTGGTGCTACTCTACATTTTCCAGCTACTAAAGATACTTGGACGTTTTCGCTTAGCAATACCCTCAGATAAGCAACACAAGCAAATGCTTTTTCACTGCTATCACAGAAAATATGTAGCTGTATCTCATCAGCTCTTGGAATAGGTACCTATTGAATAACATCTTGGAAAGGTTACTGTTTCAATTTTTTGTAGATCTTTGTACCATTTTTGAAATGCTTTCTCGTGATAATCTGGAAGATTCACATCCCAATCTAAACCTGCTCGCCAAATTTCCTGCATTAAAATCTTTCCTCTGGTTGTGAAACAGCTGATTAACCCTAAAGGGTCGAAAAGTGACATAATAGTTTTCAAAACCAACCTCTTTGTTATTACGTGGTTTTTGATGTCAATCTTTTGTATTTTGAACAGGAACTCATCTTTTTCAGCATCCCACCACATACCTAGAACTCTATGTTGATGATCCTTGTCTAAACTTTTTGACAAAGCTAGAAGTTCAGGAGATAACTTTTTTCTAATAAAGTCTGAGTTGGTCACCCAGTTGACAATCTCAAATCCTCCCAAGTTTAGCACTCTGCGAACTTCTAAAATTTTCTCAAGAGCTTTCTCTTCTGTATCTTCAGAGTCCAAATAGTCATCAACATAGAATTTTTCAGTAATAGCCTTCTCAATAGTGACATCTGGAGAAAACTCTTTTGCAGTAGTATTTTTCACAAATTGAGCACATACAGGTGAACATGTGGCACCAAAAGTCATTACTATCATTTCGTATACATCAGGCATCCTATTCTCAAAATTTCTCCAAAGAAAACGTTGGGAGGTTCTATCTTCTTTCTTGATTCTGACTTGATGAAACATCTCACGTACATCTCCTGAATATGCTATTTTATTCAATCTAAAATTGAATAAAATTGCAACTAAAGATTTTAAAAGATCCGGTCCAGGCAATAAATTGTCGTTCAAGCTTACTCCTTCGAATTTCGCTGCTGCGTCAAAAACAATTCTGATTTTCCCTGGTTTGTGTTCGTTTTCCACAGCAAAATGCGGAAGATACCATGTTCTTGGGTGATTGACAGCAACTTCTTCTGGACTTAATTTTCTGGCATAATTTTTTGTAATATAACTTTCAATTTTTCCCTGATATTGTTTAGCTAGATTTTCATTTCTTTTACATTTTCTTTCGACACAATTGAGCCTAGCCTCAGCCATTTTCCGATTATTTGGTAGTGTAATGTCATCATCTTTCCATAGCAATCCAATTTCGAAATGATTATCTTGTGTCTTTGATATGATGTTCTTCATAATGTTTAAAGCTCTTCTTTCTTCGATAGTTAATTTGATTTCTGTATGTGCCACTCCAAATGATTCTGTGGAGTAACTATCTCTTATAAGTTTTAAAATCTCTGATTCCTCAGATTGGAGATTGTCACAGATGTGCAATACTGTTGCATGATAAGATGACTCTTGAGATGGTGAGGACATACCAAATCCATGTAGTGACCATCCTAACTTACTTTTTGATGCCACTGGTAATTCGGGTGCTACATACCTAATTTGTTGAGGAACGATCAGATTAATATTGTCCTGACCAATAAGTAATGATGGTCTCTGTCTGCAATAATCATCTATTGGAAGATTCTTAAAATGTGACACATTTTTTCTCAATTCATCCATACAAACTGTTTGCTCTGGTAGTGATAGATCTTTTACAGTGCGTACATTCTTGATCATGAACATTTTGGCATTTTTCATGGTTCCTGATATGGATATATCCATCTTCTGAGAGGTATCTTCACAAGATGTTATTTTATTGGTCCATTGTAAACAGAGAGGCTCTTTCTCTCCTACCAAACCAAGCTTTTCTGCCACTTCTCCTTCCAATAAAGTGACTGTAGAGCCTTTATAGCACATTGCAAGAATCTGTTTCTGTCCACACGGTCCAAATAAGGTTACTGGGATCATTCTCAGCAAAACTTTTGATCTGTTACCATGTATAGAGAAGTTTTTCTGTGTTTCAATGTTGATTGAAGCCGAGTTCTGATTTTCAGATGTAGGTCTGTTTGTCTTGTGTAGAAGTGGGTGATGAAATCTCCGACAGTCGTTGATATTGCACGAAATCTTTTGACGACAGTTAGCTTGTCGGTGATTTCTTCTCAGACATTTGAAACATAGCTTTTTCTCAGTCACCTTCTTCCACCTAGTATCTACATCGTCTTTCACCATTTGAGGACAGTTTTTCTCCCCATGAGATTGTTTTTCACAATAATTACATTTCTTAGAAATTTGTTCCTCTGAAATGCTAAATAGTCGCTCATTCTTTTTCGTATTTATTGGATAATTTGATTTTGGGAAGGAAATGTAGCTGACAGCGTTTGCAATATCTTCCAAAAATTTAGCAAATTTCAATAGATCCACCTGGCCACTATGTTGAACAACAAATTCACCCCATTTCAGTTTCAAAAATTCGGGAAGTTTACAGTTCAAGTCTTTCAATAGTTGAGGATTTGTGACATGCCCTGTATAACCTAGTGTTGTCATTGTAGCGACAAGATTTGAGACTTGATTAGAGAACTTGATCAACTGTTCGATACTTGAATCCTTAATGACAGGCAAAACTCTGATTTTCGAAACCATCGATTCTACAATATGGTCAGGTCTTCCAAAACGCATTTTTAGAGTATTCATGATAATTTCAACTTTTGCCCCAGCCAATAACATGCCTGATACTGTCTCTTTAGCTTCACCTCGGAGACATTGTTGGAGTTTAATCAGAATGTCTTCATCAGATTAGTTACAAAGTAGTCTAACTGTCTCGAAATGTTTATAGAACATTGGCCATTCATCAGGATTCCCATAAAATATCGGAAAATCTCTAGATATGGTTTGTCGGGAAAGTATATTTTTATTTTGAACTGCATTGTCTGTCATAGAATCTCTAGCTGTAGTGGCTTTCAGAATTTTTGGAATAGTGTCACAAAGAAGCTTTATATCGGTATCTTGCTTACCTGGGTGGCAGGTAGTTACCTGGGTATCATCACCAATCATTTCACTCGTTGATTTCATCGCAGCTCCATTCAAGTTTCCCATATTAAGAGATGTATCACTTTTCTCATCTTGAAAAAGGGATCTCGCGCACTCCGGCATGTCTGGATTAGCTTGTACAGTCTGCTGCACCCATTCTTCTGTCATTTTATTGCTGGACACGCTACCATGACTGATGGTAGAAGGCTTCTTGTTTCTGAAGATGATCTACTGTTCTGTCTGATTTCTGCTTTTCTCAACTCACTTTCCATTTCCAGCAGCATCATCTCATTTTCAATCTGCTTTCGTTTTATTTCTAGCTCCTGACGCCTTTTCTCTTCCTCAATCTCAAGTCTTTGCATTTGTAAACTAACTTGTGACCTTCCAGAACTCATCTGTCCACGGATTTCCATAATGTCTTTTCTCGTAGATGTCCTGCTGGCCACTTCTTGGGTGTTCACATCTTTCAAAAACTCTTTGTGAAGATTTGGCATAGTTGCTACACTCAAGTCTGAGTTTCCATTTATCATTCCAGTTCCAAAATTTTTCGGCCAGGTATAATTTCCTGACAATCGTCGGACTCCTGCAGTGCTTCTCTTTGGTCTTTCATTGTCCATCACGTCGGGGTCACCAAATTGTTACTTCGCCGTAACAAGAAATAAGTCTTTATTTCAATTGAATTCAATATTAATCTTTTTATGAGAATCTATTTTGTCAAATCTCACAATTTTTTTTCAATGACAACCACTTTCAAAAGGTACTGATGGTCCTAATTAATAATAATAAAACATGTTAACAAATTCTACATTTAGGACATAACAACGATGATGATGATTCATTCTCATCTTCAAGTTCTGATTCTGAAGACAGCTTAACCAAAATAATTTTAAATTCACATGACTGCAAGGAGCGTAACTGCATGGGAGAGTTTTCTGATAAATAACTTTTATGGTATACTGATGCGTTGTGTTGAAAATAAGTCACGCGAGAAAGATTTGTACAACGAGGACGTTAGGCCGAGTGGTATTGATTCTCAAGTGACTTGTGAAACATAACGCACGAGTGCCATACAATGTTTTATCCAACAAATGGAGGAGATCGTTTGGGTTAGTTTGGGTATAAACAAAACAACGATGGATGATTCGAAACGTGAAGTTGAAGTATTAGGGATTATATTGTCCAAACTTTTTGACGATGATGATGATTCATTCTTATCTTCAAGTTCTGATGCTGAAGACAGCCTAACCAAAATAATTTTAAATTCACATGACTGCAAGAAGCGTGACTGCATAAGAGAGTTTTCTGATAAATAACTTTTATGGTATACTGATGCGTTGTGTTGAAAATAAGTCACGTGAGAAAGATTTGTACAACGAGGAAGCTAGGCCGAGTGGTATTGATTCTCAAGTGACTTGTGAAACATAACGCACGAGTGCCATACAATGTTTTATCCAACAAATGGAGGAGATCGTTTGGGTTAGTTTGGGTATAAACAAAACAACGATGGATGATTCGAAACGTGAAGTTGAAGTATTAGGGATTATATTGTACAAACTTTTTGACGATGATGATGATTCATTCTTATCTTCAAGTTCTGATGCTGAAGACAGCCTAACCAAAATAATTTTAAATTCACATGACTGCAAGAAGCGTGACTGCATAAGAGAGTTTTCTGATAAATAACTTTTATGGTATACTGATGCGTTGTGTTGAAAATAAGTCACGTGAGAAAGATTTGTACAACGAGGAAGCTAGGCCGAGTGGTATTGATTCTCAAGTGACTGACTGAAACATAACGCACGAGTGCCATACAATGTTTTATCCAACAAATGGAGGAGATCGTTTTTTATGAGATAATTATTAAATACAATGTTTCAGTGTTAGAATGACTAGACAGTGACATGTTTACAGTTTGGTCAAGATCAAGGTTTCTATTTAAGAGGTTGCCTCACTTTTACGGTCATGACGTCATTTGTGTCTACTGTAGCGCCACTGCGGCCATTTCTCGAACCATTCCATCATAAAATCAAGAATGTCATTCATCAATATCATAAACTCACTATTTATTTCCAGGTGGACGAGAGATTTTTTGCTGTCGATGGTTTTTCTTTTGTGAAATCATCCATTTACGTTTCGAAAACTGTTTATAAGCGTCTTATCCTTGGATTTGTCTATCAAATATAGTGTTTTAAAGGTAGGTTTGTCTAGAAATGATCATAATAGAGTTTGTTCACATGTATTGTGTTCAACTGTTTATTCTATTCTACCTAAATTTAGCTTTCATTATATTTCAATAGTAGATTTCTCAGTATATTTAGGCAGGACTAACATAAAATAATAGTTAGAAAGTTGTGGAAATCTGAGGGTTGAAGTTTTGAATATACATATAGAAAATACTCACATTTGGAACAGTATTTTCGCTTCCTTGACCAATAATATACAATAATAATGTCCCAGAAGATAATTTTACACCTCTATTAATAATTTATTTCGATTAAAATGATAAAATTAGCAAGAAATTCAACGTTTTATCAATCATTGATCGAATGACACATGACAGGACATGATGCAGTCCGATTCAATTGCATGACAGGAATGACACTCAGAACGCGGACTGTTTCAGACCGCTATCCACAAATGACGTCATATTTCCCCCCTTCCGTCTTTACCTCAGGTGAAGTGAGGCAACCTCTTGTATACTGATCTTGGGTCAAGATAGGTTAATGTTTGTTTGGATGCTACGGGAACGTGATAGGTTGTTTGTTTATTTGCCACGGGAACGTGAGCTCACTGTCAATAGTGAGTTATGGATTATAACACACCGGTGTGTTATTCGATACTTCACTTGTCCAAAATGACACCTATAACTATCATGTGTTAGATACAATAAATCCAACGCGTGATAGTTACGTCGAGGTATAAATCTTTCTCGCATGACATATTTTCAACACAACGCACTAGTACCATAGTACCATAAATAACTATTATTTAACTAATTTTGTAACATTTTCTCTTTTTATTTTTTAAATTATAATTAGGAGATCAAAGATTCCTCAAAACAAATACAATTTGGACTTGAACATTAAATGAGCTCTACTTACTTATTTTGACCTTCTCGACATAAAATCTCCAAATATTTTCATATCCTTTTGCGGATCACCATGAATAAAAAAATCCCGAATGACTGTCGATTTGCTAAAATTATTTGGATGCTTTCCAAAATACAATACCAGAGAAATTAAAAAAATATATATATATGATTCCACATCCGACATCCTACCTTTGTGTTTTCACTAAATTCTATAAAAGAGTTTTTGAAGTGTGAACAGTTGAAGCAATACAGGGTGATACTTGATCGTATGTTATAATTTTAAGGGGGAGTTCCTGGATAAATTTCAAGTCGAAAAAGTCATATAAACTTGGGCCTAAAAAAAATACATAAAAAAATTGAATAAAAATTTAAAAAAAAAAGTGTGTTTCTATACCATAATATTTTGTGGCAAAATTCAGTTCAATACCTCAAACCGTCTTTGGGAAATGTATTGAAAACTGAAAATAGAATAGATCTTTAACACCCTGTATCTTAAAAACCAAGCATTTTAAGACCCAAGTTCACATTATGACCTTTTCGACTTAAACTACATCCAGGAACTCCCCCTTAAAATTATGACATACCATTAAGTAACACCCTGTATAGGTATCAATAAACTCTTCCTTTCTCGAATTTCTTTGTGGATCAAATGTCTCGTTAACGATTACCTTCTTGAATATGGGTTCTGGAACGCCTATTCCAAATGTTTTGAATTCTGAGTCGTTATGAAAGTATAATGTATATTTTGGATTAGTTTGGGTTAGTTTGGGTTAGTCCGCCGGATCTACTAGTTCTTACTAGTAAGTTCCCTCGTAAGTTCCTTATCTCGAATAGAACACCCTGCATATCATTTGATTTTTGAATTTTGTAAGAGATTCTGGATAACTTTTATGTAATATGTTATATGTCTAGGGATGATAGTTTCTCAGGTAGGTATTTGACATTTTATTTCAGAAAGCACAAATTTAATGTAATTGATCATTTTAGATAAGATTTCTCAGTAACAATAAGGAACTGAAGCGTGAAAATTTTGATAGAAGCCCCTTCAAATATCAGATTACGCAAAGATGTTACAAATGCTACAGGGTGCGCCAAAAAAAACCTTCAAATATATGGTAATGGAATAGACACGAGATATTTTTTTTCAAATGGAACACACTGTATTTCATGTTAGCAATGAACTTGGCATTCAATTTTGATTAAAAAATGCTATGATTGTTCTACACCTATGTATCTCTAGTCATTTTTGAAATAAGTACATATCAAGAATCTCACACGTGCATTCATCTACTGAAATTATTGTTTGATTTTGGTCATATATTGTTAGGATGATCGATGTTTCTTGAAAATATATTCAACATTCGCATTTACCTTATGATTATATGGCTGGAGATAGGTATAGGAGAATGTCAGCATTCTTCAATCAAGATTGACGGCTAAGTTCACTCCAAACATAAAATACACAGTGCTTCATCTGAAAAAAAAATGAGTTGCAGACATTTCCATTTGCGAAAATGTGATCGTTTTCTTTGCACACTCTCTAAAATTCATGAAATATTTGGAAGTTTCTCTGTGTACCTACTCTGATATTATCTGAATATACTGCTGACAAATTTCCACGCCTTAGATCCATGCTGTTATAAGGAGATCTTATTTGAAAAAACAATGACATTTGTCTTTTTCGAATAAAATATCCAAGAAACTATCATCATTAGACATAGTATAACATGTTTTATACATTTATTCATTAATTTCATACAGAATCCAAGAATCAAATTATCAATATACAGGGTGTCCTATTTGGGATAAGAATGTAACTAGGGAAAACTGGTGTATCTAGTAACGCTGCAATCATAAAAATATTTTTGAGAGTTGCATTAAGTACACTTTCATATGGATTCAAAACATTTGGAAATGCCATTCTTGAAATACTTGGAACTTGTAACAGACTACCTACGTCCCGATCTACGTGGATCACCCTGTATATTTAATATACACACAGTGTGTCCCAAAAAGTCATGTTTACAAATGGTAAACTTTTTCTATCATCAATCAGACGAAGAAAACTGATTCCTCATAAAAAGGTCTGCATCGTCCAAAACCTAGAATAGAACCATGAGATGGAAAATTTTATCATTCATAAACGAGGTTTTCCAAAAAACATGATATTCGCTCAAGAGGTCAGTACATTCCGTTAGTAAAATGTTTTTCTAAGATTTCTTTTTGATGCGAAGCAACAGTTTTGATGTTCGTTCACATCTTTATCAGGCTAAAAAATCACAGTAATTTGAAACAACAACAATGGAAACAGTCATCATTACTTTAGAATTAGCAAAAAAATTAAATAATATAACACAAAACGCGAATTTGGTTATTATCGTAATCAATGCAATCAATGAGCATGCTCAAGTATGTAAGTTTTGCCAGAGTATACAGTGTGTGAACTAAGTACTTGTAAAAACTATGAAGGGTGAATCTTTGACTTATTTTAAGTAAAAAATTCATACGAAAATGGTTCCTCAACAACTTCTTGTTTCTTTTTATTTATTTTATTTTTTTTCGAAAAACCGAGTCAAGATTTGAGTTTCTCGTCATCAATATTTCCAGTATCCCGAATTTTGGCCAATTGAGATGTTACTTGACAAAATTATATAAGCAAGAAACCAAATAAAATAGTTTTCTTGGACTCAAAATTAGTCAAAGTCTCACCCTTCAATTTTTTTACAAATACTTGATCTACACCCTTTATATTTATTTTAATTAATTGATATTTTGAGGAAAAAGTTATTGATAAATTCATTAGTTTCCATTCAAGAAAATATTGTTTTATAAGAAAACATTTTTCATTCGAATGTGAGTTAGTTCTTCAACTCGAGTGGATTATGAAAATAATTTGCTGCACTGGAAACTCTTCCAGATTTTTTTCTATTTTTGATATATTACAACGAGAAGGTAGGTACATACGTGTGATCGAAAACTGCCACGGATGCAGGATATTTTCCTGTGCGCATTGGGATGCTCATCTTTTGCATAGGGGATCCACATGTTAAATTTTCCCTCCCATGTTAGCAGTACTTCTATTCAAAAGGGTTTATTGTTTTGTGATTCAAAGCACACAGCTGAAGCTTGCCGTAAATAAACTTTGATGCCTAGAGATTATGTTTTTTCAACAATCAGCTTAGAATCTGATGAACAAAGATCAAAAAAATCATTTTATTTATTGTAAAGTAATACTTTTTCATCAGCCTTGTATATGCCCCTGTCAAGAAATAGCTTCATTGCCAAATTGTACTCACATTTATTTGTTATTGTATTCTCGCCCAAGCAGTATCTTTAACGGTCAAAAAAGAGAAAATGTTTTTTTTTGGTTAAAAAAATTGACAATGGAGTTAGACACGTCAAAAAATTACTTGTCACCGTCATATACAAGGCATGCTAAAAATATAAATTTCTTATAAATTAAAGCAATTTTTTAGTCTTTTTCCAAGTTATTCTGGCGTGATTGATGGGTTAACAATCTCGAAGCACCAAAGTTCATCTACGGTTTCAGCTGTGTACTATGAATAGAAGTACTCAAAGTTCATTTTTTATTTGAAGTTACAGTGACAGATCAAAATTGTTGGTTCAAGGTTGGCAAACATGTTTCCACTTGGGAGGCATGATATAAGCAGAACAGAAAACCTCTTTTTTTTTGTCAAGACCTCCAACTCACCTGTCAATAACTTCGGGAGGGTTGTTAATTGAAGAAACACGCAAGGCACTCTCTTTTGGTCAAGCGCTTAATCTTGTTTATAAGTCTTTCATAAAATTTGCGATAAAATCCACCCCTATCGAGATAATCATGAAAATACACTTCTTCACTCCTTTTCTCTCGATAAAATTTTTGGATGAAGAAGACGGATTCATTGTAAGCGCATGGATAAAAGACTGCATTCGGCGGGACATTTTTCGATCGTCCGTACCAACGTACCTGCTTACTGTACAGGGTGATTCATTTTCAGCGGCAGGTTGCCAGTTCTCGTGAACTATTCATCTTAGAGGCTTGCGGCAAAAAATTATTACTAAAACGGGCAAGAGAAAAACCTGGAAAATATTTTCAAGTTTCTGAAATGGTCGCTAGGGGGCGTAGCAATCAACACCATGTAGAAAAATTGGATTTCTATAGAATTTTGCCCAATGAAAATAATAATATATCGATGATATCATTTTCATATTCACTGACTATTCACCTACTCTTTTTATCTAAAACGTTTTCTTCTATCTATCAAAATAAAGAGGTGGGGGAAGTTCAACTGTTTTTTTAAACAAACGAAGATTCCTCCAGTTTCGCTTGACCGATTCAATTGTGCTTGGGCTAAGGTCAAAAATTCAAAACCAAAGACTTATTTTGAAGTGCAGAACATGCTCTTTCATAATATGAGCTCAAGCTCGTTTAAATCGGTCAAGCGAAACAGGAGAAATCTCCGTTTGTTTAAAAAAACAGTTGAACTTCCCCCACCTCTTTATTTTGATCGATAAAAAAAAAAGTTTTAGACAAAAAAAGTAGGTAAATAGTCAGTGAATATGAAAATGATATCATCGATATCTATTCATATTATTCAATCAAGTAGTTGTCTTGCACTAAACGTGCACCGTGCAGCACATAAAAGGCGGCTCTTTAGGCCAAGAACGTGTTCCAATGAACTTTTCCAATGCTCTGTTGGAGCAGTTTATGATCAGAGCTTTATTGCCGATCAATTATCGTGACTGAAACTTTTGGATACACCAGTATATGCCCAAAACAAAAATACAGTAAAAATCAAAAAATATAGAGAGAAAATCGGCTACAAATGATTAAAACTGTATTTTTGACTGTTAAATTGTTGGCGACTGGTTTTTAGGATAGGCATGGAGCATGGAGTTATATTGATCGAATATCTTCAAATGAAAAAGGGCATTACAGAAGCATACTATGCTTAGGCAAATGTTGAAAAAGCTCAAAACTGCAAAGAAAATGCTTCATCATGATTATACGCTGTCTCATAACTTGGCGGTTGAGGCTAAAATCTACAAATCACGTTTTTAATGACTTGACCCCTTTACTCACCAGATCTAGCCACCCCAAGCGATTTCTTTTTGTTCCCTAATCTGGAAATTGGGCTCGGAAGTATCTCGTGAGGAAATCATCATTTTCGTAAACATTTTTTTTGCAATTTGTTAGGGCAGAAGCGTTTCAGACAACCCAAAGTACATTGTGCAGTGCACTAAATATAAAAATGAAAGGAAAGTTGATGCAACTCCTGCTTTATATTGAGTACCTAGCTTTGAATTTCATCTAACTTTCATATCGTTCGATAAACAGAAATATCATTTAAAGACACCTTTGCAACCCGAATCCGGCCTACCTTGGAGGTTCAAACAAAATTAACCCACGACAATCAGCTGTGGACTGAACCGCTATTTATACTGTTTCGCCCGGAAGAATAGCGTAAGAGGTAGATGAAGAAGGCATACATACGGATCGACTTATTATTGTGGGAATCAACGACGTGTTATATGGGTAAAAAAAACTTCTTGAATAAGGTATCACTCGATTTGATTTTTTGTTTAAACATGGTCCACAGCTTGACAATTTTGACTACATGACTACTAATTTATCAAAAAATGCAAAAAGTGCTCACAAAGTTCGTTCTAATTCCTACATATCAAACGGTTCAAATGTTAGAGGGACATTAAACAAAAGCATTTTATGTACTAAGAAGAACCTCATTTTGAAAAAGGAATAAGTTAAATTTTAGATATACTATGGACGATCATCTATTTCTCTCAAAAAATAGACTTCAAATACAAAAAAAATATTGCTAATAAAAGCATAATACATTTTCTTTGGTGTGTATAAAGTGAATGATAAAAACAATAATTCTCATTATTTAAAAAAAAAAAATTAAATGTAATTTTCAGCAAGCTTGATCTATATGTCTTTTACAGTGAAAGAACTTTCATCACTTGTATTGACGTTGACATCAATAATTTTATTTTATTATGCTATTCAATCAATGCAACGCCTAATATCAAATTCAATCGTGGTCATTAAAAGAATTCTTTTGACACTTATCGTGTCAGTTCTAATCAAACATGAGTTCTTTTAATCTCATTGGAGAAATAGCTCTTACTTTAATAATACATTCAAACTCATATGTAATTTCTAAATATTTATGATGTACGGTCCACTGACTTCCTACCCCCGTAATATACGTTGGCTTATAAATAATGCTTGGTTGATCTTTCGATTCATACTGTTTCGGTAGCCCGAGATTAAGTTTCAAGATGAAGTTTTTGGTAAGTATAGGTACAAAGATATCACACGACTCTCTGTTTCTGAGCCAAAACTTGAAATAATAGAAAATTATTTTGCTCCATGCTCAAGTGATCACAATAATTATTGTATGTCTAGCAGGAGATATCGTGTCTATTACGGGTTCTAATAATAATTATAGTTTGAGTAAATCGGGCATAGTTTGACTTTCTATGTGACGGAATATTCTAGAATCAACAGCTCAAGCAACCCGGGTGATGGTTATTATACTAAACGTCTATCTCAGAATGGCAGATGTAAGCTTTGTTTTTGTTTCATCATAAAATGTATATTTTTTAGATTGCATTTCTTGCCCTTGTTGCACTGACTGGTGCTAATGCTGGTGGTCTGGAGGAACTCGGTGAACATCAAAGTGAACATCATGCTGCTCTAGTTATTCACGGTGAACCGGTAGTTACTCATGTGTTTGAAACTCCTGGACAAGCTCACTTTACCAACTGGGCGCCAAAAATAGAGGGTAAACTGGAAGGCAGAGGATTTGGTCCACATATTCAGAAACATGAGGGTTATTAGTGCTGTAGAAAAATATTAGAATAAATGTTATTTTTATTAGATTTGTTGATTTATTTCTATGCCTTCCACTATCACAGGACTCCATTTTTTGATAAAAACGATCCATTTCAATTTGGGTGAAAGTTAGTTTTGAGCAAATAACATGGAGGATTTGAATTCTAGCAGTAAAGTAAAGTGTTTGAATAAACGTCGCACCAAATAGCTGTCAAAGTTTCTTTGAGTACATTTTCATTTTCTTATAAAAAGGCAGATCATGAAAAATTCCCTTTTCTTCAGTGTTGCTCCATGTGTTTTAGGAGAATAATTCGTGCTTCCGACTACTTCATTCAATGTTGATTTTTTTGGGTGCGTGTTCTACAATTCCTGACCTTGAGGTTAAAAAAAGATGTCCAGATAAGTGGTATCCAGATAAATATTGATGTTTTCTTGACACTGGTGACTCAATTAGATAATTTTCCCACTCTATCCAGCAGCATAGCAAATCAAATCAAATAAAAAAATGCACTGTTGTAAAAAAGATACATTTTGTTCATGAAGCTAAATTACCAAGTAAAAATAATGATTTATTCTATTAATCCTCCAAATCGAAACATAACGTGAATGTAAGCGTCAAAGAAGTCCTCTCTAAAATGTAGAGCGTTCGAAGTCTGCCAAAAAGGATTAAAGATGGTATGAGAGCAAGTCTTAATTTTGACGAGTATTGTAACTATATTGGTTGGGCCTTGATATGATTGTTTTTGAACAAATAAACCAAGATATCGAGTGAAGCAATGGCCAGGATTCCACCGCTTCATCCCTACATGAATCTCCGTTGCCCACACCTTGAACAAATCTGGAAGGGGCGAACACAGAGTCTATGAACTCTCTCGACACCACACGATCAGCATAGCAGCCAGAGGAGATTTTAGAGCATACTTGCTTGCCGAGCTTATTCAGTAATGGAACTTCCGGTGTTTGACCATTAAAATTCCCAAGGGGACCTATGTTACAGAATGAGCATTTGAATTTCATAAGATGTGCATGGTTTGCTAGTATTCAAGAGTAGACGTTTGAAAAACCATTTACTGACTGCAATGTAAGATGCTTGGGGGTTCTTTTTATCAACCGGTAATAGCCCATGCCATGCAAATAAGGTGGGCCAGTTCACCTTATTTGTTATGCTCAGCTGCTTCCAATCGTTGATAAAAAGTAGAAACAATATCGGACCCAGAACTGAACCCTCGGAAACACCGCAAGTCACAGCACGAAATTTGGAAAAAAATCTACATTTCTCACCCTCTACGTTCGTCAAAGATGTCAGATAGGGCTCGAATCACTCCAATGATCTTTTTCTGAAGTCATAAACCGATAGTTCGTTGATCATAACTTGACCTACACAGGCCAATGCTTTCGATAAATCACAGAATACGGCGCTGCCACCAGGTACTACATGATTTGAAAAGTGGATAGGAAGGGATGTATTAAATCAAAGATAATATAACGACAATAATTTTTTTGGGGTATGTAAAGGAAAAAGTACACACCGAACAACCAACGATGGCGAAAGATATGAAAATTAGAATTTGAAACTTTTTTGGAACAATCCCCTCAAAAAAGGCTCAGTTCAAGGGGGTTACCATAAATGCATATTTCAAGGAGGTTCCCATAATTGAATATTCCTCATAATGATTATAATTTCGTATCTCTTTTTTAAAGTTCTGAGTTTGAATTCATAATAAATATTAATGTTTTTGATCTTGTATTCATTATTTTCCACGGTCCCTTCTTTACCTATTCAGAATTGATAGAAACGCCAAATTTATCAGAAAATGTGGAGTTGAAAAAAAACTACCAGAGATAGATACTAACATGGTGTAAGGTAAAACCGTGTATCGTCAGAAAGCTAATGAGATCAGACCCAAAAATATACTAAATCGATAAAAAATGAAACGCAAACCTCACATATATCACCGGAAACAGGACGGAGCTAAAACCATTCTCTGTCCCTCTTTCTTTCTCATCACATTTATAATACGCCAGACGGAGATAAGTAATGTATTCTGTGACATGTGTGTAGGGTTAATTTCTCAATTTCTTGTATCAGCTGGCAACATTGTCGCAATACTTAATTTAAATTTATGTGTATTGACTTATGTGACAGCTGATGACGTTGGGTGTTCTTGGAATTTGACCAACAACTTATTATTGTCCTTCTTCATTTTGTTAAGAAGGTAGGCATAATATGGTGATTTTCCTGTTTTTTCTTGTTTGGTTCTGTATGCATTCATTCACGTTGTTTGTGTTTTCTAGTATTTCTGTTTCCTCTGATTGGTTCTTGTAGGCTTGTCTGCTTTGGTACATTTTGACACTTAAGTATAGATGTTTTGTGTAATTTTATATGTATTTGTTTTTTTGACAAAATGATTGTTGTTTTTAGCCTGAGGTAGATGCAATTAGCATCGAAACGTTGCAATTAATAAATAGAAGAAACTGTATGGACGTGTCCTTTATTCCTGGAATACCACTACAAACTAACATATAAGGACGTTAAACCATTTTCTATTGTGACAATACATTTATTTAAATAATGCTTCCGCCAAATCAGGTCAAATTTCATTCCTTCATCTGAATGCTACATAATTTTTTTGAATTTATTCAGTTGAAATTGAGCGAATAGCATTTGTTATTCTTATTTTCAACTTCTCAGAATATTTTTTTAAGGGGCCCAAATACATCGTCGGTTTTGGGCGTCCCCATAGAATGAAATCCAAAATAATTAGTACCGGACTTCAACTACCAACAAATTGGGCCATTGGTCCCGAGTCAAAATTGGCACAAAACTGTCTCCCAAGCCAATCTCGTTCGTTGCTAGAATAGCGCGCTGGAGATTTTAAATAAAGTAGTTTATCTATCAAGATGTCCAAGTAACTGCGCTGATTTGAATTTCTATGAAAAAAAGACGTTACGTTAACACATTCACTTTTTTGAGTATTGTCTTCAGCTAGGTTTGTTGAAATGTGGATTCTCACGGCTCCTATATGGACAATGTTGTGATGAAAAAACTCCATTTGTCGAAAATGTGGATTCATCTGAAAGTACTATGAATTATTGGGAATATTTTCGATGATAAATAATAATTTGAACGTTTGGTCAGCTTTATCACCTTCCTCAAGTGTATGCCTGAATTTTGGTTCAAACGGATGAAAACTATTGGTTTGCTTGAAAATGCTTTAAAGGTGAGTTTTTTAAAAGAATGTACTACCACAACCGTTGCATCGTCGTCATTGTGATCTTTTTTTTAAGACGTAAAAATTTTTTCAACAGTTTTTGGGTAGCAACATAGGAGTTTTCGATTTTTGTGCCTCCGGAAATTTGTCATGAAATTTATTTATTAACGCTCGGTAGCTCAGCTCTCCAGTACCATAACATTGGATGATATACCATATCTGCTCAAAAAAAGTCGAATATCCAAATCATCTTTCAGGATATGAGCAGATTAAAACAAACAACACAATTTCGACATATGACGTCAATTTAATTTTGTAATTATTGAAAATCAAATTCAATAATTGTCAACAACCTTCTCTAATAGGATTTTCCGATAAATGAAAAATAAAGTTAAGTTTTTAAATGTTTTCCCAAGTCCCAAATTTTGCTCACCATTTTACATTCGAATCATATTTTTTCATTCACAATTTAATTTTACACCAAGCTAGACTTTTTCAAAGAATACCTTTTTTTCGCAAAGCCCATAATAAAAAACTTTTCTCCCTTTGTAACTCAATATCCGGGGACATAGAAACTTTGTATTCGAAAAGTTCTACATCTTTGAAAGAACGAGAAAAAATAATTTTGATCGAAATACAATTCCTGCTTTCTCACAACATTGAAGAAAACATAAGAAGTCTGTGTCATCAGGGTGAGGAGTCAAAAACAAACAATCCTTCGAGATTTATCATGCATCTTCTTCATTACACAAAAACATAACAAAATTTGAATTATCCGAAAAGAAATACGATTTGCATCCCAGACACAATTTTCTACTACATTTATTTAAAAATTTAAATTCACTCTTCATGTTAAGGAAGTTTGTGTGATGTTGCAGATCGAAAAATTTACCGGAAAATCTTTTCACAAACCTAATTTCATGGAAAACTCAATCACGGTCCAATCTCTTGTTTCAATAATTTTATCGAAGGGACCAAACTACCATTGAACTTAATAACAATGATTTTGATTGATTTTCATGAATGTATCCAAAATGATTATCATCTTGATTTTAGGATAATGTTTCAAGTTTTCACCAAAAAAATGTCTAGTCAATATCATGCATAATGGATAGGTACCACCTTTACGTTGAACAGAAAGGCTGAATATGTAAACACGCTTCAGTGGTTTTCGAATTCCTACTACCCATAAGCGGTGGCCTATAAATGGTGGTTGCCATACGGCACAGGTCACACTATCTCAATTTGTTCGAGTGTCTCTTCACAAGCTCAAAATGAAATTCTTGGTGAGTATTAGCTGGAAAAAAACATGTATTTTTACGAAATTATTTATTTTTATTCAAAGGATCAATATGAAATATGTGCTAACTGAAGATAGATTGTTGATAGTATTTCATATTTTTTCTCCAGATTGCTTTCTTTGCTCTCGTGGCTGTTGCTTTCGCCTACCCTGGTGGACATTCTGAACATGCTACCCCAATAGTTCACGGACATCCCGTAGTTTCTCATGTTTTCGAAACCCCCGGACAAGCTCATTTTACCAATTGGGCCCCCAAAGTCGAAGGCAAATTGGAAGGCAGAGGATTCGGACCACACATCACCAAAAATGATCATTAGCTTTAAAGCAATCATTGCCATAAAGCATTGAGTAATCACAGTGTACAGTATCAATTTCTTTAAAATCTTTTTGTGATGATCTTAGGTTATAATAAATTATTGTTTTTAATTTCATTGTTTTTTATCGCGAGATATCTTTCTTCTTTCTTGTTGACTATCACGATAATACTCCTACTTTCACCACTAGCAATATACTATCAGACGATAATAAAATATCTCGACAAATATTCATCAGAAATCATGAGTGAAAAGGGAAGCGCAAAATTTCCGCTACTATTCTAAATAACAATAAGAAGATACAAAGTTGGGAATATTTCTATTTTTACAAACTCATGATGTTAGTATGCCTCTTGAAGTTTTTTTTCTCCATTTGGAAAACTCAATACAAATCACCCCTTTTTAGAATATCTTTCATGTCCGGTATAAGCTTTCTTTGGAAACCTAAACATTGAAGTATGTAAGCAACTATTATTCTTATGTTCCCAAACATATAAAAAAAATGTATCACCTTCTTGAAAATAATCTACTGGAGGATATACCTTCTTATTCAAAACTTTTAAAGAGGGTAATCTGGCATTCAAGGGTATGGTATCTACAGCCCTTACTTGACTTAAAAAAACCAAATCATCCGTTTTCCTGATAATATAAATTCGATAAACTAACAATTAAACTTATGACTAGAAATACACAAATCTGACGAATGAGTAGTTTTATAGGGAAAATGAATAATTAAAATCAATTACTAGACAGAGCTTGGAACATAGAACCCACGAAAATCATTAAGACAGAGCTTCTTCGCATAATAAATCAATCCAAGGCAGCTCTTCAATAATTATTATCATTATTGATTGTCATAGTATTGAGCTTAAATGTGTGATGATTATAGCCTAGTTTATACCGACAACTTATTGGTCCGTGGACCAAGTACTAAATTCGAACTATATCAGAACCAAATATTTGTTTCGAATGGTGTAAGCAGTTGCGGACTAAGCTGGTCCGCTCTGGGTTCAGTATTCTCCAGCAGGTGTACCGAACTAAATTTGGTTCGATCTGGATCAAAATTATGAGGTTATGTAGATTCTTATTATTGTGAATTGTGTTGGTTCTGAGTTTCTAAGGCAATCTGAGCGTACTTACTTATGTTTTTTTTGGTTACGAATTGTGTTGATGAATAATTTCGACTTGTTTTTGACATTTGACGAATTGCGCGCGTACGCATTTAGTTCACGCGTTGCAAGACGGTGTAAACGGGCGAGAAACACAATGCTTGTTTCTCGCCCGTTTCATACCTTACTATCCTCACCCACTTGGTCCTATCGGACCGAACTAAACGAGTTATTGGTGTAAACTATGCTTATGAATAATCTTGAACTTGACAATGTGAACATATTCTCATATGATTGAAATTAAATTTTGAAGTTTTTTTCAATACATGACACGTTTCAATATATGCAAGCTAACACGAATGTCTTGAAACTGATGCCATTCATTTTCCGCACCAATTAAATCTAACAAAACAACTAGCACCTTATACCTACTTTCTTTTGTGATATAATCCGACGATTTTCCTGAAATCGATCGCATCATTATGATCCTTTTTATTTTTATGTTTTTGAATCGATTTCACTCTATGCATGGGTTTATTACTTAACATGGAGAAAACAAGATTTAGATAAGCTTTTTTAACCGACTATTCTTCAACAGTATACAGTGTAATTCTTCAATGTCACCTAATTCTTCAACCTCCCCTTCTATCTTTTGAACCCTTCAAGATATTAGACGAAATTTGGACACACCATATGTGAAGACGTTCTGAATTTTTTGACATAGTAGGGACAGCTGAAAATGTCATGGACAGCTGGGCGCCACTTTGAACGAAAAAATCAAATGGCAAGGGTGTCAAGTGATACCTCATTTTGAAGGTGTTTTCATCCACATTCTAATTTTTCAATATCAAGGCAGTATTTTTTTTCAAATGGCGCCCAATTGCGTTTTGACATCCTCAGCTATAACCACTGTGCTGAGAAATGCAGAACGTGCTCAAATATTGGGGGATCGGATCACAAAATCAATTCTTTGATGTCCCTTTCCCAACTTTGAATAGAATAATATACAAGAATTAAATTTTGATCCCCAGTATATGAGCACGTTCTGCATTTCTCAGCTGAGGATGTCTAAACGGCAATTGGGTGCCATTTTGGAGAAAATACTGCCTTGATATTGAGAAATCAGAACGTGACAGCGTCTTCAAACCTTCAGAGTGTAATAAGGATGGAAAGACCTTCAAAAAATGAGGTACCACTCGACCCCCCTTTCCATTTGAGTTTCTCGTTCAAAGTGGCGCACAGCTGTTATTTTGACAAGTTCAGTGACCTAAGTACTATGTCAAAAAATTTATAACGTCCTCACATTTGATGTGTTCAAATTTCATTCTAATATCTTGAACGGTTCAAAAGTTAGAAGGGGAGGGGGACATTGAAGAATTACAATGTATAATTTGCCCATGGAAGAAAATGAAGTGTATTAACACAGTGTCGTGAAACATTTTTTCTCCAACCCTTATTTCCAACTATTCATCATTCAATACAATAGGTACAATACATCGTAACATCGTATAATGATTTTCCCTCGATTTTAACATAGAAACACCGTGGTTGTTTATTTTTAGAGTGAATGTGTCCCTTCATCGCAACTTTTTTACTGCCACAGCTTAATCTTTCTGGCGGGTGTGTGTTCCACCCCAAAGTCCTCAAATTTTTGGGGTGGAACACATCCTCGCGAAAAGAATAATTGGTGATCATTTTGATGACATTCTGTTCCACATCAAAGGTGAAGTTGAGATGTTGAAAAAAGGCGAAAATGTTTTCCCATCCACTCAAAAATCGGAGGGTCCAAGAGTTTTTCAATTTTTTATCTTGAGGCCGGTTGATTAGGGTTATTACTTCAAGTTGGGACACCCTGTGTCGTGTATCTAAAGGGTGTCCCAGCATGTTACTGTCGTGGTTGATTTATTAAAATTTGAAAAAAAAATAAAAAAATGAAAGTGGCACCAGAGGCTCCAAACTCAAAATAAGGTATCACTCGAACCTCCTTTTTGGAGAAAGAGCCGCAAAATGTTTCCTCCTAAATGCGAACATACACATCAATGAGCGTTCCTTTTTTTTTGAGCCAGTCAATAAGTGCTTATACTTTTAGCTGGGACACCCCCAGACAACATTAACATATTGTGGAGATATCAATTTGTCTTGATCTGGTTTGAGGATCTTTTGTTTTATTGACTTTTTTTTTAATTTGAAGAAATCAACACAGGAGAAATCTTGACATTTTCTCATGAAAAGCCGACAAACGTATTATGTCTTTTTATGTCTTGATTCAATACAATAACGAGAAACTCAACCCATTCTGGAACCAAAAATGTTGAGGTGGTTGAAAAAATTTCTTGAGATGGGCATGGAAAACCAAGATTAATGTTATGATGGAGATGGACAAAATCGTATACTTAATTGAATGCACATCTTCATCTCCACTATTTCCAGTCAAATATCTATAACGGTCAAAACTGTAAATGATAAACAATTGATTGATTGATTGATTGAACGGTGCTCAAAATTCTAACAATATACAAAATTTCACTGATTTCAATGGTTGAATAATTTTCGTAATTGATCCGCATTTTGGTGAACGATAATAATAAAAATGGAAACATACAAGACCAAATGAATAACCTATTTAAAAAGAGATTATAGTTCATGTCTTGAAATAATATTTTTTTTATTTCCAATAATATACAATTTACATATTATTTAGATACTTTGGATACTGAAGAAAAACTCTTATTTCCCCTTTAACATCACCTCACTTACCCTTATTATAAATCACTAAATACAAACCAATAAAAAATTCATTTTATTTCAGACTATCTTGTAGATACTTTTTGTTTTTCAGTTTTCATTTCAGCTTCTTCACTGATTGCACTGGCAATCCTTTGGAAAATCTTTACTACTAAAAGTGCGATCACTGACAATATTGGAGAAAAAGACTTTCCAAGCACTGGTTGCTACAGATACCTACATAATAATATACAAGGCGAAACACTTGAAACTTTCCACCCAGGTTTTCTATGTGGGTTTTCTCTCAGGTAGAAATCGCTTGGACACGTCAATGTTCGTTTTTTGGGAAAAGCATATTTTTGGTATTTTCACACCCCACCTATCAACCCTCAAGTGGGTCACCTCCACTACTCTCAAAAACTAAATAAATAGTAATAAATAATAAATACAAAGTAGTTATGAACAGTGGCAACTTGAAACTTTGTGGATATAATCTTGATAAAAATTCCTATCAAATGACGTTTCACCCACTTTTTACTAAAAATTCAGGGAGTATCTGTCCAAAAAAATGTGTCCCCCAAAAAAACAAAAATTGACGTGTCCGAGCGATTGTTGAGTGATCACCTAAGATATGAGAAAACCTGGGTGGGAAGTTTTTCGTTTTATGAAAACTTACAGTCCATTCAAATCAAATCAATTTGATTTATTGTCCAAAAATGAAACATTTTGTTGACAAAGCAATAATGAAAATAAATAAACTAATACTACTTACCACAAGCAGAAAAATATTGCAACATGACTACACAGTTTAAAAATTATCACATAAAAACTCCTCCACAGTATAATACGCTTTGGCTAGTAGAAACGTTTTAACACTTTTTCTGAATTTAATAGGGCATTTTATCATTCTAATCATTCGAGGTAATTTGTTGAAAATTTTTCTATGTTTATAAATTGATGAGTTATGGATAAGGGCACTTGACGGGATTGGTAGATTCACACGATATGCATCTCTCATGTTGTAATCGGTGGAAGAATGGATCAGGCCTTGATGCTTCTTGTGGATCAGACAAACTGCTTCCAACATAAATAGGCACGGGACATTCATTAGCTTTTGCGCAACAAACAATGGACGCCATGATTCACGGGCAACTGGACTCAGCATATGTCTTAGGGCCCGTTTCCGCAGGACCAATACGGATTTCAAAAGAGTCTTGTTACACGAGGCCCAAAAGCTTATCCCATATCTAAGGTGCGATTTCACAAGTGAAAAGTACACATTTCTGGCAATAGTTGGACCAAACTCCCTTACAGCAAAACAGCCCTTGGCAACCTTATTTGAGAGTTGTTCCACGTGTTCATCAAACTTGAGAGAATTATCCACGTGTAATCCCCGTATTCCACTTTATTCTGTCTCAAATAAATGAATTGAATAAATTCATGTTTTTATTTAGTATATACAGATTGAATCATAAATGTAGGAAATATAAGACTAATATATCAGACTTTACTGCCAATTTTTGGAATAGGAACAGTTCTATTATACCTCTATACGTCTTAAACTGAGCCGCGAAATCTGAGTACAGCTCTGATAAATGCGTTGTTTGCCGGGTCAGATGATTTATGAGTCGTTCGACCAATCAGACGGCTGCTTGAGATTTCGGGGGAGCTGGCAGTTTGTTTTGACTAGGCGTAGAACAAGGTTGAATAGAGTGTCTATAAATTGGGCATCAGGCAAATATCACATGTTGGAATGGTTCAACATTGAAATTATTCTGTAAATCAAAACTTCTAATGTGCCAGGGCCACGAGGAGTGGTACGAGAAGTGGTATTCCTACATTAGTCCCCTCAGAATTTTGTTCTGACTGATTCATTGAAAGTGAGATGAAAATAAATAATAAGTCCAGTTATTACATGAAATGAAGGCTTCACCAGGTCTGGTCGAATGTTGATATGTTTGCAATATAATTTCAAGAGATATTGTGTGGATTTTAGTTAAAACGGTGTCGTTGTAGAAAATGTTTCCGGCATATGGAAAACATCGAAATCTGGTATGTGTCACTGACCTACTATTAGAGGTCAGTGGTATGTGTGCGTGTGTGTGATTCTTTATCTAACCACTACTAAGAAACCAAAATCTGAAAAATGCGAACTGACAATTTTGTCTTTATCAATTGAAAGAATTTTCAATGTCAGCATTTTGCCCGTCGTTGCTGAATATACATTGAGGACATAGGAAGGTTAGAGTCCGTTCCTCCCTCTAATTTTTCAACTGCTAGGTATATTAGAACAAAATTTGGATGGGTGGTATGGGAGCAAATTCTCCATTTTTTGAAAAAAAAAATGACAGCTCAAAATGTCAAAATGACAGCTGGCGATTTTGGAACTTTTTTATGGAAAGGGTGGTCGAGTGATATCTCATTTTAAAGGTCTTCTCAGTCTCTATTCAACCCAAGATTTTGAAAGCATTTGGTGCAACGGTGACCAATCAAAGGGAGTTCGCAGTTGTGTATTTGATACTTTCTAAAATATACTCTGCTCATTGGTCGATCCGGAAAGCGTTCATTGAAGATACAACCTGCTGCATGATAGTTTTGTTTAGCCTTTCTAAAAATAACTACCGCTTTGAATTTATCTTCCAATGAACGACTCATTTCAATATTGAAACTTTTAGAAAAAAACGTTTTGAAATGTCAAAAATTTAGAAACCATAGAAACGACAATATTTACTAGATACCTGAGAATACCGGATGAAAAAAATATTTTGGAAATAATTATTGATTAAAAAAATGAAAACCGTTGCACCAAATGCTCGTTCTTGGATTTCGGGTAGAATATGAAAATAAAACTCCACACATGCTAGCTTCCGTGAAGAAACGAAATCCTTCCTTCACGAAAGACCTCTTTATTCTATAAGTGATTTTATCACGGAATAATTCCATTTCTCTGTTTGGGCACCATAAGCGGCAGTTTCGTAGAATCTTATTAGTGAGAGTGGAAATTGCTCAAGGGCATTCGATGAACATTGGAGTATTCATATTTTTTAAGGGTCATCTATCGCCTAGTTTAGTAATTCATCCAACACTTGGGTACTTCCTCTGTAAATAAAACCAACTAAGCATTGCTTACTGCAAGCAAAGCGGAAAAGCAGAGTTCAAGTGCACCGAGGTCGCGCACCTCGACTGATGTTCATTTCCTGAATAGGAAATAGATATTAACACGTTTTGGTTGCGATAAAGTAGACAACTGCAAGTTCCTTGTTTGATATTTAAATCAAAAATGATTTTATACTGCAGGAAGGGCGGACTGGGCGGACACAAGACGAGTGCGCGTTTGCCTGCAAAACGTGAGCAATCGCTAGTTTCTTGTGTGATATTTAACACCGCAGTATTATTGTTCACCCCCTATTTGTTCATTCTGCTATGATATTGTTTCACTGACTTGTCATCATAATATAACTAGAAGGGTGCTAAGGTTTATCGTTCTTGTCTATGAGCAATTTCCATTTAAATTTACAAAACTTGACAATATATTGAAAAATAGATTTTTTTAGTATTGTTTCATTGTTTTACGTGACGTGTACTATTATTGTTTTGTATTGTTTTTATTTATTTATTTATTTATTTATTATTACTGGTACACTCCAAATGGTACAACACATAGTGATAAAATAATATAAAGTACAGTAAGAATATGGTGATGACAGCATAGTAATGAAACACAGTGAGAAATACAATACAAAAGTGCAATGAGACAGAACAGAATAGTTGAAAACGTACTTACATCGGTATATAAAATATGATTTAAGAGACGATAGGATGTTGTAAAAAATATCACAGTCAGAAAAATTTTTATTGTAGGAACTTTGAAGTCTATCAGAAAAATGTGTGAGTCCGTAATTGGTTCTATGAGGGGCCACGGAGAACAGAACGTTCCGCCTTGTACGTCTTGATGGAACCCGAACCGATATTGTCTCCAGCAGCGCGCTGCAATCCGTGAATCCATTCAGTAATTTGAACAGAAATACAAGCATGGAGTCCTCTCTTCTGTCTTCGAGACTTCTCAGCCCACACAACTGTAGTCTGGTCTCGTAACTCAAATCCTTCTGGGGAAAGTTGTGCTTGTATAGCAGAAACTTGGTAAATTTGCGTTGCACACGCTCAAGCCTTGATGAATGACTCCTGTAGGAAGGTGACCAAATGATTGAGCAGTATTCCAGTGTTGACCTGACAAGGGAGTTGTACAAACACAGTATAGCCTTAGTGTCGTGAAAGTGCTTGTTGTTTCTTTTGATGAAACCGAGCATTTTGAATGCCTTCAAGGTGATGTTATCGATGTGGATATTGAAGGAAAGTGTGCTCTCGAAAGTCACACCGAGATCATTCACATACGTCAGACTCTCCAACTCCCGTCCGTTCAGTTTATATGTGTGGATGATTGGTTTTTTACCTCTACAGAATCTCATTGTCTTGCACTTGGAAATATTATGGTTCAGGAAGTTTTTCTGGCACCATTCTCCCAAACTGTCCAAGTCCGGTTGCAGCGAGCGGTGAGCATCAATAGCAGCGTAGAACTTCAGGTCATCGGCATACAACAAATACTCCGATGAACCAAAGCAACGTGATACGTCGTTAATGAACAAAATGAACAGAACTGGTCCAATGTGGGAACCCTGAGGCACACCCGAAGTCACGGTCACTTCCTGAGAGAGAAATCCGCAGACCTCAACTCGCTGGCGCCGCCCGGAGAGATAAGATCGAATCCAATCAAGATAGCCACCGCCCACGCCGATCCTGTCCAGCTTTTTGAGAAGAAGGGGATGACAAACACTGTCAAAGGCCTTTGAGAGATCAGTGTAGATGACGTCCACTTGACTTCCCTCTTCCATGGATGTGAGAAGGAAGTTGTGGTAAACACCAAGGTTTGTGGAAGTTGAGCGCCCGCAAAAGAAAACATGTTGTTGGTCTATGATATGCCTCCTGTAGATGGAAAATAGCTCGTCCGTGATGATGGATTCGAAGATCTTTGGTATAGAAGAGAGGATAGAGATGCTACGATAATTGCCGATAAAGCCTCTGTCGCCCGATTTGAAAATTGGAATTAAGGTAGATTCCTTCCACACCGTCGGAAAAATGCCATCATCGATGGAACGTTGGAACACATGGCATAGGGGAGATGCTAGAGAGGGACAGTTCTTCAAGAGTATCGCTGGAACTCCGTCGGGGCCAGCGCGCTTTGAAGGATCCAGGGACAAAAGCTTCGTGACGATTTCTCCTTCGGTGAACTGGTGTGAAGACAGGTGACTCGCAAAAGGAACATAATCTACGTCTCCAATGTTGACGTTGTGGTGGTCCGAGTAAGAGGATTGGAAGTGTACAGCAAATGCGTCAGCTATCTTCTCAGGGGAAGTGAGCGCCACATCGGCGTAATTCATGGCTGAAGGAAGTTTGTTGTCCTTGCGAAGATTGTTTATGAACGACCAGAAATGTTTGATGTTTCTGGGTATGAGGTGTTCTGCTCTAGTAGCAAATAATAGGTAACACAAGTCCACGCGGTGTTTCACCTCCCTTACTTTGCCATTTTTTATTCGCTTTGTCCATAAAATGTATTTAAATTTTTCTGCGGCAAAAGCATACCTATTTGATTTCATTTGATTTGATTTGACGTCTGAAACTACTTCAACTGATCGGAGCAATAGAAAAGGATAAAAAGATAACTGCAACGGAAGCCACCAACAACCCAAGTCTTAATTATATTTTGTTATAAAGGGTAAGTCGAAATATGTGCACATTTTGTCATTGTTGATAGAGAGTACCTACACCTTAGGGTACTGGAAAAAATATGAAATAAAAATTATTTTGATTTTTTGACAGTGAATTCGAAACGTCTCCAGCGAACTCAATCAAGTTTTTAGATTTCATTCCTTTTGCACTTTGAGCAGTTGATATATCAAAATTGACTTCTCAGTTTTGTGAGTTTTACTTTAATACTATTTTTGTCAGTTGTTTATGAAGTGTAGAAGTGTATTTCAAGAAATCCAATTAAAAGCATTGGCTTGTTTAAGATTTAATTTTGACAACTACTGTCATCACTCGCGCCTACAGTACAGTAGACTACAGTAAAAACCAACAGGGTACGTGTCATGTCTGTCTAATTATCAAAAAGCCAGACAAATTCTCTGTGAGGTCCCGGCGATTGCTCGCCTCCGACAATATGTCTTTGGGAGGCCTCGGATTACTGCAAATGATCTGGACTATGTCTCACCCAGGGCGGAAATCAGTCTGTTCAAAGGACTGGGCCTCATGAGTGAATAACCTGGCAAACATGTGAGCTAAAATGGAAAAAAACCAACAGGGTACGTGTCATGTCTGTCTAATTATCAAAAAGCCAGACAAATTCTCTGTGAGGTCCCGGCGATTGCTCGCCTCCGACAAAATGTCTTTGGGAGCCCTCGGATTACTGCAAATGATCTGGACTATGTCTCACCCAGGGCGGAAATCAGTCTGTTCAAAGGACTGGGCCTCATGAGTGAATAACTTGGCAAACATGTGAGCTAATATGGAAAAAAACCAACAGGGTACGTGTCATGTCTGTCTAATTATCAAAAAGCCAGACAAATTCTCTGTGAGGTCCCGGCGATTGCTCGCCTCCGACAAAATGTCTTTGGGAGCCCTCGGATTACTGCAAATGATCTGGACTATGTCTCACCCAGGGCGGAAATCAGTCTGTTCAAAGGACTGGGCCTCATGAGTGAATAACCTGGCAAACATGTGAGCTAAAATGGACTCACTAGTGGTCGCGGTGGAATGATGCCATGTGCCCACTTCCGTTTTTGTTCAATATTGGACGGATAATCAAAAAATGATTTTTAGTTTGCAAAAACTACGAAATCCTACGATACTCTATTTACCATGACATAATGCCTACCTATTTTGGTATCGCTATTTGGATAGTTTATTCAGAGGAAAGATAATTCTGAGGCAACCAACCGAACGTTTGGAATCAGAAATCATAATTATTATTATTATTATAGTCTTGAAGGGTTGCAAACCTGTGTAGACGCAATATGAGACTAGAAAAAAAGGACAATCATCATTTTTCCTCTTTACAGCTAGAATCCCGATTGAGTCAAACACATTCTAAAACACAGAAGTTTTAATTATTCACCAAGGTAATCCCAGCTCAAGTTTACCCTGATAAGATGGAAATCAATTCCAAAACTATCCGGTACATAGCATATGCTTACAGTATTTATATTGTGTTCGGTGTTTCAATCAAAAATCCAATCGATGTAAATCTCATTACAAGAATGCGACTCAGATGAAATTTCACAATGTATCGATCGTGAGAAAGAAAACCTGTATGTATAGCATGTATACTGCACGCGTCCGGTAACTCGGATAGACAATTGGGCGCCACAAAAAAAAATCCCTTTATCTGACTAAGCAATGTTCTTGCCACAGGCGTAAATAATATTTTTCATTTTTGTTGAATACTGGTTCTACCCTACCAACCGATGCTTTTGTATATAAGACGTGAGAATAGTTCTCAAGTCATTGTGTGTTCTTGTGTATTTGAATACTCAACAGTCAACAGACAACAAGATGAAAACTTTGGTAAGTGGATAGCTTGAAAGTGCTTAGTTACCAATTGATTTATACAATAGACTTTGTAGTATCCTAATACAAAAATTAGCTCAATTCATGCCATATTGAAGGAGTTGGTATTGGAATGATCTTGAACGTAGGCAATCTTCATGTACACAATTTCAATTTAAAACCAATAAAGTATATTCTGTTGTTTCTCGAACAACTCTCTGATCTATCCTCAAAAATTTTAAACTTAATAATGACCTTCTTGGTGCATAAGGTAGAGCGATAAAGTTTGCCCCACATCAGAACACTATGAAGAGTAAAGTGCAAAAAATGTAATATTCCTACATCATCAGATATCAAAATGTTTTGAAAAAGTAGGCCATTTTGTTAAACTTTTCTTGAACCAATAATATTTCCACGTGAAATCACCAGATTGCTTTGTTCGCCCTCTTCGCCATGGCCTACGCTGGCCTCCACGGTCTCGTACACACTGACCACGCCACTCCAATCATCCATGGCCATCCCGTAGTCACCCATGTCTTCCATACTCCTGGACAAGCTCATTTCACTAATTGGGCTCCCCATATTGAAGGACACTTGGTCGGAAGAGGATTCGGACCCCATATCAATCATGGACTTCATCATTAGACCTCACGCCAAACGAGAATAATCACAGTGTTGTCTCTGTAGTTGTTATTTAAAAATTGTGTTGTGATGATCTTTTATTAAATTGTTATTCTTAAATGCTTCTTTCTGAATTTCGATGTGTTTGGTGAAACAGTTGATTTTTGGTGATGTACAAATCAGTGACTTTCCCATTAGTATTTATTGAAATTTGTGAAGGCAATATTGTCATAGCGACATTGGTATTGCGGCAGTAAATCTAGTGGTACGCAGTCAGTCTCATTCACCACTGTGCCCTTGCAAATCCATTTTCAATATAATTACTCAGTTACAGTATTTCAATTTTGCTGTCGATATTTATCAACTATAGGTAAATCATTAACAGAGATACAGGGTGTCAAAGTTGAATTTTAAATTTTGATTATTTGAATGACTTTCGGAATAATCAAGTTATATTGATGAAATTTGGTATATGGGGGTTGTTTGACATGAAAAATTCAAATCTGAGCACGGAATTGCTCCTACTTATAGGGGCGTCACTTACACCGCTTTTCATTCGTCGTAACTTTTTTGTACGCACTCGTATATTTTTTTAAAATTGAAAAAGATTGATTTTTCCATTTTATCTACATGAAAACGCAGGTATAATTTCAATAAGTGAAGTCAACTTTTTCAAGATGTTTGAACTTGAAGTAGTCCATGCAATATGGTTTCAAATGGAAAAGTTTGAAAATGAACATAGGAAAATAGACTGGGCTTTGAAAACGGCATTATCATGTTAGTTAGGACGTTGTTTGAGAAAATACTCAAACAACGGTTAGGACATTAGCTTTAATGCTCCATGTTTCTTGATCAACATCGAGACACTTGTCAAAATTACCGTGACAACGGCGTTTTCGATGCTCCCTATGTTTATTTTCAAAATTTTCCATTCGAAACCACATTGCATGGATTACTTGAAGTGCAAATAACTAGGAGTAGGTTACTCCTATTCACTTTTACTAGATATACCTTTTGTACGTAAAAATAACAAAGAAATAAATTTTTCGATAAAAAAAATGTTCGAGTGTGCAAAAAAAAGTTATGACTATTTAAATCAGTGGAAAGATGTGTAAGTGGCGTCCACTACATGCAAGGGCCATACTAAGGCGACATATGAATTTTGCAAGTCTATCAATCCTCATTTACCAAATTCCATCAATATAACTTGATTATTCCAAAAGTAATCTTAAAAAATCAAAATTCAACTTTGACACCCTGTATCTCTGTTAGTTAATAACAACTTTCGGGATAGACAAGTTCCGGGCGATCGCAATATTTTTGTGTGAGGAATCGGATGTTACCGTATGTCTCATTTTTTCTGGAACACCCTTCCTGTATCGCACTGATCTTTTATGATCGTAGTGCAAGAATGCGATATGAGTCTGAGCGGGTCAATTTGGTCCCTTGAACATTTCATGACGGCCACGGCAATGCGCCGCGTGCACGGTCGTGTTGAAATGGGAGCCGTGTCGGCAAGAGTACCTAATTGAGTTGAGTTCTTGGCATGTTAAAACTGGTACCATAATGATATTTTTGGTTTTCTTTGCTGAAAATATACAACAGTGTAGTCATTCGAGTGTGCGACATGATATGTTGTTTTTTATTAATCGACAACCTAAATACAAATATTGCTAATAGTTTGTGCATGTTCGATAATCTCATCAGGGGCCGGATTCCGTGTACCTACTGTGGAATTCCATAGCGACAAGTCGCTCCATGTGTAAAATGATGGGAAAGCGACGTGCTGCTGAATTTCCACAGGCACACGGAATTCGGCCCCAGGTGCACTTGGAATGGTTGCAAGTCAAACATCATACAAGGTAGGTCCAAAAATAATACAAGAGTATAAAGTACCATTATTTCAAAAAAATTAGCAAAATTATGTGAAGAAAAGTTGTTCAGAATCAGAAGATATGCCCAAATTCCAAACATCATGGCGTCCTGGGAAAAAAATCTACATTTCGAATATTAAATTTATAAAATAAGACAAAATAAGAAAAAATAAAAATAAAATGAGAAATATGTGTTTAATAACGTTCCCACAAACATGTAGATCACAATATAAAAAAATAAAAAAAACGAAGTTTATTTCACAAACATGCTTGAATTTGTACGAAATGATTATATTGATAAATTTATGAATATGTTTAATGTGAATATTGGGAAAAAAAATAGGAAAATGATCAAAATTTTTGTCTATGACGGCTTGTTTATGTATTTAGGCATAACTTTTGATTTTTATCGTACTTCACAGAATCCAAATACAAATATTGCCGAAAGTTGGTGAATGTTCGATAATCTCCTCAAGTTCAACCAGGATGATTGCAACGCAAACATCGCAATAGGCCAATAAATATAAAATTATCGTAGTATTAATAAAAAAATCCCATATGTTGCACACTTGAATGACCATACTGTATATGAGGAAATGTTAAACGTAATCAGTAGATTGACAATCTTTTGAAATTTGTAGAACATAATGAAAAAAGAACACATTTAGTGTTCAATCTGTGCAAAATAAAGGTATTACCGGTATTATTTTCGTCGCGTAGGTACCTACTTAAAAATCGACCTTGTTGCTGTTTTTTGCATTTTTTTCTTGTTTCTGCGACGCCGCGCGCCGTACCCAGGATCTGCACCAGTGATGAAAGCCGCTAGGGGGAGGGAAAGGCTCAAAAAAGGCACAATAAATTCTATATTTTTCTTTTTATAAGTTTGAAAATTTTCAATAAGTATCCAACGTTTCATTGCAGTATCCTAGAGGTTTTTGTTTCATTTGATTTTATTTTGTCGCCACTTTAGATGCCATTTTTTATATTCTCCAAAGTTCTAGGAGGGCAGCTGCCCCCCCTCGCTCTCGCCTGGGTAAGCCTTTGAAAATCAACAATCTGTTCAAAAACCAAAATAATTTTATGTACTGTTTGTTCAACGCTTTTTTGCGGTTACGTCATAATCTTCTGTCTCTCTCGTACACATTTATAAAAATTTCACGTGTCTGGACGAGGATGGTTCTAATCATATACTTATAAATACAATATACCGCGGGCAGCTTGTCGGGACTCCCGCGAGGATGTTGAAACAGACATATACTTTTACACATAAGTCTGTCCTTGGTTAGGAGATTGAATTATGCGCAGAATCGATTTTCGAGAATTGTGATTCGCCGGCTGAAACATGGCGGAAACAGTGCTGCATGCTTGAATATCAGCTGTTGTATCGACGTATTTTTAAATTTTTCGCGGGATTCCGAAAAAAAATGACGTGAATTCACATGTGGGGTGGGTGATAAATATTATGAGCATGAGTGGAAAATATGTTCATGAATTCATCTTATCTGATCCAGGATTTTGTGTTTAGGTGTGAGATTGCATAAGATTTAACATTTTTGTGCAACAAAATCCCTACAAAATATTATTTATTATTGATTCAAAAACGATTTGAATTAGTTTCGTGATTTGTTCTCGATTATACATTGAAATATTATAGTTACTTGATAGTTTTTGAAGCAATATAGGTATCACCAGAGATTGGTAAGGTTTTACTTTATAAACTTTGTGTACCTAGGTAGGTATAATGTTTTTGTCATTATTATCGCTCATATTTATAACAGTTCGAGGTATTTGCGGTAGATATCTTGAATCAAGTGAGATTAATTCAGAGGTAGGTGAATAGACGACAGAGAGTAGACCGATATCGGCGTTCTTCTAGTTTTGTAACAGAAGGAGTAATACACGTAGATTTGGAAAATCAAACAGCTCTTTCTTGGTTTCCACCATATTTGTATTCATAAGTATGTTTTTCACTAATGAAATAAGGGTAAAATCCATCAACCAAGCTTTTAGAATATGCCATAATATACATAAATAAAACAAAAGCTCCCATAAGCGGGCAGTCACGGTTCCAGCTTTTTTGTTCCGCTTATGGGAGGTGCCCGCTTAAGAGAAAATTTCATCGAATGTTCATATAATACTTATAAATAAAAGTATATACAAATGTGTTAAAACATAGATTTAAAATTGGTTCCAAGAAATTTGAACGTTTAAGGGAGATAATCGCTTATTAGAGCTGCCCGTCAAGGGCTTTATTATAAAATCAAAAGAAAATAGTAATTTTCTGTGCGGTAGTGCAATCACACAGCTCATAGGTCTTACTAAACTTTCTAACTTTATACTTACTTCTCAGAGACACTTCGACAAACTGTTCCAGACCTTTCCAGTTTTCAAGTTTAAATTCAGTGAAATATCCATATAATATGTACCATTTTATAATATAGTCTTATTATAAAATGTATGTACCTATATGGAAATATCTATAGGTACAATTTTTGATGTATAACTGGTAGTGATCGACCGATATGACTTTTTTAGCCGATACCGATAATGTCCTGGCCGATACCGATATATATCGGCATATCAGCCTCTTGGTCATTATTATAGCACTCATTATTATTATTAATATTTATTGTGGACAAAACATGTTTTATATCTTTAATTTAAATATTTCAAATTTGTAAACTCAAATCATTTGTCGCGCAACGCAAGATGAAAACCTTAAAATAGAACTTTGACACCGTTAGTGTTTAAAAAAAAAAACGTGTTTTTTATCCGAAAAAAAAAACGGGTCAATTTGGAAAAAATAATTTCTAATTTTTGTTTGCTGTTTTGTTAGTTATCCATTAACAACTCATTTACGTAATTTGCAATGATTCTTTGTTAAAAAATGGTTGAATATAAGGTCTGAGGACCATAGTGAGTTTTTCAAAATATGAATCTGAACAAAATTACTTAGGTTTATTGATTTAGTTTCTGAAATAATATTTGGGTTTGATTTTTTTCAAGTTCTTTTATGTGTTGTTGTATTTGATGAAGGAAAAAAGTGTTTTTTTTTTGGCAGTGGAAAAAAAAACGTATTTTGTCGGAAGGAAAACAACGGAATTTCTTTCACTAGGCAGTAGGCACCGCTGTACTACACGGTAATTTTCAGTATTGTGGGAATTCAATGAAATTATTCTTAATTTAAACTGTTTTTGTCCTAAATGATTCCTCTGTTTGAATAAAAATGTTTTAAAGCTTGCTTAAACATACAAACAAACAGGTGTTATTGGCGTCCCCTAAAAGTAAGAGCAATTCCGTGCTCAGATATGAATTTTGCATGTCAAACAGCCCTCATATACCAAATTTCATCAATATAATTTGATTATTTCGAAAGTTAGTCAAATAAATCAAGAATTAAAATTCAACTTTGACACCCTGTATCTCTGTTGATATCAACTCTCGGGATAGACAAGTTCGGGACGATCGCAATAGTTTTGTAAGAGGAATCTGCTGTAAACAATCCAAAACAACGGTAGCACAACAAAGAACAAACAACCATGTATCAATAATGGCGTCTTTTCAACGTTCCCGTTCAATTCAGCCGGCTCTAGCTCCTTGTCCATCTCCGTCGTGACAATTTGAAACCGAGCCAATAGGAAATGGTATTTCGCGCATGGGTAGTACATCGAAATCCTAACCAAGGATTGCCTTATGGGATTTTTCTGTATTCTCCTTCTCACTTCTTCGCGGGAAATCCCTCTCATTTGCCTTATGGGACGCACGCGGTATATTGTATTTATAAGTATATGGTTCTAATCAATTTGACAAATGTCACGTATAGTGCGATCAATCTACGACATATTGGCAAACGTCAAAAACTGTGACGTAACCGCAGGTAAGCATTGAATAAACAGTATACGTTCCTACATTATTAAAGGCGGCAGGTATAAATTGCAACCGGCGGTAGATCAAGTGCGCTGCATGTGAGGGGCGTTCCTCATAGCGTAGAAGGATCATTTGTCCGTTTTGCAGCTCAGGAAAATCGATTTTTCTCACTTATAAGTTGAAGAAAATCGATTCTGCCGAGTTCCAAGTCTTACTGTAACTCAGAAAAAAAGATGTTTTTGAATAAAAACTGAGTGGTTTTTCCGACTTACAATTGAGAGGAATCGATTCTTCGCATTCGCGATTCGGGGAAACTGATTTTGCATATAACTAACAACTCGAAAAAATAGATTTTTCCGAATAACAATTCGAAGAAAACGATCTCTCCGACTTATAAGTCCGGAATTCATTTTTGTACTTAGAAAGTCAGAAAGCTCGACTTTTCTGATCTTCAACTCGAAAAAATAAACAAAAATCGTATGGCCTCTCTACGCTTCCGTAAAGAAGCTCATAATATGTACATATTTTTCAAATTCTTTTTGTTTTTTTTTATCTAAGTCGACACCGCACCTTCTGCAGCGTACCTAATAAACCCAACTGTGATTAGTTGTTTTCTGTTTTGTAAATAAAGAACTGTTTTGTTTTTCTGTAAGTTATTATACTGGTTCAGGAGAAATAACCAGGTAGATTATTCCAGAAGCTACACGAAACTTCTTACATACAAGTTTTAAGGCTTTTAAAAATCTTTATATCTGTATAAAATTGGAATATACAGGTTCGGTCATAAAGTCATGACTTCATGACAGATCAAAGTTGATTTTTTTTTTAAATGGCACTCCCTTATATCATTTGATATTTCAATTATTCTTCCGATTTTGGCTCGAAAGATTCAAGAGAGTGAAAAATGCCATTTCGCATCTCAACTTTTCAAGAGCTATTCTATCATTGGAATAGAAGGTATACTGTCAATTGTCAACTTTTTTCGACAATCTTGATATTTTTTGACAAAAATTATTTTTATGTCCTTAGATACCTCTTGGGAAGTTAAGACTAGAAAGTGCAGACCGTTTCTTTCTATCTTGTAATGTTTGAGTTTTATAGCATGTCAAAGATGAAAAAATGTCATTCATAAAACGCGATACTTGACTCGCTAAATTCAGGAACATATTATGTGCATCAACATTTTTGCTCAAAATCAAAGGAAGAATTGAATTATCCATCATTAATCAATATAAAGGTTAGTGTTGCCATGTTTAAACACGAAACGTTAAATCTCAATACAAATTTTCACATTCAAGAATGTTTTCTGATGACAGAGAAGTCTCTGTGACGAAAGACTGGAGATAAATGGAATTATGGGTGTTTGGGATGGGTGATTTAGAAGATTAACAGTTGAATTGATTTATTTTCCGGGTATTTTTCACTGAAGCTTCAGAACATTCAGGGCACATGCATGGCAACATCACTGAAAAAAAGAAACGCTAATCTCCTTCTTCTGGTCTGGTTCATTTCAGAGGTAGTACAGCAATCAACCATACTCGAAAAAAAGTGAACATCCTGCTCTTGAGTTTGCTACGCATTGAAATCCAATCACTGCGTAATATTTCTATCCCTAACAATTTACATGAGAGACGTTTGGGTTACTAAGTGATTTTTGTTTTGTTACTTTGTGTTAAATTGTAAAATGTGACTTAAATTATGATTTAGAGGATTATCATGCAGAGGGATCGTCTGTGTAGTGGTAGACTATCAAAATCAATTGAAAAAGAGGATCTTAGATTAAAAAAAAAATCAATTTTCAAGTAAAACTTGATCAAAATTGAAGCCAAACACATACCTACAATCTATAAGTAAAATTTGCAGCGCACCAACATTTCTAACACCAAAACTTTCCATGACTAAAAAATACTCCTTGTTCCTCTATGCTACTGATATGCTACTACTGACCATTTTCACGATCGAGTAGTAAGACTCCATTTTTACAAAGGCTTGATTTATTTGGTGACTTGCTTAAAACAATAATTGGTTCTTATGTTCTTAACTAAATCACAAAATATTTCGCTAACGTGCTAAATGATGAAATGCTCCCATTGCGCGCTCAATATGAAAAAGATATAGTGCATTATATACAAACATTTTGTGAGGCTTCTATAGAACCGTTTTGATTTCGTTCCGTATAGATGTGACTATGAGACACACTATAAGACCATTTCATAGTAACTCTATAAAGCCATATGAAACAGTCTTGAAGAAGTCTTAAACAGTTTTTAGAGAACCGCTAGATGACCATAGGCTGATTAAATTGTTTTCTAATGAGTTATAAGAATTTCAGTATTCTATAAAATATATCTTATAGTTGTTTATACAAATTTTATGGAAGCTTCTTTGCTAGTTGGGCCCATCTGAGTGGCCTGAATAAAAGTAAATTGAGTCCCATATGTTATATTTCAGAAACTATTCATACAAAAACCTTGAAATTTATTATAGGTATCGCATGAACTTTTAATGCTAACTCAGAATTTGTAATCGGTCGTATCATACTGGAGGGGTTGGAGGTAAAAACAATACAATTTTGCCAGTTATAGCGAGCTGATATTCTACACACTTCAAATCAAGTACAAGGAGTTATCTGAAGTTTGCCCTAGTAATCCCAATTTCGATAAAAATTGACATTCCCTGTTTTATTCTTGTACGCTTCAGGCGGGAAACCGGTCTTTTCATAGTTCAAGGATGAAATACACGTTAAAGGTGATTACGAGACGGCAGATGTGTCCATCAACATCTCGTGGATCTTTGTTCTTATAGACCACAAGTCCGCGTTTCAAAAGAGATAATCATTCATTTACAATATGTCTCAAAGATAAATGAGGGAAAGGAAAACAATTATAATTAACATACTAAAGTAGACAATTAGGAAGAAATCTATAAAGATGTACAGATGTCAATTAAATAGACGGATACTGACCATGATACTATAACAAACAAGATATGCTGGGGCGAGTTCAGAAACGTCACACCCGGTGCGAGTGTGATCCAAATGTCAAACCCTAACCGTTCAGATATGGCAAGCCGTTTTGCTTTTTATTTCAACCCTGCTCATAAAGTATCATGAAAACTGTTTGTATGACACCTTATAAGCACAGATGAATAAAAAGTAAAACGACTTGCCGTATCTGAAGGGTTAGTGTTTGACACTTGGATAACACTAACACCGGGTGTGACGTTTCTGAACTCGCCCCGGGTTTCGCTGACGTCATTGCGTGTCGGAACCTCAAAATTCATAGGTTACCCAGGTAACTCGGTTGTCATTATACTAAAATAAACAAGATAAACTTTCGCACATCCTCAGAAGTCATCACGTGACCTACCTCAAACCTATACAATCAATGTCACGCGGATACGTCATGCGTGAGCCAGTTCAAATTTTGATCAGCAAATTATGGTAACTATAGGTAACGTTATTGATGTTTTAAATCCAACCTCACTTTTGGCTCGTGGTGACGACATGCGCAGTTTGGTTCTAATTTCGTCCAGCAAATGATCATATCTTTTGTGTTTCAGTATCATGGATACTGAGAATATGACAGAATATCTCGACCCTTATCTTGGTTATATTGATAAAGACAACTATCATTTGGTTATTGATGAACCAGAAAAGCTGAAGTAGTAACTAAAGAAGCCATATATATACGACAAGGGCCGCAAATGCGCGGCGTTGTCTTTATGTTTCAACCCCCTTCAAGTATCGGACTATCGGAGTCTTTACAATATGGTTACAAGAAACTTCTACTTCACGGGTAGGTACGACTATGACCTTACCTATTCACTTCTAGCTTTTTTTGCATGACTGCGTCTATAAAATAGAATTTGTATTACAAAATAAAATAAACTTACGTGAATTCACAAATACACTAATTATATAATTACACCTTTTGTATAGCAATTCTCATTCCAATACTTCTGCTTCCCATTTTACAAACAGTGCCCATATGCAATGTTAAAATTAATTGCGCTTATCGTTTGATCTAGCTTTTGCTTTGCATACTGAATATAAAACAAAAAAAACCCAACTTAAACCCTAAAATTATACGTCGTTGAGGCTGATTCATAGCCCATAGTTTGCTAGTTTTCATCTTGGTTTTCATGTTACATATTCAACCAGTGTCGGGACAAACGAGTCAAAATTTCTCTGACAAATTATTTTTAAGATTGATGGAAATTACAGTAAGACATAGACGTCACTGTCAGTCATTTGCTTTGTAGACCTGCCTCATGTGTACTATAATTTCAATAAAAAGTCAAACAAGCCAGACATTGAGACATGAGGGATCTCTTTCATATTTCCTATTTTATTTTATCAAAAAACTTCAAACAAAATATCTATATTAGCACTAACAAAAATTGCTGTATGTTTTATATCAAGATGACTTTACTCGATAAAGTAAACTTCATATACGTACATTTTAAATAATCCGTTGAATCTTCACATTGTCTTCTCTTGCATTTTTACGATATAGAACACGAGTAGGTATTTACCTTTTTTTTGGTCTCAAGATTATATTATATAAAATAGTTGTATTTTGTAGTTTAGACAAAAATGTATTAATAATAATAACTATTGCTTGATAAATAGATATACTTTTCATGCTTTATATGTCTTGAATTATCAACACTAATTCAATCTCAATGCAGATTATTCATCTTAACATTGATTCCCGAGTTCATTATCCTAAAAATTTCAAATTGATATGCTCTACATCTGCATGGCCAATCATAATTAATTAGTATAACGATTATTCTTTCGCAATGTCGTGTACTTCGATTGGTCATGCTGGTTGCAAAAAAGTCCGTAACTATTTTAAGACCAAGTTTTCGACATTGATTTGTAATTTATGACAAACATTTTTTGATTCGGTATTTATAGGAATACAAGTTACTAATTTTGTCCCACCATTTGTGTATGTTGTCTTATAAAAGGTAGCTGAAATCGTTTTGGAATTACACTTGTTTTATTTTCTTTGTGTCTACTAGTCACAGAATCAGCTTCAAAATGAAATTTCTGGTAAGTGAGCTTTATATTTTTATAAACTTTAATTAATTTAATTATGGTCCATTTCATAATCTTCCTCGATCAGTCATAGACATCAATACTATGATCATGATATGCAATTAATTATTGAAGTTGTATTATAATCATAACGCATTTGAACAGAATTTCTATTGACTAGGTTGATCTTCTCAAACTATGATTGCTCTCACTTTTGAATATTATTTTTATGCTAATAGCAGTGGAAGTCTGAGGAACTATACTTTACAAGAAAACGATCACAACGTTTGTCTAAATCGTTAGACATTCTTTAAAAAGTAAATCTAGCTCATCTCTCAATTGTCATAAATGACAGTATAGCAGATCTAAAAATTGTTTGACTGAGATTTTAAATAAAAAAAGTTTCCAAAAATTGTCACAGCAATAAGTACATCTATTTTGAACTTTTGGAACGGTGTGTGGGTCTGAGTATAACAACGTGAAGATCTTGATGACGTGACTTTTTTGCAAATGGGGAACTTACCTAAAGAATAAAATCGATTTTTTTATCGCAAATTGTACAAAAAACGCGAGAAAAATCGATACGTCATAGTGCAGCACATTTCAAAGCTTTATATCTCCGTCAATTTTCGACTAACATGAAAAAGAAAAAACATGTGTCTTCTTATTTTTTCATGTCCTTTCGAATCCAGCAATAAAAAAATGGATGCAAGTTCCCTATATTATTTTCTATAGCTATAGCAATAGCTGGATAATTTCCGTGGTCCTTTCATAATCTGAGAAGTTCGCAGCAATTTTTGAGCAATTCTAATTATAAAAGATCGGAGACAAAATATTCCTATGCCTATAGACATTCAAAGACTATACAGGGTGTTCTAGCTAGGAAAAAACACCCGAAATAACGGGCTCTCAAGAAAAAAAAAATTGTTTTGAAAGAGGAATATTTGGTTTTTACTCTATCATTGCAATAAATAATTATGAGAGTAAGATGCTTTGAATTCGGGAAATATGATAAGGAACACAAGATGTTGAAAATTAGCTGTCACAATTTTTTGAAAAGAATACAGCTTGGACATCATGTACCTAAACCTATATCGTGACTGGTGAATGATTATCATTATTTCTTGTTTATTAAGGATTTTCACACGTCACAGATCCACTATAATAATGCCAAACAACTTTCGATTCACGTCAAATTTGGTCACCAGCAAGCTTCATAACAACGAGCTTGGTGGCAACGATGACGTAGATCGAAAGTTGTTTGGCGTTTACTATAGATACTATAATATTCAAATAGACTTGATGATATCAACAAAAATAGCAATTGAAGATATTAAAAATTTCAACTTTCTAGATTGCTCTCTTTGCCATCCTCGCTTTGGCATTCGCTTATCCTGGTGGTCATGGCGGCGGCGGCGGAGACCATGCTACCGAAGTCAAACATGGTCATCCAGTAGTTACACACCACTTCCATACACCTGGACAAGCCCACTTTGATAACTGGGCACCCAAGATTGAAGGCCACGTGAAACATAGAGGATTTGGACCACATATCAAACATTAGAGATAACAGGCACCAAGAATGAACTCACGTTTTTTCAATATATTTTTTTGCTGTTATAAAATTTCGTTGTGATGATCTTAGAGCTTAATAAATTGTTACCCTTACTTACTATTATATGACTCAAATAGTGCCAAGAGGAAGGTATTACATGAGCAAAATGTTAGTTTCAAGCTCTTGATGCAATAATTTAATATCGTTGAACCTATTACGAGCCCATTCAATTTGCTCATGTAAACGTGCCGTAGATACTTTTTCCAAAACAATTTGATAAAATATATCGACCGCGAAACATTCACCTAAAGAAAACAGGCCAACCAATCGGTCAGATTTGAACCGTTGAATTTATTGATATCACGATATAATAGCGAGTAGCTAGGAAGGTATAGTAGGTGGTAATTGGTAACCTGCGGTACTCTGAGACATATAATTTATATATAGACCCGTTGGTAAGTAGAACCAATTTCGAAATCTTAATTGTGACATTTCGTTTGGCATTTAAAAGCTAAAATTGTAGGTACTTATGCAAACGGGGTACTATTATGGGGTATTTGGTATTCTATTAGTAAGAGGTGATTGTATCTCTTGTTTTTGTAAGGATCGACTATAAAAAGCAATGCCACTTTTGGTTTGTACTTAGAAACAGCCAGGCTGTGGGAAGTGAACGTTCACTAAGAAATTGTGGTGTACCAGCTGTTTTCGATTATTTATCGTGTTGCATTATCCGTCTGTTGCCCAAGAAAGTTTGCATTTCTAAAGATTTATCATTGCTAAAGAATATATCGCCTCTTAAATTTTTTTGAAAAGGATCATAAGCAGAAAGCTAAATATAGGACCGTGCAATTGTTAGACCAATTATGGACGATCACAACGCATAACTGGGCAATATCAAGGTCACATTATTCTCGAATATAAGTTATTTGAGATCTAGAAATCAAGTTATTTATTTTGCAATAACTGTTAATCATTCGAAGTTATTTTCCATCTGGACTAATCGTCTATCTAAAAGAGGATCTCGTTCGTTCAATGAATAACAATGCTTGGATACTGAAATATAAATAAAGTCAATATATCCAATCAGAAAAATTCTTTTCGGCCGAGAAAAAATTATCATCACCATAGCCAATTTTTTAGATGTCCCAGGTAAAAATGTTGGCTACATCTACGTAGGGGATAGCCAAATTCTTTACTATGGTAGTCAAGAGCACTTTACCACAGACTTTACTAAGAACGCTTATTTGTCACAGCAAAGTAAATAACATGTCTACTTTGACTGGAAAGTATCTTTACTGTCACAAATGACTGGCTTAGCTCTTATAGGAGGGTAACTTTATTGAGACAGAAAAGCCGTTTGCTCTTCCAGTATATAAGTGCTTGCTGTTATAGGAAATGTCCTTTACTAGCTACTGGACAAAAATAATTTGTATATACCAGATTTGTTTGGGTGTATCGCCACACCATACCAAAAATGCTCACAAATGAGGCTTAGCTTGAGGTAAATTCAAATAAAAAATCAGATTAGGACTCCAAGATTCATTCAATGAGTGACTGTTGAGACACATAATTAATCATCCCATCAGTGGCCTCTTGGAATGCACAAATACACTGGTTTAGTGCGTCACAAATTGAGTTGATCTTGGATTTCTAGATAAGAAATTTTTCATTCAAATTTTCGTCAAGCCAAGTCCCTTTTGTAAGAATTTTTGGTAGGGTGTAGCGGAGTATCCAAAAAAATCTGCTATAATGGATGCGCCTGTGGCACATAACATATCCACTTTAAATGATTTTGGTCGCACTTTCTCTAAAATTGGTACCAATACACTCGCTTTCAAAATAACTCAAACAAATTGATTTTTTCTTGTCAAGCTACAATGTAGAGTTTAATGAAATTAATTAGTAAATCAATGTTGATATATTATGATATATGATAATTATCATACAATCTAGACCAAAAGTAATTTGTTCAAGTTTTGTATGTTAGAGACTGTATATACTTCAATAAACAGAAACTGGCTGATATATGCGATTTGGTATGTTTTCAGAAGTCGAATGGTCATTCGGAACGGGTACAGGAATGCACGAACGTTTAAGTTAAAAATAATTTTTCCGATGACAACAAAAAAACTTCACTGTCACAGTAGAAGAAAATTCAAATTAATTTGTACTACGCCCAAATACCACTTGACTATTGCAAGGAAGTGGTTCCAGTAAAGTGATCTTTTCCGTAACAGTAGGCGAGTTTGCTGTTTCAGCTATGATTTAAGCTATTGTTGCTCAAAAAAATCAGTAATAGCTATTTACCTAACAAGTGCGGAAAATTAGTTTTTCCCCACGAGTCTGCCGTTCACCGACCGACACGTAGCGGAGTTCGGTGAAGCAGCCGAGGGCGGACAAACATTTTCCGCAAGTGTTAGGTACAATAGTTTTTCTACAGACGTGCGGAAATAAGGATATAATTCGTAATTTAAAAGTTTCTGATGCAACTAATGACAAGTAAATAATAATGAATGTCGAAATGTGTTACTAAGCGACCATAGTTACCTGGAAACCTGGTTGCTGTTTGCTTAGGATATAACAAATATTCTTGAGGCCTCTGTCCCTTATTTATATTCAAGATTATGAAGATTATCCTTCTTTATTTCTATTGAAAACAGAAAATCAGCTTCTTTCTGTCAGATATACCGACTGATGCTTTGTCTTGCAATTTCTTCTACTATGCTTGGTTTTCCGTTTCTTCAAAGATTCTTGACACCAAAGAGACATAGTATTTGCGTTTTTGGTGCATTTGCTTCTTCTGATCTTGGATTTTGCCATCTTTTGTATTTTTTGAGCTTTATCCTCTTTAAAATCCCCGTCAAAATCTAGTCTGTTAGTTTGTCTCATTAGAACGTCTCGTAGTTTGTAAAATATATCTGTGAAACGTGTCCGATGGGCCTTGTGAAAGAAGTGAATGTGCGATTGAAATATATGTGACTGAGCAATGGGTTGTCGATTGATCTAGTTTACTTTCAGTGGATTCTTGTACAGGGTGTCCCATTTTCGTTGCAATCGCGGGTTATCTCGGCTTTCTCGGCTTTGACGAACCTTTTCGAAAGTCTGGTTTCTTGTCAGAATCACAAAATTACTTCATACACACAAAAGTTAAGATTTTTAAAACTGTTACCAGGTAAACAATAACAAAATTCTTTGTGGTTCATGGCCTAATGCAAAATTTTGATTGCGAAGTATGAAAATAGAGGTTCTTGTCATGGTTTATCAAAAAATCAACCCACACTTCACTTTATATTTAAACAATAAAATTAAAAAGACTAATCAATTGTTTGATAGAAATAGGGAGTATCTCAGTATTATTGATTTATTCCGGTAATTTCATATCGAACCAAAATGAAATTTGGCACAAAGTTTCAGCTTGTTTCGTTCGGTGGACAAAATTTTTCTCTACGGCGCACCTAGAGGGCGCTCTACCTGAAATCCAAATGTTCTCAGATTAATAAACAAGTACAATCTGAGAAAATTTCATATTCCGCATAACTTAATTTGATTTGAATTACATGATATCAAAGAAAATATAACATATAAGACAATTCAAAATAACATGACGACAACAAAAATACAGCTCAAAACTGCACAAAAACCACAGAAAAAACAACTCGTTTTCTAATTCTTTTGTGTTGTTTTTGTTGTTGTTTTTCTCTGTAGTTTGTGTTGCTTTTGTGTTGTTTTATGTTGTTATTTTTGTTGTATTTCACTAAGTTATCATGTTAAACGGAAAGGTTGGTACAGAACCGTAATAAATGTCTAGAGTTACATCCATGTGAGTAGTGCCCTCCTTATACCGGTTTTGTCCCGAAATTGGACTCATCAGTAAGGCAGCTGGCACCACTCACACTGATGCAACTTTAGGCACTACCCTAATCTGGGTAAATGTGCAGCGGTTGTTTTTAGACAACCACTGCCATCTATTTGCTCGCAAGTCTGCGAACGCGAATAGATGTGAAGTATGTTCGAGCTGTACCTCTCGATCATGGAATAAAAAGACATTGTTTTACGGTTATCTGATGTTAAACGGAGAGGTTGGTACAGAACCGTGATAAATGTCTAGAGTTACATCCATGTGTGTAGTGCCTAGACATTTATTACGGTTCTGTACCAACCTTTCCGTTTAACATCGGATAACAATGTCTCATGTTATCACGTCATACAAAGTAATTATTTTTGACATGAGTTATATTTTGACGGCGATTTCCGGCCCGCCAAACATTCTCATAATAACCATACACAACACATAAATTATGATTTACAATAATAATTTGAGTGTTAATCTGTTGCTTACCAAGAGCTGGTACGCTGGGCAAGAGCGTACCTTTTTACTCGGGCAGGAGCAGCAATATGGGCAGGAGCGTTACTTTCTAAACGATATTTGAGAGAACATCCACCGGCTACGCTGGGCAGGAGCGTTACTTTTTAAACGATATTCAAGAGAACATCCACCGGCTACGCTGGGCAGGAATAACTTAACCCAAAACAACCGTAGCATCTGTAAATATATATCCTCTTCGAAAACTCACTAGTTTCAACACTCTAGGTGACTCTAGTGACCAAATCGGCAAGTATTTGTAGATGAGGGTTTTTTTTCCAAAGCCTAGCTGATTTCAACAGCCTGGTGTCAACACACGCTGGCATCTTTAAATATGCGTCCCGGGTTTTGTTATGCGGTTCAATTGTTGAAGAGAGAACTGGGTGCATCGATAGCCAGGAATGTGTATTTCTGTCTCGTGGAGTCTAGGATCAGATATGGAATTTGATTTCGGTGCTCATGCTCCGAGGGACTGTTCAACAGTATTTTTAAAATATAAAAGATAGCGTTCAGGTTTCTTTATGACTTGAACCAAAGAACGTCCTGTAAGCCATACTTTAAAATGCAAAGAATCCTCACACTTCCCCTCTTCATATTGAAAACATCGTGCTTGATGCACAAGAAGTAAGCTCATATAATTCATCCACCCTTGTTACACAACTTTAACTCTTGTTATCGGCTAGCTCACCAAGAGAAAGTTCAATGAGTTTATTTATCAATAATTTGCCTCATCAACAAACCATTAAGAAATCTTACTCAGGGTGTTTAGGTCCGGGCATGAAGTGCTGACTTGTTTTCGTAGGTGTGTGCGTACCACAAATTAAAATCACTCTAAAAAAAACACAGTCTATTAACTGACAAATAAGTTGACAACTTCAATAAGTTTTTGGTGACCTCTGTTGGGTGTGTGTGTACCTTGTGGCTCTCTCGTCAGGAACGGACATCCGTCAATGGTGGCAGGTTGTTTGAGTGTGTCTGGACGGGATCAGCTCCACTGTGACGTCACATTACAGTGTCTCCACAAATGATCCAGCACATGAAAAGAAAGTACACACAGTAAGAGGTTCACCAACAGTGTCAAAAAGAGTGAATCTGAGTACCGAAACTGATGTTAATGAAAACCCAGCTCACTATTCATCAGATCCACTTGATAATACAATAATTGAAAATAAGTAGGTAAAGATAATTAAATTTTCAAGTAAAATACAGACAAACTATTTAAGTGTGTCTCAATCAAAACAAATCCAAAAACTCAATTGATAAATGGAAATTCCAATCAGGAAATTTCCCAAAATTCAAAATAGGGTATTTACATAAATAAGAAGTGGTATTGCTTATTGACTAACCAATCCAATCTTTAACATAAATGAAAGGAATTAGGTATTTTAGATAAGAAGAGGAAATTCTCGTCCCCTGAGACCCGGTGATGTACTTCGCAATACAAAAGGCAATTAAGAGGACTGCAGGACACTTTAAAGAGACTTGAAGGTAATTAAAGTTGAAGGGGCACAAAGTAGGTAAAAGAGAGAAAATGTGACTTTAAAGAAACTTGGTTATATTGAACAGAGACTGGGCTGTTTCACCAGACAAGATGAGTCAAAATCTTCGTAAAAGACTGCCGAAGCAGAGATATAAAATATCTTAACAAAGCTCTGACTCACCTGGTCAAGTTTTCCAGCGATAAAGGACCCAGTACTCGTGTTCACCAATGCTTCAATTCCAGGTAGAGGAAAATATAGGTATAGGTAGGTTTCTGGCTTAAAACTCCTCAGTCCACTTCCATCGATCCACTACCAGATCCAACAGAAACACTCCGGAATCCAAAAGTTGCATTTAAGCTACACCTCAACGTGTCCACGATCCAGGTGGAACTGTGAAACGTAAATCCAGGCAGTCATCGTCTTCAATTAGTGGTTTAACCGAGTTTTACTTGAATATAAGCCAGAAAGGTGAACAAATAAAGATAAGCGTGCCCACGCGCAAAATGGCGTGCACTAATTATGCAAAAATAAACACTTTTGCAGTGTACAGGTACATTAGATAAAAGGTTTAGATAAGTGTGCCCTCCAAAGAAAACCAAAGAAAGTAGGTGAAAGATAAATTACCCCAAAAAGTGCCTACAAACCCCTTGTGAAAAAAAGTAACACCTTACCGGTACAATGGTCTCAGGAGGAGAGAAAGAGTTTTTCACCTGTTGAAATGGATTGCCCTAAAATTAGCACCTTGCGCATAAATCGATACCCTTCATGCTCATTCATTGGCCGAAACACTCACATGGTACTGTATGATATCAGAAGAACCATCTGGGAGGTACAATCACTTCAGTACTTGACAACACAATCAATTACTGCTAATTACACCTACAACACCGGGTAATTAATAAACCGATATCAACAAATCAAACTAACCCCAAATTAGCACATTATAAGTGTAAATATTCGTCAGCTGTATACGATTTTAACATTTCGAATTATATCGCTCTTTGTCTTGCACATTGGGTTCAATTCGCAGACGGTGTTGATCGGATCATAATCCTCATAGCGTAAGTATTGATTTTCAGCCTACGTTCATACAGGTGTAGCAGGTGTATTTCGATATCGACAATAATTCGACGATATTGCGGTGTGGCCAATACGAATAAGTAGTACCAGGGTGAATTGTAAAGATGTAAAGCGATGTTACGGGAAATTAATGGATTTACCGTAACACCCTCCAATAAAAGAACACGCAGCTCCCACCTCATAAATCTTCCTATCCCGACATCATCTTTGCTCAAGTCCTCGATATCTCATGACAGCAAAAAGATCTTCAATCAACTGTCCATTGAATTGAGAAGAATCCGAGTTGCAAGGGTATTTAGAAAAAAAGTCAAGTCCTTACTTCTGAATCATGCTACATAAAGCGTGGATGAATATCTCTCGACCAGTCTCGCATGAGTGCATGCTTTGCTTATGGATATGCATTTTTTTCTGATCCGTTGGAGTCATTGTGTTCGGTAATCGTGATTATATTTTTTTTTTAAGTTTTATTCGTGTCACTTTATTTCTACTAAAACTGTGAAAACAAGTCTTTTTACAATTTTTGTTAATTTGTTATTATTAGGCCATTTTCGCTTTGTCAATGAGTATTTTTGTACTTGGACAATAAACCTTATAAAAAAAACGGCGTATTTGTTTTTGAGGAATCGGTCGAAACAAAGAAAATTTGCGAAACAGAAAATTTGTATTTAAGGTAAAGCGGTCTCTAGAGGCAGAATAGAGAAACATTTTTTCCAGAGAACAATACAGATAAACAAGCAGAGACTTTGTACCAAATTTTATTTGGATTCGATAAGAAATATTCCGAATATATCAATAAGTATGAAACAAAAATTGATCTTTGATTGCCGGAACTCGAAAAATATTGAATTTTTGTTACATGACGTACCACCATTATTTTATCACATTTAATCACCCATCCAAGTTTCCTGACGTTGTTCCGGGACACCCTGTTTAAAAAAAAACCCTGTACAGCTTAGACCTTCAATTCATTAATTGAATAACATTTAATCTGCAGAACACATCAACGCTTTCTCAAACTTGCTCTTTTTTCATTACCTACGGCATCTCTTCCTAGATATTTTACTCATTTTTGAGCTAGTACCTACCTTTGAATGCATTACCTCAATGATAAAAATATTCTCAACTTTCCGTATTTATTCTTTTTTTTAATCATGCGAGTCTGGTCAACAGTTTTTTTCAAATTAGACCTACTTGACTAGTGGACATATCAGGTGGATAATTATTTTTGTTTCCGAAATTATCTACTTCAAACTTCTAAACAAAAACCGATATTGAGTTTTATTGCGCTATGAAAAAAAATGTAGCAAAATATATTCGCATTGAAACGTTCATCAGCGCCATTCAGTTTTATCATTCAGTTTTATTGGAAACTGTATTATACAGAGTGTGAATGTACAAACACTTTTAAGTTTTAATCGATTCGAAATTTGGATAAAACGAGTTCTGCTGTGTCTTTGGATTTTAGACATTTTTTCTGTTATTGGCTAGAGGTTTTTGAAAATATTTCTAGATCCGCGGTAGTCGCGGACAGGTGAGAAGAAAGCCAATGCTTTCTTGTTGTCAATGCGGAGTGCCAGTCTGCTCCTAACGAAAAATCGGTGACGGACTGCAAAAGCGCGGAGGTCTTTATGGAGAACTTCTTCTCAAAGCAAGCTGACCACTATTCAAGAGGTTAACATGATAATCAAATCTGACTTTCCCAGCAAACTGGAAGGATATTGGTCTTCTTAGTTCGGTTGTACATATCCATGAACGAGTTATCCTGAAACTCCTACAGCATAAAAATTTAGATTAGACAAAGAAATAGTTCAGTTCCGTAGAACCTTGGCACGGAACATCAGCTTGCCAGAGTTGTCAACTCTGTATTACAGCTGTGTCAAAATTCATTTCTTATTTCCTTGGATGTCAAGAGCTCCTCCGACAAGCTCATTTGATGGTGATGAATTTTTATACGGGGCTTCTTCACTTGGAATTGTTTGATTCTGATTTAGGTGTAAGAATAATAATTATTGGTCTACACTGAGAAATTGAACCCTCTTCTTTCCTAAGGAAAAAAATACATCTGAGCATCAAATACAGTTTTTGTCTTCAGGAAAGTATAGGACATTTTTCCAAAAAACGGGCTCAGCCGGAATCTGAACCCGAGACCTCTCGCACCCAAAGCGAGAATCATACCCCTAGACCATTGAGCCGTGATTATAATGGAAATCGAAATCAATGTATAACTTCCAGCATCAAAACAACCATTCAAATCAAATTCCCATCATTCTTGAATGGAATGGCAACGTAGGTACTTGACAGGATGAACTCAATTCGATCAGTCACGTTCGACTAGTTATATTCATTTGCTCATATTTATGAGTACCGAACATTTTCCCTTCATTCTTAATTCGTAACATTTTCTCATGAATGATTATGATGATCGAGAAAAGATCGAAGTGTCAAGGTCTTTTTGAGACTTTCTCTAACGATCTCCTCTTCTTGAACTCAAGAATACGGTAGCAGGTTAGAGGTTGTTCAAGATCAATCTAGAAATCTAAAAAAAAAACGGAAAAAATAACGTTGTCGTAAATTTTTTTTTGGCCAGCAGATTATGAGACTATTAATCACACTGTGCCAAATTCATTTCATCTCAACTGGCTTTCTAAATATCACCTATGTAATTACGTATCTCCTTTCTTTAAAGAAATTTTGAGACCCTGTATTTTCTTAACGAAGCATTTTGTGACCGATGTTTGTACGGAGTGTTTCTCGTGTCATTGCTCCATTTTTCTGATTAAAAATACCAATATTCAACTAATGAGTAATGTAAAGAACAACTCTTATTTGAATAATATTATTTATACAAAATAAAAATCAACATTGACATCCTTGAGCTTCTTCTGGTTGAATTGATATAGATATAAAAAAAACAACATTTTGTCGAGCTGTCATATCAGCAGAGGCTCAAAACTCGGCAGTTGTAGTCAGGGTCGAAGGACCATCAAAATGAGCTATCACTCGATCCCTCTTTTCATTTAACATTTTGGGAATGAAAAGTTGCGATGTTGAAAATAATATGCGAAAAATGCTCTCCCCTGAAAACAAAAATCAACGGGTCCAAGGCTTCATTAGCTGTTTTTCTTGGCAGCCCGTTATTTGGGGTTCGGACTTTTGGCTGGGATACCAGTGGAGCAGCGAGAAATTTTCTTAGGGGATGTCTACTCAATACCATAAAAGTGTTTAGCGCCACAGGCCAAAGGCATTTTTTTTGTGGAATTTCTCTTTTTTTGAAATTTATTTCCCCTTTCCCCTCATATCCAGTAGGAGAAGATCTGTCCCAACTAGCAAAATGGAATTCTAAAAGGATTGAATCATTTTATAACAGGCGAATAGCGTTTTCTCAAGGATTGTTTCATGTTATTAAGCGTTTCGATGCGATAATTTTGTGTTCTAGAGAAAATTGTCGTATAAAATGATTTTGTAGTGGTTATTGCAATACATCGCATAATACGATAATTTCTCAAAAATGATATAATTCTGTATAAGCGCGTTTATAAAATAACAAAAGTAATATTTTATAAGACCTGTATGTCTATATTGTATGATTGTTTTATAATATACAATGTTTGTGTATATTGCCTCATTTGGCAACATTATGAAATAGTTAAGTTTGTCTTTTTACCACCATCACATATTTTAATGGGTTGAATCGAGTTGCTTTATTTAACAATTTTATACGTGGACTTAAGCTACTATTAGACTTTTTCTCTTATATAAAGGCCTCACAGGATAACCGTGTCTATGGTCAAATAAATTGGCTCTAAGATCTGCGTTATAAGACTGTGAAGGTAACCTTACTTTTGTGGTAAAATATTTTAGTTTGTTGTTTGTTTGTTCGAGTGAATTGAATATGATTCCTCGGTGGAAAAAAGTTAATAAACGTAGTAGAAATATTAAAAGAGCTTGTGAGAAAAAAATCAAAAAATTCTTGGAAATAATCCCGAGATTGCATGTTACAATTTTGGAAGTGAACCTCACAAAACGGTTGTGAGGTTAGTGTTGCCATGTTCAAACACGAAACGTTGAATCTCGATACAAATTTTCACACCCAAAAATGATTTTTGATGACAGAGAAGTCATTTGTGACGAAAAACTGGAGATAAATGGAATTATGAGTGTTTGGGATTGGTGATTTACAAGATTAGCAGTTGAATCAATTTATTTTCCGGGATTTTTTCATGAAGCTTTAGAACATTCAGGACGTAACTGGAAAAAAATCCAATCTCCTTTTTCTGGTCTGGTTCATTTCAGAGGTGGTACAGCAATAAACCATAACCCGAAAAAAAGAAAACATCCTGCTCTTGAGTTTGCTACGCATTGAAATCCAATCACTGGGTAATATTTCTATCCCTAACAATTTACATGAGAGATGTTTGGGTTCCTAAGTGATTTTTAGTAATTGAAGGTTCAAAAATACTAGCAATATAAGATTTGGCATGCAACATCAACCTTTCGTCAAGGCTCGACATCTTCTTTCTTGTCAAATATAGCTGTATAGTGCCTAGCTATACTTCCTTATGAAATAGATCTATCGTATACCGTTTCATTTAAAAATAAAACATTATTTGACGCATTCGTTTGGGATAAGATTGTTGTATTAAGAATCGCCATATTTAAATAAAGAGTTCTTGTGCCACCTATCGCCGCCATTTTTGCACTGAGTTGAAAAAATCGTGATAAATTGTAAAATGTGACTTAAACTATTATTTAGAGCATTATTATGGAGAGGTATCGTCTGTGTAGTGGTAAACTATCAAAATCAAGGAGGATCTTTAAACTTGAAAAAATATATTTTTTTAATTTTCAAGTAAAACTTGATCAAAATTGAAGCGCTTCATTTTTTTGCTAAACACATAATACCTAAATTCTATCAGTAAAATTTGCAGCGCACCAACATTTCTACCACCAAAACCATCCATGACTATAAAATACTCCTTGTACCTCTATGCTACTGATACCATTTTCACGATCGAATATCAAGACTCCATTTTCACAAAGGCTTGATTTATTTGGTGACTTGCTTAAAACATTAATTGGTTCTTATGTTCCTCACTAGATAACAAAATATTTCGCTAACGTACTAAATGATAAAATGCACCCATTGCGCGCCCAATATGAAAAAGATATTATACAACCATTTTGTAGTTCCGTAGACGTGACTATGAGACACTCTATAAAACCATTTCATAGTAACTCTATAAAGCCATATGAAATAGTCTCATAGAAGTTTTATACAGTTTGTAGAGAACCGTTAGATGACCAAACAGTTGTATAAAAATGGGCCCTTTTTGGTTGTATAGGACTGATCTAATTGTTTACTAATGAGTTATAAGAATTTCAGTATATATCCTATAAAATAAATCTTATAGTTGTTTATACAAATTTTATAGAACTTTCTTTGCTAGTTGTCGCTGCTCATGTGTAAAGTTCATATCGCCAGCGATTCGCCGGAGATTCTTGAGTACGTCTTTGAGTTTGACAAATACACAAACAAGTCTGAGAATGGTCCAAGTAGCGACTATGCCATAAATATGCACCTATGTCATACAAATTCCGACGAGTTGCTGGTGGATCGCTGACGGGTCGCTGTTGATCGACTGTACGAGTGTCACGTCAAAATGTTTTTGAAACAACTTAAAACAAAAATTCAAGGTGTGTGCAATACGATAAAAAAGAAAACTTTAGATACCTATGTAAAATTCTTTTTCTTTTATCGTCTTTTCAGAATTTTTCCTGCCGCACACCCTGTATATTTATCAAAATAAGTTTTATTTTGATGGTATAGTTTTTCACTTCAAAGGTTTTGACCTCCAAAACACCCCCCCAGTGTGACGCCCTATTATATGTAACCCACTCTATCCAGTCTCTTACATAACAAAGAGTTTCAGATTAGGGCAGATTGTAATTATCATTACAATACCAGTTTGAAAAATGGTTGAAGGGACTTGAATTTCTTGACAAATGTTAGGGAGCGATGCCGAATACTCAATATAAATTCACCTTCAAATCGTTAAAGACAAGCTTACAATATTAATAGGAGCTATATTGAATGGAAAAGTCATTTCTTGTTTTGGGCATTGACAGTTTGTAAACATCTAAAACGACATGATTGACAAAAAAATATATCATTCAACATAAATTAAACACCCGTACCCCGATAATAATTAGGCTTTTTAAGGCGTTTGATCGAGGTGACGGGTTGAAAAGGGCGCTGGTTCGAGTCCAGCGATGAGTAGAAAATTTGTTCTTAGAATATTAGTGGTTCACCTCAAGGCTAGTAGAGTTGAGCACTGGGCTGAGCAGTAGTAGTATTATTAATTGGTAGCTGCAAAAAAGTTGATAATTCAGTCGAAATTAACTGACCCTATCACCATTTTATGGTATCACCCAATCAGGCGGATACGATACTTTAAGGTGGTATTGGGTCCCTCAGACGACGGGGTTGCAGACTAAACACGTGGCTGCAGTGCAAAGGAGTCCAACCTAATCCTTATCTCGCTTGAAACATACTAACAAACAAAAAACAACAAGAATGAACAGGCAGTGACGGATCTACGGGGGGGCTTTACCCCGCCCCATGTCCTAATAATCAATGAGACAATTTTTAAAAATTGATACATTGATAAGGTAGCAGCAGAGCATAAGCGAAGCCTTCGGTTAGCTATCGACGGCTCCCGTACCTATAAGAAATAAGGCTGGCAATATACCCAGTAAAGGGGGGTCTATATAAGCTAAGGGCAACTAAAAATAGCTAATTTTCTATAGAAATGTTTTCATATTCGTTTAGAAAATGTATTTTTCAATAGAATAAGGTAAGAATATCTAAACTTTTTGGTGCGTTTTCAATAATATAGGTACCTATTAACTCATCATCAATCAAAGGCGACGGCCTTGTCTGTCCGTCGACATTCCCAAACTTCACAAAAAAAAATGTCGCTAAGGTAACATCTATTTTTTACCAAACCCAAACTAACCCAAGAAAAACATGACTTTCCGAGTTATAAGTTGCTGGTGAGATTTCTTGGGATAGATCTTGTTTTCTTCAGCATGATTACCTGGGAAAATCAGGTCTGTTTCCGGGAAAATGCTTTTCTGTCTAGGCGGCTTTCACACCAAAGTAGCATATGCGACGAGTAAACATGCTACTCACATTGAAACCTTCACAACCTGACAACCAGGTTGCCATGGCTTCATAGGTTATAAATGAGAGTAGCATGTTTGTAACCGGTCACTCGTCGCGTGATACTTTGGTGTGGAAGCCGCCTTGAAGAGTCAAGACTTGATTCACGGAATCCTTCCAAATCTTTTTTGTTTCTAGGTATTTTTTTATTTTAATTTTCAAGGGAATGAATCTTTGCCGCGGGTGAGAAATTTCAGTCAAATTTCAAAACCGCGTTTTCTAACGAAATAGTTTTTTTATTTAACAACCTTGGAATTGTTTCGGGAAAAGTATTACAGAGAGGCTTCTTGAGTCACTACTCGTACCCGTAAAGTTTTTTTATTCATTTTTCTCGCAGCCGGAAATGAAACAGCCGAGGTCTGAGCAAGTTTTCTTTTTCTGAATTTCCCGCGCCTCTCTACCTACCTTTTCAATACGCAAACTGACCCCATCGCGTCGACGTTCCCGTTCCATTTCTCTCAACGCCGTCGGAAAAAAATTCTTTTTCATCACGTTAGTTTTTCTGTTGAATATTCTGCTGTTGAACCCGACGTATGAGACCTCGCCGTTCTTTCACGTTTTTTTTACTGATAATGCATTACTGTTAAATTGCGTTTTTATGGTCTGTGAATTTCCGCCGGGGAAGCTTGATTGAGTTTCTTATTTCATTTTTGTATTTTTGCTTATTGGAAACTGGTCATCTGTCAATAACTACTTTGAGACAATAGACTGATTAATTTATTTTTCAACAACACCCGTGTTTTTATTTGAAAGTTCAGAAGTCGATTCCAATACGAAAATCGACAGAATTTGGAAAACACGAACGCTTGGACTTTCTCCAGTACTTCAAAGCTACTCGATAGGTATTGTGAGCCCTCTATCAAGTAAATACGGAGAATGGCGCCCGAGATGTGAAAATCACGATTTTCCTCATGCCCCCTCGAAAATCACCAGAAAATTCTCGGGGACCATCACAATTTGGTGTTTCATAGTTATCTGATCATCAAAAAACGCGTAGTTTTCGAGTTATACTTAACTTGAAAAAATTTGAAGAATTCCTGCAATTTTCGTTGTGAAGCCGACGCCGACGCCGGTCGGGGTAGCAAACCTCACATTCGGATTCAGCAGGCCAAAAAACCGATAGAACCAATGAGAAAAAAACTTCTACAATTCTTCCGTGGATACGCCGGCGCCGGTTCTGAACCTTGGTTAAGTGGACTGATAATTTATACGAAACGGACCCATTTTTCCAACTCAACTCTGCGCCAAAAAGATTTCTTAATTTTCTGCCTATGAAAACTGTAGCCCCCTCCTTGACTCCTGCCTAGATCCGCTACTTTGAACAGGTAAAGCAAGCCACATAGTTTCAATAATTTTTCCTTTTTTTAGGAAAGCTCATCGAGGACTTGACAAAACTTATTCTAGAGTATTCTCAATAATATTGGATGTTATATTAGTGATCAATTAGTGTTAATTAATGTGTTCGAGTGACACATCCTTGTTCACTACAAGAACTAGAACAATACAAGACATCCAACTGATTCTGGTCACGTGACGATGTACATACTAGTATCAAGTTATTTTTCCATGAATTTTCGGAGGAATAGACGTTTCGGCAAGCATATTAGAAAACTTTTTCACGTTAGTCTTGAAACCCCTGTTGAATACCTGTTGATCAAGAATATGACAGGTCAACCTCAACATAGGTCTTATCATTTTAAACCTATGCCCATAAGATATCTATTGATAGAGTAATAAAATCAGATGTTGCCGGACCAAGCATAAAATTGTGCCCAGTAGCCGGATGTTACTTACCCCTAGATTGAACTAGAAATGGATGTTAAAAGAATTACCAAACGGCTAAAAGCTCATCATTGATCACGAACCGTTCTCAGATTTCAAGACATGCTAAGAAGGATGCTTGCTCTCAATAATACAAATATGAAAAAAGAAAAGTTAGATATTTCGCTATTAGTCAATGTAATTTGACTAATTGCAATGGTTTCCTGAGAATCATGCATGATCTAAGTGAAAATATAAATATCAAAACGAAAAGATCAGATATTGTGAATGTTATAAATTATCTTTAAACCAGCAGGGGCAGGGGATCTAATGAACAGATCCCCATCGAAAGTAAAAACAATACCAAAGAATGTGGAACAATACATGCATTTCGATCAAATAACTGTATATAACATGCATCGTTAATGAAAATCCACTGTGATACGGTTTGTCCAATTTCAGATAATTGATTATTGGTATCTGTATTTGTTGACTGGGATAATGAATGAGAATAAACAAATTCTTCATAAATATTTTATGTGAAAAATATAATCTTATTAGTTTGACTAGAACATTATATCTCTTAAACTACAGAAATAAATAATAAAATCATCAGAAGTATCAATTGACAATGATACTCTCACTTTTTATAAGGTGCCTCCAATTGTGGAGAAGGCCTAAAATCTTGTTCTCCAAAACTTCTTCCTTCCTCTTGCTGCTGCACAGCCGACCAGCCCTGATGTTGTGGTAAGTGATACGGAATTTGGACATCAGTTTGACCAGGTTGAATCACATTGTTTTGATCAAAATGTTGAATATTCAATCCATTTTGCTCCTGATTGTTTTGGAGATATTGATCAAAACTCTGTTGCTGTTCGCCTTCTAATGGCAACTGTCCATTTGGAATGTCTTGATACTGGTATTGCTGTTGTTGTTGTTGCTGGAACTGTTGGTCAGCAGATAAGAATTGGGCACCATTGTCATTCGGCAATGCCTGTTGAGATTGCGAAAACACATGGGTATGATCGAATGGTAGAGCTTGTTGTGCTTGTGCAAAAGCATGGGATTGATCCAGGGGCAAGGCATGTTGTTGAATTTGAGCAAATCCGTGAGTGTGATCAAATGGCAGAGCTTGCTGAGGGGCAACGTTATGAGCATGATCTACGGGCAGATGTTGATGGCCATGCAAATGACCTACGTCAATATGATGATGTGGAATGTGCTGCACAGCTTCTACAGGAGTTTGTTGCAGAAAAGGTACTCCCCCTTGTAGTGCCAAAAAGTTTTTACTTCCATGATACTCTACTGACACTCCTGGTTGAGGCAATATATGAGGGAGACCTACAGAAGTATGGATGATACCTTGAACAGGTTGCGGAACGGGAGCCACAGGAACTGCTGATGCTACAGGTGGAGGAGATACAGGATGCAAATGGACATGGGGATATTCTCGTAAGACAGGAGATTGAAACCTAGCTCCAAATGGCAAAACACCCAAGTTTGGCCTGGTGACTTCGAACAAGACAGGTGATGGTACGAAAGGTTTCACTAGGGTTGGAGGTTGAGCGACTGGTACTACGGGTTGAGCAATTGGAACTACAGGTTGTGCAACTGTGCCTGGTTGAAGGTGGTCCACATGGGTGAAACTATCAAAGTGATTCCCTGTTGGAAGAAATTATATCAGTTGTGGTCAAAATATCCGGGATAAAGTATGTGTTGCATTATTTTTCATGACATTATTTCAACAGTGTCACCACTGATACTCTCGTGGAACAATCAAAGCTGAATTTTTAGTTTGAATTGACTACAAATGAACTTTTTGAGTCGTTGATATTTTTTTTTTCATATTCACACATGGAACGACTTCACTACTTATATGTAGAAATGTCAAAAAGGCCTATTCAAACTATAAGAAATCTATTTCGTACGGAATATAGAAACTTCCATAAGTCACATCGTAGGTTAATGTACAGAATAAGAAATAAGTGTCTTTATTGATCTGACCACTGTAACCGGTTAACCAACTTCTTTCACCTGAATAATCTCCAGGAGCAATTTCTTTTCAGAAGCACCAATATTTCAAAAAAACAACGCCTTGATCAGGTGCTTCAGCTGAACAGTTTATAAAAAATGTTACAGACTGTTTACCCATAGGTGAATATTTACCATGAGGAACATTGACTTGATGAATTTGATCAACATGTGGTGCAGGAATAGCAACTGGTCTCAAATGAACGAAAGCAGGCTGAACTGGTTGTACAGGTCGTACTACAGGAGTACCAACGTTGTGCACATCGGATGGTGATAGATGGTCAACATGTGGTGATGGATTATTATGGATCACATCAACATGAGGTTTGTTACCAGCCACACCAATTACTGCAGGCCTGGATGCGGACTGCACCGGTCTCCATCCTCCATTAATTGTTGCTGGAGCCTTAAGACGGTAATGGAACTTTGGTTTAATGTATCTGTAGCCCCCAAATACCACAGGCTTGGAAACTGGTCGGATCAAAGGAGATAAACTTAGAAATTGTGGGTTTTTGATAACTAGTCGTTTTACGTAGCTGCTTTTACTTCCACATTTATTTAATGCAGAACAGATGGTTCTTTTGTCTTGATTATTATCGGTGAGATCCTGTTCCTGGTCATGTATAGGGTCTAAGTAGTCACGATTATTGTCTTGTAAGGATGAGACATCCGCACAGGTTTTGGATAGAGTTAAAGCAATAACAAGAGTGGATAGAAACTGTAAAAAAGTTTTGATGAGGATATTCAAAAATTTGAAGTTTTTGTTACACTTACAAGTGGGTATCCCATTGTGCTGTACAAGTTTAAAAATCCAATGTCAAGAGCTCACAAAACTAACACCATCACAGTCCGGAACTCACAACCCGACAACAACAAAATGATCACTTTCTTTTTGTTTTTATATCAAACTATTTCTCATGAACGAGAGTTGATTTTTAATGAAGTGTGAGTCGAAATATTTGATTTGATTAAAATTAATGTGTATGCACTACGAGGCTCCAAAGAAAGCGCTTACCAATTCCGGGCGCATTATTTTTACCTAATAGTCGTTCAGTGTTGCACTTGTAATTTCATTAATGATTACAATTTTGAATATTATATATTTAGAAATAAGATACCCATCTCTAAAATTATTCTTTACAAAAACCGTGTAAATGTTCTTACAAGCGGTAAAACACACTAAATTTTGTTGGCCAGTCTAATCCCATCAGTGTTTCGCACACTGTCCCTATTCTCGAAAAATTTGAATATAGCACAAGCAATAAAATACAGGAAAGCGAAAGTGAGCTGTTTTCCGTAATGTATTGAAACAATTGCTCTACTAATTACATCACATGCACCAGTGTCGTTTCCATTGGTTTAGATTCACGGTGGTCAACCACGCATCGGAAACGATTCATACCAATCTAATTATGATTGAGGAAGTATCTTATCAAAATACCCGTATACCATACGCCATATGTCATTTGACTTTATTTAACTCATTTTGGTACCTGGTACAGAAATTTGCGACTAATGTCTGTCGTTGTATTACATGAACAGATATATTCGTTAATATTCTCCATCCATCCCGCTCAATCTTTAGCTTAATAATTGCTTTAAGAATATCGACTGTGAAATATGATACTCGTATTACATATTATTCATAAATTGTTGGTATGTTTATCAATTGAGTTAACCTCTGCATGGGTTAACACAATAACCTCAAAATGTTTGAAATTTGTCCATTTGGCAGGGGCTAGGTTGACCCAGGGTCAGCTAACCCATGAGTTAACTCTCAATTGATAAACAGCCCCTGAATGTTGTAAATCTCATTTCCGTCCACAAAATTACATCATAATTCCATCCATCAGAAAGTGTACCCGTTTGTGTTTTCACAAATACGTTGAATCTAAAAATGAAAACAATTGAGTTTGGTTGCCTTTCGTTTGAAAAATATGCCAGGCGTGACAAATTCTGTTTTATCATCGGTAGTTTTTTAACCATAGGATATGCATCGTTAGTGAAATGAAGACAAAGTTGCGCAAATTGAACTTCCAACAAAATGCCGCTTAGAAATTTGAAAAATTCCAAACACTTCCGGAGATATCTGGAAATGACCGATTTTTCCAAAATACTTTTTTGTTTTGTCCAAAGAACGAATGAAACATTCTCATTGCCATATACTTTTTCTCCTCTAGAAGATAATCGAAATTGATATCCTTGGTAGGTACCTATGTTTTGTTATGGGTCATAAATATATACAAATACAAATATTATTTTTTTGACTCCCCTGAAGCATATCACGAGCCGCCGTTGCTAAAATGTAACCGGAATTTTATATTTTCCCCAATCTTTAATATATTTCTTTTTTTAACACTGTTATGCGTGACGTAGTTTGTTCCAGTAGTAGACTATCTTCAAAATCACAATATCACAACACCATCTATCAAATATACTTGAATGTAAACTGGCTAAAGAATTTGTGAAATAATGTCGCAATTAGAAAAAAAGAAAAGAGGTGGAATAGTTGTATGGAAAAGTTTTTCGAAAAGTTTAGAATCAAGTGCAATTGACTGCGAACTCGGAAAAAGTGCGGTATATGAGACAATAAAGCGCATAACAAATGGCACATATATAAAGCATGGACCAGTTTCGAGAAGACCGCGTAAGATTTGCGGACACAATTTAAACACAACGAAAATTGGCTAACTGATTTGGAAATCGGGTGTGTCCAGAAACCGTCTACATATCATTGAAAAGACAAAGCTATCAAGAAAACCAGAAAAAAACTCTGCAATCTTCCTCAAAGAATGGATTTTCGCCAACGGTATCGACAAGAAAATAAATTTGTTTATACAGGGTTCGTGAAAACCTGAATTTTTGAAGAGAAAACTATATACCTTTGTTTTAAAATATTGAGCAGAATATCATTTATTTTTCTCTTTAGTTTTTCTTGTCTTCAGTAAACATCGACATTTCGACTGTAGTATCTAGTTTTAAACTTCTAATTCATTTCAACCACCTTTTGGGAGAAAACGGATTCTTTTTTCAAAATAAATATTTTTGATAACACAGAAATCAATTCATGCAAGTTAGTGGGGCAACAAGACCGTCCTTCTCCCCACTAACATACATCAGTTATTTTCATCCTAAGGACGCAAACCTACACAAAAGAAATCAATGTTTGAACATTCTCAACAACCCTATGTATTAAAGATAAAGACATTGATGCTGTATACATCTCAACTCCTTATGCTGTCCAAAAAAAAACAATATTGGATTTTTGAATTAGAAATAAAGCTAGTTAACTCTTTGAAAAAATGCAAATTTTGGCGGACCCTGTATGAAAAATCAAAATTCACACTTCGTGTATCGTATTTTTATATAGCAAACTTTTTTTTTCTTTTTCTGAAAAATGAGATTTTCTATTCATTGGTGCTTTTGTAAACCCTATCCGTGAACCAGTGTCTAAAATATAATCCTTCGATGAAAACAAATAGTATTCATTTATTCCAGTTATTATTATTTTGTCGCTTCGTCATATATGAGCAAAAATAAAGCAATTTCTTGCAAATAATCCTCATGCATTTTACATATTTGGTCGCCACGAAATGAAATGTGCAAAAAGTCGTTGTTGCTCTATATGCTTAACCAAGTACTTTCTTCTTTCTTCATACTTATTTATAGTGTGATGAAAATGGTAAAGTGAAGACACACGTACTTGAGACAATCATCGGGCATACTAATCATAGTAGACGCCGCAGCAGTGATTTAGCGTCACACGAAGCATGTTTGTTACTACATGGTTGCGTAATAACAACCTTTATTAGAGATTTTATGAAACTATACTATGATATCAGTGTATCATACTTCTTTCTTTTCAACTATACAGCTATGCTAGAAATGAGAAATCTTAAAATCGAATCCTATTTTTTCTAAGGATTATTTGATTAAGTTCGAATGGCGTCGAATACAATGTTTTGAACATATTTTAAAATATTGCCGTCAAAGTTACTAATATTGATATTGAAAATATGAAGGATGCGGTTTGAGAATATATATATCACAATGAAGATTATTTCTATACACCAACGTTCTCCGAAGATTCATTAAATTATGTAAACTCGCAGGTAAGTAGCTTCTAGAATGAGATTCTGCAATATTATTATCAATAATCAGGAAAAAAAGAAATGTGGAAATTTGCTCTGGTTAGTATTGAGTGAAGCTTACTTCTTATTCTTGCATGTTATTGTTATTCAGAAAATAACTCTAAATAACGTGAAAATATTATAACACGATGCTTGGCTAAGTTCAATTATTTGTATTCATTCATTTCAATGATGAAATAGATTTTTCAACGCTAGTTCCAGTTCAAAGAAACACAGTTTTTTTCATGATTCACATACTTGACTAAACATAATACAATAATTGTGTAACTAATCCAATATTTGGCAATAATTGTGAAAATTACCGAATTCAAGATTACGCAAAACATGAATCAAAAATGAATCACCACCATCACTTTTTTCCACACAAACGATCAACCATCTGGTGCAGATATCAAACCATGCGAAAAAACTGTACTGCAACAAACAACCAAAATCAGTACAAGGAGAGACGTTCTGTCGCAAACATGTGAAACTACAGCAATCGTTCATATAACTGAACAAATTTTGCGAAACTCGCGCAAATTACCAATTGAACGGAAAAAATATCATTTGACACATTTTTTATTTTTAATTAGAACTGGTTGGTTTTGCATACAGTGTGGTAGAAAATGAGGTTAATTGATTGTTAATCTATGACTACTTCGATTTTTGATGAATTGGTTTAGATAATTGGATTGTTGAAAGTTTATTCGGTTATTAAGACAATCACGAGGAAACATTGGTCACAAACAATTGATTGACGCGAATACTATATCGAAGAGGATCTGCTCATTTTGTGATGTTTATTCACATTTTATGAGTACCAAATGTTACCATTGTTCTCATTACGCAAGTGCTTTATAAAGAAAGGGTTTTTCACAGTAGTCACTATCCCTATATTGCCTGCATATCCTTTTGCCCTAATCCGGCGTTATAAATCTTTCATTTCACCATGAAATATTAGAGCAAATAGTTAAATTAGTGATTGCAAAAAAACATTGATAATTTTGGCTTCTGTTTTCAAGGTTCCCAATAAATGTTAAATGTAGACAAGATGAAAATAAACTTGGAACCCACAAACCTATTCTCAAAATATGTGCATTTCAAATAACACACACACAAAAGATTCGTTTCTTTGAAATAATTGAAAACTCGATGCAATCCTCTGATTTTCAAAATTGAATCACTTTTCCACCTCAACAATGACTTATAATTTGGAACTTTTCGAAGAAAGGTACGTACTGGAACGATACATAGAATAGACTTTTTATTCTCGACAACTAACTAGGTATCTACGATATTCAACCGACAAAGCTTGAGAGGTGATACACCTCGCATTTTTATGAAACTTGAGATGAGGACATAGCGCCTTAAAGTATTTAGTTTCTCAGATTCAGGTGTCAAACTTTAATTTTTCATCCCGAATTTTGTCAATTAATCCTTATCAAGACGACACAGCGACACGAAGTTACGCATAGGGTTTTTTTATGATGGTAAATCCAAATTCATTTACGGTATTGCTATCACCAGTGGGGGGCGCCACTTACGGCACATTGCGCTTATCTAAAATATCCAAACTTTTTTTCCAGTTTGCTGCATCGATGTGAAAATTGAAAAAATCGATTCACCAACCTTTTTTACTTAAAAGAGGTGTACCTTGTTTAAGTCTCCAGAGATAACCGTTTTCGAAAGAGTAATCGCTATTCCCGTGAGAATTAATGTCAGAACCAAAAAAAAACTTCAACATGGCCAATTTTCAAAATATTAGTCATGGAAGTTTACAATTATTACATAATTGTGAAATGCTCAGAAAAATTGTTTACAAACTGATAAGCAAATAACTTTCTCCTTGAAGACTTGCAGGCAATTTTGAACTTTCATGCCTAATATTTCGAAAATTGAGTACCTATGTTAAAGATCTATTTTTTGCACCTGACCTTGATTTTAACGGGAATAGAGATTATTCTTGCAATTTTTTCCAATTTCCGTTGGTCATACGGTCATAAGGCACACCTTTGTTAAGTAAGGAAGTTTAGTGAATCGATTTATTATCAATATTCACGTCGATGCACCAAACTGGAACAGTTTTGATAATCAAAGCTCGATGTGCCGTAGGTGGTTTCCCCTACTGGTGATATCAAAACCGTGAATGAATTTGGTTTTGTCGTCATAAAAAAACCCTATACGTAACTTCGTATCGCTATGTCGTCTTTATGAGAAATAATTGACAAAAATCAAAATGAAACTTGAAAGTTTGACACCCTGTACCTTGAAAACTAAGCCCTTTTAGGAGCTGTAAGTCCCCGTTTCATAAAAATACGAGGTATTTCACCCCTAAACCGTTGTCGGTTGAATATCGGGACATCCTGTATAATAATAGGTATTGATAAAAATCAATAAGTCCGACACCTACAATCTACACCTAATCTATGAAGAAACTTATCAAGTTAGGTGACAATGAAAATACCAATAGCAATTCATTTATAATTAAAAAAAAAAACATCGGTGAATTATAAACGGTAATAAAATTGAACATTTTTATTGTTAAGGTGTGAAACGTCAGAATTTATGGTTTGCTTTATGTACTTATAAAACCGAATGGAAAGACTACAAATACAAATGACGTGTGAGAACTAACTTACCGATTGAAAAGTGAAGAATCATTTCGAATAAATAGAATGAATAAATAGAAAAGTTAATATTGAAAATATACATATTATGGTATGATTCAGATAAAAGAAGAAAGAATAGGTAGGTATCTCTATTTCTGACCGCATCCTCCTCTTAGCTCGATATACTTTTTCAGCGATGTTCAATGATTTGCTCAGCATCCACCACAGATTCCATACCTCTGCAATGTTGGCTAACCTTTTACTACGAAGTTACTTTCTCATGGATTGAAAAAAAAATCCGATGGAGCTGAATCTGGAAAATCTGGTGCATGCGGAAGCAAATACTTTGACAGGAACTCTCTAAAATTTTAGTCATTTTGGATGGGCAGTTGTGTCGTTTGAGTGAGCTCACATATGTAAGGAGAGTTCACGTTTATTTTGGACAATAGCCAATTCCGTTAATATTAACCCTTGAGAGTGGTCCAAATTGGCAGAGTTGTAGTATTTTTTCTGAATCATGAGAATTTGTTTTCAGAAAAAAACAATTGAGCATCAGATGTCAAAACATTTTAGTCCTCTTCATGTTTTTGTGAAAATTGAAAAAACCCACTAATGAGCTGACATTCAATATTTGTTTTTCAAATTGAATACGCATATGCAAGTCAAAAATGTGTTGGACGTAGTAGTAAAGATAAACGTTTGGCACATTCAAAATCTGCAACCACTCTGAGGATAACATTACTAGTCCACCAAATAGTGCTAAGCGAGCTCTATTAATGTTTATGTCATATTGAATCAAGATTTGGGCGATTCAATGGTTTCAAAAATATTATGATGATTGGATTATCCCAGGTTGAAATTATATTATTAGCATATTTTTTTAGTAGGAGTATAATCAACTTTCTGGAAATTATTATCGCATTATGCTTACAAAACCGAACATGCATTCCTGATAATATTTTTACATAAACACTTTGTAAATGAGCTCTGAACAAAAAGCCACAATTCGATAAGTTATAATAGAACCAATCAATTTTCAAACGCCGATAACCATTGATGCGTTTAGCGTCTCATTATTACGTAATAACTCGGTCAAAAATGTCTTATAAAGTGTCGCAAACAGAAAAAAACGTCTTTTGTCAGAGAAAACTCGTGTTGCCAACAATCTGCAACTAAATTGGAAATTTCAGTGTGTCTCAAGGAGCAGACCAGACTGATCTAGTGATGCACTATGTTAGTTTCAAGCAATAGTGTTTTTGTTGTTTTAGTGTTAAGTGTGGTAGTATTGGGAGCTCAAAGAAGAGACAGTGGTGATATTAGGAGAAATGTGATTAATATAGGTGATTGTGACGAAATACTAGTGATAGAAGCCGATGATGGAAGTCTACAGGCAAGAGATAAAAGAACTCTTGGAGCAGTTCTAGGTGGTGTAGCCGATCTGTTTGGGTGAGTATCCTTAAAGGCAAGATCATACGCACCTCATCAGGTGTACTTCATAACACAGTTACGACTTGCAACGTAGACCATCGCAGATTCCAGTTCTACAACCAGTTGCTGCTGATCCTTCAGCTTTAGCACCATTTAATCCAGATGATCTGTTCGCACGACAAATGGCTCCACCAGCAGCCGCAGCTTTAGCTCCAGCTGCTCCAGCTCCCGCTCCTGCTGCTCCAATCACTCCACCAGCAACATTGACAGATGGTGTACGAAGAGCGTTTCAGTTGGGTGTCAATTGGGCCAATCAGAGACAACAGTTAGGAGGTGAGTCAACATTAAATGATAAACTGATTAACTGATCTGAAAAATACGGTATCATAGATAACATTTTCTCTAAACTCCAAAATGTATTTTGAAAACAACCGAGAACACCACAAAAGAGATTGATTTGTCGATATTGGTCCGTATTCAAAAACAACGTAATTTTTGACGCGCTTTAAAATCATTCACAAGCATCATCATACCCAACCACTGACCATTCTACATTGAATAATTAATCAATGTTGATGTATCACATCCATAACCTCCATACTATAAAATTATCTTGAATACATTATATTTCAAAACTATGTCAATGGTGAAAACGACGAAAAAGTGTAACATATGCTTGCTGAAGATAAACGTGAAAGGAAATGATTATCTTGAAAAACGGATCTCTCATAATAAAATGTTCAATCTATGATTACAATAATATGTAAATAATTTCTGAAGATAATAAAGAGCATTGTACAGAATAGAGTAGACTTGAGAAGATTTGAATAAACATCAAAAAATTACCTTCAAGGAGCCCCACCAGCTCCTGCTCCACCAGCACCTGCAGCTCCCGCACCAGCTACTGCTCCAGCACCCGCGGCACCCGCTTCTTCACCAACTACAGGTGAACGAAGAGCTTACACTATTGGACTCAATTGGCAAAATCTGAGGCAAATGTTGGGTATGTAACATTCTATTGAAAATGAAAAAGTATTCCAACGCAATATTAGGCGGTGCTCCACCACTAGCTCCCGCAGCTCCTTCTGCTGCTCCTCCTGCAGGAGCTGCCCCACCGCCTGCTCCAGTGGCTCCAGGCCCTCAAGGGATCCGACAGTCCTATCAAGTTGGATTTGACTTTTCTAATCAAAGACAACAACTAGGTATGATTATTTTGAACAGATTTGGGGTGAAATTTTATATTCATATTTACACATATTAGAAACTGAAAATAATCTTAGTCAAGAGAGTCTGATTTTTGAAACTAGTCCTATAATGTAGTGGAAAATATATTCATCACTGAAGAATGTGATCACTTGTTTCCTTTGGTTAAATCACTCGAGACTCTGTGATTCATATTTTTGATTCTCACGGTAACATATTCAATTTTTGTAGGGTGAATCAACGAGTGGCGATTCAGAAGGTCTACGGAAAATGTCAAAATTAATGACCTCACACTCTACTACACTTCTTATTTATTGTTTTTTTCTTTTCTATTTATTGTCTCAAACTATCGTTATATGAACATTTTTAATAAAGTGGTTTTGTAAGAATGTAAGTACGTTTCTTTTTTCTCTTAACAAACTTAACAAGCTACTAACTACTTGAAACTAACCAAAAAATATCACACTAACTTTTAACTCGACTTACATACTTACAAATGTACAATTATAATTTCAACATAATTAACTATGACATTTTGACATGACGACTTACATCGTAGGAGGATCACCACCAGCTCCACCAGCTCCAGCACCTGCGCCCGCGCCACCACCCGCAGCTGCAGCCCCACCCTCAGCTCCTGCACCTGCAGGCAACTTGGGACTACCACCCCAAAGGGTACCTGAGCTTATAGTCGAAAATCCCATCACCCCAACTTTGGTAGAACGACTTTATTTTAACGGACAAAATCAGCCTTCTCGACTAAATTTTGAAGGCAGTCCACCTGTAATATCTAAATATAATCCGGTTCCTTTTGATAAGGCTAATCTAGTTGATGGAACTCCAATCCATTTAGATGTACCTCCTGCTGAAAAGGAAGAAGCAGATGGCGAAGAGGGAGAAGAGAAAGAAGCTGTTAGAGAAGAAGAGCAAAAAGAAGATACGCGAGAGGAGGAGGAGGAAGAAGATGAAGAAGATGAGAGTGAAGAGTCTCAAAAAGTTGAGAGACAAGAGGTCGTGAAAAATACAGGTTGGAGGAAACAGAAAACTGGCGATCCTAAAGAGGAGGTTTATATTTTGGAAAAGGATATCAAGTATGAGAAGCAACCAAATAAGTGAGTTTTGATTTTGATCTATATTTGAGTCTTTAATGATAGTTTTTGATGTCGTCGGCAGATTGATCTCCCACTATAATAGCCCAGTAAAGATGTCGGTTTTTCAAAAAAATAATGCCAAACAAAATGATATTTTCAGGGATGTTTGAGGTTTGCCTCCTGAGCATCCGACCAGAAAATCAAACTCGAAGTCCTGGTACGTTTTGCGCTTAAGAGGCAGTTTCCTGAACATTTTTCTAGAGCAAAATGACCTGAATAAAAGTTATAGAGGACTAAAAACTGAATAACTTTGCTCCATAAGATTTTGTGATAGCTGTAATACTAAACGAGTTATAGCGCATCAAATGACATAAATGTGCTGACAATTAGTGGTTTGAAAAACATTTTTTTGCAAAAAAAAATCCTGAATGAAAGTTTCAAAGAAGAAAAGGCTGAACAACTTTTCTTGATAACCTTTTTCATGATCCCTGAAAAAATATTTTTGAAAGCACCCCTGTTGCAAGCGGAATTTTGTCATATGATGCGCTGTAATTCATCATCAAGTGTTGAAGCTGTCAAAAAAATTTATAAAGCAAAGTTGTTTAGTTTTTGATCCTCGATAGCTTTTATCAAGGTCATTTTGATTTAAAAAAATGTTTAGGAAACCACCTCTTAAGCGCAAATCGTACCAGGACTTCGAGTCAGATTTTTTGGTCGGATGCTCAGGATGCAGTCCACAAACATCCCTGAAAATATCATTCTGATTGGATTTTTTTTGCCGACGACTACTTTACTTGGCTATAAGTAGATTACCGGATAGCACGACTCTCACTTTCCTTTAATAGACCGTCTGAAGAGGGTGGAAAAAAATGCAGACAAGCTGAATTATTCTGAGTTGATGTGGGATCGTCCGTTGAGTGTAAAACCGAAGAAATCACGCTCGTCACCCTTGCGGGTTTTTTGAAATAGGGGTGGTTTCTCATTTTTTATCTCAATTTGATCTGATTTTTGCAGGACTGTCCCCTGAATGTCCAGACACAAAATCACACTCTTGACTTTTGTAGCAATAAGGGTGGTTTTTCATTTACTTATTCATTATTTTTTTCAGATTTTTTAACGAAAAATAATCATCATGTTTTGGTCAAGCTGACAAGTCCAATGAAATGGAAATTTTGAAATGAAATTGCTATTTACATACCAAGGGAGGAAAGGGCCTTACTCCAGCAGAATGTAAGTAGTTTTTTCTACTACCATGCACCTTCACTCGTAGTGGGTACTTTTTTGTACTCATTTTTTCTCCCGACGAAGAAAAGTGTAATTTACCTCAGGAAGATAGGAAAAATCAGCTGGTGGAAGGTTTTTTTTTCCAAAAAAATTACTCACTACAAGTAGTGGAGGTGCATGGTAGTGGAAAAAAACTATTTACATTCTACTGGAGTAAAGAGGAACTTTTCTTTTCTCCGTTGCTATGAAAATAGTTATTTCTAGTAAGTGATCTCGTACTATTTTTCTATAAACACCAAACAGTGTGTATAAGGGAAAAATAGCGTTTATAGAAAAAAAAACACAAGGGTGGCGAGTGGGATCTTTTAGGTTTTACACTCAATGGATCAAGTAAGTTGACAAATGAAATCCAAATCTAGAATATGAGTTGAGGGTCATGTCTCAAGCAAAAGCAACAGTAACACTTCGAAATAAAATTAACAATCACAAAGACAGTGAAAGTTCTTGAGCAACGTTGTTATTGTTGCTATATCATAAAAATTAAAAATGCCAAAACTTAATTAAATTTTGATTTTGAAATTCCATGTTGAGAGAGCAAACAAAGAAGAGGACATGTTCATCGACGAATTTTGAAAAATTATTGAACCGTCAAGAGCATCTGGGAGGCTTCTATTTAAAGTTGAAGTGATTATTTTCAATGTGCTTATCATTGGATAGAATATTTAAAAAAAAAAAAGCTTTTCGTACTTCACATTAATGATCGCCTAACAGTGATATATTTTCATTATGTAACTTCACAACGCTTCAATGAGTATTCGGTAACAGTTATGGGTAATTTGACCATAAAAATGCAAAGCGGCAGTAAGTATGCGGCTAAAGATTTAATTACACGAAACAAAAGAATTCCGGGATATGTTTTATTCTTATTCCGTCAATCTAGGATATTATGCTTAGTTATATCTAATAAGATAAGAGATTTTGTCCACTTTAAAAATGACAAGCAAATTGGCCAAGATATATTTGATAAAATTTCCGTTTTTTACAGAGCATCCATCGAATTGGCAGACTACTCCGAAGATATCAATCAACGAAGGGATATTAAAAAACGGACGTCCAAAACAGATGAAACGAAAACAACCCACAGCCTTTCCTCTACCAAAACAAGAAATAACCCACCACCACTACATCTCTTACAAATGCTACGCGATGACTTGCCAGAACAAATCAAGCTTTTCCAACATCATCGATCGGTAAGAAGCACCCAAGCCACCCCCATAAGATCTTACACCATCCGTCATGATACTCAACCATCAGAAAATATCGATGCTGCCAAAGTTGTTAATAAAAATTTGATCAACTATTACAATCAAAAGTTCCAAAATGACGCTATTTTAGCGCAAAATGCCATACCAAATCCACAACTTATAAATGAACCATATTACAAAGTGGATAATTTACCGGAAACTTATACTATTTCTCTTAACCAGGAACTAATACAACCTGCTAAAGTGGATTTGGACAGTCACCATGACAGCCCTAAGAGCTATGAAAGTGTACAACAACAGCATCTTAACATTTTAGGTGAATTAGTAAAAATTTTGGAGAAAAAGCAACGTGATATTCTGAATCAACAAAACAGTGGGCAACCTATCGACAAAAAAGATGACGTGAAGTATTATCATGATAAAGCATTAGATGGAATTGTGAAAAATTTCCAAAATATCGCAAGAGACAAGTTATTGGGAGATAAGTTATTGGTTGATCAACATAAACAGATACTTGAGTCTCTTAGACAAGATACACTGAACGCAAGAAAAGAAACGAGCTCCGATACAAATAAAGAGACAGAAGTTGAACCAAATGGCCAAATTTATGCCAATTACCTTGAAACACAAAATAACAGCGCAGAAAATGATGAAAACAACAACACAGAATATACTCCTCTGAAGGAAATTGCCAAAATAAATGACCCTGAAGTTAAACAGCATCCAGAATCTGAAGACCATCCTGAACCTGAGGCCCAACCTGACGCTGAAGGCACACCTCAATCAAAAGAGGATCCAGAAACTGAAGCGCAACCCGAATCTGAAGAGCAGCCAGAAACTGAACAGCAATACACAGATAAAGAGTCAATTGAAACTGAAGATGAAGAACAGCCACTCGCAAATGACGATGAAGCAGGGATTGTAAAAGTTGGCAATGAAGATGTTGTGGGTCAACATGATGAGTATTTAGATGAGGAGCCAGAAATTAAAATAGAAATAAAAAAAACTGAAGATTTACCTATCGTAGAATCAGAAAATGATGAAGAAAAAAAAAGAGTTGAAAACAGAGAAAAAATAATCGTCGCACAGGACTTAGGAACAGAGCAAAGAAAAAAGCAATCAGATCAAAATGAAGGTGAGAAGCCTAAGAATGAAGCTGGAAAAAAAAACATAAAAGAATTTGATTTCAGTTCATTTTTCAATCCTTCTGACTTCATTAAACATTTAGAGGAAGTGGTTTACAATGATGTAGTTAATTATGATGATGAAGCTGGCAAGAAAGCAGTTCAAAAAAATATCGGAGATGAAAAACAGGACAACGAAAAAAAAATTAATGGTCAAAAGGATGATGAAGAGGTGCGAAAAGAAGATGAAACTAAAATAAAAATCAGCAACGAAACCGAGGGAATCAATGATTCGAATGAAGAAGAAGACGAAGATTCCGATGATCCATATAAAGAAGACGTACAGACTGATGATGAAGAAGAGACTGATGAGGAAGAAGCGGCAGAAAATGAGGAGGATGGTGCAGAAGATGAGGAAGATGGGGCAGAAGATGAGGAAGATGCGGCAGAAGACGAAGAAGAAGCAGCAGATGAGTCTGAAAGTGATGATGAGAAAACAGAAACAAATGAAGATGGAGACAAAAAGAAAAAGATCAATGAGGACGAGCAGATTATAAAGGAGTATATAAAAGAACATTTTGAGGTAGATGAAGACAATGGCGTAGTAGAACCCAGTGGAGTCAAAGATAACAATAAGTATAAAAATATAGTTCAAAATGTCCTTACTTCTGAGGTCCCCTCTGTGTTTTCTCCCAAAGAGTTCAGTCTTCGGAAAATTGATAGTTTCTTTGATGATAATGTGAAGAAGTTGGAGAAAAATAAAAACAAAGTGAAAGAAGATGATGAAAAGGAAAAATCCGTTGAAAATGATGAAGAAGTTGCTGAAGACGACGAGGATGAGACTGAAGAAGACAATGAAGCCGAGTTAGATGAGGACAAAGCTAGTACAGCAAAGAGCAGTGAAACTTCTAACACAAGAATTGAAGAAGCAACTCAGCAAATCGCTAATGACTTGAAATATCCACATGAAGAAAAATTCAAGGAAGTCTATGATGAATTCAGACAAAAATTGACCAATCCAGAAACACAAGATAGTAAGACGTCCGAAGTGATTCAGCCTCCTGCACTTCATTCAGGTGCTTTTAAAACAAGTGGATTAGCAGTTTTACAAAATCCGGAAAAACTAGTCAGTGTTCCTATTGATTATGAATACAGTGGAAGTGAAAAAACCAAAATTGTAGTTGAGAATCCAATTTCGAGAGTAAAAAGGCAGGCAGAAGATTATGAATGGTTTTATAAGCCAGAAGTATACGATCCTAGTTTTACCTACGTGCCTCCCTACCCAAAAATCATGGATTTGAATAGATCAGAGAGTATTACGTACAAGGATGAGGATAAATTGAGTCCCCGGGCTGTGGTTACTGAGAGTGAGAGTGGTCGAAAGAAGACCTTTATCAGAGTCAAGCAAAAACAACACGAGTTGTATTAGATAAACTGAAAATCTATAAGTCAATATATTTTGATAGTTTAAAAATGGGGTCACTTGTACATAACGCGGTACAATAATATCAAGATCAGATTCCGTACCGTGTCGACATTTGAAAAATCCGAACCAAAGGTAGTACTTAGTCATGGTATTTGCTAATCCTGTCTGTAATTATAAGCTACTCGATTTACGGCGTAATTGCTCTAAGCTGTTATTAAAACTTATTTGGAATTATGTGGTTGATATTTATTTGTTGATTTTTGTTATGTATGTCAGCGCAATGATAATCATGAACCATAGTTCATGTTTTGAAATAGGATTAACGCCTGGCCCGTATGATTGTTATACTTTATTTTTGTTACGATTTTTTTTTTAATTTATTTTATGAAGCACAGCTGTTATTGTCAAAGTATCATAGTAATAAATTGTATCATAATGATGGAGTGTTTGAATCGCCGATCAACTTCAAAAATTGTTATGAAAAGTAGTAGATTGAAGGTATTCCTATACCAAATAAATACCCTCTGATACCTATAAAATACTCTGAATGCACAGACCGACCAGCGTGTGCTATTATCGATGGATTGGTAAAAAGTTCTAATACATTCTGTTTCATTTAGGATAAAAAATCGATAGGTATCCAAGTTGGAACTGAGACAAAAAGCAGAGAAACTTACACAGATACAACTATGGACGATCTAGACGGAACCTATCAAAAAAAGTAAGTATCAATGTGAGAAAGATACATGGGTTTTTCAATTTTAATCAACCTATTCTGATTCTTTTCATAATTCTATTGGAGATGATTCTGCTTTCATCGCTCTTTTGCCAAACTGGAAAGAATACATTATTGTTATCCATGACTAATTATTCTTCTGCAATTTCATATCGTCATATCATGTTTTTCTCCAAGGGTGGCACTCTATGTAATTGATGCTTATCAAGAAAAGGGAACTCTAGAAAAATCAAGTCAACTTCAATACCGGTCAGAAAAAAGTAGGTACAATTTGCCGTGGGGTTTCGTCGCACCAAATTTGCCAATTCATTAGATTTCGCCCAAAAACAGTACGAAGCACCAACGAGGCTATAGGTAGATAGATAGATAGATAGATAGGTAGAGATTTGCAGGGGTAGCTTATGTAACTTGCGTAATCCTTTCACATAGACTCAGGTAGACCCATCATTGTTACCTTATTCGGGGCTCACCAAAGATTACACAGATTGAGTTCATCACTCGAGCTATCCGACAGCGTTGATATAGTTCAAGACTGTGGCGGTTGCGGGTCGAGTATACCCCGATTGAGGCCACTTCAGGCCATCTTTTACCCTAATGGATTCTCTGATATTCGCGAGAGCTGCTGGGTAGTGGCAATGGACATGAAAATGTCGGATCGTAGAGGTGCTCATTCAACTTACAATTATTATTGTCCCGTGAGCATTCCTGACAGTTTTCTAACGTTGATGTTGATCTGCGAGAGCCCAAAGAGGTACTCCATTCGTGTGGCCTCGGGGGGGCACTTGAGTGTGATCCTGAAGAACAGCAACCAGAATCTGAGGACCATCCTGAACCTGAGGCACACCTGAATCGAAAGTCTCCCATGAGTCCCATCTCCTCCTCAAAAACCTCTTATGATTTATTATTTATTCTCCGATCTTTGAGGACAGTGAACCATTCTCTGTCCTACACGGTTTCCCTTTGATCCCTTTCACGCGAAACTGTTCTTGTAGGTTGGGCTCTGGTATAAACACACCCAGGCCAGCACAAGACTGTGAGCTGTCTGAGTATATTCGCCGCTCTATTGTTCTGTTGAGCTTATAAAAGCTCTCCTATAAATGTAGCGCGGAATCAGGGCATCAGTTTTGTACTCCACCAAAGGCTGTCTTGTAAAAACCTCCTCATTAGATTCTATCTGATTCGAATAAATAAAACTAGAAAAGTTTTCGGACACACGAATATTCATCGGTGCCACAAACTAAAGCCAGGATTTTCAGTTTTGTTACAGTTTTCTTTGATCTCTCATACGCAACAGTAAGGTGCGAAAATAGTTTTGTTCAAAGCACTCAAAGCAGCAGTAGTTTCTAAAACTAACTGCAATCTATGATTAAAGTACCTACATAATTATAATGGCACTTTTCTTTTTACCAGTTTGAAATATCAGAATCTTGCAGAAAACTGCATTAATGAGCTGAATTTGCGTCTAAACATTCAGGTAAATAACGTGCAGATCGCACAAAACTAAATCACCGATCTCAGTTCTGCGGCAAGGTAGGTATTAAGTTCATGCACAGTTTTCCTGTCCACCCACGACTACCCACTGCAACGTTATAGAAGGTGTTTCATTAATATTGCGAAAAAAATCGTGATGAGTTTACCCGCTTTAAAATAAGAACTAAACTTCCTATAAACATGTTTCCGGAAATGCTTCGATACAAAGCTACAGAGTGTTGAAGTTTTATTTTCATATTTATTTTCAAATTGGTATTCAGGGGAGTCTTATCATGCGAAATTCGAATTTGATGTTAGTATGGCTCCAACTTGTAGAGGGCGCTACCTACACTTATTTTTCAGGATATGAACAGCCATAACTTTTTTGGACGTCCCTGTATTATATTTTATACTTAAAAAACGATTTCTTCATCACTTTTACGCAGAAAATTTATACCTCTTAGAAGACGCTACGTACAACCATTCTCGAGATTGTTGTAGTTGAATAATGAATACATGAGATAATGAAATTATGGCCAAGCATGGTAATCATTGATAGTGCCAAAAATACAAGATGAGTTTGCCTGCCTAAAAGTAAGAATAAACTTTCCCATAAACATGTGTCCGTAAATGCTTCGTTATAGAGCTACAGGGTGTTGAGGTTTTTATTTTCTTTTTAGTTTTTTAATTTGTTTTTGTTCAAACAATATTTGAATAAGAGTTGTTGATAACATTACATACAAGTCAACTTTTATCTGTTTTACTGAAAATATGAAGCAATCATACGAAATATGATATAAGGTCTCACAGGATACATTCGCCATAATTTCAAGATCTCGTGTATTAATTATTTCAAAGCCAAATATCTCCAACATGTAGCGAATTCTAACAGGTATACATTTTCTGCGTAAAAATGATAAAGAAATCAATTTTTTTACTTAAAAATATATTACAGGTTCGTTCAAAAAAGTCATGGCTGTTCATAACAGGTAAAATACGTGTGGGTAGCACCCACTACAAGTTAGACCCATGTGTTGAAATGTCATACTGTCATACACCGGAGATTAAAACAATATGTTTTTTTCTGCAAAAGGAAAATGAATTTTAAGTATTCCTAGCAATTGTCCATTATATTCAAACACGCCTGAGCGCGTATTCTGTGACGTCATAGAGAAGAAATTTCTTTCTATAAACCGTTGATTGAATAAGTACAGGAAGATACCTAATGTCTGTGTAAATTTTCGTGGCTCGCGACAAAAACTGTTCCTATCTTTCTTTAATAAATGCGAATACCATCCTCCGTCTTTGTCAACAAAAGCTGATGCCCACGAATATATGGACTGATTAGTGCTGCCATCATGAATTTGACGGCATTTTTAGTAAGCCGTCACATGTCGGGTAGAAGTGGGGGCTTGCGGGGAGCATGCATTAAATACTGAAATACGAAATTCGGTTTGGGCGACAAGCAGTGTTGTCAAATTGAGTGAATCTCCAATTGATATAGGGAAGAGATAGAGATGATCTATCATTTGATAAATAACATCCGTATGATGGTTGAATACCTAAGTTAATTTGGATTTAATTTATCTATATACAGCAATTACGCCCTATATACAGGGTGTAACAGAGTAAGTGTTACAACGTAGATTCGTTATCAAAAAAGAGAAAGATTTTTCCTCAACGAAAATTTTCCGCGGGCTTTCGTATTCGATATATAGGGTGTCAAAGTAACGAAAAAAAAAAGATTTTTTTTTAATTACTTTTAAACCACTTGGAATATTTTTATCGGATTTGGTACAGTGTCAAAACTCACTAGTTAGGATTATTTTATTAAAAAATCGATTAAAAATATTAACCATTGGCGTAGTTATAATACACGCTGTATATCGAAATCGAAAGTCCGCGGAAATTTTTTTCTAAGGAAAAATATTTTTCTTTTTTGATAAAGAATCTACGCAGTCTCACGTTGTAACACTTAATCTGTTACACCCTGTACAACACGTGTTCTCATCAGGTACATATACCTAGTAAATGAATTTGTACTTAAGTCTGAGCGGACATGCACTGACTACTATAAGAGGTAATTATTTATGATTTTTGTAGGGTCTCAAGACGAGTGTAATTTTTTTTAAGATAGATGAGAAGAATAAAGGCTCAATACTTACTTGGTTTCGGAATTGCTTGATTTCCCAGATAAAACGCGTTAAAGTTTTTTATCGATAATACAAGGTTTCCACTCTGAAGTGTCCCACCCCTGTAACATTTTTGTTTATCAACCGATTTTCATTTTGTTTTTTGGTTTGTTAGGTCTCGTCAAACACTTTTTGAACATTATACCAGTATATGCTTATAAATACAATATACCGCGGGCAGCTTGTCGGGACTCCCGCGAGGATGTTGAAACAGACATATACTTTTACACATAAGTCTGTCCTTGGTTAGGAGATTGAATTATGCGCAGAATCGATTTTCGAGAATTGTGATTTGCCGGCTGAAACATGGCGGAAACAGTGCTGCATGCTTAATATCAGGTGTTGTATCGACGTATTTTTAAATTTTTCGCGGGATTCCGAAAAAAAATGACGTGAATTCACATGTGGGGTGGGTAATAAATATTATGAGCATGAGTGGAAAATATGTTCATGAATTCCTCCTATCTGATCCAGGATTTTGTGTTTAGGTGTGAGATTGCATAAGATTTAACATTTTTGTGCAACAAAATCCCTACAAAATATTATTTATTATTGATTCAAAAACGATTTGAATTAGTTTCGTGATTTGTTCTCGATTATACATTGAAATATTATAGTTACTTAATAGTTTTTGAAGCAATATAGGTATCACCAGAGATTGGTAAGGTTTTACTCTATAAACTTTGAGTACCTAGGTATAGGTATAATGTTTTTGTCATTATTATCGCTCATATTTATAACAGTTCGAGGTATTTGCGGTAGATATCTTAAATCAAGTGAGATTAATTCAGAGGTAGGTGAATAGACGATAGAGAGTAGACCGATATCGGCGTTCTTCTAGTTTTATAACAGAAGGAGTAATACACGTAGATTTGGAAAATCAAACAGCTCTTTCTTGGTTTCCACCATATTTGTATTCATAAGTATGTTTTTCACTAATGAAATAAGGGTAAAATCCATCAACCAAGCTTTTAGAATATGCCATAATATACATAAATAAAACAAAAGCTCCCATAAGCGGGCAGTCACGGTTCCAGCTTTTTTGTTCCGCTTATGGGAGGTGCCCGCTTAAGAGAAAATTTCATCGAATGTTCATATAATACTTATAAATAAAAGTATATACAAATGTGTTAAAACATAGATTTAAAATTGGTTCCAAGAAATTTGACCGTTTAAGGGAGATAATCGCTTATTAGAGCTGCCCGTCAAGGACTTTATTATAAAATCAAAAGAAAATAGTAATTTTCTGTGCGGTAGTGCAATCACACAGTTCATAGGTCTTACTAAACTTTCTAACTTTATACTTATTACTTCTCAGAGACACTTCGACAAACTGTTCCAGACCTTTCCAGTTTTCAAGTTTTAATTTAGTGAAATATCCATATAATATGTGCCATTTTATAATATAGTCTTATTATAAAATGTATGTACTTATATGGAAATATCTATAGGTACAATTTTTGATGTAAAACTGGTAGTGATCGACCGATATGACTTCTTTAGCCGATACCGATAATGTCCTGGTCGATACCGATATATATCGGCATATCGGCCTCTTGGTCATTATTATAGCACTCATTACTATTATTAATATTTATTGTGGACAAAACATGTTTTATATCTTTAATTTAAATATTTCAAATTTGTAAACTCAAATCATTTGTCGCGCAACGCAAGATGAAAACCTTAAAATAGAACTTTGACACCGTTAGTGTTTAAAAAAAAAAAAAACGTGTTTTTTATCAAAAAAAAAACGGGTCAATTTGGAAAAAATAATTTTTAATTTCTGTTTGCTGTTTTGTTAGTTATCCATTAACAACTCATTTACGTAATTTGCAATGATTCTTTGTTAAAAAATGGTTGAATATGAGGTCTGAGGACCATAGTGAGTTTTTCAAAACATGAATCTGAACAAAATTAGGTTTATTGATTTAGTTTCTGAAATAATATTTGGGTTTGATTTTTTTCAAGTTCTTTTATGTGTTGTTGTATTTGATGAAGGAAAAAAGTCGTTTTTTTTTTGGCAGTGGGAAAAAAAACGTATTTTGTCGGAAGGAAAACAACGGAATTTCTTTCACTAGGCAGTAGGCACCGCTGTAATACACGGTAATTTTCAGTATTGTGGGGATTCAATGAAATTATTCTTAATTTAAACTGTTTTTGTCCTAAATGATTCCTCTGTTTGAATAAAAATGTCTTAAAGCTTGCTTAAACATACAAACAAACAGGTGTTATTGGCGTCCCCTAAAAGTAAGAGCAATTCCGTGCTCAGATATGAATTTTGCATGTCAAACAGCCCTCATATACCAAATTTCATCAATATAATTTGATTATTTCGAAAGTTAGTCAAATAAATCAAGAATTAAAATTCAAATTTGACACCCTGTATCTCTGTTGATATCAACTCTCGGGAAAGACAAGTTCGGGACGATCGCAATAGTTTTGTAAGAGGAGTCTGCTGTAACCGGCGTAATGGCGTCTTTTCAACGTTCCCGTTCAATTCAGCCGGCTCTAGCTCCTTGTCCGTCTCCGTCGTGACAATTTGAAACCGAGCCAATAGGAAATGGTATTTCGCGCATGGGTAGTACATCGAAATCCTAACCAAGGATTGCCTTATGGGATTCTTCTGTATTCTCCTTCTCACTTCTTCGCGGGAAATCCCTCTCATTTGCCTTATGGGACGGACGCGGTATATTGTATTTATAAGTATATGGATAGATCAAAAGTTTACAGAAATCTTTCGCGTTGAGGTTAAGATAATTATTGTTTTGGAAAACAGATGGCCGAGACTAGCGGCTCCTAACGGGCAATACTTTCAACGGTCTCTTTATTTCCCATATGGTTAGGCATCTTCCTGTAACTTATTCAATCAACGTATAAACTCTTTCTATGACACTACCCGATTATGTAGGAACGTCGGCAACGGCCGTTTCGTCCGAACGCATCGTTCGGTAGAGAGGAATAGAAAGACCATTTTGGGTCTTGCTATGATATGTTTCTATTAGCCCTGTCTCTTTTTAATGCACATTATTGAATATATTTTTATCTTTGTTGGGGTTTGTTAACATTTTCCAAAACATGAGGCTATTTATGTTTATTTATGAATTTGAAATTTGAATGATATGAAACAAGTCTCAGTGGGAGTACTGGGAGTTGGAGTAGTTTTTGTGAACGATTAGCCGTGTTAAAATATGTTCATTAGAAATTATATGGACCCATTGTTTTTACATTTCATAAAACAGGGTAGAAGATTAAGAACGACAAAACTAATCACGGTTGTGAGTTAGTACAAGGTCTCATTCGTGATCTTACTCCCCATATGGATAACGGGGCTAGAACAAGGGTTCTCATTAGGGCTGTCAGATTTTAAAAAAATAAAAAGCCGAAGGCGAGAGGTTTGATTGTTGAAAAGAAGTTCGTCACACAAAATATCTTGGCTTTATTGTGATAAGATAGATCTAGAAATATCATAAACTTTTATGGTTACTCAATCAAGAACTTTTAAAAAAATGAGAATAAAATATGAAAATAAAATACAAAAATCACTATTCTTGAACAAATCAAGTAGGTATTCTACGTGTGGTACAGACAGGGTGTCTGTAAAAGGTTTTTACAAAATCTCATCACATATTTCTGAGAGCAAAATAAGACGATTTTAGGGAAAAATCTATAGATTCGGGATTATGCGGGAGTTCTTAATCAAAAGGAGGAGTATTATGACTTTGTTTCAGAAGCGGGGTGGACAGGAAGAAATCGGAATAAGACTCCCGCCTAAATCGGGAGGTCTGGCAGCCCTAGTTCTCCACCAAGGAAGTCAAAACTTTGGTCAACAATCTGGAAAAGAAAACTGACAACAAACTAGCCGACCTGGAGGAGAGGCTCTTAAAATCATCTACACACATCACCCCAAATGTCTAATACAAATAACAAGAAAATCACACACTTGAAAATCATTTCCTGGAATGCCAACAGCATCAATAACAAACGTCCGGAGATTCAAGAATTCCTACAAAGAGAGAAACCGGACTTATTTCTCATTCAAGAAACCTTTTTAAAACCGCCCACACAGTTCAATGCTCCTAACTACATAATACATAGGAACGATCGGGCTGACCGCGCAGGCGGGGGCACAGCTGCGCTGGTCAGACGTGGGTTGAACCATAAGCCCCTCCCACAAGCAACCAACGCTAAGTTTGAGACCACCACCATTCTACTGAACACGGGGACCGGACAGCTGCGCATCGCCTCTGTCTATCGTCCACCTGAGGTTAAAGTCACCAAAAAAGAATTAGACAACATCATGCCGCAGGACTCCCCCACACTAGCTATAGGGGACTTCAACGCTAAATCAACAAGTTGGGGCTGCAGAAAATCTAATCAAGAAGGGAAAAAATTGGAAAAATACTGTCTTGAGAACCAAGTCAGTGTTTTCGCTCCCTCCACTCCTACTCACTACTTTCAACGAACTGGCAACACTGACATCCTCGACATCGCTCTGGCCAGCGGAATAGATCTGCATATTAACATCACTTGCTTATCTGACCTTTCATCTGATCATGATCCGATCCACATTAATATTGATGGATTCGAATTGGAGGAGCGACTCTCTTTTAAAAAAATAATCATCTTCGAAAAATTAAAAAAACTCTTCGCCTACCTTCCTCTAAACTACAATCTGGATTCAATAGCCGATATCGAAAACTCAATCTCAAACTTCACAAATTCCATCCATGAAGCCATTGAAGAATGTACAACAAAAGTTGAAGCTAGGAAATATAATCAACATAAATTACCCCCAGACTTGTTGGTCTTGATAAAAGATCGAAACCACATTCGCAACAGAGCCAAAAAACTCCGCTCCAGAGAACTCCGTGCTCAGGCCAATCGCCTCACAAACCACATTAAAAAAGAACTTAACAATACCAGAAATGAAAACTTCCAAAAAAGCATTGAGGCAATGGAACACTGCGGCAACCCTTTCTGGAACATATATAAGAACTTTGCCCGATCTAAAGGTGGACGTAAATTTCCTCCCTTAAAAATTAACAACCAGCTTATCCACGACTCAAAAAAAAAAGTGGAAGCATTCAAAAACTCGCTAGAAAAGCAATTCTCGATCAATAACATAGGAGATCCTTATTTCGAACAATCCGTAGCAGACCACCCTATCAACCAACCAAATGCAGACAATTACGACTATCATAGCCTTGTGTATGAAATGGAAGACTTCACCATGGAGGAATTGGACTTAATCATTCTCAATCTTCAACTTGGGAAAGCTCCAGGCAAAGATAGGATCACAAATAAAATAATCAAAAATTTTACCCCCAACATCAGGCAGTTTCTACTGGAAACCTTCAATATGTGCGCAAAATTCAGCCACTTTCCTTCCAACTGGAAAGAAGCTGTTATCATCCTAATACCAAAAAAGGAAATGGATTTATCAAAAACAACCAGCTACCGCCCAATCGCGTTACTCAATGGAATAGGAAAACTCTTCGAAAGGCTAATCCATCTTAGACTAAAACATCAAGCAACATCCCTTAAAGCTGTTCCAGACCATCAATTCGGTTTTCGGGAGGATCTGAGTACGGATCTCCTGGTGGCCAGACTCGTTGAAGATTGTGCCGCCGGCTTGCAACAAAAACACTTGAACACAGCTATAATTGCCTTTGATATAGAGAAGGCCTTTGACAGAGTCTGGCACCAGGGGATGGTCCTGAAGCTGTTGGAGGCAGGTTTCTCAAAGCGAGTTATCCTACTAATCAAAAGTTTCCTAGCCAATAGAAAATTTCAAGTCAGACATGAAAACGCACTCTCAACAACTGCAAACCAAAAGGCCGGAGTTCCACAGGGGTCGGTCCTATCTCCTTTGTTGTACAATATTTATACTGCCAATACGCCCACACATAAAAAGACCAAATTATCACTGTATGCTGACGATACACTCATCTACGCAACTTCAAATAATATCGCAGCACTTCAGCTCACTATGCAGAATCACATTAACAAGGTCAGCGAATTTTTCGAAACTTGGAAAATTAAAATCAATGTAAATAAAACACAGGCCGTCCTCATCTCTAGAAAAAAATCAGACAGGAAACCAATGTTGCACATTGATAAAGTCCCTATCAACTGGACAAACCAAATAAAATATCTTGGGGTAATAATCACGAACAATCTAACATGGAACACTCATATAGATAATGCCATTAAGTCAGTCAACAGGTGCTATGGGGCATTATACCCCCTATTAGCGCCAAATAGCAAATTGAAGATACAAAACAAGATCGCTATCATGCAACAGGTATTCAAACCAAAATTGACCTACGCCTCCGCTGCCATGAACATAGACAAACCGTTACTGACCAAAATTCAGCGCCTTCAAAATAAACTAATACGAAGATGGGACAAAACGCCTTGGTTTATCCGAACTAGAGATATCTTCACACAGTACAGGATCAAGCCCTACTACCACTCGATAATGGACGCTAAATACAAAATGAAATACAGAATAGCACTCTCCTCCAATACGATTCTTCAAAGCATCAAAAAGCGCAAAATCTTAATAAAAAAACACTCCAACGCTCACGGTAAAAAAGCCAGATTCAGGGGAGCATGGTCCCAGAGTATCAATATTCATGACATAGTTCCCATAATGGACTATGTCCCCCCGCCACCACCATTTCCCAATAACCTAGTATAATCTCCAAAACCGGCATCACTGCCATCAAAACAGAGTCGTCGTCTCCCTTCCTCAACTCCCGCCTCATTTCCCCAATTCCTTTCCCAAAATCCTAATCCTGCAACGTCGCTCCCCCACTCACGCTCACCCACTCTCTTATCAACCCAAATCCTGTCCATATCTTGCAGCACGGCACTCTCAGTGCGATCCCCACTCTTCCCCACTTTTAAATGTTCGTCAGAACGTCACAATCAATCTCATACCTTATTATCTCCACTCCGGTTCATTGCCGGCCTCTTACCCCAATCCTTATTATCAATTGTCAGAGTACCCAACAGCAGGGAAAAAGTGTCGGCTCGACACTACGGCCCGAATTGTGTTAACAAGAAAAGCCCTAGTTCTCATTCATATAGGAATATTGGGGGCACTTGGGTTTTTTGCACAACGCTAGAATAACGCAGGCGGAAACGAGAACTGTATGAATCAAAACTCAAACTTCCCTGACAAACAACATTCTCCATAAAGAATCCACTTTACCATTCACAAATAAATGCCAATGAATCGAATATAAATATAAATCATAACATAACCTACCAATTAGCATTAGCAAAACCTGAAAAATACACAATGTTGCCAACATAATCGAAAAGATACCTCAAATTCCCCTAGAAAAAGTTCAACGTTTTCAAATTGGATAATACCCGTATTTCTATAACCGAGCATACCCGACCGGTCATAGAGAGAATAGTATAGAATATAGGTTCAAGGAATAGAAAGAAATTTCCTCTCTATTCTCTATAGAAAGAAATCTCTTCTCTATGACGTTACTGAATACGCGCTATGTTTTCACTTATGGTGAAAATTAAATTTGATACCCCGCTTTATTGTGAAGGAAAAGAGAGAATATGGTGAAGGTTTCGACAAATCCCACACTATTTTGAAATAGGTGTGAATCTAAGCAACAGCACAGGCTGGATTTTGAACTCTTTCAATGAAATTCTCAGTACACATAGTTCTCAGTACAGCGTGGTATTTTCGAAGTGATACATATAGTCGTGAAACTTTGTGAATTGCTTCCTTATGTCAAGTGTACTAATCCCTGAAAATAGTAACTTTGGGGGTGGGCATGTCATCGCACACGCAACCTCTTAATTTTCATCACCTGACGGTGTTACGAGGCGATATATATTTTGGTGGCCGAATGAACCATTCTTTCAAAAACAATCTAATGAATTGATGTCAACGGAACAAATTCCAACGCCGAACGGTCAATATCAACGCACCAGGTCCAGGAGCAGGAATCGTCATCTCCGCACGACTAGGGATGACAATTTTTGCTGGTACCACCCAATTTGTTATGGGCCCAACGCAAAAAAGTGCAGACAACTTTGTGCGTATGTGTCGCAAAACGAGTGCGGCCGTCGTATAATAACGTTGACGTTGAACTTCGGATTACGTCGTCCGTTTGTTTGGAGATTTGTCATTGCAGATGTTTCGAAATCAATCATTGGGGTTGATTTCCTTCAACACTTCAACTTGTTGGTACTCATCCGCAATCAATGACTAATCGACAAACGACAACGTCACCGCCTCAACCGCAACTGAAAAACCTGTCAACGTGGCAACACCGCAGGTCAAAATCATCACAGGCACTTCCATATTCCACGATGTTCTCAAGCGTTTTCCCGAAATCACTCGACCCGCCGGCGCACCCCAGGAAATCCAGCATACCACGTGTCATCACATACGTGTACCACTCCCGTACCTCCTGTGGCTTACAAACGGCGTCGTTTGACACCTGACAAGTTGAAGATCGCGAAAAGTGAATTCCAGGCGTATGCTTCAACAGGGAATCGCACGTCCGTCGGAAAGTAGTTGGTCACTGCATTTGGTACCGAAGCAAAAGATGGAATGGCGTTCATGTGGTGATTATCGCGCGCTAAACGCCAGGACGCTGTCCGATCGCTAACCCGTTCCACATATCGAAGATTTTTCTCAAGCTCTTCGCGGCATACGTGTTTTCTCGACAATAGACTTAGTGCGCCTATAACCAGATTCCCCTTTTTCCCGACGACATTCCCAAAACCGCGATTACGACACCATTCGGACTCTACGAATTTCCGTTTATGGTATTCGGACTTCGTATCGCCGCGCAGACTTTTCAACGTTTTATGGATGAAGTGCTGCGTAGTTTAGACTTTTGCTATGTGTACATAGACGATATTTTAGTTGCTTCCGAGTCAGAAAGTCAACAATCTGTACATTTGTCCACCCTTTTTGCCTGTTTAAAGGAGTACGGTGTGATTATCGATCCATCTAAGTGCGTGTTCGATGCCGCGGAAGTGGAATTTCTTGGTTACCACGTCTCTGTTAAGGGAACGCGACCTTTACCGGAAAAAGTCGAGGCAATCAACAACTTTCCGGGACCAGAGACAGCTAAGCAGTCAAAACGATTCGTGGGTATGATTAACTTTTATCGTCGTTTTATGCCGAGTGCCGCCAGAACCCAAGCTCCACTCAACGAGTTGCTGCGTCACAACATCAAAGGCAATGCTCAGCTAACATGGTGCGGCGACGCAGAGGACGCTTTACAGACATGCAAACGTTTATTGGCCGACGCGACGCTCTTGGCACATCCCAACGACCAAGCGATACTTGCTCTGGTCACTGACACATCGGACAACACTGTTGGCTCCGCCCTCCAGCAGCTCGTGGGTGAACACTGGCAACCCCTCGCTTTTCTTTCAAAGAAGCTCAGCCCGGCCCAACAGAAGTACGGCGCCTACGATCGTGAGATGCTTGCATGCTTGCAATATACCTTGCAATCAAGCATTTCAGATTTATGGTCGAGGACTAGTCATTCACGGTTTTCACAGACCACAAACCACTGACCTTGGATTTTGAAACAAAAGCCCGAAAAATGTTCGCCTCGCCAATTCAGATACTTGGATTTCATTGGACAATTCACGACTGACATCAGGCATATCCATATCTCTGGAAAAGACAACGTAGTCGCTGATACCCTCTCCCGAGTAGATGAAATTGCCACCAGCATCGATTTCCAAGCTCTCGCATATTCACAACAAGACAACGAGGACATCAGAAGGTTCCTGCAGGAAAACACGTACTGGCCTGCAACTTGAGAAGGTGCAACTGTCAGGTACCGACATCATCGTGTTTGGCGATGTGTTAACACAAGTCGCGCGTCACTTTTTGACACCAGCATTCAGGAAACAGGCATTCAACACGTTGCATCGTTTGTCGCATCCTGGAATAAAAACAATCGTCAAGCTGGTTACGCAACGTTACGTGTGACCGTCAGTGAAGGCTGATAGGTACTTGATGGGCTAGACAATGTTTGAAGTGTCACCGGTCAAAAATTTCGAGGCGCGTATCGGCACCTATTGGGTCCTTCGTACCACCGTCTGCACGTTTCAAACACGTGCACATCGACTTGGTTGGCCCTTTGCCGGTTTGCAAAACGTACCGGTACTTGCTTACCTGCGTCGATCGTTTCACACGCTGGCCTGAAGCTATCCCCTTGGAGACGATAGATGCGGACACTGTTGGCAAAGCCTTTTTCCAATGTTGGGCGGCACGCTTTGGAGTTCGGTTACGCATCACCACGGACCAGGGAAGACAATTTGAGTCGAATCTTTTTAGAAACGAACGTGTTTCCAGCTATCACTGTCGAGGGAAAATGCGGTCTGCATATTGAAACGAGAAGTAAGCTCTCGGAGGGGTTTTATTTTAGGCTGAATTCACAAAAAGGCTTTAACTAAACTTTAAAAATAGCTGAAGGGTGAGTGACGTTTTTCTAACTAACGTTTCCTAGGCGATCAACCATCTGTCTCATTTTATGACGCTCTAGACGGCTGGCGCCTCTGATAGACATGAAGCATGCTGCAGTCTAGAAAAAGGGCCGCGGAAGTAGAATTTGCTTCTTACGCGAGGGCGGCAACGAAGTTGGTTTAAATGGCGGCGCCACAGCTATTCCCTCCCCAGTGTCCTTCGCGGGAGGCGAAGGGAGCGAAAAGGTAACTCTCTCTTGACTGTGCGTTGTCCAATGGCTGGCTGAGGAGACAGAGGTGACGAAAGCTGCGGCTGTGTGAGAGCTGTCTAGATGATGAAGGCAATGGAAAGAGAGGAGATTGTGGTTGCTGCGACTGTTCTCAAAGCGGCGGCGTCAACTGAGTGTTTGAGGTTGCCAAACGGTCCCAGTCAGCTTGAGCAAAGTAGGCTGGCTTCAATTGGCTTGTGAAGAACGTTTTTACGACCCCATTAACGTCAATGACAAAGTCGAGGTCGTACAAACGCTTGATGACTCTGTGTGGACCGGTGTAAGGCGGTTGCAAAGGCTTGCGGACCGCGTCAACACGCCGAAAAACGTAGTCACAGGAGTTCAAGTCTCTGAAAATGAAAGGTTTGTGCGAAACGTGCCTGGCAGGAGCAACAGGGCGGATGGCAGCAAACACGCGCCTAAGCTCAGCGACGAAATCCTCAGGAAGTGGAACTGGCTGGGTGGAAGGCTCGACGAATTCCCCTAAGAAGTTGGTTTAAATGGCGGCGCCACATCTTTTCAATTGTCTCAGTAAATTGATCGGTTCAACCCATTTGCGAACCACCGCATTCCATCCTGCTGCCAACGGACTTGTAGAACGTTTTCACCGACAACTCAAAGCAGCATTCAGATGTCACGGCGGTGAAAACTGGATTGACATTCTGCCAGTGGTTCTGCTTGGCATTAGAGCAGCCTGGCGAGAGGACCTATATGCGACGTCATCGGACCTGGTTTACGGCGAAACGATCCGGCTACCTGGTGAATTCTTGTCAGCACGCACGAGAGAACATGACACCTTAGATCCTGCAAATTTCGCCAAGGAAATTAAGCAATGTTTCCAGGAATTGCGCCCTGTTGATGGCACGCGCCTTCGTTTTCAAGGATCTTCAGAAGTCGTCACATGTATTTCTCAGACAAGAGGTCTACAAAGGTTCATTACAACCGGTCTACGAAGGACGCTTCAAAGTTGTACCGAGAAATGATAAAACGTTCACGCTACAACTGCCAAATGGAAACACCGTAGTTTCGATGAATCGTCTTAAACCAGCATACGTCGCGACCGATGAAGCAGAGCCTACATCAACGTCACCACCAGAACAGGACCAGAATCCGGCAACAGCGCCTCATTCGACCTTGCCTCAACAGCAAGAGATGGACAACCCAACAAGAAGTGGACAGCGTGTTCGGTTTACCGAACGATACCAGGGTTACCAAAGAACATCTTGATGTGCCAATTCTGTTCCAGTCCTTAGATTCTTTGTTTCTCTGTCTCTCGTGAGACTGGCAGGGGGGTTAATGTGGTGACATGTACATTTGTATTTGATTTTAGGAATTTCCAACACATTTACTATCAGGTAGAAATGAACATTAGGGTAGGATACCTATTTCCAAGGGTCGTAAACCGATTATAATCCTTGAGATTTTCCAACATTCCGGAGTCGCAGATTTATTTCTTAACCTGGTTTCAGTCTGGCCCCAAATAATGGTAATGGTAATGGTAAGGGTGGGGGGACAAAAGCCCGGCGAGTAGGCCTAGTGGCCCTTTTCGCCAACCCCGTGCTTCCAACCCTCTTCACTCCAGTCGTCCTGTCTTCGTTGTGACAGGCCCCAAAAATTGTTTTCCTTTTTCGTTTGACTAGATTCCAGACTAGACAGTTAGTAGTTAGTATGTAGCATCGGTACAAGAGAGTCGATATTCAGCCTCAGTACAAATACAAGCCTTTTGTAACGCGATGCGCAAGTATCATAGTGTGTTATAAGTTATTTCAATAGATGTTTCTAGAACACTCGCCTACAACAGTTGTTTTACTCCAATCACAAATACAATCCCATAATCTATGTTGTTTCTTAAAGAATGGTATACTCGACCACCCAAATATATATACCGCCTCGTAATACCATCTGGTGATGAAAATTAAGAGTTTGCGTGTGCGAAGACATGGCCACCTCCAGCGAGTTACTATTTTCAGGGGTTGGTACATTTGACATACGAAAGCATTTCACAAAGTTTCACGACTACAGTCAATACCTCCTAGAAAACAAGGCCAAAGTGCTGGCCGTTTGACTTCATCAATGTAGGCCCATGACATTTTTCTGAAATTCTTCAACCACTGCTTTGTTCCAACATTAGTGCATCCGAATAAACATCACAAAACCCCCCCAAATCCTACAGGAACGGAATGCAAACACCGACTAGACATCCTACTGACTCTATCCCGAATCGATGCTAATTTCAAGGTCCACTATAAACGAACAAAAAAAGAATATGATAGTTTACTGCGTGCTAATAGAGCCGATCATTACGATCGAAGAATAAGCCGTTCAGACAACAAGTCCAAATGCATGTGGGCGATATACAAAGAGATCTCTGGAAAGACAGGAAACACTGAAATGCTGATACCAGGAGACCCCGAAACTCTACCAGACCAATGTAATGACTATCTGATGACAGTAATTCCGGAGTTGCACAAGGATCTTCCAATAAGTTCATTGAATCTTTCATTCCCGGCCAATGATCAATCCATGTTCCTGATACCAGTAACTCTCTCAGAAATCAATGACCTCGCTAGTGAACTAAAAAATAAACACAGCAGTGGAGTTGATGAAATTCCGATAAGCTTAGTAAAAACAGTAATCTCCGCCATACAAGACATCCTCTGTTATCTTATCAACAACGTATTCAAGCAAGGGATATTCCCAAATAAGCTAAAAATTGCTTTGATAAAGATGATCTACAAAAAAGGAGATCCAGACCTCCTAGAAAATTACAGACCAATAAGTTTACTGTGCTCTTTTTCAAAGCTGTTGGAATTAGCAATATGCAAGAGGCTCCTCAACTTCATGATTAAGTGCAACCTAATTGAAAGACACCAACATGCTTATGTACCAGGATCTTCTACAAGCACCGCTATATTCCAATTCACAAGAAGAATCATGGAACTCCTTGAAAAGGGCCACATAGCTATGGGGATATTCCTTGATCTGAGTAAAGCTTATGACTCCATCGACCACACCGTACTACTGGAAAAACTAGAACGCTATGGTATCAGGGGAAATGTTCTTGAACTATTCTCATCTTACCTCTCCGATAGACAACAAATGGTGAAGGTCGTCAAAGATGGAAAATCCTATGTTTCCCAAGCCAGAACGGTAACACAGGGAGTAGCTCAGGGAAGCATCGTTGGTCCAATGTTATTCGTAATTTTCCTAAACGACCTATGCTATGAAGAAGCTGGAAGAAAACATGAACTGACGTGCACCAATCTATTAACTGGTGAGAAAACAATATCAGATCTGATTGAACGAGGGAACTCCCTCTTCCGGAACACCGCCGACTGGTTCTCCCGGAATAAACTCATCCTTAACCTGAACAAAACCAATGTGATGTTCTTCAGAACTAAACTCTCAAACGCCTTGACTCCAGCTAAAATTAACCTGGACAGCACCACTATCGATGTCAAAGAAGAAACCAAGTTCCTGGGAGTTCATCTAGACGAGTTTTTGGACTGGTCAGCACATATAAAGAGCTTGCTGTAGCGACTTAATTCAGTGTGCTATGGAATTAGGGTGATAGGAAATTACCTGAATAAGAAGAGCATAAAAACCATCTACTATGCTAATTTCGTATCCATTCTGAGATACGGGATCATCTTCTGGGGCAAAAGCAGTTGGACCGACCGAGTATTTGTCACTCAAAAACGAATAATGAGGCTTATCTACCAAAAGGGATATAGAGAAAGTTGCAGAGGGACCTTCAGATCAAATGGCATCCTAACAGTCTACGGACTCTATATACTTGAATGCCTAGTGTTTTTCTACAAAAACCGAACACTCTTTAATCTTGAGACATACCACAGCTACAATACAAGACACACAACGGTCAATTACCCACGACATAGGTTGACGCTCACAGAAAAAAGTGCCTACTACATGTGCATGAAAATGTACAACACATTACCCAGTGACATCAGAGACTTGCAATCCTCAAGACTTTCCAAGTGCCAAGAGCTTTATTATTATTATTACAACCTTGGGGAACACTATGATCATCTCCAGAATAGCTCACTTTGACAAACAAATTGTCATTTCGAAAGTTCGAAAAGTGTGGCTAGTTCATTTTTTTACGCTCGAGTATTTCAAAAGATACACCAGTTAGAAAAAACTGTCTTGTATAAAATCTTAAACACTTAAACACACAAGACACACTATCAATGAATGAACAATAGATTAATCTTTAAGATCTGAATAGAGGTCAAGTCAAGACCCCCATAAGTTTCTCCTTGGATATTTTCTTCCTCCTGTGTTTTAATTGTTGTTTTTTTTTTAATATTTTTATCAGTGTACTATTTTTGGTGAGCCATATCTTGATAACTTTATGGTGTATTGGTGGAATAAAAGCCAACAGCTTACAGCTGGATGAGAGTTCCCCACATCGCTTATAGTATATGCAAAAACTCTGTATAAAAGCGTACTCTCGATTAACAGATTTGATCTACCTGCCTCCAGTGAAGAACATGAACTACTCGCTCGTTATTCACTGTATGTGTGAACTTTTGATTGGTCTTTGCATGTTTGAAAAACGTTTTCTAGTAAGTAGGTATCACAGATTTTCCGTCGGAGGATGACCTGCTGGACATCTTGCATTCACTAAATCTTCTTTTCAAATGCCAGGTAATCAGCGCTTTTATACAACCAACGGAAAAACCGACACAGGTATTCAGCGCAAAAATCAGGCATTGGATGAACTTTGTGTGTGTAGCCTTTCACATTCAAAAAACATTCAAACTGAAAGACATTTTTGAATTGCTTTGACAAGAGCATAAACAAACATGATTGTTTGCGTTGTCAGGTCTACAAGGATAAGGAAATAGGATTTTTGAAGGATGAATCGATAAAAGGCGTAGGCCTACATAGGTGACGTCACATTGGAATATTTTGTGAGCACTAGCCCCCATATGCAAGGTACAAATCTAATCCGGATGAAGTCTTTGTCGCGATTATCTTCCATACCACCTAATGGAAAATAATCGCGATGAAGTCTTCATCCGGATTAGATTTCTACGGTGCATATGGGGGTTACTCCTTATTATATAGGAGTTGTTGCTACAGTTGTTTTTTTATTTAAAGTTACAGTGACAGATTAAAATTGTAGGTTAAAGGTTGACAAACATGTTCTATTACAAAAGTCATAGATTGAACTGTGATTCGTTTCATTTTGCTATGTTCAAAATGTTTTTGATTTGATAGAAAAACACGTTTGAGAATAGCCAGTGATGACAATTTTGAAATTGGTGATCAAAACCCTTCTTTGATCGAGAAAATGAAGTTGATAATCAAATATTATAGCTCTTCATTTCAATTAGCGAGCACTTTATGGCATTTAATTTTTTTTTGCCAACCTTCAACCTCCAATTTTGATCCGTCACTGTAACTTTAAATAAAAAATGAGCTTTAATATGTATCACTTCGAAAATACCACGAACTGGGGACTAATAAAGTTCATTCTTTATTCAAAGTTACAGTGACAGAACAACTTTGGAAGTTGAAAGTTGGCAAAACAAAAATAATTGCCATAAAGTGCTCGCTAATTTAAATGATTATGATAAAATATTTTATATAAACTTCTTCTTTTCGATAAGAAGGGTTTTGATCATCAATTCCAAAATTATCATCACTGTCTGTTCTCGAACGATTTTTCTTTCAAATCAAATACATTTTGAACATAGCAAAATAAAACGAATCCAGTTCATGACTATCGTAATAGATCATGTTCGCCAACCTTTAACCTACAATTTTGATCTGTCACTATGACTTTAAATAAAAAATGAACTGTAGATCTTCCCTTTTTTAGCAAATTTTTGCTTTCCATAAATTAGTTATTATGTTATATTCAAGGGGCAATCCCGATAGTTAAAAAACTTGCTAGTTACCAGTAGCCCCGTTACTGTCCTTCAATGTATGTAAATATGTATGTATTGTTGGCCCTACGTACAAAAACGCACAAAAGAAGTCGCCAACTTGGTGGAAGGAAAAAGACTAATTAATAAGATATGGCTAATTGACCAATACACCAGTGTATGTGAGAAAATATTGACAATGGGGACTAATGTTTTGCATTATTCTAGGTAGTTTTTTGTTATTAGAGCTACAAACTCTGTTAAATGGGCAAAATAGTAGCACTTTATTCGCTTATCACGATGGTGAAAACGGAACAAGACGCGATGGTGATAAAGTCCAATACATAGTTTAATAAACAACAAGTAGCGACAGCTCCATACATCTGTGGTCAAATTTCTCAATGTCTCAATGACAGAAATTCTACCCTGCTAACATTTTGGAATGTAAAACTGTTTTCTAGATCAAAACTTTGAAACTTCGCATAAATCTTTAGACATAGTGCATACTATGTGATCGTATTGTTTAACTTGATAGATAATTCACCTATGTATCAGTATCATTGAAGTCATCGAATCGGCTACAGTATCGTTTTAGTTAACATTTCATAAGGTTAGCAGTGTGTAAATGAGGCGAATTTCTGTCATTGAGAGAACGAAATTTGACCACATAGGTATATGGAGCTGTCGCTACTTGTTTATTATTCTATGTCCAATATTTCAAATGGCATGCAATGTTCTCACTCGAAAGAAAATTCAACTCTTAACAAATATAGCTTTATGACCTTGTATCCTAAACCTTAGAGTGACAAAGCTACAGCAAATGCCAAACAACTTTCTACCTACGTCATTATTGCCACCAAGCAAGTTGTTAAGAAGTTTGCTGGTGGCCAAATTTGGTCACCAGCAAATCACATGATAGCTCGCTTAGTGGCAATCAAGACGTGAATCGAAAGTTGTTTGGCATTTGCTGTATAGATCTGCTTTATATAAGATGGAACACCTGCACATAATGTTCGCCATTATCATCTATCAAAAGGAAGTCCCATCCGGATCTCCAGCAAAGCATTTACAAGCGGGCTCAAAAATGTTTGCAGCAAGAGGATGATGTATTTTAAAATTTAATCTATTTTTCGTTGTTTTATTTGAAGTGAAGAGTATTTGGAAATAAACGTTATTGTGTAGTCAGATGAGAATGCGAAGAGCTGTGTCTCGAAAACTAGTCGTCGAAGAGAAAAAGACAGTAAGAAATTTGATTACTGAAGTGGATGAAAGAAGTCCGCGGAAAAATGTCCAGTTTTCCAAGGTCGTCGCCCTCTTGAATTTCAACTTAATTGTAAAGTACCAAAGAATATATCCTTTGTAAAGATGACCTTTATCCGAGTAATTTGTCTTCAACAATGTTTGACTTACCTTACCTATTAGTACTACGATACAGTCATTTGGTCCGAAAAATGGCGATTATCTGGGAAGTTTTGAGAATTGGTAATTTCATACAGTGTGTCCACGGATTGAGTTTTCGTAAGGTGTAAATTAATGAACAAAAAAAAACGAGTTGGATTGCGATTTTCTGGGAATCGGTCCTGCATGGTTCGAAACTGAGATTTGAAAAGAATGAGTCAAATCAATAATTAATACACAGGGTGGTTTTGAGGCGATTTTATAAAAAATGACTGAGAGTAGAGTACCTTTGTTCAAAGAGATATCGAAAAAGTTATTAAAGAAAGTTATTTAATATAAAAAGCTATGGTCGAATACCAATTTTGATACAGATTGGCAAACTTTGATTTTTTTTAGTGAAAATGTTGTCGATTTTATAAAAATTGTGAATAAAGTACCTTTGTTTCAAGAGTTATGGCAGAATCACAAATGTTACACAAATTGGCCAAAGGTACAACTACACTGAGAAAATACTAAGCTATATTCAATAGAAGTCATATACTTGATGTCGGATCAATTGATTCGAAAGAAATTGTTATCAGTCGTACAAGATATGTTTGATTCAGAATATCATCCCATATTGCATCAATCATAGACATTGCATTGGATTTTAAGTATAATTATGTTGATATACTAATATTGCAGTTCTCATATGAAGAATAGCCAGAATATTGAAGCAATTATATAAAAAATATGGAAATAAAAATTCTAATACTTGATCCCATGATAGCCATGTATTTAAAATGCAAGTATTTTCTATTGGTTCAATTATAGAAGCAAAAGGAGAGCAATGATCAACTTGACAAGATTTTTTTTTTTTTCAATTGTTAAATTTTTATTTGCAAAAATAAAGACTGTTCATGTTAACTGAGATTACTTTTGGAATAAATATAAGCTTAATCAATGTACCAGAAAAACTATTCAATCAATGGACCTTATTGTTGAGTCAAAAATAACTGGATTCATTGCAAACTTTATAAACCGGTTGACATAGACGCGACGCGATGCGTATACCAGGAAGACAGTCATTAGAAGCTGGTTCACATTATCACGTTCTTGAGTGGTGAATACATTTTGGCAATCAGACAAACTAAGTATGGAAGAATTGTTGGAATCTTGGGATCTGCCACAGCTGATCCCAAAATTTACTGGTAAGTATATTCATTTGTTTTATTTTAAATAATTAGTCTCTATACAACTGACAATAGAGGTGGTGTACGTAAATCATAATAATAACTTATACCTATGAAACATATTGTGTTTGAGCCTTTGTGTTACACTTTAACGTAAACAAAGAAAGTGTGGGCTAATATTTAAACAAATATTCAAGCCGTATTCGTACACTTCTATCGCATGTTGCATGTATCAATAAACAGCCATTGTAATCTCTTTCAACTTTCAAAGGCTCCATTTCTCAAGACAACTCGTTTTGATTAATATCCCATACCAATTTAATAGACTTTCTGAGAAAAATTTGAATTAAAAAATTCAGTACCCTGTATTTTAGATACGTTACATTTCTGATCATCGATTCAATTTTCCATATCAAATAATTTCTACATGATTTCTCGATATACAGTAGGTTTTACCAGTTAAGTGGAGACTCCCTGAGGTATACCCTTCGCTTTTTTTATATTTCTTTTAATTGCAGAAAACAAAATCACCCTGGAAGATCTTTATGATCTCGATGAAACAATGATAAAGGAATTAATACCCACAATAGGGGAAAGAATACAATTTTTGAAAAAACTAAAATCATTAAAAAGATGTTCAGAAGAAAATATTGATATAATGAATTTGCCAGTGGTGAGTTTTATGTGACTATTTTAGTGTTTGAACAGATTAAAAAAACGGGTTTTTCTGTTTTTTCCTTCTATTTACCACCAACCGGTTCTTCCAATGTTTCCCAATTGAAAAATAAAATTCATTGACAATGTTTTTTCCTTCATCCGAATTCAAAAACCCGTTTTTTTACACCATAGATTCCTACTATACCCATTTCACTTTTTTTGGCGTGAATACTGCCCATCAGCATTTGTACAGGGTGATTGTTTATATTCCACTCAATAGATATCTCAGTTAATTTTGGTCTTACAAGAAAGTTTAAATAAAAAAAAAATCGATACTAAGGAATGCAAAAATGCATCGAAAACCTAAACATTCCACACAACATGGTATATTTTTTTAAGGGGAGACCCCGAATATTTTTCGCTATAGAATGATAGATCTTATTTTTCTGATCATCAGTGAGGACGCGTAGGTTGGAGTAAATTCCTTTAACATTCAGGGGTTTGTTCTGTGAGAAAACGCTCGGACATGTCGGTTTTCATTTTTGACTGCAGTTTTTTTGATAAGAATTTTATGTATACAGAGTGGACCAAAAATAAGTTACGACCATCAACTTCATTTTTTCAAATGGAGACCTCCATTTTTAATTTCATTATTGAATTCAACATCAAATTCTAAGTAATATGTTGATTATAATTTCATGTGTACAGGGTGGACCAAAAATAAGTTACGATCACCAACTGCTTTTTTTTTAATTGTGGAAACACCCTTTTTTATTTATTTTTTGAATTCTTTACATCAAATTTCAAGTAAGTTTCATGTACCATGTCCATAATTTAACCCCAATAACAGTTATCAAGAAATGTGTTTCTGAATTCGAAAATGAAATAAAAAAAGGGGATTTCCATTTGACAAAATGAAGTTTATGATGGTAACTTATTCTTGGTCCACCCTGTACACATAAAATTATAATCGTCGTAATACTACAATTTGATGTATGTACCTACAATTCGAAAATGAAATAAAAAATGGGGGTCTCCATTTGAAAAAATGATTTTGATGGTCGAAACTTATTTTTGGTCCACCCTGTACACATAAAATTATCATCAAAAATACCATAGTTGAAAATAAAAATCGACGTGTCCGAGCGTTTTTCTACAAAACAAGCCCCTGAATAATTTTGAATGAATTTATTCCAACCTAACGCGTTCATGAGATAAGATTTTGTTGTTGATTAAGTTTTTTTTGCATTTTCTTCAGCTAAGTGACGCGTCAGGAGCACCTCTTTTGATAAATATAGAAAATCAGGGCAATGATAATCATGACCCTGATGGCAGTAGTAACACTGATGAAACTGTGGGTACTTCAACTGAATCTATATTAGTACCAACACTGAACAGAACTATTTCTTTTTGTGGAATTGAAAACATATTCAATCAGAACTTTGAAAAAAATTTTCCCGATTTTGACTTAAAAACTCTTCTGATGACTTCTCCATATGGTGGAAAAGTTTTACGATTCTACCAGGAGGAAAAGATGTTGAATGAGTCATTGAGAAATAAAATGGTGGACATAATTATGACTCATCTCTATACATATATATTAAAAAAGTAAGTCATAATTTTCTATTTTAACTATTCGAGTAGGTATCTTAATACTTCATGATAAGTAGCTATCTATATAAGCTGATAAAAATATTCACATGTATACACAAAATATCTGAAGATATTATGCTACTTGTTTAATTTCAAGTATATGAAAAATAGGAAGAAATAGTCTTGGATGACTATGGTTTCGAAGATTCTACGATCTTCATACCTGTATTTTGTTAGCGTTAAACAATACCTGAGTATTCTTCAAAAGAAAAGAAATTCAAAAAGATATATGAAATGGAAGATATTCGAATAACATAAATGTTCACAAAAAAAAAATAATAATATAATTGTCACCTTAATCAGTGGCCACGACCAACTTTTTTTGTAGTTATTTTTTTTTTAATATTTTTCATGGGCGTTGTCCGATATTTAAAATCAAATATTATGAGAATATTTTCAAGTGTTTTGTGTTAGTAATGTTAGTATACGCTTAGATAGAAACAAAAACATTTTCTCATTCAAAATTAAAAAGTTTCTCCTTGTAAAAATGCACCACTGTAAAAATATTGTTCATGATTATATTCTCATTCATTTTTTAGTCGCCTTACCCACGCCCAGTACAACATCATCTGTTCAAAAATAGTGAGTTTATTTCCAAACGAATGTAGTCAAGTATATTATTATTCGGGGAGGAAATTAAACAATTTAGCTTTTCAAACCAAAGGAAAACTGGTATATAAAGCTCACAATATGCTCTACAATAGCCCAGATAAAGTATATATGAGAAAGAGAAGAAAAATTGATAATGACACATGCGTGGAAAATAGTGAAGGTACTTTACCTAATTATCAAAAACTTGCATCAGAATTCTGAAAAAACTCATTTCAGATGAGAAAAACGCAAAAACTTGGCTCAAACACAATAGAGAACCCTGGAGCGAGGTGATGAGAAATTGGACAATAACATTTAATATGAGAACATCATCTGGCAGCAATTTTAATAAAGTTGCAGATTTTATCAATGACTGGCCTGTACTCTCTGACCCAAGGGCAGATTCTCTAGTGTGTATATTAACTAGATTTTATATTATTTATTAATCTCTTATTAATTTTATACCTATGATTATGTCAATTAATAATTAAATATTTTTACAGATTGAGGAAGATTTTAAACAAAAATATCCTGGAAAAGATCTATTTCTGTTAAAAAAATGGAACACATTTTTTGAAAAGGTTTCGGGCATCAGAAATTCGGAAATAAAATCTTCCAAGGACGTAATACTTCAAAATCTTTTGGGGTCTCTTCAAAATAGTGAGGATCTTTCGGAAGGTGAGTGATAGCATGCATAAATATGTATTATATATTATACTGTGATGCATGTTAAAGAGTATACTTCAAAAAAGTAATGACATTTCTTTTAAATGTAAAAATAGATTGTCAAGCTTTTCCCAAAACTTTTCTAATCATATTGAACCTTACCCAGAGTATTCCTTAAAACAATAGTCTATCAAATTTATATTGCATTCATCATTTGCACTTACCTTTGATTATAATAATTTCAGATTCAAAAACAGCGATTGAAATTTCATGCCTCTCGCGCATTTTACCTCCAAAAGGACGAATAAAGCAAGGCAAGTGTCATTGGAAATTTAACACCACTGAAGCTGTTGAGGGAATTATTGTTCATACCAAAGTGAGTTAAGACAGATCACTTATCGCAACTATTTCTATTTATTTGTTTAAATTGTAGTCTGCAGCTGAAATACAACAAAAAATTATTGATCAAAAACGGAAGGCAAACAACCGTAAAATTCACAGAGAAGTGCAACCGTACCTTCTAGTTGAAGGACCTGATCTGTGCAATATAAATAACACGTATGTTGTCATTGATAATATTCATTTTCATGCGCCAAACACTTTGAGAGGGTTGGATATTCTCTTTAAATGTTTTTTTTCTTTGAATATTGAATATCCAGTTCAAAGTAAATATATTTGGAATATTATTCAACACGTCACATATAACATTCCTCTTCCACAATGAATTGTACAATTTGCAACAAGAATATGCCTGATTTACACAAGCTCATATACCATTTGGAGTATGCTCATCAAATGAAATACAATTATGAATGTCCAATTTGTAATAGGTCTTTCACCAGACGGAACAGATTCAAAAGTCATATTTTACTTCATCCTCAATTTCATGAAACAAGATTAGAAAACGATGTCCCTTATAATACTGACTTATATCAGAATGAAACTCAGTTATTGCCTGGCATCAGCAATGCTGATATAAGCCTTGAAAGTGAACCTACTTCTACTTTTGACATTGAAGCAAAAACGCAGGAGTTTTTAGGATTTCTAGAAAAAGCTGTTTTCAAACTTATAACAAAGTTGAGCATGGATATATCAATACCACGTAACTTTATACAAAAAGTTATTGATTCAATTAGAGATTTTCTTAATACGGGATTTTTGGATGTACTAAAAAGTTTTTTGTTCCCATCTGTCACTGAAAGTATTCATTTAAATAAGGCTAAACATCTCATAGATAACATCATGAACTGTTTTGACTCCTGTGATTCTGAATATAAAAGACTCAAAATTTTGGAGAAAAATGACAAATATATTGAGCCTATTTCAAAAATAATTGGATCTTCTCATGACGTATCTAGACAGTCGAATGATACCTCATTGGTTCTGAAACAAAGGACATGTATTTTTATACCAATCTCTCAAACTTTAAAAACATTTCTTGCAATACCAAATGTAGTAGACACAATACTGGAGTATCAGAATCAAAACTATGTTTCAACATCAGAAAATATCTCAGATAAACATTATCGGAATATATTAAATGGTTCTTTATGGGGTGATATTCTCCAATCTACACCAGAAAAAACATTAATTCCATTGCTACTATATTTCGATGATTTTGAAACATCAAATCCTCTTGGAAGCCACGCGGGAGTCTATAAAGTAGGAGCAATCTATTTCTCCATTGCTTCTATACCACCTCAATTCATCAGCAGATTGGAAAATATTTTTCTCACATTAATTTTTCATAGCTCAGAAAGGAGTCAGTTTGGAAATGAAGCAGTACTGAATTGCCTACTTGCAGATTTGAAAGAATTAGAAACAAATGGCATCATCATCGAAAGCAACAATCAAAAGTATGAATTATACTTCACTGTTGTTCAAATGATCGGTGATAATCTTGGGCTTAATTCAATTTTGGGCTTTGTAGAAAGCTTTTCTGCTAATTACTTTTGTCGATTCTGTATAACATCTAAAGATCTGACTCATCATCAAACCTATTTAGACAAAGCTAATGAGCGTTCTATGGATATGTATGAGAATCATCTCAAAAGAAAACAATATGGAATAAAAGAGAATTGTGTTTGGAACGAATTGAAGTATTTTCATGTGTACCTGAACAGATCTGTTGATATTATGCATGATCTGTTTGAAGGCATACACCGGTATGACATGTCTCTAGTAATAGATAATTTGATCAAAGAAAAACTTTTTTCACTTGAAGATTTGAATTTTTCTCTAAAATATTTCAAATATGAATATATGGACTCCAACCATCCTCCTCCACTCAAGAGGGAATCTTTACAAAATGGTCTGATCATTTTGTCCGCTGCAGAAATGGCTTGTTTAGTGAAAAATTTCAGGTTTTATGTTGGAGATTTAGTTCCTGTTAACAATAAGTTTTGGTTGCTATACTTGGATTTATTCGAAATAACAGAAATTCTGTCCGCATATGAAATAAGTGCATCGAAAATCGATTATCTAGAGAAGCTTATATCCAAGTACTTAAATACCCTATTGACACTTTTTCCAAACAGAAATCTTAAACCAAAACATCATTTTATCCTGCATTACCCGGATATTTTGAGGAAAATTGGACCTGTTTCAAAGACATCAAGCTTTCGATTTGAAGCCAAACACAAGGACTTTAAGAAAATAGCAAACAGTGTCACTTCAAGAAAAAATATTCCACTTACCCTTGCCAAAAAACACCAGATTCAGTTTGCTTTTAGATGTATTTCAGAGGTGGCTTTTCAAGACACAGTGCTCATGAGCAGGCCTATCTATGAATCAGGTCATTATGAAGGATATATGTTTGTTGGGGAATTTGACAAAAATTATTATAAAGATAATTTTTATGAAGTCAAATGGTTTGAGAAAAATGGAGTCAGATTCAATTTAATGGATGTTATTTGCAGCAATAATGATGCAACTAATCTTTGTATAATCAGGCATATTCTTGTTCAGCATACTAATGTCAATAATGTTCATTTCCTTTGTGAAATCCGACGAACAGTCGAACTGAATACTCACTTTAGATCTTATGTTGTGGAACTAAGCGATACATTTATATGTGTGAATACTCATCAAATTTATTCACGGCCTTCAATAATACATTATATAAAAGATGATAAGTTAGTTGCTTTACCAAAATTATTTTAACATACCAAATAATAATATGTATGTATTTACTTCCGCTATATATTATGTTACAAATATTCGTTTTGATTGTGGATTTATTTGAAGCAAAGTTCCTGAAGAGAAGACATTGTATTTTGGTTATATTATTTGTAACTGCAATTTTGAGTTCCTAGATTTGTTTATTGTTTAATTATATAGAATTTTATTTATTTTTGTGAGGACCTATTTATATAGAATTAAGAAACAGTTTAGTAAAGAGTTCTTATCGAGGTTCCTATGTATATAGGAAGTATATTATGACTATTTTATGATTCGTTGGGATAATATTGTTACTTTACGTTGTACTTAATAATTATAATAGTCATGTAATATACACATCTTAAATTCATATTCCAGATGTTTCTATTTCACAATCCTAAAATGATAGGAGATACATTCCAAAGAAAGTATTGATTATTCCAATTGAAGGCAAGATTGGTTCAAAAAAAGGACGCTTAGTTTTATTAAAAATATATTTCAATAAAAAATTGCTAATTTTGAAATGAATAGCAGCCTACTATTTGTTATACAGAAAACATAATTCTTTCAATGATATCCTTTAATATAAATCAATTATTCTAACATTCATTCAAAAATGAATTTTGTTTTTGCTTCAAGTGAATATATACTTCAAAATAAAATGAGATCTAGTTAATCCAATAATATCATGTCATCAAATTAAACAAGGTGCATTCTCTTCAAGAAAAACTACACTTGAATCCAACTATTTTTATAATTAATACGAAATATGTCTATTCCAAATCCAATACAATCCTATAATTGAATCAGTCAATGCAATCCAATGAGTCTCTATACTTGAATCATTCCTGGACTTTCATTAGTTTTCAATGGTCAGCCTATCATTGGTTAAAATAATGCTATTATTGGGCAATACGGAAAGGAGTTCTCATTGAACCAATGTGTATTTCATTGACTATAGTATAGTATTTTCTCAGTGTACTACTACTTTACTCCTAGTCATTTTTTATGAAATCGCCTTAAAACCACCCTGTATGATAACTCTTTAAACAAAGGTACTACTTTACTCCTAGTCATTTTTTATAAAATCGCCTTAAAACCACCCTGTATATTAATTGATTTGACTATTTCTTTTCACATCTTAGTATTGGACCATGCAGGAGCGATTCCAAGAAAATCGTAAGCGAACTCGGATTTTTTTTTCGTCATCTACAACTTAGGAAAATTCAATTCTGGGACACACTACTGTAGATATCGATGTGCTCTTTCCGAATTTGCGACCTAGAATTTTTGCCGCTCGCTTCACTATATTGGAAAAATGTCGCCTTAAAGCAGTTTTTCAACAATATCTCCTTTCCGACTTATTTCCCGAAAAAATCATCGATTTACAAAATGAAACTAGAGAAATTTCTATCTATTGGAATAAAATGTTTTTTAAATAAAGCGCTGTGACGCATAAACGACTGAACAGATTTTAACAAACTTGGTCTTGTTGGAAAAAGCGGATATTGCTCCATTAAACCAATCTTAACCGTGATATGCCGGATTCTCGCTAGAACGCGTTTTTTGATATGATAAAAGAAAATTGCAACATTCTCAAAAAAATCAAATTCAATAATATGAGTTTTTTACCTGAAAAAGTAGGTTTGTGCAAACCGTATTTTCAAATCTCATTTCTAGCCTAAAATAACGAAGAAGTAAAATGTAGTTATCATAAAATTCTAGAAAAAGGCTGTTACACCATGTATTATTTATTTTTATTTTATTTATTATTAATTTACTTGTCCTTTTTCAAGATTTAGTGAGAAAACTTCATAATTTTATAGTTTTTTCAAAACAATAAAAGTGGGTGAGTAATTTAGGTTCGAAAAATGTAAAAAAAAGATAAAAAATCGAGATACGGTTTTATTTAAGTATCATTTTACTACATTTCTATGATGAAAAAGTGACATTATTGAAAAAAGTTTTTTAGAAAATTTCGCTATTTACTGCCATTATATCAAAAAACGCGCATATCTCAGGTAAGATGGGTTGGATGGAGCAATAAATGCTCTCTCCGGGTTAAATTTGTTAAAATTTGTTCAGTCGATTAGGAAATACAGGTGTTTAACCCACCACTTAAATTTGATAGATACGTCAAAAGCCAATCCAGAGTTATTCAAACAAAATGTTGATCCTAATTCTTGACTTCAGCAGATTATCTTGATTAACGCATATTTTTTTCTTATTTTTAGTTTGACTGGAATCTTCGATAGGCTGAAACACGAGCTGGAAGATCTGCATACCCACATCGAAAAACAAACGCTGAAATTTTAATCACAATTTTGTTAACTTCGTACAAGATACACTGCCATTGAAATAATAGTTAATTATTAGTCAACTAATAGCACACACAAAAGACTATGTACATGTTTCTGAAATGAGGTCATATAAATGTCTAATAATAGTTATTTTTGCAATATTATAATAAGACAATAAGACAAAAAGTTATGTTTAATGTATTTGTGTTGGTTTTTAAAATTAAACAAAAGCTGCTTCCATCCTATATTTGTGATAAAACTACGAGATTTGAAAACTTGCACAAATATGATACTAGAAATAAGACTGATTTTAAATTAGAAATAAAAACAACGTCTAGTCATAACTTATATAGTTCTATTTTGTGTAAAGGTTTGTCAGAATTTAATGGTTTGCCTTTGGAGTTGAAAAACTGTGATAATCTAAAAGTGTTCAAAAGACTGATTCGTGCACATCTACTAGAAACTTTTTGATGTACTTGTATTTTGCGATATTTTATTCAGTCCTTACGTCTTCTTTTGTTACTTAATGTATTTTATGCTTTTGTTAATATTAATATTTTTCTATCCTGTATGTTTATTTATTTTATTTTATTCTATCTATTTTACAGAGTTTTTTGTATAGCTATTTATGCTAATAAAGATTATTATTATTATTATTATTATTATTTAGTTCGGTCATTTGAATTTTTCAGTCAAATACGCATGAGCATAGTCGTATACCACCAACATGATGGCACCTCCTGGTCCCAGTCTCATTACCTTGGGTAGCAATCCTTTATATAGTGCGAAGAATCTGGAAAACACATGATAAGATAATCAAAAAATCGTTTGTAAAATAATTATTTATTTGTTCATAAACAACAATAATAATTGTTCTGATTATACCTAATCTAAATGTAAAGAAAAATAAAAAAATATATAAAAGGGTTGTAAAAAAGCCGGCTTTTTCCACTTTTGGCCAGGCCAGTGGCTAAATTGGCTAAAAGTGGACTTGATTGGCTAAAGATGGTTTAAACCGGCTAAAAGGTGGTCAAAAGCGGATAAAATGCGATTGGACACCAATAATTAGCCTCAGCCCAATGTCAAGTAATTATTGTTAAAATTAATTGGGTACACGTTAGCGTATCCTCAGCCATAACCGCTTTTCGGTAGCTAAGGCCAGTTTTTCTATATTATTATAACAGGTTGCCTCACTTCGCCTGAGGCATCGAGATGATAGAAAAATGGGATCGGTAGGTGGAGCTTAGAGTAGCTGCAATATGGCGACGTAGACAGGGGCGAACTGGCCGACAGATAGAAAAACTTCAGAATTGTTACTCGTTACTCTAGATTTAAACTTCATCCGAATTTATTTACAGTTACATCATATTTTTGATTTATTAATCATAATTGTTTCAATTTACTATTCACTATTCTTCATAATATTATGTATGAAGTATCATAAAACAATCCGGAAAAGTATTTTCCAACCGTAAAACTGAATTCATGTACAAAACGAAACAGTACTGGAGTAGACTTAAATAAAGATGAATAGGACAGATGACAGTGAACAAGAAAATTAGTGAATTGAATTTTGAATCTTCTATTGCGAGCGAAACGTGTTGATATGTACAGTCGTGTCAGTCGTGTGCATAAATCCAATGTACAAAATGCAGGACAAATTTGCGGAAGACACGTCCACACACGCATATATTTTTATCGGGCACAAGAGTTTGAGGTAAATGCGACACACAATGTAAGTTTTTACTAATGGGGACGCGGCTTTACAACGGATTTATGCAAACGACTGTACAGGGTTTTTCACCCTCCTTATCTTTTTTATTTGACGTTGCTGAAGAAAGAGTCGAATAAAAGTTTGATGGTTTCAAGCGAATTTTTCAAAAAACTTATTTCGCATAAACAGGGTGCCTCATAAATACTGAGCGTGGTCCAACTTTCTTATTTCGAATGAGAACCCTACTTTTTTGATCGATTATTAAATTCTCGTAAAAATTCTAAATATTTTCTATATAGCATACCCTATACCTAAATTTGACGCATAAAAAGATATTGACCTCGAAAAAGTGGCAATTTAATAAAAATTGCTGAAATCAGGTTAACATACTGGCATCAACCTGTATGCATTTTTGTTATTTTGATAACCTATATTCGAAGAATATCACATTTTGTCTCATCTTTGTAAGGAATTTTTAACAGCTCTGCAAAAAAATCTATCAGGCATTAAAACAATCACGATAACCAGGCACTTTTTCGAGGTCAATATCTCTTAGTATGATACAAAGGAAATATTTAGAATTTTTAGGAGAATATAAAAATCAAATAAAAAAGTAGGGTTCTCATTTGAAATAAGAAAGTTGGACAACGCCCAGACTTTCTGAGGCACCCTGTATATGCGAAATAGAGTTTTTTCAAAAATTTACTTGAAACCATCAAACTTTCATTCGAGACGCTTATTTCAGAAACGTCAAATAAAAAAAATAAGGGGGGTGTCAATATATAAAGAAAAACCTTATACATAAAAAGGAAAACTGAAAAGTGAGGGAGAATATTGTTATATATTTCATATCATACTTCATGATAATTGGAATTACCTGTAACCAGTTACATTTTGAGTCAGCCAGAAAAATAGAAAAGTCATTATATCAAAAGAATCAAAGGCTATTATTATTATTCAAATATCAATCACATACCTGCTCTGCGAATTTTTGAAATAATGATAATAATTATTATTATAGATAATAATTATTCGAACATGTTCTATCATGAAACAAAATATTTAATTTATTGGTTGCTGGATTCTGGGTTTTAGGGTCAATGAAAATTCCAGTGCCCACGTTTTGACCAAAACAATTGTTTTTATGTAGCCCTGATCAATCCTGGAGTTTTCATTGACCCCAAAACCCACAACCCAGAAACCTTAAAATGATAAGATTGGGTCTCAAGATGCGATAAAAAAGATATTCAATTTTGAAAATTATTCTTTCTACCTAAGTAGTAGGATGCAAGGTGACTATCAAAAAGAAATAATGATAATTGAGATTTTTTTATTGTACTTTGGATAGTATAGTTTTATCACTTTTATGACTTGTACCTACTATTAGCTTCAAGATCACTAGGAATTCAAAAAAAAAATCACTCGTATATCTAGGTTTGTACTTCGCATCAATGCTTTTCATTAGTGAATACCTATGAATTTAGTTCTCTGCCTTTGACTCGGCTATCATTGTCCAACACAATTTGATCATAGCCATGACTGAGTAAATTGGAAAAAAATATTGGAATCTTCAATATAATGTGATTAAACATTTACAAATCTCAACCATATAAATATTTCAGTAAACTCGACACAAATTTCATATCCCGGTCCTGTATTATGCTATACCAACCTATGAAATGTGATTCCAGTCGATTTTTTATTATCAATAGCGTCTCTACTCGCACAACTCCTCAGATCTCATGAAACCATAATTAAGAAATGTAACAACTCACAAAAATCACAAAAAATAATCCTCACAACACAGCCAAAACTCAGAAAAACTTTTCTAGAAATGTAAACAGACACTTTGACAGAACGAGCACGGTAAGATGGCGGAAGTGATCCCATTTTAGTCACGTGATGTCGTCTCCACCCCTTTCTACCTCCATGGCATGAGGTAAGAGACTGAGGGGGGGGAAGACGTTATCGGTATCTAGCGTCTTCTGTAGACTGAATCCTGTCATTCGATTGCATCGGTCTGCATCTTATCGTGTCATGTGTCATTCGCAAGGTTGCCAGAAGTACTGTTTCAAAAGAAGATCTACTGATTTCGCCCATGGGCTTCTGTTCTACTGTTTTTGATACGGATCATCTGGCAACACCTGACACAGATGACGTCATGACCGTAAAAGTGAGGCAACCTGTTATATACTGATCTTGAGCTAAGGCCGCACTACCAGTAAGTAAGAAGAAGTATGGAATGATTGGAATGTTAGGTTTGTACATACTCAACAAACTTAGGAGATGTCTAGATTAGTATCATGGGCTAGATAACGAAAGAGCTGAAAAATTGGTTTTTGTTTACAGGATTTTGAAAAGTAATCCGGATCAAAATTATCAAGATTTTGATTAATCATAAATCAGATGAATATGATTAATAACCCATGCGATGATGACACATTTTGGTCAACCATTATTACCTCTCTGTAGGGATTATTTGTTCTTGAATAATTAATTGATTTACCACGGCAGGTGATCAGTAATCGTTAGCCAAAATGTGTCATCATCGGCCGGAGTAAAAGAAGATTTTTACGTTACACTTTTTACGTTTTTGTGATTTTTTATTTTATATTGTGAAGTTCCCTTTATTTATCACGAAGTTCAAGTTAGTCTACGAAATTTATGTGAGTTAATTAAACATGTCTCAAATCAAGATCTTAACCCGTGAAAGGATGAATAAAACAATGAGAAGCAACAAATCTTTTTCCGCCAAAAAATTTAGGTGGAGGACTGTAACAACAATCTGTAGCATTCATATCCAGAAGAATACGTCTTCATTCATATCCTAAAGAAAACATCTCTCTCTTTCTGTCAGTTTCCATTCACAAGCGCAGTAGTAACGGTTCATTCCGATTTCTATCATTTCCTAAAGTGTTGAAAGGCCAGGAGTGCCTACAGTGACTATACTGAAGGAGTGCCTTGCCAACGACCAGCATTTGCACTGGTTTTTTTTTGTGATAATTTAATTGTTTTTAAATATTTTTGGAATAAGATCTTTACTGGTCCATCGTATTATTTGTGACTTGTGACCACTGATCTAAAACCAATGAATAAGCATAATGAATCCGCCATCTGAAGCAAATGTGGCGAGGCATGGGCGAAAATATGTGTTTCTGCGTCTGTTTCACGGACATTTTCGAGCAGAGCTCGGAGATGCTCATCATGCGTAGTAGAATTCAATTTATCGATCCGCCCAGATGTTTACTCTGGCGGTCAAGTGAACTAGTCCCGTACTACATCGGTTTCCGTTTATTTATTAAAATTATATTTTGGCTTGGGCATATCAAGTAATCTGGACAAATAATTATTTCCTTACATTGAGTTTTCTAAGGCTTTAGAGAACGAAACCTTCAAAAATAATGGCACCATCATCCAATTTTGGACGTATGTCTGAGAAATTCACTGTATCGCTATCCTTGTCGAGTTATATCTATCTGCGTTGCCGAAAACTGACCTGCTTTGGACGCGGTTGCCGATTTGGGCAAATCTTCATCAATGAAAATTCCTCTGTGTACGAAATTGATACAATGAAAATTAAGGAGGATCGAGTATTGTTCATTTTTCAAGAAGGTGCATCAAGGTTCACTATTCTAGATTATCGCATGAGACACATTTACAAATTTACAACCATGATTTCGTGTGAATCAACTCAATGTTGAACAGCGGTGATGATATTATTTCATATCATAAATAATTTAAAACATTTTTGTGCTACTCAAAGCTTAATCACTAACATTCATTAAATAATGATTTTTTTGTGCATTGGATACAGGCGATACATAGTAAATATTAGTCCTAGTACACGGCAATGCTGCCTTTAAACAGCAACCTTTTTCAGGTATCGATTTTGAAGGTACTTTCATAGTAGGTTTCAACTTGAAAACTTCTACTTTCGTGCTTGTGAAGTGTTGTATTGTGAGTTTATTTGTGAAAAATGGTAAGATTGTGCTTGCTGTGTCAAAAACTGGACCATTCGGATCCAGAAATCCCCTTTCACAGGTAAGTGTCAAATTTGCAATGAGCATTGACTGGAGAGGGATCCAGTGGTGTAGAGTGTAGGCATCATCATATTTCATTCATGAAAATGAGGATTTTTCAATCTTTATGAAGTTTGAATGTTTGTTTTTATTCGTGAATAGGTAACAACGAAAAAATGAAACTGATTTGGAAAAAAAGCCTGAATGGTAGTGTTTTATGCAATGGGAACCGATTGTTCTCAAATAAGAAAGGATATTCATATCACTTGAATACCTATTCCATTATTTCCTCGATTATTTCATACACAGTCAAGATGAATTATTTATTGGATACTTCCTCAACTGTCTTATTTTCGTTTTTTTCATCACAATAAGGTTGAAGTCTTAAGTAAGAATGCTTACTTTTACAATATTATTATTATTATTATAATCACTTTTTAGAGCTTTTAAAACCTCGCGTTTATCTCGAAATTAACTTTTTGACATATCGCCCTCTTTGCCTGTACCTTTCAATTGGAATTAAAAATTTTGACGACGCCCAGTCTTTCTTCCTGTAAAAGCGAAATATAGTTTTTCCAACAATTTGCTCGAAACCAATCAATAGACTTTTATGAAGGGACATTTTTGTCAGAAACGTCAAATAAAAAAGATAAAGGGGGTCTCAATTAATATATAAAAAAACCTTGTACAGGGCACAGCTAAATGGACCCCTCAATTTTTTTGGTATAGTCATTAGTCAATCATTTTGGTATAGTTAAAAATAGTTTTTCGGTCATTTATTTATGATACTTTTCGCCTGTAGGTACATATACTTATGTATTAGAAACAAGAAAAGTAAAACGTTGCTGTTTCCTATTTTTTATATTTCTTTCTTGTTAGCCAATTTTAGATTTCCAAAAAATGAAGAGATGCGAAATATTTGGTGTTCTTTAGTGGGGATTGACGAGGACCGACTTCGAATCAAACCTCCCTTTTTGTGTTCGGCCCATTTTAACCCACAAGACTATTTACGTAACATTGATGGAATCAAATATTTAAAACCGGGAAGCCAATCATGACTCACCGGATTTTTGAAAGTGAGAGGTAATACCTGATTTATTTAATTTTTGATGATAATTTATAAAATTCACTTGAAAACTGCATACTTTCTGCACCCTTATTAATATCATAAATCTAGATAATTAATCAAATCACATTGAATCATCCGTTTTTCAGTTCTGATACGGGGTCTGATTCTTTGCATTCCGAAATCCCCCAATGTCCACCCCTAGAGGCTCCGATTAGCAAAAGGTAGAGAATATTATTCAATATTAAACAGCCAGTTGACATTTCATGTGCTTTTCAGTTCCGATTTTTTGAAAGATGAATCGTCTGAGTGTCAACCGCTAGAAGCTGCAGAACATTGTTCTCCAGGCAAAAGGTAGATATCCAATCAGTGGTAATAAAAATCTCATTCAATCAACCGTTTTCAGTTCTGATTCGTTGATCCATGAAGGATCTAAATGTCCACCCTTAGAAAGTATGCAACAAGATCTTCCTGGTAAAAGGTAGAGACAAATAATCAAAATAAAATGATCTTAACTTTTGATTATCCCTTTTACAGCTCCGATACAGGTTCTGATAATTATGGAACCACTGAATGTCCAACTTGAATGTATTTAAAAGACTGCTCAGGGAACATGTCATTGTATGTCAACATTTTAAACTGTGGTGTTGCTATACTGTTTATATTTCCACCTGCATATGTTATTTTGAACATTTCTACTTTTTACATCATACTACTTCAGATTATTTGATTATTTTATGCATCTTGAGTATACTTGAATTATTATTTTATACATGCTCATAAATTATTGTATTATAATATATATTTTATACACTGTCATTTTTATAACTCATGCCAAATAAAGATATATGATTATTACAATCATTTGTTTGTGTTCTTTGTTTTTTATCTTTGACCATTAGTATTTTCATAGTACTTATATTCATTTTTATTTTATTTTGCTTTACCGATAATAGTACATTTTTGTATCTAGGACGGAAAGTAGATGATTCTGACGAGGGTATAGGTATCAGCCCGAGCGAAGCGAGGGCAGATATTAGTCGAGTTAAAATCATCTTTCGTCCGTTACATGCATTGAAACAGAACAACAATTTTTTTTTTAAGACGCTAGATTTTTGTTATTGCATAACTTTTAATTCTGAACAACTTTTCTTCATGACATTTTGCTGCATTCTTTCTAAATTGTGGTACCTTGGTCTTGGTACAATTTTTATATTTTTTGATCTACCTTGTATTCTTGAATGTATAACTTGCAGCCATTTTAAGAGCACCTAATAATAAGATTATTGAACGTGCACCAACTTTCGGCAATATTTTGTATTTTGGTTGTCATTTTATTCGGAACCGTAATTCATTATTGTCGGAAGAACAGCAAGAGATTTAATTTTTAATGTTATGAAAATTTCAATTTTTATTGATTCAGAAAGTCAAAAATGTGATTTACTGTCATATAAGAATAACGACATAGGTACCTACCCAAATTAATATTCATTTATATTTTTCATACAAAACGGTAGAAACTCGAAATGTGCCGCCGCTGTTCCAGATGAAAATCGAGTTCGGACTCATAGTGTTGTCTCTTTCGCACTTATTGTGATGTTGGCGTCAAGACTAATACCATTTTATGAATGGGATGCCCAGTCTATAGTATTTAAAGTCAATGTTTCCTTACAATTAATTGTCCGAATAATAGATAAATTATATCAACTAGTATAGGTACTTAAATTGTAGTTACTACTTCTTGATTCTTCAATTTTTCATAAAAGTTACAATCTGTTTATCAAAATGTATACACATATTCTTAACACGTTTATTGGTTAATCAAAAATAAAAATTATTAGGTTCAATGAAAAATATAATATTATATTCTAAGTTTGGTCCTGTCCACAGCACGTCATAATGACATTATTTGGTTGCAGTGCGCAAAATCCAATTTTCGGGAAATGTTCGAGTTTATTCACATTTTTCGGTCGTAATTTAGAATTTAGCCATTTCGAGTGCAGCGTTTTGCTCATCTAGTTGTCCGCATAAACCGCAAAGAAATGCTCTACATCGTGGTGCAAACCGCATATTTTTTCATCGATTCGTTAAAAAAGTACGAGTGTCCAAACATAGGCGAAAATTTCGGGTGTACCGTTCGTTTTGTTGAGTAGTTTAGTTGAGATTCTCACTTTTTTGTTTTTCTTTCTAACATCAACTCAAAAATAACTTATCTTACGCGGAACAGAACAAATCTGAAGTCTATCTTTTTGAAATATTCAAATTCACAGGGGCCGTTTCAAAAGTATCCCTCGAGGGATTTCTGAGGAAGTCTCCTTAAGTCTTCTATCTCAAGACATATACAGTAATGATCGTCATGAAGGTGGTAGGAAATGTTCAAAGTAACACAATAAATGCATCTATATTCTATTTAGTGAGTTTGAAAATTACGAAAAAACCTCAAAAACAGTTTTGACTTTGAAAATGTATGTTGTCTAGTCGGAATAAAGTTGGTCACAAGCACATGCACCAGAAAGACCAGATTTTCCTCGTCAAAACGAACCAAAAAACAGTCAAATCGGTCAAGGGATTCCCAAGTTATGGGCAATTCAGTAACATCAAGTTAGACGGCGAAGCTGTCTTATTCAAGAACTTAGAGAGAAGTTCCGGGGGGCAATTTTGTAGACAATATCGTCCCAAATCTATTAACGTATTCTTTTTTAGTGGTTCAATGGGGAAAATTTTGGAAAAATCAAGATTTTCTTATTTCACAGTACCGTTATGCCCCCTTGCGGCGATCCTGTCACTTATGCAGTTTTTTTTCTATTTTCATTGTGTTTTCCATACAAACTTTCTATCGGGAAGAAAATAAGGGGTGAAATAGTGTATTTTAATGTCTTTCTCGGTAAGGGAACATTTTATCGCAAATTTTCAAATGATGAAAAGTAAAAGCTCGAACAAAATGATATTTTGCGTGTTTCATCACCTTAGCTACAGCGAAGACGAGAAAGGTGTTACTGCTGCCGACTTTATTGATGCCCTAATAAAGCACGCAGTAAGGTTGGGAACATCAGCTCTTTTTTTTCTCCACAAAAAAAAGTTTGGCCAGTTCTTGAAAGGAAAAGGTGAAAACATGAAAAAAATTTGAATGGCCAACTGTTGTGGGTGACAATGTGATATCAATGGAGACCAACAGAGTATGTTATTATACCCTATTTGTTATTTTGACCTGATAAGATATTTTTCAAAAAGAGTCCTTTGTTCATCCCAGAAACTATAGAGACCAGCGCCAATTTAATTTTTTTCAAACGACCACAAGGTTTTTCAAGCTTTTGGCATTTGCTTTGACAGATTCTTGAGTCACATTTGAAAGTTTTTCAGTGTTCTTGAATCTTGAATGTTGATTTCTGAATATGTGGACTCTCGCAAATGAGCGATTCAAGTGAACTTGTTTAATTTTTCAACAGTAATTTTTTCTGAAGAATTCAAACTAGAATAGTTTAGATTATTTTGGCAACAAATTAAATGGTCAGTATTTCAATGTTATGGACAGTACTCTTTGCCATTATTTTATTTCCCTTGGTCAGTATGATAATAAATGGTCGGTTGAAATAATGAAGGGTCAGTAACATAAAGAAGTGGTCAGTAAAAATAATAAATGGTCAGTATAATAATAAATGGTCGGTTGAAATAATTAACGGTTAGTAATATAAAGAAATGGTCAGTAAAAATAATGAAGGGTCAGTAACATAAAAAAGTGGTCAGTAAAAATAATAAATGGTAGATATAAATAATCAAGTGTATAAGTATCATAAAAAAACGATCAAATAAATTAGTAAATGCCTGGTGAAAATAATGGACAGTCCATAAAATTGATAAGGCGACAATAAAATAATGAATAGTTGGTCATATATTTTATTTCGTATAAATACAAACATTTTTACAACGGAACGAAACACAACTTAGTAAAGAGAAAACACTCTGCCTTTATGTCATGATGAAGTAGTCAGATAGGTTCCTTTGAGAGGCGGATTTAGTTTGGGTAAGTTAGGGTTAGTTTGTGTTGGTAATAGAAATTGATGAAAAATATGCAGCGGCTCGTTGGTTAGCACTAGGTTAACATTACAATTATTATTATACATATATCATAATTGACGTGTTCTGTATTGGTATTATGTGTATCAAGTTTGGGTTGGTATGAGTTAGTTAAAATTATTACTGACTATTGCATACTGGCCATTTATTATTTCTTAATTGTACATTTGTACAATTATTACCAGCTAAGTCATACTGACATTTCATAAATTTTTACTGACCATTAGAATCACAATAGTGAACATAGAAATACCGGCCAAATAGTACTTTTACTGCTCAAAAATTCCATTTTTACTTATCATTTTTAACAGAAATACTGAGTCTTCTACAATATTATACTGACTGCTTGTGATATTATACTGTACATAATGAATTAAATACTGTTCAGTTTATTACAACCCGATTATTTTAGCGGAAACTTCATCGTAATTTTTTTTCTCAATAAAGAATCTATTGTCAAGAGAGTATTGGTCTTGAAGCTATGGATTTCTTATCTTTTGATCAAAAAAAAACAAAATCACTGATGTTTTTTCTACAGTTCATTTTTTATTTAGAGTTACAGTGACAAATCAAAATTAGAGGTTGAGGGTTGGCAAAAAAAATTAAATGTCATAAAGTGCTCGCTAATTGAAATGAAATGATATAATATTTGATTATAAACTTCATTTTCTCGATTAAAGAAGGGTTTTGATCATCAATTTCAAAATTATCATCACTGTCTATGCATGAACGTTTTTTTCTATCAACATAGCAAAATAAAGCGAATCACAGTTCAATCTATGACTATCGTGAAAAAACATGTTTGCCAACCTTTAACCTACAATTTTGATCTGTCACTGTAACTTTAAATAAAAAATGAACTGTGGTATGCATATTATTGGCTTATTGAACATACCCTTCTTCCTTGTACACAATCGTCATACTTCTAATAGTGCCTCTATATTTGATTTGGCCAGGGAAAGGCTGAGGACCCTGTATTCTAGATTTGGCGACATCGAATGGAATATTGATACATGACGCTAATGTTCCCGACACAAATCCTATGGCAACCTTTCTCAGGAACTCTTGTAATGGGTCCTAGAGAAAATTTTTCATATGGAGTTATTTTATGAAAAGCTTTGCAAATACACTCCTCGACAATAAATTCCAGACAAGAATAATTTGAGGTAATTTGATATCCCTGTAAGTTTTTTAATCTTTGTCCGATTTTGACAAAATTTTTACCAAAGTGTAGCCCCTTCGAATATTGAACCACTAGAAGCATAAACAAACTATATTGTGTGAGTCGAACATGTCAATGTAAACATGGGGGGAAAGGGGAAAAGCAAGCTCCTTGTTTGCCATATTTACTTCCTTGAAATACCTTTCACCAGATTTTCTGTCACCAATTCAATAACAATGACTTGAAGTTCAGAAGTTCACTATCATCAAATAAATGTATTTCTCTTCAATATTCAAGAAGTGTGTAGCCTTTTTTTCATCGCTACCACTACTTCTCGTTGAATAACCGAACGATTTTCCTTGATCTTTTACACTAAAATAAGAGGAAGTTTTATCACAAACGGCAACGTTGGGCACAATCGAGCTATTTGAAATGCGTTGCCATGATGGTAATAGATGCTTCAAAGTGACGGTTGTTGTCATTTTCCAGTTGAAAATTATTTATTTGTGCTCGAGAAGAGGATTTAGTGTGGCAATTATACCAAAAAAGTGCTGTGTTTGTGGAGCTTCTTCATGGACGGTTGGATTGTAGAGATCTTATCACAAATGTGTCAAAATAACATTACATAAACATAGACAAAAACAGAATGTTATCGACTCAAACAAATCGTGTATGTTCGGGGTGCTATGCTTGCTCTAGTGGTTCAATGTTCTAAGTGTAGCCCTATGTCTCGAGACATCACCCTTCATTTTGGTTTTCATTATACAGGGAGGAAGAGAAGCTACTTTTTTACCTTCAAGTTTTTAACACCCTGTGGAAAAATTGAGCGGCAAAATTCATCTTTATTATGTTCTGTTGTTAAGTGCAATCTTTTCTCAACAAATAGTACATTTTGTATCAAGGGCGGAAAGTAGATGATGACGAGGGTATAAGTAGCAGCACGAGCGAAGCGAGGGCAGATATTAGCCGAGTCAAAATCAACTTTCGTCCGTGGTGCAAACAGTTCTTTTTGTACAACCAGTTTGTAATCATTCATTTACTCTTCCGTATTCTTTTGTGGTGCGAATTCATTATCGCCACCGAGATTGTCACGTGATTAGTTCCTTCTAGTATGCCAGACTGTCACGTGGTTAATATATTCAGAGGCGTTGGGATCCAAGAAACCGTTGCTAAGCGACCTACTTTTGCGCCCGCGGGCGCGATAGTACTTTTAGTCCCGGCTGCCAAAATAAGCGACTTTCCGCCTGCTTTGCATGCATTGAAAAGTGAACTTTACGTGTAGGTTGTACGAAAATGTTTTTTGGTCATGTCAATATCTGCTTTTTTAGAGAAGATAGAGATGTTTAAATAAAGTGCTGCAGTTTTTCGATATTTTATCAACAATGAACATATAGAATTGCAAGAAGTTCAGCCCTATGTCTTGAGATATTATCCTTGATTTTGGTTTTCGAAAAATACAAATGGCTTGTTCATTATACAGGGAGGAACAGAAGCTACTTTTTTACCCTCAAGTTTTCAACACCCCGTGGAAAAACTTGAGGGTAAAAAGGTAGCTTCTGTTCCTCCCTGTATAATGACCAAGTCATCGGTATTTTCCCAAAACCAAAATCAAACGTAATATCTCAAGACATAGGGCTACACTTTTGTATAAATTTCACTAAAATCGGACAACAAATAAAAAAGTTATAGGGATATCAATTTGACTCAAATTATTCTTGTCCGGAATTTATTGTCGGGGAGTGTAGTTAGTAAGGAAAACAAATCACTTCCAATTTTTTCAATGCATGAATGATAAACCTCAAGCTAAATGGAACATTAGTTTGTGATATGCTCATACAATTTTCACTTCATCACTATAAAGAATATAACACATTTTATTGTCCATAAAATTGTTGATTAATTGGACATTTTTCTTCTCTATTCACAACCAAAAGTCACCAACGTAAACAAACTTACACGTGATCAGGCATGGCGAAACGATTGAATTGGACACATGTGTTGTTTTATCTCACCTGACCTTTCTATCATTTCCCTTTGTTTGATCACGTGTAATCTGTTTACAATGGTGACTTTTGAATAGGGTGTAATCATGTTGTATTCCGCATTCGCCATCATTGTTCAATAATCGAACAGGGTGGACCCGAAAAGCTAAAGAAACATACAATGAGAGATAAAAATTATTATCAATCTCATTTATCATACGGAGAGTTCATTATTGATTAATATTCACCAATCAATCATCTTGACCATTAAATGTATATATTTGGTTAAACACAGCTAACAGTGAAACGAAGCAGACCAGCAAGTGAAAGTAGCACGGAGGGAAAAATATCCATACTATAAATTTCCCATGGATTCATATATTGATGTTGTCATGGGAGACACCTTTGTACATGATTTAGAAAAGCAACAAGTCACATGACACTCATTAGCACCAAATCGTGAAAAAGCAAATCAATTTCACATGGAAATATTTTTAAGATGACTTTTAGTAAAAATTGCTCGAAAAATTGCCACCACACAGTTTACCTTATATTCAGGTAATACCCCTTTAACAGTGTGGTAAAAACCAAAATAAACCATATTGAAAACTCCATTTCTGCAAATAGTTGCTGTAACTCCTTTAAATAGACCTTCAGACCCAAAACCGTGTTTCGAAAATATTTCTTTCGTTACAAGCCTAGAGAAAATGGACTGTAAAATGTACACCCCCCGCAAACAATCTCGAAAACTTACCATGTCTGAGGTCGCTCAATTCCAACACCCCGATTTGCCTGCATCTGAACTTTCACAACCTCAAATGGGTTAACCAGAATAGCTTCTGTGACTCCTGCCCCAAATCCCGCCAACGAAAATGTCTGGAAGAATTATTATGAGTACATTTTTCCCTGATCCTTCGCCTACTGTACTCACCAAAGGTGTGGGAGTAGGAGACCCAAACATAAAGAACTGTTTATACTGTTCAAAAGTAAAAAACTAAAAATCAAAACTGATTTAGTGAAATTTGGAAACAAAAAGAGAAGGATTACTTTGACAGCCCGTTTTGGAGTTTCAGCCAAAATGGGGGGTAATATTCCTTTCCAATAAGAAGTAATACCTTCTTGTCTGTTCATTTTTCTGAGGCAGTCGAAAACTCCATTGTAATATTTTGGGTCATCTTTTATCGATCCATTTCCAGTTTGAATCTGTAGCCTGGTTTTTACCAGGTCGAGAGGGTGCATTATGCATACTTCTATGAAACCTGGTAATCAGAAAAAAACGGTAAAATCATGTTTCCACCATATTTTCTGCACTCTATCCCGATCTGCGAATCTGTTTTTATAATGATGTGATAACATTGCATTATGCATGTACTTTTATCTAGTACCGTGATAATGATATTTTTTTAATAGCTCCACATAGTTTTTCTATCAATGGACAATTTACAAATGACTTGAAATTTTATATACGTATTCCAGACCTCGTTCTAGACAATATTAGAAAGTCACCAGCGATTTTTTTTTTCAAAATACCCAAAAATATACTTTTTTTTTGGGCTTTGCCACATAGGCTCCCAGCCACTACACTAACCCAACGAACATTCGTTCAAGTGGCATACGTACATCTCAGACATAGAGACACTATTATAGCGATTCGAGAGAATGTTCTAAAAATCAATAAGTATAGGAATAGGGTTTAACACGTTTTTCACGCCGCCGGGGTCTCTCAGGACGACTTAATACAGGTAACACTAGACCACAGATAGAAGGATGTTTTACAATGGGATAAAATGAAGGAGTTTTCACCATGCCCTAAAGCATTCTCTCACACATTCTAACAAACCGCATAAGCATTTCGCGAATATTTTTGTCAGTTTGTGTCAAATACACAAACCCTTTAGCAAGAATAGGCAGCAAATTCAGCAGACCAAGCTCATCCAATAGATAACCAGATGCTCTCCGATTAAACTGGCACCCAAAAAGCCCATGATTCATATCGTCGATGCTAGAGTTATCGCATGCCCATACAGGGGTGTCTGAGAGGATCGTTTTGTGCAACAGCCATCTGATGTTCCCATGACCAAAAACGGCTCTAGCATAGGTAGTGAAGTGATTTCTGCTCAAAGGAATAGATTGGACAAGAGGGTTTGAAACCAAGGATATATTTGTTCTGGTGTAGTGGTTACGATTATTGACTGAATAATTTGTATACGATGTTTTCCACCAAAAATTTACTTAATAAATGAAAAAGAAAACGCAAATTACACTGAATGATCGAAAACGTGGCGGGGCCATATTACCCTCTCTCTCTCTCTCTCTCTCGAGAGAGAGAGAGAGTCATCCAAGTCAATGCGCCAGAACGAGATAGATAATGTATTCTGTGACGTAGTGGATGTTGATTGGCGCTCTTTAATCGGTGATTACTACATTGATAGAGGTCGTAGGTTGATTTTTTGAACATCAATGGCATCAGTACTTGCTAATCCTTATATTTTTCATATTTCTAAAAAATTTGCGAATTTTCCATCCCCAAAAGTACTTTTCGTATAATAAAAAATAAATAAAACGTGAAAAGCGAAAGGCTGGGAGCTCGGCTGTGAGAAAGGACTTATACGGTGGTGCACAGTAACTCAGTTTTAACTGTATTCTTCATCTTTTCATGCAAACATTTTAGTAAACTTCTTTGGTCTAATGTATAAGATACATTTTATCAAATAATTACATTTTTCCACATTAGAACAAACTTTGAATGGGCTCCACTCAGAACTTTCCTCTATTATAAGTAAATACTTACTAGAGATGAAGGCACCTTTTAACCGGATTTAGATGAGCAAATCAAATAAACCGACGGCGACGGTTTGTCTATACTCAATTTCGTTCATCATGAAACTGCATATACAGGGGAACATTAAAGAACAAATTTTCCACCCTTTTTGTCGCCATTATACACCTCTCTTCCATACATTATCATAAGATTGCATTCTGATCAATGTGGGCATCAGAAACAGAGACAGCAATAAATAATATTGCGCAATTGACTGATAACATTTTCTTATAATATGGGTGTATCTCTAGAGGGGATTCCGGGTTGTTACTTCCGTAATTTTTTGAGAAAATCCAAAACAAATGTAATAAATGTTGCAAATCACATAGTGTTTTGGTTACAAATATACGAGCAAAAATAATGATTATTATCGTTGCTCTAAGATAAAAAAGTACAACGATCAATGGGGAAATATGTAAAGATAAATAATGATAAAAATAGGATACTTCTGAAGAGGGGTCTATATCACATTAGACAAACGAAAACTAACAAATTTTCTATGAAAAACAGTATGACGTTTGAAGAGCTATAATAAGACGATCTAGGTGAGGAAATGTTGAGAAGTGTTGGGAAATTAGGAAAATTCATGGTACAAGCTAACGGGACAGGGGAGTGAATAGGGGTGCTGGGCCGGGTAATCATCTGGTAAGTATGGTGGAGACACATAATTGAAATGCCTTCTTACTGCTTACTAACTCACATAAACGATATTTTTCATTCTAAAAGGGAAAAAATCACTTTATTCATTTTTTCAATGATCGCATATTTTACTATTTATTGTGTTGCTACAGCCTTGTTGCTATGCTTTGCCAACAGTGACATTTGTGGTTGTCAAATTGTGAGTCTTTGGCAGCGTTGCCAACGATACGGATTTTTCCTTGTTTATACGAATGTTTATAGCATATTATACGGATGCGAATTTTGCAATGGATGACAAACGTTATTATTATCATCAGTTGTCATACTATGCACAAGCTCAAACGATTATGATAAGGATTTTATACGAACATTTCTGTAATATGAAAATTAAGTACAACGACGGCGATGTAAGTTTGGCAGGAGCTTCATGTCTCGCATGGGGGCGGCGCCACCGCCGCTCCCACGTGTAACATCACACAACAAGACAAACAAACGAATGCCAAACTAATAACGACGACGATGGTGAAAGTGTAGCAGGCGGGTTACCATGTCAAGCGTAAGGGCGTAAGGGCCGCCCCCACGACAAACATCCAGACTAACAGACAAACAAACAAATGCCAAACTTACGACGACGACGGTATAAGTGTAGCGGAAGTACCATTCCTAACTCAAACCAACCCAACAATAATAATTGTTATGTTGACCTTCTGCTAACCAACGAGCTTAAGTGTATTCTGTTCACGCACTATGTGATGTCGCTAAGGCGACATCAAGTTTGATTTTTGATTGCCAACCCAAACTAACCAAAACTAGTCCAAACTTAATTCACATTATACCTTTACACAACACGTCGTCAATTATTATGATTTACAATAATATTTGTAATGTTAACCGTTTGCTAACCAACGAACTGCTGCATATTTTTAAGTGTATTCAGTTAATGCACTATGTAATTTCGCTAAAGGTTGATTTATAAACTTGCCGTCCGCCGTTACGGTTGACGTTCGCCGGTGCCGCTAACATTGCCGTCGCCCAATGCATCTACAGTGTGTCTGCTTAAGTTGGCCACATATGGGAAACTTTTTTATTATTTATTTTAGGAAAAAAAGTTATTCTTTATAAAAAGTTCAGCATGTTCCAAAACCTAAAATGCAACCATCAGATATTACATTTTTTCAGTCGTATACGAGGTTTGTCAAAAAATATGAATTTCACTCAAGAGTAAAATTTGACAATATCGAAAATTGTTATAAAGAAAAATAAACACCACCATTAAAATGATTGTTTTTTTCTTTTTTAAATTTATTAAATTTTATAAATAAATTAATATTAAACAGTAATCTCTTATTTTAATTTTGGACATTTAAATCAATGCATTAATTCAAATGAAAAAATGTAATATCTGATGGTTGCATTTTAGGTTTTGGAACATGCAGAACTTTTTATAAAGAATAACTTTTTTTCCTAAAATTAATAATAAAAAAGTTTCCCATATGTGGCCAACTTAAGCAGACACACTGTATAAACTTTTATACCGTCGATTGTCGTCGAAGATTTTCAAATTTTTTGTTCACTTACTTTGAAGTTAATTTTTTTCAGTTCAGTGAGATTTGGTGACTGACTCGAGTATATTTTGGTACAAATATTAATTTTATGATATAAAAACATGAATTATGGGAACAAAAACCTATTGAGCCATTTTCCTATGGCTTCAGCTACGAACGGCGGACGGCAAAAGATGGAGATGAATGATCTCTAGCGGTGCGCCAACGGCAGACGGCATGATATAAATGTATGCAGGCGCGTCCATATGTCTATCTCGAACGTCAACCGTTAGCGTTAGCGGTAACGGCGAACGGCGAGTTTATAAATCCCACTTAAGGCGACTTCAAGTCAAGTTTGATTGTTCTGGACAATATGACTATTTGACAGCTCCAGTGCAGCTCCGGTGCGCACTGAGACAACAAATGGAGAACGCTATAAACAATTTGACAATGACAGGTGAAAGCGTAGCAACAAGGCGACAAGGTTGTTGCGTTGCAACACAGATGACAAATATGTCAAAATTGAAAAAGATGATCAATGATGATATTTGATATTTTATGATTTTTTCTTTTAGATTGAAAATATCGTTTGTGTGAGTTAGTAAGCAGTAAGCAATCAATTATATATATCTGTCACAGTAAAACCTGGTAATCAGTAAAAGCTAACTGTTACTAGGAAAAGTGAGCTTTTCCTGATTTGGAAACATTTAGCTAGTGAAAGCTGCTACACTGAAGATTATTATCGTAATTATAAATATCCTTTTTGGTCCGAGTTGGAATCCGCCGACAGATTAGACGCTCTGGAAAATACGAGAGTTATGAACCGCAGGTGTACAATGTGAACATTGTTCAGATACCGTATTATAGAAAATACTCAAGTATTCTCAGTAGGAGTTAGTCTGGGTTAGTTTGGGTTTGGCAAAAATTTTGATGTCGATTGAGCGACATCATTTAGTGCCCCGTGCACCTTGGGTTAGTTAAAAGGCGGAAATAAGTTTTAAAAAGTACTTTTCCTAACTGCTTTCAGTAAAAGTTGATTTGATAAAGTTTCTCCAACATTCACTAGTAAAAGTGTACAATATTCTTCAAAATTTAACATTTCCTAACGGATCAAGTAATTGCTAGCATCAACTAGTAAAAGCTAGCTTTCACTGAATTTCTAACATTCACTGTAACATATCCACCATACTGGGGCGAGTTCAGAAACGTCACACCCGGTGTGAGTGTGATCCAAGTGTCAAACACTAACCCTTCAGATAAGGCAAGTAGTTTTACTTTTTATTCATCTGTGCTTATAAAGTGTCATACAAACAGTTTTTATGATACTTTATGAGCAGGGTTGAATAAAAAGCAAAACGGCTTGCCAAATCCGAACGGTTAGGGTTTGACATTTGGATCACACTCGCACCGGGTGTGACGTTTCTGAACTCGCCCCTGGATACTGGCCAGGTTATTATTACCCCACCCAGCACCCCTATTCACTCCCCAGTCCCGTTAGCTTCTATCATAAATGTTCCTAGTTTCCCAAAACTTTTCTCAAAATTTCCTCACCTGTACCGACATATTATATGTCTACAAACATCGTACAGTCGAAATCATCAAGGAGAATTTGTTAATTTATGTTTGTCTAAAGTGATATAGCACCCTGAAGAGGAATTATTCAGCCTATTGATGTTATTATGACCACAAACTTCGCACGGATGACGGTAGAAAACGGGAGAGAGCCCTACTTTTTGGTATTGACACTCTATCGTCTTGAGCGTAGTGATTATTGAAACAGCAATACATAGCAAATGAGTTGATCAAAGGTTCCAGTCATCTAATTCGTAAGCTCCAAACTTGATTGTCAACAAATTGATGGTTCACTTCAATAATGGATCGCGATTGATGGAGCTTCAATCAAGGCGTTACGCAATGTCCTACGTGAGCGATCGGTTGCGACGTTTATTGTGATGCGAAGCGATGCGATGCGACGCGTCAATAATAAACGACTGCAGATCATTTGGAATGTCCTACGTAAGCGATTTCATGCGACGAGCGGCGTACTTACGATGCAACGCGATGCGACACAATCAGTTGGTTTGATAATTTCGTGCGACCTTTGACCACAGGCCACTATAGTTGTATTAGTTGACTGTGACTTTTGACGTTTTTGTGCGACTTGGACGTTTGATTGTCAAAACATATAAAAGAATGGATCTAGAAATCTTGATCAGTTCAATACAGGAACGTCCTGGATTGTGGGACAAGAGACATAAATGTTACCACAATAGACTATTAACAAACCGTGAATGGCAAAAGGTTGCCGAAGTCATGGGAACAACAAGTAAGTACAAAAGTATTTATTTATTTCTGTCTATAGGATGATGTTCAAAAAATACTTTCAATTTCTCCTTCGACCATACACGCTTGCGTGTATGGTCGAAGAATTTCTCTCTTACTATAATAGCTGCACGAGAGGAAGCATTACACTTTTTTCCTAAATTGTGGTGTTGAGTTTTAGAACAATGTTGGAAGGCCTTACGAAAAGATTTTGTTTCAGCTTCAGTGATTGATTCCAAATCGCGAATTATGTTGTGAAGCAAAGTGATTGCTTTCAATATATGCTCAGCATTTTCTACATTCGTTTCGATAGCTTTTTGTAAAATTCTGAATTTGGACACTATTGAGCCAAAAGAACATTCAACCACTATTCTTCCGCGTGAAAGACGATAGTTAAAGTTGTCTTTAGGATCACCTTTCACTGTTGCTTTTTCTGGAAAAGGTCTCATCAAATATTCTTTTAGAGGGAATTCGGCGTCTCCTACTAAAACATATGGTGCTTCTATATTAGATCCTGGCAAATATTCTTGTTTGAGTATTTCCAAACTTCCCAATTCAAGGGCCCGCTTAAGGGGACAATTATCAAATACGCCTGCGTAATTATCTTTAGCCTACATCAACCATCACAAACTTATAGTTTGCATCAGTTACAGCCAGTAATCCGATTGAAAAATAGCCCTTGTAGTTATAATACCTACATAGAACCAAAGTTTTTTGTTTTTTTATGCGGATGTGATTTCCATCGATAATTCCAATGCAGTGTGGATATTGCCACCTATCCCAAAAGTGTTGAGCCATTACTTTAAATACTTCCACAGTGGGTTTAGCCATGTGAACTGTTAATAATGTTTTCCATATTATGGCTACAAAAACTTCTATCACAATCTTGGAAACAGCTGATTTCGAAATTCTGAATGAGAAAGCAAGTTGCCGGAATTGAACCCCGGTGGCCAAGTACCTGTAACAATCAAAATGTTGTTTTTTGAAGTTTTTACAACATCATCCAGGACAACCCTTGCATAAAATTATTATTTTCATTCAAGTACAACTGAAAAATCGGAAAAAAATTGTTTTTATTCATTTTTTCAGGTGTTGCTGTTAAGAAAAAATGGAAACACCTGCGAGATACTTATTGTAGGGAATTAAGAACAATTCCAAAACCTCGTTCGGGAGCTGATGCTGACAGCGAACCAAAATATAAAGGCAAATGGCCTCATTTTGAGTGCATGTCATTTTTGAAAATAATAATGAAACCTCGCAAAACCACTGGAAACATCGAATAATCCGATGTATTGGAAGGTTTTTCTAACGAAGAAAGTAACAGTCCAATTTTATTGGAATCGGCTTTTATGAATTACACAGGTGAATGTATAGTTGTTGAAGAAATTAGTGACCCTGAGCAGCAGACACATTGCAAGGAAGACATCAGCAATGACATAACTTTGAAACCAGAAACTTCGATTTCCACATCTGGGCTAGACACAGAAGACTGCAGCATTATTCTCCAACAGAATCCATCGAATTACGTTCTCCAACAGACACCCTCACGTACCGTGCCACCAAAGCGCGCAGCTCCACCCAAACAAAGTCACTCTTGTAAGAAAAAAAAAGTTGACGATGAATTTCAAGAGGCTTTTCTTGAAATTGAAAAAGAAAAAATAAATATTCTTCGTAAAGAACACATCCAGGATAGTGATGATGATATCTGCTGGTTCAAGTCCTTATTACCGTAAATGAAACAACTCCCAGCATTGAAAAAACTACAGTTCAGGACAAAGATTCAGGAAACTCTGGATAAAGGAATTAGATAGCAAAAATAATTAAAATGTGACTATGCCTTCCTCGTAGTTTACTGTAATGAAGTATTAAAATTATAATTTCGTTAAAGCTTTTTAGCATGTAGGTTTAGTAAAAGCTAATAATTATTCGCTTTTTTTCTTCGACAGATATGGGTCGCTGAAAATTTTTAGAAACTAATGGAATAGCCGGTTCTATAGCTTTCAAAATGTAATCAAAAGTTGTTGGTAACATTCGAGCATACTCCTTGAATTTGGTGGGTTGACTTCTCAATAATTGTTGATACAGATGATGAAATTCACCATGTAAATACCTTTGCAAGTATATAATATTGGTTTTACGTCTTTTGCGTCGAGATTCTCTCACGCAATTGTATTTTCGATAAGAGTTTTCAAGCAAAAAAAATCTTCTGTCCATATACTTCATTTTTTTTTCTAGAGTTACAGTGACAGATCATAATTGGGGGTTATCCGTAAACGCGAGATCTGAACAACATAGGACAGCGTAGTCGCGTCGCATCGCTACGTCTCTAATCGCATTTAAAACGCATCGTATCGCAATAAACGTCGCAACCGATCGCTCACGTAGGACATTGCGTTAACGATTGTCAATCTCACCGGTACCATCAATCGAGAGCCGTCAATGTGCTTCATGTTTTCCAACAATAGCCGTCAACCGATTGACAATCGCTGCCCAGACAATAAATGCAGTTTGTGTGGTGGCGGTTGCAGTGGTTAATCCGAAATAATTCAAAAACGATCAAGATGTGTAAGATATACAGGGTGTTCCATTGGAAAAAAACCAAAGTTATTGATTTTTTTCAACTATCTGATCGTCTTTTGTTTTGTTTGTTATTTCACGGTTCAGGTAAAACCTAACAACTCCTACATCCCAAAGTTTTTTTTCTATCTCCAACAGGAAAGCCTGTGGGTATGGTACTAAATATCTCTGACAACCCTGTACATAAACCATTTTATCTCAAAATGAAATTCTAGGAATATCGTTTCATTTGCCAAATCGCACATTTTATGAACCACAAATTTGAACCGATTTGCCGGTATCCCGCCGCTTTATGACACTTGCAGCGATAAAGCGAACCAAATATATGCTTTACTGCTGGAATAAAGCGCTGCAGGCCAGCGGACTCATTCATGTCGTTCAGTGCGACCCGAGGTGAGACCGCTTGAATAAAGAGCTGCAACCTGCAACGTGACATTTCCCTGGACGCGACACGCGACCAGCTATGAAGACAAATAATTCAAAAGATTTTTTTCTTAAAAACTATTGGTTCTTTCACATTTTTTTGAAAATAAATAATAATTAAAAAAAATGTTCCAGTGAGTTTTGAAATTTTCAAAATTTGTGGTTACAGGTCTGTTGGTAGAACATTGGAACAAACACAAACCAGTCAGAGCCAATCAGCATTTCTAGTTTGCCAACTACTTCTGACTGACATTGACCAATCAATGAATCGCTGACTTAGTCCCCAGTACAGCGTGGTATTTCCGAACGGATACATTTGGTCGTGAAACTTAGTAAATTGCTTGCTTATATGTCAAGTGTACTAACCAGGGTTGTAAAAAAGCCGGCTTTTTCTACTTTTGGTCAGGCCAGTGGCTAAAAGTGGCTAAAAGTGGACTTAATTGGCTAAAATGGGTGATAAAATGCGATTGGAAACTGGGTCGCGGGTCAGGTCCGGGTTGGGAGTCGGGTCCGGTCATTATTGATGTCATTTTGGATAAGTACAGTGTCGAACTAGTGTGTTATAATACATAACTGACTAGTCACCAGTGAGTTATAGACTACAGTAAAATGCAGCAAGGACGTCGCCCGTGATTGGTCAGATTGGTTGACATAGATGTTGCCATGGTGATCGCCGAAGTAACAATGTATTAAATTTGGCTCTGATGTTCAGTTAGACAAAGACTTTGAGTTAGATTGTGTTTGGTAAACAAATTGTTTGATGAGAGACAGACAGGACACGTTCCCTGCTGCCTTTTACTGCCGTCTGTGAGTTATGGATTATAACTCACGTTTCCGTGGCAAACAGAGAAACAACCTATCACGTTCTGTGTCATGGTCTAGTCATTCTGACACTGAAACTTATATTTAATTATCATCTCTTAAAAAACGATTTCCTCAATTGTTGGATAAAACATTGTATAGCACTTGAGAATTTATACAAATCTTTCTCGCGTGACTTATTTTCAACACAACGCCCTAGTACCATAGATAACTATTTTTTGATACTTTATGAGCAGGGTTGAATGAAAAGTAAAACTGCTTGGCATATTTGAAAGGTTAGTATTTGACACTTGGATCACACTTACTTCGGGTGTGACGTTTCTGAACTCGCCCCAGTTTATCATTAATGGTTAGCCAAAATGTGTCATCATCGGCCGGAGTAAAAGAAGGTTTTACGTTAATCTTTTTGCGTTTTTGTGATTTATTTTATATTGTCAAGTTCCTTTCATTCATCACGAAGTTTCAGTAAGTATACTAAGTTTATGTGAGTTAATTGAACATGTCTTCGTGATTTGATTTGGTTTCAATTTCAGCCAGTTTCAACCACTTTTGACCAATTTTTATACTTTTAGCCAGGCCGGTTTGAACCGGCTTAAACCAGGGGTGGCTAAAACTCTGACAGACCTGGTACTAACCCCTGAAAAGAGTAACTTTGGGGTGGCCATGTCTTCGCACACGCAACTCTTCATTTTCATCACCTGGCGGTATTACAAGGCGATATATATTTTGGTGACCAAGTACACAATTCTTTCAAAAACATTACATACATATAGTTCTGATTTTTTTTTTAATACTCAGAAACATGCAATACCATTTAGTATTTGAACCCTGAAAATTTAATCAGAATCGGTTGAGCGGTTTTCAAAATAAATTCAGATATTATTTTTTTGAAAAACTTGTACAGGGTGATTCATTTTCAGCGACAGGGTGCCAGTTCTCATAAACCATTCATCATAGAGACTCAGAAAAAAAAATCTGTAGAGTGATGTGCTCAAGAGAAAATGCTGGAAATATATTTCAAGCTTCAAGGATCGCCGCAAGGGGGCGTAACGGTACTGTGAAAACAGAAAATCAACACATTCTCGAAATTTTCCTCATTGGACTATCAAAAAAGAACATGGAAACAGATTCTAGACTATATTCTCTACAAAATTGCCCCACCGACACTTCTCTCTAAGTTGTCAAATAAGACAGCTACAAGCCGTCAAACTTGATGTCACTAAATTGCCTATAACTTCGAAATACCTTGACCGATTTGACTGTTCTTGAGCTCATTTTAGAGAAGAAAATCTGCTCTTTCTGGTCCATGTACTCGATGTCGATTTTATCTGCTTTAGCCGATCACACAATATGAATTGTTAAGCCGAGTACAGACCAGTCAACATTTGTTGCCAACATTGTTGGCAACATACAGTGCTTTTCTTTAATGTACCGCTATTTTGTAGTACTTGAAGATATCGACTCAATATTCTAGGGTTTTAAAGCACTCATCAGGACCTTCAAAATGAGGTGTCACATGACCCCTATTCCTATTCAAAAAAAACATTCCAAGATGGTGCCCTGCCGCCATCTTGAATTTTTCATATGTCAATTTTATGTCAAAACATAGTAAACATGCTTGTATTTCATCACCTAGAATTTGAAATCTCTAAGTTGAGCCGTTCAAAAAATAAAAGGGGGGGGGGACATTAAAGTAAAGCACTGTATATCTATTAATAACAAACAGTCTCAATATAGTGGGGATGCAGTCAGAAATTGGCCAGGAGAAGTAAAAACAACCCTTTAATGCTAAATCAAGCTTTCGAGAACTTTATTTTCTCTTCATCAGGATTTTCTATAAAGTAAAAATGACAACGTGTTACAAATACAATTGACATTTTTTTGTACAATAACTCACCATTGCGGGTTTGAACTAAAGAAGGTTTACATAGATGAGAAAATACCGTAAAAATAAATAAAAATAGTCTTGAAAAATATAAACTCTTCACACAAAAACTAAATGAATTCACTGTTCTAACACCAATGAACGCAAACGACAAACAAACGACACAAACTCAAACTCAACGCTACCACAAACCAAAATAACAATAATGGCGTTCTGTCACAATGATTTTTAGAAGGAAGAGCGAAGGCGAAGAGCAGCGCTGCCACATTTAGAATGGACATGACGTTAGGTTCGGCGTAACGTTAAATTTGGAATTGAAAACCGGTAGCCATCATAATTATAATTTCAAAAAAACGTTTCCGCGTACAGCGACATTTTATTTCACTGTATTATAAATTTGGCTGTTCAATACCTTACAAGGAATACTCGTAATTACCACAAAAATATGTATTTAATCGTAGATCTACCGTAAAAACGGCGGAACTGGCACCATAGCTTGGCAGCATGAGATCCGCCCAGAATCACGAGTAACCAATACAAAAATAGCATCTAGCGCAATCGCAGTCTCTTCCTAGTACACATGAAATACTCTTATGAGGCATTTGAATGGGCTTGGTTATTCCTTTCTTTCTCAACGGCTGAAAATTGGCTTCACTTGTTGATCAAACGGGGAACCCGAGGTATATTTTAATAATAGGTATATGCTCGCAACTTGGTTCTGGATACTGGGCAACATATTTACCATGGTGAGCCACAAAACAGAATCAATGTTGTTGCTTGTTGAATGTATCCAGGTTTTCCATTTGAATTGGAAAACACGGTGTTGTCAACAAAATTATCTTGCCAACAGTAACAAGTGATGGCGAAGCGCATGAAAGAAGTTTAGTTATACCTATTAAGCTGTGCATTTCTTTTCCTGGGACCGTTTGGTGAATTCCACTGGCTTTTTTTGATAGAAAATAATATAATTTTGATTCTAAAAATATGGAAAAGCTATACTTATTGCATTACTGCCAATGATTACCTGATTTTATTTCTATCATACATAATATATTCAATAATGTAAAAACATTGAATGAAACATGATCGGCAAAAATCCTTTTTTTGGCCTTTTAACGTGAAACAATAAATAAAAAACTTGGTCCAAATCAAGTCCTAACACGGATTCCGAACTTACTGAAAAAAAATGAATTTATGGAAAATAAAAAAAAAAATAGGAAGTCCGGATGCAATTTACCACAGTTTATATAATATATTATTTACTACAAACATAATTATGAATTTTATACCTGTACATCATCATGTTGTTATTGTGGTAAAATAACAATGATAATAATAGTAGAATTATTAGTGAAGTGCGAGCTTGGAAAAACGTTTACCATTTATTTTTTTATCATGATAAATCGAGTGATGAATACAAATTTTCTTCAGTAGTTGTGACTAAATTTGGAGCAGATCATCATTTCACGGTAAAGGATAAAAAATGTTGCTTTTGTTTCATTTTATGTTTTAACATTTTTTAGTAAAAGTTAAATGGGGGATATTATAAATATGAATTTTATAGGTAGTGATATTGTGCTTGTAAAGATATTTTTGATGGATATGAGGAAATAATAATTTTTATCTCACGTATGAAAGACAAACAATTCATTCCAAATAAACATCAAAAAGATATTTGTGGGCACAAAATAATTCACAAAATGATTCATGAGAATATGAACACCCCAGAAATAATTTGCAAATACATACATAATATATAGGTATAGGGCAAAGGGACCACCTATGGCCATTACCCCACTTATGGCCACTGCCTCTATTCTCTTGAAATGATAAGATTCGGTGCAGCTTACAATTCAAATCCCGCGCGCGAACCGACGCGTTAGAATGTTAGGAGTGGGGAGAAGGTTATGAGAAGGGTGAGGATTGATTTGATTGATTGATATTTTGGTAACCTTTTTATACATTAAAAATACTTGAACCGCAACACCTTTCTTTTATTATATTCAACATATACCTAGTAAATATCTGGCCATAAGTGGTAAAATTATCTGGCCATAAGCGGGAGACCGATGGCCAAAAGTAGGGAATTTTACACCTTTTTTTTAAGTGTAAAAAAAATATTGATTCTTAAAAACGGATTATTTCATGTATTTACCTTGATAGAGAACACTTGGAAGTTTACGAATGTGTATAGATTTTTTTCTTTAACACTAACAATAACCCGTGACAATGACAAAATTTACATATTTTTCTTAAGCTGGCCATAAGTGGTGCCTCTACTCTATTTATTCATTTTTACAATCGTCCATTCAGATTTTACAAAAAAAAAACAATACAAAAGTAAATCATCCAACTATTATCTATAATAATCAGAAAGAGTTCTTAATGAATCCCTTTAAAAATCCCTAACTAACCTTAATATTTTTGTTCTTATACATGCATCGAATAGGTTAGGAACGGGAACTCACTAGGTAGATACAAGTGGGAATAGCATTTTTTTTCAAGCCTCTCTTGGTTCCCTGTAATTGAATCCTCACAAAAATCTTTTTCGAAAACTAGGTGGAAATTGTAATTTTTTTTATTGTCACTAGACAAGTTTTAGGTTGTTTAGGTTCTCACCCTCTGCCTTAGTAATCCAGGTTCTGATGAAGGAAATCAATGCCTTTTGAATATGCTCATTTCTCACTTCTAGTGCTTTCAGGTACGAGTCAACTTTTCACAGACACAATGATGATAACTAATAGTATTTTTTTAAAAAATTGTGAAATATGGCTGACTGAAACTGCCAAACTTGAAAACTCAACTTAACATTCACGTGACAATCTTGTCATGAACGGCGACTTGAGCGCTGTATGGTGGATGGACTGGTCCCCAACATAATATCGCCATTGCTCATTTACGAAAAACCTCTATACGCTAGGTTTCTGTGACGTCATGACGTCAGCTGTCAGACGGAAATATCCAAACAAACTATTTTGTATCACCTCAAAAGCTGACTTTCCACTCGGCTAATCAAATACGCACTAACGGGACACACGATATATGTAATACACCCAAAAATATAGTCCAAAGAAGTCCAAATTAAACACAAACACTGATTTCAAACTCACACAATACAGAACCAAATGTCACAAAAGCTTGTTTGAATACCAAATTCGGCCACGTCCAATCATATGGTGCCTGTGACGTTTTCAAAAACGTCGCGTATAGGGAATCCTTTATGATAGTGATATTATAATGGGGACCAGTCCATCCACCATACAGCGCTCAAGTCACCGTTCATGACAAGATTGTCACGTGAATGTCAAGTTGAGTTTTCGAGTTTGTCAGTGTAAGCTGGCCATATTTCATAATTAAAAAAAAAATACTATTAGTTATTCTCATTGTGTCTGTAAAAAGTACTGAAACGTACCTGAAAGCACTAAGAAGTGAGCAGTGAGCATATTCAGAAGGCATTGATTGCCTAAATCAGAACCTGGATTACTTAGGCAGAGGGTGAGAACCTAAACAACTCAAAACTTGTCTATGGACAATGAAAAAATGTACAATTTACACCTAGTTTGCGGAAAAGATTTTTTTGAGGATTTAATTACAGGGAACCAAGAGAGGCTTGAAAAGAACTGCTGTTCCTACTTGTATCAACCTAGTGAGTTCCTGTTCCTTAAATATTAAATGAATACCTATGTATTGGAACAAAAATACTAGTGGCTCTGGTACACTTTAGGACCCCTCGAATTTCGCACTTCTAATGAATTTATTTGAAAGATATCGTGAAATCTTGTACGTTTGTGCAAAAAAATTTATGGAAAAAAAAAAAAAATTATTGAAAAAAAAAAAGTTTGGGTTTGTTTGGGTTAGTTTAGTTTGGGTTAGTTTAGTTGAAGTGTCGTTTTTTTTTCAAAACCTCATATTCCATAGATTTTTTTGTTCAAATCTCCTTTATAACCTATTCTCTATCTATTGTATAAAAAAAAAGTGCGAATTCGTGGGGTCCTAATATGTACCAGACGAGACGACGGCTCTGGTACACTTTAGGAACCCTCGAGGACTTTTGAAGTGTCTTGTTTTTTTCAAAACCTCATATTCCATAAATTTTTTTCTTCAAATCTCCTTTATAACCTATTCTCTATCTATTGTATAAAAAATAAAGTGCAAATTCGTGGGGTCCTAATATGTACCAGACCCAATACTAGTTTTACATGGAGAGTGCCATGTAGGTAGCATATTTTTGAATGAGTTCTCCAGAGTAATAAAGGTTAGATAGGGATTTTTCGAGGGATTTTTTTAGAACTTGTTCTGATTATAATAGGTAATAATTGGATGATTTACTTTTGTATTTTTTTTTTTGTAAAATTTGAATGGACGAATGATGAAAAATGAATAAATATACCTATGTATGTATTTGCGAATTATTTCTGGGGTGTCCGTATTCTCATGAATAATTTTGTGCCTACAAAAATCTTTTTGATGTTTATTTGGAATACATTGTTTTTCTTTCATACATAAGATAAAAATTATTATTTCCTTATATCCATTAAAAAGATCTTAACAAGCACAAAATGGTTCCAGTACCTATAAAATTCATATTTTTTATAATATCCCCCAGTTAAATTTGGCGCCGTTAGTTCCCAGTCCATCCACTTCACTGGTGGCGCTTACAATAATCCAACGTCACTATTGTTAGACGGCGCTCTATAGGGGTTTCTTTATGCAGATCCATTTTTATTGTCAACAATATATGTGAACAATAATAATACCGTTCAATTCTTGAACTATTTACCTCGTTTCCTGGCAACGAGCCACATTCTTTGGTATGGACGCGCAACAGTGTTGACAACATGTATGCGAATACAAGTTGGTGTGTCAAACAAAATGTTGGCAACATGTTGACAACTTTTGTTGTTTGGTCTGTACATGCCTAAAGTCAAACCCCGAGTCAAATCTGTATTTGAGTTTTTTTCGAAATTTTCAAATGCACACCCACAATATAGATGCTTCCTTCCATCGTGTTATTTGGATAATTTCCTATCACTTTCATACAGATCATTTTTCTTTATCTTTTGAAATAGAAGAGTTGCGGAAACTTCATCAGGAATACCGCGAGGAATACTTTTGGAATAGCCCCTCTATAAATTTGAATGTGTCAAAAAGATAGACATCATGTTGGTTTTGATTCGCGTTTAACATTTTCTTCAGTTGGAGTTGAAAGAAAATCCTATAAGTGAGAATGCCATTTTGCGTTTTTTTTTTCTACGAGCACCTGACAAGTAGAATACAGTGCACCACTCACCAAAAATGATACGGTGGACCAGTAAACACAAAAAATAATTAAAAAAAATGAAATTAACCCAAAAATACAAAAAAATCAGTGCAAATGCTCAAAATCTCCACCGTTAGCAAGGCAGTCAAGGCACTCCCATCTTTTTGACACATTCAAATATACAGGGGCTGCTTCAAAAGTATTCCTCGGCTGATACAGCTGATGAAGTCTCCGTGACTTTTCTATTTCAAAAGATATAGAAAAATTACCTTCATGAAAGTGGTGGAAAATTATCCAAATAACACGTTGGAGGCATCTATTTATTGGGTTTGCATTTGAAAATTTCGAAAAAACATCAAATTCATGTTATATCATTAAATGCAATTATTGAATATGCCCGACATTATTCACAACACATTTTCTTAATTGGATTTTATGAAATCAATTTATTAATAATAAAATATATTCACTTGTTTTATTCGTTGTTTCAGATTTTTGGAAGGATGAAAATCAATAAATAATGTTCAAACAATTATGGTAGTCATAGATACTACAATTTGGCAATACCAAAAAACCAACTTTAAAACTCAAATATTTTGAAAACGGCTGGAAGGAATGCCTACGTGTTGTATATTTTTGATATCAGAAAAATAATGTCTATTTGATTATGAAATAATATATAGGGTATTCAATTTAAAAAATGCAAGTTGTGTCTGCCACACTTTTCTCGTGCACCCGGTAAAAAATATTTTTTTCTGGCGGTTCATGTTAATACCTACGAACTTTGTATTCAAAGTCCCTATCTATCTTGCTTAATAAGCGAGTTACACCTATATGAACCGTAGAAATCTAATCCGGATGAAGTCTTTATCGCGATTATATTCCAATTTTTGGATGCACCGCAGCGCTTAAGCCTGAATCGGTCGCTTAACTCTGATCGCCTCATTTTCTAGGCTTAATCGAAGAATTTCAACGAATTCTAACCTAGTCTTTCATTTGTTTATGTTTTTCCTACAGATTTTGAGGTTTTGCGACTAAAGACAAAACTATGAGAGTGAAACATCAACGGAGGATTATTTAGATTTTTAAAAAATCATCGATTGGAGTAGGATTCTTTTCCAATTCCAATAGGTAGTCAATGAGTACTATCCAAATAGATCTCAATATCAAGCAATATTTATTGCTCCACAATACACTCATAATAATGCGAATTGCTCAATAGAATATTGAATTGAATAGGTACCTATTTTTGTGGGTAGGTACAAAAAAAACAGTGTCCCTATCACACTCGGATATCTACCGCATATTTTACCCATGATTTTTTATCGTTCAATCGATCGACTCAATTTGGATTGGTGTTGAAAGTAGGTAACTACCTATCTATATCCTGTAGAGGTATCTAAAGGCTAACTTTCTCAGTTTTGTCTTATTCTAATTCAATTCATAATTTTAAGTTTATGGATAAACCCAGACTCCTTTAAACAAATAGACTTGTTGATGTACTTTTTTATTCAAGCTTTAGATACTAATCATCTCTACAAGATAAACTAAAATAAAAATCTTTGAAACTGATGGTCTCATCACTTTTCATTTATTTTCCCAAATGAGATTTTTTCATTCAATTTTCTTGACTTCCAAGTCCCAATTTATAACAGATATCCCAATAGAAGAAGGTTTGTGTTTTTTTATCAACTATATAAGAAATTATTTCAATTATATTTGTTTTTCCTGTTTCCTTGAGTTATCAAACGATGCGTTTTCCAAAGTTTGTACATCGAGTTGTACATATTTGTAATAATTTCAAAGTAGATAATGAGTTTGAGAATTATACAATATTGTCAATTTATCAATAGGCATTCCTTGGGGCGTTCCTTACAATATCATTTGATTAACCACTTGTTTCTACTAAAATATATTTTCTTGTGTTATAAAAAGTGATGTTTTTATTTATCATCAGGTTGATGGGATTGTTATTCTTGCTGTACCTATTACACTAGGTATACAGTATATAATAACCACTCACTATCATGAAATCTAAGCCCAAGAAAAGAGGAAAAGCAAATATAGGAATGATTCAAGAATAAAAGTTGATACCTACACCAAATATTATTGAATTTACAAGAAAACTCCCTTGGCTTATGTTTGCTAAACGTCATATCAGGCTTGCAGATGTTAATGATCCATATAGTTGCTCATTTTTCATTAGAACTTGCAAGTAAATAGCAAAACTCAAAACAAATCACTCAACATAAATTCCAAAATTGTTATTGATATGTTTTTCTAGGTTATTTTGTGACGTTGTCAAAAGTCTCACCAGGACCCGTATTCCGTGTACTGTGGAATTCCATAGCAACACGTCGCTCTGCTTATATTGTATTCTGTGCACTTCTGTCAACACGACTAGACATACTTGTCCCCTTGTCTTCACTCAATACGTAAGGACGTGTTGTTTCGTTTTTTCCACACGACTTCTATCAGCTGAATTTGTCAATTTGTCATTATTTGTCAAAATTTGTCATTATTTGTTTACGTTTTGTGAGTTTCAGTTTCATTGTGGAGGTGTTTTTCGGTATTGTCAGGAAGCAACCATCTCTTATTACAAAGTAGATAGAATGGAGCCTTAGGAAAGCAAGATAGAATGATAGAAATGCATCATGAGCAAAAAAAATCTGAAGAACATCAACTTGAACGGATCGGTTTAATATAAACATGTGGCTCACAGATCTCATATCCACGTTTTGTCAAAAATACGATATGTTATAACTTAACTTGGATTCTACAAAAAGTGATACAAAATAAGGACTAAATAAACAAAATATCATTGAAATGCCAACCCAAAATCAGTAATTCGCGGCAAAACTCACAACATCGGCGGGTAAATCGCTTGGTGAATGCATAGGTATGTGTCGGCAGTTCTTTAAAATTGGATAACTCACATTCTCCCGTTATAAAATATGTTATTGAAACGTAGATTTCGATGGATGACTCACATACCTATTCATTCGATTAAAAAAAATACGAATTAGCGGAATCAGCGACTTACGTTTAATTGTTCTGATTCGTTTCAGTCTGAAAGGTTGGTTTCACAAGAATATCCGCTAAAAACAGTTTATTAAAAGCATCCCGATAATTTATTGATATTATATACTACCTATTGATCTTTAAACAATAATGAAGATTCCAATTCCAAAGGCCGCGAAGGTAATGGACATGAGTTGTGGGAGACTCAAAACGTACCTTTATTTTTATAACCACGTACCTATTTCAAAATAGGTATTGATTTTCTATTTCTTCACGTCCATGTGCCCACGTGTACTTATTTCGCGACCAAAATAATATTATCCAAATTTGTTGGCTGCAAAACAATTTTTTTTTCTAAGTAGAAATACACAGAAAGACTCACATATTCTCTCAAAGAAATCTCTTAGAACTGATTTTGGTTTCAAACATCAAAAAGTTAGTTTTTTCCGCGATTTCCAACGTATTATGAGTTTTCCCACTGGTTTTTCCAAATAATCGAAACATTTCAAGCTTCTGCTATTTTCCGAAAACTAGACGGAATTTATTGTGAGTTTTGCAGGTACCCCAGAATTACCCCCTCGAATAACTTCGGTCAGTCAGATTCAATAAAAAAGAATACCACTATAACGTCAACATACACCAACACCAGAGAATAAAATTGAAAGTCCCTACGAAATGTCAAAAATGTTTAGGGAAAAATGAAAAAGTCACTAAGATTTTGAAACACGTCTTGACAAAACACGAATATTGCCGAACTGATATCAAGACGTGCACGGAATAACGTTTTTGTCACGCCTTGCTTCCACATGTTGAAATCAACAGTGGTATCCAACATGTTGAATTCCACAGTACACGGAATCTGGCTCCTAGAGCCGGATTCCGTGTACTGTGGAAATCAACATGTTGAATACCACTGTTGATTTCAACATGTTGAAGCCAGACTTGTGGATGCCGAGCGAACCAATTTTACATATTCCATCAGCGGTGTTGCCATATCCACATCGAAATCGGTGACACGCGACCGGTTGACAAATGACGATGGAGGCAGGAGGACATACGTTTCACCACAATCCACGACACGATTGTAAACAAAACGTCCTTTACTCAAACAACGACAAAACTCTACCGACTGGCATTGATATAATAATTATAATAAGACAATTTTAAAAAGTCCTTCACATGTCCACGGATACAGGGCCCAAGAGGATAAATTCACTGACAATTTAATTTGTCGACCAAAAGTCATTCTTCTTAAAAAGTTCTGCTTGTTTTGAAAAGTGTAAAGTGAAATGAGTAGGCTTTGATTATTATGAAAATATCACTATGATAACGCCGTTTTCGAAGCCAATCATGTTTATTTTCAACTCTGAACTCTGAACATATACTTGTGGGGTATCATTTTGATGGAAATCACGATACAGGGTGTCTCTAAAAGGTCTTTACAAAATCCTACCACATGTTGCTGAGGTCAAAATAAGCCGATTTAACGTAACTCACCTCAGACCAAAATGTCACCATTTCCAAGATACGGGGTGATCAAGTTTGAAATTACCAATTGAATTTTGTCATTATTTTGGACACTTTTTCACATATTGCTTTGAAAATTGGCATACGGGGGTTTTGTGGTATGAGAAATTCGATTATGAAGTCCGTTCTACTGTGACCACTAGAGGGCGCCCTACACTTTACATTTTGTGGTTTGGAATGTCCATAACTATTTTCTAAGTTATTTTGTTCAAAATTTTATCAAATAAAAAGATTCTCCAGGCGATTTCAAGTAAATAAGGTACTTGTTGATACAAGTCTTTACAATTGAATACAATATCATGAGAGTTATTGAGGTGCTGCAATATTGTTTTCTGGTTTTCAAACATCTCTTTTTTGCAAATAGTGCATATTTTGCCCTTTTTTTCTTTAGTACGCTTAGAGCTTGGCCAGGCTACTGAGCTATGACTTCCTTTGAGATGGGATTTTAAAGCATGATCAGAGTTGTAGCCTTTCTGGCAATGAGCGCAACGAAATCTAAATATTTTATTGGGATAAAGTTTTTCAAAAGACTTTTCGTGGGCGTTTTTAACATGTATCTTAAGAGTGTCTTTTCTTTTGAAATATTTCTCACACACACTGCATTTAAAAGTCGCTTGCTTTTGTTTATAAAGTTCACCGAAACTATCACTATGTAGCCTTTTCTTATGGTTTTTCAAAGTGTCGCTTCTTGAAAAGTGATTTCCGCACACGGAGCAATGGGCCGGCATGGTAATGCAATAATTATTAAAATATGAATCCGACTAGGTATAAAATCAAACTCGAAACGTAACATAAACCGCTAACAGACGACACAATCCATCAACCTCGCCAAAATAAAATAAAATTGAAATGTGACACTGCTGACTTCTTCACTGACATGGCGTTTGGCGTTGACATTCGACAATTTCATGAAATCTAACTACCTCTACGACGTACGTCCCTACAACATCGATGCATCAACGTTGCCAAATGTGAAAGATGTAAATGTGTAAATTTTGGTTCGCTGCGGATCCATAAGTTTGAAGAGGCGTGACAAAAACGTTATTCCGTGCACGTCTTGATATCAGTTCGGCAATGTTCGTGTTTTGTCAAGACGTGTTTCAAAATCTTAGTGACTTTTTCATTTTTCCCTAAACATTTTTGACATTTCGTAGGGACTTTCAATTTTATTCTCTAATGTTGGCGTATGTTGACGTGATAGTGGTATTCTTTTGTATTGAATCTGACTGACCGAAGTTATTCGACGGGGTAATTCTGGGGTACCTGCAAAACTCACAATAATTTCCGTCTAATTTTCGGAAAATAGCAGTAGCTTGAAATTTTTCGATTATTTGGAAAAACCTGTGGGAAAAACTCATAATACGTTAAAAATCGCGGAAAAAACTAACTTTTTGATGTTTGATACCCAATTCAGTTTAAAGAGATTTCTTTGGGAGAATATGTGAGTCTTTCTGTGTATTTCTACTTTGAAAAAAAATTAGTTTTGCAGCCAACAAATTTGGATAATATTATTTTGGTCGCGAAATAAGTACACGTGGGCACATGGACGTGAAGAAATAGAAAAACAATACCTTATTTAAAATACGTGGTTATATAAATATAGGTACGTTTTGAGTCTCACACAACTCATGTTCATTACCTTCGCGGCATTTGGAATTGGAATCTTCATTATTGTTTAAAGAACAATAGGTAGTATATAATATTAATAGATTATCGGGATGCTTTTAATAAACTGTTTTTAGCGGATATTCTTGTGAAACCAACCTTTCAGACTGAAATGAATCAGAACAATCAAAGTCCCTGATTCCGCTAATTCATATTTTTTTTATTCTAATGAATAGGTATGTGAGTCATCCATCGAAATATACGTTTCAATAACATATTTTATAACGGGGAAATGTGAGTTTCAATTTAAAAGAACTGCCGACACATACCTACCTAAGCATTTACCAAGCGATTTACCTGCCCATGTTGTGAGTTTTGCCGCAAATTACTGATTTTGGGTTGGCATTTCAATGATATTTTGTTGATTTAGTCCTTATTTTGTATCACTCTTTGTAAAATTCAAGTTAAGTTATAACATATCGTATTTTTGACAAAACGTGGATATGAGATCTGTGAGCCACATGTTTATATTAAACCGATCCGTTCAAGTTGATGTTCTTTAGATTTTTTCTGCTCATGATGCATTTCTATCATTCTATCTTGCTTTTCTAAGGCTCCATTGAATCTAGTTTGTAATAAGAGATGGTTTCCTGGCAATACCGAAAAACACCTCCACAATGAAACTGAAACTCACAAAACGTAAACATACCACCACAAATACAATACAAATAATGACAAATTTTGACAAATAATGACAAATTGACAAATTCAGCTGATAGAAGTCGTGTGGAAAAAACGAAACAACACGTCCTTACGTATTGAGTTAAGACAAGGGGACAAGTATGTCTAGTCGTGTTGACAGCAGTGCACAGAATACAATATAAGCAGAGCGACGTGTTGCTATGGAATTCCACAGTACACGGAATACGGGTCCTGAACCCGTATTCCGTGTACTGTGGAATTCCATAGCAACACGTCGCTCTCTGTGTAAAATGATGGGAAAGCGACATGTTGCTAGAATTCCACAGGTACACGGAATCCGGGTACAGGGATTAACGATCCTTGCAGCGAATTCTTTGGTGCATACAAAACACCGCTTAATCTAACTTTGAACATTAATCGAGATTGGCAGGCTAAGCTCACGTACGGTGCATATAGCTGTTAGTCTGCAGACGAAATATACGGAAACACCCTGTATCTTGGAAACGGTGCACTTCCGGCCATGGGTTCCTCATCTCAAACTTGTTATTTATGGTTCCTCTATTTGCTGTATAAGCATTGACCAGTTGATCTGGGACACCCTGTTTATCGCCTCGTAATACCGACAGGTGATGAAAATTAAGAGGTTGCGTGTGCGAAGACATGGCACCCCCAATGTTTAGACGAATGCAACGAGGAACAGCTTGATGAAAATTACCTGAATGGAGGTAAAAAATAAGTGTCAAGAATAACTGACACGAGAACATAAAAAAGTCAGCCAACGTGAAGCTAATCATAATTGTTACTATTATAAATCGTTCTGAATTAAACGTTACTTTCAAAAAATAGATTCCCAAGCTTATTACCAAAGGCAAAAGGTGCTGAGGCATAGGTAATTCATTACATGGTCCTTCACAGCCGGATATAATCAGCGAATTGGATTGGAATTGAGAATTGAAAAGCTGAGTGGTATTCCTGATTTGAAGCCCACCCAAGAAGGTGCAAGAGCCAAGGAAGAACCCAGGTCAGACTTTTTCTTTTTTCTTTGACATTTAATTCACGACTAATCAAATTGACAACTTACTCACATCGACACGAATCACGAATCGTAGCAAACTTCACGGCTAAACAGACTAGCATTTCCACGTAACTACACGATATTTCTCATTTTCACGACTCTACAGTACCATAATGATTTTCGCGTTGACAGTGGTATCATAACCATACTCACTACATTCAAATAGTGATTTTTATTGATTAGTGGATTTGATTATTCAATTTGTTGGTTTATCGATATTTTGAGTGCTCTAGTAGAAATGGCAGATATCAAGAAAAAACTCATTGCACGTAGAGGACAATTAAAAGCGGAGCTCACACGTTTTGAAACGTTTGTTAATAACTTTGATTTGGCAAATAGCTCGATTATGATGCTTGGAACTCGTCTTGAAAATATTGTTCAAACATCTCTTTCGGATTTTAAAAATGTGCAGTCACAACTCGAGGAAGAAACCATATCGGAAGGTTTGGAATTGAATCAAGAAAAATGTAACAACGAACGCGATGAATTTGAAACCAAATATTACACTCACAAAACATCCCTTATAGAACTTTTTCTTGAATGGGAGCTGTCAAACCACTGTTTGAGTTGTGCCTCCTGTCACCGGTGGCGCTGAAGTCACTACCTTTGCTTTGTATCACCTGTGTACTTGTCAGCTGGTTTGTCACTGTCATTCGTGGTTTAAATTCAAAATTTCAATTCAATTATTATTGATTCAGTTTGCATTGTGCATGTCTTTCTTCTTACAATGGACATTGTAACTTTATTAAATCTATATTCCGGCGAGCAGAAGTCTGCAGAAAATAAATGCTGTGTTCCCGACTGTGAAGAAAAATACATCAGCAGCAACCGTTCTCGGTTTCCAAATTCTGAAGACTATGGAGATATCTGTCCTGAGTGGCTTAAAAAGATCGCAAAATAATGCTTATCTGACAAAAATGCCAATATAATTCTGTTGCTGAATAAACGATTCGACAATCTCGATTCAAGAGGTTCAGCCTGCCTGGAAAAACTCTGCAGGCCGCGCAGTAAGGTCGGAGTCAGGAGATGTTGCTTTCTGATGGTATGAAGCTATAAAAGTACCTTTTTTTTGTTTTGTAATAGTTTTCGGTTTGTAATAGTGTTCAATTCCTAAATTGATAATATATTTTTACATTAATACAGAATGCTTTTTCTATATTTCCAAGAATGTTATTTCTCAAAAGTGAGTTTCAATCAACTACTGTAAAAACGGAGGTTGATATCGATTTTTATAATTTTTGGTATGTTATGTTTGGTGATGATAAGTCACGTTTTGATATGGTTTTGTTCATGATCACAAGGTCATATAAGTGTATACGCAATCATGTCTCGTAATACCGACAGGTGATGAAAATTAAGAGGTTGCGTGTGCGAAGACATGGCACCCCCAATGTTTAGACGAATGCAACGAGGAACAGCTTGATGAAAATTACCTGAATGGAGGTAAAAAATAAGTGTCAAGAATAACTGACACGAGAACATAAAAAAGTCAGCCAACGTGAAGCTAATCATAATTGTTACTATTATAAATCGTTCTGAATTAAACGTTACTTTCAAAAAATAGATTTCCAAGCTTATTACCAAAGGCAAAAGGTGCTGAGGCATAGGTAATTCATTACATGGTCCTTCACAGCCGGATATAATCAGCGAATTGGATTGGAATTGAGAATTGAAAAGCTGAGTGGTATTCCTGATTTGAAGCCCACCCAAGAAGGTGCAAGAGCCAAGGAAGAACCCAGGTCAGACTTTTTCTTTTTTCTTTGACATTTAATTCACGACTAATCAAATTGACAACTTACTCACATCGACACGAATCACGAATCGTAGCAAACTTCACGGCTAAACAGACTAGCATTTCCACGTAACTACACGATATTTCTCATTTTCACGACTCTACAGTACCATAATGATTTTCGCGTTGACAGTGGTATCATAACCATACTCACTACATTCAAATAGTGATTTTTATTGATTAGTGGATTTGATTATTCAATTTGTTGGTTTATCGATATTTTGAGTGCTCTAGTAGAAATGGCAGATATCAAGAAAAAACTCATTGCACGTAGAGGACAATTAAAAGCGGAGCTCACACGTTTTGAGACGTTTGTTAATAACTTTGATTTGGCAAATAGCTCGATTATAATGCTTGGAACTCGTCTTGAAAATATTGTTCAAACATCTCTTTCGGATTTTAAAAATGTGCAGTCACAACTCGAGGAAGAAACCATATCGGAAGGTTTGGAATTGAATCAAGAAAAATGTAACAACGAACGCGATGAATTTGAAACCAAATATTACACTCACAAAACATCCCTTATAGAACTTTTTCTTGAATGGGAGCTGTCAAACCACTGTTTGAGTTGTGCCTCCTGTCACCGGTGGCGCTGAAGTCACTACCTTTGCTTTGTATCACCTGTGTACTTGTCAGCTGGTTTGTCACTGTCATTCGTGGTTTAAATTCAAAATTTCAATTCAATTATTATTGATTCAGTTTGCATTGTGCATGTCTTTCTTCTTACAATGAACATTGTAACTTTATTAAATCTATATTCCGGCGAGCAGAAGTCTGCAGAAAATAAATGCTGTGTTCCCGACTGTGAAGAAAAATACATCAGCAGCAACCGTTCTCGGTTTCCAAATTCTGAAGACTATGGAGATATCTGTCCTGAGTGGATTAAAAAGATCGCAAAATAATGCTTATCTGACAAAAATGCCAATATAATTCTGTTGCTGAATAAACGATTCGACAATCTCGATTCAAGAGGTTCAGCCTGCCTGGAAAAACTCTGCAGGCCGCGCAGTAAGGTCGGAGTCAGGAGATGTTGCTTTCTGATGGTATGAAGCTATAAAAGTACCTTTTTTTGTTTTGTAATAGTTTTCGGTTTGTAATAGTGTTCAATTCCTAAATTGATAATATATTTTTACATTAATACAGAATGCTTTTTCTATATTTCCAAGAATGTTATTTCTCAAAAGTGAGTTTCAATCAACTACTGTAAAAACGGAGGTTGATATCGATTTTTATAATTTTTGGTATGTTATGTTTGGTGATGATAAGTCACGTTTTGATATGGTTTTGTTCATGATCACAAGGTCATATAAGTGTATAAGCAATCATGTCTCGTAATACCGACAGGTGATGAAAATTAAGAGGTTGCGTGTGCGAAGACATGGCACCCCCAATGTTTAGACGAATGCAACGAGGAACAGCTTGATGAAAATTACCTGAATGGAGGTAAAAAATAAGTGTCAAGAATAACTGACACGAGAACATAAAAAAGTCAGCCAACGTGAAGCTAATCATAATTGTTACTATTATAAATCGTTCTGAATTAAACGTTACTTTCAAAAAATAGATTCCCAAGCTTATTACCAAAGGCAAAAGGTGCTGAGGCATAGGTAATTCATTACATGGTCCTTCACAGCCGGATATAATCAGCGAATTGGATTGGAATTGAGAATTGAAAAGCTGAGTGGTATTCCTGATTTGAAGCCCACCCAAGAAGGTGCAAGAGCCAAGGAAGAACCCAGGTCAGACTTTTTCTTTTTTCTTTGACATTTAATTCACGACTAACCAAATTGACAACTTACTCACATCGACACGAATCACGAATCGTAGCAAACTTCACGGCTAAACAGACTAGCATTTCCACGTAACTACACGATATTTCTCATTTTCACGACTCTACAGTACCATAATGGATTTCGCGTTGACAGTGGTATCATAACCATACTCACTACATTCAAATAGTGATTTTTATTGATTAGTGGATTTGATTATTCAATTTGTTGGTTTATCGATATTTTGAGTGCTCTAGTAGAAATGGCAGATATCAAGAAAAAACTCATTGCACGTAGAGGACAATTAAAAGCGGAGCTCACACGTTTTGAAACGTTTGTTAATAACTTTGATTTGGCAAATAGCTCGATTATAATGCTTGGAACTCGTCTTGAAAATATTGTTCAAACATCTCTTTCGGATTTTAAAAATGTGCAGTCACAACTCGAGGAAGAAACCATATCGGAAGGTTTGGAATTGAATCAAGAAAAATGTAACAACGAACGCGATGAATTTGAAACCAAATATTACACTCACAAAACATCCCTTATAGAACTTTTTCTTGAATGGGAGTTCGAATATATAAACATTGTTCTATGAATGGGAGCTGTCAAACCACTGTTTGAGTTGTGCCTCCTGTCACCGGTGGCGCTGAAGTCACTACCTTTGCTTTGTATCACCTGTGTACTTGTCAGCTGGTTTGTCACTGTCATTCGTGGTTTAAATTCAAAATTTCAATTCAATTATTATTGATTCAGTTTGCATTGTGCATGTCTTTCTTCTTACAATGAACATTGTAACTTTATTAAATCTATATTCCGGCGAGCAGAAGTCTGCAGAAAATAAATGCTGTGTTCCCGACTGTGAAGAAAAATACATCAGCAGCAACCGTTCTCGGTTTCCAAATTCTGAAGACTATGGAGATATCTGTCCTGAGTGGATTAAAAAGATCGCAAAATAATGCTTATCTGACAAAAATGCCAATATAATTCTGTTGCTGAATAAACGATTCGACAATCTCGATTCAAGAGGTTCAGCCTGCCTGGAAAAACTCTGCAGGCCACGCAGTAAGGTCGGAGTCAGGAGATGTTGCTTTCTGATGGTATGAAGCTATAAAAGTACCTTTTTTTTGTTTTGTAATAGTTTTCGGTTTGTAATAGTGTTCAATTCCTAAATTGATAATATATTTTTACATTAATACAGAATGCTTTTTCTATATTTCCAAGAATGTTATTTCTCAAAAGTGAGTTTCAATCAACTACTGTAAAAACGGAGGTTGATATCGATTTTTATAATTTTTGGTATGTTATGTTTGGTGATGATAAGTCAAGTTTTGATATGGTTTTGTTCATGATCACAAGGTCATATAAGTGTATACGCAATCATGTCGCAGACAAACTACTTGATAATGCCAATCAGATCAGAATTTATTTTATCATTGGTAACTCTTGTTAATTATTGAAAAAAAAGATACAAAAAAAATATTTATAAGGAAGAAGTGTTCAGCTTATACTTATAATCGGTCACCAGATGGCGATTATGCCAATCAGTCAGATTTGATTTTATCATTGGTAACTCTTGTTAATTATCAAAAAAAAAAGATACAAAAAAAAATATTCATTAGGAAGATATCTTTTCATAATAAGAACTTGAAAGTTTTCAGATCCGCCTCAAGAAAGTTGCTTTCAACTTTGTATTTAACGTTCTTTATTCATGATATATGGTGATTCATCTAGACCTTTTTTTTCAATTGTTAATAAAATACATAAAATGGAACTGCATGGCGGAATCTTTATCATGACCTGAAAGAACAATCATTGACATATAATTTTTGACAATAATTTTACTTAAATGATGGTCGAGACTACGTCGAAGGTCTAGAAAGGACCAATTTTGAATCACTTTTCTCAGCAGTGTGACCGGTACCTATTTGCCCAATACGCTATGTGATGTCAAAAGTCTTACTTTCCGTCCGTCCAGCTACAACTCGAGAATTGCAAGCCATAATTACTGTTACTAATCGGGCAGATACCGTTCGCAATACTTGAAAGAGTGATCCAAAAATTGACCTTCCGAATAAAGCACTTGGGGTATAGACACGGTCAGCATTCAATCGAATCATTTTCAGAAATTAAATGCCAAAGATGACTTCCAGGTCATGATAAACATTCCGCATCCAATTCCATTTTATGTATTTTATTAACAATTTAAAACAAAAGGTCTAAATGAATCACCCTTTACTTATAATTTTCTGATGACGAGCAGAACCAACTCAAAACAAGATTTATAATAAGACCGAACATACCCTACCTTAAACTATAAAAATCGATCACAGCATTAGATGAACGTCAAGTCCCTGACGCATCCACCATTTACAACTAAATAGTTTGTCTTCCTATCACGAGCGGCGCACTAATCTGGGACCGTTCAGTAGCATCACAGATGATGTTCTAAGGGGGAATGTTTTGTGATTACACTCTCGTATCACAAGCTCGTGAAATTATATCAAACCATTCAAAACAGCAAAATCAATTCAGTCAAAATTCATTACCGTCTACTTCTAATCATTTCAATTTTCATCTCCACCGAACATCAACAAAACTTCCACCATTAAGGCTGATAGAATTCTCAGGGTGCTATAGTGATTGGGGAAAGTTTCACGATAAATTCATCGCATTAGTGCATACCAATCAAGTTCTCAGCGATGTTGAAAAATTCTACTACTCACAGTCATCATTAAAAGGTCAAGCAGCTGAAGTTATAGCATCACTACCGATAACAGAATCAAATTATCTTATGGCGTGGAAACTTTTAAGTGAGAGATACGAAAATAACAAAGCCATCATAAATTCTCATATCAAGGAAATCATGGAACTACCTTTAGTACCAAAGGAATCGAGTACACTTCTCCGTAATTTTGTGGACAAGTTTTTGAAAAACTATAGAGCTTCAGAACTTATGGATAACGATGTAGCATACTGGAATGCTATCCTAATTTACATTGTTATCAAAAAGTTGGACTTCAACTCAAGAAAGGAATTGGAATATTATTCAAAAGACTTCACGAACCCGAAAATCAAAGATCTCACAGCCTTTCTCAATCAGCGTTGTATCATACTCGAATCGCTCCCTACACGTTCAATTAACACGAATAGAAAAGATTTCACGAAAGAACATACCCAAGGAAAAATACATTTATTCTCGACCAGATTTTTATGCTCCATCTGTTCAGGAACTCATCCTATTTTTCACTGTGAAAAACTCAAATCATTTCCTCTAAATTCGCGTTACGAGAAACTCAATCAGCTCAAATTATGCACGAACTGTCTCAGATCAGGACATCGAAAATATGAATGCAGGTCAGGTGGATGCAAGATTTGTAATCAGAAGCATAGCACATTATTGTACAATCACGAAAATTCAGAGATTTCACACGAACGAAAGAACAACGAAAATAAAAGAGAAGACACAAACGATAGACAATTAAGAAAACATGATAATGCGGTATTGGTCAATTATTCTCATGAAATTAGCGAACCATTTGTAATTCTATCTACTGCGGTTATTCAAGCTTTTGATATAGAAAATCAACCTGTGAAATGTCGGATCATTCTTGACAGCGGATCACAATCGAACTTTATCACATACGAATTGGTCAAAAAACTAAAGCTTCCAATGAGATCGATAGATATTCCAGTTTGTGGAATCAATCAGGAAACGTTCAAGATAACAAACCGAACCGAAGTAGTAATCTCATCACTCACCAATGAGTATCGAACAAAAATTTCATTTTTAGTTATAAATGAAATAACGAATTATACTCCTCAATTTTCATTCAATAAGTCTCATTTACAAATGCCAAGAAATATAAGCTTGGCTGATCCAGAATTCAATTCTGCTCAAAAGGTAGATATTGAAGTGAAAATAAAAGGCGGTCAAAAGTCTCAATCAATAAACGATGTATTGGTTACACGTGTTCCGCCCTAAGGCATCATCAGACCTATGCCTTAGGGCGAAACACGTGTAACCAATACATCGTTCATTGATTGAGACTTTTCACCGCCTTTTATTTCCACTTCAATCTCGATTCAAGTCTTTTTGAGAAGGATGGACGACTTCTTTTTAAAGGTAGATATGTTGATCGGAGCATCAATTTTCTTTGATCTTCTTTGTATCGGTCAGATCAAACTCGGAAGAAACCTACCAATCCTCCAAAAAACACGATTTGGATGGATCGTCTCTGGTAAAATTGAAATCTCGAACAATCACGTACCTTCGAATACATTATTTTCTAACATTGACTTGAATAATCGACTGGAAACATTCTGGAAAGTTGAAGAAATTCAAGATCCAAACGAGCAAACAATTAGTTACACGAAAGAAGAACAAGAATGTCAAGATCATTTCAACCAAAACGTAACACGGCACGAGAACGGACATTTCATTGTGAAACTCCCTCTCAAAGAAAACTACCAGGAACTAGGAGAATCAGAAACTTCAGCTATTCGGAGACTTCACTCGATGGAAAGAAGACTAGCAAAAAATCTCGTATTGAATGAAGCATATTCGAAATTCATGACCGAATACGAAGCTCTTGATCATATGACCGAAATATGCTGCAAAGACAATGAAGACACCAACAAACCAATATTTTATTTGCCTCATCACGCTGTAGAAAATCCCGAAAGCACAACAACTAAAGTCCGTGTTGTTTTCGACGTGGCGAGATGATCCAAATTCGGCTATCAAGCATTACATGTTGAACACGGTAACATATGGAACTGCATCAGCTTCATTTTTAGCAACCCGCTGCTTGATGCAGAATAATCGAAACCAGTTTTTACGTAGATGATCTATTAACTGGTCATGAAACAGTTGAAGTTCTTAACGAAATAAAGCATAACATAATCAAAATAATGTCTGATTAGGGATTTGAAATAAGAAAATTCAGGTCTAACGATTCAAATGTTTTAATGGACTGCACTCATCTCGTGGATAAAGCATGCATATGAAATAACGGATGCTTCTACGAAAACTCTTGGTATATCTTGGATTCCAGCATGAGATGTATTTGAATATAATTTTAAATCATCGCAGATTGATCAAATGCCAACAAAGCGAAGCATTTTATCATTCATCGCTAAAATATTTGACCCTCTGGGACTTTTGGGTCCAATTATCATTAGGATGAAAATTTTGATTCAAAAACTATGGGAATCAAAAGTCGATTGGGACGAGTCTCTACCACAAGAATTATATTCTCAGTGGCACGATTTGATGAAAAACATGAAAATTTCACGACATGTTTTACTTAAATCATCAACTTCAATTCAAATTCACGGATTCTCGGATGCTAGTGAAAAATCATATGCATGTGCAATTTATATAAGATCATCGAACGGAGAGGATACACAGTGCAATTTACTGTGTGCTAAAACTCGTGTTGCACCTTTGAAGACATTGTCTATACCACGATTGGAGCTATGTGGAGCACTGCTGTTATCAAGATTGCTAAAAAAGTGTTTGAATATTCTCATTCTGAAAATTGAGAATATATTTCTTTGGGTGGATTCAACAATCGTATTATCATTGCTTTCTTGTGAATCGAAAACTTGGAAGGTATTCATTGCGACCCGAGTAGCGGAAATCCAACAATCAACCATGACAGCTTCATGGAATTACATTAGTACAGATCAGAACCCGGCTGATATTTTATCACGGGGATCCAATATTCACGAGTTATCGCAAAATAATTTGTATTGGCATGGACCTGAATTCATTGTAAAGAATTTGGAGTACTGGCCCAAGAACGTTGACATTTCAAATTTTACACGTGATCGTGCTGAAATTCCTGAATATAGAATTCAAAAAACGTCGTTTCTTTGACAACAAAACGAAAATTTCGATATATTTACACGATATTTCAATTGAAAGAAAATTATAAGTATTGTCGCATATTTTTTTAGATTCAAAACAAATTGCCAATGTAAAGGATTAAATAGATCAATAGGATTCATTACCCACGCAGAGTCCGACAAAAGTGAAGCAGCTCTCATCAAATTGGCACAGAAGCAAGCATTTGCGGAAGAAATATTTGCATTACTTAAAAGCAATGAGGTCAAAAAAAGGAGCAGTATCAAATCTTTAGCACCATTTCTAGACGAAGAAGGAATCATTAGAGTTGGTGGAAGATTGGAATTTTCCGATTTAAATTACAATCAGAAACATCCCGTATTACTTCCGCACAATCATCTATTCACGAGGCTAATCATCGAATATGAGCACCATCGAAGTCTTCATGCAGGAGTTGAGGGAACGCTGGCACATATCAGGCAAAATTATTGGCCTATTAGAGGAAAATCTGCGGTAAATATGTTTATACGAAAATGTTTGAAATGTTTCAAGTCAAATCCCCCTATACATTTCTCTAAAATGGGAGATTTACCCTCATATCGAGTAAGAGCTCCTAGACCATTCATATCAAGTGGAGTGGATTATGCTGGTCCCTTCCAGTTGAGGGATGGAAAGACGAAACATCTAAAACTTATCAAAGGATATGCTTGTATTTTTGTATGTATGGCCACTAAGGCAATACATATTGAGTTGATCACTGATCTAACAAGCGATGGCTTTTCTAGTTTATTGAAAAGATTTGTTTCAAGACGTGGATTGTGTTCTGATTTGTATTCTGATAACGGTACTAATTTTGTCGGGGTTAATAACGAGTTAAAGTCCCTACAATCATTCATTTTTTCAGAGTCGATTCAAAACTATTTCACTCAAAATCGTATAAACTGGCATTTCATCCCAGCACACAGTCCACACTTTGGTGGATTATGGGAAGCAGCGGTTAAATCAGTAAAAAATCACTTAAGACGTATAATGACAAACGCACACTTGACATACGAAGAATTCTATACACTTCTTACTCAAGTGAAAGCCACTTTAAATTCTCGACCTCTTACTCCTCTATCTGACGACCCTAACGACCTCGAGGTTTTAACACCGGCTCACTTCATTATTGGGCAACCCATGACAGCTGTGCCGCAACGAGATCTAACCACATCAAAGGTCAACCATGTTAAGCGATATCACCTCGTCCAGCAAATGTTCCAGCATTGGTGGAAACGTTGGTCGCACGATTATCTTCATCAACTAAATCAGCGTACAAAATGGGAGTTTGATAAAATAGCACATCTGCAGGTTGGTGGATTGGTTATTTTACGAGAAGATAATTTACATCCAACTATGTGGCCACTGGGAAGGATTATAGCAACTCATCCTGGAGCTGATGGACGTATACGCGTTGTAACATTGAAGACACGAAATGGAATTGTCAAGCGTTCAGTTGTAAAAATCTGTTTGCTTCCGGACGTCAACTCAACTTCAAGTATCACTAATTCTTGAAAGAGGAGCCTTTTAACGGGGGCGGCATGTTTAGACGAATGCAACGAGGAACAGCTTGATGAAAATTACCTGAATGGAGGTAAAAAATAAGTGTCAAGAATAACTGACACGAGAACATAAAAAAGGCAAATTGTTAATTGTTACTATTATAAATCGTTCTGAATTAAACGTTACTTTCAAAAAATAGATTCCCAAGCTTATTACCAAAGGCAAAAGGTGCTGAGCGAGGTGCTGAGGCATAGGTAATTCATTACACCCAAAGTTACTATTTTCAGGGATAAGTACACTTGACATAAGGAAGCAATTCACAAAGTTTCACGACTACCTATACCTATAATGTATCACTTCGAAAATACCATGTTGTACTGGGGACTAACTGGTTTGTGATTGTTCTACGAACAGTACTAACAGACCTATTATTATAGTGTTATGAAATCAAGGGGGGTTCTATTTTTAATCAAAACGAAATGTGAGCAAGTGAACATGTCATGAATTTCAAATGGGAAATGGGTATCATAACTCACTACTCACTTAATACCAAAAACCACGGAATCATCCGTATACTGTGGTTAAAACTCACCGGCAGATCCTCCAGAACCAATCTGGATGGCAAATTCTTTCAGCAAGCTTTTAACATCCGACATGGCTGCAGACTTTTCATAAATTGTGACTTTGATTCACCAATATCAATCTTTGATAAAAGTTTTAATCTTATCTAAACTAAATAATTTTCATCTGGAAGTTTTCGGAAAAGAGCAAGTAATTGTTTATCATGTTTGGCTGATTTCATAAATTATGTAAATGTAAATAAATAAGGCGTTTTCGATTTAAAAGCGGTTCTGGTCCAGGTTGACACATAAATGACATATTTTTCGACAGAGGTCAGTGGTCCTAAAATAATGACGTATTTTGTTTTTATAAAACGAAAACAATTTTCCCGATCTTTACCACACTATCTGACCTTGGTAAACAAAAAATAATTATCACTTATTCGTTTTCCCAAGATTAACTATTTGATATACCAATGTTGATGTCTGTTAATTGTGTTGTTGTGTATAATATATAGATAACTTATTAATTGATTTTCCAGTAGGTACCTAACAATTAAGTGCAATAATCTAAGGTGTATTTGTAATCTGAAATAAATAATAAATGATATGATTTTTATTTTTACTGATAAAAACCTTTGAAAGTCCAAATACATTCTCTGCACTAGATTGAATTAATGAACTCCAAACAATTCTTTTAGATTTAAAAACGTTCCTGTCAGTAATAATCGCCCCCTATTTCTATTTCTCTATTTTTGATGGAAAATGTCAGTCTCCATCGGGGTCTCCATTTTTTTTTGCACTTTACACCAAACCCTAGTTTATACCGACAACTTGGTCCGCGGACCAAGTACCAAATTCGGACTATATCCGAACCAAATATTTGGTTCGAGTGGTGTAAACAGTTGCGGACTAAGCTGGTCCGCTCTTGGTTCGGTACTCGCCAGCAAGTGTACCGAACTAAATTTGGTTCGATCTGGATCAAAATTATGAGGTTATGTTGATTGTTATTATTGTGAATTGTGTTGGTTCTGAGTTTCTAAGGCAATCTGAGCGTACTTACTCATGTTTTTTTTGGTAACGAATTGTGTTGTTGAATAATTTCGACTTGTTTTTGACATTTGACGAATTGCGGGCGTACAGATTTAGTTCACGCGTTGCAAGACGGTGTAAACGGGCGAAAAGCAATCATTGGTTTTACCGTACTATCCCCACCCACTTGGTCCTATCGGACCGAAGACCGAACTAACCCCCATATGCACCGTAGAAATCTAATCCGGATAAAGTCTTCATCGCGATTATCTTCCATACCACCTAATGGAAAATGATCGCGATGAAGTCTTCATCCGGATTAGATTTTACGGTGCATATGGGGGTAAACGATTTATATAATAGCCTAACAACTATAAGCCTAGTTTACATCGATAACTCGTTTAGTTCGGTCCGATAGGACCAAGTGGGTGGGGATAGTACGGTAGGACCAATGCTTGCTTCTTGTCCGTTTCACCGCCTTGCAACGCGTGTTCTGAATGAGTACGCGCGCAATTCGTCAAACGTCAAAAACAAGTCGAAATTATTTATCAACACAATTCGTAACCAAAAAAAAACATAAGTAAGTACGCTCAGATTGCCTTAGAAACTCAGAACCAACACAATTCACAATAATAACAATCAACATAACCTCAAAATTTGGATCCAGATCGAACCAAATTTAGTTCGGTCCACCTGCTGGCAAGTACCGAACCAAGAGCGGACCAGCTTAAACCGCAACTGTTTACACCATTCAAACCAAATATTTGGTTCTGATATAGTTCGAATTTAGTACTTGGTCCGCGGACCAAGTTGTCGGTGTAAACTCATATACTTATTATTAAAAAAAATACGTATATGTGTAAACTAGGCTATTGACGCCGTCGCAGTGCGAGAAAGATGGATAGAGAATGTCAAGTGATAGAGAAGGATGGAGCTAGAGCGGGCAACAAGAAATGGGTGTTAAAATTTAGTTTTTTCATTGTTTTGTAATTTCATTCAATAATTATCTCAATTAATTCGGAACAGACTATCCCCTCCCAAAACCAATTTTTCCCCTTGAAAACCAATTTCTGAGAAGTTGCCCGCCATAGCAGGCGTCACGAAACTAGCAAGCGCTTATGAGAAGCGGCCGGTCCAGTTTCTCTCTTTAGGACGTCTATGCAGTGAACAGAGGATTCGCTTAATGCAGAGTGCTCCGGACAAGTATGACAGATAAAATTGCGTCAAGGGCGCATCGTTGCCAGCAGGATCATGACGTTTCATGCATTGATTAATGACACCAAGGTAATCAATGGTTTCATGAGTACGCTTTCAATTTCAATATGCAGGGCAATAATTATAACAGATAACAAGTATTATGTTATCCAAGAGACAACAATAACAAAATATAACTATGTTAGATGTTCAAATATTTCTTTTCTTCAACGTATGCTACTTTTTTATGGATAAATATATTTTGGGTTTCCTTGGCACAACATGAACAGGGAACTTGCCCATTTTTTCTTTATCCTTTTTATTTTATTTTAAAGTGTGCGTTCATGTCCAAAAACACCGTACACCGTACACCAAATATCAGCCCTTGAATCGCACTAGTTATTTTACAATAAAGGATCAAAGTTGACATCGACGCTGATAAAATTCAAACAAAGCAAAAAGTTTTTAACCATAGATATGTCTTAACGCGTATCTTTGGCAACAATTTGAATGTTTGAAGTCTGAGCGCGTATTCTGTAACTTCATAGAGTAGAAATTTCTTTCTATAAAGAATAGAGAGGAAATTTCTTTCTATTCCTTGAACCTATTCTATACCATTCTCTCTATGACAGGTCGGGTATGCTCGGTTATAGAAATACGTGTATTATCCAATTTGAAAACGTTGAACTCTTTCTAGGGGAATTTGGGGTATCTTTTCGATTGTGTTGGCAACATTGTGTATTTTCCAGGTTTTGCTAGGTTACCTATGTTATTATTTATATTTTTATTCGATTCATTCGAATTTATTTGTGGATTGTGAATGGTATAGTGGATTCTTTATGGAGAATGGTGTTTGTCATGAAAGTTTGAGTTTTGATTCATACAGTTCTCGTTTCCGCCTGCGTTTTGATTCGAGCGTTGTGCAAAAAACCCAAGAGCCCCCAATATTCTTATATGGATGAGAACTAGGGCTGCCAGACCTCCCGATTCAGGCGGGAGTCTTATTCCGATTTCTTACTGTCCCTCCCGCTTCTGGAACAAAGTCATAATACTCCCCCTTTTGACTAAGAACTCCCGAATAATCCCGAATCTTTGGATTTTTCCCCAAAATCGACTTATTTTGGTCTCAGAAATATGTGGTGAGATTTTGTAAAAACTTTTTACTGTACCACGTAAAATACCTATACCTGATTTGTTCAAGATTAGTGATTTTTGTACTTATTTTCATATTTTATTCTTATTTTTTTTGTAAAGTTCTTGATTAAGTAACCATTAAAGTTTATGATATTTCTAGATATATCTTCTTATTACAATAAAGCCAAGATTTTTTCTGTGACGAACTTCTCTTCAACAATCAAACCTCTCGCCTCCCGCTTTTTATTTTTGAAAATCTGACTAGCCCCGTTATCCATATGGGGAGTGAGATCACGAATAAGACCTTGTACTAACTCACAACCGTAATTAGTTTTGCCGTTCTTCATCTTCTACCCTGTTGTATGAAATGTAAAAACAATGGGTCCATATAAGTTCTAATGAACATAATTTAACACGGCTAATCGTTCACAAAAACTACTCCAACTCCCAGTACTCCCTCTGAAACTTGCTTCATAACATTCAAATTTCAAATACATAAATAAATATAAATAGCCTCATGATTTGGAAAATGTTAACAAACCCCAACAAAGATAAAAATATATTCAATAATGTGCATTAAAAAGAGACAGGGCTAATAGAAACATCATAGCAAGACCCAAAATGGTCTTTCTATTCCTCTCTACCGAACGATGCGTTCGGACGACACGGCCGTTGCCGACGTTCCTACAGAATCGGGTAGTATCATAGAAAGAGTTTATAGAAAGAAATTTCTTCTCTATGACGTTACAGAATACGCGCTCTGATGTGCATTGACTTAGTTTATTTCGTAGTTTTTGAAAAAATTGAGCATATTATAAATATTGCTTTGTGTCGCTGTGTTCTAATATTTCCAAAAAAATGTCATTCGCGTGCCTGATGACAAAAACCGCCGACTAAAATTGCTAAGAGCATGTAGAAGCAATGGGGAAATATTTCGTTGAAAAGCGGTACTATTATATTATTTTATGTACCTATGTGGAGATATGTGTGGAGATCATCTTAATAGAAGTATATGTTTTATGACAAAAAATACCATTACCTGATTGTGTTTTTAGATTTTATTCTTGGGTACATATTACTACAGACAAATTAAGAAAATGAACCTTTTTATTTTAATTTACTAGTATAGAATATGTCCGGCGATAAGGTTCACGAAAGGAATATGAATTATGCCTTCACTAATAATCACTTATGATTATTGGTTCATATTATTATATTATTATGGCATCACTTTGAAAGTACTAGTTCGAAATACATATAATCAGAAATCAAAAAAATGTGTCTTCTTTGCTTCATTATTAACACTGTAAATGAATATAATGTGGAAAAGTTACATTTTTGTTAAAAAAATCTCAATATATCATGAATGTAGGTAGTTCTCTCTTGAAATAAGTTGATTTTTTGACTCCTTGAAAACCCTCTTTACAAAATGTGTTTTTTTTTCATCGACAATCGTTCTCTTTAGTGGGCAAAAATTCTTATAAAGAATGCCTTTTTCTCGAGAAATTATAAAGCTTTGGTCCATTCGCGTGCTTTTGTATACCTCATCGCCTTTCATAATGTAGGATACCTACTGGTAAAATAAAATAACAAAGTCCTTTTTTTTATTTGTAAATATTATGTTATATGCGAGGTAATACAAGTACCTAAGAATAAAATCTCTCAAAATGTAAAGAAACAATTATTGGTATTTTTGTACGTCATAATACTTAGGTTCATCAAAATTATCTCTACATACATAAATAGCACTGATTTTTGATAAGATCATTTCATCTGCATACTTTTAGCAAATCTTGTTTGCCGATTTTCGTCATCAGGCACGCGAATAAAATTTTGTTTGGAAATTTCAAAGTTGAATCAGTACATACGTACACTGCGGCAGAGTGCAATATTTATACCATCCCCTTTTTTTTTCAAGAGCTACGAAATAAACTAACTCAATGTCACTTCAAACTTCAAACATTCAAACGGTTGCCAAAGATACGCGTTATGACGTCAAAACTTACCCCCGCATTTTACTTCGTTTGAATTTCCTTAGCGGCGATGTCAACTTTGATAATTCATTGTAAAATAACTAGTGCGATTTGAGGGTTGATACTTGGTAAACGGTGTTTTTAGACATGGACGCACACTTTAATACTATAAAAAAAAAAATGGGCAAGTTCCCTATTTGTGATGTTTACCTATAACTTTATATCCCGTTATTAAATAACTGTGCATTTATTGCATTTCTTTACAGTGTGTCCCCGGATTGACGCATGAATAGGTGAAAAAGATAAAATTTTTTGAACTGAGATTTCATCTTCTGGGGTCAGCCCTGCTTAGATAGAAACTTATCTGTGTCTTAATTTCATTAGTTTCGAAAAATCAAGTATGTCTTGGAAATTCACCTAGTTGCTATTTTTCTCACCAGTAAAGTGCTTCTTCTGCAGATCAGTGTTCTTCTGTCGAAGATTCGACAAAATGTTATTGAAGAAAGTTGTTTAGGAATGAAAACTTAATGAGAATGCAAAATTTCAAAACCCTCCGCCTACTTTGATAATTTGTATTTTTTCATTCCAAGTTTTCAAAATAGAATGAAAATTGATTTGATCTCAATATCTTAAGTTTGTTTGTGTTTTTTTATTTAAAAATTTGTTTTTAATTTGCAAACTTGCGTAATTCGTCAATTAAAGAGTTTTTGGTAATAGCCTGCTTTCTAATATCTTCAAAGAATCAAAGTGGGCGGAGAGTTTTGAAATGTTGCATTCTAACTCAGTTTTTTATTCTGAACAACTTTGTTCAATAACATTTTGTCGTATCTCCTATAGAAGAAGCACTTCACTAGTGAGAAAAATACCTTCTAGGTATAATATTCAAGACATGCTTGATTTTTCGAAACTAAAATAAAGACACAAATTAGTTTCTACCCAAGCAGGGTTGAACCCCAGAAGATGAAATTTCAATTCAATTTTTTTTTGTCTTTTTCACCTATTCATGCGCGCGTCGATCCTTGGACACACAACACTGTCACTGTATATTGTTTGAGCTTAGTAAAGCAACATTCATTATTATATTTTGTATCGATTCCCTTGTGGATTGAATCCAAAAATTCTCACAAAAACAACTATAAGCTTTATGCGATTTGAAAAAATAAAAAATCATTTATCTACAAATTTAAGCAAAAAAGGGCCAATTTGCGTAATAAAATGACATGATTGAGCATTTTGCTGATACTCACCCATTCATGAGAGACGTCACATTAGGAAATATGTACTTCTTTGATTTTGCAATACCGAATCAATTATTCTTTTAGGTTCCACTGAAGAAGGCAGCTTTCGAAAAGTTTGATGTTCAAAGGTTTTATGATTTACATTCTCATAGAGGATCTTTTTTAGATAACAAAAAAATATATAGGATAGGTATGTATGTAATTGTATAGAGTGAGGACGAGTCGTTGGTTGAAATAAATTCATTCAAAATTCAGGGATTTGTTTTGTGGAAAAACCCACGGACATGTCGACTTTTATTTTCAACTGCGGCTTTATTGATGATAATGTTATGTGTACAGGGTGGACCAAAATTAAGTTACGACCATCAACTTCGTTTTTTCAACTAGAAACTCCTAATTTTTATTTAATTTTTGAAATCTAAATCAAATTCTAAGTAATATTTTGATGATAATTGTACAGGGTGGACCAAAAATAAGTAACCATCATGAACTTCATTTCTTCAAATGGAAATCCCCTTTTTTATTTCATTTCCGGATTCTACATCAATTTCTAAGTAGGTTTCATATACCATGTCCTTAACCTAACTCGAACAGTTATCGAGAAATGTACGTACGATTGTTCAGAAACACACAGTCCATTTGATCGATCGTAAATTTCTCTTGGGGTTAGGTTAGGGACATGGTACATGAATCTTACTTGGAATGTGATTTGGAATTCCAAAATAAAATAAAAAAGGAAATTTTATTTTGAAAAATGCAGTTGGTGGTAGTGACTTATTTTTCGTCCACTCTGTACACATAAAATTATCATTAACATATTGCTTAGAATGTAATGTAGAATTCGAGAATAAAATAAAAAATGGGGTTTTCGCCATTCGAAAAAATGAAGTTGATGATGGTAACTTATGTTTGGTCCACCCTGGATACATAGAATTATCATCAAAAAAATCGCAGTCGAAAATAAAAATCCGCATGTCCAAGCGTTTTCTCAAAAAACTAACCCCTGAATTTCGAATGAATTTATTCCAACCTACGCGTCCTCACTGTATAAGCACTGGCTTGATTAATTGTTCAAAAGAAACAGTGAATCGAAGATTTCTAGATAAGTGACTTTTTATTTAAATGTGCGTCAAGCTAAAGTTCCTTTTGTGAGAATGTTTTCAAAGGGTACGGCGGAATACCCAGAAAGATCAGGTAACTCATGGATGCTTCACAAAAGTACAAAGCATATCCTTTTTTAATATGGAAGTTTGATTTTCAATTGAGTGGAAACATTTTAGGAACATTGAATGTTTCTTTTCTAAAGGAGTCCTAATATCACATTCATTTGCGTATATTTTGAATATAATAATAATTATTAGACCGATTTTTTGACAATCTGCCACACTCCCCCCAGTTCAGACCCTGGGTAGGCCCTTGTCGACAGCGATTATTTTTTTGTTTTACCACTTATTTATGATGCTAAATGAACATTTAATTCTAATTTTTCAACCAATACAAACATTGATCAGTTTCTAAATAATAGCATATGGATATTAAATGCCATTTTATTGAAAACGGTTGAATATACACTCATGCATAGTCAGATAAATAGCACATGAATAAAAATTGATGAAACTTGGACGCCGCGTCTGTGATCAAAGAAAATATGGTGCATTTGAGAATTTCAAACCATTTGATAAGTACGATAAGTCCTGACGATTTTTTCCATAAAATTGTTCAGGGCTCTTTTGTCACGTTCAAAAAAATTGTTAAAAATGAAACATTTCTTTGTATAAATTTTGAGAAAAATGGCTAGCATCATTCGAAAGAGGGGCAAAATGTATGCCAGCTCCTCAAAATTTCACAATAATTATAGAACAACAGATATTCTAGCTATGAAATTTCAAACTTGCCAAAAATGACCAATTTTTCATGATTTCTTCAAAAATTGAGAAAAATCATTCATTTTTGACAAGTCTAAAATTTACGTAACTCATTCTTTGTCAGGCCATCACTATTATGAACTTGTATACCTTTATTTTACTATTGATTTCGATTTTTGAATTTGCCATAAAGAAAACGCATCCAAAAATAAAAATCGACGTGTCCGTTTTCCCGAAAATCAAAACCCTGAATTTAAAATTAATTTGATCAATATTTTAGCCGGCCACTGTATTTAATAAGACTAAAATACCACGATCGGCAACTCTCGTTTTTTTCGGATATTCCATTTAACCGAACGTCTTCTACAATGAGTTGGAAAGAGAGAAACGAAGAGTGAGATAGATAAATGATCCCAGTGAGGTGAACCGTTTTTCCACTTTTGCGATTCCTGTCCATCTGATCGCAATTGCCAAAATTTCAAATTATACGCGTAAGGGCTATGTGTGAGTGCATAATATATTAATTTATCATTTATCTCTCTGTTTGAGTGTGTCAACTTTGGAGTTTAACGGCTTATCCTGCAAATATGGAATTGGATCGTGTTTAGTTTAATGTGATTGTGAGCTTGAAGCAGAACATTTTGAATGTACTAGGTATTCTTATTAGTGTTGATATTGTTATAAGTAACAGTTGTTGATTATATGTATATGTATATTGTTTGCCTTCATTGTCGATTGTTATAAGTATGAGTGAGGTAGTGAGGTGAGGTTTTCATTACTCATAAATGTATAATACATATATTTTTCACTATCTAGATTTTATACATACATATACGCACCGGTTCAAAAAAATATTTTTAATAAATACCTATTTCCATAATAATATTTTAGTACCTACTAAAAACCTAAACTCAAGAGTCAGAGAGGAAGAAAATAAAATAAGAGGTACCTACCTAGGTATAGGTACCAACAGCTATCATAATTTATAATAATTTCAGAAAAATAACTAAATAATCTTTTTTGTAACCCAGAATGAGAAATCCTAATCAAGACAGATTAACAAGTGCTTTTTAGTGATCTTGATTCTTGATTGAAATTTGCGGGTTGGGTTAATTTATTTGGTCTTAAACATATGATTTCCGGGCCTTTTTTTATGCATGTTGCGAAACAATTAAAAAGCTAAAACATGCTTTGATCGAGTTTGAAAGAAAAATACTATTTTACAAAATATATCGATACCCCATCTGACATCCGGTAATAGAGAATAGTGATTGGAATCTGCGGGATTTGGGTCTAAATGAGTTTATATAGGTATAATTTTCTCAAGAATGAAAGTCGACTCTATAGCTGTTAACCATATAAGCGTATTATGCAAAAATGTTTATCTGCGTAAGCCAATCTATTAAGTCAAAAAATGCATATCAATATAGTTTACAAAACGATTTTTCTTCTATTATACTACATATTATCATTATTATAAGAAATTTCCACTTTACACACTGTCCAAAAATGATGAGCAAAAAAATGAAGGTAGAGCATTCTAGATCGAAAATGAATGACACCTTTTCCCATAACATTTTTTCGAAAAAGGATTATTAACGGAGTTACAGTGTGTTGAACCTAAATATTATTTGTAGTTTTTTGGCAATGCCTTTTGCCACGCTCATAATATTTTGACAAAATCTTGTATTTGGGGCTTTGACTAAAATAGTCAAAGATTTAGGGCTTTATCGGAATGAGGAATTCAGATTTGCCCACCGTTTCTTCGCATTTTGTAGAAGGCGCCACATACGATCGAGTCTACATGCACTTTGATTTGAGTGGTCCCAACTTTTTTGTCCTACACTGTACGCGACTTTTGAGTGAATATTTTTATTCTCGTAACCTTTTGACATAGAAAAGGATACCACTTATGTTTCGATAAATCTAACCGTTTTCGAGAAAAACTCTAAAATACCTAACTTATTTGCTTGCATGTGATCAATACGAAATTTTTAATTTATTTTTAACCTGGGATGCTTGGAATCATGTGCCATTATAGGTTTCCGTAGAAACAAGTTTGGGAAGAATTAGTTTTGACAGTTGGTTAATCATGTACAATTACTACATTTTTTTTATTTTCCGTATTTTTGTCGTTGACCACCATCAGCGTAACAACAAATTTTAAAAAATATACCAGCTTTTAAAACTATTAATTCCCAAACTTGTATTTACGGCAACTATAGCGCATGTTTCCAAGGCCAGCTATGTGTTTAAAAATAAAGTAAGTGAAATGATTTTGTATTCATTACTTGCAAGCAGAGTTATTTTTGAGTTTTTATCGAAAACGGTTAGATTTATCGAAACAAATACTTTTTAATAATACTACCTTTCTATGTCAAAAGATTTGGAGAATAAAAATATCATCTCAAAAGTCGCATACAGTGTAGCACAAAGAAGTTGAGGCCATCTAAATCAAAGTATAGGTTCGCGTTCGTATGAATCGTATATGTGGCGCCCTCTTAATTGAATTCCTCGTAATCCTCGTCTCAATAAAGCCCAAAATACGTGATTTCATTGAAATATTATGAGCGTGGCAAAAGGCATTTCCAAAAAACTGCAAATAAAATCTAATCAAGTTTCGAATAAATTGTCACGGGTGAAATTTTCGCTGTAATCAAACGAAAATTGTCGTGTAGGTATACGTAAGAGTGTAATTCTCACTACAAGCTACTATGGTTATATTGGATCTTTTGTTCGTTGATTTTCATTCATATATATTCATTACCTTTGATTCGAATTTCATTCTCATTCCATGCCAATAGGTTCGGTTAGCCTGTTTTGTTCATGGATCATTGCTCTCATCATTTTTCGTCTTCAGCAATCCATTTTCACCTAATTCAATCAATTCTGTTGATTAATTAATTGATGATTAATTAATTAATCAATTGTTTATTTACGCAAAATCTTGAGAGGTGAGCATTGGTCCATCTTCATTGGTTTGGGATATAAGAATTTTTGAACACCTTGCAGTTTTCCATTTATAATAATTGTGTAGGGTGTACATGAAATTTTGTTGCAGGTTTTCACTCAAACATGTATTTTTCGCAATTCTGGTATAAATGTTTCTGAGATCTGACACCTTGCCATTCTTACTAACCACCCTGTACTAAAAAAAGGTTTGCCAACCTTAAATCTACAATTTTGATCGGTCACTAATCACTATAATCCTTATTAAAAAAAATTAACTGTGTATTCAAAATGTACAGTGCTTTTAATTTAATTTGTCACACACTTTCAAAAGGAAATATTCATTTTTTGAGCTAAAAGGTCGAACAAAAAAAAAGAAATGTAGGGTTTTTCGTAAAGTTTTGTGCTATTGAGTCAAATATTTTCTAAACTGTCAAATGTCAAGATTATGGACATAGGTAACTTACTTTTTTATGGGACGGACACCCTAATATCATTACATATTTGGAAAGGCATTTTCTGTTCACGAAAATATAGCACAATTGGTATAAATATGATTAAAATTGTATTGTTCCAGAATAAAGATACAGGAGTTCATTCATTTGTTTCCAATAATTGTCAGGGTTGCACTCGATTTGTCAAATGTTTTACGTGAATACTGTCCCTTTACAGTAAAAGTAGATAAAAGTAAATAGGTACTTGATTTGAGTTATTAATCTGAGGTAATCATATTACGATGTGCTATTTAAAAAAAAATAAGTTTTGTTAATAATTTGACAGTTTAAAAAATATTTGACTCTGTAGCACAAAACTTAACGAAAAATACTACAAATCGTTTTTTTGTTCGACCTTTTAGCTCAATAAATGAATGTTTCACAGCCTTTTGAAATTGTGACAAATTAAATTGAAAGCACTGTACACGGTGATTTTTAACTTGATGCACGATACAGAATTCGAGAAAATAAAATCTCCAAAATTGATTCGTTTCCGAAATGGACCTTTCTGTACACTGATGTAAGATTCCCTCATTCAATATGAAACTTATACATGAGCTTAACGCAAACAAATGTGCCAGTTTATGGTAATGTTATTGTTCAGATTTTGAATCTGATAGATATTTCCATTGTTTACAGATGTCGTTCGGATTTGCGAATCAGCGCAAAAAAAGAGTGATTATTTTGTGATTGAAAAGATATTTTTTTAAGAACTGTCTAAGTTTTTAAGAATAATTGCTTTGTTTTTAAGAATGCTATGTTTATTTTGTTTATGTTGTTAAAAAAATGTACCTTGACTTTATTTTTATACGCAGTTTCTGTTTTTTTCATGTTACTTAATTTGGTGTCGTTTTGAAAAAATGTATTTTTCTAAAAATTTTACAGCTTTAGTTTTTAAAAATGTCTTGTTTATTTTGTTTGTGCTATTTAAAAATATGTAGGTATCAAGTCTATTTTTATATGAAGTTTTAATAATGTTACTTATATGAAATACATATTTTTCACCTCTGAATGCGTTTTCATGTTAATTATTTTTAATAGGGCATACAACGATTAAAAACTTCATACATCAAATTTTTCCAGTTTTTGCATATCTGCTATCTATGCGTAATGACATTTTTTTTAGGATCCCACAACATGCAGTGACTTGGAAATGTATTGAACTTATTTGCCACTGAAAAGTTCACACATTTGGATGGCAGATTCGTCGAATTATCGATTGACGTTATGGTACCGGATCCCTCATTCGAAGAAAGAAGTGACTAACCACTCTTCTGTAAACTTAGTGAGAAAATTCATTTTGGCCAGCCTGACAATGTTTTTTTATCTGCGAAAAATCTGGTTATCGCTGCGTTCTCTAAATAATATCAATTTTGACCAAAAGTTTTTTCTAAATTATATGTTGAAGTTTATCAAATGATTGACCCATTACTTGGTAAACTTGAAGAAATATTTTAGAAAAAATTCTTAGTCAGAAATGTCATAAATTTTAAATTTTCCTGATTTTGAAAAACGCCGCGATTACCAGTCTTTTCGCCAATTGAAAAATTGACAGACCAAAATCCCAAAATGAATATTTTCAAAAAGATATACAGTGGAGTAGTAATCACTTTTTTATGAGAGATCCCGGACTATATCTATGTTTCAAAGTTGTCCCTTCTAACAACATTTCTGCAATGTCCAACAACAACATTTTCGTGTCATTACATTCCTGCTATAGGGATGCTGCGAAAATGTAGCAGCCACGTAACAAAATTGTTGCTATCACGTTAAATTAGAAATTCCAATCCAGTTGAAAAAATGTCATATTGAAACATATCATAAATGTTGATGCAACGTAACGCAACGTTAAAGTAACAAGTAACTAAACAATACATCGTTTTTATATTGGAGAAACGTTAGTTTTACGTTGCAATAATGTTTTTGATTTGCAACGTTACTATGATGAACGTTTATGTAGTGGACATAAGCGGTAACAGAAACGTTTATAATAATGTTATTGTTATCTTTTGAGTAACGTTACTTTGTAAGTGTGTTACGTAACTTTAACGTTTAAGTTATGTTTTCATGTTTAGTGGGGCTTTGCTGACAAATGACGAATGTCATTCAACATTCAACAGGTTATCCTTTCTGCGTGACAGTGACAGTGTTGCCGGACATGGGATGATTTATTCGGTTTTGAGAATTCTTTTCTTTTGGCGAAATTATCGTTTTCGTACCCACAACAACTGCAATAACACCCAGTAATGCCTTATTGTAATCACTATCCTGTTTTCTCCGCCAAACCCGGTGTAGTTTTGTTGGTTTCTTGCATGTGGAAAAATTGTCTTTCTACACCCGGGGTCAAACGAGCATAATGGTAACCCGTGTCAACTGTCAACTACTGACCTACCTTCACTTATGTCCACAGCTCGCAGACTCTGATGAATAGAAAAGTAAAAGTAGAATTGCTACGTTTCGATTCAACTCAAAACTGATAGAATATCGCTTTCTGGTACTCTTATCAAACGCATTCAGAAGTAGAAACGAAGTTCGACCATTTCCGGAAATACTTGGGGATCTTTGTGTAGAAACACTCTCACTCCGCTTTTACAATTCGACCAAGTAGGTTTGATCGCTTCGTTTCTATTTTACAGGGTTATAAAGGAAAAAAGGATTACGGTAGAAAACTCCATGAGAGTGCCAAAATTTTCGATCGAGGCGTCATTTTTCCATGCGATAATACTTTTCTACTCAGAGTCCCACTGCAGAACACATATACAAAGTTTAGAACAAAAACGTAAATGGGCCTTAGTGAAAGCTTTGATTCGCATCCAGGGAGAGGCGCTGATGTGTCTGAAGTTCGTTAGATCTCGAGAAGATGGCGGTATGTGGAATGCCACATGACAGCTTATTAGCCCTTTACCTTCATGTTGTCTTTCATGCTTTGATTCCACTCTAAGTGAAAAAATGCCCTGGTAATCCTCATCCATCAGGAAACCTATAAGAACGCAGATTACAACCCGGAATACCAGAGGCTCATCAATGTTCCAGCCGCCATCGGAAAAGTTCCGGAGAAATGCATCCTCCACAAAATAAGGAAAGTCACGATGGCAAAAAACTTTGTGTCAAAAGAACAAATGGGATTTCGCCCAGTGTGCTACAACAAATCAAACAGTGAGGCCAAGTGACACCATCCTAAAAAGGTCGAACAAAGGGGAAGAAACAGAAGAAGTGTTCCTCGAGGAGTTTCGTACAGCCCATCCGTCCTACGCCACATGGAGCCATTCACCGCTTCCCGAGACCTGCGAAGAGTGCGAAGTGTGTGGCATTTTCTCATAGTCACCATCACACAGGGTCAGCGCCCCGCAGCGCGGAACACATCAACTAGGGAAGCCCACACTTAAAGTCCTTGGCGAAAACACGGATACAATTCTAAAATCACAAGGCACGTCATGCTGTGTTGCCAAGTGACCGAGTAGAGGTTCAATTATTAAGATATATTGCAGATTTATAGGTAACGCTCCTGCCCATATGGCTGCTCCTGCCCGAGTAAAAAGGTACGCTCCTGCCCAGCGTAGCCGGTGGATGTTCTCTTAAATATCGTTTAAAAAGTAACGCTCCTGCACAACCTATCTTGTGCTAAGATCTTGTATAACCTCGACTCGTTTTGTCGTTTTCCTGAAAGACTGTCGATACAAAAATGGCAACGTTGCAAATAAATTGTATCCGTGTTTTCGCCAAGGATAAGTAGCCCACACTGACCCCATCCCCAGATTTTTCTGGACATTCAAGAGAAAACCGAAAAAACTACATTTATTCGAAGTTTTTGTCTTCATTTGGTAAATAAAGACATTTTCAAACGTCAAAGTCAATGTCAGTGCTTTTATGTAAAGGGAACTGTATAATATATCACAGAAATCTTCAATAATACATTATCCAAGTCTGATAGTTCAATTCGCATCCACTTCATCCCGTGGCGCATTGTTCCGTGAAATTGTATACGTCAGTTTGTCTTCTAAACTTTGTATACGTGTTCTGTGCTTATGTCATATTGTCTCTGTCATGATTGTCATGGTCATCTGTCGAAGGCCATTCTGATATTAGCCTAGTTTACACCATATACGTATTATTAAAATATACCTCGGGTTTCCTATTTCATCAATGTGCGGCAACTGAAGCCGATTTTCAGCCGATGAGAAAGACAGGAATGATCAAGCCTATACCAATGCCTCATAAGTGTTTCTCATGTGTATCTGGAGAGGACTGCGATTGTGCTAAAAGCTGTTTCCTATAGGTTTCTCGTGATTTTGGGCCGATCTCATGCTGCCGCTTTGGTGCCGATACTCTCGTTTTTACGGTAGTTCTACCATTAACACATATTTTTGTGGTAGTTAAGCTTTTTTCCTTGTGGAATATGATATAGTGAAATAGAACTGTTGCTGTACGCGCAAACGTTCTTCTGAAATCGTGATTTTGATGGCTTCCGGTTTTTAAATTCCAAATTCAACGTTACGGCGATCTACAGTCTTGGCGGTTTTAAATCTGGCATCGCTGCTGCACGGTCTTTGTTCTAGGCTCAAATAATCGATAACAGCTGATGACCGTACCTTCCTATTGGTTGTTTTCCAAATTCGGACTTGAAATATACCCGCCTACCGACTAATCCTAAAATTTTATATCAAGGCATGTGCAGTGATATGTGAGTAAACATGAAACATACTTATGGGAAATTAATATTTCTGTCTTTTCCGATTTGGCAGAATTTGGCTTCACTTTGGGAGGACTACGGTGTGGGTATATTTTAATAATAAGTATATGGTTTACACCGAAAACTTGGTCCGCGGACCAAGTACTAAATTTGCACTATATCAGAACCAAATATTTTGTTCAAATGGTGTAAACATTCGCGGACTAAGCTGGTCAGCTCTTGGTTCGGTATTCGCCAGCAGTAGGTGTACCGATCTAAATTTGGTTCGATCTGGATCAACATTATGAGGTTATGTGATTATTATTATTGTGAATTGTGTTGGTTCTGAGTTTCTCAATGCAATCTGAGCGTACTTACTTATGTTTTTTTTTATTACGAACTGTGATGATAAATATTTTCGACTTGTTTTTGACGTTTGATGAATTGCGCGCGTACTTATCTAGTTCACGCGTTGCAAGTCGGTGTAAACGGACGAGAAGCAAGCATTGATCCTACCGTACTATCCCTACCCACTTGGTCCTATCGGACCGAACTAAACGAGTTATCGGTGTAAACTAGGCTGTTGAATCTCTCACGGTCAAAGGGGCTAACAACTTCAATCGGAAGAAATTCTGATCATCTTTTGATGGATCTTGTTGTTAGACACCTTATTTTAACCCTGGAGTGTTTAGTTGTGTGGAATTAGTTTCCGTTTTGCCGTTACTCCAGAGTTGTGCATTTTTGGGGATTTTTGACTAGAGGTGAGTCAGATTGCTATTTTTGCGTGTGACCATGCATGACTAAATGGCTATTTCTTGGGAATAGATTCAATTGTTGGGTCAAACCACTGTAACATCGAGGAGGACCGACGTATTTCCCGCAGAAGTGTTCTGACTGCAGGCAGAACACTTCTGCGGGAAATAACTTAAGCCCTTATTTTTATAAGGTGAGCTCATTGTACTCATCATTTTTTCTTCATACCATGACAGTCCACATTCTATTTTTCAAGTGACAAATTTTCAAGTACTTTCCGTACTGTTTTTTTTCCAAATTCAATTTCGGCTAATGAATAAACTTTTTGTAATTAATTTACGTTGTAACGCTTCAATATCTATATGTTATGCTGTTTCAATTCATAACCTACACAGTTGATATCAAATTTCCATCACAGTTTTAAGTGTTGACTGTGAAAATCATTTAGGAAAAAAAGGCTGGCTGTTAACGCTGCAATGATAGTAATTATTGTGATAATGTCATTTTCTTGATAATCTGGTGACTGTTATGGAATTTATTTTATTCATTTTATATAAACTACAGTACTACGGGAAGTTATATCAGTCTTAACTCCTGTAGGGTTTTTTATGTACGTGGCTCAATTCAACGTACGTTCCATGTCAAAACAATTCGACGCTACATACTGAGATCTTTGTGAATGACCACCGGTTGCTGAAGTCAACATTGGCCAACCACTGTATGTATTGGTTCGTGTAGCCAACCATCCACCTAGTTCGGGTTGAACCGAATTCACTGAACCTACACACCAAGTAATGTGGTAACGTACAATAATTATGAGTAGTCTATAATCTAGTTTTATTGTTTTGAAAGTGATCACTTAGGGCCATTCACCATTTAACTAATATTGATTTGCAACGTAACGTAATTTGACTTTAGAACTTCAATAAAATTGCCGTCACCGTCACATATTTGGTTTTATTTGAGTGGAGTCACAAGTAGAGTTCTTTTTTTTCCCTTCACGTTTCCGTCTTTTAATTTAGTGATGCTGAAATTTAGTTTCCAAGGACATCTTGGGGATTTCTGACTTGGTCCGTTACAAGTCAGTGGCGCTAACCCTCTCAGCTCTTCGGGTCTTTTGAGCTAGGGCAATTTGCACGCTCACTCTACAACTTCATTTCAGCTGACGCTACTTTTGGGACTGAACTAGGTACTAAACCTTTATTAATTTCATCAACCAAATAAAAGCGTGGCAAAATGTTATGGAAAAAGGTGGCATTTATTTTTGGTCTAGAATGCTTCGTTCATTTTTGGTCATAATTCAAGGACACTCATCTGTACTTATGTATACCTACACTTTTTGGTGTTTATAAAGGACCGAGTACAATTAAATGACTTGCGCAGCTAAATTTAATCAGGTGACTTAAAAAAAATGTTAGTTAATAGATCTCTATCACCTTCAATGCATTCTAGCATTAGACCAAAATAAGATACCTATTGATTTGACGTTCCAGTGTTATGCATTCTCCGAAACATGAGGATTATTTTTAAAAGTGTATGCATGTATACTAGAGTGAGAATCAGCCAAGAAATATACACAAACGTCATCAAGGCGCAGGCTTCGTCTCTTTCTCTAATAATAATTTTTTTGTGAATCTTGTGAAAACAAATCTAATAATGTATTCGATAATGTTAAGTTGAACAGAAAAACTTCTTTTGTTTAAATGATCTCATTCTTATTCTACAAATGTTCATCCTTATTTTTCAATATTCTTGATTTATGGAGACTCCTTCACCTTCATCATCAAGCGATGTAACAAAAACATCTAGAATGCTGCTAATAAAAGTAAGATACTTATGAAAAATGTTTAAACCTATAAAAAAAAAATTATAAAATCCATAGTGCTTTTTTTTTAGCCGCCCCGCCCTGGTTCAAATCCTGGGTAGGCCCTTATTGATCAACATTGTTATAAATTTGGTTAAACTATATAGTAACAAATCGGCGTATTGTATCGTCTGAATTCAATGTTAACTGAAATATGACACATACAATTTTTTGAATGACCTATATGAATCACAATCATAGTTATTTATTGTATTTAGGAAAGGTCCATTACATTCATGCTGCTTCATATCCGAACGGGATAAGTTTCAAAAATCTTGAAACCGCATGAAAATATCTCTTATTTCTCGTTGAAAACATTGGATTGAATTTTACCTGAAAATGAATAAGTTCCAGTGTCCAGCAGTTTAGTTTATTATTTTTGTTTTTAATTTATTCTAACAATCACTAGACTTAGTTTTTTTGCAATCATTTTTGTGTGTCAATTTAATGGGTCCAACTCTCGGTCCAACGACTGCTTGGATGTTTGTAAAAAATCGAAGCAACCAATACCAACACTTTTTTATTTTTTATGTTCATAAAGCGCTTCCGGAGAGTGATTGGATGACAAAACACACAAAGATGATGATCGGCCTGGATCGAATATTAGTCTTTCCAAAAGCGCCACACACTATTTAATAGATAATAGGTGATTCATAACAAGATCATGTCGATGAGCTTAATTCTATAATCATGTTTATCATTGTACCTTATATAAACATTTGCAACCTTGCTTGGAAATCGTTTTTATGAATGGAAAAATAAGAGAAAATCATTTCATCATACTGGTCATACATCTATCTCTCTCAGTCGATTTCACTCTGATGCACCAAAACGGGAATAACGGGATTTCGGACAAAGAAGATATCCGAAGATTCACGAGCATTCCGATCTCACTCGAAGCGGTGATAAATGGGATTTCGGACAAACGCGATTTCTGACAAATGATGGTATACCTACCAACCAATTTCGGATCCTAAAATGATGACGTCACAGCAAGTTTGGTATGTGTTTTGGTCTGAGAAAATGCCTACCGCGGTTTGCAGCACGGTTCTTTGTTTGGTATAGTGGTATCTTTGTCTATATTTTTCTTTTGTCTCGCTCGGGATGAGTGAGTAGTAAGTTCATCCAGAATGATCAAGTGTATGACGTAAATAAACAAATCGGCCAGTTTTATTCAAATTTGAGTCTGTGCTTCAGTGGTTGTAATAGTTTATGTTCTATCTGATCTAAAAGTTGGTTTGCTCTTAATTGGAGTTTAGTTTTTTGTCAGTGTGTTCTACGACTATATTCACGTCAATCATTTTTTTCTCCAATTGATAGTTGGGAAATGGAAGAAGAAAATGAGTGAATTCGGGGAGGTTTATATAATTCCAAAACAGCCAAAACGATATAACTGCTTTTCTTTTAGGCATTTTGAGTAATGCGGCCAATACGGCCACAATCTGCTTTTTACCAAATCACTGGACAAAGCTTCAAGTTTTAACTTTATGACGAATAAAACAGATGAACTAAGTAGTGACGTTGATTGAATATTTATTCAATCAACGGTAGTGATAAACTATAACCTGTGACATATATTTTTTTTATCTATGCCTGTAGATAAACATAAACAAAAAAGTTGGGTTATATAAACACTCTGCCTTTGACAGTTTTGACCAAACACTTTAACCAAACGATTTCGGTGAAATGTTGGTCGTGACGTCATCACCATGACGTTGCAGTTACCGTTTGGTTAACCAAAATTTAAACCAACCAAACGAGCCGAGATCAGCTAATGGTGGAGTTAGAACACAAAAGCCCTCCAGAAGTGAAGACAAACGAAGATACGTCGACCAAATCGTGCATTTCTGCTGCTTAAATGATGGAATATTCGAATAAATAACGCATTTACGTCATAAATCAGAGTTACAAAAATAACACTTACGAACGTTCCATTCTGGCATGTGCCTACATTCCTTGGAAATCATCTTACATAATATATATTTTTTATCTATTCATAATATTTTATTTATGTGCATGTGAGTTAGTAGTCCTAAAGGAGTTGTAATTTAATGATCAAACAGAAAATCAGAGAAAAATAGTAATATCTTTGAGCTGGCAACGTTCAACTCAAATGACGCAATTTATATCTGTCATGTCCGGAGCACTCTGCATTTAGCAAATCCCCATGGTGCGTCGCCATGGGCATAGTGGCTGCGTTTTGACATCTTAAGCGTATTGACATACCCGTTCTGATTGGTTGTATGATTTTGAATCATATCACGAACCAATCATGTAGGTGATATTCCCGCCGTCATGATTCAAAATTAAAAGCCGATTTCAAGCGAATTACCAAAATGAATTGGTATTTACCGCGGTTATTTTCTGGTTATCTTACAGATTTAGGAAGGGGAAAAGCAAGTGACGTCAGAGAATGGTGACCGCTGATGTCGCTTGAACGAACTGGTATTTACCACTTTTACCAGTACCTATGCCGGATTTGTTTTGATGTTTTGTTTTGCTTTTGAATTATTTTCTAATACGTAACATTTCTGACTCTAAATTATTGAAGAAGACTTTGTTTGATTTGTTAGGCTCGTTTTTTTTTGGAAAAAAACATTTTGTTTTTCCTAGTTTTATACCATAAGATGGATATAGATATGGTTTATGCTCAGTATAAACCTTTCCATTTTCGGTCAGCTTTTGTTCCTTATTTATTGATTTCAAAATCATCACAGAACCGTCAACTGCGTCAACCAAAACTCAAAAACAGGTCTCAAGTAAGGTAAATACGCGACGTTTTTGAAAACGTCACAGGCACCATATGATTGGTCGTGGCCGAATTTGGTATCCAAACAAGCTTTTGTGACTTGTGGTTTTGTGTTGTGTGAGTTTGAAATCAGTGTTTGTGTTTAATTTGGACTTCTTTGGACTATATTTTTGGGTGAATTACATATATCGTGTGTCCCGTTAGTGCGTATAAGATTAGCCGAGTGAAAAGTCAGCTTTTGAGGTAATAAAAAATAGTCTATTTGGATATTTCCGTCTGACAGCTGACGTCATGACGTCACAGAAACCTGGCGTATACCAAAGAAAATTGGTGATAAGTATGACAGAAAACAGCTGAGTCATGACGTCACAAATTAAGAATAAAAGTTATAACCACTCTCGCTTGAACGTTGTGGTAAATAGCAAACTGAAATGGTTAATACCAATTTATTTTGGTCATTCGCTTGAAATCAGCTAAACAATCAATCACAACGGGTATGTCAATACGATCAAAATGTCAAAACGCGCCCACTACGCCCATGGGGACGCACCATCAGCGTAGCCTCAAGACGTAGATAAATCAGAGAGATATATAGACCAGGCAACATGCATATGCATTGACGGTGTCGCAGTGCGAGAGAGATGGAGAGAGAACATCAAGTGATAGAGAAGGATGGAGCTAGAGCGGGCAACAAAAAAAGGATGTTGAAGTTTACTTTTTTCATTGTTTTGCATTGAACTCCACTACGTACCGAGTTCAATGTTGTTTTGTAATTTATTCCATTAATTAGTCTAGTTGCCCGCCACGGTAAAATGACATGTTGGCGTCACTAAACAAGCAAGCGCTTATTGGAAGCGGCCGGTCCAATTCTCTCTTTAGCACGTCCATGCCGCATTGAACTCGATACTACGTAACTGGAAGGGCCCCTGTCGAGTCGACAACTGAGGCAATTTTAGTCGTATTTTTTTGGCGCATAGGTATATTTTGATTGGACTAAAAAGGGGATGCTATCTTTGTGCGAAGTCGGAGGTTTTCAAATAGTTTGAAGATAAATTGAAAAAGCGGTTGATTTGCTTGGAAAAAATGACTACAATTATGTGCATACTTAGTAGTCTTAATTATCATGATATGATGGATCTATACAGTGTGTCTGCTTAAGTTGGCCACATATGGGAAACTTTTTTATTATTAATTTTAGGAAAAAAAGTTATTCTTTATAAAAAGTTCTGCATGTTCCAAAACCTAAAATGCAACCATCAGATATTACATTTTTTCAGTCGTATACGAGGTTTGTCAAAAAATATGAATTTCACTCAAGAGTAAAGTACCTTTATATTTGACAATATCGAAAATTGTTATAAAGAAAAGTTGATCAGAACTGAAAATTACGTTCAAATATGCAATTGCATCCAATTACTTGGAAAAATATTTTTTTCTGCGTTTGTCTACAATAACATTCCAAATAAATGTAGTTACGTACGGGAAATGTAGGATGCACTGATAAACAAATGATTTGTTTATAGCAACAAATGTTTGACAGTTACAAAACATCAGTTGTATTTAGTGAAATTTTTATCTGGGTGTCGGTTATTAAAAATTTCTGCAGCTTCTCGATATGTTTTGTAATTATCACCCACAATTAACACAATTTCAATTTTATCTTGAGTACTTAATGTTGCAGGCATTTTTACTAAACTTTATAAACACTTTTTTACAAATTTCACTAAATACAACTGATGTTTTGTAACTGTCAAATATTTGTTGCTATAAACAAATCATTTGTTTATCAGTGCATCCTACATTTCCCGTACGTAACTACATTTATTTGGAATGTTATTGTAGACAAACGCAGAAAAAAATATTTTTCCAAGTAATTGGATGCAATTGCATATTTGAACGTAATTTTCAGTTCTGATCAACTTTTCTTTATAACAATTTTCGATATTGTCAAATATAAAGGTACTTTACTCTTGAGTGAAATTCATATTTTTTGACAAACCTCGTATACGACTGAAAAAATGTAATATCTGATGGTTGCATTTTAGGTGGAACATGCAGAACTTTTTATAAAGAATAACTTTTTTTCCTAAAATTAATAATAAAAAAGTTTCCCATATGTGGCCAACTTAAGCACACTGTATATTTCAAATAATTATCTGGAAAAATGCAAAATAAGAAACAAATTAGTAAATAATGAAGTATACTTAGATGGTGCAGGGTGATTTATATGTTTAACCTGTGTATTGAGTAAAGTAAAGGTATTAACGTATAAACTTGGAAAACTATAATAGCTTAAAATAAAAATGAAAATACTTTTATTTTTGAGGTCACATTAAAACTAATAAATATGGTGTTTTTTGATAGGGGGCTTGAGGAATCTCCGAATAGAACCTTTGCATTTCTTGCAGTGTTTACCATCGTCAATTCCTAAAGGGCCCTACTCACACGCCTGCAGCAGGGGCAATCTAGGAGGCAGGGCGATTGGGGCAATTTCCTAGATCGCCTTCTAAGCAGGGCGGTAAGGGCCCCTTCATACCTTCCTAGCATTATTTCAAGCAAGATATGAGAAAACAAACTTTGGAAATGATGTTAGTAGTACCAACGAGCTCGAACAGGATGTGAAATTGTCACATTTTCAAAACAAAACGTACTTTACAAGGAAGTTTCTCCTGCGGCAGGCCTAGATTGCCCCTGCTGCAGGAGTGTGCTGTGTGAGTAGGGCCCTTTTAACTAGGACAATTTCGTGTAGGTATACTTAAGGTGCATGCCCTTGTCCTTAATAATTGGAGTTATATCACTTAGCCAAAAAATGAAATCTGATTTTCTGGAGTGTATTTATAACCCCACACCCAAATGCACTGCATAAATTAACCATTTTGTTTGGACCCAAACTATAGAAAGCTACATATTGATTGAACATAATATTAGCTGCAACACTCAGTGTGGCTTTCTTCGTGAAATGTTTGTCTGGTTTTTAGGATATACGTACTAAGATTCTATCCTAAAAAACAGACAAACATTTCACAAACAAAGCCACACTGAGTGTTGCAGTGTGAAAAAGTGTGCACTAGTGGTGCATAACAAACACAGCTAATATATTATGTCAACAGATATGACAAAGATAGACACCCCTTTCTGTCTCTATCTCTTTCTAGTCGAAAATTTGTCTTCAGTCAACTCGATGTAAACAGCACGGATGGGTCCCTTCCAGGTACGGTAGTATCGAGTTCAATGCCATGCCTTCCTTACTTAACCTCAAACTTTTTGTTTTGAAACCAACGCATGTTCTTGTTCTTTTGGTTTTGAATTTAAAACATGTTTTTCGCATCTTAAATCTTTATGACATGGAAAAGTGGCATATATATTCATTGGACAAGTGAACTCTCCTGTATACATTTTGAAGAGCAAAAGCATTTTACATTTTGAACCCTCGTTAAAAGTTTTCTCGCGAAATGTCGGAGACTTCAGACGATACAAAACGGCTGTTATGTCGTTTTATCTCAGAAACTGGCGAAGCCTCAGGCGATATGATGGACCTACCATCTCAATGTACTGTAGAACAGCTTACGTTGATTTGCAATGCAATTCTACACCAAGACGACCCAGTTCCATACAGATTTTTCGTAAAAGAAAACGAAATTACCAGCAACTTACAGAAAACTCTGGATCTTGATACTGTAAACACGGAAGGGGTAATCGACATCGTTTATCAACAACAAGCAGTATTCAAAGTCAGACCTGTTACGAGATGTACTGCTTCGATGCCTGGTCATGCCGAGGCCGTAATTTCTGTTAGTTTTTCCCCGGATGGCAAACATCTAGCTAGTGGATCTGGTGATACAACTGTACGTTTTTGGGACATTGAAACACAAACTCCGTATTATACATGCAAAGGTCATAAAAACTGGGTCCTATGCATAGCATGGTCTCCAGACAGTTCCAAACTCGCCTCGGCATGCAAAGATGGTAAAATTATGGTGTGGGATCCAAAAACGGGCAATCAGATCGGCAAGACTTTGATTGGCCACAAACAATGGATAACATCATTAAGTTGGGAACCTTATCACAAAAACCCCGAATGTCGCCTACTCGCAAGTTCTTCTAAAGATAATGACATTAGAATATGGGACTCTGTTTTGTGTACGACTGTCCTAGTCATATCAGGACATACGAAAAGCGTCACTTGTGTCAAGTGGGGGGGTGCTGGGTTAATTTATTCTGCGTCCCAGGATCGAACTGTCAAAGTTTGGAGGGCAAGTGATGGTGTGTTGTGTAGAAGCCTTGAAGGACATGCCCATTGGGTGAATACCCTTGCACTTAACACAGACTATATTCTAAAGATTGGTGCTTTCGATCCCGTTAAAGACTCCAACAAAGACACCTTCATGCCCGACAAGAAAAAATCACAGGAATTTGCCTTGACCCGCTACAAATCTGTCATAGAACCCACCGGAGAAAGACTGGTTTCTGGCTCTGATGATTTCACAATGTTTTTGTGGGATCCTGAGAAGGATAAAAAACCGCTGGCACGTCTCACAGGGCACCAACAGTTGGTAAATGATGTAAAATTTTCTCCAGATGGAAGGATCTTAGCGTCAGCGTCATTTGACAAGTCTATAAAACTATGGGACTCAAAAACAGGCAAATTCTTGGCTTCATTGAGGGGACATGTACAAGCAGTTTATATGGTGGCTTTTAGTGCTGATTCGCGGCTTATGGTTAGTGGAAGTGCTGATTCCACATTGAAATTGTGGAACTTGAAGACAAGAAAACTAGAAATTGATCTGCCAGGACATGCGGATGAAATTTTTGCAGTTGATTGGAGTACTGACGGATTGAAGGTAGTCTCGGGAGGAAAGGATAAGGTTTTGAGACTTTGGCAAAATTAAATGTTTATCAAGATAATAAATTATTTTTATGCATATATTGATCTTATTTGTCTGTGATCAATTTCCCAAAAATACTTATTTCAATACTCTCGAAAAGCTCCATCCATCACAACTTGTGATTCATTTTCCCAAAAAAAAAGAGTCCCGAAACCTTAGAACATTTGGAAAATCATTTCATGAAACTTATTTCAAATACAGCAAGTTCTTTACAAACGAACTTGCTGTACCTATAAGTTGATGACACGAACTAGATACTTTTCACTTATTTCAAATATTCTATCCACGTTTACGTCCAAAAATAAGACTTCCTCAAAAACTACACAAAACTATATTAAACATTATTCACAAAAATGCTTCGTATTCGGTGTTCAAGGTTATATCCTGATGTTAGTCCGAGTGTAAGTGGGAAAGTCTATTTTGATGACCAGAATAAAGTATTAGAGCTACCGTCGCTATTTTGAGTGGGAATGAACTCATATTGTATATCCTGGATGCTATTGATATGGACTAAATGCTACCACTCTCAAATATCCAACCACCCCTTTTGTGGGGGTAGTTTAATCTTGGATTTTTTTACATAATTGTTGCGACCATCGCTATTAGAAGTAGGAATAAACTCATATTGTGTATCCTAGATGTTATTGATATGGACTACATGCTTGTACTCTCAAATATCCAACCACCCCTTTTGTGGGGGTAGTTTACTCTTGGATTTTTTTACATAATTGGTGCGACCATCGCTATTAGAAGTAGGAATGAACTCATCAGTGGTTGGACATTTGAGAGTGGTAGCATGTAGTCCATATCAATAGCGTTCAGGATATACGATATGAGTTCATTCCCACTTCTAATAGCGATGGTCGCACCAATTATGTGAAAAAATCCAAGAGTAAACTACCCCTACAAAAGGGGTGGTTGGATATTTGAGAGTGGTAGCATGTAGTCCATATCAATAGCATTCAGGATATACGATATGAGTTCATTCCCACTTCTAATAGCGATGGTCGCACCAATTATGTAAAAAAATCCAAGAGTAATCTACCCCCACAAAAGGGGTGGTTGGATATTTGAGAGTACAAGCATGTAGTCCATATCAATAACATCCAGGATATACAAAATGAGTTCATTCCCACTTCTAATAGCGATGGTCGCACCAATTTTGAACTGGGCATCAAAATAGGCAGAAAATCTTCGAGTCGGTGATAGATAAACATTGCATGCTTCTTAATGCAGTCAATCTGTGTAAAAGAGGATTCCTCGTGACAAAGATTCAGGGTAGTTCTGAATTTTTGGTTGGGTATGTTTTTTGGGGTGATGAATTCAATTTTGAAGTTTGCCAAAAAAAATTCGTGACGTGAAAAAAAAAGCAAAAAAAGCTTAAGAATCACATATTTTTATGGATTGTTGCTTCACAACCTATCAACTTTGCAGAGAATATCTTTTCAATTAATAATAAAACTACATCAAATCTTGTCCAAATTTCATCAGCTGAGTTTTTTTTCTCAGACTAACCGGTTTTTTTCAGACTCTAGTTTCTCACCATTAACAAGCTTTCTTATACTCTGTTGTTATTATTCATATTTTTAAGAAACTTTGCGGGGATAGTTTGTGCATGTCCGATAGCCAAAAAATCCATTTTGTCATGAGTTCTTCGGTTTAATAGTACCTAATCCGTTTATTTAACAAAAGCTATACAGTTTACGATAAGTTTACAAAGTATGTATAAAATGGATAGGCAGTAGAATCAAGAATAATAATGAAATGATAACACAATAATTACATAAAGACGAATAAATAAGTATTAATAAAATTGTTATATAAAGATAAAACTTATACGTTAAAATTGACTAAAAATGGGACAAAAGCGGTCTAATAAGTCTCTTGAACTCAGTTATTCTATCACAGTTCTTGAGAGTCTTTGGCAATTGATTATATTCATGGAGTCCTCTGAGAAGTATGGAACTCGCCATTTGATAGGTATGTGTGTGTTACATTTATGAGACAATATAAAATCCTCGCAGTTCCTGGTCCTATAACTACGTACATCGTACATAACGAAATTGATAAATCTTATCACATATATAATCAGGTACCAGTTTGTGTTTGATATTGAATACAAATACATATATGCCTTGATATATGCTGAACATTTTTTTTTTAACTGAAAACATTTCCAATACATTTAACATTATATCGATCGGTGTATACCATTGAGTTCTATAAGGCTTGTATACCTATTACATTCCAACATTCTCCTTATCAAAGTTCACTAATAATGTAAACTTTGTCCTCATTGCACGATTCTGTATTTTTTGTATTTGCTCGATTTTGTAGGCTGGTAGGTTGAACAAAAGTGTGGAACAATATTGCAAATGTGGCAAAGTGATAGTGTTGTACAACAGAAGTTTTGTATTAAGAGAGAAATCCTCACCTACCCTATTTATAAAGCCAACTTTTTTTGAAAACTTCCTCATTACATGCAGGGGCGGTCCTGGCGTACGGCGAACGCGTGCCCCGCACGCGGGCGCCTGCTGACAAGGGCGCCAAATGCCAAATAGCTACAGAAAAAAAATCCGAGCCTTATCTGGAGGAGCCAGTTTGGCATCTTAAATCCACGATATCACATCATAATGTTAATGTTATCTCCGTATTATTAAGCAAGATTAAGCATTAGGCAAGTCGTTTGATGACGTCATACTCGTTTAGTACAATTATTCCCATTTAGTACAATTTTCCACCGAACGACAGTACAGTTTAATGTCAAACTTCCGGACAGAGATCAGAGGATCAGAGTGTAAAAACTGGCAAAAAGTTTCGCGAGGCAAATTCAGTGCGCCCAGCAATTGTTTGGAGCTTTTTTTAATAAATGATACGTGCTTTGTAGTGTGAAGTGTGACCGTGACCTATAATAAGAATTCAGACAACTTTCCTACGCTGATATTGTTTACAAACTCCAAAAATTGGTAAGTGGAATTCATATAAAATGCCAATTTATTTGCTGATGCTTTTTTTGAAATAAGTTACAGTTTCACGCAATTATATACATATATTCAATTATTTTTACTTATCACTTGTTCACTTCATTTTTGCGCATTGTAATAATCACTTATCAGATATAGAGTTAAAATAAGAAGCCCTCTTTCTTTTTGCACATAAACTGAAACTGAATATAAGTGATCCGTTCGAGTAATTATTATCTACTTCGTACACGTTCAACGCAATTTTTCAAAATCGGAACGGAATACCAAACAAAGAAAATTGCATCTTGAATCATGCCACCCACCGATGCGACGCGACGCTTGATCGCTGCGTGCATTTTGCAATAGGTGCAACCGGGTACAGCCAACATGTTTTTTGTTATAATAACGTTTTTTTTTTAAGGGAGGGGGAGGGGGAGGGGGAAAGGGCGCCAAAACTAATTTTGCACGCGGGCGCCCAACCTGTCAGGACCGCCCCTGATTACATGATCAGAATGATATTGAATTTCAGTTACATATGAGAGATCTACATTATTAATAGTGACCTTGAGATTTCTCATATCTATGCGAGATAACATAGACTTTTTTCCAAAGAGACAAAACTTGGTTTTTTTGGTGTTTAAACATAATTACTTCCTTAGAACATAGAGAATTATTGATTTCTTCTCACACAGCCAGTTGAATAAATTATGGAGTTCATTGTTTATCACAGTTTGCATCTGAATAACATTTTTTCCGGTGACAATAAAGATCATAGTATAAATAACACTATTTTACAAATATCTGGTACATGCACAATGTCATTGATCCTACAACTAAAACCACAAAGGACCTGGTCTTAAAAAGAATCGAGGCAAGAATTTTTAAAAAAGTTCATTCTGATGTCAAAAATAGGTTAATTTGACAAGATATCGAATAATTTTATTAGAAAAAGTTGTTTAGAATCTACAAAAAACCACATATACCAGATGAGAAAATTTCAACCTCATATTTTACCCTTTACATTAAAATTTAAAATTAAAATCGGGAATTATGATTTTGTTGTTGTTATTCCTTCGTTTCTTGGCTTTGCGTCTAGGCAATTCGCCAGTACAATTTGGTGGGTACCCCGATCTTGTCTGGTTCTAGGCCACACCGGGATCAACAGAGGATCAACAGAGGAAAGTAGGGAATAACGTCACAAAACACAGTCACATACAATGATCTGAAAGGGAACAAAAAAAGGGCAGTGAGTTGAGCATTATAAGTTGATCTTATTGATCCTCAAAAAAGCAGTGATCATCTCAATAAGTCTTTCATTTAGGTTGGCCAAAATTGTCTCCATGGAAATTGGTGATGGCAGTTTTAGGTCGATGCATGTTTGGTAGATATCCAAATGGGGTAAATAGTTTATCGGACATTCTAGGAATATGTGATTCAAATCTTCCACCGCACCACATTCGCAATATGGCTCGTTTCTCACTTTGATTTTGAACAAATGATGTCCTGTCAGACAATGTCCCGTTCGCATTCTGATGATCGTAGTTATGTGCCTTCTGTTTTTGTATGCCATACCTGAAAACCATTTTTTTTCCCGAAAATGACGTCTGAATCCTAGCATATTGATGTCCTTTTCCGATGAGTTGCGCTTTCCAATTTTCCCGGCAGTTGGCAGAAAGGTCTTCTTTTATACAGTTCGCAATTTCACCTGAGTCTATTCTTAGCTTCATGCATGGGGACGTTTAGGCCTCTTCCTATGTTGGTTAGAGTATCTGCAACATTATTACCCTGAATGTCCGAGTGACCCGGAATCCAGGCCAGTCGTATGTCAAAGCCGTTTTTGTTTGCTGTTATGAGCGCTTTTTTGGTTCTAAGTGACCAGTAGTCCGTTCTGGCCGTGTGTAGACATTTGTTAATTTTTTTAATCGCACTCTCTGAGTCAGAAAATATTATTACATTTTTGATTTGTTTTTTGATGATGACCTTGACTGCTTCGTGTATCGCTATTATTTCTGCTTTACAGATTGACAGGGAGTCTGGTAATCTTGAAGAAAATTTGTAATTTATTTTAGGTATCTATAGTCCAAAACCTGTTTTCCTGAGTTTCTTCGATGATCGATGCATCAGTACACATGAAAGTGTAACGGTCGTTAGGGTTTTCCGTCCTTGTCTTGAATTTGTCTTTTATTGTAGCATCGTTCTTTTTGATGTTGAGGTTAACTGTTTTGACGGGAACGTTTAGAACGTCTGGTTCAGCTTCGTAGCATGGTAAGTTGGGACCCTTGTATATGATATTGAAGTAAGGCAAGAATTCTCCTAATGCTGTTATCAAATATGGTACTTGAAGTCCGGTATGGAAGGCAGGTTTGGTAATCATTTTATTCCGCAGGTGACTCAGATGTACAATTAGTGGGTGATTTTCTATTTGAATTATTTTCGCCAGGAATTTGGTTGCCAGTAATTGTCTCCTATGATCTAGACTTGTGATTGCTGCTTCACTCAATAAGGCAAGCCTTGGGGTTGATCTCATACACCCCAGACATGTTCTAAGGCCCTCAAAAAACACTACGTCCATGGCTCGACGAGACTTTTTATCTCCAGGTTTTATGAATATTGATCCAAAGTCCAAGTGTGACATAACCAAAGCCTGAAATGTTGTAATCAAGGTTTTGGGGTCGGCGCCCCACCAAACTCTACACAATGCTCGAATCACGTTGAGTCCCTTTTTTGCCTTTGTAATAGCATTATTTATGTGTGAAGTCCATTTAAGATTTTTCTGAAAACTAACTCCTAGGTATTTGACTTCATTTTTATATTCGATGATTTCATTTCCCCGTCTGATTGGTGGTGGTCTGCTTTTCCTTTTTCCTTTCGTAAACCAAATAGCCTCAGTTTTGTTTGTCGCCAAGGATAGTTCATCTACAGTCAACCAGTCGTTTATTTTGTCAAGTGCCGAATTCATCGCTGCTGCCATTCCCTCTATGTCTGCCCGTTTACAGAATATTACTAAATCATCTGCATATCCTATGATTTTTACTCTTCCTAATTGTAAACTGGAAATTTCCGCAATGTAAATGTTGAATAATATCGTGCTCAAAGAGGACCCTTGTGGCAGACCCTTAGACGCCATCTCTGGACCTAATACTGTCCCATCATTGGCCCTTGAATATAATTGTCTGTTCATATTAACTTTGAAGATAAGGTTATTAATTTTCACTGATATACGTAGCTCATCTAATTTGTGGTAAAGTTAGGTTGACGTTGTCGTAGGCTGAATTTATGTCTATAAAGACTGCGATGACTGATTCTGAGTTGTAGAATGCGTCAAGTATGTATGTGGACAAATATGCAACGTTATCATAAATGCCTTTTCCTTTTCGAAATCCTGATTTACTCCAGTAAGCAAAGGTTTTTTCCAGGACAAAAATGTAGAAGTATTTTTCTCACTGGTTCTATATGTTTTTCGGTCTGCTGAATCCGAATCTGAGGTTTGCCACCTCGCCAGGGTGTCGGCTTCACAACGAAAATTGCAGAAAACCTCAAAATCTTGGCACTTTTTTCAGTTTTTCAAGTATAACTCGAAAACTAAGCGTTTGTGGAAGATAACTATGAAGCACCAAATGAAAGTGGACAAAATTTGCTAAAAATGACATATAAACACTTTGAACTAGAAATGACATATAAACACTTTGAACTTTAGACATTCCATGACGTCGATAACTCGTGTAGAAAAATGGCATCTCTTGACATTCCGTCAAAAAGTTGATAACATTATTTTAAGTTTGCGCTTTTTTTCAAAATTAATTATTTCATGACTACCTGGCATGTCCTGGTTACATCCAAGGAGTTGGCAAACATGAGTGAGAGTCCATATACACTCATGGTCAGATAAATAGCACATGTCAAAAATTTGATAAAACTTTGATTCTGCATGATTGATCAAGGAAATAATGGTGGATCCGAGATCCTCAATTCATTTGTCAGTTTACATGTTCGGGCGATTTTTTTCAGAAATGTGTCTAGGGCCCTTTCGTAATGTTTAAAAAATGGCTACAAATTAAACTTTTTTTTGTGTACATTTTTATAAAAATGGCTAGCACAATTCGAAAGGGGGACAACATTCATGCACATTTCACAAAGATTAAACCAAGGATAGTCTAACTAACTGATTTTTTCAAAATTGGGTGAAATTCAGTATTTTTGACAAAAAGTTGAAAACGTTATTTTGAGTGCGCGTTGGTGCCTCACTATCCACTAATCGGAAACGCCAAAATATTGAAAATAATAATATTAGCCTTCATGCCCCTATTCATATTGTCAGATTTTCATTTTTTTCAATGTATAGGCAATGGACAGTTCGCACATATTTTGGAAATATGAAAAATATAAGAATTAGTAAGTACTGATGCCATTGATGTTTATGAAGATGAGGAATGAATAATATGGAAATTATTAAATAATGGTATTTTTGCTTTTTTCTCTTGTATATAAAGATTTGTTCCAAATATGTTTCCTTTTATCAAAACGTTATTTTCTTTAAGTTAAGAGTAGGTAGTACGATTTCGTTTGAACTGGGTGGCCCGTTAACCATATTACACTCATGGTCAGATAAATATATTTAAAAAATATGATCAAACTCTGATCCTGCATCAGTGGTCAGAGAAATAATATGGTGCATTTAAGCACTTTGATCCATTTGTCAGTTTATGAGACCTGGCGGTTTTTTTTTTAAATTTGTTTCGTCACGTTGTTTACAAATTAAACTTTGTTCTGTGTGACTGGTGATAAAAATGACTAGGACCATTCGAAAGAGGGACAAAATCTATGTATTTATCGAAAATTTCACAATGATTGAACCAAGGATAGTCTATCTATGAAATTTAAAACTTGTCAAAAATGACTGATTTTTGCCCATTTTTGAAAAAATCAGTTACGTAGACTGTCCTTGGATCAATCATTGTGAAAGTTTTAGGTAGTGCATAAATTTTGCATCCCTTTCGAATGGTGCTAGCCATTTTTATCAAAATTTACACAGACTATCCTTGGTTCAATCATTGTGAAAGTTTTAGGAAGTGCATAAATTTTGCATCCCTTTCGAATGGTGCTAGCCATTTTTATCAAAATTTACACAGGAAAAAGTTTAATTTGTAGCCATTTTTTCAAACGTGACGAATGGGCCCTTAACTAATTTTTGAAAAAAGTCCCCAGAACACGTAAACTGACAAATGGATTGAAGTTCTCGGATCCACCATTATTTCCTTGATCACTGATGCAGAATCAAAGTTTCATCAAATTTTTGACATGTGGTATTTATCTGACCATGAGTGTATTTGGACCTGACTCACGTTTGCTAACTTCTTAGATGTAACCAGGACATACCAGCTAGTCATAAAAAAAATGATTTTGGAGGAATATATAGCGCGAACTCAAAATAATGTTATCAACCTTTTGACGGAATGTCAAGATATGCCATTTTTTCTACCCGATGTATCGACCTCATGGAATGTCTATAGTTCAAAGTAATCACACATGTATCATGTATCTATAGCAAATTTTATCAACTTTCATTTGGTGCTCTATAGTTATCCTCTTAAAACGCTTAGTTTTAGAGTTATACTGATGTTTTCTACAATTTTAGTTGTGAAGCCGACACCTGGCGAGGTGGCAAACCTCACATTCGGATTCAGCAGATCAAAAAACATACAGAACCATTGAGAAAACTACTTCTACATTTTTGTCCTGGAAACGCCGTGTCTGAACCTTGGATTACTGGACTAATTGCAGCACATCGAAACTCGAGTTTTTTTTCAGGAGCCAGTCTAAACGATTTTTAACCATAATTTCCAGAACTTTCAAACCACATGATGATAGTATAATAATTGGTCTGTACCTCTCAGCCAAAGAAGGATCCTTTCCCGGTTTGAGTAGACTGATTATATTGTACTTCTTCCACCAGTTGGGCAGTTCTTCACCCATCAAGTTACCATTCAGCTGATTTAAAAGTATTTGTTTTCCTCTTAAGGGGAGGTATTTATACATATAATAATCCACGTCCCAGACCTTCCGCCGATGATTTTTTTCTTACTATCCAAGGCGTTGATTAACTCATGTATTGAGAATAGAGGTAAGTAACGAGTGTTCAATAAAAAATACGATCAAGTCACCTCTGCATATCTTTATCTGTCATGAACGTAGGTCGTGGCTAGTTTGTATGGTTTGTCATCATGGCATCTGTGACGGTTAGAAAGTGGATGTCATGTCATAATTGCGATGTTAACCAAGACCATAGACTTAAAATAACAACAAGTAACAAAACAAATATTGCTAACCCCAACATCTCCCTCATGAAGCTATTTACTTTATTTCAGCCCCGTTGTCATGTGCTCTTAATGTTCTAGAGCTTTATGAAAAATACCGGCAAAAATAATTTAATTCAACTACCAAATCATCAATCTTAAACACCACCTATAATTCCGTATTCTCAGTTTTCCGTCACAAATGACTTTTCTGTCGTTTAAAAACATTGTTGGAGGTGAACATTTGTATGAAGCTCTACATTTCATGATGGCAACATCCGGTCGCAACTTTGAGGACGGACCGGCTGACGCATTGTTTACAAACGTCCGCTTAAGTGAGGTTAATGCGTTTATAGTTTGCTTATTTCTCAATTATTCAGAAAAAGTCTTGCTCTGTCTGTTCTAAATTGCGGGATTTAGTGTTTAATTGATAAACAATGCCTAAAAAGTGTGTAGTGTGTGGCCAGAGAAAAAAAAACAGGCGAAAATCGGGCGTTTCACCGGTAAGTAAAGCTTATTTCTCAATTATTCAGAAAAAGTCTTGCTCTGTCTGTTCTAAATTGCGGGATTTAGTGTTTAATGGATAAACAGTGCCTAAAAAGTGTGTAGTGTATGGCCAGAGAAAAAAAACAGGCGAAAATCGGGCGTTTCACCGGTAAGTGAACAAAAACAAAACTGGCCTATCATCATAGTGCTGGGACCAAAACATTCAATGCTAAAGGAAAAGGCTATACGTGTCTTGTTATTTCAAGTCTATGACCAAGACATACGTTTTTTGAAACAATTGCAATCCATAGGTGACTTGATCGTATTTTTTATTGAACACTCTTTACGTTTCATTGTCTTGTTTTATTTTGAATAAGGGTTCAATATGTACTCTGGTCATTCTGTTCAAAATATCTTGTTTAATAATATCGGACGACGAAAATTTCTTTTGTATTATAGAACTGTTTGAGAATTTTTTGATGCTGCTCCATACGTATTTGATGTCAGAGGTCCTACTCAGGTATTCGCAAAAGCTTTTAAATTTCATTCTTTTTCTCTCTCTCAGTTTTTTTTCTGGTACTTGCTATGCACTTTTTGGCTTGGATAAAGTTTTCCAAAACTCGGAACAATATTGAAAACGTTAATCGAGTTTATTTCCCAGGATCCATTCTTGACAATCTTCATCCCAGCACGGGGTTTTTGGTGTCTGAATTTTTCCGGTCATTTTAAGCGGGATGCTACCTTGGGCTGCACGATCCATACGTTGAGTTAAGTCGTTGAAGTCCATGTCGTAGTTTTGTTGTTCCAGTTCTTCTGCCATTCTGTCCTTTTATTTTGTCCAGTCTGCTTTACCAAAGTTTCTTTGATTAAAAGTACCTATGAAGGCGATATGGTTCTCTACATGCTTCCATTTATATTCCAGATACGTTGGGTAGTGATCGCTATTTCCGCAGTCTTGTAACGTGCCCCACGATGAGTTCGCTGCCAGTTGACCGCTCACTATAGTCAGGTCCACTGCGCTGATATGTTTATTGGGATTTTGAAATATCGTCCTTGCGCCATCATTCATCATCACCAGTTCATTGTTCAGTATAAACTCTTCGACAGCTTTACTACCCTTATTTATGGGGGCATTGTCCCAGAGTGGGTTATGCGAATTTGAATCTCCGGTTATGATTATTCTGTCTCTAGGAATATCTTCTATAATTGACTCCAGGAAGTCCAAATCAATACTTGTGTTTGTGTTACTGTAAATATTTATAATGCGTAAATCCCCTATTTTAATTATTACATATTGAATATTTGGTGACGAAACACTTTTAACTTTATTGGCATGTATGTCTTTTCTGACACAAGTCGCTACTCCTCCATATCCGTCATCTCTATCTTGTCTGAATATGTTATACGAATTCAACTTGAAAGAATGATTTGTCAGTAGCCAAGTTTCATTTAGACATATTATGTGTGGTTTTTCTTGAGTTGTTATATATATTAGGTTTTCTTTATTGGCATTGATACTCCTGATGTTCCATTGTATTATTTTAATTCCTTTATTTCTCTTTGTGTTATAACTGTTCATGTTTTGGTTTTTTATTCAGAATCAGGCTCCTGTTCCATTAGGAACCTTGCGTCCTGTTGAACGGAAATGTACCTTTTGATTTTAATTAGCGTATCTTCTGGAGCGTGGTCTAAGAAGTTGAGTAAGTATTGAAAATCATTTTTCTGTAATTCCTGAAATGCACTTTGAGGCGTAGATGTAGATTCCGAGGGTCCCATATTTCTTATCTGATTGGTTTGAGGGGAAGTGTTGACATATGACGGATGTGGCGATGAATTATCTTGCCTGTTGGGTCTTGCGTTGGGGTAGATGAGATTTTCTTCGTGCGCGTTTTTATCATATACTTTTTGGACCATTCTTCTCTTGTTATTGTCATTATACAGTGTGTCCAGAATAAAATGATGTACGTGGGGATATCGGAAACTACAGGAGATACAGTATCGGTTAAATGGAAGAAAAGTTGCGTATTTGCGTGCCCAAGAATAATCTCACTTTGGTTTGTTTTGATTCGATACCGTAATGGAGATACAGGGTGAAAAAGAAAAATGGCCATTTTTTAAATAGCACAATATTTCGGTTATTATAAAAGATGAGGTATTGAAAATTTCTGGATCTGGGTAAGAAGATACGGTGATTTTGAAAATTGTGTCGAAAAAATTGTAGGCCCACTATGTTGCTTCCGGCCGAAGTCAACTTTTGTTTTTCTTATGGGCGCCATATTGGTTTTTCTAATTTCCAAAATCCTTATCAAAAATGCTTTCCAATAACATGACTTTCATAAAAAAAACAGACTTGACTTTGACTGGGCGCAACATAGGAGGCCTAAACTTTTTTGATGCCGTTTTTAGAATCGTCGTATCCTCTTATCCATTATCCTGAAAATTTAAAAGTTTTAGCTTTTATAATAAGCAAAATATTGTGGTTCTTTGAAAATGTGCCTTTGCTTTTTCACCCTGTATTTACATTACGGTATCGATTCCAAATAAGACAAAGGTGGAATATTTTTGGGCATACAAAGACGCTACTTTTCTCTTATTTAAGCAACGTCGTATCTCTTACCGTTTCCAATATCCCCATATAGTGCCATGTACATCATTTTATTCTGGACACACTGTATAGTGTTTGAGAATAAGACCTCTTATAGGTATAATTGTTCGAGTACTTGGCTCTCCTTTGTTCTGGGGAAGTGGTCGTATTTGTGGGATCACTCGATAACATTATTTGTTTTCTGAGTCCTATTTACTGGGAAGTCGTTTGGGTTGTAAAAAAAACCTCCTTTGACTTTGTATGTTTTCTTCCGCATTTCGTTGGCGCCATAAAAAGTCAAGTTTTCGAAGGCCATCAGCTCGTTTATTTGCTTTTGTCGAGTGTATTCCGGGCATGTTTTATCTGTTGATTTGTGATCTTGTTTACAATAAAAACATTTTGTATTACATGAGAAGCCCGTCCCGGATTCCTCAATGTGACTTTCTTCTTCTCCGCAATTAAAGCATTTTTCTTTTCCTTTGCGGTTTTTCCTCGTGTGACCATACCTCTTGGAAGCACTGTGTAACCGGAGAGACATAAATTTGTACTGGGCGTTCTAGTCTATAAAAGTTAATAAAGTTCGGGATTCTAACTCCTTTGAATGTGAATAATACCGTTGCTATAGGGTTGTATGTAATATTATTGTCAATAATAGATTTACGTTTCATCCTTCTAACGTTCAATATCTCTATACCATTGACCGTTCGACAGCAATCCAACAACTCTTCCTCACTCATATCAGTGTCGAACTGTCTCACGATACCTTTGCACGTCACAAAATTACCTATACGGAATGAAAATGTTGTAACCTTTATCTAATAGCTTTTTGTTGTTCATAAAAGAATTTGCAGCTCTAGCCTTGTAAAATTCAACCGCTATTTTGTTTATTGTTAATTTTCTTGACATCCGTCAATTTCAACTCAAAAATGTCCCGAGCTATTTTAATATTATTAAATTTACCAATATTATAGCCAACTTTATCCGTGGATTCTAAGTAAATAACGAATGGTCCACCCTATCACTGTCTGAATATGTTATTATAGGATTTTCAGGCTTTGCATACGCATTTTTAACATTCCCCGCATTCTTATTCGGATCGGGGGGGTCCTCCAATAAGCAACTCTAAGTGAAAGTTAGACAACGTAAATCAAACTGAGTGAAAAATTCAAGCTTAAACAGGAATGCTCAACTTACCCAATACACAAGTTAGTTGAAGCCTCTCTGTTAACCCGAAAAAAAAAACTTCCTTTTTGCATGGATGCCGAGAAAGAACTGGAATGATGATTTTATTCGAAAAAATATCCAAGAAACTATAACTAAAATACAACCGTTTGATATTAAATCAGTCGAATTTCTCATGAAATAAATCATTCAAGAGGTACTTATATAAATTGAAAAACACCGTCTGGTCGTGTCCCTAACTGTACCCATGTTCTTTTTTCCACAATAGAGATACGATTTTATAAAATGATTATTTTCAAGATTCAACCATCGGCGAACTATAAATATCCGTTCATTAATTATTTTTTTGATCGCCAGATTTGAGAAAATGGACATGGATTACAGCTAGGGACACGACCGAACGATATTTTTCAATTTATATCCCATGACTGTTTGATTCCATAAGAAATTCGACTGATTTAACTCCAAACCTATGTAGTTAAGTTGAATGAAGTAAATTTTAGAATAAAATCATCATTTTCGATTTTCATTTTAATTGAAAGGGCCCGGGAAAGGGTAAAATATTAGTTTTTTTTTAAATCTGATTTGCCCTAAAACTGGCATGTGGATTCTAAACAACCTTTTCTGATAAAATGTTTGAATATCCTGTCAAATTGACCCATTTTTTGACACCAAAATGAACCTGTTGCTGAACCGATATGAACATGACATGTTTCAAAATTGATTTTTTGGTTATCGGACATGTTCAAACTATCCCGAAGAAAGTTTCTTAAAAATAAAGATAACGAAAAAAATCCCCATGTCATTGTGTACCCAACTTTATGGCGGATACTGTATAAATTGATCCTAGATTCAAGATAAATACAAGGTCGACTGACTATCTTCAACTAATATGCTTGAGCACAGTACGAAAAAAATGCGTACCCAGTGACAATTTGAATGTTCAACAAATATTGCGTCTTTTTTCTCAGATACTTATATGTACTTCATAACTACTGGCATGTCTGCTTCAAAAGAGTTCCTCTCCCATTCAAATATTCAAATCCTTCTCAAAGTTCAGGCAACGAAGACCAAAAAATGCGGAATGGAGAAACAATTCGAGTAGTTGCGGATTTTGGTATGGGTGTAAGGTGAAGTATCCTGAACAACATAACAAAAATCCTGATAGGTGGGAGGCGAGCTAAAGAGGAGGGGTGTCTCTGTAAGACACTTTTCTACGATTCACTTGAAAACTTGACCACCGCACCAAATTATTTTATGCAAAATTTCCTACAAAAAAGGTTTTTCGTATTCGAAGTAAAATTGAATGTAACCCTTACATCAACCTTCATCTCCCTGTACCCTGTACCGAGGAAACGAAGCATTTTTGGACATATTATCATGTTAATATGTATTATGAAGGCTTCTTATTTTTGGTAGAATACGTGGTTGAAATATTTGAAGTTGAACTTTTTTTGCTCAATACTGAGATGTTCGTTCATGGCAGAAAACACTGATTAAATATTTCGGAATGTGTTGCTGAACATATGCCATTGATTGTTTATTGTTCAGATTGCAGTTGTCGACAAACCTAGTGCACGTTTATTCACGATGATTTTCACAAGTACAACAAAAAAACAAAGTTGTAAAACTGCAAAATTATATATTTATAAGAACTATATATTATTGATGTATGTTGATAATATAAAAAGGCTTGAAAAGGATATATCAAAATAGGTAGGTTTTCGATCTTGCCTATACTTAGCAGTACGAGTTGATATAGGATATGGATAGATCTGTTGAATTTTTTGTAGGAAGACTAACAGGCCTCCAATACCACCAATTATAAACCACTGAAAAATTATTGCATAAGAACCGTATGTATATATATATATATAAACTATACAAGAATCAATACTCACAAACGTAAGAGGGCTTCATAAGCACAGACATAGTTTTACAAGTTTGCTTACACTCATTTGAAGGCTTCAATGTTATAGTTCTTTCTCCTGAACCCTGCATCACGAAAATGTAACTACATTCAGTATTTGGCAGTGAGTAAAATTCATTCTCGTGACCATCAATATAAACAAATCTCTCAACGGCTTGTCCTGACCTGTTATTTGAAAAAATGAAAAATACATCTTAATGAATGTCAATGAAGTTACCTATCAGGTAGGAAGTATGGCTTTGGAAACAATTTCCTGATAGCCCTAGCTGCAGTCATTTTATTAAATCTCCAATGGAATTGAAAGTTGGAAGACAAGTTTTTTTCAGTCAAGTTCATCAGATCATGCAGGCTCCGTACATTGGAATTGCTTATTTTGATTCGTCTTGAATCAGACAAAAGTTCTGAAGTATAATTATTGTAAAGTTGTCGCAGGTTTTTGAAGGTGACTTGAGATTGGTTGGTCTGCAAGACTGATTAATTTAGTTTTGCGGAAAACAAATATGTATTTATCCATTTACCTTCACGATGAATGGTATCCCTTCGTTGCTTTTTTGAAAAAGATTGATGTCATCAATTCCTGTCAAGTCAATAACAAAATGGGCACTTTCACAAGGCCAACATTCCATGTCTGATAGTTGGAAGTATGGATTTTCGACAAGGCAACTTTCATCGTATAAATCTAGAAGAAATAATATGAAAAAATAATAATAAAATGAAAAGAGGCAATGTTTCTCATCCTCAACCATTCTGAACCTTCACCAAAAATACAAAAGAAAAGCCAAAAGAAATCACACATTTTTCAAGGTACAGGCTTGTTCCGTATATTAAGCTAGATAGAAATATACTGTAAATACAAAGTAAATAGGGATTTGCGAGAATCGCTAGAAAATAAAGCGTGTATTTTAGTATTTTGATGTCTATACCCCGCCTACTACGTCTTCGCAAAGAGGCCAGAGGGCCAATTCTCGATATTTTGCGTCGCGTCGAAGATATCAAAAATTACATGAAAAAGTTGTTCTAAATTGTATTCTTATCGCGGATACCGAGTTTCAAGAGAAAATTCCAATTTTTATTTTTGTATATTTCTTGGATTAAATAGAGGTTTAAATCAATGACCCAATAAAAATTATGTTTTCGAATGACCTTGGAAATTGTTTTGGAGAAGCCATGATAGTATTACATTGAAAAGGGACCGAATTTTCATGAAAATCATATTGGGTAAACGGAAAACTAAATTCATGAATGAACAAAAATAATGAAAAAGAAAATTGGAATTTTCTCGTGAAACTTGGAATCCGGGGTTGAAATACAATCTAGAACAACTTTTTCCAGTATTTTTTTTCCGATATCACTGACGCGAAGCAAAATATCGAGAAATGACCCTCTTCGCGAAGACGTGGTAGGCGGTGGTAAATGAGGAAAATACAGCGGTGTATTGATCTTATCTTCCTCACACTGTATATTTTTTTACCCACCGTGTATAATGTTAGACCTGCAACTGTTAGCTGTTAGACCAATAGCACCTTATAAGTTTATCGACCATGCAACAACTTTTGGTGATACATATTTGAATTTTAGTTCTGCAATTAATAAAAAAGAATTTCATATGTTACACATTAAGATGGACACACTGTAAAGAATGCAAGAAAATAATATATTTTTTTAATAAAATGTTTTCCGAAAATCCGTTTCCGAGATACAGGCTGTTGTTCAGATATTTCGACTTTTTTTTCATAACATTTGAATTATAGTAGGTTATGTAAGTGAATGACCTTACTTCAATGCAAAATAGACAAAAACGAATTTTACGAACAAAACACCATATCAGATTTTATCGAATTCGTCTTTTTCGCCATTCATCAAAATCGCTTATATTTCTTTAAACGAAAACCGTTCGTCGCACAAAAAAAATATCAAGAGACCAAATTAACTACAAAGTAAATGAGTATTTCAAAAATAATATTGATTTTGAGAAAAACCAATGAAATACAATTTTTTTCTTTGAAAAAATCCATACAAATCCTGTTCGAACCACACTGGTAAAAATTTGTTGAAAACTTTAACACCAAAAAATGTAATTTTATATTCAAAGAAGTGTACCAATTCAAACTTTGACACCCTGTCCCTGTAAGTATCTCGAAAACGAAGCATTTTCGGACATAGTTTTATTTGAAAAATTTTCTTATTTGCTTGCATTCTATACAGAGTTAGAAGGAAAACCCCAACTTCAAATACACTCTGTGTAATTTCTATATGCTAAATGTACAGGATGCACGCAAAAGATGTGGCAGACACAACCTGTATTTTTTTTAATAAAACACCCGGTATATTGTTAGCCAGAATGAAATATCTCTTTTTCCTTATACAGGGGGACATTTTAAAATAAATTACACTTTGTCATTGCCACTTTTTCTCCTCTACAAGATGGTGCTGTCAAATTGAAAATCTGACGTTTCGTCTTCGGGCTGCCATCATCAACTTGATTTTTGTAAATACGGACCTGGTTTTTTTATTTTATTTTTAGTTATTATTTGACGTCTATAATGCATTGAGGTATCGCAACCATAAAACAAAATACTCATCTAAAAAATAGTACCAGTGAAAATCAGTTAGGCCACCCTTGTCTCCCTAACACACCGTTTGGTTCCTGAATCTTTCTTTATTTGACACGCTATTCTTATGAGAAAACATGCACCACTAAACAAAACTTATTGACTGAACCAAAATCGAAATAACATCCAATGATGATACATTTAATGACATTGAATTAGATCCACAAATGACATGGAAAATAAAAAAAAAACATATGAAAAACCGAGTAAAAACCTGATTCAATCTCTGCAAGTGTTCAAAAATATCGCCATTTTAACAAAATATTGAAAATAACAATAATAGGTGAATAATAATTGAAAATATTTAGGTTGCTAAGACAACCCATCACTCTACGCCCTCATCTAATCACCTCAGTGCCTCAAGGACGTCAAAAGATAACTAGAAATAAAATAAAAAATCCAGGTCCGTATTAAAAAAAATAAAGTTAATGATGGCAGCTCGAGGTCGAAACGTCAAATATTCAATTTTATACCACCATGTTGTAAAGGAGAAAAAGTGGCAATGACAAAGTGTAATTTATTTTTAAATGTCTTTTCAAACAAATGCAGGAAATGATAAAAACGTTTTTGCGAAATTTCGTTTTTTTTCGAATATCTTCGGAAGTAGTCGGAGTTTTTCAAATTACAAAATGACACTTTCTTAAGCATAAAAATGCGCAACTTTGCAACCATTTAACCGACCCTGTATCTCTTATAATAACTGAGATCCCATGCATGCACTCGAGTCTGTGGCACCCTGTAAATAACATGTTGACATTTCTCCCAATATCAGTGGGGGTTGTGTGTACCTATACCTATACATAAAAACAAGCCGAATGTGAACCTCAATCAAGATACGCAAAATTAAGTATCATCAACCATAATTTGATCACCAATTTCCAAAATTCAAATAGTACAATAGTTAATCGTTAGTAGAGTGGGAAGGTGAATTCGCAATAATTTTGCACTACAGACAAGACCCAGAGCCCAGGGCCCAGGCGGTCAGTACTGTTAGAAGCGACGGCGGAGTTAATGCTGGAGTGCCTCATATTTCTTATCTATACACTCGCAGTTTTACTATTTTATACAGGGTGACAATTTAAAAAGGATCAGCATTTGATTGTGTCCAAACCAATGATAGTATGAAGATTTGGCGAGACACGTCAATTTAGATATCGAGGGGGACAACTTTTGAGGTATCTGTTGCTTTTCTGGAATCAACCCTCTCACACCCAGGGTAGCTACCCCTGAAAGGTTAGGAACTTCAATTTTGAAAAAAAAGTGATGTAGCGTATGAAGAATAACGTGAAGATTTCAAAAATCGCAAAAAGTGGGCGTTGCTATTTGAAATTTCAGGCGTAGCTACCCTGGGCTTGAGAGGGTTGAATCCAGAAAAACAACAGATACCTCAAAAGTTGTCCCCCTCGATGTCTAAATTGACGTGTCTTGCCAAATCTTCATACTGTCATTGGTTTGGACACAATCGAATGCTGGTCCTTTTCAAATTGGCACCCTGTATGTATTGCACAAGTTTAATTATCTAGGTGAGTTTTAACAGTTTTTGGTCCTATATAGTTACACATTTCATGTTATGTTATCATTCCTGTGTATTTTGTTTGTTAGATTTTATATATAAAAAAGTTTTAATATGTTTGTTAGATTTCATATATAAAAGTTTTAATATGTACAATACTTAGTTTTTTGAGAAAGAGGCGGTATCTTATGTAATGATCTTCCATGTTTCATGTTTTAGCCCTGATGCTGCAACGGACCAGTTGCGAAACGTTGGCTTATTGATATTGATCGTCAATATTATTGTCCAAGAAAAGCTGAAACCTTTTTCTTCAATGACATTTCTTCCGCCCGTTTTTGAAATATTTGCGTTTAAACAACGATATTCTTGCTTAACCAATCGCCGTTGTGATCACTACAATAATTGAAGACACGAGTGGATGAAGGATGAAGGTGTCATGTAATATTTTTTTGAAAATTAGTTTTTTTCGTGCAATATATTTTAAATAAACTATATTTTCATGTGGTAATCAAATATACTTATATATTTGAGGTTTTTCTGCTATGCAGATGATAAAGGTGTTATGTACTCAAATTGGGGGTTATGATTGAACGTTTACGTTTACTTAACATGTCCATTTCACCATGGTAACGCTGTTACCAAATGGAACATTTGCATTAGTAAACAATTCTAACAGATACGTTACCTTAACGTGAACTTTCAATCATAGCGCCCATTTGGTCCTATGATTGAACGTTCACGTTATCTTAACATGTCCATATCACCATGGTAACGCTGTTATCAAATGGAACATTTGCATTAGTAAACAATCTCAACGTATGTGTTAACTTAACGTGAATCTTCAATCATATGACCCACTCTCACCATTAAAAATGGATGAAGGTGTAACATTTTAACAGATTTTTCCAAGTGGTTAAAAGTGTCATTTACAGTGCTTTCAATGTAATCTGTCACACTTTCATAAGGCTGTAAAATATTTTTTTTTAACTAAAAGGTCGCCCAAAACAAGGAATTGTAGGGTTTTTCGTAAAGTTTTGTGCTATTGAGTCAAATATTTTCTTAACTGTCAAAAATGTGAAAATTATTGACATAACTTACTTTTTTTAAAATGGCACACTCTGTACAGGGTGTTTCAAAAACATGTTGCCAAACTTTAAGGGGTTATACCTTAAACAAAAATATTACGATATACTCCAAATTGTCCAGTCCAAAAGTTGATATGAAAAGAGATACAGGGTGTCAAAGTTGAATTTTAATTTTTGATTTTTTCAAATAGCTTTATGTACTCGTACTTTCTTTTCTTTTCGAACATTTGATTTTTCCGTCATATTTAGTGGAATTGACCTTTTTCAAGATATTTGCACTTAAAATAATCCATGCAGTGTGGTTTCAAATAGAGCATTTTGAAAATAGACATAAGTGGCGCTGAAAACGATGTTAACATGCTGATTTTGACAGATACCTAATTAGATATTTTTTATTAAAAAAAGTTTTGACTTAAGTACCTTTGAAATTTTTTTTTGTTTATATTTAATTTACCATTATAATGCCTCCCCCGTTTATTTTCAAGATTTGCCATTTAAAACCACATTGCATGTATTACTTTAAGTGCAAATATCTTGAAAAGGGTTGCTCCTAGCTACTCTTACAAAGTGAACCTTTCTCATGTAAATTTGAAGAAAAAATCAATTTTTCAATGAAAAAAAAAGTACGAGTACATACAAAAAGTTATGGTTATTTGAATGAGTGAAAAGGTGTGTAAGTGGCGCCCCCTACAAGTAAGCGCCATATCAAAGTCAGATTTGAATTTCGCATGTCAAACAAACCTCATAAACCAAATTTCATCAAAATAACTCTATTATTTTAAAAGTTATTTGAAAAAATCAAAAGTTAAAATTCAACTTTGATACCCTGTATCTCTGTCAATATCAACTTTCGGAATAGGCAATTTGGGTTCTATCGTGATATTTTTGTGTAAGGTATAATCCCTTGAAGTTTGTCAACATGTTTTTGAAACACCCTGTATATCATTACATATTTCGAAACCCGTCTTTTTTCTGATCACGGAAATATAGCACACATGCCCTTTTTATTCACTAGTTTAGCGCAAATTGGTATAAATATGATTGAAATTGTAATTTTTTAGCATGAAGATACACGAGTTTATTCATTTGTTTCCAATAATTGTCAGGGTTGCACTCGAATTGTCAAATGTTATACGTGAATACTGTTCTTTTACAGTAAGTTGGTGAAAATAAATAAATGGGTATACTTCTTGATTTGAGTAAATCAATAAAGTGCTGTATTTACAAACCAGAAAATCTTCTATATCTTAGTAAATATTCAGAATAAGAATTATAACAATTATTGGAAACAAAAAAAAACCTGTAAAGTACAATTTTATCCAGATTTATAACAATTTCCTCGAAACTATTGAATAGAAAGGCCATGTGTGTTATACTTTCGTGATCAGAAAAAAGACGCATTTCCAAATATGTAATGATATACAGGGTGGTCACTTAAGTGTGCAACATATGGGATTTTTTTTTATTAACTGCACAACCAAAATACAAATATTGCCGAAAGTTGGTGCATGTTCGATAATCGTATGAGGTTCACTTAGAATGGTTGCAAGTCAAACATCATACAGGGTAGGCCAAAAAATATGAAAATTGTACAAGAGTAAAGTACCTTAATTTCAGAAAATTCGTCAAAATGTTATGGAGAAAAGTTGTTTAGAATTAAAAGTTATGCATAAATATCAAACCATGGCCTCCTAAGAAAAAAAAAATATATTTTTTTAAACATCTTATCATTTTATTATATTTATTTATATTCACCCTAAACAATTTCATAAATTATTCAAAAACAAATCAATTTCGCGTAACTTGGTTCAAATTTAAGCATATTTAGAAAATTTATCTAAATTTTTAATTTTTTAGGGGATCACAAGCTTCATGTTGTTGCAACGATATTAAACACGACTTTAAAATATCGCAAACATTCTTTTTCACAAGGTAAAACATCATTAATGATAATATGCAAATTAAAAAACTCTTATTTGAAGTGATTTTTTTTCATTTTGAATGCTCATTAAAAAAAATTAAATAAAATTTGTTGTGAATATTTTTTTTCTAAATATGCTTAGATTTGAAGTAAGTTATGCGAAATTGATTTGTTTTTGAATAATTCATGAAATTGTAGGGTGAATATAAAAGAAATGAGATGTTCAACAAAATATATATTTTTTTTTCTTAGGAGGCCATGATTTGGTATTAAGGCATAACTTTTAATTCTAAACCACTTTTTTTTATAACATTTTGCCGAATTTTCTAAAATAAGGGTACTTTACTCTTGTACAATTTTCATATACCTATACCCTGTATGCTGTTTGACTTGCAACCATTCTAAGTGCACATAATATGATTACCGAACATGCACCAACTTTCGGCAATATTTCTATTTTGGTTGTGCAGTTTTTAAGAAAAAATCCCATATGTTGCACACTTAAGTGACCACACTGTATAGGGTGTGCCATTTTAAAAAAGTAAGTTATGTCAATAATTTTGACATTTGACAGTTAAGTAAATATTTGACTCAATAGCACAAAACTTTACGGAAAACTTTACAATTCCTTTTTTTGTTTGACCTTTTAGCTCAAAAAATATATTTTATAGCCTTTTGAAAGTGTGACAAATTAAATTGAAAGCACTGTACATTCAAAATCATGGGACGCACAATAAAATCTGGTGGATTAATCTTGAATTGTGGCAAAGAGAAACAAATTGACCAAGTTCAAGTTGAAATTCAAAATAAAATGAGAGAAAATTATGAAGTTTCTAAACCAAAACCTGTTTTGGTTCCAAGTTATTTCAGTTCCGAACTGTTCTACACATGCGCACTTGAATATAACCATGACAACATTGAAGTGCGCATGTGTCGAACAGTTCGGAACTGCTTGAATTTGGAACCAAAAGTGTAACAATTGGATAAAAAATATGTATAGATAGAGGTGAATATGTTATTTCCGTATTCTTAGATTTTAGAAGAGCATTCAAAACTATTGACAGAGAATTATTGTTCAAAAAACTATATAGAATTGGAATAAGAGGCACACCACATGAGTGGTTGAGATCATACCTGTCCGATAGGACTCAGAAGGTGCAATTAAATAACGTATTTTCCGGCAGCAAAAGTGTTGACTTTGGGGTTCCACAGGGCAGCGTATTGAGACCGCAATTGTTTCTGATATACATCAATGATATTGTCAAACATTTCAAACATTGCCATATCAAACTTTTCGCTGACGACACCATGATCTATCTCAGTGGTCCAAATATAGCTGAATTGGTGGAAAAGATAAACACCGATCTCAAGAGCTTGAAAGAATGGTTATTCGACAACAATATGAAAGTCAATGTTTTGAGATGTAAATATACCCTTTTCGGAACACCCAATATGTTGCGCAAAATTAGAGATCGTTGCATAGATATCGAATTGGATAGACTACACATTGAAAGAGTTAGGGAATTCAAGTATCTTGGAGTTATCTTGGATGAATGCTTGAATTTTAACAGTCACGTAATCTATTTGTGCTCAAAAATGTCTAATAAAATTAATTTCATACAGAGGATAGGGAGAAATCTAACAACTTTTATCAAACAACTTCTGTACAAGTCCCTTGTAGTGCCACATTTTGAGTATTGTCCAACATTATTGTTTAATGATGTATTTTTCAGTTGCAAAAAATACAAAACCGTGCTATGAGTGTCATTTTAAATTGCAATAGGTATACACCGATACAACTTATGCTAAACACACTCAATATTTTAAATGTAAAGCAAATAATTTTCTACAAAACATATGTATTTATTTTTGAAATGAAAAACGGTCTCTTGCCTGAATATTTGGGAGATTAATTGATGTATGTCAGTTATGTTCATAACTATAATAGGTACTAGGAACATAGAGAACTTTTATATACAAGCTAGTAACCTGTCAAGAACATATTAAAACCATATTTTTCAAAGGCCTGGTCCAATTTAATAATCTTCCTATAGACTTAAGAACAGCTTTAAAATGAAATTGAAAATGTTCGTTCGCAGTCCTAGTATCAATTAATTAATTGTGAGATATTTAATTTTTGCTCTACTGAATGTTATAAAAGATGTGAACTGTCAAATGTTTATTTTTTTTTTACCCATATTCAAATGACGTTTTATTCATATTTTTGTTTATACATATTTTAGAAGAGATCCACCTCTTCTAAAATATGTATAAACAAAACGTATACAATTTAGTAAACTGTGTGATTTCGTGTTTTTTTTTTATTTAATATCAAGTATACAGTTTTATTTGATGTATAGTCTTAGTTCTGTAGGTATGCCTTCATTCTGCGTTTCCCTCGGCGTTTCCTTATTTAATTTATATAGTTTGTTTTTTTGTATAGCCATTGCGTATAAAGATCCTTATCATTATTTATTACTATCATGAAATATTAAACTTTATTTTCAGTTTATCTGATATTTTCAGTTTTCTAGATACCCCAATGGAACAATTCAGAAAAAAATCACTCATTCATATTAACAAAAAAGTTCCAATCAAAATCCTTAGAATCAGTTTCACTCGAAATAATAAAAATGTTACATGACACCTTCATCCACTCCTGTCTTCAATTGTCTGAGCATCATTATTCATTACTAGCGCCCAGGCTAGCGCCGTTACTTCCACATTCAAATAAATAAAATAATTCTGTCAAATAACTATCCGTCAGAATGGAGCGTTACCATGGCGGGACTTATTTGGAGGTTATTCTGAGGGAATAGAATCAACTTCTTGAATGTGAAAGTACCGGGCGGGGCACTGGGCCTTAAGCTTTTCAAAGGATCAAGTCTACAGAGAAAGAAGTGAAAATTTGGATGATTTACGGGAGAAAGTCGAAGGTGCTATCCAAGGTGCTATCGATGCACATCTTGAGTATCACCTTCAACACTAATGTAAACTTTCATGTACATTAAAAAAAATTGTTTGTGCAAAAATCTAGTATTTTTCACTCAAATTTGTTTCATAACAATACAATATGAAACGATTTTGTAAAATGTTAGGTACTTAAGATCAGGTATTTGAATTTAGTAAAACAATAAAATCGCTTTTCGAACGCAATTATTTTAAAAACGGGTTGAAGAAATGTTGACATAGGTACTATTTGGAATCAGGGAAAAGAGATCTTTCACTCCTGCTAACAATATAACGGGTGTTCCATTCAAAATAAAATACAAGTTGTGTCTGGCACATCTTTTGCGTGCACCACGGCGTGCACCCTGTACATACAGAAATATTATTTTATAGCGATCCTCGTGAATCCCTATCTACTTTGTATTCACACTTTCTTTACGTCTTGCTTCATAAGCGAGCTACATCCTGTATAGAAATACGGAAATTACATTATAGACCAAGTTATAGACATTTGGAAATTTTGGAATCGCAACAGATCGTGAAATGACCTTTCACAATTTTCATTACATAACAGGAACTGGAAAGATAAGCGATCTCTGAATACTCAAAAAAAATTAAATCTCGAATAAAATAAATAATAAAAATCCTAAAAAATGTTTTGATACCATCTCCATACGATGACCGCTCGGATGAGCGTGAAGAATAGGTATAATCCTGAATTGAAAACAAAGTTAGCGAATGACCACCATCGCAGTCAGCCCAAATAGGTGAACTATTGACATTGAATGTTACAGTTAACAGTCCTATAAGATCAAAAATGGAACCAGGAAACAGAGGATTCGAAATTCAATAGATTTGCCTAATTTCAACCAACCAAGTACCCACTTATTGATGTCAAAGACAATTTATTTGGGCCTTCAAATATTCACAGACATTTCGTGAAAATACCTTCTTCAAATGTTTCCCACCAAAAACCTCATTTTTTCTTATTTCCCATTCTTACAACAAATTATTGATTCAATAATGCGAAATGTATATTACCTGTTAAAGCCGGAAAGCACTTGATGATAGGCACAGATAAAGTGCGAACAATTTTTAAAGCTGGATATGTCAGACCCTGTACATTTCTCAAAACAATGCTTGATGTAGGTATATGAACATGCAGTAAAACATAAACAAAGATACTTAAGAATAGACTGACTAGCGCTGTTATTTTGAATACATTTTGGTGAAATATTTGGCTTAGAGTTCCTGATGTAGGTGCTTTATTTTTGAGTCTGGATAGTGACTCCCGTATAATTTCTTGTACTTCTTCATCAGTTGCACCTGAAGCTTTCAGTTCTTGGATAATTATATCTACATTTTCCTTGTATTCCTTTATAAGATTTCTTTTCCACATTTTCAAGACATCTTTGGTTTATGTTTTTGTTGATAGTAAAAAAAACATAGAACTAAAGTGACAGGTGACAGACAGATGACATTTGTCGTGAAATGCGATAACAGCTCTAACACCATTGCCACATTTCCGCAATGAGTTGTCTTTCACTGCTTTTGTCCAACACAACCATATACCTTAGGTATATGAACACAACTCAGCGGTGACAGCAGCTGGACAAACTTTGACCTTTGACAGTTTTGCACACTGGTTCGGATATAGTCCGAATTTGGTACTTGGTCCGCGGACCAGGTTGTCGGTATAAACTAGGCTATTGTTTTGATTGTTATCACGTGACTAAAAATCTGTCACATCTGCGATGAAAATGCCGGACCCAACTAATCATATAGCCTAGTTTACACCGATAACTCGTTTAGTTCGGTCCGATAGGACCAAGTGGGTGGGGATAGTACGGTAGGACCAGTTCTTGCTTCCTGCCCGTTTATACCGTCTTGCAACGCGTGAACTAAATGTGTACGCCCGCAATTCGTCAAATGTCAAAAACAAGTCGAAATTATTCATCAACACAATTCGTAACCAAAAAAAACATGAGTAAGTACGCTCAGATTGCCTTAGAAACTCAGAACCAACACAATTCACAATAATAACAATCAATATAACCTCAAAATTTTGATCCAGATCGAACCAAATTTAGTTCGGTACACTTGCTGGCGAGTACCGAACCAAGAGCGGACCAGCTTAGTCCGTGATTGTTTACACCATTCGAACCAAATATTTGGTTCGGATATAGTCCGAATTTGGTACTTGGTCCGCGGACCAAGTTGTCGGTATAAACTAGGCTAATGATATCAGTGGTTACTATAACTTCTGGCAGAGCTGTCGGTAATTGAATTACAATAATTGAAAAATGTAATTTGATTACTTTTTGGTAATTGAATTACTTTAATTCAATTACTTTTCAAAAAGAGTGATTGTAATTGTTTTTTCAATTACTGAGATAAAGTAATTGTAATTAGTAATTGGTTTCAATATATCGCAGATAATTCAATTACTCGAAGAGTAATTCAATTACTCTTCGAGTAATTCAATTACCTTCAGAGTGCTTCAATTACTTTGAAAAGTAATTCTCGTATTGAAGATGAAGGGGGATAGTTCTTTTAAGAGAACTTTTTCCCAGAAAGATCGCGATTGTGGTGCTTGAGTTTTGCGTTTTGAATTGGGGATGGAGTCAAACTCCATGGGGGGGGGAATAGGATGTAGAGGTGAGTTAAGTATTGATAGTTAATGTGTTTTTTTTAAAATGGGTGTGGGAGAAAAAAGAGGCGGGATTAGGGAGGAAGGGGCATGGGGGGGGGAGGCGGGATATACTTCATGTGTGGAACAATTTTTTCGTGTACTGGAAAATTAAACCAGATATTTTTGATACGCGCGCGTTTGCATTTGAAAGCCCTTTTTTTTATTGTTGCCTGCAACAGTGGGTTGTGGTGTAGTGCGAGGGTTCTCTTTACTCTATAGTTAGCATCATAAGTGGTGTGTAGGGCTGGCTTGATCTTGTAGTCGTGAAACAGGTCACCCGTTCTGACAAACCAGGGGGTTCGGTCCCATCTTCTGACAACAACATTTTGAAATCTTCGTAGACGTCTCAGCTGATTTTCCGGGAGCCTCATGGTTCCCGTTGCGTAGGTGATTTTGGGAATGATAACTTGCTGGAGCAAAGTGATTTTGTTTTTAATGTTTAATTTACTTTTGGAGTTTAGGAGGGGGTACAGGGCAGCATATGTCCTGTTTGCAACTTTCAGTCTTTCATCCAGATGATATCTCCAGGACAGGCGATGATCAATTGTTATGCCTAAGTACTTGATTTGGTTGGTCCAGGGGATAGGAGTATTATTGATGACTAGACGGGGGATGTTCTGGAATTTTCCTGCTTTTGTTGATACAACAATGGCTTGTGTTTTACGTTCATTTACTTTGATTTTCCACATATTATAGAAGCACATTAATTTATCCAAGTATTGTTGAAGTCTGTTTTTGATGACATTAGGACTGATCGAGGTGACATAAAGTAACGTCCCACATAACAAAATGATATACCTAGCATGTGCTCAGCATCTTCTCCTTGGTATAAGGATATTGAAAATATGTTCTGAGCATGTGCTAAGAATAATACTTATATATACTGGGGAGGTGCTGAGCATTATCTTTTGGCCGCGAGTAGCATGTGCTATGGAACTTTGATCAGGAATGTTCCAGGAATATTCCAAAATATACCAAGTATCCTCTTTTATATATCTCAGCATATTCTGTGAACATTCCTAGAAATAAAATCAGCTCATATACTATTTGGAGTATTTTATTTTTGCCAAGTACCTATAAACAAATGAAATTCAAGTCACGAATTTGTCAACTGAAAATAAATCAAGACACTCTAAATCTATAAATACAGATCCAGATCTATTGTAGGAACATAATACCAATAAGTATTACCATGATTGAATATAAACTCTAATTATTCCATTCCTAGTTAGACAAAATATGATCATGCACAATTTTAAAAATCAAAAATGCAGAGATAGGTAAAGAGAAACATGTCAAGGCTTGCCGAAAATAAAACCGTTTGAATCATTACATAATTTCATTGTCACCATCAATAAGCACAATAAGTAGGTACAAGATCGCTAGAAAAACTGATACCTACTTACAATCAATATTATCACTAGACACAGCTATGAGAAATTGGGGAATCCGGTAGAAACTTGACTCTTCAAAATTGTCATCCAACGTGAGCAGTCCTGCCTCCCGACTTTTTCCAGCCATCATGTAGGTAGGTACCTATATATTGAGAGAGCCCGGAGGAAGCATTCATCAATTTCCAATAAGCCTGATTACAATCAATCACTTACCATCAGGTATATGGTCTATCAATCCAATCCGAAGAAGATGCAAAGTTATAAGGCTTATAAACTTGTCACTAATACCGACCACTATAGACTATAGCAAATCTTTGGCACAGGACACTTCATCAAACTCCTGATTCCACATTTTAATCACATAACACACACAAAAGTTTAGAAACCAGATACAATCAACCGATTAATACTTTTTTGGCAAAACCGAGGACAAAACAAACCACACCACTCTACTCACTTCACAAACATCAAAATATCAAAATGGCGTGCACCACAGCCGCGTGCGCGTGAGCAACTATGGAAATAGATAAGCGGCACAGCGGCACTGTTGTCATATTTTCCACTTAAAAAAGAACTCTCATTATTCATTCTGGAATTTTTAATTGTGTAAATCCTATTTGACGTTACATTTATTCAATATTTATTGAAGAAGTTGACATTGTCTTCTACTTGAGTGTAGGGATCATTCTTTGCTTTTACCATAGTACCTATTTTATTGCAAAAATCCAGAATCATGATCGTAATAATTGTTATGCCAAGCTACACCTGGCAACGCTGTTCATGAAAATGACGAGTACGCAGACCCGCAGACGGACGACAGACGAGGTAAAAAATATTGTAGAAGGAGAACTTTTTCTATGGAGAACTCCAAGTTACACACTTTTGATAATAACGTATACACCGTATACAAATAAGATTGTATTATATTTTTGTTCATACAAGAGGTACCTATAGATAGGTACCTAACTACCTATGCCTGTCTACTTTGAAAAAACTGGATCGGGTGGATTGAAAGGGCTGGTTTTTTTCATTTTATATTTTGGAAGCATATTCTAGGCACGTTCTAACACATGGTGAAAATTATATCCGGCCAAGCAATTATAAACATATGGTAAAATGTTCTTGGCACATGCTGAGAATATATGTGAGCGCATATACGTTAAAGAATATATTTGGTACATGAGAATATATTCGTAGAGCATGCTAATGATATGCCCGTAAGCATATGAGTTGACGCACGTTCTAAGTACATGCTGAAGATATGAATATGCTTTCATTGTTATGTGGGGTGTCGTCGGCATACATGGAAATATTGGCATCTTTCATTATGGGGGTGTCGGCGGTGTATAGATTGTACAAAAGTGGGGATAGTAGGGATCCCTGAGGTACACCTGCCCGTTGTGGTTGTGGTCCAGAGAGGGTGTTCCCAATCTTTGTCCTATATTGCCTGTCTTCGAGAAAGCTCTTGATTAGGAAGATGATTTTCTTGGTAAGTCCGAATTTGCAGAGTTTGAAGAGAAGGCCCTGAAAAGTAATTCAATCACACGAAGAGTAATTCAATTACCTTCAGAGTGCTTCAATTACTTTGAAAAGTAATTGAATTACTTGGAGAATAATTGAACTACTTTCGTATCTGTTAGTGGAAACGCTTTTTTGCTCGAGACGTTCGGTTTTCGGTTTTACTTTTGCCGTTGTAAACGCCGTGGCGTTCTCCGCGGAAGTCTTGAATCTTGAATCTCATGATTTGATGTGAGTGTGGTGGTAGTTTAATAGTCGGCCATTGTGTTTTGGTCACGTGACTGCCAGTTTGATAAAGAATACAGGTTTGAATTTTACGATTCATGTTGTGTGGTCGGCTAAAACAAATAAAATCAACTTCGAGTACATGCGTCAGAAACAGTTGATTTTCTTCTTTAAAATGAGCTACAGAACAGTCAAATTGGTTAAGGAATTTCGAAGTTATAGGCAATTTAGTAACATCAAGTTTGACGGCCTGTGGTTGTCTTATTCGACAACTTGTAGAGAAGCGTCGGGGGGCAGTTTTGTAGAAAATATCGTCCAAAGTCGGTTTCCATATTCTGTTTTGGTATCTCACAGGGAAAAAAATCGAGATCTTGTCGATTTTCTGTTTTCACAGTACCGTTACGCCCCCTTGCGGCGATCCTAGAAGCTTCAAATATATTTCCAGCATGTTCTCTTGGGCACATTACTCTACAGATTTTTTTTCTTGAGTCTCTATGATGAATAGTCTACGAGAACTGCATGGCACCCTGTCGCTGAAAATGAATCACCTTGTATATACTTATTAAATCACTCAAATATAATTTTTCTAGGATTTGGGTAATTCAATTACTTTTCGGGTAATTCAACCACTAAAAAAGTAATTCGATTACCAAAAAGTAATTCGATTACTTTCAAAAGTAATCGAATTAAAATCAGTAATTGGCGTGTGTTAATTTCATAAAGAATCGATTACTTTTGGTCGTAATTGGTAATTGAACTACTTTTGTGGGTTGTTTTAGTAATTGGTAATTGAATTACTTTTGTCATACTCAAGGTAATTGGTAATTGTAATTGAATTACATTTTAAAAGTAATTGCGACAGCTCTCTGCTACTGGGTAGTGGGTATATGGGGCATAAAGAAACCCCTATAGAGCGCCGTCTGACAGTAGTGACGTTGGATTATTGTTAGCGCCATCAGTGGAGTGGATGGACTCGGAACTAATGGCGCCAAATTTAAATGGGGGATATTATAAATATGGATTTTATAGGTAGTGGAACCTTTTTGTGCTTGTAAAGATCTTTTTGATGGATATAAGAAAAAAATAATTTTCATCTCACGTATGGAAGAAAAACAATTTATCCCGAATAAACATCAAAAAGATTTTTGTAGGCACAAAATAATTCACAAAATTATTCATGATAATACGAACACCCGAGAAATAATTTGCAAATACATACATAGGTATATTTATTCATTTTTCATCATTCATCCATTCAAATTTTACAAATAAAAACAATACAAAAGTGAATCACCTAATTATTACCTATTATAATCAGAACAAGTTCTAAAAAAATCCCCCGAAAAATCCCTATCTAACCTTAATAACTCTGGAGAACTCATCCAAAAATATGCTACCTACATGGCACTCGCCATGTAAAACTAGTATTTTGGTTCCAATACATATTCATCTAATATTTTAGGAACAGGAACTCACTAGGTTGATACAAGTAGGAACAGCAGTTCTTTCCAAGCCAATCTTGGTTCCCTGTAATTGAATCCTCAAAAAAATCTTTCCCGCAAACTAGGTGTATATTATACATTTTTTCATTGTCCATCGACAAGTTTTGAGTTGTTCAGGTTCTCACCCTCTGCCTAAGTAGCCCAGGTTCTGATTAAGGAAATCAATGCCTTCTGAATATGCTCACTGCTCACTTCTAGTGCTTTCAGGTACGTTTTAGTACTTTTTACAGACAAAATGAGGATAACTAATTTAGTTATCCTCATTAACTAATAGTATTTTTTCAAAAATCATGAAATATGGCTGACTAGCCTAGTTTACATCGATAACTCGTTTAGTTCGGTCCGATAGGACCAAGCTGGTGGGGATAGTACGGTAGGACCAATGCTAGCTTTCTGCCCGTTTACACCGTCTTGCAACGCGTGAACTAAATGTGTACGCCCGCAATTCGTCAAATGTCAAAAACAAGTCGAAATTATTCATCAACACAATTCGTAACCAAAAAAAACATGATTTAGTACGCTCAGATTGCCTTAAAAACTCAGAACCAACACAATTCACAATAATAACAATCAACATAACCTCATAATTTTGATCCAGATCGAACCAAATTTAATTCGGTACAATTGCTGGCGAGTACCGAACCAAGAACGGACCAGCTTAGTCCACAACTGTTTACACCATTCGAACCAAATATTTGGATCGGATATAGTCCGAATTTGGTACTTGGTCCGCGGACCAAGTTGTCGGTATAAATATGGAGGAATAGTCCTCCATAGGTATAAACTAGGCTAATGACACTAGCCTAGTTTACATCGATAACTCGTTTGGTTTGGTCCGATAGGACCAAGTGGGTGGGGATAGTACGGTAGGACCAATGATTGCTTTTCGCCCGTTTACACCGTCTTGCTACGCGTGAACTAAATCTGTACGCCCGCAATTCGTCAAATGTCAAAAACAAGTCGAAATTATTCATCAACACAATTCGTAACCAAAAAAAACATGAGTAAGTACGCTCAGATTGCCTTAGAAACTCAGAACCAACACAATTCACAATAATAACAATCAACATAACCTCATAATTTTGATCCAGATCGATCCAAATTTAGTTCGGTACACTTGCTGGCGAGTACCGAACCAAGAGCGGACCAGCTTAGTCCGCAACTGTTTACACCATTCGAACCAAATATTTGGTTCGTTTATAGTCCGAATTTGGTACTTGGTCCGCGGACCAAAAGCGGGTTCGGCATCGCAATCAGACTTCTCGGATTGCTCTGAATCGTTCGTTTATGACATCTGGATGTTTCAGAGGTAAATCAGAATCGTTCGATAAAAACATCTGACAGATCGGATGACGATCTTTTTGCTCGACGTATTGGGACCGACGAAAGCGATTGATCTGTCAGATTTGTGTTTATGAGGTTATAATTCAACTGTTTTGTTTGTTATAAGTCAACAGTTAATGACGAATTTGATATTAAAATGAAGATTATTCACTTGCAAGACGAAGATTTGAAAAAAACTTATTCCATCACGGTTACAGACGATCAATTTGAAGATTGTGGAAAATGGAAGTGATGAGGTTAGGTAAACAAGTCCGAATCGTTCTTGAATTCCACCTTGCTCTGTTCCGTCGGATGTCACGTGACCAAAATCTGCTCGGATCTGAGACGACAATGCCGAACACAACTCAAGTTGTCGGTATAAACCAAGGTTAATTGATATGTAGAGGTTGCGCCGTAACTAGGGAATCGGAAATCCACGAACGATAAACCGAATCGATCCCGTCACCGAGCTCCATTATTGACATTCCTGTCATCGGTGTGTCATCCTAATGTCACAACATGTCCGTATCTCAGGGTCTTGAGACTTTTTTTACCGAGTGTCGGCCGTTTATAAACGTGTTTGAGGGTGAGTTATTACACAGCTTTTGGCATACATACTTATTATCAAGTGTGAACCATATTCTATCTTTTTTTTTTAGATGTGTATTTGAATTTCAGAACCGAATCGGAGCCGACTGACGTCATTTTTGTCTGAATTCTGATTCGTCCGAAACCCGAACGTATAACGACGCAACCTTGTTACTATCAATTAACCTTGGGTATAAACTAGGCTACTGACAAACTCGAAAACTCAACTTGACATTCACGTGACAATCTTGTCATGAATGGCGACTTCAGCGCTGTATGGTGGATGGACTGGTCCCCAACATAATATCGCCATTCATTGCTCATTTACGAAAAAGCTCATAAACACCAGGGGAGAACTGTGATAATGCCGATATTATGTGAATATTCATCCTTCTCGAGTCATTTCAAGAGAAATCAACAAAATAAAATGGATAAGGCGAGTTTTGACGTGACAGCGTATTATGGAAAGATAAAGTTGTCCTGTTTGGTCTCTGTTTTCAAAGAATAAAATTGGTCGTGAAACTCTTTGATACCTATCTTCCATTGTGAGGACAGAACGGCGATAAGGTTTGTTAGTCAAATGCTTGCATATTGAGTAAACAGGTAGTTCCAAAGGGGCGTACCTACAAGAATGATAAATCTACCTAATCTAAATTGAAAACATATCAAGCTAATAACCTTGCCATTTTGGCAATGTTTTCCTCTCAATTCATAGGATCATATGTCATATGCTACCATCTACATTGTATTTGTAATCAAAGTCACGGTCACGCTTACGCCCAATACTGTAAGCAAGTTCGGCATTGTCGTCTCAGATCCGAGCAGATTTTGGTCACGTGACATCCGACGGAACAGAGCAAGGTGGAATACAAGAACGATTCGGACTTGTTTACCTAACGTCATCACTTCCATTTTCCACAATCTTTAAATTGAACGTCTGTAACCGTGATAGAATAAGTTTTATTCAAATCTTCGTCTTGCAAGTGAATAATCTTCATTTTAATATCAAATTCGTCATTAACTGTTGACTTATAACAAACAAAACAGTTGAATTATAACCTCATAAACACAAATCTGACAGATCAATCGCTTTCGTCGGTCCCAATACGTCGAGCTAATACGCTAGGTTTCTGTGACGTCATGACGTCAGCTGTCAGACGGAAATATCCAAACAAGCTATTTTTTAATACCTCAAAAGCTGACTTTTCACTCGGCTAATCATATACGCACTAACGGGACACACGATATATGTAATACACCCAAAAATATAGTCCAAAGAAGTCCAAATTAAACACAAACACTGATTTAAAACTCACAGAATACAAAACCACAAGTCACAAAAGCTTGTTTGGATACCAAATTCGGCCACGACCAATCATATGGTGCCTGTGACGTTTTCAAAAACGTCGCGTATAGATCGTCATCCGATCTGTCTGATGTTTTTATCGAACGATTCAGATCTACCTTTGACACATCTAGATGACATAAACGAACGATTCAGAGCAATCGGAGAAGTCTGATTGCGATGCCGAACCCGCTTTGTGTATGATCAATCAATACCCCCTGAAATATAAAGGCCAGAGTGCTGATCGTTTGACGTCATGTTTAGTAGGTGGTTGTCAAAGTAACACGACACGTTCAAGCATTAAAACCAGAGAGAAAATAGTAAAGTTTCTCTCTGATTAAAACCATATATTATTTAATATTTAATACACATATATTGCGTGTTGTGGTCTAAAATTCTAAAATGTCAGAAATCAAAACGAGATAGCCTCTGACATGCTATCTCTTTTCTGTACTTTCTTACATAGTGCGCTTGCGCTCAACGTGTGTGAGCAGTGCTGCTTGAAGTGTCATCTTTTGTGACAAGGTCGATGCGTATGTCAAACGCGGCGTTTTCGCGTTTTGAAATTTGAATGCATAAATAAACCAACTACTGTTACAGCAAATCTTGGAAAAATCAAATAACAAATAACAATACCTAATAATAATTGCTTGTCTTAATTTTGACGGTACAAAAATCACGATACTACGTTCAATTAGGTCACTAAGCGCAAAAACGGTGCGTTTGTCATACGCACATGTTCTGCAACAATCGTCTTATGCCTGGTGTACATTCAATTTTACTTCGAAGTGGAAGTGATTTACACTTGCCAAACGAGAATCATATGCTACCATCCACATTGTATTTGGTGTGAGCGTTTGATTGAATGTAAACCTTACATCACCCATCTTTGTTTTGTTTCGAGCAAATTAGCATGTTTTAAAATGATTTAAAAAATGTACTTTTGAAAAATCAGTTCTGTTTTTTTTTTTAATTATTAGTGTGACATGTCAACTTGAAAAGTACATGAGGATGAGGACAACAAATATTTAAGGTTTTTGTAAAAAAAGATATCAAAGCGTGATAGACTGTTCTCAAAAATATATTATACAGGGTGGACCAGAAGTAATGGGACATACGGTTACAGTAGATACCTCACACAAAAATATTGTGATAGACCTCAACTTGTCATATCCGAAAGTTGATATACTTTCGGATACAGGGTGTCAAAGTTGAATTTAAATATTTGATTTTTTCAAATTACTTTTGGAATAATCAAGTTATTTTGACGAAATTTCGTATATAGGGGTTGTTTGACATGCAAAATTCATATCTGGCCTTGGTAGTCTTCAGTTAATATTCGATGACACAGCAAATGTTATATTGCAATTGGCAAAAATGGTCCGTCCAACCCACATGCGCTGACATGGAAAAATATCTTTATATCGCGCTCTTCCAGACAATGATCACACTGTAGTCTAAATTCAACGTCTAACCCACATACAATAATTGAAAATGTGGTTTAGATCATTTTAACGATTTGGCTGATTCAGCGATTGCGGTTTGGAATTTTGTTCACAGATGCCGCTACATGCTGAATGAGGCTTTAATCATTTTTGCTTATTATAGTATGATCAGTAGGTTTAGTATAAAAAACTCATTTGTAAAAAAAGTGTGGGTTAGTTGCAAAACACCGTCCAATTTGGCTTCACTTCGCTGTTATTTGTTAAAAAAAAATCAACATATTTTTTCTTAGACTTTTTTGTGATGTGTTTAGAGTGTGCGTTGTGCTTTTTGCGAGGAGAAAAATGCCGAGAAATTGTTTTCTCTGCTTTTTCAGCAAAAAACAAGCTTCTGAGAAACTGGGGGAGACGCCTACTCTCCACAAGTAACATTCGACAGTAATAATAGAAGTTTTTTGTAAGAGAAATATTTTATAGGTTTCCGACTAATTTGAAAACGCGCAGAGCATGGTGCAGTTTTTGTAAATTATCAGAACAGGATGATACATCGAAAATAAAACTTCGCGAGTTTCATTTCCGACCCGATGATTATTTCGAACCTGCTGCTAAATCTAAAGGAGGAAGAATGGTCTTAAGACCAACTGCAGTACCATCAATAAAAGTCCCGTCTAGATCAGGAGTTGTTCACCTTCAGCCACGTTCATCTGCTTTAGACCTTATTTTATCAACAACCACAACAGTTCAGCAAGTGCTGCATACTATAATAGAGCAACCTCGAGAGCTACCAATGGAGCGATACGACCTTCCTATTCAGCAAAGTAATACCTATTACCTATATTCTGTCGAATGTACCTTTGTCACTTGAAATGTTTCAATGTTTAGGTAGTGCATCTAGACCAGGAGTACTCCACTTTGAACCACGGTCATCATCATTAGAAGATATTTCATCTTCAACCCCAATTATAGAGCAACCAATGAAGCAATCCGACCCAAAGGAGCAATGCGACATTACTATTCAGCCGAATAATATTACCTATTCTGTCGACTTTATTTTGATATTCAAAATGTCTAATTTTTCAGTTAGTGAGACTCCGAAGAGACGCAAATTTTCTGAACCTCGATTCATCTCTGAGATAAAAACTCCAGATGTAGCAACTCCCAGAAGGACAAGAAGAGTTTTATCATTAGTCAGAAGAATTGATAGTGAAAAATCAAGAAAAATTAATTAAAACGTTACAGGATAAAAAGAGATACCTTACTAAACGAGTTGGCTCTCTCAAAGAACTAGTTTCTCAATTGGGGGATAAGGGGTTGCTGTCGGAAGAAGCTGGAAACACCTTAACGGTATCTATCAACGAGATATATTATTTCAAATTAATAATAATTGTTATTTCAAAGCATACAAATCCAAAATAGCAAATAATATGTTCGCTATGTTCAATAATTATTTTATTATAGCAGTAATCATCTCTCTTTTATTTCCAGGAAACGTTACCTGAAAACATGAAGCAATTAGTGTCCAGGAAACTGAAGAACAAAAAAAAATATTCACCAGCAAAACGAAGTTTTGCCTTGACTTTACATTTTTATTCGCCGAAAGCCTACAATTATGTCCGGAAACACTGGGAAAAACTCCTACCACATCCGTCGACTCTCCGGCAATGGTATAGCGTGGTTGATGGTGCCCCTGGATTCACGAAAGAAGCTTTCGATGCCATGGCCCTCCGTGCCACAAAAAAAAACAATAGTGGTGAATTTAGTGATGGATGAAATGTCCATCAGGGAGTCAGTTATATATCATCAAAATGAATTCCACGGAGGAGTGGATTGTGGCACCTTACAATCAAACCAAGAAAATGATAATGTTCCACTTGGGACAAATGCCTTAGTACTAATGGCAGTTTTAAATCGAGGGTTGAGTGGCAGCGAACGGGCAACTTTGCTAACGCGAGCATTCAGATTATTGGAGGAGCATAGAGTTAAAGTGTATTCAATAACGTTTGATGGGGCATCAACAAATTTGAGCATGTGTTCTCATTTAGGTGCAAATTTTGATTATTTTGATACAGGTTTTTTTTAAACCGTTCTTTATAAATCCCGTGACTGGGGATAAGTGTTATATATTTCTCGATCTATGTCACATGATGAAACTCGTTAGAAATACCATAGGAGATAGAAAAATATTAAAAGATGGTGACGGCAACATCATCTTATGGGACTATATTATACAACTATACAATCTCCAAAAAAATGAGGGGCTACAATTAGCCAATAAAATAACGACAAAACATATATTTTTTGAAAACAATCGAATGAATGTCAGATTAGCTATGCAAGTTTTGAGTGAAAGTGTGTACAAATCGTTTGTTTTTCTTAATCAAATTCCGGATGATGAATTGAAAAAACAATTCTCCGGCTCTAGGGCTACTGCACATTTCTGTTTGAATTTTAATATGGCAGACATATTAAACTGCAAAAATAGGTTCTCAAAAAGAACATTCGATGCACCATTGTTGGAGAGCAATTGCGAGAAAATGGAAGAACACGCCAAACACTTCATAGCCTATATAACCTCACTAAAAGATTCAAATGGAACAAATATTTTGAAATCTAGCAGAAAAACTGGTTTCTTGGGATTAATAATCTGTTTAACAAATATCTTTCCACTTTTTAAAAAGTTGAAAGAACATGATTTTTCATATTTATCAACATTTAAATTATCTCAGGATTATTTAGAGACTTTTTTTAGCGCGGTTAGAAGCAGGGGAGGATTCAACAATAATCCGAGTGCGTTACAATTTAAAAGCGCATATAAACGTCTGCTAATTAGACATGAAATTAAGGAGGTAGAAAATGGCAATTGTCTGTTTGATGGAATTGAAATGCTACATGTGTCATCAAGTAGAAAAAAAAACTGTCCAATAGGTGATGAACAAGAATTGAATAAAGGAATATCTGATTTTGAACATGATCATGATTATATCAGTATCTTTTGGCAACTTAATCCTTATGTCGAAAATGTATGCGAATATATTGCTGGATATGTAACCAAACAAGTTAAAAAAAATATTGACTGTCCTATTTGTCTTCGACAAATCATGGGTGAAAATATGCCCCTTTTATCTAGAATTAAAGACAGGGCAAATTATTATGTAGCCCCGTCAATAGACACAAACAATATTTGCAAAATTTGTGAGACGATAATTAGGCAATATTTACAACAAATTCACAAGAAAAATATGAAGGCAATAGTTATTAACGAAATAATGAACAAAATTGGTCTGCCCTTTGATAATGAAGAGATGAACAATCATGCAATGAGCCAGCACATAATTGATAACCACAGGACACAATTGTGTAAATTAATTATAAATATTTATATTAACGTTAGATTTTATCATGAAGCAAAAAGAATGTCCACCAAGACTGAATATGTGAGACAAAAATATACGAAACTAATTATGTTCAAAGGACAATAAAAAATTGAGTCTTGTATTCATAGTTTTACTCCTTGGTTCCCTATATTGTTTGATTGTCTGATAAACTTTGTTGATGAAATTACTATTCATTGCTCGATGAAAGTTATCACTGACCTTAAGAAAAAGAAAACATATTTATGTGCGTATGGCTATATGCATAGGTTTTTTGAATATGAAAGAAGAGATGACATTTGAAACATTGCAAAATCAAGTTTTCCCATATTGATTATTATTTGGTTATACCAGTGTTTTCTCAACAAGACAAGTCAAAATGACGTTCATTCCTTGACGTTCTTTGGGTGACTGACTGCGTTTGTTGGATACACAAACTGACTGACCATGGTTTTCTTGTTTTGTTAATAACATCTTCGAATTGTATGCAAGATTGTAGGTTTGATAAAAAACTTGTATTAACAAGATTTTTTGACAACTCTAGGCCCCTGGTTGACTGATATTGTTGCGAGTTTCAGCTCGCACATAGATTCTTATTGCATTTGCTAACTACAAACCAAATTTGAGCTTTAATAAAACAGTTACAACTTATAAGTTTTTTTTACAATTTTGAAACCCTGCCCAGGCCAGTTGGGAATCTGGCTGACTGACTCGGGGGTATTGATATATGATCTAAACATGACCTTTTGTCAAAATTTCAGCTTTAATAAAACTGTTGCATATTTGGTCTCTCATCTCTCCGACTAATACCTGCTGTATAAGACATTTATATTTTGCTTTATTTTAGTGGGTGTAGAATCTCAAGTATAGACCAATTAATGGCCTAGCGAGACTATACACCCCGTAGTAGACTAGTAGAACTATCATTGTTATTTTAGAACTATAATTGTTATTTTAAATGTTTAAATATGGTAATATATTGATTGATTGATTGATAAAAAAACTCGGAAATTATCGAAAAATAGCAGAAAACCCTCGAGAGACCCATATAATATGTACTTGAGCAATTAGTAACGAAAAAAATTGATATCCAATGATTGTATTTTGGATTTTGGAACATGCAAAACTTTTAATGAGGGATAACTTTTTTCCTAAAATTGATAGGTAATAAAAAAGTTTTTAATATAGTCCCAAACCTATAGCGTCATAATTAAGTAAGTACTGTACCCAACTATAATACTACCCACATAACAATGAAAGCATATTCATATCTTCAGCATGTACTTAGAACGTGCGTCAACTCAAATGCTTACGGGCATATCATGAGCATGCTCTACGAATATATACTCATGTACCAAATATATTCTTTAACGTATATGCGCTGACATATATTCTCAGCATGTGCCAAGAACATTTTACCATATGTTTATAAATGCTTGGCAGGATATAATTTTCACCATGTGTTAGAACGTGCCTAGAATATGCTTCCAATACCTATATAAAATGAAAAAACCAGTCCTTTCAATCCACCCGATCCAGTTTTTTCAAAGTAGACAGGCCTAGGTAGTTAGGTAGGTACCTATCTATAGGTACCTCTTGTATGAACAAAAATATAATACAATCTGAGTACGTTATTATCAAAAGTGTGTAACTTGGAGTTCTCCAAAGAAAAAGTTCTCCTTCTACAATATTTTTTACTTCGTCAGTCGTCCGTCTGCGGGTCTGCGTACTCGTCATTTTCATGAACAGCGTTGCCAAGTGTAGCTTGGCATAACAATTATTACGATCATGGTTCTGGATTTTTGCAATAAAATAGGTACTATGGTAAAAGCAAAGAATGATCCCTACACTCAAGTAGAAGTCAATGTCAATTTCTTCAATAAATATTGAATAAATGTAACGTCAAATAGGATTTACACAATTAAAAATTCCAGAATGAATAATGAGAGTTCTTTTTTAAGTGGAAAATATGACAACAGTGCCGCTGTGCCGCTTATCTATTTCCTTAGTTGCTCACGCGCATGCGGCTGTGGGGCACGCCATTTTGATATTTTGATGTTTGTGAAGTGAGTAGAGTGGTGTGGTTTGCTTTGTCCTCGGTTTTGCCAAAAAAGTATTAATCGGTTGATTGTATCTGGTTTCTAAACTTTTGTGTGATTCATGTTGATACATTTGTGTGTGTTATGTGATTAAAAATGTGGAATCAGGAGTTTGATGAAGTGTCCTGTGCCAAAGATTTGCTATAGTCATAGTCTATAGTGGTCGGTATTAGTGACAAGTTTATAAGCCTTATAACATTGCATCTTCTTCGGATTGGATTGATAGACCATATACCTGATGGTAAGTGATTGATTGTAATCAGGCTTATTGGAAATTGATGAATGCTTCCTCCGGGCTCTCTCAATATATAGGTACCTACCTACATGATGGCTGGAAAAACACGCGAGGCAGGACTGCTTTCTTTGGATGACAAGTTTGAAGAGTCCATTTTATACCTGATTCCCCAATTTCTTATAGCTGTGTCTAAAGTCCGTTTCAAAGGAGTTGATAGCACAGATCGGGGGTTCGGACCATAAAATATTTGTAATAGTTGCCCGGGTGGCCTGGGTCACAATTTCTTTCTTCTTAGTCTAGATACATTGTAAAACATAAATAAGAGATAAAATTTTTTGAGGCACCCGACCTCCGTTTTCCGTTTATTATAAGCGCTCTGTGCTATCAACTCCTTTGAAACGGACTATAGTGATAATATTGATTGTAAGTAGGTATCAGTTTTTCTAGCGATCTTGTACTTATTGTGCTTATTGATGTTGACAATGAAATTATGTAATGATTCAAACGGTTTCATTTTTGGCAAGCCTTGACATGTTTCTCTTTACCTATCTCTGCATTTTTGATTTTTAAAATTGTGCATGATCATATTTTTTTTAACTAGGAATGGAATAATTAGAGTTTATATTCAATCATGGTAATACATATTGGTATTATGTTCCTACAATAGATCTGGATCTGTATTTATAGATTTAGAATGTCTTGATTTATTTTCAGTTGACAAATTCGTGACATGAATTTAATTTGTTTATATAGGTACTTGGCAAAAATAAAATACTCCAAATAGTATATGAGCTGATTTTATTTCTAGGAATGTTCACAGAATATGCTGAGATATATAAAAGAGGATATACTTGGTATATTTTGGAATATTCCTGGAACATTCCTGATCAAAGTTCCATAGCACATGCTACTCGCGGCCAAAAGATAATGCTCAGCACCTCCCCAGTATATATAAGTATTATTCTTAGCACATGCTCAGAACATATTTTCAATATCCTTATACCAAGGAGAAGATGCTGAGCACATGCTAGGTATATCATTTTGTTATGTGGGTAAATTCAAGACTAAATTATTCAAAATATCAAAAGGCAGTCTGCATGAAACTAAAAACAACCGACTTCTTTTTATAGGTTTTTAACACTGTATCTATATCAAAAATTAAGGGATTTTGGATCTGCAATCTACAATCTACATTAATATGAACTCCTCACTCAACGTTTCACTGATTCACACACTACACGCTTATTAAGAAACACCCTGTACCTATGGTAGGTAGACGCAAATGTACCTATCAAATAGGTATTTCAGTTGAAACAGATATAGGTAATCGAATCGTTTTGATTAAATTATTAAATATTCTGATTCTAATAATTATTTAAATAACCTTCACTGCCTCGTTCACTGCCTTCACAAGTTTACATAACTTCATCGTTTCTGATTATCAATACCAGCTGAAGCTGAAGACAATAAGAAAATCAAAAAACAACTTCTCTGATGAATATACCTAAATAAAGCAGAATAAAAGAGTATTTTTTTAGTTCGTTAATCAAATAAACCGTGAAATAAACAAACACTTGTATATCCTAACCTAGTTACAGTTACCCAGTTTTTCGATTAGTTTGAAAAATTTAGAAGCACCTGTCAATGCATACAGCTCATGCGCACAAGTGCTACAAGTGCACTACGGTAGAGCGATATTAAAATAATTCATTCATGGATCGTTATGTTCTGTCTCTTTTCATCGGCGGAAAAATTTAACATGGTGATGAACATAGAAATAATTTCTATGGTGATGAACGTCAACACGCAATATATGTGTATTTAAATATATGGAGTATCATGACCACTCGCGACTGGATGTAACTCCAGACTCCCGCTCCCACATGATTACAATGTTGCCGTACTCATTGGAAGATTTTCGATGGATTTTCAAATATCTTGCGCGATTCGATAAATTAGGCAACTTTCAGCTGGATATTCTTCGTAGCAGATAATTCTTCAACAAAGTAGATGAATATTTTGATATAATGAGTAAGTCTGAACGTTAAAGGTTGTTCTTGGTTATAAAAAACTATAAATTCCCCTATAATGAATAGCGAGGGGTTTATAAAATACAGGGTGGGGCAGGAAAAACTTCTCATCAAGGTTTTATGAGGCATTAGGTCAATTTTTGTGTTTTGAGTGACACTTTTTTTTGGTATTTTCACCCCGTCACCTGTCAACCCCTAAGCGGGCCGGGTGATAGCCACCCCCAGAATTTCAAATAGTGAAGGAGGTCGACTGATACCTTATTTTGAAAGCCCTTCGACGCCGATTACAACTGCTGAGTTTCAAGTCTCTGCAGTCATTCCTGTTGATATGACAGCTTATCGAAAATTTTTTGGCGGATATGTATTTATTTCACCCTATATTTTTTTTTGGGTTGAATACATTTTCGCGAGAAGGATTTAGTAATAGCTCATTTTGTAGATCTTCTGTCCCCTATCATATCCTCCTAGTTTGGAGTAGTTGGCTCTTGCGGATAATCTGTCATATCAACAGGAATGACAGCAGAGACTTGTGAAAGTTGAAGTCAGGGTCGAAGGGCCTTCAAAATAAGGTATCACCCGAACCCCCTTTCCATTTACAATTCTGGGGAGAGCTATCACCCCGCTTGGGAGTTAACAGGTGAAGGGTGAAAATACCAAAAAAATGTGCCCTCAAAAAGCAAAAATTGACGTGTCCAAGCGATTTTTGATCAATCACCTAACACCTGGGAAGTTTTTCGTGCCTCACCCTGTATAAGGTGTGAGAATTGTGGTAAGAATGCTTTAAATCGATGTCAATCGTTTTTGAAATTCAAATGAACTGCAAAAAAAGTTGAAAACCTGTGATAACCTATATGAGTTTGAGCGTTGTTTGAGTGAGTTACTATACTCAAACAACGGTTTAAGCGTTTATAGATACCACACAAACCTAGTTGTTTTGTCACTTTTAAGTTATTGCATGGTTAAACTCGTGTAACTTTTGTATGTCTATATGAATGTTTCACGTTTTATTAATCGTCACCAAAATATTCATGAAAGATTATAAATATACGTACAATATATCAGGAAAGATTACTAGACCGGAAGAAGATGAGTTATCAAAAATGGTCTCTTATACAAGTTCTGGGTTTTTCAAAATCTGTTGTAAACTTGTACCTACTCGGTACCAAAAATATATACAGAGTCACTCATAAAGTTGAACTTTTTTAAATAAAACACCCTGTTGTATATATGTAGATTAGGTATTGATAATCACTTATTTTGATCGTCCATTCAATTTGGATTTTTTTTTATCGACAATCTTTGATTATGTTCATTGTTTCCGAAATATCCGTGGCTATGATTGAACGTCTACTTTAACTTAACATGTCTATTCCACCATGGTAACGCATTTAGCAAATGGAAAATTTGGATTAGTGAACAATCCTAACAGACACGTTAAGTTAACGCAAACGTTCAATCATTACCCTCATTGGCGTTTCAAGACATAACTGATAACAATGCGAAATTCGTAGGAAATTGAGTCTACCTCCGAATAGACGAGACGCCATAATATAATATGATATACACACACTAAGTAGAGTTTATTCAATAAAAGTAGGTGATAGATAATAAATTATGTGTACTTTAAATACCGCTACAAATTATAGTGCATGAGTACTACACTGCTACACATACAAAAAAAACTACTTTCAACTCAACCCACAAAACCAAATACACAAAGAAAAACATTTCGATATAAATAATTAATTATTGATTGCAAAGTGAAATCCGGTAGTCTTTGCATTTTATATGTTATGAAAATTCATAAACTCTTGGACATTTAAATTAGAAATTTATGTATCTGACAGAATCTACCTAATTTTGAATTTGATACAGTCAAATAACGATAAGCAAAAATTCGTACAAAAACTGTTAAATAAACAAGCAGCCTCCCCCACTCACCTCAACAATCCTAACTCCAAACCCAACAACCAACATAGAATCGGCAACATTGCGGTTGAAACAGATGCTTCATCCAGCCGCGAGTAAAGTACCCCGGTTTGTTTACGTGGGCACAACACTACGTTTTCTAGTGAAAAGAGAAATTGACTAAAGCCAGAGATTATTGAATTATATCCACATTCATTTTTCAATTATAGGTAAGACAATTTCTTTGAATTCCAGTTAAAAATACGAATACAAATAATTATTGTTGTTGAAATACTTTTTTTCAGCAGTATGAAGTGTTAGTGCCCTAGGATGTCTTTCGTTATTTACTTCAGTACTATTATCAGGAGGTCCCGTACGATCAGATTGCTAGCTTTTTGCATTGTACTATTAGCAACAGTCTACCTTCTTACAACTTATGATAAGCAAACGGATAAGAGCTTTGGTGTTGCCGCTAGACTAGGCAAGGTAAGTCTAAGATATTAACTCGGATATTAATTATCTTAATTATTGTTTATCCAAACTCAGGCTACGTTCGTATAAAAACAATCAAACTATCACATCAAATGAACCCGTATAGCTGACAAATTCTGATATTCCAACATATTGATGGAAAAATATACATGATCAAAAAAAAGTAAATAAGTACCTAATACCCGAGGTAATACCTTATCCTCTATCGACCATTTTTAATTGTAATTTTTTCGAAAACTTTCTCATTTATGAGCCGCTAGGTTTTTCTTTTCTATAAATAATAAGTATTAATGTTCTTCAAGGGGGTGACATGAGTTTGGCCAAAGTTGGCATTTTTGAATGCCGATTCCGATTAGCAATGTTGGCATTTTTGAATGCCGATTCCGATTAGCAAAGATAAACGTTGATTACTGATTACCTAGGACTGTACCAAGTATTTTATTTATAGTATAAGAAATGGAGTTCTGGAACAGGATTTTATGTCTTGATTTGGGTTGTGCAGAAAGTTGCGATTACACTGCTTTCCTATTATTCCTATTGCCGATATTTTTTCAATATTTTTGATATCTCGATGATTCTTACAATGATATTCATTCTCGTATTCATTGGAACCCTTTTTCTTTTCACTGTGTAGAAAGCACTGAATATGGAAAATTTCCCTTTACATGCAGTTATGCACCTACCGACGTCTGAACTTGAAGGCGATTCGTAACTACATACATTTAAAGTTTTGAAAAGTGTCATTTTTTTTTAACGTGAAAAAAGGACACCAAACAATTTTGGTTAGAAGATAACCCAGGCACGAGCCCAGGCAAAATTTAAAAAAAATCAATTATGTAGTCGTTAATAAAGTGCAATAAACGCCAAACAATTTCCTAATTACGTCATCAATGCTAGCAAGCGCGTTGTTTTGTGATTTGCTGGTTGCTGGTAACCAAATGTGAATACCAATAAACTACATAGCAACGCGCTTGGTGGCATTCATGACGTAAATTGGAAATTGTATAGCGTTTTCTGTAGAAGAGCATACCTACTACTAGCAATAATGGCTATTATTCTCTAGAAATAATTTACCTCCAAAAAGTCCCCGGCAAGTTAGGACCGATACCCCCCTGTGAATAAATAAAAATCACCTAATACTCTAATACCGTATCGAAATCAATAAAACCAAACAAAATCATCTACTCACCTGAAGAACAGCTTATTCTAGTCGTAGTCTGAGGACCAATTAATAGATGGGAATGTAATTCACAGATCACAAATGTAGGTATCACCAAAAACTCTAAACCCACAAGCCCATAGCCTGACAAGTCGATTCGGAGGATTCTTAACTAAACTGGCTATGCAGCTATGCTATGCAACCAGTAAGCTTTGTGATCTGATTCATTACAGAACTATTTTCTGGTAATATCGATATTCATAGAGCAAGAGCTCGAACTAAAATCATATTAACAAGAATTAAAATATATCGAGCGGATTTTTATGTTCGATTGGGGGAATGAGAATGAGCCAATGAGTTTTGCACAGTGCAGATTTTTCGGCACGAGGTCTTTGAGCTCGTGCTGGTTTAGTGCAATTTCAGTGCACCAGCAAAATTTTATAAAATCATGAAAAATGGTGGATATAACCGTCTCGCGCCGCGGGAAGTGATTCTGTGGGCATGAAAAAACAATTTTTGAGTTGGTTATTATCGTCGGAATCTAGTTGTGCCGAAGAAAAGGAAATACTGACGTTGACGAGTTATGAAAAAGTATTACCTACTCAAAACTGAATTAATTTCATTTAAGATCTGGTGCATATACCTAATTTCTCAAAAAAGATGATCCTAGTATCTATAATCCCCGCTATAATCTTTATAATACAGAACTATTGATTGGTCTCAAGAATTTGTCATTTGGCAATGAGAAATGGACTTCTTTCAGAGTCACTTCAGCCCATAGACGTATAACCAATTATACGTCTATGCTTCAGCCGCTACGCAGAGACAACATAATATTGGATTTTTAAGAAGTTTAATGATTCCAATTTTAATTCAATCGGAATTTTACCGTGCAATATTATAGCACTCAATGGAAAATGGTTGTTCGATTGGGATTGCCCTAGAGCAAATTTTCATCATAACTGGTTATGCCCGAGGCCAAACCCAGAGCAGCCTTTGTTTTCCCAATCGGAAACACCATAAGAACAATGTTTTTTTTGAGCATACCACACAATACGCAACGTTGGGAAAATGCCCTGGAAAATGCCAAATAAGAAATAAGGCGACGTAAGGTGCGCGTATTGCGCATTTTAATAGCGCCCTGAATAGCGCCAAGTGCCAATACACTGATCCCTACATAGTACCCCTATTTTCGAATATGTGATGTAATAAGATCACCGGTAAAAAGCCGGTGATTCGTATTTTCCCCGGTTTTTTCAGACCAATTATTATCACTCACATCACACTTCGATTTCGAAGTGGAACAGTCAAATTTCCGCTTGGCAAACGGGAATCATATGGTACAAGGTACAATCCACATTCAATTTGGCGTAAGCGTGACTTTGAAGTATCACATTCGCTTCACTTCACATTCAGTTCACATCACACATTCGAAAATAGGGGTCCAGTGTATGTATGTGTATGGGTACTTTCTTTCGAATTCCCGCCAAAACAATTAACCTCAACCCGGAAAATGAACATGAACCATGGAGGTATCTCGATGACAGGAACTTAACAGTTCATAGGTGTCGGCTTTGGAAGAGCTCGATGATAATTTCCGCTTCATGCCAAGCAGTGGCGCAGCCGTTTTAGTGTTTGTAAACTTTGAATTGTTTGGTGCAGAGTTTAGTCTATTTCATTAAAGGACATTGGATCTTCTTAAGAAGATGTAATCTCATAAGAATTCAAAATACTCAAATCGAACGAGGTCTCTGACAGTTTCACGCTAGTACGGAGTTCTATCTACCTACCTATGCCCAGAATATAGGTCTGTTCATTTTACGTTTTCAACGATATCGGCCTCCAGTCGATATTTTTATGTTTTCTTTATTTTGTGATTGTATTATTGGACAAAGACAACAAGTTTATTAGCAGTCGCTGCGTAACTGCCGACTGAAGTGACTGCATTGCTACCCTAGATTGGCGGTTCTTTCAAAATTAATCCCATAATCACTATGATGTTTTTTGAGCTTAGAATTATTTTATAAGATTTTGCGAGATTTAATTAGATTTTATGAGATTTTGTAAGATTTTATGTGATTTCAAAAGATTTCAAGGGATTTTGCGAGATTTTGTAGAATTTTGGGGATTTTGAAGATTTCAACCACCCCCCGCTTCATTTAATAATTTAAAATGTAAAAAAAACTAGTGACAATTTTCAAATGGTGTAATCGCATATTTGTACGTGGTTTTTAGTTCTGATCAACTTTTTTCAATAACAATTTCCGATATTGTCCAAAATAAAGGTACTTTACTCTTGGGCGAAATTCATATTTTCTGACAAACCTCGTATAAAACCCTGTATAAAACTGAAATATTTGATAACTAATTATTGTATATTTTATTTTAGAATATGCAACTTTTTATGAAGAATAAGTTTTTATCCTGAAATTAATCATAAAAAAGTTTTCCAGAATATGGTTCCAACTTAGAGAGACATACTGTATATTTTTGAGAGCTCAGAGCAACACCAATTATTCAAATATCATTTCGTTCGATTTGTTCCGATATTTCAATAAGCTTCCATGGCCTACTATTATCCAGAACTTGCTTGACTTTTTCAAAATTGTTGATTTTTACCCTACTATTGGGAAGAAGTATTGAGTGTATTAGGTATATTTTTGGAAAGCTCAGAGCAAGCCTATTAAAAATAACCAAAAATATACCGGGTATCCCGTCTAAAAACCTATGTTTGCGTTATATCTCTGGATCGGTAACTTCTAAAAAAAAAAAGATTGAGTACACCACTCTGGGTATTCTACACAAAAAAAATACATTTTTACTTTTAATCTAAATTATATGACAGCTGAGATACGAAGGGTGCCTGAAAATAGACAATTTTCAAGTTCGCTCTGTATGTATCTACAGGGTTTTTCACTTAAAACTCCCCACGTCAATATCTCGGAAACGAATAGGAATATTTGATTTCTGTAAAAAGTAGTCAATGTATGGGGTCGAGTACTTATTTTTCACAGTTAAAAAAATTCGACGCCTACCAAGAGTAAAGCGTAGCGACGCATCGAAAATATTAATCGATTGCAGGAACTTTGAAATTACGCGCATGCAAAAGTACAAGTTATTCATAAACTTTTTTGTTATTCAGTCGAACTCATTTATTCTACTCAGTTTTGAGATATACAGTGTGTCCAAGATAAGAATGTCTATCATGGGGATCTTGAAAACCGTGAGAGATACAAGGTCGGTTAAATGGAGGCAAAGTTGCGTATTTTGATGCTTAACAAAATGCCGTTTTGAAAGCCAAGAAATTCCGACTAAGTCCGAAATTATCCGAAAAAATCCGAAATTTTTCAAAATTGTTATCATTTTTTTCTGACCACATTTGAAGAGATATTTTGAAATGAATGGAACTTCTTTATTGCCACTTTTTGCCCTTTACAAGATAGCGTTATTAAATTGAAGAACCGACGTTTCGTCTATGAGCAGCCATCATCAACTTTGTTTTTTTAAATACGGTCCTGGATTTTTTATGACGGATTTTGAGGGCCTCTTATGTTCCTAAGCCAACAATGTATCGCAATTATTCAAAAAAATTATGTTGATGGATTTTTCCATGAGAACTCATGTGTTAGAGAGAGACAAAAAATACATTTTTAATAGGATCAAAAACGCACACCTCTTTTTTAATGAGTGCGATACATCGTCGGTTGAGGAACATGAGAGGCTCTTAAAATCCGTGATAAAAAATCCAGGACCGTATTTAAAAAAACAAAGTTGATGATGGCTGCTCATAGACGAAACGTCGGTTCTTCAATTTAATAACGCTATCTTGTAAAGGGCAAAAAGTGGCAATGAAGAAATTCCATTCATATCAAAATATCTCTTCAAATGTGGTCAGAAAAAAATGAAAACAATTTTGAAAAATTTCGGTTTTTTTCGGATAATTTCGGAATTTCTTGGCATTCAAAACGGCATTTTGTTAAGCATCACAATACGCAACTTTGCCTCCATTTAACCGACCTTGTATCTCTCACGGTTTTCAAGATCCCCATGATAGACATTCTTATCTTGGACACACTGTATATCTCAAAACTGAGTAGAATAAATGAGTTCGACTGAATAACAAAAAAGTTTATAAATAACATGTTCTTTAGCGTGCGCGTAATTTCAAAGTCCCTGCAATCGATTAATATTTTCGATGCGTCGCGACGCTTTACTCTTGGTAGGCGTCGAATTTTTTTAACTGTGAAAAATAAGTACTCGACCCCATACATTGACTACTTTTTACAGAAATCAAATATTCCTATTCGTGTCCGAGATATTGACGTGGGGAGTTTTAAGTGAAAAACCCTGTATATCGACTATACCTCCAAAAATTAATATTTTACAGCCTTTTGAAAGTGGGGAAAGCACAGTACCTACATTGAAACATGTTTAAATCCAAGTTGTCTAAAGAAATAATTTAATTGCATATTTTTATCCAAAAACGACCGTCATCATTTTTACACAAAATTCTTGAATACATAATGCGCGAATTGTTTGAAATCATCGAATATTTTAAACTCATCAAACATAGCAGTTCCGCGGTTTTCATATCCTTCAATGTATTCCATGAGATTATATTATATTTGTAACATTATGTCACTTTTTTTAATAAAAAAAGGAGAAATATTCTTGAATAAATCAATAATTAATAAATAAAGCACAAATGATAACAGACATAGACAGATTTCAACATCAGATCATGCGACCAAAAATAATTAGAAAAATAAGACTACACGGTTACAAACATGCAACCGATTTTTCCGACGAATTTTAAAATCGATTCTTGGTAAAAACGGTGCAGACAATCGAAGTTTATAAAGAATACCATTTTCATGTTATTAGTACAGTTAATCTGTGCTTTTCCTGAGAATCTTTCAAAATACGTTTTTTTTTTTATTTGTGGAGATGGGTGAGTTTTCTGAAAAATCGAATGTGATTCATTGATATGGAATGTGAGAAAAATCGTACAGGACGAAAGTAATGCAGAATTACATTTCCAGCAACTTTTTTCCATTTATTTCAATGGTTAATGAGAATTAAATTGAACAATTTTGGTTATACGACATTTTATCGTGAGTCAAAAATAGAAACGGGCAAAAGAAGTTGCTCCCTTATTTTCAAGATGGCGTGATAAGCTCATACCTTCGATTTTCCCGATAACTCAAAGTTAAGCTATTGAGGACCTCCTCTACAAGATAACAACAAAATTTCACGTATTTCCCGAAATTCTCAGATGCCTCTTTCTTTAAGCACGGATTCACTGTACTATATGAACTCCGAGGTTTCATATTTTGAAAATTGTAAAAGCAAAAAAATTGGGTCTACTGTTACTGGACTGTAAACCTACTCTTCGCCCATATTATTTAAACGTTCCTGGTCTAAACTTTGAAAACATATTAACATTTTTGAATCAAGCATAACTGCACGAATAGTTTAGTGAATGTGTAAAATGTCGACGTTTTATCATAGGGGTTATGAAAATATAAAAGAAGCTAGACGGCAAACGGCTCCCGAGTTTTCGCGTGCGCAAAAGTCTAGAGCTTCAAACGACTGCCGACAGTGTTGAGAAGTCGTATGTATACCTCAAATTTTGTATTATTTGTTTTTAAAGCTAAAATTAAACAAAGTTAGTCTTGAGTTTCGGTTAATTTGTATTTGGTAAAAAATGGATGTCGCCTCTCAGCAACATCCTTATTGTGAAAACTGAAATTTACTTTTCAAGCTCTTGACTTTTGCGCATGCAGAAACACGTTGGCCGTGTAGCTTCTTATTGGAAATACATATTGACAAAAAACCATCTCATCACTTTTGGTCCTAGAATCTGCTGCTGTTAAAATATATCTTTTGTGATTTCGGCAGAATCTTGTTCTGATTTTATTGGTGTAGTTTTCCCACCTAATTGTGAAAACTATTTCACACCCTAAGTAAGTACAGAATCGTTATGTTCGATTTTTCAGAATTTCCAAACCAAGCCCAAACAGACTCCACAACTAGTAACTGGTCTTGGCAATCTCGAGCCAAAAGAAATTGAAGATAAAGATGGGCCAGGTGAAAAAGGAGCTCCTCATCATTTGAGGCCTGATCAACAAAATGATGCTGATCAGTCGGAGTCTGATTATGGAATGAATGTTGCTTGCTCCGATGAAATATCATTAGGTAAGTAACTGTTATTTTTCAAATGCAGCTCTAATTATGAACTAGTTATTTTCATTGACTATAAAAAAAAATAGACCGAGCATAAGCAACCGGTTCATTCATAAATTCCCATGTTTTGCGATCCAAAACACATTTAAAAGAGCTCACGGGTGGGACAAGGACCTTATTCCATCTCTTTTTACAAACATGGTCAAAGCAACAGCTCGAGGATAGAATGGGAGGAACGAGGCGAATCGATAAATGATTGTCATGGGCGGAGTTCGGGCAGTTTGGAATGTTTCAAATTATTTGATTTTTTTTATTCATTGTTTTTATCTTTGATGAGAGTTACAGGGTTGATTTTGGTTGAAAAAATTGCATGACATCCCACACAAGTTTTTGGTTATAAGTAAATATGAAGTAATTGGTTATTGCGTTATTTGTTAGAGAAAGCATATGACAACTAAGTATGTGAGTAAGTAGGTAACTACATACCTATAATATTGTATACATTGACAAAAAACATTAAATATCTTTGAGAAAGACATGGTTTGTTCAATATCAAATTGGAGTAATTTGGGCACCAATTGTAGATTATAATACCATATTGCAATTTATAAAAACAAAAAAATAATTATAGGAGTTGTCATGGAGGATTAAAATGATGAATCTGAAAATACAAATGTATACTTACTTGTGGGGTATCATAGAAGAGAATCATGGTTATGAGGGATGAAAAAAAAAGATAATAACACTGGCAGGAAACGACTTGACAGTTTACAAACAATAAAAAAGTTTTTCGTGGAGTTGAATTTTACAAGGCAGGGCGCAAGCAACTCTGAATAAAGGGTGACAGGCTCCCTCCAAAAATAGATTGATAATAAAAAAATATAATTTATAGTAGCAACTTGAAACTTCGGGGATAATCTTGACAAAAATACCTATGTAACGACCCCATCCATTTAAAATTCTGAGGGTACCTGTCAACCCCTGAACGGAAGTGAAAATAACAAACGAAAAGTGTAAGAAAAAAATATATTGACTTGTCTAAGCGATTTCTGATTGATAACCGAACACCTAAGAAATCCTGGGTGGAAAGTTTTTCGTGCCCCAATTTGATGGCTTCATTCTAACTTTTCAAAATTCAATAGTTTCAAAAATTTTAGAAAAACGTGAAAATGAAAAATTAACTCAGTATTTTTCCAAAAACTATTGAAATATAGAGATGTCTAAATCTAAATTACTTCAAGTATATAATATTTCAAAAGGAGTCATGACTTGTATGCAGAGCATTTATAGTCAATGATGCAGAATAATATTTTTTTGATGGATTCTCGACTTTTTACTGAGGCAATTTAATGAGAATTTCATTAACTTATTATACAATGCGACCGTAAAGGTTGGAACAAATTCATAAAAAAGTCAGTGTTTTGTTTTGATAAAAACGCTCTGACTCGTTGATCCTTATTTTTGACAGCGGTTTTTTTGATGATAATTTTATGTCTATCTACAGGGTGGACCAAAAATAGGTTACGACCATCAACTTCATTTTTTCAAATAGAAACCCCTATTTATTATTTTATTTTCGGATTCTACATCAAATTTCTAGTGATATGATTTTTACTGAGGTAGGGCTAAATTGAGGCAAAGTTGCGCATTTTTATGCTCAACAAAATGCCGCTTCAAGACTTGGAAAATTCCAATGACTTCCCTCGAGACTTCTGGAGATATCCGACAATAACCCAATTTTCTCAAAATCCTTTTTTATTTTGTATCAAATTTATTTGAAAAGATAATTGAAAACAAATGACACATTTTCACTGCTCATCAAGATAGCATGGTTTAAATTTAAATCCGACGTTTCGAGTTCTCGCAACCATAATCAACTTTTTTTTCAAATACGCAGAAGAAGAGCAGAAAAAGTGGCAAAATAATTAATAACAAATAGAAATTCAGGACAAAATGAAAAAAAGATTTCGAAAAAATCGGCTATCGAATATCTCCGGAAGTCTTTGAAATTTTTCAAGTTTCGAAGCGGAATTTTTTCTAGATTGAAATTGCGCAACTTTGCCTCAATTTAACCGACCTTGTATCTCTCATCATTCACGAGATCTCCATGCATACACTCGAATTTGTAACACCCTCTATAGCTAATACTTCCCGCTCGACTTTCCGAGATACAGTGGAAAGCCATTCTTAGTGGGACACCCGGTACTTATGTAACATTCCAAAATTCAACATTAATAGGGTCAAATTTTGAACTTATTAAAATCAGTTTTTCACACTTTGATATGAGAAAGTTTCAAGTTCATTTATCTTGATTCTATGTGTTTTTTGAATAGCTATTTAAAAAAAGCATCGTGTATGTATCGTCGTTTTCAATATCCAGTTTCCAAGTCATAGTTTTAATTGGAAAAACTTTGAGGTTTAACTATAACCAATTATTGTTTTGAAGCAATTATCAATGATTTCATGAAACAGTTGTTTATGACAGAAGAGAATTTCAAGGCATCCATAATATCTCACAGTTCACATAAATGGTTGTGATTGTTACAAGGCTATTACACATCGGAATTTGGCATATAAAAAATTTGCTCTTACTAATACAGTAGAGGATTGGAATTTTTTCAAAAAAGAAAGAAATACATGTGTTAAAATTTTGAAAGACACCAAAATACGGTATTATGAGAGCAATATAGATATGAATAAAGATAATCCGAAATTGATGTGGAAGCATCTCAAAACAATTGTTGGGACAAAAAACAGTAGAACTACCTTTGACAATATAGACTGCAATGGAACAATTTATAGCGATGTTTTGAATCGGTTCTATGTGAATACTATCAAAGACATCCTGAATAAAGTACAAGGTCCGAATGATGATGCTGAAGTTATCCTGCAAACGGTAGCTTTGAATATCACGAAAATGGAACGATTCGAGCAAATCACCTTCCAACAGCTGCTAAACTTGATCAAATCACAGAGGAAAAAAAACAGTACTGACGAAATAGGCCTTGACGTCATCAAGAACCTGTTCCATATCATAGGTTATCCTTTACTTAATATGATAAATTCAAGTCTTGAAAAGGGTTTAGTTCCTCAGAGCTTCAAAACTTCAACTATAATCCCTGTTCCTAAAGTGTTGAATACAAACAAAGCCGATCAACTAAGACCAATCAATATGTTACCTTTTTGTGAGAAGTTGTTGGAACTAGAAGTTTACAATCAAATAGTTGAATTCATCTCTTTGAATAAAATACTACACAGCTACCAATCTGGGTTCCGTAATTCACATTCATGTGAAACAACACTTCAGTTTGTTGTATCTGATATGAAAACTATCCTAGATAAACCAAGGGTCGGTATCATTTCAGTTTTTATAGACTTTAAAAAAGCGTTCGAAACTATAGACCGTAAAATATTATTATTGAAATTGAATAAATATGGATTCGATGGGGTCGTTTATTCTTGGATTCAGCATTACTTAACAGACAGGTATCAGGTAACTAAAGTCAATAACTCAATATCGGACCCAGAATTGAACAATATCGGTGTTCCTCAAGGTAGCGTACTTGGTCCACTTCTCTTTATACTCTATGTCAACGATTTGGGAGAAGTTTTACAGAAATGTAAAATACCCTTTTTCGCAGATGACACACTCATTTACTATTACGGTGAAGATTTTGTTGAGGTCACTCAAACAAACTGTGACTTGCGGAAACTATCTAAGGTTTTTAAGATG